>CM077643.1:310274418-315151918 GCA_039707465.1 Rhabdophis nuchalis | reverse complement strand
TATTTATCTTATTTCATAGACTCCTGAAAGGGTCTCAGGGACCCCAAGGGGGCCTCCAGACCATAGTTTGAGAACTGTAGGACTAGATATTGCTGAAATCCCTGCATTCCTGTCTATTATCAATTCTGCTTGGGGCTTCTGGGAATATGCTGTGATTCCCTTTTCCAAATCAACTCTTCTAATGGGAAATCAGATCATTTCTATGTCAACCATCTCCTTCAGGATTCAAATCCAGCTACCATTCGTGCAGTAGCAAAATTTTATGCAGCTGCAATGATAATAAGGAAAAAAACACCTAAAGGACTAAAGATTCTTACTTACATTAGTTAAATGTCTATGGAGATTCTCAGTCATCCAGGTCATCGTTGTCCCAAAGGGACTTTTTCAAGAGGCAATTGGATTTTCTGGTTTTTCTTTGAAGACATGTCGCTTCTCATCCAGGAAGCTTCTTCAGCTCTGACTGGATGGTTGTTTAGTTATTTTCCAATAATTTTTAGAGAAGGTTTTTATTTTACTGTTTAACCTTTGTGTTGGTCTGTGACCATAATAAAGATCGATCCTGATTTTGATTCAACTCTTCTAATGAAGCTTAATGAATTCCCTAGTCCAGGGGTCTGCAAAGTCGGCTCTTTTAAGATTGGTGGACTTCAACTCCCAGAGTTCCCCAGCCAGCATAGCTGGCTCGGGAATTCTGGGAGTTGAAGTCCACCAGTCTTAAAAGAGCCGACTTTGCAGACCCCTGCCCTAGTCATTCTTCCCCCAATGAACCCAAACCATACAGATCTATACACTCCCTGTTAGCTGAGCCTCCCCTTCTATTCATGTTCCTTCTCTTCTCTGTGGCAGATTTTTCATGTGTCCCGCTCAGATATAAATTTATTTCGAAGGCAGACAAGCCTCTTCTTTGCTCCAAAGAGATTCTTGCAAGCCAAGGCTGGCAAGCTCCATTCTGTCAACACATCCAGTTCCCAGAAACAACAAAATACAAGGTTTCAAATTTGAGGCAAGTCAAGCATGCGCTCCTTTTGACTTCTCCAGACCTCTCATTCCAGCCCACAGTGGGAAGGAAGCATGGCAACTGCAGGAGATTGGTAAAGCTGTGATCAGTAAAGATGACATGGGAGAAGGACGTGGTAACTTAGGGAGGATTTGGACATGCTGCAAATTGTGATGCAATAGAGCTCATAGTTGAAATTTAGGATGGAAGCTTCATAGGACAAAATTCATGGGCATGAGGCAAAAAAGAGGTAGATTGCTATTATCCCCGGATTTCTAATTTTTATTTTTAGAAAAGTAAGTAACACATTCAAATATTTAAAAAAATCATGATCATACCTCCTCTTTTTTCATATGAAAAAAATATTTCTGCTTTCCAGTTGTTTGGCCTGTAAAGCAGTGGTCCCCAACCTTTGCCACTTAGCTAGTGTGGGGAGGGGAGGGCTGGGAGGGAAGAAGGCAAATGGGCATGTGTAAGTATGCCAGCCCATACACGCACAAATTGAGCTGCACATGCACACGTGTGTGCCAGACCACCACTCGCATGACCTGGTTGGGAATAGAGCATTGGGGACCCCTGCTGTAAAGGATAAGTTCACATAAGGACTGGACATACACAAAATTTAAAGAAAGAAGACCCTTTTTATTCTTCCCAACACAACAAAATCTTGGAAAAACATTTGGGACTTAGGCTTGGGACTCCGCTTCTCTATTAGCAGGACATCAAAAACTAATCCAAACTGGGGTCACATTTGATGTGCAGGGATGGGGAGATGTCAGCAAAACAAAGTTCAAGTTTGAAGATTATCCAGATCTGATGGAAGAAAAGAAAAATCCCCCAGTGTCTTCCAATTGGCAGGAGCCTGAAAAGCAGCTGACTGCTGTATTCTTCAGCCAGCTGTCCTTCTTCCAGATTGAGCTCCTATTAAGGGATGGGACAGAAACTATGTAAAGAGATTCAGGACTCCTGTCAGCAGGATAGCTCTTCAAGTTGAACAGAATGTGACCAAATTTGGTTTCAGGGACAGAAGGCAGCCAGAGAGAACACGTTTTGCCCTGATCTAGATAGGGGTTACAGAGGAGGGGAAAGGAAAGCAATTCTTAAGCCCTTTCCTTATTTCTGGTGTGCTTCCAAGTCCTTATGTATACAGACGTAGCACAAGGGAAGAACTAAAACAGTTCTCATAGAGAAAATATAAACCTTGATTAGACCTGTTCTCTCTCCCACTCAAAGACTGAGGGCAATCAGGCCACAGGCTAATTAGCCCCTAGGAAAAAAACATGCATGCATGCACACACATGCACAGAAATATACACACTGCTTGGTTGCATCAAGGAATTCTGTGATTCTGAATAGTTATTGTTGCCTCATTAGAAAGAAGTCATATACAGTATCCAGCCTTTTTTCATATATTCATTTATTTACATTAGGCCCAACTCATCACTGACTCTTTGTGGTACGTAAAGTTAAAATACAATAAATAAAACAATACAATATGATAAGGGGGGAAAATAAAACAAGATGACTCTAATGGGGAACAGACATTCACTATAAGAAAATAAAACCAGTCTCATAGGGGACATATAGTATACCCTGCTCTACTTGGGGGGAAAACACCAAGTCTTCAAGTGTCATTTGAAGGAAGCTCAGGGTTATGTTGTTGCAGAGGGCAGGTGCTGTGACAGACAATTGTACAAGAGAGATGACCAGACTGAGCTTGAGGGAGAGGTCAAACCAGTGGTGGGATACAACCAGTACGCCTGGGTACGGGCGTACCGGTGCCTGCTGGGAGCACCAGGTACTGTTCCGGTAAAGTGCTCTGGAGGGCCCACCTGCCTGCCTCCTCTCCTTACCACTATTTGAGCCAATTGGGGCATTTGCACACAGGCACACATATGATGCCTGTGCGATGCTCTGCCAAGCAGCTGGAGTGTCGCGGGCAGTGGGTATGCATGTGCGTGCTGCGCACATGCTACACTCGTGCACGTGGTGGGTGCCCGGCCCCATTGCACCATGCCAGTTGCAATGGGATCCGGAACCCACCACTGGGTCAAACACATCATAAGTTGCGAGTTCTTTCATGCCATCGAGAGAACTTTGTCCAGTCCACCTTGAATTCCATTGACTCTTACCTACCAATTTGCTTGGTCCAATTTGCTTGGACCATTAGTTGTTCAGATTCTTGTAAAGAGCCTAAACTTGCAATAAATCTTTATACCCATTTGGACTGCCTGGATCTTCTGATTTCCCCAGCACTTGAGAACAATGCCTGCCTCCTGGTTCTCATAAAGTGGAATGGGTGAAGAGATGACACATGGAGTATGGTAATAGAATAGACAAAGATAACAAACCAATCCCTCAAATGCCTATGCCATGTGAAGGTTTTGTAGGTGATAACCAGCAGAGTATCCCACACAGCTCTCATAGCAGAGCTGCGACATTGATATGCTGAAGCAGGCCCATTACTGCTGGCTCTGCTACATTCTTGATCAGCTGCAGTTTCCAAGTGGCTTCAAGAGCAGCCAAGAACATGACATCACCACTAGGAAGTAGTGTTGCTATCCAGCAATGAAAGATAATGTATACGCAGATAAATTAGTTTTTAATTTTTCTAATTCAGTTCTTCCTTGCAAGTACCGAGCTTTGCTTACAGAACCAAACATTTTAAGCAAAGATATGCTGACATATGCTTATATGATATAATATACCTCAAAAGATAACCTTATTACCTCTTTGGGGCCAGCAAAGAACTGGTCCTGATAACTTTGTAGACTTGTTTATTGCTGTTTTCCATTCTCATGCAGCATTTTGTGGTTTGTTGGGTCTTTTTCAAAGCGAAAAATATTCCATATTTCATAAACAGATAAGCGCAAGAAATTCTTCATCCATGATAATTCTCCGAAATCCTTTTCTCCGGTGAAAGAATTGTTAAAACAAATACATTTTCATGAGATTAAATGAGGACTGGGAGGGAAAAAGGCAGGAGAATTTATGTACTTCGTACTAATTCATAACTTATTTTATGATGAAGTTAGCATTGAAAATTTTTACAATTTACCTGTCCCATTAACCATCGTCTTCCATTTCTTCTTTATAGTATCTGAGTTAAAACTTATCATAAACTACTGCTACAGAGAATAAGTCAATTCTTTCCATTAAACACAAAAATAAGTTGAACTTTGAACTAAATATTTGAATATTAAAAATAACTTTAGAATAATGGAATATTGTATCAAAATATATACAATCTTTTTAGGATCTAAGGGTTTTAAGTAGCAGTATGTTTCTATTTTAAGGAAGGAGAAAATTATTTCAATGGAAGTTCTAGCTCTTTAATTATAATTGGTTTTTTGTCTTATTTAATTAACCTGCTATCTATAATGTTAAACTTAGTAGCGCTTTATTTGTCTAATGGGAGTAAAATAAGGTTACGAAATTTTGAACTGGTTATATGAAGTCAAAATAGCTTTTAAGTCCAATTTGCATTGGCATTTGATGGTAGAGAAGACACAAATTGCTGCACAGGAACCTAAATTCATTCTCTCACACTCTTGCCCTCACCCTATCTTTCTATCTTTCTATAACTGTTAAATTTGGTAATTTCTTTCACCCTATGCAGATTAAGAATTTGATTGGGGTGGTGTCTCAACATCAACCACACTGATGTCAAGAAGAAGGTTAGAATACATCATGAGAGTGAAGAAGATCTTAAAGTCTAAACTCATTGAAGGAAATACCATTAAGGCAATTAAAATACAGGTAATATCAGTTGTTAGATACATTAGATACAGCTGGAACAGCGGACTGGATTGAAGCAGAACTAAAAGTCCTAGATGGGAAGATCAGAAAAATAATAACAAGGAATCCATGCAGAAATGTTGACAGATTCTATTTAACAAGGAAAATATATGGGCTTGGAAGTACACTAGATAGTTGAAGAATAAAAAAGGCCATTGGAAGAATATCTGAAGGACAGTAAAGAAAATGCATTGAAATGAGTATACCATAAAGGTCTCCTTAGTACTGGAAAGACCAAGTACTGGCCTACCAAAAGACTAAATGAAGAATAGAAAAAGGATGTGGCAAGACAAAGTATTTCATGGCCGGAACATTAAAATTAGCAAGAGAAGCATATAACCATAAAACATGGCAATGGTTAAGAGCAGGAAAGTTGAAGAAAGAGACAGAGGGTCTAACCTTGGCTTCCCAAGACCAAGTCTTTTAAATATATATATATATAAAACCTCAGAAAACATATATATATATATATAGATTTTATATATATTAGATTTTTTTTTTTGAGGGCTGAAAATAAAGAGACCAGGATGGATCCATTTCAGGCTTATTAGCCTTCTTCAGCTGGCCATACTCCTTCTACTGGGATTTGAACCGGTGCTTTCCAGCATATGAGGCAGGCTTATACATATATATATATATATATATGTAATTGTTTCACAACAACCTGTTATTATTAGGCCCCGATTAAGGAGGAGACATACTGTTTCCCTGGTCTCTCTCTAATTTAATTTATTGATCAGCTCATAAAACTAACACACACACACACACACATACACACATATACCTACACGGGTGTAGGTATGCTGCCATTGCTGGCTTCGGGGATTTTCTCGTGTATATAGCATGGAGATGCCTGATGATGACAAGTGAGATCTTGTCGAAACGTTGCAATAACATTTCCATGCTATATACATGGGAAAATCCCCGAAGCCAGCAATGCCAGCATATATATATATATATATATATATATATATATATATATATATATATATATATATATATATATATATATATATATATATATATATATATATATATATATATATATATATATATATAACCAAATGGGTGGGTGAACAAGCAGTTTCCCATTTTCACACACCCTCGCTGCCAGAGCTGCTGCTGCCGCCACTGACCCTCACACCAAAGAAGCTAGAGACAGCAGTGGCAGCATCAGACAGGACTGGCAGTGGGTAGGCAGTGATGGTGGGATATGTTCACACACCCTGCTGTCACCATACTAAGTCCAGGCCAAAAATATTCCATGGTGTATTGGAATGTCTGCAAGAAATCCCATTTGCCTGCAAGCAAGAACTGGTGGGTCCACAAAATAAACAATGTAATAGAAAATGAAGAAGCTAAAGTGTTCTGGGATACTAGAATTCAAACAGACCATCACCTGCCACATAACAGATTTAACAACTGTCCATAAGAAAAAGCAAAAATGTGGACAATGGACTGGTAATACCTGAAGACAGCAGAACAGAAGAGAATCACAAAACACAAAGACCTGTAAATTGAAGTAGAATGACTATAGCAAAAGAAAGCAAAGATAGTACCAATAGTGATAGTTACCGTGGGTGCAACCCAAAACATCTGGCACACCACAATCAGCATTGACAAAATTACCATCAGTCAATTGTAAAAATAGCTTTATTTGGAACAACTTACATCCTGTAAAAATAGTTTTGATACCATCAGAGAACAACATCTGCCTATCAGAATTCCTTGGGAAGGACTCAAAAGGTGGTTAAAAATGCAAAATACAATCTAACATCTGGCTGATTAGGCAACCAACCATAATAATAATACCCTTTCAATTCTGAAGGATTCGGTCAGGTGCAAAAATGAAGGAAGCTTAGTCATGTGTAAGTCTTCTAATGGAACTCAAATTTACCTATAAATGGCTAGTATCTAAAAGTGCAAAAATGTACTTGCTTGGCACAATCAGAGTTAATAAATACCATGACAAAACACCAAAAAGGGGTAAAAAAAGCTAAACAAAAAATGAAGGGAAGGCTTTTTTGTTATTTTATTCAAAGGAGAAATTTACTAAGAATGAAAAATTTCATAAAGAGTAAAATAAATAGTTTCTTGAAAGCCATACAGAACTGTGAGTTTATTTTGCCCATCCGTACTTGTGGACAGTACACATATGCCTGGAATATTGAATAAGAAGTTAAGATATAGCATTTTGTGACCTAGTTTAACAACTGTTGTAGGAGAATGTAGTGATTCCAGTTACAGTATTATTTATGGTAGACCTTTTTCCTTCTACTTTATGAAGACAGCTCTTTCCAGCATGCTTCCACTTCCTTGATCCCAAACAACTACTAAAGAAAAAATTAGATCTAAAATAAATGTGGCTGAAAGAGATTGAGCTTAGCATTTACATTCGCAGAAGCATTGTACATGGAAATGAAAGAAAGAGGGAGAGTTTAGGTCAATGTCAGTTCCCTCGTATAATCTGATTACAGTTTGCCTTTAGAAATATCTGGCCATAGCAGCCCAGCACAGCCTTCACAAGCATTTATTCATTGTGAGCTCTTGTGTTCTTGGGTGTTTTCTTATTAAGTCTAAGTAACAACACAGATTCATAAATGGGAGCCAACTACTCTGGCTAACTGACTTTCTTCTCAAGGCTGGGATTGGATGGAAGAATTAGGTGGAAAAATAAATACAGTATTATTACAGAAAGCTCTGTAGTAAAAAAAGTGGTTGTACAGTATGTTATTTATCAAGAGTTCTTACTTTGCCTTCCAGCTTCAATCTACCCCGAAGGCAGCTTCTAATATATTAACAATACAGCAGCAAAACCAACCAGAAATAAATAAAACCCCAAAGCTAAAACCAGAACCAAATAATAGAAGTCCAGCACCAGTGAACACACATACATACAACACTAGAGGGCCAGCAAATATATAAATATAAATATGCATATACATGTCCATGTAAAACAATCTAGTGAATGACTATAGAGACTGAGGTTAAGGATGGGCAAATTTTATATTTTGGATCATATGACTGAAAAGGTCCTTTGTGGCATGCCACTAACAATATTTTAATAAACTTGACACGCTTCCTTTAAAATTTGTACAATGAACCCATTATTTGGTAAATTTTCTTATTCCTAGAGTGTAGCATTCCCCAACTGGATGCTTTCTAGATAAAGTGAAACTTCAATTGCTAGCAGAGACCTCTGCCGAAGAGGTGGAGGGAGATCTTTAAAAGAGTGAATATGGCGGTGGTGATCTTGACCTGTGCAGCATATTTAGAAGGATGTAGGGCTTTAATTGCTTGCACCCTCACAGCCAATCTTTTGCAGATGCCCTTGATTTACATTGAATTGCCAGATAGCATAGGGCAGGTTGAGAAAGGTCTAATAGGGTACTTTATTTCAGACAGACTGATTTGCTAGAGGCCACAGAGTATCATTTTTGAATGGTTGTCCATCTTTATAGAAGCAGCAGGTCAACACTGTGTTTCTCTTCTCTTTCCTTTCTTCCTTTCTTGCAAGCACAAACTTTCGTAGCCATGACCTAGAGAATTCTTTCAGTCATCCAAACATGGAATCTGGGATTCCTATCAGCTGGTCATAAGCCAGGATCGCAATGTCTGTTTCAGTTAGATTAGAATCAGTTTTCTGAACCTTCTCTCTTCCCTTGAAAAGTTGGTTCAAATTGAATGGCCTTCTTTATCCTAGGTCTGGTTGGAGAAGGGCGGGATATAAATTGAATAAAATAAAATAAATAAATAAATCCTGCTCTCTGATCATACAATAAAGACAATTATTTTAGACTTCCCTTTGGGAAAACTCTACTTTATTCAAGCATTTAAAAAAATCTATTGAGCTTCTTCTGTTCTAAAAAAACCCAAAAAGAACCCATGTTTTGCTATGTCTCACATGAGGCGTCATTTCATATCAATCATTAGAATCAGATCTCTTAACAATAAATATGTAATTAAAGTTGGCAAATTGCTGAATATAGCAAAAATGTTAAGCTGCATGCAGTGGCTTTCTGTCTATGCGCTCATGGCAAAACATTGGTACTATTTTATTATGAGCAAATAGCCAGTCCCCCATATCTGAGCTATAGAATTCTCAACAGTCAACTGTGAAATGATATTTAAAAAATATAGTAAGTAGTCCAGATTTTTTGCAGCTTAAATGTGGTAGCCCCAGGAATGGAGTTTTCCCTATTTGGAAATTCCAGGAGAAACTGCATTTAAAAAAAAAATCCCATGGAATGTTATTAACGAAATGATATTTTCTTGGATTATTCTCTAAATTCTGCAAAAAGGTTATGTAAAACATATTCCGACACAGGCAACATGTTTGTTTGTTTGTTTGTTTGTTTTGAAAGACCTTGCTTTGAAGTTACAACATATTGTTTTTGCTATCACCAGGTAGAGTTAACACTTTGGTTACTTACTGTATTTACATTTCCTGGTGCATGAAGGTTTCTGTCATGGAAATCTCTGACCCAGAATAGGTTGTTGTTGGTTGGAAAGAGCCATTTTTTATTGCTGCTGTTGGAAAGGGACAATTTGAGATAGACCTCCTACTATGACATTCTAACCCAAAAATGAGACATTCTCCAAGCATTTAGCGCAACCCATTGTGGAGTTGGAATGTTCTATGGCATAACACTTATTTACTGTGCACTGTATGTTTAGGAGAAAAATTTCACAAGGCATTTTAACCAGGGGTGAAATTCACCTCTGGTTAAAATGCCAGGTTCTGGAGAACAGGTAGCAGAAATTTTGAGTAGTTCGGCGAACTGGCAAATACCACCTCTGGCTGGCCCCAGAGTGGGGTAGGAAAAGAGACTTTGAAATATCCTTCCCCCGGGAGTGGGCAGGGAATGGGGATTATAATAATAATAATAATAATAATAATAATAATAATAATAATAATAATAATAATAATAATAATAATAATAATAATAATAATAATAATAATAATAATAATAATAATAATAATAATAATAATAATAATAATAATAATAATAATAATAATAATAATAATAATAATAATAATAATAATAATAATTTATTAATTTATAGACCGCCCCCTCTCCCCCATGGGGACTCGGGGCGGTGCACAGGAAATTAAAAATCCAATAAATACAACAAAATACAAAATACAAAATGTTAAAACCAAATTAAATTACCCCTGTGCTAAAATCCCTATTAAAACCCTTAAAACCCTAAGGTGTTAATTACCATCTTCAAAGCGCTCCATGGCTCGGGACCTAGCTACCTGCGGGATCGGATCCTGCCCCATACATCCTCACGGCCGATTCGCTCCCACAGAGAGGGACTTCTCCGGGTGCCGTCCACTAGACTTTGTCAGCGGGCGACGCCCAGGGGAAGGGCCTTCTCTGTGGCGGGCCCAGCCCTCTGGAATGACCTTCCCCCCGATATCAGGACAACCACGGACCTCCGCTCCTTCCGCTTAAAATTAAAGACACCTCTTTTTAGGTTAGGGGTTTTTAGGGGTAATTTTTAGTTTAGTTTATGGGTTTTAGCACAGGATCAATTTAATCTATTTTTAACTTTGTATTTTGTATTTGTCTGTGGTTTTATTTGTATTTTTAATTGCCTGTGCCCCGCCTCGAGTCCCCTTGGGGAGAGAGAGCGGGATATAAAATTAAATTATTATTATTATTATTATTAACAATTACCCCTTAAAATTCTGATTATACAATTTCACTCTGCGGCTAGGAATGTAACATTAGGCCAGGCCGGCCTGATGGAAGAAGTGAGTCTTTTGCAGTATCCTTCCCCTCGTATGGGGTGGGAATGGAGATTTTCAATGGCAGCATAAATACTGTTGTCAGTAGATGTCTATGGCGATTCTCAGTCATCCGGGTCATAGTTGCACGTGTTTGCACTACTCGGTTGACCCTGATGACCCTGATGAACCTTCAGATGACCTTAATGTCTCACTAAAAGAATGCAAATGACCAGCTGCCTGCAAGAGTTATAAATCCTTCCATTCTCCATCATCCAGTCAGAGCTGAAGAAGCTTCTTGGATGCGAAGTAAAATGTCTTCAAAAAAACCCCAGAAAGTCCAGTTGCCTCTTGAAAAAGCACTTTTGGGACTGTTGTCAGTAGGGTAGGATGAATCCAGAGTTATCTGGAAGCACAAGAAATGTCTGGATTTGTTTTTCAGTACATTTTACCCAGGTTGCAGTTGCTTTTTTAATGTAAGTTTCATCTATTAAATGTGTATATCTGCTGTGTGTATATTTATTTTGTGAGAATGGATGCAGAAAAAGCTTCCTGTGTTGCATTAGTCTCAAAAGATATGCATTTCAAAGTTTATTCAGGACTGACTCAACCATGCTGCATAAACCACCCCTTCCTCCTTAATTTCTTTCAGTTTTATTAAAAGAAAATAGTGGCTCCCACTATACTTCGAAAGCTAATTTCCTAATAAGCATCTGTGATGCCCAAAATTCCCTTCAGTCCTTTGTTCTGTGACCTCACAGCCATGACTCTGCATGTTAATTGCTTGGGCTTCAGCCATTCACTTGATGGCTGCTTTAAACAGTCAGGGTTAATATGTATATGCTGTTGCTCCTCTTGACTTTACCGAATATAAAATATAAATTATAGGCAGATCAACCTGAAATTGCCAGATCGGTCAGTAATGCAAATCTTTCTAAGGATATATCAGACTGAGTTTTACAAGGGACGTGCTGTAAATATGAAAGAATTCAAGAGCAATTCAGGAGATGAGAGGTGGTTTCCTCTTGTTACCTTCCACATCCTTTTCATTCTTTGATCAATTGTTTATTCTTTACTGTTTTCCAAAGTGTTAACCAGTTTAAATGTTTTCTTCATGTAGAAGGTTGAAACCGGAAAGAGCAAAGTGGGGAGGATTCCAAAATTGTCCATGCTATCAAAAAAATGTCATCTGCAAAGGTAGACTTCACTTCAAGTGAAGCAAGATCAGTGGACGTTTTAACAGAATGGTTCTTTGTTTTGAAAACGTTTTATTGGATTTTACAAATTTTTATAAAAATAGGATAAGGGATGGTAAGGAGTTACAAAGACATATTGAGAACCTCTATGTCGGAGATGTTGGCCCCCTCTGAGACTTCATAAAAAGAAATAGAAAATACAGTAAATTTTTCATTTTTCTACAAAGTGGAAAGAGTTACAAATATTTCAATTTTAAGATCTATGCAATCAATCATTTATAAACATCCAAATAAGATTTATACTATTACAGAAAAAAGTCACTTATGAAATCTAAGTCTTATGGCAATTGTATCATCCTCTCCCTGACCTCCAGTGGGCGGAGCCGTGGCCCCCTCCGTTCCCCCATTTTCATCCTCCAGGATAGGGGAGTATTTTTTCTTAAAAAAGGCATCCGCCTCTGCAATTGTTTTAATTTTTACTCTTCCCCCCTCCCATAACGCCAACATTCCCTCGAACATCACCCACCAGAAACAGACCCCCTTTTTAAATAATCTTTTAAATAAGAAGGAATAATTCCCCCCTATCTCTATAATCTTTTTCGGGATCTGTTTCAAGGTGGCAACCACATTCTGCTGATAAATTAAGGAACCGTCTCTCTGTGCTCTCTGGGTCCCCTCCCCTGTTGGCCCTCTCACAAATTTAATACGTATCTCTCTGGGTATTTCATTTATCCTGGTATATACTAAGTTTTTTCTAGAATTTTTTAGCTCTTCCCTTGTCACAGGCAACCCCCCCTCCAAACCATCAATTCTTTGTTTATTTTCCATTAGCCCTTTCTGTGTCTCCAAAAGTTCTGATTTTGAGCTGACATTATCTTTCCGGATTTCCTTAAGTTCTTTCATAATGTCTTGAAGAATTTCTATTGTTGAAAACTGCGTAGCTTCCATCTCTGTTTCTTTAGGTAACATTAAAATAATCTTAGGTTGATGTAGCTGTATTTTTAAAGCACTAATGAAAGTTTTAAGTCTTTGTCGCTAATATGGCGTCTGTTGGAGAGGCAGTCCGCGAAGCAAGGAGAGAGCAAAGCCAGTGTCCAGACTCATAATTCCATTTGATTATAGTCCAGAGAGAAAACAAATTCTTAAAAACAGTCACATAAAAAAGAACAAAGAAGGCACAGCAGGGAAAGGTCCATTTAGTCAATTACATTGTTCCGTTAATAAAGAGAGAAGAACAGTCCCGAACGTAAGGGAGTGCCAGCAATTTTCCACGAAAATATATCTCCTGGGAACAAAGGAACGCCATCTTCCCCCGCTCCTCTGTAAGCCGCCGAGAGTTGGTAAAAATCAGTTCAATTGTAGCCAGACTTCGATACAAAGTATCCAAAGATCGTACAGGAAAGACTTTCACTTATAGTTTAAAAAAAATCGGATGTTGATTTCTCCGCTTCCCCAAGCCTGGGGAGCATTTCTAAATGGCGCTTTTTTTTCCATTCCGAGGGGGTGTATTACAAACTCCCCCCTCCTTCTACTTTCAAGCTTAAAGTTGAGAGCATTAAAATAAAGTCACTCACGATCCACTTTGCAGCCAGGAGCCTCGGTGTTGCCTTCAACCCCAGCATTTCAGTTCTTCTTTAAACCAAATAGCTGTTCCGGCTCTCCATCGGCAAAGGGGACGATGCCCCCCCGCGACTCATTCCTCTGCGCCTAGGTCGAAGCGGGGGCTACCCCCCCGACTGCCATCGGGGTGGGGGGATTCCCCGCAAGCCGCCCGTACAGCAGGAGTCCTTTAAAAGAACTCCCTGCCCCCGGGGGGGCCGCAGAGGCAACCAAGCGGCGGATGAGCACCAAGACTCGACCGTTGCCTCCGGCCAACCGGAAGGAAGTCCAACAGAATGGTTCTAAATACAATGCAAGAATGACCATCTGGAATTCAATGGACTCCAATCGCTTGCCATGAAAAAGGTCCTTCTTGGTGGTGGGCCCTTCTTTATGGAACTTCATTCCCCCTGAGATATGGTTTTCTCCACCTGTTGCTTTTCAGAAAGGCCCTGAAATGAATGGAGATGGAGCCGATCAAATGACTGGTGTAATGGTGGTGTTGCTGTTATGGGGGCTGAGGTGCAGAGGTGGGTTCCTACCAGTTCAGACCAGTTCAGCCGAGTAAGTAGTAACTTGGCCTACCACGTCCCCGAACCGGTTCTATCAGCAGTGGCGCCATCTTGATTTTTGGTATTGTGCATGCGCAGAATAATCTTCATTGCCAAAATTTAATTTTTTCCCTTTTCTAATGTTGTGTGCATGCACAGACCTTTTTAGGTACAAATGCATATGCGTATGGAGCAAAAAAATATTGTGTGCTGAACTAGCAGTAATGCCAGTAGCAACGCAGCACTGCTGAAGTGGTAGTGGATTTTTAATGGGATTTTATTATGTGGTGATTTTTTTTAACGTGGCAAGCTGTCCTGAGACATCTATGTGTGATTTGGGACATTATATAAATTTGTTGAATTAAGTAATAAATTGATAAAAAATAAAATATTAAAACATGGTTTGAAAAGAAAAGTGGAAATTGTTTATAAAATTGAGTTTGCTCATACATTTTACTGTAAATGTTCTAATCTACAACACATATCTTGTGTCAATGTGCTAGTTTGATTGTTTAAGCATGTCATATAATTGTTAAGCCCTTACTGTATGAAAAATAACAAAAAAATAACAAAATACACTTCCATCCAAATTAATATAATGTAGAAAACTCAGTAGTTCTCATTTTCACTGTTTATGCTTGGTTTTTATATTTACTAAACATCATAACTTTCACTACTTTCTGTGGAGTTGACCTTTATGGAGATGAATTTAGGATCTCAGCCTTACTATTCTGTTTTCACTATCCAGAATTAGGTTCTCATCATTCATTTGACAGCATGATAATTGATATAGTTACTACAGCTATATAATGTCAGATGACATTTTGCAAAACCTTTTTTTTTAGATATTTTGTTTATAGAGAATAGAAATGCATATTTTCCTTAAAAGGGAGCTAGAAACTTCTGTATTTCAGTCATGACTGAAATGACGATTGCAGATTATTACACTGTAATTTGCAGTCCTGCGATCTTTTAGGATAATGGTTATTATAGCAAATCTGACATCATAATGCAAACATGCAAGGGCAAAAATGAACATTAAAATGCTGGGAGAATTGATATGAGTTTCCTATTTAATGCTACATTAAGACTACCTTACTCTAAGTGGAGCAAATGAGCACAGATATATAAATATGTTCCCAAGAAAAATACTTACCGTATTTATTCGACTATAACGCGCACCCGTGTATAACGCGCAACCCCTAATTTTTCATTAAAAATCGGTATAAAATTTTTATACCGATTTTTATAAAGCATGAAGGCCGGGCTCCGCACCTGAGGGGCGATGGAGCGATGCCGTTCCACCCTAACCGCGTCTCTTTCTGGCTCCGCTTCTCTCCCCCCTGCGTCTTTCTGGGTCCGCTTCTCCCCCGCGTCTCTTTCTGGGTCCGCTTCTCCCCCGCGTCTCTTTCTGGGTCCGCTTCTCCCCCGCGTCTCTTTCTGGCTCCGCTTCTCCCTCGCGTCTCTTTCTGGGTCCGCTTCTCCCCCGCGTCTCTTTCTGGGTCCGCGTCTCTTTCTGGGTCCGCTTCTCCCCCGCGTCTCTTTCTGGGTCCGCTTCTCCCCCGCGTCTCTTTCTGGGTCCGCTTCTCCCCCGCGTCTCTTTCTGCCTCCGCTTCTCCCCCGCGTCTCTTTCTGGGTCCGCTTCTCCCCCGCGTCTCTTTCTGGGTCCGCTTCTCCCCCACGTCTCTTTCTGGGTCCACTTCTCCCCCGCGTCTCTTTCTGCCTCCGCTTCTCCCCCGCGTCTCTTTCTGCCTCCGCTTCTCCCCCGCATCTCTTTCTGGGTCCGCTTCTCCCCCGCGTCTCTTTCTGGCTCCGCTTCTCCCCCGCGTCTCTTTCTGGCTCCGCTTCTCCCCCGCGTCTCTTTCTGGCTCCGCTTCTCCCCCGCGTCTCTTTCTGGGTCCGCTTCTCCCCCGCGTCTCTTTCTAGGTCCGCGTCTCTTTCTGGGTCCGCTTCTCCCCCGCGTCTCTTTCTGGGTCCGCTTCTCCCCCGCGTCTCTTTCTGGGTCCGCTTCTCCCCCGCGTCTCTTTCTGGGTCTGCTTCTCCCCCGCGTCTCTTTCTGCCTCCGCTTCTCCCCCGCGTCTCTTTCTGCCTCCGCTTCTCCCCCGCGTCTCTTTCTGCGTCCGCTTCTCCCCCGCATCTCTTTCTGCCTCCGCTTCTCCCCCGTGTCTCTTTCTGGGTCCGCTTCTCCCCCGCGTCTCTTTCTGGGTCTGCTTTTCCCCCGCGTCTCTTTCTGGGTCCGCTTCTCCCCCGCGTCTCTTTCTGCCTCCGCTTCTCCCCCGCGTCTCTTTCTGCCTCCGCTTCTCCCCCCGCCGCCGCCGCCGCCGCCCAGAAACCTGAACCCTCGTTTATAACGCGCACCCAAACTTTGAGTTCTTTTTTGAGTACAAAATTTTGCGCGTTATACTCGAATAAATACGGTAACTGTCTTATGAATCAGAATATTCTTAAGGAACCACATTCTTCTCCTTAGCCCTCTAGAACAGGGGTATCAAACTTGATTTCATTGAGGGCATCAGAGTTGTGTTTGACCTCAGAGGGCCAGAGAGGCTGACCAGGGTGGGCATGGCCAGCTCAACACCACTGCTAAGACCTCGACTTATGACCAACACATAGTCCTCGACCTACGACTGGCACCAGGTCCTCAACTTACGACCTGTCAGCCTGGTAACCAGAGGACAGCTCCCTTTGGCTAAGGACAGCTCCCGGCCTGGCTAAAGAGGGAGTTTTACAGCAAGCTGATTGGTTGCTCTGCTTGACAGCTCAAGTATAAATAACTGTCAAGCAGAGCGTGGTGCTGAAGTTGTTGTGGTTCAGTTCTGTTGCTTCTTAGAAGTTGAATAAAGTGTTTTTGGTTACCTCAGCGTCGCCTTCATTCATCTGCCAGCTATTACAAAGCAGTCACTTGGGTCAGGTGGTGGCCTGAGTTCTCCGCCAGCAAAAACTCGTGGGAGACCATCCACAACCCTCCCAAGCTCCATTTTCACTGGCAGAGGCACCACAGGCTGGTCCTTTGCTTTTCCAAGGCGAAATCTAAACACCCCATGGGCCGGAGCCTTGCGTTTGACATCCCTGCCCTAGAAGAAAGCAGGGAAATATTTTCAGACCAAATTGCAGTCTAACAAAGCACACAAGTCTAGTCTCTAGTAATAAGAGGGATGTGTATTCTTTGCTCCTTCTTAACTATAATATGCTTCTATTTCTCTTTTGCTTTCTGGCCATTTGCTTGAAAATCATTTTTGTACCAAGCAACACAAAACATATGCCACACTCTTCTAGTCCCATGGCATAAGTATCTAAATCCCTGCCATTCAAGCAATATTGTCTCCCCACATCCCATTTCTTTCTTTTTCTGGTATTCTGAAGAACTGTGAGTCCACTGGGGTCTCACAAAGATTCTCCTGTAGTTCTACGTAAAGCAATTAATGGTTATGCCAGCTTCCAATATCTAATAGAGCCATTTGCAATAACCTGCCCTGCTCCACCAAGGTATTTTCTTCAGTGAGTAAATATGAGATGACATTCATCTGCCACCAAGGCTTACTATTTTGCTATTCTTGAACATCCAAAGGTAACTCAAAATGTAATGGCTTGCTCTATTATGTCTCTGTTGGATGTGATGACTTATAATGAGATTGCATGCTGGTGCCACTGCGGTTGGACTTCCTTTTCCATTCTAGGAGTAGGAGCTACAGAAAATATGATTCTGGGCCTGACATAATGCATACATAAAATGCTTTTGATTTGATAATGTGCATCTGATCTGCACCCATTATGCACAGCACTGCCATTGGGCAGCCTAAGCTTCTCTTAGTGTTTGCCAATTCACAAACACAGCAGATACTATAAATGGATTTTGAAAACCTTTGTAAATATCCTCTCTGACAGCACAACTGGTAATAATTATGTAAATACATATTTTTGTAACACTTCTCATTTCAAAGGCTACCAGAATTACAATGGAATGCACAAAGATTGGCATTTCCCCCAGAGTTTAGTGTGTATGAATGTGCAAAGAAGCTTGTTATAAACCTTCTCATTCTATATGGTGATCATGACAATACGTGCATAATTATCCAGCTTTAATAGTTTAATAAACTACTGTGTCACCTATTTAACAGTCTAGTTTCACTGGAGCAACAGAACAATATTTGTTTATACTGTCACAGTTGTATATCAATACACATTTGGGAAGGTATGAAAATACCTCATTATTGCTATATGGAACTGCACTAATAAAGTTGCCATACAATATGAAGTCAGAAGTCTATTTGGAATTGGGTTTGGTATGGTTCCATACATTATCCGCTTGGAGCAAAACAAAGTGTTAAAGCTATTTTTATCTTGCTCCTCTCAAACTTCACATTTGGAATCTAAATCCGGCTTTAAACTGGCACTATTTGGGTAAGGGCAGTATTTGAGGAATGAGTGCAGAAAAGTGACTGTTGAAAAGTGCCAACAGCTACTTTCTTACTCTGAAAGTTGCATTGTTTCCTCAGTAAAGCCACTAAATTCTCAGTCTTAAGATATGACATGAAGTGTTACATGACATTTTTTAGTAGAGCAGATAGATATGGTTTGGACCACAGGTTATCTGGGAGAAGGAACTGAATTGACTAAATCTGATGAGTTGAATTGTATTTAGGACATTGAGGAGAGACCATCAAATGGAGGCCTTAAAACTGGGCTTTGAAACCCCTCAAATTTTATTCATTCATTCATCTTATATGCTACCCACCTTGCCTGAAAGCAACTGGACATGACTTACAATCATTAAAAACCAATAAACAATTGAAATGTTACAGGAGCAAATAGTAAATTAATTAAAATTGACAAAGCTAGGCAAGAAGGGAGCAAGATGCATATGGAGGAAGGTAGACACAGTCCATTAACCGCTTCCAGACTAAATGCACCCCTATTCGAGCCCCAGACCAGCTGGCAGACCCAGTTCTTCAGGTTCTTCTGGAAGACCAAAAAGGTAGTTACAGATCTCATCTTGGGATGATATGATGTTTCAAAGGGCAGGAATCCTAGAAGAAAATGCTTCTCTCCTATGCGCCAGCCAAAATCCCTTACCTGATAGCATCCATAGTATGTCTCTTCTGCTCCCATGGGTGGAGTGGATTAATCCCATAGGGGTGGCAACAGTTCTTCAGATAACCTGACTCAATGCCATGAAGAGCTTTAAAGGTAATAACCAATTGTACCTGGAAGAAAACTGAGCATTTGGAAAACGCTACATGAAAATGGCTCCATCCAGTTTCAATGGAAATTATGTTGCAGAGCAGGCTACACATGAGTTTCTGTGAAGCTGACAATCATTAATTTGATGCACCATAACCTGCCAGTGAATTAGGGCACAAGAGTTGTTTAAGTATTGCAATAATCATCTTGTCAGACAAAGCCCAAAATTCTACTCCGAATAATCTGACAGTTATCGAGAATGGCACAATAGAAGGTTATTCAATTTGAATCATGCTGGATTGGAAAACTGGCATCAGCAGGAGAGAAATGACCCAAATTGGAAACACTCGATGTAATGGAAGCCAGAGGGTGAGACAAGCCTACACAGCGCATGAAATTCATGTATGTTACTTGATTGTACAGTTTATTGCATCAACACAAAATTATGTATAGAAGGGTTTTGTTTGTTTGTTTGTTTGATTGATTGATTAGCACTGCTTTCATTCTGCTTGTGATAAAAAGCATGGGAATGTTCTATCTGGCTCTGAATTTTGGCTTGACTGGGCTCTAATTCAGAGCTAGCGTTTCTTTTTAACATTGCATAGGGAAAGGCTTGCTTACTTTGCCACATCCACAGGAGTATGGAGGGAGTGAAGCTTGAAGGCACAAACTGTAAACAGATGCTGACGGCAGATGCACAACTGGGAATTTGCCACATGGAGCAGAAATCAGAAGCTTCTGCAACTCCCGTGGAAATAGGGCAGGATGTGTATGCAGGCAGTCTTGAAATTCACCTACTTTCCTTTTAATAAACTGCACACATGACCTCCAATCAAACACAGTTAGAAACATCAGACTAAAGCAAGTATTTGCCACACAGCCAATCATTACTTTAGCATAACCGTCATTACAAAAACAAACCAAATAACCCATATTCTCTATCTGAGAGGCAAAGGGTCTGCAAAAGAGCTTAAATCTGTTTTCTGTGGTGGTGGTGGGTGACTGTCAAAATTGTCAAGATGGCAGACAGAGCATTGCAGTCCAAGCTCTTCCCCTTTTGAACAAGCATCCAAACATCTTGTTGATTTTGACTTTCTTCTGTGGATCTTGCTGAATGTATAAAGAAATCTTTCTTGTAAATAGAATTCCTTTATCCTGGGAACAGGTGGCAATGCAGCCCAGCAGAATTTGGTCTGGTTTGGTAGCATTACAGCTTCAGCCAGGAAGGCTATGCAGAGAGTGGTGAGGATGGCAGAAAAGATTGTCTGTAGTTCACTTCCTTCTATTCTGGGACATGGCATATAAGCAATGCTTGAGCAGAATCTGTAGTATTTTCTGGGGTGCTACACATCCTCTTTTCCTTGTTAATTTCTGGGAGGAGGCTTCGTGGTATCCGGATCCAGGTTCGGCCACAGTTTTGTTCCATATAGCATCAACCTTATGATCAACCTCTCACGTTTCCTCTTTCCATTATGTATTCAAAATGGACAGTGATGTACATACAGTGTGAGTGTGTGTGTGTGTGATATGTATAGGTAGATATATACTTTTTTTGACAGCAAGAAATAAAAATTTATTTTTAACGTGTGCCAGTGTGCTCACAATAAAAATGACAATAAATGTTTTGTTATCTTATCACTGGTACTAAATTCACATCTTTGGTATCTAATTAGAAGATGGATACCGTTTTTTTTAGAGTTTTATTTGATTTATATCCCGCCCTTCTCCAAAAGGACCCAGGGCGACTGTGCAACTGTTAGGCTCTGGCTGATAGTAAACCAAGTTCTTAAACTACAGTTTGTTGAACAATGAAGAATGGTTTGTTGTTCAATGAAGAATCATTGTAGGAATTGGGTATGGCTAGTCTAGAAGAAGGAAGAACTAGGGGTGACATGATAGCAGTGTTTCAATATTTCAGGGGCTGCCTGTAGGGGGTCAATCTATTTTCCAAAGTCCCAGAAGGCAACACAAGAAACTGGATGAAAACTAATCAAGGAGAGAAGCAACTTATAACTAAGAAGAATTTTCCCAACAGTGAGAAAAATTAACAAGTGGAACATTTGTTTTCAGTAGTTGTGGGGGCTCCAACACTGGACGCCAGAAGACCTCCACATTTCCTTCCAACCCTGTGATTCTGTAATTATTCTGTTATTCTGTTAATTCCCTGATTTACCTAACATGAGAAACCATAAATGAAAGTAAAATGTGAAAGCTTCAGGTAGAAAAAGGTCTTGGTGACCATCTTTAAAGCGCTCCATGGCATAGAACCTGGCTACTTGCAGGACCGCCTCCTGCCACATACTTCCACCCGGCCTGTCTCCTCCCACAGGGTGGGCCTCCTCAGGGTGCCGTCCGCCGGACAGTGCCGGCTGGCGGCCCCCAGGGGAAGAGCCTTCTCTGTGGCTGGCCCAGCCCTCTGGAACAACCTGCCCCCCGACCTCCACACAATCACGGACCTTCGCCTCTTCCGTTGAGCAATTAAAACACACTTCTTCCATGTGACCGGCCTGACATAGTTTTGTTTATTATTGAATTTTTAGCTGGGTTTTTGAATTAAGTTTTAGCACGGGTCAAATTCATTTAATTTGATTTTAAACTTACTTGTCTGTTTACTTATGTTTTACTTTTATTCCTGTGCACCGCCCTGAGTCCCATTTGGGAGAGAGGGCGGTATAAAAGTATGAATAAAGTAAAGTAAAGTAAAGAAAATGAAAGATTACTCTCCTGGTTTCTCATGATAGAAACTATTGCTACATTGAATTGTCTTCCTAAAACCAAACATCAAAATATACTATCCATGGATTATCCACTTCCCTATCCAATTTAGGCCTCGAGCACATAGGCAGTGTTCTTATCAAAGCCAACAAAAGCTGCTTTTGTTTGTTTGTTTTGTTTTGTTTGGTAAACTAGGCCGATAATATTTAGATGCAGAGAAGAAATCATGCCAAGTCTCTGTTACATTCGATTTTTCTACTAAGAACTTCAAACTCATCCTAGACCCACTGCAACTTGAAGCCTTGACAAACTTTTTTTTTCCACGAGACTCTTTCTTTGGGCAAGAAGACACCACAACTAGCAAGCACAGCAGTCAACATAAATAAAACAGGAGAGAAGTTCTTCTCCTCTGTAGTGTAGCCTTATTACACTTGGGCTATATTTTATCCTTCAGAATTCAAAGTTTTGCTTTAAATTCTGCATATCACAGCCATACTAAATATCGCCTCAGACAAGGCACAAAGTTGCTGAGTAAGACCCTTGCAAATCAGGAGGCTTTTTCATAAGGCCAACATGCATAATTTATATCTGCATACAATTAGCCTGTTTACATTTATACATTTTCAGTTTCCTTTTATGTGGAGCATTCCAGAAGATGCTTGGTAATGCATTCATAGAGAAAGAAAGTAAGGTTTTTTTTTCCTTTAAAAACCCACCTCTTTCTTTTTAAAATAAAAGCTTCAGGACCAAGCAATTGATAAAACCTAACAACTAATAAATTCTTTATGAGGAAAGGGAAGGGGGGAAAAGGTATTTTTTGTTCACACAGTAAGATTATATTGACATTACTGAGAGTTTTGCACTTTTGGGAAGTTTGACATTATATCAGCTGCAAGTTCATGGTTACTTCATGAAATAGCTTTGCATTCCATTTTTAATTCCCAGGATGAAAGTATTTTACTCTGTGCTAACAATGGATAAAGTTTTAATTGATTTTAACCCTTTTTAATCTAAATTTTAGCACAGACCTTAATTTAATTTATTTTTAACTGTTTTGTACTGTATTGTTTTATATTTTTATATTTCTGTGCACCGCCCTGAGTCCCCTAGGGCAGGGCTCTCCAACCTTTGCAACTTTAAGTCTGAAGGACTTCAGCTCCCCGAATTCCCCGAAGTCTGGGACCTGAAGTCCTTCAGACTTAAAGTTGTAAAGGTTGGGGACCCCTGCCCTAGGGGAGATAGGGCGGTATACAAATTTGAAAAATAAATAAATCAAATAAATAAACTCTCTAAAGACTATTTTTAGTAGCTCATTCTGTACAGCTCCCCCCTCCCCCCAAGTATGAAGAAGTAAATGAAGGGAAAGACTTCACCTGTTGAAATTTCAGGCTATTATGTGAAAAAGATAGCAATTTCCTATTTATTTATGCCATCATAAAATAATACCTGTTTATTCAGAGAAATATTTTACATACAAAACAGAATATATTTTCACCAATAGCTACAGCTCTCTGCATTTTATGCCCCAAACAAATACTAGCATATTTGCAGAATCTGACATCAATATATCATATAGATAAAAAATGCATTTTTTATAAACTTCCCTCCATCAGAATAAATTATGAATGATTTTTATTTTAAAAAACAACAAAATTAAAGTATCTGTGTATTAGAAGAAAATACCATCAGTGGCAGCTCCTTAAATAATAGTGGTAAGGATGTGGTCAATGCCTGAAGGAATGTTGGTGTTCTGGGAGGGGGGAAGAGTAAGAATTAAAACAATTGAAGAGGCGGAAGCCTTTCTTAAAAAACACTCCTCAATCCTGGAGGACGAAAATGGGGGAACGGGAGGGGCCATGGCTCCGCCCGCTGGCGGGAAGGAAGAAGAAGATACAATAGCCAAAAGACTCAGATCACAAAAATGATTTTTCTTTTATTTTTATATACTGTAATTCCTAAACGGATGCTAATAGAAACAAATGATTGAATGCATGAAACGTATGATATGATATGTATGTATCTCTTTCCACCTTATATTGAATTTTTTTTCTTTACGTAACCTCGGAGACGACCACCGCCTCTGACCTGGAAGCCCTAAAATATTTCTTTTATATCCTACATACCCTTTTCCTATTGAAAAAATTTGTAAAAACCAATAAAATTGTTTAAAATAATAATAATAATAGTGGTAAGGATGTGTTTGAGGGGGTAAAAATTTAAACCAGCAACAAAACCTGAAGAGATTTAATCTGCATACTAAGCAATGATTATAACTTATTATAGAGAATGTGTTTCTGAAAATTCAAGCAATTAAATTGTTTCCAATTATATTGTCAGATTCTGTACTGGATACCTTTTCAGAGAATTCCGTTGAAACTACAGGAAGAACGCAACAAGAATTATCCTCAAGAAAATTATTTCTAATGCAGGTTGATAGAATTTTTTGTTATAATCATCTTGCAAGGAATTTGATATTCTGCATTTTCCATAACCTGCTTCTTTTTCTAGGATTGATAGGGCTACTCAATCAAAATTCTTTGAGTAGATGCTTGATTAAATGGTGTTGCACAACATTTGTTTGCATGGGGTAATCATCATGTTCTAGTACTAGTGAAGACCAATAGTTCAATGATAGCAACATCGTGACCTACTTTTATACTGGCAGTCTGGTGCATGTTGTACTACATATTAGAACACTGAAACAAAACTTTCCATAAGTACCGATACAATTCATAGGAAAAATGAACGAAAGTTAAGGCAAATTTGTTAATTTGCCATTGCTAAAAGGATAAGAAGCTTGGGGGGGAGGGGGGGGTGTCAAGGCTATCAAAGTATTCCTTCCTCTTCTCCCTGGATCCTTTCTTCTGAGTATCTCCAAAATTATGTTTTGCCTATCTTTCAGTGAAACCAGTGAAAGTGAAACCCTTAAAGGTTTCCACCAGGAAATGTTTCTCATTTCACCAATTGACATGTCTTTTGATTTATTTTTTTTACAAGGCATTTTACATTTCAAACTGCCAGAAATTTGATAAATGTAATCATCATTATTTTATGCTATCCTAAACAGATGCTCCTAACCATCCAACTGCTTTTTGTGTTGTAGAATAGGGATGCTGGTCAGATGTGCAACACAACTTTAGGTTCTTTAGCCTTGTGGTAAAGCTAACTTTCTTGATATCCCTTGTCATGAGGAGATGTTTGCATGGGAACAGGTATACATAGCAACACTGAATTTTGGAACCTCTGTCATGCAAGATTGTGAATACAAGAGAAACCCAAGTGTTACAGGCTTAAGATCCTTCTGTATCTTAAGATAGGCTTAAGATACAGAAGGATCTAGACAAACTTGAACATTGGGCACTGTCTAATAAAATGAAATTCAATTGTGAAAAAAGTAAGGTCCTACATATAGGCAAGAAAAACCAAATGCACAAGTACAGTATAGGTGGTACCTTGCTCAATAGTAGCAACTGTGAGAGGGATCTTGGAATCCTAGTGGACAACCATTTAAATATGAGCCAGCAGTGTGCAGCAGCTGCCAAAAAAGCCAACACAGTTCTAGGCTGCATCAACAGAGGGATAGAATCTAGATCACGTGAAGTGTTAATGCCACTGTATAGTGCCTTGGTAAGGCCACACTTGGAATACTGCATACAGTTTTGGTCGCCATGATGTAGAAAAGACGTGGAGACTCTGGAAAGAGTGCAGAGAAGAGCAACCAAGATGATTAGAGGACTGGAGACTAAGACATATGAAGAACGGCTGCAGGAGCTGGGTATGTCTAGTTTGATGAAGAGAAGGACCAGGGAAGACATGATAGCAGTGTTCCGATATCTCAGAGGGTGCCACAAAGAAGAGGGAGTCAAACTATTCTCCAAGGCACCGTGGGGCAGGACAAGAAGCAATGGGTGGAAACTAATCAAGGAGAGAAGCAACTTAGAATTAAGGAGAAATTTCCTGACAGTAAGAACAATTAACCTCTGGAACAGCTTGCCTCCAGCAGTTGTGAATGCCCCAACCCTGGAAGTCTTTAAAAAGATGTTAGACAGCCATTTGTCTGAAATGGTATAAGGTTCCTGCCCATGCAGGGGGTTGGACTAGAAGACCTACAAGGTCCCTTCCAACTCTGCTATTGTATTGTATTGTATTGTATTGTATTGTATTGTATTGTATTGTATCGTATTGTATTGTATTGTATTGTATTGTATTGTATTGTATTGTACAGCTCTATGTAAGTCAGTTTTCCTTGTCATAGTGAATGGAACCAGAAGTCCTGTACACAACTTTGGCGTGAGAGTCATAGGACCTTCCCTGCAGTGCATTCATGGAAAATGTAGACATTAAGGAGGATTTATTTAGGCAGCAATCCTAATATTTACTTGGAATGACATCCCACAAAATTCATACACATGTATCCTGCTTGCTTTCTGACTGGTACAGTTCCAATAACATGAAGAATAGATTATCTAAATAATTGTTTCTGTATAAATCATTTTTAAACAGAACGCCAGGCTATTCAATCTGTTATGTAAGATTTAAAGTGTTCAAAATAGAAATAAATAAAATGTCATAATTCTTGATGCACTATTCTTTTATGTGCCAATACAGCTTATTAAAATGAAATATTTTTTGCATATGTATTAAAATTGTTTTTATTAAATGTATTATATCAAAGAAACATTTTTAAAATGCATTTATGAATTGTGAAATGTCACCGGAGTAAATTCTGAAGAGATTATCTAGATCTTCCACTTTTTTTGTTAAGTTATAAAGCATATTCATATATAAAATATTTGCTTTTTCTATACCTACAGAGATCGCCCTTCATAACTTCTGTTTCTTTTATACCTTTTCTAATTGCTCTATTTCATACTGATATATTGAAATATGCATGAATGTGCATGTAACTCAGAATCCCTTGCTATCTGCTCATATATATTCAAACATCAGCCTATCCACCAAATCCCATCATACACACAAGTAGGTAAAGTTCACAAAAATGCCAATGCAAAAGACAAGTTGATACATTAATCTGTTTTTGGCTGAAGGAAAGAAATGTACAATATTGGGTTAAAGAATAAATACTATACAATATCGAATCATTTTTAACTCTTCAAATGTATAAAATTATACTGATTCACAACATAATCCTATTCATATCTACTCAGAAATGCAATTAATTTGGTACGGATTATTCCAAGATTACTCATTATATGAGCCAGCAGTATGAATTGGCAACCCAGAACTGGACAAGATTTTTGGATGAGAAGCAAAATGTCTTCAAGGAAAAACAAAGGACGTCCACTTGCCTTTGGAATAACCATGACCTGGATGATTGAGAATCTTTATAGCCATTCAAGAATGGTCAACTTCAAATCCTTCTTCGGCAGGAGAGATCATTAGAATTGCAGATGTGACTGTAGGAGGGTGAAATATAAGCATTTGAGGTCTGCAAAGGTCATGCAGAAGACAAAAGTGGGACTATTCTCTATCTCTGGCAGAGAATAAGGCATCTTCCACTCTCAAGAATAGGAAAGAAAAAGCCAAATATTTACCTACATTCCTGCAAAATGTGCTCCAGGTCACTTCTATTAGATATTATCACTTGTGGGACCTAAAAGGTCTTCTCTGCTGCAGCCCCCTGACTTCTCAAATAATTCCCTTCAATGTTATGGATGGTGCCCATGCTCCTGGGTGGTTCCTCCAAACCTTGGCTTTGTTTCCAGGATTGGGATTAATGTTGCTATATTTTACCGTGCTTGTTTTTAGTCTAGGCCAGGGATGTCCAAACTTGGGAACTTTAAGACTTGTGGACTTCAACTCCCAGAATTCCCCAGCCAGCATAGCTGGCTGGGGAATTGTGGGAGTTGAAGTCCACAAGTCTTAAAGTTCCCAAGTTTGGACATCCCTGGTCTAGGCTGTCTTTTTCTGTCTGTGTTTTTAATTGTCTTAACTAGGTATCAAACTTTGTAATCTGATATTGGCTGACCAATACAAATTATTTATTAAATGGAATGAATGAATGAATGAATGAATGGATAGATAGATAGATAGATAGATAGATAGATAGATAGATAGATAGATAGATAGATAGATAGATAGATAGATAGATAGATAGATAAATAAATAAATAAATAAATAAATAAATAAATACATGTTTTTTGGGGGAGAAATACCATAATGTTTCGCGGGTTCCTTCTTCTAGAGCCGCTATGGTGCAGTGGTTAGAATGCAGTACTGGAGACTACTTCTGCTGACTGCCAGCTGACTGCAATTTGTCAAGATAGAATCTCACCAGGCTCAAGGGTGACTCAGCCATCCATCCTTCCGAAGTGGGTAAAATGAGGACCCAGATTATTAGGGGCAATATGCTGACTCTGTAAACTGCTTAGAGAGGGCTGTAAAGCACTGTAAAATGGTGTATAAGTCTAAGTGCTATTGCTAAGTGCTATTGCTAGAGACACTGGTTGGTAATTGTTCAATCAATCAATCAATCATACTAAAGCTGGAAGGGACCTTGGATGTCTTCTAATCCAGCCCCCTGCTCAAACAGAAGATCCTATACACGTGATGGCAAATCTATGGCATCTGTGCCACAAATGGCACATGGCGCCATACTTGGTGGCACATGAGCCATCAGCTCTGGGGTGCAGGCGCACACCGCCCAGCTGACTTTTGGCTTCCCGGAAAGCCAATAGAGGCTGTTTTTATCCTCCTCAGGCTTCAGGAAAGCCTCCGGAGCTGGGGACGGTGAAAAACAGGCCCAACAGGCCAACCAGAAGTTCAGAAATGAACTTCCAGTTGGCCTGTTAGATTGTTTTTTGCGCTCCCCAGGCTCCAGAGGCTTTCCTGAAGTCTGAGGAGGGTGAAAATGGCCTCCCTCAGCCCACCGGAGGCCCTCTGGAAGCCAGAAATGGATCATTTCCAAACTTCTGGTTGGCCCATTAGGCCAGTTTTTCGCTCTCCTCAGACTTCAGGAAAACCTTCAGAGCCGGGAGAGGATGAAAACTCCCACCCACATGGGGGGTTATGTGCGCATGCGCAGGGGGCCACGCATGCAAGCGCAGGTAGGTGGGAACATTCTATTCTGGGTGTGGGCACGTGCACAATTTTGGCACACCTTTACAAAAAAATTCACTATTGCTGTCCTATACCATTTCAGACAAGTGACTGTCCAGCCTCTTCTTAAAAACCTCCAGTGATGAAGTTCTATGATTTAGGAAACATCCTTGGTTCTCATTGTAATTTTACTTGCATCAAAAGATAAATTAAGTATCCAAGTCACATGGACCACAGTAGTGATTTTTTGAGTTGAAGGGAAGAATGAAATCTAAAAAGTAAAGTATCAAAAGAACAATATAGCCCAATGATGAAGACTAAAAGGTATATGATTGCTACTGTGAACCCAAATTTCTGTGAGACTGAATCATTTATGTTTGGCTTATTTTTAGTACCTGTGAATAAAAGTACTGAGTTGCACTGTTTAGTGTACTGAGGTTTTTGAAAGCTCTCTTGACATGCACTTTAGACATAAAGCCTAATTATTTATGTTTAATTCTCCCATGAAATTTAATTGGTTCTTGCTAAACTTAACTCCTTACTTCTAAATCATATCCTTTCCAAGGCTTCTTGTTATAATTGATACAAAAAATAAGAGCTGTCCCCCTTGTATAACAAATACATGTTGGGCTACAACCTCTTTCTAACTTACCTTCTCTATGATTAAAGAGCCGTGGTGGTGCAGTACTAGCCGTACTAAAGGCTACTTCTGCTGATTACCGGCTGCCAGCAGTTTGGCAGATCGAATCTCACCAGGCTCAAGGTTGACTCAGCCTTCCATCCTTCCGAAGTAGGTAAAATGAGGACCCAGATTGTTGGGGGCCATATGCTGACTTTGTAAACCGCTTTGAGAGCGGTTTACAAAGCACTGTGAAATGGTATATGTAGGTCTAAATTCTATGGCTATTGCTATTCAGAAGACATAAATCTAGAAGAGTATTACATTCTCAGCCAAACAAATATGGTAGAACTATTAAAATGTCTACATATCCTGGAAAATCTGTACACATAGCCATCAGTGCTACCAATCTGAGATATTCAGGTTTCAATAAAAAGTCATACCATGTCAATTGTTTGAAGACAAGAAAAAAAACTACTTTTTTTGTTACTGAATGAATTAAAAGGACAAAATGAAATGACTTGGAGATCTATAAAAAAAAGTGCAGACTATATAAATCATGCTAAAGTCTGAGTGATTCATGACAAGCTGGTCAAGCCCATGGCAAGATCCATGACTATTTAATAGTTCTTACAATAATTCATGAATGATGTATGAGGTTGATGCTTCAGCAAAGAAAATGTATTCTTTTTGCCACATTTTTGTTAGTATCACAATGGCCAATGTACTGGAAGGAAAATACAATATTCTTACAATAAATTTGCCAGTCTACCAACAAATTAAGTAGGTAAATAACTATATCACTTAGGTAAATGAGGATATAATGATTCATGGAACTATAAATGTTATGGGACCAAGGAGAATTGATCCTGAACTCTTTGGGTATTTTGTACATACCATTATAGTCAGTTTCAAGGATTTTTCCATCAGATCAGAGTTCTTTTCTGCACAGCTCAGTGAGCTGCATAGGAAATAATCACAGGCTATGAGGTTAATAGATCCATTCTGCTGCTTGAAAATTAGGCCTGAATCACATATTATATTAAGGGCATAATCAGGAGTCATCTGGCCTGGAATTGTGACTGATATTTTAGTGCATGGCAAAGAGGGGTTTCCACTCAGTTTTTTTTTAAATCTCCATGTAGTGTGGTAATCAAGATTAAGAGAAAAATATAGCTCTCTAGTATTCATAGCCTCAGATTTGTGTCATTTGAAGCTGCTGTTTTCTAGTAACTGCACTCTTCAGTTGCGGTCTTTCTTCTCACACTATGCAGAGATGGGAATTGTATCGCCCATACTAATGGGTGGCCAGCATGCAATCATAGGACTAAGAAGAACAATGGTAAGAAATGAGAGTCAATGTTTAACATCACTTCTGTTGTTACCCATTTCTCCACGTATAGTGCTTCATACTGAGGCACTAAGCCTCATAGTGAGGCAATGATAGCTCTAGCTTAATTTTATAAAAGTGCCCTGTTAAGGGGAAAGCACAGAAACACCATGTAACTGTTCTCCATTTATCTATATTCCAGAAATCATTTACAGGAGCTTTTCCTGGTCTGGGCTTGGCCTTTGTGTACCAGTATTAGGAGAGAACTAGAACATGTTGCTCCTCTTTTATGACTTGTTATGAGATGGGTTAGGCAGAGTTGGAGAATGGGACACAGAATGGGAGCAAATACTGAAGTAGTATCTGACAAGGTGAGTTATGAAGTGAAGTTTCAAACTGACTATTATAAGGACTTGATGTAAAAATGGTTTGGGTTAGAGTTGCTCTTGAAAAGAGCAAATTTTCTGTATGGGAATTCTCCTTGAGCCCAGCAATAGTTACGGTGAGGAGCATGTTTGCACAAATAGCGCCCATCAAACTTAATAATCCGCATTTTTTTTCTCTTTAATCATTTTATTACATTATAAGATAAGATACAAGATACAAAAGTAAGTAGGAAAGCAGTGGGGGGTGGGGCGGGGAAGGTGAGAGAGAGATAAGTGTGGAAGGATTGGGAAAAAGAAAAAAAAGTGTTGACTTCTGACTCTCTCTATTGCAGTAAAATAAGGCATTAACATCAAACCACAACTTTTTGCTTTTTTCATAGTAATATGAACTAGCCATTTCTATAAGCATCTATCAATCGAATTGGTAAAACCCAAAATCAGAGTTTCTTTTTCCCCCCCACCTCAAGCACAAAGTTCAGAAGCAGTCTCCATGGGGAAACAACAGTACTTATATTCTTTTCTTTAATCAAAATAGTCAATTTAGCCATTTCTGCCAACTGCATCAGCTTCTGCAGCAATTCGTCCATGGTGGGAATCAATGTGTCCTTCCATTTTTTGTGCATACAATAGTCTTGCTGCTGTCAACATATACAGGGTCAAAGTTCCATTTTTTTTCTCCAAGTCTTTTTCCATTACGCCCAAAAGAAAAGTTTCTGGTTTCATCTTTATCTTCATTTTCAGAATTTTCTGTATTAAAAAAAAAAGAATCTTATTCCAAAATGTCTTTGCTTTATCACATGTCAACCATAAATGATAAAAAAAGTCTCTTCTTTACTTTTCCATTTCCAGAATTCATTTGACATACCTTTATACATTTTAGATAGGTGTTAGATAGCAGCAATACATCATCTTATTAAAAAATTCTTTTAAATTATAGTTTAGTGTAAATTTTAAACCCTTCATCCACATATTTTCCCATTCTTCAGACATCATGTTATATCCAAAATTCCTTGTCCACTGAATCATGCAATGTTTTACATGTTCACTTTACAAATTGAATTTCAATAACTTTTTATGAATCCTAGCAATAATATGTTTATCACTCCCACAGTAAGATTTCCAATTCATTTTTAATAAAATCAAACCCATCTTGACTGTATCCTGAATTACTGCAATGCACTTTGCATGGGGTTGTCCTTTGGAAACATAAGAACATAAGAACAGCCTTGCTGGAACAGGCCACAGCCCATCCAGTCCAGCATTCTGTCTCACACAGTGGCTCACCATTTGCTTCAGGATCTTCCCAAGCAGATGTCTTCACCTGCTTATGATTCCCTGCAAATGGCATTGAGAAATATCCTGCCTATCTCTCCAACCCGGAGGGTGTCCTTAGCTATCCATAATGATAGCCTTGTTCTCCATGAACTCGTCTAATCCTTTCTTAAAGGTGTCGAGGCTGACAGCTGTCACCACTTTTTCTGGCAGGGAGTTCCATAGACCAGTGATCCTCTGGGTGATAAAGTACTTCCTCTTATTTGTTTGAGGTCTAGCTTCCAAAAGTTTCATGGAGTGCCCCCTAGTTCTAGTGTTGTGTGATAGGAAAAACAGTTTTTCCTTTTCTACTTTGTCCACACCGTGCATGATTTTATAGACTTCAATCAGGTCACCTCTCAGGCGCCGTCGTTCTAGAGTGAAGAGGCCCAGCCGTTGCAGCCTCAGATGGTAAGGAAGGTGTTCCAGCCCCCTAATCATTCTGGTTGCCCTCCTCTGCACCTTTTCCATTTCCATAATATCCTTCTGAAGGTATGGTGACCAGAACTGTACACAATACTCCAGATGGGGCCTCACCATAGATTTATAAAGAGGCAAAATGACACTTGCTGATTTATTTTCTATACCCTTCCTAATGATCCCTAGCAATGAGTTTGCTTTTTTCACTGCTGCGGCACACTGGGTTGACACCTTCATTGAGCTGTCCACCAGGACACCAAGGTCCCTTTCCTGGTTAGTTGCAAGGAGTTCAGACCCCATCAGTTTATAGATGTAGTTGGGTTTTTTTGCCCCAACGTGCATCACTCTGCACTTACTAATGTTGAAGCTCATTTGCCCACTCCCCCAGTGGTTTGCCCACTCCAGATCCCTCTGGAGCTCCTCACACTCTCTCTCAGTTTTTACTACCCTGTATAATTTAGTGTCATCGGTGAATTTGGCTACCTTGCTGTTTACTCCTACTTCTAGATCATTTATGAAAAGGTTGAAGAGCAGGGGTCCCAGTACTGAACTTTGGGGGACCCCACTCTTTACCTCCCTCCACCTGGAGAAGTGTCCATTTAATGTTACTCTCTGTTTCCTGTCCCTTAGCCAGTTGCTAATCCAGAACAAGGCCTGTCCCTTTATTCCATGACTGGCAAGTTTATTTAAGAGCCTTTGGTGCGGGACCTTGTCAAAGGCCTTCTGAAAGTCAAGATAAACAATGTCAACTGGATCTCCCTTGTCCACGTGCTTCTTGACACTCTCAAAAAATTCCAGCAAATTAGTGAGGCATGATTTGCCCTTGCAAAAGCCATGTTGGCTCTCCTTCAGCAGCGCCTTCTCTTCTACGTTCCTATTAATTTTATCTTTTAAGATGGTTTCCATCACTTTACCTGGGACACTTGTCAAGCTGACCGGTCAGTAATTTCCTGGATCACCTCTGGATCCTTTTTTGAAGATAGTTGTTATATTCGCTACCTTCCAGTAATCCGGCACAAGGCCTGATTTGAGGGAAAGATTATATATTTTGGCAAGGACGTCAGCAATTTCATCTTTAAGTTCGTTGAGAACTCGTGGATGGATGCCATCTGGTCCTGGTGATTTGTTAGTGTTTAGTTTAACAAGACATGCAAGGACCTCCTCCCTGGTTATTTCTATCTGGGTTAATTCCTCAGTTTCCCTCCCTACAAAGATAGGCTCTGTTTTAGGCATGTGATCTCTGTCTTCTTCAGTGAATACTGAAGCAAAGAATTCATTGAGTCTCTCTGCAATCTCTGTTTCCTCCTTAATAATCCCTTGCCTTCCATTGTCATCTAATGGTCGAATGGCCTTCCCAGTTGGGTTCTTACTTCTAATGTACTTAAAGAAGTCCTTGTTATTTCTTTGAGTGTTTTTAGCTAAACGCTCCTCAAAGTCTTGCTTTGCTTTCCTGATTGTTGCCTTGCATTTGTTCTGCCAGAATTTATGTTTCTGCCTGTTGTCCTCGTTTGGAGAAGCCTTCCATCTTTTAAATGAGCTTTTCTTGCTTTTGATCACTTCCCGAACAGCTCCTGTAAGCCACATCGGAGTCCTCTTAAACCTGCAGTGCCCTTTTTCCTTTTAGGTATACATTCCAATTGGGCCTCTGTTATTGTTTTTGTGAGCAGCCTCCATTCCTCATGGAGTGTTTGGACTTTCTCAATTTTCCCTTTCAGCTTCTTTTTTACTAGTTTCCTCATCTTCTAGAAATTTCCTTTATGAAAATTTAAGGTCTCTGTGTTAGATTTTATCGGTGATTTGCAGTCTATGATTAAGTTAAAAATAATTGTGTTGTGGTCACTGTTCCCTATTGGATCAGTCACATTAACATTTTGCACCAGATCCTGTATATTGCTCAGAACCAAGTCAAGGATTCTTGTACCTATAGTTGGGTCTTCAACCATCTGTTCCAGGGAACAATCATTTAGCATATCTAGCATATCTCTTTGTCATGTGCTAAACAACAGTTCACCCAGTCTATGTGAGGGTAATTGAAATCCCCTGTTATAACCAGGCTTCCCTTTTTTGATGCCTCCTTTACAACATTCTCCAACTGCCAGTCTCTCTCGGGGGCTTGGGTCGGAGGCCAATAAATATGCCTACTGTTAGAGCATTCTTTTGGCCTGATAGTCTTACCCACGGAGTTTCTAGTGGTGACTCTAAATCAGCTCGATATGCCAATTCGTATGACTTTATCTCTTCTTTGACATACAAGGCTACACCACCTCCCGTTTGCCCCTTCCTGTCCTTCCTGTACGGTTTGTAGCCTGGAATGACTGTATCCCATTGGTTATCATCCGTCCACCAGGTTTCAGTGATACCAATAATATCAATATTTTTGTCTATTGCTAAGTATTCCAGCTCCCCTATTTTGTTCCAGAGGCTTCTGGCATTTGCATACAGGCATTTATATATACTTTTCTGATGAAGTCTTTTGAGTCCAGTTGCATCCTTAGACTGCTTCTTGCATCCTTCTGCTAGAGTGCTGGTGACTGGCTCCTCGCTCTGCTCAGTAATTATTGCATCCTCCTCACTACTCAAGTAAACACTTTCCCGAACCGGATGCTGCCCAGCTCCTGTCGGCTTTCCCCGAGTTATCAGTTTAAAAGTTGTTCTGCAGCCTTTTTGATGTTGAGTGCCAGCAATCTTGTCCCATCATGGTTCAAGTGCAACCCATCTCCCCTGAACAGGTTTGGCTTGTCCCAAAATGTTCTCCAGTTCCTGACAAATCTGAAGCCCTCCTCCTGACACCATCACCTCATCCACGCATTGAGGTTTCTGAGCTCTGCCTGCCTGGTAGGTTCTGCACGAGGAACAGACAGCACTTCTCAAAATGCTACCTTGGAAGTCCAGGATTTCAATCTTCTTCCTAGCAACCTGAATTTGGCTTCCAGGACTGATTGCTTTGCCTTCCCAACATCATTGGTACCAACGTGTACCATGACCACTGGCTCCTTCCCAGTTCTCTCTAACAAACTATCTAGATTTCTCGTGATGTCTGCAACCTTTGCACCGGGTAGGCAACTCACTACACGGTTGTCATGCGCATCACAAATCCATCTCTCTGTGTTTCTAATAATTGAATCACCTAGTGCAAGGAGCCTCTCTCCTGCAGTCTGTTCATCTTCATTCACCTCATCAACTTTATTAAGGGAGAGGTCTTCAGTTTGTTCCTGTTGTTCTTCCTGTATCTCATCAAGTGTGATGAAGGAGAGATCCTCGGGTGGGACCAGTTGCTCGTCTGTGCATTCCTTATCAGATGTGATGGGGGAAGGAGCCTCAAGTTGATTCTGTAAATTCAGACTCTCAGAGCGATCCCTTGCTCGTCTATTTCTTTGAGTGACATTCCTCCATGGATCTACCTCTTGAGTTAGTGAAATGACTTCCTCCTGAGAGCTGTGCCTTGTCTCTTCATTGTCCAGGATAGTCTGCTCTGCCCTGTCCAAGAACAGCTCAAGCTCCTTAATTTGCTGATGGTTAGCTATACATGCCTCCAGCTGCTGGACCTTCCCTTCTAGCAGTGCAACCAGCTTGCACTTGCTGCAGGTGTAGTTCTCCACACGCTTGGGCAAAATCAGAAACATGGCACAAGTGTTGCAGATAATTACAGCTGCTCCCTCGGACTCCATTTTAACGATTGCAGTATTCAGTGCTCACTTGTTCCTGGTTTTACTCTTCCTCTTTGTGTCTTTAAATCTCCCCTTCAGCAGCACCTCCAATCAGCTCCAGCCACAGGAAGTTCAAATGAGATAGCCACTACTTGCTCTTCCACTTTGTGTCTTTAAATCTCCCCTTCAGCAGCACTTCCAATCAGCTCCAGCCACAGGAAGTTCAAACATGTTGCAGTTGATACAAAATACAACAGCTAAGCTGCAAAAAACAAGAATCATATGAAGTCTGTATTGAGAGAGCTTCACTAGTTTTCGTTTGCCTACCCAAATGGTGTCAGAAGCACCAAGATGCTTCTGAGTTGAAAGGATTAGCCAGTGACATAACAGTGCCTGGGGGGGGGGGGATATCCAGTTGATGGCTCCTTTCATGTCCCTGGCAGGAACTGGAGCAAAGGACAGGAGTTCACACCCATACCCACACGCCATGGCAACACTTGGATCTTGAATGCAGACTTGCTAACTTCCAACTCAGCTTCTTAACCATGCAAGCCACCTTGCCTCTTAATATAATCATTTAGTAAATAATATATAAAATATTTTCATCACATATACAATATGTACTGTATCTGTTACACATTTTTCCAGCTTTGCAATGGATGTGTGTATGTGTGTTTATACATACATACACATGCATACACACATATGCACACATATACATGCACACACACACACACACACACACAGAGATTACTTGCCACTTGATAAATATCTCTCTACATCCCACTTTAATGCTTGATTAACAAAAGGAAAGGAAACAGATAAATGTGTCAAATGGCATACCAATTTAAAAGAATGCTTTAAGGCATAATAAAAAAGATCAATGAACATAATAATTTTTTAAACTTCTGGAATAAGTGATAGACTGAGATTTAAAGAGATATCCTAAAAAAACAACACAAGAAAAAAAAACTAGATTAAAGGACGTGACAATTGAAAATCTTATTCAGTAGAAAATCAAGGCACAGCTATCTAATTTTCACAAGCTTCCTAAAGTTGAATAGGCATAAAGCCATAAATTACAAAATGCCATCCCTTTGTCATGCATACATACATACAAATGGGGTGCTTTTTAAAATAAATGTAATCTTATTTTAAACAGCTTCTTTTCCCCTTCATAATCAAGTTAGCAATTTTGTCTGTAACGCCCTGGCAAAGTTCCTATAAGAAAATAAGCTATTTCAGTTTCAGCAAGTCAGATGCAAATATTTAAATATACACAAGTACATGATATAGTAAGGTATATTAGAGAGTGTCACTTTCAATTTTTGCCAGTTCCATTAACATCTGAAAACTCCAGTAGTTCTCTTTTTTTAAGCCAAACCTTCCACCCCCCCCCCCAAAAGGGGGGGGGTTTCCAAGATAATGACTTATATTTATACTGCAGCGCAACAGAATTTTGTAATGTAAATTGGTCAAGGCATAATTCTCTTAAATCCTAACATTAATAGATGAGGCTTCATCAAACGTTACACAAACAAATCCGTAGTTATGCCAAGAACAATACCCTGTTCTACATTCCATGCGTCACAAATTGTGGTATATTCAGCAAGCTGCATGTAGGAGAAGGAAACTAACTTGCCATTCTGCTGGCAGATGAATACAGTGAAATATAGCTGTGAAATTGGACCCTTAAGATTATAAACATCCAATAGATTTCAGTAAAATTGGCTTGCAATTTTTGCCTGTAAATCAGTGGATCAACAGGCATTTTAGTCCAGTGAAATCAATGAAGCTATAAGTATACATGCAGTCAGGAGTGGGATTCTACTGGTTCAGACCAGTTCAGATCGGTTCAGACCAGTTCGGGCAAACCGGTAGTTCCGATGATCAGCTGGACCCACCCTCCCTCCCTTGCATTTTACTGACCTATATCCTCTCAGCTGAGTTGCGTAGCAAAGCGGATTGCTGTGCATCAGCTGTTTTCCTCCCCCAGCAGTAATGCAGACGGTAAGTTTTCTCAAAAATGTGCACGCACACACAAAGTGCATCAGACGCATGTGTGCGTGAAGTGTGCAATCACCAAACCGATTGTTAAACCGGTAGTATCCCACCAGTGCATGCAGTGGGCATCATCACTGACTTCAATTCTTTCCTCTGGAAATCTGATGGAATCTGTGCAGGGGGTGGGGTGGGTAGAGAAGCTGCTTTGAAAGAACTGGATTCAGGCATTCCCCATAACAGAACGGTAGGAAATGAAGGGAAAGGGTCATGCTTGCACTAGTCTGTGTCCCATAACTGCAGGGCTGATCCTACAGTTTTCTGTGCCTGGTTTTACACATCTTGGTTGTTGGCTGAAGAAAAAAAAGGAGGATTTTTATCACTTTAATATGGAAACAGCCTAGGAGGAGGTAAGGCCGCTTCAGGTACAGCTGAGAGGAAGGCAAGGACATAAAAACACTGCAGGAAAAATCGGGTTGCCAAGTTAGTTTTCTGCAAACGGAAAAAAGAGAATCTTATGTTAGTTCTAGTTTAAAAATGCAATCCAGTGGAACATGATGTCTGGTGTGTGTGTGTGTGTGTGTGTGTGTGTGTGTGTGTGTGTTGGAGAAAAGGGATGGCTAAACAAGTACCTGCATATCATAACTTAAAATAAGTTAGATAACTTAAAATCTCAGTAAGATTTTGAATGGAATGGAAAACTTTTTGTACAAACTTTTTAAAAGAGTTGTTGCCACTGGATACGCACAGTTGCAAAAGGAACTTATTTGAGGGCCATGATTCTGGGTATTTTAGGGCCCTGGATAATGTGAAATAATTAAAAGGTTGCTTAAAGCCTTTGTATCTCTTTGCAACAACAATAACAGTAGCAGCAATTAGCTGAGTGAGCAATGTTGTTTGAGATAGAGGAGCACTGAAGTTTGAGAGCTCCATCGGTAGTATAATCTGGGGTCACCTAGAGATAGATCCCCGGGAATTGCTTAGAAATACTGGTGGACAGAAATAATTCTCTCTTCCCAACTGAGGAATCAAGCTGTAGAGAACCAGGGGGCAACATCAAGCAGAAATTACTTATTAATTACCGTATATTGAAAGCAGTGGAATTGGAGTGGCGGCCATTATTAGCACAACTAACAATGCGGTATTGTATCCAGGGTATTTACTGTATATTATGAGCAGCCTGCCAGATGGAAAAAGAAGGCTCTTATGTGAAATGTTATGAATAAACTAACGTGTTTGGTGCATAATAGTGTTCCGTGTAGCCCAGGGGACCTAATGTGCAAAAAGCTAGTCTTTTTCATATATGTTTGCTGACAATTCATCTTCACCATCTCCTCCTCCTCACCATTTTTAAAGGATATGTCCTCATGGTGTCTCATTCCTCAGCCTGCAGGAGGCAGACAAATTAACATTAGAAATAGAATTAGCTTTTTTAGGTCTAGTAATTGCCCTCTTCTGAGAATTTTTGCTGTGGATGTGATTTGGAATGCTTCCTCATGATTAGTAATTGTCAGGAGTTGAGATCAGCTTATCCCTTGCTTAACCATTTTAAATTGTTGTACTCATGCTCTTTCTCCTGAATGATGCTATTTTGGGCAGTTGGCTTCCACAGAGGCAAGTGCCCATATAATGCCTAACTTGTGCTTTCTGGAGTCACAGTGGCACAGTGGTTAAAGTGCAGTACTGCAGGCTACTTCTGCTGACTGCCAGCTGCCAGCAGTTTGGCAGATCGAGTCTCTCACCAGGCTCAAGTTTGCCTCCGCCTTCCATCCTTCCAAGGTGGGTAAAATGAGAACCCAGATTATTGGGGGCAATAGGCTGACTCTGTAAACCACTTAGAGGGGGCTGTAAAAACACTGTGAAGCAGTATATAAGTCTAAGAGCTATTGCTAGTGCTATTTCTAAGGTCTTACGCTGGCTCATTATATACATGGGTTTTTCGCTGTAATGAAAATGTGCTAGATCTGTGTTTAAAAAACAGGAGTAATTCTTTTTTTAAATGGCTACGTTCGTATTAGAAATAACTGAAATGACCGACTGACCACAGAGCATTTCTACATTTGCAACCACTCCCTTGAAAGGTGTCTAAATCACATCAGGTGTCTTTATTTCTCCACCCTACCCAATCACCAATTTAGGAGACCAAAATGTATGTCCCATCAGCAGGTGATCAGCAGGAAGGTAATTAGAATCAGAAGAATCTACCCATTTCTTGTTGTGTTCTGCCTTAAGGCCAGCATTAACCAGCCATCGTCATACCTGAGTAGAATAGCATCCAACAGTTGGGCAACACAATCTATGTTGCATAGTTTTCTGAAGGGTAGGGTTGGAGAATAATTTTCACACAACCCTCTGACTGGGTCTTGAGTCACGAGATTTAGACAAATCAAATGTGTCGTGTGATCAATTTTGCAAACTTCTGATAAGCTAACTTGTGTTGTTGTGTTGCTAATGTACACAACAACGGCAATGAATAACTTAACAACTGTACCAAGAAAGGTTGTAAAATGGGACAAAACTCATTCAACAGCAGAAATTTTGGTATCAGTTGTGGACCTAATCTGAAGGTTATCTGTACACTGAACCTAGGTAGTACAAATTAAAAGTAACCCTCCATCCCTTCACCTTTGTAAACTTCATCCTAGAACCATGATGGCGAACCTATGGCACGGGTGCCACAGGTGGCATGCGGGACCATTTCTTAGGGCATGCGAGGCATTACCCTGTCAGCTCCAGGGTGTATGTATGAACTGGCCAGGTGACTTAGGCTTTCTTTTGAGGCCCTTTTTCGCCCTCTGGAGGTCGGGGAGGGCTGTTTTCACCCTCCCCAAGCTCCTAGAAAGCCTCTGGAGCTGGGGAGGGTGAAAAAAGCATGCCAAAAGCAGGGGGTAACCCACATAGCATTATCGGTGTGGCATGCCTGCGCACATCCTCCCTGCACTCCCCCCACTTTTGGCACGCAAGCCAAAAAAGATTAGCCATCACTGTCCTAGAACAAACACTGATTGTAGGTTATTGCTGCTGCACCCTTTGGAAGCTTCAGAATTCAAACAATGTCCCTTGTACGTGGATTAAAAGGGTTAAAAACAGAATCTTAAAACCTTGCTGTTAAAATATTCAGGCTTCAGTTATATTTCACTTTTTCATATAAAGATGAGTCCTGCTGTGAGTTATGTCAGTCTTGTCAAATTTTATCCTGTCAGCCATCAGAAAGATAAATGGAACAAAGGATTGAGATAAAAAGTTAGGTTAGTATGAGGAGGATATGTGATATACAAAGGGTGAATTGAAAACTGGGACGGGAAAGAAGGAAAAAGAATACAAGTAATGTTTGATGTATGACCATTTGTTTAGAGACCATTCAAAGTTACAATGATGCTGAAAAAAGTGACTTATGACCACTCCTTGCACTTACGACTGACTATTGCACATCTCCATTAACACTTTATCATGATTCAGGCACTTGGCAACCACTGTGGTGTATTTATAACTGTTGCAGCATCCTGGGATCATGTGATTGCTATTTGCAGCTTTTCCAGCCAGCTTCTGACATACAATATCAATGTTGGAAGCTGGATTTGCTTAACAACTATCTGATTTACTTAATGGTTGTGTGATTTGCTTAATGACCACAGCAAAAAAGAGTGTAAAATTGGATGCAACTCACTTAGCAATCGCATTGCTTAGTGATGGAACGTCCAATCCCTATTGAGTCTGTTAGTCAAGGATTCCCTGTAACACAAAGAGAGGCCATACATGCTATAGAGCAGGGGTGTCAAACTGGCAGCCCATGGGCTGGTTGAGTCACACACAGGCCACGCCCACCCCAGCTCTGCAAAAGGGAAAACCATTGGGAAACATCAGGTGATGGCAACGTCATGCCATGAGTTTAACACCCTTGCCATGGAGCATGAAAATGCCCTTACAATATAGTCCAGAGGTGAGCAACTATGGCCCTTTTATGACCTGTGGACTTCAATTCCCAGAATTCCTGAGCCAGGTTCAGGAATTTTGGGAACTCAAGTCCATAGGTCATAAAGGCCCATAACTGGGTACCTCTGACATAACCTATGCTTCTTCTTCTTCTTCTTCTTCTTCTTCTTCTTCTTCTTCTTCTTCTTCTTCTTCTTCTTCTTCTTCTTCTTCTTCTTCTTCTTCTTCTTCTTCTTCTTCTTCTTCTTCTTCTTCTTCTTCTTCTTCTTCTTCCTCCCCCCCCCTCCTCCTCCTCCTTCTTTTTCATGAATATTTTAAAAATGCATTTTCCCCATATTATCTGGTTTCATTTTACCTCAGTTAGAATAAGGAAAATAAGCTTTTGGTTAGGCAAACATTGCAGTTGAGTACTATTCATTGTGCACAGAGCAGCAAACGAGCTTCTAGGTGCTAAGATTTCTCCAGTTACAAATGTTTCCAGTCTACCTCTCCTGGCCTACCATTTCTCAGTTTACATCCGTGACTGAAAACAGAAAAATGTGCAAGATCCTGATGCCACAGTCTTTCCCCTTATCCTCAAATGAAGAAGTGAAACGGTTAAAATCCTGGAAATCTATTTGAAAAAGGAAAAGAAAGATTCTTTAGGACAGGAATCAAAGAATTTCCCGCCTTCCGCCGAAGAACTGATTGTAAAAATTGCGAGGCGAGGCCCGGTTCTTCTCTGAAGTGTATAAGTCAGTCGCAGCAATTTCCTCATGCTGGGCAGCCATATGTTCTTCTCCATTACATTCCCATCTCGGACCATCTGTAATTGTTGGCGAGGGCAAGGGCATTGCTTGAAAAGTGGCATGGAATGAAAGTACCCTTTCCTCCTATTTCTCTTCATTATGGAGGCTTACCAGGAATTTAAATCGTATTTGACAGATTGCCTTCATTGGTCAGGGGCAAAGGTTCATATCCTGAGGACTAGCAGAGCCAGATTGTTGCTTTTTTTTTTCTTTTCATTGCTGAAGACAGGCTTTCTCAGTTCAAGGTACACCAGATACCATTTTCTGCCTTTTCACGGCTCTAGCCTGGAGATGCTGGGTAAGAGCTACAATGTCAAATCCATTTGACATCTTTTCATTTTGTCTCGCCCTCTGCAAATGAAAACACTTAACCTGAAATCCCCGATCCTTTTACCTGGGAGTAAGCGCCATTAAACCCAGTTCTACTTGTGTCTTAATAAGGAGAAAGGCATAACATTGCCCAGTTAATTGAGCTTTCAAACAATCCTCAGAATTCAGAAGCACAGCCATGCACCTTCATCTATATAAATAAAAATGTAAAATAGCTTGTGCAAAGCCGCTAATCTCAGAAAGTACTGCACCGATCGACACAAAATTTTCACACAATGTTCCCAAGGACTTCTGATGCAATCATACGTACATTTTGTGTAGCTGGTACACATGTGTCATGTGCAAGCAGCACAAATGTAAAAGGTACGCACTTCTCAGGTTTTCACCTCCCTGTAGCTCCTCCCACCCGGCTGCTTCTTATGATGCTTCACGCACACGCCCCTCATATTTCCAAAGGTCATTTCCTCAGCAACCAAATAAGCCTACAAAGTTCCACACTGTATGGAGGCCTACTAGGGCCAAAGCAAGGCACAGAGGATAGCACACTCCCAGGTGGCCCATAGAGGGATAGAGAGAGGGAGGGAAAAATACGGTAGGTAGGTAGGTAGGTAGAGGGATAGATAGAGAGGGAGAAATACGGTAGGTAGGTAGAGGGATAGATAGGGAGGGAGAAATACAGTAGGTAGGTAGGTAGGTAGGTAGGTAGGTAGGTAGGTAGAGGGGTATATAGAGAGGGAGAAATACAGTAGGTAGGTAGGTAGGTAGGTAGGTAGAGGGATAGAGAGAGAGAAAAAAAAATACGGTAGGTAGGTAGGTAGGTAGGTAGGTAGGTAGGTAGGTAGGTAGGTAGGTGGAGAGAGGAAGAAATATAGTAGGTAGGTAGGTTGGGGGTTATATGGTGGTTGTGTGTATGTATGCAGGTGTAGCTCTACACACAGATTGGTAGGCCATTTAACCAAACTGGGCCACAGCAACGCCTGGCCGGGTACAGCTAGTGTTAAATATTTCTAATAAGTACAGATAACTACAAACTCATCTTAAATGGGCCCTTTTCCATTACTCTACATGTTATCACAACTGAGCCCAAAATTTCCATTGCAAGACAGTTGTTAAGTGAGTTTTGCCCCATTTTACAATCTTTCTTGCCCCAGTTAAGTGAACCATTGTGGTTGTTAAATTAATAACATGGTTATTAAGTGAATCTAGCTTCCACATTAACTTGCTTGCCAGAAGATCACAAAAGGTGGTCATATGATCCTGGGATGTTGCGACTGTCATAAATACATGCCAGTTGCCAAGCATCTGAATTTGGATCTCTAGAAGATCACATGACAGCCGTGGCCAGGGGGGCTTTCTACCAGGTTCACCTGATATGCCAGTTGCGCCCCTTTGTCAGCGGGCGACGCCCAGGGGAAGGGCTCTCTCTGTGGCGGGCCCTGCCCTCTGGAACGACCTCCCCCCCGATATGAGAACTACCACGGACCTCCGTTCCTTCCGTCTGAAATTGAAAACGCACTTTTTCTGCCTGGCCGGCCTAGGGTAGCCTCTTACCATAGTATTATAGGGTTTAGGGTTTTAGTGATTGGTTTTGGGGAATTTTAGCACAGGGTCTTATTATTTAATGTGTTTTTTAACTGTTTTGTATATCTATGTATATTTATTGTTTTAATTTCCCTGTGCACCGCTCCGAGTCCCCTTGGGGAGAGGGAGCGGTCTAGAAATTAAATATTATTATTATTATTATTCTGGATTGTGACGCCTTACATACGGTCACTCAAGCCCTTGTCACCTCCCGCCTGGACTATTATAATGCTCTCTACATGGGGCTTCCCTTAAGGTGCACCCGGAGGCTCCAGTTGGTCCAGAATGCGGCCACGTGGGGGATCCTGGGAGCTCCTAGATGCTCCCATGTGACACCTCTCCTGCGCGAGCTGCACTGGCTACCTGTGGCTTTCTGGGTGCGCTTCAAGATATTAGTGACCACCTTTAAAGCGCTCCATGGCAAGGGAGCTGGTTACCTGCAAGACCGCCTCCTGCTGCCAAATACCTCCCACCGACCAGTTCGCTCCCACAGAGAGGGCCTCCTCAGGGTGCTGTCAGCCAGACAATGTCAGCTGGCGACCCCCAGGGGGATAGCCTTCTCTGTGGCAGCCCCTGCCCTTTGGAATGACCTCCCCCCTGAACTACGTACCATCACAGACCCACTTCTCTTCCGTCGGGCCCTGAAGACACATTTATTTCGTGCTGCTGGCCTCTCACAGTTTTTAATTGATTTTAGTACGGGGTTTTAACTGCAGGCCAATACATTTAATACATTTTAATATATCATTTTAGTTTTTGTACTACCCATTTTTACTATGGTTGTGCACCGCCCTGAGTCCCGGAAGGGAGAAGGACGGTATATAAATTGAATAAATTGAATTGAAATGGAATTGAATTGATCATGTGAACAATGGCGCAGTCATGTGATTAAAGGGAATGCTGCAATGGTCGTAAGTGTAAAAAACAGTCATGTTTCATTTTTTTCAGTGCTATTGTAACTTTGAATGGTCACTAAATCACTGGTTGTAAGTCTAGGACTACTTACACATGGAACAATGTCTCTCAGTTGTATTAGGTTGTGTATATCTTCTGAAGCATGTTTGGGAGAGTTGTTATATGAAGAACTTTGTTTCCGAACTGCTGCTTTACCCATAATCAAAATTATGTAAATTTAATTTATTAATTAGTTAAACTCATGCAATCAATCAACCAACATTTCTTTAATCAGGAAAGCGTCTTATGCTCTTGTGCATTTATACTCCCCCCTCAATCAGTACCAGAAGCCCAGTTTTCCTACTGAATGGGCTTTACCTTTAATGGACTGCACTGACTACTAACACATTGTGCACTAATAAATTATTTATTTATTTATTTATTTATTTATTCCATTTCTATACCGCTCCTATCTCCCCAATGGGACTCAGGGCGGTGCACAGGAAAGTTTAAAAATAGAAACATACAAACTGTAATAAATACAAATACAACGCTAAAATATAAATTAATTAAATAGCCTAACATAGCCTCCGCTGGGACTAATACTAGACAGTTTTAAATGAGGGATTTTAATTTGGTTTAAATTAATTTTGTGTTATTTAATAGCTTTTTAAATTTATGTATTTTGTATTATTTTTGTATACTGTTTTAAGATTCCTATGCGCCGCCCTGGGTCCTGTTGGAGAAGGGCGGGATATAAATTGAATAAATAAATAAACAAACAAACAAACAAACAAACAAACAAACAAACAAATAAATAAATAAATAAATAAATAAGGCCTGTTCTAAAAATATAATTAAAACTACAAAAAGTTAAAAATCACTAACTCAGTCTGTAGAAAATTACCTCAGGATCTAAGCTAGGCTGGCTAGATGGAAAAAGCTTCCGGAGCCTGGGGAGGGTGAAAACTCCCACTATGCTGAGGGATTTCGTGCACGCATGCGCAGGGGGGGGGTCACGCATGCATGTGCAAGTGGGTGAGGCTCAGTCCATTGTGGGTGTGGGCAAACATGCAATTTTGGCACATCTTTACAAAAAGGTTCACCATCACTGATGTATAGAATTGTGCACATTTTAATATGATTCAAATGACCTTCAGAAACTGTGTGAGCACTCCTCTCTTATTCTGTTAAGCTGGCCAATTTTTTTCACCTTTCCATGCCAGTCTGAGAAAGGATGCAACTACTTTAAAGAATCCAGCCTTCCTTCCTTCCATCTTTATGTCCCCACCACTCAACAGAGGACAAATAAACATATACAATGCAGTTAAAACAGATTCATGTGAGATCCAAGCCTAGTATCTGGGGGAATTCTTATGTTTCCTCTCTCATTCTCTCTCTCTCTCTCTCTCTCTCTCTCTCTCTCTCTCTCTCTCTCTCTCTCTCTCTCTCTCTCTCTCTCTCTCTCTCTCTCTCTCTCTCCCTCCCTCCCTCCCTCCCTCCCTCCCTCCCTCCCTCTCTCTCTCTATCTCTCTCTCCTCATGCAAAAGCCTGTGGGCTGTGTTCCCCCAAATTCTCAATCATTGCTGAAGCCGGCACTGTCCTAATAATCAAGTGCCCAGGGTCAGCCACTTGATTAATTGTGCAAAGGAAAGCATATTTTTTGTATAATTGCTTTTCAGCTAAATGTGATGATGATACCAGGAGTTTTATGTACAATTAGTATGCAAGTTGTAGATTAATGGAAGAAAAGAAGCAGATAGTTTGATCTACCTTCTGATTATACTTTCAATTATACTGTAAATATAAGAAAGAGAAATAGGAATGTGATCTTCGGTGGAATTATTGATCCTCTAAGAAGAAGCAACAAGATATCCGAGAGTGTTAATACACGTTATAGTGCAGGTAGTTGACTCAAAGCTTTATCTATGTTCATGCTAAAGGTAAACATGTTTGGTCCTGAAAACATTAAGAGCTAGCCAGATCAATCTGCAGCTGATAAAGTAGTATCAGCCAGTGAAAGACTGCTCTTAATACATTGGAAGCTTCTTATAATCAATGAAAAGGTGAGTGGACATTTTAAAAGCTTGGTCATATAGAGCAGGGGTCCCCAACCCCCGGGCCGCGGACCGGTGCCGGTCCGTGGCTTGGTAGGAACCGGGCTGCAGGACTGGAGAGGAGGAGGAGGGAGGAGGGGGCAGCCCCCTGGACAGAACGCGCAGGAGAGCGCAGGCGCGGCTGTTCGCGCCGTTGGAGTGCGGCTCTTCCACCTTCGTCAACGGTTGGACTCCTGGCCGCCGATTCCCTTCCTCCCTCCCCCTTCCTCCCTCCACAACCCGCATGCCGGCCACTCGTCATCTTCCAGGGGCTGCCGTTCCTCTTTCCCTCTCCCTCTCCCTCTCTCTCTCTCTCTCTCTCTCTCTCTCTCTCTCTCTCTCTCTCTCTCTCTCTCTCTCTCTCTCTCTCTCTCTCTCTCTCTCTCTCTCTCTCTCTCTCACACACACACACACACACACACACACACACACGGAGGCTTCTCAGCTCCTGGAAGGAGCCTGAGCGATCGATCGAGCAACCAAGCACTGCTCGGCGGGCGGCTGGGCGGGAGGGTGGGGGCAGGCTAAGGCGAGTGAGCACGGAGGGCCGGGCTGAGGAGGCTCCACGGGGGGCGGGCGGGGCGGGGACAACGACACACAGAGAGAGGCACAGACACAGAGAGAGACAGGGAGGGAGTGATTAAGTGCGTGAATGCGAGACAGACAGACAGACAGACACACACATAGAGTGACAGATGGGCGGACGAAGGGGAGAGAGACAGATAGAAAGAAAAAGAAAGAAAGAAAAAAGTGGGAGAGAGAGAGAGAGAGAGAGAAAGAGAGAGAGAAAGAGAAAGACAGAGAGAGAAAGAGAGAAAGAAAGAGACAGAAAGGAAAGAGAGAAAGAAAAGAGAAAGAAAAAAGAGAGAGAAAGAAAAAGAGAAAGAAAGAGAAAGAGAGAGAAAGAAAGAAAGAGAAAGGGAAAGAAAGAAAGAGAGAAAGAGAAAGAAAGAGAAAGAAAAAGGGAAAGAAAGAGAGAAAGAGAGAGAGAGAGGGAAAGAGAAAGAAAGAAAGAGAGAGAGAAAGAAGGAAAGAAAGAGCAGAGAAAGAAAGAGAAAGAAAGAAAGAAAGAAAGAAAGAAAGAAAGAAAGAAAGAAAGAAAGAAAGAAAGAAAGAAAGAACGTATGACCACAATTGAGCCTAAAAGTTTGGTTGTTAACCAAGACCATTGTTACCTGAGTTGCACATTTTCCAAGTTGGCCACGCCCACCCAGTCACATGACTGCTGAGCCACTCAGCCGGTCCGCAAAGCTTTCTTTAAAAGCTTTGCGGTCCCTGGTGCAAAAAAGGTTGGGGACCCCTGATATAGAGAGTCTCATCATACTCAAGTTCAAAGTTCAAATTCACAAGAATGGCAAAGATTTGTTAATATTGAGAAAATAATCCTAAAGTGTTTTAAGTAATACAAACCACTTTTACATTTATCTGGTATAAGATTTCCTTTTGAATATTTTAGAACATAGAAGAATAGGCTTGAAAGGGAGCTGGGAGGTCTTTTAATCTAACCTCAAGTAGGAAACCCTATACTATTCTGGACAAATGGCTGTGCAGTCTCTTCTTGAAAACCTCCCATGAAGGAGCACCTGCAGCTTCTAGAAGTAAATCTGTTCCACTGATGGTTCTCATTGTCGTAAAATTTCTCCTTAGTTCTAGACTGGATCTGTCTTTAATGATCTGGAAGACTGCTATCATGTCAACCCTAGTCTTTTACTTCTTTAACTAGATATATCTAGTTCCCGCATCATAAGGTTTAGTCTCCAGTCTCCTAATCATTTTTGTTGCTCTTCTCTGCATTCTTTCTAGTGTTGAGCCAGGTACCACCTATTCTATCTCTATATCTGTGCATTTGGGTTTTCTTCCCTAGTTGTAGGACCTTACCTTTTTTCACCACTGAATTGCATTTTGTTGTATAGGGCCCAGTGTTCAAGCGTGAAGTTTCCAAAAGATGACCTAATTAATTTAGGAGCCTCGAGACAAAGTTCAAAAGAAATCGATTAATTTATAAGGATCAACATTTTGGCATGCTCTTCTGTGGAGCTGAAACTGATTTCTGCTTAATGGTGTCTGAACTTTACCCCCTGTATCCCCTCCCTTATGTCTGTGTCATAAATCACATCCACCAACAAGGTGCTGCGGCAGGCTATGAACATGTGCATTTCACACACCAGCTATAAGAATATGAGACCTGATTCTGGCTAAAGATATGCATGGAATTCTCTTCCCTTTTCTCTCTTTTTTTATGTCAACTTGGTAGTAGTCATGGAAACACTTTAGAAGTTGACACCAAGTCTGTCAAGATCTTTTTGAATCCCCAGCTTGGTGTTGTCTGCAAATTTGATGAAGCCCCCTTCATCTCTAGATCATTTATGAAGATATTGAAAACTACTGGGCCTAAGATAGAATCTTGCAGTATCCCACCGCATGCTTCTCTTCATATACATATAGTTCCATTGAAGACGATGCACTGAATATGATTGGTCAGCCAGTTGTTTCAAATCCAGTTCTTAACAAATTACTGTAGTCTTTCACTTGTGATCTGATCTTCTCTTTATCCAGAACTGAATGTCTTCTTAATGAGATTTTGTATTTGAAGATAATTTCAGATGACACCTGTGAATAAAATCTTCAAACTGAATCACCAAATCAATTCAATGCATCAGATTGAATCAGGTGAATTAATCTGAAGATACAGAAGTGGGCTTCTGTGCAAGTGTGCACATATATTTACTCAATTAAATTCAACATTCAAATTAAATTTATTCAGTATAATAATTTCAGTCTGATTCTTCAGTCAACTTCAAATAAAATCTTTGGTGATGCTTTCTTCCCCTTTCTTTCCTTCATATTTCAGAAAACAATCACAGTAGCAGTTATTATAGTATAAGAGCAATATTAAAATAATATACATTTTCAGATGTGCAAAGTTCAATAGTTTGTGAAGTCCTATGTTCTATCTCAGTTTTCCACAATTTGATATCTTCGATGTGTGCCTGGTAGTCATATTTCCATATATCCTAAGGGTACCAGACTTGGAAAAGATATTTCAGTCCCTGCTTTCTATACTGGCTTTTCACCTAAACTATATAATATCTTTTCTGTTAAGATATTAACTAATTATTCTTCAGTGTCATGACTGAGGGTTGGTTAATAATTCATAATGCAATCATTTAGTTGAGGATTCTGTCTTTTTTTCAGTTCACAAATTATTCACACGTACTGTACATACTGCAATTTTCTAGAATTTATTCATTATTAAAAATGGCTTTGTGAATAACTCCCTAATTTGTGCTGAATAGTTCATTACAAGGCTATGGAACTGCCTTATGATCACAGGAGAGTTTGGCTTTCTCTAGTAGTTTGCCTTTCAAAGACATTTCTAATAGAGATCCTCTTCTGGTTTGATTTTAAAACATATGAAAGCATTTGAAATCTTGGAAGGGTAATTTCATGGTACTTAGCTGTACTTAGTTGGCTAAGTTTCCCAGGACAGAAAGGCAGGGTATGTTGCAGGTCTATTAGAGCTGAACATCTGATGGGCCATGGAAAAAGACCTTCTCGGTGATGTTTTTCCTCTCTATGGAACATCGTTCTCCTGGAGTTACAATTGGCCCCCATCTTGTTGCTTTTCTGCAAAGTCCTGAAGATGTGATTTCACCATTGGGCCTGGGTTACATGAATGGAGAGGGAAGGAGAGGGAGCCAATCAATTTGTCAATCTGATTGTGTGGCTGCTGCCAGAATAGGTGGGTGGGGATATAGCAATAGAACTTAGATTTATATGCTGCTTCATAGTGCCTTTTCTAAGTGGTTTACAGAGTCAGCATATTGTCCCCCAACACTCTGGGTCCTCATTTTACCAACCACAGAAGGATGGAAGGCTGAGTCAACCTTGAGCCGGTAAGACTCAAACCGCTGAACTGCTGTCAATCAGCAGAATTAGCCTACAATACTGCATTCTAACCGCTGCACCCCCACAGCTCTGGATTTCTAATGTTGTAAACCACCCAGAATTATGTTGGGCAGATGATATGAATTTGTTTAATAAATAACATACAAAAGTATTTTTAAAAATATAATAAGTGAAAATAATTGATTCTGGTTAACCTAAGCCCCTTCACTGTGCTGACTGCAGGGAGCAAGGAAAGGCCAGAATCTTTAGCTTTGCTAATATTAAGAGAGTAATTTTTGGAGACCCTAATATTGGTCTGCAACGTAGTAAGTTTGAATTCCTGCTATTTTTCAATGGTTTCTGAACTTATCTTCTGTTTCTTTGTCCGTTCAAGTCAGTGTTGACTCCTGGAGACTACGTGGACTAGCCCCTGAAGTTTTGATTTACTCTTGCTTTCTTCCTAGGGCTAAGAGAAAGGATGAGAGCGAAGAGAAAGGGATTGGCCGAAGGTCACACAGCTGGCTTTCATGCCTAAGAGAGAACCAGAACTCAAGGTCTCTCAATTTCTAGGCTAGTCCCTGAACTACTATGCTGTGGGTGGGGTGATTACGCTATATTGCTAAATAGCTCAGGAGTCTTCAAACTTGGCAACTTTAAGACTTGTGGACTTCAACTCCCAGAATTCCCCAATAAAATTATCTTTAAATGTTAAAATAACCCCAGTTGGGAAGTTTAAGAAACCTTCTTTGTGCTTATGGAAGTCTTATATTCCACACTGGCTAAATTGATTGGAGGAGAAGTCGAGCACATCTTGAAGGTGCAAAGGTTGGTTATGTTAAGAAATTGCCCTTTTTAAAGCTGGATGTTTTCCCCCATTGTTTAGGCTCCAAACTAATTTGTCCTTCTTCTATATCCAGAAACTAATTGGAAACATTTGTTGAGGATGGTTGTACTTTGGGTTTGCATTGACTAGTTTCATCATAAATGAATGCTGCCCTTTGCTTTGGAGCACTTCCTGTATCTTTGGTTTCTTACTCTTCCAAGGAAAATCTGCAAGGAAGGAAGGAAGGATGGAGCAGGCAGACAGCATGGATGGAAGTTGTTTCAGCTGTTGGATTTACCCTTTTCCTAAAGAGAACATAAAATCTTGTGATTTTTGGCAGATGTTTTTTTGGTAGAGAATGAGAATGATGAGAGAACACAGGAATTGACCCCAACTGGCAAAGTCTCAGCAAGGGTCATCTGCTCCTATTTAGTGTTGTCTGCAGTCAGGCGTTGTTCTATTACCTTGTGCTGAAAAAGCTGTTGCTCGGCCATGACTAATTCTCACTTACTAACTCTGTTTCCATAATGGAGCACATTTATCATAACAGTATTATTATAATTAAATGAAGTCATTCAAGGTTATTTATCTCTACCACAGGAAAAGGGAAGTAGAAATTTTCCACAGGGCTTTTCTAAGCTATTTTCTACTCTGATGCCATATAAAAGAGCTTTGATTTGAAAGGACCAAGGGGCAAATATTTCATTATTTGCTCCTGTTGCAACAGTATATTTCATTTCTGCTTTGCTTTTGTATGATCATTTAAGGTTTAGGTTTATTGGATTTATATGCCGCCCTTCTCCCAAAGTACTCAGGGCAGCGTACAACATAAAAACACATATTACAAAAGTTAAAAAGGGAGATTAAATAGAATATCCAAAAAACCTGAATTGACATTTACAATGAAATTTAAAAATTAAATTAAAATTAACAATTAAAATTAATCATTTATTTTATTCAGGCCAGGCCGGCTTGCTGAAAAAGCCAAATTTGTAGGGCACGCCGTAAGGACTGAAGGTCGGGAATTATGCGAAGCTCCGAGGGCAGTTCATTCCAGAGGGAAGGCGCTCCCATAGAGAAGGCTCTCCCCCTGGGGGTCGCCAGCTGACATTGTCTGGCCGACAGCACCCTGAGGAGGCCAACTCTGTGGAATCGTACTGGATGGTGAGAGGCTACTGGTGGCAGTAGAAAGAGGTTTCTTAAGTCCAGTCCTGTTGGGAGGGCAGCATTTTGAGTAAAAATGCAGAAGACTAGATTGTCCTTGATTCATGCTTGTCAGATTTTGTATTCCATTTATAAGTATAACAGGGAATCCCTTCTTTGATCAAACATTAAAAGGACATAATCAATTATGTGCTTGATATAAATTATAGGATCATATATAATAGAAATAGAGTATATAGGGTCAACAAAAGTATTAAACAAATGTACAATTACTATATAGTTACAGAATGCAATGAGTAATTCTAGAGCAAATTGCATAGGGTGATAATTGCAGTATTAACAATGCCATAGTACTAATAGATGATTGGAATGCAAATACTAGAAAAGAAATAGAAAAGAGATGCCAGTTTCATAAAATAAAGACAGAAAATAAGATAGCTAACATAAAATGTTTGTCAACTGGAAATAACATTTAACATAATAAATAATTACAACCTTGTAATCAAAAAAACTATACCTCTGTTTGATGCTGCCTTTTTTTCTACCATATTACATAGCCAACCTAAATTCAGTTTATAAACAATGGGGTATGTTATATGTACTACCTTGAGCTCATGAGTGACAGGTGGGATATAAATCAAACAAATGACTTCAAATCAAACAAATGACTTCAAACAAAGATAGGATTAGACGTACCGTAAGTGTTTTTATGGTGAGTTACACAGGTTAAAGGAAATTAATATCTACTTGTAGAAGCACCCCTTATTCCACAGGATTTTCAGATGGAGTTTCTATTCCATTTGGCAGTGAGATGGAAGTTCAATTCATATTGTTATCATAATCCTATATGACATGTATTTACAATGCATTGCACATTCAATTACCAACAGGACACAAAAGTCTAGTATAGAAAGGTAAATATTTTCAAAACTCTGTAACAAAACTGAATGGGGGTTGCCACCCACTCCCCAGCTCAAAACAAAAGGAAGCTTAAGGTTTGCTGTCTTAAAATTGCAGAGGAAAAACAAACTGTCCTTGACTCATGTTGGAACAGATGGGGATTATCTGGACAATAGTGATGGGCTTCTGAAGCCCTCTAGGCATTTTTGAAATCCAGCATAATTGGAAAGATAATCTTCCATCATTGTCCTCCTTCAGCTGGGGAGGAAAAGTCAGGCTCCTCTGTTCTTGCAGAGCACTTTAAAAGTCAAAGTAGTCCTCCACATCATCACCGTCCTAGACTTTTTAGGCATTTAGAGGCTTGGTGGCACAGTGGTTAGAGTGCAGTACTGCAGGCTACTTCTGCTGACTGCTAGCTGCCTGCAATTTGGCAGTTCAAATCTCACCAGGCTCAAGGTTGACTCATCTTTCCATCCTTCCGAGATGGTTAAAATGAGGACCCAAATTGTTGGGGGAAATATACCGACTCTGTAAACTGCTTAGAGAGAACTGTAAAGCACTGTAAAGCAGTATATAAGTCTTAATGTTATTGCTATTCAGAGTCCTCTGAAAATGAAATGCAGTTCTAAGAATATTTACTTCTATATCTAGCTTGAGTGGATAACAGGTAAAGAGAATATTCCTCATCTTGCCCTATATTTCAAGCACGGTGAAAAACCCTGATGATTAGTTGTCAGAATGCACTATTGCAAGCTAACTCTGTCCACAGCCTGGAGTTCGATCCTGACAGGCTCAAGTGCAGGTGCCCATGATGTTTGCAGTGATGCTCACATGCGTGTGGTCCCAAATGACTGCAACAATGCTCATGCGAGTGGAGCCGTGAGCACCCGCAATGACACTCATGCAAGAGGGGCCACGAGTGTCCATGATGAGGCTCGTGTCAGAGGGGCCACAAGCACCCATAATGACACTTGCATGAGTGAGACCATTGTGTGTGTAGAGGTGCGCACGCTGGATGGTGCCTCATGTGGCCCAATGGCGATTAGTCCATGGCCCGGTAGTGAGTCATGGACCACAGGTTGGTGAACCTCTGGTGTAAAGCACTATAGGGCAGTATATAAGTCTAAGTGCTATTGCCATTGCTATGGTGCAAGCATCCAGTGTAAGACTAACGATATGATAAGATTCTGCACCCAGGAGTGAATCACAATGAATGCCTCTCTGGTTAAATTTATTTTTTATTGTAGAAAGCTAATGGGAATTGGATTATCCACAGATGTCACTTATGAGCTAACAATACCTTGGTATTACCAATGAACCATATATTATCGTCTTTTGAGACTATAATATAGGTTCATTTGTGATTCCTGGATTTTTCATTCTCCCTTTTGTATAGGTGTGTCTTCTCAAGACCTAAGGGAAATGCTTTAGGGCCCAAAATGGTTTTATTTTCATATGAAATAGTAAAGTTCTCATTTCACTCTGTGGTGGTTTCTGTAAATTCTCCAAAGTGGTAGATAACCTTAATGCATTCCCTCTACAAGCCTAGTGCCTGGTAGAGAAGCTTTTAGGTTGATCATGTCCTAAGAGGTTACCAAGCTTTCAGATTCTTACACAAGTTTTGTAGAAAGATTTTTTTTAAGTCAGATATATTGTTTCATTGCTGCACTCATAATATGCAATATTGAACATCACTTTCAATTTCACTGTCCATAAAACAGACGCCTCCTTTTTAAAACGCCTTTATTTTATTTGAATACTCCAGTTTGAAGAACTCCTTCATATTGGATTTCATGAATTTTGCAATGAATGCTCCAACCGAGACTCTGGATAAAAACTAAACATAAACTATGTTTTTCCTGTGCCCTACATGCTCAATATTATTGGTACAGGAGAGTAAAAGAATTGAAATAGAAATGGGCTGGTCATATAGCAAGAAGAACTGATGGCAGATAGCCAAAAGTAACCCTAGAATGGATCCGACTTGATAAAAAGCATACACAAAAGAGATCTAAAACAAGATGGATCTATGACATCAGTAAGTATTGTGGGTGTTAGGGGTAAAAAACACCCCCGTTGGAAAATAAATACGGAATAGTACAATATACCGGACAGTAAGAGATTCATTGCTTTTAGCACACAATAACTATCAAACACTGATAGTAGGAAAAATAAATAGTCTTTACTTTTGTAGTAACTAAAATACTTCTTCCAAACAGTGATACTAACTCTTCCAACAATAAACAGTCCTTCACCAAAACACAGTTATCTTACAGTAATGCAAACAATGACACTTCTTCAGTCTTCAGCTCCTCCTCAGTGGCAAACAGGAAGCAAAGAAAAGCAAAAGGGAATGAACTGTGTTTCTAGCTACCTTTTATGGTTGAGCTGGGAAGCACAGCCAATCAGATTCAACATAGTCCTTAAAGTTACATATACTCTTTAAGAATCCTGGCTTATATATATTGTCAACCCAACATCAGGATAAATATCCTAACAGTGGGGCCAATTGGCAACATTGGCCCATATTGGTTGGAAACATGCAGAAGATGCCTTCATCTTGCAGTGGATAGACAGTGGGTAAAATGATGACATTGGTACCTCAAATGTTGTTACAAGATTGCATAAAAATAAAAAATAAAACAATACAGTGATTGTAGCCACCTCCCTTGCCTCTATGAAAGAAACTGATTTCTCATGATCAAATTAAAGTGCTATCCACAAATCTTAGAACTGGCCCAAAACCACAGCAGCACAACCTTTGCTGACTGACTGACAAATTTTATTATGCCACCAGCATAATATCAATAAATAGTACTAAGCTGAAGACTGAAGAAGTGTCATTGTTTGCATTACTGTAAGATAACTGTGTTTTGGTGAAGGACTGTACAGAGCACATTAAGGACAGGGGCCTCGTGTATTTCAAGTCTTTTTTCCCCTTCCACATCCACCAAATATATCAGAAACTGTGAAAACATCCCTTTCCTTAATGTGGAACTAGGCTGGGAGTGGGGTAGGTAAACCCTGGTTGATAACTAGACTGGTGGGATTAGCGCTGTCCAAAGCTTTATTCAACACATATGTATTCAAAACAGTATGTAAACTATTGTCAGATGAGACTATTAACTTCACAGATGTGCAGGGTCCAAAACAGCTGTTGTATCAACATCACATACCTTATTTTTAGATGCTAAAGAATATAGTGACATGAAATCACTTAAACAAACACTTAACCTGCGTTTTTATGCACAAAAAGTAGAACGTGTTCTCATGTTCCAAAGGTGTTTTTTTTAATCCAGATTGTTCACTACATTAAATGTGCTTCTATGATCCTGCAACATATTGTGAATCTGAGATTATAATTAATGCTAGGTGTAGACGTTGCATTCTTGAAAGGTGACCTTAAGTTTGGCACTGATCCCCTTCCAATTGATTTGGTGTAGAAATTTATCTCCTAAGCCTTACAGTGGGTATTTTACAAATCTAGCCCCTTTTGTCTGAAACTTCAACTATCAGCTTTGAAAAATCTATTAATCAAAATTGCAAAACCTCTTGCTAATTTATAGCACCCACTTTCATATATCTCCCCAACACCAGCTTCTGTAAGAACTGCCTATGAATTGGAAGAATATGAAGCTCCTGTAAAAAAAAAGCAATTTCATTTTTAAAATCTTAGTGAATCCTTGTCTATGCTTAGAAGTGACTCCAATCCTTTAATAGTCCCTATTATTAAGAAATTGCCATCAAAATGAACTAATACTGGAAACAGCAAACACATTTTGCACATCTTCTTAGAATATAAAGATTGCCTCAACAGAAACATTCTAGCTGTAGGGGAGAGAGAGAGGGGGGGGGGGAGAGGGAGAATTAAAAATAAGAAAATAAATAAATCTGTAGTCTTGATTTGTAATAGAGTTATGGCAGAGTGTACCACAACTCTTCATATACTTTAGCAAGCTTATTTTATTGTATTACTACATTCAAACTGTACAGATGACCAGTTTGAGGAGGAAACGACAGACGTGATGAACACATATGCAAAGCATCTTAAAGTATTTCCTTTAATGCTTTCCTTAGATGTTCTCTTAACCAAGAGCTGGAAATTATATATAGAGATGTAAAATATCCCTCACACCACTTGACCTTCTCTTACTTAAAACTTGGCTTAAGTTTTGTCTAATTCTTACATTTCATTTCAGTAAAAGCTGTTGCAGCAGATCTATTGCAAAAGAATAGAGCAGAAGGATGAATAATCTTGATTAATCTTTCTGGCTGGAATAGCAATGGTATCATGATGTAAACTAAAAGTATGGGTTTTTTTTCTTTAAAAGCATTGACAGGGATTAACATAGTCAATGAAGTAAGTGCCCATCCTTCTTTATGACCGCTGTCACCATTTTTCTTTAGAAGTAGGTGAAACAAGGAAGGGTTCTTAAGTTTAATTGTGGTTTTAGGATATCATGTATTTGTATATTTATATTGTGTTTTAATTTCCTGTGCGCCGCCCTGGGTCCTTTTGTAGGAGATAGGTGCGGGATATAAATCAAATAAAACTAAAACTAAACTAAACTGATGCTTGGCTTCTGGTCAGTATATATAAAAACAAAATCTAGCATATCCTGTTTTGGGATATATTGTCTGTATGTATTGTTTTTCTCTGTTCTGATCTGTTCCTGAATGAGATAAGAATCAGTTTTAAAAGCGTTCCCATTGATTTATATTGGTTCAGTGACAATGAAACCTGTAGAAAATTTCAAGGAAAAAATGAAATTTGGATGAGATTAAATTAATTATATTTTATGGGGTTAGCAAGGATTTTCCTGTTAAATTTTGAATTTGATTAGGAGTTTCTGCATACCCTAAGTCAGGGGTGCCAAACTCATGGAGTTACACTGTCATCATATGGCGTATCATGACTTTTTCCCCCTTTGCTAAACTGGGATGCCCTAAATTATTTAAATTAACTTCCTGAATCTACATTGTTGTTTTCTTTCTGAGGTCCTTTAAATTTTGTTTTAAATGCATAGATGATGACCACACATGTACTGTATGAAACATTTTGTCTTTGAGATGTTCCAGCCAAAAATCATTTTTGCAAACTAGACAATAAGCCTGAATACCTGATCTTCACATTTGGTTATAATCACAAAGACGTGGCTGGTAACAAGTCAAAATTGGAGTGAAACATGAAAATAAGCACCTTGAATTGTACCTGAAATAAATTGAGAGGCCATTTATTCTGTTTAGGAAAATATTAATATAATATTTATGCATAAAATTGGACCGAGCTTTTTATGTAATTTTACCAAATGTTTTCTACAATTACTTACTCAGGAGTACTTGTGGTACTTTGCTGCAGCAAGAAACACCAAAAGTTTTGCAGCAGCTTATGAAAAACTCTTTTGTGGAGGGAGGAACAAATGTAAGATTTTGGGAGATTGGCAAAAACAATGGGATATATAGTGATAATGCTAAATTTACTGGATGGTGGAATAGAATAGAATAGAATAGAATAGAATAGAATAGAATAGAATAGAATAGAATAGAATGGAATGGAATAGAATAGAATAGAATTCTTTATTGGCCAAGTGTGATTGGACACACAAGGAATTTGTCTTTGGTGCATATGCTCTCAGTGTACATAAGGAGAATAAAATACATTCATGAAGAATAAAAAGATACAACACTTAGTGATAGTCAAGGTTACTAATAAACTATCAAATCGTACTAGGAAACAGTAAAAACAATAATGACCCTTCATGAAGTATTACGCATGACTCTTGGCTCCACATTTCCAGATGGATATTGGCAGGCTAAGAGGGTGTTCAGAGAAGGGCAATGAAACTGGTAAGAAGGACCGGAGATCATATCCTCTGAGATTGGCTGAAGGAACTTGAGATATCTGAGTCAAGAAGGCTGAAATATGTGATACCATGCTCAAGTACGTAAAAATGTATAGGAAAGGTAGTCAAAAACTATATTACATGGCCCAAAAACTGATCTAATAATAGATCTAAGCTTACAGCTATCTAGTTTTCATTTAAATATAAGAAAATTCTTTTTTTAAAAACCTATGGAAGTTCTGGATTGTGTATCTCTGAAGGTTTTTAAAGAGACGCTTGATCACCTCCTCTCATGGATGCTTTAAATTGGTTTCCTGCACATTGTAGCAGTTAGACTGGATAATTCTTATGGTTGCTTTCAGTTCTGTTGTTCTATGATTCTATAAAAAAGGTGGGAGGGAGGCTTCATTTCTTGCATTTTAGGAGACTGGTAAAAGTTTCTGAGTAGCGTTCACCACAAAATAGCAGAAAATATGCTCTTGGTTTCCAGCAGTCATGCAGCCAAAATTCAGCGAAGTGATTGTAGGGAGCTCCCCACTGTTAGAAAGATTTGGATTTGCATCCAAAGTCCATGTTAAATTCTGCCAGGTTCAGGGATCTCCGTCCAAGACCGAGTGGCTGTGGCTTCCGGCGTCACGATATAGCCAGCTAGTGCCATCTCTGGCTATCGGGGGCGAACTACTAGCCCCCACAGAGAGGGCCTGCAACTTGGGTGTCCTCCTGGACTCTCGGCTGTCGATAGACGATCATATGACAGCCGTGGCCAGGGGGGCTTTTTATCAGGTCCTCCTGATACGCCAGTTGCGCCCCTTTCTGGATCGTGATGCTCTACGCACGGTCACTCAAGCCCTCGTCATCTCCCGCCTAGACTACTGCAATGCTCTCTACATGGGGCTCCCCTTGAGGTGCACCCGGAGGCTCCAGTTGGTACAGAATGCGGCCACGCGGGGGATCTTGGGAGCCTCACGTGACACCTCTCCTGCGCGAGCTGCACTGGCTGCCTGTGGCTTTCTGGGTGCGCTTCAAGGTACTAGTAACTACCTTTAAAGTGCTCCATGGCACGGGACCTGGTTACTTGCAAGACCGCCCCCTGCTACCAAATGCCTCCCACCGACCAGTTCGCTCCCACCGAGTGAGCCTCCTCAGGGTGCCGTCGGCCAGGCAATGTCAGCTGGCAACCCTCAGGGTGAGAGCCTTCTCTGTGGCAGCCCCTGCCCTCTGGAATAACCTACCCCCTGACCTACGCACAATTACGGACCTTTGCCTCTTCCGTCGGACCTTGAAAGCACACTTATTCCGCGCAGCCGTCCTGGCATAGTTTTTAATCGTTTTTATCAGGGGGGGTTATCTGGATTTTAGAACAGGCCACCCATTTAATTAATACCATTTTTAGTGTATCTTAATATATTTTGATGTTTTTATTGATGTTTTTATTGATGCCTGTTCACCGCCCTGAGTCCCGAAAGGGAAAAGGGCGGTATACAAATTTAAAATAAAGTAAAAAGTAAAGTAAAGTAAAGTAAAGTAAAGTAAAGTAAAAGTAAAGTAAAGCCTTTTAAAGTTGCCAATCCAAAAAGAGGCTCACCCTTTGGAAACAAATGGAGATTTCTGTCATGTACCAGGTTTCTAAAATAAAAGACTCATTCCTCTTTTTATGAGCGAATTGAAGAGATGTAATAGTCAATACCAATTCTGTGGCAATCATTTGCAGCAACAATATACTATGCTAGAAATGCCACAGATATTTCTCAATCCTGCTAAAAAAAACACTCTTGGGAATCAGATATGGATTAGTAGATCATTTCAGTCCCAATTTATTAACTACTATGGCTTGCCTTTGACTATACACAAACCTGGCAAACATTATAATGCAATAGAATAACAATGATGAGCGGGACTTTTATAGCCCTTATAAAAAAGAAATCCTGGATTGATAGATTGGAATGACAGCATTGGCAGACTTGAATCTAAGCATTTGTACTGTATACTTAGTAATCAGAGCAGTGGAAGAGTTCCCAAAAAGCTTTCGTAATGTCTTTCTGCAGCCTGGTGCCAAGATAGTGCCAAATGATTTTCATCTTGTCACTCATCTCTCCCTTTGCATCTGCTCTTCCAACATGTGAGGAGTGACCTGGTTCAATATGCTTTAATTAATTAATAAGGAAAAAGCTGTTTGACAGATGATTAGCAAGTGGGAAAAAGCTCCTCAAGCATGAGAAAATCCATACTCTCCTGTTTTTTTTCCCTTTTTGGGGACATGGAAGGGGGGGATGGGACAATAATTAAAAAAAACTACATTGAAGAGAAGCATTCGGGGGTGTGGAACAACCACTCAAAATAGTTCAAGAGATAGGTTATTTATTCTATGAAAATGCAAAGACCTTATTTGTGTTGGGGAAAAAATGAATACTAGAGCAGGGGTCCCCAATCTTTTTGGCACCAGGGACCGGTTTCATGTTAAAAAAATTCCGTGGGCCGGTGGCCATGGCTCAGCCGGCGTAGAGGATGAGCAGGGGGGAGGAGGAACAGGCGGTGCATGCGCGCGCGGGGGGGGTGAGTCGGCTCACTCACCCCTCTCAGGCCCCCATCAGCGCGAGCGGCCGCGCCTGCGCTCTTCCGCCCCGGTACGTGCTCTGCCCAGGGGGCTGCCCCCTCCTCCCTCCTCCTCCTCTGTGGCCCTTTCTAAGAGTTGCACCGCTCACTGCAGCCCAGTTAATATCAAGCCATGGACTAGCCCCGGTCCACGGCTCGGGGGTTGGGGACCCCTATACTAGAGGATCACAATAGTTACTTATATACAAGGCCCATGGTGGGTGACTTTGGGCCAGCCACTCTCTCACAGGCCAACCGGTCTCACAGAATTGTTGTGGGGAAAATAAGAGGAAGGAGTATTAGGTATGCTTGAGTTACATATAAAAATAATAAAGGCAGAATATAAGTAAATAAATAAAATGTTCCCCTTTCCGAGTATTCTCTCATTCTTTTAAGAAGATTGCAAACAACTATGCCTTTCAATCTTTGGATAGCACCTATTTCACTTACAAAATGATAAAGATTTCTCTTTTCAGTTATGTCTGACTTTAGGGGGCAGTGTCCATCTCCATTTCTTAACTGAGGGAGCCAAGGTTGTCTGAAGATATTTCCATGGTCACAAAAGCATCTATATCACTCACAGCATTTCAGGGTGTTTTTAAAAGTGTGAGGAGTACTTTCCCTGAGCGCAGACACATACACATACTCATCCTTCACACGGTGCACCATCCAAAGTAGAATTCCTTATCTGAAATGAGATAAATCAATATTTTTCATTCAAGATAGCAAAACCAGTTAGCTTATGTACAGTGTAATGACAAGAGTTGTTTCAGGGATCTTCATAAATTTCTGATTACTACTAATCAAGCCAAGGAGAAGACCACACCTCCACCAACACTGACAGAGCATGCTACTATACATATGTAAATCTGGAACAAACCTTGCACTCAATAGCACTGATGATTTTACCTAATCAGGTAATAAAAAGTCTGCAAGCAAGCGACCATGCTCAGAACACCAAAGACTATACTAGGCTATGGATTTCAAAGGACCAAACAACACGGGAAAATTTGTTACTTGGACATAAAATGTGGTGGGAAGGAAGGGTATGTATGGCAGTAGCGGTAATGTTTACTGGGACACTCCACCTTTGGGCCTTACAGAATCTTAAAAACTGGCTTGTACAAATTTGTACTTCCAACCAATGAAAGAGGTCAAGATAATTTTATTAAAACCTACCAGTAAATGCAAAGGAACTGAATAATAAACAAGCGTTATACAACTGAACAGCATAACTTCTAGAATAAAATCATAATCATAAATCCTATAAATCCGGAGAATATAAATAACTTTTTGTTTATTTTAATTCGATTTATATCCCGCCCTTCTCCACGAGGGACCCAGGGCGACTAAGAAACTTCCCAAATATTATTTTTCCCAATCACTTGCACCAACCCAAATGACTTTCTCCAGTCTCGGATTCTATAACTGTCTTGCTAACTTTGGGCCAGGATGTGACATCAAAATCCGAGGCTAATTTTTGTTAATTGAACACTGTCTACAAGCTTTAGGTTGCAATTCCAGTAAAGGGTGGATGTGGTGGCGGCTATTTTATTGGCACAGCTAACACACTGCATGTAAAGAAAGATTTGTTTATTTTTCATTTCTTTGAGATTCTTATTCTCCTTCTTGCTCTGGATGAGGTTCATGGAATTTAGTGATCCTGCAGGGTGTTTCTGACATATTTTTTTTCCCCTTTCGACAAAACTAATTATGAAAATTAGTTATTTGCATATTAAAACACCTTTTCAGCACAACTGTTCTATCTTCCTTTGCTGAATACCAAAGAAGACATTACCACGCCAAGCCCTCTAAAATGTCTGCATTGCTAACTATTTTAGAAATGCTGAAGTACTAGTACTGGTAATTAATCAGATTTTGCTCTAAATGAGATGAATTTGGGTGCATCCACAAGAAAAACAGTTAAGGCATACATCCTTCTCTCGTCTGTCCTGAGGTCTTTTTAGCTGAATTTCCTTTTTTTTTTCTTTGCTGAATTTAAAATGAAGCTCGAGCTATAATCATGCATAGCAATGGAGACAGATATTGGATCTTGCCTTTGATAAACATCTAAAATGCTAATGAAGCTGGGCTGTAATTCTGAAATCGCAAAGCAAGTGATTTGACAAGAATCTGAGAGCTATTTTTAAAGACATTACCTTCCAACCTGAAACACTCCCCCCCCCCCCAATCTATATTGTTTTCCCATTTTTAATTTTAGGGTATTTTTCCCCCCTGTGCCAAAAAAAAATAATAATACAGGAAGGGGGGAAAAAAACACCCTACCACATCAAAATGCAAGAGCATGAAAAACTGATGAGCTTTCAAATTGTCCTCTTTTGCATGCAAATCATATCAGAGTTCTCATTAGCATAAATGCATGAGCAACTCTAAATGCTTTTAATTTCCAATCTCAGCCAGCAGAGGAGTAATTTGTCACTGTCAGGGTAAAAATCTAAAAAAGAAAAAGAGAGAGGGAGAGGGAAAGAGAGGACTCCGTGCTAAATTGGAATCATATAAATTTTTGATTTGCTAATTGACTGATGCTGCAGTTCAATCAACTGCCTTGAAGGTGTAAATAATTCAATGTACACTCCCAAAAAAATAAAATAAAGGCATCATGTGTTTCTGTTGGAGGGATCTTAGTATTCACTGCAGAGGGACATACCTGACCACCTCTCTCCCTCCCTGCAGCCTTCTAGACAAATTATAGCTTTTCGTTGGCAACTGCGCTTACACTAACCAAGGCAAAGACTGCTCCGCAAACTGTAACCTTTCAAATGAATATATAGTTTATAATGAAAAAAGATGTATAGTTTATTTTACAGTGAATGTTCCAGGAAGCCATACCTACTTCCCCCCCCCCCCCGCCTTAATTCTCCTTTCTTCAGTGGTGTGTACTTGCAGGTCTTGAATGCAATTATAACAGCTAGGGACTGTCCCAGTTGAAATCTAGCATTTCTATTACGTTTTAATTAGCTTTTTCCTTTAATCAACAAAGTGAAATGTCATATGCAAAGTGTATTTATTGCAAGTGCACTGGTTTTTAGGCGTATGCTAAAAAGGGTAATGTGGGAAGCCAGGCAAATAAATCCGATTGCAATCCTTTGTACCACACAAGGTTTGCATAACAACATGCAACGTCGTGTGATGGGTTTTACATGAGTTTTTATGGCTGTTACCGTAGTTTCCCTGAGTAAGGTGGGAGATATATAGAAATATACAGTGGTACCTCGGTTCACGAACGCCTCTGTTCACGACCAATTCGGATTACGACCAAAAATTTCCCAAAAAATGTGCCCCGGTTCACGAACACTGTTTCGGTTCACGAACGGAAAAGTTCGTAAAAATACGCTCCGCTTCACGAACTCCGCCTCGCTTCACGAACTCCGCCCTCACATCACGAACAGAAAAGTTCGTAAAAATGCTCGGATTCACGAACCCCGTTTCGCTTCACGAACCGGAGCCGCGGACGACCAAAAAACAAGGTCAGAACGGATTAACCGGATTTACATTGAACCCTATGGGAAACTGTGCCTCTGTTCACGACCAATTCTGTTTGCGAACAGAGTCAGTTCAAGAATCACGACCAAAAAACAAGGTCGGAACGGATTAACCGGATTTACATTGAACCCTATGGGAAACTGTGCCTCTGTTCACGACCAATTCTGTTTGCGAACAGAGTCAGTTCAAGAATCACGACCAAAAAACAAGGTCGGAACGGATTAACCGGATTTACATTGAACCCTATGGGAAATTGTGCCTCGCTTCACGACCAATTCGGATCGCGAACAGAGTCAGTTCACGAATTAAGTTCGTGAACCGAGGTACCACTGTATGTCTGTAGTGTTTAGTTCCTTTGAACTATTCAGAGTCCAAAGTTATCTGCAATATGTGTCAATCCAGGTTTTTAAATAACGGAATAAGAATTTATGGCATGATTGTCCTGTGCCAACTGGATTTTCTTGGTTTTTTCTTTGAAAATGTTTCGCTTCTCATGCAAGAAGCTAACTGAAGAAGTTTCTTGGATGAGAATCTAAGCATTTTCAAAGAAAAAATAAGAAAGTTCAGTTGATTTATGGAAAAAGCACCTTTGGGACAACCATGACCTGGATGATTGAGAATCTCCATAGACTTTGATGACATAGTTCCTCCAAAGCAGAACATAAGAGAGTTCTATCAAGACCCCTACAAAAGCAAATTTATTCTTACATACTTTTCCTATCTTTCACAAACATGATGGATGCCTAAGGACACCCTCCGGTTGGAGAGATAGGCAGGATATTTCTCAATGCCATTTGCAGGGAATCATAAGCAGGTGGAGACATCTGCTTGGGAAGACCCTGAAGCAAATGGTGAGCCACTGTGTGAGACAGAATGCTGGACCAGATGGGCTGTGGCCTGTTCCAGCAAGGCTGTTCTTATGTTCTTATGTTCTTAAACACTGAAATTTCAAAACAAGATTCCTCCGAAGAGATGATTAAAATGACATCATTGTCATAATCTGTTTAGACGCAAACAGGATCCATTACTGACCAGTTTAAACTCTCACCAACTTTCATTATCACAGTGCTTTAGATAAATGTGGCATAATCGGGCATGAGGCACCTAAGGAAATATCTAATTATTTGTGGAAAGAAAAAACTACAATAATTTTATATTTTAGGGACTTTTGCGTTTTTCTTTAAAGGTTTCCCTGTGTGGCCAAAAGTAACATTCAAACCACAAACTAAAACAAATTTGAACACCACAATTCAGGAAAAAAGTATAGGACAAAGTAAACATACATCCAACACACATAGCTAAATACTTGAATTCCATTGTATATTAATCAATTTCAATTGCTACAAGAAACAACAAGCATACTATAAAAAATAAAATACGATGAAAACAATAGAGAAGGTAAAGCCTTCTCCGCCTTTGAGAATTTGGAAAATGAATACAAGTACCACAGCCAACATTTAACATCACAGTGAGGTGCTAAACTCTAGCTCTATGATTACCAGTTGGGCATGTGCATGAAGAAGGACAAGGAATCTCTCCACTGTTGTAGTAGCTAACAACAAATACAAACCTCAGAATAAGTGGTGAAATTAAGAGGAAAAGATGGAATAGAAAAGCATGAGAAAGTTGGATGGAGGAAGATGAAGTGACAATGGACCAAGCCAGAATGGAATGAAGATGATGAATTGAATAAAAAAGAATAAATTAAATTAAATCTGGAAAAAGTGCTGTCACATACATAACTAGTCCAGTAGGGGAAATAATGTTATCAATTTAGTAATATACGATCTGCTTCTCCCCACACTCCAAATTATTTCCCCCTATTTTACTCATTTAAAGACTTACTGATATTTTGATTTGAAGATAGTTCTATCAGTTTGTGAATTCAATATTCTCTCTCCTAATTAAAGTATTACCTAAATAAATACTTTATAGCTACAGGTGAGTAAGGGTTAAATCTCTATCATGTCAGATAGATATTACTGTCTAGGATGATGCCACATGATATTGAGATGCTGGGGGGGGAACACATGTGTGCATGTGTGTATATGCTTGCATGCATGCATGAATGTATGTGTATGTAGACTATTTTTTCAGTGTTCCTGGTATAGGTATTGATCTAAATCTACTATAAAGTTATTTTTATTTATTATTAAATTTATTTATTCATCTCATCTGAAAGTGACTCTAGGCAGCTTACAGCAAAATGGACAAATTAAGCATCTGAACTGAATGCTTTGGATTATTTTTACTGAAGACTTCACAGATGAGGTTCCTAAAATATACACAGTAAGTAGATATGGTTGTTAGTTGCTCATTTAAATTAACTTTTTGAGTGCTTGCTAATATAAACCGCAGTATTGGGCTAACAGGTAAGGTTAATATAATAAGATTAATATAGTAAGTTCAGTCAATCATTATATAATATTTGTATTCAGGTGGATGTGATTTAAGTTTGCAAATTGGTGTTTTGGCCAATAACTACAAACAACAAAATCTTACTCTCAATGCAAAGTACCTTGGAAAAGAAAAAGATATTCAACTGGTGCAGAAATAACATCAAGGGAGTCAGTAGATAACTTGTATATCATCTGGTTCATAACATGATGCAATCTTTCTTTTGACAATTAGGGTATCTTCTTATTCTTACTATTAGACAATATGGCGCCTCACTGATTCTCTGTTCATATTTGCTGGGTTCGATTCTATTCTAGCCCAATGCCTAAGGGAAGAGCTTGCATAGGCAAATGGTCTCAGGGAGAGCTGGTCCCACAAAAATATACAACTTTTAACAGAATGATAATTGGTCTCCTGCTCTCTAGCAAGAGAGCAAAGAGATCTAAAAGAGGAAACCATCTTTCATTGTTAAGAGGAATAGTGGCTATAGGGCTGACAATACTATACAGACTGTGACTAGATCATTAAACTCTGCTCTGAGAGATTAAATGCCCAGTCATAATAATACTTCAGAGTGTTTCGAAAACGATCTCCTGAAAATATGATTTACCTCTCATTTTCACTTCTTGTTCTGTTTTTTTGGTGACTAATGTGTCATTCATGCAATAGTCATGAGCTTATCATTTTAGTCAGAGCAGGAGTTCTTTATAATATAAGAAATTAAAACGCACTGAAACTAATTGTTGATTAATTCTGTGTTTCATGCTGAGGAAAAAATAACTTGTTATAAATACCCAACATTAAAACTAACTTGTACTCTAATAGCTACATCAAGATAATACATTACACTAGAATATAAAATCCATGGATGCAGTCTAGCCATAACTAAATATTTTAGCTGACTTGACTTTAATGGGAAAGAATTAGCATATGTCCAAATGTTCCTTTGAGAAAATCAAGTTATAACTATGTATGTTGCATTGGATAAGCCATGTCCAATTCAAATGTGAAAAGACAAAGCCACCCAATTAAAACAATGCTTAAGTGCCATTTAAACTTAACACATACCTTTAAGTTCCACTGATTTGACTGGAACTTGAGTATTATTAACTTTCACTGGTGCAAAGCTAATTTCTATAAAGTTAAGAGGAGAACACTGCCTATTTCCTCAGTGACAGACCACTGGCAGAATGATTACTGTTAAGTATAAATTTGCATAACTGCTTCCTCTGGTATTGGTTTAATTCTGGAATGCTGAAGTGAATCTGTAAAAGTGTTTTGGTAAATGCTTCCCATTTTGAGATAGTAAGGTCATTTGTTCAACTCTTGCCTTCTATTGCTATAATGCATACTGAGAGAAAAGACAAAAAGCCATGACAATAGCAGATATGGGCTGTGAAAATCCAAATAACACTGCAAACTTTTGCAGCCCAGATCTGACCCATTATATTTTTAAAAGGTCAATTCAAAAGCACCATGTTGGGTGTTAGATTTGTATCATTTTTCTGGTTCTGCACTATTTACTGTCATAACATTTATGGTTATAACGTTGAAGGTAGTTAAACCAAGGCAAGTTTGCTAGAATTAAAAACAGTGAGAGTTCAGGGAAGAAATGCCAAACTGAAGATGGCTTTACCAAAAGTAGAGTTGATCATCATGGCAGAATGGTAAACAAGCAAATTTTTAAAAGGCTAAGAGTCTGTATGGATTTGAAGCAAGATTTTGGAATTAATTCTAAAAATCCTTCCTGTGAGAAAATATTTTTTGTTTTGAATTCTTTTAAGAGAAAATCACAGGATTAGACTTTGAACACTAGAAGGAACCAGAAAGAAGTAAAGATTGCAGTTAAAGGAGAAGAACCCTTACATTTGATTTACTAATATAGAATTAAGCAAAATAGTTTCACACTGGACATACTAAAGCATATTTTTGAACAATGAACTCCGAAGTTAATTTTAAGAGTGTTGGTTATTATAGATAGATTATCTTTAAATGATAAGATGGAAGAGGAACAAGTTGACCCTGAGCTGAAAATAGATTAAAAATGACAGGTATAAGGATGATATGGAATAATATTTTATACTGGGCATATAGAAGACACTGGCTGATGTCTTGATAATTAAGAGGGGTGTAAAAATAATAAACCAAGAAAGTGACCTGGATAATTTTCTATATTGGATTTACAAAACAGGCTTGTTAAAGCTTTGAAGAATTTTGTGAGAAGGAAAAACGAAGAAAATGAAAAGAAAACATTATTTGAAGGGATTAAATATAAAGATTGTAAAAAATAAAAGGAAGGAGTATAAATTTGATTTATTTTATCAAAGTTAAAGGTGAATATGGTGTTATCTCTGGTAACCCTTAAGGTATATTTGCATTATAGGATTGAAATAAGGATTTTCCTATACAGTAGATAAGAGATGGGATATATCATTTGCTGTATTTTAATGGAAGGAGAAGTTATTAAAATAGTTTATACTTATAATGAAGGGGAAGTCATTCCTGTATTTCTTTTCTTTTACTTTGCTAGAAACACAATATAAACTGGTTACAATTCCCTAATTTATTAGCTATCATAATAAGTGCATTAAAAATAAGCTTTTTGGTTGTCACTGAAGAATAATTTTATTAATTGAAGAAAAAATGAAGGTTTCTGCTTTATTAATTTACTGAGCAATTGAACAAAAAAGCCACCTGCATGCTTTATTTCGATGACAATAAATTTAAAAAACAACCAAAGAAAAAGGAAAGAAATTGCCTTCAGTGTGCTTGATCTGTGCTTTATTTAATTAACCCGATATATTTAAGTGTACTGCCCTTCAAGAGTTCTGCAATTTAAAAAGAACAGATTAAGGATCATAAAGTACAATATTTAACTAAAACCTCCAAATATACTATAATGTTGTCAAAGCACATTGGAAGACAAAATGAGTCACGCTACTGAAATAAATCATTAGATAAATGCTTCTTTCAAGGCAGAAGATATAAATAACATTGCCCTGCTAATCCTGGAGGAGTAATACTCTGCCACACCTACTTTTCTGTAAAAACTCCAGGCTGGCTGGAGGATTCTGGGAGTTGAAATCCACAAACTAGACAGCCCTGTTCTAGAGTGATTATTCAAAAATCCTTACCCCCACACTCCCATTTTTGAAATATAAGAAAAAAGGCAAGTTATCACATGACTAAAAGTGTTGGTGAAGACATTCGCTCTCTCAAAGCTTCAGACATTTTAAAAATTTCGAAAAATAAAAACCTTTCTCAGCTTTGTTGTAACTTCGAAATAATAAGTACAACCTCCAGCCACCTCCAGTGTATACTGATGAGCTTTTTGATGTATTTTTAATGCTAAAATTACATCAAATTTGCCCCTGCAAGAGATCCACTCATCCTTTTTAAAGGAATGTAAAATATTGAAGATAAAATAAAATTGGTTGGGTTTAACAGTGATCTTGAAATCACTGGATAGAAGCTAGGCATATCTAAATATGTAGAGCAGTTAGGTTTCCAGTGTAAGGCAGTACCACTACACAGAAGTGTTCAGAACATGGATATGCTGCAATGCTGCATGTACAAGATGATAGTACAGCTTATTAAAATTGTAAAAGATTTCTCTGCGGCTGTCGTGCATTTAAATGTATTGGTGCTGTGCGTTTAAATTAAGGAATCCTAAATGAAACCTCAGTTTGTATCAGTTTTTGTCCAAATGAGATCTGGTCTTCTACTGACACTGAGAAGGGTCTGCCCAATCTTGGGGAAGGGGGGGGGGGGGTGGAAGAAAACATTTTAAAGCATGCAATGTGCTATAATTTTTCACCAGCTGGTTTGTTGGCTAGCTATTTATTCCATGCTTATACCAGCTGAATGGGCATCTGTTTTACAAGCCCACTGTTGCTTTAGAAAAGAAAACTTGGATTTGACAGTTCTGGGTCCTATGGCCTCCTCTCTGTTAAAGTGACATTACAATGCTGCGCTTGGTTGATACTCCCAGTTAGTTTAGGTTTGTTGAGGTCATGTCCTCTCTAAGGATTCTCACTCTCTGACAAATTTCCAGGGAAGCGTTTTTTACAACAGTTACAGTCAACATTTTGGGCGTAAATATGCACCCAACTGGATGGTTAAATTGTTTCTTTTAAAATATGATTAACGCTGAGAATTTTTTTATTTATTTTATTTTATTAAATTTATACCCCGCCCTTCTCCTTGTTAGGACCCAGGGCGGCGCACAGGCATTATATAAAACCATAAATACAATATACATCAATTAAAAATATATTAAATTAATTCAAATGGTTTTAGAAAGCCATATGTAAGATATGTTTAGGGATCTTATATCAGTGGATGATCTTCAATCAGTTTTCATTTCTTGATCTTTCCTACACCATTGGGTTATTCAGGCAATGATATTGGGAGGTACAACTATATGTTGCTCTGAGCTCCCGAAAGATAAGTAGCATTTTAAATAGAAAAAAGTCAGTAAATTCAGCATCAATGATGCTTTGATTCTTTAATCTTTATACATACATTATACATATGTCTCTGTGTAAATTAATTATGAAGGCTTAAGGAAGGAAGGAAGGAAGGAAGGAAGGAAGGAAGGAAGGAAGGAAGGAAGGAAGGAAGGAAGGAAGGATAATTTAGAGTACAAAGGAGGCAAATTTAAAGGTAAAAATTGCAAAATCGCTAGGGTGAATGAAAAGGCTGGCAATGTTAGCTCCAATGAAGCTGATTATATATTTAGAACAAACAAATTCTTCCTGCGAATATGTGGTCAACCATCTGGAAGCAAAAAAAGACAGAATGATACACTTTTATTCATATATTATTTTGTTCCTAACTGCCAACATCTTTCATGTCGGTGCAATGCTTTGTGCCTGACTTCTATAGGAATTACGTTAATGTAGTAATTTTTGCAACCAAAATTCGGGGACTACATTTCCCAACAACTTATCTGGATAGAATAAATTTATACTGCTCCAGGAGAAAGAATGAAAAAGGAGGTAACATATCTCTCCCCCCTCCCACAAACAAACAAACACACACATACACACACAGAGAGACTACAACATCCGTAAATCCTGATGAAAAATACATATTTTTTGTATGAGTGATGATGACAAAAAACAAAATTTCAAATAAGCACAACTTTTTGATTCTTACAAGAAATGTGTTATGAAGGGGCAAGGACAAATGTACTCTTAAATCTACACAGGCCAAGTACCCCACCAGCTTCCTCCTCTATAGCCTCAGTCTGGTCAAACCACCGTCGGAATTCAGCTCCAAGGTTAGTACAGTATACTACTAATCTATGTAAATACAACCTGCAGCACTACAGCATGGAATTCTTTTGCTAAGGATCCATCCAATCAAGTTGCTACCAGGGACACTGCGGGGGGGGGGGGGAGGTTTCAGCTTGCAATAGAACAGTTATTTTTTTTCCTTATTCTGAAAACTTTGAAGCTGATGGCAGTAACATTTTTTTACTTTAAAACTTCTTTTGAAGAACTGAGGAGTGGAAATGATGAGAGTTTGGAGTGGAAATGAAAGTTTGGAATGCATCGACCAGATAGGAAAGTTGAGTAAAAGAAGAAATGAGGGACAGGTGGTGTCTGAGTTGATGGAGTGAGGTGTAGCTCATGAAAACTTATGCCTTTTCATAACATTTGTTAGTGGGAGAAGATACTCTCAGTGCAAAAGTACTGTAAGTAGGAGATAGGCTGCTGTCCAAGGTAGCAACAATGGAAGCAACTCTTCTTATTTCCCAAGTTTATTCATGGAGAAGGAGGGAATACTGGCATGGAAGAGCCTTCCCAAGACAGGAATGTTTGACAAGATAGAAGTATGGAGGAGTAGCCCTCCCCAGAGGGACATGATAAGATGAATGCTGACAATATATGACAGATAAAAACACTGCTGTACTTTTTAGCATTTGTCATGTTTAGCTTCAGAATTTGTGTTGTACCAAGCTTGTTTGCTTCTCACAAAATGAGGCTATCAGTGCATGTACAATTAGTCTCATCATTTAAATTCTCAGGTATTTCATTTACATTTTGTTAGCAGTGCATGTACATATCTAGGAAAAGATTTTGTTCCAGTGGCTGTGAAACTGAAGATTCTTTGGAGAATATGTGTAGAAGAAACTCATTGAAACACGGATTATATGAATAAAAAACAAGCAAACCATGTCTTGTTTTTATAGGGTCATTTGCAGAAATAAATTCAGTTATAGCTACTGATAAAGCTCAAAGATTAATAGCAATAGCCTTAGACTTATATATCGCGGTAATTGATATCCGCATCTATCAATTGTTATTTGGCCAATATTCCAAGATTTAGCATCCATTTGCCCCCAAGGACTATACACAGCCTTAGGCAATGTTTCTAGAGTCACACAATAACAATGAGTGCTATCTCTCCAAAACACACATATACACTGATGTGCACAATTTTTCCAGCTGCTGCCTCATGCTTAAGAAATACCACACAAATAAAAATGTATCCTTCTCTTTCTGTTTTGACTTGGAGCTAGTGCTGCCATAATGTGATCTTTCATTCTGGCTTAGTGTGATGTGTCCCGGTGTTTGGAGGCCGTACGGATCTGGATGGGTAGTAACAAACTCAAACTCAACCCATCCAAGACCGAGTGTCTGTGGTTTCCGGCACCCCGGTTCAGCCAGATAAGTCCAACACTGGCCATTGGGGGCGAACAACTGGCCCCCGTGGAGAGGGCGCGCAACTTGGGCGTCTTCCTGGATTCCCGGCTGTCCATGGAGGACCATGTGGCAGCCGTGGCCAGGGGGACGTTCTATCAGGTATGCCTGATACGCCAGTTGCGCCCCTTACTGGACCGGGGGGCCCTTTGCACAGTCACTCAAGCACTTGTGACATCTCGGCTGGATTACTGTAATGCTCTCTACATGGGGCTCCCCTTGAGGTGCACTCGAAGGCTACAGTTAGTACATAATGCGGCCGCGCGGGTGATTATGGGTGCCTCAAGGCAAACCCATGTAACACCTCACCTGCGCGAGCTGCACTGGCTGCCTGTGGCCTTTCGAGTGCGCTTCAAGGTGCTGACGACCATCTTTAAATCGCTCCATGGCTCGGGGCCTAGCTATATACGAGACCGCCTCCTGCCCCATACATCCCTTTGTCCGATCCGCTCCCACAGAGAGGGTCTTCTCTTGGTGCCGTCAGCGGGGCAATGCCGGTTGGCGACACCCAGGGGAAGGGCCTTCTCTGTGGCGGGCCCGGCCCTCTGGAATGACCTACCCCGCGACCTTCGCACTATCTCGGACCTCTGCCTCTTCCGCCAACGTCTTAAGACGTATCTATTCCAACAAACCGGCCTAGGATAGCCCCTACGTCTGACTTTTTAAAAAATTAATCAATTTGGTATGGTTTTAACATGGGTTTTTAGCACGGGTCTAGTAATTTAATATATTTTAATTGATATTGTATTTTGTGGTTTTAATAATGCCTGTGCGCCGCCCTGGGTCCTAACAAGGAGAAGGGCGGGGTATAAATTTAATAAGAATAGAAGAATAGAATGTGAGACATAGCAAAACATGGGTTCTTTTTGGGGTTTTTTAGAACAGAAGAAGCTCAATAGATTTTTTAAATGCTTGAATAAAGTAGAGTTTTCCCAAAGGGAAGTCTAAAATAATTGTCTTTATTGTGTGACCCGTGTATGATCAGAGATCAGGATAAAGAAGGCCATTCAATTTGAACCAACTTTTCAAGGGAAGAGAGAGAAGGTTCAGAAAACTGATTCTAATCTAACTGAAACAGACATTCCGATCCTGGCTTATGATCAGCTGATAGGAATCCCAGATTCCATGTTTGGATGACTGAAAGAATTCTCTAGGTCATGGCTACTAAAGTTTGTGCTTGCAAGAAAGGAAGAAAGGAAAGAGAAGAGAAACACAGTGTTGACCTGCTGCTTCTATAAAGATGGACAACCATTCAAAAATGATACTACAGTTAGTACAGAATGCGGCCGCGCGGGTGATTATGGGTGCTCCAAGGCAAGCCCTCTCCTGCGCGAGCTGCACTGGCTGCCTGTGGCTTTTCGAGTGCGCTTCAAGGTGTTGACGACCATCTTTAAATCGCTCCATGGCTCGGGGCCTAGCTATATACGAGACCGCCTCCTGCCCCATACATCCCTTCGTCCGATCCGCTCACACAGAGAGGGTCTTCTCCGGATGCCGTCAGCTGGGCAATGCCGGTTGGCGACACCCAGGGGGAGGGCCTTCTCTGTGGCGGGCCTGGCCCTCTGGAACGACCTACCCCCCGACCTTCGTACTACCTTGGACCTCCGCCTCTTCCGCCAACGCCTTAAGACGTATTTATTCCAACAAGCTGGCCTAGGATAGCCCCCGTTCCTGACTTTTTATACGTAAATTATAATTTGGCAGGGTTTTTAAATGGGTTTTAGCACGGGTTCTAAATTATTTAATATGTTTTAATGATATATATTGTTTTGTACTGTGATTTTAGTAATGCCTGTGTGCCGCCCTGGGTCCTAACAAGGAGAAGGGCGGGGTATAAATTCGAAATTAAAAATTTATCAATTTGTGATGTAGCATTACATCTGAACCAGACTATGTAATCTTTGAACTGATTTTGGACAAGGTGCTTTGGAATAACACACGAATATGAACATAGCATCTGTCTGTGTCTCATTAATGCATCTGCTTTGACTTCCAGCATAACAGCTGCAGGAAGTACTTATTTTTAATTCAAGCTAAGACTTTATGCAGTCCTAGAACCAGCCCACTAAGATTTTCCAACAATATTCCAATGTTATAGAAGTCTATATAAACCCAGTTTCATGCGTAAACATAACTTTTCCCATAGTCAAATAAGCACACTTTTTTTTATTGAAAGAGTTTTATACAAACAAATTTCCCCCCCTTTCCCCCCCCATACATATAATGTAATTCAGCTACAAATACTGTACCCCCCTCCTCCCACCCAACATAATATAGATTTCTCATAACATAACATTACCCCCTTATCCCCATCTTTTAAGCTAATTCATATAAATCTTATACAAATATATTTCCCTCCCCTAACCACCCTAACCCTCTCCCACCTCCCACCTCACTTTTTTTCATGCAAGACTCAGGTAAACACTGGATGGCAAAAAAAAACCAACCCCAAACTCATTAGGAAACTCTCTTTGTTGAAATCTAGTTGTTATCTGAATTTTAGCAGTCCAGATCTGGTTGCCCTAATTTAAGACAGGCCTTGATTGTTCCAAACTGGAATAGTCGGGGGAAATTAGCTCCTCTTGCTCGTCCCTCTCTTTGATGGAATTGCTAAAAGGTTATACAAAGTTATCATAAAAACACCATTCAATATCTTTTCAACTGCCATAAAACAATGTGAAATCCTCTTCAATTATTTTTTATTCTATCACATTTGCATTCCACACTTCTAATATGGAAAAAAAAACATGGTATTTGCAATATTGTCCTGTTGTATACTTGCAGTATAAATACCAAATGAACTAGACTGGAAAAGGACACATGGCTAATTATAATACATTTGTGTATATAGTTGTACATGACTGTGTCTGAATTAGATGCCTTACTTTCCAAGGAATCACAGATCACATTTCAGATTGGCAATATGTTTATTAAGAAGTATAAGGACTTCTGTTTAGATCTTCTATTAATTTGGGGACTGTTGTTGTGGAAACATGTCTACCACAGTTTCATTGAATCAAAATCTGCACACTTCAGTTCTAATGGCTGCTCATGAGATTAGTACTTCTAGACAAATAAGATTGTTCCTCTACTGATGTAATTAATTCTGATGTGTCTGGACAATATTTCTTTTTTGTGCTATTTTAGTTCTTATATTTAATTGAAAATGTGTTGTGTTTACAGAGCACTGGAGACAAGGACACAAGCTTTAAAGATGTTAAAGCATTTTGTGCCACAAGATGGCAATATTGATTATGTGTTCTTTTTATCTCTTCTTTTTTTCACTGTAATCACTATTTTCCCTATTTTCTTGGTTTTCAAAAAGGAAAAAAAATCAATTTCTAAGAATCATTTTCCAACTACTAGGGTCACTATGCAATTATGCAATTTTAAAAAAATGGTGAGGAACAAGTTGTAAAATCTTTCCCCTAATAGAGGTTTTCAAGCAGAGCCAGAACCTGAATTAAGAGCAAAGCATTCAGGAGTCATATTTTCAAATGATTTATACTGGATTAGAGCTGTTCATTTTAAGGACACTCTAATGGAGGAGAAAGTTATGTTAGACTGACTTAATGCTTTAGGGTAGAGAGCAAGTATGTGCAAATGCAAAAAAAAATTTTATTTCAGAATAAAGATTATACTGATGCTTTAACGAAATTATTTTTATAAAAAATAGAGCTGAAGTACAATAATTATGTTTGGCCCTTTTTAGTCTCTGGAATGCCTGCTTTTTGTGGCATGTGCTCGAAGTAGTAACCTAATATAGAACAAGGTCTGGAGAGACTTGTATTAAAGAGATTCACTGTAATCTACGCACATGCTTTCTCATCAGATGTAGCTCATCAGATGTTGTCCCTGATAAGGATTTCCCAATTTTGTTTTAGATAAGCCGTACAACGCCATACAACACTGTCCTCTAACTTCTAATCCTAATTAATGATAATGTAGCACAGTTTCTTGCCCTTTTGAGTTGGGGAATACTTAAAAGTTATGGCATAAATATTAACATTGGCTTAGCCCAGTGCTTCTCAATTATTTTCTGTCATGCCCCCCTAGGAAGAAGAAAACATTTCGCGCCCCCCGCGCGACTGTAAATAGTATCATTTGTCTATAAAATTGTTATAAGTACACCTCTGCCGAGGTCAAACGCGCCCCCCTTTACGGAGCCTCGCGCCCCCCCCCTGGGGGGCCCGCCCCACTATTTGAGAAACACTGGCTTAGCCTAATTTACAAATGATCCTTCAACTCCTTCCAAAACAACTTAGAACATTTTGACCTTCTTTGCTCTTCATTGTGCACTCACTTAGTGTGGTTTTTGGCAGTCCCCAAAACTTGAAGTATATTCCTGCATCATCAGAAAATTACCCATTGCAACTTTATGTTGTTGCCCACCAGCGGCCAGCAAAGCTGGCAACCGAGTCAGACACTGAGAAGGTTGGGGAGGAACATGGACCAGTCCTGGGGGCTGAGGAAAGCTCAGGCAAGGTCTGCATTGGAGGCAGAGAGGGAGCTAGACAGCAGTGAGGCAGAAGAACAGCTGGAGCCTGCTCCCAGTGTGTGCATGTGCAGAACTGCCAGAAGACAAGAACAACTAAGAAAGCAAGGTCAACTTAAGAGTAAAGCCACACCTTGGGGGTATTTGCCCCCCCCCCCATAGGAAACAAAAGAGGAACAAATGGGGAGTGGGCTTTTGCAGGAAACAATTCGTTCATTCAGTCGGTTGAAGTGTGGAAAGTTCTGTGTGTGACTTTAAGAGACTCTCTCTCAAGTTTGCCTTGCCCTGCATTGGAAACTAGTTATCCAAACAAGATAAGGTGCATGTGGATACACATTCCTCTGAAAGACTATTTACTAAGCCTTGCTGACCGTGAATGAAAGGAATTCACAGTCATGTAAATAAAAGAGGTTTTGCAGGGACCAAGACTTTGCTTCTTGCTTTCTAAGGAAGCCTAGGTCAGAATACTTTAGACAAAAGTTCAATGGTAGTTCTAGTATTTTAGAGAAAGGGTACTGATATAGTAGTATGTGGTTACAGGAAGTGGCAAGAGCATGTATATTTAATGACTCAGAAATTTATATGAATGAAGGATACTTAGGAATACTTAGATTTATAATATTAAAATAATATAGACAATCCTGTGGCCTACTGGTCATCCTTTGAATAAAAAGAAGTTCAGGGGTGACTGGTCTGAACATACTGGAAATTTCAATTCCACTGGAATAATGGGCCCAGATATATATATTTTTTTACATATTCATTAAGGTAGAAGATTTTATGTCTTGATTAAAAACTGGCTGCATTACATATAAGTATGCAGACATCTATTCCCAGACAATAGCATTTTCTTCAAGTGAATTACCATTTTCTCAATTAATATAGCACTCCTTAGTTTATAAGTAATTGTTTCAAGAAGAGGCAGGGGAAGGTATACATAAACGAAGGAATCAGTGCACATTTTGTTTACAGTGTTAGGCACAAAACAGGTTCCATAATGACAGGTTTGATCTATTCTAGGTGTGATTTTCTCATGTTGCTAGAAATCCTGAAATCAACTGTATTGCATTCAATGGCCATGTTGACTTCTTCAGCTTCTGGGAGCTTTTAAGATGAAAGTTAAGACGAAATTCCCCACGTCTTCAAAATGCCAACCCTGGAAAGAAAATAGTACAGTTTCTAGCATGAAAATCTCTTCATTTTAGCTCTGCTCACTGATTTCTCTCCTTATTTCAGAAACAAGCTTCCTCCTCTTACTTCCTTTGGCATATTGTCTAGTTTTAAATCCCACTGTATTCTGGGCTGCTTATTCTCAGGTTACATGTACTAAAACTTACTGCCATATTCATTATTCTTTGTATCAGTCTTATTCCTATTCATTATTATCTTTTTATATGACTTAGATTCCTACTCATATGGTCTTGGATTTAAACCTACTGCATTCATTGTTTAGTTATCTACTACTGTATCCCATGTTATTTATCCAAGATGTTCACAACAAATGTGGTAAAATCACTGCAAAACTAATTAATAAAAATATTGGTTGATAAGCAAGCACCCCATGTCTTAAAGGAGTTGACTAGCATGGCTAGGAGAACTGCAGTCATGATGGCAGAATCTATGGGCCAGCAGGTGACACTAGACAACATCTTCATATTTAGTCTTTCCAACATTCCAAAAGAATCCAATCCATCAAATTCTTTCATTCTTGCAAAACAAAATGGGAATCACCTAGTGTCCTACTTTCCATCTCCATTCTGTCATTCCTATGTATAAAAAAAAGATTAAAGGTGGAATGACCAAAGTTCACCTCCATTAAGACTGTCCAGGCAAATTAAATCATTGATATTAAATCCTCTGCTCTTTTCATCTCTTGCCTCGTGTCTCTCCCCCTACCTGCTTCTTGTCCCATTTTTGCCAGTTAAATGTTTGTGATGTCAGCTAAAGTTTAATAAATAAATATCAAGCTAATGTTGTTGTTGTTGCCGAAAGCAAAAAAATAGAACAGAGTGATGTGTGTGCTTGCTCTAATGTGAATTTTGGAAATGACTAGGGAGCAAACAAACTGGCAATTACTCGCAGTAATTTTCCAACAGAAAGAAGTTGTGAAAACAGGATTGGAATTCTTTTTTATCATTAGCAAATAGGACAAATGAAATATGTGGGCTCCCCCCCCCCCAAAAAAAACACCTGAGTTCAAAAGAGGGTTATATCCAATCAAAGTTGCAAATAAAAATTTCCACCTGAATTGTAGTAGGACTGTTCCTTGGATTGTGGCTTGGAATGCTGTGCCTTTCTCTCTCCTGGTCAAATGACCCAGAGTGGAGAAAAAGGATACACAAACACACTGAAAGACAAGCAAATCACTTCATAACACAGAAGAAAACACATATACCTCTCTGTTGGAGATGATAGGGTTGGAAAGAATTCCCTGTCCCCTTTTCTCTAGGACAACACAATGACAACTATGCATTTGTATATAGGGCATAAAAAGTACATCATGCCAAATTTATAATGCTCTTTGGCAGCCAACATGTTTTCTTATTTTGTAAATAGTTGTACAAACCCCAACAGGAAGACAAATAAATAATATGAAATTATCTATTGTCTCTCTACTTGTGCTGAATGAATGAATTTTAATTTGCTCCTTAAGAGTCAGGCTAGCCAAATAATAACAATGAAAAATGCATGATAACAGAAATTTCAGAGTGGCAATTTCACAGACAAGCCTATTTTCTGCATCAGCAGCAAATTAATTGAAATGTCTTTCTCTTTCCTTAAGTCAGTCTTTTTAGGTATTGTAACCAGTGGTTCTGAAGTGTGTTAGCAGAGGAAGGATTAGTGATGGGTTGGTTTCTATTCAGGATAGGATTTTTAGTTGTTGGGAGTTTTTTGTTTTGCTTTTTTTTCTTTGCAAAGAGATTTGCAGAAAAGTTGGGCATCCTTTTTCATGTGGGCCATCAGTTACTGGAGCTCAGAGTTTATGGAACCTGTATAGTAAATGGAAATAGCCTCAGGAGGAGAGCAGGGCCCTCTACGTAATGTCTAAATTCAAGGAAGTGTCATGACCCAAGAAATGACAAGTGACTAGAGGCAAGATAAAAATCTTAGAACTTTATTACACTGTTTAGCTGTATAAGTGAGATTTTACAAAATAAGAGAAGAAATCATTTAAAATGGTCTTTATTGAAATGAGATACATTTGAAACATTAATATTTACTTGTATATATGTGATGTTAATTACCCTGTTTGGGGCTTTTGTCCTCATAAATCTTTCATAAAATTCCCAATTTCTCACTTTGATTTGGCACCAGCAACAGAGAAGTCTTAGTTGATGAAATAGAGGTTTGACTTGGAAGAATTTAAATCCTTGAATGAACTGTACCTTAGGTTGTTGAAGGGATATGCTGTTAGTGACCAAAATTTCATGATTGAACTTTGAGAAATCCTAGTGAAGTGCCAGATTATTAAAAGAAAACAAATACTGTGCATATTTTCAATGAGGGAAAGGTAAAAAGGAAAAATCTAGAGCAGATCATAAAATTACGGACCATTAAATAGAAAACAATAGGATAATTATGAAAAGTAGATATAGATTTGTCAAGAAACCTAGTCTATTTAACTTTATCAGATAATGTCTTAAGGAGATAAAAGAAATTCTGTATGTATCTTGTGTATGTATATGTACGTGTGTGTGTGTGTGTGTGTAGGTATTATGTATGTATGTATGTATGTATGTATGTATGTATGTATGTATGTATGTTTGTATGTATGTATGTATGTATGTATGTATATGTGTGAGTGTAAATGTGATACGCTATAAGTGTTATCTGTCGATCTAAGCAAAGAATTTGACAAACTACCAGATGGCATAATTATCTAGGCACTTAAATATGGACTTGGATGCCATCACACTGAAATGGATACATAACTGTCCTCAAATATTATACCAAAAATGCTTATAGTTGATTCTTTATTAAATTACAGTGAAAGGCTGCAAAGTTAAATTAAAGTAGGGAATTACAAAGTTTATTTCTGGGTCCTGGAATCTTCAACGTATTATATTAGTAATTTGGATGAAAAGATGGAAGAAATGCTTATTAAAAATGCTGGTGGGCAAACCTGGTCTGACAGCTAATAAAATTCAATGTGATCTTCAGAAATTGGAAAAAAAGGGATGAAAACAGAAGAAGGAACTTAAATCAAAACAAATTCTAAGTATTTTAGGTAGGAGCAGAAATTAAATTTGCGGTATAAAAAACATGGGATAATCAGCTTCATGAAATAACTTGTGTAAAAAAACTTTGCATAAAATTTTATGTCATCAGAGGAAAGGCCGAAACTCAATAACATCTATTAATGTAACCTAAACAATAGGGTCAGATGAAAAGCAAAATGGAATTGCACAAATTAAATAAAACTTTAGATTTGTATATTCCCATTACTGAGGCATACACATTAGGCACTGAGAGGGCGAGTTTAGAAGTTAAAAGAAATCATTTAAGTAACTTCTGTTATAGAATTTAAGTAAATTCTGTTTCCAAATTAGAATAACAGAGTTGGAAGGAACCTTGAAGTTCTTCTAGTTCAACCCTTTGCTTAGGCAGGAAACCCTACACCACTTCAGACAAATGGTTATTCAATCTATTCTTAAAAGCTTCCAGCTTTGGAGTATTCACAACTTCTGGAGGCAAGTTGTTCCATTGATTAGTTGTTCTAACTGTCAGGAAATTTCTCCTTAGTTCTAAGTTGCTTCTCTCCTTGATTACCATAGTTTCCACCCATTGCTTCTCATCCTACCCTCAGGTGCTTTGGAGAATAGTTTTACTCCCTCTTCTTTGTGGCATTGGAACACTGCTCTCATGTCACCCATAGTCCTTCTTTTCATTAAACTAGACATAGTTTAATGAAAGAATTGCAACCGTTCTTCATATGTTTTAGCCTTTAGTCCTCAAATCATCATTGTTGCTCTTCTCTGCACTCTTTCTAGAGTCTCAACATCGTTTTTATATCATGGCAACCAAAACTGGATGTAATATTCCAAGTATGGCTTTATTAAGGCATTATAAAGTAATATTAACACTTCACGTGATCTTGATTCTATTTCTCTGTTTATGCAGCCTAGAACTGTGTTGATTTTTTTGGCAGCAGCTGCACACTGCTGGCTCATATTTAAATGATTGTCCACTAGGACTCCAGGATCCCTCTCACAGTTACTACTATTGAGCAAGGTACCACCTATACTGTACCTGTGTATTTTGTTTTTCTTGCCTAAATTGTAGAACCTTACTTTTTTCACCATTGAATTTCATTTTGTTAGATAGTGCCCAATTATTGAACAATTAAAGCAAAGTAAAGCAAAAAAATCCATTCCACAGGAAAACTCTTTTAAGAAGGAATTCGTTGTTCATAATACTTAGAAACAAGACATAAGTTCACAAATTGCACTAGGTTATCATGTGATTGCTTTGTTTTTGGTTTAATGTACTGGGTGACATCAGGCACTATGGATATTGAACCAAGATTTATGGCTGATCACTGCTAAGAGCCTTTTATAGTGGCTGACGAGTCTCCACAGGAGCCAAGAAGACTAGCAAGGGATTTATAGGTGAATAGAATAGACTATAATTTTGAAATAGATGATAAGAAAAGTAGAGAAAATGAATTGACTTTAAGCTCTTCAAATGTCTCATTCTTTGCCATTATAGCAATAAACTACATCAGTTAAGGGTTTAACCTGACCTTTCATATGTGTAATCTGTACATCTGAAATTCTCTTTCAAATCTTAATTGGAAAGTGGTAGAAGGGCTTTTGTTTCCACAAGTTCCTCTTCTAATGTCCATGTTTTCTTAGCTTTCTTTTATGTGGCTCAGAAAAAAAACAAAATGTAAATTCTAAAAGTAAACGGTAATTATATGTTTTGTCCAGGACGGCCATAAGTGAACCTTCTTCTTGTCAATAATTTTGTGCATGTGAAATATAAACTCTGCTCAGCAAAATGAATGGTTATCGGTGTATATAACATTTATTAAACCTCTGTTTGTGACATCTGGCAATCTGTGTTGCTATCAAACATATTGAAATAATTGACATTTAGTATGTCAACTTCTTTTGACTGCAAAGCATGACATTCACGTCAATAATGAGCATTTGGCAATTGCTGTAAATGTCTCCAAATTTAACACCATGACCTTTTCTCAGGTAAATGTTTTGGGATAAAATGTAAATAGTCATTCACTAGATGTCAAATACTATGCAATGTGAAATTTACTGCCTTGTTAACTTTGGAGAGATTGGCAATTTGGTTTAGAATATCTCTATTGGTATTATTTTAAATTCTTTTAAATAAAATTGTAGAGGGAAAGTATATGTTTTTGAATCACATTTTTCAGCTCTATGCTCCTTTTCTGTACTAGTTTTCTTTTTGATTGATAGGCGTTCATGACAACTCCTTGAAAGTTGCAATTAAATAGTGCATCATGCTTAAATGGAAACTGAATGCACTTTAAATTGTTGTAATGCTGAACTGAGAGAGCATATAATCTGCCTCAAATATCTGCCATGAATGAAGGCAAATACATGTGTCCCAGGATAATGTTTAGGATCCAATCTGGGTCTGCCACCAGGACAGAGGTTTAGTTTTCTGAGTTTTCAGATTCGTTCAGTACTACTCCAAAAGCTCAAAAGATTAAATCTCTAGTTCCAATGACAGACCCGGATTGGGTCAAATATCTGTATACATATGAGGAAAAATAGTATTCTGATGTTTACTTTCATACTGGAATTGGAAAGATTTCCAATTTGGATTTGGGCATATAGTAAATAATTTAAAAAAGATGGAGAACAGACCATCTGGGGGCAAGCTACACCCCTGTTGAACATTTCTGTTAAGTCAATATGTTCCAAAGAGGCAAGGCTTGCATCTTGACCCTTTGTCTACTATCTTGCTAATGACTTTCCACTATGGAAGTGCTTTGCATATTCCTTGACTCCTAACAGAAGATAAGATTGAAATAAAATAAGAAAAAGTGTGCTTAAAAAATGGAGACAAAGGGGTCTGCTCCATATGATTCAAAGTTCCTGGAAATAACAGCTACATATTTCTGTCATAACAGAAATTATATCACCATTCAAAAGTGACATACTTATAGGGCTTGTTCACAACATTGTCCAATCTTTGGAGGGTTCCACTCTTATATTTGAGAATTTCTTCCCATGATGTGTTTTTAATAACTGCTAATTCTTTCTCTGGGTCTGAAATGTTGTATGTAAACGATGCTTTATTCATTCTCCCTCCAAGTTTTAAATGCCTTTAAAGTAAATGTTATAATTATTGTATTTTATATGCCTCATGTTTGAACAGATAAAGGGACTGAATTTTTTTAATGTGTGCACTGTTTTCAGATCTTTTGGATAGAGAAAGTGGCATAAATATGAACAAGAGTATGACAAAATTACAGTTAATCGGTTGCAAAAGAGAGCTGTATTTGGAACAGTTTATCTGTCTATCCCAGGTCCTCGGGAAGGACTTAATAGGTGGATAAAAATGCAAAATCCAGTTTAACTATCTGTCGGACTGTGTGACCAACCATAATAATAATACACCATCAGCATTGACAAAATCACCATCAGTCAATTACAAAGAGTATCTCTACTTAGAATAACTTATAGTCCATGACAATACTTTCAACACCATCTTCAACACAGTCTTAGGAGCAATACCTAAAGGACTTCCTCAATATCTGGAAATCTTGAATTTGTTAGACCTGAATACTCTAATTTTATTTTAAAAAACACTCCACCCTACTGTTCTTAGATACTTACTTTAATCAATCTTAGGTCCTGGTTAGGACTCGAATTATGAAGTTTCCACCAGTCCAAAGGTGGTAGTCTGCCGGTTCACACCGGTTTGGGCAAACCGGTAGTGGCAGCGGTGGGAGGCTCCACCCACCCACTCAGACGTCATCTCGGATCTTCTGTGCATGCTCTCACTACTGAACCGGTAGTGAAGAAAAGAGGATATCATTACTGCAGCAGTTTTAGACTGTTAATTTAACTGTACATTACATGTACATAATAATAGCAAAAATGTTTTACAGTGCTTTACAGCGCTTTCTAAGTGGTTTACAGAGTCAACCTATTTCCCCCAACAATCTGGGTCCTCATTTTACCCATTTCAGAAGGACGTAAGGCTGAGTCAATCTTGAGCCTGGTGATATTTGAACTGGCAAATTGCAGGCAGTCGGCAAACAGCAGAAGTAGCCTGCATTACTGCATTCTTACAACCGTGGCTCAAAACTTTGACATGAATCAGGGATGAAAGATCTAACTTTTGTTCCTTGACATTCCAATATTTTGCATACAATAAAGTTAATCATATTTAATGTTTTGCATATACATTCAAGAAAGTATAACAGAATGCTCCAAAATTAATCATGGCTACCACTTACCATTACTGAACACAATGCCAAGAAATGTAAAAACTGTGCTGCAAAGAGTTTCATATATAAAAAGAAAATTCCAGAGACATAAGTACATTTAGAACTTGCTGCGAATATTTTTCCAAAGTTACTCAGATGAGGCAGATGTGCATCCAGGGACATAATGGCCCAAAATTACAGATTACTTGAAGCAATCAGTCAACAGGCTGGAAGTTCTGACCATTTAGCAGATTTGCAAACGGGCCACTAAGTTTTAAGCTACTTCATTACAACCAATAATGGCTTTGAAATCAATAACTATGTCTAAAAGATATCAAAATATTATGTGGGCCTAATTGTCCTGGATTGCTATTAGATGCTTTTCTGTATGATTTTTAACCACGGTTTTGACCTTCCCTATTGATTAAGTGGCAATTTTGTCTGGCCAGCAATTCAGTGATTTAATCGCACCTGCCAAAAGTGATCAAGAGAGTTTGAAATAAAGGGCAGACCTCATGTGTTTTACAACCCAAATTACTTGCTTGCTATAGTTTTGATTAAATAATAGAAAATAAAAATTAAATTAAGTAGCAACCAAATTACAGGTGGGGAACTTTAACAATTTCATCCCTCCCCCCAATTCATTTAGTTTCAATTTAAATGTGACTATCTCAGCACTTTGTGGGATCTTTCTTTTTATAAAGGATGTGACTGTAATTCAAACTATTTAAAAAAAAATTTTTTATTAGTTTTTGTGGGCTGGAAGCCTAAACTTAAATTTTAAAAACATTCAAGTTGTCCTTTGGGGACTTTTGTGGGTTGTTTTATCACTGTATTTGTAATTGTGTGGCGTCCATGCATACAACAGACATGTTTGCATATTAACACACAACTTGCTTTCATGAATCTATTTATTCCATGACTATGTTCAATACTTTAAAAATTAACTCTATGGTTAGTAATGATGAAGGACTATTGGGGGGGAACTTGTATAGTTTGTTCCTTCTCCAACATTTCAATTTATACTCAAGTATCAACCTGCAATGTTTGGAAGTTACCTTCCGATTCCTAGAAATGGTATAATGGTATTCCTAGAAATGTATATGTGTACAGAGTGAACAAACACTCTAAAGTTCAGATTGCGGCTGGAGCACTATAAAACAGAGAAAATTCCATATCATAAATTTCTAGTATTGCACAAGCAGCCCTTCCTCTTCTAGCCCGTCAATTCCCCTAGGCCAGAGGTAGAGAACTATGACCACTTTACGACTTGTGGACTTCAACTCCCAGAATTCTTGGGACAGCATGGCTTACACTTTCTCCCAATTCCATTCTTATACAGTATTTCCATGAATCAAGGAGATATTTGCCTGATCTACAGTACTTCTGGATTTTATTTTATATTTTATATAATGGCTCGGTCAAGATCATCTACCTTATTCTTTACAGTCTTCCCATGGAGCCATTTACTTGGACAATAACAGAGTTGGCTCCTTTACAAAATGGAAGCAACAGTTTGCAGGCATCTCTAGGAGCAAGCTTGAGTCTGTGCATGGGCTTATAAAACCCTATGTACCATAACAGCTCAACTCAAGAGTTGCCTTTAGCCAACAAAAGAAGAGCATCACATTGTAACAGGAGAAAAGATTTCCGACTGTATTTTTTTCCAAGTGGTTTCACAACAGGCTAGATTAAAGTAACCTTATGAAATGAGATTTTACTGTGTACTAAAAACACTAAGAAGCAAACATAGTTGCTTCGATCATGAGAAAAAAGCCAAAATCCTTCCTTAGGCATCAGTTTTATTAGGCTAATGGAAAGGGTACCAGATAGTGTGTCAGTGTTCAGATCTAGCACATAAAATCAAAACTCCTGTATCCTTAGCAAACTTGTTTTTCCTTTATTTCAATTCTGTTTGCAGCTAGAGTCATATGTTGAGAACATATAAACATAAATAGCTAAATAACAAACAAACAAATAAATAAATTCCTGATATATGGGAAACTGGTAGGGATTCTGTTTTCCACTTCCATAGGTAAAATATTTGTTTTCTTTTCTTCCTTTTTCTCTTTCTTTCCTTTTCTCTCCTCCCCCACCTTCTCTCTTTCTTGCCTTCTTTTGCTTACTTTCTGAAACAAACAGTATTAATTGTCATTCAATTCCAATTCTCCCAGTACTTTTAAAGAGCTAATGCACATAGGTATGTTGACAAGAAAGAATGATGGGAGCTTGGAAGCAGAGACTCCCCTCATAAATTTAAGAAATTGCAAATTGGTTATGATGAAATTCACTTCTAATGCAAGCTCATTATGCAATATGAAAGATTAGTATAATTAATGTACTGTATTTATTATTATTTTTTAAAAAAAATCAGTGTTGCTGTTTCATTCCACCTAAGCAGCCATGAGCAAAGTTCATAAAAATGAACAGAAACATGTATAAATGTTAGTGGCTACAATTTATCTTAACCAAGACGGTTCATTTACAAGTGATAATGAGGTACAGTTGTGATCTACTTAGTAGCAGAATCACCCTACTCTCAATTTGACAATACAAGTGCAAATTTTCAAAATGAATCTAAAATATCCTAATCTCTATAATACAAATATTTGCATTAAATTATGCAGTGCTGGATATAAGCATATCCCAATAGCAAGAGCTGAAAGGTGTTCTTTGAGTTGCAGCTTTGGAGTAGTCTGGCCCTATATTTTCCATCTGTTTTCTCACAGTTGCAATCTCCATTCAGTTGCACTGGAAAGTGGATAATTATTTTTTTAAACACTGTTGAGTATCAGAATTCTGTTTCTTTCTTTTTTTTTTAAATTTTTTTATTATAATTTTCAACAAGTTATACATATGAACATAAAAATTTACTTTTTTTTTTTTTTACAATAGTCCACCCAGTGCTATACAAAACGAAAGGAAGAGTTGGTTCCTTTCAAGAACTCAAGATCAAAATATTAGATTCGGACTGGAATGTGAATTGGAAGAGTCGAATTATGAGGATTTTGTCTATAAGGATTAAAGAGCACAACTTTAAGGTTGTTTGGAAATGGTATTGGACTCCATTAAGGTTATCATTGATGGATAAAAAAATCAGTAATAAATGTTGGAGATGCAACATGGAATTGGGAACTTATGAACATATGTGGTATAAATGTGAAAAAATTAAAACGTTTTGGCAACAATTGGAGAAAACGATGTTTGAAATGATGAAGAAAAGAATAACATTGAGATCAGAAACTATATTATTATTGATAATTAAGGAATTAGAATTAACAAAATATGAGAAAGAATTGATTAGAATTATGATTATAATGGGTAGAATTATAATAGCAAGATACTGGAAAATAGAGGTAAATATTAAAATAGAAGAGTGGTATTGTGAAATGTGGAAATTAGCTTTAAATGATAAAATGACATGTGATATTAAATTTAGAGAGGGGGTCTATAAAAAAGACATTTTCTGGAAGATTTGGAACCCATTTGTGGACTATGTACTTGGAACTTTGGATGCCTCGACACCTGTACCTAGAGATCGTGGATTTTGGAAATCTTAAAGACAATTGAAGATATCCGAAGAACCAACTCAGAATTCTGTTTCAAGGCTTGTCAACCACTTCTATACTATACCAATGTTTCTCAATCTTGGCAATTTTAAGATTTGTAGACTTCATCTTCCAGAATTCTCCAGCCTGCAGACTGAATGAGGAAATTCTGGAAGTTTAAGTCCACAAATCTCAACGTTGCCAAAGTTGAGAATCAATCATTGTACTATATCAGTCCTTCCAAAGTGATTTGAATCAAACCTAATGGTCATTATTCTTGCCAACTTCAGAATGCCAAGATCATGCTCATAACCTTGTGAATCAATCAGTGTTCTCTCTTTAGTTGACCAGTAAGTACTTGCACAAAGACTATCTACCATTATTTCATCCTGTAGACATGTATGTTGTGCAGCAGCCAGAAACATTCCTTCACTTCCATTCTGTGCAAACAGTGAATGAACTAAAAAATGTATCTGTGTTTTCCATACATGCCTATTATTTTGGCCATTTACACAGAAAAATTCTCAGGATCTGGAATAGCCCTCTGGTTACCAAGTCATCGTTCTTCTTCTATTAAAATCCTCATTAGAGCTACAGTATAAAGGTGGCATAAGACCATGCCATCAGTTTTGCCATCAGACATCTTCCCAAATGCCTTATGGTTGTGGGTCTGCTGCAATGATCAAAGAGAAAGGGGGAGGCAACCAGGGTGGGCTTCAAAAATTTCATCAATGGGTTCTCTGCCCGGTTGATGGGTGGGCATGGCCATGATGGTGGGGGGCATTTTCACCTTCCCCAAGGTCTGGAGGCTTTCCTCGAGCCTGTGGGAGGTTGAAAACGGCCTCCCCCAGGCTCTGGCGGTCCTCCGGAGGCTGTTTCTGGCTTTCTGGAATGGGCTGTTTCTGGCTTTCTGGAACTTCCAGGAGGCCCATTTTTCCCCTTCCTCAAGCCCCTGCACAGGCCCTATTTTTTATTTATTTTTCAAATTTTCAAATTTATACCCCACCCTTCTCCTTGTTAGGATCCAGGGCGGCGCACAGGCAATATTAAAAACCATACAAAATGACAAAATACATTATTAAAAAACTATTAAATTAAATCCCGTGCTAAAAAACCCTTTTAAAACCCTGAGAATTAAAATTTATACGGATAAAAGTCAGAAACGGGGGGCTATGCTAGGCCGGCTTGTTGGAATAAATACGTCTTGAGACACTGGCGGAAGAGGCGGGGGTCCGAGGTGGTGCGTAGGTCGGGGGGTAGGTCGTTCCAGAGGGCTGGGCCCGCCACAGAGAAGGCCCTTCCCCTGGGCATTGCCAACCGGCATTGCCCGGTCAACGGTACGCGGAGAACACCCTCTTTGTGGGAGCGGATCAGACGAAGGGATCCACAAGTGGATGCACTTACCTTTCATCCAAAATGGGCCGCGTGGAGGCTCCTGGGAGGGGAGGGGAGGGGAGGGGTGGGCGGGGCCAGCCAGGCATAAGATTTGGAGATTCTCCAAACCGGCCATAATGTTAGCTACAGGTTCTTCCAAACCCAGGCAAACCCCTGTAGCAGTCCACTCCTTGAGGCAACATGTTCCAAACAAAAGCATCCTTTTTAGACTACAAGAACCAAAAGTAATTGTAAAGACAGTTCCATGGTACCATCATTCTTGGTTCAATGAAAAAAACCACTGGAAGCAACAAACGCTCAGCAAATAGGAGGGTGATGAGGCAAGAGTTCTCTTTCAAGACCGACTGGACCATCCTCAGGTTCTTCAGAACTTCACTGTTGCTACTGCAACTGCAACACGAAAGGTGAATTTTAATTTACTTCAGTTGTAATTTGTATGATATCACAGTAAGTTAGAAACAAAAATCCGCTGACCTTGAAGAATCACAGCAGAACTCCTTTTGAATTGTTCAGTCTTCTCGTGTGCTTTGCAAGCTGAGTAGAACCCTATGATTAAATTAGTGTCTGGACAGAAGATTGAACAAGTATATAAATCTCCAGGTTATAGAATAATTCCTTTCCACTACACCAGGGGTCTGCAAAGTCGACTCTTTTAAGACTGGTGGACTTCATGCTGAGCTATGCTGGCTGGGGAACTCTGGGAGTTGAAGTCCACCAGTCTTAAAAGAGCCGACTTTGCAGACCCCTGCACTACACTGTAATGCATTCCACAGCCATTTAGTTTATTTTTTGCATAGGGCTACGTAAACATTTGAATTAATAAATGATTGTGTTTAATGAAAATCTGAATCTCTCTTTGCAGCTATTTTGATAGTGCATTTGATATTTCTGTTCAATAACAAGTGATTGTCCCAGCTGGTGTGCGCGTGTGTGTGTGTGTGTGTGTGTGTGTGTGTGTGTGTGTGTAGCAGATATTTGTTTATTCTTAGCTAATTGAAGGCAATACCTTTTTTGAAACATTGAAAAGGGCAGGATAGAATTTCACTGTTGCTCAGTGTTTCTAATTTTCTTTCACTCTTATCTTGCATCACTGTATAGTCCCGCTATTTTAGCTGACACAATGATAGGCTAAAATGGAAAGAGATGAAAAAAGTGGAGACATTAGAGATGACAAAAGCTATTGCCTCCCAACTGGTAGCATGAGCTCTAATGGGCATTGACAATTATTGCTGAGCTCTGAATTTGTTTGAATCTCAGGAGTGAAAGTGAACACTTCATCAAGATTAGAATTATATTATATTGTATTTATATTTATTCAATTTATACCCCGCCCTTCTCCAAACGGACTCAGGGCGGCGCACAGGAAATACATACAAAACATCATATAAAAATTTAAAAAACTAATTCAATGGATCCTGTGCTAAAACCAGATTAAAATCCCCAAATTTAAAAACTATCTAAAAGTCAGTTTAGTGGGCTATGCTAGGCCGGCTAGATGGAACAAATGTGTCTTTAGACACTTGCGGAAGAGGCGGAGGTCAGAGATGGTGCGAAGTTCAGGGGGTAAGTCGTTCCAAAGGGCTGGACCTGCCACAGAGAAGGCTCTTCCCCTGGGTGTCGCCAGTCGGCATTGTCCGTCCGACGGCACCCTGAGGAGGCCCTCTCTGTGGGAGCGTATTGGTCTGAGGGATGTATGGGGCAGGAGGCGGTCTCGCATATAACTAGGCCCCGAGCCATGGAGCGCTTTGAAGATGATCGTCAAAACCTTGAAGCGCACCCGAAAGACCACAGGAAGCCAGTGCAGCTCACGCAGGATTGGTGTTATGTGGGAGTGTCTAGGCGCTCCCGTAATCACCCGTGCGGCTGCATTCAGGACTAACTGCAGCTTTCGAGTGCACCTCAAGGGAAGCCCCACCTCAAGGGAAGCCCCAGTCCGACTTTCGGCCCGGGCATAGCACCGAGACGGCATTGGTCGCGTTGGTCGATGATCTCTGGAGGGCCAGAGATGGGGGTTGTTCCTCCATCCTGGTCCTATTAGACCTCTCGGCGGCTTTCGATACCATCGACCATGGTATCCTATTGCATCGGCTGGGGGGGTTGGGGTGGGAGGCACCGTTCTACGGTGGTTCTCCTCCTACCTCTCTGGCCGATCGCAATTTGTGTTGGCAGGAGAGCAGAGGTCGACCTCGAGACCCCTCACATGTGGGGTGCCTCAGGGGTCGGTCCTCTCGCCTCTCCTGTTCAACACATATATGAAGCCGCTGGGTGAGATCATCATCCGTGGTTTTGGGGTAGAGTATCATCTCTACGCTGATGATACTCAGCTGTATATATCTACCCCAAACCACCCCAACGATGCCGTAGCGGTGATGTGCCAGTGCCTGGAAGCCGTACGGATCTGGATGGGAAGTAACGGACTCAGGCTCAACCCGACCAAGACCGAGTGGCTGTGGTTTCCGGCTGCCCGATTCAACCAGCTGACCCCATCGCTGGCCATAGGGGGCGAACATCTTGCCCCTGTGGATGGGACGCGCAACTTGGGTGTCCTCCTAGATGCCCGGCTGTCCATGGAAGATCAAGTGACAGCCGTGGCTAGGAGGGCGTTTTACCAGGTTCGCCTGGTTTGCCAGTTGCGCCCCCTATTGGATCGGGATGCCCTTCGCACAGTCACTCATGCTCTCGTGACATCCCGACTGGACTATTGTAACTCTCTCTACATGGGGCTCCCCTTGAGGTGCACCCGGAGACTTCAGATGGTCCAGAACGCAGCCGCGCGGGCAATTCTGGGAACCTCTAGGTTTGCCCATATAACACCGCTCCTGCGCGAGCTGCACTGGCTGCCTGTTGTCTTCCGGGTGCGTTTCAAGGTGTTAGTCATCATCTTTAAAGCGCTCCATGGCTCGGGACCTAGCTATTTGCGGGATCGGATCCTGCCTCACACATCCTCACGGCTGATTCGCTCCCACAGAGAGGGATTTCTCCGGGTGCCGTCCACTAGACTTTGTCAGCGGGCGACGCCCAGGGAAAGGGCTCTCTCTGTCCAGCCCTCTGGAACGACCTTCCCCCCGACATTAGAACGACCACGGACCTCCGCTCCTTCCGTCTAAAATTAAAAACATATCTTTTCTGCTTGGCCGGCCTAGGGTAGTCTCTCTCTATGGGGTTTTAGTTGTTAATTGGGAATTTTAGTAAGTAAATGGGGTATTTTTAGCACAGGTATTGTTTAATTTTGTTTTAATATGTCTGTATATTTATTGTTTTAGTTTTTCCCTGTGCACCGCTCCGAGTCCCTACGGAGAGAGGGAGCGGTCAACAAATTAAATTATTGAAAATTATTATTGATGTAGAGAATTGTCCATATAGATGTTATGAGAGTTAATTCTCAGACTGATAAACACTAATATTTATCAAAACAGTATGCAGATGTCCACCTGTTGCCCACCTTTTAAAAAGTGGTAGGATTCATTCCCATTTTTCAGACATGTAAACAAAATGAAGGCAATGTGATATGGGCACAGTAGAAAAGACAAAGTTGCCAGACTTTGACTTCTCTTCAGACTTAACCCATCCTTAACTTATCAAGGCTAAAACAGTGTTTTCATCATTAACTTGTCATCATCTATATACAGTCACAAGCTACAGTAAGTTAGATTATGTCATCCAGGAAGAGGAGAGGAGAGGAGAGGAGAGGAGAGGAGAGGAGAGGAGAGGAAAGAAAAATAACACAATGAAATCCTTAATTCTGTGTCTATATCCTACTGCTCAAGAGTCAATACCATTGAATTCGGTCCTGTACCAAAGTTAATTGGCTGATCTAATTGAAGACTGTATCCTAAAGACGTATGGTAATATTTTTTTAAATAAAAGTATAATGTAAGCCACTAATAAGATGTATCCCCCACCAATCTTCAGGCAAATCTTTCATGATCCTCTACAAAAGTTATCAAATAATGTCATGCAGTGGTCTCAGTTTCCCAACAACAAATAAGGATAAGCCTACAATGGTGGTTTGTTTTTAAATGAGACACATCATTTTCAATAAAAGTGGAATTTTGAAGAGAAAAGAGTTTTAGTCCTAAACTGCAAACCTGTAGATGTTAATCTGGGTTTAAAATTCCACTGCACTCAGTGAAACATTGCTGAGAAGACATGTGTAAGATCACATTACACTATTATTTAGCAATCTTCTGATTTTAGGTCAGAAGTAAATTTCATTGCATTAAATGGAGCATCCAAGTGCACACAGATCTACAGTTTGCTTTAATAAAGACACTTGAAATCCCATATCCTTTATTTTTAACTATGATCCAAAAATCTAAGCTTTAGGTAAGTTAAATGAATAGTTACAATCTCACAATTCTTACAACACTTGGTAATTCTCCATTGTGTGTTCTCTCTGCCATATCTAGCATCGCAAAAATGAAACTTACCTTCCACATAGTGTCTACATCTGTTGCCCACTGACCTTAACTGAAAAGATATTAAAGCTACAGAGAGGCTTTTATCCTGATTCATTTGAAGTGTAATGCATCGCAATTGTATTTTGTCCCTTAAGCAAAGATGAAGGAAACGAAGGATATTGTAATCATTTCATCTAATTGCAAATTGTAATTGCAAATTATAATTGCAAACTCTAAATCAAAATTATGTTATGAGAATGTGTGTGTGTGTGTGTGTGTGCTAGCAATGGAACACACGCACTTCATAAAGCAACAAACAGAACAAATTGATGCGATAACAGTATAAAAAAGTACATTCAGTGGTAAGCGGGAAAAGTGAATATACATTCTGGAACTGTACAGTTTGCATTCTACACTGCTTGTGAGTAATCGTGGAGAAAGAGAATAGGGGAGTTGCAGATTTTTCAAGACACATTGTGGCCTTGCTAATAAAGATAGGGTACTTGTCTACATTCTGTGTTTTCAATGATGATCATGATCGGACAAGCAGCCCTGAGTAAGCTACCTGAACTATTTTTATCTCTGCCAGTCCTAGCGGTGGACAGTCAGCAGTTCCACACTTCCCATCTGCTGATTTCTTTCCTCTTCCTCATTCTCTGCCCCTCCATGATTGTTTTTTTTTCAAGAGTGCACCATGCCATTTTCCAAATGCAAGCCACCATGATGAGTCTACTACTCACATGTGATATTACAAAGCCTTTGAAAAAGGAAAGGTTAGCAGCAAGACGAGTTAGAAGTTGCAGACCTTTTGAGGAGAAGAAAGAGATAAGAACAGGCAATTCCATTTTGAAGCTGCTTTGCTATCCTTTAAGTTTAAATTTACTTTATTGTCATTGCACCTCGTACAATGAAATTAAATGCCATCTTCAGTGTACATTATAACTATAAAAATGGACAGAACTTCCGGTGTTCGTGGGCGACGGACGTGTTTGATACACGTCCGCTGCTTGCTGTCCTGGGGGGGCCCCCTGGGGGGGCACAGGGGTTTTTGGAGGAACCCCCTGCCATACGGGTGGCTCGCTGGAGACCCCCAACCAGGCGGTGGCTGGTGGGGCATCTTCCAGCCTCGCCTCAGGAGCCGGGAAGCAGAAAGGGGGGGCTTTGCCCTTTTGCCGATGGACTCCGGAATCAACGGAAGGATTTGAAGCTGGCTGGAGTCCCGGGGCTGGAGGGTCTTTCCTGATCTCCAGGTCTGCAATTGAGGGACAAGCGAGCACAAGCAAGTGAGTTTTACTTTCAATCAACTTTAAACGGAGAATGGAGGGGAGAGTTAATCTGTTTTGACGCCCCCCTCGGAATAAAGCGGCGGTTGAAAAACTTATCCCCAGGAATGGGGAGAAAAAGAGAACTAGACTGCCATCTGAAATAACAGTTATAAAAAAATGTATCTATATTATCGCAGTTGCAACGTTATATTGTGGAAACTTTTTGCAACAAGAAATTGAAACTTTCACTCTTCTTCCTGTGAGAAGCGGGGAAGATGGCTCCTCTTTGTTCCCTGCTGGAAATTTTCCTTTTGTTTTCCTTCGGCATTTGAGATCGTAAGACTTTGAATTCTTCAGCTTAATTCCTCCTCGGGAGACCTTTGGTATCTCTCCCAATATGTGGGCATCCAGATTGATTTTGATAACACAATTTTTTCTTCTTGGTTTCCTTGGTTTTATGTGCCACCCGGACTGAACTTTTATTCAGGTTGTCCCGACACCTCGGACTTCATCGTCTGCTTGCTTTTCTGACGCCATTTTTCTTACAAGTTAGAACTTATAATTGGGACAATGGCTTCTAAAAAACCACCTATTGGAAAGTCCTTTTCTGCTCCATCATCAACCCACTCCAGTCCAGTTATGCATCAGACAAAGATCACTGCATTGTTGCAAAAAGAAGAGACTGGCAAGAGCATTCAGGAATTGTCAACAAAGGAGATGCTCCAGGACATAATGAAAAATGTACATGAAATCCGAAATGACCTGACAAATTTAAAACTAGAGCTGTTGGAGACACAAAGAAATACAATGGATAATAAACAAAATATTGAGACGTTGGAGGTGAGGTCAGCTGAGATGAGGGAAGAGGTAAAGGAAATTCGGAAGGAAAGTGTAGAACTGGGAGGTCATATGACCAAGATAGAATTCGAAAGAATGTCTTTTTTTCTCAGGTTCCAGAACATTCCAGAGACAGAAGGAGAAGATCTTAAAGATCTTATGAATACAATTTTAGCAGATTATATTAAAAGGAATAAAGAACAACTCTGGTGGGATATGGACCTGGTTTATATAATTAATTCAGCATATGCTAGAATAAATGATGTACCAAGAGAAGTCCACATTAAATTTTTAAGGAGGTCCACAAGGGATGAGATATTGAGGGCCCAGCGGGGAGGACCCCTGAAATATCAGGAAAAAGAAGTTGCTATTTTGAAACAAATTCCAAAAAAAATTAGAGAAAAAATTATATCAAAAAGGAGTTTGGTTCAAATGGTTACTGCCAGAAGGAATGCTGGTCTTCTGGGACGGAGGTAGAATTAGAATTAAAACACTAAGAGAGGCGGAGGCCTTTCTGCAAAAGCATTCCGTACTCCTAGGAGACGAAGAAGAGGGAACAGGGAGGGCTGTGGGCCTGCCCGTTGAAGGGAAGGGAGAAGAAGAATCAATAGCAAAAAGGCTTAGATCCCAAAAATGACTTTATTTGAAATCTTACTGTGATAGTTGAATTAGAGGGCACTGAAAAACTTGATCGAATGTATGAAATTTACAATGTAACTTATATGTATGCTTGCCCTTTGTTTTTCTTTAAAAAATATTGTATTTGTACGAAGTTTTGGTGGGACCATCACCCCCCCAGCATGGAAGCCACTAAAATGTTACTTTAACCCTGTAACCTTTTCCCCATATATACTGCAAAACCAATAAAAATTGTTTTATGAAAAATGAAACAGAAACACACATCCTTCACACTCTGTAAAATTGAACTGAAAACCTGATATTGCATTAATATTGCACTATACCGTAGAATTCAATATACTTACTGCCCTGGGATAGAAGCTGTTTTTCAGCCTTTTTATCCTTGTTTTTATTATCCTGTACCGTCTCTCAGATGGTAATAGTTAAAAAAAAAAGGGTGCCCAGGATGAGATGGATTTTTAAGAATGTTTTGAACTTTCTTAAGGCAGCGGGAGCTATGAAGCTCTTCCAAAGAGGGGAGAGGGTAACCAATGATCCTCTGGGCAATGATGTTAACCTTCTGGAGCACTGTCCCATCTGCCACTGTGCAGTTAGCAAACCATACACAGGTTCTTCAGGTTGCACTCTGGCTTTGTCTATGAAAGACAAACTTGGCTGTCATCTAAGTTCATATTGTGGCTGGGTTTGCTGTTCGGACTTAGTTTTTCCTCAGTTGCCTTATGGAGTCCAGTTGTTTATATGTGCAATTAGGGATCCAGTATATCATCCTGCCTACCCTGTTTCCCTGAAAATAAGACCTCCCCGGATAATAAGTCCAATCGGATTTTGAGTGCATGTGCTAAAATAAGTTCTCCCCTGAAAATAATGCCTCCCCTAAAATATTTAAACGCATGCATAGCCGGTCCCCGCCATTTCCTGGGGGGAGGAGGAAACATGTCCCATGTGCCCCACATGCACATGCCATCTATGCGGAATGGCCTCGTGGAGGCCGGTCTCACAAACTCTAGATACCACACACCTTCTCTTACTGGCGTCCGCAAAAAGAGCAGCAGGCCCAGTGATGCTAGGGTTGGCAAGAGTGTGCCAGAAACAGAGACAGAACTTCTGGCCCTCTTTGGATCAATTGATCCACAGGCTGAGGTTAAGGGGCCTCCTGCATCTCAAAAACAATAAGATCTCCCCAAAAATAAGGCCAAGTGCTTCTTTTGGGGGTCAAAAGAAAATAGGATCCTCTCTTATTTTCGGGGAAACATGGTAATATTGTGGTCTCCAAATGTGTGGGATTGTTGTCCCCCATCCTAGTGAGATGATCATAAACAGGAAGAAAAGAGGAATAGCACAAAATCTCTAGAAGGGAGAAACTGAGGGAAGTCTGTCCTACCCAAAACATTTCAAACTGTGAATTAGGAGCCATCACGGCACAAGATGATAAGAGGCTCACAACCTCTCACTATGAGCCTCCACATCTGGCAGTCAATAGCTCCAAACAAAGTAAGAAAGATAGATATAGGCAATTTGAGCAAACCCTCTGCCTCCTGAAATCAAGGAACAGAATAGCTATTAATGTTCCACTCTCTTTTTCTAAAAGGTCACACAATAGTTCTCTGAAAAAGTATTTTCCCTGTTACCAACAGGAAGTACCTGCAAAAAGAAAACTACAACCAACACAATGGAGTATATTGTAAATGCGAACAGGTTGGGAATGAATCACACGAGTTGTTTTCCAAAGAAGTGACATTTTTGTGACCTGACAAGATTGCTTCATGCTACAAAGTAGAAAATAAATTGCATTGTCTTACTTGATTTCAAAGCAATGAACAAACAGTTTGATATACATTAAACCTGGAAGCTCCTATGCATCAGATTATCAGAGAGAAATAATGATTCTATTTTGCGTTCAGCACGTATGCATAAAAGCTCCATAAAAATTGCATTTACGAATGAATGAAGAATATCTTCAGAAACCTCAAGCCTGCCTAAGCAATAACTTTCATTGTTATGGCTTAATTCATTAGTGAGCTCTGGGATTTTAATCTGCTGCTTTTATTTCTTTCACTGCTTTAATAAATATTGCCCTGTTTGAAATATACCTTTGAACTCCCTCTTAATATAGAGTTGTGAATTCATTATACTTTATTGATAACTTTGGTGGGGGAAACAAATTGCACTACAGCAATAGCAATTGCACTTAGACTCATATACCAACTTTACAGCCATCTCTAAGCAGTTTACACCAGGGGTCCAACCTTTGCAACTTTAAGTCTGAAGGACTTCAGCTCCCAGACTTCTCCAGCCAGCAAAGGTCAGACTTAAAGTTGCAAAGGTTGGAGACCCCTGGTTTACACGGTCAGCACATTGCCCAACAATCTGGGTCCCCATTTTGTCCATCTGGGAAGGATGGAAGGCTGAGTCAACCTTCAGACAGCCAGAATCGAACTGCTGGCAGTTGGAGAATTAGCCTGCAATACTGCATTCTAACCACTGTGCTCTTATAAGGAAGGAAGGAGACCCAAACCTCCAAAATAAATTCTGTGTTTTTTTAAGTTGGAGACATAAAAATAGGATGGGTGGAAGAAACTTTATTAGTCAATTATATTGCATACCATTATTTTAATGCTACCTTTTAATCACATTAATAGAATACCTATCCTTCAGAAGCCTACAGCAAAATGCATAGTTTAATTTATTTTATACTCTCAATAGTTTGTAGACTAAGAGACAGGCACAAGCCTGAGGTCAAGCAGGACATGTCATGCTTGAGCTGTTGTTGTTTTTTAACCACGTCTTTCTCATCTCTACACAACAAAAAATAATACTGTCAGGCCTTGAAGCCATCTTTTGCATTGAGGCTTCAGGCCTGCTACATTTAATGCTGTGGGAAAATGGGAGGGAGGATTATATGGAGTATGGGAGATATATAATCATAATAACATCCTTTGTCAGAGAATCAAGGATCTCTTGTCCTGCACCTGGAGGGGTGTGACTGGGAGACATCACCAGTTGGGACAGTGCCTGATTGGGCCATGTGATGGACATGTAAGTGCTGGGCAGGGGCTTGGTCTTTCATTTGGGTGGGGAAAACCTGGAAGCTTTCTGATTCAAACTTGGCAGTTGGGCTTGCTGATTGTATACCTGGCTCCTCGCTATGCATCAGCAGCCCTGCCCGAGCTCCTCGAGGTGATCGCCGAGATGGCAGTTGAGACCCCCAGACTGTTGGTCATGGGGGACTTTAACTTGCCATCGGTAGGGGAGACATCCGAGGTAGCGCGGGAGTTCATGGCCTCCATGACGGCCATGGACCTGACCCAAGTAATTCAGGGCCCCACACACGAGGGAGGACACACACTGGATCTCATCTTTGTCTCTGGCCAGTGGAGGAGTGATCTGGGTGTAGGGGATTTAGTCATCACACCCCTGTCATGGTCAGATCACTCACTTCTCCGGCTTGACTTTCCAGCCGCTACTCCCCACCGCAGGGAGGCGGAACCAGAATGTCCAAGATGGTTCTGCCCCAGGCGCCTGATGGAACCTGATAGGTTCCAGACGGAGCTTGGGCCATTTCCTGTAGCCCTGATCTGCACCCGGATGGAGGACCTAGTGGCTGCATGGAATAGTGCGGCCACTGGGGTCTTGGACCGGGTTGCGCCTTTGAGGCCTCTCTTGCGGCAGCGAACCACCCAGGCTCCTTGGTTTACCGAGGAGCTGAGAGTGATGAAGTGCCACAAGAGACGCCTAGAGAGCAGGTGGAGATTGTCACGCTCTGAATCTGACCGACACAGGTGAGAGCCCATTTGAGGACTTACCCTGTGGCGTTAAGAGTGGCCAAGCGTCACTCTTATTGCGTCCGCAGATAACTGCCCTGCTGCCCTGTTTGGGGTAACCCACTCCCTCCTTCAACAGAGGCCACGGGAAGCCCCTTTGCAGGGTAGAGCAGAGGAATTTGGGGAGTATCTGCAGGACAAAATCGCTCAGATTCGGAGCGAGTTGGTCCCCACTAGTGGTCTGGAGGGGACGTCGGAGGCGGGTCTTGAGGTTCCATTCTGGGAGGAGTTTGTCTCTGTTACTTCCGAGGATATGGACAGGTTGCGTAGGCGACTGCGAGCTACCACATGTTTACTGGACCCGTGTCCCTCCTGGCTTATACTGGCATCCTGGGATGTTACACGAGGCTGGCTCCAGGAGTTAGTCAACGCTTCTTTGAGTGAGGGGTTCTTGCCGGCCGTCTTGAAAGAGGCGGTGGTGAGGCCCCTCCTCAAGAAGCCTTCCCTGGACCCAGCTTTGTTAGTCAACTACCGTCCCGTCTCCAACCTTTGCTTTCTGGCGAAGGTTGTAGAGAGTGTGGTGGCACAACAGTTTCCACACCACTTGGAGGAAATTGATTATCTGGACCCGTGCCAGTCCGGCTTCCGGCCCGGCCACAGCACGGAGACGGCATTGGTCGCGTTGGTGGATGATCTCTGGAGGGCCAGAGATGGGGGTTGTTCCTCCATCCTGGTCCTATTAGACCTCTTGGCGGCTTTTGATACCATCGACCATGGTATCCTATTGCATCGACTGGAGGGGTTGGGGGTGAGGGGCACCGTTTTGCGGGGGTTCTCCTCGTACCTCTCTGGTCGAGCGCAATTTATATTGGCAGGGGGGCAGAGGTCGACCTCAAGGTCACTCACTTGTGGGGTGCCACAAGGGTCGGTCCTCTCGCCTCTCCTGTTCAATACATATATGAAGCCGCTGGGCGAGATCATACGTGGGTTTGGGGTAGATTACCATCTGTACGCGGATGACACCCAGTTGTACATCTCTACCCCAAACCAATCAATAATCAATCAATCAATAATTTAATTTGTTGACCGCTCCCTCTCCCCAAAGGGACTCGGAGCGGTGCACAGGGCGAATAAAACAATAAATACACATACACATAATAAAAACAAATTAAATATATCCCTGTGCTAAAAATTACCAATTAAAATACTAAAATCCCTATCTAAAATTATTAACAATCCCATAGACGAGAGACTACCCTAGGCCGGCCAAGCAGAACAAATATGTTTTTAGTTTTAGACGGAAGGAGCAGAGGTCCGTACTTGTTCTAATGTCGGGGGGAAGGTCATTCCAGAGGGCTGGGCCCGCCACAGAGAGAGCCCTTCCCCTGGGCGTCGCCCGCTGACAAAGTCTAGTGGACGGCACCCGGAGAAGTCCCTCTCTGTGGGAGCGAATCGGCCGTGTGGATGTATGAGGCAGGATCCGATCCTGCAAATAGCTAGGTCCCGAGCCATGGAGCGCTTTGAAGATGATAACTAAAACCTTGAAGCGCACCCGGAAGACGACAGGCAGCCAGTGCAGCTCGCGCAAGAGCGGTGTTACATGGGTAAACCTTAAGGTTCCCATAATTGCTCGCGCGGCTGCATTCTGGACTAGCTGAAGTCTCCGAGTGCACCTCAAGGGGAGCCCCATGTAGAGAGAGTTACAATAGTCCAGTCGGGATGTCACGAGAGCATGAGTGACTGTGCGAAGGGCGTCCCGATCCAATAGGGGACCAACCCAACGATGCCGTCGAAGTGATGTCCCGGTGTCTGGAAGCCGTACGGATCGGGATGGGAAGTAACAGACTCATGCTCAACCCGTCCAAGACTGAGTGGCTGTGGCTACCGGCGCCCCGGTTCAACCAGTTGATTCCATCACTGGCCATTGGGGGCGAACATCTGGCCCCCGTGGATCGGGTACGCAATTTGGCCGTCCTTCTAGATGCCCGGCTGTCAATGGACGACCATGTGACAGCCATGGCAAGGGGGGCGTTTCACCAGGTTCGCCTGGTGCGCCAATTGCGTCCCCTATTGGACCGGGACGTCACTCATGCGCTTGTGACGTCCCGTCTAGACTACTGCAATGCTCTCTACATGGGGCTCCCCTTGAGATGCGCCCGAAGGCTGCAGTTGGTTCAGAATGCGGCCGCGCGGGCAGTTTCGGGAGTCTCTAGATACTCCCACGTAACACCTCTCCTGCGCGGGCTGCACTGGCTGCCTGTGGCTTTTCGGGTGCGTTTCAAGGTGTTGATTACCATCTTCAAAGCGCTCCATGGCACAGGACCTAGTTATTTGCGGGATCGTATGCTGCCCCATACATCCCTTCGGCCGATTCGCTCCCACAGAGAGGGACTTCTCCGGGTGCCGTCCACCAGGCTGTGCCAGCGGGCGATGCCCAGGGGAAGGGCCTTCTCTGTGGCGGGCCCGACCCTCTGGAATGACCTTCCCCCTGACATTAGAACGACCACGGACCTCTGCTCCTTCTGCCAGAAACTCAAAACCCACTTGTTTCATCTAGCCGGCCTGGCCTAATTCCAGCTTTCCCACCTCAGTTTGTATTTTTAAATTTTGCGATTTGGTTTTAAGGTTCAGTTTTTAATTTTTATAAATTTGTACAGGGGTTTATTTAATTCGATTTTAGTTATATGTATTATTGATTGTAATGGTTTTAATTTGTACCTGTACATCGCCCCGAGTCCCTAGAAGTCCAATAAATAAATAAATAAAATAAATAAATAAATTTAACCTGATAACCTCAATTCTTACAAGAAGTTATCTAACAACAAATATTCTGAAGCAAACCTCCAATAACTAACACTTAATTTAGATTTGGAGCCCTAAAACATGCCTGAAAAAAATTATTTGCAATCTAGCACATGTAAGCTGTCTCCAGTCTATTGACCGTGATGTATAACAGCAATTAAATTGGCTCACAAGAATTTTATCTAAACTTCTGCAGCTCCTGTTCAGTTCTTCACATCACCCTAATCTGTTTTATTCAGAGAGGATATATGGGAAATTAGGGCAATAACTGAAGAAGAAGAAAAAACCTCTGAATATCCTATTGCAAATGTAATACAATATTTGAAAATATGTCATCAACCTGTTTGAATTGGAGCCAGAAATCAGATCATTTTAATCCAATAATCTATGCCTTTAATAAACAAGGCCAAATTGATTTTCTAAAATTAAGCGTTAGACTAGGGAAGTTAACATATTAATACTCCATAATTCCCAGAACTTAGTAAAATAAACACAAATTGAGGGATATCATAATGTACGAACTGAACAATTTATATAAGGGCATTTTCTTTGTAGCTAAAGAAAAATACATACTATTATAATTTGCTGCTATCTCATGCAATTTCATGATCTATTTAACTGAATTACTTTGCATTCTTATGAGAAAAATACTGATAATTCAGGAGGACACACTGAGTCTATCCACTTCTATATTAGAAACCTATAATTTTCATCTGAAAAATGAGTATACAGGCTAGATAGAATAGTACACAATAATATATATTTATTGAGTTTATCTTAAATGCCAGCATAAAAAGAAAGCAATTTAGGAGAGTTTTGACCATGGTAGTGCTAAGGAAAGCTAATATTTCTGTTTTGTCTGTTTATTATGTGTATATTTATGCTGGGTGTATAAGCTTCAAAATATAGTTCACTTCTGATGATATGCAATTTTTTAGTTAAATAATTATCTTCAGACAGATAATTATTTGACAATGTTGAGTCTTACCTAATCACCCTAACAGAGACACAATCTAAAATAATTTCCTCCCCATCAAAGGAACCCAGCACCATTATTAAAAAAACAACTGTTCCCAGGACTTCTGGGTGAAAAAAAACATGGTGAATTAGATGCTTCCTAATAAGCAGAAAAGATACAATACAATACAATAGCAGAGTTGGAGGGACCTTGGAGGTCTAGTCCAACTCCCTGCCTAGACAGGAAACCTTATGCCATTTCAGACAAATGGCTATCCAACATCTTCTTGAAGACTTGCAGTGTTGGGGCATTCACAACTTCTGGAGGCAAGCTGTTCCACTGATTGGTTGTTCTGTCAGGAAATTTCTCCTCAGTTCTAAGTTGCTTCTCTCCTTGATTAGTTTCCACCCATTGCTTCTTGTTCTGCCCTCAGGTGCTTTGGAGAACAGTTTGACTCCCTGTTCTTTGTGGCAACCCCTGAGATATTGGAACACTGCTATCATGTCTCCCCTAATCCTTCTTTTTATTAAACTAGACATACCCAGTTCCTGCAACCGTTCTTCATATGTTTTAGTCTCCAGTCCCCTAATCACCTTTGTTGCTCTTCTTTGCACTCTTTCTAGAGTCTCCACATCTTTTCTACATCATGGTGACCAAAACTGAATGCAGTATAATGATGATATGACTGATGATATGACTGATGGACTGGAGTCAAGCTCGTTCCAAGAAAGCCCTTCTGGATAAGGAGAGAGTGAGAGATGGCTCATCTGTAATCCAGATGGTTGCTCCTCATAAGAACACAGGACAACAGTCGACTTGTGGGTTTGAGTGCCAAGACATGAGGGAAGCCATCAAACTCTCAATCCTGGTGGAGTCTTTAAGGATACTAAATTTGTCTGTTTTCAGCTTTAATCACTTTTGGATTTAAAATTATTTTAAAGTTAAAAGAGGTCTTACAAACCACAAGTCTGAAAATCTATTTGATGAGTAAAACTTCATACCAAAATAGAAGAAAAAAATAACTTATAGTTTAAAGAATTCAAGAGCATAAAACAAATGACAAAAAACTAAATAAGAATTTAACCCAAAAACATTTTAAATGGATTAAGGGACCAGATGAATTTGGAATATAACTTTTGTAAGAGCTTTGAAAAATGGAGTAAAGAAACAATTTTCATGGGAATGAGAATTGTTTAGTCTACAAGGAAAGATATTGGTGGAAAAATCAAAATAAAGAAACTTGAGATTCTATGAATACAGAAATGGAACATTAGAAGAAACTAAAGTTTCAGGCAGAAAGTTGCAGAATGAGATGAAAATGTGACATTGGAGACATTTCAAAGGATCTTTGAAGATCTGGGAGAGAACATTATAATTAAATTGACACCAACAAATCTATACTTGCCAATATATTTCTTGAACATTTTATGTAAAATATGCGGAAGCGCAAATCCCAAACAATATTAAAATATTGGGAGATGGTGAAATTGTAGATTATAAAATAGAGGTTATTGTTACAGAGGAAATACAAATGACAAATCAAGAGTTGCAAATTATCTGGACAAGGACTTATTGGATTTACAAAAAAAAAATTATCTAGAACCTTGAAGAAATCTTTCAATTGGGAGAAGGAAAGTTTGAAAGTAAATTTTACCCCATAACAGCAACTTGATTAATTATTAACACTGGTAGAAGTAAAAAGAAGGTATATTAAAGTTGATCTATTGGTTCAGGTTTAAAAAAAGAACACAGGAAATCATTTTGGACTTCTGCTGATGCCTGGATAGGTATGACAATTTTTGGGTTTCTGATTGAATAACCTAATTGGGGGAGGGAGGGAGGTTATGGGAAGAGTAAATTATGTACTGTATACAGCCACATAGGAGATGGGTTTTATTCTTTTTATTTTTTTTCTTTATTTTTGATTTTCATTTATATAATCGTTGAGTAATGCAAAATTCTTCAATAAAGTTTTTTTTAATTAAAAAGAGATAACTGCTTCTACTTCACAGTCATAATTAGCATTATGAGTATGCTTATCAGGTGTTACAATTGGCAACAAAACTCAAAAACCAAATACAAGCTGGGCAGATACAACCTTGTAGACAACCATCACTCTGTCAAGACCGCCTCCTGCCCCATGTATGGGGCAGGAGACCGCCTCCTGCCCCATACATCCCTTAGACCGATACGCTCCCACAGAGAGGGCCTTCTCAGGGTGCCGTCGGCCGGACAATGCCGACTGGCGACACCCAGGGGAAGAGCCTTCTCTGTGGCGGGCCCAGCCCTTTGGAATGACCTACCCCCTGAATTACGTACCATCACCGACCTCCGCCTCTTCCGCCAATGTCTTAAGACATATTTGTTTCAACAAGCCGGCCTAGCCTAACCTCCCATGGGGACTTTTAGGTAGTTTTAAATTGGGTTTTTAAAATTTGGTTTTAGCGCAGGATAGGTTATTTAATAGTTTTTTAAATTATATTTATTGTATTTTGTATGTTTTTAAATTTTCCTGTGCGCCGCCCTGGGTCCTTCGTGGAGAAGGGCGGGATATAAATTTAAATAAATACAAATACAAATACAAAATACCTAGGAGTACTCATCTCAAATGATCTAAGCCCCAGAGTTCACCGTAACAGCATTGCCAAAAAGGTATTAAGAATTGTTAACCTAATTTTGAGAAGCTTCTTCTCCAGTAACATTGTCCTACTAACTAGGGCATACAAAACCTTTGCCAGACTGTTAGGATAATTATCCTGATGTTGGGTTGACAATATATATAAGCCAGGATTATTAAAGGGTATATGTATCTTTAAAGAGTATGCGGAATCTAATTGGCTGTGCTTCCCAGCTCAATCATAAAAGGCAGCTGGAAACACAGTTCATCCCTTGCTTGCTTCTTGATTGCCACAGAGGAAGGAGCTGAAAGTGAAGACCGAAGAAGAATCATTGTTTTGATTGACTGTAAGACATTGTTTTGACTGACTGTGTTTTGGTGAAGGACTGTTTGTTGTTGGAGGAGTTAGTATCACTGTTTGGAAAAAGTATTTTAGTTACATGAAGAGTAAAGACTATTAGGGAGGAGGTGAGGGAAGCGCAAAAAGAAATTGTGGATCTTACTGGTTATATGTCTAGAATGGATTTTGAAAGAATGTCTTATTTTTTAAGGTTTCAAAATGTTCCCGAGTCAGATTCAGAAAATTTAAAAGATTTAATGTCTACAATTTTAGCAGACTACACTAAAAAGAACAAAGAATATATCTGGGGGGACATTGACCTGATTTATAGAATTAATTCAGCATATGCCAGAATAAATGATGTACCCAGAGAGATACATATCAAATTTGTAAGAAGGTCAACAAGGGATGAGATTCTGAGAGCACAGAGAGATGGCCCATTGATATATCAGCAGAAAGAAATTGCTATTTTGAAGCAGATCCCGAAAAAGATTCGAGAGATTAGAAGGAAATATTCCTTCCTATCCAAAAAGCTGTATAAAAAAGGGGTGTGGTTCAAATGCTCAATGCCTGAAGGAATGTTGGTGTTCTGGGAGGGGAGAAGAGTAAGAATCAAAACAATTGAAGAGGCAGAAGCCTTTCTTAAAAAACACTCCTCAATCCTGGAGGACGGAAATAGGGGAACGGGAGGGGCCATGGCTCCACCCACTGGCGGGAAGGAAGAAGAAGACACAATAGCAAAAAGACTCAGATCACAAAAATGATTTTTTTTCTTTTACACATTGTAATTCCTAACGGATGCTAATAGAAACAAATGATTGATTGCATGGAATTTATGATATGATATGTATGTATCTCTTTCCACCTTATATTGAAAGAATTTTGCATGAAGTCTTGGAGGCGGCCATCACCTCCGACATGGAAGCCCTAAAATATTTCTATTCATATCCTACATACCCTTTTTCCCTTTAAAAATTTGTAAAACCAATAAAATTATTGTTACAAAAAAAAAGAGTAAAGACTATTTATTTTTCTACTATCAGTGTTTGAGAGTTCTTGTGTGTTTAAGCAATGTATCTCTTGCTGTCCAGTGTATTGCACTATTCCGCCTGGTTTTTTTTTCCAACGGGGGTGTTTTAACCCTAACACAGACCAATTCTTGAATAAAGCTCATCTGCCTGGAATCCACACTGTATATTGGACATTAATACAATTGAGTGGGTCCAGAAGTATTTCACAAGAAGAGTACTCCACTCCTCTGCTCGCAAAAGAATCCCTTATGCCACCAGGCTCCAAATTTTGGACTTGAACAACCTATGCTGCCTATGGTCTGACCACAGTACATAGTACACAAAATTGTCTGCTACAATATCCTACCTGTTAACGACTACTTCAGCTTCAACCTCAATAATACTCAGGCAAACAACAGATACAAACTCAAGGTAAAACTCGATTGCAGAAATTACAACTTCAACAACAGAATGGTCAACACCTGGAATGCTTTACCTGATTCCGTTGATACATCGTCTAACCCCCACAGCTTCAACCTTAAATTGTCTACTGTGGACCTCACCCAATTCCTAAGAGGTCCGTAAAGGGGGCGTGCATAAGTGTGCCTTCCGTCCCTGTCCTACTGTCCCCATTTATTTGTATTCATTTCCCTTGATCATGTCCATGTTTATACTTATATCTGTTATCTTGTACATGTTTGACAAACTAAATAAAAATAAAAACAATAAAAATAATACCTATAAGAGCAGGTGGTCTCTGAGAAGATAGGGATTAAGTGCTATTGGTGTGTGTCATGAAGCCTCCATCTCTAAGTGCAGAAGACAACTGTGTTTTCAAAATGGTGACATTTGCTAAGTGATGTTTCACAAAAAATGCATGCTTCCATGGCTTATTTTCTCATTCTTTTGACAAGTGGTCCAGGCTACACCTTGGTTCAGAAGGTGGACCTGCTATCTTAGCCATAAAGTTTAGCGTCCTCTTCTTTACTGAGCAGTATTTGTCATTCTACCGGTCCGTCTGAAATTTTAAAAATGAATTATTCATTATGGAGTACAATTAACTCACTCTATTTCCTTCTATGCTCTTCGCCAGGGAATATGAAGACTCCTCTTTGCATGTTTTATGGCTCCTTTCAATCTTGTAGTAAAAGAAGTATTCATTTTTGAGGAGAATAAGAAACATTTGGTATCTACCTGCGACATGCTGCAATCTTTTAAAAGCCTTCTGATACTTTTCTCTTGAAGCACTAAAAGCCTTCAGCTAGCCTAAAGCTTATACGGTTTGGGAGGGGGTGGGGGAATAATTGAAACAACAACAACCAATTGTGCCCCTCCCCTCCCCATCCCATCTTTTCAGATACCTGAGCCTGTAACCTGGCTAGGCACCTTGTAATTTAAGTCCATTGAAAATCACTGGGACTTTAACCGAGTCCCATTTGCTGATGCAGCTTTTCACATTGCAGATGGAAGATTTCATGTTTTAGTGCTTCCCTGGGGGAAGGAGCTTGTGCACACAGAAAGCAAGAACATCCAGGGGAAGATTTGCCTGAGCTCTGAAGCTTTCATTATCTGTCATTCTATTACTGAAGGTTTTCTGTGGACACTTCCTCCTAGCAAACTAACCCATGGAATTGCCTTGCTAATCATTTTTAGAGGACATACCCTTGTGATCTTTCTCTCGTTCATTCCCAGCCCACTGTGGAAGGCAGTAGAAATTCATCTTTCACTGTTCCAGTTTTAGAATAGTGTTGTTTTCTTTTTCTCAACACAAGCCTTTCCATATGATGAATTGCAAAGGCAGAGTAACAATGTCAGTTATGACATGGTCAAGGATTAGGGTCTTGCGCCTGCAGTTTCTGCGTCGCATGAGAAAAGTACATCTTCTTTCCTCTGTCCTTACCACTTTCTATAGAGGGACGATCAAGACCAACCTGTCAAATTGCATCACTGTCTGTGTCAACCCTCTAAAAGCCAGTGACTACAAGTGCCATCTCAGGGACCCCTGATACAGAAGGTGGGTGGTGGGACTTACTGGACTTACTGGCAAGCAGCATCAGGAGCAGGGACCACAAGCATCAGAAGGCAGAAATACAAGCAAGCGAGGCCAGTCCAGGAGCAAAGCTGACCAACAGCTAATCACATTTCCCTGAGAACTGACAAACAGCCAGTGGTTTTGCTGAATCAGCTAGGGGGAGGGTGCGGCTCCAGCTTTTCTTAAGCAGCTGGTTGGTGGAGGCTCCCAGCGCTAACCATCTTCATTTCAGTTCACTGTGTGCTGAGATTTCGGCTCAATAAACCATGGGGAAGGCAAGCGAGTGGCATCCTGACTTCTGGGGGGGGGGGGGGGCGGAGCTTGGACCTTTGATAGTCTGGTTGGGAGTATTACTGCTTTAAACAGGAAGGTGGTGCAGAGGGTGGTGAGGAAGACAGGATAGTTTATTGGTAGTTCATTTCCTTCTATCCAGCAAATGGCACATAAGTGATGCTTGAGCAGGGTCTGCAGGATTTTCTGGGCTACACATATACATATCACATACTCTGGGGTAGATATATACATTATTTTGAGTGTAAGTGGTATACATTCTTTCTTTTGAAGTAGAGCTGAAGAAGCTTCTTGGATGAGAAGTGAAACATCTTCAAAGAAAAACCAGAAAGTCCAGTTGCCTCTTGAAAAAGCACCTTTCAGACAACCATGACCCAGATGACTGAGAATCTCCATAGACATTCTTGCTACTCAAGCAACTTGTAAAGTGGACTGTCCTTCATCTAGATCAGAGGTTCCCAAACTTGGCAACTTTAAGACTTGTGGACTTCAACTCCCAGAAATCTCCAGCCAGCAGAGCTCTGCTGGCTGGAGATTTCTGGGAGTTGAAGTCCACAAGTCTTAAAGTTGCCAAGTTTGGGAACCTCTGATCTAGATTGTGCTTCGGGATTCAAAAGAATCAGAGGGTGCAATAAAACAATATCATCCCAAAATGACTTCAGATAAAGAACAGTCATAGCTAATATGAGCTAATGTACCTCCCCCCCCCCACACACACAAAAGCAGCATCCACAGATGAGTAACAATAGCTTTATTACAAGTCACTCAGATGACATTAAAGAGTGCAAAGGATTTTGAGGTTTTCAGGTAAGAAAAAGAGGTTAGGAAAAGCAGGGACTTTATATGCTGGAATAGGAAGTTAAAACACATCCCAGAAGAAAGCAAAGGCAAATCACTTCTGTATTCAGCCGAGAAAACTACATGGACAGATATCGAGGGAAATGCTCAGCAGTAAATTTGACTTCTATGGATGAAAAGCAATGGGGGGAAAATACAATGTTGGCCCAGATGCAGTGAGAATAAAGTGGCAATGGATCTCAAAGGAATAGCTGCCTGAAGACTCTCAAAGTCTTTAAAAGCCTGTAATGTTGCATACAGATGACAATACTTTCTGTTTAGACTGTATGTTTATTAGATTTGAGCTGTCGCTTCTAAGAAATAAAACACTGATGAACTGGCACGATTCCTACATCTGGCACCCCTTGTTTCATCCACATTTCAAAATCTATTCTAAATCACTTTATGTTTGAGAGCGTGCTTTACTTTTTGTTAAATAATATGTTAGAGGAGCGCTATTAATTCCTGTGGAAATACTGGATTCTTTCAGAAAGCTAGCATCTGGATCTGAATCAGATGAACTTCAAAGAGACGCTACATGAACAATTCTTCTTTGAAGTATACTTAGAAGCACTCTCATGGTTAGGAATCCAAAGCAGCCTCTGACTTTGCTGTTCTTGGAAAAATCCCAGTCAGATGCCTTTGAAAAAAACAGAGAAAGAGAGAGAGAGAGAGAGAGAGAGAGAGAGAGAGAGAGAGAGAGAGAGAGAGAGAGAGAGAGAGAGAGAGAGAGAGAGAGAGGAGAGGGGGAGAGGGAGAGACTTTCATTTTAGAAAACTGGTGTCTGGATCAGCTGTACTTCAAAAGAGAATGTCTTGTGCAGTCTTTTTCCCCCCCTTTGGCTTTGAAGTATGGCTAATTCAGATGCTGACATTAAAAAGAGAAGGAGGGGAGGAGAAAAGAAGGTCACCCGATCATAGCCGACCTTATTTTACTTTCTCATTTTCTGTCTTGTGGTGTGCAAAAGTTGGGGTGGGTGGGAGGAGGAGGTACATTTAAGTAGTTATGGATACCTGTTACAGTTAAACAATAGCTGTTACTATATCATGATATATTCGTCTTCTATAATTAATGATTCATCATCAATTCATATGGGTGGGTTCCGGCAGTGTCTACTGCTAATTCGGTCATGGATGCACTACGTACGCTTGATATGCACTGTACACAATAAAAATTGCCCTGCGCATGTGCTAAAGAAAAAAACAAGATAGCAGCACCTATGGTGCCACCCGGAGAACAAGTTCAGGGGCGTGGCAAGCTTGTGTCACTCTGGTTCCACACAACCCAGGCCACCAAACCACTACCAGTTCAGCCAATCCAGTCCGAACCAGTAGGAACCCACCACTGGTACCATCTGATACAAGGTATTTTGCATTGACCTAGACTGGGAGGTCTCCGCTTCAAGGAGTTAGTAAAGAAAATATTAGAAACAGCAACACATGTTGACAGAATATGTGGTTATTTCTATTTGAAATCCCCAAAGGTATGCCCTATAAAAAGTTAAACTAAACCCTCAGGTCGAGGGAGGAGAAAGTTGCAGTAGCCTAACATGTGAGGGCCCCACATGACGAAGGTCTTGTACTTCCTAGAAAGGTGAATCTGCATTAGTGATACTTTCCCCAGGTATTAGGGTGAAGTACAGACATGTCCAGGAGCAGTGCAGACTTTTGCATAACTGTGTATAGTAAAGGGGGAAATGAAGAGATTTTCAATGAGATAGAGGATATGATTGATCTCTTTTGGCTTTCCTAATCAGTGATGTTAAGACCAAGATTAACATCAGATCAACAATCAAGAAGTAAACAATACTCCAATCAAGGAACTGCCAAACAAGCCAACAATAAACAGGCCAATCAAAGGACCATCAAAACTATCCCCATCAACACTGGCGGGGCAAGTCACTAGAATATAAAATGAGAGAAAACTCCACTCCCTTCCAGCACTGGTGATGGTACCTAGTTGGGTGGTGAAATATCTGCAAGAAACATCTGCAAGAAAACAACCAAGCTCAGAGAGCACTAAGCTTCTGTTCTCAGATGGGCCAGAAGAAATCGTCAATATTACTGGGCTTGAAAGAAACTTGCTTGCCAGTCCAGTCAACGTCTACAGAACAAGCTGAGGACTATAGTCCTTTTTTTTTGGTCTCTGCGTGCGCTCACATGCATGGGCACACAACTTTTTTCTGTGCAAAAAGCTGCATGTCCCAACGCGGTTTCTGAAGAAAATTTAGATTCTTTGGAATAAAAATGGAAGCCTTGATTTGTCACTATTGAGATATGGCTGATTCAAAATTATAACCCTCAGCAGCACCTGGCCAACCATCCAGCTAAGCAGAATAGACTTGTTTAGAACCCTGTTTCCCCGAAAATAAGACCGCTCCAATTGGGCTTTTTAACGCATGCGCTAAAATAAACCCTCCCCCAAAAATAAGCCCTCCCCCAAAAATTTATTTATTTAATTTATTTTATTCAATGTATATCCCGCCCTTCTCCAACAGGGCCCAGGGCGGCGCACAGGAATTTAAAACAACATACAAAATACAAAAATATTGCAACACAGCAGCAGCCATGAGGTGACCATGCTCGCTGCCTCCTACACCTTAAAAATAACAAGACCTCCCCAAAAATAAGGTCAAGTGCTTATTTTGGGGGTCAAAAGAAAATAAGACCCTGTCTTATTTTCGGGAAAACATGGAACTTTAATGGGAGACTGCTTGGACTGTGGACTAGGCTGGAAAGTTGGGGGGTGGATGGAAAAAGGGAATGTCGAACCACTTCTCTATTGTTGCTAAGAAAACTACATGGTAGTTATGAAGTTACCAGGATCCAGGCTCAATCTGCATGTTTTATTTCATTAGAATACATATATATTTTAATGTTTGAAATGGGTTTTCTGCACTTCAGGACTGCTGATCTCTGCTATTACAGTGCTCCAATTCAAGGCACTATCTTTACCAGGAAAATGGAGTCGCTTAGCTTCTACACCACATATCTCGACATCAAAGCAGGCCAGCTTGACTGAGCCATCTGCTGTAATGCAAGGGAAAGGAGCCTCTGAGCACGTGCAGCCATGTATAGAAACCCCCCAAGCAAGGGGGCCGCTTTGATCAGTGCATCACTTTGATCAAAGCCTTGCTGAAGCAAAGTTCCCCCTTTCAAAACTCCACACAGCTCTCTCTCTGTGTGCACTCCCTTTGCTTGCAGCTGGAAGAAGAACTCCAGGGCATCTCTAAAGTTGTTATTTGCCGTTGTGTAGATGATTGGGGGAGGGGGAGGCCTCATTGATTAGAATACACGTGATGTATCTTCCATGACTTGCTTGTTCGTTTCACAAATCACAAAGTCTCTTCCCCTTGGAGATTGACATCTGGTAGAAAGCTCTTAATTAGAATACCGTATCCCTAGGTTGCATTTCTAGTGCTGAATAGGCAGTGCGGGGAAGATCCAGAGGACTCAGTGGGCATTACAAGGAAATAGCAAATCTCTGCTAGTGCAGAACAAAGAAAACCAAGATGGGGATTTGGATTTTGAATGAAAGTTTGTCAGTTCTGCTAGTTGTAAGTATTTCATAATCAAGCTAATGAATCTGATAAATCGCTGGGGTTTGGAGGGGAATTCTTGAATTTTTGCTACATTTTTCAGGTTTTCTATAGCGTAATAGTTATGGTGGCAAAGTGCTGTCCTGGTATCTGTTATTCACCTCCTGGATTTATAAAATGGAAAAGGGAGGCCACGGAGAAGACGAAGCTGGCTCTTCTGGGTTTTTCCCCACATAGCATTTGTGAATTTCTCAAAGCACCAAGGAAGACTAAACCAATGGGCTTAAAAATAAATACTTGAAATCAACTAGTGAAAACTTTTCTGTTCTACCATAGTTATTGTGGTTGGGGATGAACTTCTACTTGTTCATTGACACATTCTTCTGGTATGAATCCGAGGACGCCTACCTCTACACACGTGTTGTGTTGGGTGTGAGTAAACTTCTTCTGAAATACCTTCTGGATCTTTTATTTAGCTCTCCTTTTATTCTGCGATGCCAACCCAATCCCTTCATCTGCCCAACTTTCCACCATATCTTTCCTTCTGTCGGCACCTATCTCTTTAACTTCTCAAACTTGCCAACTTTGCTTGTCCAACTCCCTGCATACTGGCTGAGGACTTTTGGGAGTTGAAGTCCTTAAAGTTGTCAACGTTGGGAAACGATGGACTAGATTTATAAAAATAATTGTCTTACGGAAATTTATTTTAAAATTCTTTCCCTTTATGCATGTGTGGCACTTTAAACATATACAGTTTCTAATGGGTCATGCAATGCATGGGGTGAGGAATTTAAAAAAAATATATCCAATATCTACAAACTCTTGGTTCTCCACCTCAATACTTCTTAAGTGAACCTCCTCTTTTGCCTTCTTCCCTTGCTGCAGAGGCCACTTGTTTTTCTCTGTGGTGATCTGTCCCTAACATGATACTTTTACAAGTATCATGTTAGGGACAGATCACCACAGAGAAACAATATCAGTAAATCTGAGTAGCTGAATGTTTCCTCCTTGCTGCTGGTTGCCCTCTTTCTTTCTTTCTTTCTTTCTTTCTTTCCTTCCTTCCTTCCTTCCTTCTTTCTTTCTTTTATACCTTAGAGCCTTCTCCAGAGAGCTAGACCTTCACACAGCGTTGCTAAAGTAGGATTATTTGTTTAGCCATCGTAAGCATAATTTATTACCATATTTGACATCACTGAACTTGCTTGCCAGGTAGCAGGTCTTAAGATCCAAAACGTGACTGCCAGATATTTTGCTGATACCAAAGAAATGGCCAACCTTTTCAAAAAAAAAGGCTGCTAGGCTATTTAAATCTGAATGTCTTTGTCTCTTTCACTGTAGACCATATCAATCATTCAATCATCCAAGGTCAGCTTAGGAATTAATTACACCTTCAGAAATAAACGAAAAGAGATGTGATTGTTTTGGCATGTGAAGTTCTTAATTTCACCTAAGTAACAGTTTTGTTCTTCTGCACCTAGTCGGCACTTGCGTGGGCAAGAGCGTCTGCTACTTGCCTCAACTTCAACTGCTTGCTGATCCTCCTGCCAGTCAGCAGGAATCTCATCTCCTTCCTACGAGGAAGTTTCGTAAGTATTGTCTATGGAGATTCTCAGTCATACAGGTCATTGTTGTCCCAAAGGTGCTTTTTCCAAGAGGCAACAGGACTTTTTTTGTTTTTCTTTGAAGACATTTTGTTTCTCATCCAAGAGCTGAAGAAGCTTCTTGGATAAGAAGTGAAACTCCTTCCAAGAAAAACAACAAAGTCCAGTTGCCTCCTGAAAAAGCACCTTTGGGACTTTTGTAAGTAATGTTTAGTGATGGTGGTAGTCCATCTGTTGTCTTTTTAACTCTTATTGCCATGATTCAACATTTTAGTATACTTTCATATTGTGTACTAGGAATGCCCCTTCTTCAAGAAGAAGATAATCTGTAAGATTTAATTGTAAATTGATAATGTTGATAAGTAGATGTTGGTAAGTAAATATATCTGGACCAGGAGCTCAGAAGGTGGTTTTGAGCCAATCCTCTCTCTGAGGCAAGCTATCTCATAGAGGGATAATTATGGGCATAAAATTAAGGACCTCCTAACCTTTGGCCTTTTAGAGGAAAGTGAGAATTAAATGCAATAATTAAAAGTTCATCAAAACACACATTAAATGGAGTTGATGCATAATACTGGCTTAGTCCAGAGGGCTTTCCCACTAGAAAGATGTTTCAGTTGTATCTTTTTCCCCATGACAACTTCCTATATTCATTAAACAGGATTTTGAATCATGAAATTGAATCATGAATCATGAAACTACAATAAAGTTCCAAGAGGGAAAAGAATTGGCAAAAATTATGTCTCCCTTCTTTCATAGTTACCTTCAGATCTCAATTTGTTCCAGGAAAGGAAGAAACTACTCCATTGTTGGAAAGACAAGTCTGGATAGACTTTGATTAACATAGTACATAATAACTTGCTTGTTGATGGAATGAAACAAGGAGAAAAAGATGCATGAATGCATCTGTTAGATATGATTATTATCACTTTTCATTATGGAAAAGAGCCAATTCACCAGATAAGAGTCACAGGGGAATTATCCATTGTGATTTTTATCTTGTCTGAATTTATTGTTTCATTGTACCTTATAACATTCATAAAGCTTAAGCCTGAAATAGGATGATCTTGCACAAATGAATAATGACCATGTGGATTTGTTTGCACCATATCTTCAACCTAGTTAACTCTTGTGGTTCACAACAAAAGACTGTGGTGTTAGAATTTAAGGCAATTTGTATAGCAGAAAATTCACAGCAACCTTTCACTATTATCATTCACATAATTCTTTGGAAAAAGAAACTCTATTTCAAACTGGTTAAACAATGTAATGCAGAAACTGCATATTGCCCAGTATAATGGAAGTGCTAATTATGATATGGATGAGTTCTGGGGGGGGGGGGGGGGGGGGGGGGGGATCTGCAAACAGGAAATTATTTAAGACATTTAGAAATAAAATAGACTACTAAAAAGGTAGCCTTTTGTAACAACTGCACAATACATATATTTGTCTGCTTTGTGATGCAGTAGCAATTCTATATGGCTCTATTTGTGCTTTTAAAAATATGTTTTAAAGAAAAACACCTGTAGTCTATATCAATAAAATGCATGGTGCAATCTTTTTTACGATAATAGAAAGATTTATAATTTTACCAATACAATTTTAACCAACAAAACTGTCGCTTTTTCAGTATGCAAACAAGTTATATATTTTGGTGGTGCAACTAAAAGACTAAATGTTCAATCTCTTGAATTGCAGGCTACATTCACATATAAAATATGTGAAGCTAAAAAAGCTATATATTAGCATCATTTACTAAAGAAATGAGCCTTGTTAAGCTATGGACTTTCTTTTCTCTTTACTCTATCTTTTTGAAGAGGTTGCACATTTTTGTTTCCAATTTTATCAGCTGCAAATTACAAAAAAAGAAGAAGAAGAAACTGTGATTTATCCACATTTACAGTTCCTGACCAAGTCAACTTCATATTATGGATTATGTACTTTGCTTAAATAATTGTGTGAACAAAACTCTATTTTAGATTGAAAAACCTCTAACCAATTTCATTGTAATTTTTACAATGACGATAAAGATTATTATTATTATTATTATTATTATTATTATTATTATTATTATTAATCGAAGATGAAGGAAAACATCTAATCTCATTCTTTCTCGTGTATTATGGGAGGGAGGAGAGGAATGAGTATCACAGTTACTAAATTCAAGATCAGAATCATGTAAATGAAATAAACATGATTTAAAATACATCTTTGTTTTCATCAAGTGTCACAGGACAATACTGAGGAGACAACTGGATAAAAATATCACATTTCACAAGATAATTGCGTATGGAGTAGCTGTAAATGCAAGTAAGTTAGAAAACATTTTGCCTGCAATATTACTTGGTTCTATCCAGGATCATACAAATCCAGCATATTATCTGCATGCTTGAATAATTCCATATACCTCCCAATGCTCAATTATTGTGGATCAGTGGAAGTTAACTTTGGAAAAAACGTTAAAGTAAATTGCCATCCTTGGAGTTAGCATACTAGATTTCCTATGGCAATGACGTTTGTTGTGATGGAAACCATTTCTGAAGTCTCTCCTAGCTTTAATGGAGTTGGAATTAATACAATTGTTTTGAAAATGGGAACCCCATACAATTCTTATTACCACCATTATTTGCATTTCTATTTCTAGCTTTAATTGAAGTAGGAATATGTGTGCTTATAGTGTACATGTAGATTTTACTTACTTTCTTTTCCAGCAGTAAGGCAAGTTTATTGTAAATACAGTACAACAAAGATACCGTACCACAGAAACAATACAAAAATTAAAAAAAACATTAAGCCTTTGATCCATCTTGTCTAACATTCTGGTATTATAGCATGGCCAACCAGGTATATTCAGGAAATTTGAAAATATAGACAGGGGGACAATAGTCTTCAATGATTGTTCCCTAGCAGCTGGTGTTTAAGGTATATAGTCACTCCTTGTTTAGTAACTACCTTGGTTAGCAACCATTTGCAAATATGATGCTAATAAATGGTAACTTTAAAAAATTCATTTTCCAACCAATGCATACATTTACAACCAAATTTCATAATTTCCCTGACAACAATGCATGTCTAAGGAAGAGTAACACTGGTATAGCTTTACGAGAGAACTGTATCTGAATGAGACAGCAGTAAGAGGTCTTTGCTGTCTGTCTGTCTGTGTGACTGGCTGACTGACTGACTGACTGACTGACTGACCGAGTCTCTCTCCTCCTCTGCCTCTCTCTCATGTTTAATTCATGAGCATCTTGCTTAATGACCTGGTTGATATAACTAAATGAGGAATGGGTGTCTTAAGAAGGAATAAATTACACTATGGCTAAAAACCACTAATAGGTCAATCCCCCTTGATTTTGTCCAAAACTTTTTAAAGCCATTTAAATAAGGGATCTTGGAGTCCTAGTAGACAACCATTTAAATATCAGCCAGCAGTATGCAGCAGCTGCCAAAAAAGCCAACACAGTTCTAGGCTGCATAAACAGAGCGACAGAATCAAGATCACGTGAAGTGTTAATACCACTTTATAATGCCTTGGTAAGGCCATACTTGGAATACTGCATTCAGTTTTGGTCACCACGATGTAGAAAAGATGTGGAGACTCTAGAAAGAGCGCAGAGAAGAGCAACAAAGATGATTAGGGGACTGGAGACTAAAACATATGAGGAACGGTTGCAGGAACTGGGTATGTCTAGTTTAATAAAAAGAAGGATTATGGGAGACATGATAGCAGTCTTCTGATATCTCAGAGGCTGCCACAAAGGAGAGGGAGTCAAACTGTTCTCCAAAGCACCTGAGGGCAGAACAAGAAGCAATGGGTGGAAACTAATCAAGGAGAGAAGCAAGTTAGAACTGAGGAGAAATTTCCTGACAGTTAGGACAATTAACCAGTGGAACAGCTTGCCTCCAGAAGTTGTGAATGCTCCAACACTGCAAGTCTTCATGAAGATGTTGGATAGCCAATTGTCTGAAACGGCATAAGGTTTCCTGCCTAGGCAGGGAGTTGGACTAGATGACCTCCAAGGTCCCTTCCAACTCTGCTATTGTATTGTATTTTATAAATTGGTGGATATCTGAATCTGATGACACCACCATCTTGAACAAATCATGCAATATATAAAAAGATCTCAAGTTTTTCCTTTGATCAGTTCTGGATCATTTGCATTCAGTTTCAGTTAATAATGCCTAATTCTAACATTGTAAGAATGTTAAGGGGAAAATATTCTTTCTATCCCCATCTTCTATGCCTGACATGCATTAATTTATCTCCACTTTGCCTACCCTTACTCTTTTCGTTCACAGCTCATAAGGAACATTTAAACAATAAGATGAATGTTTCAGTCCTTTTACCAAACAGGTGCTGATGTTTCTTGAATCTAATATGGCATAATTCCTGCCAGAATCAATGAGCTGCATTTTTGTTCTTTGTTTTGCTGAAAACCTCAAAAGAGTATGGAATTCAGAATATGCCACAAAGCGATACAAGGAGATGCTTCTTTATCATGGACAGCAATTTATCAATTTGCTTTCATCGTATGAATACATTCCTGAAAAATGTGCACACATTTCTTTTTCTTAATTAAGAAGTCATTCCAGGAATAGAAATCCATTAATTTGACTTATTTTAAATTTTCTCATGTAACAAAGTAAAAGTGCACCAAACTACATTGGCTGCGCTTTCCAATTTAAGTTTAAGAGGTTAGGCATGAAAGCTATTCATAAAGCGGGAATGCATTTCAGTATGTATCGTGTGCGTGTGTGTGTGTGTGTGTGTGTGTGTGTGTGTGTGTGTGTGTGTGAATAATTCCTATTCTTTCTCTCTCAGATACTAAGTCTATAGCAGTTATATGTATTTTACCGAGGATAACACAAAGTAATACAAAATTACAGAACTTATTCTTTCTTTGCTTGCTGAACAGATAGATAATGACTTGTAATTGCAACTTATATAAAATCTGTCCATAATAATAAATCATAAAGTAGTTAGACTCAAAATAATAACAGTATTGGTAAAAGTTTTCCCTGCTGGCAAATAATATGCTGAAGCTGGAAAGCAGCAAAGCCAAAGAAATAAACTAATGCCTTGCCTATCATGACTGTCGTGTATTTCCTTGTATAAACAGACCAGTGGTGGGTTTCTGCAGGCTCGCACCTACTCACGAGAGCCGGTTGGTGAAACTTAGAGAACCGGTGAGAGGGGGTTCCACTGGCGTACCTGGAAGTAAATCTGGTCCGCCACTGCCAGTGACCCAACGGAAAGGAAAGGAAAGGAAGGAAAGAAGGAAGGAAGGAAGGAAGGAAGGAAGAAAGAAAGAAAGAAAGAAAGAAAGAAAGAAAGAAAGAAAGAAAGAAAGAAAGAAAGAAAGAAAGAAAGAAAGAAAGAATTTATCATCACAATTGAGTCCAAAATTTTGGTTGCTAAGCAAGAGCGTTGTTAAATGAGTTTCACCACATTTTAAAAGGTGGCCACTTCCACCCTGTCACATGACTGCCAAGCCATGCCCACAAAATAGGCCACACCTACAGAGTAGGTTCTAAAAAATTTGAAACCCACCACTGAAACAGACACAGATACATATACAAAATCAGGGCAATACCATTTGCAAGAAGAGATGTAATAGAGGCAGGATAGAGATTGACATTAGGAACAGGAAAAATCATGGTGGTATTTTGCATTGCAAGGATAAATGAATAATGCTTCCACTCAGCAATAATGAATAAACCTATATATTGTCTCTTAGTCAAGGAAAGAAAACTTTATCAGATGTACTGATTGACTATAGCAGGAAGATAGCCCCTCCTAAATTTTTGTCTGGCTTGTTCCAGTAATAACACATCATAATTTTTACTTTCTAAAACCTGTTTTCATAGCTATTCACATCATTGCACATTTGGTCAATATAGAACAATTTCATCTCAGCCATTCGAAACAAGCAGGAGATTTGAGGAGGAAACTGTCTGGCATTGGTGGGAACCCGAATGAAAGCTACCTGAATCCCATCAGAAGCTATGACACAGTAGGTTGGTTTTGGTGTTAGTCTTGTGGTTGGTTGGTTAGCTTTCATTCATCAGAAAGTTGACACAATCCAACTCAACATCCTAAATTAACGTAGAAATGTTGGGAGCAGAGAAATGAAAAAGAATACATAAAAAGGGGGATCAAGTAATGGTCATTTTGCAGGGATATAGTAATCAGTAATGCGTAAGAATACCCAAATAAAAGACTTTGAATTGCCGACTGATATTAGTCATTGATACTTTCTATTCCATATCCTCTTGAAACCCATGGTGGCATAGCTTTGATTTGAGATGGGGAAAGAGAGAGATGATGATACCATGACAGTCTTCATGTTCAACAATCATTTGTCATTGTTCTAAAACCAGTACAAATGTACAGTCATTATTACCAATGAAATAATTTAGGCTGTCATCCAAAATTCACTTACCAATGAGTAAGTTCCAATGAGCAGTCACACATTTTAAGCAATTAAATATTCATTTGTATTAACTACAAGATTTGTCCTCATTGTAATTGCTGGGAAAATAGATTGCATTTCAGACAGATGAATCAAATCACTATACAGTATAGACAAAGCAACTTTGATGAAATTCTGCAAATGCTACAGAAAAACATGCTTCCTTCTGGCATATTCTATAAGCCTCCTTCTGGAGGAATATAGAAGCGTGTGTGTGTGTGTGTGTGTGTGTGTGTGTGTGTGTGTGTGTGTGTGTGTTGGTCTTCTTGTATTCAGGTGTTTTCCCGTGTAAGCATGAGATTGTTTTTGCAACGTTTCGGCAAGATCTCACTTGCCATCTTCAGGCTTCGGTCTGACACAGACCGAAGCCTGAAGATGGCAAGTGAGATCTTGCCGAAACGTTGCAAAAATAATCTCACGCTTACACGGGAAAACACCTGAATACAACAAGACCAACATACCTACACCCGTGAAAATCTACATATATATATATATATAATTCCTCCTTCTGGAGGAATTCTATATTCCTCCAGAAGGATTACCATCAAATAAAGGAATACAGGGAGATATATATATACATACATACATACACACCCTGTTAAGTCCCAATTAAGAAAGGAAGCATACTGCTCTCCTTTTCTGCCTTTCGGCTCATCATCAGAGTGTCAGCCTCCGCTTTTTGCTTGCTTCGGCTGTCATTTTGAAACGGGAAGGGAGGGGCTGTCTGACTCTGGCCACATCTCTCTCCTGCTCCTGAGCAGGAAGTGCACCTGACATCGTGAACGACTCTACATTGGATAATATACTGGAGTCAAAGGGGCTTAAGGGTTGGGTTATGCTTTGATACGTATGTTACGTGCCTAAATGTTTCATTCCTTGCTTGACTTTCGCTGCGGTCTTATCATATTCAGTAAAAGTAACCTTAAACTTCCAAATGAGCTTAAGCGTGGTCTTTCCTGATATATGATGGAAGCAGATCTGACACAGAGACCATCTAGACAGAAAGCTATGAGTTCTGTTGTGTAATTTTTTTATATGTGTGTTGTTTTTGAGCTGATCAAGTAACACACACACACACACCTAAATATATATATGTTAGGTTTTGAGCTGATAAATAAATAAACAAGGGAGACTAGGATAGATCTATTTCGAGCTATTTAGCTCTCATCAGCTAGCCATACCCTTACTGGGATTTGAACCGGGGCTGTATTACATATTAGGCAGATGTTTTAGCCAGTAAGCCACCAGGTTCTCCTCCTGATCAGCTGAGACAGGGGAATAAGTATATGCTTGTGTCACAACATATATATAGAGAGAGAGTTTATTTATTTATCAGCTCAAAACCTCTCTCTCTCTCACACACACACACACACATACACATATATATCCCTGTATTCCTTTATTTGATAATGCTATGCTTTCCCCATCGCTCGTGTCTGCTTCATTAAATCTTGTTTGAATCATGTCTTGACTTCAGAATACCCAAGGATAGTAATAATAGGAACTGCTAAGACAGACTTGCTTCCTCTTACCATTTCACAAAAATATGGGAATTTTGCCCCTTGCTACTGATAGATTTTTTAGTATCAAATAGAAAATAGGTTTTAATATTAATGCCCCGGGTCTGATCTTAAAAAAAATTAAATTAAATTAATATTTTTATTACACTATTAATCCAATATTTTCCCCTCAGAATACATTAGCTGAAATCCTGAGAAGTATAGCTGGAGTGACCGGACTCCTAATCACTGTGTCGCTAATTCTGATAATGACCTCGTCTACTGAAACCATCAGAAGATCCTTCTATGAGGTGTTCTGGTATACCCATCACCTATTCATTGTTTTCTTTGCTGGCCTGGTAATTCATGGTATGGGGTAAGTATGGATACACACACACACACATATATATAATAGTCACACAGCAAAATATTATTTTGAATGTCCAAATTAAGAGGTGACCAACTGGGAGTTATAGACTAGTTTGAATATCAAATCTCAACGTAAGCCAGGACGGCCATCAATCAAGCTCTCTTTTCTTCTGAAACTAATCTACGTTATTATACAATATATATGATGTCTGGTGCCAATTTTGATGTGCCTAGCCACCATCAAAGAATATGGTGGCTGGACACCATCAAAACTAACACCAGCGAGAGCATAGAAAATAACAAACAAGTTGTGCAAGATTGGAAGAAGTGGAGAGACCTGGTCATAGAATTGCCAAGAATTGGACATGACTGAATGGATAACATCATCATCATCTAGGATGTCTACTATAGCAAAATATAATATTATTGGAAGGGACAATATTATTGGAGGGGACTATTAGAAAGGCTAGGACTTTTATATAGACCTGACTCAAATGTTACTGATGTTTTAAACTGTATAGAAAGGCTTTCTGACCACAACAAATATGACATTTAAATATAAAATACTATTTAACTGTGTTATTTTTTTTCCTAGTCATCTTATCCGTGGTCAAACCAATCAGAGTCTGCTGGTTCACAATGTGAGTTACTGTAAAGATCACTACTGGGAGTGGGAAAGATCAGCTCAGTGTCCTCTGCCCCAGTTTTCGGGTAACGGCCCTTCGGTAAGAATTGCAATTATATCATGAATAACTTGTCATTAACGCACTTTACAGACTTGTAGAGATGCTCCTAATCATATGGGAAAAAAACTACATAGCTGAGAGGTTTTATGTGATTCTCCAGAACATAAAATAATAGGGTTGGATGGGGCCCTGCTGCAGATCTTCTCGTCCATGGCAGGAGATCATATACCAATCCAAAGCATCTAGCACATACACACACTTGTAATGTTCTAGGAGAATGGAGAATGGAGAGTGACTTCTAACAGCTGTTTATTCAATACTGCCTGTGAGGCAAATGAATTCCCTGGCTGACAGAGCTCCTTTTATAGGAAACTGCTCAGCCAAACAACCAATCAGGAGAGAGTATTTTCCCGCTCCCAACAGAAGACCAGAACGAGAACTTCAACTGACAACTATACTCTATATACTCCATAACAACACTGATACACACAAATCCCATTAGAACTTCATCTTCAAAAGATGAGATAGCCCCACATGAAAAACAAAGGGAGCCCCATATAACCCAAAGGATTATAATCCATACGGTGGTCCCACTTCCACGATTTATAAGCAGGAAAACCAGCCGTAGTATGTGGTATTCAAGGACAAGTAGCAAAAAAATTTAAATTTTGAATCCTAAAGATTACCTGCCAGCCTGATGTCTTTAAATAAGACATTGTGGTTCTACCCTAGAAATGATTGCATTCATCTCCCGCTTGCAAATGTGATTCTGGCTGCATACTGTCTATATCTTCCAATCCTTTATATGAAAGTAATGAACTGTGACTCTCTTTTATCAATGCCCATTAGGATGATTTGATATATGAAACAGCTGGTAAACTTATCAAACACGGAAAGCATAATGCTGACACAAGCAGTCTGAATTGGCATTTAAATAGTTTTCATCACCATCTGAGTCATTTTCCCCCCCAAAGTGGGATGTGCTGCAGTTAAGATCCAAAACTGAAAAGGTCCTTCAGTGTTGGTGACCAGGTATGGTGCTTCTGTTAGTGCCTCCCAATAGAAATTATGCCTTCCCCTGGGCTTGCACTGAAAAAAATAAATGAATGAATTAAAGTATCAACAGAATGCATCAAGCTGTTTCAGAGAAGGTAGTAGCAAACTGTTCGCACCACTAGCTTGAAAAGAAAAAGGTGGGTTAGGATTTTCTGCTTTTAATAGGAAAATATATTACCCAACAGTTCTTTATTTTTGAAAAAAAAAATTGCTTTTTCTCCTCCATTTTTTTCAGTATTTTTTTCTCCTCCATTTTTAGTTACACTGCAGCTACTGAAATAATCAGATTAACCTTGCAGCCTCCTGGGATCCTAAAGATCTGGAATTACAATCAAACTGCTGCAGATATTCCTTTACTTTAACTGGACAACACAAATGGGAATATATAACAATATGCATTAAAAGTAAGACAATAACATGATTTAAGTTTTACCAAATTACAATTGCCTGTTTCCAGGCAAATAGGTAGCATGAAAACTAAGGTAAATATCCATACACTTAAAAGATCCTAGATTCACTGCAATGATCTGGGAAATTCAGTGTCAGCAAGAGTGGAATCAAATGTCTCTTTATTTGGAATTGTAAGCTGTTGTTTCCTCACTGTTGTATAAAACATAGATTAAACTGGGTTATCGCATAGCAAACTTTTCTGCTAATGATGTTAAACTTCTTAACGTAGTAAAGCTTGTCTCTTCCTTAGTCTTCATCAGAGTCCACCCAGGATCATTTAATGCCATTATCGATGACTTGCCACCCTAGAAAAAGGCTTGTGTCCTAAATATAACGAATATAACTTTGAACATTCAACAGGGCATTAAAGGCTAATCATTTCCTACAAATAGGCATATTAAAGGCTGCGCTTTCCAGAGCAGCTCACTAAGGATCAAAAGAACCAATCTGGAAGACCATGGCTGAATGGTCAGGGAAGATATAATATACTTTAAATACTTTGCAGTGATTTTTATGTCTGGACGCTATAAACAAAAAGGGGGGAAATGATCTTATTATTATCCCCTTCCTTTATCAAGTCATTAGGACAAAAATTTATCTTCTATCAGTGACATCTTCCACCAGTGGACAATTTCTCCATCATGGTAGGACAAACAGTAATTGACAGTCCCGCTATCTAGAAGAAATTTAAAAAGTAGCATCCTTGAGAATTCAAAGGAGCAGATGTCATTTTGCATCTTCTGGAGTCTGTATTCACTCAGTAGAATGTGTTAGACCATATTCCAACAAATAGCAAGTGTGGCCAGAGTCAGAAATTTGTGGAGCCGAAAGTAAGCCATTACTCTGCGACGTTGCTTAATTTTACAGTGGGGAGAAGGATAGTTAAGTTTTTCTTACTCAACTTCTTAAATTTTCTTCTTCTTTTTCCTGTGCCTATACTGCTGATTGCCAGTCAACAAGATAGCAAGCCGGATGCCTCACCAGCGATAAGCAAAGCTCAGGCAGAAATGTTTACCAATATCTTAAGATAGCAATTGCAAACATAATCAAAAAACCTAGCACAGGTCAAGCTCAGAAATCCAAACAAGTGATAAACCCAAAGGACAAGACCCAAAGGTACTTTTTTTCAAGAGGCAACTAGACTTTCTGGTTTTTCTTTAAAGACATTTCTCATCCAAGAAGCTTCTTCAGCTCTGACTGGATGGTGGGAAATGGAAGGGTTTATATGCTATCTATCTTCAATCTACAGCACAGTCCTTTCAACAATTCCAAGAAGGCTGCACACCATTTTGTAGACTCAGGTGATCCTGGTGACCTTAATGACCTGCTAAAGAATGCAAATGACCAGCTTTCTGCAAGGAGTATAAATCCTTCCATTTCCCACTATCCAGCTAGAGCTGAAGAAGCTTCTTGGATGAGAAGTGAAATGTCTTCAAAGAAAAGTCAGAAAGTCTGGCTGCCTCTTGAAAAAAGTACCTTTGGGACAACAATCAGCTGAATGGCTGAGAATCTCCATAGACAAAGGATAAGACAAGAGAAATAGTGGGAAGGAATCCAGAATACAGGTAGTCTTCGACTTACAACAGTTCATTTATTAACCATTCAAAGTTACAATGGAACTGAAAAAAGTGACTTATGACCATTTTGCACCTTTGTAAGCATCCCCATGATCATGTGATCAAAATTCAGATGCTTGGCAATTGGTTCATACTTACGACCATTGCTGTTTCCCAAGGTCACCTTTTGCACCCTTTTGACAAGCAAAATCAACGGGGAAGCCAGGTTCACTTAAAAACCGTGTTCTTGGAACTTTCTCCCCAGGAATGAGGTCAATAAATCAGCCACCCTGAGCCTCCACCTAGTACACAAAACTGTGGGAGTTTACTCAACATTGGCTCTTCAGGGTTGTTTCTAGGCAGGTCTCATCAATCTACAGAGCTCTGCTCTTGGTTCTTGTTGAATCATCAAACATATCTGCTTAGGGTGACTGGACTTCAGAGTGAGAGACTGTCAATGAATATAGACAAGACATCCTGATGACTTTCTGGAACTGGATCAAGAATGGAGTTGTAGGATCCCTGAATGCTTCTAATTCCACTTCCTACCCATGCTCCATATGATGGGATATAGTTAACTGGGCCATTACAACATGAGCCTGATTTCAAACTAATGAAAGGGAAGAGTCTAAACTACTAAACTAGTAGTAGTCCCCAAATACTCTGGAAAGAGTCTGGAAATCCCAACTGAAAGAAGCGGAGATCTTCATTTGGATCGTCTGCCAAAGATTCTGCCCTCCTACTATTACGTGTTTCATATTTAGAATATGGTGGTGCCACTTTAAATAGTGTAGTTCAGGAACAAGCAACTTACAACACTCAAGATATTGCCAAACAGTACTTCCCAGCATTGCTCACTATTGGCCATGTTTCCAAGATCAGCTTTCTTTTAACAAGCACCTGGTTTTGTATCAGCTTACCTTCTTTTTCTCAATCCAGAGAGTCATCAAATCAATGAAGTCCATGTCTGTGTCCTTTATGGCCAAGTGTTTGCTTTTCCTCAGTTGATTCTGGTTCTTCCATGTATTGCGCTCACATACCCAGAGAGCAGAATCTGCGATTAGCAGAAATGAAGCCCTCACAGTGATTTGCACTGCTTCTCTTGAGTGAAGTGGACTTGAGTTGCATAGGGAAGCATGATTCATGGTAGCTCACACCAATCAAATCAAATCAAATCAAATTTTATTTGTATACCGCTCCCTCTCCCCAAAGGGACTCGGGGCAGTGCACAGGGAATTATAAAATATAAAAACATACAACAATATAAATATCTGAAATCAAATTAAACTACAGTTACCCTGCACTAAAACCTAAGATCCTAAAATACTAAAAAAACCTAAAAACCCAATTAAAAATTTAAATATACAGACTGGAGGCAGGAAAGATAGATTAGGCCAGGCCGGCCTGTTGGAAGAAATACGTTTTGAGCTTTCGGCGGAAGGAGCGGAGGTCCGGAGTTGTTCTGAGGTTGGGGGGTAGGTCGTTCCATAGGATAGGGCCTGCGACAGAGAAGGCCCTTCCCCTGGGAGTCGCCCGCTGGCATTGCCTAGTGGACGGCACCCGGAGAAGTCCCTCTCTGTGCAAGCGAATCGGTCGAAGGGATGTATGGGACAGGATGCGATCTCGCAGATAGCTAAGTCCCGTGCCATGGAGCGCTTTGAAGATGGTGATCAACACCTTGAAGCGCACCCGAAAGACCACAGGCAAAGACCAAAGACACAGCCTTGGCATGCCTATTGGGTGGCCCCAATCTAGTGCCACTAAATTGGGTAAGACAAACTTAACAAACAATTAGTGTGAAGCAGACTCAACTGTATCAACTTTTCTGCATAACCTGTGTGGTGAAAACTGGACATAGTTTGTGCTAGCGCAAAGCCAGATGCCGTTGGGATGCCACCATTCAACTTTCAGTATCATTAATGAAAACGTTCATCGAAAATTATTATTAGCTAATTCTGTGACAATGCTATGGTTTGGAAAGCCAATATTAATATTAGGGAAAGGGAAATGAAAAATACCAAAATGACACATGACTTTTTGGTAATATGTAACAGATGTAATCAATTTTATTTTATATAATTGTTTTGATTAATTAAACGTAGCACTAGTAGCTTTCTATTAATCGAACCGAATATTAAGGGATATTAATATTCTGTAATGGCCCTAGGAGGTGGTCAACGCTTCCTTGAGTGAGGGTGCCTTGCCTACTTCCCTAAAAGAAGCGATGGTGAGGCCCCTCCTTAAGAAGCCCTCCTTGGATCCAGCTTCTTTGAACAACTATCGTCCCGTCTCCAACCTTCCCTTTTTGGCGAAGGTTGTCGAGAGTGTGGTGGCACAACAGTTTCCCCGTCACCTGGAGGAAGTAGACTATCTAGATCCGCGCCAGTCCGGCTTCCGGCCCGGGCATAGCACCGAGACGGCATTGGTCGCGTTGGTTGATGATCTCTGGAGGGCCAGAGATGGGGGTTGTTCCTCCATCCTGGTCCTATTAGACCTCTCGGCGGCTTTCGATACCATCGACCATGGTATCCTATTGCATCGGCTGGGGGGGTTGGGGGTGGGAGGCACCGTTTTACGGTGGTTCTCCTCCTACCTCTCTGGCCGATCGCAATTTGTGTTGACAGGGGGGCAGAGGTCGACCGCGAGACCCCTCACATGTGGGGTGCCTCAGGGGTCGGTCCTCTCGCCCCTCCTGTTCAACACATACATGAAGCCGCTGGGTGAGATCATCCGTGGTTTTGGGGTAGAATACCATCTGTACGCTGATGACACCCAGCTGTACATTTCTACCCCAAACCACCCCAACGATGCCGTAGCGGTGATGTGCCAGTGCCTGGAAGCTGTACGGATCTGGATGGGAAGTAACGGACTCAGGCTCAACCCGACCAAGACCGAGTGGCTGTGGTTTCCGGCTGCCCGATTCAACCAGCTTACTCCATCGCTGGCCATAGGGGGCGAACATCTTGCCCCTGTGGATGGGGTGCGCAATTTGGGTGTCCTCCTGGATGCCCGGCTGTCCATGGAAGATCAGGTGACAGCCGTGGCCAGGAGGGCGTTTTACCAGGTTCGCCTGGTTCGCCAATTGCGCCCCCTATTGGATCGGGACGCCCTTCGCACAGTCACTCATGCTCTCGTGACATCCCGACTGGACTATTGTAACTCTCTTTACATGGGGCTGCCCCTGAGGTGCACCCGGAGGCTTCAGCTAGTCCAGAATGCAGCCGTGCGAGCAATTATGGGGACCGCAAGGTCTACCCATGTAACACCGCTCTTGCGCGAGCTGCACTGGCTGCCTGTCGTCTTCCGGGTGCGCTTCAAGGTGCTAATCATCATCTTTAAAGCGCTCCATGGCTCGGGACCTAGCTATCTGCAGGATCGGATCCTGCCTCATACGTCCTCACGGCCGATTCGCTCCCACAGAGAGGGGCTTCTCCGGGTGCCGTCCACTAGACTGTGTCAGCGGGCGACACCCAGGGGAAGGGCGCTCTCTGTGGCGGGCCCGGCCCTCTGGAACGACCTTCCCCCCGACATTAGGACAACTACGGACCTCCGCTCCTTCCGTCTTAAATTAAAAACTTACTTTTTCCGTCTGGCCGGCCTGGGATAGCCTCCTTGCATTGGGATTTTATAGAATAGGTTTTAGTTTAATTGGGATTTTAGCACAGGGTTTATTTAATTGGTTTTTAAATTTTCTTGTTATATTTATTGTTGTTGTTTATATATTGCTTTTATGCTACCTGTGCACCGCCCCGAGTCCCCATGGGGAGAGGGGGCGGTCTAGAAATAATAAATTATTATTATTATAATTATTAATAAATATTAATAATAAAAATGTAGAAGTGAAAAGTAATCCCTTTATTTTTTTATCTGAGTAGAAAAATCTGAATTATGAAGGAACAGAAAAATGAGTAAATAACGGCAGTTTATAAATGATTAATCTAGTTTTGTTTCATTTTTGATACAGACTAGAATAATTCTGTTTAGGTTTCAGTTGTATTATACAGTGTTATATTTCTTTCTGTTCATATGTACATTAAAAGTAAACTTAAATCTGTTTTCTTTGGTGTAATTGGGTTGCAATTTGGAGCAATTAGATTTTCCATATTCTTTGCAGTCTAAAAATGCTACCCTAAGCTTTTTTCTAAATATTAATAGGAAATGCTTGAAATGAATAGGCATGCTTGCACATCTAAAAAAATCTTTTAAAAAAATCCTGCACATTCTATTATATCTAATTATCTAAAGCTGTTGTACTTTGAACTGAACAGAATTACCAGCTGATATATATAGTCAGCTAAGTAGCTTTGATCAATAGGATGATCAGTATATATAACCATGAAGCTGCCATATCTGGAGATCTAAGCAACTTAATGTCATAGATCGTCTGAGTGTAATCACTGACAATAAAACAGCCTAATCAATTAAATAAAAATAGATTATTTCAGTGTAACAGTGCTTTCTTGGGTCAATTTCTGACTGATGATAAATTATACTAGAAAACACTGCTGATTTTTCAGTAGAAGTAGAGAGAGAAAAACAGTTTTCCTTCCTTAAACTGGTTACGCCCATTTCAGAAAGGCATATGTGGGTTAAAGAGAACTCATGGAGAATATAGGTTTTAATTATCCAAACAAAAGAGGCTATATTAGAATAGCTATTAAGGCTCCTTTCTAAAGCAAAGCCAATGCTTTATTTTCTGCAAGTTTCCCTTTTAAATGTTTTTCCCTATCTCGGCATCCTAAGCAAAGAACTAATGTGGACTGTCCTGAAGCAATGCTACATCAAGAACATTGTGCCCAAATAAAATAGCAGCCAAACACACCAGTCTTGTTCTGTGGAACAATGCTTTCCTTATGGTTTATAATCAAGTAGGGTTAATTGAGGCCCATCAATGGATGTGGCTTGTCTACAAGCAAACACTTTGCAGAAAGCTTTCTCACACCTGAAATTATCTATGCATGTCTTTGTGGGTGAGTTTGTAATTCCTATTGTAGAGTATGTGTGTGAGCAACTTTTGACCCCAGGGAAGTATGCAGTCCTTGGCTATACAAAATGTTATTTTCAAACCTTTGAGGAATTGCCCTGATTTTCCATTGTCCATTTTCTAGCATGGATTGTATTGTTCTTTTCTTATTGCCATTAGCATCCTTGTCACATCTGCCTCCTGATCCCTCACTCATCTGTGAATAACTAATGGTTAAAACAATAGCAGTATTTTTCATTGATTCACAGGTAGAGACAGAGATAGCAAAAGTACTTCATAGTACTTTACAGCCCTTCTTAAGCGTCAGCCTATTACCCCCAACAATCTGGGTCCTTATTTTACTGACATCAGAAGGATGGAGAGCTGAGTCAACTTTGAGCTGGTTAGACTCGAACTGCCAAACTGGTGGCAGTCAGCAGTCAGCAGAATTAGCCTCCAAATACTGTACTCTAACCACTACACCTCTCACTGCTCTTAAAGATAAAATGGGATTGTGTATAACAAAAGAGAAAAGGGGTTATGTGAACAGACATACTGTATTCGCCTGTGTGGGATACCAGTCTGATAGTGTATTGAAGCAAAAAAAGGTAGCCTATTGTGATGTACACTTAGTATCCTGACCCCCTTATCTCCATGGGGATGCATACAGTTTTACATTGATCTCCTCTTAGATCAGTATTTCTCAAACTTGGCAACTTTAAGATGTGTGGACTTGCTGACTGGGAAATTCTGGGAGTTGGTCCACATATCCTAAAGTTGCCAACTTTGAGAATCACTGACTGCAGTAAATAAAGATAGCTTAGAATAATATTGTATCTGCTGATGTTTACGTCTGAAATTGTAAAATTACCTTTTTAACCACAACATTGTTATTATACGATTCCCAACAGGCTTGGAAGTGGGTCTTGGGCCCTGTGATATTGCACATCTGTGAAAGAATGATTAGATTATGGAGATTTCAGCAAGAGGTTGTTGTTACAAAGGTGGGTGTTCATGCTACATTTTGTTACAGATTTTGGTATGTATATTCTATATCCTATTCACATATTTATGCTATTTACTATATTCGTGAATATTTTGTTATTCCCTTCATATTATTATTGTGTTTGACTGCAAAGAACTATGGACCCTGAAATATGATATAGCTAGATGTTTACACACTTAAGTACCATTACTTTGCAAAATGCAACTCACTCATATTCATAACTGATTAGAGTTAACTGATCAGAACAAGGAATATTCCAAAATATTGAATATGTGTGTCATATTAGTCATATTCAGTGGTGAAATTCATTTTTTTAAACTACAGGTTCTGTGGGCATGGTTTGGTGGGTGTGACAGGGGAAGAATATTGCAAAATCTCCATTCCCACCCCAGGGCCCAACCAGAGGTGGTATTTTCCTGTTCTCCAAACTACTCAAAATTTTCGCTACCAGTTCTCCAGAACCTGCTGAATTTCACCCCTGGTCATATTCCCTCATGAGATTGACAAAGACTTTTCTTTTATTTCAAATGAATTGTTCTGTTTGTATAATCATGCTTGCAGATCATTAATAGTATTCTGCGCATTGATAGGTGTCATTCAAATTATAGCTAAGCTAAATGTTCCCCATAATGAAATCCTAGATGAAATCTCTTAGATCAGTTTTTCTCAACCTTGGTAACTTTAAGAGGTGCAGACTTCAACTCCCAGAATTCCCCAGCAAGTCCACACCTCTTAAGGATACCAAGGCGGAGAAACACTGTACTAGATGAAATCCATCGATTCTGGCAATAGTGCTTCCTATGATAAAAGAGTTGGTTTGTCAAGCCTGGCCTGCAGAATTCCAAATGCCCCCTATTACACCTCTCAATGAACAGAATAACTAAAATGTGGGAAATGTTTAGATTATTCTGCATGACTTTGTTCTAATAATTGTTTGAATTCAAGTAACGCCAATCTGGTGGCCCATCAAATAAACATAAATGCAGGAATACTTTTGTAGAACAGAATAATTTCTACTTCTTTCACTCAGTAATCTGATTCATCCATGCTTTCCATGTTATGATTATTGTTTATAAAGTACAATACAAAATATGAATAAATGTTTATTAATCCAATTTATACCCCGCCCTTCTCCTAAAAAAGGACCCAAATGTTCTTGGTAGACAAGGTTGGAGATCAAAAGAAGTAGCCTAGAAGTAGCCTCCTTCCAGTCCTAGGACCCTTCACCAGTTTATCTGCCTCTTCCTGTAATTCCTGCTAATGAACAGAATAATTAAAATATGCTGGTTGCCATTTTGTTTAGGTGGTGTCTCACGCTTCTGGGGTCTTAGAGCTTCAGTTGAAGAAGCGTGGCTTTAAAATGGAGCCTGGGCAGTACATCTTCCTCCAGTGCCCTGCAATCTCCCAGCTGGAGTGGCATCCTTTCACCCTCACCTCAGCTCCTGAAGATGACTTCTTTAGTGTGCACATACGATCAGTTGGGAACTGGACGGAAGCCATTTTCAGGGCCTTTGGAGCCCACGAAGAAACCTATAAGGAACCCTGGAAACTGCCAAGGTCTGGAAATACTTTGCAATGTAACTGGCTTGGCTGTTCATTTTTGATTATCTGAAGAATCCAAGCTCATATGCTAACTGCAAATGTAGCCAAATCTACTATATTAACTAGTAGGAAAATTAGATAATAGAAGACTATTGAAATGGTAGTACTTAAAGAAGACTTCACATGTCATTTTACCTGAATCTGATTCAGCCCAAGGTAAGCATCTTGAAGTATCACATTTTTCAAGGGCAAGCATTAAGAATTTGCTTAAGGCTGCATGCCCAAAGTCTCCCTGTGGATCAGGTTTTATTAATCTCTAAACTTCTTCTGACCCTTCTACCTCATTTTCTTATTGAATCAGGCACTTCCACAACACCCCGAAAGAAAGAGGAAATATATATATATGAAGTGGATATATTGTTACAGCTTCCTGTTAGGCCTATTCAAGGGAGGAGACAAACTTGTCATCCTTCTCTGTCCTTCGACTCAACCTAGAGACCATCCAGACAGAGACCTATTAAATTGCTGCTGTCTTTTTAGATATGTGTTAAATTTCTATTACTATTATTATTAATCATCCCTTAAAGAAATTTAACATATATATATATATATACATATATATATATATATATATATATATATATATATATATATATATATATATATATATATATATATATATATATATATATATATATATATATATATATATATATATATATATTGTTTTCGTAGGTTTTCACGGGTATAGGTATGTAGATTTTGGTTTATTCGGGTCTTTTCCCGTGTAAAATTAAAGGTGTTTTTGCAACGTTTGCAACGTTTCGATGGGATCACCCCCATCATCATCAGGCTTTGGCTTCTGCCTTTTGCAAATGAACTGCATTCATTTGCAGTTCATTTGCAAAAGGCAGAAGCCAAAGCCTGATGATGATGGGGGTGATCCCATCGAAACGTTGCAAAAACACCTTTAATTTTACACGGGAAAAGACCCGAATAAACCAAAATCTACATATATATATATATATATATATATATATATATATATATATATATATATATATATATATATATATATATACATACATACATACATACATACATACATACATACATACATACATACATACATATATATATATATATATATATATATAGGTTAATGAATCCAATTGAATCAGTTATCTGTGTGCTTCTGGATTTGAATTTATGCAACAAACTCTGACATAGATCTCCTTTGAATCCTGAAGCAGCATTATCTGGAAATATATCAGATGCCTGTTTTCATAAAATTGCTCTTAGGTTACATGAAAGGGGTGCCTGTTCACGTGAAAAAGCCCCAAGTCCAAGCCCCTGTATCCCCTTTTCCAAGCTTTGGTGAGAAGTGTTCAGGAGATACCTGACTAAATTCGTAGAGAAATACAAGACAGGTTAGCTAATATTACCGTAATTGATGAATCTCCCTTTTAATCCCAGATTTGCTTCAGGTAGGATCCAAAGGAATTAAGTCCAAATCCGGTTAATTCATGTCACATCAGTGATATTATTTTTAATCCACTGAATTGGAGATTCAGTCTCCAAAATATAGGAAATCTCATTTAAAGGCTGCCTGGTTTAGAGATTGTTTACAATTGCAATAGTGATGAAAAAGTAACTTTATGGTCAATCCTCACATTTATGACCTTCACAGGTCAGTAAAGCAATACAATAAAAATACAATACAATAGCAGAGTTGGAAGGAACCTTGGAGGTCATCTAGTCCAACCCCCTGCCTGTACCGTTTCAGACAAATGGCTATCCAACAACTTCTTAAAGACTTGCAGTGTTGGGGCATTCACAACTTCTGGAGGCAAGCTGTTCCACTGATTAATTATTCTAACTTTCAGGAAATTGATCCTCAGTTCTAAGTTGCTTCTCTCCTTGATTAGTTTCCACCCATTGCTTCTTGTCCTGCCCTCAGGTGCTTTAATATTTTGACTCCCTCTTCTTTGTGGCAGCCTCTGAGATATTGGGAGACTGCTATCATGTCTCCTAGTCCTTCTTTTCATTAAACTAGGCATAGCCAGTTCCTGCAACCGTTCCTCATATGTTTTAGCCTCCAGTCCCCTAATCATCTTTGTTGCTCTTCTCTGCACTCTTTCTACAGTCTCCACATCTTTTCTAAATTGTGGCGACCAAAACTGGATACAGCAAAGGAAAGCTGTAGTAAGATCTCAAACATAGTCACAGTTGCACTTAGCAGCAACTATGTTTAACCACCAAGGTGCTAGTGCCATGGGTGACTGCTAAACAAAGAGTACCTATATCTTGTGAAAGAACAATATAGCTGATGGTTAAAATGCAGCTTAGTGAAGAAACAATGGATTGTGTTTACCGCAACTCTCTTTTGAGCATTTCTTTTCTCTTAATTCCATGCTTTCAGATGTGAGGTCTGAAGAAAAGCTAAAGTCGTGTTCTCTTGATCACAAATGCATCTGTCAATATGAACATAATTTTAACTCCTTTTACAGACATCTTGAAGAGATTGACAGAGTAGAGACAGAGCTATTGTTTCTCTCTAATCCTGGATCCTAGTGCCATTGTCACGTTGGATGGCCTTCACGTTATACAGACACATGGGACAGCCTTCTTGGGTGGCAGCTGTAACAACACTTCACTGCACCTACAACATAAAAACCAAAGTGGTGGTACAGGTAGTCCTCAACTTACAACCACAATTGAGTCTGACCCCAAACTCATTTTGCCCCATATTTTTTTATCATTCTTGCCAAATTTGTTTAAGTGAATCACTGTTGTGGTTACGTTAGTGACATTGTTAAGTGAATCTGGCTTCTCCCTTGAGTTTACTTGTCAGAAGGTCACAAAAGGTGATCACATGACCCCAGGACACTGCAAATGTCATAAATACATGCTAGTTGCTAAATGTTTGAATTTTGATCACATGGGACCATGGGAATGCTGCAGTGGTCCTAAATCAACTTGCCTTCGGAAGTTGTGGAAGCTTCATCACTTGAGACTTTCAAAAAGAAATTGAACTATCATTTGTCAGAAATAGTGTAGGATCTCCTGCTTGGGCAGGGGATTGGACTAGATGACCTACAAGGTCCCTTCCAACTCTGTTAATCTGTAATCTGTCACTTTTTTCAGTAGCATTGTAACTTCAAACAGTTACTAAACAAATGGTTGTAAGTCAACCATTTGTAGTCTATCTGTAGTCTAATACCAACACAAAGGAAATGTTGAAAGTTACTATTTTCTAAGTATGAGTTGGGATGTCATTGCAGACTTGCTGTAGATGGGCCCTTGGGAGCTGCAGTCACTGATGTCTTTCAGTATCCGATTAGTGTGTGCATTGCGGCAGGAATAGGAGTCACTCCTTTTGCTTCCATTCTGAAATCTATTTGGTATAAGAACTGTAATCAAAATGCACAATTCAGAGTGGAAAAGGTAAGTCAATTTATGGTTATGGATTTCATCTATCTCATTTCATCGCTTTTAAACTTTTTGTAAGTGAACTAGCTATCTGCAAGACCGTCTCCTGCCCCATACATCCCTTGGACCGACACGCTCCCACAGAGAGGGCCTCCTCAGGGTGCCGTCGGTCGGGCAATGTCGACTGGCGGCGCCCAGGGGGAGGGCCTTCTCTGTGGCAGGGCCGGCCCTTTGGAACGACCTGCCCCCTGAAATCCGCACCATTCCTGACCTCCGCCTCTTCCGCAAATGTCTTAAGACTCACTTCTTTCAACTAGCCGGCCTTGCGTAACCCCAGCACCGCCAATTATAAACGAGGGTTTTAAAAACGGTTACAACACAGGCATCTAATATCTATGTATTTGTATTTTGTATTTATTGATTTAATTCTATGTTCGCCACCCCGAGTCCCTTGTTGTGAGATGGGAGCGGGTTATAAATATGAAAAATAAATAAATAAATAAATAATTTAGTCAAAAGCTTACTCTACTTAGCCTTACCTAGTGACACATCCTGTTAAAAGTTGAACTTAATTACTGGTGACTATATCAACATGACTCACAGTTTTATTGGCAACAGTACAGATTTTTTTTTGAGAGTGTTTATATTAACTTCTTAGTGGGATTACCTGATAGCATCTTATCCAAATTCTAACCAGGTACGACCTTGCTTTTTTTTGGTGGTGGTGGGGGAGATCAACTAGATTCTGCTATTCTTCAGCTATTTGCTAATGTCTGGGATCATGACATCCTGGAGCTAGTAAAAGAAGTAGAATTATTTCAGTGTTGCCTTTGCAAGCCCTATCTATTGCAACTAATACGTATCCTTTGTCACTAATTTTTCCATGAATTGCGCTGAGTTCCCAAATAATGTCAGGTTTAATATGACAGAAGATAGAAAAAATATATTCCCCATTGACATTGTGAATAATTATTTCAATTGTATGTACTGTTATGCACATCAAATTTAGCTTTTGTCCTTACCCATCCTTCAGTATTTGTCTACTTTGATAACTGTGGCCTCTGATCAGAATCAGGTTTAGACTAAAAGTAGTAAATAAGATCCAGGGAAGCCCTATGTTCTGTGTGTGTGTGTGTGTGTGTGTGTGTGTGTGTGTGTGTGTGTGTGTGTGATTGATGGGTTGCTCCCGGTTTGGCACGGTTCAGCCAAACCGGTAGTGGCAGCGGTGGGAGGCATCGCCCGCCCACCCACCTGGATGCTTCTGCGCATGCGCAGAAGTGTTGCATGTGCTCACAAGCCTGAGCAAACTTGTAGTAAACCAGTTAGCAACCCACCACTGGTGTGTGGGTGTGGGTGTGTATTATATGTATGGATGTAGGTTTATATGTATGTATGTATATAGCATGTATATATGTGTGTTATGTATGTGTACATTTTTGAGAACAGGCAACATCTAGCTAGCTAGCTAGCTAGCTAGCTAGCTAGATATCTGATAGCTTGAAGAGAGCCACTATCCCTCTTCAGCATCAGTATGAGACAGGGCAGAAATATTCAGCCTTGCAGGACTGTAAGAATTATTATTGAGTCAGTTTTATCTGAGGGTTAAAGGTACCTAGCTAGAAACTGGGAGATTGAGTGCCTTGTTTTATATTTGAAGCCATTGGATTACTTTGGACTAGATTTAGGAATAAAGCAATGGTAAGCAAGAGAAATGTTGCCAAGAAAATTGTATGGACCTATCCAGCCAATCACCAGGAATCCTGACTGATTCAAAGGTCATCATCATATCATCATCATCATCATCATCATCATCATCATCATCATCATCATCATCATCATCATCCTGAAATCATAGATGAAATGGGCACTGCATAATCTAAAAACACATTTCTTACTATATTATATGCCCAAGACTTGGTAAACACTACAACATGTTTGCATCCCCTTACACTGTCAAATTACGAATACCCATTTAAGGCGACCTCTTAAGAGCATCCTTAAGCATGATGTTCAAGGTATCAATTGAAAACATACACAAATGACTGCTGGAGTACATTATTAAACAATAGAGCTCTGCACTGTCAAGGCTGGCTAAAAAATCAAGTATAAATTTTAAACCTGAGCACACTAGCAGGCTATAAGATTAGCCACTTATCTCCAAATAAATAATTTAAGACCCATATAGGATGCCCAGTGAAAGCTTGCACTTGGTTGAATTGTTTTACTTTCCCTTGACAGGTTTATTTCTATTGGATTTGCCGAGATCCATCTGCCTTTGAGTGGTTTGCTGATCTCCTGTGCTTGCTGGAAGCACAAATGGCTAAGAAAGAGAAAGCCTGTTTTCTGAGCTATCACATATTTCTTACCGACTGGGATGAAAGTCAGGTATAAATGAAATCTTCTGGGACTGAGTTACTGCATCTTATTTTTCTAGGACTGCAGCCTAAGGAACAGTAATCAAATGAAGGCTTAATCGCATCAAGCATGGCTTTCTTAAAATGAATCATACTTACATTTGTCTTTTGAAAGACTCTGTTCCCAGAGCAGTGTCACAGAGTCCCAGCTATGCCAAAGCAAATGTCAAAGCTGGGTTTAATGCCAAAGTTCTCAGTAACTGCGGGAGTATCCAGATCTGTGATTGCTCTCCAAAGCCCTTTTCTTCCCATCTCATCTATCATTCTCCTCTCCCTTCCTCTCTGTCCTGAGGCTCAGCTAGCTACCAATTCACTCAATCTGCTGATATCACTGAACTTTTCTTTATGGTGCTAGAGTACCTGTGTCACGGCTTGTACTTCAGTTCCTACATGCTATTTTGGGGGATTGATAGACGAAACTATATGAAATAAATGTCAACCCTGTTGCCGGAGAACAAGGAAAGACTTGGAGCTGCCTTTAAAGAAACCTAAGCATGAGTTTGGACAGATTCACCTCAGATGCTGGTTCCATCAGTCAATGGCACTTCATTGACTGGAGAACCTCTGGGCCATCATGCTTAATTATCACAATATTGGATGATGTTTTAACATTTACATGGATTAAGTTGTGCCTGTAACAAAAAAGGACAGAAGCAGATTTTTCTGCTCTTTCTTTGCTCCAAGAGCCTCTCAATCAAATAATCCTCTAACAGTTGGAAGATCCTGCTTACTGGCTTGAATAGCAATAGCAATAGCACTTAGACTTCTATTCTGCTTCATAGTGCTCTCTAAGTGGTTTACAGAGTCTGCATATTGCCCCCAACAATCTGGATCCTCATTTTACTGACCTTGGAAGGATGGAAGGCTGAGTCAACCTTGAGCCTGGTGAGATTCAATCTGCCAAACTGCTCTGCAGCCGGTGATCAGCAGAAGTAGCCTGCAGTACTGCACTCTAACCTCAGTGAGAGTTGGGAAACAGAATGACTGAAAGTTGACAGAATGAACCCAAACTTCAGAGACTCTCCCTCCCTATCATCTCTCTATATCTTTCAGTTGGTTCCTTATGTTCTTTGAGAAGTCTTTGGAGACCCTTGGAGAAAATCTGGGCAGGAATTGAAGGTGCTTTTTCAGGAGGCAACTGTACTTTTTTGTTTTTTCTTTTGAAGACGTTTCGCTTCTCATCCAAGAAGCTTCGTCAGTCCTGAAAGGATAGTGGAGAATGGAAGGATTTCCACTATCCTGTCGGAAGTGAAGAAGCTTCTTGGATGAGAAGCAAAATGTCTTCAAGAGAAAAAATAAGAAAGTCCAGTTGCCTCATGAAAAAGCAACTTTGGAACAACCATGACCTGGATGACTGAGAATCTCTACAGATGAATTGAAAGTGGAAGATACATGATATTTTCCCATTGTAGCTATATAATCATTTGTCTAGTAGTAATATTGTCTTTCTTCTTAATTCTGAAATAATGACTTTTTGATTCAATATAGGCTACGCACATTGCCTTGCATTACGAGAAAAAGGTGGATGTAATTACTGGCTTGAGACAGAAAACTTTCTATGGGAGACCAAACTGGGACACTGAATTCAAACAAATAGCAGAAAATCATCCTGGGTAAGGCATGCTAGCTACTACTGATGATATCACCATGCTATGTTTTTCCCAGTGTACAAAGCTAGAAAGGAAACTTGTTCTTTGATATATTTAAGTTGGATATTTATACTAAAAGCATATTTATGTGTTATAATGCTTTCAAGGAAGAAATCTGGGGTAGGCAATGCCATCAAATCTAATCTTTGGACATGAAAATCTAATGTTTAGAAGTATATCAGCTTCTTGGCATTTATCCAGCTATAATTGAAAGCCCCAATCCAATTATTGTACAACACAAAGGACAAAGTAACATTAATTTTCATTGAAAATGGTTATTAAAAAGATAAACAGTGAGCTCTTTTTTCTTAGAATGTCAAGGATGTGTTTGTTCCCCAATCTCATTGGCTGTGGATGTAAGGACAATGCTATTATGTTATTAGTTCATCTCAGCTTGAAGGGTCTAAGTTGAATACCAGAGGGTGTGTGTGTGTTGTGTTTTTGGGGCTAGAAAGTCTTAGAAAAGATTCTTTGTTCCCAGAGAGTTCTGAAGCAATTACTACAACTGCTAACTTCAGAAAAAAGGAAGAAAAATAGTTCTGATTACTTATCAGACCCCAATATTTATTTATCTGGTGATCAGAAACTAAAATCAGTGCCATGGAAAGGAAGAAAGAATCGGACTGTTTTTTAAGATATGCAAATGAAGAAAAACAATTTAGTGCAAACCTCGTTTGCCTGATTGCTCAGAAGTAAACCCCATTAATTTTAGCAAACCATATTATCTAATAGCTGTAACTAGCCTTGCAGATTCTTTAAAATGCTATATAACACGTACAATTTTATAAGTGGAAACTATAATTAGACAATATAACCTAGTCAATATTTAATCCAATAATTGCTAAATAAGAATTTGTGCAGGCCAGAAAAAGTCTGAAAATGATCTATGATAAAAGGGGAAGATACTAAGCTGGCAGGAATGGCCAACATCCTAAATGATAGGCTCAAGATTCAGATGGATCTTGACGGACTTGAACACTGGATCCTATCTAACAAAATGAAATTCAATGCAGAGAAAAGTAAAGTCTTACAGTTAAGCAAGAAAAACCAAAAGTACACATATAGACTGGGAAAAACCAGGCTTAATAGGAGTAACTGTGAGAGGGATCTTGGAGTCTTAATGGACAACCAATTAAATATAACAGTGTACTGCAGCAACCAAAAAAGCCAATGCAATCCTAAATTGCATTAACAGAAGGATAGAATCAAGATCAAGTGAGTACTAATACCACTCTATAAAGAGTTAGTAATACCACACCTAGAGTACTGCATCCAGTTTTGGTCTCTACACTATAAAAAGATGGTGAAACTCTTGAAAGAGTGCAGAGAAGAACAACCAAGATGATTAGGGGACTGGAGACTAAAACATATGAAGAACAGTTACAGGAAACGTGCTTGGCTAGTCTAATGAAGAGAAAAACCAGGGAAGTCATGATAGCAGTGTTCCAATATTTGAGGGGCTGCCACAGAGAGGAAGGGGTTAAGCTATTTTCCAAGGCACCTAAAGACCACATAAGGAATAATGAATGAAACTGAACAAGGAGAGATTCAACCTGGAAATAAGGAGAAATTTTCTGACAGTAAGAATAATCAACCAATGAAACAGCTAATTAGAACAACTATGGACCTCCGCTCCTTCCGTCAAAAACTGAAAACACACTTTTTCTACTTGGCCGGCCTAGGTTAGTCTTCCTTTTTTAATTGGGTTAGGGGATTGTAGTGTAATTTTAGTTACAGTGGGTTTTAGCACAGGGATAATTTTGTTTAATTCTTATTTTATCTATTTATGTATTTCATATTAGTATTTTTAATTTCCCTGTGCACCGCTCCGAGTCCCTTTGGGGAGAGGAGGCGGTCTATAAATAAAAATTATTATTATTATTATTATTATTATTATTATTATTATTATTATTATTATTATTATTATTATTATTATTATTATTATTATTGCTATCGGAGGTTGTGGGACCTTCATCACTGGAAAATTTCAAGAAGAGATTGGACTGCCATCTGCCAGAAATGGTGTAGGGTCTGCTTGAGTGGGGGAATTTGACTAGATGAGCTACAAGGTCCCTTCCAACTCTCTTAATCTGTATCTATATCAGATGATATGTCAAAGTTTCTGAAATATACAGTAACATTTATAAATGTGTAGTATTCATAAATGTTTTCTATTATAATCTCTCCTCTCTTTTCTGAACAAAGATAATATGAAAAAATTAAATGGGTATCCTCATTTTATTATATTGGCATAATTCCTTGTGTAAGGACCCCACAAATCTTCTGAGTAATGTAACAATGTGTTTATTTATAAGTAGTCATCACTTACCAATCACTCTTTCGGCAATCATATTGTTATGATGGCACTGAAAAAGAACTTATGAATGGTCATCAAAGTTACAGTTGTCACATCATCCCTATGATCACATGATCACAATTTGAGAGTTTGGCATGCAGCATATATTTATCATAGCAAGAATGTCAGGTAGGCACATAAATCACCATTACAACCTTCATAGCCAGCTTCCAGTGAGCATGTCAAAGTCAATGGGCAAGCCTCTAGGAAGTTGTAAGTCACAATCACATGATGTCATGCTTAATGACCGATGGTAGTTCACTTCATGACTGCAGCTGGAATTGATGTCATCAGTCGGTGTACTCATGGGGCATTTCACCTAACGACCCCACTGCTTAGTGATTGAGTTGCTGGTCCAAACTGCAGGGAGGATTACCTGTATTTCTAATATTTCTAATTAGCCTAACAAGGGATTGACTGTAGGATAAAATGGACATCACATACTCTGTACTCTTTGTCACTTCCAAAGCTTGGCTTAGATGCCTATTTCAAAGCTTGATCAATACATGTGGACTACACCTTTACCATAGGTGTAGCCAACAACAAAATTGTGAAATTCTCTCTTCAAGAAAGCTTGACATGCACAAGATTATTCTTCTAACTAACATTTAAATACCTTTAAAGGCAAAGTCCTGAAAGCAATTAACATCAACTAAATACACTTAGAATTTAAAAAAGAAAAAAAAGAATTAAAAACAATCATTCTAATTAAAAATAATTTCAGTCCTAACAACTGAGACGCTTAAAAACCTAGCTTGGAGCATTCTATCAACCAAACAGAAATTAAACTATGCAAATCCTTTAAACGTTGATAAATATGTTGTGTTTCTCCCCTGTCACCCTTCTGGGAAGGATTTGTACAAATTTGTAATCACTGCAAAAAATGTCCTGTAATAGATATTGATGGTTGACCAATAGTCAACACAGTAAATCTAAAAGCTTCAATGTCAGGTGTCACAACACCATCATGATTTCCATAATAACATCATGATACATTGCGTAGGCAGTGATATTCTCTTTTTTTTTTTTTTGACAAGAAACTCATTGCTGGTAGGTTTTTAAAAGTTGCCTCTTTTGTATTTTACTGACACAAAGACGTTCCTGTACCATTTCAATCATATTATTGTGATCCCTCTCAAATCTTTGGCTTCAAACACATACGTATGTATAGTTTTTCTATTCAAGGAAAGAGTCCTTCACCATAATTTGTGAATCTTCATTTTCATTGCAGCAACCGCATTGGGGTGTTCTTTTGTGGATCTAAAACTCTTTCTCGGAATCTTCAAAAGATGTGCAGCCGGTATTCATCCACTGATCCAAGAGGCATTCAATTTTATTATAACAAGGAAAGTTTCTAGAACTTCTTTTTAAAATGATAGCTGGCAACTGCATGCTTGGAGCAATGGAACTACATCATTTTGAAACTAGTGTTTGTTATCTAGTAAAGGAACTTACATCTCTATTACTATGAAGGCAGATACTGTAAAATATCTTAAATTCTTAAATGTTATACCCTATTTGGTTATAGGCTGCATGCATTATTATTTCCTGTAAATCATTAATAAGAGTCCTCTGGGAATAGAGTGGAGTATAATTTTTTTTAAAATAAAAATAAAATAATGCCGAAACACAGACATCAAGATTAAGTTTTCTGTCTCTTCATTAGCTTTGAATAAGACACCATTTATATGTAGGCTTCATCTCAGGAGAAGCATAAAAAGACTCTCGGTTTTACTAGCCAGGCTGGTGACATATCTGAAGACAGTCTCTGCTATCACCAAAATGACCTGGGTAGAGCTTTTCATTATTGTCTCTATGTTTTAGTCCAGGGCTGTCACACACTGGCCACGCCCATGCCCGGTTTAGTGAAGGGGAAAAAAGTCCCAATATGTCACGTGATGCCACTGTCACAATGTGAGTTTGACACCCCTTGGTTTAGCCTATCTCAGTGATGGCAAACCTTTTAATCTACCCAAGTGTCCAAATTGAAAGGTGTGCGTGCGCGAACATGTACATGCACGGACATGCGCATGCACGCACAGCAGAGACCCAAAGATCATCTGGCCAGTGGGAGGAGGGACATCCCAATACCGTCAGCACGGCAAGAGGTATGATCTTTTCCTTTTGTGAGCTTCTGTTTTCATTGTTTGCAGGAAAACAGAAGGACACAAAAGAAACGCTATGGAGATCGGACCTGGTGCGATCGCGTGCGTGCCAGCAGAGAAGGCTCTGCATGCCACCTCTGGCACCTGTGCCATAGGTTCGCTATCACAGGCCTATCTACAATCTATACCAGGGGTCTGCAAAGTTGGCTCTTTTAAGACTGGCGGACTTCAACTCCCAGAATTCCCCAGGCAGCTGCTTTATTTGTAGCTATTTTCCATTCAAAGTAAGGGACAGGTGGTCCTCGACTTACAACCACAATGGAGCCCAAAATGTATGTTGCTAAGTAAATTAAGATGTTTGTTAAGTGAGTTTTGTCCCATTTTAACAATTTGTCTCGCCACATTTGTTAAGTGAATCGCTGCCCTTGTTCCATTAGTAACACCGTTGTTAAGTGAATCTGACTTCCCCATTGACTTTGCTCATCGGAGGTTCACAAAAGGGGATCACGTGACTCCAGGACACTGCAACCGTCGTAAATGTGAACCAGTTGTCAAGCAGCCAAATGTAAATCACGTGACTATGGGGGTGCTGCAATGGTCATAAATGTGAAAAATGGTCCTAAGTCATTTTTTCAGTGTCCTTGTAACTTTGAATGGTCACTAAATGAACTGGTTTTTTTCATAGTTAAATAATTTTATTGTTTTATAATATAGCATACGAAAATACAAAAGTAAATAGTAGGGAAAATAGGGAAGGGAAAAAGGAAAGGGAAAGTGAAGGGGGATTTTTTTTTAAAAAATGGTATTGACTTCCAATTCCCTTTAGTGCAAAAACATCAAACATTTAAGGCAAAAACATCAAACATCAACTTTTTACTTTTACATAATTGTATTAACTACCTATTTCTACAACAACAAATCTATCTAATCGTTAAAACCCAAAATCAAAGTTTCGGTTTTTTTCACCTCAAGCAGAAAGTCCAGAAATGGTTTCCAAATAGAAATAAAGGTATTTGTATTTTTTTCCCTTGCTCAAAACAGTCAATTTAGCCATCGCTGCTAACTCCATCAGTTTTTGCAGCCATTCATCCATTGTAGGCATCAAGGTAACCTTCCATTTCTGTGCATAAAGTAGTCACTAAATGAACTGTTGTAAGTCAAGGGTTATCTGTAGGGCTTCTTGGTTTTGCTGAAATTTTCTGAAAGGAAATCAGTTTTTAACATATTTATAACATATAACATATAACATATTTATATGTTACTAGCTGTTCCCGGCCACGCGTTGCTGTGGCCCAGTCTGGTTAAATGGCCAACCAATCTGTGTGTAGATCTACACCTGCACACACAAACACGTACAAACAACCACCATATAACCCCCCAACCTACCTACCTACCTACTGTATTTTTCCCTCTCTCTATCCCTCAACCTACCTACCTACCTACTGTATTTCTCCCTCTCTCTATTCCTATAGCTGCCTACCTACCTACCTACTGTATTTCTCCTTGAATCTTATGGACAGAGTATTTTATGTCATAAAGGATGACATAATACCTGTGGCCCACTGCTTTCTCTGTATCCATCTACCTATCTTTTTAATAATTTTTTACATTTCCGTTGCATGTACCTGGCAAGGGTGTGACATCTACACAATCTATATATATCATTGGTGCCGTATTTCCAAGGAACATTGTGTGAAAACTTGGAAGCGATCGGTGCAGTACTTTCGGAGATTAGTGGTTTTGAACAAACTCTTGTTACATTTTTATTTATATAGATTTATATTGATAGTTTCTCCCAAAGGGATTCATTCTGATTTACATCCATTATCTGCCAGGGACTCAAGAACTAACAATTAATTTTTATTAAGACAGACGTTTATCAGCCAGGTACCAGCATATCATTTGTAAATGAGATTATTAGACCTGTTTATCACTAACAGATGAGAAGGAGATAATGGTTTAAGCCCTCAACTTAAAACTATTCGTTTAGTGACTGTTTGAAATTACAACCGCACTGAAAAAAGGGGCATCATCATTTTTCAGATTTATAACTTTCACAGCATCCCCACGGTGATGTGATCAAAATTCAGGCACTTGACAAGTGGCACGTGTTTATGATAGTCACACTGTTCTGGATCATGTGATGACCATCCCCAGCCAACTTCCAACAAGAAAAATCAATGAGGGAAGCCAGATTGGCTTAATGATCACATGATTCAATTAACAGCTTTATGGGCGTGGTGCTCATCTTCATTTTTTGGCTGAGGGAGCCAGCGTTGTCTGAAGATAATTTCCATAGTCACATGGTCAGCATGGCCATACACCAAAGGTGCATACAATGGTGTTACCTTTCCATCAAAGTGGTACCTATTAATCTACTTGCATTTACATGCTTTCCACTGCTAGGCAGGTAATGAGAGTTCACAATGAGCTTGGGCCTTGAATCTTGGCCAGTGATGATGAATGTCTTTCTGCTCAGATACCAAAATGGTGCACGTGCACGCGATAGCATGTTTGTGTGTGGCCACACCCATAATGCAATGCCCTCCCACCTGGTGCATGTGTGCACAACGCCCCCCCTCCCCAGCATGCGCGCAGGCCTCACTGAAGCCTCCGGATTTCCAGCAGGCCCATTGACCCATTTTTCACCCTCACCAGGCTTCAGGAAAGCCTCCTGAAGCCTGGGGAGGGTGAAAAACACCCTAACAGTCCAAAAACGAACTTCTGGTAAGCCCATTGGGCCCATTTTTTCACCATCCACAGGCTCCAGAGGCTTTTCGAAAGCCTGGGAAAGGCAAAAACAGCCCCCACCCTCTGGAATGCTGAAAATCAGCTGGCCAGTGTGCTTATGCGCTGGAGCTGACATAGATTAGTGGACCAGAGGAACGCTGTCGATATAATTTACTTGGACTTCAGTAAGGCATTTGATAAAGTAGACCATAACCTACTATTAGATAAAGTAGAAGAATGTGGGTTAGACAGCATCACCACCAAATGGATTCGCAACTGGCTGACTAACCGCACTCAACATGTAGTCCTCAATGGAACTGCATCTACATGGAAGGAAGTATGCAGTGGAGTCCCCCAAGGCTCTGTTTTAGGCCCAGTATTCTTCAACATCTTCATCAATGATTTGGATGAGGGGATAAATGGGGAACTCATCAAATTTGCAGACGACACCAAGCTGGCAGGAATAGCCCACACTCCAGAAGATAGGCTTAAGATACAGAAAGATCTTGACAGACTTGAACATTGGGCACTATCTAATAAAATGAAATTCAATTGTGAAAAAAGTAAGGTTCTACATTTAGGCAAAAAAAACAAAATGCACAGGTACAGTATAGGTGGTACCTTGCTCAATAGTAGCAACTGTGAGAGGGATCTTGGAATCCTAGTGGACAACCATTTAAATATGAGCCAGCAGTGTGCAGCAGCTGCCAAAAAAGCCAACACAGTTCTAGGCTGCATAAACAGAGGGATAGAATCTAGATCATGTGAAGTGTTAATGCCACTGTATAGTGCCTTGGTAAGGCCACACTTGGAATACTGCATACAGTTTTGGTCGCCACGATGTAGAAAAGATGTGGAGACTCTGGAAAGAGTGCAGAGAAGAGCAACCAAGATGATTAGGGGACTGGAGACTAAAACATATGAAGAATGGTTGCAGGAGCTGGGTATGTCTAGTTTGATGAAGAGAAGGACCAGGGGAGACATGATAGCAGTGTTCCGATATCTCAGAGGGTGCCACAAAGAAGAGGGAGTCAAACTATTCTCCAAGGCACCTGGGGGCAGGACAAGAAGCAATGGGTGGAAACTAATCAAGGAGAGAAGCAACTTAGAACTAAGAAGAAATTTCCTGACAGTCAGAACAATTAACCTCTGGAACAGCTTGCCTCCAGCAGTTGTGAATGCCCCAACCCTGGAAGTCTTTAAAAAGATGTTAGATAGCCATTTGTCTGAAATGGTATAAGGTTCCTGCCCACGCAGGGGGTTGGACTAGAAGACCTACCAGGTCCCTTCCAACTCTGCTATTGTATTATTGTATTATTGTATAGAGCAATGCCTCGCATGCCCTCAGATATGGCTCCATGTATCACCTGTGGCATAGGTTCGCCATCTAAGCTGTCAGCTCTCCAGCTAACAAGCTCAGCATCTTTAACCACTGATCCATCATGTTGCCCTTTTCTTTACATTAAGGATCATAGAAAGATGACCTCCAGACCATTGCTTCCTTTAACTCTATGTTGTTTATAAGGCATAGGTCTTTCCTAGGCCTGCCTGGAGATGCCAGGGACTCAGAGTCACCTACATAATTATTCAGCTTCTATGTCTTCCCTGTTTCATTCCCGCTTTCTCTTTTATTTCTCTGAAAATGCTGTTGGTTTGGGGTTTTTTTTATAGCAGGATTACTGATAAACTATGTGCAATACTGCCATCCTCAATCAAGTTTTATAGTTGTTTCAAAGAGTAAAAAAATAAACGAAACCATGGAAAATCCAAAGAATGAATACCCCGGCCGCAGTTGAGTTCTACGCTAAATAAAATAAAGGCATTTCAGTTTCACTGAAGGGAAAATCTGATAATGCATTTATTGATGTATGCAATAAAATCTGAAGTGTAAAATATCCTATTTGTATTACAAGGTGAATAAGACAAATGGCAACATTACACACACATACACACACACACACTGTGCAAGAGAGAAACCAGGATGCATATATCAGCAAACATGTAAGGCAAGCAAAAATCCACAGAAATCTAAAAACTTATTATCGAATGCTACAGTCTTTCATTTGGGGCCTGAATTTATGAGGAAGGTAAAAGACATCCTTGTAGTATGATGATGCATCTTTATTTCCAAATAGTTTTCATAGATGTGTGTATATGTAAAAATGATTAATGTAAGTCATAGACTGGGACCATGAAGCAAATGATGGATGAATCTGTGAGGCTTTGCCCCAAAGCGATCCGCTTTCCGGAGCCTCAGAGTTACTTGACACATTTTAAATATATATTGATATGTTAAAGGGAGGGAGGGAGTGTATGGGTGAGAGAGACAGATCAAACAATGGGATGCTTGTATGGAAACTATTATCCACTGCTGCTAGATAAAAGAAAAGAGATGACCGTTTCCTGCCAATCTTGAATGATTACTTGGATGGTCCTATATAGGAAGTAACAACATTGTACTTCTATGCTACTATTTCCTGCTTGCCCCCATTCCTGTACAATCGGTACTTAGTGCGTCTCCTGCAACAAGATCTAATGTTTTTCTTCTTCTGTCTCAGCACGGCTTCTCCCCACTGCTTTGATTTATTCTCACTTTTGCAAATCACTGTGCTATGCGACAGAAGATGCCTTTGGAGCCCTTGTGGTAGTTCAGCAAGGAACAGAACTGTTATCGCTGCAAGAGGCAAATTTCACTGGCATCGGGATAAGTGTCTGAGGGGAAAAAGAGAGAGAAATAGGAGGAGGAAGATAGGCAAGGCTGAAGGACTCAAAACGAAGAGAGATCGCTTTCTTACAGATGCCATTAAACTCAAAAAGGCTAATAGGAAAAGGATGTAGAGTACCTCCTTGAGGAAAAAAATATGTTTATACATTGGCTAAGATAATAGGAGTATAGGTGCATTGTTGTATATTTGCATCAGGTCAGATTATATATGTATATATAAGTATATAATAGGGACCCTGTGGCTCAGTGGCTAAGACGCTGAGCTTGTTGATCAGAAAGGTCGGGAGTTTGGCAATTCGAATTCCTAGCGTTGCGTAACAGAGTGAGCTCCCATTACTTGTCCCAGTTTCTACCAACCTAGCAGTTTGAAAGCATGTAAAAATGAAAGTAGGAAAATAGGAACCACCTTTGGTGGGAAGGTAACAGCGTTCCATGCGCCTTCGGCGTTTAGTCATGCCGGACACATGACCACAGAGATGTATCCAGACAGCGCTGGCTCTTCGGCTTTGAAATGGAGATCAGCACCGCCCCCTAGAGTCGGGAACGACTAGCACATATGTGTGAGGAGAACATATATGTGTGTGTGTGTTTTTCAAAAAATGAAAAGTTACCATATAATTCCAAAAGTTTTATCTATCATCTGATAAATTACTTCCATCTCAGTGAATCAAGTGAGAGAAAATAAGTGTGCCATTCATTTATGTTAATATTGACTATTTTGTCTTCTGTCATCAAAGCCAATATAGGAAAGATCAGTTCTAACTGTACACAAAAACTGAAGTATTCAAGTTATTGCTTTCTGGGGGTGTTAATCACAAAGAGTTTAAGGTGCATGCATATTTACATGCATCCAACTTCCTGTTATATTTCTCTTGATATAACCACCTCTGACCATAGAACAAAGTAGGCTGAAGCAGGCTCATTTTCACTTATTCTGTGTAATTCATTCCTTTCCTGCTTTCTACCAACATTTATACCCTAAACATTACTTAAGGCATTTTCACATTTTAATAAACTTAGTAAAGTACATATTTCATATACTTGCTCTGATTTTTGCCATTTCAAAAAAAAATAATACAACCATTCAGTCCATTTTCTACCTTGGGTGTGATACATTCAGTTTCTTCTCCATGCTTTTATTGCATAATATAATCTACCTAACATTTGCTGCAAATCGCTCAGGTTCTCAAACAACGTGGCATTGTCTGAATGGAAAATTATGCACTCATTCATGCCCTCCAACCACAAACTCATAAGTACAAACATTACTTCACTATTTATCATAAATACATAAACAGCCAAGGGAAGATAACACTTTTGCTCCCTGCTCAACAATGAACCATTCACTAAAGATTTCATTTATGACAGGCATGAATGGCATTTATTTCTATCTATGTGCTGCTCTTACTGAATTCAAGCATATTTCATCTTAAATTCCATTGTTGCCCCAAACATTCCCTAATCTAAATCTATCCCCTCTGTCATATACTTTCTATAAACCAACAAATATACCGATGTGTTATTTCTCATATTCATGCATTTTCTCAATGACCTGGTCAAGAGCAAAGATGTGGTTTGCACATCACTGCCCAGTAATAAAACTACACTAACCTTCCCACGGTTTTCCCCCCCTCCAATTTACTCACCTATGCTTTCCATTAGAATTCTCCCAAGTGTATTTCCAGGCACACTTTGTTCATTTGTTTTATTTACTAAAACATAATAAAAAGAAGATGAGTAAAACAATAACTAAAAATAAAAAGAAGGCGCCACACTAGCAGCAAGCATATGTGGGCACAACTGCTTCTCTTTCATGGATTGATAACATTTCAAATAATAGTTTCAATAAAGAATGACCATTTTTCACAATAATTGTGCATGTGTGATCTACAGCTGTAAGAAGCTTTTTATTTGTTTATTTATCAATCAAATTTATATCCTGCCACAATGAAAAGACTCTTGGCGGCTCAAAACATAGCAAACCGAATAACAGTACAGGAGACCATAAATACAGGCAGTCCTCAACGTACGACCATAATTGAGCCCAACATTTCTATTGCTAAGTGAAACATTTGTTAAGTGAACTTTGCCCCATTTTTATGACCTTTCTTGCCACAGTTGTTAAGTGAATCACTGCAGTGGTAAAGTTAGCAACACAGTTGTTAAGTGAATCTGGCTTTCCCCATTGACTTTACTTATAGGAAAGTCCCAAAAGGAATCACGTGACCCAGGCAGTGTCATAAACATGACTCAATTGCAAAGCATCTGAATTTGGGTCATGTGATCATTGTAAGTGTGAAAGATGGGCATACGTCGCTTTTTGTAGTGATGTTGTAACTTTAAATGTTCACTAAATAAACTGTTTTACAACTACCTCTACAAATAAAAATTCCCAAACTCAGCATCAGGTCCCCAATATCTCCGGAAAAGTTCTGCCTTTTCTGGAAGGCAGATAATGTTGGGGGCCATTCCCTGGAGAAACATCACTGGAAAACCACCCTTCTGGACTTTGGCCCTCCTATCTTCCTGGAAACGTAGGGCAATCAGTTGCTTCCACTGACATGATCAACGTAATCTGAGGGCAGAACAAGAAGCACCTGAGGGCAGAACAAGAAGCAATGGGTGGAAACTAATCAAGGAGAGAAAAGCAACTTAGAACTGAGGAGAAATTTCCTGACAGTTAGGACAATAAATCAGTGGAACAGAAGTTGCCTCCAGAAGTTGTGAATGCTCCAACCCTGGAAGTCTTCAAGAAGATGTTGGATAGCCATTTGTCTGAAATGGTATAGGGTTTCCTGCCTAGGCAGGGGGTTGGACTAGATGACCTCCAAGGTACCTTCCAACTCTGCTATTGTATTGTGATGAGGCCAGATGTCATGAGAAGATGTGGCCCACAATGGTTATTGTTTTAAGCAATCAGTTGTCGCCAACTCATGATGACTTTATAGACAAGTGCTTTCCATGCTATCCTGCCCAGGACAGCTTCTTTCAGTTGGTAGATGATCATCTTTGTATCAGTTTTGATATTATCAAGCCAGATACCTCTTTAAATTATTCATAAGTCATCAAGTCTTCAGTCTACTGAGGAACTGGAGGTAAAAATTGACTTTCCAATGTCAAAGGACTAGATTCATAGCAAGAAGCTAAGAACCCATTTCCACGGCACAGCTATCTGTTTTCATCTAACATATAAAGTAGTTTAAAAAATGGCATCCAAAAATATTACATTTTGTCTCAAAGTCAAATTATATATACATAATATATCAGCTCAGCTGATCAAGGAGGAGAACCTGTGGCCTAGTGGCAATTACAACTGCCTCACATGTAATACTTCCCAGGTTCAAATCCCAGTAAGGGTATGGCTAGCTGATGAGAGCTAAATAGCTTGAAATAGATCTATACTAGTCTCCCTTTATTTATTTATCAGCACAAATGTAACACACACACACACACATTTTCAAATGTTTGCATGCTTAGTGGCAATTACAACTGCCTCACATATAATACTTCCCAGGTTCAAATCCCAGTAAGGGTATGGCTATCTGATGAGAGCTAAATAGCTTGAAATAGATCTATACTAGTCTCCCTTTATTTATTTATCAGCACAAAAATGCATGCATGCATGCATACATACATACATACATACATTGCAAATTGTCCTAAAAATGTGAGTTCCAGGTGTAGTTATAAAAGAAACAGACATTGTGATGTCTGTAATCGGTTGGATGAACCTAGCACACGTATAATGGCCAAATCGATTAACATTGAATAAGGCAGATATCTCTTTAATGACTTTATCACTCTGATGGTGTTAGCAGTTGCTAATGAAAGCTAAGTGAGAAACAAATCTTAAAGTTCTGGAGATCACAATGTCTGTTTCTTTTGTGTGTGTATGTGTGTTTGTGTGTGTATGAGTGTGTGTGTGCGTATATACTGTGTCCCTTGTTTATTTATTTATCAGCACAAATGCAACACACACACACATTTATATATAATGTTGCATTTGTGCTGATAAATACATAAATAAAGGGAGACTAGTATAGATCTATTTCATGCTATTTAGCTCTCATCAGCTAGCCATACCCTTACTGGGATTTGAACCTGGGCAGTATTACATATCAGGCAGTTGTATTAGCCACTAAGCCATAGGCTCTCCTCATTTATCAGCTAAGCCAGGGGAATAAGTACAAGTATTTCCATTCATTCTTGGGGGTGTTTCATTAATTGTCTTTATTCATACATTTGCCCATCTCTTTTGCAAATGGCTTTATGATATTTTCATTCATTCTTTGAGGTGTTTCATTCATTTTATTCATTTATTGGATTTATATAGTTGCCCATCTTATTTGCAAATATTAGTCCTGGAAATGGGGGGTACTCCAACACTGGAGCTTTTCAAGAAAAGAATGGACAGCCTTTTGTCCGGAATGGTATGACTTGTCCTACTTGAGCAGTGGCTTGGATTAGAACAGGGGTGTCAAACTTGTTTCATCACAGACTCGTCACGTGATGTATTGTGATTTTTTCCTCCTTCGTTAAACCGGGCATGGGTGTTAGATCTCGGGAACAGAGGGAGTCCAGACACAGGCTAGCAAAGAAACAAGCCGTTTATTGGCAAGAATAGCGTAGGCGCTAAGAACTATATACAGAAAAACAAAGTGCAGTAGACAGGGGCTCCCGCGTTTGACAGCTACTTATACGCAAGCTGTCAAACGGGGAGCCAATCAGATCGCTTCAGGACCCGGTTTCCCGCCAGTTGCGTCTGGGCCAATCAGACGCGACTGGCGGTTACAGACTGGCTACAGCCTGTTACCATGGTCCTTCCAGGCAGGGTGGAAGACCTGCGACTGGTCGTATGTCGAGACCAGTCGCAAGTCGAGGACACAACAATGGGCGTGGCCAGTGCATGATGCATCCGGGCCACAGGCCACAAGTTTGGCACCCCTAGACTAAAAGAACCTCCAAGCTCCTTTCCAACCCTATTATTTTATGTTCTCTGTTTTGCAATCCATTATTTTTCATGTGCATGTATAAATAATACTAGGCTTAAACCCAGTATCCAAACCAACCCAACTCTTCAAGCAGATACTTGCCAAACAACTGCCAATCGCACATTGCACAGTCTTTACTTTTCCTGTACTCATATTTTATTCCCAGCCAGCCTTTCGTTTTATTTATTCAACATGGATGGTGCTCAACTCCAAATGACGTTCATGTTACCTGTGAATAATTATCTCCATTCACAATACTGTACAATTTTCCTCAACCCAGCAATTAGGAGGTGCATGCAGTATACCAATATACTCAGGATATGCAGAGAGTTTATACATATTTCATTTTGAGAATGTTACCACTCAAATTCTAATACGGAGTCTGTTTAATTCATGAAGGATAAAGATCAAAATGCAAGTTTAAATAAGACACGAGAATGAAGATAACTGATATAAGGTTCTGACTAAGAAACAGAGCTCGAGAGTTGACTAAAATAAAGTTCAGGCAGAAATCACACAGGGCTCTGTCTGAGGCTGCCTGTAGCTTGAGCAAGTGTCCTCAGAGGAGGACTTGGAATTAGAGAAAAGACACAAGAGATTTCCTAATACACAGTTCTGAAATCTGTCCTTTCTCCCAGTCAAAAACAACTTAATGGCACATAATCAATCACTCAATTAGTAATCTGACCTTTGCCCGAAAAGAAGCAATGTTGCGGTTGTAAAGAAAGGGGGCAGAAAGAGAGGGGAACTGGCAGAGTTCAGCTTTTCTGGAAGCAAAATTTCCTGCTTGCTCAAGCTTTTGGCAAAGACTAAAAGATTTTGCGGAGGGAAAAGAAAGAAAAAGAAAAAAGAAACCCCAACAGTGATGTTCTTTTGAGCCTGCTTTCTGAAAAATAGATCTTCTGGAAGGCTTGTCAAGATGGCCAGAAAGCAAATCCAGTTGAAGTGACTACAGTGGCAATGAAGGAGCAAAACAAATATCGGTTTTGACTGTGATCATTCCTGCCCGAGTGCCAAGGCAAGATTGCATTAATGGTCAGGTTCCAAGTGTTCGTTATAAAAGACAAACAGAAAGAGAGAGAGAGAGAGAGAGAGAGACTGGTAGGGGAAAGTGTGTAAAGGTTCCAATGTAGAAAAAGGAATCCTTCCAAAAATACCACAGATGCTCTGTGGCTTTGAGGAGCTTTCTGCTAAACAGCCAGAGTGCATACATTTGAAACAAGGGAGGAAGGAGCTCGTATGAAACTACCAAGTGAAACACATACAGCCTCAAAAAAAATCATCAATAATTTTAATAAAAGTACGATCTGGTATAGAAAATAGGTTTTCCCTGTAAAAATGTAAAGGTTTCCCTGTCCAGTCATGTCTGACTCTTGTTCTGTTTCTTGGCCAAGGGAAGACATTTTCTGTGGTCATGTGGCTCAATCACTCAATCAAATTTTTATTTGTATACCGCTCCCTCTCCCCGAAGGGACTCGGGGCGGTGCACAGGGGATTATAAAAACATACAAACATACAACAATATAAATATCTAAAATCCGATTAAACTACTATAGCCCTGCGCTAAAACCTAAAATCCTAAAACACTAAACCCCCCTAAAAACCCAATTAAAAATTTTAATATACAGACTGGAGGCAGGAAAGATAAATTAGGCCAGGCCGGCCTGCTGGAAGAAATAGGTTTTGAGCTTTTGGCGGAAGGAGCGGAGGTCCGGGGTTGTTCTGAGGTCGGGGGGTAGGTCGTTCCATAGGATAGGGCTTGCGACAGAGAAGGCCCTTCCCCTGGGAGTCGCCCGCTGGCATTGCCTAGTGGACGGCACCTGGAGAAGTCCCTCTCTGTGCGAACGAATCGGTCGAAGGGATGTATGGGGCAGGATGCGATCTCGCAGATAGCTAGGTCCCGTGCCATGGAGCGCTTTGAAGGCTGGCATGGTTATACCCAGAACTCTGTTACCTTCCCATGGAAGTGGCATCTGTTTATCTACTTGCCTTTGCATGCTTTCGCACTGCTGGTACTGTGTCCTTTTATAGTTTCAAGAACTCAGTTACAATCCCCATCATTTAAATATTTCCTCATACTTCTTTGTGTCTCTGATTCCAGTGATTTCTGAGAAAGATCTCTTACTTCTAGGACTTTTGATTACCTTTGAGGGCATGGTGGAAGATGGTTTGAGAGCAGAAGTTTTCAGAAGTTATTTCTCTTTTCGTGTGTTTCCTATTTGGAACTTCATTTCTAAGGCCAACACGGTAGACTCCCAATACAAACACACACGTGAAGAAGTAGTAAGTCTTTTTAGCAATTTTTACCCCCTCTAAATGAGCATGGTCTGGTTGTTCAAAAATCGCACTTTTGAGCAGCTCTAGATTAACACTTCTGGCTAGGTTGTAGGAGTTTAGGATACCAGGTCTAGTCTGCAAAAGCCGGAAAATCATTAGATGACAACAAAGAGATTGCATCTAGTGCTTTATCTGGATTTTGCAGCGAGGATATAACAGAATAATAACAGAATAATAGAGTTGGAAAGGACCTTGGAGGTCTTCTAGGCTCAATTCAGTATTTTAAAAATGATTTCCAAATAGGTATACATAAATGTCCTTTCATTTAATAACTGCAGTGATTCAATTATACGCTGTGGCAAACAAAGATCCTAAAATTAGGTGTAACTCACTTAACTGTCTTCCTTAGCAATAGAAATTCTAGTTCCAATTTTGGTCATAAGTCGAGGACTAATTGTACCTCCACGTAGGCTGCTCAGCCACTAGCTGAGTAGCAGAAAAATGCCATTTTGAAGCTTTCTTAAGAGGAGTTGACATTTGACAACCAGTTCTCTGCCCGGTGGCTGAGTGGGTGTGGCCTACTTGGCCTCCTGCGCCATGGTGGGGAGCATTTCCATCCTTCCCAGCCTCCAGAGGTTTTCCTCGAGCCTCTGGGAATGTGAAAACAACCTCCCCCAGGTTCTGGAGGCCCACCGGAGGCTGGAAACGGGTTTGTTTCCGGACCTCCGGAAGGCCTGTTTTTCACCCTCCCAGAGCCTCTGCGTGGGCCCTGCACTTACCTGTCATCCAAAACAGACCCTGTGGAGACTCCTGAGACGGGAAGGGTGGGGTGACAGGGCCATCCAGTCCAGCAAACCAGATGTAAAATTAGCATCCGATTCACCCGAACCAGTCCAAACTGGCTGAATCCCACCCCTGGTTTCACCGCCCTGAGTCCCGCAAGGGAGAAGGGCAGTCTAAAAATTTAATAAATCCTAATCCTAACACAGGGGTCCGCAACCTCCGGGCCACGGACCGGTGCCGGTCTGTGGCTTGATAGTAACCGGGCCGGAGTGAGCGGCGGAGAGAGTAGCGCAACTCTTAGGAAAGTGTAGCAAATGCTCCGCTATCCCGGCGGCTGGCCGGGGCGCTCCCTAGGGGCAGGATGGGTGCAACGGCCTGCATTGGGGGGGTTTAGGGCAGCACCTGGCCCTGCACAGGGGGAAGAGGCTGGTAGGCCCTCCTGCCCGGGACACAGCCCGTCCTTCCCTGCCCCTGCCGAGGATCCTTTGCCCGGGAACCCCTGGCAGCTTTCCCTCCCGGTTGCACATGACCACCAAACGCGCGCGCGGCACACGTGACTCGACTCACCCGCTGGAGGCTTCCACCGGTCCACCGAATTTTTTTTACATGAAACCAGTCCTTGGTGCCAAAAAGGTTGGGGACCCCTGTTCTAACACACCTAATAAACCTACCAAACTAGAATCATCCTGCATTGCAAATAAACTTGATGAGACACTAGTCTTCTCTTCAGGATGGTATCTGATTTATGCTAGGTGTTATTTCCTTTATTTTTCACCACAAGGTTATTTAATTGACCTTCAAATATAATTCCGAGACAGATTCTTTATATTCATGCAACCATTCCATCTACGGCATTCAGTTATTCAAACAGGCCTGTAAAAACATCCCCCCCCCCCCCCGCAACTAGTCAATTCACTTATCACGGAACAAGGGGACCACCTAGTGGCCAAAAGAGTCAATCCAGTTATATTTGTTTTTCTGTAACGTTTTCTGATCCGATCCTGAAATTCAGAAATGGTTGATAAGGTCTAGGCAGGGGGGGGGAACAAACAAAACAAAGACCTCAGATGCAATATGTCACTTGAATTGTCCATCTTTTTCCTGCTTTGTAAAAGCTGTGCCTTTTATTCCTTTCAATTCCCCAACTAGGTTCTCAAGTGGTTTTTCCCCTGCACAACTTCCCATTTTTTCTCTTTTGCTGCCCTCTCGTGGTCTCTTTGCGAATCTTTCCATTGCCCTATTTTTAAAAACCTTGATTAGGTTTCACAGATGTATTTCCTTTTGCTAAGTTAGAGGTAATGCAATTCATAAATAAGTATGAATTTAGTTTAGAGATTAAAGGAAACAAGCTTTATTTTTTTAAATCTATCTAGTTTACACATATTACATTTTTTAATAATCATTTTTTGAAGAAATTCCTCCAAATTATCATTTCAAGCCCTAATTATAATATAATTAATATATATGCTCTGGCTAGTGTCAACTTTGATGGTGACCAACCTCTGCATTCTTTTGCGGCCCTGGTTTCCTTTTACCATTAATTCTTCCAAACATAAATGCTTTCTCCAGTGAATTTGCCACATTATATGATATTCATCTATTTACCGATTTAAAAACAAGCCTTTATCAGGTGACAAGCTAGGTAACAGTTCTTGACAATCAAGCTGCTTTTTCCCCTCAATATTTTGCTTTGGTCTCTGTTTTACTGCCAAATTATTTATAAATGCCAATGCTGACCTTAAGGAATTGTCAAGCAGGATCTATCAAGTGGTTTTAAAAAGCAGTTAGTGTGTATGATTCTGACTCACAGGTCTTTTCCTGGCCATTTTTATTCAGGCTGCACATACACAACAGGACCCACTATTTGGCGACAAGAAACAACATAAAATAAAATGTTTCAGTGGGAAATATCCTTCCATGACAGGAGTAAGTCAATACTGATGGTTATGGATTCTTCATTAGACGATGTTTTTGAACTGTGGTGTTGGAGAAGACTCTTGAGAGTCTCTTGGTTTCCAAGGAGATCATATCAGTCAATCCTAAAGGAAATCAACCTTGACTGTTCCTTGGAAGGATAGAAACTGAAACTCAAATATTTTGGCCACTGAATGAGAAAAGAGGACTCATTGGAAAAGACCCTGATGTTGGGAAAGAATGAAGGGGAAAGGAGGAGGCGATGGCAGAGGGTGAGATGGTTAGATAGTGTTGTCGACGTGGTATGTGTAGCTTTGAAAAGACTCCGGAAGATAGTGGAGGACAGGGGGGTCTGGCATGCTGTGGGGTTACAGGCAGAAGTGGTATTCAGCAGATTCTGACCAGTTCTGGAGAACCGGTAGCGTTAATTTTGAGTAGTTCAGAGAACCAGTAAGTACCACCTCTGACTGTCCCCGCCCTATCTAGTCTCTGTCTCCCTAGTCCCAGCTGATCGGGAGGAAATGGGGATTTTGCAGTAACCTTCCCCTGGAGTGAGGAAGGAATGGAGATTTTACAATATTCTTCCCCTGCCACACCTACCAAACCACACCCACCAAGTCATGTCATGCCCACCAAGCCACACCCACAGAGCCAGTGGTAAAAAAAATCAAATCCCACCACTAGTTACAGGGAATAGGGCATGACTTAGCGACTGAGCAACAATTCGTTTTGAAAAAGTTTTATTGGGTTTTATAAATTTTTTACAAATAGGGTAAAGGGTAAAGTGTAAAAAGACATTTTGAGAACTTGCACGTCGAAGTCGTCGACTCCTTCCGAGACTTTATAACAGAATATAGATAATACATTTAACTTTCATTTGTACTACAAAGTAGAGAGAAATGCAAATATATCATTGTAAAAAACTATGCTAGCAAACATGTATAAACATCCAAACAATTATTATGTTATATTGAAATAAAGTCACTTTTGAGATCTAAGTCTTTTGGCAATTGTATCTTCTTCTCCCTGGCCCCCAGCGGGCGGGGCCGCGGCACCTCTGCTCCCCCATTTTCATCCTCCAGGATTGAGGAATGTTTTTTGAGAAAGGCTTTCGCCTCTGCAATTGTTTTAATTCTTACTCTTCCTCCCTCCCAGAACACCAACATTCCCTCTGGCATCACCCACTTAAACCAGACGCCCTGTTTAAATAATCTTTTAGATAAGAAGGAATACTTCCGTCTTATCTCTCTAACCTTCTTCGGGACCTGCTTCAAGATAGCGATCTCTTTCTGTTGATAAACTAAAGGACTGTCTCTCTGCATCCTCAAGATCCTTTCCCTTGTCAACCTTCTAACAAATTTAATATGTATCTCTCTGGGTACTTCATTTATCCTGGCATATGCTGAATTTATTCTGTATATCAAATCAATGTCCCCCCTAATCTCGTCCTTAGGTTTGTGTAAATAATCTGTTAAAATTGTGCACATTAAATCAGTTAAATCTTCACCAGACTCCTCAGGAACATTCTGAAATCTTAAAAAATATGACATCCTTTCAAAATCCATCCTAGACATATGACCAGTTAAATCCCCAATTTCATTATTAATACTTTTAAGCTCTCCCTTTGCCCCAACTAACCCCACCTCCAGCTCATCAGTCTTTTGTGTATTTTCCATTAATTTCTTCTGTACCTCCAAAAGTTCTAACTTAGAACTGACTTGATCCTTTCTCATTTCTTTAATTTCTTTCACCAAGGTCTGAAGCGTTTCTTCCATTGCTGTTAATCTAGCATCCGTATCAGGTTTTTCAGGTAATATTGAAGTGATTTTAGGCTGATGTGTCTGCTTTTTTGAAGCCATGGTGAATAATTTAAGTCTGTGTCAGTAAGATGGCGTCTGCTGGAAAGGAGCTAGTGTGGCAGAAGAAGAGCAAATTCCAATAAACAAAGTCTTAGTTGTTACCTAATTAAAGTCCAGAGAGAGACCAAATTTTTACAATCCCATAGAAAAAAGAAAGGCACTTTAGGGAAGGGACCAATTAATCAATTACAAACAATCCTAAGTAAAGAAAAAGAGAGGCAGTCCCATTCACAAGGGAATGTCAGCAATCATCCATGAATAGTGTATCTCAGGAGAACAAAGGAACGCCATCTTCCCCGCCCAGCTGGAAGCCACCGGGAAGTAACAAAGTAGAAAAATGCTTCTTTATTGCCAGACTTCGATTCTAAGTATTCACGATCATTCCGGAAAGACTTTCACTCACGTTTAGAAAAGTTTGAATGCAGGTTTCTGCGCTTCCTCAAGCCTGAGAAGCAGTTTCAAAACGCCGCTTTTCTTCCGTTCCAAGGGGGGGGTTTCACAAACTCCCCCCTCCATCGTTTTGTAAAGCAAAAGTTGCAAGCAGAAAGAGAAAGTCACTCACAATCCACTCTGCAGCGAAGAGTCTCAGCTGTGCCTCCGACTCCAGCGATTCAGCCCTCTCACAAAGCATTAGATGTTCCGGTCCTCCTTCAGCAAAGGGAACCAAGCCCCCCGCAGCATGTTCCTTTACTCCTGGGTCGAGGACAAGGACCCCCCCCCCCGACCGCCGTCGGGATAGGGAAGTTCCAGCGAGCCGACCGTACGGCAGGAATCCTTTAAAAGGAATTCCCTGCCCCGTTGGGGGCCGTAAAAGAAGCAAAACGGTGGACTAGTCCCATGACTCGACCGTTGCCTCCGGGAAACCGGAAGGAAGTCGCGACTGAGCTACAATTGACTACGCTTGGGCTATGATCTGTATCCCTTGGAAATTTAAAAATACCTTGACTGTGGCAAATTTTTCAACTGTAAACCTAACTGAGGTGGTATCATTTTAGCTACATCAGAAGAAGCAGTTGGAGCTGCTTTGAGTGACGTTCTATTTATGATGATCCAAGAAAGAATCCCCATTGTCGTCTACAGTGCTGTTGTCTCCACAGGGACAAGAGAGAGAGAGAGAGAGAGAGAGAGAGAGAGAGAGAGAGAGAGAGAGAGAGAGAGAGAGAGAGAGAGAGAGAGAGAGACAGAGACAGAGAGACAGAGAGACAGAGAGAGAGTCTGCTAGACACAAAGCAGGAGGATATCATCTGAATCTGTTTCAGTGAATCCTTGATTTCTGTACTCTGATACTTCAAAACCATCTGTGTTAATTTTTTTAATTAAACATTCTGTTACTGCAAAGCCCTGCTCTTTCATTTGGGTACAACCACAGCGAACGGCAAGTGTGACAATGAGAACAGGCAAAATCATAAGGAAAGACTGAAGTGTAGAGGGAGGAACTGACTTTTCTGCTGTGCTGAACTGCGACCCACATGGTCTGCCAAAATCCCTTGTCTTGCCAGCAGGGCCTTTGATGAGCCACTTACAAATGTCCAAAGAAGGTACTTGTACATACATTTGAGCTCCAAAATGTTTGGCAATTGAAGTGCTAATTTGTGAAATTGATTAACTCCAGCCATTTGTACATTAATTTAAGTGGTAATAAAACGAGAGAAGTTACCCAGCACTTAATCCTGAACGTACATACAATCTAATCTAAAACGTTAAGCACCAAAATGTTTAGGCCTGCAGCACGAACCATTATGTATATCGCATTCTATTTTCTTTCTCCCTTGACTTGGTCGATAATTAACACTACTATCATTTTTTTTAAAAACAAAATTACAAAGCACTTATGCAAACATACTTTGTTCATGTAATACAAAGGAGACCAGACTCTTTTTTTTTTTAAATAACTGGTTCCCCAAAGATCTAGCTGTGCAGGTAAAAAGATAAAGCTGCAGCAACAGAGATGTTTTCATTTGTATGTACTGACAGCAACTGTTTCAAAGTACGACAAGGAATAAAAGATCAAGAGATCCCATTAATTATTGGACTGCAAACTCTTATGTTCAGGCTTGCCTTTCTCTTTCATGTTTATCTTCACAAGAGATGTTAATTATTTTGTTATTTAAGCCTGCCTGCCTAAAAATATCTAATTCAAGGGCACATTTTAAAAATAATGTTCTGCTAAATCCTTCTCTGCCTTAATTGATTCCAAATTGTAAAGTTGCATATATAATAATTATATCCTACGCTTTTCAACAGGAACTTAGGGTGATTTAGCTGGACAGATTTCAATTTTTGACAAATCAAAATGTGATTCAAGATGTGCAAAGGTAATAGGTTATCAGCTTTTGTTTTGTTTTCTCCCCTCTGCCCCCCCACTCCCTCAACCAAGCATGGTGGTTTGGATGAATCTACCAGGTTAATCTACCTCACTGGGCGGTTGTTCTTAGGTAAAACTGAAAAAAATGGGATAAAAATCTATGAAATAAATATTTGCCATGCTTCAAAGTCAAGAAAGATAGGGTGTAACAACAGCCTTCTGACCTGGGTAACCTTGAAATTAATTAGATGGACTTATATACACCTGGGTATATAAGTATAAAAAATTCTACTCAACTGATCAAACTTGTCTGAACCAAAAGATAAAAATATGTAACTCATCATTAACTTGTCATTCTCATAGTTATGTTTCTAAACCCAAAATGTTAGGATACCGTTATATAAATTATGATATGTATCTATCATAATTTCAATAAAGAGTGATGAGGAATTTTACTGAATCCAGAAGTTTCAAAGAATGGCCTTGTATTATTCAAATTCCAAAGAAGTCATTTGGCTAAGGTTAACAGCTCATTTGTACTTCACTGATTTAAACACTAGAAAATTAAAGATCTGTTCTCTATCTATCTATCATCTATCTATCTATCTATCTATCTATCTATCTATCTATCTATCTATCTATCTATCTATCTATCTATCTATCTATCTATCTTTTTGTTTATCAAATTTTGACACTGCCCATTTCACTATCCAAATGATTCTGGGCAATTTACAGAAGCAAATAATGAAACCATATAAAAGACATATAATTATAAACAGAATTATAAAGAGAATGAAGAACAAAACAAGGACAAAGTTAAAAGACAAGTTAAAAAGACGGAGGAAGCTTCCTCGGGACATCAGCCATCCCTGTGGTAGCATGCCAGTCTTCGATCCTCATGCCAATTGGCAAAGTCAGCTCTTCACATTTTTCCGAAAGGTCAGAAAAATGGGGGCAATTGTGAAGCCAGGATTTTCCACAGGGCAGGGGGCAATTAGAATAGAGACTCTTTTCTTACACCCCATTAAGATCTGTAATATTGCAGGCCTGCCTGCCTGCCTGCCTGCCTGCCTGCCTGCCTGCCTGCCTGCCTGCCTGCCTGGGATGGGTCGATGTAATTCGGACAATTCCTCAGGTAATCTGGTCTCAACCAACATCTTGAATTGGACCTGAAAGCAAATCAGCACCTAATGCAATTCATGCAGCAGAGGTGTTATATATACTTCAGAGTCCCAAAACTGTTGCAGTTCTGCACCATCTGCAGCTTCTCGATAAGAGTAACCCCATGTACACCACATTGCAATAGTCCATATGGGAGATGAGCAAATTATCAAGGACTGACAAAAGGGCTTCCTAATGCAAGAAGGGGTGCAACTAGTACACAAAATGAAGTTGAGCAAAGGCCCTCCTAGCCATAATTGATAGATAGATAGATAGATAGATAGATAGATAGATAGATAGATAGATAGATAGATAGATAGATAGATAGATAGATAGATAGATAGATAGATAGATAGATAGGATAGATTTTTATACCCACCTACTGTACCTCTCACATGTAACTTATTTTTGTCCTCATTTTATGCTGTTTAAAATAAATATTTAGTTTAATTTTAGATGGATTGCACATCATGCCTTTAACAACTGTCCTATTTGTTCTCAGTAATGTAAGTATACCAACAGCAGTTATTATGAATGGAGAGAATAAACTGAATACTGCTCCTTAGGAAATACATATTTTAACTCCAACATGGCCAACATGTAAATATACATGTACTGTACAAATATTATCACATACAAGTTAATTATAGGAGAAACTGTACCTATGGATCAGTTTATGTTGTGCAGTCCCTAGATCCAAATATCAGACGTCACACAATGCCATGGTTTTTGTCAAAAATGGAGAATCACCTGGTATTATCTCATTGAAATTAAGATGGCCTATGAGCATGTTATCGGGTTGAAGAGGTACTTTTACTAAGTGCTTCAGGTCCCCAAAACATAATATTGTACATAATTCTCCAAATTATGCTGCAGACTTTACTCTTTGAGATGTTTAATAGGTTTCATTACTTTCCATCCCAAGTATATTAAATTTAGGAACCAAAAGACTATGGTTTAATCCACATAGCTTAGTTTGCCAATAAATAAATAAAAATAAAGGTTTGCGATCATGAATTATTATTAGATTTATATACCACCTTTATTGATACAGCTCAAGGCGGCATACATAATGCTTCTGCCTATTTCCTCACAAGCATCCTGTGAGCTGGGTTGAACTGAACAAGAGCATCCAACCCAAAATCACCCAACAAAGTTTTAGAATAGAGTAGAGTAGAGTAGAATTGAATTGAATTGAATTCTTTATTGACCAAGTGTGATTGGACACACAAGGAATTGGTCTTTGGTGCATATACTCTCAGTGTACATAAAAGAAAAATACATTCGTCAAGAATCATAAAGTACAAAACTTAATGATAGTCATAGGATACAAGTAAGCAATCAAATCACATTAGGAAACAATCAATATAAATCATAAGGATACAAGCAAAAGTTACAGTCACACAGTCGTAAGTGGGAGGAGATGGGTGATAGGAACGATATCTAAGGAAGGACCAGGATTCAGACCCCTTGAGAGCTGTATGCAACGAAATTTTAATGTATGCCAATTACTGTACATTCAAAATGACAATAAAGTTATTCTAAGTCTAAATCTAACTTTTGCTGGACAAGGAGCCCTTGCTTTTTTCTCCCTGAAAATGTAAGAATTCGCATCTAATGATTCCTACCTAGTTTATACTATTATGTAAAAGTAAAACGTTTTTAAAAATGCATTATACTCCCTTCCATTGCTTTAAAATCCATTCCCTGAATTTGGGGAATAGTTTAAGCAACTTTAAAAAAAATACTTTTAATTGTAGCGTCTCGGATGAACAACGGCATCCTTTGCAACTGTTACTCATCTCCCGGTAACCTCAAAGTAACCTGCCCCCTTCTTTCTCCTATTTTATTTCCTAATATCCTGCCGTTGCATTCATTTTACTGCAGGTGACTTCAGCTACTACTCCTCCTCCTCCCTCCCTCCCTACACTACACGCGCAGATGACTTTCTCAGAGACTCGGAAGTTAGGCGCCACCAAGTAGCGGTCACTTCTCATCTTTCCTTTATTTACGTCGTTTTTTTCTTCTCCTAATACGTAAGAAAGTAGGGAGGAACTCAGCCTGACTTTCCGGGGTTCTCAGAGGGTGAAAGCATTGGAGGCCACGAAGTGCGCCTGCGCCGTCGGTTGAGCAGGCGCTCTTTGTAGTCAGCCGGCCCACAATGCTTTTCGCGTCGCGCAAGGGCGTTCTGGGTCTCTGAGGCGAGGGTTAAATAGCCGGCAAATGGCGGCCTCGAGGAAGGTGGTTACTTTCCGCCTGCCGGTCCTTCCCACCATTGGGGAGATCATCAAATTGTTTAAACTGAAAGCTTCGAAGCAACTGTCTCAGAACTTTCTGTTGGATCTGCGCCTCACAGGTTGGCCGTTGGCGGCGTCTCGGGCGCCCTGGGTGTTGCGGAGGTCCCTCTTTGGAAGGGCGATGGCTGCTTTGCTGACCTGAGAAAAATGTCCCGCCAATATATCCCCCCCCCCCCCCACTAGCAACTTGGGGCTCTCTTAGATACGCCGGAATACCGTTTCCATCATCCTTGTCCTGGGCGGGGAGGATGGGAGTTGTAGTTCAACCATTTGGGAAGCACCGGGTCGGTAGAGACTGAGATACCTGTCTTTTTAAACTCAGTTGATGGGAATGTTTTTTCCAGTTGGCAAAAGTGGCAGTATTCTCTCCTAAGGTGGAAAGAGCGAATTAGATGATGTAGAAAATGTGCATTAAATCACACAACTCACTGCAGAATATGGGTTTTTAATCTATCTCCTTCCCCCTTAAAATTATTTTTCCTTTTTAAAAAAAAATTAAATTGTATTGACGCAAAAGTGAAAGCATGGCCTGCAAAATTCCATTCAGATTTTGGATAGGAAATAAAAATTTGGCCTTTGTTGATTTTTTTTCTTAACTTTTTTTCATTTCTGAATATGAATATTTAAGGAGTGCCCATAGAAGTAGTTATCTGTGCTTTGTTTTGTTATTCTGGTTATCTGAATTTATCCACTTAATTGTCTCAAATAAGCAGCAAGATAAATCACATTGTTGTTGTTTTTTAAAAGATAAATCACATTGTTATTATGACAAAAATAATTATTTTAAATTGTTGGAGGCATACATACCACTTTTTAACTTTTAACTTATCAATGCTGTACTCAAAAAAATGAACTAACTTTTGGAGCGCAAAAAACATGTGTACCACTGTAATATTATCATAGTAAATGTATAATTTGAAGACCAAGTAAATGTAAATTATTGTAATTTTCTCTAGCTGTGCTGTACTGTAAGTTAATTTGTCCAGTTTACTTGATTTAATGATGCAATGATGAATGACTATTTTGAAGTGATAGCATTGCTTACTTTAAGTCAGAGGTGCCAAACTCGTGGTCACATGATGTATTGTGATTCTCCCCCCCCCCCCCCCATTCGCTAAAACGGGTGTGGGCATGGCCAGCGTGCGACGCAGGCTGTGAGTTTGACACCTCTGCTTTAAGTGTTCTGTGCTTGTGAAACCAAAACTGCCACTACTGTATGCTCTTTTTTTCAGATAAGATAGTAAGGACTGCTGGCAATCTGAAAGATATATATGTGTGTGAAGTGGGCCCTGGACCAGGGGGAATAAGTAGATCCATCTTAAATTCTGGTGTTGCAGACTTGTTATTAATTGAGAAAGATTCTCGTTTTATTCCAGGACTCCAGGTACCCAAATATTTTCCAAAATGCTACTGTTGATAATTACCTTTTTACAGGTTAAATTGTATTACATTTTAGTAACTTGGTCCTGACCCTTGTGATCTTCTGGAAATCTCTTTAAATGGCTTTTTCAGCAAGATTTGGGCTATCCTGCCAATGAGGAACTTCTTTATCAGCTCATCCTGTATAATATTCTGATACTTTCCCTTTTATCATCCAGTTTTATTTTAATTGTTTTAAATGGATGTTAACTGTTAATTTTATTGTATGCTGCTCAGAGCCACTTTGTATAACATGGGTGGTTATATAAGATAGACAGACAAATGGACAAAGCTAACCTTGTTTATATATAAACATATTGTTCCTAATTTGGATATCATGGCAGATTTGAAATGACAGTTGATGAGTTAATATTAACTCTTATTCTCAGGTGCACAGCTCTGAGTGTCCATGCAAGGGTTAACTCAGCTCCGCTGCCCATTGGACTGAATTAAAATACTGAGTCCCGCCTTCCTTTCCCATGATCCTCCAGTTTCTTAATTCAGTCCAAGCCCTTCGGATGCATTTCTTTTGAGCTTAGCAAATTTAAAAGTTAAGCATTAGTTTTTTTCCTTTTTACTTTAGTTTTCCTTCCAAGCCTTCCTTTCCACCGACAGCAACAAGCAGAGCCAGCAGGAGCCTTCGTCTTGCCGGAGAAGCCAGAACGCTCACCAGAGCGGCGCGCTTCTCGTTCTCCCGCAGGGGTGGTGAGTGGAGCCTTGGAGCCCCCAGGAAGCATCGCCCTTAGCCTGCTCTACACCGGCGGGGCCGTCCGAAGCCTCGGCAGTCTGTCCGGCACCCGGGAGAGCTGCCTAAGCCAGCTGCAACCCCAGAGAGCCGGAAAGCTCCGCGCTGCATTCCACATGTAGTGGACTGGGCGCGGCCATCTTGGATTCGTCGGGGGACCAATCAGAAGCAAGCCGGCTCCATTTTAAACGGAGCTTTTTTTGCCGCTTCCTTTTTCGTTTGAGGAGAACAGCGGCAGCAGCAGCAGCAGCAAGCAGCAGCGTTTGAGGCAAGGAGCGGCCATCACCCTCAACAGCGGCCACAGCCAGCTCCGAGGAGGCCAGGAATTTTGGATTCGGCTCCCAGCGTGCTCTGCAACTCATCGATCAGATCGTATCCCTCGCGCCCCCCCCGCCCATTCCATCGCCCAGGCATTAAAGCCTTACCACGGAGCACCAACCTATGGTTGAGGGGCCTGAACAGGGGGATGCCACCTGGGAGGAGAGGCCCCTCACTAGGAAGGCGGGGAGGGTCGCCAGGGAGGCCATTAAGGACCTTAGCAGGGGGCCCTATTCCAAGAGGGATGAGGGGGGCCAGGATAGGGCAGAGGCCAGGCGCCACAAGGCCCTGGACCGCCAGTTTGATAGGGCCCAAAGGCAAACCATTGCCATAACACAGGTCCACAGGGAGGCCTCTCCCGAGCCCCCTGGGGGGAGGAGTGTGACCCAGGCTAGGGCCAACCCCATCTATGAGAGGGATCTCAGAGATTTATCCCTAGATCATTCTTCCCTTATCTCCCAATCTCCTTCCCACTCCATGGGGGGTGGGACTGACCTATTCAATTGTGAGATGGAGGGGGATGAGGGGATAGCCAACCCCATCCAGCCTGTAATACAGGAACCTCCGGCACCTATTCCAGAAGGGGTGGGGGGGGCGCCCCTTAGAGGACCAGGGGCCCGTCTCTCTCGGCTGAGATGAGACAGGTGATTAATGCAGCCATTTCCCAGGGCATTGCTCAGGGGCTCAAAGACCAGGCAGATGCGCAACCACAGGGCCCCAGAAGTAGGCCACGCTATGTCAGGGCCTCCTCACCCCACCCTTCAGTGATTAGCGCCGAATCCATCAATGAGATAGATGACCTGGCGGAACCTGAGTTCTCTGAGGATGAGGGCGTGATCCCGGACAAGCCCGCATTTTCGGGCTTGTTCCAACCTTCTTATTTTAAGTCTATCCTTCATAAAGCAAAGACCATCATGCGCATGTCGGTCACATCCTCTTCCTCTCAGGCGACCTCAGATCCCCAGGCCCCTACAGATCCTGAGGACCCCAGCGGGGGCCTCTTTGAGGAATCAGTCACTCCCCAGGACCTGATCCCTGCTCCCCAACTATTTAGGGATGTAGTTCAGCGCCAATGGGTTCAGCCCGCTTCGTGGACTGCCCCGAGTACCAACGACAAAAAGCTCTATTCTGTAGATCCCAGCATGGAGGAGCTACTTAAACTTCCGGAGGTCGACTCTCCGGTCGCTGCTCTAACATCCAATTCAGTACTCCCACCAGACCTACTAGAAGGCCTTAAGGCAGAGGACAAGCAGACCGAGCGCGCATGTCACAAGACACACCAGGCGGCGGCCTGGGCCATTAAGGCATCTACCTCGGCCTCATTCTTTAGCAGGGCATCCATAGCCTGGTTGCGCCAACTGCTCAAACGTCTTCCCCAGGGAGATGCCAGACTCCGTCATGATGTTAACAAGATCATGCTGGCAGCAGAATACACTGCGGATGCCTCACTTAACGCAGCAAAATTCGCTTCCCGGGCCATGGCATCCAATATTACTTCACGCCGCCTCTTATGGTTGCGCCATTGGAACGCCGACATGCGCTCCAAATGGAAGCTAGCGTCTGCCCCCTTCAAGGGACAAAAGCTGTTTGGGGAAGCTCTAGATTCGGTCTTAGTGGAAAATAAGGACAAGAAGAAAGTCCTACCCTTTGTTTCTCGTAAGACTGATAGGAGGCCTTCATCCTTCCGTAGACAAAATTACAGGGCACCGGAGGCTCAGCCTCCCGCTAACCCCTCCACATCGTTTCAGCGTGGCTATCCCCAGGGTAACAACCGTCCCCAGGGTAGGCAACCCTTCCGGGACAGGAACCGGTACCAGCCCTACGCTAGGCGGCCCTTTCGTGGGGGTCAGGCCAACAGGCCTTTCCACCGCAATAAGTGACCATCACCCCTCCCTCCCCATAGGGGACCGTCTCCAGCTGTTTGCCGATCGCTGGGAGGCGACCACGACAGATGCGTGGATATTGCAAACAGTTCGTCTCGGCCTCACCCTAGAGTTTGTTTCGCCCCCTCCCCATCGTTTTATCCGATGTCCCACCCCCAGGTGTCCCAACAAGAGAAACCTCATGGAGGCGGAGATCCGCCACCTTCTAGACATCAGGGCCATAGAGGTAGTTCCCCAAGGCCAGGAGGGGGGGGTATTACTCGATCCTCTTCTTGGTCCCCAAGAGCACAGGAGGAGTCAGAGCCATCTTAGATTTGAAGGCACTCAACTATCACATCGCCTACAAAAAGTTCAAGATGCAGTCTCTCCAGTCCATCCTAGGTTGCCTCCGGCCAGGGGACATGATGACATCTATCGACCTGAAGGAAGCCTACCTCCATGTTCCCATTCGACAGGAGCACCGCAGATTTCTCCGGTTCTACTTTGCCGGACAGCACTACCAGTATCGAGCCCTCCCATTCGGGCTCTCCTCCGCCCCGAGGGTGTTTACCAAGATACTGGCCGCGGTGGCAGCAGACCTCAGGAGGCGCCCCATTCGGCTCCAAATTTACCTGGACGACATCCTGTTACAAGCATCGTCGCGACTAAGAGACCTGCGCACGACCATAGCCACCCTACAAGAACTCGGCTTCACCATCAACTCCGACAAGAGCCACCTGACCCCTGCGACGGAGGTGTTACATCTGGGGGCGGTGATCAACACGTCCACGGGACTTGTCTCCCTGTCCCCGGATCGCATCGACAGCCTCAGATCCATGATCCGACGGGTGCAAGCCTCCACGAACGTCCCGGTGATACTCCTGTCCCAGCTCCTAGGCAAGATGATATCTTGTCTAGCCATCGTTCCCTGGGCGAGACTACACGCAAGAGAGTTACAGTGGTTCCTTCTCCCATCCCAGAGAACCAACTCCAGCAACTCCAGAGCCAAGGTCAGACTGCCTCCCAAGGTTCGTCGCTCTCTGCAGTGGTGGCTCTCGCCAGCACTGGAGAAGGGCTCCCTCTTCCAGGAACCCGACAGGCTAGTCCTCACCACAGACGCAAGTCTCTTCGGGTGGGGAGCACACCTCACCGAATCCATGGTGCAGGGCAGATGGTCACCTCAGGACCTGAAGCACAACATCAACTGGCTAGAGTTGAGGGCGGTTCGTCTCGCTTTACGTCAGCTACGGTCGGAAGTGCAAGGCCAACACCTCCTAGTCCGGACGGACAACGTAGCGACGAAGGCGCACATCAACTGCCAGGGCGGCACCCGATCCACAGCACTGATGAGGGAGGCCGATGCTCTGGGCAGATGGGCCGAACGTCACCTGAGCTCCATTCGGGCTGAGCACATCTCCGGAGTGGACAACGTTCGGGCGGATTGGCTGAGCAGGGCCACCCTGGATCCATCAGAGTGGCAGCTCCACCCAGACCTGTTCCAACAGATCTGCCACAGGTTCGGACTCCCTCTCCTCGACCTATTTGCCTCCCCACGGAACGCCCAGCTCCCACGCTTCTTCACTCAGTACCAGTCGCCGCTGGCGGAGGGAATGGACGCTCTCACCTCTCCGTGGCCGACCGGCCTCCTGTACGCATTCCCACCAGTGCCCCTGCTACCATGGGTCATCAGGAAGATCCTGAGGGAGGGAGCGGAAGTCATCCTAGTGGCCCCATATTGGCCACGTCGGACCTGGTTCGCGGACCTTTCCAGCCTCTCCATCAATTCACCTTGGAGGATTCCACCACACGAGGTCTCTCTCTGCCAGGGGGCTGTCCTACACCCAGAGCCTCAATGGCTCAATCTAACCGTCTGGCACTTGAAAGGGATCTGCTAACTCGGGCCCACTTTTCGGACCCGGTCATCCACACCATTCAGGCGGCCCGCCGACCCTCCACCACCAGGATCTACGGAGCGACTTGGCAAGCCTTCTCAAATTGGTGCTCCCAGCGTCAATTAACACCGCTCTCTGTCTCTCTTCCGCACATTTTGGATTTCCTTCAGGAGGGCTTTGAGAGGGGCCTCGCCCCAGCCACCCTCCGTCGCCAAGTTGCAGCCCTGGCCACGGTCCTGTCAGCCGGCTACCTCCAGCCTCTCAGCCGTCATCCCAGTGTGCGGTCTTTCCTCAAGGGAGCAACCAATCTCCGGCCACAGGTCATCCACCGCTACCCCACGTGGGACCTGACCACGGTCCTCAGAGGTCTCTCGGAACCACCATTCGAGCCCCTACGCTCGAGTTCCCTCCGGCTACTATCATTCAAGTCAGCCTTTCTAGTCGCAATTACCTCAGCACGACGGGTGTCAGAGCTAGCGGCGCTCTCGACTAGGGAAGACCTCTGCCGCTTCCTCAGCGACAGAGTAGTACTCCGTCTCGACCCATCATTTGTGCCTAAAGTCAATTCTTGGTTCCACAGAGCACAGGAGATCGTTCTCCCGAATTTCTGCCCCAAGCCCTCCCATCCCAGGGAGCGTCGATGGCACACCCTAGACGTCCGTCGAGCGCTCAAGCAATACCTCAAGCGCACGTCGGCCTTTCGGCGATCAGAGACCCTGTTCCTCTCGTTCCAACCGGCGACCATGGGTCGTGGGGTCTCCTCATCCACCATCGCTCGCTGGCTCAAGGCCTGCATCGCCCTCGTATACGAACATCAGGGCTGGACCAGGCCCCAGGGGCTCACGGCCCACTCAACCAGAAGTGCGGCCACCACAGCGGCCTGGGCCTCCCAGGCCCCCATCGAGGAGATATGCAGAGCAGCCACATGGGCGTCACCTTCCCTCTTTGTTCGCCATTACAAATTGGACAAATACGCTTCCGCTGACGCTGCCTTCGGCCGTCGGGTCTTGCAAAGCGTAGTTGCTCAAGTCGAGTAGTCACACTGAGCCCATTCGGGCACCCTCCCTAGTGACATTTTGCTTGGGCATGTCCCTTGCATGGACACTCAGAGCTGTGCACCTGAGAATGACCATTGTCTTACCTGAAGGGTCCTTCTAGGTGCACAGCGATGAGTGTCCATTCCCCCCCCTAATCTCTCTAGTTGCTTGTCTGATGTATTCACAAGGGATGAATCGCGGGGCGAACACAGTCTCAAGAGGACAGAACTTCATTAAGAAACTGAAGGATCATGGGAAAGGAAGGCGGGACTCAGTATTTTAATTCAGTCCAATGGGCAGCGGAGCTGAGTTAACCCTTGCATGGACACTCATCGCTGTGCACCTAGAAGGACCCTTCAGGTAAGACAATGGTCATTTTCCCAAAAATTCTGTAGTAAATTGCAAAGATAGAGGAGGGAAAAGAAATATAAATCTACATGATTCACACTCCTGAAGCCTGGATCATGGTTAAGAAACTGGTGATATCTGAAGTAAATAATAAAGCAAGATTTTAGGAGAGGGAGAAACAGACTATGAATCTCTGAGATAGAGAAAAATTAATATAAAATATCAATGTAGACTCAAAATGTGACTTGTGGGGATCAGCCTTCTCCAAATAATGTTCTCCAGAGGCATTAAGCAAAATACCAATTTTTCCCAATCAGAATAGTCAATTGTTATACACAGTTGAACTAATTTCTAATTTCTACTATATAAAAATCTACTTTGAATTGTTTGGAATTCAATTGATAGCGTATTATAATTCAACCTTTGTATTGATTTCTGCCTCCTTACCGTCCCTCAAGTCATCTCCCATATTGTTTCAAAATATATGTTTCTCTAAAACGAGGCTGTCAAAACTTGCAGTCCACAGGCTGGATGCGTCATACGTTGGCCACGCTCATGCCTGGTTTGATGAAGGGGGAAAAAACTCATGATACATCATGTGACGCCACCATGATAACATGAGTTTGATACCCTTGCTCTAAAGTAAATGGAATATTTGGAGATGTTCATCAATGAGGGGAACTACTTAAAATTGCCTGCCAGAAAGTGATAAACAGGCTTAAAATAATAGAAACAAGTTTGAATTTAGAATCACTTAATTCAATTCTGCTTCAATTTTTTATAGGAAACAAATAATGGTTTTAAACTTAAAATTAATATTTGTAATATTGTTGCCTTTCTATACTCTTTGTGTTTGTGCAGGTTAGCATTTATTTAGTTTTCCTTTTGGTACATTTGGTGATGTTTGGTATAACAAATAGAATCTCAAATGTACAAATTTCTTGCATTACAGATGCTAATTTTTTTCAATTTTTAGGTATTTCAAATGTAATTAAATAGCTTTGTAATATTTTTTTTCTTTTTTTCAAAAATCTCAGTTACTGTCTGAAGCAGCTCCAGGAAAGGTCCGTATTGTCAATGATGATATTTTAACATATACATTCAATGAAGCTTTTCCTAAACATCTTTCGAAGAACTGGGAAGATGGTCAGTATGCTACAAATATTCAGAACATTTATTAAAATGAATTCACTACATGAGATTACTAAAGCAATATAGTGATAAGACTGGAAGTTAATTTGTATGTTCTGTTTCTTAATTTTGCCAGTAACCTGTAATGATCCCTGTGATAGATACATTTTCCCCTAAGCACTAGGGCAGTGATGGCAAACCTTTTTTGGCTCGCGTGCCATAAGTGGGGGGAGGCCGGGGGGGTCGTGCGTGGGCATGCCGCACCCATAATGCAATGCGTGACACACACACCCCAGTGTGCATGTGCGCACTACAGAGGCGACACCTCCATTTTTTGCATGCTCTTTTCGCTCCAGAGGCTTTATAGGAGCCTGGGAAAGGGAAAACAGCCTCCCCCGTCCCTCTGGAGGCTTCAGCGACCTTCAGGAGGCTTCCCTGACACCTCCAGAGCACTCAGAATGACGCACCAACGAAAACGGAAGTGACGTCCGATTTGCTTGGAGCGTCATTTTGAGTGGTCCGGAGGCTTCAGTGACCTTCAGGAGGCATCACTTCACGTGCCCTGACAAATGGCTCCGCGTGCCACCTGTGGCACGCATGCCATAGGTTTGCCATCATGGCACTAGGAGAAGATTAGTGACTGGTATTATCAAGTGAATAAAGTCTAAAGTTTCACACCAAGTATTGTGTAGATCACAAATCTGGGGAATGAATCTAACTAGCAACTTAATACTATTCAGAATCACGTTTTAACATTTATTCTTGGTTGGCTAAGTAGCGTATCTGCCTTTTTTCTGAGATTAGAACAAATCCTATTTATAGGTCTAGACATGGGTGTCAAATTTGCTCATGTCATGTGACATCACACGATGTATCACAATGTTTTATACCTTTGCAGAGTCAGGATTGGCGTGGCCTGCACATGATGCATCTGGCCCACAGGCCACCAGTTGACACCCTGGTCTAGGACATTTATCAAGAAGTTATCAGTTACTTACTAAAACTCAAAGAGATGCCTGAATATTGCCTTCATAAGATGTGCCTACAACAGCAATTAACTCTGAGTTCCTGTCAAGCCTTTTAAGCTATTGATGCAAAGACTTTCCATATTTGACTAGGATAAATGCCAAAAGGTCAAAACCTAGATTCAGGATTTTTTTCCAAAGTTAATTTTCCCAGCTTAGGTTAACAAAAAATTCACCATTGTTTAAACTCTTAAATTTTCAAATAGGTCAGGAGACCTATCATGATAAATTAATAAAAAAAATAGAACCTGAGACTGATCTTTTAATTTAAAAAACGTGTCATGTTATATTGGAATATATATTAAAAGTACTGTTTATTAATTAATTGAATTTAATATATTGATCTTTGCTTCTGATTAAGGCTTATGATCAAGCAAATACATTTGTGTTTTGACTTTTGCCTTTTATAGATCCTCCAGACATACATATTATTGGAAACCTCCCTTTCAGTGTCTCAACTCCACTAATAATCAAGTGGCTTGAGAATATATCTAATCGAGATGGGCCTTTTAATTATGGTAGGATACGGATGACTCTCACCTTTCAGAAAGAAGTTGCAGAGGTGAGTTTGTTTTATTAAATTATTATATAGTTATTTAGCAATAAATATCAGCAATTGGTATATTAAGAATTATTAAGTTTAATTTGTTCTTGTAGCTTGGTCCATTTGTATAATGGGGAAGCAATAATATATTTGCTGGCTTAGAGAATAGATCATTACTTCACCATACAGAGTGTGTTTAAATAAATTATTTTGTTATCAGCTGTCTGTAGCAGTAGGACTGATTCTCTTCAACCTGCAAGTCCTTTGTATCTGCAGTTTTCTCTAGAGACAGTAGAAGATCCCTTCAAGATAGTAGGGTATACGTGTGATAACTGCATACTTGACTGGAAATGCATAAACTGGAAGTAACTCTATGGTTGCAACACATTGAGAGCCCAAAGCTAGTGGCTATCACTGGGGTTTTTTTATTTCCTGCCTTTATTATTTTTATCAATAACTCAAGTCGGTTAGTATACCTACTGTTCCTTCCGCCTCCTACATCAGCATCTCCACATCAGCAACATTGTGAGATAGATTGGGCAGAGAGAGAAGTACTGCCCCAAAGTCAACCATCTACCTTTCATGCATAGGACAGGACTATAATAGATAACTGACGAGGCAGGAAATGACAAATCCTGAATCATGATACTAATATAATTAATGTACTTGTATTGGGATGAAGGTTCAAAAGTTATTTGAGTTTGTGTTGTGATTATAATGACATGAATTTCATCATTATACAAGTAGTGCTTGGCTTATAGACCTAATTAGGACTAGAATTTTTGTTTCCAAAAGATTGTTAAGTGAGCTGCACCCATTTTAGGACCTTTTTTGCCACAGCTCTTAAGTGAATCACCACATTAGTTAAATAAATCATGTAGTACTTAAGTGAATGCAGCTTCCCCCAGTGATTTTGCTTGATGGAAGCTGGCTGGGAAGGTCACAAGTGGCAATCACATGACCCCAGAGTGTTGCAGTTGTTGAAAATACATGCTGGTTGCCAAGCGCCCAAATTTTGATCACATGATTATGACACATAATTGCAAGGACCAGTCATAAGTCATTTTTTTCCAATGCCATGGTAACTTTGAGTGGTTGTAAGTTGAGGACTGCCAGTGTTTGAACTGACCAACAGCACAACATAAATTACAATTATGCATCAATAGGCATTCATAATAGCAACACAGTTACTAGCCTTGGCTGTACATTATTCTATTTTAACCCTGTGAGGAAAGTTTCATTGAATTGTATGTGTAGGAATGGTCAAAATGATTTTGTGACATTGGCTGATTTTACACACTTTAAACATGCTACACAAAACAAGGCACCAATAAAGGAACATTTTCTGTTGAAGATAAACTACAGCATAAAGAGTAGAGTTGGTAAAGGTAATCCTTGTGTTATGACTACAGTTGAGTCCAAAATTTATGTTGCTAAGTGAGTTTGTCTATTTTACAACTTTTCTTGCCACAGTTGTTAAGTTACATTTGTTAAGTTAGTAACATGGTTGTTTAGTGAATCTGCATTTCCCATTGTTTTTCTTGTCGGGAGGTCACAAAAGCTGATCACCTGATTCCAGGACACTGCAACAATCATAAATATGAACCACTTGCCAAGCATCTGAATTTTGATCATGTGACCATGGGGATGCTGCAACTCTTGAGTGTGAAAAATGGTCATAAGTCACTTTTTTCAGTGCCGTTGTAAATGAACTGTTGTATGTTGAGGACTACCTGTACTTACATGAGACCACAGCTCTGGGCAAATAGGTTTTGAATCAGTACGGAGGGAGGTTTTTTTTTTTTGCTGTCCCCCTTCTTTTAACAAGACAGAAAATGTACCAGTGCTGTGGAAAATTGGGGGGGGGGGGGGGGCACAAAAAAACCTGCTGTTGAGAATTCTCTGAATTGATGCCAGAAATGTGACTGAAAAATAGGAGCATTTCAGAAGAATCTGTCAGCTGGAGCATTTTAACACACATCTGAACTGATTTCTTTCTCCATAACTAATTCAGTCCTGGAAATCTATTTCTATAACAAAAAGTTCTGTCCCAGTAAGTTGGGGTCCTGAATCTTTTTTTAAGTGTGCCTTTTGTAATGTACATTGCAAATGTTCTGTTTCTTTCCTAATGTTCTAGTTGAGTTTTAGTGATCATCAGTGCCAACCTCTGCAGATGGCGTGGTAGGGAGACAAAGCCCTTTTATCAAAACTTGGTTCCTGCAGTTTCTGGCATTTCAGTTCAGTTTTCTGAAATAATTGGTAGTGTGAACTGCTATTCTAAGCTTAGTGGTATGGCTGATGGATGGGGATGTTAGAGCTAACCAGGTTGGAAATGGGGAAGAGCAGCCTCTTGGCATTTAGGCAGAAAGCGAAAGACTTAAGAACATAAATGCAGTCTGCTTTATATAGCAAGAGCCAGCTGTACATGCTTTCAAGTTTTCTCATATGTGACATGAAGATTATAGTGTTTTTCCATATAATGCAGTTCAAACGAGATGCAAAATAACACAGTTGGTAAGTTTCTTATATTAACTGATAAGACTGATGTAACATAAAATCAGTGACACAAGCATGATAATAGAATAAATTTGTCTTCATAGTTATTGTAGAGATATTTCTAATCTTTAAATGTTTCCTAATGCTAGATAGTGTGTTTCAAGGACTAATAAACCAGTCAATATATTAAGGTTATTTTTAATGGCCTCTATTAGTCTGATGGAAGTTAAGGAGAAGGTTTTACATCTTAGGTATATCCAAAGGCTTTTGATTTATCTGATCTTCTTTTACTGTATTGTTATATTTATTTTATGTTTTAATTATTTTTCAAGTCCTAACTTTTCCTACTCACCCATGTCATTTTGATTATCTTTTACATAGATCAAATTATGGTTCCTGTTTTAATTTTTTTAATTTTGGACTTGTCGGTGTTATTGTTATTTTTTGTTATCACATTCCACAAAGTACAGGTAGTTCTTGCTTAAAGACTGCCCTGTTTAGCAGCCATTCAAAGTTACAGTAGTGCTGAAAAAAGTAACTTCATGACTTATGAAGTCTTGCACTTATGGCCATTGCAGCATGTGATCTAGATTCAGGCCTTCACAACTGGTAGGCATTTAAGACTCAACAGTGACTACAATCATGTGATTGCCATTTGGATGCTTCACAACTGGTTTCTAACAGCCAATGGAGAAGCTGCAGTAACATCGCAAGCCCTGATCATATGATTCCTTGCTTAACAACACTTCACCTAGTAATAGTGTTGTCATTAAGCAACAACTACTTGCAGCTGTAAAAGACATAGGAAATAGCTTTTAAAGGCAGGAAGAAAAGGAACATTTAGACAATTGTGGCTCAAGTCCACTCAACAAACTAATTGGAGAAAAGCCCCTCCCTGGTTCACATGGAGATAAAGGGGGGGGGGGGAGAACATTCTGATTTGCAAGATTCTGTCATTATAGATGTTCCCTAGAACTAGCTTTAGACATATATGGCATTGGTTTCTTAGTCTGGTCTATTTGATAGGACTAACCGTAAGTGAGAATTGTAGACATGGTGTCAGGAAAGCTAAAGGCCACAGTGAACTGAGGTTGCAAAGAAAGCCAAAGAACAACAAATATGTTCAGTCTAACAGGAAGTTAAAAATACCCAATATCCCAGATGGTTAATAAAGATGGCAAAATTAACAGAGAAAAGGGAAATCTACTTAATCCTTTTCATCTTCTGCAACAAGAAATATGTTTCACTTGGCCCCAGTGAAGAGCAGGGCTAACTTTATTTTTGCATTTGAAAAGTTTGCATTTGCATTTGAAAAGTTCACATTGCTAGAATAACATGAATTATACTCAATAAGAAATATCTTCAAAAAGCTGAAAAAGAGAATCTGGGAAAATATAAGCCAATTTGACCAGTCAATTTGTGGAAAGTTTTTTTTAAAGCAAATTATTTTTTAAAAAGTGTGTAAACATCTTTAAAACAGTGTGATAATTAGCAAACATTAATATGGATTTCTGAAGAATAAATCTTTCCAGATTAACTTTATCGAATTTTTCATCATCATCATCATGTACTGGCCATTTAGTGTTTTATCTTCCTATGCCTTCATTTTGTTTTTCAGTTGGTCTTTCTTGTAAGCCAGTTTGGTTTCTCCAGTAATCAATAAGCCTTCCTGGCATACTAACTTTAGTGCATCTTCTTTATTGTCCTTCAGATACTCTTTCAAAGCCCTTTTTTCTTCTTCAATCATCTGATGTACTTGCAACATTCCATGCCCCCCCTATTTCCCTTGGTAGGTAGAATCTGTCAATATTGCTGCGAGGATGAAGGTTCATTATCATATGATTCATTGTCATTATTTTTTTGATCTTCCTATCCATTGCTTTTAGTTCTCAGTGTGTATCTAAAGCAGATAATAACAAGACCTGACAAATGGCTAAGAGCAGGAAAGTTAAAGAAAAAACCAAGGGACTAATTCTGACTGCACAAGACCAAGCCTTAAAAACAAATGCATACAAAGCCAGAATTGAGAAGACAGCAAAAGACAATAAGTGTCACCTATGCAAAGAAGCTGAAGAAACAGTGGACCACCTGATAAGCTGCTTTAGGAAGATCACACAGACTGACTTCAAGCAGCAGCATGACAAAGTAACAAGGGTCTATTGGAAGTTCCACAAGAAATATCATTTGCCTACAAGCAAGATCTGATGGGACCATAAAGTAGAGAAAATCATAAAAAATGAAGAAGTTAAGTTGCTCTGGGACTTAAAATTCAAACAGGCAGGCACCTGCCATATAACACCCCAGACTTAACAATTGTTAGTAAGAAAGACCAAAAAAAGTCTGGATAGTGGGTGTGGCTGTGCCTGGAGACAGCAGAATAGAAAAGAACTGGAGAAGATCACAAAATACAAAGATCTACAAATTGAAATAGATTGACACTGGCAAAGGCAAGCAAGGGTAGTACCAATAGTAATAGGTACCTTGGATGCATTCCCAAAGCAATTGGAGCACCACTTGAACACAATTGGCATTAATAAATTCGCCATCATTCAATTGCAGAATTGATACTACCGATATCATTGCAGGATGGAAGGTGTTCCAAGTAAAGATTTCACACATCAAACATCCACTTTTGCTTATTCCCGGTCCTTGGTAAGGACTTGACAGTTGACCAAAATGCCAAATCCAGTCTGAACATGGCTGACTGTGCGATGATCAATAATAATAATAGTAATAGAAATAATTTCCTTGGTAAGCTGTAAAAATGCTATATACGTAGGTTGGTTTTAGTAATGCATTTGACAATTTACCATAGGACAGTAACTGGAAATACCTGACAGTTTGTAAAAAAGATCTTAGAATAATTCAGATCACTGAATTATCACCATTATGATAATGGTGATAAAAATGGTAAAAAAAACCAAAAAATTAAATTTCCGAAGCTTCAATGAAAGCACTGCTTCTAAATCAGTTCCAGTTTATCCTATAATGATTGAACCTCACTTTTGATAATTCAAAACAACTTATCATATATATCTTTGCAAAATTTAAACTGGCTTCACTTTTAAACTGAAGATGTTTAGCACAAGCACCATATATGATGAAACAGATCAACATAGCCTCAGAAAAACTAAAACAGTGGCAATAAGCAGTGGCAATAATTCAATCATTAGCTCAAGAAAGCGAAAAGAATATTTATGAACAAACTTGGCCACCCAAGTGAGCTTTCAATAAGAAATAGATTTTTTTTCCTGAGACTTCATATTTTTTCACCAAAATCATTCCGTAATATCTGTGTTACACTGGGAATGCTTTACTTTTGCTGGACAGCCAAGAAACTTTATAAGCTTGTGACTTAGGCAAGAACCAGCATTTTGAACTGACTCCAGAAACATATTATTGTAGATCCTCTAATATTGGATTAATCTGCTCAGAACATCCAGCTAGTTGTTGCTGCTAACTTAGCAGTTTAAATTTCTAAAAAAATTTCAAAGTTAGGTCACGTAACATTTTCAATAACAGTGTATTTTGGTATTAGTTAGCCTTGCTTAGAATAATAATTGTAATGCATGCTTGCATTTTGTTTGGAACTTAGCAGCTACTAGACCAGTGGGTCTCAACCTTCCTAATGCCCATGATCCTTTAATACAGTTTTATGTTTTCAGTATTTTTTCAAAAATATGTGTTTTCCAATGGTTTTAGGCGACGCCTGTGAAAGGGTTGTTCAATCCTCAAAGGGGTCCCGACCCACAGGTTGAGAACCACTGATCTAGATTGACTTGTAAAGTTATGGCAGAAAGTTATAAAGATAACATTGTTCATGTACTGACATATCCATATATGGATAGTCTAATACACATACTTTATAGGCCATTGAATTATAGCATTAATGAAGCTATATCTGCATGTTGTATAGAGACAACAGTAATGTGTCTATTCAAAAGCACAAAGTAGGCTAAAATATAATCCTTCCTAGACTTAGAATTTCCTTTGCTTTACTATGAGCATTTTGTAAGTAAAACAAATAGAACATTCATGTTGATTTATACACTGGATTAAAATGTTTACTTCACTTTTTACATTTTTTTTAATTTTTCTAAAATACACTCTGAGATAGGTCGTCTTAAATATATTTCCAAATGCTCCAAGAATATACAAATATATTTGTGGAATTTATTGCAATACTATGTTTAGATTACTATGATTTTACTATGATTTTTCTGAAACCAAAAAGTATAGAAATACAATGGTGATAAAATTGTATTTGCTTTCTTTTACTTCAAGCTTGTTTTACTTATATGACAAATGTTAGCATCAGTAAAATGTAGACCTTTCATTAATTGTTATAGCAATAAGTATGATGCTATTTGATACCATGTAAAGTATTTGGTATTTTAGTTAACAGGCTCTGCTCTAAAGAGCACTTTTATTTGGTTGTGTTACATTAATGCTTGCACTCATTTACAAAAACGTTTTTCTTCCACAGAGACTCACAGCTAGTACAACATCCAGACAGCGAAGCAGGCTTTCTATAATGGCTCAGCACCTGTGCACTGTTAACAAAGGTTTCACAATTCCAGGTCAAGCTTTTGTTCCAAAGCCAGAGGTCAGTCTTTTCATTCTTTTTGTATTAAAATCAGTGCTTGAAGCTTCGTACAGCTGTTCACAACGCTATTAGCATGAAGACTCAAACCTATTCCAATTTCACCAAATATTCATGAAGGTTGTTGAATTAGCTCCAAAAATACTAAAGTAAATTTTAGTAATAATAAGACATTTATAATTGGGGGTGATAGTGGTAAATTGTTAGTGAAAACAAGAGAGATTTAAAGGCAGTGTTCAAAAGGAATGTAAATCAATAAAAGAAAAAGGAACGGGTGAGAAAATGTTCAGATAAATTCCAAGTACTCCAAAGATGTGTCAAAATTCTTAAGAGGTATTGAGTAGTGGGAATCCCTGTAGGGCTACCCCAAAGGGGCATCAACCTCTTAGTTAAATTATTTGTAGGATCTGTAGGAAATCACACATTTGTGGCAACAATAAAGGTTGACATACTTATGGGAAATCGCTATTTTGGTTCAATGTGTCACTTTGTGGAGACAAGATTTCCTTAGAGGTGGCTGCGTCCTGATTTTGAGAATAGCAACTCAAGTACAATAAAATGTTATTCCAAAAAGAAATGTTTTCTAAGGTTTTCCTGAACCAGTTCCAAAACCAGTCCTATTATATTCCCTCTAACATCCAAAATAGAGATGGTGATTATTTGTCTGTAATGTTACATATGTCTCCCCTTTATTGCTGCCTTATTGCGATTTAGAAATTGCTGGTGATAATTGTGTTCCTCTTTTGCATAAGTCATAATTTGTTTATGCCGTGGTTTATTGAATAAATGCATACTATAGTAGCTAGGTTTTCATCTCACATTAAGGCAAAATGAAATAAATGGACTCAATGGGAGTACTTTCCCAGAACTTGGAGCTGCCCTTAATGAGCATTCAGAAGCTACAGCTAGTACTGTATAAAATGAAGTGGATTAGGCACTGATGTATGCATTCCTGTATCTTCAGGTAAATCCACTGCTTTGGTGGCTGCTAGACAGTTTCTAAGTATGATTCTTGCTGCTGATTGTCACTGTTAAGGCCCAGTGTAACTCAAGACTTGGTTATCTAAGGGTCTCCCCATCCAACTAAATCAAATAATGTTAACTCCTTCCATATCTTACCTCTGTGAGATGGACATCTGGTCTACCCTCCGAAGTGGGTATTTTCGGTAGTTACTCTTATTCTATGGAACTGCCTCCTTCCAGAAATTTGGCCAGCATTGTTCCTTCTTGGTTTTAGGCAAGGGGTAAAGGCTTATCTATTCTTCTTTTCACAGGAGGAGAATATGCTATGATTGGAGGTGGGATTTGCAGACACATAACTTGTATATCTCTTAATTTCATTTTTTTTTTACCTTGTCATTCTTTCTCTTGACTGTTTATAAAATCTTGAAGAAATATTATATGTTGAAATTGTTAGCCTCCTAAAACCTACATACAAATGAATAGCCTTGAAAGTGACTAGTACCTTAAACGTATACAGTACAAAAGTACTGTGTACTTTTGGAATAAATTGGGCAAATATCAGAATTGTCAAAGTCCTTGGCAACAATATGCAAATGGCCTGTCATTGCCTTATTTCAGAGTATTTCTTCAACCTTCTGCAGCTAATTTCCCAATTTTCCCAATATTAACAAGGCCTGGACCTATGTGGTGTTTATATCGAGATTGGCTAAGTACTGCAATCTTGTTGCTCAGTAGAGGGTTAGAATAGCAGATGGCATTGAACTGAATGGTGAGATGGCCTACTGATGTCTTGACAGTGTATTTCATCATTGATGATGTTGACTAGTCTGGTGAGAACTTTAACAACATCTGGGGGACCACAGATTGCTGATACTATATTTGAATGTCTCTTGTAAGAAACATTCTGGCTTTTATGTGTTCCAAGCCAATGACTGATTATTAACTTTCATATGTAAGGCAGAAGCAAATGGAATAGACTAGCTCTATTAACCAGAAATTAATTGTCCTGGTTTATTGATTGATGTTCTTCATTTGGATTGGCATGGATACCAACTTTTGCCAATTGCTTTTCTTTGGGAGATTACAGTGCTAGTACCAAACTCACCTTATGATTACTAATATAAAACGTCCCTTTTTGTGATCCTATAAGTACTGTTATCTGTTCTGTTTTTTAATGCTCTTTTCATGTTAAATTAGTGATAGTGATAACACATGGTATGTATGCAGAGAGAGTACTCTCTTTTCTTAAGAACTGTTACTCTTCTCTATTTCTATGCAAGCAGTATTTATTTTGTTTTGATCTTGCTGGTGTCTTTTTTCTTGGAATTTGTCTGAGTTTGACAAAATACTTTTAACTTTTTTTTTTGTCAGAGAATAGATTGCATGGTATTATGCCAGTGCAAGCTTACCAGCTGTGTCAAAATATTTGAACAGGGTCCTTAATATGTTTTTTCCAAACATGATTAATGGTATTTCCAAAAATAAAATGGTTGGCACACAAAATATAACTAGATTATTAATCTGTATTTTTTAAGATGCTAGCTGTGAATTCCTAGTTTATCAAATGTAGCATATTCATTTTTGAGCTGTTTGCAATCATTTTCATTAAAAAATGATTTCCGTATAGAAGAAAATGGTGATATTTACTGGCTATTATTACTGTGGCGGAAATGCACAGACATTGAGTATCAAGATAGTTTTTCATGGGTTATTTTTATAAAATGGCTATCATGGGGCCTTATTTTAAAATAGTTGCTATAGTGAAACACTTATTTCCAAGATGTTATACTGGTAAAGTTGCTCCCAGGTTGCTCATCACTTTTAGCTTCCAGAATGTCCTCTACCAGTCAACTCCAATTTATTTGGGTCTTATAACATGAAAATAATAACATCTTGATATTATTGTTGAATTGCAATTATAGTGCTGCTATTAAGTTTTTCGTGGTTTAGAGCTGCTTCTCTTCAAAGTTGAGTTTTTGTTTTTGTTTTAAATGTACGTAAGGTTACTTCTGCATATGTCTCAGAATTGGCACAAGCAGATGTTTATGATAAAAATGAATCAGCATTTATATACTTAACTTAAAATGATCCTTTAGGGAATGTGTGTGTGTGTGTGTGTGTGTGTAAACTATATAATAATGTTTTGCAAACTGAAGTGCTACACTAGCCAAACAAAGGTGATATATTTTGAGTTTGTGTTTTACACTTTACAAAGTTTTACGAAGTAATCGGAATCCTTGTGCTGATTTTACAGATAAGATAGTGGCAATGCTCACCGTCGCTCCCTAGCAGCACGGAGAGGTTTATTGCCTCTGTTACTGGAAATAAATAGTAACTCCCATGGATATTAATACCTAATAATCTTACTGTCCCTGCACTTGATGAGTCTTTAAAAAAAAACAATTTACCCACTACATCTTTAAAATCTAGCAGTGTGTTTTATCTATCCCAAATCTTTACTCCCATCCTCCTTTTACCCCTATAACCTATGACTCTGAGGGAGGGGATCATAATGTCTCATAGATTTGACAATTATTAAAGATGTGAATCAAATGAGGGAGGGAGGTAGGAAGGTTAATAAGATTGTAATTATCTATTGAAAAGAAGGTCTGGAGTGACTTAACAATTTTGTTCACTTTAATTCCTTTTTTATTTTTTGCACTTCTTTCTTTTTGATTTGTGGGAAAATTTCTTAATTTAAAAAACAAACCATGGTTCAGGTTTTTGATACAGGAAAAACTACATCTCCATTTTTGTCATATGTATACTTTTAGAAGCCTCTATACTTTTATTTTTCTAACTAAAACTTCATGCTGTAATTCTTATGTAAGAAACAAAAAACTAATCTTTTGGTGGAGTGATTTAATGTTGCTGACATTAGAAAATATGAATTATAGAAATCTACAAGTAGCTCAAATTGTATTTCAAGCTTTTGATCCAAACTTTGCTCTTTATATTGTGCTATGTGCCAACATGTTCAAATTTTATCTCTCTTCTTGAATGGAATGAGTGGTTACTTTGTGACCAATCATCATTTTTGAAGATGGACACAAGAAAAAGATTCAAAGAAGCAAGACTAATGCTGGCAAAATAATTATAAAACAATTTACTATTGCCTGCTAAATCTCTTGAGTGGCAAATAGCCCAAATCTTTGAAATCTGATTAAAGATTGCTTTGTAAATAGTTTGCATAAAGTATAGATAATAGCTAGATGACATACAGCTTTAAATACTGCTGAAGTATTTACTAATTACTGACAACTGAAAGAGTTTACTTAATTATGTTTAGATGTATGTTATTTAAGACTGGTAACAATCAAGCTTGGAAAAAGAAGATTTTTTAAAAAAATATTCTGTAAATATAAATACAGTAGATACGTCTTGTAGTCCTGTTGCGTTTGACACTTAAAATTAATGGAAAAATATTAAGTAGACATTTCCCAAAGAAAGCAGAATGAGTGCAGGTTATTGTGTGGTATGGAGTCTGAGGACAGCTAATCCTCAAATACTCTTTCAAAGAAATCTGAAGATATACCATTTATCATAGTTGTTGAAAACTGACATTGAGAAATGCAGCTAACCTTTAAAAACAGCACAAACAAATCCCCAGTAAGGCAGAATCAGTTCAGCTGGTGCCATTATTCAAATAAGACACTTGGTGATAGTAAATGTGGCATGTGACAGATACGAACTATTGTAACTGATTTATATTTATACCCCACCCCTGTTCTCAATATAATCCAGTTGCAAATCAGTATCAGTAATAAATGGTTGGTTAGTTATTTTAAATTCTTAGTATCGTTTTTCTTTTTTTTTAATAAATAAACACCTCACTCAATGCAATTACAAGGCTTGCATCAACCACATCAAGACTACATAAACAACCTTGATAGACACCATATTTACACATAGTCCTTCAGGCTGTAGCCTGTGTCCTCTTGCCGGGAAGTTGAGTGCAGGTTCTGCTGCTTGTTAGGATAAATCCCTGCTCTCTGCTGTTTCTTAAAACAGGAAGTGCCAAAGATGGCACCTGCAGCAAGCAGAAGTCCAGCCGAAATAAATCCAACATAAACTGCTCCTCCTGGTTCATGCTTACTGCTTTCTGGAATAGTTGGGTCCAGAAATTTTGAAATAATCTCTTTCGTGTACCAGGCTGTTGGTATCAAGCCAGATATTCCTGCCAAAATAAAGAAGACTCCTCCGGCAACTGATGTGTGGTTTTTGGTCTCTCTGTCCCCTCCCAGGAGGGTGCACTTCATCCCCACTGTGGCGATGCAGATCCCAAAAATGGAGAGGATGCAGGACAGAATCATGGTGGTCCTTGCTGCCTGGATGTAAACAGGGAGAGACAGGATTGAATATTTCAGCGTGCAGCTGAACATCCCGGTGCTGTACCATGTGCAGTCCATCCAGAGCCCTTGCATCTGAGTGATGGCCGTGATTATGTTTGAGCCCGTGTCTGCATTCACCTTCCAGTTGGGCAACAGGGTGGCTGCGATCGCGCCACAAACACCAAACAAGGCTAGGATGAAAGCAAAAAACTGGAGAGCGGCCGATGCCATGATGAGATTTGCCGTCACCTTTTGTCTGCTTGTTTCTTTTCTGTTGCTGTAAACCTGTGTTACTGTCTGATGGCTCCCCAGCCAAGGCTGTAGTTGTCTGTATGTGATAGGAGGAGGAGGGGAGAGAGTGGCAAGGGCAAAGGCAGGAGAAATGAGCAAACAAGAGTGCTTGCATTTGAAATAACGGCTAACTGAATGGCTTGCTAAACGTGACCCTGCAGCAGATGAGAAGGCTACAAAAGGACTGAGCAGATGTACACCGGGCACTTGGAGAGGCGTGATTATAAATGAATAGTGCGGGAGAACCAACTGAGCACAAGGAGGTGCTGATAATCAGCCACAGTGGCAGGAACTGCAAATGAAATAGTAAGATGTAAAAATGAGGTATGTCCTGTGCCAAAGAAAAAAATCAAGGAAAGCCTTCTGCCCTTATTGGCCAGCTTAGAAGCTTCCAATCCATTTTGTAATACAGGATGAGGAAATTTTTAAAAAATGTAATTCTAGCCGTATAAACAGTATTAGGTCTTAGATTTGAATTGAAATGTACATCGATATAACGTCTCAATTTTTGCAAGGAATATTCAGGCTGGAGTTCAAATGGTCTTTTCCTACTTCCATTCTTTTAGTTTAGTAAATACTCCTGGCATTTACAGAGACCTTGATTTTAATATTGCTCCTTTTCAGAAGATCAAGCTATTTTTCAGCACATTCAAGATTTAAAATGGTTTATTTCGCCCTGTAACTTTAAACTCAATTCATCTTCTTCTTTGCTTCATATTAAACATTTATGGGAAAGAAAAAAATTATCTTAAAAACAATGAAAATAGTTCCTGAAAACCTAAGACACAATCCATTCGAAATAGAATTGAAATGTTAGCAATATTAATCAGAATAGCCAAACATAGTGATTTTTAATATTTGTTAACTATTTTAGACTTTTAGTTTTGTTGTATGCTATCCATAGTCACTTGCTCATGAGATGGACAGCGCTATAAATATCTATAACTTCCATTTATACTGTCTATTTGAGATTTAAATATGCTCTTGATTTAGTTGAATTGGGAAGTTGGGCACTTCTGCCAGAATCGTGATCTCCTTAAATTCTTAAGGAGTCAACTGAGCGTTGAACAAAACTTGATGAATATGTATCATATTTTATATTGCCACTTTTCACACACATATATCAATGTACAGTACTCCAAAATGAGATAGCAAATGCAATCCTTCCTGATGTTAAAACCAATATTTCACTTAATATTTATTTTTAACATATAGATGGGTGTCCCTGCGACAGATTTTAATTAAAAACTCTTATGAACAGCTTTGCTTCTTAAAGTTTTTCAAATATTTCCCATTAAATAAATATTAACAGTTTTACATTAGTTTCAATTTTATTTCAGTTCAGATACTATGGCTTTTGAAGAGTAAAAACTGGAAGTCCTGACAATGGAAAGGGAAAGAATTTTTTTTTTGTATTTAATGTTAATGCTACTAGTGTATCTGCCATTCCTCTATGATTATTTGTTTTCATATTTTTCAAATGTAATTAGCTTCAGTGCGTTCCATATCCTAATCTTATATTGGCTTTCTTAACTTATTGTCAGTGACTTATACTGAATGGGCATTAACAATGTTGTTGGGAATTTTTTGTTTTGTTTTAAATTCTCCCATCCGTTGTGTCTTATTTTCTGCCACAATGTGACAGATCCAGCTTCATCTCCTCATCAGCTGTGATTGAGGGAGATGCCAGACCTGAATGGTACCACTTTTACCTCATGGTTTACTGTTGCTCAAGAGCACTGTGGAGTGTTAGTTTTTGCAGCTTTAAACGTTAAAAGCAGCATGATCTCAGAAATAAAGAGTAGCTTTTTTGAGTAAATGCCGACATCAGACAAATCTACCAAAATATTAAAATCCCATGTTTTAACAATATTTAGGTGCCATATAATGCAAATATCTAATAACAAGTTTCAGTACTTACTGATAAAGGAAAGGTTTAAGATTCTTCCATGGCAGCAAAAGATGTAAAAACACAACTTATTTTGAGTGTAAATGTCTCTGATACTCATCGAAAATTGCATTGGCTGTTTTATTAACCAGAAGTCAGTCTCTGGTGCTCCGTATGCAGCAGCGCTTCCTGTTCCTTGTCTTAGTACCATCTACCAGAATATAAAGAGCTACTTTGTTTAATGAATCTGCATTGGAGAAAATACTTTGCTTAACCAAAGCAAAAGAGATTATAGAGAAATGGCATGTAAAACCTTGGTTTTAAGCACATAACGATTTCCAGATCTCAAGCTGAATAATTGGCTTGGAGATTAGTCAAATATTTTAAATGGGGGTGGGGGGGATTGTCCCAATTGTATTAGAAATTATTTTTGCTACAGTATAAGAAAAAATGTACTTTATAGAATAAGCTTCGCCATAAGTGAAAGGCAGAATTGAGGTCTTTTATATTACCAATCAGTCTCAGAACCTCAGAGTTTAAGGGGCGTGCATAAGCGCACTAGCATACCTACCATCCCTGTCCTAATATTCTTTTGTATTCGTATTATACATCCTCACGACCGATTCGCTCCCACAGAGAGGGACTTCTCCGGGTGCCGTCCACTAGACTTTGTCAGCGGGCGACGCCCAGGGGAAGGGCTCTCTCTGTGGCGGGCCCAGCCCTCTGGAACGACCTCCCCCCCGATATTAGGACCACTACGGACCTCCGCTCCTTCCGTCTTAAATTGAAAACACCCTTTTTCTGCCTTGCCGGCCTGGGATAGCTACTCCTCTGTCTTTAGGGTTTATTGGGGATTTCTAGTTAGACAGTTTTAACGGGTATTTTAGCACAGGTCACTTAATTTAATGTATTTTTAATGACATATGTATATAGTTATTGTTCTTATTCCTCCTGTGCACCGCCCCGAGTCCCTGTGGGGAGAGGGTGCGGTTTATAAGAAATAAATTATTATTATTATTATTATTATTATTATTATTATTATTATTATTATTAATTTCATGTATTCATAATCATGTCTATACTTATATCTGTTATCTAATTCATATTTGATGAAAATAAATAAAAAAGTTGCACAGCAAGGTAGAAGTTCCTCTTAAGTAATCATTGTGAGAAATGTGCATAAATTAACATACATACATACATACACACACATAGGTGGCTGAGTTTAACATACCTTCTGGTTGTAGAATGCTATCTTTTCTAGTTGTTTCTGTACAGTACCGTAATTATTTGCCTTACTCTAAAGGTTAAGTGGGGAAAAGCACTGCTTGCAGCTTATATGATAAATACAGAGCAGAGCTGTAAAGGTTTTGACAAGTCAACAAGAAAAAGCTCTAAAGCAAAGAAATGTGAAGGGAAACCTGCTGATTATGCAATATGATAAATAGGAGCTTCCCTTATTGTCTGGACTTTTCTATCTGGAAGAGGGAAATCACTGATTTGTGATCCAGTGGAGAGAGTAAATCAGGTGTTCTCCAGGTGTTTTGGCTTACAAGTCTCATCAGCTCCATTAAAATGACCAGAATTGAGAGGCTGCTATTTGTTTCCAACATCTGGTGGGCATGTCATTATTTTCCCTGGTAACAAGTGAGCATTGACACTAACATAGTGGTAATTGTGGTTTCATTAATCTTCCAAGCAGTGGGGATTCAGCGTTTGCTTTTGCATAAAGTCTCCATGTTGTTTTTGAAAACTCTACTATACATGATTTCTATAGTTCCTATTACCTTGATTGCCTACAAATTCTGAACAAGCCAAAGAGTTGTTGACATTGGCCTGACTTGGAGTAGATCTTGGGGCAGGTTTATTACTATATAACAGAAGCCATAACATATTGACTGCTTGGCAGAACCTTTCAAGCTCAAAGTAACTCTTAAGGATGAATTCATGTACTTCTCTAAGCAAAAAAAATAAGGAGCAGCTCATCCTTGTGATTGTCTTTGCATTGTTATAGCTCAGAGGTTTGATATGATTGGTAAGTTGGCAATCCTAAGAGAATTGTCTGGAGGTAGATCTAATTGAACCAGATAAAACTTAACTTAAACAATTTCTATTTCAAACAAAATACAAAGGTAAAACTGTAACTCCATCACTAAAGGGGATCAAAATATAATCAGGTTTATAGCCAGTATAGATAGTTCTTATTTACCAAATACCTGCTACCAAATACCTCCCACCGACCAGTTTGCTCCCACAGAGAGGGCCTCCTCAGGGTGCCGTCGGCCAAACAATGTCGGCTGGCGACCCCCAGGGGGAGAGCCTTCTCTGTGGCAGCCCCTGCCCTCTGGAATGACCTACCCCCCCCCCCCCCGACCTACGTACGACCACTGACCTACGCCTCTTCTGTCGGGCCTTGAAAACGCATTTATTCCATGCGGCCGGCCTGGTGTAGTTTTTAATCGATTTTAATCAATTTTATTTAGGAGCTTTATTTGGATTTTAGAACAGGCCCCCAATTTTATGTCATTTTAAAGTATTTTTATATATTGATGTTCTTTGTAGTTTTTATTGATGCCTGTTCACCGCCCTGAGTCCCGCAAGGGAGAAGGGCGGTATACAAATTTAATAATAAACTAAACTAAACTAAACTAAACTAAACTAAACTGCTTCAACTGGCACTGGCAGCTTGGTCATTAATCAAAGTGGTCGCTTAATGAAATTGCAACTGTATATTGTCAGGTCTGGGAAGGTTTTAAATAGGATTGGTCATACCTTCTTTTTCATCACCATTGTAACTGCGAGTGGTTGCTAAATGAGGCAGTTCCTAATTGTAATAAAATTATATATAGACAGTATAATAAAGTTTTGCCACATTCTGCATTGACCTTCAGTGTCTAAAGATGTCAAAGGAATAGTCATGCATAATGTCAGTTACAATTGCCTGGGTATTTCATCTAATAAGGAGTAATAAAAGGGTTCTTGAATCCTTATAAAAGGTGCAGTAAAGCAAAACATGGACTCTAGATCCATTGAATCTTTCATCATAAGGGCACAATCTTAGCTGCTTGAAGGACATTACATTTCAAAGTTTGAGCATAATTATTTCAATATTGAAAAATGCATTCCTGAGCAGGACACATTGATCCAATTGATCTTCCAAGTCTTTTGCTTGCAGATTGAGCAGTTCTCCCTTAGTCATACCCCATGATCAGAATAATGTATTTCAAGAATCAGTAATTACAAGAATGTTCTTTTCCATGTTGATTCAAAATTGTCTACCATAATCAAGAAAACTTACAGTTGCTTGGAGAAACAACTAAGTTTACCCAGTGGACTACAATATAGTTCTGTACCGCCATCTTCACTTTAATCAGATCAGCTTTGCTTCCTGGTACCACATTAGGTATTAGGACTTAAATATTTTGTTTTTTGGTATTGAGATGACTTGCTCTTCTATCTCTGATCCCATTTTGCCATTTACCATGTCCCCAAGAAGTAATTGTGAATGTTAGAATTTGCCAGTTCCACAAGGACCCTGGTAAAAAGTTGAGAGGAAAAACTGTATAGCACATTTTTTTCATTGTCTCTGATTTCAGAGGTAGATATCTGAAAAATAGGAGATGGTTATCTAAATTTTGATAACAAAATTCAAGACACCACCAAGTAACAATATGCAGAGAATTAAAACTGGCAAATTAAAATCTCTACTCGATGCTAAAATCCTATTTTACTTATAAGACAATCACCCTCAGGAGAGCTCTCCATACTCTTGGGTTCTATATTCCTGTGGTAAATTGTAAATTCATCTTCTGCCAGCTGTAATAACCATAATATTTAACCCAAAACCAGACTTAAAGATGAAAAATGTTTCAGTTTCTGTTTAACTTCATTAAACTTTAATATAGAATGAAACTAGGAACTAATATAAGTTTAAACAGTGCTTAAAGCTAAAGGTAAGAGTGTAGTGGCTTCGATAATTGACTTATTATATTATTCTTCCTTTGTGTATTATTATGAAAGAAATAATTCCTGCCATAGGAACATATTAATTTTAAACCATCAGTCCTAAGGGAGAAGATAAAAACAGGAAGCTGAGGAACAAAAGCCAGTGACGATTTCTATTAGCAAACTCAAAGGAAAGTGATACATCCCCCTCCCTTTTTAAAAAAATCCTTCGTGGCACCTCCAAAGTATAGTTTAGAACCATGGGACCTTCCAGAACATTTCAGGGAAGTACAGATTCTTCAGGGTTAGGTTTAGGAGCCAACTGTTTAAATGCGCTTCTACTTGGAAAGGGTTGGAGCCATCTTACAGATTTGCATTTCTTTAAGGATGAGGATTACAACAATGTAGAGGGATCCGCTTCATGTAAAAAGTGGGCGGGCTGGATGTAAAATGAAATAACAAAGCCGGTAGTGGGTCTGTAGGAACATAGGATTTGTGAAACACTAAATTTGAATTTGAAGTGGTTAATTCTATGCAACTATCATATTATTCTGTTTTTTATATAAAAAGAATATGAACATGGGTGTATAATTTTTTTATCTAGAAAACAAAGTACATGCATAACATATATAAATAAAGAGAGAGAGACACCGTGTTTGTCATTTTTAAGATTTTGCTTTTGCAGATAACTCAGTGCAACTTGGATAATTTTCTGTAGATAATTGCCTACAAGTTTGAATATTACACTTTCCTCTTAAGTTCCGCTGTTTATTTCAAAAGAATTTTTAAGCCTGTAAATTTGTATTGAAAACTTCTTCTAACTAGCAATTGAAGGAAATTCAGCAGTGCTGTCAAACTTTGGGATCTAAGGGTTCCCAAGAGCTGAAAAGCAGTTAACAATCAATTTCCAAAAGTGATTGGTATGTGATCCCAATGTCCGTTTGAAGGCCCCATGGTTTGAGGAAAAAGATGGTTATTCCCTCCTCTCCCAGAGCTCTGAGTCCACTGGAGACCACAATATTCTTGCAAGGAGCAGCTGCCTGGAGGACTTGTGAGCAATGTCATGTCCTCTCCTTATCTGAACAGAAATTACAGAGAGCCTGCTCGTCATTCTGCTGCTGTCGTCTGCCATGATTGATTGATTCCTTTTAAGGGACCTATCTTCAAGTTGCCATTTCTTCTTTGAAAGTCCCTTCTTAAGGTTTTTCTTCTTTTGTAACACACTTGCAAATTCAGACTTAATAACTTTACGTGCATTTTATAGCACCTAACAAAATTCAGGATTTTATTTGCATTAATTTTTAAAACAGTTGACAGAAAGTACAAGATTTTTTTCCTCAGTTAAGTGAACCTGATTTTGTGTTTGCAGTAAACATTTATTCTCTGCTAAAGTATTTGCAAAATAAAATGGCAAAGCTACTATGATTATCAAAAATCAGTGTTCAAATGAGGCTTGTTAATATGCATAACTAAAAAATAGGATATAATGTCGGTAATTTCAAAGCAACCAATTACAAGTGAACAGTAATTTCCTATATTGGTTTCCATAGTAACATTGCAGCTTTCTGAGTGTTCTGAGAACCCAGACTCTCTAATGGAATAAACAGTAAGATGCGTTTTGCATTTCCACAGCATGAAAAAAATGTCTTCTTTGAGGATGTCATACTTTATTTCAGCCTATTTTTATTTTCATGTAAATGTACAGCATGACTATCAGAGGGAAAAAATCCACTAATTCATAATTCTACTCAGAATTCTGCTGTCAGGAGGACCATTTCCAATCATGCAGAAGAAAATTGAATGAGAAACAAGATTGCCTTTTTCCATAATACAAAGTAACCCTTCAAGTTGTAGAAGAGTTTTCTATATAATAGGGCTACAAGATATGGGCAACAAAAATCAATAAACATTAGATGACAGCAAAAGGATACATTAAATTATATAATCTAGAGAAGGGGTAGTCAACTGTTTTATACCTACTGCCCACTTTTGTATCTCTGTTAATAGTAACATTTTCTAACCACCTACCAGTTCCACAGTAATGGTGATTTATAAAGTAGGGAAGTCAATTAAATTTTAAAAAAGGAAAGTGCTTCAGTATCGGACAAAAACCCTACTGCCCACCAAGAAAGATGGAACGGCCACTAGTCGGCGGTCGAGACCAGGTTGATTACCACTGATCTAGAGATTAGTTGGACTTTTGCATCACAGATCCAGAAATTGTAATTTAGAAGAATTGATGGCAAAAGTTAATTCATTTTAACCAATTTCATTGTAATTTTATTACAATATTATTACAATGACAATAAAGATTATTAGTATTAGTATTAGTATTTTTTATAATGTGTTTCTCTCACTTATCTGTTCCTATTTCCCTAAAATTTTATTTTATTTTATGTTATGAAACAGCAGGAAGCTCGCATTGTGAACTTGGAAGCTGCAGATTTATTGGTCAATAGAACTCCTCCTTTAAATAACATTTATGTATATAAGTTTATAATAAATATATCTCCTTACTGCTATAAATGTAATAATAATATTAATGTATCTTGATCTCAGGTAGATGTGACACTTGTCCATTTTACACCACTAGTGGAGCCAAAAATAAAACAGCCATTTAAGCTGGTGGAAAAAGTTGTTCAAAGTATCTTCCAGTTCAGAAGAAAATTCTGTCATCAAGGTGCAAGGTAAGAAAATGAGTGACATATACAATAATACAATAGCAGAGTTGGAAGGGACCTTGTAGGTCTTCTAGTCCAACCCCCTGCGTGGGCAGGAACCTTATACCATTTCAGACAAATGGCTATCTAACATCTTTTTAAAGACTTCCAGGGTTGGGGCATTCACAACTTCTGGAGGCAAGCTGTTCCAGAGGTTAATTGTTCTAACTGTCAGGAAATTTCTCCTTAGTTCTAAGTTGCTTCTCTCCTTGATTAGTTTCCACCCATTGCTTCTTGTCCTGCCCCCAGGTGCCTTGGAGAATAGTTTGGCTCCCTCTTCTTTGTGGCACCCTCTGAGATATCGGAACACTGCTATCATGTCTCCCCTGGTCCTTCTCTTCATCAAACTAGACATACCCAGCTCCTGCAACCGTTCTTCATATGTTTTAGTCTCCAGTCCCCTAATCATCTTGGTTGCTCTTCTCTGCACTCTTTCCAGAGTCTCCACGTCTTTTCTACATCGTGGCGACCAAAACTGTATGCAGTATTCCAAGTGTGGCCTTACCAAGGCACTATACAGTGACATTAACACTTCACGTGATCTAGATTCTATCCCTCTGTTTATGCAGCCTAGAACTGTGTTGGCTTTTTTGGCAGCTGCTGCACACTGCTGGCTCATATTTAAATGGTTGTTCACTTGGATTCCAAGATCCCTCTCACAGTTGCTACTATTGAGCAAGGTACCACCTATACTGTACCTGTGCATTTGGTTTTTCTTGCCTAAATGTAGAACCTTACTTTTTTCACAATTGAATTTCATTTTATTAGATAGTGCCCAATGTTCATATCACTCATGTTTATATGTGGTGGAGGGGGAGAGGGCTCACAGGGGCATATGTGGTTCCTTCAAGGAATTTTCTCATTTGTATTTCCGTTTTATTTCTCTTAACAGCTATAAGCCTTGAACACAGTTGTAATATATTTACCAATTTTTACAGTATAGGTAGCCCTTGACTAGCAACAGTTTGTTTGATGAATGTTCAAAGTTACAATGACACTGAAAGAAGTGATTTATGACCGTGCTTCACACTTAAGGTTGTTGTACCATCCCCATGGACACATGATCAAAATCCAGACACTTGGCAACTGGCATGTATTTATGATGGTTACAGCATCCTGGGCTCACCTTTTGCAACCTTCTGACAAGCAGTCAGTGGGGAAGCCAGATTCACTTAAACATCTGCATTATTAAGTTAACAACTGCAGTGATTCACTTAACAGCTATGGCAAAGAAGTTCATAAAAGAGAAAATTTCACTCAACAGCTATCTAGCTTAGCAACAGCAATTTTGGCTTCAACCGTGGTCGTAAGTCAAGGACTACCTGTATATTGACTGAATGCAGATAGTGAAGAATTACCTGCTATGTTCTGGTACTTGAAAACAGATGCTGAAAAATATTGAGGCAATGCAAACATACATGACTAAATTAAACCTGTTACTGTCTACTTAGTACATAGTCATAGAATGGAAGACGCAACACCCCAAAAATTCAAGGTCTTACTTATATTGCCTTAGTTCCTCTACAGTGAGGGCCAAGTCTTCTCAGTAACATGCTGGTCCATAAAATCTGATATGAAGTGTTGCCTTTTCCATATATATATATATTGAGAAGACAAGTACAATCCTCAGCAAACCATTGTAAACACAAAGTAAAAAAAATCTGCCTTACTAGAGACAAGAGAACAATGTTATGATATTTACTGTACGTCACAAACCTCATTCAGTTATATGTTTCCTTCTCTGAAAGGAAACACATAACATATTCTTAGTTCCGTATAGTCAAGAAGGAATCTTTGTTGTTAAATCAAAATTTTGATTTTTATTATTTATCATACATGGACTTATAATATGTATTAACACTTTGCCTATTTTTTAAAAATACACTAAAATATTAAAAACTCTATATTCAGATTCCAATGTCTAGGCGATCTAACCTAGAAATTTGATTTTTTTTTTAAATGATAAATTTGATAAAAGGCAGAGGCAGAGCAAGATTGCTGGTGGCCTCCGCCTCTGAAGACCTTGCTTATTTTTCTATCTTAGTGGTGCAACAGTTTAATTGAACGTTTAAGCAAGAGGGTACCTCTTCTTTTCATCCATTCACAGTAACCTAGTGAAAGGCATGCCGTGTGTTTCCGTTTTCAGAGTACTACTGCATTAATGTTACTTTTGCTATTAGTCATAGCAAAAGCAGAATCCAATTGTTTTAGCAGAATGGCAAAGCACTGCAATGCAACTTCACCCTATATGTAGATGAGATCACAATACACATGCAAAGGGGACACAGCTTATGTTGCAGTGCCCAATGTTATCATTTTCCCCAACATCGCCTCTTCTGCAGATGCCCCAGAGTCATAGTGTGGCTGCGGAAGATAGTATTATTTGAATTGAGAAATCTGAGGTAAAATCAATGGATGCTCCTTATTGATTACCAATATTGTTTTCTTTCAGGATTTTATTTCCAGAGGCTGTCCGCCTTGAAAAAACTGAACAGTTGCTCATGGAGGCAGATGTTGACCCAACTCTACATCCACCTCAACTGTCCTTATTTCAGTTTAAAAACCTTTGCAATGTCTACAGGAAAATGTGTGATGAAGATCCAGATCTTTTTGCATATAACTATAGAGAGGAACTGAAAAAGAAAAAGGAAACCAACTTCAAAAGGACTAACAAAGATTACTTTTTCCCTCCCTAGAATTAGGCAACTACAAAGTCTAATGGGTTTTTGGATTGGACTGAAATAAATTTGACTTTGAATATATTCTTCAATATTAACCAAAATTGTATGTGAAATTTACAAATGAGATCATTTTTTAAAAACTCAAGTGATACTACTTTGCTTGTCTTCTAAAAGTGCAATCAAGTCCCAAGATGAAATGTAAAATAACTGAAAAGTAATCAACCCTCTCCCCAAGAATAAAGCATCCACCAAGCTACCTATTTCAATTAACGTTTTACTGTACAAGCTTATAGTGAAAATAAAAATACCATAAGATTACAGTACAAGCTTTTTATATGTACAAACATATATAAACATATAAAAATCAAATATAAACAACCATATACATTTTAGTACAATGTACAGAGGACTTTGTTACTCTGTATTCAAATAATTTAATTTGACTTTAAATAAAGCAAAAACTAACATGCTGTTAAATGCTCAATGAAAACTAATTGGACTCAGGTCAAAAAATGAACATCTCGCCTTCCCATACTTTCAAAAATGTTTAAATGTTACCCAATACGGAAGGGGGAAGAGATTAGTTTACAGAATTTGCAAATTCAAGGTAAACTTTTTTATTTTGGAATAAATTAAAATAACTTAAGCCTTTACAACTACTTTTATGGAAAAACCCAGTAGTGCATTAAACTGAAGAGTAGTTTTATCAAGATGCAAATCAAAATAGCTAGGACTTTCCATGTCTGTCTCCTGATTCATAAAAGCAATCCTCATTAACCACTGATGTCAAGCTTTGCACACTAAATTCCCTTTCTAAAATTGAATTCAGGTCAAAACCCGGAGAATCGGGCTGATTGTCAAGTGACAGATGCTGTTCTTGCATTGCCCGCAATGTTCCTTTGTCACGTCTTGTGCTGTTCACTTTTCGTTTAATAGGGCAAAAGTGAGCGCGAACTAGTTTAGGCTGTTCTCCTCTCTGCTCACCTCTGTTCTCTATCTCAGGAGGATATTCCGTCTCCACATCACTGTTCTGAATCTGAGAAATCTGCAGCCGCTGGAACTGGATTTCTATGTCTTTCGTGGGATTGCTTTTTTTCAAAAGTTGCTGGAAATTATCTTCTTCATCACTTAGAATATCTGATTCTTTTACAGGACTATTTGAAAAATCGGATGCACAGCTCTGCAAACTCTTCATGGGAGATGAGTTTTTAGATTCCAGGATACTGTCAGTAGTTTGGCAGCTGCTACTTGGTGTACTGCTGCTCAAACTGCATTCATCAGAATCCGGTTCATTTCCTTTTTTTGCACTGCTGTTCCATTCATTACTGGGAGAATTCTTCAGTAATTTCAGTGATCTGGAAGAAGCTGCCAATGTAAAAACACATCCATCAAGTTTCTGTACTCAACAACTGTGGGAACCATTTAAACATTATGACTGATGCAAATTAAGTGCTATAGAAGAGAGAGAGACTTCAGAAAATAAAAATTGAGAATCTGGACAGCAGAGGGCAGGCAATCTTTCAAGAAGACTAGCATGTTTGGCATAAGTAAAACACGATTGCCTATCTTGGATATTTTGTGAGAACAAATTATGGCTGTTCTTTCTCTTCATCCTAGGCCCCCTATGATGCTTTTTACCAGCTTAGTCTTGGCTTTTTCTACTTGGGTGATCTCTTTTCCAGAATAGATCCCAGATTACAACTTCAAAGAATTGTTGTTATTGCAGACTCTATAGAAGAGTCCTAGGGAAGTGTTTACTTTGTAGCATGACACAAATTTTCCATTTATTGCTTTTCAATTAAAATGATGGGCTGGGGGATTTCAAATCAAATCAGGCGAGAGGCATAGCCTGGAAAGTGCCTAGAAAGCATCCATGTTTTTTTCTGTCATCTTAAAATAACTCTAGTCTTTAAAGAACAGCATAAAGGTTACTGGAACTCCTGAAGTCACCTGAAGTTTCCTAGTCATTGTTGTACAGTTGCTAAAGGATAAATTTGAGCCAGGCAGTATATAGTCAAAGAAAATAGGTAATGGAATAATTTTAATGATTTTTAAAACCACAAAATCCATCCTTTACTTTGAATTTTTACTTTTTCATCTAGAATATTTGCCCCATTATAGGAAGTCTTCACAGAACACACAATTGGGACTGGCAATTCCATTGCTAAGCATTGCAATTAAAGTGAAATATTACATAATTTCACAAGCTTACAGTATAAGTTCTGTCTGTGGTCATCAAGCGAATCATTAAGCATAATATCACATGACTGATTTGCTACTTCCAAGGGGCTTCCCCATTGACTTTGCCTATCAGAATTTGGATATGAAGGTCACAAATGGTGATCACATGATCATGGTAAGCTGCAACCATTGCAAATGCACTCTGGTTGCCAGGCACTCAAATCGCAATTAGTCATGGTACCTCAGAGATGTGACAATTGCCACAACTTTGAAAACTGGGCATAAGTATTTGTCAGCATCTTCATTTTAAATGGTGCTGAACAAGCTGTTGGCAAACAAGGACTGTCTTTATATTTTTTGATATCTTCCCATTGTTACAGATACAGCAGTTATAAAAGAGAATTGAAGTAGCATAACTGGGTCTAGTTCAACTAATGTAATCCGTAAAGGTTTTAGCTGACTTGTAAATTATTTCAAGATGGAAAATACACATTATTTCTTTATTATAGTAGGTTAAAAATTGTTTCCTGTTAATTAATTTGAACCCATTGGCATATTTCTAATGTTAATTCTACATTATGGCCAATTTCCTAGAACGGTTACCATAGTAAATATAGCAAGCAAAAAAAATATCAACCCAATTCCAAATAAGTATTTTGGAAGGCATTCTATGGGATAGACAGATCTTGTTCTGCTTCTCCAATACTTTCAATGGAATACAACTAACATGTCCTATTGAAGTGTAATTGATCACAGATTAATACACAAAAATGTTGACATATTAAGAAAATATTTTCTTACCCAATTTGGCTGAAACAGGGATTCGATTCTTATGCAGAATGAGGCGGTTTTTATACGCTTTCTCAAAGGGCAAGTCACATTTTATTTGACGCCTGAAGTTTTCTCTTAGAATTGAACGAATCACTTTGACTATGTTGGTCTTGCTTTCACAGTCACTGTAGTTGGGGGAACAGTAATTAAATCAATGCAAAAATCTCTTAATATTTTTTCCAATTCAAAACTTTATTCTTTACTTTATTCATACTTTTATACCGCCCTCTCTCCCAAATGGGACTCAGGGCGGTGCACAGGAATAAAAATAAAATATAAATAAACAGACAACAAGTAAGTTTAAAATTTAATTAAATGAATTTGACCCATGCTAAAACTTAATTTAAAAACCCAGCTAAAAATTCAATAATAAACATAACTGTCAGGCCGGCCACATGGAAGAAGTGTGTTTTAAGTGCTCGACGGAAGAGGCAAAGGTCTATGATTGTGCGGCGGTCGGGGGGCAGGTCGTTCCAGAGGGCTGGGCCAGCCACAGAGAAGGCTCTTCCCCTGGGAGCCGCCAGCCGGCACTGTCCGGCGGACGGCACCCTGAAGAGGCCCACCCTGTGGGAGCGGACAGTATGGAAGTATGTGGCAGGAGGCGGTCCTGCAAGTAGCCAGGTCCTATGCCATGGAGCGCTTTAAAGATGGTCACTAAGACCTTGAAGCGCACCCGGAAAGCCACAGGCAGCCAGTGCAGCTCGCGCAGGAGAGGTGTTATATGGGAGTATCTAGAGACTCCCAAAATCCCCTGCGCGGCCGCATTCTGCACTAACTGCACCTCAAGGGAAGCCCCATGTAAAGAGCATTACAGTAATTAAGTTAATGATAAGGTTAGCTCTCCAAGCCCTGGGTCTCTTTGTATATACTGATTCTTTTGTTGCCCAAAGCAACATTGCTGTTCTGGGTAACAAAACTAGGCATCCGGTCCAGGTTAGTCTTTTGCATATCTCCCAAATTAGCACATCTGTTTGCTTCACCAGGGGTCTCCAACCTTTGCAACTTTAAGTCTGAAGGACTTTAGCTCCCAGAATTCTCCAGCCAGCAAAGCTGGCTGGAGAATTCTGGGAGCTGAAGTCCTTCAGACTTAAAGTTGCAAAGGTTGGAGACGCCTGTGCTTCACTTTTGAGATCTCTCTAAATAGCATCATAAGAATCTTTCATTTGGCTTTAACCAAACAGGATAGATTTATTTGGTACTCTTACATGAATAAATAAATAGTATAGTATTTACACAGATTAATTTATTAATATGAATTTATGATAGTGTTTAAAAAGGAGAAGGAAGCAGAAATAATCCATTTAGAAATTAGGAGTCAAGTTTTGGTTCTACCTGCTGCACAACTGAAAGGTTGTTTCAGGTCTTCCTTCCAATTCTGATTTCGTATGAATCAGTTCCCAAATACTGCTGTTTTCTGTTCCTGTGTGTGGAAAGACACTTTCTTAGAAACATTTAAGGATGCCTACAAATCTAGCCAAAGAATTTCATGTCTGAGAATATAATTAGGGCTTCAACTTCATCCAAGAGATTGTGTCAATGTTTTTTTCTTGCAACAAGGATTTTGATGAAGTTATTGGGTTTTTTTTAAGAAATACTTTATCATTGTCTTCCAAAATTCAAACCATGAACAAAACTGGGATCTGGTTTTTCTGCTAAGTACAAGTAGTCTTATGTTACAACCGTTTGTTCAGCAAACATTCGGAGTTAAGGGGGCATTGAATGAAGGGACTTGCAACTAGTCCTCAAAATTGCCAAGCACCCGAATCACAATCAAACGACCAGAGAGTTGCTGGGACAGTCAGAAATTTTGAGGGTTGTTGTTAAGTACCACTTGTTCAGCATCATCATAACTTAAAACAGTTGCTGAATGTGTAGTTGTTAATGGAAAACTACCTGCACAGGTCATTCTTAAATTTTGAATTCTTCTTGAGCTTAGTTAATTTAGTTAATTTTTCTTAAGTTTAGAAGCATAAAACATCTGTGCGTGCACTTATTGAAGCACTGTATACTGTGATGTTTACAATTTATTCTGTGATTATAATTGATCAAGGGCAAGAATGAAAAATACTTTATAGGGCATTATAAAATATTAGCATTTCATGCATTAGCATTTCAACTGCTATATTATTTGTTACTAGAAACAGTTCATATTTCAAAGCATTGTTTTGACATTGTTTTAGGGAGTTTTCTCCAATCATTGTTTTGTCAACCTCAGGGCTGTCAAATTTGCAGCCCGCGGGCTGGATGCATCATGCGCTGGCCACACCCATGGCGCTTAGCAAAGGGGAAAGAAGTCATGATATGTCATGTGACACTATGGGTTTGACACCCCTGGTCTATCTGCATTGGCGATTCACACAAGCACATTTAGTGATTGATCAGAAGAAACAAGGATTGTTATTTAGTTTAAAGAAAAGTTTCCTATAAAGTAAAGCCATCTTTCCTCTCGTGTCCTTTTTGGAACTCTGACTAAGATACTTTTTTTCATTGATAAGACTTTCTTGAGTCGAATTCTATTCACAGGATTCATGTTAACAAAAAATTAGGATGTAATGGCTCTCAGCATCCTTTCTTTTTTTTCCCCTGCAGCCCCCCGCTGCTGCCTTTCTTGGTGTTGCCAAAAATCACCCAGCCCTGTAAAAGGTAGCAGGGGCATGGGAAATTAGCAGGAAAGAGGGGCAATCAGCAAAGATAGCCTTTTCTGTTCCATTTGTCAGAAGTATTTCATCACGGACCAAAAGTACCTTACAGTGGGAAAAGCTTTTAGATAAGCAGAGGAAGTAAGAATAGACTTACTACCTAATGTACAAAAGTATTAAAAGTGCTTTAAACTAGAGTGAATTCTTTCTGCAATTTTTTTTGGCATTTAAAACTATTCCAATGTTGTGATGAATAGCCTACTTGATACACTGAACTTTGCATCAGTGCAATGTTTATTTATAAAGGAAGCAATGAAAACATTAACAGAATATATTCATGGTTGACAAACTTTCAAAATGATAAGAATAGAGACTATTTTAAAATTATATATTTGGTAAAAAATCAAGTCACCTGCTGTATTACCCAGTCGAACCTGAAGAGCAGATAAAGGAATCAGCCAACGAAATTTAAACAAATCCAGATCATTCTGATTATTACGGACATTACCTGCCTATTTAAAAGAAGGACAAAAAGAGAGGACAATTAAAAATAATTTCCCCAAAATTGTTTGTTGTTCAATTTAAGAATTTTGCTTTTCACTCCTTTTTTTTTTTAAGTGTGGTCATAATATAAGAGAGGGAACTTGCCTGATTTATGCTACTCAATTACAAAGAGCATAGCTTATGTGTGTTTTTGCAAACTGTTTCATGTTCATCTAGGATAGTCATTTTTAATCAACATCTAAGGCTTTTAAAGATACATACATGATTCCTTTATTTTTAGCAAATTATTTCTTTTGATAATTGATGTCTAGAGTATTTATATCCCTAAAATATGTGTTATTTTTATTCAATAACACATACCACTCATTTATTAGTAATCTAAATACTTACCAATTTCTTTTTCAATTTGCAGTTCTCTTTATACACTAAGATGACCGCCCGTTTGAAAACTAAGAAAGAGAAGATAGATTTTATTGGTATACTGCCATCAGTACATGCTAAATTAGTTTTTAAAATTCAGCTGGAACTGACGCTGTGCATCACAAATGCCACTTTGATAAGTGCTTCTCGGGTCAAGGTCTTGGGCCAAATTCCTGAACCTGCCAGTAATTTCCTAAGAATATTATCACATACACTTCATGCTGAATGTCAAAATAGGATACAAGTTATGAATAGGATTATGCAAATGCAGTATAGATTGAAATAAAATATTAAAATCAGGTTCAACAGTAAGAAATATGCATCTATAAAAACATTGGTGGGGGAGTTGTTCCTGTAATACTAAAAACAGTGAGATAGCATACAAACATGCTTGCTTAAATACACAACAATAATTCTGCCATATGTACAACAATATTTAATATATACTGCACACAGTAAGTAACATTCAATTGCATAAGACCAACAGGAGGCTTAATAGCTGCTTAAAAAAGCTACAAGACATGATTGGAATTTGCTTTCCACATGAAATTACTAAAAGTATCCATCTTGGTACTTTCCAAATACTATAGTCATGTGATGGCAAACCTATGGCACGTGTACAACGTATGGCACATGGAGCCCTCTCTGTGGGCATGCGAGCCGTCACCCCAGCTCAGCTCCACCACACATGCGCGAGCACCTCAGCTGATTTTCGGGTCTCTGACACGCGGGTGCAGAATGCATGCAGGAGATGCATGCACAGAGCGGTTGCACATGGGGGGGGAGTTGCATGTGTGGGGGCAGGGGAGTGCAGAGGTGTCACAAGCGTAAGTGCACTTTCAGTACGCGGCGACAAAAAGGTTAGTCATCACTGCTATAATCTATGCATTGCCATCACAGTGCAACATCACCAAGTGAAATATGCCATGGGTTACAATACAATACAATACAATAGCAGAGTTGGAAGGGACCTTGTAGGTCTTCTAGTCCAACCCCCTGCGTGGGCAGGAGCCTTATACCATTTCAGACAAATGGCTATCTAACATCTTTTTAAAGACTTCCAGGGTTGGGGCATTCACAACTTCTGGAGGCAAGCTGTTCCAGAGGTTAATTGTTCTAACTGTCAGGAAATTTCTCCTTAGTTCTAAGTTGCTTCTCTCCTTGATTAGTTTCCACCCATTGCTTCTTGTCCTGCCCCCAGGTGCCTTGGAGAATAGTTTGGCTCCCTTTTCTTTGTGGCACCCTCTGAGATATCGGAACACTGCTATCATGTCTCCCCTGGTCCTTCTCTTCATCAAACTAGACATACCCAGCTCCTGCAACCGTTCTTCATATGTTTTAGTCTCCAGTCCCCTAATCATCTTGGTTGCTCTTCTCTGCACTCTTTGCAGAGTCTCCACGTCTTTTCTACATCGTGGCGACCAAAACTCTATGCAGTATTCCAAGTGTGGCCTTACCAAGGCACTATACAGTGGCATTAACACTTCACGTGATCTAGATTCTATCCCTCTGTTTATGCAGCCTAGAACTGTGTTGGCTTTTTTGGCAGCTGCTGCACACTGCTGGCTCATATTTAAATGGTTGTCCACTAAGATTCCTAGATCCCTCTCACAGTTGCTACTATTGAGCAAGGTACCACCTATACTGTACTTGTGCATTTGGTTTTTCTTGCCTAAATGTAGAACCTTACTTTTTTCACAATTGAATTTCATTTTATTAGATAGTGCTGCTGAATAAGTGATGCTGAATAAGTGATGCTGAATAAGTGATGAGAGAAAAACGCAAAGATCAGTTAATGAGATTCTTTCACCCAACAAGTGTCAGTTGCTTTCCACTGTTGCTATGAAGCATTGCTCTGAAGTGGCCCAAGGAAATATTGAGAAATAGCATACTAAAAGACTCTGGGTGTCCACAGAAAGAGTGCTAGTTTGGTATGATAGCTGAGTCACAGGGCTAGATGGAGGGAGACCACAAATTCTAGTCCTCCCTTAAGCATGAAATGGAACAAGAGAGGAAGAGCTCTTGCCCTCCAACTCTGCTCTGGCAGATCTTGTAACACTCCCAAACAGATTTTTGGTACACAGAAGTACCTAAAAGATAGGAAAATTCACAGGAGTGAATAGATTTGTTTGCTTATCCTTGGATTTTGTCTTATATGTAACATCCATATGGCCTTATTTCTTGAAATTATTAACTGGGTTGCTCAAAGGATAATATTTTGAGACTAGCCAGAAAGAAATAACTGATCACTGTTGCCAGGGTGTTAATTTTGACTCCAAGCAGTCCCTATCACAGACAGAATTAACTACATCCATTGAGGTAGCCCTATAGTTGGAATACCTAAACCGAGCAATTAATCCATGCATACCTAATCTTAGAAATGCAGCAGCTGAAAATAAATCCATTGCTGAACTAATCTTCAAAGTCTTAGGGCACTCAGCCCACCTTCCAAATCCTGACTGCCATGATGATTAAACCATCTGCTACTGCTGCCTTTATGGCCAATGGAAAAAAGTTACTGGTATTATGAATTCTTATGGTGCTTTCCTAATGCAAGATGTTGTGGGATACTACACAGCAGGCATTGGACCAGGTCCAATGTTCCCCAAATGGCAATGCTTCAATTTTCTGGTGGGATGAGAATTCTCAGAATCTATCTTAAGCATAGCTCCTAAATCAGCTTAAGTTTCCAACTGGGACGGGGTGTTGTTGTTTTTTTTATAAAATGGATATTGATCACTCACCAAACACGGTGAGCTCCAACTCTTTTCTTGTTTTGCCCAACAATGTGAATGGGTTCAGCCATGAAACAGTAGAGTGCAAAAGAAGTTCTCCCATGGAAAGTTCTGTGACCTAAAAAAGAAGGAAGATTGAAGACAATTTCCTCAAAAGAGGACAATCAACATTGTATCAAAAGTTCACTGCAAAATACCCACTGATTTTAGAAAATTCACCCTTCCAATGGTTAAAAAAAAAATGTCAGCAGCTAATATGAAAGACTTGACAGTGACAGGTATCTCATGATACATACAACTCTACTTTTTAAGGCAGCAAACTTTGAAGAGGCATTCTTTTTAACATGTCTTGGACGCCAGTTACTGCAGCAACCCAAAACCTTATCGAGTGCAGTGAGATTTACTACTAGGATATATATATATGGACAGGACTGTAATTTAAAGAATTTGCCTTCAGGACAAGTGATGGGTGATCTGCACTTCATAAGTATCAATTAAAAGCCAGGATGTGACCTGTTTGTATATTTAAAGGTACTGTATAAAATAGATTACATGGCAGAGAAGATAACAGCAGACATTAATATACAAGGTATTGATCAGCAACTGAAGTAAGATATTGCTGTCTTTTTTTTTCTTAAAGAGTAAAGATAAAATTGCTCTCAAGTCAAGCCTGTCTCTAATAACAATCCAGACAATTTTCTTGACAAGCTAACAAATGTCTGCTATTGCCTTCCTTTCAGGAAACTGTTTTGAACTTCCCAATATAAATGATTTGTGGGGGGAGGGGGGGGGAGAGATTCTAGCACCAGTTAAATCAGAGGTGGGTTCCTATCAGTTGAGTCTAGTTTGGCCAAACCGGTAGTGGCATGAACATACCTCCGAACTTGTTCCCTGGTCACCGTCATCATCGGTGACATCTTTTAAAGTTCTGTGCATGTGCAGAACAATTTCTATTGAACTGTGCATGCACACACAGTGTGCATTCAGCGTGCACGCACAAGCGAACTGGCATTAACACCGGCCAGAACCCACCCCAGGTCTAAATCCATGTTTACTTTATTGTTCTGCTAGAACTAAGGCCAATGTTTGACTGATTTGTGAATAAAAAATAAAATTCAGGCTTCCTTACCTCTTTCTCAGTTCCAGTCTGGTCTGCAACTAGTTGGTCAAACACTGCACCATAATCCTCGTATATCTTTTGCATTTCATTGATGTGACTGGCCACCTTTTCCATTGCCTTCAGCGCTTCTGCAATTTTGAAGACAAGACTATTACTTAGCATCTACATCTACCTTACCTGCCTTAAGTTATCAGGCCAATGTGATACAGATGTTACATTACATCTTGCCCTCATGTATGGGGTTTTATATTATTTCACCCTTCTTCTTGGCAGGGAGAGAAATTTCTATTTTTATGTAAAATCTTATGTGCTTCTATTGGTTACTTTGACCATCAGGAGGCACCATCTTATTAGGTTATCTTTATTGGGACTTGTCAGACATAAATAAGGTAAAGGTTCCCCTCGCACATATGTGCTAGTCATTCCTGACTCTAGGGGGCAGTGCTCATCTCCGTTTGAAAGCCAAAGGGCCAGTGCTGTCCGAAGACATCTCGGTGGTCATGTGGCTGGCATGTCTAAACACAGAAAATGCACAGAACACTGTTACCTTCCTACCAAAGGTGGTTCCTATTTTTTCTACTTGCATTTTTACATGCTTTCGAACTGCTAGGTTGGCAGAAGCTGGGACAATTAATGGGAGCTCACTCCATTATGTGGCACTAGGGATTCAAACCGCTGAACTGCCAACCTTTCTGATCAACAAGCTCAGCGTCTTAGGCTCTGAGCCACTGCATTCCACAGACATAAATAGCCAGACCTTATTCTATTTAGATCAAACCTTCTACTTGTACACCCCGCAACATCTACTAGGAACTGAGCTCATGCCTCCCTCACACTTGGATGATTATATAGAGCATTAGCATTAGGAGATCCAGGTCCTTGAAGTCAACAGACTGCAGGAAAGGATATACAGAAGCTATCAGCTTCCCTTAAGGTTTCAGAGCACATAGGATATACACTATGTAAAGACAAGAATAGCCACCCAACCCATCCCCCTGCAAGAGTGTTGGAAGTCATATAAAGAAAGCCCCACACACAGGGGCACGACATACTGTAACATCTGAATATCTCTGCTCTGAGACCTTAAGGCAGTGATGGCGAACCTTTTTTGGCTCGCGTGCCAAAAGCGGGAGGAGCGCAGGGGGGTTGTGCGCAGGGGTTCCACACCTATGCTATATGCACGACCCCAGCATGCATGCATGCATGCATGGACGCATGACCAGCGCTCCCTTCCATTTTTGACTTTATAGGAGCATGGGGAGGGTGAAAATAGCATTCCCTGCCCCCATGGAAGCCCACCAGAGGCTTCAGGAGGTTCCCAAAAACCGGCCCTATGGGCAAACCAGAGGTTCAGGAATTGACTTCTGGGTTGCTCATAGGGCCAGTTTTAACCCTCTGGAGCCTTAAGGGAAGCCTCCTGAGGACTCCTGAATGAACCGAAGGGTTAAAACCAGCCCTACCAGCAAACCGGAAGTCTGTTCCTGAACTTCCTGTTTGCCGGTAGGGCTGGTTTTTCATGCTCCGGAGGTTTCAGGGAACATCCTGAAGCCTCCGGAGGGTGAAAAATGGCCTCAAAAGAAGGCTGAAATCAGCTGGCCTTCATGCGCATGTGCACTGACCAACTGACAGGACAAGCCTCGCGTACCCTGACAAATGGCTCCATGTGCCACCTATGGCACATGTGCCATAGGTTCGCCATCACAGCCTTAAGGTCAAATGGGCTGTATCTTCTATTATGACAGCCTCTGTATATCCCTTCCGAAAAATGCCTTAGCACCTCCCCCAAGTAGCTTCTAAAGCTAATGCACAGCATAAAATCATCCAATTATATGTCCGTAAATTCAATTCCTAGTAGAAGGTTTGAGCCCCACAACCTGTATCTCCAAAGTCTAGTTAACGATGAAACTAAACATGGTACCTTCTGATGGGGAGACCATCGAACTAAAACCTAGGCATTCACTAACAAAAGAAAAATATGCTGAAGATACCCGGAACAGCCGAACCTTCCCCAGGAATCATTAGAAGAGAAAGCATACAACGAAAGGCTATAATTCCCCTGTCAGAGTATTCCCAGATCAATGGCAAATTATGGCAATCACTGTTATGCAAAGTCCATCCCTTCCATTCTTAAACAACAACAAAATGGGCTGAAACTTATATCTCATCTTCACCTATGATTCCTCTGAGCAAACGTACTCAAGAACTTTCCAGACCTACCTACCCATCTACACACATCCTTGCCCTAACCCCGTGATGGTGAACCTATGACACGGGTGCCACAGGTGGCACGCAGAACCATTTCTTAGGGCACACGAGGTATTGCCCTGTTAGCTCCAGCGAGCATGTGTGCGCTGGCCAGCTGATTTAGGCCTTCTTTTGAGGCTGTTTTGGCCCTCTGGAGGGAAGCTCCTGAAGCCTCTGGAGGTGGGAGGGAGGCTGTTTTCACTCTCCCCAGGCTCCTAGAAGGCCTCTGGAGCCTGGGGAGAGTGAAAAAAACGTGCCAAAAGCAGGGGATCACGCACATAGCATTGTGAATGTGGCACACCCATGCATGATCCCCCTGTGCTCCCTCCACTTTTGGCACGCGAGCCAAAAAAGGTTAGCCATCACTGCCCTAACCCAAACCCCTCTTTGGTTTGATGACTAATTTCACTATAATAATGGGTAAAAACCAGCTTCACAACTATAATGATATCATTTTTTGCATTAAGAAAATCCAAAAAGGAGCCCCACATCACTGCTTATTGTGCTGTTTGATCTACGATATAGTGTCACAATAAGTCATTGTTAAATTGCCCTGACCTGGGAAAAGTCTAGGCTCCCCTTTGACATGCAGTCTGGCCATCTCTTGAATGGCTATAAAGAGATTTGACAGTAGCTTTTTTTTTTTTAATAGTGACTACCCTTATATACTGTTTAGTTATTTCAGTGATAAGCCATGGTTTGAATCTGGTTCAAATCTTAAATTAAGCATTTGGATGATACAACAAGCTGCTATTAGTCTAAAGCAGGGGTGTCAAAGTCAAGGGCCAGGAGCCAGATCCAGCCCACCGGGTGCTTAGATCTGACCGATGGGGTCACCCTGGAAACAGTGAAGGACTGGTCCGCAGTGCCTCTGCCAGCCAAAATGGAGGTCACAAGGGCTGCGGGTGACCCTCCCAAGCTCTGTTTTCACTGGCAGAAGGTTGCAGGAGGCCATTGTAGCTGAAAACTGAGATCGCAGGGGCCGCGGGCAGCCCTACCAAGCTCCGTTTTCGCACACAAGTGATGTTCAACTGGCCATGCTCTCCCTGTCCCCCAGAGATTAAACACAACTCTGATGTGGCCCTCAATGAAATCAAATTAGACACCACCACCACCACCACCCCGGTCTAAAGCAACCCAATGCACAATGCTCTTAGTGTAAAGCTCAAACACAGACACTGAGAAAATTGCATAATAAAATCTCCTTTGGATAGCTCAGTGCTAAATCCATGAGTCAGTTTTCAACTACTAATTTAAATATAAACCAAAGCTCTTTTCAGTTTCTGGGAAGTACCTGTGAGATGGTAGTGCTCCTCACTTTCTACGTCAGTCAGAGACACCAGTTCTTTCAAAAGCAAAGGGTATTTCAGCACTCTCTGGACAGGTTTGATAAGAAAAGACTCCAAGGTGGAAGAATGCTGTTTCGTGGGGTTGCGTGCATCCAGAAAAGCCTTGAAGGTGTTATCAGTTTTGGCTAAAGGAAAATAAAATGGAATAAAGCAGTTATAGTTGATATTATTAATGATATATAACTATATTCCAATAGTTAAAGCCTAAGTGCTCTTTATTCAAAAATATTAAGGCCATGATGGCGAACCTATGGCACGCATTCCACAGATGGCATGCAAAGCCCTCTCTACAGGCATGTCAGCTGTCGCCCCAGCCCAGCTCCATCACACATGCACCTCCTGCTGGGCAACTGGTCTTCAGGTCTCTGCCACACATGTGCGGGAGCAAGGCGCATGTGTGGGGTGCACGCACGCATACAGGGGCAGGGCGCATGCACAGGGGAGGTGCTTGCACTGTATTTTGGGGCCTTGCACAGTACCCCCGTTCCCTGTTTTTGCTTCCAGGTTGGTGTCTTCCAGGCCCAAAATAAGGTGCAGCCCCTTCTTTGCGTCCCATTTTGGGCCCGGAAAGCCTCCTGCACCAACCTGGAAGCAAAAAATGGATGGGCGGTGCACATGAATAGGGGTGGATGTGGAGAGGTCACTCACACATTGTAGTATAAGTGCAGGGGCATGCATGCACACGCTTTTGGCACACGGCGACAAAAAGTTTAGCCATCACTGTACTAGGGCAATTAACAAAATAAGATCAAGGATATTAATATAATCCTAAAATCCAATAAAACCAAGCAAAACACAATAGACTAATTAAATTAAGACAAAATATTAAAGCTGTCATTGGTCATAATAGCTTCCCCAAATGAATAGGATTAATCAAAACTCCCTTGGATCTAATCATTTAATTATTACTATTTATATATATATACGAAAATCTACGAAAACATGTGTGTGTGTGTGTGTGTGTGTGTGTGTGTGTGTGTGTGTGTTAGATTTTTTAAGGGCTGAAAATAAAGAGACCAGGATGGATCCATTTCAGGCTTATTAGCCTTCTTCAGCTGGCCATACTCCTTCTACTGGGATTTGAACCAGGGCTTTCCAGCATTTGAGGCAAGCTCTCTATGCCTTGAGCTATCTGGTATCCCTGATATATCAGCCAATTTACAGGACTCTTAAATGAAGACTAATTATCACAGCTCCTGTGAAGAGGTCCCTTTAAGGGGAGGAGACTCAACGTCATCCCTCTCTGCCCTTCGACTCAACCCAGAGTCATCCAGACAGAGAACCAAATTAGATTACTGCTGTGTGACATTTTTTTTAAATGTGTGTTAGATTTTTAGAGGGATGACGGAGTCTCCTCCCCTTAAAGGGACCTCTTCACAGGAGCTGTGATAATTAGTCTTCATATATATATATTTGAAGTTGTCATCATCAGGCAGGCTTGTGTCTGTGAGTGTGTCACTCACAGACACAAGCCTGCCTGATGATGACAAGTGAGATCTTGTCGAAACGTTGCAACAACTTTTCTATGCCTTATACAAGGGAAAATCCCCGAAGCCAGCTATGCCAGCACACCTACACCCGTGAAAATCTACGAAAACATATATATATAGTATATATATATACTGACATTTTTGTTATATTCTCCATGCTCCTCGTTCCCTGTGACTTTTTATATTAAAAAAGAGAGACTTCAATAAACAAGGGAGAAACATCAAAATACAATGCCAGATTCCAATATCATTTTTAGGAATGTTCCCGAGTTCCTCAAAGAATGCCAAGAAATTAAAATTCATAGCTGGCTCCCTCCGTGGAGTTTGGATGTTCTTCTATTACCCAGAAACAGGAAGAATATGAGTAAGGATAGTAGAGTGCATTTTGCTACACTGGGGCAGGAAGGTAGGAATCATTCTAGTTAATTTGACAAAGATGCTGTACCTTTACAGCATTGTTGACTACGATGCCTTTTTATCAGACATAACAGGTGCTAAGAATCAAGTGTTAAAAGTACTTATTTCAATAAATAAACAGGAACAGACCAAAAAGTTAGTTTCTAATTTTCCATTTCAATCAATAATTATGCCCCTGTAGAAGAGACTACTATATTCCACCATTAACAGTTCTCCAGTAGAAATGTTGCTTTAAGTAAAAAGCTGAGATATGGCTCTACTATCTGCTTAAGCAGGTTGGTATCACACACACACACACACACACACACACACACACACACACACTTACCTTTCAAATAAAAATACATTACACAAGGCCAGTTATAGTAATTAAAAACATAATGATTAGTCATATGTGAAAGCTGTAATTATCATCATTAATTAAAATACAAAAATGTCAGCAATTAGTTCCAGAACATATAACTCATCAATGAAAAACTTCTCTAACTACACAAAATATTCTGTCCAATTCTTGCAGGGGAACACAAGACAGAAATGCAAGTTTATTCGCAACGGCTTTGGCAAAGCAATTTTTTTCTTCAAGGTTCCAGGTTACATATGCGGTCATATTTACAGTTACTGTGTTGTGTTGTATCTCCGCGTCATATAATATATGTGGGCATATGCATAATTTTGTATTTATTTATTTAGTCATGTTCATGTAGTGTATGTTGGAGGTGGTGACCCTTTGAGAGCTGTAACAAAATTTCATTTTAATGTATGCCGATTACTGTACATTCAAAGTGGCCATGATGTCATTCTAGGACTAAATTTTTTCTTTTCTTTTAAGAAAAGCCTGTTTTAATAACTATTGTTGGATCTACCCTATTTTCAAGAAAATAAATAAGCATACCCCAAGACACTCACACACAGACACACACCAGCAATCCCAAAAGAAGACAGACAAACACAAGGTAGCCCTTAAGTGTTGTGCTTAGAAGTGTCAGAAACAGATGCAATTTTCAAACCCTTTCGTATTACCAGAAGACCCAACCGCAAAATTTAAGAACATAAGAACATAAGAATAGCCTTGCTGGAACAGGCCACAGCCCATCCAGTCCAACATTCTGTCTCACATTTGCTTCAGGGTCTTCCCAAGCAGATGTCTTCACCTGCTTATGATTCCCTGAAAATGGCATTGAGAGATATCCTGCCTATCTCTCCAACCCGGAGGGTGTCCTTAGGCATCCATAATGATAGCCATGGATACCCTTGTTCTCCATGAACTTGTCTAATCCTTTCTTAAAGGTATCACCCCTTCTTCTGGCAGGGAGTTCCATAGACCAGTGATCCTCTGGGTGAAAATGTACTTCCTCTTATTTGTTTGAGGTCTAGCTATCAAAAGTTTCATGGAGTGCCCCCTAGTTCTAGTGTTGTGCAATAGGGAAAACAGTTTTTCCTTTTCTACTTTGTCCACACCGTGCATATTAAATGCTTTTAATATGCACATTTTAAAAAACAACATCATTATTTTGCCTCATTTTTAATCATGTGCTTTGTTTATCTCAAGGAGATAATTACCTCTTTCCAGAACTTTCTGGACTTTGATGTGGTTTGCACAGAACCCACTGTATAATTTGAAGTGATCAGCATAATAGAGGAAAGAGCCTCCCAAAGAGAAGAGCAGTTTCTGAAACAAAGAAGGTGAGAAACTTATTTTAGGGATGCCCATTACCTTTTCCTTTAGCTTGTGATTAAGCAAAGACTAACAATACTCTTCAAAGAAGTCATTCATTAATTTCTTGATACTAAATTTTCAACGTGCAGAGCAACCATGGCAAACAAAACAAAACAAAAACCATTCAAAACCAAGGCAGATGTGATGGAATTTGTCCAGATCATCAGGAGGGAAGGAGTGATTTCCAGAGGAGCAAAACACAGAGCAGTTTCGGTACGCTTGTGTAGGAGAAAGAGAGTTTAGACAGCTCCTTCCTAGGAGTTCCCAGAGTGTAGTCCTCACCTTATGACCAAAACTGAGCCCACAATTTCTGTTGCTAAGCGAGACAATTTTGAAAATAATTTTGCTCCATTATGACCTTTCTTGACACAGTTGTTAAGTGAATCACTGCAGGTGTTAAAGTCTGTAACACGGTTGTTAAGTGATTCTGCTTTCCCCATTGTCTTTGCTTTTCAGAAGGTTGCAAAAGATGATCACGAACTCTGCAACCACCATAAATATGAGTCAGTTGCCATGGACCTGAATTTTGGTCATGTGACCATGGGGATGTTGCAATGGTTGTTAGTGTGGAAAATGGTCATAAGTCGCTTTTTTTCAGTGCCTTTGTAACTCTGAACAATTACTGAATGAACTGTTGTAAATCAAAGGATTATAAGATACTTATACTTATATTTTATACTTTGCCCTGTTTTGCATTCCTGAAGAGTTTTTCATTAAAGAAAACTTTTGTAATCCTGATTGATTGTAACTTGTGTTATGATATAATTGCCTTTGCTATTTATGAGTGCAAATATATCTTGTCTTTCTAGTGGTTTCAAGTCAGTGATATGTAACAAACACAAATCAACAGAACAAATTAGATAATGAATATAAGATTTGCATGAACTAAAGCCAGCAAATGTGCTGGAAAGTGATTCACTGAAAACATGAATCATTTCAATTATGCCCCTCTATGATGAGCATCTCTTCCCCTGAATGCAGTGCTTGTTTACCACAGGTGCTCAATTCATTGCTAGAATTGGATTAAGAAAGAAGCTATGAAAACAGATGGCAAAACTTGTCATAGACTGGAAAAAAGAGCTGACGTGAAGCTAAATGCATTAAAAAAAAGTGAGAGCATATTCTGAATAAAGTTATTTTATTTTTATAGAAATAATAAACACTTATTTTTAATTGTATTTTCTTACTAGTCATCCTTTTAACAATTAACAAAAGTTTTGTAATAAATGCAAGAGATAGAGAGAGAGAGCAATAGGAATGACAGAAATTAATCCTATCCAGCAGGAAAGTTTAGTAAGAGATCACAAATTTAAAATAGTTTATCAGTCGAGATTCAGATATAAATAGTAGGCATGATAGTGGTTATAGAACAAAGTAAAAAGTCCTTGTAACATTATTAGGATTCATCCAGAATACCACAACAGTTTAGGTTTGATGTGCAATGTGCACATGCACTCTTGATTTATGGATCTGAAAATAATTTAGGAACTTCCCTAGTGACTACCCAGCCTAATGCTGGGAAGATTGAGGGCAAAAGAAGAAGGGGATGACAGAGAATGAGGTGGCTGGATAGAGTCACCGAAGCAGTAGGCGTGAGCTTAAATGGACTCCAGAGGATGGTAGAGGACAGAAAGGCCTGGAGCAACGTGGTCCATGGAGTCATGATGGATCGGACATGACTTTGAAACTAACAACAACAATAGTGATTACAAGTATACCTCGTTTAGCAACACAACTGAGGCCAACAATTCCGTAATTAAGCTAAGTATATGCTTATGATCTTACTTTGCTTTACAGACCTGCACAGGTTGTAAATGCAAGGATTTGACCTAAAGTGGTTCCCCCCCCCCCTTCATTATCTTAGTAACTGCAAATGCAGCACCATAGATTTTAAATTTCCTTGATTCTCCTTCACTCCTTTTTTGCCCCCCAGAAAAGATCTGCAGATGTTTCTGTGAAATATGAGGGGCTTTAGGGACAGAGGTTTCTAAAATATTAGAGATAAACACAGAGATTCATTTATTTGATATAAACTCTTTTTCACTCATGCTGCTAGAGTGTGATTGTACAAGCTAATTGACTCAGCTAGTCACTTCTGGGATTCTCAAACTGCTCACCTGACCTCAGCAGGTTGGAAAAGGTATTTCAAAATTTATTCCATAAAGGGGAGGGGGGGGATCTTCTTATAGAACATAAGTGGATTTTACTTTTTATGCAAAAAAATTATAACTGGAGAAAATATAGGAAAAAAAAGAAATCAAAGGGAATAGATATCATATTCCAAAACGTAATAAATTGTATTTACCCGAAACTGAGAAGGGGTTTCAAGTGTGCTGAAATCGCAGCAGGAGGAAATTCCATCTTCAAGAGTCTCTAAAAATACCTTCTGGAAATCCAGCATCTCTGGCAAGCTGCCAAATAAAGACTCCATCTGTGTGGAAGCAGGGGGGAAATAAACATTGAGAAGATAAGACTGCCCAAGAAAAGAATACCTAAAGTTTAATTGTGTTAAGCTAGAGATAAACAAAGTGGTACACGGCATTAATAAATGCAGAGGAACAAGATAATTTCTGAAACTAAGGACTTCTTTGAAACGTTTCTGTTAGGGAGGTTGGTCAACTTTGATCATCAAGGCACAACTAACACAAAAGAAAAGAAAATGCTCTTAAAATATCTGATACAGTTGAAATGCTCATAACCTACGTAAGATTAAAGAGCGGTTAAAATAACCACGGAAACATCTCACCTCATCTTGAGTAAGGAAAGTTTCATTCTGAAGAGGTTCCAAGTATAATTGAAAGAGGCAGCTCAGATCCTAGAGGAACATCAAACATCATTTAGATTTATGTAGTTTTAGGTTTAGGTTTATTGGACTTCATTGGACTTTTAAAAGCAACTCTCTTCTTAACATGTGAGGGCGTAAGGTAATTGTTATAACATAATGCTCTTTTACTTAATGCTTTTTTACTTTAATCAGCTTGTCTCCAGAAGTTGTGAATGTCCCAACACTGCAAGTCTTCAAGAAGATGTTGGATAGCCATTTGTCTGAAATGGTATAGGGCTTCCTGCCTAGGCATGGGGTTGGACTAGATGACCTCCAAGGTCCCTTCCAACTCTGCTATTCTATTGTATTGTATTGTACTTAGGTCGCTGTAACATTTCTAGGGGGAAAAACCTATTTATTGAGTATTTAATTATTATATGCTATTTTAACTGTCAAAACATGAGAATATTATAAAATACTTAGTTATGCATTCATCTATGTGTATATGTATGATATTAGGCAGCATTCCCAGAAGGGAAATTTCTTAGAAATCCTTAACAAAAGAAACCAAAGCTAAGAATGTGGCTAGATTAAATCTGCTGATCCGTTCTCCACTTTCATTATGATTCTGCCCTCAATCTCTCCCTCAAATCTTGTTTGTACAGGTAGTCCTCAACATAATGACCGTAATTGAATCTAAAATCTCTGTTGCTAAGCATGACAGCTGTTAAGTGAGTTTTGTCCCCATTTTATGATCTTTCTTGCCACAATTGTTAAGTGAATCACTGCAATGGTTAGGTTAGTAACAGGGTTGTTAAGTGAATCTGGCTTCCCCATTTATTTTGATTGTCAGAAGGTGGCAAAAGGTGGATTACCTGACCCCAGGAAATTGCAATAAATATGAGTCAGTTGCCAAGCATCCAAATTTTGATCATGTGATCACAGGGAATCCTGCAATGATCGTAAGTGTGAAAAGCAGTCATGAGTCACTTTTTTGGTGCCGTTGTAACTTGGAATGGTCACTAAATGAATTATTGTTGAGGGCCACCCTTATGTAATTCAGGCTTCCTCAGTTTGGTGCCCTCCGAATTTGTAGAACTGTAATTCCTATCATCGCTGAGCAATACATTTGAAAGAGGATTATATAACACTATGGAAATGCATCTGTGGCTACTATTTTCTTTTCTCAAAACTCTGGTGATATACAGAAAGCAAACACAAAAATAAGGGAGGAAGATTAATAGAGACAAAGGAACAGTTAAGCATGCCTAATACCTTTACGTAAGATTTCTCTGTGTCTACAAGTTCTTGGATGACCTTCCGGAGCCTGTCTGCATCAGTAAGTTGCCTTGCCAATGGCTTTAGAAGGGAAATATCTTTTAATCCTTCCATCCCATTCACCTGAGTTTCATGGAAATGTGGACACAATGTTGTGATATCTCTAGTGCTCTGCAGGTTGAAAAGAGCATAGTTTATTGCATTTATTAAATATTTTTATTTTACAATTGGCTCGTCTTTTGATGGTTCAGTTGTGGATAGATTTGCAGACAATAGCTAAGATCGCAGCTGAAATCCATAATAGTACATATATTCTAATTTGTTATCTAAGCTCTTCATTCCAAAGAAATAGATACATATATGCCTGTTCTTTTCTTCCATTCAAGTGTATTAAATTCTTGGAAACAGCCTGGACAAGCCCCTGCAGTTTTTCTTCAGAAGATTTTTCAGAAGTGGTTTGCATCTGCCTCCTTTTTAGGGCTGAGAGAAAGCGACTGGCGCAAGGCCACCCAAATTGTTTTGTGGTTAGGGTGAGACTCCCAGTCTCCCAGTTTCCAACCTGATGCTTTAACCATTACACCAAACTGGTTCTATAAAAGTATACAAACATTTTATAAATATACACCAGGGGTGGTATTCAGCAGGTTCTGACTAGTTCTGGAGAACCAGTAGCGGAAATTTTGAGTAGTTCAGAGAACCGGTAAATACTACCTCTGGCTGGCCCCTCCCACATCTATTTTCTGCTTCCCAAATCCCAGCTGATTGGGAGGAAATGGGGATTTTGCAGTAACCTTCCCCTAGAATGGGGAGGGAATGGAGATATTACAATATCTTTCCCCTGCCATGCCCATCAAGCCACACCATGCCCACCAAGCCACATCCACAGAACTAGTAGTAAAAAAAATGTGATCCCACACTTTATATGTACATATGAGAGATGGGGGAGGGGGAGGGAGGGAGAGGGGGAGAGAGAGGAAACACACAGTATTGAAGATGGTAGCTCGTTTTGTTTGGTGACTCATTAATTTATTTTAAGAATACTTATAATGAAAAGTTATATCTGAAAGACTGCAGATTCTGTCCTGCCTTAGCATCAATGGCTCAGTTTTGTGATTTGAATTTCTAGCAGTTGATTCAGAAGAAAATTACCTTGGCTACCAGTTGAGACGTAAGTAGCCATTGGTTTGGCAGTTTTGCATGGACAGTACTGTTTGAATAGGCTTTTGGACTAATCTATTACTAGAAACGGGGCGAGGGAAAGCACCTTTGATACAAAGGGTCAATATAAAACCAGGCAAATTCTTAGAAAACCCACACCTCATTCAATGTAACTAATAGGTAATCATCACCGTAATGGGAAATGACAGACAATCATCTACCTCTTGAAAATCATTAAACTAAAAAAAATAACTGTGGAACAGATTTTCTAATTAAAAGCCATCTTTCATTTTACATTCATAATGTAACATGAGTAAGATTTCTGCCAAATGGCTCCATAATGCAGAATGGGGAAGGATTTAGGAGTTAATAAAAGTTAAAACTAAAGGCAGCCCATTTATAATGTGATATTCATTACTGTAGTGTTTTAAAAACCAATAGAATAAAAAAAATAGTCCAATAGGAAGCATGATAACTAGATGCTATCACTGAAGACACCAGCAAGAACAATCTCTTAATTGCTCAAAACACCCAATTGGGTAACTACTGCAGTGATCACTTGTGGATTCACAGGTGCAGTTTATAACTGTTCACATAAGTACCCTCCTCTCTCTATATTCCTCTTCTTACTTTGACTTTAAATTTTGCTACACAATGTTTGAAATTCCCCTGGAAGAAAATGGCAGAGGCTTCTTGCTTTGTTCTTTTTCCCAAAGCTGAATTCTCACCTCTGGTTTTGCTTTCTTTGAAGGCAGACATGGTATCATGACTCCAAAGTCTTCTTCCAACTTAAGTAAAAATTACCCAGTAGAATCAAGGGATCTGAGCCCTGATGGCAGAATGTCAGTTTAAGCCAGTAAATGATTTTGCTTTCTCCACGTATGTGCTGCTACTGAAATAGATCTTGCCTGCAAGCACTGGGAACACAATGCAAGATCCCAAAGATAGCAACCTGAATTGTCTCCAAGATGGAGAAGTTCTTGGAAATGCACCATATAATAGCTTGACAATTGCCTTTCCTTAGGAGGCCTTAATCAGAAAGCAAGTGTACAAATCTCTGTTTGAGAAGAAAAGGTTGGGAATTGTAGACCCAGATCTCTGATTTTGTAATTCACACAGTCCAAGTCCTCCAGGAGCCTGAAGACTGGAAAACAACATCCAATACCTATACATCTGAATCTACTTTATGTTCACCAATACACAACTATGCTTTTGTTAAACATTTATAGAAAACTATGATTTTTGTCTTACAACAACTGACCCGAATTACCTGTTGACCATTGGAAGAATAAAGCTGGGGTCAAAGAACAATTGGACCAACTAATTAAAGCAGAATTAAAACAGGAAGGGAATTAATATGTACTGTAGCTCTGTTTTATCCCTTGGTTTGAAGAAACTGTGCATTGTACACTGAATCCTCTGATAAGTACTTTCAAAAAGAAGCTGGATTTTATTCTCTGAATAATATTATTCCCTGAATAAAGAATGCCCTACTTTCTCCGTAAGCTATCCCTTGGAATTGAAAGGGTGATTTTAAATTGATGAAAGCAACATAAAGGATACTTCAAGGTATACTTCTCAGCCAGATGTTCTAAAATTAGGCACTACTCAACTGTAAAATAACTAATCCTAAATCTAACCTACTTTTCCATGTCTTCCAACAGAGATCCTTCCGTAAAGCTTACAGGTTATGCTAATCAGGCTGTTATAGGTCCATCGCTTCACAGGTATGCCTTAACTCTTTTTTTATATAGTGAACTAATCACCAGGAGTCTTTAGAGATTAAGCAGTGCACGTAAAGAGCACTGCAAAAACCAAGCCAAACCAATCAATGTTATTTTTTATCAACTCCAGGAGAATCCCCTAAATTAAAATAGTAATGTTGCAAGACAGCAATTACTTTTATATATCTAATCCCTCAGCAAGGTCTCTAACTAAGAAACCTTGTTAAAATTATAGTACAAACAAAGCCATCAGATCAGGTAATATTACATAAAGCACTTGGTGCCCTGAAGAGACCCAAAGCAATTTTCAGTGACATTGATACACTGTTAAGTGATTTGAATGCTAAAGCGTAATGTTTTTTTTTTTAATGACACCATTCCAGAAAACAGAACGCCAGGCATTTTACACATTTCAGTACGCTATTTACAAAATTATAAAGTAAAGGTTCCTCTCACACATATGTGCTAGTCTGTCCCGACTCTAGAGAGCGGTGCTCATCTCCGTTTCAAGGCCAAAGAGCCAGCGCTGTCTGAAGACATCTCCGTGGTCATGTGGCCAGCATGACTAAACGCTGAAGGCGCACAGAATACTGTTACTTTCCCACCAAAGGTAGTTCCTATTTTCCGTCTTGCATTTTTACATGCTTTCAAACTGCTAGGTTGGCCGAAGCTGGGACAAGTAATGGGAGCTCACTCCAGTATGTGGCACTAGGGATTCGAACTGCCGAATTTCCAACCTTTCTGATTGACAAGCTCAGCGTCTTAGCCACTGAGCCACTGCATTCCTCTATAAAATTATAGTGTGTATAAAATTATACATGACTTTTATTTGAATATCCTAGTTCTAATTGCATCAGTAAAAAAATGTATCCAAACTGATAACAAGTTCATTCTGGAAAGGGTGTTCCCTTATATATTGCTAGTTTTTGTCCAAATGTCTCTGTACAAAATTATTCTTAAAATAGTAGTTAAAGAGAGAAATGTTTGGAAATTTTTAGAGAAGTCTTTCTGAACCTCATCCCCTTTGCATGTGTTAGACTTTCCAGCGAGGAATTAAGGGAGTATATCTAACACATCTATTGAAAAGCAGTTTGAGGAAATAATTTGTATATGTATCACTGAGCACTACATTAAGTGATGAAGGAACAAATGCGTGGCATTATTTATATAAAATATATAAGTTTAGTTTAGTTTAGTTTAGTTATTTCAATTTATATACCGCCCTTTTCACCAAAAAGGGACTCAGGGCGGTGCACAGAAAGATAAAACCCCACAATATACAAAATTTAAAAAACAATTAAACCCATACAGCTGTGCTAAAATTGAATAAATAGTTAAAACCATAAATAACGAATTAAAATAGTCCCTAATCTATGTCAGGCCGGCAAAACGAAAGAAATGAGCTTTTACCATCCGACGGAAGAGTCATAGGTCCGTGATGGTACGGAAATCGGGGGGGGGGGTCATTCCAGAGTGTCGGACCCGCCACAGAGAAGGCTCTTCCCCTGGGGGTCACCAGTCGGCATTGACCGGCTGATGGCACCCTGAGAAGGCCAACTCTGTGAGAGTGGACAGGTCGAAGGGAGGAATGTGGTAGGAGGCGGTCTCTCAAGTAACCAGGACCCGAGCCATGGAGCGCTTTGAAGATGGTAACTACGACCTTGAAGTGCACCCGGAAGACCACAGGCAGCAAGTGCAGCTCGCGCAGGAGAGGTGTTACATGGGAGTAACGAGAGACTCCCGGAATCTCCTGCGCGGCTCCATTCTGCACTAGCTGGAGCCTCCGGGTGCACCTGCAGTAGTCTAGGCGGGAAATAACGAGGGCTTGAGTGACATTTATAACTTAAATGTTCTCTTAGATACTGTAAAAAATAATCTCAGTCTAAATGACCAGTCCAGGCAGCATAAATAGTATAGAAACATGATTGCGTTTTAATTGCTGAAATTTTCCTATATAGGGTGATTTAACTCTTCAACTCAGCAAAAGACAATCTCCAAGGGCAGGATAAGCAGTAACAAGAAAATAAGCACCCTGCTTCTTAAGTTACTGTAGACTGATTTACAGTAATAGCATGCTAATTCTTCAAAACCAGAGCTTTCCATGAGGGTAGAAGCATGGTGTTTTTCAAGGAAGTCAATTTACAGATTCTGCTATAAATTACCAAATGTGTTGTAACAAGAAGTACAGGCATTGGAAAACCGGTCCAAAAACATCTCCAAATACAAAAAAGAAAAAAAACCTATTTCATTAAATTAGTTGGCATTCATATACAACTTGTGTACAGAATTCAACAATCCTTAATTAAAGCAACCCGCCTCCTTATTTCCGTTTGGTACACTAAAAAAAGAAAAAGGAATGCAAGATATATAGCTCTCTCAAGAGACCTTAAAAAAAAAAGACTCCCACACCATCACACCATGACTGAAAAAGGCTGCTTAGCTCTCAAGTCAATAATACTTTCCTCCTTATTGCTGGTTCCGCATTGGAGGAAAAATGGAATTTAACAGATTTAACGACTTCATGAATTGCAAGATGGCCATATGGTAGCTGGCACAAACTCTCAATTAGCAAAATCAAAGCATGGTTAACCATTTGTTTTAAATATTTCAACCATCCTATCTGCTCCTATAACTTCCCACATTTGTAAAATTAAGAGGAAAAATACTGGTTGTGTTAATTAAGAGGAATTCTCATCAATTAGACCTAAGATAAATAGCTAGGAATGTGCTATGTAAATTAAATATGTAATAATTAATTGTGATAGGCTAGGTCTTGGTTTAACTTCTAATGGTTCATAAGTGTGATTTATGTTTGTTGGTTTTATTTCTATAGACGTCCATCTCAGAAAATGATTCTGGGCAATTCAAAAACATATATTACAATTAAAATCTTTAAAACATTTTAAAACAATAAAAACAGTAAAAGTTATTAACGCAATAAAAACATTAAAACATCTAATTTGAGTACACACCGAGCAAGATATCTGGCCTGTTAACAAAATAGCCAGGAGGCATGTACTGACCCAAGTTCAGGAACATAGCCAGTCCTTAAAAGCTTTACAGAAGGCTAACAGGTTGGGACCGTTCCAATCTCCAAAAGGAGAATGTTCCACATAGCACAGTTCTAACTTTGAACAAAATCTATCTAAGCATCTACAGGGGAGGAAAGGGAAGAAAATCTTATGACTGTGATGCCGAACCTATGGCATGCGTGCCGGAAGTGGCATGCAGAACCATCTCTCCAGGCATGTGAGCTGTCGCCCATTGCTCTTCCGGGTTCTGGTGCTCCGACCACCTGGTCTTCATGTGCGCAGGACCGCCAGAGACTAGAAGAGCAGCTGCCCAGTACGCATGTGTGTGGCAGGAAGATGATCTTCCGGTTTCCGTCCAACTGGTCTTCCGGTTTCTGGCCGATGTGCATGCACGTGTCAGAAACCAGAAAATCATCTTCTTGGCATGCAAATGCACACTGGGCAGCTGCTCTTCTGGTTTACGGCACACGCACGTGCTCCCATTTCAGCACTCAGTGTGTGAAAGGTTTGGCAACACTGTCCTATGACTCACATATTTGCTTCCCATTGTGGTCAACAAACATGTCCAAGGAGATTACAGCAATCCCATGGAGGCTTATTATTCCTGACTCTAGTCAACACAATCCTTAACTTAAAAAAAGAGCCAAGCCATAAATTATGAAATCGTGAATATGAACGAATGGGCTAGGGTTATAAATAGTCACACATGCCATAACATAATGACTAGGCCAACACCAAAATCAACTAATAGACTAATAGACAACCACTATGATAATCCAGCCTATTTATCTGGATTTCCATAAGGCTTTTGGGAAGCTTTAAATGCACAGTGCTCCTGATAATACTTAGAGTCATATTAAGCTTATGAAGTCAACTCCTATGGAGTAGTTACATTCTCATCAAAGAGAAAAATAGGAAACAATACTTCTCACCATATCCCTCCAAAACACTGTGTGCAAACTCCCAGAATTTACCACAAGTCATGTTCCCTGAGACTTACAAAAGTTATAATCTCACCCAATCTATATACAGGCACTGGATTGGAAAAAGTGCCCTAAAGGCCTGTAAGGTCACCAGCACTATTTAAAATGATACTCATAAATGACTGAAGTAGTTGATTTGACAGACCCTGAAATGTCCAGGAATAGGAATTCCAACAACTTCAAAAAAATCTATTCTGTGTTGAAGAGAAGTCAGATATGAGGATCTCTATGAGTGTAATAAATGGAAGACTGCAGGGGGAGGGGGGAATCCTAAAATATGTATTTTATATCTGAAGCAAAAGTGATTAACTAGGAAAGAGATATTTGGGCTAAGATAGAAAGTACATTATAAACATGGAAAATCTGCGTATTGTCTCTGAAAACCTATTATTATATAATAGTTCAACTATATATGTGTAAATGTTTAATATGGTATCATGGATTAATTAGAAGTAAAAATATGTGCTTATGTAACAGAGCAATTAACACTAACATTTCTAAAAGGCAGCACTATTTGTTCTTCTCATTTTAATTAAAAAAAAATGAAATACTGTCAGGAAGAGTGGGATTGACTCCCTTTAAAAAGGCTTGTATAGATTTAAAGACTGAGTAAAGATTCCGTTGACAGAAAGACAGGATTTTCTTTGTCAAGGAGTCCATCATAAAATTGGAGTAAGGTGGGGTTATCTTTCCTGACTGTCAGCTTTATAACCAAGCAAACATTTTGGCTTTGCAAGCCAGAAAACCATCCTACACCTATGATACGACATTTTAAAACAACGATGTAAATCTTTTGATATCATGGCAGGACTGGGATCTACTTTTAGTTATGATTCTGCAATGTTCTCTGATTTTTTTCCACATTTGGATGATATTGGGATAGAGAAGTATTATTTGGATCCCTTTTTGCAAGATAAATTTACAATCTGGGTTAATTCCAATTTGAATACGTTGGATATTTTAAAAACATCTTCATGAGCTAATAGGAGTACTAATAGCTTAGACATTTTTAAAAAATTAATAAATTGGGGGATTGCAAGGAATGCTACTTTTCTATAATGGATAAACCTGCCATCCAACTTGGGTTTATGATATGTTTATTCTCTGCTCATAAACTGGTCTGATCAATATAATGGAAAGACAGTTCAGGATTTTTCTGTGAGATTAAATTTTCAGGATTTCTTTGAAGTCTGAAGTTTTCTTAACATATTGTTAAGTTTTTTTTTCTCTTTTCACTTTTTTCAAACAAAATTTTAAAAGACAAAATGGTGGGTGAGCTGAAATGAACCAATATGCTAAGGCAATGTTTAGAATGGAAGGTCTATTTCTATCCAAATAACTGCTCGTACAGAATATTGGCTGTATGACTGATAACATGTAAAGCTGTCAGTAACATGGACAGCTTATAGTGTTGGCTGCAATTTTCTCTGGAAAAACTACAATTTTCAAAAGTGTTTCTAATGCACTGGATTATTTGTATTTTCCATTGGAGTTTGACACAAACTGTCTTCAAGCTCTAAAAGGGAGTTTGGGTCATTTATAAGCTTGCTCCATAACTCAGGAATTGTGTCACCTCTCTACAAAGTTTGCTAATCTGTCTCATGGCAAAAGAAATTATTTTGTATTTGGTAAGAATTTTAAAATGCAACCTGTCACTTATAAGCCTCTCAGAAGGAATACTGTTTCCAAATTACCAAACACCTACAAAACATGTGCATAGACAACAAGAGTGCATGTATGTGCATATTTATGTGTAAGATTGGGATGGCAAAACATTTTTGATTTTCTTTTTAGGAATAAAAAACGTGGCTTAACATTTTAAAGATAATTTGGGGAAGTGGTGAACTCAAAAACTGACAAGACTGCAACGGCTGGGCCTCTTCATTCTAGAACGACGGTGCCTGAGAGGTGACCTGATTGAAGTCTATAAAATCATGCACAGTGTGGAGAAAGTAGAAAAGGAAAAACTGTTTTTCCTATCGCACAACACTAGAACTAGGGGGCACTCCATGAAACTTTTGACAGCTAGACCTCAAACAAATAAGAGGAAGTACTTTTTCACCCAGAAGATCACTGGTCTATGGAACTCCCTGCCAGAAGAAGTGGTGACAGCTGTCAGCCTCGATACCTTTAAGAAAGGATTAGACGAGTTCATGGAGAACAAGGGTATCCATGGATATCATTATGGATGTCTAAGGACACCCTCCAGGTTGGAGAGATAGGCAGGATATTTCTCAATGCCATTTGCAGAGAATCATAAGCAGGTGAAGACATCTGCTTGGGAAGACCCTGAAGCAAATGGGGAGCCACTGTGTGAGACAGAATGCTGGACCAGATGGGCTGTGGCCTGTTCCAGCAAGGCTATTCTTATGTTCTTATGTTCTTAAGACTGAAGTAGAGAAATTGAAGGTTCACGCATTTGCCTTACCATATTTTAGGAGACAGACTTTTGTTTTGCCTCAGTAGAAATATTTTCTAGTTATACTGAGTCTATATACTGTTTGTCCCACCTTGATTTGTTCCACCCATAATAGCCATAATATCACTAATAATAAATAATAATAATAATAATAATAATAATAATAATAATAATAATAATAATAATAATAATAATAATAATAATAATAAATTTTATTTATAACCCGCTCTCTCTCCCCAAAGGGACTCGAGGCGGGGCACAGGAAAATTAAAAACAATAGACACAAACAGAGTACAAAATTTAAAATCACAATTAAACATATCCTGCGCTAAAAACATCTATAAAAACTAAAAACTGTCCCTAAAACCCCTTAACACTATAAATTAATTAAAATTACCCTAGGCCAGCCAAACGGAAGAAATGAGTTTTTAAAAGCTGTCGGAAGGAGCGAAGGTCTGTAGTTGTTCTGATTTCGGGGGGAAGGTCGTTCCAGAGGGTCGGGCCCGCCACAGAGAAGGCCCTTCCCCTGGACGTCGCCCGCTGGCACAGCCTAGTGGACGGCACCCGGAGAAGTCCCTCTCTGTGGGAGCGAATCGGTCGCAGGGATGTATGAGGCAGAATACGATCCCGCAGATAGCTAGGTCCCGTGCCTACTACCCTGCCTTTAATGTCATGTGGTAGCATTATGGCTAATCTACTACTCAAAGGTGCTTTTTCAGGAGGTAACTGGACTGCTTTTCCTTTGAAGACCTTTTACTTCACATCCAAGAAGCTTCTTCAGTTCCGACAGGATAGTGGGGAATGGAGGGATTTATACTCCTTGCAATCAGCTGGTCATTTACATCCTTTTAAAGAGTCATTGAAGCACTTGGAGGTTTATCTGTGTCCTCAGTGTCACCTGAATAATGCTTCTTCTCCCACACCATTCAAAGGATGTTCATCCCAAATTGTATTCACTATCCTGTCAGAGCTAAAGAAGCTTCTTGGATGAGAAAGAACAAGAAAGTCCAGTTGCCTCCTAAAAAAGCCCCTTTGGGACAACTATGACCTGGATGACAGTTTCACTCCATAATCTTTTCTGACTATTAAAATGGCATCAGTTCCAGTCTGTTTCACTATCTAATGCAGGGGTCTCCAACCTTTGCAACTTTAAGTCTGAAGGACTTCAGCTCCCAGAATTAAGTCTGGGAGCTGAAGTCCTTCAGACTTAAAGTTGCAAAGGTTGGAGATCCCTGATCTAATGGACACAACTAATTTATTTACATTGTACAAAAACTTTAATTTAGTCCTATTGTTGGCTTCTAATAGTAAACCTAACTTTTTTCAATATCGTTAGGCAAAGACCCTTTTGTCAAATCATTTTTGGAATTTCAAGAATGTAACACCTAGCAGACCACATATCTAGATTTCACATGAACGTCCTAACATATTAAAGCCACACAAGAGCTTGTGGGGTCATGCTATTTAGTTCAGCTCCTACTGCCCTTGTGCACACTGCTCACTGTAGGAGAAGACTGAGCCCGATGGTGGGATCAAGTGCATCATCAGTCGGGAGTCTCTACACCCTCAAAAAAGACCTAAGTCCAGCCTCCCTTGAAGTCTGTTGACTTTTATTTGGCAACAATTCGCCTTGGCTGTTAATAGACCAGATTCTTGAACACAGATTGCATGGAATAAACTCTCATTGCTTTATGAACTCTATCCTGGATCCTGGTTTTTTTCACCTGACAGCCATATGCCTCCAGATTTACAATCAACACCCACCTAAAATAATCCTGAATGTATATCAATTTGGCACAGCGAAGAACTGGACATGGATGTACAGTACATTATACAGAGCAGCTCTAAGTTGTGTCATTATGGTTCTCACCCAAATCCCAACACTATAAACACAAGAAAGGAAGAAAAATCACCCCTTGTTCTTCCTCCAGCATAATTTTCACATCTCTTATCTAAATATAGGTCTATCTCCTTGACAGAATATTGGGGTTTCATCACTGAATGGCCAGAAATATACAGCAAAACTAGGCTTCCCTCGCCTTCCAGAGCTTACTGTTCATTAAAACATTTAATATGCTTTCTTTCTGGTGTCTATATAGCTGCTCATTATGTAGTGGTTGGCTAGCACAATGTAACATTCTATTTTCTTTGGAAATATAATTCTATCTCAATCTTTTTCAAATACGGGAATATTAGTTTGAAATATAAAAATCAGTTTATCAAGCCATACTACATTCCAGACACAGATCTTCATTATTTGGTATGTCAAAACAATTAAGTTCATATCATCTGGCATAGTCACTCTATAAGGTTTATAAATATTTTAAAATACTCTTTATCTCAATGAATAGGATAGTGGGAAATACCAATATAGGTTTTTAAATAATTTATATTACATTTCAGTACAATTTAAATACTCTATTAATAAATAATATAAAATGCATCATCATTTTTAAATTTCTAATTCACAGAAATAGTACCTTTCAAATAATTTGGGGAATGTGTGATTCTCAGTATACTTATTTGGAAGTAAATTTTCCTGAACTTATTAAGACATGTACAAGAAAGAATTTAACTTCCAACCAGCTACACACATAAAGGCAGATGCTTTGATTCAACTATGCTACATAACATGGCAGCATTGTGATGTATAACTAAGGTGTAGGTCTTCACTTTTGCAGCATTTACCCAAAAGGAAGCAGAGCACCCAGGGCCTCAGATGACTCAACTCAAACACACACAATTCCATCACCAATTAAAACTGCATCCCCAGGCATGTCAAGGTCTTATAGTCTTTTAACAATACTCCTACATGTTTTTAAGGCAATTGCTGAGGATGCACCATTCTCATTAAATCTGTATTTTAATCCTGCTGAGTCTTATCAAGTGTGTTTCTGTCCATAATCTTTTAACACATTTCACTGCTGTTGTAAAAGAAAACTATCTTCATGCTCATTTTTTTTAAACAAAAGCAAAGATTGAAACTCACTAAAAAAGAACATCACTGGGGGGGGGGATCTAAAATTAAAGGATCATCAACATAACATAGATTTTCATAGCCCTTAAAAGAGAAAATGATTTTTATTTTCAGCAAATTCATTACCATCTCAGTTTTCTTTTCTTTTAGCTCAGTTTTACATTTACTGACAGAGGTCATTTCTGTTTATTAATTTAGCTAACCACTTGTTAATTTACTAAAGACAGGTAAGAGCAGAGTTTTCCCCCACCCCACAGACAATGAATCTGTGTTTTGTAAAAATAATCTACAACCAAAACAGCTATATCTTAAAAGTAAGGTGCTACTTTGCTTAAGTTTTAAAATACAGAATACAATACAGCTTCCAGGAAAGCTAGCAACATCATCAAACATTAGTGTGCATTGTACACATAGACAAAGAGATGCACTTGTGAAGTTTAGATGAAACAGAATGTCTATTTCTTCACTTACATATAAAAAGGAAAAAGAATCCGCTCCCTCCAAGGCCAGTTATCTCAAGCTGTTGTCTGCTAAGAGCTGAGCATCGCTTGCAATCTCCGTTTCACGAAAGACTCCCTAAACTGATTGCTCTTCCAATCTGCACTGAAAAACTCCTGGCGTCACCACCCCTCTTCTCCACACTGCACTTCCACAGAGCCCCACACTTTACAATATTACATAATGACAAGATTCCTCTGCCACTACACTTTGGGGGGGGGGGGAGGAATGCATCCAGGGAAATCCAACATCAGTAGGAAATAGGACAGAAATCAAGCATTTTCCAGAAACATTTTGCTGCAAAAGTCTATTTATAAGAGAATGTTTTGTTTTTAAAAATGGAAGATATGCATTTTTTCCTGGCTTTCATTCACATGATTGCTACAGCAATCATCATTTTATAACTGCCCACCCATCTCCCTCCCTCCCTCCTTCCCCTTCCCCGTCTCTCTCTCTCCCTCTCCCTCTCCCTCTCCCTCTCCCTCTCTCTCTCTCTCTCTCTCTCTCTCTCTCTCTCTCACACACACACACACACACACACACTCCTTGCTGAAGATGGGTCATACCAAATTGCTCTAATGGGCACTTTCCAACAAAAGGGCAGTCATTTGTAGAAATTGTAGGGTTATCAATCACACTGCTTTAGCTGGAGATTCATCCAAGTGGAACCACTTCTCCACTCTTAGATGTTTCTAGATGTCCTACTGAAAGTATTTACATTATCCATGACAAAGGATTCTAACATTAACCATAATACATTGTGAACAATCCTACCAAGCTTCTATGTGCACCCATGCATACACAAACACATGATTACGTGTCTTCTGAGGAAGAAAATTAAAGGTGGACTTTTTCCTACTATTTCTTACAAGGATCCTGACCAATCAACGTAAAGGAAAAATATTTGCAGTCAGCTTACTATTTATATCCATATTACCATTTTGTTTTAGGGTATAGGCATTCATCGGAATTTGCTATTAATTCTAGGCTTTGGAACAAACCACAAAGGGATTTGAAATTCTTGAGATAGAAAGTCTGTTTCCTTCATCTTCAGATGATATATTGATTAGCATGTTGCAGTTTAAAAGAATAGAGAGGCAATGAAACACACACAATGCAACAATCTCCATCTTAACTTAAGCAAGAAAACTGAGACCATGATGAAGAACAGATTGTGACCTTTTAGATAGTAAGAGAGGTTCCAACAGATTATTAAAAGTTAGGACAGAGAGCTATGCATTGGGATTTTCATGGCACAACTTGAACACTGATCCTAAAAGAAACAGAGAGCTATTTTAAAACCATGAAAAGGGATCCAAGATTGATGACAGATATTTCCGGGTAACATCTATGCAGATGCAGAAGGTCAGTAGCAAGGCCAGTAGTGGAGCTTCAAAATGTAGCCAGGTGAAGACTGAGTACAGATAGGTTCTCAACTAACTGAGCCAAAATGTTATGTTGCTAAATTAATTCGCTAAGTTTTCCTCCATTTTATTATCTTTCTTGCCACTGTTGTTAAGTGAATCACTGCAGTCATTCAGTTAGGGACACGGTTTTAAGTGAATCTGGCTTCCCCATTGACTTTGCTTGGTCGAAAAAGGGGATCACATGACTCCAGGACACTGCAACCGTCATAAATATGAGTCAGTTGTGAATCACCTGAATTTTGATCATGTGACCATGGGGATGCTGCAATAGTTGCAAGTATGAAAAATGGTCATGAGTCACTTTTTCCAGTGCCATTGTAATTTTGAACAGTCATTAAATGAACTGTTGCAAGTTGAGGACAACCTGTATTGTATCAATTACTTTCCTAATGCAAAGGAACTAGTGATGTCTACTAGACAGCTATTAGCCCCACCCACTTCAACTTATTTCAAAATGGTGGCATTTTAGGGCACTGCAGAAAAGACGTAACAGGTGAAGGAATGGAAGCTGATAGGAACTCTATGCTTGAAATGAAAACAGGTAGGCACCTGAACTTCACTGAGCATTCTCTTTATCTACTGAAAATTTGCTGCAGTCAAGCAAATCTATAAACCACCTATAGAACAGAGATGGTATTCAGCCAGTTCTGACAGGTTCTGGAGAACTGTAGTGAAAATTTTGAGTAGTTCAGAAAATCAGCTACTAGCCCCCCCCCCCCTCAAAGATGATCTTCTTTTGTTTTGTTTAGTTTAGTTTATTAAATTTATATACCGCACCCTCTCCCAAAAGGGACTTGGGGCGGTGCACAGGCAATTTAAAAACATATATAAACATAACAATATACAAAATATAAAGCCAGAACAGGAGAACAGATCTGGAAAGCAGGTTAGGGAGGGGTGGGGGAGGGAATGGGGATTTTGCAGTAACCTTCCCCCAGGAGTGGGAAGGGATTGGGGATTTTGCAGTATCTTTCCCCTGCCACACCCACCAAGCCATGCCCACAGAACCAGTAGTAAAAAAAATTGAATCCCACCACTGCTATAGAACCTATAGAACTACTGAGAAGGAACATTTCGACCAGCAAGAGCAGAGTTTAACCAGAATCACAGATGTCTAAAGCGCAAAGCGGAATTGCAGAATTGATGTGACAGCCATAGTATATCTCATTAGGCGTCCTTTATTTTTATCTTCATGTAATGCATTCATTTTTGCTGCTCTTTCTGGGTTGTTTCTCCAAAGTAAGCAATCTCTGCATCATTTTTTTTTAACTTAAAAAGCACAAAAAAGTATCCTTTATGTTTATAACCCTTGGGATATAAATGCTACTATCTTTTCATCAAATGAGTTTTTTATATACTCTGAACTAGAAAAGGAAAATTGCTATCCCTCCCCCTCCACATACATACACAAAGAGAGTCCTTGTTCCAAAATGACTTTGACTTCATTAAAAAGACAAGCACAGCAAAAGAAGAGAAATAGTAAAAAGTGTAGGTATGTCCATCATCTTTCAATTGAATTAACTTCCCTGCAACTCAAATTGGTACCCAACCCCATTTGCTCTCATATCTATCTGGACCGTACCAAAACGGCAAGGACAAACTGACCATTGTAACAGCGAGCCATTGCAAACTATTTTAAAATGTGGATTTGCTTTGTCCTGCAAGAACAATGATCTTGGCATGAGCAGAAGATCACTATGACTATTTTGCCATAGCTTAAAATTCATGCAAATATTTTGCCATGGTTTCCACGATAGAAAATAGGATTCAAAATCTATGAATATTGCGAAAAATGTAAAATAAAGATGGCTTAGTTGACAAATGTAACTAAATCCTTTCCCCTGATTTCTCTGAGTGGTGGAATACTTTTTGATTCATATTTTTTTTATCTGATTGCAAATAAACCTTGCAAAAATGTTAAATAATTGCTTATTGATGCCATTGGGTAGAACCCAAGGAAGAATTGATTCTGCTTCATTAACTTTGTCAGTTCTCCTCTCCTGTCTTCCCTTGAGCTTACACTTGTTTCTGTAGTTTCCTTCTGATTATAGTTGAAGTACATGGTAGCTGGAGGGGGGCATTTTAATGTATTAAGTTGCATCACGTACGTCAAAATTTCAGATACATTTCTTAAGAAGTAGCTTCTTTTATGTTTTCTTTTAAAGATGTAGATTTTACTCCACATCTTTTCCCTAATCAAGCTTACAGTCACCCTGCTTTCTCCAGGCAAGGAGGAGGAGGAGGAGTTTATTTCAAATCCTTCAGAAATATTGGTATTATGCATGGGAAACACCAGTTCTTAAGATAAGTGGAGTCAATTAAATCAAGTTGATTTATAGTCATAAAAGGACAGAGTTTGTTATTAGAACAATCCTATAGATTTTTAATGGGAAAGGTTTCTCTTTGTTGGAATCTGCATCTACAAACTACCCCCTCCCCTTGATTTGAGAGAGAAATTTTCCTTCCTGATTTGTTTTTACTATTTTTTCCCCCTCTCTTTTGATTTCTGATGGAAAACAGCTGTGGGAAGTAACCTGAGCACTATTGTACATTAGCCTGTTGTTTTGAGCTTCCGAGCTTGGCAATTTGGTTGCAAACGTTTCATCACCATTCGAGGAGCATTGTCAATGTGTTTTGAACTGTTATATATTGGTAACGTGAGATCTTTTACTTATGAATATGTATGCTTATGTCATCTGTCGCTTATGTATTAGTCTGACACCTTTCTGAGATGCATAAAAACAAGTGCATCTCTTCATTGGTGGAAGAGTTATCTGTCTCAATATGCTTTGGAGGCAATCCCACCTGCACTTGCTGTCTTATAAATGCTGCAGTAAGCCTTACTTGCTCTGGGTCCTTCATTTGATTCCATACATGGAATTCTAATGACTGGCTTTTTGGCTAGTGTGGGCATGTGAATTGCTTCCTGGTGGTGATTGATGGCAGACTAGATGCACCTGAAGGAACATGGATAGCATTGTGGGGGAGATCCACAGTCATATAATGAATACTGGCTGTGGCACAGACTTTCCAATTGTGAGATCACCCATTGGTAGTTCAGACAGCTGCTCCTTGTAAGTAGACTGCAGAAACAGAGGTTTTTGCAGTTGGCTTCTGAGTTGAGCACCTTGGAGAAGGGATTCAATCAAGTATATTGAATAGATTGGGATATCATGTAAAGGTGATGTATCTGAATTCTGATTCTTTGCATTTACCACTTATATATTTTATTACTATTTGTCTTTGGTGTATATACCCTGGAATTTGATCCAATATTTTACTGTTATTTTCTGTAGTCATAACATTAATCAATTAATAAACTATTGCCATTACTAACAGGCTCACAGCTGTAATGCAGGTTATATAGACACAAAGAGCATAAGCCTCATTTTCTTAAATGCTTTTGGATATAATTAATTTACTATTAATTTACAGCTAAAAAGAGATTTTCTGAGTGGCAGAATAAAATAATTCCACCTGTTGAGTCAATATTCTTTCTAAATTACAAAGGAAAATATGTGTGTGTGTTTGTGTGTGTGTGTAATTTGTAATTTTTGTAATTCAAAAAGAATATTGATCAACAGGTGAAATTCTTTTATCCTGCCACTCAGAAAATCTCAGAAAATGTATATGCTGCATAGCTCGTAGTTCAGACAATTCTGAGCAAGATTTAAAAACTTTCAGCAAAAATATTAATAAAGAGTAGATGTAAGGAAGCTTAAAATGGATAAAGGGGATAGCTATTTTGAAAGATCTCTTTATTGTGAAAGTGCTTTTGAATACGCTGAAATTAAAGTAATTAAAGATAGGCCCTCTCTGTGGGACCTATCCGCTCCCACAGAGAGGGTCTCCTCAGGGTGCCGTCTGCCGGTCAATGCCGGCTGGCGACCCAAAGGGGGAAGGCCTTCTCTGTGGTGGGTCCGGCCCTCTGGAATGACCTGCCCCCCGACCTTTGCACCATCACGGACCTACGCCTCTTCCGCCGGGCGCTTAAAACGCACTTTTTCCATCTGGCTGGCCTGGCATAGATTAATGGTTTAATTTTAAATTCAACATTTTTAATTGTTTTAACTACTTTTTAGCACAGATTTAACTATTTAATTCTATTTTATATTGTGTCTATTTGTTGTGGGTGTTCTATTCTTTCTGTGCACCGCCCTGAGTCCCACCAGGGAGAATAGGGCAGTATATAAATCTGAAAAATAAAATAAAATAAAATAAAATAAAATAATAAAATAAAATAAAATAAAATAAAATAAAATAAAATAAAATAAAATAAAATAAAATAAAATAAAATAAAATAAAATAAAATAAAATAAAATAAAATAAAATAAATAAATAAATAAATAAATAAATAAATAAATAAATAAAATAAAATAAAATAAATAAAATAAAATAATAAAATAAAATAATAAAATAATAAAATAAAATAAATAAAATAAAATAATAAAATAAAATAAAATAAATAAATAAAGTAGACAAACTAGATATTAATGGCAATATTTTTATTTACTATTAAGAGGTAAATGTATAAGTGTACTTATAACTGCTATTAGGAATATAGGAAGCACTCTTCTTTCTTTTTTCTCTTTCTTTTTCTCTATTTTCTCTTGCGTTTCCCCTTGCAGTTTTAGCTTTCTCTTTGAATTTTTTTCGTCTTTATATTCGTTTTCATTAGTTTTTTATTTCCCTACATAAATATGAATTGCTTCATTTTGTTGGGTTTTATTAAACTTTTACAGCCTTAGTTTACTTGGTGTGTCTCAGAACATATAATGCAGTTGAATCATAAAGAGTCTTAAAGCAGTAATTTCCCATAGAACATTTCAGGAAGTTTAATGACTAAAAAAGATGCATAAAGACAAGTGCATCATATTTTTTAATTGGGTTCAAAACCTCGGAATTCCTTGACAATAAATAAGTGCCAATATAGCAGCAACGTATGGATAATACCGAACTGTTCTTACAGATATAAATTTTGATTCTGCTTGTCTTGAAGGAAGAAGCAGTGGATCAAGACAGTTCTATAATAATTATAATTTACTTTCTGCTTCAAAACATGCTCTTTATCTAGTAACAATCTTTTCCTGATCCCCTTCACACTTAATTTGGTGTATAGTGCAATAGGGTTCCACTTCCTCTAGTAAAACCTTAATCATTTTAAAAATATACTGCATTCCCAAGTGTTTAATTAATCTCCTTTTAGGGAATTATTTTGTGGTTGTTGTTGCTACTGCTGCTGCTGCTATTGTTACATCAGTTTTAAGCATAATGGAGGAAAAGAAGAAAAAACCAGAACCTGAACTGCTACAAGGACTCTTCCTTCATTGATGGTAATGATACTTCCACAACATTGATGTATGCCAAAGTAATAACAGAATCTGAGCTTTAAAAATAAATCAATTTCTCCAGTACAATTAACACACTAACAACAACACATACCTCCATCCGACCTGTCCACTCCCACAGGGAGGACCTCCTCAGGGTGCCGTCCGCTGGACAATGCCGGCTGGCGACTCCCAGGGGAAGGGCCTTCTCTGTGGCGGGTCCAGCCCTCTGGAACGACCTGCCCCCCGACTTTCATACTATCACGGACCTTCGCCTCTTCCGTCGAGCATTAAAGACCTACTTTTTTCATGCGGCCGGACTGGCATAGTTTGTTTTTATCACCGTTTTAATGGGGCTTTTAAATATTTTAGTTAAATTTATTTTATTTTATTTTAAATTTATCTAATTGATAGTATTTGTATGTATTTTATCTTTTTATTATCCCTGTGCACCGCCCTGAGTCCCAAACGGGAGAGAGGGCAGTATACAAATTAAATTAATAAATAAATAAATAATAACATAATATTAACAATAACTTAAAAAACAGATGTAAATATGCAAGGATTATGATCTCATTCAGTCAGCAACAGCCTTTTGATTTTAAAGTATTTGCATTAAGCAGTGTGTTATTAATTAGAACATATAAGTCTCAGACTTCAGTAGTTTCCGTGTTTTCTCCAAATCAAGACAGGGTCTTATTTTCTTTTGACCACCAAAATAAGCACCTGGCCTTATTTTCAGGGAGGTCTTATTATTTTTGAGGTGCAGGAGACGGCGACTATGGTCACCTCATGGCTACTGCTATGTGGCAATATTTTTGGGGAGGGCTTATTTTCAGGGGGGGCTTATTTTAGTGCAGGTGCTCAAAAGTCCGATTGGGCTTATTATCCAGGGAGGTCTTATTTTGGGGGGAACTGAGTATCATCTATATTCATTTCTATTATTCATTAGATTTTTATTCCACCTTTATTATTTTTATAAATAAGTGAAAGCAGAAAACATACATAATACTCCTTCCTCTTCCTATTTTTCTTACAACTACAACCTTATGAAATGGATGGGGCTGAGACAGAGAAATGGCCCAAAGTCCTCCAGCTTGCTTTCATGTCTAAGGCAGGACTAGAACTCACAGTTTCTTAGTTTTTAAATCAGCACCTTAACTATTACATCAAACTTGTATTACTTACACAATATTGATTCAAAAAATTAATTAGACTTATATCCTCCTTTTTTTTGTAAAAGAGTTTAAAACAGCATACATAATGCCCCTACCTCCTATTTTCCTTCATAACAACAGCTCTGTGGGGTAGACTGAGAAAGAATGGCCCAAATTCATCCAATGAGCTTTCATGGCTGAGGATGGAATAGTACCCTGTTTCTAATACATCTTATTATACCACATTGACCTTGAAAGTCAGAGATATATAAGAGCCATGGTGGCACAGTGGTTAGAATTTAGTATTGCAGACTAATTCTGCTGACTGCCAGCCAACTGCTAGCAGTTCGATTCTGACCGGCTCAAGGTTGACTCAGCCTTCCATTCTTCCGAGGTGGGTAAAATGAGCACTCAGATTGATGGGGGCAATAGAGCTGACTCTGTAAATTGCTTAAAGACGGCTGTAAAGCACTGTGAAACAGAACATATGTCTAAGTGCTATTGCTATATATGTAACTGTATCCATGGATATGCATATAGATGTGTGTCTGCATGTACAAAATTAGTGCTACCCCATCCACAAAAGCAGTCTGCATGCCTTCTGTATTTCTGCATTAACTTTTCAAAAGTGTTCTTACCCTGAATGGTAAATCAAGTTTCTCCTTCTCTGGCATCTGGTCCAGCATGCCTTCTGTGTTGCTCCTTTTTAGACTTCCATTAACATCAGGCACATGATTGAAATCTATATTTAAAAACAAGTGAAAAGCTAGATATCAGAAGAAGAAATATGTATTTTCTTTGGTTTAGATATAATTGTTTCATTAAATGACAGGAAACATAGACTCCTGAAGATCTGTTTTGGCTTTTCCAGATAAAATAATCCCATGTAAAGTAATGCAAATATTTGGGCTGCTACTTCAAAGCCTGCCTTCCTCAGCATCATCTGTCTACAATGTGGTACAGTGTGTGCTGGCTGAAGAAAACATCCAATATAAATGTCTTCATACATATAAAATGATTTTCTTGGATGAACGCATTGTCCCAAAACTTACTGTGGTTCTTAAACTTATTAGTGGCCCAAAAGAAGAAAGAAGAAAACCTTGGCTTTGTATTACTACTTCATGAATCAAGATAAAATGTAAGCAAAAACAATATTTTGCCAATATAGTTAGTCCTCGACTGACGACTGTAAGGGAACCTAACTGCCTATTACAGTCGTAAATCATGATGGTCATAAAGCAGGTCTTCAAACAGCATGTTATTAAGCAAATCATCATGGTTGTTAAGCAAATCCATGGTCATTAAATGAATGCCATGGTTGTTAAGCAAGCTCATTGTTCGCTATGGGGCATTTTTGCAGAAAATTGAAAATTAACATAAATTTTCAAAAAAAAAAGAGTAAATTATAGTCATTTGACTGTAAATGCAAGCAGGTTGCCAAAATAATCAGGTGACGATGGAGGGGAGGATTGGCCATTGGAACTTCAGAACTGAGGGATTTTTTGGGGGGGAGGGGGTCTTGAACGTTCGCCAAGCAACAGGTTGTAAATCGCCTGTATTTAAAAGTATGAGTTAGGGCAGTGGTCTGCAAAGTCGGCTCTTTTAAGACTGGTGGACTTCAACTCCCAGAATTCCCCAGCCAGCATTGGGGGTGCAAATATCAGAGATACCAGTAGTTGGCAGCAGAGAACCTGAGACTTCCTGGATCTCTTTGCTACCATCTAATGACAATGTATGGATGTAGGAGCCCATCAAAAATGAAAAGAAAATTTCACATCAGCTTCTTCAAGAGATGGATCATGCAATAATTAGAATGAATGGACTTTGTATATGCACAAAATACATGCGGATATGTTCACTGCAGTAAATTTAGGCAAAACAGATGCAATAAAGCCTTGGAGAGGCAGGAATGCCAGGCAACTCTAGAGAAACTGAAATAATTCAGCATTTTGTCTGCATTCATTTCCATATGCACCAATGTTTTGAGCTGCCAATTTAATTACATGAATGCCACTATGTTGTATTGTGTTGACAAGCCCTATATGATTCACTATCGTTCAAAGAAAAGATAATGTAACCCGCTAAACTTCAAAAAGAACAAAATGTTTCCCTCACCATTAATTATTCAATAAAATATTGAGCACACTATGAACAGATGGGATCACAAGCAAAGCAGCAGAGAGAAAGCCCATGAAAACATCAGAAAACAAAATTCTCTAAACCTCCATAGCAGTACAAACCATGCAATGAACATGGCAGTATGATAGTTATCTTAACATATTCAAAGCTGAAGAAAGCAGATTGTACACATGCTTTGGAGGCTTTGATATCAAATTTGGAGATCAAGAAAACAAATGAGAAACAAAGAAAATATATCTCTGTTTTAAGGAGGAAACAGATCCCTCCACGTTACAAAGAAAGGAGGCAGTTGCAACTTTTCATGATGCTTTAGTCCAGGGGTCTGCAAAGTTGGCTCTTTTAAGACTGGTGGACTTCAACTCCCAGAGTTCCCCAGCCAGCATAGCTTTAGTCGATTTAATTAACAAGACTTTAATTGCATGCTAATACACACTGCTCTTACCAACTCCCTGTTTTCTCTGTAAATGAGGAGGAAACTGCGATGAGGCATAAGGAGGAATGAGGGATATGCTTTTAAGTACCAGCCTGCTAAATAACTTATCATCCTTTACAGTTCTGTTCCGAATATCACCCGTTTGAACTAGAGCCCTAGGGCACAGCAGCAAAAATATGTTAACAAACATCAAGAATAGATGGCGAGCTACCCTCTCGGTAAAAAGGATGGGGCCTTGACTTTTAGTTTATTGACACTAATAGAGGGGAGTAGGATGGAGCACTAAAAATAAAAGCAGATGGCATAGCAAAATTAGGTATGCCCTACCACAGTAGAAACTGGGAAAGTACATAGTCAATTATTTCTATTTTAGATCATGCTGGTGAGAGAATCAGAGGCTACACTGCTTGAACACAGAGAATGAAACAGATAAATGCAGTAACCGAGCAAGAATGGAAGTTCTGCTTTGCGTTGCAGAACCAATTATTATATGGGATAGAGCTGAAATGTGAATAGTTCAAAACAACGAATTGTTTTCAAAGAAGGATCTTTTTAGTGCTCAACAGTGCAAAAAGAATTCAGTTCTGCACATTGCTCCATCTTCCCCATAATAACCAGACTCTGCTTGTCCCCATGGGCAAGATTCTCAGCAATGTTTGATCATAAACAATTTCCATTTCATTCTGACACTAAATACCACCACATAAGCCATCCTTCAACATAACTCTGATTCTCCATGTTACCACTTTGCTGAAATGGACTCTTAAGTCAAACATTTCTTGTTGCCTACTAGCTGTCCTGCAATTAGCTATTTCCTCTCTTATATTAGTGCATTGTACATCAAGGAAAAAATGCTTTTACAAAGTGCTGTCAGGCGGGAAGAAACAGATTGCAGGTAAATTCTAATTCAGAAGGTTTACTGCTCAGGACTATACACAAGAATCTGGTCAACTAATGGTCAGCACTAAATTGGTGCTAGATAAGAGTTAATGGGATTCAGAGAGGGTGGATTTGGAGATTTGTGAACATATAATGATTCTTGGCTGAGTTCTGTCTTAACTCCACCACCCACCCACCCACCCCGGAGTACGGCATGCTGAAAGCCGTACTCCGAAATGTAGGAAAGGTCTCCCAAATTGCTCATCAGCAGTTTTGCCTGTAAGAGGTGCAAAATTCAGAAAGCAAATAGATTTGGGGTTGTGTTTCTAGTACCTTAAAATAAAGTACTCCTTTTCCTTCTCTTTCCTATTCTCCTTCTCTTCCTGAGACCAGGGGTGGCTAAAGAAAGGTGTAAGTTACTAAAAGGTGTAGTCTAGCAACATCTGGAGGGTCATATATTGTTATTTAATGTCATAATGGCAGATATAAGCCAGTTGCTTGCAATCTCAAAATCAGCTCTACAATTGTTAATCTAAGACATTATACTGGCACTTATTCTCAAATTGATGTTCAGGGGATTTATATCAGTAATCCAGTATATTTGCACAAGAAAAGGAAATGCAAAAGGTTCCCGCTGATTCCAAAAAGTCATATCCCTGAAATTAGCAATAAGAGGCATTTTCCAAAACATCTTTGGGAGCTTAATGTGTTCTTGTATATCACTGGCAAAATATATTTTAAAACAAGAAACCTCTTTGGGATGCATGTTAAAGATTCATAAATAATGAAATAATTCTCAAAACCAAGATGGTGTAAAGGCAATTAAGTTCAAGGAATATTAGAACAATCTTTCCTGAATGTATCTAAGAGGGATAGCCGTCTCACAGAAGGGATTTTAACACAGAAAAATCTACTATGGATCATCTATATAATAAAATGAGAAAATAACAGAAAAGAACTGAAGACAACAAAGCTTGCATAACACATTTTTCATTACAGAATTAAACTTCCAAAAAGTCTCAATATATGGACACATTCACACAACATTCCTACCTATTAATGCTCTCCCACATCACCATCCACAACCAATCTCTGTCCAATACCCAAGACACTTTGAAGTGGCCCTGCTTGTTTTTTGTTTAATTTTTTGATATGCTTAAAACACACATTAGTTCAATGAGGGTCACAGCCATAATGCAACTGGTGCAAAGCTTCTTACACTTAATTAGGATCTCATTTCACTCAATATATTCTTACAGACAGGAAAAAATAGTGCCTGGAAGGGCCATTGTGCCTGCTAGCTCTAGACTAGAGGGAAAATATTGTCATTTAATTATCTAGATCTATGGGAGATAAATTGAAAACCAAAGCTCTTTAGAGCAGTGATTACGTTAAAAAAACCAACACTAATATACAAGACCATGAAGCCCAGGGCAAAAAGTCAGTTAAAGTATTGGAAGTGTGGAAGAAAGAAGTATTAGAAATGAACTGTACTGGGCAGAAGGAATAAAGAAGAATGGAGCCTTTGTGACAAGGTTGAGAGTTGAGAGAAGGCAATCGACTACATGGACGTTTTTTCCTAGTATGTCATTAAGATCCTTGTTTATCTATGCCCTGAAGAGTGATGGAGACCCTCAAGCTTAGTCAAGCATCTCAGTGAGCCTGACATGACTGGACCAGATAATTTATGGCATAATAGTTAAGATAAATTCAGCCCACTTTCTGGGTTGAAAGAAAAAGGAGGAAACAGCACTGCATGGGATAATGTTTCTACAACATATGGGCAAAATAAGCCACTAAACCTGGGATGCTACATTTAAAATGCTTTTATAGCTTATTCTATTGAAAAGAAGACAGACACTGGAGCCTTTTATTTAATGGTTCAGAAATAAGACTCAAGAAAATGTAAAATGTAAAATTATATTTTCATCCTCAAAAATGGAAATAGCTAGCTGGTGAGCAAACTGAATCCACCATCCTGAATGTGAGAGTTCTCCAGGGATGTTTACTTTATTTATTTGTTTGTTTGTGTGTACCGTATTTATTCGAGTATAACACACACACGTGTATAACGCGCACCCCCTAATTTTCGATTAAAAATCGGTATAAAATTTTGTTTCACTTTTTCTCGGCTCAGACCAAGCATTGTAAGTGATATATCAATAAAAATATAAAGAACACTGGATTGTGCAAAACAGCAAAACAGCAATGCTTACAGTCAGCCTCTTAAGAGGGCCGGAAGGAGGGCGGGTCGGGTGGCGGCGAGAGCTCTGCGAGTGAGGGGGACGGGTGTGTGTGTGGAAGCGAAGGCGGGGGGGGAGGAGCTGCCTTCCCGGCCGGGCTCCGCAGCTGAGGGGCGATGGAGCAAACCGCGCGCGGCTGCCAGCATGACTTTCGCCCGTCTCTTTCTGGGCTCGGCGCTTCTGCTTCTCGGGACGCTTCCCGAAGCCAGCAGCCCCGTGGCCAGCCGCTCCGCTTCTCCGTCTTATTCGTCGGTCGCCTCTCGGGGTCCGGACCCGCCGCCGCCGCGCTCCCCGCCGTTCCACCCTCACCAGCCCGCCGGCGGGGGCGCCTGCCCAAGAAACAGCGGGCGCTTCGTCAACGTCCCAGGGCAAAGGGCTGCGCGGGCAGCGCAACTTTTGCAGAAACCCGGACCCACCCCAGCCAGCCCTCGTTTATAACGCGCACCCAAACTTTGAGTTCTTTTTTTGGTACAAAATTTTGCGCGTTATACTCGAATAAATACGGTATGTATACACACACATACATATATACATGCACACACACACGCACACACAATTTTTGTGTTGCATTTGTGCTGATAAATAAATAAAGGGGGACTAGTATAGATCTATTTCAAGCTATTTAGCTCCCATCAGCTAGCCATACCCTTACTGGGATTCAAACCTGGGCTATTTTTACATGTTAGGCAGTTGTATTAGCCTCTAAGCCATAAGTTCTCCTCCCTTATCAGCTGAACCAAAGAAATGATTAAATGTTATGTCATATATATTTATATACATTATTTATCAGCACAAACACAACACGCCCACACACACATATATGTAGGTCTTGGTTTATACGAAAACAGACACACACACACACACACACATATATATATATTTATATATATATATGTGTGTGTGTGTGTGTGTGTGTGTGTGTGTGTGTGTTAGGTTTTAGTTAGGAACTAATAGCTTTCTGTCTAGATCGTCTCTGGTGATGAGCCGAAAGGCAGAAAAGGAAAGCAGCATGCTTCCTCCCTTAATTGGGGCTTAACAGGGTGTTGTGATACAAGTATATACTTATCCCCCTGTCTCAGCTGATCAGGAAGAGAATCTGGTGGCCTAATGGCTAAGGCTCCTGCCTAGCATGTAATACAGCCCCGGTTCAAATCCCAGTAAGGGTATGGCTAGCTGATGAGAGCTAAAAAGCTCGAAATAGATCTATACTAGTCTCCCTGACTTATTTATTGATCGGCTCAAAAATGTCACACACACACACACACACACACACATATGAAACCGACATAACTACACCTGGAACTCACATTTTAGGACAATTCACAACACACACACACACACACACACACACACACACACAGAGTCAACTTTATTTATCACATTCATAAATTTCCTAAAGACCTGATAAAGAGGACAGTCCACAAAAGTTGAGGAAAATATGTTCTATTGAAGACTTATCCTACCTAAAGTTGCTGTACAGGTCTCAAATTTTTTGGATGGTCCCCTTTTGAACTGCTTCAGTTAGAATCCTACCAAATAGTTCACACAACTAGTCCCTTCTTTTCTCCTCATTCATTTTTCCTTTGGTACAGAAAAATCATCCAATTGTGTTGTGGATGTTCTTCCAATTGTGGGGCACAAATGTATTCTACAAGTCACTCCATAAACAAACTGCAGTCATATTTTTAACATAACTCCAATCAGATCTTTTACATCTGTACCCTTAAGCATTTTTCAGCATGCTCATGACTTTCATGACCTTTCTATCCAATTTAATTAATTTATTCTTTCATACAAATAGTCCTCAACCTACGACCACAATTGAGGCAAAAATTTCTATTTGTGAAGTCAATTTTGACCCATTTTATGACCTTTCTTGCCACAGGTAGTTAAGTGAATCACTGCAATTATTTAGTTAGTAACATGGTTGTTAAGTGAATCTGGCTTTCACGTCGACTTTTGTTGATTGCAAAAAACAATAGTGTGACCCTGGGACAGTGCAACCGTCATAAATATGAATCAGTTCCCAAGTATCCCAATTTTGATCACATGACCATAGGGGTGTTGCAACAGTCGGAAGTGTGAAAAATGGTTATAAATCACTTTTTTCAATGCTGTTGTAACTTTGAACAGTCATTAAATGACTTCTTGTAAGTCGAGAACTACCTGTATCTGTTCATATATTTTTGCATCCATGTCATTCTAGTTTCACTCTAGTTTGTTTCATATTTTTTTCTTTTCTTCCTCCTCTTTTAGTGTTTTAAATTTCTTTCCTTTTCTTCCATGTCTCTTCCACCCACCCACCCCAAGATCCACTCTTGACAGTACCAAGCATTATCTCTATCACAAACTAATACATATTTTAAGAGTGATAATAATTCCTATGGCTTGTAAATAGAGAAATAACCTTACGTTTAACCATGTATTTGTTACAAACAAATCTTTTTTCATAAACTTTTTGTAATTTACTATATGAGTAGGGAAAAAAGTTGGACACCAAAAGGAAATGTCTCCTCTTTACTACAACATAAGCTGAATTCTCAGAGGTCTGATGGGAAAAATTTCCCTAACAGCCTTTTAAGCTTCTTAAAAACATCTGGTAGTCATAGTTAGAAGCATCAAGGGTAAACATATCTTGAGAGCCATGGTGGCGCTATTGTTGGAATGCAGTACTGCAGGCTACTTCTGCTGATCACCGGCTGCCAGCAGTTTGGCAGATCGAATCTCACCAGGCTCAAAGTTGACTCCATCCTTCCAAAGTTGGTAAAATGAGGACCCAGATTGTTGGGGATAAGATGCTGACTCTGTAAACCGCTTAGAGGAGGCTGTAAAGCACTGTGAAGCGGTATATAAGTCTAAGTGCTATTGCTATTGCTATTTTTCTAATCAAGAAATGGGAATTCTTGCATTTTCATCTATTAAGGATATAGTCTTAGAAAATGGGAAAAGGATATCAGGATACTATTAATCAAAATCAATATTTTCAAAGTTAGATTGTAATAATTAGGCCGATAGGCCACTTCAAATTAACCAGGGAAGCAACTGAGGAAGAATACGAGCAGGAAAAACAGAAATCCATTTGGGGTTTGTTTCTATTATAAACCATTTGCAGAAGCATTTGCTATATGTTAAATTAATCTAATAAATGTGACTTTTTAACAAATGTAAATTCCCAATCATTGTTCTTGCCTTTAGTTCATGGTACACGTCTACCTCAACTTCAAACTAATAAACTGAGTATAAATCCTAAAAAATGAACTATAATTTATTAGCTCCATAATTTTCACTTTATGTCAGGAGCTTTTATACTCCAATTTCATTTAAATGGAACAGTCTTATGAGATAAATGCTACTTATTGCATGCTACGTTTTGCAATCAAGTTTTTATTTTAAACATGACCTAATAAAGCAGCTTTATAATTATCAATCCAAAAACCTCTCTCTTGTGATTTTTCACATTTAGCACTACAAAAGAATAATTACATTTTAGTATTGGGATCGAGCTTAGAAGCAACGAGTCTAACACTGTTCAGTGTAAGAAGTTGCAATGATGACACCCCTGTCAGAAACTATCTGTTTAATATTTCCAGAGAAAGAGAGTCTGCTTCAGCCTGCTGAAACTGCTGAAACATTATTGTGTAAGATGATTAGCATCCCTTCTATTAAATCTTCTTCTATAAATGAAGTATAGTTTTAACCTCGCTTCAAGGATTAGTTTGCAAAATATTCTGGATACACTGCAAAATTGGCCACAGCACTGTACTAACTGGCCACAAAAGAGTAGAACAGAACAATATATCTTTACCAGACTTTTGCCTGAACAGGTGAAGAACTTAAATGTTACTATCAGCATAATTGATCACTGCCTGAACGTAGCTAACTACCTCTTGCGATTTGGATGCTGTACTTCCATCCAAGAAGTCAGAGTTACACTACTTGCTCTACTATTATATGGGAAACAAAATGGTTTCTAGAAAGCATTTTCAAGTTTCAGCTGGAAAAGTATCAAAATTGTCAGAATATTCATGAATTGGCAGAGACATGGCAACAAGGTCAGCCAATGAGTCTTATTTGGTAACAGAAACTTAAGTAAGAAGTCTGGGCATGGCTTATCTGTTTTAAGCTCTGAGCTCTGAAACGTAACTAGTCTGGACTTGTCTGCTGATCTGAACTGAAATGAAACTGTTCTCTGCTGTTGGTATTGTGTGTATGTGTGTGTGTATTCTTATTTAAATCAAATGAGTGCTATATAATGTCACAGCACAGATGTTGTTCAAGATATATTGTATTGCCATGTGTTCTTTAAATATTTGAATATGTAATTTTCTGTAATTTTGAGCAGAAAATGGCAACATTAACTTGTTTGACCAAGTTGCTTTATTTATTGGTGCATTGCATTTATATTCTGCCTTTCCTTAAAAGTTCCAGGCAGCATATGTTAAAGATTACTCCTCAATTAATGAAACCACAACCCTGTAAGACACAGTAGGCTGAAAGTGAGTGACTCAACACCACCCAATAAGCTTAGTAACTGAGTGGACTTAAAATCTGGAGGCAGTGAGTAAATGCGGGCTCACAGCGTCCAGCAGTAACCACAGCCTGCATGGCACAGGTGTGTTGATTACCTGTCTAATCAGCAGGCAGAGGTAGAAACAGGGGGAGGCACACAATCTGGATGTGCCACATGGGCCGAGTCAATGGGACGGAGTGGGCAGGTGGCCACAGGAGGCTCGTCATCACGTCTCTTGGCTTTCCTGCAACCCGCGCGTGTCGGGATTGCCTGCCTCTCCCCCCCCCCCACCTCCCATGCCTCTACCTCCATCTAGTACTTGGACAGGAAATCAATTCACCTACACTGCATGGGCTGTGCAACCCCAGAGTGCATCGACCAAGTGACTGGTGGGCTGCAGCTCCTGCCAGATACTGTCAGTCCCTGCGTGCTTTCTGCCTCTTGTGCACAAGCCAGCTGGGCTGATTGCCCTGAAATCATGTTTCCCCAAAAATAAGCCTGTGTTTATTTTGAAACTCAAAAAAAATATAAGACCGGGTCTTACTTTTGGGGAAACATGGCATTAATCAATCAATCAGTTAATGGATCTTTCATCTAAAAAATGCTTAATTCTCCTATAACTCCTGTTTTGGAGGTTTTGTTTATAAAAATACAAAATATGTGTTTAACATTACCTTCTAAAAGTTTCTGTGTTTAGTGAAAAAGGAAACGTTGAAATGGCTTTAAAAATATCGCATGTGCTCTTTTTATGCAGGAAGTTCACTGTAAAACTTCAAGCATCATCTCACCATTTGCTGTATTCACTCTGAAGTTATCCAGAAATTCCTCCAAGAGTTGTGACTGGTTATGCGGGGGCAAGAACTTTCTTGCCTCCTTGGAAATGATACCATCTTGCAAAGAAGAGCATAATTCTGTCTTAGAGCCTTTGAGATTTGTGGTCAATGTTAGGTGCACGCTTTTCTCCGAGAACAGCAATTCCATCTGCCTGAGGTCAAGCTCAGATACAGATTCTCCATTTATAATCAAAATTTCATTGCCAACACACAAGCCTGGGAGCAGGAAAAAGCAGAAGACAGACAGGGTAGACACAACAGCAGGAGGGCACAATAAAAAATATTGGTAACAAACTATTAGAAATCTTACCACATAAAAGTTTATGGAATGTATTGTGATGAAATAATAACTCCAACAAATGTTTTGCCAAAATTAAGATTTACATAAAGAAAGTATCCTGCTTATTAGAAAAGGAGCTATAAGCACAACAGGAGAGTAACTTTCCCATTGTTCAATTAAGCTGTCAGGGCAGTGAACCAGCACAAAAAGCTTCTAGTCTAATGTTTTTTTTTCCAGCATTGCACCCAAATAAATATGGACAAAATTCTAAAGCCTTCCCTTCCTTTTTAGCTTAGAATTTCATCCAGTGAGTACAATAATCAGAAGCTAGTTAAACGGAACAAAATCCCTGGGATCATGGGCAATAAAGGAATGTAAGAAGCGAGTGGATTCAACAGCCATGAAAAATGGCATTTGTTCATATCATCCTTGTCATGTAGAATTAATAACAATTTGATGCATAAATAAAGACATGGATTGATGTGGCAAGATGAAATTCTCTGAATATTCTTATAGTACAATTTATTTACTCAGACAAAACTCTGTTTAAATCAACGTGTTGTCTAGGATAAGGCTGCTGAAATCAGTGACTTCAGCCAGATGAAGATGGTATTTTGCTCAATATGTTTTCTCTATCCATATGCAATAAATGCACAGTTATTTGCTTCCTGAGGGTATGCTTCTTGGAGAACAAATTCTAGCATGGCTACCCAACAAGCAAATATGGAAGTGGAATTGAGGTGGAAGAAGAAGAGGGTTTTGCACATGGGGCTGCCCTGAAGAGTATCTAGAAGCGCTAGCTGTGCAGTGGCAGAGGTAGTTATATGTACTCCAAGATTTCCACATGCTATACCTCTGCCCTGTGAGTTGTATTGGCTATCCATTTGCTTCTCAGTCAAACTAAAGGTGTTGGTTATGACCTTTAAAGCCCTATATGGCATGGGGCCAAATTATTTGAAGGACCACCTGTCCCCAATTGCATGGACCCCATACCATCAGGTCCAGCAAGAGGGACATACTATAGGTCCCATTAGCCAAGGATCTTCACATGGCAAGACTCAGGATGAGTGCTTTTTCTGCTATGGCACCAACCCCTTGGCATATCATTCTTTCGAGGTGAGATTGGCCCCAATCTAATTGGTCTTCTGGAAGTCCCTCAAAACATGCTTTTGCTATTGGGCTTGGAAAACCCATGAAAGTTCAGAGCCTGTTAAATAGCATTGTGTAAATTAGAATTGTAAAGAATTTTATTCTATTCTATTCTATACAGTATTTAAGTCTAGACTACACTCTCCCTCCTTTTTATTAGTGTAGTTTTTAGCTGTCATTAACTGGGTTTAATGTTTGAATCTTGTATTTACATTTTAATTGTGTACACCGCCCAGAGTCACATGTAAGTGAGACAGACTGACATATAAATTCAATTGATCGATCATGCTGTGCTATGATAATGCTATGCTGTCCATCTGTATAACAAAAACCTTTCCCTGTCGGTGCTAAGAATCTAAGAACGTTCTGCTAGACCTACCAACCACCAAAAGAGAAAGAGATAAAATGATTCCTCCCTCCATTCACCCATCCACCCTTCCTTGAATATTTGTATCCTGTCCATAACTTATATTTTAGGTGACTTATTTTAGTTTTAGAGCCATGCGTAGGCATTAGAAAATAATGTAAATGAGAGAGTCAGCACAAACCTTCTCTGTAAGCTATCCCATCAGGAAGAACATCACTTATAAATATATGGGTAAGATTCTGGTGTTCATCAACTTGCACGGTGACTGCGAATCCTGGCATTAAAAAAAAAAAATCAGATCAGCCTTCTTTAAAGTGTGAGTCATTACCACTGTCTTAAAATGAGCTACATAGTATTAGTATTCAATAGCAATAACTCTCATAAAAATATATAAGACCAGGTCTTATACACAATTTAAACTGTCCATAGTCCTCAAAGCATAGCTTTAAATTTTCACAACGGATAGATGGTATGGCTGACAGAATGATCTTTATCATCGATTTTGCCTATTGCCTCCCACTTTTCAGTAGGACTCAGTTGTATATCAATACAATACAATAGCAGAGTTGGAAGGGACCTTGTAGGTCTTCTAGTCCAACCCCCTGCGTGGGCAGGAACCTTATACCATTTCAGACAAATATCGCTGTGTGATTTGTTTGTCTAGATCTCTGGTCCATGACCACAATAAAGTATGTATTATATTGTACTCAATAGCAATTCCATAGAAAGAATATATTTTTATATTCTTTAAGATATTGTGTCTTGTTAACGTTGTATACAGCTGAAATAACATAGAAGTAAAATGCAGGCCAATGGAAAATAATTATTAATGACAGAATATCATTGTTTGTAGTCTTATAACATTGTACCTTCAATAGAGGGCATGCCATCTTTCTTAATCTTCAAAACCAAATCATTCTTATAGTTTCTTTTGGCTCCATTTATCCAAAGGTCCTGTGTACTTCATACCAGAAGTGGGTTGCTCCCGGTTTGGCCCGGTTCAGTAGTGGTGATTTGGCCTGGGTTGCAGAACCAGCAGTGACCCAGGGTGGCCAAACCAGTTCCCTAGTCTATTCTGCAATTGCTGGTATGGATGCGCAGAACAATTTACAGTCAACTGCGCATGTGTAAAAAATGCACGGCAGGCACACACACAAAGTGAACCGGTACCAACTGGTACAGGAACCCACCCCTGCTTCATTCCATCAAAATCTTCTCTATGAAAGCTAAACAGGTCTAACTTCAAAGACACACTATATCAGGGATGTCCAAACTTGGGAACTTTAAGACTTGTGGACTTCAACTCCCAGAATTCCCCAGTCAGCATAGCTGGCTGGGGAATTCTGGGAGTTGAAGTCCACAAGTCTTAAAGTTCCCAAGTTTGGACATCCCTGCACTATATCCTTGGTTAGCAATATAGGGAACAGAACTACAGGCCTAACCAAGTCAACAAAGCAAGTATTTGAAACAGTTTCCTCATTCAATTAACTTACCAAAATCAGCTACACCCTCTTTCTTAGTAAGATGCGCATGGTAGATGTTCAAAGGAAAGATTTCTATTTCGTCATATATCTGTAGGAGAGATAATATCATCTCAAGCTGAACTGGGGATAGATGCAGAACACCAAAATACACTCAACAAATAAGCACAATAGTGTCACTGTTAGGATCATCTCCTCCATTAAGCAGCTGCTTTATAAAGCTGTTTTTGGAGGTGTTAAAAAGCAGAACATTGCCAACTCTCGTATCAACTCTATTTGGATTCTGTATCTCATTTGTTAAATTTTATTTCAGTCACTGTACAGTAATTTGGATTAGAGCAGGGGTTCCCAAACTTGGCAACTTTAAGACTTGTGGACTTCAACTCCCGGAATTCTATGCTGGCTGGAGAATTCTGGAGAATTCTGGAGAATTCTGGGAGTTGAAGTCCACAAGTCTTAAAGTTGCCAAGTTTGAGAACCCCTGGATTAGAGCATTGAAAATGCCATTGATATTTAAAAATTATGATCATTAACTTAAAGAATCATTTAAAATATTAAAGCCAACGTGATAGAGAATCTACCCATAATCTATATTTGGACAAGAAGCCAAATTTCATCTCTGTCTGTTGTTGCCTAGCTTCAGTTCTAATCTTTTAAGTAATTTTCTCCCTGGCCTGGTCACACTTTCAGTATGAAGGATGTGCTACTTAAAAACAACAACCCTCAAGTGTTCAAATACAGGTGAAGAGGGAGATAAGCTTTGTTCCCTTTAGCTGCCCACTCTTGCGTAGACAAATAAGATCCTTCAGCTCACTTGACATGTGATGACAACAGACACATGAATAAAGGCATCACTTCTGTTTTTGGCTCCTAATGTGCAACAATAAATTAAGAAGGCGTTAAAAAGCTCGCAGAAATTAGAATCACCAACCAGTTTAGCAGACTGTATTGAATATCAGAAAGAATGGTGAGAACTTATCAATCAATCAAACAATCAAATTTTTATTTGTATACCGCTCCCTCTCCCCGAAGGGACTCGGGGCGGTGCACAGGGGATTATAAAACATACAAACATACAACAATATAAAAATCTAAAATCCGATTAAACTACTATAGCCCTGCGCTAAAACCTAAAGTCCTAAAACACTAAAAACCCCTAAAAACCCAATTAAAAATTTAAATATACAGACTGGAGGCAGGAAAGATAAATCATCTATAAGCGGAGTTGTGTCTCACCCTAACTTAATAAAAAGGCCTAGAGCGAACCTATGGCAAGGTGCCAGAGGTGGCATGCAGAGCCCTCTCTGTCGGCATGCATGTCAGCTGCTCTTCTGGTTTCCAGTGTGCATATACATGCCGGCCACTGGAGTGCCAGAAAACGGCCTGAAAACAGCCAAAAACGCCCCAAAAACAGACCTGTTTGGGGGCCGTTTCCAGGTCATTTATGGCCATTTTTCAGGCCATTTTCAGGCCATTTTTTCGGTACTCTGGGAGAAAAACAAAGAGCAATCTGAAAATGGCCCCCAAAAGAGGTCCCAAAACTGGTCAAAACCAGCCCAAAAAAGGCATGTGCCAGCTGGTCTTCGAGTTTCCAGCGCTCCGGTGCATGCGCATGCACGCCCAATCTAGTTTCACCACTTTGTGCCGAAAAGGTTTGCTATCACTGGTCTAAAGACTAAAGTTCTAGGCATATGAAAAACTGATCTCCTACTAAAATAGCTACAGAATTCTTAAATTTTAATGTGACAACCAAAATACAAAATACCTGGGGAAATAGCCTATCTAGATTTAGTTCTAATTACATTCAAATTAAAATGCATTTTATCCCATTTATTTTCTTTCCTTAGCCAAATCAAAAAAAAATATTCAGTACAGCCTTTGCAATGCTAAATAAAGACTATGTGTGGTTATCCAGATGAAAAAGAATGTGACTAAAACAACTTGCATCTAATTTTTAGCAACCTGTTCTTTTACACCAAGTACAGCTAGGGCTAAGTTTTACATATCCAGACTGATATGTAATTTGGATTGCATATCAATCTGCTCAGCCAATATGTATTAGTTTTGTTTTTGCTCATTCTCTTCAGACATAATTCCAACACACTGGAATGCCACCAAGTTGGAGAGGGCTATTTCAACCATTTACTTGCAGAAAAACATTGAAAGACCAGGATTCTAATGTTTTTTTCCATCTCAAAGATCAGTTATTTGTGCCTAATTCCACTTTGATTATGAGAGGACTGTTCCATTAAAAAGTGTTTGTAGCATTTCACTTCTTGGTATTAGAGATTATGCAGTCCCTGGCAAGTTATATTTCTTAGGTGTTCCTTATTCTAAGGTGGACAGCTCAAAAAAATTGCACCTGTTGTTCTGCCCAGTTACAAAATCCTGCAAACATAGCAAAATCCTGCCATGTTTTCTGTAAGAATTAAAAAACTATCATCCCTCAAATAGGAATTCTGATCATGGAACTGCATTCTTGATCCTGTGCATTACCTGGTCTTGAATATATTCATACAATTCGGGGATACAGTGTTCAGTGTTTTCACCAATAAACCTTTTAAGTTGTAAGCCATAATGTCTTGGCTCCATTTGCTTAATCTAAGAGACGAGGGGGAAAAAATCTATCATTTAGGAACTATTTATCACAGCAGATACAGAGATGCATCTTCCTCAGTCTTGAACGTTATCACTTTTTAGAATAATAATATGCATCTTCATAAATAAATAATGTGGTTTACATATCAGCGCAATTCTATTGCTTTTAGTAACAAAGAGTCTTTTTTTAAATCCCCACTACCGTTTCTCATGATATTCCAAAGAACAACCCCAAAAAGTCATTATAGGTAACATGCTGGTTAAAGATCAATAGTACCTTAAGTAAGCCTTAATGTATAAGGTACATTTTACAAACAATTACAGATATTTTTTTAAAGGCAATTTCTTTTCACACAACTTTTCCAGTTGTCTCTGGGACTCTCTTGCCACCTACTGGCCATCTATGATATCTTACACTTGCCTGTTTTTCTCAAAATAGAAAGTGCAAGTGATAAAAACTGAATTTAAAAATCCACTCAGAGTCTTAACAGCTAGATTATTATCAGAAAAACTATCTCTGGGATACAGTGACAAGGTGAATACTTTTCTCCCCGTTTTTAGGACAAGGTGGTTGCAATATGTTGCTCTTGGCCAGTTTTACCCTCTTATTCATTGTTTATTTTATCTGGATTGCATGTTGCTAATGGGTTGGGGGGAGTTGAGCCACTAGAGTCAATTGGAGCGGGATGATGTCATAATAGAATGAATGAATGAATGGTTTACTTTCTCTACATCAAAACCAGTTCGTTACTATTGTTTGAAGATACTTAAATTTTAAATTACTTATATTTCGCTTGTTTCATTGTCTACTTAAGGGAGATGGGTGTAATTACATATGATAATATTAAGGTGTAAAACAATGTACCTTGCAAGCCAGGCTCAACACATCATTTATTTTGTGATTTGGCTTTAGGGTTAATATTACTCCTTCACCATCAGGATACCGAACCAATGACTGGATATCCCAGATATTTTCTTTTGAAGCATTTTCTGGAGCTGAGTAGTAAACGTTTAGAAATTCATCTACTTTCTGCTGAGAGAAAAAATATATATAGTGTTTAGTAAATATTCTTTTAAAGAGTAAAGGGTTTAGCTGTCTAATAAGGTATTAAAAATCACAGATCATGATGTCTCTATTTGTACTTTATCTATAGATTTGATTAAAAAGTATAATTGAAAATGAAGTATTTGTAGCAGACTTTCATGTCAATATTTTTGCAGCAGTATTGCAAAATGTTTTCAAAACAATTTTAAATAAAAATGAAGACCTTTAAGTAAGATTCAGTTTCTCAGAATTATAGGCCTTTGTTTTCAAAATGACATTTACTATTTATTTGTGTTTGTGTTCATACATATACATACAGACAGAGAGACATAAACTTGATTTGATATTAGGTTAAAGTTTAATTCAGAATTTTCATCAACAGAGGGCAGTGTAGCTCAATATCACTCATACCGAATACATACTATGAATTTATGATGCACCCACATTAATTTACATTTCTTTTTATTTCCCTCATATTAAAAGTCAGCAAAACCTCATTCATGAATGTCTATGGAGATTCTCAGTCATCCAAGTCATGGTTGCCCCAAAGGTGCTTTTTCAAGAGGCAACCGGACTTCCTTCGTTTTTCCTTGATGGCATTTTGCTTCTCATCCAATTAACTTTTTTAGTTCAGTTCTGAAGAAGCTTCTTGGATGGAAAGTGAAATGTCTTCAAGGAAAACCCCCCAAAAAAGTCCAAGTTGCCTCTTGAAAAAGCACCTTTGGGACATTAATGAATGCATATTTTCTTATTTTCGTCATTTAAAAAAATCAGCAACCAGTGTCAAACCTTCCACATTTAGACCACAATCATTTCAATATAGAGAAGACTAAAAAATGCCTCTTCTACATTAAAAGACTTAAGGCAAAAGCTAACTATAAAAGCAGATCCCAGCAACCTTTCCACCAGGGATCAGCTTCAGACTATGTAATTGTAATTTTTACTTAAAGCCCCAACCCATTCTTTTTCAGATACTTATGTTCAAAGCATTTCAATTAAGCTTTACTTTACTATTTTAATATCCAAAATACTTATTTATTTTTATATTTGAATCCCATCTTTCTTTTAGGAACAGAAGGCAACAAGCCTTCTTAAAGATCCTCTTCCACAGAGGCAATCTAGGAAGAAATCATTAACAAAGATCACATTTTAAAAGAATGAAAAAGTAGCTTATTTCCACTCCGCTAGAAATCTGATATAATGAAATATAGGAAAAAATGGTGCTTATAAAAAGAATTTTGTCCTTATTTGCAATGTAGGTATGGAAAAGCAAAGGCCGGACATTTTAATGAAGACAAAACACAGCATTGTTTAGTCCAGGGATGTCCAAACTTGGGAACTTTAAGACTTGTGGACTTCAACTCCCAGAATTCCCCAGCCAGCTATGCTTTTGGTCAATTGTGTCCAATTCTCAGAGACTATTTATAGTTTTCTTGGCAAGGTTTTTCAGAAGTGGTTTTGGGGATTTCAGAAAGTGACTGGCCTAAGATCACCCAGTTTGATTTGTGCCCATGGTACAACTAGAACTCACTCCCAGTTTCTAGCCTGAGGCCTTAACCACTACACCAAAGTGACTCTCTTAACATTCATAAAACATCTGCACCAGTAGTGGGTTTCAAATTTTTTTAGAACCTCTTCTGTAGGTGTGGCCTGCTTTGTGGGAGTGGCTTGCTGGCCATGTGACCGGGTGGGAGTGGCTTGCCAGCCATGTGACTGGGTGGGCGTGGCCAACTTGTAAAATGTAGTGGAACTGACTTAACAACACTCTTGCTTAGCAACACCAAAATGTTGGCTCAGGAACTCTGGCATTTGAAGCACGCAAGTCTTAAAGCTGTTAAGTTACAAGACCCTTGCACCCCTAACCTTTTAGAAAAAAACACAACCCAGGGGTGTTCAAACTTGACAGCTTTAAGACTTCAACTCCCAGAATTCCTCCTTTCACTCTTCATCTTGATGATGTGCAGATGGGCGGGGAGGCGGAGCTGGAACCGGTTCTAAACGGCACTGTAGATTTGTGGAACCTCTTCTATAGAAGAGGTTAGAACTGGCAGGAACCCACCCCTGATCTGCACCAATAGTTTTAGGTTTGCCAAGATTAGAAATACTTTTCTTCTTTAAAAAAAATTGTGGTAGAAACAAAATTCCACACAATTTTTAAAAGGAAAAAAGCCTGATTAAGTTCAAGTTCAATTTATATTTTCCAACTTTAAAACTAAGTGGCTAGATTTCTCCTCTCAGTTCGGTCTGCTCTGTAACTAATATCACAATACATTCATTTATTGCTACAGAGTTCTGACAACACACTGAGTTTTCCAGCAGTTTATGCCAACTCTGTAATGTGCCCAACATTTTGCTTGAAAAGCAGCTGGTTGCTTCATAACTTTCCTGTCTTTGTCTCCGTTTTTATATGAAACACCTCAGAAAACCTGCGTGCTTCACTAAACCCATCTGGAAATGGCGAGTGGTTTAGCACGCTACAATTAATCATTTCTTTGAATAAGTGAATGAGGCATTATGAAGCCTGCAGCAGCTCCTCTATATACAACTATTTAATTCATTTAAGTACTTTTACAGCTGGAATGCCACGGCTTATTCATTTAGTAGACATAAGACTGGGGCTAATTCAGTGAAGCAAGTGCCACAAATTTGGCTTCACATCAAGGCATTCTCACAATCGCTGTATTTTCCTACTGTCCTTAGAAGCTAAACCATACAAGCAAGCATGTAACAGCAAAGATACTTTCAATGGGACCATTTTAAATGCACACTTGTCCATCTTGCATAAAGCAATGCTATCGTATCCCACAGTAGTAGACCTTTAGATATAAAGGACTTATATTTAAAATATTTTTACTTACAAGGAAACATTATTTTAAAAAATATAGGTAGTCTTCAACTTACAAACAGGTCATTTGGTGACTGTTATAATAGCACTGAAAAAGTGACTTAAGACCATTTTCACAGTTATGACTATTGCAGCATCCCCATGGTTATGTGATTTACATTCAGATACTTGATAACTGGTTCATATTTATGATAGTTGCAATGTCCCAGGGTCATGTGATCACCTTTTGTCACCTTCTAACAAGCAAAGTCAACGGGGAAGCCAACTATGTAACAACTGTGCTACTTACTTAACAACTGCAGTGTTTCACTTAACAAATGTGGGAAGAAAAGTTGTAAAATGGGGCAAAACTCACTTAACGAATTTCTCACTTAGTAACAGAAATTTTGGGCTCAATTGTGGTAGTAGGTCAAGAATTATCTGTATATGTAGTATCAACTGGTAATTTTTTTTAATGTAGTTTAATGTGACCAAAGCACTGGATACAGAGGTGGGTGAAGGGTATTTCTAGTCTTGAGGGTTTCTAAGGGACTCAAGAGAAGCTTAGAATAAAATGGTAGACCAGAACACCAACTTATTACATTAGTAACGTGATACTATCAGGTAACTAGACACATTCATAAAAAGGTCCTCATTTAATTTTTTATGTTGAAATTGATACTTTAAAGCCCTGAATTTCTTACAAGAATCTTGAGATTTTGCAAAAGAATCTAGGAAATCATAGAAGAAAAAGTTGGCAATTACTGATCTGCGATATCATTGAAGCATTTATTATTAAGATTCCCAGCAACAATATTTGCTTTGATCTGAAATGTCAGTTGTTCTCCTTCCCTTTTCCCGCAGCTATCCATCTGTAATCTTATTGGGAAGACAGCATTTCCCAAGGCTTCACTACCCTAAAAACAGGGAATCCAAATGCTCTGAACCAGAACTTCTTTGGAACTGTAATGGAAAATGAGATCAGTGGGAGGCGTCAGTATCCACTGATTTAAATGCTTCGAGCACAATGAAGTGGCTCCTAACCAGAAGTTATAGTTGTTCAAGAGAGCTTTGGTGTCATCCACTATCATCCAAATAATAGCAGTTGGCCAAGAAAATAAATCCACAGAATATATCATCTTCTCTATTCCTGGTTTACAAACCGAAAGGCTTGACATAAGGATCTCTAGGCAGTTATGGCTTTAAATAAAATGAACAAGGCATGCTTCATGTTTGTGGTCTGTGAAAGTACACACTGTAATTATATTAGGAAAAGGTTCCCCTCACACATATATTCTAGTCATTCCTGACTCTAGAGGGCAGTGCTCATCTCCGCTTCAAAGCTAATGAGCCGGCGCTGTCCAAAGATGTCTCTGTAGTCATGTGGCTGGCATGACTATACGCCGAAGGCACATGGAACGCTGTTACCTTCCACCAAAGTGGTCCCTATTTTTCTACTTGCATTTTTACATGCTTTCGAACTGCTAGGTTGGCAGATGCTGAGACAAGTAACAGGAGCTCACTCTGTTACACAGCACTAGGGATTCAAACCACCGAACTGCTGACCTTTCTGATCAACAAGCTCAGTGTCTTAGCCATTGAGCCACCGCATCCCTTAGGAAAAGATAGGATTATATTATATCTGAATAAAAGAATGCAACCTACAACTACATCCCAGTAGTTTGGAATATATGAGTGATTAATTATATTAAATAAATCACATGTTTTGCTGATTAAATATTGATGATATTTAAGTATTCAGTCTGCAGGGATTTTTTTTTTAAAAAAGTGAATAGTCCTATTCCAGCATAGGAATATCATTTCTGTAAAGAAAAAACATACTGTAGTACATAGACTAACAGAGTTGGAAGGAACCTTGGAGGTCTTGCATTCCAACCCCCTGCTCAGGGAGGAAGCCCTATACCAGGGGTCTGCAAAGTTGGCTCTTTGAAGCCAGGTGGACTTCAACTCCCAGAATTCCCCAGCCAGCATTCTCTGGCTGGGGAATTCTGGGAGTTGAAGTCCACCCGGCTTCAAAGAGCCAACTTTGCAGACCCCTGCCCTATACCATTTCAGACAAGTAGCTATCCATAATATTCGAGCAATGTTAATGGGGCCAATTAATGTGACAATACTGTGAATGGCAGGAAATGCAATAATTTATTTAACAACCCACTACAGAAGCTTGTATAGAAAAGATGAAGTATTTCCCCCCTGATTACGACTCAAATCAAGTAAGGACATGCACCCAACCTACTTTTTTGTCATATATTTGTAACATCTGCAAACACATTAAGCAGATGGATTTTATTATATTACCTCAGCAGAATTACTGCAATTCTGAGGTAGCTGTGTTCCAGGAATTCCATGTCCTCCAGTTGAGTCAAAAATCTAATTAAAGAAAACATACATTAACATAATGCAAACATTTCATAGCATTGCTGTTTCACTTGCGTAAAAGATTTCTCACACAAATACACACACACACATGTACACATGCATATATATATATACACCTCTGGATAAGATGCCTGAGAATATGTGGATCATTCCTGAATCTCCTCCCTTGCATGGGTGAAAAGTTGGTTTTAAAAATATAGGTAATCTTCATTTTGCAACCACAATCACTAAGTGAAATTGTGACTGTTTTTACAATCTTACTTCAGTTTACTTCAGCTTTCCTTTGCCTTATAGGTATGCGAAGGTTATAAGTGCCAGCATAATTGACACCTTTTCATCACCATAATTGCCATCGTCACTGTCCAAGGAAGTCACTAAGCAAGGCCTATCTCAACATTATGAAGGCCGAGACTTGGCCTTCATAATGGCACATTTTTGTTTCATAAAAATAAGGATGTTAAAGATAATGTGAATAACAGTACTCCAAATGGTCTTAAAACAATGAAAAAACATCTATTTCTGTGAAATGAGAAAGTAAAGAGTTTGTTTTTGTGTTTTAATCTAGTAAATGACAACCAAGGATTAGCCCGTTTTTGATTGCCATTAAAGTACTAATTCAGTAATTGAAAACTTTTTGTTATCATACAGTTACAAGATTCTAAAAGACATAAGCTTAATCGATTACGCTAACGCCCAAAGTTATTCTTCAATATTTAAGTACAACATTTTTACTGTGGAGTCTTTAATGTTCCCTGAGCTCAGTTGTTTGCTAGCAAATATTTTATTACCTGATTTTGTTCCCCATTTATATACAACAGCTTCCCCTGATATGTTAGTGAGTGTTTGTTTTCTCCTTGATAGGCCAGAATTTTTTTATTTTCATAAACCGATGAAGGCAGTTTGAAGATCCTTTGTTTGTTTCCTTGGCTCATGAGTCTTTTCCAGTACCAAAGTTCAAAAGTGTCATTATTCTTCCTATCCTGTTCTTGAAAGTCTACCTCAAGAAGATACAGCTTCATTTTCAAGAGAATTCAATGCTGGCTGTTTTTTTCTTGCATGACTAACACTTAGTGGCACACATGTAAGATTTCCAAGCTGTAACCACATTTGGAAATAGCTAAGCTCAAAATTCGGTATTCACTTTATTATTCTGCCTTTTCTGATTTTGGGAATTTGAAAGGAAGCCTACTGTTGGTACTAACCAAGGTTTGCCACAATTCTGGTAAACACTAAGGGCTAAATTCATATGAAATATATTTCTACTGAATTATTATTCTACAAAAAAAATGTGATCTACTGAGATAGACTGCTGCAGTTACTTTTCTCATATTCTTCAAAAACCAATTTTTTGATAAGGAACATGTGAGAGGCAACCAAAAACGATAAAGCTGTTATTTCCTGAAAAACTTCTGACAGCTCTTTAGTATCTTGCTAAACATTTTAAGATATGGAACTGGGCTTATGGCTTCTAACTGATTCATGTACTTGTGACTTTTTAAATAAACCTCATGCAGAACAGTCATGTCTCAGTATCTTTGGATTCTCTTATCCTTTTCAATTATGCAATTGGCTACTCTAATATGTCCACTATCTTGGACTAATATATTATTTAGTAACACATTGATATTACAATAGGTTTCTATCTTGAATGAGAATGGACAAATCAATTTTGATGAGTTTGATTCACCAAGAAGTTTACAGTTGTGGTATTTTTCCCCAGTTGGATTTTGGCATGACATGATGCATGTCACTTATTTATTTCCCCTATATTCTTCACTTTTTAAATTTGTCTATGAAATCATCGAGCCACCCAAAATACATATTTGATATCACAAATATCCTTAATCTCGCACTGGTGCTTATAAATGTTGTATTCTACACACTGTACTATGTACTACACTACTATGTAGTACAGTGTACTACACACACTATGCTTTGGTTTAATAAAGTTTACACTTATTCACACAAAAAGATCAATACATTAACCATGGTTTGTTTTAAACTCCAGATTTAAAACTGACCCTGCCTCTTCCTCTACAGCAGTTTCCCCTCGGTAATATCACCTGCAACTATCTGACTGATCAGTGGAATGAGTTGCCCCAGGGACTGGCAAATGTTTCTATTTACTCCAAGCAATCCAATGCAAATGCTACAAAATAAAAGGAAAGAAACTCCAAGAACAGACCTAGCAAGTCATTGCTACGTTCCTCATCTGCAATATTGATTCTGGCTTGGTCAAAATATCATAGTTGATAAAACATTGGCTTTGCATAATATGTGAAAGTAAATCTATTGATTTTCTGCATGGTTCTATTTGCAAAGTTTTAGTACACCATAAAATGTAAGTTATGTAGCCTTAATGCCACTGGCAAAGCATCAACAGGCATTGGAATGATTGCCAAAAGTTCTAAATGTTCATTGATACGAACCAAATGAGAACTACCTGGGTTATAGAAGGCCTCTTCTCCTTTCCCTTTCTCGCAAGGGTATCCAGTCCCTTCAGGGAGGAGAACAAACCCTTCTTGCTCCACAGTCTCTGTGACAGAGACCACGTTCTCTTTCTGAGAGCTGCCTCATCCCTGGAACAGATCTAATTTGGGGGAATAGGGGAGAAAAAACAGAAGGGACAGTCAGAGGCAAGCATTGAACTGTAGAACTCTTCCTATCTCTTCTCAGAGAACAAGACAGTAATCAAGATCAGTTACATGAAGTAGGAGACAAAAGATACGATCCAAAATGACTTATCTTCACTGTTGTGATGACTTCTACAACACTTCCCTTTACTGGAGCAGATAAGGAGAAGAGGGAGTGCAAGTTCTTGGGAGATGGCAATTCTGCTATCCTTTAGCATAAATACAGCAATTGAAGTTCCCAGAAGCCCTTCTCTCAGCATGGGAGAGAATTCCATCAGTATGATAGTTATATATCTCGGTCCCAGGTCAGCCAATTGAAGTTCTCTGTTTTATCCCAGTCTGGTGTGGGTGAGATGATTGCATAGCCAAAAAACAGACTCCGAAGAGACACAGCTCTGACCTGCCCACCCCCCAATCCCAGATTCTAGTTCTATAGATTTTTCCACCCATAGCTGTAGGTGGGGGTTGCACTTCCCCTGTCAGAGCCTGTCTGCAATCTGGATGTCTTCCTGGTCTCAGGTCTCCTGCTTGAACAGGTCATAGCCAGGGGGTCCTTATACAGCAATGCTTTGTGCTCTTTACTGGTTCAGCTTATAATCACTCATGGTCTAGACACCTTTCAGAGATATTTCTGCAGGGCACTCTAAATGGAATTGATTTCAAACCTCACCGAGATGCAGGAGCTAGTTCAGAAGGCAGGAGTGTGGGTGTGCTTCAGTCTGCCTTTGTAATCTCTCTCTCTCTCTCTCTCTGTGTGTGTGTGTGTGTGTGTGTGTTCCAGCATAACTCTGGAACACCTCGAGCAATTTCAACCAAAATTGGTATACAGATGATCTACTCTCTGGAAACAAATACTGTGGAGGTAAGACACCCCTAACACCCCTCAGGATGTGTGTTCTGTTATGATATAGCCTGTTGTGCCTTCAAATGGCTTCTACTGTACTGCTGTAAAATGGCTTCTACTGTACAGCGCAGTGGAGTTGCCATGGTAATGGCTTCCCAGTACTCCACAAGGTGGCTCCCTTTGGTAAGGGGGAAAATCCAACATTAGAAATTGCATTTTCCCCCTATAAATAAATACCAGGACAACGCTGGGTTATCATACATCCCTTCGCCCGATCCGCTCCCACAGAGAGGGTCTTCTTTGGGTGCCGTCGGCCGGGCAATGCCGGTTGGCAACACCCAGAGGAAGGGCCTTCTCTGTGGTGGGCCCGGCCCTCTGGAACGACCTACCCCCCGACCTTCGCACAATCTTGGACCTCCGCCTCTTCCGCCAACGTCTTAAGACGTACTTATTCCAACAAGCCGGCCTAGGATAGCCCCCCGTTTCTGACTTTTTAAGGAAATTTGTAATTTGGTAGGGTTTTTAATATTGGGTTTTTAGCACGGGTTAATGAATTTAATTACATTTTAATTGATATTTATTGTATTTTGTGTTTTTAAGATGCCTGTGCGCCGCCCTGGGTCCTAACAAGGAGAAGGGTGGGGTATAAATTTAATAAAAAAATAAATAAATCAGCTAGTATTATAATATTTTATGAGCTGCATTGGTATATAGCCCTATATGTCACAGGATCATATTTTACTTGCTGGATTACCTTTCCCTGGCTAGTTCTAACCACCCACTAGATCATACAGTCCCCTTTCTGAAGTAATGCCATCAAAAGGGAGTGAAAAGATACCCTCTATTACCCTCCTTCCAGCTTACCAGGGCGTGAAATGATGAGACTGAGAAGAGGCCAAGTCTTCCAAGGGCCATTTTCGAAGGACGACTGGCAGCAGCCAGAAGACTCTTCGGATTTGGAAGTTCTCCGCCTTGCAAACTGGCTAAGTAACAGCGCATTTTGAAAAGGTCTATGTTAAATTTTTCCAGATTCTGCTCCCACTGCTGAATCTGTTTAGGAACACAAATACTTCTGTATTAGAAGACAAATTGTGGAAAGATGATGTCTGTGCAACATTGGTCCCAAGTTATTTGCACCTGGAACAACATAAAAGTTTATTAGTTTATCCTTTTCAAAACACATTCAGTCGAACTGTGTTCCAAATATCCATGAAAATCAATACTGTGCAAAAAACAAACAAACCTGGAATGGCAAATGTATAGAAATGTGTCAGCCCTACAGCTCCTCCAGTTTGTCTCTGCCTTTAAAGGGTGTATTCAAGACAATTATAAAATTTACTTTTGGGAGGGGGTATGTGGAGAGGTAGAAATGCCTCTGTTACCTTTTTGGTATTTTTTAATACTCACACTGAAGAATATTTACTATTCCAAGGCCACCTTAACTAGTTAGTCCTTTAAAAACTCAGAAAACAGAATTCTTGTATCAGAGTTCAAATCTGGGATTAGTTCTTTACTTAGATTTCCACTAGGTAAGAGTGTTTGGGGGAAACACAACTTTTCTCTCTGTTTCTGGTCCTTCTGTTTTTCTTGAAATTTTCCCTGCCAATGCCTTCTTTTTTACTTTTATGGCATTCATGAGCTCTGTCCTGATGTTCATCTAAATATGTAGATAACCTTCAATTTGGTAGAAAGCTGGACCATAATTGCACCGTTGGCCTGTTCTTTCACACATTCAGTTGGAAGAGTGTGGATGAGTTATGATCACATAAACCAAAATGTGAGAAGATCTCTGTAATCATCCTTAATATAGTGGGAGCTCAGACTTGCTTGTATACAAACAAACTCAACTTTAGCTGTCCTTCAGATCTCCAGCTTAACACGCAATGGTTAGTGACCAAAGTAGTAGCTCATCTGAACATATTAAAAGGCTAGGTTTTCATCTTCATCTTTCAATTTTATTTTTCCTGCCTTTATCTTTTATGAAACTGAGATAAATGTTATAATGTGAGACACGCAAAAACAAGGGAAGGGAGCAGAAAGGGATCCTATAGGAAAAGTCAAGGATAAGAGAAATCCTAGAGTTTTTGTTTTCAATAAGAAATTATACCCCAGAATTATGTTCGTAATAATTTTAATAACGTTTACAATTACAAAGGTAAAAAATACACATAAATTAAGAAAAATGTAAAGAGAGAATAATGAAAAGAAAAGAAAATGTATTAAACAAATTACATATATAAATAAATAATTTCCCCCCTTCGTCATGATAGGTACAAACAATTTCAGCAACTTATCATCTTCTCCAATAGAGGTAGTTCTTTACTTAAAACCACAATTGGGACTGGGATTGCTGTTGCAACTGTAAAGCAAGACATCATATAATGCTTCATAGCAGGGTGCCAAGCAACCCAGGAACCGTGTCTGGGTTGCTTGCCATACCCCAGGAAGCCTCACCCACCCAGTCTGCCCAATCAAACATTTGTTTGCCCAGTTTCCATCTCTCCTAGTTCCCTGCCCCCCTTTTCTGTGCCCAGCTGCCATGACCTAAGCAGAAGGGCCCTGCTGCCTCTGCTATCTCCTTTTCAGACCAGTGGCCACTAGGCTAACCTCATCCTAAAACTACTAACATCAAGCCACAACAACCTGTAGCAACACATTTGTTTAACAAGCTGCCTGCTTTCCCAATTCCCCATACCAGCATTTCTCATTTTGTGCCCAGCCACCATGGCAGAGGAAGAAGCACCTTGTTGCCTTTGCCATCTCCTTTTTGAACCCAGCTTCTCTGATGAAATTTTCCTGAGTGGCTCCCTGAGGCTTTGTAAGGTCGTGTTGCCTTTATAAAGTTTCCCTGACTTTCCAAAGGCTTTCTGAAGATAGTGCAAAAGAAAGCACAGTGTGTTATAAAGAAAACACAGTTTTCTGAAGACTGCACTTTCTTCAGAAGCCTTCGTAAAGCTGCACTGCCTTCTGAAAACTGTGCTGTTTAGGTATCTCTGGACTTCAGCATGTAACTAATGGTTCAAGAAGCATTTATTAGATTCCTTTAAAATTGCCCTCTGTTTAGGTTTTTCCCCTTATTTAAAACTGAATTCCTTTTTGAAATGTTCTTCATTTGAGGATCATGCAGGAGTTTGATCACAACATCGCAAATCTACCCATTCACTAACATTCAAATCATAAAAGTTTGCAGCACAAGCATTCCTTATAACCTCCCAATTACATATACAACTAAGTCCAAGAGAGAAAATAATAGGTTCTAGAATGTTGCAAATACTGCTTATCCAAGCCAATGAACATTTATAGGAAATATATCTGATAACAAGCAGAATTCGGATTTTTAAAGAACTTATGTGTCTTCAATTGGAAATTTCTCTTGTGTAACTGCTCTGAAAAAACAAATTTTCTTTCGTGAATTTCACATTAAAAAGAGAGACACATGGGAGGTAAAGGAATCACAGGCAGCATTCAGTGCCCACAAGACCACCATACCATCAACATTTATTATGGGTGAATTGGGGAATATTTATTATGTTAACCCACATATGAAAAAAGGCAATAAAAAATCTGACTTATTGCTCTGGAGTCCTCTCCATCATGTCCCATATACCCTTCAGCTTCTCTGCCACAACTGAAGTAAGTTACTCTGTTTGAATACTGATTCAGAAATAAGACTTGCTGTGTTCAGTGAGGTTTACTCCCTAGTGTGAAAATTTTCAGACTGCAGTCTTATTGCAGTCTTATTGCAATATTTTCTTACATGCAAACCTAATATGAAATAATGAGTGTGTTTATTCTAGATCACCAAAATTAGAAAAATACCAGGAATGTTCTTGCCAATGTGCTAGTAGCTCCTTTAAAGCTCCTTTGACTGATGGACATGAAAGCAGCAACAGAAGGCAAGCAAGGGAAGGTTTGGAGCACCTCAGAAATGAGGTAGGTAAATTGGAGGGCAGCCAATTTGCTGCAGTGGTTAAAGATACTAGGCTGGAAAACCAGAAGACTGAATTCTAATCCTGTGCCAGGCACAATCCCGATGGGCAACTTTTGGCCAGTCATTCTCTTCTCTCTCAGCCCTAGACAAGGGCAAACCATTAGAACATAGAACTAAAGAGAAATTTCCTGACAGTTAGAACAATTAATCAGTTAAACAACTTGCCTCCAGAAGTTGTGAATGCCCCAACAATGGAAGCTTTAAAGATGTTTGATAACCATTTGTCTGAAGTGTTGTAGGGTTTCCTGCCTAAGCAGAGGGTTGGACTAGAACGGGAGTCTCCAACTTTTGCAACTTTAAGTCTGAAGAACTTCAGCTCCCAGACTTCTCCAGACAGCTTTGCTGAAGTCCTTCAGACTTAAAGTTGCAAAGGTTGGAGATCCCTGGACTAGAAGACCTCCAAGGTCTTTTCCAACTCTGTTATTCTATTTCTGAGAATGCTGCTAAGAAAACTGTAATGATGCGACAAAGCAATCTCAGAGTCAAGGCTGATTTTAAAGTTCATGGGCACAATGACAGGAACCTGCACGAGAAGATCCTTATATAAAAGTATCTGGATTCAGGCAATTTAAGCAGAAATTGAAGTCAAGAAAAATCTGCCCCAATGACTTGAGACTCAGAGAGCAGTTCAGTTTCTCATCACATTTGATAAATGTGCAGTGAAATTAAAAACGTTTTATGTGCTTAACCAAGAGCCATTATAAATATGAAAAAGACAGTTATTATGTTCTTGACTTGAAAGTAATGCTATGCTCTTCGTTTAAGTCAAAGGCAATCTTATGGCACAATATCATTATATATGGCAAAAAGTAAGCACTTCAACTGACACTCAGGAAAAGAGCTCCTGAATAAAGAGACTACAGATATAAACTATGATGATGTGTGCCTCAACTAAAATATATATTTCAAAATGAGAGTATAAAAGAATGGCCTTATTATAAGTTTTTCTAGCTAAGCCATACACACTATAACAGAGTGAATGTGAGAATATACACATATATTTAAATCTAAGGACTGAAATGATATCTTTTCCTTCTTCCTTAATAGCATACTAAAGTATTTTAAAATAAAATAAAAACATTTTAGCCTAAAGGATTTCAAAATAAATCCTCAATGACAGCTCTCACCTGCTGTTGAATTTAATGCATAATTAAACTGTAGAATGCCTGCCAACTTAAACAGTTTAAAAGAAACTTAATCAAACAGATAGAAGATAACACTATTAAGAGCTGTAATCTGACATCAAAGATGAGATTAAGCTTCTTAATACCTGTTGCTGGGAAACACAAGTATAACAACCTGGTTGTGAGGCATCCTTAGTAATATTGGCAAAACAGATAGTTGCTTTAGATAACAATTCTTTTTATGTTTACTGTACAATATGTGTGGCATTTCTATTTAATTTAGGCCTAAAGTGATTTGCTGTCTTCCCTAGTAAACTCCTAATACTTTTAGGGATTCGCTGAAACTGTCTTCAGTAGGCTGGGAATCAGAGATACTGTTTTACAGCAATACCGTATCCATGCAGTCATGAGATGACCACACTCACCACCTCCTGCACCTCAAAAGCAATAAGACCTCCCCGAAAATAAGGCCAAGCACTTATTTCAGGGGTCAAAAGAAAATAAGGCCCTGTCTTATTTTCGGGGAAACATGGTAGCTGCAGTCTTTCCTGAACCAAAATGCTTTAGGAAGTAGAACTCATGTCTTAGTCGATTCACATTTGGATTACCACAATTTTCTTGACATGAGGCTGCTCTTTTAGAGAATTGGGATGCTACAAAGATGCAAAATGTAACTGGATGCCTGCTGACTGGTGCAAGACGATATGGTAGAATAACACAAATATTGCGGGAATTGCACTGGTTTACCACTCAGGCTCCAGCTTTAAATAAATTGCTAGTTATTTCTTACTAAAGCGCTTTAGTAAGTTCAGGAATCTCTGTTCCAGGTAAAATATGTACCTAATAGGTACAGGCCAAGAGAACATGCTGGTGACCTTCCACAAACTTAGAGTAAAATCAAATCAAATCAAATCAAATCATTTAATACTTATAAACCGCGCCCTCTCCCCATGGGGACTCGGGGCGGTGCACAGGTAGAATAAAAACAGTAAAAAACATACAAACATCAATAAATATACAAACAATTAAAAGCAAATTAAACACAGCCTGTGCTAAAATCCCATTTAACTAACTAAACTAAAATTTACCCAGTAAAAACCCTAGACAGGGGGACTATCCCAGGCCGGCCAGACGGAAAAAGTAAGTTTTTAATTTAAGACGGAAGGAGCGGAGGTCCGTGGTCGTCCTAATATCGGGGGGAAGGTCGTTCCAGAGGGCCGGGCCCGCCACAGAGAGAGCCCTTCCCCTGGGTGTCGCCCGCTGACACTGTCTAGTGGACGGCACCCGGAGAAGTCCCTCTCTGTGGGAGCGAATCGGCCGTGAGGATGTATGAGGCAGGATCCGATCCCGCAGATAGCTAGGTCCCGAGCCATGGAGCGCTTTAAAGATGATAATTAACACCTTGAAGCGCACCCGGAAGACGACAGGTAGCCAGTGCAGCTCGCGCAAGAGCGGTGTTACATGGGTAGACCTTGCGGTCCCCATAATTGCTCGCGCGGCTGCATTCTGGACTAGCTGAAGTCTCCGGGTGCACCTCAAGGGAAGCCCCATGTAGAGAGAGTTGCAATAGTCCAGTCGGGATGTCACGAGCGCATGAGTGACTGTGCGAAGGGCGTCCCGATCCAATAGGGGGCGCAATTGGCGAACCAGGCGAACCTGGTAAAACGCCCTCCTGGCCACGGCCGTCACTTGATCTTCCATGGACAGCCGGGCATCCAGGAGGACACCCAAATTGCGCGCCCCATCCACAGGGGCAAGATGTTCGCCCCCTATGGCCAGCGATGGAGTGAGCTGGTTGAATCGGGCGGCCGGAAACCACAGCCACTCGGTCTTGGTCGGGTTGAGCCTGAGTCCGTTACTTCCCATCCAGATCCGCACGGCTTCCAGGCACTGGCACATCACCGCTACGGCATCGTTGGGGTGGTTTGGGGTAGATATGTACAGCTGGGTGTCATCAGCGTACAGGTGGTACTCTACCCCAAAACCACGGATGATCTCACCCAGCGGCTTCATGTATGTGTTGAACAGGAGGGGCGAGAGGACCGACCCCTGAGGCACCCCACATACGAGGGGTCTCGCGGTCGACCTCTGCCCCCCTGCCAACACAAATTGCGATCGGCCAGAGAGGTAGGAGGAGAACCACCGTAGAACGGTGCCTCCCACCCCCAACCCCCCCAGCCGATGCAATAGGATACCATGGTCGATGGTATCGAAAGCCGCCGAGAGGTCTAATAGGACCAGGATGGAGGAACATCCCCCATCTCTGGCCCTCCAGAGATCATCAACCAACGCGACCAATGCCGTCTCGGTGCTATGCCCGGGCCGAAAGCCGGACTGGCGCGGATCTAGATAATCAACTTCCTCCAGGTGACGGGGAAACTGTTGTGCCACCACACTCTCAACAACCTTCGCCAAAAAGGGAAGGTTGGAGACTGGACGGTAGTTGTTCAAAACAGCTGGATCCAAAGAGGGCTTCTTAAGGAGGGGCCTCACCATCGCTTCTTTTAGGGAAGCAGGCAAGGAACCCTCACTTAAGGATGCGTTGACAACCTCTTGGAGCCAGCCTCGTGTCACCTCCCAGGATGCCAGTACAAGCCAGGAGGGACACGGGTCCAATAAACATGTGGTGGCTCGCAGTCGCCCACGTAACCTGTCCATATCCTCGGAAGTAACGGAGTCAAACTCCTCCCAAACAAGATCTGTCTCGTGGCATCCCCCTGGGCCATGAATGGGGGCTAGCTCGTTCTGTATCTGAGCGATTTTCTCCTGCAGAAAAATCACAAATTCCTCTGCTCTACCCTGTAACGGGGCTTCCCGCACCCTCTGTTGAAGGAGGGAGCGGGTCACCCTAAACAGGGCGGCAGGGCGGTTTTCTGCGGATGCTATGAGAGTAGCACAATGATGGCGTTTGGCTGCTCTCAGCGCCACAATGTAAGTCCGTAAATGGGCTCTTACCTGTGTCCGGTCAGATTCAGAACGGGTAGACCTCCATCTTCCCTCTAGGCATCTCTTGCGGCGTTTCATCACCCGCAGCTCCTCGGTGAACCAAGGAGCCAGGGTGTTTCGCCGCCGCAAGAGAGGCCGCAAGGGCGCGACCCGATCCAAGGCTCCCGTGGTCGCAATATTCCATGCGGCCACGAGGTCCTCCATCGGGGCGCGGGTCAGGGGTACAGGAACTGGCCCAAGCGCCGTTTGGAACCCATCCGGGTCCATCAGGTGCCTGGGGAGGAACCAGATTGGTGACTCAGGTTCCGCCTCCCCGCGGAGGGGAGCAGCGGTCGGAAAGTAGCCCCGAAACAGCACTTCCCCACCTTTGCTTGGAGACAACTTGCCCCCTAAGGTTAAAATGCCCCCTTCCCAAGTACGATTTAAGAAAGCTATGAAGACAGAACTTTTTCAGAAAGACTTTGGGGCAGAGGGTGTAATATGTCTGGTGGCAATAGTTCAGATAGCAGCATGATTGTTTTGTGTTGAATCTTCCAATTTACACAGGAGAATGTGAATATTTTCATGTATCTCTTTCAGAGTTGTACAGAAATAACTACTTCCACATGTGCAAGTAGTGAGTGCCAAGAACAGTTACCCATGATAGCTTCCTTAAACACATGCTCAGTCAATTCTACCGCAACAGTGATTTCCTCATCTGCAACACACTGTCTTCAAAATAGCCTAAAAATATTAACCAATGGCATATTTAAAGAAGAGGCATTTTACAATGATAAATGAGCAGAAGGTTAATCCACCTCACAGTACCTGGTTTTCGATTGCTTTCCTGTTTTTAGGATCGCTAACAATCAAGAGTTGAAGCTCAGCCATCTTTTTCATCTTGCTATCCATGTCAATCTTCTGGTTAAGGGCTTTCGTCTGACTTTTCAGCAATCTAACTGTATCTTCCTTCCCAAGTTTTTTTGCCAAGAGAGAAGCAGAAGCAGAATGTATTGCGGTAACCCAGTTTTCAAGGTCAGTCTGGCTGGTAGCCTAAAAGGAGAGTTTAAAAAAAACCCAAACATTATAAACAGAATGCTAAAATACAACTTACCAAGTTTCACAACCAATGGACAACAGAGTGAGATCAATTCCCTGATGACAGCACACAATTCCCCCCTTCAAACGAATGAAAGGCTTCTTCTATACTAATACTGCCTTGGAAAACTGGCAGTTGCCATTGACAACAATTCTTAGGCTTTATCTAAAAAGAAAGAACTTTGTAATAAAAGATTAAATTCATCACAGGATGCTTGACTGCGAGGATGGCAATTACATAACCTATCATTAGCTTAATTTCAAAAAATACAATTGAAATTGTACTGAAAATTATTGCAAATGAGGAAGCAGGAAGACAAGTTCAGTGACTGTCCCATAGCCGTTTATGCCATCTCCTAAATTTCTCTGTAACAGCCTAAAATGTAGGAAAATGCAGGAGCTGCATAAGGTTGATTATACAGAAAAATGCAGTCATACAACATTTAGAAACATTGCAATCCAGTCACCCTGTTTTCTTTCGGTCAACTTAGTTAACTTCCTATTGATATTAATTGATTTCTTTTAAGTCTGAGGTAGCCTTCATTTGGCACTTCTATCCCAGCAGCCCATCTGTGGAACAAAGAAAACTGAACTATCAATATTAGAAGACATGTTGTCTTGCCAATTACAAGAAATGCAGATTGAATCCAACACAACCATGAAACTTTAAGTGGCACTCTTATTTCCAGGCAATGCATTTTTGACTGGCAATACATAAAATTAAATGAAAATGCTAGACCAATATAGTAAAAAATACTATAATACTATAATTTTCCTATAGAGAATGTAAAAAAAAATCTTTTCTACTACATTCAGAATTAAGATTGAAATTATCGTTTCTTTCTACCACCTTTTATGCCAATTACAAATCCTGCCATTGCAGATTCTCAATTTTCTGAAAATATCTTTAAGTTCTATCTCAAAATACACTCATCAAACCTGGATGTAAAGAAGTGTAGCCTAAAAAATCTCTGAATGGATTTCTATAACATCTAACGTATGTCTAATATCTATATTCTAACTTACCTCCATATTGAATCTTAAAAATAAATTTATTTTTAGAGATGAATCCTGTCTAGAATTTAATCAAGTTGGATAGAGATAATTATCAATTAACACAGTGTAGGTTGGGCTTCTTTGATGTTGTTGAGTTTCAAAAACAAGCTATCAAATGCACAGGGCTACTATAACCCAATCTGTATATGTAACAAACATGAATAGAACCATAATTTCAAAAATACATTTTTCTTCTTTTTTACACCCATTGAAGAGCTACACCTTTCCTATATAATGCATATATATTCTCCAAAAGAAATCAACCAAATGTAAGTTGCTCTTTATATACATAATTATGCATACTTAATGAATTTGATTCAAATTCATAGCATCAGATCATATAAGAATTCTTTAATGATAGCTTTATCAACCAACGTCTTTCTCTTAATTTTTACGTAACCAACTCCCAGAATTTCCCAGCCTGCCCCATCATTTGTGACAATGATTAGAGCAAAAATCCACAAATTTGATAGCTGCTTAGGTTGGAAAAGAATGGACCAGAAATTTGAATGGAAAGCCACCAGTTCATTATCCAGGCCTGTTTGGTGTTAAATATCATTTCCCCCTGGCTTTTTCTTGTTTTACCTTTTGATTCTACCCTTTGATTTTAATTTTTGATTGCATAATTTTGAATGATTATACAATAAATATCTTATTACAAATTACTGACTGTAACTCATCGGGAGTCAAGCAATTGCTAGTGAGACAAAATCTGATGGACATAGATAGGCAGATAAATAGTGCATAAATTCAGCATCGTGGACCTTAATAATTTGATAATGAACAAAGACATTATATAGTAGAAGAATACCTGGAATAAGTAGACATCTCCGAAAGAGTTGCTGAGGCAGAAGACATTCTCTTTCTTTGGGTGTTCTGGGCAAGATTGCACTATACAGTCTTCTCCAAACAGAGCATATTTGGCTGAATTATTTTGCTCCATGGAATTCTTCCCATAAGTCTCATAAAACAGTAGAGTGCATCCTTCATAAAATAAAAAGAAGTGCTGAATTATACCAACATCCTCTGAAATACAGATTTAATTTTGTTTCAATTAATACAAAAAGTAATGTAGAATAACTATCCGTTAAGAGAAACATGGAAGCAATCAGTTTCATTTATTTTTTGCCTTTTGATGTGAGAGTTCAGGCAGCTGAAGAGCTATTTTTTGTTCAAGGAGAATTACCAGAAATGGTTCATTCACAGATGAGACCAGTGGTGGGATTCAGCCGGTTTGCACCTATTCGGGAGAACCGGTTGTTAACTTTCTAAGCAGTTCAGAGAACCGGTTGTTGGAAGAAATCTCCTTTTGTTTTTTCCCACTTTCCAGGGCTAATCCTATAAGGAAGGCAGGAAGGAAACATTCTGGTGTTGTTTCTAGCCTCATCTGTATTGAAACTGCCTCTCCGGTTAACCCTTATTTCATTGTAGCAGCTAAGGTGAAGCGCCCATTGACCTGAGTGATGTTGAGTAGGCCACGCCCACCCAATCACATGACCACTGAGCCATGACCACCCAGCTGGTCATTAGGGCAGAGAACCGGTTGTTAAATTATTTGAATCCCAACCCTGGATGAGACACAATGACCTTCTTGAGGCTGATTCCCCAAGGTCAGGTTATAACATACTGAGTACAATCAGAACATGCCTGGAATGTAGCCCCTTGCTCAGATAAAATAATTAAGCACCACCGATGGAAAAAAAACAAACTCCCACCCTTCCATATTAAAGGAATAATTTTGGTAGTGCTTTAAGCCCACAGAAGCCTCAGAACACCAATAAATTTACTTTGACAGCTGACCACATGGTTGCAATCTTTCTAAGCATTGATAAATTGAATACTGGTCAAGAAAACACAAGAACACTACGGCATACACTTTTTAAGAGTAGCACCAAGCTTGTATACTATAGTATATACCACACATATACAATAAATCAGTCATTTTTACATCATCAAAACACTAATTCACTGGTGCTTGGTCGCAAGGGCTGCACACAGACACAAACATGTAAAAAGTAAAAAAAGCTAATCTTATTATAGTTTACAGAAGTATGGAAGTTATATGATGTTAAGAAACAGAAGAAATGGTTACTGAAGATAATAGTGTCACTGTACTTCAGATTCAGAAAATCAGACTGATTAAATATGTTATGCATCAAAATGTGAAGTTCTTGTAAGAGTTCTTTTTTAAGTATAAAAGTAAAGGTTCCCCCCCACATGCATGCTAGTAGTTTCCGACTGTAAGGGACGGTGCTCATCTCCAAAAGAGCCAGCACTGTCCAAAGATTTCTCCGTGGTCATTTCACTTAACGCACGGAAGGTGGTCCCTATTTTTCTACTTGCATTTTTTACGTGCTTTTGAACCGCTAGGTTGGCAGAAGCTGGGACAAGTAACAAGAGCTCACTCCATTACACGGCACTGGGGATTCAAACCGCTGAACTGCTGACCTTCTGCTCGACAAGCTCAGCTCATCTTAGCCACTGTGCCGCCACATCCCTTTTTAAGTATACTGTACAATAATTATCCCTAAAATTATAATTTTATAATTAATGCCAGATCAAATGGCACTTAAACAATTTGTAAAGTAGTGAAATAATTTTTATATATAATAGGGCTTTTTTTCAATTTCTGTAAAATTTTTGATCTGTTAATTTGGAAAAAAAAAACACTACTTTTAACACTTCCAAAAATTTGATAGCTCCATCTATGAGGCTGACATAATTTAGTTAGTAGTAGGAACTATCATAAGCCTTGTACAAGGATTGGTAGTATCAGTGAAACTGTGATCTTAATAAAAATTTCAGGTGCAATTATTTCATATTGAGGCTCATCAAGCTATAAAATAAGACATAAAAAGACTCCTGTGTAGGAAGCCTTTGTAGAAATATGCTGAAATTTCCTGAAAACAAATCTGATCTATTCTTGCACTATCAAATTCAATATAGAGTCAAAAAAATGCAGCATTATTTCTTCCATTTCTACCAATTGTCAATGCTGACCATTAAGCCGCTACATCTCATACTTAAAGAGATGTAGAATATCTTAAATGTTTCAACATAAGTAAATCTTGCCCAAACATATTCCTTTTCCAATTTATCCCAGCCTTGAAGCAGATGCTGCAACAGGATATACCAAATATACACAAAGCATCTTTTTAAATGCTACATAATCATTGCCAGCTTATTCATTACACATATGAACTAAAAATGCTTTTAAGTCAGAATGGATAACTTTGAAGCCAACCAGCCAACTTAACTTTAAACAAGGAAGGAAGCTTTTATTATCTGAAGGCCCTTACTATATGAAAGCAGATAGCAATAGTACTTAGACTTAAACAGCACTTCACAGTGCTTTACAGCCCTTCTCTAATAGAGTCAGCATATTGCCCCAAATAATCTGGGACCTCATTTTACCGACCTCAAAAGGATGGGAACTGAGTCAACCTTGAGCCAATGAGATTTGAACTGCCCAACTGCTGGTAGCTGGCAGTCATCTGAAGTAGCCCACAATACTGCATTCTAACCATCACGGCTCTTTATTCCCAAACTGCTTATTGCTGCATTCTTCTTGGGAAACACTGAAGTCATGTCAGCCAACCTATCCTACATCAATCATCACACCCATTCATGGACACAAAAGGCAATTACACTGCAATGAGCCTTGATTAGTCATGATTTGTATAGTGCTGTAATTGTTTAGTATTTTTCACAAATATTACATTTACAGGAAAATAAGTCTATTTTCTTCCTTCCTATTGAACTGATAAGATTTTAGATACTTCTAAATACTGGATATAAAGAGGAGGGGACATAATTGGTCTTTTCCCCCCCCCCCAATAGCAGCATCCAAACAGAGTGGAACCACTCCACAAGTGGCTTTTACAACAGGCGGTGGAGAACTCAGAACTGGCTTTAGCTCCCAACTCCCTAGAAACTTTTTCATGGCACATAAGGAATATCTTCATCACTACACTCCTGACAGCGCTTAGGGCTCATGAATCAATCAGTACTCCCTCTAAGTGAACAATGATGGAGGCATAAAAATTGGCGTTCAGTTCATGAATGATTGATTTGGTCTCATCCTTGCCTCTGCCTCACTGCCTTTGTTTTTGTAGCAAGGGAAAAAAAGTCATTCCAATTAAAAAAGCATAGCAAAACAGTGGCAAGACCCCATAGCTCCTTGACATTTGCAAGGGTGACAAGTGGGGACAACTCAGGATGAAAAACTCTGTCTTGTAGTTTTAGAACGAATACTGCAAAACTGGCTTTTTTTCCCTCTTGCTTCACAGCTGAGCAGGAAATCAATCAGCTCAGCTACAAAAGAGGTCAATTGTGAAAAGACAGAAACTTGTCCTTATGTGACAAACCCCTTTAATGTGGTTGGAAATAATTCAGCCACTTTTGCTATCACAAGAGTATTTGTACTTCAATAAATAGAATATGGGATATAGCCTGTTAATGTTATCAAAGGATATTTTAATAAGAGGCTGAAATGTATTAGAAATGAATTTCAAAACAATAAATATCACAAGCTGTGGCTGACCTTTTTTTTAAAAAACGATTCTTCTTATTCATAAACATTTTGAATGCAGTGTATTTGTCAGGGCATATTATTTTTTTTAAAAAAGCAAAGAAAGAACAAAAAGAAATATTAACACATATATTAGTAATGATAATAGTGTAACAGAATAATTTTAACTAGATTTCTCTTTATATTAGCTTATTTATAATTCTGTTAATTATATTAGCATATATTAGACAAGGGGTAGCCAACCTTTTTATACCTACCACCCACTTTTATATCTCTGTTAGTAGTAAAATTTTCTAACCGCCCACTGGTTCCACAGTAATGGTGATTTATAAAGTAGGGAAGTCAGTTAAATTTAAAAAAAGGAAACAGCTTCAGTATCGGAGAAAACTCCTACTGCCTACCATGAAAGCTGGAACGCCCACTAGTGGGCGGTAGGGACCAGGTTGATTACCACTGTTTTAGACTGCAGAGATGGACAAATGGACATTAAAAATAAAGGACAAAGATGACACAGAATATTACTTAACATGGAATAGATTATACAAGTAATTAGAGATAAGAGGAAGAAATTAGATGAAGAAAGATTATTGTTATGTATGAATTAAATATAAAGATGACTTATCGTGACTGACCTTTTAATGTTACCCAATACTGTTTCCATTTCTTCCGGGTTATTAGCTCAAGTTTCTTCTCTTTCTGTAAGGTCACAAGAGGCCTGAAGAAAAGCCACCCAGCTTTACGAATGACTCCTTGTTCCTTCTCATACAGCAGGTCCAGGTGCTCCAAGGAGCTGAGTGACTCACTGCTCGAGTCCTCGGTTTCCATAGAAGAGTCTGTGTTCTCAACGTTGGTTCTGCTCAGGTCAAGTTCTCGCATGAAATTTTCATAAATACTTTGCCTTAGGATGTCACTGCTGATTGCATTAGCTGATTCACTTCTTTGGGGCAAAATCTGGCCAGAGCTTGGAGACCACAGAGAACCAGAGAAATGGGAGGGAGCAAAAAGGTCTGTAGAAAGGCTTTCATATCCAATATCGAAATACTCGTTCGAATCTTTGCATTTTGGCTCCTGTAAAAGAAGAAAAGCGGCACAATTAACTGGCACACAGTGGCAACGCTTCTGCTGTGTATATGTGTGTGTATATGTATCTGCTGTTAATAAGCTCATTCATAAATCTTGGTTGCAATTTGTTGGAATTATAGAGCATTATGCAGATTAAGCAGTGCAGTAAAGTTAATACATTAGAAGGATGTGATTATACCAGGAATATCAGAGCTCACCCATTCCATTAGTTTATAGGTGATCTCTTAATACAGTCATTGACACTATGAGATCTGCTGTCAAAAGCAGAATGAAAAATCATCCTAAGGATTAGGTGTTTATTTACTTCTCTTTGCACTGAGAAATAGCCAGAATTTATTTTGGATTATTTTAAATTAGGGTATTGCTAATGTTATCACAATTCTTTGACCAATTTAGGAAATATTTACAGCCAATATTATTGTATCTATATGGTTTCCCAGCCATCTAAAATCATGCAGGTGGAAGGGACCTCTAAGGTCTTCTAGTCCAACCCCCCCCCCCCATTCAAGGCAGGAGCCTTATACTAACCCAGTTGTCCAGTCTACTCTTGAAAACATCTGGTGATGGGAATATGTACAACCCCATCTCTCCCTGTCAAAAGATTTCCCTTAGATAATAAATCAGTCCGTTCTTCTTTGTGACAGCCCCTCATGAAGACAACTATCATGCTCCCCCCAATCCTTCTCTTTGATACACATACCTAGCTTCCTCAACCATCTGCCATGCAATTTAGTCTTCTGACCTTTTATCATCATTTTTGCTGTTCGCTGCACACTTTCCAGGATCTCGACCTTCTTTTTTTGTACCATAGTGATCAAAACTGGACACAGTATTCTAATTGTGACCAGTGCAGTGTAAAGCTGTACTATTTCTAATTAATATTATTCCATTCCTTACTTACTCTTTCTGTGGAGTACACAAGAGCACATTTTAAATTACTCCAAGGGGATCTCTCCGTCAGCAACTAAATAAAGTCACCTTCATTTAGTTTCAGTAGTAACATAAAATACACCCCAAGTTTCTTTGCCAGTTTTACATACAATTCAAAGGAGGTCTACAGCTTAGGGCAACCCAAGTGTCAAGTCCATAGATAGCTCCAAACCACTTTTTTATTTAGCTGACACTTGCTTGGACATAATTATCACAAATCAGTGAGATAATATCTTGCCATTTTGATATAGGAAATATATGAAAACACGTAAATGCAGCCGTATTGCCAAGCACCTGAAGTTTGGTAATGTTACTATGAGGGGAAGGGGCAACTATCAGAACTTTGTGTAGCTCCGAGATAGGTCCATCCTAATTTCCAAAGGTCACTAATTAACCAGTCCTAAGTTGAGAACTACCTGTAAGCCTTACCTAAAAGGCTATTAAGCTTTTATTAAGATTTTTTCTACCCGAACATATGTATGCAATATGCAATAATGATCTGGAATTTATTCTCCTAGTCTTGTATTTGATGCCACCTTGCTTTCTCTTCCCTAAAGTTTCTGGGGAGTTTTGGTATACATGAAGGAGAAGCAAAACATGCACAATACTTCCGGAAACCCTATGTAATGCTGCCTTGAACTCTCCTGAGTTTAGGTCTGTGGCTCTATACATCCCAAAGGCATCCATTTCAATACCAAAATGAACGCCCACAAATATTGCCGTTCCTTCTTTCCTTGCAGCACCCTCCTTCACAAACTCTTCTGTTTTTTCAGATTAGCTATGACGGAGACCAAAAGCACTCATGAGGGAAAGCAATACGCAGGGATTGGTTTATGCCAGGGGTCTGCAAAGTCGGCTCTTTTAAGACTGGTGGACTTCAACTCCCAGCACAGCTGGCTGGGGAACTCTGGGAGTTGAAGTCCACCAGTCTTCAACTCCCAGCACAGCTGGCTGGGGAACCCTGGGAGTTGAAGTCCACCAGTCTTAAAAGAGCCGACTTTGCAGACCCCTGGTTTATGCAATTCTTCCACTACAACAGAGGTATCCATGTTTTCTAGCCACAGAACCTTTGAGTAGCATGCCAGTCAAAATGAGCCAGGAAAAAGAAGTGAGCAAGCCAACATGAAACATACATTTAAATTCAATTTTAATTAAGCAAGTTGCATACAGTTAATATGGTTTCTCCCTATGCATTTTATAATTTTTTTTACTTCGAACATCCAAATCTTGAAGGGCCAGGAATGAATATCCCAGAAAATGCTGGGTTCATTTTGCCTGCATACAAAGCCAATCAAACATGCAAGATGACAAATCTCTCTAGTTGCTTTATTCTGTACAAAATAAAAATAAATTGATTTATTCTTTAATTCTGCATCCCATTCCTCCTAGTCCATCAGCTGCATTGTATCAGTTTCAACATTCCTATATTATGATATTGCATGACAGGGAATAAAGCCAAGGAATGGGTGATAATTGAATAAATAACATATGGGATAATGCAGAGGGCATAAAAATGGCATGCCTTGAAACAACAACTAAAAGCAGACAAAATGGCACAGCCAACTCCAGTTGCATCAGAAGGCTGGTATTTAACAGGAATAGGACCAACACAAATGTGGTTGGGCAATTTGCTTTCTTTAGCTATCTGAAACTGTTGCACCAAATCTTAAAGCTAGTCTATCTATAAAACATAGGTTGCCCATTGGTTTTTTAATTGGCAACAATTCATAGCTACTACAGTATTTGCTTCCGCCTGGCCGGCCTAGGGTAGTCTCTCTGTCTATGGGTTTTTAAATGTATACTATATTTATTGGGTGTTTTTAGTTAATGGGATTTTAGCACAGGATTGATTGAGTTTAATTCGTTTTAATTTGTATGTATTTTGTATATTTTTCGTTTTTTAATTTCCCTGTGCACCGCCCCGAGTCCCTGTGTGGAGAGGGTGCGGTCAATAAATTCAATACTTCTACTTCTACTTCAACTTCTAAGGGCTACGCCTCACTTGCCAGAATGAAATTCTTGAACTGTCGCTTGGAAAGGAACCTAAAGTTGTCATACTAGAAGACTGTGCATTAGTTTTAATATTATATAAACATTTTTACCCAGAATTTCTAAGGCATGCTTCTCTAGCAAATACTATTAGAACATTGAATTTGCTGCTTTAAGCAAAGTACTATTTTCCATTAGAGCAAAATTATATGTTATCCATTTACACTAGCAGTGATTACCTAACTTTATATATATATATATATATATATAAGGCTAGAGCATTAACCATTTGGAATTGAATACTTTACATGTGATTTTAATTTTAAAGTGGCAAACTTCATTTCCTGGACCTTGTGTCAGTTTATACAGAATTCCTTGCAGGGTTGCAGTTTAAAAGCAAATGATAATATAACACAATTATTATTATTTTTAACTCCCATGGTGAAAATTTTCCTGACCAGATAGCTCTGAACTGAGATGTCAGGAGAGCTGGAGCAGAATGTGCCTGTCTGTTATAAAAAAAAGCTTAAAATAACATATCCTTATTGACAAAATATTTAGTAAGTGAAAATTACTTAATTCACTAAACATATAAACATTTAACATTCTAAAGCTACATCAGAAAATTCATTTACTGAATATAAAAAGCAGGAAATGAAAAATCTTTTTTTTAATTTTTTTTTGCTTAGGGCACATTCATGCACATACACTCAAGAAATCTCCCATTTACCTGCCTACTGTCTTTGGATCTACAACATCCTGCAACCTTCCCACAAGCAAAGTAAATGATAGCTAGTTTGGTCTAACGGTTGACGCACCAGGCTAGAAAGCAGGAGATCATTAGTTTAAGTCCTGCCTTAGCCATGAGAGCCAGTTGGGTGACCTTGCGACTTTGAGTTATTTGTAAAAAAAAATAAAAATAAAGGTGGAGTGCAATTAATTAAATAAATCAAAGGGGAAGCTGGTAGAAATTCTGGGGAGGGGAAGAGAGGGAGAAAGAAAGAAAACAACAGAATGATAGGAAGGAAGGAGGGAGAGAAGGAAAGAAGTAGGGAGGTTGGAAGATGATTTCTGATGCTCCCTGCCAACTTCCCACAAAAAAACTCAATAAGGAAGCCAGCAGGAAGTCGGAAATAACTCCCACTGCTTTATTTTTTTGCAGTGGTCATTCCATGGTCATTCTGTTTCCCTGTTTATGTAAGGAAATATCTCCGAAACAATGGCCCAATAGAGTAGGAGTTGTCTAGTTTAATTTAAGAATCTACAGTACGTTGAGCTTATACCCTACAATGAAGAATCCAAAATTCATACTTCAGGTAACTTTTTAAGTTTGAAATTCCACGCACCTGTAACTTCCTCTTCTTCCTTGACAGGCTTCCTGTCCAATCACTAATCCGACGCATTCTGCTTTTTAGAGTTTCCTTCTTAACTGTATCCTCATTAAGATTTCTTGATTTCCTACAAGGCAGAGTGAAGGAAGAGTATTGTGGAGATCCTCTGTGCTCCACCTTAGAAGGAACATCTATGGCAGAGGTAAATGAAACCCGGTTGCTTAAACTAGCATGCGTATTGAGGTAATCTGCAGAAAATCCAATATTGGAGGCTTGGCAACTTCTTAGATTTGAATCCCCATATAAATCACGGAGGGAAGAAAGAGATGAACTTTGATTCATTGATTTTTTGCAGTCATTCTGAGAGAAATCAACTTGGATTCTTGCTTCTGGAATGCCTCTGGATATATATGACACATCTAGTTCATTTATCCCTCCATTATTGCCCCATGGAGCATCATACCATGACGACTCTGAACTAATGGAGCTCCCTTTACTGGATCTAAGTCTCGAATCAGTAGCTGAGAGACGATGGCTTTCAGCACAATCTGTGCTAGAAGATTCTTTTCCTTCAAGCATGTTAATCTTTTCAGGTTCTGAAGTAGGGAAGTATCTTAAGAGTTGGACTGGTTCACTGGATTCATCTCTAGAAATGCTACTATTACTGCTAATGTTGTGAAATTCAACTTTCAAACACCCATCAAGCTTCCCTAATGTCTTGATGAGAACTTTTGGACTCATTCTGTCATCTGGTGATGAACTTTCTTTTTCCCCATAACAATTTAAGAAATGTCCGTTATATTCCTTGGAAGGAATGTAGTTGTTGGTAGTTTCAAAGCCAAGGTAGTGAAAACCATTCTCAGGCAGAAATGCATTGTTAGCCCCCTGACTATAATTCTCTGATGTGGGAGTCATGGGCTTTGCATGGCTATTAGTCTTAGATACGTTCACTACTGTATCACTGAGTCTTGAGGAATAAGGTTGATTACTCTTAAAATGAGAAAGGCAGTTCCTGGCAAATGATCGGGATTTATAGTTTGCATTACTGGAACTGTGGCTCCACCCACGTACGGAGCAGGATTTTTCATCTTTAGAATGGATGCCACGAATTTTCAGAGAGCAGGGTTTCTGCTTGGTAGCAGGTGTAGATACAGTGTGATTTTTGGTTCCCTGAAGACTGTATTGGCTGTCTGAATTTCCCATTTTTACTGAAAAGGAAACATAATAATAATAATAATAATAATAATAATAATAATAATAATAATAATAATAATAATAATAATAATAATAATAATAATAATAATAATAATAATAATTTTAATTTGTAGACCGCTCCCTCTCCCCATAGGGACTCGGAGCGGTGCACAGGGAAAAAGATAAAACAATAAATATACAAACACATTAAAAACAAATTAAACATATACCTGTGCTAAAAAAATTCCCCATTAAAATACTAAAATTCCCAATTATAAGTAACTAAAAACCCCATAGAAGAGAGACTACCCTAGGCCGGCCAAGCAGAATAGATGCGTTTTTAATTTTAGACGGAAGGAGCGGAAGTCCGTGGTCATTCTAATGTCGGGGGGAAGGTCGTTCCAGAGGGCTGGGCCCGCCACAGAGAGAGCTCTTCCCCTGGGCGCCGCCCGCTGACAAAGTCTAGTGGACGGCACCCGGAGAAGTCCCTTTCTGTGGGAGCGAATCGGCCGTGAGGATGTGTGAGGCAGGATCCGATCCCGCAGATAGCTAGGTCCCGAGCCATGGAGCGCTTTAAAGATGATGACTAATACCTTGAAGCGCACCCGAAAGACGACAGGCAGCCAGTGCAGCTCGCGCAAGAGCGGTGTTATGTGGGTAAACCTGGAGGTTCTCATAATTGCTCGCGCGGCTGCATTCTGGACCATCTTGAAGTCTCCGGGTGCACCTCAAGGAGAGCCCCATGTAGAGAGAGTTGCAATAGTCCAGTCGGGATGTCACGAGAGCATGAGTGACTGTGCGAAGGGCGTCCCGATCCAATAGGGGGCGCAACTGGCGAACCAGGTGAACCTGGTAAAACGCCCTGCTAGCCACGGCTGTCACTTGATCTTCCATGGACAGCCGGGTATCCAGGAGGACACCCAAGTTGCGCGCCCCATCCACAGGGCCAAGATATTCGCCCCCTATGGCCAGCGATGGAGTCAGCTGGTTGAATCAGGCAGCCGGAAACCACAGCCACTCGGTCTTGGTCGGGTTGAGCCTGAGTCCGTTACTTCCCATCCAGATCCGTACGGCTTCCAGGCACTGGCACATCACCACTACGGCATCGTTGGGGTGGTTTGGGGTAGATATATACAGCTGAGTGTCATCAGCGTAGAGATGGTACTCTACCCCAAAACCACGGATGATCTCACCCAGCGGCTTCATATATGTGTTGAACAGGAGAGGCGAGAGGACCGACCCCTGAGGCACCCCACATGTGAGGGGTCTCGAGGTCGACCTCTGCTCTCCTGCCAACACAAATTGCGATCGGCCAGAGAGGTAGGAGGAGAACCACCGTAAAACGGTGCCTCCCACCCCCAACCCCCCCAGCCGATGCAATAGGATACCATGGTCGATGATATCGAAAGCCGCCGAGAGGTCTAATAGGACCAGGATGGAGGAACAACCCCCATCTCTGGCCCTCCAGAGATCATCGACCAACGCGACCAATGCCGTCTCGGTGCTATGCCCGGGCCGAAAGCCGGACTGGCGCGGATCTAGATACTCAACTTCCTCCAGGTGACGGGGAAACTGTTGTGCCACCACACTCTCAACAACCTTCGCCAAAAAGGGAAGGTTGGAGACTGGACGATAGTTGGTTAATAAAGCTGGATCCAAAGAGGGCTTCTTGAGGAGGGGCCTCACCATAGCCTCTTTTAGGGAAGCAGGCAAGGAACCCTCACTCAAGGATGCGTTGACAACCTCTTGGAGCCAGCCTCGTGTCACCTCCCAGGATGCCAGTACAAGCCAGGAGGGACACGGGTACAATAAACATGTGGTGGCTCGCAGTCGCCCACGTAACCTGTCCATATCCTCGGAAGTAACGGAGTCAAACTCCTCCCAAACAAGATCTGTCTCGTGGCACCCCACTGGGCCATCAATGGGGGCTAACTCGTTCTGTATCTGAGCGATTTTCTCCTGCAGAAAAATCACAAATTCCTCTGCTCTACCCTGTAGCGGGGCTTCCCGCACCCTCTGTTGAAGGAGGGAGCGGGTCACCCTAAACAGGGCGGCAGGGTGGTTTTCTGCGGATGCTATGAGAGTGGCACAATGATGACGTTTGGCCACTCTCAGCGCCACAATGTAAGTCCGTAAATGGGCTCTTACCTATAGTTTTGGTTATTTAAAAAAGTCATGCCCAAGAAAAACTTAATCCTTACTTGTGAACTCCTAAAAAGATCTATAAACAAGGAAAGACCACTGCCTTGAATTGGCTCTAGTTGATACTACATGTTCACTATGTTTAATTGAGAAACAAATAATTAAACACACTGGAATAATATTTAAAAAATAGCATAAAGTTGATGTGGGATTATTCGTATAAACCCCTGGTTAATTTTGCAGAATGAACAAGCAAGTAATAAAAATGGTCCTTCCTTCTCAAGTTAAAATGCTGAAATGAAAAATATTTGTAGAAATAGTGGCTTTGATCAATACTACAAGAAAATTCTCAAGTTGACCAAATTCTAGGGAGGTATCCTCACCCTCATAATTTTAAGTGCATATTTGGATCCCCTTGCTAGATTGTGGGATTTCTACAAAAAATCATATGGGTGTTTATTTTGTTCACCTTGTCCTTATTAAAATCAACTCAAAAAGATTTAGTCACTAATTCATTTTTTCTCTCATTCTAAAAGCCTATTGCTTTTATCCAGAATTCAATAGCAAAAAAAAGTCGAGTACATGAATATGTTTTTATTTGTTAATAAACTCTACCAGTTTCACCACAATTTAAAAGCATATCTAGCATGTGTAAGAAACTTTAGTAATAAAAATGTAGTTCTATAAACCTCTGTTCAGACTTCATGTAAAGGCATTGGTTGTATTACCCATTTTCAAATAAAAATGTATATTTCATACATACCTGAAAAAAACCACTCAAATGTGGGTGGAATTAGCAGTTTGCATATTTGTCATTATTTTGATAAAAGATCTTCATGTTTTTCAGCCACGAAATGAGATTCCATATGATTGCCTGTAAATAAATAAGAAAAGTCCTAATCACAAAAATGAAAATAAATTTATATTTTAATATGAATATCCATCAAACACAAAGCTAATTGACAAGAACATGGAGTTAATATTTACTGTATATGCTCTACAGATATTTTATTCATTCATTTGAATTTAAACTTTCATTTAAGTTTGGTATCGCCACCTATTGTAATAGACATTGGGCACATTACAAAACCTAAATAAATGTTTTTAAAAGGTTGAAAAAACAAGGAACAAAAGTTGAAAAAAACAAAGGTACAAAGGTAAAAGGTAAAAGTTCCCCTCGCACATATGTGCTAGTTGTTCCCGACTCTAGGGGGAGCTGCTCATCTCCGTTTCAAACCCGAAGAGCCAGTTCTGTCCAAAGACGTCTCCATGGTAATGTGACCAGCATGACTCAACGTCAAAGGCGCACGGAACGCTGTTACCTTCCCACCAAGGTGGTCCCTATTTTTCTACTTGCATTTTTTACATGCTTTTGAACTGCTAGGTTGGCAGAAGCTGGGAAAAGTAACAGGAACTCACCCCGTCACACGGCACTAGGGATTCAAACCACTGAACTACCGACCATTCTGATTGACAAGCTCAGCATCTTAGCCACTGCGTCCCTTATAAAAACAAGGTAGTCTAGACTAAAAACAGCCATCACAATAACATGCCTTGAGTCTCAACCAGTCTCATATCACTGAAGGCAAAAGAAGCAATAATTCAAACTTGCTCCAGGGTTTAATTGATATTAAATGATGTTATATAACTAGCTCCCATGTTACAACTTGGATAATCCCCATGGATTTTTGAAGTCATTGTTGATTAATGAGTCTAAGTGCAGCTGTGACCCAGAGGTGAAAGACCAAAGGTTAATTCACTCATACCACCAGTTAGCCACTTTTCTATTTGCATGAACTTGAACTTGATTTTCTAGGAAAGCAACAGCTCAGACTGTATTATGCTTCAAAACAAAGACATCTACTGGCAAGCTGATCAATCAAATCTGTTGAGAGACAGCCCACAAAAAGGTGCAGCTTGTAGTAGAAAGAAGAAATCCATTTCACATATCCTTGGAGGAGGATTAGATTTCAAAAGACTTAATTTAATTTTTTGGGGGGAAGATTTCTCTATCAGTTGTGTCTTTAAAAACTGACGAAAAGACATACAGTACCTAGCAGGAAGGCACTTCACAAATGACAATGATTTTTATATTAAAGCATGACAATATCTATGCACAGAAATTCAAGGACATTTTTACTACAAAATATACTTTATAACAATCTTTTGCTTTATTTCACAAGAATTATGCCTTTTCCCCCCTTATAAGTACCAATTGCTCCATTGAAGTATCACTAATATAAAATACACTTCAGGATATCATGCACAGCTCATGCTAAGGTAGAAGGAAAACAATATAAAAGATTTGAAGGGAAAAAACTCACACATTTTGCAAGCTGTTTGGTAGTGAGTAAATGTAAATCACTAGGGTACTACTGAACTATGCAACAGAGCATAATCCTCAATCAGGACATTTATATTCAGAGTCTGGGTACCAGAAGCATGAAGCACATTCACAAGGCTGCTTTCAGAAATCTATTTGTATTCATAAGAGGACTTGAAACCCAATTTGTCTAAAGAATCAGTAAGAGGCCATCTGGTCCCCACTATGGCTGTGCACTCACTGTGTAATCTTTTTTAACAGAGCGGGCAGCAAGCAAGCTGCTGTTAGAAAGTTCGACAAAGTAGCACCAATTTTTCACGACTTGAGCCAGTGATACAACTTCCATTGTGCCCTCATACAATGAAGGAGGTTAATGAATACATCTATCAAAGGCAGGTATGCAAAGTGAGCTGACACAAGGCACAAAGAACAGCTAAGATGACAACCGCTGTGTGTGTGAAAAGTGCAGTCAGCGAGCAACTCTTTCCTGATCACAAAAGGCAACTTTCTAAGCAAATTTACAGCTTGCCAACTTTGAAGTGATCTCCAGTATTCTTCATAGGAAACAGATTAAGTTTATAATGAGGTTGTATGTGCTTCAATAAGAAGCATCCAAATAGGAATTCAGGAAGCTGTCTTGGACTAAGATAGATAATTAGGTAATCTATTTAGTTCACTAATCGGGACTGTTGGGATTTCAGAAAGCTTTTTTTTCTCCCCCAAAAAACCTACCCTGGCCTGCTTCCTCAGTCATTTAGCCCAGGGGTCCCCAACCTTTGCAACTTTAAGTCTGAAGGACTTCAGCTCCCAGAATTCTCCAGCCAGCAAAGCTGGCTGGAGAATTCTGGAAGTTGAAGTCCTTCAGACTTAAAGTTGCAAAGGTTGGGGACCCCTGATTTAGCCCATATACTTTTCCCTCCTTTTCCCATAAGGAACAGATTGGAATTAGCCATTTGCATATATTTTATTTATTATTATAATTTTGTTACTCAGATATTTTTTTCCAGTAGGGCTGAACATTAGCCACAGTTTAGTAAATAATTTTCAGATTAACCATTTTCTTTTAGCTGAGATGACAGCTTCATAAATTATGTTTGAAGCTTTTTTCCTTAAATTAAACTATGATTAACATTCATCATAGTTCTTCTGGGACCAGCTATCATTTGAAGATAAAGTTAATTGTGCAGTCTCAGGGGGTTTCTTTCAGTGTATCCAATTCTTACAAGAAATTCATTTCGCTCATCAATAAAAGAATTAAGGAAAATTAAAACAATATATTATGATATAATCCAAAACACTAATAGTAAAAACCATTTTTAAATTCACCAAAGAATTACACCAAAGAATAATTTTCTCAATAACAAGCAATCCATTGCAGGATGGGAAACTCACCATTCTTTCAATCTCCAAAGGCTTTTCCAAAATAGCTACATAATTTAGAATCTGGAGGAATAAGTATCAATAACTATGCTATGCTGCTGACAAGAGTCAGTTTAGTAGTTAACAAAACAAGCTAGAAACTTGGAAAATGTAAGTTCTCACTTAAGGCACAAGGGACCAGGTTCAAATTATCCTACTCTAGAACATTATGTAAAGGAGAAATCTCTATTGATGGGGAAGGAGGAAGCTAAGAGAAGAAGAAAGCAGCAGCAAGGTGGATGGACTGAGATCAGTGCAATAGATATACCTCTGGAAGATCTGATAGACAAAGTTAGGGATAGCTCATCATGAGAAAATCAATCCATATGGTTGCTAAGAAGCACACAATCAGTAGATTTCCTAAATTCTGGCGGGATAAGTACTGATCTGACTTCAGGTAGAACACTTTTTCCAAAGGAGATGGAATGACCTTATGATTCTTAAGAGTAACATTCTTTCAAAACATTGCCCTCTCTATTAGATTTTATGAAACAAAAAAAAACCCTGTGGAACAGCTGGTAAAGATATTGAATTCTAGAGGCTCCTTTTGATGTCCTGGACCCTTGGTTCCTGAAGGCACAATAACAGTGATGCTGCTTGTGGCCAGTGATTTGTTAGCTATAATATTGGGCAGAATCTTCAGAAAATGTGAGAGGCAAGGAGACGGTATGGGTAACCCTCTAGTTGTGACCAGTCACTTAACAACCTAAGTTCTAATGGATCTATCAGCAGTTCATCATACTGGCAGGAGATATCAAATGAGATGCCAAAAGGTTCAGCCTGGGGTCCTGTACACATCAACATTTTTTTCATTAACGAAGATGAATGGAATCTTTATTAATTTTGCAAGATCGGGGGGGAATAGCTAATACTCTAGAAGAGAGAATCTACTGGGTGGGGAGGTAATTATGACCTAGATTTTGAAGTTTCAATGGTCACGCTCCCTCCCCAGTCACATGACTGCACTTCAGGCATTTGGCAATCAGGCCACATTTATGGTCATTTGCAGCATTCCGTGGTCATATGACCCTGTCTTAACATTTTTTCTGAAAACTGACAATGATTTCTATGTTTTGCCAAAACTGCATCATATTAAACTATTGGTTCGCATAACAGCTGTCACAAAAAGGTCATAAAATCGTATCAGTCATATGACCAACCCATTTTACAACCATCCTGAGTTACTCACATGATGGGCAGGCTCCATTAGAACCATAACTCAAGGACTACCTGTACATTGGAACACCAATGGAGACGGTTCCATTGGCTTCAGTGGAGAACTGCTGCCCATTCGCTTGGCTATGGCAGGAGAGAAGGGAAGAGAAGGAAAAGTAAAGACACAGCCAATGGCCAAGCGTGCTTTCCAGAACTAGAAATAAGAAATCTGCTCCCACCAGAATTGTCAGAAACTATTCCCTCCCCAGCTCACCCAAACCAACAAAAAAGAAGAAAGAAAACAAGATGGTGATGGAATGAGGGCATTGGGTAACTGTTCAAGGAAGAAATATAATGAGGGCCAAAACTGGATCAGATGAAATACAGGAAAAGAGAATCTGCAATGGAAGAAAAAAGAGAAACAAATAAATAGAAATGAAGCAAAAGGAAGAGGTAACTACAAAGAGAAGGAAAAGAAAGGAAGCTCTGTTTCAATGTTATGAAAGAGTTAAATTCACCAGGCCAACTGCCCATCCCAAACAACTGCTAATATTTCAAGGCTTGCTTTATAAGTCCCAGGTCTGAAACCATCTGCTTCTCTTTTTTTGTTGTTTTCTTTCTAACAGATTCTGTTATACTTAACAGCGAAAATAAGAGGATAAGAGAAAGCCCTACCCCCTCAATTATTTCAGGGAGGGGGGAAAAACCCTCATACCATTATCAATAACATGAAAGTAAATGCAGAGAATGTTTAGTGACTTTGGCATCATATGAATGAAACTTATTAAAAGAGAACAACAATCTTATTAAGAGAGAACAACAAAATGAAAAGTACTACCAGATGTGCAAAGGCAAAATCTGTTTTAAAAAAAGTTTTAATGTTCAATTATTGCAGGAATAGTCTACAGAAATAGACCCAAAAGGGATGAAGAATGGAGAAGGAAAGAAGTTTAATAAAACAAAGACCTTAGTATACTTTTCAGTCAAGAATGCTTTATACTGGTGTGCGCGCACACACACACAAATGCACACACACACACACCATTCAACAAATTACCCTTTTCATATCATTATTTCATTTTCAATTCCTTTCTTGTATCATTGGATGCAAGAAGCCTCCACTTATTGGAGGGCCATGCCAAATGTGCACAATTCAAAGCATCCAAATTTTGTTTCACTAATCATGCCATGGTTTTAAGAGTAAACAATACACTTCAACCACAGAAATGGCTGCATTTAACGACTGTTTGCTTTAGAGTGTACTATTCATATTTTTATCTAAGTCAATTAAATCATGCTAATTAATTTCTAAATTTACGCTCACAGCAACTAATACAGACCATAACATACATTATAATGTAATGATTATATTTAAGTTAGTATAAAAGCATGGGGAAAATATTTTACTATTAATCAGTCTGGAAATTATTTTCTGGAGACACACTAACGAGACAGTGTGGTTAGGTAGACAGCATCAGCTGTTCCAATGTCTCTCTCTGACACCAACTCAGTTTGTATACTGAAGATGAGATTATGGAAATGATATACCAAAAGCACAACACTTCGTTTGTGGTCAAGCCATGACAGTAAGTGTAGAATTGCCTGAGTGGCTCTTAGCAACAGCACTGGTTGACCCAAAACAAATAACTTGTTGCCCTGCAAAATTAGATTAACACACTAACACAAATTAGAGCTTGCAGAACATCAATAGCTCTAAAGTTAAAAATACACAAATCTCAACAAAAAGCAAAATAACCCCACAATTATGTCATATAACGTGATGTGGGATCAAATCTACAGTCATATAGTGGCAAGATAAAAGGTCAGATTTCTTATAACAAACGTGAAGCATACCTCATTCTTTTGATTTTGAATTAAAGCAATATATAGCAAGCACTAAGTCCAGTAGAACATATCTAAAAAATAATACCTTACACAATATTTTCCAAATATGTAACAGCCTACTTTTCTCTGCACAAATGAAAAAAAAACCCTCTACTGTGACATAAGCCATTCATAATTTATTATATTGATCTCTCTGGCAGTTTGATGGAAGCAGGCATTGTTAGGGTACTTGATACTCCCTTTGTTTTAAATCCTACAACTTTCCCAATATGCAAATCACTGAGACAAATTCCAAGGCTCAGTGCTCTGCCTTCAACTATGGACAAAAGTTCTCTTCCTCCTACTGCAGTAAAATGAAATGTAAAAAAGCAACACCCCCCCCCCCATCAGATTTGTTTCCTTTATCCATATTTTGTTCCTGACAAGGGCTGTTGTTTTTAGACTCACTATTCTTTAGCTAAATTATAAATAGCTTACTTCTAGGTCTAGGAATGGGCTCTCTCTTTTCCCTAACTCAGGGCTGGTCCTTTCCATTAGCCACAGCAAAAGACAGTCTTCAAAGGATGGCAAATATTAAGGATAGAATGGGTAGTGTCATGCAATTGGAATCAACCTACTGTCTTAGTTGCGGAAGATGATGCCTTCCTATCATCAGAGCAGATAATGAGTCAACTGCAGCTTAGCCATTACTGAAGTTGTGGGAAAAGCCCAGTGGTGGGTTATGGCCAGTAAGCCCCAGTACAAGTGTACTGGAGCCTGCTGGGAGCACCAGGTACCGTTCTGGTATGGTGCTTCGGAGGCCCATCCACCCGGGATCCTTACCTGTATTTGACCCAACTAGGCCATTTGTGCACGCGCACGTAGCATATAGCACCTGTGCAACACTCTGCTGAGCAGCTGGAATATTGCAGGCTGGTGGTGCGCATGTGTGTGCAGCACGCATGCCCATAATGAATGCCCAGCCCCATCGCAGCGTACTGGGTGTGACGAGATGCAGAACCCACCACTGGAAAGGCCAGAGAAATATTCTGAGAAGCCTTGTCTTTGTGGCTACATCTCTAGAATCTTCATAATATCCAAGATCAAAGCCAACTACTCTTTCTGAGAAAACCAATGTAGCATTTCCCAGTTTGCCTCATTGTTCATATATAGTTTGAACTCTCCACTACAGCAGAGAATATTTTAAAAATATGTTCACTTCAAAATTGTATCTATATCAATGTATCATGTAGATGGGTTTCTCAAATTTGACTACTTTAAGATGGGGGCGTTCAACTCCCAAAATTGGGATTTAACTGGATGGAGAATTCTGAAAGCTGAACCCTCGCATATCTTAAAGTTGCCAAGTCTGACAAACACTGATCAATTCTCAAACAAACTTTATTTCATTTTATTCTGTTAAGAACAGAAACAAAATAACAAAAGTATAACATATCTAGAAGACACTTCTTGGCTTCTTCAAATATAATTCTTTCATAAATTCTGTTATAAAAATACCACTGATGGATCACTCCCTGAGTCCACATTCAAAAGGAGAAAATATAACTTTAAAACAATTTGAAACAGGAACTATATCATTAAATGTATTTTACACTTTTAGAGATAACATTCCATCTAGAAAACTAGTCAATATTTTAAAGCTTCATCTTTTTGAAGGAGAAGCAAAAGAAAACACCTTTGTTTTGTTTTTAAGAGATTTTATGGTTCAATGTTGCATTAAGCTACTTCCTTTATTTTTGAACCAATAAATAAATAACATTCAACAATAAGAAAGTAAATTTTCCAAAGATGAAGCATAGTGTTTTTTCCATTGTAAATTACAACGCAGAAGAGACAAAACTCCAAAGAAGAAAAAGAGTTATTTATGCATTAGTCATAGTGTGTGTAGTATTACAGGCAGGATAAAAGTTCTACCACAGGAATCTTTCCCTATAAGAAAATAATTCTTTCAGTGTTCAAATGGCAAGACAATTTGCAAAGCAGCTAATTCAGCAGGTTTTTGCCCCCACAAAAAACAAAAGTACTATAACTAGCAAGTTCAGAAAAGGAGATGATAAGCGTGCTGAAAGAGGAATACATCTACAGAAAAAGAAAGCAAAACTTCACAGCCAAAAGTTTGAAACAGTATGATTCCACAGAGTCCCTTTCCCAAGTTTTCTTTCATTGAGCAGACTCTTGTCTTGCAAGCATCTCTTCCTCAATGCCTATGGTTCAAACTTACTTTATGCAAGTACCTCCACTCGAGATTTCTCCAAACATGTCACAAAATTGTTTAAGCACATGTAGGCGCTGAGATTTTTCTGTTTCCTTCTTTCTACTTGTAGCACGCCAGGAAATTGTGTCTAGGACTCCAAAATGTTGAACCGTTATGGGCTAAAAACAGATCCTGTGCTATGCTAGATATATTTTTGTCTACAAGGTACACACCCTCTTCATGTTCAATTCTTTCCATTGGTGGACTAGGATGATGCAAATTTACCCAGAAAGTGGTTTTCCAAGTGCTGCTTGAAATGATTAGCCTGGACAGCTTGCCATAATTCCTGTGAGCCATCAGGGAATACTGTATGACTAGGCTGTTGTTTGGCCCTGCATTCCTGAATTACCACCAAAGTGCCAGAGGGAAGCTACTAAAAGACTCATGGAATAAAAGACCGGCTTGCTGGAATGGTAGATCTCTGGTGCTTTTTTTTTTATAAAGATTAATTAGTTATGCTTAATTCTTGAGATTCTTTCTTTTAATATAGTGCACCTAAATAAACAAGCAACTCTGTAAAGTATAGTAAAATGTTTTAGCCAGGAAGGCTTGAAAAACCATAAGGAATAATTTTATCTTTCAATGGTTCATAAGGTATGAATTGCTTGGCTGTAGTTTACTGAATAAATCACAATTGCCTAGGTTCCACAAAACACTAACCCGCAAACTGTAATTTGCTAACCATAGTGGCTGGGTTACACATTGCACTAGGCCACTAATAAGCCACATTTTGATTAGCCCAATGTGTGAACACAACTTAAATAAGATTAGACACAGTCAAAATGTCACACTGTTGCCCTTTTCTTTTGCTAGCAACGTTAAACATTAATAGTAATGGCTATTATTTTAGACTATAATCGAGACCAGAAATTATCATCTGCTCCTGGAAAGAATCTATAGCACAAAAAGGAAAAAGGGCTGTTGCTAGTACTTAAACCTCAATGTTTTCAAATAATTTCAGTATCAGGAATTACTTGCAACAGAGTTGCCCAGGTTACTTGCTCAATTAGAAATCCAAAGCTTTCATAACAAGGCTGTGCAAAGCACCTAAAAAAGTTGATTCAGAAATACACATGAGCATGAATGAAACACGCTCTTCTAACTGTTAAATTAGTGATTAGTATAATTTGTGAAATGAATTAACATTCCACTGATTTGTTCAATAAACAGTATCAAAAACAAAATATATAACGTATCCCTGATCATACACAATACTTATGTTAATTCATTTCACAAATTATACCAATCACACTATCCCACAGATTACACTAAGCAAAATGTAAACAAGCCACACAGAGGTTCAGCACTATGTTACTCAAGCGAGTAAGAATGTCTACCTTTCTTCCCTAGATTTTTCTCTAGGTATAATCCTGAATGTATAATCCTGAATTATTTTACTTATAGAATTTACAGTATATGCCTACCTATCTCATTTAATGATCACTTTACGGAATCAATAAAAACCACACAGACTTTTTTTCCTACCAGACACCAGACCAAATATCCTCCCAGTTCAATACCTATCTTTGCTCAAAGTTTAAGGGAAGAACTATGTCTTCACTATTTCTGATACAAAGTTCTGATTTCTATGGTATTTACATAATACGTTAAATATGATTCTGATTTCTTCTCCCTTATGAACTCAAGCATATATAGCTAAGACTCTAGAGCTGATGGATTTCTTTTACTAGATTTTTTCCCCTCACAATTCAGACATATTCCTCAAACTGATGGCCTCCAAGAGTTACACATGAACCCATTACCATCCATCACCATCTTCAGCTGACACACATGTGCTCTACATGAATAGAAATGATGGAGGTTGTAAACCAGCAATGTGTAGGGCTCAGAAAAAAGAATCTGTGAAGCAGGGTGTCAAACCTGCAGCGTCATATTGCTGTCACATGATGGTTTTCCCATTCGCAGAGCTGGGGTGGCCATGGCCTGCATGTGACACATCTGGCCCATGGGCCACCAGTTTGACACCCGTACTGTAAAAGCTCATATGTATGACATTTCCCAAGCATTTTACCAGACAGAAGAAAACTGGTATAATAAATCATTAATTTACTGATGTCAATATATACATCTGCTAGCATATTCTATTTGTACCCATTCATACTGCTTTTTTTTTTAACTATACACATTGTTTTAATGAAGTACGAAGTGCTAGATACTTTAAAGAAATAATGAAAGAAATGTGAACTGGGTGATGACAAACTTACAAGCACAATCTCGTGCTTATAAAAGTTTGTCATCACACATCTTACTTTTACTGAGAATTTAAAAAAATGTGATTACAAATTGAGATAAAGTAAAATAAAATGCCAATAAAATTAAAAGAAACAAAAAATGTGTCCATCTGAATGTATGCTCGGCATAAGCTGAACAATGTACTGGAATTTGTTGGCTGCCACAGGAAAAGCTGCTCAAGACAAAATTAATGGCACGGACAAGTTCAACATCTGCCGAGGCATCTAATCGCTCTCTATCATTTTGCTAGCTAGAGTTGCTTTTGTTTGAATTGACAAGTGCTTAATGGCCTGACTTGTTTAGCAAATCTCAAAAGACCTGTTGGGAGGAGAGAAGAATGAGAACTGTGGCACACTGTTGTTCTTTTACTCCTTTGCAACGCCTCATGCTAATTAAGGGAGCAGATCACCATGTGGTCTCTTTAAATCACGTGAGCTAAATAGGTGAGAAACTTCTTGTATCTCAAAAAAATAAAAGAACCCCTTACATAGGCATCTAGGTTATCTAGATCTAGGTATCTAGCTTTAATCAAATGCATATGAAATATAACTTTTTATAAAATAAACTATAAAATCACCCCAAAAATTCTATGTTCCAGTATACAACTGTTAATTCTTAGAAAACACACATACAAAATTTCTTCCAGGATGATCAGCCTGGACTTTTAGATCTTCCTTCCACTTTTCCCAGGAAAAGTGAGAATTGATTTGTTTCATGAAGCTTTTGTTATACATTATATTTTTATAAATCAAAAGAGAATAAGGAAGCAAGGGAATCAAGGGGACATTTATGGATAATCCAATGATATGTATCTACCTTGAAGAAATGAGCCTGAATTTCAGATTTTCTTTACCATAATCATAAAATGAAGTTCATACAGATATCCATATCTGCAAACCTCAAGGATTCTAAGTCTTTACTTTAAGACTTTACTTCAATTCTAAGATCTTACTTTAAAGGAACTTATTTGAACAGAAGGATGCTAATCTCTATTGGGTAAACACAGTAAATGTAACTTGAACCAAGTTAGGATGCTATGCTTATCTCCCTATGGGAAAGGTGCTTCAGAATGAACATGAGTTTTCTAAAAGAAGTTTTAAAGAATAATAATGTCTGGAAATAGTAGGGGACAGTAAAGTTAGTGGCACAGCAATCAGGAATAGGTTGCATTTTATATGTGTGAAAACAACGTGATAGGCTTCCAAGGTAAAGGAGATTAATAATGAAATAAATTATTCAATACCATTATTTATCTACATAAGGCTAAGATCCAAAACTAAAACTAATTATTAATCATGTTATATTATGACAATTACCCTTTTGTCAATTGGTTTGAAGAATACACAAACACAATACAAAGGCAAGAAAAGAGATATAAACCCTAAGCACAAAATATCTACAGAACAGTGGTGGGTTCCGGATCCTGTCGTCCACATGGATGCGCGCAGCATGTGCATGCATCTTACCATCCAGCGATGCCTCCGATAGCCTCTGCGACGCTCCAGCTGCTTGGTGGAGCATTGCGCAGGTGCTGTATGCGCCGTGCGCAGAAGCGGCAAAGACTTTAAAGACCAGTAAGGAGCGCGGGGGGCATGTGAACCCTCTGGAGCACCGTACCAGAGTGGTACCCGGTGCTCCGGGGAGGCTCTGGTATGCCTGTACCGGGGCATACAGCCTGCAACCCACCACTGCTACAGACCCTTCACATCCTGGACATAAATTATTTCAACTTCTACCCTCAAAACAACACTATAGGGCACTGCACAGCAGAATAACTAGAGACAAGGACAGTTTTTTCCCAAATGTCATCACTCTGCTAAACAACTAATTCCCACAACACTGTCAATAATTTACTAAGATTGTATTGCTATTATTCTCTCATCCTTCCTATTACCTATCTCCTACCACTTATAACTATAACAATGTTGCTTGTATCTGTACGATTTATATTGTTTTATTTGTTTCCCAGTATGATTTTATTGCTTATTAGTAACCTTAGTGACTATCACTAAGTGTTGTATCTTATGATTCTTGATGTATTTTTTTTAATGTACAACTGAGAGCATATGCACCAAAGACAAATTCCTTGCGTGTCAAATCATACTTGGCAAATAAAGAATTCTAATTCTAATATTTTAACATTCACACTGTATTTTACATAGATATAAGAAGAAAGAATATTATCAAATTGTACAGAAAGGGGATGCCATTACATAATTAAGCCTTCAGATTAAATTATAATATGCTTTGTGGTCATTCTGTGGCATGATTGAATTGGTGTGTCTCTTCAAGAATTTCAAAAGAAAGTGAAAATACAGCCAATATGCTACATGAGGCTGCAACACTAAACCTACATAAAAGGGAAGATTTTCCAAACATTATGCCTTTCTAGAGTGTTGAACTAGTTTCCATTTTTTTCCCAATCAAAGGGGAAGGCTTGGGGTAAGGAAAGTTGACACTCTCCTATATCTTTAAGATGCCAAATCAACAAAGCCTGCACTATAAGGTGGCTTTATTAAAAGTAAGCATGCCAAAGGCTGCTGACAGCAATTATTTTCTATATTAATCAGTATAGAAAGATTTATATTATTATATTATACTGATATAATAAACATTTCTAACTAAACCTTCGTTTCAAGGGTAAACTCAGCTTATCCTAGTCTGCTTTTTTTCTGAAAAAGGAAGAGCTTGGTAATAAGCCAAGTAGGTCAATATTGTTTTCTAAAAACAACACACTGGAATAGTTTCTTGAGTCAGAAAACTATTGAGTGATCAAGCATGCTTAAAGAAATCTCAATGGAACGTGTCACAGAATTCCCAACATTTGCCCCAGTGACAGCAATTCTCACTCAACTGGAAACACGGGGCACTGAATATGTTGTTCTGTCCATTCTGTTCATTAAAGTTAGTATTGGTGCAAATGGTCCTGACCATTTGCTAGTTTGTGTCACAACAGATATTATTAGCAAAGCAGTGTTGCAAGATTTATGGAGACTACAAGTTTATCCAGTTACATGCAAATGAGCCAAAAGACTAAATGGTCAAATACATGTAAAAATAATGAATGCTAAAAATTAAGACACTCAAAAGCTTTCCCTAATCTCTGCTTCAAAGGAACTGCAGTGCCTGCCCTTTAATTTTAAAATTACATTCGTCCTATTGAACTATGGTCAGAAATTCAACTCCTGTGCTTAAATCTACATCATTTGAAGTTCAGTGTATTACCATAAGGGAGAGGGGAATTATTTCAAGTTATAGCATAACTCTTGATAGGAAATAAATTGTTGGTTTTGCCTTGCGTAAATTATTTCTTACAACCATGTTTTTGAGTTGCAAAGATAATGTGGTGTTGATTTTTCCCCTAGGGGTAAATGCCCTTTATTTACTAAGTGTTTAATAACGCGACTGATAAATAATATTCTTCCATCTCCAGCAAACCACATAGAATCTAAATAAAATAATTACAAATCCTAATGAGGTTAGAGATTTTCATATACTCTTAGCATTTGGGCTCTTGCTTTCAAAAGAGGTGTAATTTCAGCTTCCATGACTATAGATCAAAAGGTCTAGAAAACTCTATCTCCAAAGCCCATGCATCCACTAAGCCTTGGGAAGTTTTCAACAATAGCTACATCCTATGTTAACAAAACTTCTCTACAGCAAAGGCACATTTCTGTAGAGTTAGGTTTTTTTATAGGACTATGTTTTGGTAATACAGTATAGGAGGTTTTTTGAGTTTTTTTGGAAGTTACTTTTTGGGACCTTTCCATCATTCTTAGCAAATCTTTTTTTTTTCAGAAAGGCAATTTACATTCAAATACATAGTTTGTGTATCTGAAATCTATGGCTGACCCAAAATAGAATCTAGGGCTGATCCAGCACATTAAAAAAAAGCTCACAGTAAATCTTTTCAGATTGTTGACCTTGTTGACAAAAAAAGTAAGTAGATCTATATTGATATTTAGTCAATAAACTAAACTTTTACTGTTGAGTTTTTGGTGTGTGCTGGGTCACTCTAGATTCCATTTTTTACAATGTTATAGGAACAAAGAATCTGACTAGTTGACTTCCACATCCATTCACATTCCAATCATTATTTCGTGGTTCCTTTTAAAACAAGCCTATTCCCATTGCTTTGTAAAGATACTTCCTATACAATTGCCAAAATTTATTCTGTATCTATCAAAATAAAATATTTTTAATCCTTCTACAAACTTTCCAATGTTCAACAGAAGAGACTAACACTAGCTCAGGGTTGAACTGTAGAGTCCTTGGTGCTCTCCGAGTGTAGTCGTTTGCTTGAAGAAGTTTAATTAATGGAGTAGGTCAACATCTTAGAGCAGGGGTCTCCAACCTTTGCAACTTTAAGTCTGAAGGACTTCAGCTCCCAGAATTCTCCAGCCAGCTTTGCTAGCTGGAGAATTCTGGGAGCTGAAGTCCTTCAGACTTAAAGTTGCAAAGGTTGGAGACCCCTGTCTTAGAGAACACCAAGGACTCCACCTTCCAACTTAGTTTGAACTTCCCCAATATATTTATCAATATACAGTATACATTCATTCCCCACCCTCCAACTAGTCAACAGAGAAAGGATTAAAAGAGCCAATGATTCTTCCTTGTTCTTCTTTCAGTGCTGTTCCTTTTCACAGTGAAGGGGAAAAACATTAAGACTCTGATCAGCTGTGAAGGAGGGGAGGGAGGTCCTTCTCACTGGCAGAAGGCCAAAAATCTAGGATACAAGGCACCAATAGGAAACCTCTTTCCCAACCTACAATTCCCACAGAAACATTGCAAAGCTTCTTTTGCTTCTTCATCTGGAGCAGGCACCATGACAGCACTTAAATGGCTCAGCCTCCCCCAGATGTAGCACTAATTGGCATAGGTTCAAGTGTGAAAGGCGCCTTAAGGAAAAGGAAGAAGTTCAACCACACTATTTATATCTTTTACAACTGTAGTCATGGTAACCCTATGTACAAATGCATCGTCATCAGTTCAGAAACTGCATTTGCATACACCTACTTTTATAGAGAAGCACAGATTACACAAAGGCAGTTTGCTCTTTGGTGATAGATCCTCACAGTGGAACAAAAATGGAAAGAGTCAAACATGGAACTGCTGCAGCACATTAAACAAGTAGATTTCAAATCTTTATTGTCAGAGTACAGCATGTGTACAATGAAATTGGCTGGGCCTCCTTCATGCACCACCACCCCTCCAACACAATACAACTCACAGTGAAAGACAAAAAATCCCTAGCCCAGTGAATTCTACTAACAAACACCCAGTCCTATTGCACCGGCCCTGCAAGTCAATCATACTATGTTGTTGTAGTTATTTTTCATTCAGGAGTCTGACAGCCCATGAGTCTGCCAGTTCAAAATAATATTTGAATTGCTAAAAATCTTGTCCAATGTATTATAGACCCCACTGGGATCTATTCCATATACACACATACATGTACGGACACATGTACTTGAACATTGGGCACTATCTAATAAAATGAAATTCAATGGCGAAAAGAGTAAGGTTCTACATTTAGGCAACAAAAATGAAATGCACAGGTACAGTATAGGTGGTACCTTGCTCAATAGCAGTAACTGTGAGAGGGATCTTGGAGTCCTAGTGGACAACCATTTAAATATGAGCCAGCAGTGTGCAGCAGCTGCCAAAAAAGCCAACACAGTTCTAGGCTGCATAAACAGAGGGATAGAATCAAGATCCCGTGAAGTGTTAATACCATTTTATAATGCCTTGGTAAGGCCACACTTGGAATCCAGTTTTGGTCGCCCCGATGTAGAAAAGATGTGGAGACTCTAGAAAGAGTGCAGAGAAGAGCAACCAAGATGATTAAGGGACTAGAGACTAAAACATATGAAGAACGGTTGTAGGAACTGGGTATGTCTAGTTTAATAAAGAGGACTAGGGGAGACATGATAGCAGTGTTCCAATATCTCAGGGGTTGCCACAAAGAAGAGGGAGTCAAACTATTCTCCAAAGCACCTGAGGGTAGAACAAGAAGCAATGGGTGGAAACTAATCAAGGAGAGAAGCAACTTAGAACTGAGGAGAAATTTCCTGACAGTTAGAACAATTAGTCAGTGGAACAGCTTGCCTCCAGAAGTTGTGAATGCCCCAACACTGCAAGTCTTTAAGAAGATGTTGGATAGCCATTTGTCTGAAACGGTATAGGGCTTCCTGCCTAGGCAGGGAGTTGGACTAGATGACCTCCAAGGTCCCTTCCAACTCTGCTATTTTATTGTATATACACACAGCTTTTTGAATAACAGTTTAGATCCTATATCTTTAACATGTGAAGGCTTTCCATGAATCTTCAAGGTATATAAACTTGAATATAAACTGCTCAACACTATTCACTTTTCTTAGAGCACACATTACTCTATTTTCATTTCCAAGCAGTTTTTAAAAAAATTCAAATTCCTCAAGTTCCCCTTTGAAACACAAGCAGCAGCTCTTCCAGTATGTACTGTTTTTCCAGACAACTTTTTGCAGAAATTTGTGGAAGGAAAGATAAACATTACTAAACTTTGTTTGATGCCAGCATACACCCAACCGCAAGCTCTTGTGGAAGCAGAGCCAGTAAATGGCTCGGGACCTAGCTATCTGCGAGATCGGATCCTGCCCCACACATCCTCACGACCGATTCGCTCCCACAGAGAGGGGCTTCTCCGGGTGCCGTCCACTAGACTTTGTCAGCGGGCGACGCCCAGGGGAAGGGCGCTCTCTGTGGCGGGCCCGGCCCTCTGGAACGACCTTCCCCCTGATATTAGACCGACCTCCGCTCCTTCCGTGTAAAATTGAAGACCCATCTCTTTCGACTGGCCGGCCTTGAATAGTTCTCTCTGTCTTTTAATTACAAATATTTTAATGGGTTTTTAAATTTATATTTTTAGCACGGGTAATTCTATTTAATTTTATTTTAAGTAATGTTTGTATTATTGTATATTGTTTTAATTATGCCTGTGCACCGCCCCGGGTCCCTGTGGGGAGAGGGTGCGGTTAATAAATCTCAATTTATTATTATTATTATTATTATAAATGGATTTGTGATAGATAGAAAGTTTACTAATAATGGCAAAAAAGCTGGAAACATTTTTGAAATGGACAAATGTCAGTAGAAAAGTAATATGTGTATATATATATTTATACATCGGTAACAGTGGTGGTTTACGACCGGAACACCCCGGTACGGGCATACCAGTGTCTGCTGGGAGCACCAGGTACCATTCTGGTACAGTGCTCCAGAGGGCCCACCCACCCACCCACTCTCCTTACCTGTATTGACCTAATTGGGCCATTTGCGCACTCAGCATACGACACCTATGTGATGCTCCACCAAGCAGCTGGAGCATCACAGGCAGTGGATACACATGTGCATGCTGCGCGCTTGCACGTGGTGAACGCCCCGTCCCACTGCACTGTACCGGTTGCAGCGGGATCCAGAACCCACCACTGATCTATCAATAGATAACATTTATAAGCTGTCATGTTACAGAAGTTCTACAGCGGGTTTCAAAGTCAAACATAATAAAAAGCTCTATTTATTTATTTATTTATTTATTTATTTATTTATTTATTTATTTATTTATTTATTTATTTATTTATTTATTTAAAAACTGTAAGACATGAGAAATTTGAAATACAAAAAGTAAAACTTGAAGTAGTTTGTGGTAATGATGGAAGCAAGAACAGATTTGGAAGATCACAAAAGTAGGGAAAGATAATAGTGAATGACATTGCTATCAGCTAGATTTACCGTATTTTTCGGAGTATAAGACGACCTGGCTTTTGGGGAGGAAAACAAGAAAAAAAATATCTAACTCTACCTCGCAGTAATTTGCCTCCTTGCAGCAAGCAGCAAACAGGCTGTTTAATTTTTAGCACAGCCTGATTAGCACAAGCAACTCATTGTGAGTTGGATCAGCCTCCTGACTATTCAGCTGTTTCAGGCTGCAGGGATTGACATAGCCTATTGCCGCCTCCACGTGCCCCATTTTCGGCCTCTGTGTGCCCCATTTTCCATCCATCCCTTTTTTGGATTGGTTGTAACTTTATGAACTATAACTTGATATTATAAAACTTAAAACATTTCAGGATAACATTAAAAGTTAATTAAGCACATCCAATCTACTGAGTGAAATCTACTAATAAGTACTATGTACATTCATATAAGACAGAGGTGTCCAAACTTGGAAACTTTAAGAGTTGTGGACTTCCAATTCCCAGAATTCCCCAGCCAGCCATGCTGGCTGGGGAATTCTGGGAGTTGAAGTCTACAAGCCTTAAAATTCCCAAGTTTGGACACCCCTGCTATAAGACATGTTTCCAGATCTCTGTATTTCTACAGATAAAGAAACATTTGCACACGAAGATATAACGCATGCACTTTTTATAAAGACTTTCCTGTTTTCCCATATCTTTACTCAGTAATCCTATTTTTTCTTGTGAAATGGCTTTTGATGCTTCTACTATAAACAAGAAGATCTGGGAGCTTCTCTTGACCTTCTCCATACCATACGTCCTTCTCTGTGGTATTAAGGCAGGAGACAAGGCAGACGCCCACCGGATTAGTCCATTTTAAACTTAAAATGAGTCTCTGTTGTTACAGTTTGAAACTATATGGTGATATTTTACACTGGCTGAAATTCGTCATGGCAGGAAAGAAAGTAAACAGGAAAATTTTTAGAAGTCCACATAATCTTCCAACCATCATCTAGATACGTGAGTTATGTTCTATCTCATGCATCATTCCATTCACCATAAATTAATTAATAACATTTCAACCACTATCCTGCCTTTTACCAGAAAGATTATTATCTCCAATCAGAAGGGTAAAACAAGCCACTTAATACTTGCGATAGTCTAATAGCCAGATGGGCCATCCATCTGTCTTGCTTTTACCCTCGTCTTTCACTCTCCCCTCCTCTTTACATACATACAACTTCTAGAAGCCTTTCAAGCCCGAAAACTCAGAAGAAACAAAGCCCTAAAAAAATAGGAACAGGCCCCAAATTTTGTTTTTGCTAAGCAATGAATGCTTTGAAGGAATGTTTGAATGCAAATAGGCAGGGCGGCAAATATAAGAACAGAGCATAAAACAGTCAAATAGGACTGGGGGATTCTTTAAATAATGTATAATTCCTAAAAAGAAAAAATTCTGCCAATGTCTGACAAATTAGTGTTTTTGATTTTTTAATTTAGCCGTCACTGTAGTACACTCATGAACACAATGCCAAGGATCTGGGAAGGGACCTACACCATGGGTATCCAATCTTTCGGCTTTCCTGGGCTGCACTGAGTGAAAAGGAATTGTCTTCAACCACATATGAAATATATAATATAGTTTATGTATATAAATCATGTAATAGTGTTACAAGTTTATAGTCTTGTGGAACTCCACAGATCACATGCAGGTTGGATATATCATGACCTACAACGTCATAAAATTAAATGTTCTGTAAAAATCTCAACAAAGTAAATGGGATATTTGTTAAGAATTGACTATAGTTAGATGTAGCTGAGCTTTCCGCTTCTTCTAGGATTTCTGTAATCCCTGGCACTATCATTCAAATGCCAGCAAAATAGGTACAGGTTGTCCTCAACCTATGACCACAACTGAGGCCAAAATTTATGCTAAGTGAGATATTTGTTAAGTGAGTTTTGCCCTAATTTACAACTTTTCACGCCACATTTGTTAAGTGAATCACTGCAGTTTTTAAGTTAGTAAATATTATTGTTAAGAGAATCTGGCTTCCCCATTGACTTTGCTTGTCAGAAGGTTGCAAAAGGTGATCACATGATCTTGGGACACAGCAAGTCATAAATGGAAGTCAGTTGTCAAGCATCTGACTGTAACTCATGTGATCATGGGGATGCTGCAACAGTCATAAGTGTGAAAAATGGTCATGTCTCTTTTTTCAGCACCATTGTAACTTTGAAAGGTCACTAAATGAACTGTTGTAAGTCAAGAACTACATGTATGTCCCTCTTTCCCTGCATCCCTGTTACTAATGATGTCTTGCTATATAATCCTATACTTCCTGGTCCTAATTTGGCCATAGTATTCAAGCAATATGGCATGCTCTTGAGGAAATTGAAAAAGACAGGAAGAAATCAGTATGTCAAAACTTATGTAGAGAGATCATAACACCAACTACAGGACAAGCAATATATCAGAGTAAGATCAGGACACAAGACAGCAAATTCTTATTCAACTCACAGAATTGTTTTTATCAAGTGAGTAATGCAATAAGTTCTTTGTAAAAATAATTAGGGTGAAATATAAATAAATATAAACATATATAATACAGTTCCTCATGACCCATGTTTCAAAGTTTAGTAGTTGCTGATACTGACATATAGTGAATTAGAATATTCTTGCCATTTTCCAAAACATTTTTTCCTGATACTAGATGGACCATATACAATTTTCTTATCTCCCCATTTGTTTTGCACATATAGAAGGTTCACTATTTCTTGAAGGAATGTCAGATTTCAGCAAGCTAACTTTAGTAAGAGTCATAGCTAAAATATCCTTAATTACAGATTTGGTATCTAGTTGCATTTGTTTGCATTCTGGCTGATCTTCATGACCAGATGCCATATGAATCAGCTTAAATGGAGTCTTCATTCTTCGGTGCAGCTTCTAAGAAATGATGGAGATAACATGTATCTAAAAACTTTTCACAATCAGAATGACAGTTGGCATTTACCTGAACTGTTATTTTAGGAGTTGTTGCAGGATGGTCAAGAGGCCAATTGGGTGTGTTAATACCATCACTGGACCATCCTGCAACTCACTCTGGAAAACATTTTCAATTGTTTTCTGGTAAGCTTCTTTCATATTCTTCCTTAAAAGATGCTCCTACACTTTTCTTTCTTTCTGTGTTTCAAGGTTTTCATGCAACTCTTTTTTTCTTGTTTCCAAAGCATTACAGGTTTTTTTTCCAAATTCAGTTTTAATCAACACATCTTCATTCTGAATTAGGGCCTTTTTATCCTTTGGAAATACAGATATTTCTTTCATCAGTTTATTGTAATTCATTGTAATTCTCTTGTTTTCTTCAGGTTACTAAAAAAGGCTAATATTTCTGCCTGGTACATTGTGTCAATGAGGTTGATGGAATGGAAGTCTCTGGATTAGTCTTCCTACATGCACTGCTTGCAGCCCCCAACAGTGGTATATCCTGGAGTAGAAGTACAGACGTCACCCCCAGTGTTTATCACAAATATTATCCTGTGCAGTCAGTTTTGGGGCTAGAGTTAAATGAGTCCATATCCATCCAGCTTTCTTCTAATATTTATTGAGAACTATCATTCTGAGACCACGGCCCACCTCCTTATTCCAACAAAAGGCCAGTTAATAACAAAATTAAACCAGTGGCTTTTTTTTTTTTATCAAGCCATTCATATCACATATTCATCAGCATGCAATTTGTCTCTATGGAATATAGGAGCTTGTGTGTGAATCTTGGCACTCTGGCTTACAAATGACATTTAGCTTAGCCTGTTGTATAAACCCAACCTAATGCAGTGCAGCAGTGGTGGGTTTCTACCGGCTCGCAAGAGCCGGTTGGTGAAATTTAGCGAGCCGGAGAGAGGGGGTTCGAACAGCAGACCCCAAAGTAAGTCTGCCCCGCCCCTTTCCTTCCAACGGGAAGGAAAAGGAAAGAAGCCACCCCATCCTTCCAAAGTCCAGACTCCAGAGCCAGGCCATCACTTGAGCCAAGCTGACTGAGCTGCCCCCTTTGGATGCCCCTCCCCTTTCCCCCCAAACCGCACCTTTTCCGCCTTTCCAAGCCACTGTTTCTGCAGAGTGAGAGATACTTCGCCTTGAAACAGTAAGCGAAAAGAGCGAGGGGAAGGCTAGGGGAAAGCATGTCAGTATGGTCGAATTCTTATGAGCTCCAGCCTAAATTTAAAACATTGCTTGGACTCTCTGAATTTTCTTTAAATTTTTATTTTTCCTTGTACCCTTTATTCTCTTCTACCCGAGTGAGGGGGAGCGCAGCCACTTGCACCAAATTCTTGGCCAGACCTTCTCGTGCCTGCTGCATTCTAACACAGGGGATAGGGGCGGCGCTTTCACTCGGGCAACTCTGGGAATTTCGGGGGTGGGGAGGGGAGGGGGCACCAGCTTGGAGGGCCTGGGAGCTACTGGGAAATAGGAGGAAAATACAGGTGGGAAAAGTGTCCCTGCGCCGGGAGAAAGAGGAAGCCAAGAGCGCCCCTGCCAAAATCGTGGGACTCTTGAGGGCGGAGGCGGCGGGGAATGAAAAAGACAAGCCTTTAAATGACCTGCTGCCAGTTGCACCTACTAGTGGTGAAGAGGAAAGGGACCCACGGTGGCTTTAGCAAGTGCTGCCGCTGCCTCTCCTCTGCAGGATTCCAGCGAGGGCTGCTACTTGCATTGTAGCGTTTCCCTTTTTTCAGCAGTGCTTGCACCCTGCACTTTCCCCTTCACCGGCCACTTTCCCTCCCAGCAGACAGGTTTTAAGAAACCTCCAGGAGCCTCTCCCTTTAAGTGGCTCCGGTCATTCCTCTCCTCCATTCACATATACACACCTCCCATTCTCCCTCTCCCTTTTTTTCCTCATCTGGCCATTTCTTACAATTCGAGTTTATTGTCCAGAGATCTGTGTGCAATGCAAGTGCCCCCTCCGTACTTCTCGTCCATAGAAATCGCGCGCACACAAGAAATCCATCTTTTTCCTCTATCTCCATGGATCCCCCACCCCATTGGAAATGAGGTGGCTGTCAAAGACAAGGGAGCACCCCGCATGGTTTGTTCAAACAGGAGGAGGAGGAACAGGAGGGGAGTTCCACGCGGGGCTTTTCAAACAGCCAAACTCCCCTCCTCTTCCTCCTTCTGCTGTTTGAAGAAGCCACGTGGAGAAGAAGCCTTTCTCTTTCACAACCACCTCATTTCCAATTGGGGGAGATTCATGGAGATAGAGGAAAAAGATGGATTTCTTTCCCCCACCCCACCCCATTGGAAACAGGCCGATTCCAGCAGCTGCGTTTTGCCTTGAAACTTGCTTTCCTAGCAATCCAAAGGGGACATTCTCCCAGCGGCGTCTCAGGCGCTCCCACCCTTAGCTGGGAGGGAGTAAGGACAGCTGGGCGCGATTTGGCTCTTCCCGGCTTCTATCAGATCTTTGGGGGGCCTCGTGCGCCTGCTTGGCTTGAGAGAAAGCTGTCTGGGAGAGTTGCCACTGGGAGAATGTCCCCTTCGGGTTGCTGGGGCAGCAAGTTTCAAAGCAAAACGCAGCTGCTGGAATCTGTGTGCCTGCAACTTAATGTGAGAAGCCTGCATTAACAGCAGCAGCAGCAGAAACAGCAGACGCTGCCCCCACCCCGCTCCCAATGTCCAGCGTCCTCCTCGGGAGGCTCGCAGCCATCTCAGGAGGCAACTGCCAGCAGAGCCTCCGGGTGGAAGGTGAGTGAAGGGCACAGTGGCGGGAGAGGCTGGCCATCCCTGAAGCCAGCTCTTGAAGAAGGAGGCAGAGATGAGGCCTGGGGCTTACTTCCCTGCCTCCTTCCTCTGAGAGCTGCGGGTGGCAGGGAAAATGAGCCTTCTTTGCTAGCCTCCCAGCTGGCAAAACAGAAATTTTCACCAACTGGAAAGTATGTGTGAGAGAGGGGGGGGGAGAGAGAGAGGGAGGGAGGGAGGGAGGGAGGGAGGAAGGAAGGAAGGAAGGAAGGAAGGAAGGAAGGAAGGAAGGAAGGGTTGGAGAATGACACAAGAAAGGAAGGAAGGAAGAAAAAGGAAAGAAGGAAGAGGAACAAAGAAAGAAAAGAAGAAAGGAAGGAAGGAAGGAAGGAAGGAAGGAAGGAAGGAAGGAAGGAAGGAAGGAAGGAAGGAAAGAAGGAAGAGGGGAGAGTGACACAAGGAAGGAAGGAAGGAAGGAAGGAAGGAAGGAAGGAAGGGGAAGAGAAAGGAAGAAAGAAAGAAAAAAAGAAAGTTGGGGAGAGTGACACAAGGAAGAAAGAAGGAAGGAAGGAAGGAAGGAAGGAAGGAAGGAAGGAAGGAAGGAAGGAAGGAACAAAAGAACGAAAAAGAATGAATTTATTATCACAATTGAGCCCAAAATTTTAGTTGCTAAGCAAGAGCGTTGTTAAATGAGTTTCACTACATTTTACAAGTTGGCCACTCCCACCCGGTCACATGACTTCCAAACCACACCCACAAAATTTTTAAAATTTTTTTAAAAATAAATTATAATTTGGTAAGGTTTTAACATGGGTTTTAGCACGGGTTTAATTAATTTAATATATTTTAATTGATGTATATATTGTATTTTGTGGTTTTAAATAATGCCTGTGCGCCGCCCTGGGTCCTAACAAGGAGAAGGGCGGGGTATACATTTAATAAAATAAAATAAAATAAAATAAATTAAAAATAGGCCACACCTACAGAATAGGTTCTAAAAAATTTTGAAACCACCACTGCAGTGCAGCCTGCATAATCATAATCAACACTGTTAGAATGATTTTAAAAAAAACACATGCTATTAACATGTGACCCATTGGGCCATCTTTTCAGAGATATTTCCTTACCAGATTCCTTCAACAACCTCCAATCTACTGCCATTGTTAGAAAACATGCAGAGATTACCTACCTTGAAAATGGCCCATGTGTAGCACAATCAAACACACAGGAAATGTTTTATGACATTTTTTATTATGTCATAAATTGTTTTATGGACAAAGAACAGCTTAAAATCCAAAGTCTGCAGAAACAACCTATTTTTCCCTCGGACACACCCTTACTTCTATCTCACAAGCAGCATACGTCAGAAAACACAACAAAACCTCTATCCAGATGCTCAAACTAATCTCTTACAAAGAAGGATTATTTTACATATATAAATTTTCATAAAAAGGAGTCAGAAAACTTAGTAGTGGTTTGACATCACGAATAGGGTCACATTCTAATTTAGATGCCAAGTTCCCTCTTGCGATTCGTGAGTGAAAAGGGAAGAATATATATTTTTATGCATTTCTAGGAACTAATTTTATTTCTCCACATTTAATTGGAATTATATGTGCTACTCCTATTATGTCTGATTCCAAGCAGCTTATAGACCTCAGAAGCAGTAACAAGATTAAAAGATCATTTTGGAAGGATAAGGATCATGCTGAGCATTGCCAGCCTTCTGGACAGATTATCCAGAAGGATTCCATGATCAATGGTATTGAAAGCTATTGAAAGATCGAGTCAAAGCAAGCCATACCGTCTATCTCCCAGTTTCACCATAGATCATGCATAATGTTCACAATTCCAGTAAGACATTCTCCCCACCCCCACCCAAACCTCTCTGCAACTACAACCCATCACTGTGTCATCAGTGTCAAAAAGGGATGGCTTCTTGGGGAGGTTTATTACTGCCTTTTTCAATTGTGTTCACCACCATCGAATCCTAGCCTTTTATATTTCTAAGAGCTTTACTCCAACACTAACCACGAAGAGGAAGGAACCAAGTTATTGGTGGCACAGCTGATATTATAGAGAATTATTTTCACTTGCTTTAAACCAGCTGGCACAAACTCATCCCAGATAACTTTGCAAGATATGATCTCAATCACCTATTATTATTTTTTAATTAGTGTCCCCCAGATGAAACCCAAACAATTTTAACCCCTAGATGTCCCACAAATTCTTTACAGCAGTCAAGCAGATGCTAAGAATAAATCAAAAGTGACCTGACTATAACAAAGGTCAGATGTTAATATCCTACACCTTCAACTCACATTACATCTGTTTCAAGATAAAAAGCAGATGCAATGCAGTAATCACCTGGGCCAACATGGTTGTGATGGAGGCCATGAATGAATGAGCTGCCAAATCTCTGCCCAAGGCAAGACAGATTGAAGTCAACCAGTGGAACCCTACTGCAAACATTGAAGTGAACTACAGTTGCTGCATTCTGCAGCAGGGGAGAAAGTACAATGGTAGCAATCCCAGATTGCCTTTAGAGCCCAATTAAAACAACTTCACAGCCAGACATTTTCAAATACTCAGTTCCCCTTCTCCAAGACAACCGGTCCTTCCCCCTAATACATTTTTGAAAAATCCCCTAATGTTTTCCTAACACCTTTAGTTCATAATACCAAGCCTAATTTGTTTGCTCATCCCATTTTACTTCATTAAAGTACTTTATTACTTTATTTTATTAATGTATTTAAATTGTTTCCTCATCAGTTTTAGGCATTCATCTGTCGAACTGCTTCCAAGCATTAAATAAGTTAAAAAATGAACAGTAAGATCCTTTAAAATTAGTAGCTTAGACTTTTTTCTTACAGTTTCTACCCACATCCTGTTTCCTTTTAAATGGGTGGACCCTCAGCTAGGGAAGCATTTGCTAAATGTACTTTAAAAAGCACCAAATGCTTTGCTAATGAATATAATTATCCAGCTAGTTTGAGAAACATATTTCAAAAATGGCTTTTCAGAGGAATCACTCTTCAGCTAGGCTTTTTTTATCACCAATCTTTCTATATTAAAAAATAAAAGGAAGTTACACTGAACCTATACTCAAATTTTAGCTACTCGGGTTTGCCTACAAACTGAATAGAGTTCCCAAACCCAAAAATTCTTTGCAGAGAATTTTATTCATAAGGGTCACTCAAATTAGTTAGGACTAGTGACAAATATTCCAATACAAATAAGTGGGGAAAAATAATATGGTAAAAAGAGTGGTATCTTCTTGAAAGAAAGCAGGGACTCACATTCATATTCACTCTATGTGTGTGATCCTACTGGCAAGTTATATTAAGACTTATTAAATTGCAATCTTAGTAAAATATAAAAGAAAAAAATGCTTCAGGCAGTTTATAGTCTCAGTATTATACTCATTACGTACATCTATGTTTATGTGTATCCATGTGTGTTAATGCATATATTTTCATGACAACAATAACAGAAATAGAATACATTACTTCACAAAAACTGAAGTTTTCAAATATGCATTGCTAGGCAGAACACAGATATAAAGATTATGAAAAACTGAGCGATGCTTATTGTAAGCAGAATTAAGTCCCAACATTTCATTATATAACAAAATAAAGTTAAAATATATTACAAACTCTAATAAAAAAGGCTATCTTCAGATCCATGCTAAAAAAATACAAATGTCACATGATGTCATACATATAAAGGAATAATCTGATTTTATAAATATCAATCACTTTTTAAGTTATGCTTTTAAAATCCTGTTTACTCCTCTATAACCTTTAATCTGTAATACAAGAATTACAGAATAAAGAAATTATAAAATTATAATGATTAAGAATAAAATTTATATTTTTAAAGAATTTATAAAGAATAAAATTACAGAATATAATTATTTATAAAGAATGATAAAGAATCAAAAATCCAGGTTGAGTTTAAATCAAAAAATTTCAAAATGTAGCAATTGCTCAAAAGACATAGATAATCACAATATTCCTAGCTTCACAGTATTATCTATGTCAAATAATTAAGAATTCATTCATAAACAAACATGATCAAAAACCTGAATAGGATATTAAATGTGGCACTCAAAATGTCAAAGGCCACTTATTACACGGAAAATAAGTGGATTTACTTAAAAGACCAATACATCATCTTAAGCGATCACGCAGAGTCTAATGTAACATCAAACTAAATGATTGCCAATTATGAAAAATAAGTCCTTTGAGCAAAATAAAAACTTCCAGAGGAACTGACGAAAGGCATAGGAACTCAACAGCAATTTAAGAAGCCAGATTTGAGTGGGAAACTAAAAACAACATTAATGTATCTTTGCAAGTTATATACATATGAATTTCACTACATATTCAATCTGATCTAAAAAGTCCCTTTTCCCTTTGTAAAATATTTCCTATCACATTCAGATCTTAGTACCCCAAAAGTAAAGAATTGACTCTACAAAAATGATGAGTAAAAGCCATAGCAACAATCAGTTGGTCTGTTTCTACACAGTACCATATTTCAGTCAAGTCTATGCTCTGGTCACTGATAAAACTTTCAAAGAATAATGCATATGGGAGGGAGGTTCTAATAAAAAAATACATTGCATGAAGTCACAATGTGGTTGTTTGTTGTTACATTAGAATACCAGAAACATTTGTCAGAAACAACCACTTTAGTTCATATGACGATTTGTTTTTCTTTCAGTGATTGATACAAATGATCCAAGAACCTTAAACTGTAACACAAATCAAATCTTTATTACTATCATAGACCAGCACATCAAAGGTAGCCCTTCTTTTAACTGTTTTAACTGCTGTGTTAACTGTTTTAACTGTTTTAATTCAGGATACTGCTTATAAGTGCTATGTGCTTAGAGCTCAAAGCACTGTTAGAGACCCCACACACCCATTTCACGGTCTGTTTCTGTCACTCCCCTCTGGGGGGAGATTTCAAAGTATTTCTTAGCAGAACTACCAGCTTTGTTCCCTATGCTATCCATCTGATAAACTCGTTTTTCTCGCCATGCACATGCATCCAAACTAGACTGTGTTGTTTTTCCATGTCATACTATATATGTAGGTATATGCATAATTTTGAATTTATTTTGTCATGTTTATGTAGTGTATATTGGAGGTGGTGACCCTTTGAGAGCTGTATGCAACAAAATTTCATTTTTATGTATACCGATCAGTGTACGTTCAAAGTGACAATAAATTTATTCTAACACTAACTGGTTGTTTATTGTATGCTGCCGAGAGCTGCATCTGTGAGATGACTGGCTGTGTAAATCTGATGAAGAAATAAATTTACAATAAAAGTGGAACAAATACCAGAACAACACCTGAGTGTTTGTTTTCTATATTGTATGTACAAATTATACTTTATATAGGCAACGACTCATTTTCTATGGTTCCTTCTTCTCCATATTGTTTGTAATAATAAAACTGATGGCATAATTTTTTTTAATGCTTTGGCCAAATAAAGCAGCTTGATTAATAAACATTTAAAGTGCTAAATGAAGCTTTTCATTCCGCATCATCTGAGTCACTCTCCAGTTGGCAAAGCACCTGCTACTGCTGGAATCTCTTATATGAAACTGACATTAACACTCTTGTTTTTGCCAACTTATTAACATTTAGCTCCTTCTTGTCACAGATCTTTCTTTATACTATTTTAAAATAAATGTCTGTTTTGAAAGTGAACGTGTCTTTCACAGTTCAGGAAGAAGTATAACTAACAGATATAAATCTGTAAACACACTTTTAGAAGTAAGGGAATAAAAAGAATTGTCAATGAATATTGATGGGGAAAAGTGCTGTATGACAATACACCTGGCTTTTTTGCCTTTAAAGAAAAGACTGTTGAAATTACAGATTAAATTATCTCATGCTCACTTGCTCTCATTACAGAGTTGCCTGGAGAAATGCAATCATGTATTCCAACATCATTCAAGTGTATAATAGAGCTTAGCCATGCTATCAAAATTAGATCTGCCTGAAGCAATTATAACATATCATTGTCAAAGATCACGGTAACTGTGATCTGGGTATCCAAGACAATAGATCTGGTTTCCTTCTTATAACTAAGATACTAACTACAAAAACCAATAGAGACAATTGTTTGTTTCTAGTGGAGTCAAACAATACAAGTGAAGGTTTATGCCAGGTTGTAGAAAAAGTCACACCGTTTTCTTAAAACATATACTAAAACATAAACCGAATGTATGTTACATACAGTACATATCATTGAAAGGTGTAGTGTAACATGACAGTCGTGATTAAAAGCAGTAGAACTTGCTTGCCTCATGGTCACACATACCAATTAGCTCCCAAGAGACAAATCTTACATGCAAATATGAGAATTGCTTTGTTTTGCACATGGCAGAGTAACAAAGAAGAATTTTGCAAATGGGGTCAGGATGATGAATAAGCCAGGTCCTTAATCTGTACCCTAAAGCTAATTAGCTTTTAGACAAGCAGTGTGGTGTCTAATGTGGCCATCATGCTGCTTGTCAAATAAAAACAGCTTCTATTCTTTGTGAGCAGTGATTTTTCCAGCCCCATTTACTTTCCCACTGAATATTTATTGTCTTGGATCACACATGTATTGCCAGCCAATATTCTTGTTTGTTTCTGCTTCTATCAGAACATCTGTGGTTTCTTCTCCCTTTCCCAAGTATCATATGATAAATGAGAAAAAGCAACGCACAGCTTTATATTATAATGTAGGCATTCAGCCTCTACATCAGAGGTTTCCAAACTTGCCAACATGAAGACTTGTGGACTTCAACTCCCAGAATTCTGGGAGTTGAAGTCTACAAGTCTTCAAGTTGCCAAGTTTGGGAACCCCTGCTCTACATGATGATAAGGAGAAGGATATATAACCTGCTTAGGCTATACATAAAAGTACACACCTGTTGGCCGTATGTTTTGGATGCCAGTATAAAAACGTATTCTGACAGCAGACAAGAAAATTTGGGTGGAAACCATCATACCTTCCCCAATATATGTTTAATCTCCCCACATTGAATATCTGACAAGAGGTTCTGAATATACAGTTTATATATAGGGAAATGCCATTCCTGCAATTTATCAGTGCAGAGGGAAACGTTCCTGAGCAGTACTTATATTGAAAAACTACCATGTTCCTAGGTAAATTGATCAAGCATTTTTTAAGTTTGATACTAGAAGGGTTTAGAAAATAAGGGAAGCTTACCTGTATTCTCCCAAGTAATCTGTTTATGATATCTGAGCTCTTCTTTGTTTTAGAAGATGGTAACAGCTGATAGACCCTCTCTGGTTCAGAAGCTAAACAGGATTGGGCTTTATTGGACAGGAGACCACTAAGGAACCTCCATGCCTGTGAAGTTAGATTGGGAAGCAAAAAAACCACAACCCCCACAATTATTGTATTGTTGGAAGAAACTGCATGGATGTACCTCTGTTGATTATGTGCCATCAAATTGTTTTCCGCTCCTAGCAACCATATATATCACTCCATTACAAATGAAAAATGTTTTATTTTTACAAACATTTAAAAATTGAGCTGTAGACCTTACTGTCAACAGATTTACTCCTGCAAAGAATGTAATCAAAGAAATGTTGCAATGTTCAGTAAATTTAGGAAAATACTTACAGCTCTTTAATTCATATACAAATACACCTAAAATACACTGCAAAAACAAATTGAACAGTTGCCCACATTTTAATTATAGCAAAAAAAGGACGAGTTGATAAGAAGATGAACACTCAGGGTGATAAACCCGGAGTTTATTTAGTGTAAGTGTATTTTTAATCCAACTTCAATAAGAAAATATTACTAACTTAAATTGTGGGCAATTTATACTCATTTTTCCCCTTTTTAAATACAGAAGAATCATTTCCCCTCAAAATACTATCTTTTTAAATCCACTTTTACATTTAAAAATTAATTCAGAGGGCATTGAACCATTAGTAGCTACTGTTTTTCTTGGCAGGATTTCAGTCTCTCCAAGTGCAAAGAGCAACCCCATGGTTACCGGGTAATTAGTTAAGCGATGAGGAATGGCAACCAACACTCAGAAAATGAAATTATTCAGGAACACAATTGCCCCATCTGCTATGCATATTATAAGATTCAAGAATAAAAGATGCTCCGTGTTGCATTTTAGATACACAAATCTTTCACTGGATGTCCCAAAGAGCCAATTATTACAAAGTCTTTTCAAGTTCTACCAATAGAATCTATTACTCTGAATAAGAAAGTGGTGGCATTATTGAGGGTTTTATATCTGAGAATGGGAGGTATGACAAGAGTGGCAGGTTTTATTTGGGGGCTAGTTATTGAGGCAAATTGGGGTTTGCTGCTGAATTTGAGCAGTGTAATTTTAGGCCTGATAAGAATGGAAATTGGAGCATTTTGTCTCCCATTTCTATCATTTTAGAGGAAAGAAAATGAAAGACCTTGCCACAAAAAATTACTTCCAGTCATGTACCATATTTTTTGGAGTATAAGACGCTCCTAAGTATAAGACGAACCTAGCTTTTGGGGAGGAAAACAAGGGGGATGGAATCTGCTTCTGCCTCCCAGCTATTAGCACACAGTACAGACAATATACACTGTTTGTAGTGTTACATTTCAGGCTACAGTTGTACAGATGCTGTTAAAATTGATGTGCTTTCTGGATGTACAGTTATTTTCCCTGTTTGCTGCAAGGAGGTAAATTGCTGGGAAGCAGAGGCCAAAGGTGGGGAACGGTGGATGGGTGGGGATACATTCAGTGTATAAGATGCACCCAAATTTTCACCCTCTTTTGGGGGGGGGGGGGGAGGAAGGTGCATCTTATACTCCGAAAAATATGGTAAGTCCCTCAACTTCTGAAAGTAATGACTTATGACCAGATTTTCCATCATGATCGTAAGTCAAGGACTACTGTATTCTAATGTAAGAACTGCTGAAACACTAAAGATAAAACAAGGATGAAAACAGGTACTATAAGATAATTATCTGAGATTTGCCCATTAAAAAAAACAAACCATCATGCTAATTCTTATTTTTGATGTCTTTTTCATCTAAACAAAACTGAATTATTATTCAGGTTCAGAATTCCAAAGGTTTGCCTTCAAGTCAAACTCAACCATGGTGAATGATATAGATCAGGGGTGTTAAACTCAAGGTCTGGGGTCCAGATTCAGCTGATGGAATGCTTAGATCAAGCCTGCGGGGCTGCCTGGAAACAAAGCAAAGGATTGGCCTATGGTGCCTCTGCCAGTGAAAACGGAGCTCAGGAGGTATACATGGCCCGCCTGAGCTGCATTTTCTCTGGCAGAGGGTTGCAAGAGGCCATCATGGTCGAAAACAGAGCTTGGGAGCCTGTTTCTGCTGGCAGAGCACTCGGGCCGCCACAGGCGCCCCTGTGACGTCAAGCTGGCTACACCTACTCTGGCCACGTCCCTCTTGGCCCCTGAGGTAAAACACAACCCTGATGCGTCCCTCAAAGAAATCAAGTTTGTGTGGTTCAAGTGGTTGATGCCTGAAGGGATGCTGGTATTCTGGGAGGGAGGAAGAGTTAGAATCAAAACAGTTGAAGAGGCGCATAATTTTCTTAAAAAACACTCCTCAATCCTGGATGATGATGAGATGGGAACGGGAGGGGCCACGGGTCCGCCTGCTGGTGGGGGGGAGGAGGAAGAGACTATAGCAAAGAGGCTCAGATCGCAAAAATAATTTGTTATATATATTTTTTTATGATGGTAATTCCTGTACGGATGTCAATAGTACAAAGTAATTGAATGTATAAAATAATAGGAAAACTTATGATTTTAAAATGTATGTACCCCTTCCTTTTAATAATTTCTTTTTAATGGAATATGTATGAAGACTCGGAGGCGGTCATCAAACCCGATGTGGAAGCTCCAAAATATTATCTAAGACCTTATCTACCCCTTTCCTGATATAAATTGTTAAAACCAATAAAACTTTTTTCAAATAAAAAAAAAAGAAATCAAGTTTGACACCCCTGATATAGATTATATCCATGCAATTTTCTGGGCAAAAGAAAAAAAAGTAGCTTGAATGTCTTTCTTCCAGTGTATTGTCTATTTTCATGGGTACAAAGAACTTATATGATTCCAGTCATCTTTCATTACCACTTTACACTGTTAGTCAGATGCTTCATATCATAATGTATTCATTATCTATCATGATTGCTTCAAAACTGAATTTGGCTCCTTAAATTAATATGGATTTGTCCTTAGGAATGAAAATCCACACAGGGATATTTTTTTTTAAACTAGCATAATGAACTTATCCAAAAATAATGGATTTGTTTTTACTGTTCATCTTGCATAATGGAACTTTATCTGAATTGATGTTTCCTGGTCTATCGGCTAATACAGAAAGCACAAATTACTTCCTTAACTCCCATGACTTAAATGAGCTTCATTTCATTACATTATGTTAAGAAAAATATTGTAATATATTCATCAAATTAAATGCAAAATAAATAAAAGTCATCCAAATTCTATGTTTTTAAACAATTATTGGAAACCCCCCCCTTACAAAACAAGTAAAATTCAACTTTATAGCAAGATTACATGTAACATTTTATGTGCATCCAATTTACTTATTTAAAAATAATATCTGCACAATCTTAGATTGTCACATTATAATGTGCATACAGTAGTCCTCAACGTATGACCAAAATTGATCCCAAAGTTTTCCTTTCTAAGCAAGAAGCATCCAGGCAGGTGAGCAGAGCCTCCCCCCCACCAAGATCTGGGCTGAACCCGGAGCAACCCACCTCTGCCTGATGGAGATGAGACAAAATTCACAGAATCAGTGTCAGTAAATGGGGATCAAAGAAATCAACACATTAAAAAATTTTAATCTGCAAATTTAATTAAATTATACATTTTCAAACACATGAATATTACATGAATAATTCCATCATCAAGACTCAGTTTTCAAGAAGAGAAAGTGCAAGTTTTCCTTTGCAACTCTCTAGTCTTATTAAGAAACCTACAAGCTGCAAAATGCTTCTGCTTCAAAAATTCAGGTAGTCCACAATATATGACTATTTCCTTAACAACCATCCAAAGTTATGGCAACACTAGAAAAAAAAATGACTTACTGTGGAATCCTCGACTTGTGACCGGTCCTCGACTTACAACCGGCCGCAGGTCTTCGACTCCAGCTCAAAAAGCCCGGCAACAGTGTTCCTCACGATTAAAATTCATGCAACTGGCAACTAGCATGTATTTACAATAGTTGGTGCATCTTAGGGTCATGTAATAGCCGCTTATAACCTTTCTGGAAGGCTCTCTGAGATGTAAAGTCAATGGGAGAAACCAGATTTGCTGAACAACCACTACAAAAAAGGTTGTAAAATTGCATGACTCGCTTAATAACCAAATCACTTAGCAACAGAGGTCATGGTCTCAATTGTGGATCAAGGACTATGTGTAGCTCGTCTCTAGTTTAGAGATCCCATATTAGAATTAGAAAATCCTAGAGCATGGATGGTCACTGCCTTTGAGTGGTCTCTTGACCTGATTTTCTTATACCCTAGAACTGGTCCACGGCATGCCAGAAACCAGTCCGTGCAAACAAGCGAAGCCCCATTCGCAGGAAGCAGGCAGCATGCGAAACCACACCCACTCCGGTCCTCCGAAAAACCTCTCCACACAACTGGCCTCTGTTGCCCAAAAGCTTGGGGGCCGTTGCCTAGAATCTCCCAGAATCAGATTACTATCATTGCTGAAACTCAAAAAGAATTAGTATTCCCATTACCTTCCTCTGACACTCCCTTCCAAAATATGATAGCTCGGTCACTAAAAACAACACTACAGAAATTATAGTCTTTAGCACCAAAAAGGTGTCATGGCTCTTTCAAGGAACTGTGACCAATCACAGCAGATAGCTTACATTAAGGTAAAGGTAAAGGTTCTCCTCACACATATGGACTAGTCATTCCTGACTCTAGGGGGCAGTGTTCATCTCCATTTCAAAGCCGAAGAGTTAGCGTTGTCTAAAGACATTTTCATGGTCATGTGGCTGACATGACTGAACAGCAAAGGTGCACGGAACGCTGTTACCTTCCCACCAAAGGTGGTTCCTATTTTTTTACTTGCATTTTTACATGCTTTCAAACTGCTAGGTTGGCAGAATCTGGGACAAGTGATGGGAGCTCACTCTGTTACACAGCGCTAGGGATTCAAACTGATGAAATGCCAACCTTTTCTGATTGACAAGCTCAGTGTCTTAGCCACTGAGCCACCACGTCCCTATCTTACATTAGATGAACTCAATACAAGGTAGTTCATATCTTTAGTAACCACTGTAAATGTTAAGGGCTTTATGCTGTTTATCTTTAAATAAAGAAAGGAAATCTTTTTCCCCCTGATGCAATCTACAAACACTAGACTTAGTTTTCTTAACTTAGTTTTCTTAACTAAACTTAGTTTTCTTAACTAAAAAACCCTACTGCAGAAATCTGAGAATATGTTTAAAGTTAAAAACAAAAAAAGAATGCATTAGTTTAAAATATGTGCATCTAGGATATCCTGGTCTCCAAGCTTTATAAGAAACAAGACTGGTATTTAAACAAGCTACATTCTGCAATTACAGGGTCCTCGTGCCAGGAGAGACATTAGTCATTTGCTTAGTAACAAACCAAAATGAAATCCTTCAAATTTGGTTTCCATACAATGTCATTTTGTTTTATAACTACATTTTTTCAAAGGTTTCTGTTTTTAAGACAAAATTATGCATAGTATTTAAATATACCACTTTTTTCTATATATAGACTTCAAGTTACTAAAATAGCACTGCTTAAGCCCATGGGTGGAAACCCAAGAGTATATAGAAATAGTTCAGGAGTCTTATATGAATGGTATGATAAAATATTTCATTTTACATGCAAATGCTTTGGGAACATCAGTATCCTATGGATTGTAGCCATTTTGCAGTTCAAACACCTTTAAAAGATAGTAGGCACAATTTCTGGAAAGCTTACTAAGTGTACTGATTTCGATGGAAAATTTCTTAAAATTAAATTTTCAAGCAAAGATTCTAAAATCACAAATACAACACAAACTATAAATAAACAAGAAATAAACACATTAGGGAAATGGAGCTTATAGCAACTGTGTTTTTTAAACATCAGTTTTGAACATCCAGCATAGCTGATCCAGTCACTCCAATTGAATTATACCTGGAAACAAAATAGCAGCTGGGCAGTTCTTGTAGCATAGGTAGTTCTCATTTAATGACTGACAGCTTAACAACCATTCAAAGCTACAACAGACTAAAAAAAGTTACTATATAACCTCATAATTATGACTTCCGGACATACACCCCTGGTCAAGTGATCAGATTTTGGGCAATTGGCAACTGGCTCACATTTAGGACAGAGAGCAGCATCCTGTGGTCACATAACTGTGATTTTCTATTTGGTTTTTCAGATAGAAAATGGCAAAAAAGACAGATATTGGATATGCTGGTCCCATTTAACAACCATGTGGTTTGCTAAACCACTATATGATTTGCTAAACAATTGCATTTACAATCCTCATAAAAACAATTGTACAATCTAGTCAGGTCATGGCCACTTAACAACCCCAATGACTTATAATCAAATTGCAGGACTAGTTGTGGTTGTTAAGCAAGGAGTACCTATAGTGGTATTATATGAGTGAATTAAGATGCACCCATAACTATTCAAGCTGCTGCTATATAATCCCGTAGTAATATCCTTCAAACACAGCTCCTTGTAGAGCACATTGAATAAGTTACAATAGGTTACACCTCCTGTTCCAAGATGATCACAACTGGCCATGAAATGTGCAAAAAGCCTTCATAGCCACATTGGCAACCTGTTCCTCAAGCAAATGTGATCACTAGACCAAAGGTGGGCGTGCAGCAGTCGAGATCATAAGTATTTTTTTTAGTCTGTTGTAGCTTTGAATAATTATTAAGTGGCAGGTCGTTAAATGAAAACTACTTGTACTACAAGAACTGCGCTGGCTGCTATTTGGCTTCCAGGTATAATTCAAAATACAAGAGTGATCTGAACAACTATGCTGGATGTACAAAGTTGATTTTAAAAAAGGCAAACATTTGTTACAAGCTCCACTTTCCTAATGTGCTTATTTCTCATATTGTTTATAGTTTGTGTTGTATTGGTAATGATCCCCCAATTGCAAAGTTGCTCTGTTTGGGAAGCACAACACTATCCAGAGCTAACAATGGAAATTGGCTAAAATTGCTTGGGATGGGGAAGGGCTGTGGCAGACCTTTTCACTAGGGTCATGGATTCAACCGCAATTATCCACAACTAAACCAAAGAAAAGGCTCCAGCCAGATGGCAAGAAAAGCAAATATATCCTCTTCTTTAAGAATAATTAGCCAAAATAAGCGGAGATTTGGTTAATGAATTTTAAACATCCATCCAGTTAGCAAACTTTCAATGGAAACAATTTCTTCTAACTTCAAAGAACATGGCAACAGCTGGAAATATTACTGGATTGCCGGATAAGTTGCAGATACCTTTCCATATAAGGTGAAAAATGTACTAAAGCTCTTAATGCCATATTGCACATCTTTTCCAGCCTATTCATAACAATCAGTTAAAATCTACACAGTTCTAAAGAAAATAGTAATTTTAATTGAGATATTATCAATGCATTCCGTATTTATCAGAATGTATCATTTATACTGACATCCAGCTTAATGTACTGGTTAAGACATCAGATCAAAAACCAGGAGACTGGTCCCACGTTAGGCACAAAGCCAGTTGTCCTTAGGCTAATTACTTTTTTTTCAGCCCTTAGGCAGGAGGCAAGGACAAATCACTTCTGAAAAACCTTGCAAAGAAAACTGCAGGCCATCTTGAATATCAAACATAATTGGGCGGAAATAAGGGAGGAATCATTTATATTAAACCGGTGACAGTTCAATTTTGGATCAGAATATAAGTAGTCCTTTACTTATGATCAGTTGCTTAGCAATGTTTTAAAGTTCCAATGGACCCCTCAAAAGCTTACAGTTTCATAGCTACAATGTCTCTCCCATCCTCCCCCGTGGTCACATGCCTGCAATTATGCCCATTGGCAGTGCTCCATGGTCAGATATCCATGATTTAAGAGATTCAAGTGGCGCCATGATTAGAGTGCAGCATTGCAGGCTACTTCTGCTGATCATGGGCTACAAGCAGTTTGGCAGATCGAATCTCACCAGGCTCAAGGTTGACTCAGCCTTCCATCCTCCCGAGATTGGTAAAGTGACGACCCAGATTGTTGGGGGCAATATGCTAACTCTGTAAACTGCTTAGAGAGAGCCATAAAACACTCTAAAGTCTAAGTATATATACCATATTTTTGGAGTATAAGATGCACCGGCATATAAGACGCACCAAGATTTTGAAGAGGCAAATTTTTAAAAAAGGTTTTTGCACTCTGCAGACCTCCTAAAAACAGCCCATTTTCCATGGGGCCAGTTTTTTTCAAAACAAATGCACAAATAACCTTTAGAAGGGGGGGGTGAGGAAAAAAAGGCTTGTTTTTTGCTCATTTCTGCCCTCCCTAGCCCCAGGAAACTCAGAAAGCCTCCTCAAGGCTTTGCACAGCCATTTTGGTGAAGGGGGCGGGGTTTCAGGAGGAAAAAAGTGCTGTATTCAGTGTATAAGACGCACCCAAATTTTCAGCCTATTTGTACTCCTAAAAATACAATGTGTAGAAGTCTAAGTGCTATTGCTGTTCCACACATCGCTCATACAATGATATCCATTGCCATTCTGTACACATCTTAACATTTGGGCTACTTTAACTTGCTAAACAAGTTATGATTTGTGCCTTCAAGTGGGATAGATCAAAACTCATCCTAGGGTTCATGTTTCTAAAAAAAGAACAGACTCTGGGAAAGAAAGCCTTCATCACAATGGAAAATATGCTCAGAAACAAAAAGAATTATCTTGCCACACAAATGCAACTAATTCAGACAACATTGTTAAGAGATTTTTTTTAAAAACTCAAACGACACAAAACACAGGACTTGTGAAATTAACAGATGGGATGGGGCTATAAATATCCTGCCCAATTTTTAACAAACTGTCTCCGAACAGCAAGTGGAGCAGAACATTCAACACCTGCCACCCCCACCAACATTATTTTCCTATGGTTCTTCTAAAGATACTATCCTTCCATTTTATGCTTTGTAACTCTGTAACACACTGGAAAAGCAATTTTCATCAAGGCAATCCAATTATTTTGAAAATAATAACCTATGTATGTATACTGTATATTGTATGTACGACCTAGTATTAGAAAAAGAAAAACAGATAATACTATCTTTTTTCCTTACAATATTAATTGCTCTGAGCTTGCAATCCATTTTTTTAATTTCAATTTATACTGCACCCAATTCAATGACTCTGTGTGGCTCATAATATAATGTACCATAAAAAGTCCCAATACGAAACAGAGTAAGATGGAATTCAATCAAGGTATACAATCATAAGCAAAAATAAAGACATGCTCAACAAGAAGCCCCATCCATCTAAGCCCAAGACCTGAGGTCTTCAAAACTTTGCAGATCACCATTAGGATGTAGTCCTGTGGATTTCACTGTAGTGGAAATTAGTGCTATGACAGAGAAGGCATGTTTCTTGGGTCCAAAAATACAACATTGTTTAATCAAAGGTATCCAGAGTATGTCAATTCTCTTAGCACACACTGGTTGGGCAAAAAACATGGGAGGCAGGTGATTCCTCAAATAATCTGGCCCAATGTTATGTAGGGCTTTGTAAATAATAACCAATACCTTGAATTGCACCCGGAAGCATACTGCAGTGAATATAGAGGATGGTTTTAAATACAAAGATCTGCTGCAAGGCAAAAAAAATGTAAATACATATTGAGCACAGATCAGGAAAGTGATTTATGAAAACCATTTGGATAACCCACACATTCACCTCAATGAGACTGAGACAGGAAATCACACTATTATATATATAAGTGATGTCATTGTAAGTTTAAAAAAATGTAATTGTGCCACTTAGTAGCAAGCAGTTCCAATGTTCCTGGTTGCCATCCTTAAAACAAAGACCTCACCTAACCATGACTTGAAACTTCCTGCTGGCTTTCCCATTGACTTTGCATATTGGAACTGGTAGGGGAGGTTGCAAATCCCAATCATGTGACTGTGGGATTCTATAATATTGTAAGTATGAGACAGATGCCAAGTACTCAGATCAAGTTCATGAAACATGGGGACCTGGAACAGTTGTGAGTACAAAGCAGAGGTTTTATTCAGCAGGTTTTGACAGTTCTGGAGAACCAGTAGTGGAACTTTTGAGTAGTTCGGAGAACCAGTAAATCCACCTCTGACTGGCTCCCTCCCATCTAGTCTCTGGCTCCCGAGTCCCACCTGATATGGGGGAAATGGGGATTTTGCAGTGATCTTCTCCTGGAGTGGGGAGGGAATGGAGATTTTACAGTATTCTTCCCCTGCGACACACAGCAAGTAAAAAAATTTGAATCCCACCACTGGTACAAAGATTAGTTGTAACTGTCAATTCAGTGCCATCATATGTTCAAACAGTTGCTGAACAAATTTATTAAATGAGGACCACCTACATACTAAATCATAATCAATATTCTTCATTACTTAGTACTGCTTCATGTTATATAAACAATGAGCAAATGTAGTAGGTATAAACCAATATGCTAGAAGTATATAATTCCTGTGCCAAGTAAGAGAACAGTTGATTTTCCTGCATATTTTTCATTACCCAACTAGATAAAATTATCAGTGCTAGAAGCAATGTTTTTCTTTCTGTTCATATATAAGTGGCAGAGAGAGCAAACCCCACTACCTTCTAGCATTAATGAGGTTCCTAGTTGAGCAATGAAACACCAAGAAATCAACCGAACTCAGAGAGCATCAATGAACCACCAATATAAACCTTTTTCAGACCTATCTTTAACTAATAAAATCATATTCAGAAAAATATTTCATATATGATATTTCAGTGTCCAAGGTATCCATCTTGAAATCTTTTCAACTAGTGTAGAAATTTAATATTAAATAAAGAATCTTCAATAGTAGAGCCATAATTATGTAAAATTAAATTTTGTGGTTGTCTGATCTTCTCCAAGCTTAGGTTTTTTTCCTGCAGATATTTCATTCCCAGGCCAGATAACATCATCAATACATGGGAGAAAACAGTTTGCTGTCTGTGTAAATAGATAAACAATCATGAAAGGAACAATGTTAATTAAAGATCAAAGAAGAAGCCATAGTCCAATCAAGATTGTCAGGGCATACTAATACATAAGCAACTAGCAAACTTCACTCTCCTTTGCACTGATTAAGTTACATATACTGATAAACAATTGCAGAAAAGAAAACAACAACTCCCAAATAAGGAATCTCTATTAGGATGAATGCTTTTAACCTTTTCATTAGATGAAATGTTGTAAACTAAGAAAAATTAAAATGCAGATATAGTTTCCTTAAGGATTGTGTGTCTTATTAACTGTGGGAAAACTGAACCTGTATGAGACGACTGGAAGAATGCTTTTGCTATTCCATCACAATAATTCAAATACAATACACATTTTAAATATAAAAAGTGACTTCATAAGCAGCCCTGTTTAAAAGGGTCAGGGTGGATTTGATTTAAATCAAGTTGATTTAAATCACGATTTAAATCACTAGTAAAAATCAATTCAATTTAAATCAATTCAATTTAAATCGTAATTTTTAAAGAGCAACTATCATTTCTCTCCCACAGCAGCTCCTCCTCTGACCCACTGTTGATTCACCGACAGTCCCAATATTGCAGAATATATAGCTTCATGCTACTTAATTAAGCTCCATTTCATGCTGAATTAACTAAATTATTAATGTATCTTAAATAGAAAACTATCTTTAGATAGATTTTTTTTACTTCAAAAGCATTTTATTAAAATAAATTTGATAAAAATTTTAAAAAAAATCCAATTTAAATAAAAAATCCAAGTTATTTAATATATTTAGGGATAAATATATAAAGAAATGTGTATGTGACATTAGTTGACTGGGATTGTTTATGGAGATTGTTTCAGCTGTTGGCTGAAAAACCAAATTATCTACAGCATATTAGATAGACTGTATGATGCCATGAAGCATACATAAAGGTATGAATGTTTAATATATCAAACACACCATAATAAATAGGGAATACTTGCAAATTATATACGTGGCAAATTTAAAGCAAGAAAATGGATATGTATAATGTTGAGAGAATGTTTACTGAAGATGTGAAAATGGATGAAGACATTTGAAAATTGGTAGTAGATTGGTGTGACATGGTCTGTTATGGGAAGTAAACCTTGGGAGTAGAAAGCAGAAGTGCTGGCTTCTGCCCACGTTTTCAGACATGCGTTTCCCACTTCGTTATATGAAAGGGAGAATCTGATATGGCACAAGAAGCATAACATTTGATTGTGGTGGAATAAGTTGCTTCAGAAGTGTTCATGGTAAAATAAGAGCAGACAGGTTGAACTGAATGGCTAACAAATGAGCAGAGATAGAATACAAAAATGATTGAGAGGTCCTTGGTGCTCTCTGAGCATGCTTGCTTTCTTGCAGATGTTTTATTACCCAAACTACGTAACATCAACAGTGCACTGATGTTACTTAGTTTGGATAATAGAACGTCTGCATGAAAACAACCAAGTTCAGAGGACTTGCTTAGAGACATGTTTGTTCCCATCTTTAAATTGATTTAGTCTTTGCGATAATGAGGACCCCTCATTTCAACCCTGAGCTACAAATATTCTTCTTTATTGGTACAAAAATAGTGGTCAGTGGGGAAAAAAAGCAAGTTAGAGAAAAAAATACTACTACTACTACTTGTAGAATAAATCTGTATTCATTTATTGCTGGACCCATCTTTTGTTTGGCCACATACACATTTTCTACTCTATGAAAGCTAGAAGCCCTAGTCTACAGACTACATTACAGACCAACAAGTAGAGACCATGTTATCTATATCCCACCATTAAAAGCTGCATGCAATGTATTGAAGCACTTAGGATACTTAAACATTGCAGTTCCAAATTGTGGTCAAAGAACTGTGAATATCTGAAAACTCAAATGCATTTTTTAAAAATTAGCACTTTAATTTGTGATAAACTCTATTCTTTTTGTACATTTGTATAGATAGAAATAAATATAGAAGTATGTATTATTACAAAACTTGCACAGAATCAAATGTACTTTTCCCCAAAGGTGCTTCTTTTAAATAAGACAGAAATTATATTTAATTCCAAGTTTAGCAAGTTAAAGCCCAATTGCATTCTCTCTGCGTAAGCTCAGCATTATCATAAATAAACCTGTCTCCAAAATACAGATATCCCTATCTGACCACTAAACCCAGTAAACAGATAAAGTAACTGATATCTTATTTATATACTGCCTTTATTATTTGTCTAAACAACTCAAGGCAGTGAATGCACACAATCTGCCTTCCTCCTATTTTCTCCACAACACTTGTGAGTTAAGTTGGGTTGAGAGAGAATGACTGGCCCAAGATCACCCTATTGATTTTCATGCCTAAAGTGGGACTAGAATTCACAGTCACCTGGGTTCTAGCCTAGTGCCTTAGCTATGAGCAGGGAGTGAAGTGTATCATATAAAATAAAAGGCCTCTTAGGTCTGAAATTAGGAAATGCCTAATAATACACAGCTTTAGACTGTTTACAAAACAATACAATACAATACCAGAGTTGGAAAGGACTTTGGAGGTCTTCTAGTCCAACCCCATGCCTAGGCAGGAAGCCCTATACCATTTCAGACAAATGGCTATCCAACATCGTCTTGAAGACTTGCAGTGTTGGGGCATTCACAAACTGTTCCACTGACTAATTGTTCTAACTGTCAGGAAATTTCTCCTCAGTTCTAAGTTGCTCCTCTCCTTGATTAGTTTCCACCCATTGCTTCTTGTTCTACCCTCAGGTGCCTTGGAGAATAGTTTGACTCCCTCTTCTTTGTGGCAACCCCTGAGATATTGGAACACTGCTATCATGTCTCCCCTAGTCCTTCTCTTTATTAAACTAGACATACCCAGTTCCTGCAACCATTCTTCATATGTTTTAGTCTCCAGTCCCCTAATCATCTTGGTTGCTCTTCTCTGCACTCTTTCTAGAGTCTCCACATCGTGGCAACCAAAACTGAATGCAGTATTCCAAGTGTGGCCTTACCAAGGCATTATAAAGTGGTATTAACACTTCACGTGATCTTGATTCTATCCCTCTGTTTATGCAGCCTAGAACTGTGTTGGCTTTTTTGGCAGCTGCTGCACACTGCTGGCTCATATCTAAATGGTTGTCCACTAGGACTCCAAGATCCCTTTCACAGTTACTACTATTGAGCAAAGTACCACCTATACTGTACCTGTGCATTTTGTTTTTCTTGCCTAAATGTAGAACCTTATTTTTTCACCGTTGAATTTCATTTTATTAGATAGTGCCCAATGTTCACGTTTGTCAAGATCCTTCTGTATCTTAAGCCTATCTTCTGGAATGTTGGCTATTCCTGCCAGCTTGGTGTCATCTGCAAATTTGATGAGTTCCCCATTTATGCCCTGATGCAAGTCATTGATGAAGATGTTGAAGAGTACTGAGCCTAAAACAGAGCCTTGGGGGACTCCACTGCATACTTCCCTCCATGTAGATGCAGTTCCATTGAGGACTACACCTTGAGTGTTAGTTGATTAGAAGTCACAACATCCAAATTATGATGAATGCATCATTATGCAGCTCATGCAAATGTTAAAATTTGATCATTTTATATTACCAACCCAAATGATTGGAACTATGATACATGCAATGTTATTTGTTCACCTTGTGTCCCAACTCCAATTGACACAAACATTACTCACGTCATTTTTGTTTTCTTCCCTTCTATTTAACATCCCAAGCTTTATCCTATGATTCTATACATACATATATTAATGGAATTCTTTTTCGCCTTTTCATGAAATCTTTTTCAGCGCCTCTAGGGTAGCCAAGTCATGTGGTAAAACAAACTGCAAATTGACCAACTCCATTTACATTTTTCATGTTTGAGTGAATGTTGAATGAATCATTTAAATTCCTTAATAGGTTTGTTTCTTGCAGCTATCAAGTATACAACTTATTCATATACCCCAGGATAGACAGGTTTTCCAAGAACATAAAAATTCTATTTCATATGGACAGGGAAGGGTTGGTTACAAAAGAGGCTATTAGCACAGTTTATGAAAATATAAGGGCCTTTGATTGTAAATGGAAGAACACAGTGTTTATCATTTCAGTTTACAATTAATACATTTCCAAATATTTGATTATAAATAATCATTGTATGCATACATAAAAGTTAATTATTAAGCATAAAATATATTTAATCTACATGCCAATGCTACCCGTTCTCTGATTTTAATAGGGTTAGCTTGCAAAAATTCTGTTATTCCAGGATTTCTGTTGTTTAAAAGAAACATATACATTTGTGATGATCTAATGTGAACAGACTGAATTAATTATAAAAACATGTTCTTCTCCCCTCATCTTCCATCTGTATAGAATAGGAATTTCCTTTTGAGTAGACAATGTATGCAAACAAAGTTCTTGTAAACTGTCAACTAATTTATATTTATATAACAGACTAAACAGGTTAAACAGCTTGAAACACTGCTTTTTAATTCTTTAAAATCAATATATCCTACCCACATATCCAAACCTAGATGCCTTGCTTTCAGTCCAAACATTTGAATAAAACACTCTAATGTTATTCATCTGGAATTCTCCACTTTAACTCAATGGAGGGCATGGAGTCAATTAAGGGCAGGTTGATGAGCGAGAACAGACAAGACAATAATTCCATCCATATGGAGACCACCAAGGTTTGAATATGCAATGGAGACTCACCTGGCAGAGGATTTATAGCTACATATGTCAATGTTTGTTCCAGGTATCTAGAGAATTCACATTATATACTACACACCAGGATATGTTATATAAGACCATAACAGTACATAAAAGTAAATATTTTGAATGCTCTTTCATTATTAGTGTATGAACATATTTTTTTTCTACATTTTCCATATCATACAGCAACACATAATACCAAATAAATGAAATTTCTTCTGAAGTTCCTCTGAGACATTTAGACTGGTTGGATCAAATTGCTAGGATCTTTCTTATAAAATACCAAACTATTGTCACCTAAAACACCTCCTCGGTGCTCTAGTTTACAGAGCCCAAAGCATTTCAATTTATTGAGCCTAGCAAAATAGGGTGCTTTGGAAATTGAATTGAGGATGAGGAAAATGAAACAGGATACTTTAGAAATGAGAAATGAAACCACAACAAAGCAAGTCCCAGTTGCCATTTGAAAAAGCACCTTTGGCGCAACCATGTTCTGGATGACTGAGAATTTCCATAGACATGCTTTGGCAATCTTTTCATCTTGGTAAATCTCATAGCTGTTAGGAATTACCATGGTCTAAAAAATACTATGCAATCTGGAACCACCAGCTTGAGATGTTATGTTTCTACCCAAGAGCCTTGGTAAGAAACTTTGATCTTTTCTGGATTTCCTTTGTTGGGTATTGCACTGCGGAAGCAGGCCTATTGGCCCATTTTTTTGCCTTGCATTACTTACAAAGAACCTTCTGCTAATTCCCAAGAAATAAGCAAATTAAGTATCCATGCATTGTGTCACTTTTCCATGTACAAAACAGGGAAAATAAGCCTTTCCTATCAATCCCCTGGGTGAAATTCAAGCGTCAATTCAATGCATTAATCATTTCCCCTTTGGGATGCCAAAACTAGCTCTTTTCTGGTCCATTGTTGTCACATGGTTTAAAACCCTCTCATTTTTGTCCTAAGTATGTGAATACATTTGTTTTTAGGATGCTACCCACTACAAATAAACTCACTTTTAATTAATATATTAGAAAATGAACCTAGTAAAACTACTGATAATTAACAAATAATTCTTGGTAATTAGATGTCAGCGTCTAACAAAAGGCAATTATTACAAACCCTAAATTTAAAACATGTTTTTTCAAAAGATTTGCTTCTTCCCATACTATTATGTAGAAGAGAACATGTATTTTATAATAATTTCTATAGACAAATTAAGAATGTGCATTGCAATGAGAAATTTACATGTGAAATAGTGTATCGACATGAATGGAAACGATGGATTTTCAAAGGTAGAAAGGAATGGAAGGGAAATGGTGATGGTGTTGGTGCAAACTCCATATATATAGCAATAGCATTTAGACTTATATACCACTTCACAGTGATTTACAGCCCTCTCTACGCGGTTTACAGAGTTAGCATATTGCCCAAGAATCTGGGTCCTCATTTTACGAAACTTGGAAGGATGCAAGGCTGAGTCAACCTTGAGCCGGTGAGACCCAAACTGGCAAATTGCTGGCAGCCGGTGATCAGCAGTAGCAGCCTGCAGTACTGCATTCTAACCACTGTGCCACCATGGCTCTTATGCTGCTCACAGTGATTCTGAGTAGACAACAACAGGTTAAAAACATTATATAAAATAAGACACAAAACAACCAATTTATAAAGCCTATATATGAAAGTTTGTTAGCTGGAAGGTTGTAGTTGAAGACCCAAATACCACACAATGAGATGAGCTCCCATTCTTGCCCCAGCCCGTCAATCTAGAAGTTCAAAAGCATGCAAAAGTAAGTAGATGAATAAGTACCACTTGTTGATCATGGGATTTGGTTCAAGTGGGTGACACCCGAAGGGATGCTGGTGTTCTGGGAAGGAGGAAGAGTGAGGATTAAAACAGTTGTTGAGGCGGAAGCCTTTCTTAAAAAACATTCCTCTGCCCTGGGGGAAGATCCAGGGGAGACGGAGGGGGCCGCGGCCCTGCCCGCTGGGGGCCAGGGAGGAGAAAAAGAAGATACAATAGCCAAGAGACTTAGATCGAAAAAATAACTTTGCCTTGATTTTTCTGAACAATTTTGCATAATATTTGTATCTGGATTTTTTGTAAATGTCTGACAGCATGGAATTGAGAATTTAGGTATATGTACTTGCTTTTACCTTGTAGTGTTATGAAATATGTTTTTTTTTTGTTATTTTATTACTGTGTATTTTGAGGTCTCGGAAGGGCCGACGACTCTGACGTGAATGCTCTCAAAATTTCTTTGTATCCCTTACCCTATCCTATAGAAAAAATCTAAAACCAATAAAACTTTTTCAATATAAAAAAAAAAATAAGTACCACTTGTGGGAAATTAACTGTGTTCCATGTGCCCCAGCATATAGTCATGCTGGTCACATGACCATGGAAGCATTTTTGGACAACACATCTCCTTCAACTAGGAAATGGAGATAAGCACTGACCCCCAGAGTTGCACATGACTAGTCAAAGGAAGCCTTAACCGTATAAAAATGAATCTATTAGGATTTATTTACTTTAATTTAATGCCTCTACTTTCCTTAAATTGCAATTTCTTTCTATACTTTGCAAAAGTTGCTTATCCAAAAGGGAATAAAGTATACACGTGACATTAGTCTTGTAGTAACTGCGTGACTCTATGTTTTAATTAAACCTTAGGCAACTGAGTCTATCTTTCTTCCCTGGCAGGGCTACTTTTTATGTGTAGAAATAATATACTTTATTTGTAAACATGTTAATGTATACAGGTGGCAGGAGTCCAAAAATCAGAACAGATTTAGAGAAAAAGTTCCTGGTGGCTTGCCAGTTATAGGGGCAAGAAGAAAAAGAGACATCAATCTTAATAGAAGACAGATGGGAATAGACACATGTGAATAATTACTCTGTCACAACATCAGATGCCTTAAATAATAAAAGCATCACCAAGTGCTCAAGAGGTACCAGAGAATCAGATTAGTTTACATTTATGCAGAGTCTATATCTGCATTGCAACTTTCATGATCCAGCTTCAATCTGTGTGCTAAATAAATCTATGCTTATCTTTGTGTTCCCGGTATCTAGAGAGTTTATATTATACTAAATATCAGGAGATGTTATACGAAATTATAACAATACATAAAAGTAAATGTTCTTTGTCACCATCAAGTATATTAATGTCTTCTCTGCTTAAGAGAAACATCTGAGAAATACAATCTTCCTGCTTAGAGTACTTATAATTAAATACATTCCTGAGAAAATTTGCATTTTTTAATCTCATGTACTGCTTCCTCCAACATTTGGTTATTTTGTATGTCCCCGGTGTACAGTTATTTATTCCTATAAATGTTGAATCTCCACCTATATAACCATCAGAGACTGTCAGAAACGAGTTCTAAGACATGTGCTGTTTTGGATGTATACGCTACATACTTTTTCTTTGTTTTACAAGCCCACACACAAACACACCCCTCTTACTGTGCATCACAATTTGGAAATTATAAACAATTGTGCAAAATCCAAATACCAAAGACAAAGAAAGATGAGCTAAATACCATAAGTAACAAACCAAGCAAGCAATCCTCTTTTCAACTGCATTCAAGTCCATAAAAACAAACTCAATAAATCTCTTCAACCTTTGATAAGGGAAAACCCATGAACCAATTCCAGGGAAGACTTAAAGATTACTAAATAGTATCTCTCTTTCCTTTTCACTTGCTTTTAGAATACCCACCACACAAGGGAACCATTATAAACTACAGTAAGAAAAATATTTACAAGCCAATGTAAACTAGATACCCCGTGAATCAGTATTTGTACAGTTCAGGCACCAAGGATTTCCCAGCAGCAAAAGTTCAGAAACATTTTTATAACAACAGGCTTATTTTTAGTATCTTCTTGGATATTTTCTGACAAAAAGGCTGCGGTGAAATTAACCAGGCACTCTGGGGGAACGAATGCCTTGCTCTGAAACAATGATAACCAGACGTTACCACTCAAGATAATGTAAAATCACTGCAGAAATTAAAGCAATAATGCAAAGTATGGCTGTCCTGTGCACATTGGCACATGAATGTTTCACCACATATGCAAGAAGCACTGCTGTGAGATCGGCAGAAGTATAAACTGCACAGATAAAAATGATAAAAATGTATTTCTGAACTGCTATTATTCATTACACTGGCCCAATGCCAAAGATCCCTAATACATCACAAATTAGAAGAAGTGAAAAGGAATTACCTTTAGATTATAGTCTTTAAAAAGACAGGATTTTGACTCAAGAGTTAAACAGTGACATTGAGATGTTGAAGGTAGAATAATTTGTTCACATAGAACAAGGAAAGAGGAGCTAGCCAAGTCCATTTGTTGTGAAAATTATGTTGGGTGAAACAAGCCTACAATGCTAGCTTGTGCTATGTGAACGATATAGTCAAGCTAACTATGGGGAGTGAAGTAAGTCACTGCCACGTTAGAAATTCAGGAGGATCCTGTGCTCCTAAACCTGGTTTGTCATGCACACAACTTAGAAATGTGGTGAGGTTTATGAAGACGATTGTTCAAGTTCTGTCCAAATTCAAGGCCAAGGCACAAAAGCAATGCAACAATGGTATTATTACACATGGACATTGATATTCCTGCCATTCAAGCAGACAGTCTAAATGAACGGAAACACACACACACACACACACACACACACACACCTATGGAGAGTCTCAACCATCCAGGTCATGGTTGTCCCAAAGGTGCTTTTCAAAAGGCTCCTGGGCTTTGTTCCCCCCCCCCCTTGAAAACGTTTCGCTTCTCTTCCAAGAAGCTTCCTCAGTTCCAACAAGAAGCTTCTTGGATGAAATGCAAAACGTTTCGGGGGGAGGGGGGCAAGGAAGTCCAGGTTCCTTTTGAAAAGGACATTTGGGACAACCACGACCTGGATGGTTGAGAATTTCTCTCGCGCGCGCGCGCGTTTTCGTTCATTTAGTCTGCCTGCTTGAATACACACATACGTACACACTCTGACCAAGACGGAGAATACAGAGCAAGAAAAATACATCTTTTTAAACAACCCGGTCGCTTTCGACGGAACTATCGCTGCCCGCAGCAAAGGAGAACAAAGTAACTAACGTGGTTACTTCGAGGCTAGCCCAACCTTCTCCAAGTCCACCCCGCTGGATTTGTGGCCGCAGAGAAACACCCTCGCTTTTAAAGGGAGAAAGAGAAGCGACCAAACCTTCACGAGTCCCGAAGTAACCAAACCCATTTAGGCGAACCCAGCCCCAGGCAACTCTTGAAGGTTAAACTCTTGCCTTATCTTGGACCCAAAGAATGACGCCGCCTGCCGCGCCTTGCGGGCTTTAAAAGACTCGCCCTTTTACGGAGTCCTCGACTTCAACCCCCCCGAAAGTTTCTACTTACAGGCGGCCACGCCGTCCGCGCGCCTAAAGAGAGCCACCCCTGAAGCTCTCTTGAAGCGCCCGAGGGCCAAAAAGGCAGCCCGCCGTTCCCTCCGGCCAGCGCTCCGCTTACCTTCCGCTCGGACGGTGGGGGGGGAGGACGCCGCGTTCTCAGCCCCGAGGGTCTCTTTCCCCCTCCGGGATGGTAGAATCCCAAACCCAGCCAGCTGAGCCAAAGCCCGCCGCAGTCAAGGCTGTTGCTCCGAAGCCTCCGGGAGCGCCGGCTCCTTTGCAAAAAAAATAATAAACCGAGCGGCGGGAGGGAAGGCGGTCTCTCGAGCCTGAAGTTTGCTGGAAGAACTGACTCCTCCCGGACTCGGCTCTCGTGCGGTCGCTTCTGACAAGAGCGAGCCTCCTCTCCCCCCCCCCTCCTCCTCCTTCTCTCTCCTCTGAAGCGCTCCTACTCCGCCTCGCCCCTTTTCACGCCCCACAAGCTTGCGGGCGGCGTGAGGCGAGAGGAAGGGGGCTTGCGAGAAGTGGGCCTACTCGCCCCCCACGTCTCCGCGCTCCTTCCTTTGTGTTTTTTCCATGCGGCTGCGTTAAAGATAGTCGCCTTTCCCCGTCCTCCGCCCGGATTGGGTCAGCCAGCCTTTCTAAACAGACACCGAGGAGCAAAGGGGTCTAGAAGATGATATTTATTCCGGTGAATGACCAGATGAAACAAAATATATGCAGAATGTACCGGTTCTGTATCCGGAAGATTCCAGGTTGAATCCCCAGCATCTTCCCTTTCCTAAAATTGTGGGTGTGTTACGTTTTTGTGCTGATAAATACATAAATAAAGGGAGACTAGTATAGATCTATTTAAAGCTATTTAGCTCTCAGCAGCTAGCCATACCCTTACTGGGATTTGAACCTGGGTAGTATTACACTTTAGGCAGTTGTAATTGCCACTGAGCCACAGGTTCTCCTCCTTGATCATACATGTGTGTGTGTGTGTTAGGTGTTGAGCTGATAAAATATGCTGACACAACATTTCGGCAAAGACAATCTCATTCTTACACGGAAAACACCCGAATACAACAAGACCAGAATACCTACACCCATTAAAATCTACGAAAATATATATGTGTGTGTGTTAGGTTTTTGAGCTGATAAATAAATAAGGGAGACTAGGATAGACACAAGCATATACATACATACATTCATACATACATACATACATACATACATACATACATACATACATACATACATACATACATTCCACAACACCCTGTTAGGGCCCCAATTAAGGGAGGAAGCATACTGCTAAAACTAACACATACACACACACACACACACACACACTCCCTTTTCTCCTGTGGAAAGTTATCACCCATCCCTCTCCCGGAAAAATGAAATATCCTAAGAAATATTGAAAAGGCAAAATATTACATTTCTTACACAGGAACAGGAAACAGATAGGTTGAACAGATGGGCTGAACAGATTATTAAAAACCCTGCAAGCCCCTCCCTCAGCCCTTCTCTTCCTCCCCACCAACATTGAAGCATGTGATCACCTTTTCTGTTCAGGACTCAAGCCATGTGGTCCTGTCCACCATTAAACCATCTTTCCAAACAGCGTCCATGTCTCCAGTCTTTTTCCCAACTTGGTGCCGAACCCAAAAGGCCTTTTCTTTCATCACTCCTATCGTTAAAAAAAACCTTGTATATAAATAGGATTTAGTCTAGGTTCAGTTTTAACTGATAGTAAAAACTCTTGAGGCTCATTTTTATCTAAAGCAAAAATTTTATCATTCTCCCTCACCCACCAATCAAATGTTGGGTAAAACAAGCCTCCATATTGTCCCAAAGGTGCTTTTTCAAGAGGCAATTAGACTTTCTGCTTTTTCTCTGAAGATGTTTCACTTCTCATCCAAGAAACTTCTTCAGCTCAGAACTCAGAACTGAAGAAGCTTCTTGGATGAGAAGAAAAACATCTTCAAAGAAAAACCATAAAGTCCAGTTGCTTCTTGAAAAAGCACCTTTGGGACAACCATGACCCTGATGACTGAGAATCTCCATAGACATTAAGTCTGCATGTTAGCTTATGCTATGCATGTGATCAAATCAAACCACTTTAATTATCATGGTCAGGGGAGGGAGGAAAAGTGTGCCATAGTCACAGACTTTGCTGTAAAAATGACTCTTAAATTGAGGCTTGCAGTTTACTGTATTGTACAAACATGGTGTCTGCTAACTTGTATATAATAAACCATAAACTAGCCAACATTTTAACTTAGTGTTTGCATAATAGTCTATGCAATAAGACTTTTAGCTGCTATATAAACTCTTATTTAACTATGAATTAGGGTGCAACACAATGACAGTCAAAACACTAGATGGATTCTCGGAACAAATTGTTTTATAAACTAGCAGGATAAAGCATTCTGCATAGCTAGCATAAATACAGGTAATTCTCTAAGACTATAATTAGGACCAGAATTTGCATTGCTAAGCAAGGCTGTTATTAAATGACTCTTGTCTGATTTTTATGACCTTTTTTTGCCACCGTTGTTAAGCAAATCATTGCAACTACCAGTATTAAGTGAGTCACACAGTTGTTAAACTAAGCTGTCTTCTCCAATTAACTTTGCTTGTCAGAAGCCATCTGGGAAATTGCAGATGGCGATCATGTGAATCATGGAACACTGCAACTGTTGTAAACTCTGTTACTTCCAATGATATGGACAGGTTGCGTAGGCGACTGAGAGCTACCACATGTTTATTGGACCCGTGTCCCTCCTGGCTTGTACTGGCATCCTGGGAGGTTACACGAGGCTGGCTCCAGGAGTTAGTCAACGCTTCTTTGAGTGAGGGGTTCTTGCCGGCTGTCTTGAAAGAGGCGGTGGTGAGGCCCCTCCTCAAGAAGCCTTCGCTGGACCCAGCATTGTTAGTAAATTATCATCCCGTCTCCAACCTTTGCTTTTTGGCAAAGGTTGTAGAGAGTGTGGTGGCACAACAGTTTCCATGTCACTTGGAGGAAATTGATTATCTGAACCCGCACCAGTCCGGCTTCCGGCCCGGCCACAGCACGGAGACGGCATTGGTCGCGTTGGTGGATGATCTCTGAAGGGCCAGAGATGGGGGTTGTTCCTCCATCCTGGTCCTATTAGACCTCTCGGCGGCTTTTGTTACCATCGACCATGGGATCCTATTGCATCGACTGGAGGGGTTGGGGGCGAGGGGCACCGTTTTGCGGTGGTTCTCCTCTTACCTCTCCGGTCGAGCGCAATCTGTATTGGCAGGGGGGCAGAGGTCGACCTCGAGGCCTCTCACTTGTGGGGTGCCTCAGGGGTCGGTCCTCTCGCCTCTCCTGTTCAATGCATATATGAAGCCGCTGGGCGAGATCATACATGGGTTTGGGGTAGATTACCATCTGTACGCGGATGACACCCAGCTGTACATCTCTACCTCAAACCACCCCAACGATGCCGTCGAAGTGATGTCCCGGTGTCTGGAAGCCGTGCGGATCTGGATGGGAAGGAACAGACTCAAGCTCAACCCATCAAAGACTGAGTGGCTGTGGCTACCGGCGCCCCGGTTCAACCAGCTGACTCCATCACTGGCCATTGGGGGCTAACATCTGGCTCCCATGGATTGGGCACGCAACTTGGGCATCCTCCTAGATGCCCGGCTGTCAATGGATGACCATGTGACAGCCGTGGCAAGGGGAGCGTTTCACCAGGTTCGCCTGGTGCGCCAGTTGCATCCCCTATTGGACCGGGATGCCCTTCGCACAATCACTCATGCGCTTGTGACGTCCCGTCTAGACTACTGTAACGCTCTCTACATGGGGCTCCCCTTGAGATGCACCCGAAAGCTGCAGCTGGTCCAGAATGCGGCCGCGCGGGCAGTTCTGGGAGTCACTAGATACTCCCACGTAACACCTCTCCTGCGCAGGCTGCACTGGCTGCCTGTGACCTTTCGGGTGCGTTTCAAGGTGTTGGTTATTATCTTTAAAGCGCTCCATGGCACAGGACCTAGTTATTTGCGGGATCGTATCCTGCCCCATACGTCCCTTCGGCCGATTCGCTCTCACAGAGAGGGACTTCTCCGGGTGCCATCCACTAGGCAATGCCAGCGGGCGATGCCCAGGGGAAGGGCCTTCTCTGTGATGGGCCCGACCCTCTGGAATGACCTTTCCCCTGACATTAGAACGACCACAGACCTCCGCTCCTTCCGCCAGAAACTCAAAACCCACCTGTTTTATCTAGCCGGCCTGGCCTAATTCCATGCTTCCCGCCTCAGTTTGTAATTTTAAATTATGTTATTAGGTTTTTAAGATTTAAGTTTTTAATTTTTATAAATTTGTACAGGGGATTATTTAATTCGATTTTAGTTTATATGTATTGTTGATTGTCATAATTTTAATTTTTACCTGTACACCGCCCCAAGTCCCTTCGGGGAGAGGGGGCGGTCTAGAAATCCAATAAAATAAAATAAATAAATAAATACATACATACCATATCATACGTATAAGGACTGGTCATAAATCACTGTTTTTCAGTGTAGTTGCAACTTTGAACAGTGGCTAAATAGTTGTCAATCAAGGACTATTCATGCTGCCTTGTTATCTCTGTCTCTAGGGACTATTTAATCACAACTATGCCTTTTCTGTGATTATGCATGACAAGTAAGCTTGGATCAACCTTTACTTTCAAATTAGAACTAGTCTATATATTCTAGAAATACTACTATACATCTACTTTAGGCTCTTGTCCAGTGCATCTTTAATCAAGATTCAAAATTTACCTAAGGCCAGTGTGTCTTCTAAATTTGAAGAGGCTGCCAATATCAATTAGTCAGCATAACCACATGAAATTGGAATTACATTATTAGCCCATTCCTGCAAGCTCAGAGTTCATTATTATATTTCCTCACACAAGGCCATATGTGGAGATGAACCCTACAAAGGAAACTACTATAAAAAAATAAAAATCAAGGGAAAGAAGCAATGTATCATGTTGATTCATTTGGAAACATTTAAGTTGGAAACATTTAAGTTGGAAACATTTAAATTGGAAACATTTAAGTTGGTCTTTATCAGTTCCCCCAGCACCTGGAGGAAACTGTCTATCTTGATTCGCGCCAGTCCAGCTTCCGGCCTGGGTGCAGCACGGAGACGGCATTGGTCGCGTTGGTAGATGATCTCTGGAGGACTCGGGATAGAGGCTGCTCCTCTATCTCAGCGGCTTTTGATACCATCGACCATGGTAGCCTATTGCACCGGCTGGAGGGGTTGGGGTTGGGAGGCACCGTTTTACGGTGGTTCTCCTCCTACCTCTCCGACCAGTCGCAATTTGTGTTGGCAGGAGGGCAGAGGTCGGCGTCGAGGCCCCTTATGTGTGGGGTGCCTCTGGGGTCGGTCCTCTCGCCCCTCCTGTTCAACATCTATATGAAGCCGCTGGGTGAGATCATCCGTGGTTTTGGGGTAGAGTTCCATCAGTACGCTGATGACACCCAGCTGTACATCTCTACCCCTAACCACCACAACGATGCCGTCGAAGTGATGTCCCGGTGCTTGGAGGCCGTGCGAGTCTGGATGGGGAGAAACAGGCTCCAACTCAACCCGTCCAAGACCGAGTGGCTGTTGTTTCCGGCGTCGCAACATAGCCAGTTGGTTCCATCTCTGGCTATCGGGGGCGAGTTATTAGCTCCCGTAGAGAGGGCCCACAACTTGGGCGTCCTCCTGGACTCTCGGCTGTCTTTGGATGACCATGTGACAGCCGTAGCCGGGGGGGGTTCAGGTCCACCTGATACGCCAGTTGCACCCCTTTCTGGATCGTGACGCCCTACGCACAGTCACTCAAGCCCTCATCATCTCCCACCTGGACTATTGTAACGCTCTCTACATGGGGCTGCCCTTGAGATGCACCCGGAGGCTCCAGTTAGTTCAGAATGCGGCCGCGCGGGGGATTCTTGGAGTCTCAAGGTACTCCCATGTAACGCCTCTCCTGCACGAGCTGTACTGGCTGCCTGTGGCCTTCCGGGTGTGCTTCAAGGTTTTAGTGACCATCTTTAAAGCGCTCCATGGCATAGGTCCTGGTTATTTGCGGGACCGCCACCTACCACATACCTCCCTTCGACCTGTCCGCTCCCACAGGGAGGGCCTCCTGAGGGTGCCGTTGACCGATCAATGCCGGCTGGCGACTCCCAGGGGAAGAGCCTTCTCTGTGGCAGGCCCCGCCCTCTGGAATGACCTGCCCCCTGACCTCCGTACAATCACGGACCTATGCCTCTTTCGCCGGGCTTTAAAAACATACTTTTTTCACGTGGCCAGCTTGGCATAGTCCTTTATTAGTGATTTTTAACTTGGGTTTTAATTATGAATTTTTAGCACGGGTTCTTAACTTGATTTAATTTATTTTAATTATATTTGATTGTATTTATGACTTCTGCTTTTATTATTCCTGTGCACCGCCCTGAGTCCCATTGAGGAGAGAGGGCGGTATAGAAATATAATAAAATAAATCAATAAAATAAATCAATATCAATCAGAATAGAGCTCAAAGGGACATTTGAGATCTTCTAGTCAAACCCCGTACTCAAGCAGACCCTATACATCTATTTTCCAGCTAGCAGATCTATGAGGGTGGTAGCTATACTAAGCTAATGTGCACTAAATTCAGCAAAACAATGGCAAAGTTAAAGAATCCCAGATGGAATCTTGAAGGATATTTGAGTTGTAAAAGCAAAGAATCTGAAAATAACCATATAACAATTTTGTTCTGCATCCTGAAATGTTTACCAAAACAAACTAGTACAGAATTAGATTAAATGTGGCATTCATTCCTCAATGACATAATCCCTAATATATGTTTTTATAGTACATTAAACCACTCCCGCCACTGTGTAGTGTTGAGGGCAAGACTGTCTCTCCGTTGGAATATTTTGGCTTTCAATGTAACCACTGTAAGATCAAATTTCAGTTAAGTTTTTATCAAAAATATCTCTGACTATCATTCGAGATGAGATTCTGCCTCCCCTGTTTTTTACGCTGCCATTTTTTCTTGCCACTAAACTGCTGTTCCACAGTCTTTCAAGATTACTTTTTGTAAATACTTTTTGCAAATTGCTATTCTCTAGAAGTATACATGAATAGTTATCCGAACGGAGTAGATATCTATAGAGAATCACTGATCTATAAACAGCAGCCTTTTCTGGAAAGAGTTCTTATTTTTATCTCTGAAGATGGGCACGTGCATCTGGACATAAAAGAATATAATTGAATTTCATGTTTGATTTGAGTTTTATTATTTAATGTGATTTTCCTAGGCTCCAATTTGCCTTCATTGTTGGTTTTTCCTGAATTCTGGCTTGCTCAATGCTTCAGATATAGTCTTTAGTTCATACTTTCTTCTTAGTCTGCCTATAGTTTGGTTACTTCACATTTTCATGACGAAACTGTAATTTTAAAGTTTATCCATTGGATTGTGTTGAATTTTGTTTTATCTGGAGGTGTCTTAGGCAGAATCTCCTCTCCCCCAGTGATTTATATCACTCTAGGATCATCTATGTAACTTATCAGTAATATGTCACTTATAATCACTTTTATTTTTGCATACCAATGATTGGATTATTTTGTAAGATACTGTATATCTTTAGTGGGGATCTTTACCCTAGTAATTTCTTGTTCTTTTCTTGCTGGAGAAATGTCTTGTCTAGCTTTCTGTATGGTATTTTCTTATAATTTGGTTTTAGGTATTGATTATTTTACTTATTTACTGTTATAATGGATTGTTGTATGCTGCCCAGATACACTTTCTGTGTGATGGATGGCCAAATAAATTTGATAATAAATTTGCCCTGAGAGTGTTGAAGCTCAGGTTTTTTTGTTCTGTAACAAAACAAAGAAAATGTCAGAGTTCCCTATACTAGAACATTTCAAGTTTAATAATTCTTCAGCATTGCCAAAAAGGAAATAACTTGTTTGCTATATTAAATTGCTAACCATGATGCGAGGAAAAGATAGTGCAAATAATTCTATTATTTTATGTTACATGGAAAGCAGGTACAAAAATCAGCTAATAATTTATTTTTAGTGGGGGGGAAATTGACCTAATTCTTACACTATATGTGTAACACACTAAAACATGGTTTACTAAACTCACTTGCCTAAGTTGATGTAACTCACTGAACTCTAAACTAACTCCATGGGTTGAATTTACATAACATACAAGTGAGGCTTGGCTATCTTGTGAGGATTAAAAAGAAATAAATCATTTTTATTTGATTTGTTTTGTTTTTGGAGGGTACCCTAGAACTAGGATTTGGGTTGAGGCTGATATGATAGACTACTCATTAATTGGTATCATAGTTTTGAATGTTTACTTTAGTAGCATTCACACTAGTCTATAGATACCTGAATCAGTGCTAATTGAAGAATTTTATTTCACAGAAGTATACTGAAAGGCTGAATATCATGTCCTTTATCTGTATAATGGAATTCAGCAATCTCTAGTTCTGGGCTTCAAACCATCACCCATTAGATTTTTAATAACAGAAATAGTTATACATGTTTGAAACATCTTTAAAATGTAATTGTTAAAAGGCATTTCATAAAACCACATTTCTTTATGCCAGAATTATACTTGTCAGAAGAGATATTGATTATCAGGTATATATTCTAGGGTCCATCTAGGAAGGACTGGTCTGCATTACTATGTAATCAAATATCTAGCAATGAGATGTCTTTTTACAGCAAACTAAAGCTTTATAAAACAGATACTCGCAACCAGATGGCTTATAATTCAGAGAGTATATGTTGCAAGTTGCTCTTGCAGCTAAATAATGGGAAATCATTTTTTAAAAGTGATTTGAGCCGGAGAACCTCATAGTATTAATATTTTGGGTTAGAATAATAATAATAATAATAATAATAATAATAATAATAATAATAATAATAATAATAATAATAATAATAATAATAATAATAATAATAATAATAATAATTAATAATAATAATAATAATAATAATTTTAATTTTATATCCCGCTCTCTCTCCCCAAAGGGACTTAGCAACAGTAGCAGTTTTATTACCACAGTTTTAAATTGGAATTTAACTCCACATAGTTTTGAAAAATTAAGAAAGTTAATCCAAATAGAATGAAATAATTTATGTGCAGATATACTGTATTTTTTGGAGTACAAGATGCACCTTTTTTCCTCTAAAAAGAGGCTGAAAATCTGGGTGCGTCTTATATACATTGAATACAGTATTTTTTTGCCTCCTAAAACCCCGCCCCTTCACCAAAATGGCCGCGCACATACTCTTATGGAGGCTTCCAGAGAGCTCCTGGGGGCTGGGGAGGGCAGAAATGAACAAAAAACAGGACGTTTTTGCCCCCGCCCAGCCCCCAGCAGCACTTTATAAGCCTCCATAAGGCTATGCATGCAATTTTTTTGACCAAAAAATGGCCCCTTTTCTCTCTATCCCTCTACTTACCTACCCCTCTCTCTGCCTACCTACCTACTTTATTTCTCTCTCTCCCTCCCTCCCTCTACTTACCTACCTACCTATCTACACTCTCTCTCTCTCCCTACCTACTGTATTTCTCTGTCTCTGTCTCTCTCTCTCTCCCTCCCTCCCTCCCTCCTCTACCTACCTACCTACCTACCTACCTACCTACACACACTCTCTCCCTACCTACCTACTGTATTTCTCTCTCTTTCTCTCCCTTTCTATCTACCTACCTACTTTTTTCTAAAATTTGCCTCTTCAAAACCTGGGTGCGTCTTATACTACGGTGCATCTTATACTCCGAAAAATATGGTACATAAATTATTCAGAGTATGAATTTTACTGTATACTAAGACCTTTATGAAAACAAAAACTTGAATTCTCTCTAATACTCAGTGTAACCTTTTACTAGCTGATGCTCTGGCATTGCCCGGGTATTTATAGACATCGAAGCATTTATCAGATAGGGTGCCATTGAGAGGGGCCTTTCTTCCCCTCTTCTGGAAGATAGATAGATAGATAGATAGATAGATAGATAGATAGATAGATAGATAGATAGATAGATAGATAGATAGATAGATAAGAAAAATAAATTTGCTTCTCAGCCACTTGTTTATGTCCAACACCTAGTTTTCAACAGGAAATGAGACACTTTAGTACCATTATTTCCTCCCATGTTGCTGGAGTAGCATGAGAAGATCCTATGCTGTAACTGGACCATGAATCTCTCAGTTCAAATCCATATCCATAATACTATAAAAAATTCCCAGGAAAAGAACATTTAGAAAAAAGGAAGATACATCTGCATAGCTTCTATAAGAAAATCTAATTGGATAATTATTTTTATAACTTAAATTGTTGGATGATTTTATTCTGGATAGTGTATGTTTATATATTTTGTAAACTGCTGAGAAGCTACTTGATAGCAGCACCTTAGGAATCTAACTTTGTAAATATGCAAATTTTGATGTGCAATGGCTTAGAATCAAATTTGCACTTTCCCTGTATTATGGTTTAAAAATACGGCGGCAAAAAGATTTCTAAGTTCATGCAAAGACAATTAGGCAAATAAAGTGTAAAAATGGATCAAAGCCAATGTTATAGTCCATTAAGCAATTTAGTTTCGGATTTGGTTTAGTTATTCCTGGCGCTAACTCAAAAAATACACAGTATTAGGATTTATCAAAAATGAACAACATTTAATTCTGGTAATTACCAGTCCCAACCTGAACCCATTTTAAAAAGGCCAAATAACATGAAAGATTGGACCAATATGAAAAGACTGTGGATGGTTAAAATGATTTAACGAAGATTGCTGTACTGAGCCATAATGTCGTGCTTTGGGGTTTTACTTCAATATATGAACCCAATCCAACTGCAGTTTATAAACTATGTGTGAGTCAGGTCATTCTGGATTGTTTAATAAGGCATGGTAAAATAAATGCAAAGGAATGTAAACCTATCTTAGGGAATGGGGAAGGATTGAGCAAAGCATGAAGGGGGCATTTTCAGAAAAGATTACTCAGCTCCTGAGGAAAAAAAAGTATGAGAAAGAAACTTACAGATAACAGAGTTGGAAGGGACCTTGTAGGTCATCTAGTCCAACCCCCCCTCCTACCCCATCCAAGCAGGAGACCCTACACCATTCCACCTTAAAATACACACACCCCTTGATATTATTTTGGGGCAGAGAGAATTTAAAGATTCTACTCAGAAGGATATTATGGAAATGGAAAAGGTGCAGAGGAGGGCAACCAGAATGATTAGGGGGCTGGAACACCTTCCTTACCATCTGAGGCTGCAACGGCTGGGCCTCTTCACTCTAGAACGACGGCGCCTGAGAGGTGACCTGATTGAAGTCTATAAAATCATGCACGGTGTGGACAAAGTAGAAAAGGAAAAACTGTTTTCCCTATCACACAACACTAAAACTAGGGGGCACTCCATGAAACTTTTGATAACTAGACCTCAAACAAATAAGAGGAAGTACTTTTTCACCCAGAGGATCACTGGTCTATGGAACTGCCTGCCAGAAGAAGTGGTGACAGCTGTCAGCCTCGACACCCTTAAGAAAGGATTAGACGAGTTCATGGAGAACAAGGGTATCAATGGCTATCATTATGGATGCCTAAGGACACCCTCCAGGTTGGAGAGATAGGCAGGATATCTCTCAATGCCATTTGCAGGGAATCATAAGCAGGTGAAGACATCTGCTTGGGAATACCCTGAAGCAAATGGGGAGCCACTGTGTGAGACAGAATGCTGGACTGGATGGGCTGTGGCCTGTTCCAGCAAGGCTGTTCTTATGTTCTTACTATTCTCCCTATAACAATAAAGATAATCCCTCAAACAGCTGATAACAAACCACACTTAGAACAATTTGTAAACTGAGCTACTGTTTTGGTCAGAACCCCTTAGAAGAGAAAAGCTCATAGGGGTCAAATATATTTCTATTGAATCAAAGTCACTTACTTAAGTAGGTTATTTTTTAATGAAGCTATTTATTTATTGTGACCTTTAAAAAAAAGTTGTTCCTCTAAATTTCAATTACATTTACATTCAAATATTTCCTACAACCAGCCCAAGATGTTCTTCGTGGTGCATGTAACCTGCAGCTAAATTCTGGATGCCAGGTTTAGTCTGGCAGCCCCAAAAAGCACTGCTTTCTAGGAAACTACAAGCATGAGCTAAGGTTGATGGGAAGGATTATCTTGCCTTGAGGTGTCCCATATTGCAAATAGTCTCTTTGACATCATGTCTTTTTCAGACAGCCTTTTTTGCTGAGAGAGACTTCGTGAATAGGAAAATGAAGACAGATAATGGGTGACAATGCCTCTTCCCTCCTGATACATTTCTGAAATGTCACTCAATGAACTGGCACTTACTTAGACTACAGAAGGCACACTGCCTACAAAGTGGCACCTTTCCAAATTGCTATTAGGGTATTTGCTTAGCTTTAGCTAACAAAGAGTTTGGGCAATGGTTGGGCAAATCTCAGTGTTTTTATCAAATGCTTAGCTAGGAAAGTTATGCTTCTCTCGGTTAAGGTTGTTATTACAGGTTTGTCTAGTCAAATGACAAAATATAAAAATCCAATGACCCTCCACAACTCTAGAATTTCCAGTGGAGTTTATGCAAGCTAAGCCTTAATTTGTTTAATCATGGTTTATAAGCCACACTTCCGAAGGTCACCAACAGGCTAATTCACAAAGAAACCATATTTTGATTTAATGTATTGTGTAAACCCAGATTCTAGATGCGTAATTATTATATCTAACATAGTGAGAACTTTTATTGATTCCTCGTCTGTCACTTGACATCTTTCTGTAGCTATGTCATCAATAGCTGTAGGCTTATGACCTGATAATGACCAGAATGCTAATTTAATAAAATCTTTGATATCTCTAGCATCTAGAATTTCAGTTTATTTCTTTCATCTATGTTTGGCTTTCTTTGAATCGGTTACTATCTGTCCACTGGCATCTTTTAGCATACTAATTTGAGGATGTAACCTAAACCACGCTCTTGGGTAATTCTGGTGCAGGAATACACTATTGGTCAGAACAGTTCTAGCATTTTTTGCTCATCCTCCCCAGGAACACCATTATCCTGAGACATCATAGCACTTGTGGACTTGTGGGCAAAGCTATTCTTAGAGACTCTCCTCCCCAAAATTGTTTGTACATCACACAAATTATATTAATAATAATAATAATAATTTTAATACTTATAAACCGCTCCCTCTCCCCATGGGGACTCGGGGCGGTGCACAGGCAGAATAAAAACAGTAAAAAATATACAAACAGTACTAAAACCAAATTAAACTTAACCCGTGCTAAATTTCCCACAAAACTAAAAGCTAAAAGCTACCCAATAAAACCCCAAGACAGGGAGACTATCCCAGGCCGGCCAGACAGAAAAAGTGAGTTTTTAATTTAAGACGGAAGGAGCAGAGGTCCGTGGTCGTTCTAATATCGGGGGGAAGGTCGTTCCAGAGGGCTGGGCCCGCCACAGAGAAGGCCCTTCCCCTGGGCGTCGCCCGCTGACAAAGTCTAGTGGACGGCACCCGGAGAAGTCCCTCTCTGTGGGAGCGAATCGGCCGTGAGGATGTATGAGGCAGGATCCGATCCCGCAGATATCTATAGATAGATATTGTTAAGCTTAATAGCTAACCTTATTTATTTACATACATATTTATTTATTGAATAAATTATAGCTTTTTAAAAATACGGAACAGTTTAATGCAACATCAGAGGTATGCATACACACTGAATTTTTACATTTTACTAATCATAATTTACTTAACCCAAATTACTTAACTGATTAGAATCATTCAGGGGTCAGGGGTGTCAAACCTGTGTCGTCACAGTGGCGTCATGTAACGTATTGGGACTTTTTTCTCTTTTGCTAAACTGGGCGTGGGTATGGCCAGTGCGTGACACATCTGTCCGTGAGCTGCGAGTTTGACAGCCCTGCTCTAGGTTATAAGCTAAGTTTAACTAAACCACAATGGATAGTATCACACATTACAGTAAACTGAAACGAATACATTATTAGTATACATAGTGTGAATGCAACCACAGGAAAGAGAAATAAAAGTTAAGAGAATAATTAATTATGGTGCAATGTATTGGAAGTACTTTGTTCCAAGTAAATACATAGGATTACAGCCTAATTCTGCTAATTTTGCTTCTCATTTTCTTACTTACTACAATTGTAGTAGTACTACAATTGTGCTCATACAATTTACACCGAGCCACAAAGTATCCAACTGCATTTTGCTTATGTTTCATAAACCTATCACTTGAAAATAAATGGGTTAACTAAGTAAACTGTATTTAGATTAACAATGCTATACAAGCACAATATGTCTTTACCTGATGCCTGATAGAAATCTGTAATGTGTCTACAATAGTCAAAAGCTTCATAAAAGTATAACACTCTAGCTCACGGGTGTTAAACTCACCATGTCACGTTGATGTCATGTGATATATCACAATGTTTTAGCCTTCGCAGACCTGGGATGAGCGTAGCCTGTACATGAGGCATCTGGCCCGTGGGCCGCCAGCTGTAACCGCATTCTAATCGTCAGAGTAGAGTAGGCAAAGATGTCAACCAAAGGAAAATTCACAAGCAGGAAATCTAGTGCTAACCACTAGGGACACTCCGCAGGGTCATAGTCAGGTGCATCCTGAAAAAGTAGATAACCATCATGACTACTAGCCACTGATTACCCTATGCATGTCGCTTTTCTCTCTTTTAGAAGTTCCTAAGCTTGTGATAGCTGTATATTTTGTGGAAGTAAGTCCATGACTGCAGTTAAAAGGAAGTAAAGTTGACTTTTTGGAGATTTTGGCTTCTCTATTCTTCAGCAGCTGGACGAGAATGGAATTATTAGGAAAATTAACAACCTTAATTAACAATCTTGATTAGGTTCACAGCTCACAAATATCAAGTACATTTATACATAGCAAAGTATATCAGGATTATTTAGTTTTCCAGTCTCTCCAGGTTTACACTAGCAGTGGATATATATAGCTGTATCGGCATAAAAATGGGTGTAATGGAGTGGAGAATTAGACATTCCAAAATTGAACTGTATATCTGATGTTTGTTTCTAAATCAAACTGCTGATGGAATTTGTCAAAGAAAACCTCCTGAAATTGATTACTGCTTTCTCCTTCATTAAGTAATTATTGGAAAGATAATTACCGTATTTTTCAGAGTATAAGATGCACCTTTTGTCCTCTAAAAAGAGGCTGAAAATCTGGGTTTATACATCGAATACAGCATTATTTTTTTTTGCCTCCTGAAACCTTACCCCCTTCACTAAAATGGCTGTGCATAGCCTTATGGAGGCTTCCAGAGAGCTCCCGGGGGCTGGGGAGGGCAGAAATGAGCCTAGAATGGGCCATGTTTGCCCCCCCCAGCCCCCAGCAGCACTCTATAAGCCTCCATAAGGCTATGCGTGCAATTTTTTTGACCATAAAATGGGCCATTTTTTGCTCGTTCCCCCCCCCCAAGCACTCTGCAAGCCCTCCCAAGGCTAGTCATGCTTTTTATTTGAAGAAAAACAGGACCGTTTTTGTGAAAAATGGGCCATTTGGGGGAGGTTTGCAGAGTGCAAAAAGGGTTTTTTTTCCCTTTTAGAAAGCTGTTTAGTTAGAATGGCTGATGAGAATTACATTGGTCAAGTGCTGTGCCTGCAGAAACAAAGCTTTAGGTGCTACAGCAATTTCCTTCTCCAGCACATGGGTAAATACATCTGGAAACATCTACCTACTTACCTACTCTCTCTCTCCTTCCCTAGCCTATCTACTGTATTTCTCTCTCTCTCTCTCTCTATTTCTCTCTCTCTATTCCTCTACCTACCTACCTATCTACACACTCTACCTACCTACCTACCTATCTACTGTATTTCTCTCTCTCTCCCCCTCTATCTTCTACTCTGAAAAATACGGTAATTATCTCTCTATCTTCCATTCAGATGGTCGTGGGGAGAGGCAGGTCCGAGGGGAGGCAAGTTCCATCCTCCCGGTTGGGGACACGTAGCCGTTGGTTGCAAATGGTCAGGTGTCACAACCCCCGCAGGCTAGGTGGTCAGGGCCTGAGGCTGATGTTTTGTAACGCCAGGTCCATTGTCAACAAAGCCCCCCTCATCCATGACCTTGTGTCAGAGGGGGAGCCGGACCTGGCTGGAATAGCGGAGACCTGGCTGGGCCACGAGGGTGGACTCCCCCTCGTTGAAATGTGCCCACCAGGCTACCGCGCTTTTCATCAGCCCCGGGCCCTAGGTAGGGGTGGTGGGGTGGCGGTCATAATAAAGGAAGATCTTGAGCCGAGAGAGACCATTGTGCCACAGACCACCGGTTGTGAGTCCCTCTGCGTGAAGTGGGGCCTAGGGAGGAAGTTGGGCTTGCTGGTTGTATACCTGGCTCCCCGCTATGTAGCAGCAGCCCTGCCCGAGCTCCTGGAGGTGATCACTACGGTGGCAGTTGAGACCCCCAGACTTTTGGTCATGGGGGACTTTAATCTGCCATCGGTGGGCGAATCATCCGTGGCAGCTCGGGAGTTCATGGCTTCCATGACGGCCATGGACCTGACCCAATTAATTCAAGGCCCCACCCACGAGGGTGGACATACACCGGATCTCATCTTTGTCTCTGGCCAATGGAAGAGTGATCTGGGTATAGGGGATATAGTCATCACGCCCTTGTCATGGTCAGACCACTCACTTCTCCGGCTCGACTTTCCGACCGCTACTCCCCTCCGCGGGGAGGCGGAACCAGAGCCATCGATCTGGTTTCGCCCCAGGCGCCTTATGGACCCGGATGGGTTCCAGACGGCGCTTGGGCCACTTCCTGTACCCCTGACCCGCGCCCCGATGGAGGACCTCGTGGCCGCATGGAACACTGCGACCACGGGGGCCTTGGATCGGGTCGCGCCCTTGCGGCCTCTCTTGTGGCGGCGAGTCGCCCCGGCTCCTTGGTTTACCGAGGAGCTGAGGGTGATGAAACGCCACAAGAGATGCCTAGAGAGAAGATGGAGGTCTACCCGTTCTGAATCGGACCGGACACAAGTAAGAGCCCAGTTACGGACTTACATTGTGGCGCTGAGAGTGGCCAAACGTCATCATTGTGCCACTCTCATAGCATCCGCAGAAAACCGCCCTGCCGCCCTGTTTAGGGTGACCCGCTCCCTCCTTCAACAGAGGGTGCGGGAAGCCTCGCTACAGGGCAGAGCAGAGGAATTTGTGACTTTTCTGCAGGAGAAAATTGCTCAGATACAGAACGAGCTAGCCCCCATTGATGGCCCAGTGGGATGCCACGAGACAGATCTTGTTTGGGAGGAGTTTGACTCCGTTACTTCCGAGGATATGGACAGGCTACGTGGGCGACTGCGAGCCACCACATGTTTATTGGACCCATGTCCCTCCTGGCTTGTACTGGCATCCTGGGAGGTGACACGAGGCTGGCTCCAAGATGTTGTCAACGCATCCTTAAGTGAGGGTTCCTTGCCTGCTTCCCTAAAAGAGGCTATGGTGAGGCCCCTCCTTAAGAAGCCCTCTTTGGACCCAGCTTTATTAAACAACTATCGTCCAGTCTCCAACCTTCCCTTTTTGGCGAAGGTTGTTGAGAGTGTGGTGGCACAACAGTTTCCCCATCACCTGGAGGAAGTTGATTATCTAGACCCGCGCCAGTCCGGCTTTCGGCCCGGGCATAGCACTGAGACGGCATTGGTCGCGTTGGTTGATGATCTCTGGAGGGCCAGAGATGGGGGTTGTTCCTCCATCCTGGTCCTATTAGACCTCTCGGCGGCTTTTGATACCATCGACCATGGTATCCTATTGCATCGGCTGGGGAGGTTGGGGGTGGGAGGCACCGTTTTACAGTGGTTCTCCTCCTACCTCTCTGGCCGATCGCAATTTGTGTTGACAGGAGAGCAGAGGTCGACCTCGAGACCCCTCACATGTGGGGTGCCTCAGGGGTCGGTCCTCTCGCCTCTCCTGTTCAACACATATATGAAGCCGCTGGGTGAGATCATCCGTGGTTTTGGGGTAGAGTACCACCTGTACGCTGATGATACACAGCTGTACATTTCTACCCCAAACCACCCCAACGATGCCGTAGCAGTGATGTGCCAGTGCCTGGAAGCCGTGCGGATCTGGATGGGAAGTAACGGACTCAGGCTCAACCCGACCAAGACCGAGTGGCTGTGGTTTCCGGCTGCCCGATTCAACCAGCTGACTCCATCGCTGGCCATAGGGGGCGAACATCTTGCCCCTGTGGATGGGGCGAGCAACTTGGGTGTCCTCCTGGATGCCCGGCTCTCCATGGAAGATCAAGTGACAGCCGTGGCCAGGAGGGCGTTTTACCAGGTTCGCCTGGTTCACCAGTTGCGCCCCCTATTGGATCGGGACGCCCTTCGCACAGTCACTCATGCTCTCGTGACATCGCGACTGGACTATTGTAACTCTCTCTACATGGGGCTTCCCTTGAGGTGCACCCGGAGACTTCAGATGGTTCAGAATGCAGCCGCGCGGGCAATCTTGGGTACCTCCAGATCTGCCCACATAACTCCACTTCTGCGCGAGTTGCACTGGCTGCCTGTCGTCTTCCGGGTGCGCTTCAAGGTATTAGCCATCATTTTTAAAGCGCTCCATGGCTCGGGACCTAGCTATCTGCGGGATTGGATCCTGCCTCATACATCCTCACGGCCGATTCGCTTCCACAGAGGGACTTCTCCGGGTGCCGTCCACTAGACTCTGTCAGCGGGCGACGCCCAGGGGAAGGACTCTCTCTGTGGCGGGCCCAGCCCTCTGGAACGACCTTCCCCCCGACATCAGAACAACCATGGACTTCCGCTCCTTCCGTCTGAAACTAAAAACTCATCTTTCCGCTTGGCCGGCCTTGGGTAGCCTCTCTCTACAGGGTCTAGCTGTTTTAATTGGGTATTTTAGCAGGTTAAGGGGATTTTAGCACAGGCCCAGATTTAATTTGTTTTTAATTGTATTTGTATATTTATTGTATTGTGGTTTTAGTTTTCCCTGTGCACCGCTCCGAGTCCCTATGGGGAGAGGAGCGGTCTATAAATTAAATCATTCATTCATTCATTTCATCTACCTACCTACCTACCTACTCTCTCTCTCCACCTACTTATCTACTGTATTTCTCTCTCTCTCTATTTCTCTCTCTCTATCCCTCTACCTACCTACCTACCTACCTACACTCTCTCTACCTACCTACCTACCTACCTACCTACCTACCTACCTACCGTATTTATCTCTCTCTCTCTCTTTTCCTTTATCTACCTACCAAACTACTTTCTCTCTCTCCCTACCTACCTACTGTATTTCTCTCTTTCTCTCCCTCTCTATCCCTCTATCTACCTACCTACTTTTAAAAAAAAATTGCCTCTTCAAAACCTGGGTACATCTTATACTCTGGCATGTCTTATACTCCGAAAAATATTGTATTCTAAGAGCTACTGTAGCTGCCCAGTATGTTTCCCCATCAATGTTACTTCATTTTGTGTTGAGCACAGTTTATCAGCGATGCTTACTTCCAAGCCTAGTGAAATCTTTTAGATTTTACAAAGGAAAAACAAAGCTTCAATGTGCTAGAAAGATTTGGGCACAGATGACACAAAATAAGTCTAGACATCAAATTTGCATTTTAGCTCAGCACATAAAGATTGTCTTTACAATTTCTTTCAGTAACTGTCTCCTTACCCAAAAAAAAAATGTTGTTTTTTGCTACAAGTTCTTCCGTAAATTACACAGACTAGGAATGGGACACTTAAGTGATAGAATTGTGGATTACTGCAGTCTGAAGCTCTTTTAAATGATCACCATGCAAAAGAGGATTCACTTTAGCCAAGATTTTTTTTATAAACTACCATTTGTCAGAACTCTTGAATGAAAATCCAATAAATCCAATACATCAAATGTGTAATGTTCAAATTATGGTTTCCAAAGCTGTTTTGCTGAAATCAGACATTATTAGTAGTTAGAACTCTTCTAAATTTGTTAGTGCAACTAACAGAAATTGACTCTCAGTAGAGTAAAAAAATCCCCAAATCCCACCCTCACCTACCTGCAAGCCCAATGCTTGCTTCAAACTATGTCAGAGCATGATTAGGGCAGACCACATGGTGCCCTCCATATGGTTTGGATTTTAACTCCCTAAATTTCTTTCAACAGCCCAGATTTGCTGAGGCTTCTCTTCAATTTAATGTGTTGTATAAATTGAAACCAACTGTAACATATGATCTCCAATGAAGTGCAAATAGATTTGTACTCATGAGAAAACTTTCTGGTTAAAAAGGTTTTAACTGAGGGGAGGAAAAAGGTCCAGGCCATACAAATGCATTCCCTCATTGCAACACATCTCTTTTAAAGATACATCTCATTTCCTTGCAAATAAGTTTAAATGCTTTTCTTATCAACAAAATATCCTTAAAATTGATCCACATCCCCAGCATGAAATACCAGGAAAATAGGATTTAAATAATTGGGGGCCGAAAACAAGATACATGGAGAAGAAGAAAAAAATCAAGGGATGCATTAGTAGTTTAATGTACCGCTTTTCCAAAACCATCACATATCTAAGCAAGCTGTCTGAGCAAACACAGATGTGTCACCAACATGGGGGGAGGGTGCAATTTCACACAGTTGCCTGCACATTTTTACAACACATTTTAAAGAGAAAAATCAGAACTGGTTCTCATTAACCATTTGTGAACCTTTTATATCTACTTTAAAGGCAGGTTGGAATCTATCTTTGAAATACAAGTTCACCCCTCATTTTCTGGGTTGAGCTACAAACCATTCACTTAATATCTCAACTATCTGTTAAAGGTGCAATATATTGACTGACAAGCATCATTTTGGTGTATTGGTTAAAGGCACTGGCTTCAAAACCAGAAGGCTATGTGTTTCATTCCTGCCTTAGGCGTGAAGCCAACTGGATGACTTTGGAACCATCAGTCTTTCTCAAAACTAGAAAGAAGACAGGACAAACCACTTTCTAAAAATGTTCAGAAAACTGCATAGGCTTTTCCAGACTGTTACTAGGAATCTAGTGAGACTTGAACACAGAAAAAATATATATGGACTAATAGGGTGCAGAAGTTCTCATTTTTAATTATTTCAAACAGTTTATGGACTATATCAAATCTTAATATGACTATCCTAATTCAAAAGATATGAATGGCATATCGAATATGAACCATGCCTTTTTACCCCTCCTCACAATATACGATATATGCTTTTAGAACTTGATTGGGCCTGAACATGCCTTCCTATATGCCTTGTGTTGAAAATGATCTTCATGTACTTTGGCCTTGATATGATGCATATTCAAGCTAGAGAACAAATCTCATAAAAACCTACGCCATTTTGATCTGCAATTGTATACACATCATTTTAAATCTAGATTATAAAATAAAATGTGCTGGATGTAACAAAGATGTTTTAATTAACATTTCAAATTATGGAAACCACAGAGTCTTCGAACTGAGATGGGATATGTGTGTAGTTTTCTTGTTATCTATCATTTTATGGTGATCCATTTCCAGAACCATGTTTCACCCATAATGTCAGACCTGGCATAAATAAAATAAACAGAACCTGTTTGTTATTTAAATTTTCATCCAATATTTGTTTAGATTGGATTCTGCTTAGATTGGTTTAGTATATCAAAGAATCAATATGAAATCCTGCTTAGATTGTAATCCTAAATATTATTATTTTGTGCCTTCGAGTCAATGTTGTTCATTAGTCCTGACAAAGTTTTTCAGAAATGATTTGGTGTTCCATTCTTCTAAAAGACAAACAGAGACAGAGAGACAGACATACACAGACACACCTTCTAGCCTGATGCCTTCATCACTACAGCAAACTGACTTTCAACATAAATGTACTTACTAAGAACAACACAAAATCAATTGTTCTTCTTTTTCTAGCATCTGAATTTCCATAATGACCAATAAATGTCTCCAGGAAGCTTACAAACAAGACTTGTAACCAGCCATTCTACTCCTGCTGCAGCTGCTCTCCTGGAACTGGTGTTGACAAGCTTGCTAGAACTCCATTGGGGTTCTTTGAACAAAATCTCATTACTGTGTTTTCTCACAGGATTATTTCCACTTAGCCAACATCCTATTATTGGCCCTTAAACATGTAAGCCACTGATAATATGAATTTGTATAAGATCATAAATGCAGTACAAGCACAAGGGCAGGAAATTGTTGAAAGTCACTTTAAGATACCCTACTACAACTGAATAAAACAAAATACCAGGCTGACAAGGATGGGTAGAAATACTAAGGGATAATTTAAAAAGTCCATTTTTCTTTAAGAACATTCACTACATCACACATGTATGCACTTTGGAAATATATGAGAAAAGAACAAAGGATAGGCATTGAACAGGTTGATTAATATGAGCTGATATTTTAAAATTGGTTGAGATTTATTTATTTAGGGTTTAACTACAGGACAAAGAAATTGTTGTGGTCCTTGATGGCCTGTGGAGCTAGCAGAAGAGTCAAGACAGTGAGGAGGTTAGGGTGGAGTATGAGCCAGTCCGGGAGTCTGGGGAAAGCTTGGAGGAAGGCTTTACGTTGGAGGCAGAGATAGGACCAGGATCATCTGGGAATTATGTGCTGCCTCCGAAACCTCCAGAGTCAGACATCAGCGAAGCAGAGGAACAGGGGGAGCCTGTTCCCAGTGTGCGTATGTGCAGAGTTGCCAGAAGGTGAGAACAGATAAGACAGAACGGACGATTTTGGTGTAAGGCTTGGAGGTGATTGGCTTCTCCCATCTATATAAATAAAAATGTAAAATAGTTTGTGCAAAGCCACTAATCACAGAAAGTACTGCACCAATCAACACCAAATTTTCACACAATGTTCCCAAGGACCTCCGTTGCAATCATACATACATTTTGTGTGGCTGGCACACGTGTGTCATGTGCAAGCAGCACAAACGTAAAAGGTACGCACTTCTCAGGTTTTCACCTCCCTGTAGCTCCTCCCACCTGGCTGCTTCTTATGATGCTTCACACACTCACCCCTCACATTTCCAACAGTCGTTTCCTCAGCAACCGAATAAGCCTCCAAAGTTCCACACTGTATGGAGGCCTACTAGGGCCAAAACAAGGCACAGAGGATAGCACACTCCCAGGTGGCCCATAGAGAGAGAGAAGGAAAAATACAGTAGGTAGGTAGGTAGGTAGGTAGGTAGAGGGATAGATAGAGAGGGAGAAATACAGTAGGTAGGTAGGTAGAGGGATAGAGAGAGAGAGAGGGAGAAATACGGTATGTAGGTAGATAGGTAGGTAGGTAGGTAGGTGGATAGGTAGGTAGGTAGGTAGGTAGAGGGGTAGATAGGGAGAAATACAGTAGGTAGGTAAGTAGGTAGAGGGATAGATAGAGAGGGAGAAATACAGTAGGTAGGTAGGTAGAGGGATAGAGAGAGAGGGAGAAATACGGTAGGTAGGTAGATAGGTAGGTAGGTAGGTAGAGGGATAGATAAAGAGGGAGAAATACAGTAGGTAGGTAGATAGAGGGATAGAGGGATAGAGGGAAAAATACAGTAGGTAGGTAGAGGGATAGAGAGAAAGGTGGAGAAATACAATAGGTAGGTAGGTAGGTGGAGAGAGGAAGAAATACAGTAGATAGGTAGGTTGGAGGTTATACGATGGTTGTGTGTACGTGTGCAGGTGTAGATCTACACACAGATTGGTCAGCCATTTAACCAGACTGGGCCACAGCAATGCGTGGCCGGGTACAGCTAGTAGGACATAAAGGAGGATCAAAGGCATGTGAGCCTTTGCTGGAAGCAACTTTGTTTATGCTGGTTGATTTATATTCTGAAGCTCCATTTTGACTCTTTGCTCTATGTGGCTTTGCCAAGCTAATTTCCAGTTCAGTCTTTGGCAATGTTTCAAGGAAAATAAAAGTGGTTGCTTATCAGCCTTATCCCAAAAGACTTGGGTAGCCTACTGTCGGACTCTTTACAAATTATTTCGGACTCATTATGGGCTGTGAATGAACATAATTCACAGCTTTTGAAATAAAAAGAGGGTTGTTGGGACTAAGCGTGTGCTTTTTAATGTATCAGGAAGCCTAGGTCAGAACAGAAATTCTGATTTTTTTAAAAAATTCAAAAGTATCTTTCAGAATAAAGGATAATAAAAGAATGAATCAATTTGGGCCATTGGTAAATGCCTTGAGACAATATTGTCTTGTCTTTACCAAAACAAATTTAAACTAATATGTAGGCCAAATGTGACTGTTCATTCATCATATGATTACAGGTAGGCCTTGATTTATGACTCCAATTGAGCCCAAAACTTCTATTGCTAAGTGAGACAGTCGTTAAATGAGTTTCCCCCTATTTTATGACCTTTCTTGCCACAAGTGTTAAGTGAATCTGCTTCCCATTAATTTGGCTTGTCAGAAGGTCACAAAAGGTTTTTACATGACCCTGGGACTCTATAACTATCATAAATACGAGTCAGTTGCCAAGCGCCTGAATTTTGATCTCATGAACAGGGGAATGCTGCAAAAGTTGTAAGTGCAAACAATGGCGGACCGGAACAATTTCTTTGTACTGTAGTTATACCCTAAATAAATAAATCTCAGCCAATTTTAAAATACTAGCTCATATTAATGAACCTGTTCAATGCCTACCTTTTTTCAGTGCTGTTGTAACTTTGAACGGTCACTAAATGAACTGTTGTAAATTAAGGACTACCCGTAGATGTCTCTCTCTTTCATGCACACATATATTTATTTATTTATTTATTTATTTATTTATTTATTTATTTATTTAATTAATTAATTAATTAATTAAATTTATATACCGCGCCACCCTCCCCGAAGGGACTCGGGGCGGTGCACAGGAGATTAAAATGGGAAAATATAAAACATAGCAAACAATAAATATTAAAAAAAACAATTTAAATACCAATAGCCCTGTGCTAAAAATCCTAAAAACTCTACACCTTAAAATCCAAATTAAAACAATTTAGCATTCAGTCTACAAGCTTGATAGTGTGGATTAGGCCAGGCCGGCAAGATGGAAGAAGTACGTCTTTAAGTTTTGGTGGAAGGAGCGGAGGTCCGTGATACTTCTGAGTTCGGGGGGTAGGTCGTTCCAGAGGGTTGGGCCCGCCACAGAGAAGGCCCTTCCCCTGGGCGTCGCCCGCTGGCACTGCCTAGTGGACGGCACTCGGAGAAGTCCCTCTCTGTGGGAGCGAATCGGCCGAAGGGATGTGTGGGGTAGGATACGATCCCGCAGATAACTAGGCCCCGTGCCATGGAGCGCTTTGAAGATGGTAATCAACACCTTGAAGCACACCCGAAAGGCCACAGGCAGCCAGTGCAGCTCGCGCAGGAGTGGTGTTACGTGGGAATGCCTTAAGGCTCCCAAGATTCCCCGCGCGGCCGCATCCTGAACTAGCTGTAGTCTTCGGGTGCACCTCAAGGGAGGCCCCATGTAGAGAGCGTTACAGTAGTCTAGACGGGTCTTGTATTGCCATCTAGAGCAGTTCTCTGTCATTGTAGAAGCAATTGAAGAGACTTTAAAAAAAATAGCACTCTAATATGGAAACCGAGAGTTAACAGGTTATCCATTCAGCTGCTATTAGCATCAGGAGAAAAAACTCCATTGATTCCAGAGGCGACTTTCTGTCCAATGAAGCATAGTGGAAATGTATAGGTAGGCTTTTAACTAGGGCCTAGTAAGGATTAACTCCCATTCTCCTTTCCTATCACCTGTCATCTAGATGCTTCCTAAACCATACCATGCTATCATTCCTAACTTGGCCCATAGGACATTCTGGAAGAGAGGAGAGTGTCTCTTTTTAGCTGTTGGTACTTTCCCCAGTGCTGTGGTGTGACAAATAATAACGCCACAGGCAGCCCTGCATATTACATCTCACAATCTTCTCAATGGTATTGCAACATTGAAGTTGCCGGTACCTGCAGCAACTTCAACCCCTCTTATACAATTCTTCCAAGATTCCTGTAATGATTTTTCTGAAGGACAAGTTTTAGATGCCATGACCTTCAGTTTGTGTGTGAATTCCTGGTGCGTGCAAAGGCTTTTTATTTACTGCAATATGCCAATATACTTGAAAATATATTTGCCCAAGTACATGAAAGGAACAATTCCTATACATTTGCTATATATTTTTATTCAGAAACTGACACAGAATGCGCTAAATAGACAAGCTCTCTCAGCATCATCCTACGGTTCATTTATTACTATTAGTCTTCTCATCGTTCCTATCATACATCTCCTCCCACTTATGACTGCATGACTGCAACTTTGTATCCTTATGATTTATATTGACATTGATTGTTTCCTGATTGCTTATCTGTGCCCTTATCTGACTATCATTAAGTGCTGTACCTTATGATTCTTGACAAATGTATCTTGTCTTTTTATGTGCACTGAGAGCATATGCACCAAAGACAAATTCCTTGTGTGTCCAATCACACTTGGCCAATAAAAAATTCTTTCTTTCTTTCTTTCTTTCTTTCTTTCTTTCTTTCTTTCTTTCTTTCTTTCTTTCTTTCTTTCTTTCTTTCTTTCTTTCTTTCTTTCTTTCTTTCTTTCTTTCTTTCCTTCTTTCTTCTTTTCTTCTTTTTTCTGTCTGTCTGTCTGTCTGTTATATTTATATCAATCTTTCAGGTCAAAACAGCATATTTACCACTCCTACTCTAGTTTTGCTAACAATATCAAGCCTAGGTTAGATTGCATGTGAGCTTCTATGGCTTTGAATGGACTTGAATATGAGTTCTTTCATTCATTTCTAATACCTTAACCACTAAACTACTAATCCCAGCCAAATCCCATCTATTGACCATTAAAACATATTTTCACAATATATTTTGAATATTGAATTGCATAGTCAAATAGGATATATGTATGTATGTATGTACTGTATGCATGTATGTATATATATATATATATATATATATATATATATATATATATATATATATATATATATATATATATATATCTGTGTTGTTTACAAAATGTGAGGGGTGTACTCACTTCTATGATATACTGTACATATACACCCACCTTATTTGACTCTCTCTCCCTCTCTTTCATTTGTTTTATGTATATGTATGTGTGTGTGTGTGTGTGTATGTATACATACATACAAACAAATATATATATATATATATATATATTATATGAGTTATATTTGAGCTGTGGATTGTAATATGAGTCTTGATTTTTTTTCCTGTCATTGTAAAATCAAAATTTGTTTCCCAAATTGAAGATAAATCACCTCACATTGCCAAATGAATTTAACAAATCAACACATTCCAAGTGTGATTCATAGCCAGAATTTCACGAACATTTGCATAATGTTCAGTGCCCACAGTGTGATGAGAATCATGGCTATGTTCTCATTTTTTCCAGCCTTCTAAATCTGTGTACAACAAAAAGTACAGCAAGAAATAACAGTAAATGTGATGATAAATTTTATCAGGTGCATGAAACTTGGTGACAACGCAACCTTAAAACTAGAGCTATATATGACAAAGCAAAAACAAGAACCACAGAAAACAATTTAAAAATGGGTCAGTTCGTTCTGCTGTTCCCAAACATTTTACAGGGACTAATGATGACCCTCCACAGATTCTAGTTCAGGCTATTGTCATATCATTCATAATAAAGGTTTTACACGGAGCAAAATCAAATTGGCTTAAGATATTTTGTGGCTTAAGCAGAGTACACAATTATGGTTCCATTGGCCAAGTGATATGAAAAGCCATTGGGAAAGTATTTGGGAATCTATATTTGGTTGAGATAATCTATGTCCAGCTAATATCAACTAATAACAGCAACTTACAATTTGCTACAGTTCCATTATACCCAAGATCACTTGCTCCAGGCAATTTACTCATTGCCTAAGGATAGGATAACCTGATTTTGATATTCTGAGGAACCAAACCCAAGATCTTTCTTTAGTAAGTTGTTTCCCTCAGAGATGCTAGGACTATTTTGCATTGTTCTGAGTTTCTCTTAAGAGCCCTCTTCAAATGGAGAAGAGGATCAGGAAGATCAGAGAGAAGCACCGCAGGCATTCTGCATCTCTCTGGGACTAGCATGCTTTAGAACATGTTTTTAGAACTGAATTGGTCTCAGTGTTGATGAAACCTGCATTGTATTTATGACAAGCTTGACACATTATCTCAGGCCAATGGACGAGTGATCTGGGTATAGGGGACATAGTCATTACACCCTTGTCATGGACAGACCACTCACTTCTCCGGCTCGACTTTCCGACCGCTGCTCCCCTCCGCGGGGAGGCGGGACCTGAGTTACCAATCTGGTTCCGCCCCAGGCGCCTGATGGACCCGGATGGGTTCCAAACGGCGCTTGGGCCAGTTCCTGTACCCCTGACCCGCGCCCCGATGGAGGACCTCGTGGCCGCATGGAATAGTGCGACCACGGGAGCCTTGGATCGGGTCGCGCCCTTGCGGCCTCTCTTGCGGCGGCGGAACACCCTGGCTCCTTGGTTTACCGAGGAGCTGGGGGTGATGAAACGCCGCAAGAGATGCCTAGAGAGTAGATGGAGGTCTTCTCGTTCTGAATCTGACCGGACACAGGTAAGAGCCCATTTACGGACTTACATTGTGGCGCTGAGAGTAGCCAAACGTCATCATTGCGCTACTCTCATAGCATCCGCAGAAAACCGCCCTGCCGCCCTGTTTAGGGTGACCCGCTCCCTCCTTCAACAGAGGGTGCGGGAAGCCCCGCTACAGGGTAGAGCAGAGGAATTTGTGACTTTTCTGCAGGAGAAAATCGCTCAGATACAGAACGAGTTAGCCCCCATTCATGGCCCAGTGGGATGCCACGAGAGAGATCTTGTTTGGGAGGAATTTGACTCCGTTACTTCCGAGGATATGGACAGGTTACGTGGGCGACTGCGAGCCACCACATGTTTATTGGACCCGTGTCCCTCCTGGCTTGTACTGGCATCCTGGGAGGTGACACGAGGCTGGCTCCAGGAGGTGGTCAACGCTTCCTTGAGTGAGGGTGCCTTGCCTGCTTCCCTAAAAGAAGCGATGGTGAGGCCCCTCCTTAAGAAGCCCTCCTTGGATCCAGCTTCTTTGAACAACTATCGTCCCGTCTCCAACCTTCCCTTTTTGGCGAAGGTTGTCGAGAGTGTGGTGGCACAACAGTTTCCCCGTCACCTGGAGGAAGTAGACTATCTAGATCCGCGCCAGTCCGGCTTCCGGCCCGGGCATAGCACCGAGACGGCATTGGTCGCGTTGGTTGATGATCTCTGGAGGGCCAGAGATGGGGGTTGTTCCTCCATCCTGGTCCTATTAGACCTCTCGGCGGCTTTCGATACCATCGACCATGGTATCCTATTGCATCGGCTGGGGGGGTTGGGGGTGGGAGGCACCGTTTTACGGTGGTTCTCCTCCTACCTCTCTGGCCGATTGCAATTTGTGTTGACAGGGGGGCAGAGGTCGACCGCGAGACCCCTCACATGTGGGGTGCCTCAGGGGTCGGTCCTCTCGCCCCTCCTGTTCAACACATACATGAAGCCGCTGGGTGAGATCATCCGTGGTTTTGGGGTAGAATACCATCTGTACGCTGATGACACCCAGCTGTACATTTCTACCCCAAACCACCCCAACGATGCCGTAGCGGTGATGTGCCAGTGCCTGGAAGCTGTACGGATCTGGATGGGAAGTAACGGACTCAGGCTCAACCCGACCAAGACCGAGTGGCTGTGGTTTCCGGCTGCCCGATTCAACCAGCTTACTCCATCGCTGGCCATAGGGGGCGAACATCTTGCCCCTGTGGATGGGGTGCGCAATTTGGGTGTCCTCCTGGATGCCCGGCTGTCCATGGAAGATCAGGTGACAGCCGTGGCCAGGAGGGCGTTTTACCAGGTTCGCCTGGTTCGCCAATTGCGCCCCCTATTGGATCGGGACGCCCTTCGCACAGTCACTCATGCTCTCGTGACATCCCGACTGGACTATTGTAACTCTCTCTACATGGGGCTGCCCCTGAGGTGCACCCGGAGGCTTCAGCTAGTCCAGAATGCAGCCGCGCGAGCAATTATGGGGACCGCAAGGTCTACCCATGTAACACCGCTCTTGCACGAGCTGCACTGGCTGCCTGTCGTCTTCCGGGTGCGCTTCAAGGTGCTAATCATCATCTTTAAAGCGCTCCATGGCTCGGGACCTAGCTATCTGCAGGATCGGATCCTGCCTCATACGTCCTCACGGCCGATTCGCTCCCACAGAGAGGGGCTTCTCCGGGTGCCGTCCATTAGACTGTGTCAGCGGGCGACACCCAGGGGAAGGGCGCTCTCTGTGGCGGGCCCGGCCCTCTGGAACGACCTTCCCACCGACATTAGGACAACTACGGACCTCCGCTCCTTCCGTCTTAAATTAAAAACTTACTTTTTCCGTCTGGCCGGCCTGGGATAGCCTCCTTGCCTTGGGATTTTATAGAATAGGTTTTAGTTTAATTGGGATTTTAGCACAGGGTTTATTTAATTGGTTTTTAAATTTTGTTGTTATATTTATTGTTGTTGTTTATATATTGCTTTTATGCTACCTGTGCACCGCCCCGAGTCCCCATGGGGAGAGGGGGCGGTCTAGAAATAATAAATTATTATTATTATTATTATTATTATTAAATGCAGCTTTACAAGAAAAACAATCATTTATGAAGCTGGAATGTTAATCTTTCTAATTTTATTTAGAAGCATTCATTTATTTTTATACTAGCTGTTCCCGGCCACGCGTTGCTGTGGCCCAGTCTGGTTAAATGGTCAACCAATCTGTGTGTAGACCTGCACACACAAACACATACACACAACTACCATATAACCCCCAACCTACCTACCTACTCCCTTTCTCCCTCTCTATCCACCTACCTACCTACCTACCTACCTACCTACCTACCTACCTACCAGTGGTGGGTTTCAATTTTTTTAGGTGTGGCCTATTTTGTGGGCGTGGCTTGGCAGTCATGTAACAGGGTAAGAGTGGCCAACTTGTAAAATGTGATGAAACACATTTAACAACGCTCTTGCTTAGCAACCAAAATTTTGGGCTCAATTGTGATGATAAATTCTCTCTCTCTCTCTCTCTCTCTCTCTCTCTCTCTCTCTCTCTCTCTCTCTCTCTCTCCTTTCCTTTCCTTTCCTTTCCTTTCTTACTTTCTGCCTTCCTTTCCTTTCCTTCCCATTGGGTTACCGGCAGCGGCAGGCCACATTTACTTCTGGGTCTACCGGTGGAACCCCCTCTCACCGGCTCTCTAAATTTCACCACCCGGTTCTTGCGAGTAGGTGCGAGCCTGCAGAAACCCACCACTGCTACCTACCTACTGCATTTCTCCCTCCCTCTCTCTATCCCTATAGCTGCCTACCTACCTACTGTATTTCTCCTTGAATCGTATGGACAGAGTATTTTATGTCATAAAGGATGACATAATACCTGTGGCCCACTGCTCTCTATATCCATCTACCTAGCTTTTTTACAATTTTTTACATTTCCGTTGCATGTACCTGGCCCAGGTGTGACATCTACACAATCTATATATACCTGTATATATCATTGGTGCTGTATTCGAAAGGAACGTTGTGTGAAAATTTGGAAGCGATCGGTGCAGTACTTTTGGAGATTAACGGTTTTGAACAAACTCTTGTTACATTTTTATTTATATAGAAGAAGATAATAGATTCATACTCCTGCTTTCTACTCTCTAGCAACATTCGATGACAGTTAAGGTATATATATATATTAAAAACAGAAGACAAAATAAAATTAACACTAAACTAAATGAATGGTGGAAAGAAAAAAGGAAAGGAGAAAAAGAAAGAAAGAAAGGAAGGAAGGAAGGAGAAAAAGAAAGAAAGAAAGAAAGAAAGAAAGAAAGAAAGAAAGAAAGAAAGAAAGAAAAAGAAAGAAAGAAAGGCCACTTTCTAAATCCTGAAAGCCTGAATCCATGATAGCTGATGACACATGGAACATTTTTTGCTCTGAGTACATGACTCAGTCTCCACAAGGCCATTGAAATTAATGAGACAGCATTAGAAAGTCCTCATGAACATAGATGTGAGATTTTACGATGACAAATGTTCCCTAGACCTGTCCAGGAGTCCAAGCTGTTAGTCATTATAACCACCATACAAACATAAAGGATTGTCATATTAAAAACTATCATGAGGCCTGGTGGGTTCATTTGCTTTGGCCTTGCCTATAATCGATCTGGTGGCCCCTTCATGCACCATCTTTTTCAACACTGAAACATCTGTGCTGGGCAGTCTTCCTGAACCTGGCAACCTTTCTCACCATTCCCGAATAGAACAAACATTATATTTATTGTCTGTGGATAATGGGATTTGTAGCCCGTTCACCTGAAGTTGCCAACTTGGGAAAAAAAAAATTCCTGTAATATGTGAATGGTGCTAAATCATTTTCATAGCAGTCATTTTTGTAGAAAGGTTACAGGATGTGTTCACCTGCTCAAAAATGTTGCAAGAATTTTGACCAAAAGGCGATTAGCCTCTAAAAAAAAAATTCAAGTGTCCATAGGCTCATTGGAACCTTTACAAAGCAACTACAGCTAGAAATTAACAATACAGCACCTGATGACCACTGCTTCTTCATTGCAAATTGCTGTCAGGGAAGAGAGGAAAATTTGCTGGTAGTACAAACAATTGGCCAAAGAAAGTTCCAGACCATATTGATTGGAAACATGCAGAAGAGGCCTTCATCCTGCAGTGGATAGACAATGGCTAAAATGATGGTGGTAGTGATGATGACGACAACAACAAAATGTACAGAGGTACAGCAACACTAATAAAATTCTCTTAAAATCCTGAAATTATTTATTCCCAAATTCAGCTGCATGAAAGCATTCAGACATGTGGAGAACATTAAATTCACCAATTTAAGAATCAGAAACGGGGAAAGGATTTGCTATTTCATGGACAATCTTATGTTTGACTAATAGCTAGCTGTCATTTCTTATCCTTGGAGTCTCTGAACCATGACGGCTGTTCTTTTGTGAGCCGTCCATGGTAAGATATATAAATTGAGCATCCATATTTTTTCAAATTAATTAAATAGACCCATAAGTGGATGAGGACAAGGGATATGAAAACAGAAAAATGAAATATTGTACCTAATGACAAGGTAAGTGGTTGTACAAATTGGCAAAGTTTTGAGGTCTGGACAGTGTGGTTTCACCCACACTTCTTGTATAATGAACTGGATGGCTTCACTTATTTCAATAGATGGTACGCCAATCATTCTGTCTTTGGAGGACTTGCTTATTCTGTTGGCTGGATTTTTGACATGGATTTTTGACCCAAAGTCTTGCTGTTCCTAGGTTTCCATCAGAGATGGTGTTCTATTTTCTTCATTACCAGTTTGGTAGTGGGAGCGCATGTCTCAGCATGCGCAGAACCTTCTGCACATATGCAGAAGGTTCTTGATGACATCAGGGTGGGTGGGTGGAGCCTCACGATGATGCAACTACCGATTCACCTGACCCCCTGCGAATTGGCAGCATACCATGTCTGGTTTTCATTTATTTAGTTTAAAGAAGGAAAGATATGGCCCTTTCATTTCCTTATTTTTTCTCTTTCTCTATTGAAAAATATAATTTTCCTGCACACTTGGAAGGTTGAGAGTTCATGCAAGGTAGCAGCAGATGTTTCTCTCCCAGGACTCAAAGAAAAAAAACTATGCTGCAAACTCTGCATGGCACCAGGAAGGGCATTCAGCTAATAAATGCTCAGCTCCATTCAGTTTACCCTGAATTAAGTGATTATAGGGTTGTAAAAAGGGAATTATTATTAGTTAACCTGTGTATTTGTGCATGCATGACTTTGCATGTATGTTGACTCCTGACGACTACCTGTCCCCATAGTTCTCTTGGCAGGATTTCATAAGTGTTTCCCCTTACCTGCTTCACAAGGCTGAGAGACTGGCCCAAAGTCACCCAGCTGGCTGCATACATAAGGCAGTACTAGAATTAATGGTCTCCCCATTTCCAGTCCAATGCCAACCATCCCACAAAACTCACTATCATTAGTTAAAGTAGCATTTATTATTTTCATGTAACATAATATATGTTTGGGAATTGTTAAATAATCTGAAACTTCATGAAGGGTTTTATGGGTTTAAGAGTTTAGAGACACCTAGTCTGAGATGTTTATTCAGGTTACTTTCCTGCCCTGGATTCAGTTTTCTTTTGACTGACTATTGTTTTGGTAGACTCTTCCTGTCCCTCAAGGCCATCCTCTCTTTCCTTCTTCCCTCTACATCATTTTTCTCTTCAGCATCAGTCCCCTTTCCCACATTTCCAGATAAACTTCGCCATGGGAATGAAATACCCATGTGCTACTCATTTAATAAACTTAGTCACCTTTGAGCTATATGTATGAAACTCTGCTGGTGTACCAGCAATAAACAGTTCACACTAAGTCATGAAGCTCAGAAATTAGTCCTGGTTTCTTCCACATTTTCTGGCAATTTCCCATGAGAACACAAAAACCTCAACTGTACTACAGGCTATTGCAGTGCCTTGGGTTGAGACAAGATTGGAACATTGTTTTCCTAAATCTATACTATACTAAATCTGTCTTGCAATAATGGGAAGATCCATCCCTAATTTGATATTTCCTGGATGCTATATCTCCTTTTACTTCTGGAAGTAGACTTGCACCACGTTATCAATTATATAGTTTTAACTTCACAGTTAAATGTCTTATTTGGGGGGAAAGGCAGTATCTCAATGGTTACTCATGATAGCAATGGCAAGAGACCATCTGAAGGATTTGTGCATATATTGAAGCACCTGAGAGAAAAAGGGATGGAAGCTGTATGAGAAAGCAAGAAGTAGAAAATGTCAGCTGTTGAATTTATTAGCACAGCCAAGAAGACAATGGAAGGTGCTGTGATGTTATGGAGTTTATAAAATCCTCTATATGGATCAGGCAGGAGAAAAACAATAATTTGACTGATGGGGAAGGAGCTGCCATTTCTTTTTTGATCACAATTATTATTTTTCCGGCTTCTGTCATCATGGAGGTATCTGCCATATCCTCTATATTCATTTTGGATCACGTTGCCTTTCTCTGTGGGCCATATAACCACAGCCATGGGCACAATATGATCTGAGGTAATCTACATGCAGAAAGGTATCCTTGTTTAATCACTGGTGTTTGAGTAGGAAACAAAAACAATGGGTGGCTGAAACTCTGTACCAACCTTCTCGGAAATAAGCAGAGGTGGAATTCTGTGCAAGAAAATAAGCTCAAAGGATGATAGACAGCATTATGATGCAGATTATATTCCTTCATGGCAGGAATAGCCTCCCGCAATACTGTGGAAGAAGAGTCTCAACTAATCTACGAAATTCAAAATATGCTCACCAGACTGAAAAGAGCCTTGGAACCCCTGTTTCAAACTACCTTTGCATGTTCGGCTGAGTAGGTAGTAACTCAGATGCTCACACCTCTGAACTGGTTCTATTGGTGGCGCCATAGGCGCCGCCATCTTGCTTTTTGCTTCTGCTCATGCACAATAGCAATTTTTCACTACTGCACATGCGCACATAGTGTGCATCAAGCGTGCACATCCAAAATGCATCCCTGAGTGAACCAGCAGTAAAAGAATCTGGAACCCACCCAGTCTGATACAGAGGATTTGGATGTTCAAAACTATTATGATCTTCTAAAGGAGTTAGAATTATTTGCCATTCACGTCTCAATAGATAATACCTAGAAAATCTACTCAATTCTTAGTTAATGAATTTAAATACCCACTTTATGTTGGCTAGGCTAAATTCAAAACTCTTCCGAAGTAGAAGCAAGCCTTCTTTTAGAATTCTTTGTGAAGATTCAATTGGTTTTTTATTTTAATTATTATTTTGTTTTGAAAGATTGGCTGGATGTTAATTAAAAGGAAGTTCTCATTGTTACATTTTGTTTAACAAGCGAATTGAAAATAGAGCTACCAAGTAAATTGTAATTAAAAAATGAAAAATGGGGAAAAAAATATCTTGAACTTTAAAAAAAACCAAGAAAGCAGGAGAAATAAATAATCTATGGGAATCTATGGGGGGGGGGGTGTAGTGTCTTTTTATTTCTTCTTTATTTCTTCTATCAGAATAGTCTAGACCAGAGGTTCCCAAACTTGGCAACTTTAAGACTTGTGGACTTCAACTCCCAGAATTCTCCAGCCAGCTATGCTGAGAGTAATTCTGAGAGTTGAAGACCACAAGTCTTAAAGTTGCCAAGTTTGGGAACCTCTGGTCTAGAATAATATACTTCATGTGCGCATAACACATAACTGAGGTATGAAATAGGCAAGTCTAACTAAGGTTAGAAGAGAGCACCCTCTAATGCTAACATGAGGAATCACAAGCCGATAAATAGGGTGGTTTTGATCATTTAGCCCAATTTATTAAATCAATAGGTGCTAACTAGGACAATTAAATGAAACTCCCCCCCCCCCCCTAATGACAAAAAATGGGGTTAAATAGACTAGAAAGGACCCTGCAGGATTTCTAATGCAATTTACTGTATGGGCTAAATAGTACAAAAGTACATTTGAATCTTGGGGATGCTTTCTTTGCTTTTGAAAATACTAGCTATAATTTGAAGTCTCGCTGTGTCTGTGGATATAAAATGTTTGATATTCAAATTAAGTGGCTGCCTTCATTCAAATCAAGTTGAAATAATGCCAGATTCCTTTAAAAAACCTGCTAACCAAAGAATCCTTCATCCATCAATCATCTTATTTGAATGTGAATGTAATATTGTTCTAATTTGTAAGTATGGAATCAATTCAGCTTATCTAATTCAAGTGATATTATGTATGAAGCCTTGCATCCAACTGTCTGAAATCCCTAGAGAGCGATGGCATTTGAATGCTAGTCTTTGAAACTTCAAAAAGAGAAGAAAGGAGGGTAAACTTTATAAATATTCATACGTTATTCACAAAGGTTTTACCAGGTTCGCCTGGTACGCCAGTTGCGCCCCCTATTGGATCGGGACGCCCTTCGCACAGTCACTCATGCTCTCGTGACATCCCGACTGGATTATTGCAACTCTCTCTACATGGGGCTCCCCTTGAGGTGTACCCGGAGGCTTCAGTTGGTCCAGAATGCAGCCGCGCGAGCAATTATGGGCACCTCTAGGTTTGCCCATGTAACACCGCTCTTGCGCGAGCTGCACTGGCTACCTGTCGTCTTCCGGGTGCGCTTCAAGGTGTTAATTACCATCTTCAAAGCGCTCCATGGCTCGGGACCTAGCTACCTGCGGGATCGGATCCTGCCCCATACATCCTCACGGCCGATTCGCTCCCACAGAGAGGGACTTCTCCGGGTGCCGTCCACTAGACTTTGTCAGCGGGCGACGCCCAGGGGAAGGGCCTTCTCTGTGGCGGGCCCAGCCCTCTGGAATGACCTTCCCCCCGATATCAGGACAACCACGGACCTCCGCTCCTTCCGCTTAAAATTAAAGACGCACTTTTTTCGTCTGGCCGGCCTTGGGTAGTCTCTTTTTAGGTTAGGGTTTTTTAGGGGTAATTTTTAGTTTAGTTTATGGGTTTTAGCGCAGGATCTATTTAATCTATTTTTAACTCTGTATTTTGTATTTGTTTGTGGTTTATTTGTATTTTTAATTGCCTGTGCCCCGCCTCGAGTCCCCTTGGGGAGAGAGAGCGGGATATAAATTAAAATTATTATTATTATTATTATTATTGCCCAAATGCTGAGGAAGTGAAGACTTTTGAATCACAGAGAACAAAACGTTTCAACTCATACCCTTGTCAGAATACTGCTCTTCAATCTATGGAAGAGCTCTTTTGCAGCTCCAGCCGGACAGCAGGACTTAGAGGACAGGCATGGCAAGAAGTGACACAAATACTTCAGGCAGCACAGAAATAAATCAACAAACAAACATCAAGCCTATGAATCACACAAGGACAATAATGCCATTGAAGATTCATTCATTAGGCATCCACTTCAAGATTTTTGCTGGATCAATGCCATCGGCTGGTTGGAATTCTCTGGTGACAGAGCAGGCCAACACTTCCAGATGCTCTGCTATCAAAGGACCTCAAAGGACCTTCCTTCCTCAAAAAGAGGAAGAAAGAACCGTTCTAAATGGAAAGAAATCCCTTATATTGCTTATAAAAGGAAGTGCATTATAACTGAACTGATCTATATGTTTCATCAGTTTAAAGTATGGCAGAGAGCTGAGAGAACTTGGAACTTTTGACTCTTAAACTTCTTTCTTACTCCTGTCAGGCCTTCAGTTAAGACTGGCGTTTCAGACACTGGAGAATCTAGAGCAGGGCTGTTAAACTCCTGGCCCGCGGGCTGGATGCGTCACGCGCTGGCCATGCCCACACCTGGTTTAGCAAAGGGGGAACATGTCCTGATACGTCATGTGATGACGTGAGTTTGACACCCTTGATCTAGAGACTGGATAAAGGAGGACTGTTTCTCTTCCAAGACCGTATCTTTCTTCAGGATTCAGGGATCCAACCTTAAACCAGACTTGATTGTTACCTATGTTGTAATCCTAATAGCGTATTTCTACAATCCTTGGCTTTCCTAGTCTTTTAAATGGGTGAATAGGATACGGAATTTTATAGATAGTCCTTACGACCACAATTAAGCCTAAAATTTCTGCTGCTAAGGGAGACTTGTTAAGTGAGTTTTACTCCATTTTACGACTTTTGAATCGTAAATCACAGTAGTTCTGAGTAACATAGTTGTTAAGTGAAACTAGCTCCCCCGATGACTTTGCTTGTCAGGTTGCAAAAGGTAATCACATGATCCTAGGACACTGCAACTATTATAAATATGTGTCAGTTGCCAAGTCTCTGAATTTCGATCACATGATCCTGGGGATGCTACAATAGTTATAAGTGTGAAAAACAGTCATAAGTCACTTTTTCAGTGCCATTGTGACTTTAAACAGCCACTAAATGAACTGTTGTAAGTCGAAGACTACCTGTATTCAATGTTGATGTTCAATTTTATCTCAATCACAGAAGGCAAATTGCAGGGCTGTTGGCTAATCAAACTTATAAAACATTTTTATTTCTAATTTTTGAACTTTCATGTAATTGAAAATTTATTCAGTGAATATGTTCTATCTGAGGAAAATTTGTCCATTTCTGATTATCTTTTTACTAAAGATGTCAATAATTGGTAAATGGTTTTAAAAACACTGCTGTACATCCCACAGGTTAGGATTGCACTATTTTAACCATGAAAGATAATAGTTAATTATAACAGATATAGAATTTACCATGAGAAAATCTGGGCTTCTATCTATATTATACAATTTTATAGCATATTATAGTCTCTTTGTGAGTGAGACAATTTTTATGCCATATTTGGATTATTCTATAAATGGGCAACTGATAAAGGGGGGAAAGTAATTGAAAATAGTTATTAGGAATAGCTTAATATTCAAATATCATCAGACACTTCAGACTGAAAAATGTAAACTTATTTAATTTTCTTTTCTTAATGCTCTATTTAGCCACAAAGAATCATTCATCAGATGGACAATACTATAACTGCATGACTACACAAGCATAACTTGGCAAATTCAAATTACACTTAAGAAATGCCTTGTGTTAAATAACATGAACACAATTAGAAATCATATCCTAGAACATAACACCCCGGTGTATAAAGTCAGGCACACATTTGTAATGATTTCCTCAGCTAAAAACATTATTCATGTATTCCATTTCTCCTAAGAATATTCATTGCTCCAAACATTTCTTCAAGAATATCTCATAGGAGTCTGTTGAGCTCTGCTGATCTATTATTATTTTTTCTTTAATAGATCGGAACAGCTTAATTGGCCCATTAGGGAAAAATACATAGACCTCAATATAATAAAATAGCACTATCAAAATCAATTTAAGTGTGGCTATTTTTTTTTTAAAGGTAGTTGATTCTAATAAAGCCTTTGTCCTATTACAGGACATAGAGACAATTTGTAGGATCGTGGTATAGTTGTGTTTGAAAGCTCACATTTTTTTGTTAGCTAAAGATGCACACAAATCAAGAGCCATAAATAGAGGAACCAGAGCAATAGAATTATCAGAGGAACAGCATTATGGATGGTGGTGGTAGCTGGAACATGGGCATGTGCAAGTACAACTCGCTCTTCAAAAGGTCAGCTTTGATATTGACAATATAGCTGTGTACTAATTTCTACATTTTTAAAATAAAAATGCAATGTTGATTTTCACCGTGTTCACTGCTATGCTGTTGCTTGATTATTACTGTAATGACAAGGTACCTAAATGAGTAGGTTTTATGCAACGCTTCCCAAGCTGCTGCCCTCAAAATCGGCTAGAATTACAATCCCCTGCTAGTATCACGAATAGTCAAGGGAGTTGGGGATTTTGTGGTTGCCATCTCAACAAATAGAAAGAGCATCAGATCAGAGATCAGGTATTATCATGGTATAGTGAGGAGGTCAAACTGTACGATTTATAGTCTTACCAGATGAATAAACTGATGACAAAAATAGGACTCTGCATCTATTTTGTTTTATTGTTACACAAGTCCAAAGCTCTTGTCACCATGCAAGTGCAGCATAAGGGGAATGGTTTTGCTGAAGTTTCCACAAGATCATAAGCTACAACATTTTGAATAATTGTCCAATTACTTCTCAAAGAAAAGAAACTTAAGAGAGACAGAAGCTTCCTGCGTGTGATGCATAACCACATTGCTTTTTTCCTCTCTAAAGCTGATCAGTAAACCAGGTCTATATGTTTGAACCTGGAAGGTGGATAAATCTTTGAACTTACTGAGGTCATTTTTTTAAGGTGTCCACGGAGTGCCTTTTAAAATGAATTCATTGTAACGTTTCATTTCATCATCAATCACTTCTATTTGAACCTCACCTTTTTTTCAATGTTAACAAAAAGCCAAAAAATTGATTGAGTACTGGCTTTGCGATTTAATTTCATATTCTTCTAAAATTCTGAAGGCTTTGGGATTCAAGAACCTAAAAAGGCTCAGGTCTTCTGTGGTTGTCTCAATCCTTCTTCAAGACTTTCTGTGTAACAGATTTAAGTGCTTATGGATCGATATACTCAAAGATAGCAGAACATGTATTTGACACTGACCATTTGCTGATGGAAATGTCTAGAACCAAGGGCACATCCTTAATGCAGGATCTATACAGTGACTGCACATATGGTGTTACATCAAATGGAACTTCTTAGCGACGTATTTCAAAATGTCTCATCCAAAAGCAAAACCACTAAATATTTTTCTTGCAACCTGTCCTTTGATTAATAACATTAGAAGATATGGGTATAGTTATAATTTACAGTCCAGTGTTATCTTCTGATCCTGCAGAAGAGCCTTTCTCTCTACTGGATGCAAAAACTTTCATTTGAACAAATAATCCTCAAAAACATAGGAAAAAAAGAGTATTCTTTTTAAAAAAAACTCATGGAGTTTATTGCTTTCAATTTATAAAATTAAGCCTGCTCCAGACAGGTAATACTGGTAGATATGTTTGCAATCTCTATTTTTTAAAGAATCAGAATGTGTGTTTTGGCACACATTGCCTCCTCAATACGCAAGGCCAGGTTCCTTCCTTCTAATACTTCATTATCAAGATGCGATGCGGTGCCCATTAGAACACTGAAGTACTTCTCATTTAAGTCTGCCGAGCCCAGCATACGGTAAAGTTGCCACAACCTCCTTCATCATATTGCCTGTTGATAAAAGGAATAATTACTAGTCGACACAGGACATATGGTTTGACTTTAAAAAAAAATTCAATTCCCAAAATACAGAGACACTAACATTGAAAGAACAATTTAGAGTATCTTTGAATTCACATTCAACATTCTTTCAGCATCTTTCTAGAAAACCATGAACTTTGATGACTGTTATAATAACTATCCCACACTAAATTCCATTATTATTCTGCTTACTTTTCTTGACAAAATTACTTTTGATATCAAAATGCTGATTTCCAGCTACTAGGCAAAGTTGCCTCACCTGATATTCAGGTATTGCATTCATTCATTATAGGTAGTCCTCGACACACAATGGTTGCTAAGCAGGACAGTTGTTAACTGAGTTTTACACCATTTGTATGACCTTTCGTTCCACAGTGGTTAAGGGAATCACTGCAGTTGTTAAATTAGTAACACAGTTGTTATATGAATTTGCCTTCCTCATTGACTTTGCTTGCCAGAAGGTCACAAAAGATGATCACATGACCCTCGGACACTGCAACCAAAGTATGAATCAGTTGCCAAGCATCTAAATTTTGATCCCACGGCCATGGGAATGCAGCAATGGTTATAAGCATGAGCAACAGTCAGGTCACTTTTTTCAGTGCCGTTATTATTATTATTATTTCTTGGATTTCTAGACTGCCCCCTCTCCCCGAAGGGATTCGGGGCCGTTGTAACTTCAGTCACTAAATGAACTGTTGTAAATCAAGGACTACCTGTGTAGGCCATTTACTTTTTTGATTTTACCCAAAGAATTCATGTGAAAATAAAATAATCTCAACCCTGAACAAAATAAATTAATTGGCTTGAAATAAGAAATTTGTGGGGAATGTGACTGTGAAGTCACGTAAGATACATGCATTACAGTACTCCAACTTTAATTCTAGCTGCAATTCTGCAATAATAGAAGCCTATACACGTTATTTTAAAGCATGATTATCCAACCGTTGGACTCGCCTGGATTACACTGAGTGAAGAGGAATTGTCTTGGGGCGCATATAAACTATATAATATAGTTAGTTTATGTATAAGTGTGAATTATTGCATTTTTTGGACTAGACACACCAGACTATAAGACGCACCATGATTTTGAAGAGGGAAATTAAAAAAAAACATTTTTGCACTCTGCAGGCCTCCCAAAACTTCTGCATGCCTTGTTTTTTTTTGGGGGGGGGGAAGGCGTACAGAGCTTAGGGAGGCTTGTAGAGTGCTCCTGGAGGCGGGCGGGGGGACATTAAAAGAACCTGGCCCTTTTTTTTTTTTTTTGCAAAAATGGGCTGGTTTTTTTTGCAAAAAAACAAAACAAAAAGGACACACAGAGGCTTTGGGAGGCTTGTAGAGTGCTCCTGGGGACTAGGGAGGCAAAAACGGCCATTTTTTGGCTCATTTTTGCCCTTCCCAGCCCCCAGGAACACTTTGCAAGCCTCCAAAACTCTCCCCATGTCCATTTTTGCAAAGGGGGCAGGGTTTCAGTAGGCAAAAATGCTGTACAGTATTCAGTGTATAAGATGCATCCAGATTTTCACCCTCTTTTTTGGGGGAAAAAGGTGTGTCTTATACTCCAAAAAATACGGTACTGACCTTAATTCCAGGCAGTTTCAAAACTACAGTCTAAATCATTTAAATATATCCTTACTTGGGAAGAAAGGCTGTAAGTATTGATTCAGCGTGTTAAGGCTCAATGAGTGAATAAAAATCTGCTTATCAGACCAATGCAATCACGGTTGAGACTTGTCAATCAGAGTTAGTTATTTCTGCTGCACTAAAGCACTATAGCTGAAATATCAGACCTTACAGTACGATACATTTAACACAACAAACTGAAGTATAGGGAAATTTTTTCCTAGATTCCTTTTCAAATAGGCAAAGTGGTATAATGCCCACTGAAAGAATGGAAAATTTAAAGTAAACTTGTTGCAATGCATTGAACACTCACTATGAATTGTATATGCAAATGTGATAAATTGTGAATGCATTTTTTTGGAGTTGCCCGTGCAAAACACAAGACAGGTCAGGACTGCAAGATTTCTCTTCCTGCAGAACAATGTAAGAATAATTATCTATTTTATATCTAGAGCACTACTTTCTAGCCACCTTCTCACTACCTCAAATATTTCAAACGGCATAACAAGGTGTGACTTTGAGAATATTAAAATGGATTAAAACTGCAAGATTAACCCTATGCACATATAGGCCATTGACTTAGGAAAGCTGTACTTTTGATTCTCTGAACAGTCTTTTCATCCTATGCCCTTGTATAAAACAGGTTGGAATCATGCTTGAGCATTACAATTTAGTATTCACAATCAGGGGTAGGTTGCTGGGGGTTCACAGGGATTCGTGAGCACCTCTAGCTATGATTCTGTGCAGTTTTCTGTGCAGTCCCACTCCTGGCTGGCCCCACCCTCCCCTCCCCTCCCCTTCCCAGAATCCCCACGCAGCCCATTTTGGATGCAGGGAAGTGCAGGGCACGCGTGGAGGTGCGTGGAGGCTCAGGGAGGGCAAAAAACGGGCCTACTAGAAGTTCGGGAAGGCCAGAAACAGGCCCATTTTTGCCCTTTTGCCTCCCGGAGGTTCCCAAAAAGGACAAAAATGCCTCCGCTCCCCCCCGCCTTGGTGTAGGAGGCCAACTAGGTCACACGACCATGGCCACATATCCAAGCAACCAGGCAGAGAACTCCTTGCTAAAATATTTGAAGCCCACCCCTTTATACACTGGCTATAGAAGTGGAAATGCAAATAGAGGATTATTGCTTGGATTTATCAGAGGAACAGTATTAAAATAGCAAGATCCCCATCAGAGCAAGGTAGTACAGGATTTACAGTTAGAAGTGTTGAAACATGGCAAAGCAGAGGAAATCTCTGAGCAAAGAGAGCTAAGGATGAAATAAATGGCCCTTTTGTTATATGTATCTGTTAAAAGGCCTACAGAAGAGTGTTCAAACGTAAATCGAACAATGAAGTCAGTAAGGTGAGAGACGTAATGGGTTTATGCAGATAATAAACACAGATGTCATGAAAAGATTATTTTCAACATTTTTGCATCCATTCCACATCCATTCTCAACATTTCCCCAGCAGATGACAAGTAAAAAACCCACTGTAGCACTGTTTAGAACCATGGTAGTCAACCTGGTCCCTACTGCCCACTAGTGGGCGTTCCAACTTTCATGGTGGGCGGTAGGGGTTTTGTCCGATACTGATGCACTTTCCTTTTTTTTAAATTTAATTGACTTCCCTACTTTATAAATTACCATTGCTATGGAACTGGTGGTCGATGAGAAAATTTTACTACTAGCAGAGATACAAAAGTGGGCCGTAGATATAAAAAGGTTGACTACCCCTGATTTAAAACCTCAAGTGAAAATAGTTCACTGACCATTTCTGGCTATTTCATTTCACTGATTTTCAGAACATTGCTCTCATCACATAAATCAGGGGTCTGCAAATGTTTTGGATCAGGTCTGAGAATGCATGATGGATGCTTTAAATTGCTATGAGGGCTTCCTCATTTAAAAATATCTGAGCGCAACAGTTAAAAAACAGAAACAATTAAGTTCTGGAATGTTGAGAGATCCAAGAAGAGGCTCCACATCAGAGATAGTATTCAGCAGGTTCTGACAAATTCTGGAGAACTGGTAGCAGAAATTTTGACTAGTTTGGAGAACCGGTAAATACTACCTCTGACAGGCCCCTCTCCCATCTATTCTCTGCTTCCTGAATCCCAATTGATTTTATTTTTTATTTTTTTATTTTATTAAATTTATATCCTGCCCTTCTCCAGAAGGACCCAGGGCGGCGCACAGGAATTAAAAGATACAAATATAACAATATAAAATTTAAAAAATATTAAACTCCCAACCTGTGCTAAAATCAATTAAAATCCCCAATTTAAAACTGTCTAAAAACAGTCACAGCGGAAGGTTACGCTAGGCCGGCTTGATGGAAGAGGTGTGTCTTTAGACACTGGCGGAAGAGGCGGAGGAAGCGGAGGTCAGAGATGGTGCGTAGTTCAGGGGGTAAGTCGTTCCAAAGGGTAGGGCCTGCCACAGAGAAGGCTCTTCCCCTGGGTGTCGCCAACCGGCATTGCCCGGCCGACGGCACCCTGAGAAGGCCCTCTCTGTGGGAGCGGATCGGACGAAGGGATGTATGGGGTAGGAGACGGTCTCGCATATAACTAGGTCCCGAGCCATGGAGCACTTTAAAGATGGTCGTCAAGACCTTGAAGCGCACCCGAAAGGCCACAGGTAGTCAGTGCAGCTCACGCAGGAGCAGTGTTATGCGGGAGTATCTAGGGGCTCCCGTAATCACCCGCGCGGCTGCATTCTGGACTAGCTGTAGCTTTCGAGTGCACCTCAAGGGAAGCCCCATGTAGAGAGCATTACAGTAGTCAAGTCGGGATGTCACGAGTGCTTGAGTGACTGTGCGAAGGGCAGCCCTGTCCTCCCGATCAGGAGGAAATGGGGATTTTGCAATAGCTTTCCCCTGGAGTGGGGAGAGAATGGAGATTTTACAGTATCCTTCCCCTGCAATGCCCACCAAGCCATACCCACAGAACCGGTAGTAAAAAAAATTTGAATCCCACCACTGCTGCACATGTTTGTCTCTGGCTTTGGAATTCCCATAGTGAATCCACATCTGAAGATGAAATTAAAATCTGTATCTTTCTGAAATTACCAAACTGCTATTGTTCAGGCAACAAAGCATTCTAACTCTCTGAGCTTGGTTGTTTTCTTGCAGACATTTCATACAGCCAAACTAGATAGCCTCATCATACACTGATGTCGTTTACCTAGTTTGGGTAATGAAATGTCTGTAAGAAAACAACCAAGCTCGGAGAGTACCAAGGAACCCTTACGTCAACCCTGAGCTACAAATATTCTCCTTTATTGGTGCATTCACAATTCTCTAAGTAGCTACAAATATTAGTTGGCTCAGATGCCACCAAGTAATGGTTTTCAGGGAAGCATGCGTATAGACAACAGTAAGACATAACTACTCTCTTGTTGAGAGTCCACAGTTCCATCCAGGAGAGTGTCTGTTAAGAAGGCATTAAAAAGGAGGAATAACAAAAGGATCCCGCTCAGCCAGATGGCTGGGCAAGATGGACCAACTGGCTTGCTTGGTACAAAATAAATAACAAACCAGCCACATTTCTTGTTATCAGAGACTCTAAAACAGTGGTAGTCAACCTAGTCCCTACTGCCCCCTAGTGGGCTTTCCAGCTTTCATGGTGGGCGGTAGAGGTTTTGTCCATACTGAAGCACTTTATTTTTTTCAATTTAATTGATTTCCCTACTTTATAAATCACCATTACTGTGGAACCGGTGGGCGGTTAGAAAATTTTACTACTAACAGAGATACAAAAGTGGGTGGTAGGTATAAAAAGGTTGACTATCCCTGCTCTAAAATATCACATCTTTATTTATTTTATTTTATTTTATTCAATTTATATCCCGCCCTTCTCCAAAAGCACCCAGGGCGGCGATCTGATTCCTTAAAACAGACTGTCGATAAGTTTTAAGAAGAGGTCTTCTATCAGTCAGTTACATCACTAGTTCAACTCTAGGTGATTAAATTTTACTGTCAGCATAAGCAAATAGGCTCTGTTAAATTTAATTACACTGCTGGGCATAAGCAAATAAACCCTATACTGTCAGAAACCAAGATATTTCGTTTATAGAAAAAGACCTTCCTCTGTGTGGTTCCTAGGCTATGGAATACTCTCTTACCCACTTCCCCCTTTATTTTTTGTGGAAATTGACCATATAGTGCTTTTCCTTGCCAGAATTATCTTCTTCTTTACATTACATTACTTCAATATTCATGTCTTGCTTCCTCCACATTTTGTAAGCTCAAGTTTTTAACTTGCATCAATGCTTGTTCTTGGTTGCTTTTTTATGCAATCAGTCAATACATGCTTTTCCTCTTCAACAGTTGGTTTGACATGAAGTAAACCTCTGTTCCAATTCTGCAGGGCAGTTATAGTCTATCCGTATTACTACAGGGATGTAAGGCATAGTGAATACTCATTAGCTTTCTTGTTTTTTGAGGCCAAACTGTCCAGTTCTGCTTGTGTCCAGTTAACAATTCTAGCAGTATATCATGTGACACGACTGGCCTGGGTATTGATGGCTTTGATGGGTGTCCAGCATTCAACTTTGTCTTTATCAGCTTTCTCACTCTTTGGATGGATTCTTTATTAATCATATTTTATCTTGTCCATACTTGATGTTATTCAACTGTAAAATGTACAGATACTTGTTAACTTCATATTAATGGTTCCTGATGGTTTGGCCATTCAACATTTTAATTCTATTGCTATTGTGATTTAAGTTTAACCCTAGTTCATTGCTGTTGTAGAACATTTATCTTGGCCAAATTCCCATTGCTATAACTGTGCTAAAATTATTACACTATTTGCAACCACCTATCCTGCCTTCTGCTATATCATTATTTTTTCTGTAAATGTTATATGTTTTTATTCACACCAACTGTTTCTAAACACTTGATGAACCAACTATATAGTTAATCAAACAATTCTTTATAATTAATCCAGACCATATGTAAATTGATTTTTCACCTTTTGGAATTTTCCAAAACCATTTTATCAATCAGAGGTTGATTTTTCCTTTTATTTCCTCTGTTCTAATAGAACACCAGTGTCAAACTCGCTGTGCCACATTGTTGTCACATGACGTATCACAATGTTTTTTCTCTTTGTGGAGCTGGGGTGGGCATGGCCTGAGCATGTTGAATCTGGCCTGCGGTCTGCCAGTTTGATAGCCCTGTACTAGAAGGATGTTATAATCTTCTTAAATTATTTTGGCTACGTCTGTGAGTAATTTAAATATTGACACAAGTATGTTATTTGCTATACTTTCCTGATATTATTATCCCTTTTGCTGAGACTTTTTGACTAAAAGAGGTTTCCCCAGTTATTAATCAGCTGCTGACATATTCTTTATATAATACTTCATTAAACTGTTTAACTACAATTGTATCTAAGCTTTCGGATATTTGATCATTGAGTCATGCAATGAATCATTTCCATTTTTTAATCCTTTTCACTTGATTTTTAACCATTTCTATTTGATTTTTGTTAAATTCATCCTCAAATTCTTTTATCCACTCAGAATTTTTATTATACAGATAGTCCTCCAGATACGACCACAAAGGAGCCCAAAATTTATTTTGCTAAATGAAACATTTGTTAAGTGAGTTTGCCCCATTTTTCGACTTTTCTTGTCACAGTTGTTAAATGAATCATTGCATTTGTTAAGTTAGTAACATGGTTGTTAAGTGAATCTGGATTTCCCATTGATTTTTGCTGATCAGAAGATTGTAAAAGGACACTGCAATTCTCATAAATACAAACCAGTTGCCAAGCATCTGAATTTTGATCATGTGACCCTGGGAATGCTGCAACTGTCATAAGTGTGAAAACGGTCATAAGTCACTTTTTTAGTGTAACTTTGAACAGTCACTAAATGAACTGTTATAAGTCGAAGACTACGTCTTTTTGAGTTTCCCATAGGTCTTTCCAAAACTGGCTTGTTTCTTTTTTGTTTGATTTTCATTTTCAGAATTTACATGGCCATTTATAGTTTGGTACAATTGAGTCTGGTCTGATAGAAATAGCTGATTTTTTTTTTTTTAAAGTGGATGATGTGTGCTTCATAGTGTTCAATTTTCCTCACGATTGCTGTTATTTGTTACTCTATGATTTCCAAATCTTCTTCAATTTTTCTGATACTAACTGGTGTGTGGGTGTGCGCGCACACGTGTGTGTATCGGTTCATAGATTGTTTCAGTACTAGCTGTCTTGGCTCTATTGTTATTACTTCTTCTAAGTTATCATTTATATAGTTCATACCAGCTTTTTCATTTATAATATGGCAATATAGCTGAGTTTTTTCCCTCTATTCTAATATTGTTTTCGAGTCTTCCATTTATACATTTTTTTCTGAATATTTTTCAGTTCTCCATCCCTTGGTATTTTATTTCTGGTAATGGCTCTTCTTAGGTTTCCTAATCATTGTTCAGTGATAATTAAATCTGGGTAAATTCTTCCTAATACTCAGTCTTTTTAAGTATCTCCGTTTTTTGGTTCCGATTTATAGTAGCAGGCAATAATGGTGCAGTTTTCAAAGTGTATGTTTGTTTTGCCTGTAGCTGTTCTTCCAGTAATCCTACTCAGTTAAGTCTTGGTTGCCCACCCATAGTTCCTAAATCTTATTTATTTATTTTATTTTATTCAATTTATATCCCGCCCTTCTCCAAAAGGACCCAGGGTGGCGTACAGATGTCCAGGTAATCTAACATCTGAATGGTCCATGATGCCCTGGGTGACAACAATTCAGTAAAGGATTCTTTTTCTATTTTCCCACATATTAAATGGGTTGATGGATACATTTAGTCTGGCTCTTCTGCTAAGACCTGAGGGGATCTCTTTTATCATTATTATGATTCATCCTATAGCCTGCCAGATGTTTAGATTGGATTTGGTATTTTTATCCACTTTTTCAAATCCATTTGTAGGATCTGGGATAGACAGATGTTATTTGCTGGTGTTGCCACAGGATGATGATAATGACAAATGATGATTCCGCAACATCTATAGCTCAAAACACATAAGCAGTTTCAACTGATGTGCTATGATGCCTACTGGAAAAAAATATAATTTTATAGAATTACTCATAGCAATATCTGTTATGCGATTTGTTGTTGCTATGATTAATTAACAATAAGAATACTTGTATGTTTGTACCCAAAGCTGTATACAAGGTTACATCTTGAATAAAATGGTTCAAAAAACAACGGTCAGATGTTAACTGATAACTATAATTTCAGCTGTACTCTTACAATTTTCCAATGTTGGAAATGTATTACTAGCTTCTGGATTCAATTCAAAGTGCCAAGACATTTCATTAATGATGTTCAGAAGTTAAGTTGATAGTAATGAGGACTGTGTAAACAGTGGAATATTTTTAAGTGGCCCACTATGAGTCCTGATTTGAATTCAATAGAACATCAATGGAAATTGCTAAAAATCACAGGTCATAGAAGGAATCAATCAAACCTAAGACAATTGGAGCAGTTTGCTCAAGAAGACTATGACAAATTGCCAGTTGAGAATTATAGAAGTCTGGACTTGATTGCAGTTATTGCATCAAAAGAGTATGCAGCAAAATATTAGGTTAGGCATGCCAAACATTATGTACATGCCACTTTCAATTAATAATAATATACTAAGTCAGAGAGGTGGTCCTTGTTTAACTACCATGCGTTCAGCAACCATTTGACTTTACAAAGGCACTAAACAAGTGGTAGTTATGACCAATCCTCATACTTACGGCCACTGCAGCATCCCTGTAGTATGGTCCAGGTGCTCAGTGCCTGGCTTGCAGTTACAATATTGCAGTATCCTCCAGTCGTATGACCATAATCTGTGACCTTTCCTGCCAGCATCTGACAAGCAAAGTTAATGGGCAAGCGGCAGGAAGTTGGGATCACATATAGCCCTTACATAATGACCCATGTAAACCTCATTTAATGACTGCAACTGAGGCTGCTATGGGGATGGTCACATGGTTTTTCAGTATACAACTGCATTGCTTACTGAGTTTCCTGTCCCAATTAGCAATATTAAGCAAGGACCATCTGCACAGTATTGAAACTGAAGATCATTCTATCCTAAATATGCTACTGTACAGTACCTTAAATAGGATACTGATGGAATACTAGTATAAAATGACTTTTTAATATAGAGCAACAATTTGTTGGTTTTGCACAAAACACTGGCAAGCACTAAGTTTAAAAATCAGGTAGTTAGCCTAGCACTATTGCTCATTGAACAAAGGACCTTACTTAAAAGTAAATTCTAATGAAAGTAAATATGTACAATCTATATTTCACAAAAGTGAAATAAATTCCAAATAATTGCATACTGGGAACAATTTCTGAATGAATGTCATCAATATAAAACACATTATTACTCAACTTTTGTATCCTGTGTTGGGAGCAAAATTTTTCAAGAGCAAAAGTTGAAATGATATTCAGACATAGTACAAAGGAAAATATAAAGTTTCAATTAAGTTTCATTGAGACAACACAATGGTTATATGATTTACTTTATTTTAAGTATGATCTATCTTACAGTTCTTTTACAGAATTAAATAATACATTTCCAATTAATGAAAACTGAAGTAGATGACTAATTGAAGTCCAATTTTTTTGAATATACACAGATAACAAAAGAACTATAGAGAAGATGCCTTTTAAATTCTACTCTATTGTATCCCAAAAGCAATAAACCTCATTTAAACTAATTATAAAATTTTAAAACCTCATAACAGGTTTAGGAACCAAGTCTCTGCCTCTACTGACTGTATTTGAAGATTAAAATCAAACTAAAGGTAATGATGTTTCACAGCATATAAATGGAGCAAAAATATGTTATTAGGCCAGCCTGGAATTCTAAATCTGCTAATTTAAATCTTATATGTAAATTGCCTAATAATAAATCCTCCTAAAGGACCGCCTAGGTAATTTTTCAGTTATTTTTCACCTCTTGTTTTATCAACTATTTTGTATTAATCTAAAATAGAATCTAAAGGACAGTGTAATTCTCTTTTATACAATTATACTCTTGTAATTAAAGAGAATTCCTCTCTTCTTTGGATGGGAGAGAGATGACAAGTTAAATGTTCAAGTGTTCAAACTATTTTAATATGACGATTTAGGTCCCCTTAGCCATTCCTGTAAGCTAGACTCAATGAGATATTCAGAGATCAATTAAGAAACATCATGCCTTGGCACCCGATTCATTCTTATAATGTAATAATACATTGCAAATTCTAGGGAAATAAATAATTTGTACTGGATCATGATAAGATCTCACTATATGAAGGTAACAAAGGTTTGAAAAACGTTTTTCCAACTGTGGAAACATTCATTTTTATCGTGACTTGTTAAAAATTGGTGCTAAATTCATATGCACATTTTGTAGTACAATCCATTCCATACATAACTGCTGAAAAGTTCACAGGTTCACTCTTAGAAAAGCTTTTATGAGATTAATGATTGCATCCAGTGGGATGCCCCGAGGCAGATCTTGAGACAGTTTTGTGGGAAGAATTTGACTCTGTTACTTCCAAAGATATGGACAGGTTACGTGGGCGACTGCGAGCTGCCACATGTTTATTGGACCCGTGTCCCTCCTGGCTTGTACTGGCATCCTGGGAGGTTACACGAGGCTGGCTCCAGGAGGTAGTGAATGCTTCCTTGGGTGAGGGGTTCTTGCCTTCCGTCTTGAAAGAGACCCCTCCTCAAGAAGCCCTCTCTGGACCCAGCATTGTTGGTAAATTACCGTCCCGTCTCCAACCTTCACTTTCCAATTTGTGTTGGCAGGAGGGCAGAGGTCGACCTCGAGACCCCTCACTTGTGGGGTGCCTCAGGGGTCGGTCCTCTCGCCACTCCTGTTCAACACATATATGAAGCCGCTGGGCGAGATCATCCGTGGTTTTGGGGTAGAGTACCACCTCTACGCTGATGATACGCAGCTGTATATATCTACCCCAAACCACCCCAACGATGCTGTAGAGGTGATGTGCCAGTGCCTGGAAACCGTGCAGGCCTGGATGGGAAGGAACAGACTCAGACTCAACCCATCCAAGACCGAGTGGCTGTCGTTCCCGGCAGCCCGGTACAACCAGTTGACTCCATCACTGGCCATAGGGGGCGAACATCTAGCCCCCGTGGATCGGGCACGCAACTTGGGCATCCTTCTTGATGCACGGCTGTCCATGGAAAATCAAGTGACGGCCGTAGCCAGGAGGGCGTTTTACCAGGTCCGCCTGGTCCGCCAGTTGCGTCCCCTATTGGACCGGGATGCCCTTTGCACAGTCACTCATGCACTCGTGACATCCCGACTGGACTACTGTAATGCTCTCTACATGGGGCTCCCTTGAGGTGCACCCGAAGACTGCAGCTTGTCCAGAATTCAGCCGCGCGGGCAGTTATGAGAACCTCCAGATTCTCCCATGTAACACCGCTCCTCCGCGAGCTGCATTGGCTACCTGTCGTCTTTCGGGTGTGCTTCAAGGTGTTTGTTATCATCTTCAAAGCGCTCCATGGCACAGGACCTAGCTATCTGCGGGATCGCATGCTTCCCCATACATCCCTGCGGCCGATTCGCTCCCATAGAGAAGGACTTCTCCGGGTGCCGTCCACTAGGCTATGCCAGCGGGGAAGGGCCTTCTCTGTGGCGGGCCTGACCCTCTGGAACAACCTTCCCCCCGAAATTAGAACAACTATGGACCTCCGCTCCTTCCGTCAAAAACTAAAAACTCATTTCTTCTGCCTGGCCGGCCTGGGGTAATCGAACTGTTTTATTAGGGTTTTTTAGGGGTTTAGTTTTAGTTGGTTTGGGATTTTAGCGCAGGGTTTAAGTTTAATTCATTTTAATATTGTATTTATGCTTGTGGTTTTATATATGTATTTTTAAATTCCCTGTGCCCCGCCTCGAGTCCCTTCGGGGAGAGAGAGCGGTTTATAAATTAAAATTATTATTATTATTATTATTATTATTATTATTATTATTATTATTATTATTATTATTATTATTATTATTATTATTATTATTATTATTATTATTATCTGAAATTGCTTTGGCCAACTGTCTGAATTTTGTTCTTCCATCCCCTTTTGTCTCCTCAACTGCAATTCATTCTGCCAACTGGCATGCTGTAGTCAGGGTCGAGACAAAGAATTATGTATCTTGTAGTTTCAGTAATGCAAATAATGCTTTATATAATTCATTTCAATCCAGTTGTAGGATTTTAATGCTTGAAAGGAGAAAAACAGCCATATAGCAGTAAGCTAAAGTATCCTTGTGACTGAGACTTTAAGAGTTTGCTGTGCACTGCCAAAAGTAAGCCTTGAGTCTGTAACTCATTCAACTGTTGAATTTATTTGGAAGATAGTGCTGTATGGCTACAGAATCTAAACCTGGTGAAAGCAGTGTAGCATATTTATGTGCAATAAATCAAGAAATACTTAAAATAGTGAATTCTCTGGTACAGAGAGGCTTCTATTTCCAGATCTGGAAAATGTGATCTAAAAATTGTGAATATAAAATGAAAATGCACGGAGGCAAATATGCTTCCATGCAATATGTATAAATTTACTATAAGGTGATTGGAGAATTTATGCACAGCCTGCTGTGCAAACTCTGCAAATGTGGTTAAAGTTCAAGCAGTGTTATGTGTATCCAGGCCATTCAGTTAATTCAGTAAACCATCGTTCAATTAATTATAGTTGGATTACTGTGGAAACAAAGCTATTTACAAATTGCCTAGCAATTGGACAATAGCTAGCTATGGATCTGGCTATATATGTTATTATTTAACATTAGTGAAAAAATTATAACTTTTAATTTTATTCAGAATAAACTGGATCATAACATTTTTAACTCAGAATCAAATCAATATTTTGAATGCAGGAATAAAATGGTTACCGTATTTATTCGAGTATAACGCGCACACGTGTATAACGCGCACCCCCTAATTTTCGATTAAAAATCGGTATAAAATTTTGTTTCACTTTTTCTCGGCTCAGACCAAGCATTGTAAGTGACAAACGTTGTTGAACACGTGTGGCCATGATAAAAATCGTTTATAACGCGCACCCTCGTTTATAACGCGCACCCAAACTTTGAGTTCTTTTTTTGGTAGAAAATTTTGCGCATTATACTCGAATAAATACGGTAATATAGAAGGGCTAATCATTTCTCACTTAGAAGTCTAAATTAAAACAATTCTTATTGTTTCAAATATGCAGTTGTTTTCCATCTAATTTTTAAATAATAACGTATGTTGGTAGCTAGTTGATGTTTTTATTATTCTGCCAAATTGAACTTCTGCGATTCAGTACTGTTCTCAGTATCACACAGCAGGTGTGTGCAGTGAGCCCAAACTATCTATAGTCTAGAATACAAAATTGTTCATAAGTTTTTTTTAAAAGTCACAGTTCCTAGTACAAATGCAATATAAGCAGAAAAAGAGAGTGAAGACAGCAAAGATGACCATATCTTATATTGGGACCCCATTTCAAAAAGACATAGCTAGCTTTGAGTCACACTAATAGTATTCAACCCAATTTAATGCTTGGATTTTGAGGAACATTTGGGAGAAAAAGAATTCTGTTTCTTAAAAGGTCTAGCATGGAAAAATATGGATTGAAATGTTCATGTAAACTAGACAATTATAATTGTCAAATATCATAAAAAGCCATGAAAAGATTTCAAGTTATGTTCTTTTAAATGCTTATTTAATGCAAGTGCAAATATTAGAGGTAAATGTTCTTGCGGAATAAGGTAAAGGCATAAATAATTAAATCAAGGGTTTTGCTTATAAAGTAAATCAGTTACTAGCCCAAGCCAAGCTGCAAACACTCTTCATAACATATGGTCAGATAGATGGGATATTGGGCAACATTAAGTTATAATGAGAATTGGAAAACTAAAGATAAATCCTTCAATCTCATGGTGACAATGCTTGATTGGAGCAGCCAGTAATGGTCTGATTTGAAACAGATATGTTGCTGATAAAATCCAAAAACAAAGTATTGTTTTATCTTTTGTAAAACAATAGATTTTTAGAGAACTAGAATGACAACAGGTCCTCTCAAAACAAGAATCAAAATACTGAATTTATATCTGTTGGCTTCATTGTGGAAAATGAAATAATTATTATCCTGACCTGTAGTTGGTTTGGGTTCAAGAAAATCCAATGCGCACCTCTAGTATGGACGTAGGACTATTCCATTAATTTTGCTAGCTTCTTTTGATTCCTCTTTTCTCCAAAATTTCCATTTAAATTGATTATTACAGGAAAAAGTGGAACTTTCAGTAGTGCATAAGCTTTTTCTCTTTGCATTGCATCTTTTAGATACTAAGCCTGAGGGCAGGGTAGTCATTATTATTTTTCACTAGAAGTAAGTTAAAGTAGCTTTAAGCTAAGCAATAAAAATAAATAACATGCACATTTTATCTTTATGCAATATGTGCTCTTCCTGTCCTACTTATTCATGAGCTGTAAGTGATCATATGGAAGCCAGAGGTGATTAAACTAATATTACCTATATAATATTTATTTTAAAAATGCTGTCAAGGGACCCAAATGCCAGTTTTCGAACTATCCCTGATGTCCTGCCTTTGCACAATAGTTGTTGTTTGATTCTTGCTTCTTTTCTTCTATATCTTATTTGGATGTACTTCAGAATCTTGGCAAGAGGATGGAAAAAACCCGGTAAGTATCTCAAATAGTTAAATGAATCTTACAGTTAGTCATTTGTCAGAGGACAGGGAATAATAATAATTCCTTTCAGATGAAACGCTAACCAGATGCTTTAATCAAGCAACTGTGTATATGTGGGTGTGTACAAACATGTACGCTTGCAACTTTTCCTGTACTTATTTATACAGTATGTGAGGAAATATGTGACAAATGACATTTAATCATGAAACAGATTTCCTTGTATTAAGCTACTATAATTAATTCTTACAATCTGTTCAATTTTCAAACAAAAGTCCACATAGATGACAACTCTTAGATATTCCAAGTCATTGCGCACAACTCTCATGAGCTGAGGGGAAAGCAGGGTCAAAGAGCTGAAAGCTCAGATATCAATGCATTCTCAATTTACGGATTAAATCTCAAGTTTTAATTTAATGCAAAATCTTGCATTTTAAAAATATTTTTAAAATATCTGTACCCCAAAATGAGTAATGTTACCATATTGGGTGTGGGCTCCAAATTCTCTGTTTTTAGTAATAAGGTAAAAGTGGTGAGTAAAATACAAAATGCAAAGCATAAAGAACGTATGGCCCAACCACATGTTAGGGTTTGGGGGGAAAAAGAAGCCAGCATTAAAAAGAAACGTCAAAAATATAGGCTTTAGGACTCCACATTTAGGAAGGCCTGAATTTCTACTTTTAAGATTCAAATATTTTCTGCACCCTCATACCAAAATGAAAAGTAATCCGCCACCTTTGGAATAAGAGACTATGGGAGGATCTTCTTGTCACATCTATGTTAAGATTACATATTAAAGGAATTAAAAACAAGTCTGACTAAGGAATAAAGACAGTCCTAATTACGGTAATCTAATAACTATCTGGGTTTAAGAATAGTTAGAAATTCAGTACAGTCCTCAACTGATGACCATTCATTTAATGCTGAAAAAAAATGAATTATGATTGGTCCCCCTCTCACTTATTACCACCTTAGTATTCTTGCAGACATGTGATCAAAATTTGGGTACTTGGCAAGTGACATGTAGTTATGAGGTTACAGTGTCCATGATTTGATTGTCATTTGCTATTGTCCCAGGGGCTTTTTGAGAAGCAAAATTATTTTTATTTTATTTTATTCATATTTATATCCCGCCCTTCTCCACAGAGGACCCAGGGCGGCGCACAGGAATTTAAAAATATACAAAAAACAATACAATAAATAGAATTTAAAAATAGATTAAATTAAATTGTAATCCTATGCTAAAATCAATTAAAATCCCCAATTTAAAACTATCTAAATGGTCAACAACGGGAGGGTTAGGCTAGGCCGGCTTGTTGAAAAAGATGTGTCTTAAGACACTGGCGGAAGAGGCGGAGGTCTGTGATGATACGTAATTCAGGGGGCAGGTCGTTCCAAAGGGCAGGGCCCGCCACGAGAAGGCTCTTCCCCTGGGTGTCACCAGACGGCATTGCCCGGCTGATGGCACCCTGAGAAGGCCAACTCTGTGGGAGCGGATCGGCGGAAGGGATGTATGGGGCAGGAGACGGTCTCGCATATAACTAGGCCTCGAACCATGGAACGCTTTAAAGATGGTTGTCAAAATCTTGAAGCACACCTGAAAGACCACAGGAAGCCAGTGCAGCTCGCGCAGGATCGGTGTTATATGGGAGCATCTCGGGGCTCCCTTAATCACCCGCGCAGCTGCATTCTGGACTAACTGTAGCTTTTGAGTGCACCTCAAGGGAAGCCCCATGTAGAGAGCATTACAGTAGTCAAGTCAGGATGTCACGAGAGCTTGAGTGACTGTGTGAAGGGCAGCCCGGTCCAGTAAGGGGCGCAATTGGCGCATCAGGCGTACCTGATGAAACGTCCCCCTGGCCACGGCTGCCACATGGTCCTCCATAGACAGCCGAGAGTCCAGGAGAACACCCAAATTGCGCGCCCTCTCCACGGGGGCCAGTGTTTCACCCCCAATGGCCAGAGTTGGAGTAATCTGGCTGAACCGGGGTGCCGGAAACCACAGCCACTCAGTCTTGGATGGGGTTGATCTTGAGTTTGTTACTATCCATCCAGATCCGTACGGCCTCCAAGCACCGGGACAGCACCTCGGCGGCATCGTTGGGGTGGTCTGGGGTGGATATGTACAACTGAGTGTCATCAGCGTACAGATGATATCCCACCCCAAAACCACGGATGATCTCACCCAGCGGCTTCATATATATGTTAAACAGGAGGGGCGAGAGGACCGACCCCTGAGGAACCCCGCATAAAATGGGTCTCGAGGTCGACCTCTGCCCTCCTGTCAACACATATTGCGACCGACCAGAGAGGTAGGACGAGAACCACCATAGAACGGTGCCTCCCAGGGAGAAAGTACGCAGAATAAATGGAGAATAAAATGTGTGTAAATAAACTTATTTATATAAATGTAGAGAAAAGAAATATGTGCCCCAAATTTATCACTACCATATCCCCATGCAAAGGTGGGCAGTTAGTTCTGAATGGTATGAGAAATGCTTTTCCACAATTCTTAATTTGCCTATATCCTAGAAAGATTACTAGCTGATATACAGTATACCATATTAAGTATGTATACTTAACTTTACAATGTCATGCCTACTAAATACTAGCAAAAATTTCTTGGTAAACATAGAAAGTCTATGTTTCAATACAAAACACAAAATACAATTAGTATTTTGTAATAACTGTGCAAGTTATCAGTAATGACAAATCAATAAAAACATAAATTTAAAGTAAATGAAGGATTTAAGTTCTACAAAAGTGTTGGTTCTATCAGTCAACTTTTAATTCTACTTATTTTGGATTTCTGTCTTTTCCTTTAACTCAAATACTGGCAGATAATAAAAGCATATAATCTAAAATCTTTCAATGATGTAATTTAATTCTTTTTTGCTTCCTATTTTTCACTGTTAAAATGAATGAAAGTAATAACAAAATCTTACAAGAATTTTCCAAATCTAGGTGCAGCATTTTGGGTAATTTGTTTGGAAAATAACTCTAGGGTTCAGGTTGTAAAAATAACAAATGAATAATAAATGTTAAGGAAAGTCAGCGGCATTATACCTATGGGCATTAGATCTCTCCAAAATATTGCCCATGAATCTCTAAAAAATAAAATATTTCTAAATGGCTAATGGCAAGGATAGTAAAATTTTAGCATTCCTGTGTAAGATCCTAGGATGATATCATTTGCACAAGATATAGGAAACTAATGAGGTCTAGAGTAAGGGGAATTTCCATACTAAGAAAATTAAAGAAATCTCCAAAAAGATTTCTAAAACAGGTTAATGTAACACTAAATGGTAATTTTAGTAAAATGGAAGGACCTACAATTAAGGCACATTAGCACACACACACAAAAAAGAGAGCTTATCACATTAATTGGAACTAAAGTTATCAGGCGTTAATTAGTAGTAATTGATCGGGAGAAATTATGGAGTCATAATGGACAGCTCAATGAAAATAAAAATCCACTGTGTACCCATATAAAACAAAAAATAATAAATTCCATGCTATTAGGAAAACAATTGGAAATAACAGTATTATAGTAACAGTAAGAGAAACGGCACTTGGGAGTATTGCATGCATCTGAAAAGAATTTTAAGAGCTGGGAAAAGTGCAAGTAAAAAAAGTAACTAAAAATATTAGCATAGGAGCAGGAGGATTTCCTCTACAAGGAAATACTAAAGTGCCTGGCGTTTTTTTAGATTGGACTAAGAGTGGGCAAGGGAAAATAACAGAGGTATATAAACTCACACATAATGTAGATTGTATAGAGCTAGAACTAATTACTCATCAAACACAATGAAGGACATTCAGGGCCAATAAAGTAATTGATTGCACAATACAATTAAACTGTAGAGTGCATTGATGCTGTGGCATGGTGCATTTTAAAATAGCTTTAAAAAGGAGTGGAAGAAACGTATGGAAGATCATGTTATCGTTGGCTGATTGTTTACTGCAGAATCACAGAAAACAAAACTAGTTACTAAAAAAAGCACAACAGAAGGTTATTATCCTTCTGTTCATGTAAGCTTCCTGAACTTATCTGGTTTATTATTGTAGTTCGCAAAATAATTAACTACTTGGGTACTGGAAAGGATGCAAAAAAGGGTAACAAAGATGATTAGGGAGTTGAAAGCTAAAACATGAAGAACGTTTGCAGGAATTGAGTATGTTTAGTCTAGTGAAAAGGACTAGGGATGACATGATAGCAGTATTCCAGTATCTGAGGAGCTGTCACAAAGAAGGACTCAACTTATTTTTCAAAGCACAGAAGGCAAGAAACTAATCAAGGAAAGCAACCTAGAGGTAAGGAGACAATTCCTAACAGTGAGAACAATTAACTAGTGGAAAGGTTTGCCATCAGAAATTGTGGGTGCTTCATGGCTGGAGCACCCACAATTAAGAAGAGACTGGGCAGCCACTTGTCTGGAATGGTGTAGGGTTTCCTATTTGAGCAAGGGGTTGGAGTAGATGACCCCCAAGGTCTCTTCCAACTCTGTTATTCTGTTACCATCAGCCAGATGTAGAAAATCTTCTTGTGTGTTTTTATGTAGAGAGGATAGATGTTCCAGTATTGCCTGAGAAAGTCTGGAGATTTTGTCCAAAACATCTTGAGGCCACTACATTGAAAAAGGTAAGGGGCAACAGAGAACTAAGAATGACATGATTGGATTAATACCTCAAGCTACCTTCCCTAACCTATCCTTAATTTGAGGAAGGTTAGTTCAATTGCAAAAATCCAGATAACACTTCTGCAGAGAATTGGGGTTTTTGCTATCTAGTAGCATGTTCCAAAGTATGCCATGTTCACATTTAAAATATAAACAACTAACATATTTGAATTGTATTTACAAACACCTTATATTATTAAGCCAGTGTCAAGGAAACCTGCTTACAGTCTGTAATGTGACAAGAGGCAGAAATACCAATTGGTAGATCTTCTATATAAGCTTCATAAGCTTCATAAAGCTTTTAAAGCAACATTATTCCACTGTGCACTTAATCAGAATGTTTATTTCTCAGGAGAATCTGATGAATTTCTATTATTTGTCTTGCTTTTATTCTTCTACATTACCTAGAGAGTCTATGGATGGGGGCAGGTTACAAAAAACTGTGAAATAAATAAACAAAGCAAATAAGCAAGCTTACATGTTAATTTTAACTGTTAGAATTCAGCAATAACCATGTTTGTAAATTTAGGAAGCTGAAGTCTGTGTATTTTCAAGATGGTCGTATGACAAAAGCTGCTTTAAATAGACTAGTTTTGGAAACAAGAAGTACATAATTCACCTCATTTTTAAAAAAAAATGGTGAATATTTGGTACCTTAAAATACAACTACTATAAACCACTATGCTGAAAACTTCACCCAACTCAATGGGAGTTATTTCCAAGGAAATAATCTACAACAAAAATATTGTGCCATGGGCATTTATAACATTCAATGTTGTTGAAATGGTGGTAGCAGATCAATTCCAATAGATTCTACATGAACAGAATTGGATATTGGTTAGAGACAGAATTGGTTGTTTCACCTCATTCAGGATTTGGATGGAGAAAATGCATCTCTCCAGGTCTCTTTAGACACTTCATCAATTTTTGATGTCATCTACAATAGTATATTGTTGGAATGCCTTCTGGGGTTGGAGAATGGAGGCATTACAATAGTTCAGGCCACTGAGGTAGGGAGCAAAGGTTGGCTTGGTGGACCTATTTTGCAGAATTCCAAAGATCAATCTTCTGTCTCCTGTTTTTAATATCTATTAGGAAGCCATTGAATGAGGTCATCTGACAGTTTAGGATGGGATATCATTATTATGCTGATAATACCTAACTGCACATTGCTACCATATAGGACAGATGTTGCCAACATCCTGTCCCAGTGTCTGGAGCCTGTCTAGGTCTGTATGGGAAACAGGTTGAAGCTGAACACAAACAAGATAGCAGTACTGTTTGTTCACCGAGGTTCTCCGAGGTTGATGGAGGTATGGATAGGTATACACTACCTCTGAAAGAGGTTTAGAATCTTTCTGTGGCAAATACAAGATATGAAAGCTGTTCCTAGCCATTTTAGTTAATGCACCAGCTGTGACCTTTTTTTAGTGCTTAGAGGATTTCAATAACTCATGACATTTAATAAGAATACAAAGTTTTAGATGTCCAAATGTCTCCATTTCAGGGGGAAAAGCAAATATTTTTCTCTTAAGAATTTGTCTTAAAATTATAGTGGTTAATTTGCATTAATAGTAGTATTGAGTCAATACTAATTTTTTCAGGTGAACATTTGTGGTGGGAAAAAAATATTCCTTAGACTATGGTTAGCATTTTAATATCAGTTTGTATTATATATTGAAATGATTAATTTACAGTTGAAGTTAGGAGAAATTATATTTCAATGTAAAAAAGGTATTAAATCCACCTTAGCTAGTTTCAGCACAATTACATAATCATCTAATGCAAAAATATGTTTATCAGGAAATCAGCAATGCTGCACCTTATACTTAAAAGATGCATATCTTTTAATGAAAAATGGACAAAATATTGCAAGATAACCAACTCATTAAAGTCTTCTTATATGAGATTTCATGTGATTTGAGAAACACTCTCACATTTTTGCTATTTTGGAATTCTTTTGGAAGATTTCATAGGATTTCACCTATTTAAAAAAGAATTTTTCTATGTTTTGCAATTGTACAATCATTGAAGATTGCATAGTAGAACCTATAAGTATGGACATCTACATGGGTAGAATGACAACATATATTTGATGTCATCTTATGTATTGCACAACTTAGATATATGCATTAAAAACTGACACACAAGTACATAAGGATGTCATTTATGTGATGTCACTGCCTATGTGTCATCATTTGATAAGCTTGCTATAGATGTCACTCACCATCAGAAAATGTTGCTGATCCAATATACAGTATATGAATGTATTACTAAATTCTTTGTCAACCACAGATAAGATAATTTTAGAGCAAGAATATTGGCGTCAGTTGAAATAGTAGAGAAGAGCTGTAAAACCAATGCATTATGAGAAAGTTCCTAGACTCAGCTCTTGCCAGATTTTGAAAAAGCTTTTAATTGAAGTCCTGAAAAGCTCATGTCAACGAGCATAAACAATACTGGATTCACATGTAAGCACGTGGTTTATTGGATAAGTCACAATTGATTGAGTTAATGTATCATGGCTACTTACTGTATATCATATACTAATCCAAAATCGAATAACATAATGGTTTACTGTAATGTGTTAATCGAGCCACTCTAAAGTCACTTCCTATGTTTCTATGCTCTAGGTCAGAATCAGAATTGGTCAATATGTTTTTTCTTTCTTGTTGCTATTATATATGGCAGGAAAAAATCCCCATACTTCAAAAGTGGCATTTCAGAACCGGGAAACTTCTAATGCATGTTCAGAACGTTGCTTTGAATCATTGGGCTCTGGCTATGTGGAAGCTTAAAAAGTACATTAGAAGTACTTTTATTATGTTTATGAACAGAAGAAGAAAAAAATGCCAATCTTGTGAAGTGGTATTCAGTTTGGTGACTGCATTAGCTAACTTGCATGCAGAGAGGCACAATAAGAAACAACAAGTTCAGTTATTTGTAAAGACAGTTTTATTAGAAGTGATTTGACTAGAAATATAGCTAGTGATTGTAAAGGCCAAGGCTATTAGCCAAAATTGACAGGTATAGACCAAAGATTTACGAGATGAGGAACATCCACGCTCCATGGCTAATGTCATGACCATCCAAGAGATGTGCAAATGAAGGACTTCATATCAATCCAGCAAAATGAAATTTCCAAGTGTCCCAAAAGGCTATTTTTTTCAGAATCATTTGAAAATATACATAATGTAGAGAACAGCTGATATGGTATAGAAGGGTAGTTAAAGAAACTACACTTAAAAAAACAACTTCAAACTGTTTAGGCTGTGGCTATGTGAAGTAACTTGCCTTCATATACTTTACATATCTGTACAAAGGGCCCTTCTGAAAGTGCTCCCACTTTCAAAGGTTTGCCTGTTGAACAGGCAGGAGACAAATTTTTGCCGTGTTTCTCCCAGGTTATAAAACTGTACTCTCTCAGAGATAAAATTGGCTTTAGGAAATCTGCAAATATGCCTTTCTTTTGCTTGGCCTTTGATAGTAAAAATTACATTATTCGTGTTTTCATTTACATTTTAACATATTTTCTGTATTCTGCATTTGTGTGTACCTGTATTGTTTCAAACTGAAAATGCCTCAAGCGTTTTCCAAAGGTGCTTTCCCAAAGCCAACTAGGCTTTCTTGAACTGGACAAGAAAGTCCAGTTGCCTTTTGAAAAACACCCTTGGGACAACCATGACCTGGATGATCGAGAATCTCCATCAACGCCTTGAGTGTTTATTCAAAGATAAAAATCAGCGCATAGAATAAATAAGAAAAAATGATTGCAGCATACAGAAGAAAAATCCCTTGGTATAAGTAGAATGCGTTTTCATTTGCACAAGGGAAAATCTCCAGTTTTCATCAATCTCCTTTCTCATTTGATCTTTCTGGGTCTAGGTAACAGCAGCAGGAAAGACGCAGAAAAACCTTGTCATTCAAGTGGAAGGAATTGCAGTTGTGCTTTCATCTGTACAGTTTAGGGAGGAAAAAAATAAAAGCTTTCATTTTTGTTGTTTGTTGCACTGGCAACTACCACAGGGTAGATCCTTTGGTTCTAACACAATGTCTTCTCTATTTTTAGAGGGTTGATTGACCACGACACATAGAAAATGAATGATTAAATAAAAATCCTTCCCTACATCTATGATGTGAACTATTAGAAATTTAATAAATTTTTTATGGGTTAGGCCATAAAGAATTACTATAATAAACTTTATCATTTTTATCAAAGGCTATTTAGCATCTGAGACCTGAATAGCAATTAACAAGACAACTTCAACATAAACTTCTCAGTTTATAATGCTACAAAGTGTAATTTTAAAAACCTGTGATCCATCTGTAATGAAATGTTTATCTGTGAATGTAGGAAAATCACGGCATGATTAAGAGCGGAACAAATAAATGCTTATTACAAATTCTGACACTTTTTTAAACTAGAAAATGTGATATATTATATAATGTAACAGCACTATATTTTTAGGCCATCAGATTGGTTAATATTAAGGATTGCTTGTGTGAGCTACTACACAGTACTTCGATCACTGGGGGAGGGTCAGATGAGAAGACCTAGTTGAAACTCTAAGGCAATCACACCTGTTCCTGACTTTGCACAGCTATTGCTGTTTTTTAATTATAGGAAAGATACATTTAGTTTAAGAGAATGCATTCATTCCTCATCCTGAAGTACCTTTTTGTTTCTGAATTAGAAGTGTTGAACAATGACACCTAATAGTAGCAAGATCTTCTTGCAAGTGATAAATATTTTAAGTATTGGTATGTATGTATGTATAAATCTCCCATGATATTTTTTTCCAAAATTACAACTTTTCCCCTTTGGTTATAATTTTTTAAAAAGAGTTTTCTTTCTTGTTTTTTCATTTACTATGGTAAGATGAACTCTAGTTCAACAGACAGAGAATATTTAATGTAAACATGAGAGATGCTCATCAGTAAACTTTACAGTCATTATATTTCAAATGCAATTTAGCACTGTGAAATTGCTTCGGAGACAGCTTGAGGCCCTATTAGAAAATATTTCTCCTAATGTATAAGAGAAGACAATTTAATTGAAAATTTGGATGGATTATAATACAAAGTTCTGTTCAAAGTAGTGAAAGGGCAAATAGAAATGAATGAAGGTCTTGGCTACATAGAAAGTTTTTCATTAAATATTTCAATATGAAGAACAAAACGAAATTAACAACCCCGTCCCCTTTTAAACCAAATCCTATATAGGTTGCTTCACATTTTTTTATTAATTTTTTGTCATAAAAATATTGTTGGGATCTGGTTGTAAGGACCAGCCTAGAACCTGGGAAACCTTGGGTTCTAGTCCCGCCTTAGCTATGAAAGCCAGCTGGATGACCTTGGGCCAGTCACTCTTGTCTCAGCCCAAGCCACCTCACAGGGCGGTTGTTGTAGGGAAAATAAGAGGAGGAAGGTGTGTTGGATATATTTGCTGTTTTATTTGTAAAAACCATAAAGGCGAGATACAAATAAATAAATATTAATTTAATTAATTTAATATTTAAATTTCTATACCGCCCTTCTCCCTTCTTGGACTCAGGAAGTCAGCAGTAAAATCACGAATAAAACATAGAAATCAATTAAAAACCTATTAAAATACATTAGATAATGAGTAGCCTGTCTAAAACCTATTAAAATCCCTACTAAAACCATATAAAACTAAAACGTTTAAAAGTATGCCAGATTAAAAACTATGCCAGGCCGGCCGCTTGAAATAAGTGGGTCTTCAAAGCCCGATGGAAGAGGCGTAGGTCTGTGATTGTCCGTAGGTCAGGGGGTAGGTCATTCCAGAGGGTGGGGCCTGCCACAGAGAAGGCTCTCCCCCTGGGGGTCGCCAGCCGACATTGCCTGGCCAACGGCACCCTGAGGAGGCCCTCTCTGTGGGAGCGAACTGGACGGTGGGAGGTATTTGGTAGCAGGAGGCGGTCTTGCAGATAGCCAGGTCCCCTGGCTATATGTCTGTATATGAGGGATCCTTAATGCTTTCTGACCTTGCTTGTTTTCTTGCAGACATTTCATAATCCATTGCTAGCACTCATGATGTTACCTAGTTAGGGTAATGAAACATCTTCAAGAAACCAAGCAAGGTCAGAGAGCACCAAGGACCCCTCCTTTCAACCCTGAACTACAAATATTCTCCTTTACTGATATGTGTATATTTCTGATTCTGCTTACCGGCACTGAAAATGCTTTTTCAGTGTTGTGGAAAGTATTTGCACAAAGAACTATTCCACAGTCAGCTTCAATAATGACATGTAGGTCTAGATCAGTGGTAGTCAACTTGGTCCCTACCACCTACTAGTGGGCGTTCCAGCTTTCATGGTGGGCGGTAGGGGTTTTGTCCGATACTGAAGCACTTTCCTTTTTTAAATTTAATTGACTTCCCTACTTTATAAATCACCATTACTGTAGAACTGGTGGGCGGTTAGAAAATTTTACTACTAACAGAGATACAAAAGTGTATAAAAGGTTGACTACCCCTAGTCTAGATCCATCTAGTTCCAACCTTTTTTTGGCCATGCGCCACCTAAGCATCTTTAAAATCCTGATACCACCACCACCCGCCAACATATAATTCTTACTTTACTCAAAAAGTGAACTCTACTCATGTGGAGGAAGCCTAAAAGGCCATTAACTTGATTTAAACAAGGTTCAATTTGCCCCCATTAAAAATCAAACAGGCCCCTGTGGGGCGTGGTCCTCACATTGGGAACAACTGGTCTAGATTGAACAACGTTTGGCTAAAAAATATGGCCCCAGGCTTGGACTGCCTTGGGAGCCACGGAAGCGCCTCGGTCAGTGGCGAAAGCCCTGCCGCTGGCGCTTATCGCCTCGCTGGAGTGGCCGTTTTTTCCACCGGCATCGGATTGCCGGCATTTTCAAACGGAGCGGCTTCGCGCCGCCCGGTTTGAATGCGCCCGCCATTTTTAAGGCTTTTCGGCCATTGGGGGCGTTTTTACTAAAGGAGAGGGCGGGGGAGCGGCTTAATTGGCCGCGCTTCCTCCGGAAGCCCTGTTTCCGTTTTCCTGAGCGGCTGCAAGTGGCGCCATTCCACAACGTGAGCGGAGGCGCGAAGAGGACTGCAGAGAGGAGGCGGTTTGCTTTCCTCTGCCTATTGGACCACTCCAGTCGGGAAGGCTTTGGAAAGTTTTCCTGTCCGGCCCTGATCCGGCAGGCTTTCCTTGGCAGAGCGTGTTCCTGCTCTCCTAGTGGCAGCTTTTTAGTCTCAATCTCGAGCTGACCTGCTGTCCTGCATTGCATCCAGCCTTGCTGATCCAGATCTCCTGACCAGAGGTACCCTTGCCGGCCATCGTTCATCGGGTGGTGAGTTATTGGGGCCCCAGAATGTCTGTGAATGCTCCCCAGGATGATGCACAGCCAGGGCCATCCACCAGCAGAGGGCTTGTGAGACAGGCTAGCAAGACAGCCTCTGCAGCCCTGAGCAAGGCAGGGGGAAAAAGGCAAGACAAAACTCAAGATAGGGCTGCCTCCAGGCGCCAGAAAGCCCTTGAGAAGGAGTTTGATAAGGCCCAACGAAGGCCCAACGAAACTTCCAGAGAGGAGCCAGAAGGGGTGATTCACGTGGATCCCATTCCCACTATTCCACCCATCCCTCAGATAGGCAGAGAAGAGGAGGAAGAAGAACAGGAGTTTTCCTCTGATGAGTCCCCAGAGCCCTCCTTGGTGGGAGATGATGATTTATTTCAGGAAGATAGCCTACCTTCTTCCAGGATGGTTACTCCTCCACCAGCCTCTGAGAGGCCTCCCAAAAGGCCCAGACCAGTTCAGGATCAGGGGAATGTGATATCTGCTGAATTGCAAGCCATCATTAACAAGGCCATTGCTCAGGGCATTGCTGATGGCATCAAGCAGAAGGCCAAGCGCCCCGGGGGGCGCAGTTCCTCCAGAGCTTCTGGGAGCCAGACGATCCCAAGATCCCCATCCCCTCATTCTTCATTGGATAGTGGGGATTCCACTGTGGAGGATGACTTGCTCCCTGAACAGGAATTCTCAGGGGATGAACAGGCTGCCCCGGAGAAGCCTGCATTCAAAGGGCTATTCCGCTGTTCCTCGTTTAAGACCATCTTAACTAAGGCCAAGATTTCCACCCTCATGACGGTTACCACCCCACACCATCTGCGGAGGATGATGATGAAGGGTTATTTGAGGAGCCAGAGGAGACTCAGGAGATAGTCCCTGTACCCAAGATGTTTCTAAACCTTGTTCAGAAACAGTGGGCCCAGCCAGGAACTGCCGCCTCACACAGCAACATAGACAAGCAGCTGTACACGGTGGACGCTCCATTGGAGGATCCTCCATTGGAGGATCTGCGACTCGACTGAGGACCTAGTGGCCGCATGGTTAAGTGCGGCCACGGGGGCCTTGGACCGAGTCGCGCCCGAGCGGCCTCTCTTGCGGCGACGATCCACCCGGGCTCCTTGGTTCACCGAGGAGCTTAGGGAGATGAAGCGCCACAAGAGACACCTAGAGAGCAGATGGAGATCCTCTCGCTCCGAAGCCGACCGAACACTAGTGAGAACCTACATTAGGACTTACCTGGTGGCGATAAGAGTGGCCAAACGTGAGTATTGTGCCACTCTTATTGCATCCGCAGATAACCGCCCTGCCGCCCTGTTTGGGGTGACCCGCTCCCTCCTTCAACAGAGGCCGCGGGAAGCCCCTCTACAGGGTCGAGCAGAGGAATTTGGGATTTATCTGCAGGAGAAAATCACTCGGATTCGGAGCGAGCTGCCCTCCATCGACAGTGGTCCAGCTGAGCGGTCCGAGGTTGCTCTTGAGACACCATCTTGGGAGGAGTTTGATTTTGTTACTACCGAGGATATGGACAAGTTGTCAAAGAGACTTAGGGCTACCACATGTTTATTGGACCCGTGTCCCTCCTGGCTTGTACTGGCATCCTGGGAGACGACACGAGGCTGGCTCCAGGGCATTGTCAACGCATCTTTGAGTGAGGGGTCCTTGCCTGCCGTCTTGAAAGAGGCGGTAGTAAGGCCCCTCCTCAAGAAGCCGTCCCTGGATCCAGCATTACTAGAGAACTATCGTCCCGTCTCCAACCTTCACTTTTTAGTGAAGGTTGTTGAGAGTGTGGTGGCCCAACAGTTTCCGCGACACTTGGAGGAAGTTGATTATCTAGACCCGCGCCAGTCCGGCTTCCGACCCGGGCATAGCACCGAGACGGCATTGGTCGCGTTGGTTGATGATCTCTGGAGGGCGCGGGATAGAGGATATTCCTCTATCCTAGTCCTATTAGACCTCTCAGCGGCTTTTGATACCATCGACCATGGTATCCTATTGCGCCGACTGGGGGGGTTGGGGCTGGGAGGCACCGTTCTACGGTGGTTCTCTTCCTACCTCTCTGGTCGGTCGCAATATGTGTTGGCAGGGGGGCAGAGGTCGGCCTCGAGGCCCCTCGTATGTGGGGTACCTCAAGGGTCGGTCCTCTCGCCCCTACTGTTCAATACATACATGAAGCCGCTGGGCGAGATCATCCGTGGTTTTGGGGTGGGATATCATCTGTACGCTGATGATACTCAGTTGTACATATCCACCCCAGACCACCCCAACGATGCCGTCGAGGTCATGTCCCGGTGTTTGGAGGCCGTACGGATCTGGATGGGTAGTAACAAACTCAGGCTCAACCCGTCCAAGACTGAGTGGCTGTGGCTTCCGGCACCCCGGTTCAGCCAGATTATTCCAACTCTGGCCATTGGGGGCGAACCACCGGCCCCCGTGGAGAGGGCGCGCAATTTGGGTGTCCTCCTGGATTCCCGGCTGTCCATGGAGGACCATGTGGCGGCCGTGGCCAGGGGGGCTTTCCATCAGGTACGCCTGATGCGCCAATTGCGGCCCTTACTGGACCGGGCTGCCCTTCGCACAGTCACTCAGGCCCTCGTGACCTCTCGACTCGACTACTGTAATGCTCTCTACATGGGGCTTCCCTTGAGGTGCACTCGAAAGCTGCAGTTAGTCCAGAATGCAGCCGCGCGGGTGATTACGGGAGCGCCTAGACACTCCCACATAACACCTATCCTGCGCGAGCTGCACTGGCTTCCTGTGGTCTTTCGGGTGCGCTTCAAGGTTCTGACGACCATCTTTAAAGCGCTCCATGGCTCGGGGCCTAGTTATATGCGAGACCGCCTCCTGCCCCATACATCCCTCAGACCAATACGCTCCCACAGAGAGGGCCTCCTCAGGGTGCCGTCGGCCGGACAATGCCGACTGGCGACACCCAGGGGGAGAGCCTTCTGTGTGGCAGGTCCAGCCCTTTGGAACGACTTACCCCCTGAACTTCGCACCATCTCTGACCTCCGCCTCTTCCGCAAGTGTCTTAAGACACATTTGTTCCATCTAGCCGGCCTAGCGTAGCCTCCTATACTGACTTTTAGATAGTTTTTAAATTTGGGGATTTTAATCTGGTTTTAGCACAGGTTCTATTGAATTAGTTTTTTAAATTTTATATGATGTTTTGTATGTATTTTAATTTTCCTGTGCGCCGCCCTGGGTCCGTTTGGAGAAGGGCGGGGTATAAATTGAATAAATATAAATATAATATATTTATTTATTCAATTTATACCCCGCCCTTCTCCAAACGGACCCAGGGCGGCGCACAGGAAAATTAAAATACATACAAAACATCATATAAAATTTAAAAAACTAATTCAATAGAACCTGCCTCCGGTAGACCCCCCAGTTCAGGCGCTCACTTCTACATCAGTGTTGCCCCCCGACCTCCTGGAGGGCCTCAAGGCGGAGGACAAGAGGTCGGAGAAGGCTTGTCACAAGACACACATGGCGGCTGCTTGGGCCATTAGGACGGCCACCTCAGCCTCCTTCATGTCCAGAGCCACCCTTAAGTGGCTTCGGAAGCTGTTAGCAAAGGTTCCAGCAGGGGATGCTAGAGCTAGGCAGGAACTGAGGAAGATCATGGCAGGTGTTTCCTACACAGCCGATGCTACACTGAGCTCGGCCAAGTTCGCCTCTAGGGCCTTGGCCTCCAATGTGACCTCCAGGAGGCTTCTTTGGCTCCGCCACTGGAATGCTGATATGCGTTCCAAGTGGAAGATCGCTTCCGCCCCCTTCAAAGGGGGGAAACTTTTTGGTGAGGTTCTTGACCCCGTGTTGGTGGAAAACAAGGACAAGAAGAAGGTCATGCCCTCTGTCAATAAAAGGTCTGAGCGCAAAGGGTCGGGGTCCTTTCGGAAGCAACCTTTTCGTAACACAGAACCTTCCACTAGTTCTGGACAATACCATCGGTCCTTTAACCAGGGATTGGATAGGGGGCAGGACCGTCAATCCTTTAGGGACAGGGGCAGACAGCAATCCTACTCCAGGCGCCCCTTCAGAGGAGGCTCTGGATCCCGTCCCTTCCGTAAGTTCAAATGACTCCCCGACGGTCACTCCCATAGGGGGCCGCCTACAGATGTTTCAGGCGGCATGGGAGCAGACCACGTCGGATCAGTGGGTCCTACAGACCATCCGGTTAGGGCTCACATTGGAATTCCTCTCCCTACCCCCCAGAAGGTTCATTCGCTGCCCCACCCCGTCCTCTCCCCTCAGGAGGTCTCTGATGGTGGAAAAAACGGCCACTCCAGCGAGGCGATAAGCGCCAGCGGCAGGGCTTTCGTCACTGACCGAGGCGCTTCCGTGGCTCCCAAGGCAGTCCAAGCCTTGGGCCAGTAGAATCCCACGCGCGCCTGGGCGAACCCAGGACACGTCGGGACTGCCTAAACTGGTGAGTTAAATAGGCAACTCACCAGAGGCTTGCCTGTAAACGGGAAAAATTCCCCTAAATTAAAATAAAATAAAATAAAATAAAATAAAAATTCTACTTGGAGAGTCCAACTAATGTTCTGAAGACTCTTAGGGAGAACCAACAGAACGCGTCCTGGGCTTTCAGACTGGATTGAAATTCTGGCAAGCACACAGGAAGAGGCGTGGCTTCAAAAGAAAATCAATCCAGTCCAAAGGGCAGAAAGGCAGGATTAACCCATCGTTGGACTCTCCAAGCAGCTCACAGAAGAAATATAAATATTTAAAAACAAAAATAAAATATATTGCTTCCTCCAAAACTAAGATAAAATACTTGGGTGGTCAAGTATCTGTTAACTTGAAAACAAAACACAGTGATTAAAAATAAAGCAATGCTTTCAGCATTCTTGGATACATACTGTACATACATATGTAAAATATTCAAAAAGGCGTATAAAAATAATTTCAGGATTTCCGTGACCTACTAAAAGTTGAGAAGTAGAGCTAAAAACATTCGCTGACCAGAGAAAAGCACTTAGCAGTTCACTGTAAAACAAACAAAAGTGTTTGCTGCTATCCTTCATTTGTAGCATAAAGAACGTATGCACACTGTCATTGCCAACAGTAAAAAAAAAAAAATGCACATTTTTTTCTTTGTGTGATTTCTTTCTGTAGTAGTTTAGCTAGGTGGGAGTAAAAGAATATCTAAAGGAACAAGGTCAGGCTGACAGTGAGAGCAAAGTATTTGGTTGCATTAGTATGCAAAATGTGTACTGGTATTGACGGAAAATAATACAGCATTTTACATACTGGGCTATGTAGAAACGTATCAGTCTTCAAATTAAAAGGTCATTAAACATTTTAAAATGGCCTAGCAAGGATTTATACTTTTTTAACCTACCCAAAATGGGTTACTTTTTAAAGAGAAGTAGAGTAGAGGAACCAATTGGGGATTGGGAAGATAAATAACTGATTGGATCAGCTCCTAATATGCTGAGAAAAGGAACTGAAGTGAGGTAAATTATGAGATTAAAATCTCCCCTCCCACCTCAAAAAATGAGAAGCTTCAGAAAGGAAAAATGATATTTCTCTCTCATTTTTTGCTTGAAAGCAAGTCAGAATAACTACAAAGTTGGTTGTTCCAGATTAACTGAAGCTTCAAATGGGATCATTCATTTACAGTGAGAATACAATGAAAATTTAGTCTTTCTTAAAATAAAATATACAAAGAAAAACATGACCATCTGTATGATATAAATAACCATACCATTTCTACTTAAATTCAGGTAGTCTGACACTCAAATGCTTTAAAGGCAGAACTGACAAACCTTCCAAATTAACTTCTGGTTATTAAGAGAACATGGCTTCTGTTAAATGATGAAGATATGCACAGGGTTTGATAGTTTTCTAATTTATTCATTATGAAAAGTTATTTTTAAAGCTTCAAGCAGGGTGTGTGCAGAAAGTATTTATTTTTAGATCATGTCTTTGGAAAAAAGATAAAAACTCTAGGGTTGAGAAGCTTCTGTAAACTCTGATCTCACAAAATCTAAGGGATTATTGGATGTAGAAGAAAATCTATGATAATATGGAAGACAAGGAAATGAAGAATGTAAGAAACAACCTTGAAAATAAAGCAAGGATAATCCCTTAAAGCAAATATTAAGGAAGATTTACATGGACTAGAGAAAAAAACAATAAAGTAATAAAAAGTCCAAATTTACTATTAATTCCACATTACTAAGGTTCAGAGAGAAAAACTATTTTGACACTTGTACGAGGGTGATTCAATAAATAAGGTGAATTTTTCTGTATAAGGACTTTTAATACAGATAGAAGCTTACTTTTTTTTATTTTTTGTGTTTTACTACTTTTTCACATGGATTTAATTTCTTTTGCGGATTACAAAAAAACCTTGAGAGTTTTGCCGATTAATAAAGATGGCCGACCAAGAAGCATGCTCTAGGATTGAACAGCGGTCAGTTATCAAGTTTTTGGTTGCTGAAGGGTGCAAACCTGTTGAAATTCATAGGAGAATGTCAACTGTGTATGGTGCCACATGTTTCAGCCAAAAAAATGTCTACAAGTGGGCTACATTGTTTAAAGAAGGACGGAGCAGTGTTGAGGATGAAGGCAGGCCTGGGAGGCCTACAGAAGTGAGGTCTCCTGAGGTGATCGAATCAGTCAATGACCTCATTCAGTCTGACAGAAGGGTGACAGTGGATGACATTGCAAGGACTTTGAGCTTATCTGTTGGGACAGCACACAAAATTGTCCATGATCACCTTGGCTACTCGAAGGTCAGCTGCAGGTGGGTGCCAAAGGTCAAACGGAGCAGACCATCAATGAGCTGGGCTGGGAACTGCTCCCTCATCCCCCTTATAGCCCAGACCTTGCCCCTTCAGACTTTCACCTGTTTGGTCCCTTGAAAGCGTTCACGAGAGGCACGAAGTTTGAAAGTGACGATGAAGTCAAAAGTGTTCTGAGCGACTGGCTGAGACATCAGTCTAAAGATTTTTACGCTGAGGGAATACGGAAGCTTGTGCACAGATGGGAAAAGTGTGTGACAGTGCTGGGAGACTACGTTGAAAAAAAAAAAAGTAAGCTTCTATCTGTATTAAAAGTCCTTATACAGAAAAATTCACCTTATTTATTGAATCACCCTCGTATATATACCTGACATTAGTCTATCATCTGTATAGTTTTCTAAACTGTATACTTGTTTTTTTAAATAAAATGTATATTCTTTAGCAGTAATAAAGCCTTTCTATCTTTAATATTCTTTAAATGGCTTCAAAACCCCCCCTTCCTGAGCATTTGTAAGGCTTTTAATACCTCTAAATACAAATCAGGAACAAACCTATGGTATATTTTTATGTACAGATATTTCCTCAGTAGAGGTGGCCCTTATTTGTATTTGGATGTGAACATTTAGAAAATCCAGGACTCTAAACTAGATGGAAAAGATGAAAAAACTTCCAGAGAGAAGGTAATGGGTATGTTTACATCAATCATCAGCAATTCAGCTCTTCTTGAACATAACTACTTAATATGACTTTAAATCTGTGATATGTTGTGAGAACCATGGACCAAACATTTTGATTAGTTTGTTTCATGGATTTAGTCAAAAAATCCAAGAGCAGCCTATCATACCGACAGCCTTGTCTTCCATCAATATTCTACACCGCGGGTGTCAAACCCAATTATGTCACGGACTAGATCGTGATGTGTTTTGCCTTTGCGGAGCCAGGGTGGGCATGGCCAGCCTGTGGGCCGCCAGTTTGACTAGCCTATATTGACTATATTATACCTTCAGAAGTCACATGTTTTTTTTCACCACAGTTTTGACAACTCAGTTGCCAAATAATAATTAATATTATTCAACTGTGAAAGAAAATGGTCCCTCATGGGTCCTTGGTGCTCTCTGACCTTGTTTGTTTTCTTACAAATGTTTCATTACCCTAACTAGGTAACAACATCAGTGCTAGTAAGGAGTACTGTTTGCTATCAGTTTATGTTCTGGTGCCTTGCCTGTCTGTGAGTGGGTGGGAGTGCTCTTAGGGAATCTTTGGTTGGGCTGTTTACTATTGGCTCTTAGGCAGTTTCTTGATTGAGGTATTGCTTACTTGATTGTTGGTTTGAAGTTGACCTTGGAGTTAATCTATGCTGATCTGAGTGCTGATTACTGGTGGGGAGATGCTGCAGTTTCTTTCTCTTTTGACCCGTTTGATTGTCTCTTTTGCATAGTCTATAGATATTAAATGTCTCTGTGTCTATTAATGGCTGATTTGTCAGATTGCCAGAAATTTCCTGGCATTTTTGGATTTAGGATTGTCCAATTTTCTCAATTGAAACTATGGTTAAATCTGTTTTATAAGTTGCAAAATTAAAGAATTTTCATCATATCTTTTGACTGCCAGTTAATGTTCATCGATGTGTTCTGCCAGTCTTCAGCCTGTTTGTCTTACATAGTGGTTGTCGCAGTTCTTAACTGCATATTGTAGAGCAGGGGTCTCCAACCTTGGCATCTATTAGCCTGGAGGACTTTAACTCCCAGAATTCCCCAGCCAGCAAAGGACTTCAACTCCCAGAATCATTCTGACAGATCAGGAGTCTCCAACCTTGGCCATGATAAGCCAGGAGGACGTCAACTCTCAGAATTCCCCAGCCAGCTTTGGGAATTCTGGGAGTTGAAGTTCTCCAGGCTTACAATTGCCAAGGTTGGAGACCTCTGTTGTAGATCTCTATTTTTCTTCAGGGGTTGCTGGTTTTTTTGGTTTCCTTAAGATGTTTTGAAGGGCTTTAGTTGACTTGTGTGCTACACTTATTCCATGTGGTTGCATTAGTCGATTGTAGTTTCTGAAATATTTTTTATGAATGGCAGTGTAATTTTTTTTAGAGTTTGCAGTGCTTGTGCTGTATTGGGTTGAATGGACAGGGAATTTTTGATAAAGTTGCATAGATTTTTTTGGAATGTGTACTATAGATGTTCCCTTTCCTTTGGTCCCGATTAGGAAGTGGGCTCTTTGGAACATCTGTTGGGCAAGAGCTTATTTCTGGGGTCAAAATAAAATAAGACCCTGTCTTATTTCAGGGAAACCCGGTAGTGGATAAAATCTCTCTGATTTGCTCCAATCTGGACTCAGACTCAATAGGCCAGGCTGATCCCTTGGGGCATGGTTTGGAAGGGAGCTTGTGACTCCCAAGGAAGTGAACAGCATTTTCTTGCTGTTGGTTTGGCCACCTCTTTGCTGAATCAGGGCCCCTCTTGCATCATAAAGCATCCAGGAAAATGATCTGAAATTATATCCAGGCTTAGCATCAGCTTCCCTAAAGGAGGGAATACTAGTCGACTGCCTTGAAAGAAAAAAAATGTGTTCCCTCCTCAAGAGGCCATCTTGGATGCAACAATTTTTGGCAACTACTAACAAGTACTCCACATTCTGTTTTTGGGTAGGTTGGTGAGAAGGTGTTTGGTCTGCAGCTGATAAGGGGTCTGGAGCAAACAGATTATCTAGTTATGTTTTGATTGGATTTCAGGCCAGGATTTTGTACTGGAACATACTTAGTTATATTTGCTGATAACTTGTGGGATTGAAGACACTGTTCTTGTGCATCTTCATTTCTGAGCACTTTTGATACCATCAACCATAGCATCCTTTTGCCAGTGTCCATGGGTTCAGGATTGGGAGCACCATTTTACTATGGTTCTCTTTTTTTCTCTTGGGTTGGTTCTAGACAGTGTTGATTAGGTGAAGAAATTTATTTATTTATTTGTAAAATTGATTGACTGCCCATCTTACCTCAAGGTAACTCTGGCCAGCTTACAATCATGAGAGACCACAACCTATTTGGTATGCTGCATGGTGCTAATCTCTTCCTGCTTTTCAACAACTATATGAAACCAGTAGTTGTAGTCATCCACTTATCTGAGATCATGAGTAATGTTATGAAACCCAATTGTATATTTCAACTCTGGGCTAGCCAAGTGAGGCTGTCAAGGTTCTGTTCAGATGACTGGAAGCTGTGCAGGATGAGGAGGAACTACCTCTGACTCAATCCTATCAAGCAAGAACAGTTGAATATGAAAGTTTGCATTATCCAGAATATGGGATATTCCATTGATTGATTGGGTAGCACAGGGGTCTCCAGGCCCACTACTGCGTGTAGCTCAACTCATGCGAGCAGCGCATGTGTGGAGCTTGACTTGCACAAGTGGCAGGCCAACATGCAGGTGGATGTGCACACAGCTCTACTTGGGAGTCGAGCCATGTGTACATGAATGCGTTTCGAGCTGCGTGTACATACGTACTGGACCATCACTCGTGTGGCACAGTTCCCCTCTACTCCCTCACCCAGGCCACCAAGCTGCAAAAGTTGGGGACTACTGGGCTAGCACTTTCCTCTCAAGGTTGGTGCGCAATCTGGGGCCAAGAAGATATTTGTACAACTTTATCTGATGTACCAGTTAGCAGTCCCTAACCTTTGTGGCTTGGCCAGCTTTGGGGGGGGGGGGAGAGGAAATGGGAACCAGGCAGAGGCCTATTCACAACTGGGCCACAGGCGGCACACACACACAGCTCAACTTGTGGGAGCAGTAGGCCAGCACATACCCAGGTGTGCAGTTTGACTCACAAGAGCGGCAGGCTGGCACTCATGCGCATGCACAGCTTGACTGTAAGTCGAGCTGCACGCACATCCACATGTGCATCAGCCTGTTGCTTGCACAAGTCAACTTGTGCATGTGCACTGTTCACACAAATTGAGTTGAATGCATGTGTGTATGTGCTGTCTTGTGGCCCAGTTGCATATAGACCATGACCTGGGGATCCCTGAGCTACATCCATCACCAACTTGGTGGGGAAGGTCTTCAGCCAGACACTCACACTTAGCCTTGAGGCCTAACTACTCCAAGACACTGAAGATGGGGCTGCTGAAGACCACCCATAAAATTCAGCTGATATGGAATACAGCAGGACAAGCAGAAATGGGTGTGCTGTTTTTTACATGTTATGTTTTTGTTCCGTGAATTGCACTGCTTTCGAGTTTGATTCCAGGTGCAATTAAAGATGCTATATAGCAGGGGTCCCCAACCTTTGCAACTTTAAGTCTGAAGGACTTCAGCTCCCAGAATTCTCCAGCCAGCAAAGCCGGCTGGAGAATTCTGGGAGCTGAAGTCCTTCAGACTTAAAGTTGCAAAGGTTGGGGACCCCTGCTATATAGCATAGGGGCTGTTTGCTTGAAGGACTGTCTGTTTCCTATATTTACCTGGCCAATTTGATCTTGCAGTGTTAGTGTGCTCCAGATTCCCTTGACTAAACTATATCACTATCAAGAATTTGGAAGTGTGAAAGTGCAGAGAGGTAGTCCATTAATCTACCAACAAAAAGAGGTTGCTATCTTGAAGCAGATCCCTAGAAAGATTCGAGAAGCAAGGAGGAAATTTTCCTTCTTGTCTAAAATTTTATTTGATTATGGGATTTGGTTCAAGTGGGTGACACCCGAAGGGATGCTGGTGTTCTGGGAAGGAGGAAGAGTGAGGATCAAAACAGTTGCTGAGGCGGAAGCCTTTCTTAAAAAACATTCCTCTACCCTGGGGGAAGATCCAGGGGGGACGGAGGGGGCCACGGGCCCGCCTACTGGGGGCCTGGAAGGAGAAAAAGAAGATTCAATTGCCAAGAGACTTAGATCAAAAAAATAACTTTGCCTTGACTTTTCTTTTTGAATAATTTTGCATAATATTTGTATTTGGATTTTTTGTAAAGGACTGACAGTATTGAATTGAGAATTTAGATATATGTACACGCTTTCACTTTGTAGTTTGATGAAAAATGTTTTTCTTTTTATTGTTATTAATGTATTTTGAGGTCCCGGAAGAGCCGACGACCTCGATGTGAATGCTTTCAAAATTTCTTTGTATCCCTTACCCTATCCTACAGAAAAAATGTAAAACCAATAAAACTTTTTCAATATAAAAAAAAAAGAATTTGGAAGTGTGCTTTCTCTGTAATAACTCCTACCCTCTGGAATGAGGTCTCCCTGCCCCCCCCCCAATGAGATCTGGAATCTGTTGTTATTTAGAAGGGCTGTGAAGACCTGGCTCCTCATAAAAGGTTTTGGCAAGGGAGAGAGAGAGATCCTTTGCTTTGTTCCTTCTGATCTGATCTGCAAGCCATCTTTTACATGTTACTATAATTCCTTTGATTGCTGTAAGATGCTCCATCATTGGGAGTCAGGCAGAATACAATTTAAAAATTAGTATTAATGTGGCTGGTTACACAATGTTTAGATTGGATTTGACATTTTTGTCCAACTTTTGGGTCCTTCCCAAGGACGTGGAATAGACAGAAGTTTTTGTTTAATAATATTAAAGTATTACTATGATTGGATAGTCAGCCAAATGGTTAAGATGGATTTAGCAATTTTTAATCTGCCTACTGAGTCCTTCCCAAGCACCTGAGTTAGGCAGGTATTGTTTGATGATGTTAAATATATTGTTAGAGAATGGAAACTGTTCCAAGTAAAACTTCTTTTTGCAATTGACAGACTGAGCTTTTGTCAATGTCAATAGTATTTATGTGATGTTCCAGAAGTTGAACATCAGCATTTACAAAATCACCACCAGTCATTATAATTATAAATTATTTTAAAACTGTATTCTTAAGAGCAGTTCAGCAAATTCTACAAGTCTGTGAACAGAATATGTATGGTGGGATCAAGTAAGGAATGTCATAACCAGCAGGTATTGAATCAGGAAATTTTGTGGTCTTCACTGGAATTTTCAGCAATAAAATCCATAATAGGCATAAATCCAATTGCCTAGATATTAACTGAAAGTTAATAGAATGATTATGGGACAGTAAGATGTCAAAATATTTCTGCAATAATGGGCTAAGGCAGCCTGTATTTAAAATCTTCTGTATCCAGCTTACTTGCTAGAGTTAAGCAACACAATTTATATTCATTGCCAAAGTTTCTTTCATCTGTGAACCGAAACTGGATTTGCTGGGCTATGCCTAAGCAATTCAAAAAGGCAATTCAAAATTTCTCATGTTGTATGTGTTTATTCTGTTTTAGGCTTCCTTATTTATTCATTTAAAAGTTAATTCAGATTTGGGAGTCCTTTTTATTCTTTCTTAATCACCCTGTTTTCAAAGCCCTTGTTCACCTTTCTATAGATGTGTTCTATCAGACAAATCTTCCTCTGAGTTTGTGAATTTTCTTACAGAATGCAGCCCTTAACTTTCATGAGTAAAGTTTGTTGGGAATAGTTTCTCTTAAATTTTGGGACAGATTCAATTTCAGTTGTATTACTCCAAGTAGGTTACTTACTTCTGATGCAGAACAAATGGGTGTGTTCTTCTCTGTCTATGAACTGTTACAGTACATATACCATAATGATATTTGCAACTCATGTCTCTTGTTGAAAGTTATGTAACAAATTATACACCAATGTTTGAAAATTATTCATTTAAAAGGAATATGTATTTCACACAAGCTGAACTAAAATACAGCAAAGATATAGTTTCCAATGTGCATGTAAGAGCTGGAATTTCCATCAGTAGCTAGGTCAGAAGAAGCAGCTTACAGAAGAAATGTTACAAAATTAAGTGATGTCTATTTGCCTAAGAAAAATGACAATTTTATTCATGTGGTTTTAAAATTACTTTATGTTCCTCTAACAGTAGTGAATATGTAATAAAGAAGTAGCCTGTTTAAAATGTAATGTGTACATGTGTCATAACTCCAACATCAGTAAATAGATAAGATTTTAAAATGCTTGGCTTTATTTCATCTAAGAACCTGAAAGCAGCAACAACCGAATAAACCTACATGTTAACCCCGAAGAATTTAACAAGATTCGCTCCAAAATAAGTGATATAGAAGTGCAACCTAAATGAACTTCCTCAGTATAATTTTAGATGCAATACTGAATACTTTTACATTAATAGAATTGTTGATAGTATTAAAGTACAAAAGCCGCATTCCAAGCTCTGTTCTTGATGATCTGACTGCTCTTTCTCAAAAAACATCAAAAAGAACTGTTCCCCTATTAGGGGAATAAAATAATGTCAATATTATTATTATTGTGGACAGCCAAAATGTTCTTTATAGTGTAAATTAGAAAAGAAATAAAAAAAAATATTTTCAGGAAATCCTATGGTGGCAAATATCCAGGCAGATGTCTCAGGGTCACTGTTACTGTTGAAGCAAGATTCATAATCCTTAGTGAGGAATCTAAACAATTCCATTTGCCTTATTTCAAACCATTTAAAGGAATGCTATGATTTATCCAGTAACAGAAGGACCTCAAGAAAATCATAGTCTTCTCTTGCTTCTCTTTCTTTTAAAGGTGTATATCTTGATAGTTATTACATTATAAATGAGCAATCTGATGGTCCCTTCTTTCTTTAAGCATTTATATGATAATTTAGCACGTGCAATAATATAGTTTCACAATCAAAATTAGATTTAGATGCTGTTTGTTAGTGTTCTTCCCGTTTTATTTTTGTGGGGTTATTTGAGGAAATGCCTCTCCCATTTCATCTATTTGTCCCATTAGGTCTGACAAGACAAGCATACTTTGGGTTAAAGAAAGTTATCTGGTTGGATTCAGGACAAAAGCCTTTTTCTGTTGTGGCACTCATCCTTTGGAAATCATTCCCCAGAGCAATGGCTACTGAATAATAGGCTATTGAATGAAAAGCCTACTGGCTTTTCATAAAGCCTTATGGACACAATTTCGCTTGTGTGTGGGGATCTGGGTATGCTGCAGAGGATGTGCAGTAGTAATGTTGACTATTAATTTATTTATTTATTATTTCTAAAATGAATTGGTCACCCATCTTACCTCAAGGTAACTCTATTATTGGTGAATCTTCTGATACCACAGCTACTGTTTTGTTACATGGATATCTGAATTGTTTCTATTATGACTCTTGTATTTTTAAATATATTTTATTTGCTGAGAGTCACCCAGAATCATTTGAAATGAGCAACAAATAAAATTGAAATAATAAAGGCTCTTTTACTTGCACAGAAAAGGTAGTATATCACAAGATGCTTCAGGAAATTCAATTAGTAAAAAGATAAGCAACTTGGTGTTTGCCATGAGTTTAGAACATTAAATTCACATTAAGCTGTCTATCATGGACCAGGAAATCCAGTCTGCATTACCAAATAAACTACAATGCCAGAGCATTGTAAACACTTATGCTCCTATATTGCCATATATTTGCCTCTACAATCATACTAAAATTCCTTTGCTACTACTGTACTAAAGATAGCAAAAGTATCATTTATACAGTGCATTCAAAAAGTATTCAGACCCTCTTCACTTTTGTCAATTTTGTTATGCTGCAGCCTGATTCTACAGTTGTTGAAATTCATTTCCCCCTCATTAATCTATACTCAGTACTCCATGACAAAGTGAAAACAGAATTTTAGAAATGTCTGTAAATTTGTTAAAAAGAAAAATTTGAAAAATCACATTGGTGTAAGTATTCAGAGCCTTTGCAACAGCACTTGAAATTTAGCTACGGTGCCTCCCATTTCTCTTGATAGGTGCTGACATGTTTCCACCCCTTGATTGGAGTCCACCTGTGGTAAATTAAATTGATTGGACATGATTTGGAAAGGCACACGCCCTCTATTGAAAGTTTCACAGCTGACAATTCATACTGTAGCAGAGCAAAAGCCATGAGGTCAAAGGAACTGCCTACAGAGCTCAGAGACAGAATTATTGCAAGGCACAGATCTGAGAAGGCTACAATAAAATTTCTGTTGCACTGAAAGTTCCTAAGAGCGCAACGGCCTCCATAATTTTCAAATGGAAGAAATTTGGCACAACTAGAACTCTTTTAAGAGCTAGTTGCCTGATCAAACTGAGCAATTGGGAGAGAAGGGCCTTAGTAAGAGAGGTGACCAAGAACCCGATGGTCACTCTAACTGACCTACAGAGATCCTGTGTGGAGATAGGAGAGTGTCCTAGAAGGACAACCATCATTGCAGCCTGCCACCAATTTGGGCTTTATGACAGAATGACTAGATGGAAGCCTCTCCTCAGTGCCATCCACACATGAAAGCCCACTTGGTAGTTTGCAAAAAAGCACCTGAAGGGCTCTCAGACTGTGAGAAACAAGGTTCTCTAGTTTGATGAAGCCAAGATTGAACTATTTGGCCTCAATTCTAAACATTATGTCTGGAAGAAACGAAGCACTGTGGCTCATCACCTGCCTAATATCATCCCAACACTGAAGCATGGTGGTGGCAGTCATTATGCTGTGGGGCTGTATTTCAGCAGCAGAGACTGGGAGACTGGTCAGGGTTGAGGAAGAGCTGAATGGAGCAAAGTACAGGGATGTCCTCAATGAAAACCTGTTCCACAGCGCTTAAGACTCAGACTGGGACTAAGGTTCACTTTCCTACACGACAATGATCCTAAGAACACAGCAGTTTTAGTTTTAGTTATATTTTAGCACAGACTAGTTAATTTAATTTCATTTTAACACTGTATTGTATTTATTATATTGTTTTATATTTGCCTGTGAACCGCCCTGAGTCCCTTCGGGTAGATAGGGCGGGATATAAATCCAAATAAACTGAAACTGAAACAGCAAAGATAATGCAGGAATGGCTTAGGAATGTCCTAGAGTGGCCCAGTCAGAGCCATGAACCCTACTGAACATCTCTGGAGGGACCTGAAAATGGCTGTCCACTGATGGTTACCATCCAATCTGACCGAGACTGAGAGGATTTTCAAGGAAGAATGTCAAAATATCCCCCAATTCAGATGTACAAAGCTTGTTGAGTCATATCCAAAGAGACTTGAGGCCATAATTATTGCCAAAGGTGCTTCAAGAAATTGCTGAGTGAAGGATCTGAATACTTACGTCAATGTGATACAGATAATCTCTGAGTTACAAATGTAATGGAGACTGCCAATTATATTTGTAACCCAAGGATTCATAGGAATGAATCATGTAACCTGAACGTCATCACTCCCTGCTTTCACCCATGCATTCACTAATTAAATACAAGATATCTCAGGATGGGGAAGGCCATGGGAGGTCTAATGATGGAACAGACCACCCCTTCCCACCCTGCCACACTGGACTTACTTAACTTGCAAAGATCTGTCTACTCTTTGCTGCAATTTCTTTGCTTTTGATGGAGAGATGGACAATTTCCCTTCCAGCATCCAATCGGCATGCTGAGAGTTAAATGTTCTGGGGGCTTTGATCTCATGTGACCTCAGGCACCATCTGCTTTTGCAGAGAATGGTTGCCTGAAGTCACACAAGGCCCCCAGAACATTTCACTCATGGAGCAAAAAGCATTTGCAAGCTGACCAGATAGGGAAATCATTCTGCTCTCCTCTCCCTCAGAGGCAAACAAACCACAGCAGAGAAGAGACAGATCTTTGCAAGTTGAATCCAATGCGACAGGATGGGAGGGGGAAGCAGTTGTCGGGAGAGGGGGGGAATAGGGTGAATGTTGCAGTGCCTTTGCAGCCATTCGTAAACTATCGTAACTCCAGGATTACCTGTATGTCAGTTTTTTCTTTTTAATAAATTTACAAACATTTCTAAAATTCTGTTTTCACTTTCCATTATGGGGTACTGACTGTAGATTGATGAGAAAAAAATGAATTTAAACAACTGTATTTTAAAAGCTTTTTAACTTTTGTATATTTGTTTTAATTCTAGCTGTACACCGCCCGAAGTCCTTCGGGAGTAAGGCAGTATAAAAAACCACTAAGCTAAACTAAACTAAACTAAACTAAACTAAACTAAACTAAACTAAACTAAACTAAACTAAACTAAACTAAACTAAACTAAGAATCAGTAGAATCAGGCTGCAGCGTAACAAAATTGAAGCATGACAAAAGTAAAGGGGGTCTGAATACTTTCTGAATGCACTGTATAATATGGACATCTTTGTCACTGTAGTTCTGGAACCATGAGTTGTTTATTCAAGCACACTAAAAGAATTCCAGGCTCATATTTTGAGGAGATTTCAATTGTCCCAAGAAAAAAAAACACTTTTCAAACAAGATTCTATTTCACATAATGTGTAGTGCTAATATGACAAAACTCATATGGTCAGATTCTGATTTTTCAGTTTTGTCCACTGGAACTGTAAACTGGATGACAATTAACTTATTGGAACTGTTAAGAGCAAGTTTAACAGTAAGAGTGTCAGAGTAGTAGATTACACAATGTCAAATGAAATATACTGTTATTATCAATCTTTTTTTGGTATAAAATCTGTTAAATAGTTCATACATTTCGAAGTAAACTTTCTTTTTGTATATTCTTAGATTTTATAGAAAGAAGATGGTTATTCAAATATCAAAGGAAGGAACCACATCTAATAATATGGAAAGAAAGAAGCACAATAATTGTCTTTCAGAAATTAGGGATGGAATGTTAGGAACTGTCAAGCTCATAAATTCTTCCTCATGTGAGAAACTACGAATATAGTATAACACACTAAAAGTATGATTTCCAGTCATATTCATTTTTATAGGTACTGTAATCAGTTTTAAGTATTTGCAAAAACATATCAGGGCATTTCATAAGCAAGATTAATTAAAAACCAGACAAGAAAAACTTCACGACTCAATTTACATTGCATTTCAAGGCTGCAATCCTATGCAAATTCAACTCAACTCAATGGAGTAGGTTTGAGCAAACATGCACTGGACTACACTATAAGCAAAATAGCCATCTTTTCATATTAGAAAACTAACAAAAAATCATCAAGAAAGAAGTGCCGCAGACTTATTAGTAACCAGTATAAAGTCTGAAAATCACTGTTATAATTTTAGTATTAATTTGTGGTCACACTTGCTTGTGATTTTTGAAAGGTCTTAGAGTACAAAAATGCATTTTGGAAATATTCATATTTTTAAAAAATAAAACAAGGCAACTACTATTGGCATTTAACATTTCACATGAACTACAGAATCTATGGGAAATCATTCCTGATAAATTATAATTTCATGAGCAAAACTGGAAATAGGATTATGGGAATCAGGCACATGGACTATTTGCATTTAAATGTGTATATGGGAGCAGTTTCTTTTTAAATGATGAGTTTACATTCTGGGAATGTCAAATTAGCTTCTCAAAGATGCTATGAGCATTTTGTATGGTGTCAATTATAGTGCAAATTTCTGGGTTATGATTTAATTTTCTTTTGAAGAGATCAATTTAAGTTGGTGCCTAATGAAGCTTTTATAGGACTGTCAATCTTTTGAATTAGAGTATAATAATTTCATTTGCTAATTATATTTCTATTTTGGTTACTTCATTTGTTTTTACTTTATTTTCTATAATAAACGTATCAAAACACATTTAAAAGTTACATGTTAAACCAAAATGCCACTGAAAAATATAAATATAAATTATGTTTATAACAATTAGCTGTTCCCTTGCTGAATAAGGACAGTTTTTCTCTAATAATACAAATGTTTATTTCATATATGGAAACAAGAGAAAAATATAGAGCAAGAGCAGTATATTCTCAAATAATTTCTATAGCGTAAGAGTTTGCTATTATAATAATTAGTGATTAGACTATTAATTTCATTCACTTAAGTTATCGACTTTAGCTTCATAAGGAAAACAATCATAACAAGCAAAAGACTCACAGCTGATCCTGTTTTCAATATGTTGGTGAATAAAGGTAAATTACAATTTCTCAGCTGGAAAATGGAACAGCTACAAATTCAGTAATTCTCAAAATGGCGCTGACTCACATGTTATGTTTACGACCATAACTTGGAGTACCACTAGCAATAACTTTCTGCCAACAGAACATAACTACTTTGTCTCGAGATCCCTTCTATCTAAGAGGCACCTTTGTCTCATCCTACTTTTTCCTCAACTTGTAGACCTGAGTAATGCCAAACCTGTCTTACTCATGACATTCTATGTCCAAAGGTAACATAAAGTATGACATACTTTTATGCTATTTAAAATTTTAAAAAATACAGCTTTTACATAGTTCCAAGTTATCTTTTTATATGATAGTGATATGGAGCTACTGCTATTCCAAATTTAAACTTAAACCACATAACATGTTTTGGCCATTTGTAAAAATCAAGAATGCAATCAAACACACTTATCTTATTAGAGCTACTGTCCCAAAGTAAAAAATACAATTATATTCCACTGTTGTATTATTTCCAGTGAGCAAACATAAATCTGGGGCATTGTAGCTAGATTATACTGATTATCCTGATTCTTAATGCTGTTATATTTGGCAACAGTAATTCAGTGAAAGTGAATCCATTCTGACAGGCAGACTGCCAATAAGTATGCAACAATAATGGATTTGTAATTTAAGACTTAAGTTGAGCAAAAGCAAAAATGGTAGTGCAACTGTGAATTTCCAAATTGTAAGTTTGTAATTCTCAAACTTTATTGCAATAAAAGTGTATTGACTTCATAATATTAATGAAATTTCTGTGACTTTCATATATTTCATATTATTATAGAAGCATAATTTTGTGAACTTGAATAATTCACGATTGAAAATTCAAACTTTTCTTGAATTAAAGAATGTTATTTTCTTCATAAAATATTAATTTAGCACAATATAAATTCTAGAACTATCATATTCTTTAGATGTTGAAGGCTTTTTAAAAGAAAAAATATAGGAGAAATGGTTACATTCTATCAATCTGTTAGAGAGTAGATCCTAAAAACATATTTTTAGTTTGGACAGAAATATTTTTATGAGGCCATTTCAAATTATGTAAACTAGCTAGCCCAGAGTTTAAAGAATTCCAAATATCTAGATGCCAGTATTCAATATTGATATCAATGAAGCTTAATCCAAGTTAAATGCATATACGATTGCAGCCTAAAGAATCTTGAAACCTAACCTTAGGTGGTTTGAGATAAGCAAGAGTGTTTTGTTCTTAAAGTGGCTCAATATATTTTAGATAACAACTATGAACTCAATATTCACAGCAAGCAATTCATCAACAAAGTATTTTTATATATCACTTTCTACCCAAAACACCAGAAGCATTACAAAAATGACAATTCAAACATTTGCTTCATTTTTGCACCATATATTGCCACACTTAAAAAGCATCCTTAAATCTTACTCTTCAGCCTTCAGAGCATGCCAGTCCACCTTCTGAAGTAATAAGAATTTAGAAGAGCAAATATTAATTTGTTTAACCTGTCACATCAGCATCTACAATTTTTTCTACCTAAAGAAGATTAAATATGAAATTGCATAACCTAATTCATTTCATTTTATTTAACTGTCTACATTCTGTGAGTGCGTGCGCATGCACTATCACACACAGAAACAGTGGTATCTACATACAGTTTTACACAAATATTTACATACATATATTATACACAAACTAATGTGATTCCATGATTTTTTAGTAGAAAGGCATATGCTTTTGTAGCATATATAATTGTTGCACTAGTTTTACAAGAGCATTATAAACCTTTTGCAACAATTAGTTAAAGCACAATTCAACCAGAATGTTATAGATTGTATATAAAAAATACAATACCTAGAATGCTTATCAAACAAATAATGCTTTATTGGCATCTAAAAAAACATTTAAAACTTATGTTATTTTTTAACTCATTGCAGTACGAGGAGGACAGATCATGGACACTTGTTTAAGAAACAGAGACTATAATGCAGAAATTTCAAAAACACATCATCTCTGTATTATTTATGCTCTTCTGGGCCAAAACTGAGGGAACATTTAGTATCACAGCTCTGCCTATGTTTTAAAAATTTGCAGCAGCCTAGAAATCTGGATAAGATATACCAGCGCCTGTTTTCAAGTATAACAATTTCTATGGCCAACCTAATAGCATCTAAAAAAATCAAGTTCTTCCATAGGAAGTCTTTTTCTTTGTTTGACAAGCTGTAATTTATCCTTCAGAAGTAAAAGCAAGTGGGGAAAGTTTGCATTTTGCCACGAAAAAAACCCCGAAAAAAGAAAGACAAACTTTACCTACCATGTTCAAATTAAAAACAATATTCTATACAGGTCAGTTGTACAACTATTTAAGTGAAAGATGAACATGAATATTAGATTAACTTAATTCTGGAAGAAAAAAAATGAACTACTAAGGTCCAGTCAGCCATTCATCTATTACAGAGAGAGATGACAACTTTACAAAAGGTATCTTTTTACCTACTGAGTGATGATTATGTCCCCTCAGTTTCTGTGCTTTCTACCACTGGTTCATTTTCTAATTCAGCTTCTGTGTCACTCTTCTCTTTTTTTGTCTCATTTGAAGTCGCCAACTTTTCATAAAGTTCCAATTCATCCTGCACTTGCACAGCAGATGGCTGGTTCTCTGTCTCTGAGTTTTCACCGTTAACTTGGGGTACACTATCAACTTTTTGTTGAGAAGCACCACCTTCAAAATATTCAAATGCTCTTGGATGTGGAGGGGGTATCCAGTTGTTCTGTGTTCTCTCTCTCCCAAATCTGTTTCCATTAATTTCTCTACCAAAATTAAAATCTCTATCATCCCTGTCCCTTTGTCTTTCCCATGGTCTACGACGGTCATCAAAGTCTCTGTGAGCATCTTGTTCAAGTCCTCTGTTCCAGATAGGACCACTTCGAGTTTCAAATCTGTAGTTTGTTTGGCGATATCTCTCTCGAAAGTCCTGGAACCCCTTGAGACCACCATATACGGGAAAGTTCTGATGTTCTCTTTCATCATAATCTCCTCTTTGACCCCAATGTTTTTCTGAGTTGAAAGCAAAATGCTCTCTTCTTAAATTATCGATACCTGGCCTTCCAAAGTTCTCCCGTAAATCTATATGTGGCCTGATAAGATGTTCTCTTCCATCTACAGGTGGTCGACCTAGACATTCTCTTGGATCTAGTGGTGGCCTTCCAATAGAATCCCTTAAATCTACTGAAGATGTTCGATCTCTACTTTCCACTGGAGGGAATCGATAGTCTCTATCGCCTTCTTGTTGAATGCTATCTTCCCCAATAGGCAATCTTTTATCTGGGTTAGAAATATCCATATTTTGCCTACTGGAAGTTGCAAATGACCTCTCTGTTTGAGCAAAAATATCTCCTGGAAGGAAGGGAACTCTAGGTGGAGGAAGGGATGGATCAAGTATAGCTGGAGGAGGAACTGTACGTTGTGGTGGCATCCCAGGTTGCATTAGTGGAAACCTAGGACCAGGTGGCTGTTGCATTAATCCCGATCGGATTTCTACTAGAGGCATTCCAGGCAACCGTTGACTAGCAAGAGTTAAATGGGGTAAATTTTGAATTCCAGTGGGTGGTTGTAGTCCTAATAGTCCAGAACCACCTGAAATATTTGGTGGTGGTAATCCTAACAGTCCAGAACTACTTGAAACTATTGGTGGTGGCAATCCTAAAATTGCAGAATTGCTTGATACAATGGGTGGCTGGAGGGCTGTTAAAAGCCCAGAACTACTTGATACAATGGGTGGCTGGATTCCTGACAAACGTCCAGTATTATTTGAGACTATGGGTGGTTGGATTCCCATTAAAAGGCTGGAGCTGCTTGAAACATTTATGGGCTGAAGTCCTGTCAAAAGCCCAGAGCTACTTGAGATACTTGGTGCCTGAACACCTGTTATAAGACCGGAGTTATTTGAAGCAGTGGGTGGTTGAACTCTTGTCAAAAGTCCAGAGCTGCTTGAGACATTGACTGGCTGCACAAGTCCAGCACTACTTGAGACATGGGGTGGCTGGATTCCCCCAACGTGCCCAGAACTTGTTGTGATACCAGGTGGCTGTACTCCCTCGGTAAGTCCAGAACTGCTTGAAACGTCATCTTGAACTAAAATATAAAAATTTAAATCAGAGAGTTGAAACAACATGCCTATCTAATATATAGTCAGATTAAATTTAACATCTACTGGTTGGTTTTGCAACAATATCTATTTAAGGAAAAGCAAACAATATTTCTTACGGAAGAATAGCTTATAAATAAATGTTCAGAAAAATTGTAAGCTTTTAAAATATTTTATCTAGAAAATTATAGAGAACTAAAAAAAGAACTAGGATTTGGCATATCATTTTCCTATCTTCTTGTATATTTGAGTGAATAGAAACTTTAAAAATATGTTAAAAGCTTTTTAATTATTTCTATGATATTAATCATAGATTAAATGAACAAAAAAGTATTGTGGCAAAATAGTGATGAGTTAATAACAGATCTTATTGAAAACAGACTACTGCTGGGAAAAACAGAAATTATATTGCAACTGGGCTAATAAACAACTTCAGTTATGCTGATCCTATTTGCTATCCTTCTAGTCTGTCTGTCTTTATTTAGCTCTTAGAAACAACAGGTAAGTTCAATACTCTCCCAAAGATGACATCTGATACAGGACTAGAATTCTTGAAAGTTATGACATTCCTACATTATGCAAGCATATATGTGTGTGTGTATATGCATATGTATTTGTCCATGTACATACACATATAAATGCACATGCAAGCACACATATAACCCTCCCAAAAGGTTTTATAATGCTATTTACCAGTTCTGTTTTCGGTAGAAGAGGCCTGAAGGTCAGCACGAAGAGATCCTTTTTCATCTAATTCTGAACTGTTCTTTGAAAGAGAAGAAAAGACACTTCCGGCAGATAATGTTGGTGTTGTAAGACTACTAGAAACAGTACCACCTGGGAGAACAAGGCTGCTAAAATCTTTCATGGATTCTTGAGCAATAGTCAGCGATGACTGTACAAGAGCTGTAAATCAATACAAATGCAATTAATGCTTGTGCAAATCTATGTATGTCTTTCTAAAAGAATCTACCAGTATGTTAATCAAACTCTGAAACATCTTTCTACTTGCTGTATAAAAAAGTAATCGCAAATAAGTTAAAAATATAATCTTTAAAACATCCAGAGTGAAGAAAGCTATTGGAAAACCCATCAAAATTATACAGTTGGATTTTAATTTTTAAAAATTCTAATCATTACTCATTAACAACAATACATACAATCTATTACTTATTAATTTGGAGCAGTTAATACAGATAGGGCAAATCTACTGCTTTACAGTTCATATGGTTTTTATAATAATACATTGATCAGTTTTCAAGAATAACAAGAGCAATACTACTTAGACTTATGTACCGCTTGACAATGCTAAGTGACATATCTAAGCTTTACAATGTTATTTATAAAAATAAATCCAATGTTAACCAATTCAACTAAATTGTTTTTTTTAACTGTGACTGTTTTATTGGAATTCTATAAAGAAAAGTTAAAACAGCTTACATGTTGGAACTACTGGTGGTGGAACAGGTGGTGGAACAGGTGGAGGCATGAAACCTAGAAGAAACAAAGAATAATAGACAAATAATAGACAAATAGACAAGCATATGTTATCTAATTCAAGAAAGTATTGTAACGAAATGCATATATACAGGTATATATGGAAATAAGATCCACTGAATTAAACAAGGTTTATTGCCACCACTATGCAAATAGATGACTACAGATTAAATTAATATTTTAAAATTAAGGAGAGTCATAGATTTATAAAGTTGAAAGGGATTTCTTAAACCATTGAATCCAAATCCCTATTCACAAGATTGGGCCCTGCTTTGCAAAGAGGTGACCAAAGCTTTTCTGGCTAATTATGCAAAATTTTCAGCAAATGTAAACCTAAGAGAAATAAATGCCAATACATTTTGATATATATTATAGAATGTAAATATAACTTTACCAGGAGGTGGTTGTGAAGGATTAAAGCTTGCTCTCAAGAATGGAGGTGGAGGAATTCCACTGTATCCAGGTGGAGGGACAGACATTGTAACAGGAAACGAAGGTGGAACTAAATTAACAGCTGGCACTGTTGGAGCTACAGGCATCTGTTATAATGGGAAAATATTCCTGATGATTGTAAATCCATACAGTTATGAGAAAGACATTTTACGGCTTGCAAGTTGTCACAGAAAAGCATGTAGGAAGGACAATGTAGTATTACTTCAATCATGTAAAAGTAGTTATGTCTCTTTAAATTCAGACTCAGTCTTTTAATAGTTGATCAACAAACGAACTTCTAGAAAATCCACATAACTACTTTATATTCTCTTTCCAAATTCTCTCTCTTATCAGTGAAACTGAACACTTGCCAGTTAATTCCCAAAATAACTCTAGGTTAATTTAAAGATTTTTAAATTTTATTTGTCACATTTTTAAACTGTTCATTTCCTTCAGAGTGATTTACTATATAGAAGAAAATCATAACTTTTTTTGTTTGAGGCAACTTGCCATGGTACAATTCCCAGAGTTTTCTGCCTCTTACTTTTACTTATTTAGATTATTTTTTACTACATACATTTTGGGAGCCTCCTTAGGAAGCAACCAACATGGGATGTCCCTGAGATGTCTGAGTGGAGTTCTTTGTTCTACGTGTGAAATCAATGAATTTTCTGTTTTGTGCATGCTTAACTTCAGAGAGTTTTTTCACAATAAAAGGGAAAAAAAATGTCTCAACAAATTGCAAATATCAGACTCACTGAGAAGATATGATATGCATCTGATACAAAATTAGAGTTGTCAATCTAATCAATAATCTGAATGTCCTTCACTACTGGAAGAAAAGTGTGGTTAGAAAATGAAGTACAATACTAACCTGTAACATAGCAACAGACTGTGTATAAGTTTCTGTCTGTGTTGTGACAACTGAGGTTTTCTCAACAGTTGCAGTTGGGGTTATCTGTACATTCTCTTTTACAGTCTCTGAAGTCCTTGTAGTTTCCCATTCTATGCAAAACAACAACAGATCAGTGTTTTGAAAAGCACATTAGAAGATAATAAGCATTTGATCTACTAGCTACGATACCTACCTTTTTGCAATAAATGGAGATTGAAAAATATATTTAAAAAACCAACCTTGGATTAATATTTGCTCTGTTTCTAACAGTGTAATAGAAAGACTGATCAATATTACTGTGTTTAGTCAAAGTTTAACACTTTTTAAAAACTACATTAAAAATATGTATTATTAGACATGTACAATATTTGAATCAAAAGCCCTCTTTTGAGAGGTTTAGATCTGAGTATTTCATAATGTTTTTTATTTTTCTTTTCTTTGTATGTTTTTCCTGTTTTTTTCTGTGTATCAAATTAAGCCAAGCCAAGCCAAACCAAACCTCACAGTTTTTGACAAAGCATTATTTTGTAGGTAGCAATTCATTTCTCCTATTTACAAATTCTCTACAATTTTGGACTTAGGATATATCTACACTAAACCTTAAATATTATGATGTATGATTTATTTAATTAATAAATTACATTTCCTTTGGAAACTAAATAATTAGTAAATTATTTTACTTACTAAATAAGTTAGCAAACAAGTTTATTTATTTAAATAAATAAATAAGTTAATTTACTTTGGAAACTAGCATTTATCCCAGTTAGACAGAAATTTTCTACAGATGTCACAAAGTGGAACTGTGATTCAACTTGACTGCCAATCAGGTAGACTGTAGTCAGCCTACTTCTTAAATAGCCTGAGAGGAACAACACTTGTATTGCATATTTGGATTATTGGAAACACATTTCTCTGGAACAAAATATGAAAAAATGAAAATAAAGTTTTAATTACAAAGATTTTTAAATTGATCTTACCACTATTTACTGTTTCCTGGTCAATCATGCCTCCTTCTGCAAAGCCATCTAAATCATCCAACTTAACTTTTTCCCAGGGTATATATGACACTCCAAGATCCGCATCCCAAAACTGCTTGTATTCAGTTTTCACCCCTTTGTTTAAAGCCCATGCAATCTGAAAATAAAGCAAATTCAGTGGTGGTGGAAGCAAAAAGTATAATAATCTCTACAAGGCATCATAGCATTCTGTTTATTTTTACACAGCCTGATTGACAATTCATTTGCTGAATAGGACATACTTGCAGAACAGGAAAATGCAGTGTCCAAATACATTGTAATGATATCTTTTATTTGACATTAAAAGATTAATCCCTCATCATGAAATTTTCTTTTTATAGGAAAGAAGATATCAAAGTTACATAGCACAGAAAAATATAGACGATATTTAACTTTTTTTTTTAACTTTATTTACATTTCTATCTCCCCAATGGGACTCAGGGCGGTTCACAGGAAAATTAAAAAGAATACAACAAACAAACTGTAATAAATACAATCATAACGTTAAAATCTAATTAAATTAAATGTGCCCTGTGCTAAAATATAATTAAAACTGGTAAAAAATGTTAAAATCCACTAGCTAAATCTGAAAAAATTACATCAGGATCTAGGCTAGGCCGGCTAGATGAAAGAAGTGCGTCTTAAGTAATTGGCGGAAGAGGCGAAGGTCCGTGGTGCTCCGAAGTTCGGGTGGTAGGTCGTTCCAGAGGGCTGGGCCCGCCACAGAGAAAGCCCTTCCCCTGGGGGCCGCCAGCCGACATTGACCGGCAGACAACACCCTGAGAAGGCCCTCCCTGTGGGAGCAGATCGGCCGAAGGGAGGTGTGTGGTAGGAGGCGGTCCAACAAATAGCTAGGCCCCGTGCCATGGAGCGTTTTAAAGATGGTTACCAGCACCTTGAAGCGCACCCGGAAGGCCACCAGTAGTCAGTGCAGCTCGGGCAGGAGAGGTGTTACATGGGAATGCCATGAGGCTCCCAAGATCCCCCGCACGGCCGCATTCTGTACTAACTGGAGCCTCCGGGTGCACCTCAAGGGGAGCCCCATGTAGAGAGCATTGCAGTAGTCTAGGCAGGACGTAACGAGTGCTTGAGTGACGGTGCGAAGGACGTCCCGGTCTAGAAAGAGGCGCAACTGGCGTACCAGGTGAACCTGGTAAAAGCCCCCCCTGGCCACGGCCGTCACATGGTCACCCAGGGATAGCCGTGAGTCCAGGAGGACGCCTAAGTTGCGAGCTCTTTCCACGGGGGCTAATGACTCGCCCCCGATAGCCAGTGATGGAATCAACTGGCTATACCGGGACGTCGGAAACCACAGCCACTCGGTCTTGGACGGGTTGAGTCGAAGTTTGTTACTCCCCATCCAGACCTGCACGGCCTCCAGACACTGGGACATCACTTCAATGGCATCGTTGGGGTGGTTAGGGGTAGATATGTACAGCTGAGTGTCATCAGCGTACTGATGGTACTCTACCCCAAAACCACAGATGATCTCACCCAGCGGCTTCATATAGGTGTTGAACAGGGTGATCGTTTCTGGCTTTGGACGCAGACGGACGTGTTCTCTACACGTCCGCCGCTGTGTTTCCTTAGCAGGCGCCTTCAGGTGCAGGGGGGACACAAAGAGTCCCCCCCGTAAGGGCGGCCTGCGGTGAGGCCCCCATCTCGACGGTGGTCGGGGGGGCTGTTCCCGCTTTGCCCCAGGAGCCGAGGAACGGAGTGCGGGGGGAGTGCTTCCCTTTCGCTGAAGGAGCTGGAACCATGGAGGATTTTTTTCAACGGGCAGAAATGCCGGGGCTGAATGGCTGCGCCGAGGCTCCGGACCAGAAGAAATAGTAATGTGAGTGACTTATGTGAAATTTCTACGTTCAACTTTTGAAAGAGAGAAATAGGGGGGAGTTGGGAGAAACAACCCCCCTGGAAAGAAAAGCGGCATTAGATAACTAACCCCGCGAAGCGGAGAGAGTGAAAGTGACATTCGATGGATTAATTGAAAAAGGAAATGTATTGCCAAATAAGGAATTGCTGTTAAACAATGTATCCTGAGCCTTGCTACATTTAAAATTGACGGTTTTTAAACTTTTACTTTCTTCACCGCTACCAGCAGGGCGGAAAGATGGCGTTTCTTTGTTCCCAGAGGGAACTTTCCCTTTTGAAAACAAGCATTCCTCCTTTTTAACAAACTAAATTAAATTTAGTTTGTTTAGATTAAATTCAAAATAAATATAAGAAGGCTTGCTCTAGTGACTTTCAGTGTTCTCTTCCTATGTGAAGCCTTCTATCTTTGTTTGGAAATTATATTTCACTTTTCTCTCTGGAGATCGCAAACTTAATTTGAACTATCATTGCTTTTGTCTTGGACTTCACGGACTGCCCGCCCTACAGTGCCATTTTCCCCCCTTTCTTTATATTAACATCTAAAACTTTAATTATGGCATCGAGAAAGCCTCCTTCTGGGAAATCAAGCTCTGCACCAGCATCTACAAAGCCCAGTCCAACCTCACAACCAAAGATTACAGCTTTACTTCAGAGGGAAACAGAAGCAGAGGATCCCAAGCCAACAACTACAGAGGAGATGTTTCAAAAAATAATGAATGAAATACAACAAATTCGGAAAGACAATTTAAGTACAAGACTGGAACTTTTGGAGGCACAAAGAGAAATAACAAATAATAAGCAAAGAATTGAGGGGCTGGAGGTGGGGGCAGTTGGGATGGGGGAAGAGATAAAAGATTTTAAGAAGGAAATTACAGATATTACTGGCCAAATGTCTAGAATTGATTTTGAACGTATGCCTTTCTTTTTAAGATTTCAGAATGTTCCAGAAGCTGATAATGAGAATTTAAGAGATTTAATGGCTACAATTTTAGCAGATTACACTAAGAAAAATAAGGAACTTATTTGGGGGGGGGGGGGGGGGGACATTGATTTGATTTATAGAATTAATTCAGCATATGCCAGAATAAATGATGTACCCAGAGAGATACATATTAAATTTATAAGATCAACAAGGGATGAGATACTGAGAGCACAAAGAGTGGGGCCTTTGGTATATCAGCAAAATGAGGTGGCCATACTGAAGCAGATCCCTAAAAAAATACGAAACATAAGAAGGAAGTATTCCTTCCTATCGAAAAAATTATATAAAAAGGGGGTGTGGTTCAGGTGGTTGATGCCCGAAGGGATGCTGGTATTCTGGGAGGGAGGAAGAGTTAGAATGAAAACAGTGGAAGAGGCGGAGAATTTTCTTAAAAAACATTCCTCAATCCTGGATGATGACGATATGGGAATGGGAGGGGCCACGGCTCCGCCTACTGGAGGGGTGGAGGAGAAAGAAACAATAGCAAAGAGGCTCAGATCACAAAAACAACTTTTTTTTCTTTTTTTGATGTATGGTAATTCCTGTATGGATGTTAATAGAAACAAAGTAATTGAATGTATGAAAATTTACTTTTGATTATGAAACTTATAATTTAAAATGTATGTACCCCTTCCTATTTTTATTATTTCCTAATGGAACTTACTTAAGAAGACTCGGAGGCGGTCACCAACCCCGATGTGGAAGCTCTAAAATATTGTTAAAATATCTTACCTACCCCTTTCCTTTTATAAAATGTTAAAACTAATAAAAAATTATTTCAAAAAAATAATAATATATAGGTGTTGAACAGGAGGGGTGAGAGAACCGACCCCTGGGGCACCCCACATGTGAGGGGCCTCGATGTCGATCTCTGCCCTCCTGTCAACACAAATTGTGAATGACCGGAGAGGTAGGAGGAGAACCACCGCAGCACGGTGCCTCCCAACCCCAACCCCTCCAGTCGGTGCAATAGGATACCATGGTTGATGGTATCAAAAGCCGCTGAGAGGTCTAATAGGACCAGGATAGAGGAGCAACCTCTATCACAGGCCCTCCAGAGATCATCAACCAACACGACCAATGCCGTCTCTGTGCTATGTCCAGGTTGGAAGCCGGACTGGCACGGGTCTAGATAGACAGTTTCCTCCAGGTGCCGGGGGAACTGCTGTGCCACCACGCTCTCATTGATCTATAAACAATCTTCCTGTGCTTGCCTTAAATTCTTCCAATATGTCAGCGTTTTCTGCCGTAAATGCACCTATAAAGAATTTTAAAGTATTCACTCCCAAAGAATTTGGACATTATTCTTTCCAATTTCAGCCTTACTGTTTATCCAAAATTTCTAGTTATGTTTTACTATTTTACAGGACAGTTTTTTCCCTTCTAATAATCAGACAATAAATATTTTGAATTCATTTAAAATTTTTCCTTTTTAGATAACATCTCCACTTAATTGGAACAATTAAAAATGCATTCTTCAGATGAATTATTTCCTAGAAGCATTTTATTTTTTTCCAGTAACAGAAATATTAAAATATACACATAGACATAAGAATCTATACAGAAACTTATTTATTGTATTTGTTTCTTGCCACAATCCCTTGAGAGAGAGAAAAGTAGGAATGCTCTGCCTTTCTTATTGCTCTGGAATAAGCTAGAACCTGGACAGTTAGCTGTGCTTTGTTAGTTTCACTATTCACCTGTCACCTATGCTCTAGACATCATTCCTGCTGCTTTATCTTCCAGAGGGCCACTAAAACCCAAGAGGCAGCCTGGATTAGCCAGTGGAATGAGGCCATTCAGGAGAAAGAGTCTGTTACTTCTTGTAAGTGGTGAAGTAGACAGTTAATTGATGGATTCACTGATCTAGCAGACAAGTCAAATGGACCTGACCCCTATGGATAACACAGGCTGCTGATTTAACTATGACAAAGGAGTAATGGTAATATCTTCCATATCATCCAGATCATAAGACAATTGCTCCAAAGCAAAAATTAGATCTAATTCATGGCCATCTATGTATCCAGATCTTCATGAAATTCCTAGGCTTTCCCAGCACCCATTGTTTGGATTTATGTTCCACCATGAGCTGTGGTGGCGCAGTGATTAGAGTGCAGTACTGCAGGCTACTTCTGCTGACTGCAATTTGGCAGTTCAAATTTCACCAGGCTCAAGGTTGACTTAGCCTTCCATCCTTCTGAGGTCGGTAAAATGAGAACCCAAATTGTTGGGGGCAATATGCTGACTCTATTTTTATTTTATTAAATTTATACCCCGCCCTTCTCCTTGTTAGGACCCAGGGCGGCGCACAGGCATTATTTAAAAACACAAAATACAATAAATATCAATTAAAATGTATTAAATTAATAAACCCGTGCTAAACCACTCTGTAAACCACTTAGCACTGTCAAGCGGTATCTAAGTCTAAATAGTATTGCTCTTGTTATTCTTGCAAACTGATCAATGTATTATTATAAAAACCATATGAACTCTACCTGGGACAGGTAGTCAGCTGGCAGTACTCCAGAATTGAATAATAGTCCAATTTCTTGTTAATATACTATATCCTCATTATTCCAGGAATATAATTTGGAGGTTTGAGGAACTGAGTCGAAAGCTGGGAAGCCCTAGTAACAGGGGAGTGTCCTAACAGTTCTGACAAACTCAGCCCAATCAGCGAGCACAGGTCAACCCATTCCTGAAAGCTATCTCTACCAAGATGGAGAATAGGATGAGAAACACACTGACTTGCTGAAGTCTATCAGTGAATTTCTATGGCTCAGGATGGATTTTAATTTTGCTCTCCCCAGTTCTAGTCCAAAATCTTAAGCACTAACACAGTGGCTTTCTTTCATTATATACAAAAAGAACATGATTATGGTAATAAACTATTATTCATACTGCACATAAGCAGGACCACTGAATCTGTACCTTAATAATTTTAGATCCAATTTTGTAGGATCCAGAACTTAGTTTCTGAAGAGCACGATAAGCATCTTGCCTATGAACCATACAGACATATGCACAACCTCTGGGAGGGATCATCTGTAAAATAAAAACAAAACAAGGGAAAAGATAAAATTAAAACAGAAATCAATAACTGAGTTTCAGAAAACCTTTTGCAGTAATAAATATTAGCAGCCCCCAATTTCTTTTGTCATACTCCATGCCGTTCTAAATGATTTCCTGAAATTCAGGAGAAATATTTTAAGAGGCTCAAATGGAGTAAGAAAAAATATCTTATTGTGTGAACAAAATTTATATTTTGCTGCATCCAGCCCTGGGTCCGTTTGGAGAAGGGCGGGTCCCTGTGGGGAGAGAGTGCGGTTTAAAAATAAAAAATTATTATTATTATTATTATAAATATAATAAATATAAATATAATAAATATAATATATAGATACAGAACCTCCAAATACTTTTATTTTAAAATAAATCATATAAAACTTTCTCTTATATAACATTAAAATTTATGAAAACTCAAAATTACCATTCTTTTTAAAAGTTACAGATTATTTTACTTACATTTATAGATTCTATTTGTCCAAATTCTTCAAATAAATTGGTTAAATCTTGCTGTGTGGCTTTCTTGTCCACTTGACCAACCCAAAGCGTGGTACTGCAGACTGCCAAGATAAATTATAATGGCAAAGGTTTATATTTTGTTCATATCATTTGACATTTATTATCACTACAATCTTTTATTGTCACAGAGGAAAATGTTAACCATCTCCCAAGAAGTGAATAGCAAGATAACAAAATCCTGAAACACTTATTATAAAAGCTGCATATAAATAATAATACTTTAATGCACATTAAAAAGAAGAGACATAGGGAGAATACAGAAATATTATAGATCTAGTTACTATTAATGCAGTGATTAACAAAGAAATCAAAATTAATACTGAACAAAAGTATGTTTGAAATAGCAGGTGATGCCCATGAAAGAAGGACTAGTAATATTTGGTTCATCCTTCCTCTTAGAAACCAATTTATTATCTTCAAAACTTTTCTTGACTCTCCTACAAGTTAAGGAGAGAAGAATACAATTCCCATCCCCACATTACAGAAAAAAAACCGGTAAAAATTATTTATAATAATATGGAAAGTTATAGTGGGCATACCACTGAATATTTATGACCAACTTATTTAGCTTCTTGCGATATATTTTTAAGCAATGTTTTTAAAATGCTTTCATTAACATTAGTTAAATGTATCTTAAACAATACATCCAATTTATTGATTACTAGCGGTACCCGGCCACGCGTTGCTTTGGCCCAGTCTGGTTAAATGGCCAACCACCGTATAACCCCCAACCTACCTACCTACTGTATTTCTTACTGCCTCCCTCTACCTAGCTACCTACCTACTGTATTTCTCCCTCTCTCTCTCTACCCCTCTACCTATCTACCTACCGTATTTCTCCTTCTCTCTCTATCCCTCTACCGACCTACCTACCTACTGTATTTCTCCCTCTCTCTCTATCCCTCTGCCTACCTACCTACTGTATATCTCCCTCTCTCTATCCCTCTACCTACCTACTGTATTTCTCTCTCTATCCCTCTACCTACCTACCTACCTACCGTATATCTCCCTCTCTCTATCCCTCTACCTACCTACTGCATTTCTCTCTCTATCCCTCTACCTACCTACCTACCTACTGTATTTCTCCTTCTCTCTATCCCTGTACGTACTTACCTACCTACCTACTATATTTTCCCTCTCTCTCCCTCTACCTAACTACCTACCTAGCTACCCACCCAACTACTGTATTTCCCCCCCCCCTCTCTCCCTCTCCCTACCTATCTATCTACATATTTTATTTCTCTCTCTCTATACCTGTATCTATCTACTTGCTGTATTCATCCCTCTTGTCTATCCCTGTACCTACCTACCTACTGTATTTCTTCCTCTCTCTCTATTCCTCTACCTACCTACCTACCTACCTACCCCTCCCCTCCCCAGACCGCCTCCCCCACAGTCAACCTCTTCCAGGCCCCCTTCCCTCCTGCCTCCCTTGAGGCCCAGGGCAGCAGCCACCTGGTGGCTTCGTGAGATGCCATGTCCGGCTTCTCCTGGGGGTGGGTGGGGAGGTTTCCGCCTCCGTGCCTCCTCGCTGATGTTGCCGCTGTGCCTGCAGCTCCTGGCGCCTCTGCTGCCTCCCCAGAGTCGGCCTGGCCCCCCTCCCTCCCTTGGGGCTGCCAGCGGCAGCCACCTTGTAGCTTTGTGGGGCGCTGTGTCCGGTTTCTCCTGGGGATGGGGGGAGGTTTCCGCCTCCTTGCCTCTCGCTGATGCTATCGTGGTGCTTGCCACCGCCACTGCGGTGGCCTTACCCTCCGCCTCCTGCCAGCCTCGCCCTCCGCCTCCTGCTGGCCCTCCAACCTCTCTGTGGTGGCAGCACCGGCGAGAAGAGATCGGTGGGCCGGTGGGGGGCGTGGCTGCCGCAGCGGGAACAATGGCACTAGGAGTGGCGGGCATGGCGCAGCATTGGCGAGGAGGCATAGGATTCATCCCCGCCCCCGGGAGAGGCCAGACATGATGTCCCGCAGGGCCGCTGCTGCCATTGGCCTGGGGGGGAGGGAGGGGGGCCGGGTTGGCTTTGGGGGGACAGTGGAGGCACCAGGAGCGGCGGGCATGGCGACAGCAACGGCGAGGAGGCTGAGGCTCCCCCCCGTCCCCAGGAGACGCCGGGCGCGGCGTCCCACGAGGCTACTGGCTGGCTGCTGCCATTGACCTGGCCCAGGGAGGCGCATGCGCAGATTCCTGCCCTCCGCAACGTGCCGCCTCAAGGCCGTTCACTGGCGCAGCAGCCGGGTGGGAGGAGTTACAGGGAGATGAAAGCCTCACAAGTGGGTACATTTTACGTTTGTGTACCATGCACATGACACACGTGTGCCAGGCACACAAAAGGTACGTATGATTGATTCGGAAGTCCTGCGGAACATTGTGTGAAAATTTGGTGTCAACCGGTCCAATAGTTTCTGAGATTAGCAGCTTTGCACAAACTATTTTACATTTTTATTTATATAAATAAAAACATATTTATATCAAATCTTGCGCAACTCTTGTTTTGTACCATGTATATATTACTAAAATATTCTATGCAGACAAACTAACAAAATGGATAGAAATGGCAAGTAACTAATCACAGAAAAATTAAAATTAATTTAATAATATTTCTCCCACAATAAATATCACATAAGACAAGCTAAGTCCAAGAAATAGCAAGTAGTTCTTAATTCTAAGTTGACCTGAAAGCCAGTAAGTTTCACTATATTTAACAGTACTATTTAGCATAGTGCTCATCTTTCTACTGAATTATATTTCTTTTATGGTATGGATCTTTGTGGCCCAGGATCTTTAATAATAATAGTCAGTAGTAATAATTCTACTTCTCGAGTTTCTCCCTGATTCATACATTTCAGAGAGTGTTATCCCAGAAGTAAAACTATTCTGCCTACTACCATGGATCATGCTGAAATCTACCCAAAAAACTATTTAAGGAGTGGTAATGTAATTTTAATGAAAGGAAATACAGTTATTGAGAATCTCAAACCAGAATAAAAATGTACTACAAACATTTCATAAAATACCCATACAAATAATCAAATAAATCAGATAATACATACCACTTAGTGTTTTTGATCGGACAGGAGGTAACCCTTTTTTCTGTCTTTCTTTTTCCCTTTCTCTAGCTCTTCTTTCACTTGAATATGACCTTGATGACTTCCTCTTTCTTTCTCTTGATCTAGAACGTGAGCGCTTTCTGTGTTTACGCTTTCGAGAACCAGACCGTGATCTTGACCTTCTTTTTCTTGGTGACCTATAAAATAGTCAGTTAAATTATGTTAATGTAAAACATAACATTCATAAGAGAAACAAAATATGGGTTTTAAGCATGAAGACAAATATCTTTGTAATAAAGTTACAAAAACCTTGAACGTGATCTTGAGCGTGTTCGTGATCTTGAAAGAACTGCTGGTTTCTTTTCTTCTTGCTCAAAGACTTCTTGTTCTACAACGTCCTGGACTTCATCTATATCCATGTCCTAAAAATAGGGAGGAAATGAGATGCCAACATATTGAAAAATATATTCATTCTTATCTATATTTATTTATGGAAGTTTTTTTTTCATATATTCCTGAATACATCAGTTTGTTCTAGAGCAGGGGTGCCAAATGTGCGGCCCACAGGTTGGATACATCATGCGCTGGCTATGCCCAATTTATTGAAGGGGGAAAAAGTCGCAATATGTCACGTGACAATACTAGTTTGACACCCCTGCTCTAGAGTCTAGGACCATGATGACGAACCTGTGGCATGCAGAGCCATCTCTCCAGGCATGCAAGCCGTTGCCTGTTGGTTTTCTGGAATTCGGCATGTTGGCCATCTGGACTTCACACACACATAAGCACCGGAAACCGGAACAGCAGCTGCCCGGTGCGCTTGTATGGGCTGGGAAGATGATCTGATGGTTTCAAGCACATGCATGCGCACCGGCCAGCCGGTCTTTGTGTGCACATGCACGCCAAAAACCAGAAGACCAGGTGGCCGGTGCACAAGTGCGCGGCAAACTGGAAGATTATCTACCGGTGCATGCATGTGCACTGGGAGGCTGCTCTTCCGTTTCTGAAACGTGTGTGTGCGTGCTCCCATTTTGGCACTTGGCCGAAAGACTAGTCTAGGAAAATCTTACTCAATGTATCTTGATGTGTCGTTATTGTGCTCAAGGACAGAGCATCCTGCTCTCCAACAGATTATATTATGACATCAAAACTTATGTTAATTATTTACATTCCCAGTAAATAGGCACCCATAAGATTAGAGATAGTATATAGCCATGATGGCGAACCTATGGCACGCGTGCCACAGGGAGCCGTTTCTGAGGGCACGCGAGGTGTTGCCCTGTCAGCTCCCGCACACATGCACACACTGGCCAGAATAATGATTTTCAGCCTTGATTTTGAGCAGTTTTTTTGTCCTCTGGAGGCATTATACTAAATTATGAATTTAGTAGGTTACAAAATTGTAAGATAAACACTATATAGTATATAGTGTTTATCTTACAATTTTGTAACCTACTAAATTCATAATTTAAATAGAAATACTAAATTTTACCTGTTGTTGAACATCCATTGAATTGTCAAGCTTTGTTTCCACTTCTAAAAACTGTTGGTGACTGCTGTCTTGTGAGGGTGATGCTGAATGCTCAGAACCAAAATTTTCTTCTTGAGTTTCCTCAGGGCTTACCTGCAGTGAAGAATGTTTACATTATTTTTTTAGCATCAAACTCTGCAACGTCTATCTGTCTGTCTGTCTCTCTCCCTGGATTTCAATAACTAGTACATATTTTCTTCTATAAGATGATGTACTGTTGATATTTAACACCAGATAAGTTATCTAAGATGTATAAAGGCATGTCAAACGAATGTTGGAAGCATAAAAGTAAAAAGGGGACCTGTTATCATCTATGGTGGACACGTGAAAAAGCAAAAAAAATTGGAGTATGATTCATTTTTTAATACAGTAAAATTTGAAAATAGAGATAAAATGAAACCAGAACATTTCCTTTTCGGCTTAATGGAAAAAGAACTGGAAACTTTTTTTTGGAACTTTGTTATTCTATATGTTGACAACAGCAAGACTATTGTATGCACAAAAATGGAAGCACACTTCGATTCCTATTATGGACGAATGGTTGCAGAAGTTGATGGAGTTGGCTGAAATGGCAAAATTGACTATTTTGATTAAAGAAAAGAACATACCGTATTTTTCAAAGTATAAGACATACCTTAGTTTTTGGGGAGGACAATAAGAAAAAAAAATTCTGCCTCTGCCTACCGACATCAATCAGGTATTCATCTGGCTAGCATCCTTAACAAAGAGCCTATCAGCTTCGGGCACATTAGGATGATTCAGCATGGGCAGCTGACTGGCGGGTGGATTGGCCTCCCGGAATACGACCAATAAGCTGTACCCAGAGGTGAACTTTAGCAACAATTTCATGGATTGTAACCTTGTTGGGCTGATATGTAGCTTCAAAAACACAGGAGGCGAAGTGTGGAACTGGTGAGACAAGGCAGCAGCTCTTCACATTTTCAGCCTCCGAATGTTTCGTTTGAGACCCATTCAAAGCTGTGGAGAACGCTAAAGCTATCACCACTGATCTCCGCCCGAAAACATGACAAATGATTGTGCTCTAGCAATCCCCGCAGCCTTGAATGGGTCTCAAACGAAGCGTTCGGAGGCTGAAAACTCAAGGTGTAGAGGCCCAAAACCCAAGCCACAGAGTCGGTGATGGTCTGTAACAATCCCTGCAGCCTGGAACAGGTCTAAAATGCGATGTGCGTAGGCAGAAGGGTGAGGGCCGGCGGGTGGGCGGGGCTACATTCATTGTATAAGATGCACCCACATTTTCACTCTCTTTTGGGGAGGAGTGGGTCTTATACTCCCAAAAATATTTTTGTTTCCACATGGAGACCATTTCTGAACTTCGTACTTGATGTGGGAAAGAATGAAACTCTAAATTTGGGTTTTATTGATTAGACTGATAGATCTTTATAGAAATGGCTTGTTCATATTATTATGAAAAACAAAAAGTTGTGATTTGATGTTAATGCCTTATTTTACTGTAACAGAGAGTCAAAAATCAATGCTTGTTTTTCTTTTTCTTATCTTACCACAATTCTCTTTCCCTTCCTCCCCACACTGATTTTCTATTTATTTTGTATTTTGTATTTTATAATACTTTATAACTCAATAAATGTGTAATAACCAGTAACTAGTTCATAATTTGTATTATGGAATATGTTTTGAGATTTTGGATAATATCAACAAGCAAACAAACAAATGCAACAAGACTGCAAAATTCAGTCCTTTATTTCAAATTACAGCCCTGGAACTACAGAGCTCCTAGGTTCAAATAGACTGTTAGAAATAGAAGTTAAAATACAAATATAAACAAGTGAAATATAAGCAAGTGTTATACTGAACAAAAAAAAAGGGGGGGGGGAGGAAAAGGAAGCTAATGCTGAGGCGAATTCAAGATGGCAAAACAAATATACTTTTTTTGAATTTCTAAAAGTAATAACATGTTGTTTCAAAAATTTAGAAACCTAAAGCCATATGGTTAATTTAGAATTTTGTTAAAAATGCAATATTTTCAAAAATAAGAAAAATAATATACCTTTGGTGGCTGCTGATCTAGAAGCTGCTGCCGAAGATGTTCTAAGTTTTGTTGCTGTAGTTGTTCAGCTAGCTGATGAAAAAGTGAGTTGTTCACGGACTCAGATACAAGGGTCCTAAAATACATAATTTAGTACAGTTACCCTATTGTTTATACTAACTGTATAAATACATTCAGAATTCATTATTTAAAGAATATAACAGAACTTTGTAGAACCAGAATTTGATGTTCTATCAAAATGTGGTGACAGTAGGAAGGGACAAGAAGACTAACTTGATCTAATAGGGTTATAATGAGATTCCAACATTGTTGTAGGTCATATTGCACTTTATGTGGTAGGGAGAACCCAACACTATGACTTTTAAACAACAATTTAGAGATTAATATCTTAAGTGAACCCAACTGCTGATATAAGAAATTATTATTTATCCTTAACAACACCTCTCCCTTCTTTCTCAGATGTAAGAAAACGACTGAAAAGAGTATTTTAGTTAGGATGAAATGTACTGGAAATCTCAAGTAGGGGACATTTGGACTGTCTGGTTTTTTTTAAAAAAAATGAAGCTTTTTTTAAATTAAATAATTTCTATAACTTCTTCTCCTTCACCAGTTAATGTCACAAATACTCCAAAAACATTTTGCATATGTGAAAAGCCTCTGAATTAGGAAAGCAATTAAAATCAGAAAAGTTGGACTTAACTGCAGGTTTACTTTGCAAATACGTTCAAATTAAAATATAAAATGAGGTCCTTCCAATCACAAATTAAGACTTACAATTGAGAAGTTGGAGTTTCCTTTTTGGAGTCTTCATTCAAATCAGCTTCTTCTCCAAAATCTCCAAACCTATCCATCAGCTTCTAGGAACAAACGAATTATGCATTAAAAATGCATTGTTGGACAAGAAAAGCATGATTTGAAATCAAAGATTTCTATTAGATATGTTTTAGATATACTTATATATTAACTGTAATGAATAAACTATAACACTATGATACTAATGTACAAAATACTCTTTCTAAAACAATACTTTATGTCTTGCTTATATGTATTACCATAGATCTAAAACAATTACATATAAAAACCAAAATATGTTATACATACTTAATTGGGATCACAGTAATTGATGTACATTATCTATATGTGCTCCAAAGACATGAGTAACAGTGTTACTAAAATTAGAAAATATGAGATAGACAAATATGAGATAGAAAAAGACAACTATGATTATGACTAAGGGTCTCAGGTTCATTCAGTGAATGGAATCCCTCTCTATCCATCTAATATTGTAAAGAGACAATCTCTGAAATGAAACAAACAAAAGTTTCTACACTGTGGAGAACTCAATATATATTTTTTAGAAATCTTGTGAATACCTACCTTGCTAAAAGAGACACTCTGTTCTAGTGGATTGAGTGTATTGGTGGCGGCAGCGGCAGCCGTAAGTTGAGCAGTGAGAGCCTGTAGCTGAACAACGAGACCAGCATCCAGTGCTTGAAGCAATGATGGTTGTGGTTTTTGTTGTTGCATCTGCAATGTCTGTATTAACTGCTGAAGCTGAAATGGAGTTCGGAAGAAGATAGTTTTGCTATAAATAAAATCTGAAATTAAGCATCCATTCTAGCACTGCTTTCAAAGATAGGACAAAATATCCCAAATTTATTTATTTTATTTTATTAAATTTATACCCCGCCCTTCTCCAGAAAGGACCCAGGGCGGCGCACAGGAATTAAAAACATACAAATATAACAAAATATAAAATTTAAAAGCATATTAAATTTCTACCCTGTGCTAAAATCGATTTAAAATCCCCCAAATTAAAACTGTCTAAGAGTAGTCACAACGGAAGGTTACGCTAGGCCGGCTTCATGGAAAAGGTATGTCTTTAGACACTGGCGGAAGAGGCGGAGGTCTGAGATGGTGCGTAGTTCAGGGGGTAAGTCGTTCCAAATGGTAGGGCCCGCCACAGAGAAGGCTCTTCCCCTGGGTGTCACCAACCGGCATTGCCCGGCCGACGGCACCCTGAGAAGGCCCTCTCTGTGGGAGCGGATCGGACAAAGGGATGTATGGGGAAGGAGATGGTCTCACATATAACTAGGTCCCGAGCCATGGAGCGCTTTAAAGATGGTCGTCAAAACCTTGAAGCGCACCCGAAAGGCCACAGGTAGCCAGTGCAGCTCGCGCAGGAGCGGTGTTATGTGGGAGTATCTGGGGGCTCCCGTAATCACCCGCGCGGCTGCATTCTGGACTAGCTGTAGCTTTCGAGTGCATCGCAAGGGGAGCCCCATGTAGAGAGCATTACAGTAGTCAAGTCGGGATGTCACGAGTGCTTGAGTGACTGTGCGAAGGGCAGCCCGGTCCAGTAAGGGGCGCAATTGGCGCATCAGGCGTACCTGATGGAACGCCCCCCTGGCCACGGCTGCCAAATGGTCCTCCATGGACAGCCGGAAGTCCAGGAGGACACCCAAATTGCGCGCCCTCTCCACGGGGGCCAGTATTTCGCCCCCAATGGCCAGAGTTGGAGTTACCGGGGTGCCGGAAACCACAGCCACTCAGTCTTGGACGGGTTGAGCTTGAGTTTGTTACTACCCATCCAGATCCGTACGGCCTCCAAACACCGGGACAACACCTCGGCGGCATCGTTGGGGTGGATATGTACAGTTGAGTATCATCAGCGTACAGATGATATCCCACCCCAAAACCACGGATGATCTCGCCCAGCGGCTTCATATATGTGTTGAATAGGAGGGGAGAGAGGACCAACCCCTGAGGAACCCCGCATAAGAGGGGTCTCGAGGCCGATCTCTGCCCCCCTGCCAACACATATTGTGACCGACCAGAGAGGTAGGACAAGAACCACCGTAAAACGGTGCCTCCCAGCCCCAACCCCCCCAGTCGGTGCAATAGGATACCATGGTCGATGGTATCAAAAGCCGCTGAGAGGTCTAATAGGACTAGGATAGAGGAACATCCCCTATCCCGCACCCTCCAGAGATCATCCACCAACGCGACCAATGCCGTCTCGGTGCTGTGACCGGGTCGGAAGCTGGACTGGCGCGGGTCTACATAATCAATTTCCTCCAGGTGTCACGGAAACTGTTGGGCCACCACACTCTCAACAACCTTCGCTAAAAAGTGAAGGTTGGAGACCGGACAATAATTATCCAATAATGCTGGGTCCAAGGAAGGCTTCTTGAGGAGGGGCCTCACTACCACCTCTTTCAAGACGGCAGGCAAGGACCCCTCACTCAAAGAGGCATTCACAATATCCTGGAGCCAGCCTCGTGTCGTCTCCCAGGATGCCAGTACAAGCCAGGAGGGACACGGGTCCAATAAACATGTGGTAGCCTTAAGTCTCTTTGACAACCTGTCCATATCCTCGGTAGTAACAAAGTCAAACTCCTCCCAAGATGGTGTCTCAAGAACAGCCTCGGACAGTCCGACCGGACCACTCTCGATGGAGGGTAACTCATTCCGAATCCGAGTGATTTTGTCCTGCAGATATATCCCAAATTCCTCTGCTCGTCCCTGTAAAGGGGCTTCCCGCGGCCTCTGGTGAAGGAGGGGGCGGGTCACCCCAAACAGGGCGGCAGGGCGGTTATCTGCAGATGCAATAAGGGTGGCACAATACTCACGTTTGGCCACCCTTATAGCCACTAAGTAAGTCCTAATATGGGCTCTCACTAGTGTTCGGTCGGCTCAAACTTCAATCAAAATTCAATTCCAAGCACATAATTCCTAATTTTAAATTTTCAAACATTTTGTAAAATATAAGCAATTTTCAATGCACTTACAAAAGAAACAGGATAGGAATGCATGCCACATTCAAAGAGAGCATTTTGCATTCGATTTGGCACTTATGTCTGGTGAGGACATGGTAAAACAGCAGCCATAGATGGATGGATAAATAGATGGATGGATGGATATAAGTGACTAGACCACAGGAACCAAAATTTTAGTGGTCAGCTTATGTGAGCAGCTGAGAGTTAAGTGATTCCATCTAAGGTCACAGTTGTACATAATCTTTATGGACATAATACTTAGCTGGGCCTCATTTCTTCATTGCTTTTGGAAAAAAATTTTTTACTGCTTTTGTGTGTTTTTTCAGAATAGCGAAGTCTTTACTGCGTTCCCTGGGTAAGTTTTCTCTAACAAATTTAGTTTCAAGTACAAGTTTAAAATTTAGAAAAAAAATACTTTATAATAATAATAATAATAATAATAATAATAATAACTTTGCATTTATTAACCGCTCCCTCTCCCCACAGGGACCCGGGGCGGTGCACAGGAGAAACTAAAAACAATATAAACAATCAATACAAAATATACAGTTTAAAACACCATTAAACTATGTTATCCCGTGCTAAAAAATTAAAACCCATTAAAATACATTTAAAAATCTATAGACAGAGAGACTATCCAAGGCCGGCCAGTCGAAAGAAATGGGTCTTTAGTTTCATACGGAAGGAGCGGAGGTCCGTGGTCGTTCTGATATCGGGGGGAAGGTCGTTCCAGAGGGCCGGGCCCGCCACAGAGAGAGCCCTTCCCCTGGGCGTCGCCCGCTGACAAAGTCTGGTGGACGGCACCCGGAGAAGTCCCTCTCTGTGGGAGCGAATCGGTCGTGAGGATGTATGGGGCAGGATCCGATCCCGCAGATAGCTAGGTCCCGAGCCATGGAGCGCCTTAAAGATGATAGTTAGCACCTTGAAGCGCACCCGGAAGACGACAGGCAGCCAGTGCAGCTCGCGCAGGAGTGGTGTAACGTGGGCGAACCTGGTGGTCCCCATAATTGCCCGCGCGGCTGCATTCTGAACTAACTGAAGCCTCCGGGCGCACCTCAAGGGAAGCCCCATGTAGAGAGAGTTACAATAGTCCAGTCGGGATGTCACGAGGGCATGAGTGACTGTGCGAAGGGCGTCCCGATCCAATAGGGGGCGCAATTGGCGAACCAGGCGAACCTGGTAAAACGCCCTCCTGGCCACGGCTGTCACTTGCTCTTCCATAGACAGCCGGGTATCCAGGAGGACACCCAAATTGCGCGCCCCATCCACAGGGGCAAGATGTTCGCCCCCTATGGCCAGCGTTGGAGAAAGCTGGTTGAATCGGGCAGCCGGAAACCACAGCCACTCGGTCTTGGTCGGGTTGAGCCTGAGTCCGTTACTTCCCATCCAGATCCGCACGGCTTCCAGGCACTGGCACATCACCGCTACGGCATCGTTGGGGTGGTTTGGGGTAGATATGTACAGCTGGGTGTCATCAGCGTACAGGTGGTAATCTACCCCAAAACCACGGATGATCTCACCCAGCGGCTTCATATATGCGTTAAACAGGAGAGGCGAGAGGACCGACCCCTGAGGCACCCCGCATGTGAGTGGTCTCGGGGTCGACCTCTGCTCTCCTGCCCGCACAAATTGCGATCGGCCAGAGAGGTAGGAGGAGAACCACCGTAAAACGGTGCCTCCCACCCCCAACCCCCCCAGCCGATGCAATAGGATACCATGGTCGATGGTATCGAAAGCCGCCGAGAGGTCTAATAGGACCAGGATGGAGGAACATCCCCCATCTCTGGCCCTCCAGAGATCATCTACCAACGCGACCAATGCCGTCTCGGTGCTATGCCCGGGCCGAAAGCCGGACTGGCGCGGATCTAGATACTCAATTTCCTCCAGGTGACGGGGAAACTGTTGTGCCACCACACTCTCAACAACCTTCGCCAAAAAGGGAAGGTTGGAGACTGGACGATAGTTGTTTAAAAGAGCTGGGTCCAAAGAGGGCTTCTTGAGGAGGGGCCTCACCATGGCCTCTTTTAGGGAAGCAGGCAAGGAGCCCTCACTCAAGGATGCGTTGACAACCTCTTGGAGCCAGCCTCGTGTCACCTCCCAGGATGCCAGTACAAGCCAGGAGGGGCACGGGTCCAATAAACATGTGGTGGCTCGCAGTCGCCCACGTAACCTGTCCATATCTTCGGAAGTAACGGAGTCAAACTCCTCCCAAACAAGATCTCTCTCGTGGCATCCCACTGGGCCATGAATGGGGGCTAGCTCACTCTGTATCTGAGCGGTTTTCTCCTGCAGAAAAGACACAAATTCCTCTGCTCTACCCTGTAGTGGGGCTTCCCGCTCCCTCTGTTGGAGGAGGGAGCGGGTCACCCTAAACAGGGCGGCAGGGCGGTTTTCTGCGGATGCTATGAGAGTGGCACAATGATGACGCTTGGCCACTCTCAGCGCCACAATGTAAGTCCGTAAATGGGCTCTTACCTGTGTCCGGTCAGATTCAGAACGGCTAGACCTCCATCTTCCCTCTAGGCATCTCTTGCGGCGTTTCATCACCCGCAGCTCCTCAGTAAACCATGGAGCCAGGGTGGTTCGCCGCCGCAAGAGAGGCCGCAAGGGCGCGACCCGATCCAAGGCTCCCACGGCCGCAATGTTCCATGCGGCCGTGAGGTCCTCGATCGGGGCGCGGGTCAGGGAAACAGGAAATGGCCCAAGCGCTGTCTGGAACCCATCCGGGTCCATCAGGCGCCTGGGGCGGTACCAGATTGGTGACTCTGGTTCCGCCTCCCCGCGGAGGGGAGCAGCGGTCGGAAAGTCGAGCCGGAGAAGTGAGTGGTCTGACCATGACAAGGGCGTGATGACTATGTCCCCTATACCCAGATCACACTGGAATAAATCGCTAAAGTATTTAGAGCACTGATTCTAGAAAGTTAAAAACAGACTAAGGGTACAGAAGGATTTGAAATAAGATTTTGAAATTAATTATAAGAATCCTTCTCCTGGGAAATTGTTGTTTGGATTCCTTAGGGAAAAAACATGAAAAAATGGAAATTTGAAAGCTGAACACTAGAGGGAGTTTGAAAAAAACTAAAAATTATAATTAAAGAAGAATACCTAAAGTATTATTATACCTAAACTTATTAATTCAGAATGGAGCAAAATATTTTAACACTGGATATTTTCAAGCATATTTTTGAACAATGGACTCAGAAGTGAATTTTAAGAATGTGTTGTTATTATAGATTGATGGTGTATAAATATTAGAGAGAGGAACAAGGTCTACTGGCAAGATTGAAATTGATTTGAAGGTGGATTTAAAAATGACACGCTATAAGTATATGGTAAACTGGATATACAAATGAAACTAATTGAAGTGTTATTAATTTGAAGAGACATAAAAATAACAAGCTAATGACTGAAATAACTTTTCTACCCTAGATTTACAAGAGAGAATTGTTAAATTTTGAAGGAATTTTGGAGAAGGGATGCAGAAAAAATGAAATGAAATGAAATCAAGTTCTAAAACACTATCTGGAGGGATTAAAAATCAAGGTAGTTACAATTACAGGGAAGGAATATAAAGTTGGTTTATTTGATTGAAGTTAAAACAGATACATTATTATCTCTATAAACTTTTAAGAGATGATAAATTATTACAATTGTTTATACTTGCCATGATGGGAGAAGTTATTTATTTATACATTTCTCTCCCCTCCTTTCCCTTTCTATTTTTCTTCATTTTTTCCCTTTTTCTCCACTTTCAATTTTTCTCTTTATTCTTGTGCGTGCGTGTGTGTATTAGTTTGCATTATTTTTTTATCTTTTCAATGACATCTTCAATAAAATTAATTCAAAAAATTAAAAATTTGGCATAAAGGCATTGAGACAAATGTTCATACACTGTATTTATTATTTATTTGCTTTAGTAACAGAAATTGCAAAAATTTTAAAAATGCAAAACAAATTGAAATTAGTCTTTAACTTTTCAACAGCAATTTATAAATATGAAGCAGAGAAGCAGAATTTTATATTTGTAGGTGGAGATTGGGTGAAATAGACTTATTACCTGTTGGCCTTGTGGACTCTGCAGAATCTGTGCTACAGCAGCAAGTGTATCTGTACTAGTTATCTGAGATACCCATGGATCAGGTAAACTTTGGATTACATTGGCTGGAGTGGCAGGAGTTACTGGAGTTCCTGAAAAAAGATAAGTAGTTATATTTAGATACTTTTGGAAAGAAGTATAAAATAGCAAGAGATTAATCACATTTGTATTTCATCTAATCCATTGTTAGCCATAAAAAAATACTGGGTGACTTTGGAACAATCATTCTGTCTCAGCCCAACCTATTTCACAGGATTTTTTAGGTAAAAACAGCAGAAGTGCTCTGTAGGCACCTGAAACTCTTAAATCATTTGTGATATAAATACAATAAGTGAATGTCTCCCATTTATTCTAAGTCCAATTCAGCTCCTCCTTTATCATGTATTCAATGCATTAATATGGATATCACTGCAACCCACAAACTACCCATTAGCAAGACATATGGGGAAACAATGTATAATATTTAGTGCAGTAAATTATGCATCTCAACTCTTGAGTGACTAAGATGCGTGTTCAAGCTACTCCCCTTCCTAAATATATTGAATTTATCAAGTCTATCTTTTTTGGGAGCAGACAGTACTTCACAATAAGTCTGCCCACTTTTCTTGGATACAGGAGATAACAGTGAAAAGAAAGCTAATATTATATAGTGGTAGTCCCAGGGTGAATCAGGGTACATGACCCAAAGGAGATCAAAGCCCACCTTTGAAAGGCGATTTTATCTGTTTCATAAAAATTTTAAGGTAGCTGTAGCCCAGATTCACCTTACATTATTAATGGTAACCCTACTATTAAAGATTGCCAACACAGTCACTTTTTATATAGAATGCTATGAAGCATGATTCTAGATGTTTACTGTGAGCAAAAGGACAAAGCATTCTCCAAGTCATCTGTCAATTCTGGAACTGAAAGTTATTTTCCCTGATTCTCTATTTATAAGAAACAAACTATTTATCTCTCTAGTTTGTGTTTGAAGCAGACCTTCAGAGCCCTGTGCACATCTTGTTTGAGGCATGTGCTATCAGTTAGCAAGGATGTTCTGTTGTGCTTATCAAAACTCATATATGACCTAGAAACATTTTGTTTTCATGGAATATGTACAGATTATGTAACTGAGAGCCCTATCTTTCAAACCAAGGCTAAGTTCCATAACAAAAGTGGGTTGGAATTTGTTTAATAAGTCTGAGCAGGGCAATCATCAAGACTTGATATTCAGTGTTGACGAATATAAGGAAAAAGTGAATCTGAAAGCAGTACCCTTGACCTATTCTGAAGAAATAGCAATAGCACTTATATACTATTTCACAGTCCTTTATCTCTCTCTCTAAGCGGTTTACAGAGTCTGCATATTACCCCCAACAATCTGGGGCCTCATTTTATTGACCTCAGAAGGATTTGAGCCAACCTTGAGCCAGTCAAAATCAAACTCTTGGAGTGAGCAGTGAGTTAGCCTACAATATTGCATATTGCAATATTGCATTCTTATCACTGCACCACCACAGCTCAATGAACATAAAGTGGTTCCCTATGTGTGCAACCCAATCATAAATCCTTCTTCAATCAGGTGAGTCTCACCATATTGCATGATAGCATGTGCTCTGGTTCCAAAATATAGTTTTGGTATCAACAACTTGTAACGCTGTTGTAAAATATGATTTTAAATATAAAAAGCTATACTATTATTTAGAGAGCATAAGCCTGTGTTTTAGATTTATGTACTTAATGTTGTAGAATATGCTGACCCCTAATGGCTAATGTGCAAATATACTATTTTCCTGGAAAAATGAAGCTCTTTAACAATGACACTTTCAACTTAAAAATGATATTGAACATAATCATCTTCATTAAGACATGTATGTGTATGTCTTAACTCTGGACTCTTCTGACTGATATTCATTTCATTCAAATCCTTATAGAATTTTTTTTCATTTCCTCCTTCTAATTCCCTCTCATAGTTATGGTGCACCTTTCAAAAAAACAGAAATAAAATACAAAACAGCTATAAAACATAAACAATAAAGTCTCTATCCAAATAAACAAAATAAAAAACTTAGAAATCTGAATATATATTTCTGTATACATATAAGGAAAGAATACTATTCAAGGAAAAATATATACATATCAAGAAGTAATTTAACTGCAAGAAAGTAACGCAACAAAAATCTATTATTCTTGCAAATTTAAAATTTAAAGATGTAACGAAGGGAAAGTTGTTAAACATGGATATTTGTCATGCATGTAAAACAAAAGGATAATGTTGTGTTCTTGTTACCTGGTGTATTATTACTCAAAGTAGCAGTTGTCCCTGGCAAAACAGGAGTCACAACTGGAGGAGGAATTCCTGCTGCCATATCCAATAGAGGCTGGATAATTTCACTTTTGAACACATTATTCTTCTGCCACAAATTGAGCACTCTAACAATTTTACTCTAGGAAGGAAAGAGATAATATTTAATTTTAGACTTTAAATCATACAAATTCCTATTCCAAGTTAAACAGCTTTTAAAATAAAACTACGGAGGCTATATTCAATATTCCTTATCATGGTTACAAGGATCAGGAATGTGTTGTGGGTTTCAGTTTCCTTTTTATACTAGGACTGGGAATCATGAAACTTCAAAATTATTTGTCAGAGTTAGCAGACTTGTCCAAAACCTCTATTTATTACTTAGGAACATTCTTCTTATTTTCTTTCATTGATATAATTATAATTAACCACTATTTCCTACATTGTCTCAATCAACCACTATATTTCAGTCAACACTACTGCTAAGATCTAAACTATGATTTGACATACTCATGAAACTATGATCTGGAGATAAACCATAATCAGTTGATTACATTCAGACATCATAATCAACAATAGTTACCAGTCAATAAATGAATGAGGCAAACAAGAAGAAAGGTAGATTAGTAAACAGCTGATGGTACAATATAGTCCCTACCTATAAATAAGATGCCTTCTCCATTCTTGGAGAATAAAAATAGTCTATTGCAGCAGTCCCCAACCTTTATAGCTTGGCAGCCTGGCTAGGGAGCGGAGAGGGAACCGGCCTGCCACTTGCACATGTTGAGCTGCGCACATACCAGCAACTACCACAGCCCGGTTCCAAAAGACGATGGCCCGATAGTGGGCTGTGGCCTTGTGGTTGGGGACCCCTGATCTATGTGATAAAATTAACAGACTTGTTCAATTTGGATTAGAGTCCCTCATTTTATTCCTATGAATGCTCTGAATGATTCTAGTGATTATATTTGTACCAGTGGTCGGTTGCAGGCGTACCAGAGCCAGCCCGGAGCACTGATACCGTTCTGGTACGGTGCTCCGGAGGGCTCGCCCGCCCGCTGGAGAGTCACGGAGGCTTGTGGAAGCCTTGCTAACAGATAGGACACATGCGCGTGCTGCGTGTGTGTGTGTGTGTGTGCGCGCCGCACGCGTGCATGTGGGTGATGCGGGGCTGTTCCAACCGTACCGGATTTGTACCTAGTGATTCAGATTCTGAATCTTCTAGCAGTGGCCACAAATTCTTCCAAAGTTAAGAAGAGAAATGAATTCTATTATTGAAACGAAAGGGTAATGTCCCCTTCCTCTGCAGCTGCTTGTGCACCTATTAAAATAGTTGGGGATTAGTGAAGTAAAGTCATAAATTCTACTGCCTAAGTGAATTTAGTTTATGGGATCCTAGATTCCATCCAATCTAAATCTTTAGTATTATGTTTAAACTATTATTTTAAATCCCCAAGGACTTAAACTCCTTTTCTCAATTTTATGGAGCTTAGCTCACTTATATACAAAATTTATAATTTCAGGTTAGGTACTGTTGTGCTTAATTTCATATCCATTCTATAAGAATGTTATTATTGGATTACTTTGGTATGAATATATTATGCAATGTTTAATGTACAATAACAGTGCAGATCAAAATCATAATCAGGTCACCAGACCCTATCTATGCTTTTGACTTCATTATGGGATGCAAAAATATGGCCCACATGCTATACGTTGAAATGATAATTGAGTACCAATAAACAATTATATTCTTTTCCATCTGCAATTCATTATTCAATAAAATTATATTCCTTTCATTGGTTCCACACATCAAAATAGTACTAAAAATATTGGAAAATGCTGATTGATATAGTGTTAATTTTTCCAAAATAAACAGACATCTGCCGTATGAGTAACGACCTGAAAATTTATGCACTGAAATGCAAGGAGGTTGTATTTCTCAAGGGAAACAGAATACTACAATCCTTATTGGTAGATGAATGTGTGTCCTTTGCAAAGAGTGAAAATGGAAAACATCATGGTAGAAAGATAGGGAATGGTATGTGAACTGCTGCAAAAAACTATTCTTTCCAAAAGAAATAAGAATGTGTTTATGCCAAAAGTACTTTATTATAATGGATTGAGAATTGGATAGGTGAAGAAAAACATAAAAGCTGAATGTAATGGAACTGAGTTCCTTATGAAGGATGTGTGTGATATAACCATAAAAGATTATCATTCAATGAGTAGTGAATTAATATGGACTGAATACAAAAGGCAGTGACCATTATGAAAACACATTGAGATCATTTGGTCATACAGAAAGAATTAATGAGACTGAAACTGTAAAATTAATACATGTGGGATGATGTTATGTATCAAAAGAAAGGTGAAGAAAATTGTAACTATAATAAATTGATGTGTTGTTAAGAAATGAGAAATTTAAATTTAAAAGGCAATATATAAAACATGATAAAATACAGCAGGGAAGAAAGATAGAGACAAATATAGTGAATGGTTTAGCTACATCTACTTTTCTTTTTCTTTTTAATCTCATCTCTTTTTTTCTTTTGGTTTCTTATTTCTTACTCTTTTTCAGTACTCTGCATAACAATTTTTAACCCAAGAGGGACTACAGTGAAGGCATGCATTGCACTTTCTCCCCTATTCACAAATATGAATATGTGAAATGTAGGAGAATCCATACCTTATCATCTCCAGGGCAACGATATAAATTCTGGAAAGTGCTAATGATGTTATTGCTAAACCGAGGAGCAAAGACATCCTTTTCTTGTCCAAACTGATGCCGAGACTGCCGTACAATCGAGTCAATGACGTATAATCCAGGCACCTTGTATTCTGGTTTACACTACATAAAAACACATTAAAAATACAAATTTCCTATAAGATTTATTAGCTAAGCTATAGAAACTATGAATGCTTTTTTTTCCTGTATAGAATTGCTTTATATTACCATGAATCTAGTATGGTATAATCATTTGTTGGAAAATTTCAAACTTCATTTATATAAAATTAATAAAAACTAGATAATTTTAGGGAAATGTACCTTCATTTTAATGTTAACAGTTGGAATATTCTAAGTTTTTTTTAACTATTTAAATAACACAGCTAGTTGTAGGGAACATAGCTATTTCTCAGAGGCATGACTCTACTAATATATAGTCTATCGAGCAGTTACGGCACCAGCTGGTATTATGGGGAGGGGGGCAAAATTAAGACAAAACTCAATACCAGTGGGGAGGCTTTTCCTCTTGAATAAACAAAAAATATTGTGATGCTAAGTGCTCCCCTTGTCAACTCATTCTTACTGGTTAAAAGCCCAAGTACTGAGAGTGAAAGTCAGAGTCCACAGCAGAAAGGAGTGATAGGAAACATGGTAATGTTCACTGTTCACTGTCACCCACAGAGATCTATTTTATGGGAGCATTTCAAACTTGCAGAAGACCCATGATATGCTTACCTACACCCCTACTGACTTGATGCAAGTCTCCTGCAATTGGTACTTTAGCTTGGACACTCTGAGCTTTTGGCTCAGTGTACACCAAAATTTACCCTCAAGAGAATTGTGTAATATTGTTATTGAAGAATATCTATGTCAATACTTGTCAGAAGTAGCCTTAAAAGATAAAAAACACTTTTTTATCTATGGAGGTATGATTATATGAAAACAAAAAGACAAATTAGTAACAGATTGCTTGATACCAATTTTATATGCGGTCAATTCATAAAAGTTCTTCTGGAACTGAGATCATACTCTTGGTTGATAGGAGTAATTGAAATTGTGCGATAAGTATTGACGAGTAGAGCCAATATAAAAAATCACACCATCATGTATAGTTTGTTAGTACTAACTGTGTTGCCCACAATTTGTGGGCAATCTGCTTACACAGAATGACAGTGGATTGAATAGGACAAGCAACAAGATTATTGTCTCCACTCATGGACATTGCCACCTGTGCTCTTACAAAAAATGCAGTAAGACAGCTAGGCAATTCAATCTCATATAGACAATAAATGTCAAACTAATGCCAGGCTGAGGGTTACTTATTCTGATTCCTCTGAATGTTGCCATCCTATGGATCGTGATTTATTTACTGTTCAAGTAGTCAGGTGAGTGGCAAATGGCTGCACATGACATGGCAAGGTGTTCAAATATCTGTTCTCAATCTCTAGTAGAGCTATTATTTAGTGCACAGACAATAATCTGAGGCAAATTTGTGGCTCTGTTCTGTTACTCTGAAAATGTATGGGTAAATTCCAAAGGGAGTTTAGCTTTTATTAAACTGAATTCAAATAATATCCATATAATAAATAAAACCCTTTATGATAAGCAAGCAGTCATTGATGCTAGTTTTTGTGACCCAAGGGACTCACTGGTTGCAAAATAATCCATGTAAAGGAAACAATAAGTGAACTGAATCACATAAAGGAGACTTCATACTCCAATAGGCTATTCTGACTTCCAAACAAGAAATATCTCTAATTTCATGCTTGCCCTTACAACTGCCCCCAAGAAAAAAAAATAACATACTGTATCTCATCAGATTGTAAATTGTGATAATATATCCAGTAACGTTATTGCCTTTAATACATTTATCTATATGTAAACATCTAGAGTCGAGTATTTAAATTACTAAAACTACAATATTTTGGTGGGTGACTTACCTTTTGAATGAATTTCTCAACGCTCTGTACAACATGTTTGTAGAACTAAAAATAAAAATATATAATTTGTTCAATAGGTTTATTATTTATTTATTAAACAAATTTATATAGTTATCCAACTCACACATTGGTTATACGCATTGCAGTTTACAACATTTATATAGCTTCCACTATGTACCATCTTCTTTCTTGTTTTAACAATTTTCTGGTTAATGTGTGTTAGTGAATGATACCCTCAAGATTTCCTACTCTCTATTTCTTTGGTTTTTTAAAAATATCCATTGAATAGAAAATAAGAGTTTAAGAATACAGTAAAAAAGAAATGGCTTCTTCTTTTTGACTAAATGCATGACCAAATACTAACATTATTTTTAAGGAGAAAGGAGGACAGAGCAGGAAGGAAAAACATTTTACAGTGTCTAATGGAAATCCCTCATTGAATGGCTAATTAGAATCCATTATTTTTGGCTTTTGTTCCTATTAATGACCTTTTTTATCTATTGACTACATTATTTATTTAATGTAAACAAAACCTTTCCATTTAGTGTGCGTGTGTGCGCATGCGTACGCACACATGTATGTATTTGTATATCTATGTATGTGTATCAGTATGTGTACTGTGAATTAAAAGTCCTAAAGTATTAGAGCTATAGAGACACATGCAATGTAAATTTTTTAACATATTTTGAGACAAATTTCTTTTATGCAGAATTAAGAAAATGCCACAAACAATATGAAACATATAACTATTTAAAGGTTCCACTCATTAAATTTTAACTGACAGTGAAATTTTTTAAAATGGAAATTGACATAATGACTAGGATACCTGGACATTGCTCTGCACTTACTATTTATTTATTTATTTTATTGAATTTCTACACCGCCCCCTCTCCCCGCAGGTACTCGGGGCGGTGTACAGGAAAATTAAAACTACTAAAAACATGACAATACATACAAAATTAAAATTAAAATTACTATTTGGACCATTTAAAGCTAAGAAACATTTGTAAGCTATATAATCATTTTCTTACCTTTATGGCCTTGATTGCTGCCTTAGTAATTTGTGTCATTTTAGCCTTTGAAATAGGAGGTTTGTAATCATTCAGTGAGTAAAGCTGAAAGAAAAGAGAAATTACTGTGAATATAAATGGAAAAAACTATTAAAATTATGTAAGGATGTTATATCCACTAGTAATATTTTCATCAGATGGAAACTAAGTTTTAATTTATTGCAATTAATCATGTCTATTATTGATATGGCACTTTCATGAAACCCAGGATGATTTTGCATTGATTGAGAGAACAGTATGGATCCCCAATGCAAAAACAGTAGCATTCTCCAGTTTCTGGAGTAGAACTGTAGAATCTGTTAGTTACGTCTAGAACTGAAAAAAGCAGTAGGAGCTTTCCCCTTACCTTAACTCTGTCCCTTAAAAGAGACTGTTTTTTGTAGAAGCAAGGCTAGAAATTTTTTTGTTGAATCCAAACTTAAAGTCAAATGTGTCACAGTGAATCAAAGAATCCTTTTCATTTTCACATTAAGGACCAGATTATAGTAAACCCTGAAATCACTGTTCATCTAGATCACAGTCGTCAAACTCACAGCGTCACGTTGCTATCACACAACATTTTTCCCATTCACAGAGCTGGGGTGGGTGTGGCCTGCATGTGACACATCCAGCACATGGGTCGCCTGTTTTACACCCCTTATCTAGATGCATTAAAAAGTATTAATAATTATTGCAACCCCCTTTTCTCCTTTTATTTTTATCCCCATCCGGGTTAGTTTTCTCTGCCATTTTTGCTTTTGTTTTGTGTTGCTTCCCCCTCCCTCCCCACCATTTTGAAAACTGCCCAAAGTCAGGCAGCATATACATTTAATAAATGAATAAATATTAAATATATTTGCATAACACCACTAAAAAGTGCTGTGGCAAGGCCTGGTTGTGAGCAAGGTACAAATTCAGATGAAGTATTATAACCATTATCTCAATCTACAATTCATCGCTGATTTATTTACAGTACAATCTAGCATGACATTCATACATCAGGAAGAGGTTAACCATGAGTTTTAAAGAAAAGAAAAATCAGAAGTGATGGATGGTCAGCCATCATAAAGATGATTATGATACTGTCCACACTGGCGAGTTATCAATTATTATCATGATCAGCAGCTGATCATAACTGGATGTGCTACCTGAAGCTTAATAGATGAAGATGATTTACTGATGTATAGCAGGGAGGTAATATCACTTTCACTGAAACCAATATTTGCCTGCCAGTTTGCTTCTTGAGATTTTCACCCTAATGTCCTTCCTACCTGAGTTCCACAAAGCCTGGGTTTGAGCATTCCCCCATGAAAATGTTCTATCTGGTCAAGTGTTTTACTTGCTACTATGTATTTTTGAATGGAATAAGCGTTGGTCCTTACCTGATACGCCTATTTTCAGGACGGAAGTCAGCATCTATGCTGGGTAAGACTGCTGTGCTCTCATTGGAGGCTGAGTCTGGGCAAAGTCTTCTAGTCCCGCCTTCTGGACAGACACGCCCAGTTTCAATGAAGACAATCCCAAACACGCGGCGTCTTGACTACGAAGGTAGGTGCTGCAGCTCATCCGGATCCAAAAAAACAATGAGAGCCCTCGGAACAAAAACACTGAGAAGCCCAGTAACATAGCAACCAAAAACGAACAAACGTAGCCCCAACCGGAACCCCGGGAAAAACACAATTAACCATGGATAACAACTCCCAGGGTGGGGCAAGATGCTGACTTCCGTCCTGAAAATAGGCGTATCAGGTAAGGACCAACGCTTATTTTCCAGGAGGAAGTCAGCATCTATGCTGGGACATACCAAAGCGGCATTGTCCCTGGGCGGGAATCTCACATGTCGGACCTCTCAGCGTGCACTACTGACTGGAGGACTCTCCTGCCAAAGGCTGCATCGGCAGAAGCAAACGAGTCCAGCTTATAATGAGAGATAAATGGAGAAGGGGAAGCCCACGTGGCCGCCTTACAGATCTCTAGAAGGGAAGCCTGGGCCGCCCAGGCCGCTGAGGTGGCCGCACTCCTCGTGGAGTGAGCAGTTAAGCGTCCCGGGACAGAGGAGGAGCGGGCCTGGTAAGCCATAGAGATGCAGGCCCTGAGCCAGCGGCCAATAGTCGCGGACGAAACCTTCCTGCCCTGAGAGGCCGGTTGGAAGGAAACGAGCAAGGCTTCAGAGGCCCGGAAGGGCCTGGTGCGTTTCAGATAAATCTTGAGAGCCCTACGAACGTCCAACTTGTGCCATCTCCGCTCCAGAGGGTGATCTGGGTCAGGACAAAAATTGGGGAGGACCAGTTCTTGGGAACGGTGGAAGCAGGAACAGACTTTAGGGATAAAGGAAGGATCTAAGCGTAACACCACCCTGTCCTGATGAAAAACGCAGAGGTCCTCCCTGACCGATAGAGCCTGGAGCTCGGAAATCCTGCGAGCCGAAGTAATGGCCACAAGGAAGGCCACCTTGAACGTCAGGAAGCGCAATGAGACCTCCCTCAACGGTTCAAACGGGGGCCCCGTGAGGGAGTCCAGAACCAGGGGGAGATCCCAGGAGGGATACCGGTGCACCGCGGGAGGGGTCAAGTGCGAGGCGCCCTTGAAGAACTGCTGCACTGTGGGCATCTGGGACAAGGACAGGGAGCCCCCGCACGTGAGAACGGACGAAATGGCCGCCAGCTGACGCCTGATGGTGTTTAGGGCCAGACCCCTGTTCAGGCCCGCCTGTAGAAAGTCCAGGACCTGTGGGATGGTAGATTGCAGGGGTCGAATGGACTTACCCGAGCACCATCTGCAGAAGGCCCGCCAAGTGGAGTCATATATACGGTTCGTCGACGGTCGACGGGAGGCCTGGATCGTGCGGATGACCTCGGAGGAGTAGTTGTGGCGCCACAGGATGCTCCGCTCAACCGCCATGCGGTCAGCTGGAACCACCGCGGGTCCGGATGTTCCAGGGATCCCTGACGTAGAGAGACCCGGGCGTTGGGGATCCTCCACGGCCGCTCCACTGAAAGGCTCCTGAGGTCCGCGAACCAAGGCCTGCGGGGCCAATGCGGGGCCAGAAGAATCACCTCCGCTCTCTCCGACACGACCTTCTGTAGGACTCGGGGCAGAAGGGGCAAGGGAGGAAAGGCATAAAGGAGGCCGAGGGGCCAGCTGCACCGGAGAGCGTCCACCCCCTCCGCCCCCCGTGCCGGGAAGCGGGAGAAGAATCTCGGGAGCTGGGTGTTGGAGGGGGAGGCAAAGAGGTCGATAACTGGTTCCCCAAAGAGAGCCACAATGTCCTGGAAGAGGCTGGGGCACAGTTGCCACTCCGCGTTGTCCAGCACCTCCCGGCTGAGCCAGTCCGCCTGCACATTGGAAACCCCCGAGATATGCTCTGCAGTTAAGGTGGAGAAATGCCGCTCGGCCCAGAGGCCGAGTTGCCGGGCCTCGACCATGAGAGAATGCGATCTGGTGCCCCCCTGCCGATTCACATGGGCTTTGGCCGACATGTTGTCCGTAAGTACCAGGACGTGTCGCCCCCTCAGCAGGTGGAGGAAGTGGCGGAGGGCCAGGTGGATCGCCCGGAGCTCCAGCCAATTTATGCTGTGGGCGAGGTCGGCGGGCTCCCACTGGCCTTGAGCCCACAGACCCTGGCAGTGGGCCCCCCAACCGAAGAGACTGGCATCTGAGGTGACTGTCACTAACTCCTGTTCCTGGAAGAGACGTCCCTTGGTGACCGCTTGGGACAACCACCACCGAAAAGAGCGGGACACCTCCCTGGGGAGGCGCACCCTGGCCCGGGAGCAACTGAGGAGGCGTCTCTGAAAGGGCAAAAGAAACCATTGTAGATCCCTTGTATGAAGCCGGGCCCAAGGTACTATCCCGATGCAGGAAACCATGGTCCCCAGCAACTTGGAGAGGGAGGCCAAGGAAGGCCTGGACACCCCCCCAACCTGTCTAAGAAGGGCCCGGAGGGAATCCAAACGTTCCTGGGACAGGAACACCCTGCCCTCTACAGTGTCAATCAGGGCTCCCAGGTGAACCAGACGAGTGGTAGGGCGGAAGTGGCTCTTGGGAACATTAATAGAGAAGCCATGGAGCTGCAGGGCCTGGATAGCGGAGGCTAGGTCCTCGCGGGCACCCTGCTGAGAGGAGGATTGCAAAAGGATATCATCCAGGTACGCATTCAAGCGGATCGGGACCCCCCTCAGGCTAGCTAACAGGACCGCTAGAACCTTGGTGAAGACCCTGGGAGCAGAAGAGAGCCCAAAGGTCTTGCCGAGGCCAAAGTGGCATCGGAGGTAAATTGCACGGCTGCCACCAGCTTGGCGATGTCCAGGTGGGCCCTGAAGTCGGAGACTGGGGTGCGCAGCTGTAGATCCTGCAGCCACAGGAGGCAGGGGCGGGTGAAGAAGGAAGCCGAGGTGGCGGCCCGGATCGCCCACGCTGCTGCCTGGTGACCTCGTTGCAAGGTGAGGTCAGCCTTCTTCTCCTCAGGCTTGAGGACATCCTCCGGGGCCCCAGGCATGTTGGCCGCTGTGTGAAGAGAAACGACCGGGGCATCCACGGTGGGCATCGTCAGGAACTGTGCCATCTCATCGGCCACGTTGAAAAACCGCCGATCCGTGGAGGTTGGTTGGGGCCCCGAGGTGGGAGTGGCCCATTGGCGCTGAACCAAATCCACGAAGATCTTGGGCATCGGGATCGTCTCCGAAGGCAAGATGTCGTCATCAAACATGTTCTCCGCCGAGATCAAGGCCGGTCGTGGGGCGGTCGAGGAGGGCGCCGTAGCCGGGCCGAAATTGGACGCCGACTTAGCCTTGTAGAGCAGGGAGGTGAACAGGGCCGACGGGAACAAGCCGGAAGACGCCTTCTTTTCTGGGGGTCTGCCCTCATCCTCCGAAAGACCCCCCTCTCGGATCTCTCCTTCCTCTGCGCTGGAAACGCTGTCCAGGTCGTCCTCCTCCTCCAGGGCGTCTGCGGGAGCCGGACCTGGCACCGTAGCCGGGGCCACTCCCGACGGGCCAGGCACAGGTTGGAAGCCCGGGGCCTGATGCTGCAGGCCAGCCGCAAAGCCCTGAGACATAGCCGCAGCGATGATGGCCTGAATGTTGGCCGCATCCAGAGAGGGCTGGGGCATGGCTGCAGGAAAGGCAGCCGAAGTCGAAGGGATCGCTTCCATGCGCTGAATGCCGGGCGGCAGGAGAGCAGACTGGGAAGGAACAGGCGGATCCGGTCCCCAAATCCCCGAAACATCAATGGGGAATATGGGGTTGATGTCTGCTCCCCCCCCCAGTCCCGGCCCAGGAGAAGCCATGAGGGACAAGTGGGCCTGCGATAGGCGAGAGAGGGGGGAAGCCTGGGCCTGAGCCCTGACCGCCGCTCTGCTGTGCAGTCTCTCCAGGGTTTTCTCCTTCCTCTTCTCAAAGGTAGATGAACTTGCACTAGAAACCTTGGATTTAACTGATTTCTTCGTGGCTTTTCCCCTCTTGGCAGGGGCCTTGCCCTTTCCCTTGGGTTGGGATGTGGCAGGTTGGGGAGACTGATCCGGAGCAGGCCCCACCGGGGCAGAGGAAGGCCCAGCCACTGGCTCTGGGGGTGGTGCAGAGGCCGAGGTAGAAGGCCCTTCCATAGCTCCCAATGCAGAGAAAGGAAATATAAAGCTGCAGGAAAAAAACAGGCCTCTCTTTAGGACCCTGCGGAAGCCGGTTCCACCCACGCTGCAGCCTCCTGGCGCCAGCCCCCACGCGCTCCGCGCGCCTTGCAGGCCGAAGAGCCTGCCGACTAGGCCTCAAAAGGCCCGGCGCGATCCCAGGCTTCGGCGGCCTCACCGGGACGCTTCGCGGCCGGGGGGGGGAAGATGGGTCGCTCCCCAGGCCCCCCGGACGACGTGGGTCGCCGCTCGACCTTCCGGGAGCGGCGGGGCGTTCTCCCGGACCGGCGGGCTCCTCCGGTAGCCCAGGGCCTCTTCCCAGGCCCACACAAGCAAAGCGGCAGCCTACGAGCCCAGGAAAGGGCTTAGAGGCCCGCAGATAGAGCGCGCTGCTTCAATAGCAGTCAAGGCGCTTAGTTTACAGTCCCCTGTACCTCTAGTTTTCAATAAAAGAGTTTTCCAACGAAGATCCAGCAGCTGCAGAAAGACGCGTGTGCCTCGGAGCTAGGCTGAATTGAAACTGGGCGTGTCTGTCCAGAAGGCGGGACTAGAAGACTTTGCCCAGACTCAGCCTCCAATGAGAGCACAGCAGTCTTACCCAGCATAGATGCTGACTTCCTCCTGGAAAATAATGCCACTTCACCTGGGGGGTGGAAGAGGAAAATTCTAAAATTCCACTACCGGTTCAGCTGAACTGGGCCGAACCAGGAGCAACCCACCTCAGCTGGACATGTACTAAGGGAGCAAAATAACATTTCTTTGCTACACTTGCCCCTTTCGGAATGGAGAATTGTGAACCCTTGTTATTTGCTTGATTTTCCTCTGCAGAGGAATTAAGAAATCGACAAAGAAGTTACCACAAACTACCCTAACTCCAGATAAACTTCCCTGAGTACTGAATTTGAGGCTATTCCTACATCATTCTGCCCCATGATACAGAAGTTTTGAAGTTTAACAATCTAATTCTAAGTCAGTTAAACTCTACCTTCAACATCATCCATCTTTTTTCATAAAACATAGCATAGGAAATCACTATTAATATATGACATAAAACTTACTCTATCAAGAAAAGAAACACAAGGCAAGTATCAAAGCCTCAAACAGCTTTTGTTACTAAACCTTTTGGGAAGTTTACAATGAAGTTCTCAATAAACTTCATCCACTCATCCTTCCACTCTGAAATAAGAGTGAGGCCAAAGGAATCTGATCCTGCTACATGTTGCCATAAGATCCAAAGGTATGCTAACTAGCCTAGCAAGTATTGATTATTCTGGTTTACCCAAAATATAGTGTCTTCACGATTATATCCCCCCTTAAAAAAAAAAATGAATGACATTTTAGTACTGCAAACTGTACTATATATCTATCAAATGAGCCTATATTTTAAATTGTTTATTTGGAAGGCTTAGTAAAGAGTTTTTTTAGGGTTTCTGGGAGTCAGAAAAGCATATCTGCAGCAAATTCATCTTTGAAAAACAATGACAGATGAATATTCTCAGGTAAACTAAACAACAAGGCCAAACCAAGGAGAAACCCATTGTGGAAAAGTAGGCAAATACTGGCCTGGAGACAAAATCTGTTCCAAAACTCTGCTTAAACAGAAATTATTTAATACTTAGAGAAACAGTAAGTTTTCAAATACTTGCATTTTTACGGTATTCTGCTATTCAACCAATTAACAAAAACTAGACCTCTCAATCTAGTGGGTCTTACTACAAATTCCATCTTAGCTTTATAGAGCTGTTGCCTTTGATTTATAAAGATTCAGGGAAACAGTATCCATTACATCTTATGTTAAGAGTTTTGCAATATGAAACGAAATATGTAGGCTTCATTTTACTGGATTGTATATATTTTATTGTAAATGGTTAATTACAACCAATTTGAAACAAAATTAAAAGTCTCAAAATAATTTATAAATTATTTGTAGTGGTCATTTACTGTTCTATCTTCATTTTTGTTTTAAAATGAATGGCTGAACAATGAAATTGTGTTGGTTTGGTACAATTTGAAACCAGCATGATTGTAGGGAGATAAAGGTGCTTATCATTTTTACTTTTACAGGAAAATTTGCTATATTTGCTTCAGAACTATTTTTTAAAAAATATATATATATAAAATTATTTTTCTTCTTTTACCTTTGAAGCCAATCTTCCCAATATACAATGAATAAAAAATATACCAATATACCAATACATTAAAAAAAATCTTCACTATCATTAATATTGAAATCTACAGAAAAAGCAGCAAAATATTTGAAACGAAAATGCTACTTTAAAAAAAAAATGATTTTGGTACTGCAGTGATTTGACCAATACAATTTTAAAATTATGGTTTATAGATTTGGCATCAGTATTACACAATATCTTATCCTCCTATCAAAATGGAAAAAACATGAGTCATGGTTTCCCAGATCAACGTACTGAGACATGAAAAATATTATATTCAAATATACCTAAAATAATATTAAAACATTTTAAATTAAACATATTTCAAAAAATGAAGCTGCAAAAGTAATTGCCCTAAACAAAATATATGAATGCAAAGTTATTGTTTCCAAGTAGAAATTATTCTTTAAATTTTATTTTGAAGAGTAATTTTATTTTAAGAATACATATTTATCAAGAGAAAAGGGTAGATAGTTTAGATAAGGGAAGAGATATTAAATGACAGATTACATTTAAAAGGAATTCTCTTCATTTAAATTAAACATCCATTTAATCCAGTATTCTTTTCCAAAAATGATTGGAACAGTAATAGTTCACCTTATGGCTCTTTCTGAGTTATATTTCATCTGATATAAATCTATTCTATAAAAATATAAGCCTGCCTGCATTATATTTTTTGAATTACAGAAATATTTTATTTTGTAAATATCTAAAATATACCTGATATGGTGGGAGAAAGCACTTTACTTGATTTCTGTATGGGATATTCATATAGCCTTGATTATCAATTTATGTAATTATGTAGATTGCCAATAGCAATGAACACTTGAAAATATATCAACAAATAATAATATTATTATTCTTTGCATTTTCTGTCTCTTTTCTAAATTCTTTACAAGTAGCAGGCTTCCAATAGACTGGAAGGTTCTGTCACAACAATATACATAAAAACTGGAGAATATTTAAAACAGCAAGTAATGATAAAAAAACAAAGGCTACAATTGTATATAAAAATTATATACAAAATTGTTTTCTTTCACTATATTGAAAAATGTAAACAAGTTGTGTCTGCACATGCAACCTGTATTACAGATTTATTAATAATAAACATATGTATGAATGGTCAAAACACGATAATCTGAAACAATTACGTTGTTTCACAATAAAACTATTAGAAAACAAAACAAATTAAACCCAAAATCTTATCACTATGTTAGTGAAGTTAAAGAAAATATCCTGACTATTCTTACTATTACTGTAGTAAATTGAAGATGAGCAGTGGGAAATTTACTTCCACCTGTCAACAAGTAGACAGAAGTAGTGAAGTAATCAAATTCAATTTAATTTCTATTTCTTCTGTAGTTAACATAGATATCTGCTAGCTTAGCAATTTTATCTTTGAGTCTGTTGGCATTTTCTGTACTTCAATATATTTACTTTTAATCTTATCCAATATTGTTTGTATCTTCTCTTGAGATTTCTTTTTCACAAGGCAACTGTGCTGAATAAGATAACTGTTCTTAACAGGTTTACTAGCATCCCAAGTTGTCATTACTTCTGCACCTTTTTCCAAACTGTTGCCAAAAAAATTATTCAGATTCTTTTTACAATCCTCTATAACCTTTACATTCAGGTTTCATCTCAGTGAGTATTTCTTTTGAGTATTAAAAGCCAAGATGACTGGCATATAAATTAAGAAAAGAAAGAAAAAAGTAACTCAGAGCGAAAATTCAAGAGGGTGATACTCAATGAATCTTTTCAGAGGTACTTTTATAACTTTCCCTCCAACATATATATAAAAAAGGAAATGGATTTGGAAAAGATATGACCTATATTGACTTCGAAGTCTATATCAACTTCTTGCTTTACCCATTTTTATCTTTTTAATGGACATTTGACTAAGTCATGTCAGATTGAAAAAGCTACAAGGCAAGGATGTCCTTTATCGCCTATACTTTTCATTTTGGTTCTAGAAGTTCTGATTAGAGAGATTAGATAGGATAAGAAAATATTAGTTTTGAAGATCAAAAAAGAGCTATATAAATTGAGAACTTTTGCTGATTAGTTTTGATTCTACAAGCAGCAAATAGTAGAATGGAATATTTAATGAAGAAACTGAATGACTTTGGTACTCCAGCCAGCTTCAACATAAAGAAACAATAAAACCAAAATGTTAGTTAATAATATGACGATACAGGTTAAGGAACTTTTGATGAAAATATCAGGTTTTAAAGGTTTAATTTAGGTAAGAAAAGCATGGTTTTGAATTTGCAAAATGTGAATTTGAAATGCATTGTGTGCTAATGATGAACATGTTATTTCTATGGTTTATAAAATATTAAAAACTGAATTAGAAAAATGAGTACATTAAGGATTGTATGGTTATAATATAATGACTGATCATTATATGATCAGTCATTATATTATAATATATGTGGATGAATGAAGATTACAATATGTGGATGAATGAAGATTATAATATGTGGATGGATGAATGAAGATTACACCGAAATATAATTTTAAAGAAAATTTTTGTAAGGCGATATATTGTTGGTTATTTAACGCCTGAAAAATTCTCAAAGATGTAGAAAGGAGTTTCAAACTTATGCTGGAAATGGTAAAGATGTTACTTTTTGTCATCTCTTGTGCACTTGTGAAGCAAAGAAATATTGAGACCATTTTTTTTAAAATTCAGAAGACTTAAAAATACATAAAACTGAAACCAGGTTTTTTTTTTAAGGTTTTTTGTAGGTCTGATGGATAAGGAACTTGAAAGAAAATGCAGAACTTTGTTGTTATATATATTGACAGTGGTGAGACTCTTATAAGACGCATTCATTCCCATAATGGAAGAATTGATGGTAAAGGTTGGCGGATTGGCAGAGATAGCAAAATTGGCTATTCTAATAACAGAAAAGATTTTACCTAGTTTTGTTTTGATTTGGAAATTACATCTGGATTTTATACTCAAAACTGAAAAAAATGAAATTTTGATTGGAGGTTGTGATGACTAGAATGACTTTGTTATATAAAGTGCTTGAAACTTTTAGAACTGTAAAGCAAAATATTGGGATTGTATAATTTTCCCTTTTATTTCTGCACTTTTCTTTCCCTTTCTTAATTTTTATTTCTGCTTGTATTTTATCCTACAATAAATTTGAGAAAACTTTTTAAAAAGCAGGTAACCAAAACATCTCCATCAATCAATAAGATAAAGGTAAAGCACTCCCTGCAGATTCTACTCTGGTAGTGATTGCCATCTACAGGGAGCAGTGCTCATCTTCATTTCAAGGCAATTGAGCCAGCTGTCTGAAGACATTTCCATGTCATGTGGCCAGCATGACATTGTATAGCACTATTATAAAGTGGTACCAAAGTGATATCTATTTATCTACTTGCATTTGCATGATTTAAAACTGCTAGGTGGACAGAGGAGGGGTGAGGACAGGAGCTCACCCCATCAAGTGGCACTCAGGTCTCAAACCTGAGCATCTTAAACAATGAGCCACCACACTGCCAATTTACTTACTTCCAAACTATCTTTTAACTATTTTTGCAAAACAAATAGAATTGCCAGAGATATTACTGCTATATGTTCAATCTAATTCTCTTATACATTTATTTATAATTTTTTAACAAGCATTCTTCAACACACTACTTCTACCATCACTTTAGTACAAAATAAAGGTTGTTTTTAACAAAAAATAAATAAAAATGTAGGATTTGCAAAATATTGCAAATTCTAAATGTGTGTAGTTCTAAAATACAGGTGTTGAACTCTCTGCATCATGTTGACTGTGACATTTCACGTTTTCTCCATTCATGGAGCTGGGATGGGCGTGGCCTGTGCATGATGCATCCAGCCCACGGGCTGCCAGTTTGACACCTCTACTAAAGATTACTATTTAAACTCAAAACAGTTGTTTTGAACAAAACTGGATAGTCTTAGAAATCTGGAAGTATTCTCATTCTGAAACATCCCCACTCTGACCTCAAAACATATCTATTTCAAGATTAGAATATTTTTGAAATGGTTAAAATAACCCCTTACAAACTTGAAACAACCACACAGCCCTAATAAGCATTTGGATTCACAGTACATAAACATTAACATCTATTAATGTCTCAACTAGAGAAACCAACATCTGGTTGGTAATCAATAATACCCCCTGAATTGCGTACCATCACGGACCTCCGCCTCTTCCGCCAGTGTCTAAAGACACATCTTTTTCAGCAAGCCGGCCTAGCCTAACCCTCCCGTCGAGACTATTTAGACAGTTTTAAATTGGGGATTTTAATTTGATTTTAGCATAGGATTATAACTTAATTTAATATATTTTTATATTTATTATATTGTTTTGTATGTTTTAAATTCCTGTGCGCCGCCCTGGGTCCTTCGTGGAGAAGGGCGGGATATAAATATTATATATATATATATATATATATATATATATATATATATATATATATATATATATATATATATATATATATATATATATATATATATATATATATATATATATATATATATATATATATATATATATATATATATATATATATATATATATATATATATATATATATATATATGTAGATTTTGGTTTATTCGGGTCTTTTCCCGTGTAAAATTCAAGGTGTTTTTGCAACGTTTCGATGGGATCACCCCCATCATCATCAGGCTTCAGCCTTGGCTTTCTTTTGTAAGAAAGCCAAGGCTGAAGCCTGATGATGATGGGGGTGATCCCATCGAAACGTTGCAAAAACACCTTGAATTTTACACGGGAAAAGACCCGAATAAACCAAAATCTACATACCTATACCCGTGAAAATCTACGAAAACATATATATATATATATATATATATATATATATATATATATATATATATATATATATATATATATATATATATATATATATATATATATATATATATATATATATATATGTTTTTTACTGTTTATACACAAGATTTTGTATCCCTGTAACAGAAAGAACAGTGAATATAAAATCTATTTTTAATCTGTTTTCTTCGTTATTCCCAAATTATTTTACAGGAATACAGTATAGGAAGAAAGCTTAAATACTGCTTAATAGCAATCTTTGTGAACTAATATTTTAAAATAAATTTGAAAATTTGGGCCAAAGCTACCTTTTAAAAAAAAAAAGACACTATTTCATTGTATTTGAGGAAATAAATTTAAACTTAATAAGTATTATAAATATTATAAATTATAATGAATGAATTAAATGGAGATTGAAAACTTAAATGTTACAAATTATGTTACATATTACACATTATATTATTCAGTGCCAGTAACATGTCTCTCTTTATGTGCAATTGGTAGACTTGAAGTATTCTAGCAGAAGGTGAAACAGATACTTTCTATACTTTACTTAAATCTTAAGGATGGCTTTTGTTGTTTACATATTCTAAGAAAGTGGTTGTTTTTTGTTATCTACAGTTGACTTCTGCCCCATCTCTATTGGCTCCCTTAGTAAATGAGAATGTAAAATCAACAGGGATGAACAGAAAAGAGTCAATGATGCTGCTGAGCATGGTGCTGAAACAGAGTAAATAGTACTGAGAGTCAAGAAATAATAGCAGAAAAATAGTCCAAATTCTCTTTACAAGTCATATTGGGCCTCCCCTTACTAAAATTCCTCATGAATACAATCTTAATGTGTACTACCACATCTGCAGATAGCATTGCACAGGAAATTTATAAGTAGACTGAAAATTGTGCCCAGATTTTTTCATTTATTTGAAATTAATTCAACATAAACAGTTATACAATTAACAAGAGTAAACGTAAGTTCAAATGGTCTCAAACTTTATTAAAAGAAACACTAATGTCTTTTCTAAATCAACAACAAACAGGCTGTGTTTATTTTGAAAATTATTAGGAAGTTGTACTTTGGAGTGCACTGGGTCCAAGCACAAGGACCTCTTTAAAGAAGCATCTTCCTTATAAGCTTGAGAAAGTCACAGTTGCTTTAATGGGTTGCAATGAAAAAATCACTGTACTGGTACTTCTGTACTTCCCAAAGCAATGTTTCCAAATCATTTTCAAAACATGAACATAGAAGGCAATATGATGCCCTCTGTATATTTTGGATATTTTAGACTATAACTCTGACAAGACATGGTTAGCACTGCAAATAGACAGCTATTTTGAAGGTGATATTACAAAACTCAAACCACACAAATCTTTGCTAATATTTTGAGAATATTCTATTACAGAAGGGTTTACTTTCAAGATATTGCATATAGGCTATGCTGCCTATCCCAGGATCCCCCATATGGTGTGCTATGGGGTTTTTGTTTTGTTTGTGTATTTAAACATTAGGTTTTCTTAATTTTCTGGACAGATAATTAATTAGCCTAAGTGAAATCAGAAGCAGTTCATGATTCTGCAAAATTGTTGAAGCCAAACAGATTTCTAGGAAATATTTGAGTGGAAGAACATTAAAGAACATTAAAGAATAAACTGCCTTAAATGCAAAGCAAAGATATATAAATAAAATAAGTTTCTTTCAAAGGGAAATAACTGGGAAAATAAAGAATATTTGTTTCAAATATAAGTATAAATTATAGCAGCTACAAATGTGAAGACCTGTAAAAAAATACAGGAAAAAAGATGAAAAACTGAAACAAAAATTATTATTCAATGTTTTCTGTTTTAGAATGACTAAATGCTTAAAAATTAAAAACTCACAATCAGCTCATTAAAAAAATTTTTGGTTTCACATAAGTTATTTTATCAACCCAACAATTACAGTTTGGAAATCATAATATATTTATGAATCTAGGGTTAAGTCAGATACCAATAATCTGTAGATAAATTATTCAATACTATAAATATACATTTGAAAGTCAAGTCACAAAGGTTGAATCTCATTAAATGCAACTTTAGGCATGCTTAGCCAAAAGTAAAATCTATTAAATCTAATAGTGCTTATTCTATATAGGCGTAACCTAAATGCAAGCAAAAATAAATTATAGTGCAATCCTATAGCTGTCTATTCAAAAGTAAGTGTGAATTGAGTAAAATTTAATGAATTTTTTTTAGATTACAACTCTACAATATTCTATGTATGTAATGTTGTGGTAAGTTTATTTACATATTTTAGGACAATTAATATTAACCACAAATGATGCCTATAGAAGCTCTCCGTACACTTGAAAACACCTAAAACACACATCAAGTCTTTTGTTTTCAAAGCAAATGGCTTTACATAAAATTAAATGTTTATAAATACTCCATTTCTAACAGATGTGTGTTTAATGTTTATGGTCTAATCCAATTAATATTCTCTGAGAAGCAATTTTCATGGCAGCTTTCAATGTGACTTTATTCTGAAGTAGGTATGTGTTAATTATCACCGGTTTAGCTTTTTTATGTGTTTACTCAAAAGTAGGCCCACCAGGTTTAATACAGCATAACCAGTAATTCAATTTGATGCCTGTATTTGTATGACACACCCACAGGTAAGTGAACCATGATTTACTTAAATTTTCTGAATTCAAGATAAAATGAACTATGAATTAATCACAGGAGCTGGGTTCATATAATAAACCAAGCTAAAAATCTGTGATTCCACATATCACCTAAACAGCCTGCATACAATTTCATGATTGTAGAAATCATCTTGCAAACTGATCTTTAAAATGGTAGCACTACTGCAAGTTGTAACCATATCTGAGTTCCTTATAAAACAAATGTGGGGGTATTTTCTCCTTTTATCACTCTCCCAAAAGTTTTTTTTTCAAAGTATCAAATCCATTTGCTCAATAAAGTAGCAATAGTAGTAAAAAGCCAAGTAAACAATATGTTATGTTCAGGAAATAAGACGGTCCTCCTCCTTAGCAACTCGTATCAATTCCCCCCACCCAATTAACCAAAATAAATGAAATAGCCTCTCTTGTTATCAATTCAGCAGTTTCGATTGGTTGAAATTAAGTCACTCCCCCCCTTTTAGCAGGATACTCCGCGTATATAGCACAACTGCTAAAGATACCCTTTCCTTAGGAGTTGTTGTGTATGTGCTGCTTTCTCAAGGCTAACGGAAGGAGATGCAGACTTTTTTTTATATTAGGCCTCTACCATCATCCGGATTGTTGCTGTCTCCGTCTCCCAAACCCAACCTAATGTAAGCAAAGGCTATAGCTATCTCTCTCTCTCTATGTATATATATGTTATATACATATATATATATATATATATATATATACTGTATATATGTTACACTAGGTAGGATTTTAAAGGCGGCTGCAAGCAGACCCAAACCTCCATCTGCGGTTATTCACATACGTTCTATATTAACGTAAGCTACCACAACTGTTATTTGCGGGGAGGGGGTGTTGGGGGAAAAATGTTTTCCTCCTAAAGGTATTTAAAAGGGGGTAGAAAATGGGGTTGAGAAGAAATCGGGGGGAGGGGCAGAAGCTGGGCCAAACCGGGGGGGGGGTTAAAAACCCAGAAAAACGAGCTTGTTTGGGGCTTCCCCCCCATCTCTCAATTCCAGCCCTAATCGTGACACCCCAGTGGAAGTAGGGAGACGTCGTCCCCCCCACACTCCCACATTCCCCGCTCCACTTTTCTTCCTCGAATAGCCCCGGTTCTTCTCTCCCCCCCCCCCAACGGCACCTAGGCCTCTCTCCCAGTGTTAGTATTGCAGGAGAATGGCAGCCGCCGCAGCCAACCCTCCACCCCCACCATCTTCTCCCCGATCTCGGGCGACGAGAGCCTCCAAACCTTCCCGCATCCCCTCCTCGAAGAGTCCAAGACAGACCTCGCTGTTAAAAGCTTTCACGGCCTCCATGTTGTGTGGCGGAGGGAAAAAGGCTTTAGACCGCGCCGAAAGTGGGTTGATCTCCGCTGTGGGGTGACGGCGATCGGCTTCTTTCATGGGCCACCAGGCCTCGTCGCCATGACGGGTTCAGAGAGAGGGGGGGAGGGGGCGGCGGACGGGTCGGGGAAAGGGGGGGCTCCTCCCTACTCCGCTGGGCCGCCCCAGGGCAGGCTCGGCTGGCGCTGCAGGGACAAACACGCAATAGCTGCGGCGCGGGCACCAATATGGCGGGCGGGAGGGCTCTTTGGCTCGCAGCGGCGTACTTCCCTCCGAGAGCAGCCGAGACGCGCGGGCCAGAGCGGCTCCTAAGCGGGAGAACGCGAGCCGTGGAGAGGCGCGGCGGCCGCCAGCGAGGTAAGAGGGCAGAGTGTCTTTTTTGGGTGGTTTCTCCTGGTACCCTAGAGAGGGCTCGTCCAGAGAACGAACTCCCCTCGCAGGAGAAAGGCGGTACTGCAGCGGAGTGAGGGACGGAAGCACAGAGGGACCGCCCCGCCCCCCCCCCCCCCAAGAAGATGGGCAAAATCGGGAAAGCGAATGGATTCCTATGGCTTTAGCGGTTGAGCCTACTGAAAGGGAAACGGCTTGTGGATACGCGGAGGAATCTGATTTGAAAAGTTGTATGCCTAGTTGTATGTATGTTTCACCTTTCTTGGTGAAATATCTTAAACGAGGCTCTTCGGAAAGTGATGCTTGCCCTTGTTTGAGTTCAGTAGGGTTTATTTCCAAGGGATTACTGGGTTAGCATGGTTGATGTATGATCTCCTAATCAACTAATCAAAGAGAGAAGCAATCTGGAATTAAGGAGAAACTTCCTAATAGTGAGGCCGATTAACTAGTGGAACAGCTTGCCTTCAGAAATCGTGGTTGCTCCATCACTGGATGTTATTTAGAAGAGTCTAGACCAGGGGTGTCAAACTCAAAAGCGGGGTGCTTAGATCTGGCCAAGTTTGAGTTTGATATCCCTGGTCTATCCCTCTTCTAAAAAACATCCAGTTATGGAGCGCCCAGGATTTTGCTGGCAGAGGCTTGCAGGAGGCCGTCACAGCCAAAAACTGAGCTTGGGAGCATGTTTTCACTGGCAGAGAGCTTGATCCACCACAGATGCCCCCGACACATGTCATTGAGCTGGCTAGGGCTCCCCTGATCCTGCCCTCTGAGGTCAAACACAACTCTGATGTGACTCTCAATGAAATCAAGTTTGACGCTCCTGATCTAGACAGTCACTTATCTGAAGTGCTGAATTAGAAGATCTCCTTTCTACCTCTATTCTATTTTAAATCCCCTACTCTTTTGGTAAAATATTATTTGTTTTTGCTTAATCTATCAAAAATCCAAAGTCCCTAAATATGTTCTCATCCTCCGCCACATTTCCCTTCTGCAGACTTGAGATTCTGTCAGGATTTAATAGCTGCCAGCTGATGAAAGGTTGTAAGATGCAATCAGCAAGGCTGATGCAATGAGGCTGATTCATTGCAGCTATGGTATAACCCTTTTAAGACTCCGATAGTGGGGTCCACACAAGTCATTTACTGTTTTAAGAGGAGTCTATATATAGGTGGTCATTAGAGAGGAGTTTCTCTCTCTCTTGGCACGTATTCAGTTCTCTCCTTGTGTCTATAGTGGAATGGTAAGGGAATTTATCTTCTGCATGTATATATCTGTATATAGTTGTACTAGCCGTTCCCGGGCAAGCGTTGCTGTGGCCCAAACTGGTTGAAAGGCCAACCAATCTGTGTGTAGATCTACACCTGCACACACAAACATGTGTGTAGATCTACACCTGCACACACAAACACAGCCACCGTATAACCCCCCAACCGTTCTACCTACTGAATTTCTCCCTCTCTCCCTCTACCTACCTACTTACCTACCTATCTACCTACCGTATTTCTCCCTCAGAATATTTTATGTCATAAAGGATAACATAATAACTGTGGCCCATTGCTCTCTCTGTATCCATCTACCTACCTTTTTTACATTTTTTTACATTTGCATTGTGTGTGGCTGGCACAGGTGTGACATCTACACAATCTATATATATCACTGGTGCTGTATTTCAAAGGAACATTGTGTGAAAATTTGGAAGCGATCGGTGCAGTACTTTCAGAGATTAGCGGTTTTGAACAAACTCTTGTTACATTTTTATTTATATAGATATAAACCAGTGTTAATTGTCTTAAGGCTCTATGTGCTGTGCTCCTGGGTTTATCACATAATCCTAGTCACACTGCTAAAACTCTGACAGATTCCATATCTAGTGTAGCCTTAATTTGGGGAAGAGTTGTTAATTCAATCTTAAAATTTAATAAAACCAAGCAAAACAATCAGTTAATTTACTTTTTTTAAATTAAAAACATCTGAAGTTGACCCAACAGCCCCAGACCCTTCTGAGTATTCAGGTGCTCACTGGGAAGGATTCTACTCAGCTTGCCGCTTGCTGAGCTCTAGCTAAGTTAGTTCTACGTGTGTACCCGGTAAATTGTTCATCAGAAACTAGCCCTCACTTTAAGTTCCTATAGTTGATTGATAATGGTACTTAAGGAATGACCAAAAGCGGAGCATGCGACTAAAGCATAGAAATGAGGAAATTGTGACCTTCCTGCTGCAGTTGAAATTTAATTTTAAAACTTCTGCTCAACTGCCTATAGACATTAAGATAAAAGACCTCCATGAAATCTACATCTGGATGATCATCTGCTTGTCCCACTTGAAAATGCATCGGATGCACTTCAAGCTACTCTATTGCTATTAAGAAAACGTCACTTGCTACTTCTAATAACATAAGATCCAGTTATCAGCCCAACTGGTTTCTGTACATAGACAGAGTCCTATCTTACATCTGCCTGGACCAGCAAATTATCTTTGGCCAGGCAAGATAGTATACAGGTAGTCTTTAACTGTCCCTTAGTGACAATTTGAAGTTACAATGGCACTGGAAAAAGTGACTTATGACCATTTATCAGACTTCCCTCCATTGCAGCATTCCCATGGTCGCATGATTTACATTCGGATGCTTGACCCCTGACTCACATTTATGACGGTTTCAGTGCCCCGGGGTCATGTGATGCCCTTTTGTGACCTCCTGACAAGCAAAGTCAATAAAGAAAACAGATTCCCTTAACAACCGGGTTACTAATTTAACACCTGCGGTGATTCACTGAACAAATGTGGCAAGAAAAGTCATAAAATGGGGCAAAGCTCACTTAACAAATGTCTCACTTAACAACATAGGCTCCATTGTGATTGTACGTTGAGGACTACCTATATTCTATGTCATGATAGCTAAATAGCATAACAATCAGACCTGAACGAAGAAGTATATGCCAGTTAACAGAGTTGTTCTTTTGGATCATCCAGTTGATAAATCCTTTACTGTCATATGAGTAATTTTCCTACCCTCGTTTCCTGTTTGAATTAAGGGCTCAGCAGGATTATAAACATGTTTTTTTTTAGAGAATACAGTCTATTGCATACATCTGTCTTTTTTTTCTTAAATAAAGATTAGACTGTCAATTTTACAGGCAAACCTCTTTCACTCAATCCTGTCTGCAGCAGAGGAATAATGTAAGAGCATCTTTCATGGTTGTTAAATAGATTACTGACAATCTATGGAAAAAATCCTTAACTTTCATTTATTTACTGTTTATTTGCTGATTGGTGCAGTGACCTAGAGGTGAAGGCATTCACCTAACACTTGGGAGATTATGAGTTCAATCCTAGGAAGCCATAGATTTTTCTCTTATCAGAGCATAAAGAGAAAATATCTGCTGTGAGCTCCTTGCAGGCATCAGGAAGGGCAATCTGACCAGTAAATGATCAACTCCATTCAGTCACCCTGACTCCAACCCGTTAAAAGGGATTACAGGTTCGTAAAAAGAAATAAACAATTACTGTTTATTTGTCAGATTTATATCCTGTTTTTCTTATATAACACTGCCTCTAATTCCCCTGCTGCTCACACACACACACACACACACACATTGGGGTTATACAAATAAATATTCGATATTCGACACACACACACACACACCAACCCTGTTAAGTAGGCTGAGCTAAGAGAATGATTGTTGTAGCTTACATCTTCCTGAATCTGAACCTGGCTCTCAGCAGTTCTAGTTTACCATCCTAATCATTAATATTATACTGGGTACATATCATACTGATCAGTGGTGGGATTCAAACATTTTTACTACCAGTTGTGTAGCTGTGGCTTGGTGGGCATGGCAGGGGAAGGATACTGTAAAATCTCCATTCCTTCCTCACTCCAGGGGAAGGTTACTGCAAAATCCCCATTTCCTCCTGATCAGCTGAGATTTGGGAGGCAGAGAATAGATGGAGGTGGGGCCATTCAGAGGTGGTATTTACCAGTTCTCTGAACTACTCAAAATTTCCGCTACCGGTTCTCCAGAACTGGTCAGAATCTCCTAAATACCACCTCTAAGACTGACATAAAATACAATATTTTATGTTATTTTAACTCTAGACCAGTGGTATAAAATTTAAGACCCGGGGGCCACATCTGGCCCACGGGGTGTTTAGATCTGGCCCTCATGGCTGCCCTGGAAACAGCAAAGGACAGCCTATGGTGACTCTGCCAGAAAAAATACCTCGGGAAGGCTGTAGGAGGCCATTGCAGCCAAAAATAGAGCTCAGGAGCCCAATTTTCGCTGGCAGAATCCTTGGGCCATCAGAGGCGCCCCTGATACAAGTGATGTTGAGCTGGCAATGCCCCCCCCCCCGCCTTTCCCCCCTGAGATAAAACACAACCCTGATGCAGCCCTCAATGAAATAGTTTGACACTCCTGATCTAGACAATGCTGTTTAGGTACACTGATGAAGGTAATACAGAATATTTTAAAGTGTTCATCTGGAGAACAACAGCACCATCTAGTGAATATCTCTGTGGACAACAATCAAATGTTTATTACTGTATATGTATTGAATCTCACGTAAAAAGGCTATTATTACCCTAAAAAATGCCTTTCAAGTTTCAGTAAAGTCTGTACTGGAACTAAAGCTTTTCACAACTGCCATAAAAAAAGGAATATACATTTTTTTTAAATCACCACTTCCTTGTTAAGTAAAAACTATGAAAACTGTTGATTTTATCTACATAAAAACTGGGAGGTAAGCAAAGGCATTACCATTCCATAATTTAGAGAAAGAATGACAAGGAGGAATAAGAGATCTATTTAATAGCTCTGAAAAAGGAGCTGTAAGATACACCCATTAAAATATTTCCTTTTATTACAGAGGCAAAAATTCTCTTTGAAAATATGTAGAGAATCAATTAGTGAGGAATCAGTTATTTTAGGGAAATATCAGAATGCATTATGTAATCATATCAACACTGAAATTTTGAGAGAGAGCAGATATATACCTAATTCAATAATCAGGTTTAGTAATTTGAAAGTGCACAGAAGACCGTGGATCATAAAATGGTATTACAGATTGTAAACTATTTAAAATATTTTTGTCATTGGAACAGTATATAAACCTTACTAATTAAATAAACAAAAGTCTGCTGCCATTTCATTTCAAGCAAAGTCAGGAAGGAAACAATTTTTCTGGCATTTTCAATTAAAAGAGTACAAGAACATTTAATTTGGGACATTTTTAACTTGTAAATTACATGTAAGAGATTTAATTTCCCATATATTAAATAGTCCCTCTCCTGGACTTCGAAGTTCCAAGAAATTTCTCCTGTGATACCTGAGCAAATACACTTTTTCTCTAGAGCTGCATTTTTTCTTGCACAGAAGGAAAACAGAACAATCACATAGCCTGTTTTGCAGAAAACTGTCCTGAGAAAACATATTTTCTTTAAAAAATAAACAAGATCTGTACCAATTAAAATGACACATTTAAATAACTATTAAATCAGATAGCAGAGCTTTAAAATTGCTCATCAGATATAACCTAAACAACAGCAGACTGAGATATATAATACAGATACTCCTTACAAAAGTTCATTTAGTGACCTTTCAAAGTTACAGCAGCTCTGAAAAAAAAAGACTTCTGATCAGTTACACACTTATGACCGTTGCACCATTCCTATAGCCACGTGATCAAACTTCAGATGTTTGGCAACTGGTTCATATTTTTCATGGCTGTAGTGTCCTGGGATCATGTGATCAACTTTTGAGACCTTCTGACAAGCAAAATCAATGAGGAATCCAGATTCACTTAACAACCATGTTACTAACTTAACAAATACAATGATTCACTTAACAACTGTGGCAAGAAAATTGGTAAAATGGAGCAAATTCAATGTTTCACTGAGCAACATAAGCTCAATTATGGTCGTAACTCAAAGACTACCTGTATTTTAGTTTAAATTTGACTCATTACTGCTACATTTGCATCCAAACATACACGTTAACCTACTCATGGAATTATATATCCCAACAAAGGAGAATATTTGTAGCTCAGGGTTGAAATGAGGGGTACTTGGTGCTCTTTAAACGATTGTTTTTTTACAGGCATTTCAATACTCAACTAGTTAACACCATTTGTGCTAGTGAGGAGTGGGGTTTGCTCTCGGTGAAGGGAAAAAACCTATGCTCTAAGAGCACCAAGGACCCCTCAATTAACCCTTTTGGAATATTAAGCACTTTTCACCTTTTCCAGGAATAGTACTTCTTGATTATTTACTGGCTGAGTGCACAAAACAAACAAGCAAAAAAGTAGTTTGGTTGGTTTCTTGTGTAGAATCCTGAATCCTGCCACCATTGTTTGTTTATAACAGTTTTAAAGATAGAAGATAATGCACATTCTAATATAGCTTATCAGCAAAGGCTTCCAGGACACCAAAGTTGCCATCCATTTAATCTGAGAATTCAATGTGCTTTGTGGCTTATCTAGAAAATGGAAACCTTTCCCAATCAATAGAGTGGAAAAAAACACACATTCCCTCAAATCACTGTAAAAGTGCAGTAAATTTCTAATGTTCCTCATTCAGTCTGTTCTCAAATTATCCTGCAGAACTGTTATAAGTAAAATCTCCTTCAGGTAAACCCTGATTTCTGGTGACTACAGATTCACCTATACAGTTTCCTTGGCAAAAACTTGAAAATAGTTGGCCATTCCCTTCCTCTGTTAACTTTCATGTTTAACATACTGTCCTAATATTTCATAGTGGTAACCCATCCACCATGGGTTATCCTGCTTAGCTTTTTGAGACCCACGAAGGTCAACTATTGTCAATTATTTGGGCATTATTATTATGCAGATGATGTTTTATGCCAGTGCTGCTAGATAGTCGTATATTGTTATTGGAGATGAGATAGAATGACGTAGGTCACCCCTGCAGAGTAATCTAGTATTCTTGTCCTGTCCTGTGTGCACCTGTGTACATTTAAGGAAGCACAGCGTGGATGAAGGGTGCACAATGATTCAGTGGTTAAAGACACTGAGCTGGTCAGCTGGAAAGCTGGCAGCCTGGGTTGAAGACTTGAGCTCCTGCAGCAGGGTGAATTCCTGTTACTTGCCCTAGCTCCTGCCCACTTAGCAGTTTGAAAGCCTACAAATGCAAGTAGATTAATAGGTACCACTTCAATGGGAAGGTATAACCATGCTGGTCATATGACCACGGAAATATCTTCGGAAAATGCTGGCTCTCTTGGACAAGTAACGGAGATGAGCACCGTGCCCTAGTGTCAGACACAACTGGAAAGGAAAACCTTTGTTCTTAGTTGCAAAGTCATTTCTGACCCATCGAGAACCTATGGATAATGTTCTTCTAGGCCTTCCTGTCCTCTACCATCCTCTGGAGTCCATTTAAGCTCATGCCTACTGCTTCAATGATTCCATCGAGCCACCTCATTCTCTGTTATCTCCTTCTTTTGCCCTCAATCGTTCCCAGCATTGGGCTCTTCCCCAGTGAGTTCTTCCTTCTCATTAGGTGGCCAAAGTATTTGAGTTTTATCTTCAGGATCTGGACTTCTAAAGAGCAGTCAGGGTTGATCTCCTCTAGGACTGATGAGTTTGATCGCCTTGCAGTCCAAGGGACTCGCAGGAGTCTTCTCCAGCACCATAGTCCAAAGGCCTCTATTCTTTGGCACTCAGCCTTCCTTATGGCCCAACTTTCATAGCCATACATTGCAACTGAGAAAACCAGGAAATGGCAACCCACTCCAGTATCTTTTCCATGAAAACCCCATGGACAGTACCAAAAGGGAAAAAGAAAAAAGAAAAGAAAAGAAAATCTTTAGTGTGGATGAAAGTAAAAATGGACTCTTCAGCTATTTTGTGAGGTATATCCAGAATTGAGCAGGGATGCAATTTGATCTTCTTTCTTGGTGGAGTCAGTATGGCAAGAGGCCACCTTATAAATTACTATTTTCTCATTCATTGAAGTAGCAAGGTAGTCTATTTTGAAGGTAGCCAAGTCCTTTGTGTAATATCTTGAGAGTGCAATCTAGCAGTATGCAATGTATCATCAATTTTTCTTCTACAAAGTTGTTCTTTATTTCTGTCACCCAGTTTTCACCAAAAAAAAACCCCCAAAACCCTCAAGCTGCAAACATCTAATTATTAAGGGAAGACACTAGCCTGGATTTCCCCCCCTATCTTCTTCTGGATCAGTTGATGCAGAGTATAGGAGTGTTTCTGATTAAATTCTGGTTTTATTTATTCATATCTGATCCATCACCAATCGCAGGCATTAAATCACTAACTTTCTGATTCTCTAGGACCAAATGAAAAGCAACTTCAATGGGGAAGCCAGAATCTGTTAATAACCATGTTACTTACTTGACAACTGCAGTGATTCACTTAACTGTGGCAATGAGGGTGGTAAAATGGGGCAAAACTCACTTAACAAATGTTTTACTTAGCAACTGTAATGTTAGCCTCAATTGTGGTTGTAAGTCAAAGACTACCTGTATTGCCAAGTCCATTCTGTAGCATTTCACGGAAGAGGAAAGCTAGGCCCCAGTGCTGGGATTCAAACATTTTTTTACTACCGGTTCTGTGGGCGTGGCATGGCTTGGTGGGCGTGGCTTGGTGGGTATGGCAGAGGAAGGATACTGTAAAATCTCCATTCCCTTCCCACTCCAGGGAAAGGTTACTGCAAAATCCCCCTTTTCTCCCAATCAGCTGGGACTTGGGAGGTAGAGAATAGATGGGGGCGGGGCCAGTCAGAAGTGGCATTTACCGGTTTTCCAAACTACTCAAAATTTCCGCTACCGGTTCTCTAGAACTGATCAGAACCTGCTGAATACCACCTCTGCCTTCTGCTGTGTGCAGTGGCAGTTTCTGCTGAAGATCCAGACTTGAAGACTTCATCTGCCTTGCAAGAAAGAGCTTCTGGGCAGTTACTCTTTCTCCATCACTCTTTCCTGCCTTGCCAACTTGAAAACGGAACAGAAAAATGGCTAATGCTTATTTTAAAAAGAAGAACATGTGATAATAGGTGATATAAAATCAGCTGCTGCAGTAATGATCTCTTTAGTACATTGCTATGGAGATAGGCGTTTGCAAAGATTTTCACCATCCATTTGCTATTCTTGCTGCTGTTCAGTGAATACTTTCTTTAAGTGAGGCAATTTGCTAATGGATTTCAGGAACTGAAAGGAGCAAAGAAAAAGAATAACTACTTACCCGAGACAAAGAAATAAGAAAACAACTCCCATCACCACTAACAACAAAAAACCACCTCTTTTAGCATCTTTAATTATAGATGGATTTTCCATGTAGATATGGTATTATGTAGATATCTTTTCTAGGGGATTGCTATTTTGACATGGTGGAAGGACTTAGAAGTTCTACTAAGTTTGAAAACGCCACTACCAGTAGTAGTAGGGGGGACAGCTGGCAAGGTCAAAGGGGCTGGGGGAAGAGGGAGACTGTGAGTAATTCACATTAGGCAAGTAAGGCTCTAGAGGCATGGAGGAAGTCAGAGAGATGGAGATACAGTGGCATTAAAAAAGGATATTGTTAAGTAAACTCGCAGATAAGAACATAAGAACGTAAGAACAGACTTGCTGGAACAGGCCACAGCCCATCCAGTCCAGCATTCTGTCTCACACAGAGGCTCCCCATTTGCTTCAGGGTATTCCCAAGCAGATGTCTTCACCTGCTTATGATTCCCTGCAAATGGCATTGAGAAATATCCTGCCTATCTCTCCAACCCGGAGGGTGTCCTTAGCTATCCATAATGATAGCCATTGATACCCTTGTTCTCCATGAACTCGTCTAATCCTTTCTTAAAGGTGTTGAGGCTGACAGCTGTCACCACTTCTTCTGGCAGGCAGTTCCATAGACCAGTGATCCTCTGGGTGAAAAAGTACTTCCTCTTATTTGTTTGAGGTCTAGCTATCAAAAGTTTCATGGAGTGCCCCCTAGTTTTAGTGTTGTGCGATAGGGAAAACAGTTTTTCCTTTTCTACTTTCTCCACACTGTGCATGATTTTATAGACTTCAATCAGGTCATCTCTCAGGCGCCGTCGTTCTAGAGTGAAGAGGCCCAGCCGTTGCAGCCTCAGATGGTAAGGAAGGTGTTCCAGCCCCCTAATCATTCTGGTTGCCCTCCTCTGCACCTTTTCCATTTCCATAATATCCTTCTGAAGGTATGGTGACCAGAACTGTACACAATACTCCAGATGGGGCCTCACCATAGATTTATAAAGAGGCAAAATGACACTTGCTGACTTATTTTCTATACCCTTCCTAATTATCTCTAGCAATGAGTTTGCTTTTTTCACTGCTGCGGCACACTGGGTTGACACCTTCATTGAGCTGTCCACCAGGACACCAAGGTCCCTTTCCTGGTTAGTTGCAAGGAGTTCAGACTCCATCAGTTTATAGATGTAGTTGGGGTTTTTTGCCCCAACGTGCATCACTCTGCACTTACTAATGTTGAAGCTCATTTGCCACTGGTTTGCCCACTCCCCCAGTGTCAAGAGATCCCTCTGGAGCTCCTCAAACTCTCTCTCAGTTTTTACTACCCTGTATAATTTAGTGTTGTTGGCAAATTTGGCTATCTTGCTGTTTACTCCTACTTCTAGATCATTTATGAAAAGGTTGAAAAGCAGGGGTCCCAGTACTGAACTTGGGGGACCCCACTCTTTACCTCCCTCTACCTGGAGAAGTGTCCATTTAATGCTACTCTCTGTTTCCTGTCCCTTAGCCAGTTGCTAATCCAGGACAAGGCCTGTCCCTTTATTCCATAACTGGCAAGTTTATTTAAGAGCCTTTGGTGCGGGACCTTGTCAAAGGCCTTCTGAAAGTCCAGATAAACACTGTCAACTGGATCTCCCTTGTCCACGTGCTTGTTGACATTCTCAAAAAATTCCAGCAGATTAGTGAGGCATGATTTGCCCTTGCAAAAGCCATGTACGCTCTCCTTCAGCAGCGCCTTCTCTTCTACGTGCCTATTAATTTTATCTTTTAAGATGGTTTCCATCACTTTACCTGGGACACTTGTCAAGCTGGATCACCTCTGGATCCTTTTTTGAAGATAGGTGTTATATTCGCTACCTTCCAGTCATCCGGCACAAGGCCTGATTTGAGGGAAAGATTATATATTTTAGCAAGGACATCAGCAATTTCATCTTTAAGTTCATTGAGAACTCGTGGATGGATGCCATCTGGTCCTGGTGATTTGTTAGTGTTTAGTTTAACAAGACATGCAAGGACCTCCTCCCTGGTTATTTCTATCTGGGTTAATTCCTCAGTTTCCCTCCCTACAAAGATAGGCTCTGTTTAAAGTTGTGCACTTGGCTGAGATGACAAAAATTTCATCGTATCTTAAAGATCACTCAAATGAAAGATATATATTAGAATGGAGAAGATGGATCGATTATATGAAAAAAAAATATCCAAATAAGAAGGTTTATATAGCATATGAATGAAATACTTTTTAAGTAGTTTATGTTTATGATGTTTTGAGTTATAGTTAAAGAATTAGGGATAATATGTATGTATCTTAGTTTTATGTTCGTGAAAGTTATACCCTGCGCTTGTTCTGGGAAGTCTGGGGAGGGGGGAGGGGGGAAGAGATTGGGGAGAGGGGGGAGAGAGGGGGGGAGAAAATGTTTGTAATCTTTATAAAATCTTCTAATTAAAAAAAAAGATAGGCTCTGTTTTAGGCATGTGATCTCTGTCTTCTTCAGTGAATATAGAGGCAAAGAATTCATTGAGGGGGGGATGGTGAGGCCCGACTCAGCCTGCCCAGGACCTGTCCTGAAGCCACGGGGCAGGCGGGAGGCGGCTCGGCGCCTGCCTGCCTACCTGCTCCTCCTTCCCTCGGGCCGCCCTCGCGGTACCTGTCCGTCCGACCCCGCCGCCGGCCGGTGGAGGTGCTGACCCGGGAGTCGACCTGGGGTGCCCCTCCCTGGCGGCCCGGCCCCCTGCCCCGCCTGCGGGTGGCCAACCCCGGACCGCGGCTCGCCATTGGCCGGCGTGCGCAGCTGCCTGAGCTGCTTCGGCCGCTGCAGGTACCCGCCGGGTGCGGCCTTCCGGCTCTGGGAGCGGGGGAGGGGAGGGGAACGGGGACTACTTACTTCCGGGTCCACCGGTCCAAGCGGATCGCTTGGGATCGGGAAATTTGACGAAAGGGCTCGCGCGAGCCCACCCGAACCCTGAGAAACCCACCCCTGCTTCTAATGTACTTAAAGAAGTCCTTGTTATTTCCTTCAGTGTTTTTAGCTAAACGCTCCACAAAGTCTTGCTTTGCTTTCCTGATTGTTGCCTTGCATTTGTTCTGCCAGAATTTATGTTTCTGCCTGTTGTCCTCGTTTGGAGAAGCCTTCCATCTTTTAAATGAGCTTTTCTTGCTTTTGATCACTTCCCGAACAGCTCCTGTAAGCCACATCGGAGTCCTCTTGAACCTGGCTGTGCCCTTTTTCCTTTTAGGTATACATTGCAATTGGGCCTCTTATTGCTTTTGTGAGCAGCCTCCATGCCTCATGGAGTGTTTGGACTTTCTCAATTCTCCCTTTCAGTTTCTTTTTTACTAGTTTCCTCATCTTCGGGAAATTTCCTTTATGAAAATTTAAGGTCTCTGTGTTAGATTTTATCGGTGATTTGCAGTCTATGATTAAGTTAAAAATAATTGTGTTGTGGTCACTGTTCCCTATTGGATCAGTCACATTAACATTTTGCACCAGATCCTGTATATTGCTCAGAACCAAGTCAAGGATTCTTATACTTCTAGTTGGGTCTTCAACCATCTGTTCCAGGGAACAATCATTTAGCATATCTAGGAACTTTAGCTTTTTGTCATGTGCTGAACAACAGTTCGCCCAGTCTATGTGAGGGTAATTGAAATCCCCCATTATAACCAGGCTTCCCTTTTTTGATGCCTCCTTTACAACATTCTCCAACTGCCAGTCTCTCTCGGGGGGCTTGGGTCAGAGGCCAATAACATATGCCTACTGTTAGACCATTCTTTTGGCCTGATAGTCTTACCCACAGAGTTTCTAGTGGTGACTCTAAATCACCTTGATATGCCAATTCGTATGACTTTATCTCTTCTTTGACATACAAGGCTACATCACCTTCCGTTTGCCCCTTCCTGTCCTTCCTGTACAGTTTGTAGCCTGGGATGACTGTATCCCATTGGTTATCATCCATCCACCAGGTTTCAGTGATACCAATAATATCAATATTTTTGTCTATTGCTAAGTATTCCAGCTCCCCTGTTTTGTTCCAGAGGCTTCTGGCATTTGCATACAGGCATTTATATATACTTTTCTGATGCAGTCTTTTGAGTCCAGTTGCATCCTTAGACTGCTTCTTGCATCCTTCTGCTAGAGTGCTGGTGACTGGCTCCTCGCTCTGCTCAGTAATTATTGCATCCTCCTCACTACTCAAGTAAACACTTTCCCGAACCGGATGCTGCCCAGCTCCTGTCGGCTTTCCCCCAGTTATCAGTTTAAAAGTTGTTCTGCAGCCTTTTTGATGTTGAGTGCCAGCAATCTTGTCCCATCATGGTTCAAGTGCAACCCATCCCCCCTGAACAGGTTTGGCTTGTCCCAAAATGTTCTTTTTTTTTTTTTAATTGAAATTTTTATAGTATTTTACAATATTTCACCCAGTGCTGTACAAAACAAAAGGAAGAGTTGGTTTCAAGTATCTTCTATTATCTTTAAGATCTCCAAAATCCACGTTCTCTAGGTACAGGCGTCGAGGCATCCAAAGTTCCAAGTGCATAGTCCACAAATGGCTTCCAAGTCTTCCAAAAGATATCTTTTTTATAAACCCCCTCTCTAAATTTAATATCACACGTCATTTTATCATTTAAGGCTAATTTCCACATTTTACAGTACCACTCTTCTATTTTAATATTTACCTCTATTTTCCAATATCTTGCTATTACAATTCTACCCATTATAATCATAATTCTAATCAATTCTTTCTCATGTTTTGTTAACTCTGGTTCATTAATTATCAATAACAATATAGTTTCTGATCTCAATATTATTATTCTTTTCGTCATTTCACCCATCGTTCTTTCTAATTGCTGCCAAAACTTTTTAATTTTCACACATTTATACCACATATGTTCATAAGTTCCCAATTCCATATTACATCTCCAACATTTATCACTCATTTTTTTATCTAATGATAATCTTAATGGGGTTCAATACCATTTCCAAACAACCTTAAAATTATGCTCTTTAATCCTTATAGACAAAGTCCTCATGATTCGACTCTTCCAATTCTCATTCCAATCCAAATCCAATATTTTAATCTTAAGGTCTTCCTCCCAATTCCTTTTCATTACCATATGTGGATTTCCATCGAAGTTTATAATCTTATATATCTTACTAACGAGTCCTTTTAACCCAATTTCATCCTTAATAATTTGAGATACTAAACTTTCAAATTTAGTTTTACTTCTATCTATTTTACATATTCCCCTTACTTTCATGGTCCATTTTTCTACCTGTATTTTTTCAAACCAATTCAACTCCAATTTTTGAATTACTTTTTTTTTTCTACTCTCAATTCCTAGAGCTCTTAACCAATTTACTATATTTCCTATATTTTCATCCTCAATTACTTTATCCCGACTTATATTAGTTTTAATCGGCCAACTTTCAGTTGTCTTCCCCAAGAAGGCTATATCCGGCATCATTTTTTTAACAAATTTATTCCAGATTTTACTCAGCCCCTTTAACCAATAACTATTAATTGCCTTTTTTGTTTTTGCTCTATCTAAAAACCATATAGACCCAAATCTCTTAATATCTTTTAACTCCAGATCTCCCCAATGACCATCTCCACCTTTAAGTATTTTTATCACGGTTCGAATATTATACGCCCGATAATAATTAAGTAGATTGGGAATTCCCAATCCACCTTCTTTTTGATTTTGATACCACATTTTCTTCATTAGTCTTGGTTTTTTCCCACCATTACAGAATTTATCTAATTTCTTCTGATATTCTTCTATATCTTTCTCTGTCAAATTTAATGGTAGCATCTCAAATAAAAAATTAAACTTTGGTAACAACATCATTTTACACATTGCAATTCTACCAAACCAAGACAACTTTATCTCTTTATATTTATCTATCTTTTTCTCTACTTCCTTCAACATCACCTCATAATTAATTTTTTTCAATTCTCTAACTTTAAGTGAAAGTGTTATCCCCAAGTATTTCAATGTATTCTTAACTCTTATCCCAAATTGTTCTTGCATACTCTCCCACTCCTTACCATCTTTATTCATTGTCCCAAAATGTTCTCCAGTTCCTGACAAATCTGAAGCCCTCCTCCCGACACCATCGCCTCCTCCACGCATTGAGGCTTCTGAGCTCTGCCTGCCTGGTAGGTCCTGCACGAGGAACAGGCAGCACTTCTGAAAATGCTACCTTGGAAGTCGGGGACTTCAATCTTCTTCCTAGCAACCTGAATTTGGCTTCCAGGACTGATTGCTTTGCCTTCCCAACATCATTGGTACCAACGTGTACCACGACCACTGGCTCCTTCCCAGTTCTCTCTAACAGACTATCTAGATTTCTCGTGATGTCTGCAACCTTTGCAGGCAACTCACTACACGGTTGTCATGCGCATCACAAATCCATCTCTCTGTGTTTCTAATAATTGAATCACCTAGTACAAGGAGCCTCTCTCCTGCAGTCTGTTCATCTTCATTCACCTCATCAACTTTATTAAGGGAAAGATCTTCAGTTTGCTCCTGTTGTTCTTCTTCCAGTATCTCGTCAAATGTGATGAAGGAGAGATCCTCAGATGGGACCAGTTGTTCGTCTGTGCATTCCTCATCAGGTGTGATGGGTGAAGGAGCCTCAAGTTGATTCTGTAAATTCAGACTCTCAGAGCAATCCCTTGCTCGTCTATTTCTTTGAGTGACATTCCTCCATGGATCTACCTCTTGAGTTAGTGAAATGACTTCTTCCTGAGAGCTGTGCCCTGTCTCTTCATTGTCCAGGATAGTCTGCTCTGCCCTGTCCAAGAACAGCTCAAGCTCCTTAATTTGCTGATGGTTAGATATACGTGCCTCCAGCTGCTGGACCTTCTCTTCTAGCAGTGCAACCAGCTTGCACTTACTGCAGGTGTAGTTCTCCACAGGCTTGGGCAAAATCAGAAACATGGCACAAGTGTTGCAGATAACTACAGCTGCTCCCTCGGACTCCATTTTAACGAGTGCAGTATTCAGTGCTCACTTGTCCCTGTTGGTTTGGCTCTCCTCAGCAGAAAAGGTTGGAATGGCAGTCTTCCAGGCTGGCCCCGTTTGGCACAGTAAGCCACTACTTACTGTTCCTTTTTGTGTCTTCAAATCCCCCCTCCAAAAGCACCTCCAATCAGCTCCAGGAGAAGTTCAAATGAAACAGCCACTACTTACTGTTCCTTTTTGTGTCTTCAAATCCCCCCTCCAAAAGCACTTCCAATCAGCTCCAGGAGAAGTTCAAAAATTTGAGATTTAACTCAATAACTGACAAGTTCATACCTACTAGAATTAGTGGTAAATTAGTATATTACTACTAGTAGTAAAGTGGGATGTGGTGGCTCAGTGGGTAAGATGCTGAGCTTGTTGATCAGAAAGGTTAGCAGTTCGGCGGTTCGAATCCCTAGTGCCACATAATGGAGTGAGCTCCCATTACTTGTCCCAGCTTCTGACAACCTGGCAGTTCGAAAGCATGTAAAAAGGCAAGTAGAAAAATAGGAACCAGCTTTTGTGGGAAGGTAACAGCATTCTGTGCACCTTCGGCATTTAGTCATGCCGGCCACATGACCTCGGAGACGTCTTCGACAGCACTGGCTCTTCGGCTTTAAAACGGAGATGAGTGCTGCCCCCTAGAGTCGGGAACGACTAGCACATATGCGTGAGGGGAATCTTTACCTTTAGTAGTAGTAAATTAGTAGTAAATTTCACTTACAAACATACACATTTACAACAGAGGCAATGCAAGAAAATACTGAGGAATCCTATAGCAAATTGCAAAGAAGCTGAATGCATTTTCACGCAGGATGGAACAAGCACTAATCAGTTATTAAAAGATAAAAGTTGTAAAAATGGAGGAACCTGGTGCTGTAGGATGATTTTGATGATAATCATTGTAATGCAAGATATAGTTTGGGGGAAATATTTTTAATTGTCAATATCTACTGTTTACAGCAAGCAGCATGAGACAGTTTCTGCCCTTGAATAAAATCAGCTGAATGTCAGAATACAACTAGTGACACAATAGGGATTTTAAGGATGGAGAATTTCAATCCAACTTGGGAAAATAGCTGTATGAGCCCAAGGAAAGATGCAGCTGCTTTAAAAAAAAATTGCAAACCAATGTTCTATTTCGTATTCCTATATTCTTCGATGCTTGGGTTTGGAACTAAATGTAAAGCTCTCTGAGTGCTTAATAAACTTTTTATTTCTATGACTCTTTAGAACTTATGAATATTATATTTGGTTACTGGTGAGAAAATAGGCCTCATCCTGCTCTTCGCTCAAGCCAGTGTTTTCCTCTCTCAGAATCCTGTTCTTGGAACGTTTACTAGAAGTCCCTCCTCACTATGGTAGCTTTTGCCGTAACATGCAATCATGGTTGGCGTTAATGAGAAAAACATCTAGTAAAATGGCTAATGGAATCTCATTTCACCAACAGAACTTACAAGGGTCTTTAAACGCAGTGGAAAAGCAGGATGCATCACGTGCAGGCCACGCCCACCCCAGCTCCGCGAAGGGGAAAAAAAGTCACGATACATCATGTGACAGCAATGTGACGCGCAGCACGTTGGACACCCATGATTTTGGACACTGTAAATTTGAATGATTGTCCTTGAATTCTTATTGTAATGTGAAAGCAACGTTAGGTCTAGATTTGACTGTAGGGTTAGGCACCTGGGCAATAAATACGAATCAGGTGCTTATTTGATATGAATTTCTTCTAGTATCAACACTACGATTAGCTGCATCTCCAGCTAAACAGAATCTGACTTTTTAAAAACCCTTTCTGCTTGTGTCACTTGACTTGGCAGGAAATGCTGTTGATATGACCAAAGAATGAATGGTTGGCAGGGACAGAAAAGTTCTTTTGATTCCCTTTTTGCCCAGTTCCTTTGTAATCAGCTTCACATTTACAGAATTCTAGCTGAATGTTGTTTATACAGCTTTGAATGTCAGGTAGTTCTTATTCAAGGATAAGAACAATGCATCCTGAACAGCAAGGCTAAAGGCCACAAAGATGTTTTTTTTTAAAAAACCCCATAACACTGGGGAAAACTGATGTGGTATTCATTCCCTGGCAACCTTAAACGAATGTCATGACATGGTTAAAGCACTCTGGTCATTCTGAGTTATAGGCCTAAAATGGTAGGAAGGGAAATAACCGTAAAGTTATACAAAGTACTCAAATGATAACAAGAAGATGTTATCAATATTAATTGGAGGCTACGTCTAATAGCATCACAACAAGTGGAAGCACCTAGCCCCGTGATTGCAAACCTATGGCACATGGGCCAGAGCCGTTGCCCTAGATCAGCTGCAGCGCGCATGTGCATGCCAGCCAGCTGATTTTCGGCCTTCGAAGGGCCTCCAAAGAGCCGGGGGATGCTGCTTTCGCCCTCCCCAGGCTTCAGGAAAGCCTCTAAATCAGGGGTCTCAAACTCAATTTACCTGGGGGCCTCTGGAGGCAGAGGCTGGGTGAGGCTGGGGCGCATAAGGGATTCCTTATATTAATATTAATACTAATATTAATACTAATATTATACTTTCATATCACGGTGGGGGCCACAAGATACCGTCCTGCAGGCCGCAATTGGCCCGCGGGCCGCGAGAATGAGACCTCTGCTCTAAATCCTGGGAAGGGCAAAAAAAATGGCCTATTGGAAGTTCACATACAGGCCATTTCTGGCTTCTGGGTGGCCTCCAGGGGGCGGGGGGGGGGGGACTGTTTTTGTCTTCCTCAGGCTTCAGGAGGGTGGGAGGGGGTTGTGCGTGCATGCATGCACGGGGTTGGGGAAGTTGGGGGGGTCATGCTTGCATGCGCAGGGGATGCGCAGGGTGGATTGAATTATGGTATGGGCACGTGGCACACGCTATTGCACATGCATGCATGCTTAGCCATCACTGACCTAGCCAATTGTTGATTTATTGATTCCAATGCATTGATTAGAAAACTGATTGCATGCTAGATTCAAAAGTTTAAAAAAATCCTGGAAGGAAGCAGTGGCAAAGTGTTTTCCCTTTGAAGGCTAAAAACAGTGCATGACTTTGTTTATGGAATCACCAGAAATCCATTTTTATTTGAAGCTGTATTTAATTCTGCCAGGAAGGAGGGTTGCTAGCAGTTGCCATCTCGGGTGTTAAGATGTTGATCATATAATGGTGGTTTTCTCTTGGTTCTCTGGGAATTGAGAATGAATAATGACTGATTTATAATCTGTGAATATTACATTTGCAAACATAGAAATGATATTCAAGATATTTTGACACCAGCAGAAATCTGCAAAGAGTAAACACCATCAGCTCCAAGCTACTGTAAGTAAAGTAAAAAGTAAGTAGAAACACTTGTGGTATAAGCTGTCCTCAAATGAAAAAAAAAGTTTCATATGTTTTTCTAGCTGAGACCATTTTGTTAAAAGAATACTGTATATACTGAATTATGTGTGCAAATATGAATGTAAATTAAAAAATAGGAAAGAATGTTAGGTATATTTCTCTAAGAGCAAACACTGTTAGGTATGTTTGCCATCTTGAGTTATTTTTAAAATTAATAAAAGCATGGGGGGCTGGGGGGATGGGATGGGAATCTAAAATAAAATCTCAAGGAATAAAAAGTCCTTTACATGATAAGTCTCATGTATTCACATAGAAGAAAAACATATCTATTGAAGTCACTAGGTGGCGCTATTTGTTTTGAAACAGCAAGGTTCTGTTTTGTGGCTGAAAAGATGAAAAGGGATGAAAAAATGAAAAGGATGAAGGGATGAAAATGTACAGGGAGGAAAAAGGATGCAAAGAAAAAAAAATCTAGTGGTTCAAAAAAGGACCAAGGACCAAGGACTTTTTAATCTGATCTAGAAAAATTGGGACAGGATTCTGATACAATTTCAATCATAAGATTTAGTCTGAATTTGACAATTGGAATTGTTATATCCAGGTTGATGTAATGAGTCTCCCCTAAATACGATTTGGTTCTGAAACTGATGAATCTTCATACTGAAGCTTTGCACAGCTCTAATAGTCATAGACCTTCAATATAATTTCTGCATGGTAAAAAAAAAAAGAATTAGCCTCAAATTCTCTTTGGAAACAATTGATCCAAACTGTAAACTAAGAAGAGTACATAGTTTTCACACGGATTATCCAATATCCTTCAGTCTTGCTCAATCATCTATTATTTCTTCCCACTTCAAAACAGGATCCCATCATAAAATATGAAAGCCATTACCTCCCCTGTGAATTCTCAAGGAAATATATAATAAAAGGGGTAAAATGTCACAATGCATTTACAAAAAAGCAGAAAGATCGCGAATAAGACATTTCTTCACAGAAAGGAATTGCGGAGTACAGGTATGTGTGTGTGTTCTGCAAACTGATCACTCTTAACAGTTATAATTCAATACAAAAGAAAACTGTCCCTCTTGGGCCAAAGGACAATTCAGACAATTCAGCAAGTGCACGACATATTTAGATAATACAGGTAGTCCTCGACTTACAACCACAATTGAGCCCAAAATTTATTAAGTGAGGCATTTGTTAAGTTTTGCCCCATTTTAGAATGTTTCTTGCCACTGTTTTATGGTGTTGATATGTTAGTAACATGGTTGTTAAGTGAATCTGGCTTCCTCATTGATTTTGCTTGCCAAAAGGTTGCAAAAAGGGATCACATGACCTTGGGATACAGCAATGGTCGTGTCAGGGTAATGATGATTTAATAGCTAACCAACTGCTCTAATATAATACTGTAACACTGTAACGATGATGCAATGGTAGCAATGAGTCAGCAGGGTTATTTGACTGCTACCACTTTAAGGGCCTGTTTTATAAGAGAGGCCCTGTGACGGTGTTTCTCTCTCCGTGTGTGCTTCTGTGCTATAGTTAAGGTGACCAGACTTCCCGCTTTTGGTGGGACAGTCCCGCTTTTCAAGAATTAGTCCCGCGTCCAGCTGCCTCTTAAAAATGTCCTGCTTTTTGCCTGGAGGGGGGGGAAGGCGGCCAGCGGCCGCTCTGCATGCGCTCAGACATGGCTTGCGGCCAGGGCAGCGGTGCGGGCAGGAAGCGGCGGCCAGAGCGGGTTGGTGGGCAGGCGAGGGCTGGTGAGGGAGGAGCGAGCGAGAAGCCCGAAGGCGGAGGAGGAGGAGGATAGCTGTGCGCAGCGGGGGCGCGGCCCTGAACTTTGTGCCATGGCAGCGATGCACTGATAGCGGCTGGGCGTGAGCCCCACCGCCGCCGCCTCCCCTCCCTGCCCAGCTCATCCAGGATGAGAGGCGTAAAGTTCAGGACTGCAGCCAGAGTCCACGCGGCCCTGAAGTTTGCACCGCCGGCACCGCGATGTGCTGAGAGCAGCCGGCTCAGGCGGGGAGGCGGCGGAGTTTGGGAGTCAGGAATCTCTTCATTCTTCATTCTTCAGTCTCCGCTCAGGTCTCCCCGCAGCAACGGTGAATGGAGCGAATGCGGGCCAATGGTGAGCTGCGCCTCGGCGCATGGCGGTCTTTCTGGTGCGTTGCCGTGGCTCCAACATGGCCCGTGCCTGTGCAGAGCGTGTCGGGGCGGGGGCAGGCTCTCGCCCGCCCCCGCAGGGCCCCCTTTAAAGGCAGCGACAGCAGCCCACCCGGCCGGCCCCATCGCCACCTCAGGAGTGCCGCCATCATGTACCGCTGCTTGGGAGAGTTGCTGGCGCCTGCCCGTGCTGCCGCCTCAGCCTCTTGCTCGCCCTGTGCAGAGCCCTGCGTGGCGGCGCAAACTTCAGGGCCGCGTGGGATGACAGTGGCCGGGTGTGAGCCCCACTGTCGCCGCCTCCCTTCCCTGCCCGGCTCGTCCGGGATGACCAGCGCAAAGTTCAGGGCTGCAGCCAGAGTCCGCATACCCCTGAAGTTTGCGCCGCCGGCGTCGCAATAAGCTGAGAGCAGCCGGCTTGGGTGAGGAGGCTAGCCATGAGCACCACCACTACCGCCTCCCCGCCCAAGCCGGCCGCTCTGAGCGCATCACGCGCCAGCGGCGCAAACTTCAGGGCCTTTGAAGGGGGCCCTGCCCGCCCCGATGCCCTCTGCGCAGGCACGGGCCATGCCATAGCCACGGCATCGCGCCAGAAAGACTGCCATGCATCGAGGCGCAGCTTGCCATTGACCCGTGTTTGCCCTATCCACCGTTGCTGCGGGGAGACCCGAGCGGAGACTGCTGGAAGAATGAAGAGATTCCTGACTCCCAAACTCTAAAGTATATTTTGGCATAATATTCAAAAATTGCTGATGCGGGGAGCCGCTGAACACCCCCCCCCCCCGGTCAATGGTGTCCCACTTTACAAATTTTACAATCTGGTCACCTTAGCTATAGTTGGTGATTGATTGCCTGACTTTGCCTAGTATGTATATGTATGTATTCCTTGAAGATAAGCCACTATTTGAAAGACAAACCTCTGTTTACTGTATTTTGCTTCTGGGTTATTTCAAAATAGTCACACCTGTGTGCACTCTGACCATAAGTATGAACCAGTTGCCAAGCATCTGAATTTTGATCATGTGATCATGGGGCTGCTACAAAGATTGTAAGTGTGAAAAATGGTCATAAGTTACTTTTTCCAATGCCTTTGTGACTTTGAACGGTCAATAAATGAACTGTTGTAATTTGAGGACTACCTGTACTACCAATTCAATACTAAAATTCTTTTTTTTAAATTGAATGACACAGGGAGGGATTGAATCGGAGACAGACAGGGGGAAAGAGGGAGAGACAGACATACAGAGACAGAGAGAGAGGGAGGGAGGGAGAGAATCAGAGAGAGTGACACACAGAGAGACAGGGAGAGAGAGAGGGAGGGAGAGAGAGACAGATAGACAGAGACTGATTAAGTGAGTGAGAGACAGACAAACAGACACACACACAGAGTGACAGAGATGGGTGGAGGGAGGAAAGAGAGACAGATACATAGAGAGACAGAGAGAGAGAGAGAGAGAGAGAGAGAGAGGCAGAAAGAAAAAGAGAGAAGGAGAAAGAAAGAAAAAAAGAAAGTGGGAGAGAGAGATAAAGAAAGAACAATTGAGCCCAAAATTTTGGTTGCTAAGCAAGACCGTCGCTAAGTGAGTTTCATCACATTTTCCAAATTGGCCATGCCCACCTGGTCACATGACCACTGAGCCACTCCCACAAAACAGGCCACACCTTCTTTTGGCTCTTAAAAGAAATTTCAATCGTTCTGGCTCCCTTGACTAATGAGTTTGCCCACCACTGACCTATACCATTTATCCCATATCTGGTAGAATTCCGATTCTTCTTTTCCCTGGATTTCTTTAGTTAATTTGTCCATTTCAGCACAATCCATAACCTTTCTTATTATTTCATCTTCGCTTGGAATTAATTTGTTTTTCCATTTCTGGGCAAAGGCAATCCTTGCCACCATAATTATATGTAGTATTAAATACTGGATTTCTTTTTTGTCATTACTAAAATTCTTGTGTACCCTACTTATTTTAAAACCAGACTTTTGTCAAAAAGTCCTATTTAACTGCACTATATGCGATCAATTCCATCTTAGGGCCTTGTGGATTAAAGAAGGTGTAGCCCGAAAAACATAAATAAATCTGCAAACTTGTAAACAATTTTAGTATTGAATACCAGAAGGCAGGGGTCTGCAAAGTTGGCTCTTTTAAGACGGGTGGACTTCAACTCCCAGAATCCCCCAGCCAGCATAGCTGGCTGGGGAATTCTGGAAGTTGAAGTCCACCCGTCTTAAAAGAGCCAACTTTGCAGACCCCTGCCATAAAGCATCTTATGACTCAATTAGAGATTTCATCTTAAAACCATTAAGCGATTTAAAAGCTTGCAGCAGGACTGGAAACTAGGTTCAAAGGATATTTGATTTCCAACGCAGGAGAATCAACACTAGTCAACTCTCATCTATCCTCGGCACGAGGCAACCCACTGGCATTCTGGACTGGCTGCAGTTTTTGCATTGTTTTTAAGGGTCATCCAATGTATATCCTTTTAGAGTACTTCAAGCAAAGCCACATTCGCTTTTGCAAAACCACAGCAACTTCCATCTGGATCCAGCAAACGGTTCCAACATTCCATGGGTAAGATACATTTTTATTCCCTTTTCTGGAATAATGCTGAGATTTAGCTTGAGAACTTTCAGTGTTCCAGTGCCATGTCCAAGTCCTCCTGCCTTTTTTTCCTTCACTAGTAAAGGCCCTTTATCAAAACAACAAATCTTTGATAGGGCATACATGATTGGTCGATGGTCAATGCAGTGGAAATCCATTGCACTTCTCAAATAATTGGAAGGTTTTTTTAAATTGATGGATCCTTTTTTTTTTTTTTGCTTTGTATGTAAAATGATCTAAATTCAATTTCTGGCATTGGGAGAGTCTCAGTGTGACAGGTTTTTTTTTTTTTAAATTAGAGGCGTATTTTGGTTTGAAAGGGTGGCAAGCGACACAAGAAATAAGACAGTGTAAGCTCTTATCCTTATTACTATTTACAGTGAAGCTATTTACAGCAAGTATTTACAATAGGTATTTACAACATTATCTGAGGGTGGGGTTTTCACATAGTATCAGGTTTCCTTCTGGGTCACCCTCTCAGAAACTATCCCCCTCTAACTCGCCTTCTTCCTTCCCCGTTTCTGGGTTCATCGGGAGAGGGGGGAAAGAAAGGAAACAGCTGAATTCACTATAGCCATGAAGGAAAACCTATGGCACGCATGCCAGAGGTGGCACATAGAGCCCTCTCTGTGGGCACACATGCCATCACCAGCTGCTCTTCTGGTTTAAAAAGCAAGCCCTTTTCCAGGCTATTTTCAGGCCGAAAAATGGCCCAAAAACACACCCTGAAAAACAGCCAAAAAACAGGCATGCGCACACAGGCCAGCTGATCTTTGGGTTTCTGGCGCTCTGGCACATGGACATGCATGCATGTTCCAATTTGGGCACTCAGTGCCGAAAAGGTTCGCCATCACTGCACTATAGTGTGCTCAACACATCTTGACTTTCTCCTGGATGTGCTGAGAGCACTGTTTCTTTATTAGGGGAAGAAGGGTCTTCTGCTCAGTCCCCAGAGACCAGAGCTTTGTCCAGTGGTGAGATTAATTTTTTGCTAGCGGTTCTGTGGGCGTGGCAGGGGAAGGATACTACGAAATCCCTATTCCCTCCCCACTCCTGGGGGAAGGATATTGCAAAATCTCCATTCCAACGCTACTCCCGGGGAAAGGATACTGCAAAAGCTCCATTCCCTCCCTACTCAAGGGGAAGGTTACTGCAAAAGTTCCGTTCCCTCCCCACCCCGCTAATCTGCTTTCCAGCTCTGTTCTACTGTGCAGGGTAACAAAAGAAGACCCAACCAATCAGCTGGGACTCAGGAGGCAGCGAATAGATCAGGGGTGGGGCCAGCCAGAGGTAGCACTTGCTGGTTCTCCAAACTATTCAAAATGTCCACTACCAATTCGCCAGAACCAGTCAGAAGTGGCTGAATACTACTTCTGGCTTTGTCCCCCCTTGTTTTGGTCCTTGAAAAATGAAGATGCCGTCTGCAGCCACCTGAGTCCCTTCTTTCTGTCTTGAAGATGCCCTCTTTCTGGGTTTTCATCTTCGTTCCTTCAGGGAAGCTACCCATGGATCATTTTTCTCTTTTCTCCTGAGCAGGAACTGCCAATTACTCTGCATGCTACTCTGCATCCAACTTTTCTCTTTGGGTACTCTTGTTTCATGCAATCTTTCTCTCTCTAATTTTGGTTCAGACCGGCAGCATGTCACCCGGCAACTGAAGTTGTGCGTGTCCCCACTAAGCTCTACTACTCAATACTCAAATAATATCAGACCGAACCAATAGGATTTCGGTCTCTACACCTTCCCACAACAGCCCTGGCTATTAGCCAAGTCAACTCATCAGCCCATGGGACAGCACAGCTGACCTCCAAGGCCCCAATTGAGCCTCCTTTCCTCCCCCTCCCCAAACATTTGCTGACTTACAGCAGCAGAACTGCAGCCAGGCCAGGCCACTAATAACTATGTGCCACAGAAATAGCGGTAAATAAATAAAAAGGTGTCAGACTGCAAGAGGTGGGAAATCTTTTTATCTGAGACCTTAAACTGCCGTTACTCATCAACTTATTAAAAGGCCAAACCAATATATATATATATATTTGAAGGATTCTGCACACAAAAAAAGAAAAAAAAAGAAACCAAAGCATTCTACTCCCCAGCCTCTCAATGAACTTTCCAATGGATGCTTTCTACGGGGCGTTGTAGAACTGTGGATGCTGTTTCCAGGACTACTTGCCTTGCTATAAGGCCTTGCTATAAAAAAAACCTCTGAGCAAAGGACTGAAAAGGGAGATTGCTTATTTTGTGGTTACTTATCCAGGAGGAAAGATTGTGCAGCTATGTTCCAACAAAAGCAGTGGTCCAGAAAGGATACTTTTTACTCAGGCCCTGGAAATCTTTGCAAATAGATAGAGGTGAAACCTATATGTGAAAATTCCATAGAAAAGGTCATTTTCTCTGCCTTATAACCTGGTAACTTTGGGTTTTAGAAACGTATTCCCCCCACCCCCAAAGGTGGGTTCCTACTGGTTCGGATGCACCGAACCAGCAGTAATGCTGGCAGCAACCCCCCCTCCCAGGTTTTCATCTTCTGTAGAATGGGGGGGTGATCTTGGGAGGAATGAGCAAAGAACACCAAGTGTAGACCAAGAGTATATTTCCCCAGCAAGGTCAACTAAGGTGTAAAAGCCATCCCAGCTGCCCAGCATAACTAAAAGGTAAAGATTCCCCTTGCACATATGTACTAGTTGTTCCCGACTCTAGGGGATGGTGCTAGGGGATGGTGCTCTGTTTCAAAGCTAAAGAGCCAGCGTTGTCCGAAGACATCTCCATGGTCATGTGGCCAGCATGACTAAACATTGAAGTTACATGGAACACTGTTACCTTCCCACCAAAGTGGTCCCTATTTTTCTACTTCATTTTTTACGTGCTTTCGAACTGCTAGGTTGGCCGAAGCTGGGACAAGTAATGAGAGCTCACTCCATTACATGGTGCTAGGGATTCGAACCGCCAATCTGCCAACCTTTCTGCTTGACAAGCTCAGCGTCTTAGCCAACACATAGTCCTGATATAGGAGCCAGCATAACTAGCAAATGTGACAAAGGAAGATTCTGAATGTGGATGGTTATTTTATGACAAAAGCAAAGGCATTGTTTCATACATGTGGGAGAAGGCCAAAGTAGACCACTCTTGTATTTTAGTAATAGTACTTAGACTTAGCAACTCAGACTTACATACCACTTCATAGTGCTCTGACTTATACAGAGTCAACATATTGCTTCCAATAATCTTGGAACCTCATTTTATTGGAGGGCTGGAAGGCTGGATCAACCTTGAACTAGTCAGGATTGAACTCCTGGCAATGGGCAGAATTAGCCTGCACTATTGCATTCTAACCACTGCACTACCATGGCTATTTTAACAAGAAAACTACATGGCTAGATAAAGTGATTGACAATGTAAGACTGGATGATGGGGCACTCAAATCATATGACACTCAACATGCTACTAAGGAACAGCTGAGGATATTTGGGAGTACTAATGGTGTTTATAAAGCAGTTAAAGCCTTTGCTGTATCTAGTTACAGATGTTGCTATGCAAGAAAAAAATATTAGAAACTGCAAAGACAGAATTACAGTGTGAACATGAAATGTTAGAAGCACGAATATGGAAATGCTTAGTGCAGTGACAAATGAAATGTATTGATTACACATTGACGTCTTAGACATCCCAAATTAAAATGGATTGGAACCGGACACTCTCGGTAAGAAAAAAATCACACTGTTTACTATTCAGGACATAACAAACACAGAAGGAACAGCTTTGCCTTTTTAGCCAGGAAAGATATGACAAACAGTACTGAATAATGACTGAGTAATATCAGTTAGACTTTGTGGACAGCTGTTTAATATAATGGCTATCCAACTTTATCCTCCAAACACTGATGCAGAGGAAGAGGAAACTGACATGTTCAATCTGAAATTGACAAAACATGCTAGCAAGATGTGCTACGTGGGGTTACAGGCTGGAATGCTCACAATAGAAACAATAAGGGGGAAAATATAGTTAGACTATGTGCCCGAGGACACAGAAATGAAACGGGAGAATGATTTATTAGTTTCTGCCAATCTAATCATTTCTTCACTTGCTAGCACTGTCTCCAAATAACCAAATGACATCTATATAGATTGACATTGCCAGAGGGAGCACATAGAAATCAAATTGTTATTTGTACAATGAAACAGTAAATAAGTGGTCCAGGAATAACTATGGAACAGATCACGAATTCATCGTGTGCATGTTCCAAGTCTAAGACCTAGAACTGTGATGGCGAACCTATGGCACGCGTGCCACAGGTGGCACACAGAGCCATTTGTTTGGGCACACAAGTCATTGCCCTGCAGCTGACTTCAGCCTTCTTGTTTGGCTGTCTTTTTCGGGAACAGACTTCTGGTTTGTGTATTGGGTCGTTTTTCTCCAGAGGGACAGGGGAGGCTCTTTTTGCCCTCCCCAGGCTCCTAGAAAGCCTCTGGAGCCTGGGGAGGGGGGAAAGCATGCCAAAAGTGGAAGGGAGGGGGGGCATTTATTTTATTATTTATTTAATTTATAGACCGCTCCCTCTCCCCGAAGGGACTCGGGGCGGTACACAGGGCTTTAAAAATGCATTTAAAAAGTACATGCAATACAATATTTAAAATAGAATTAAATAATTTACCTGCGCTAAAATGTAAACTCTAAAAACCTTTAAAACCCTTAACCCTAATTCCCAACAAACCCTATTAAAACATTTTACAGTTTAGGATGGATAGATTAGGCCAAGCCGGCCAGATGAAAAAAGTACGTTTTTAGCTTTTGGCGGAAGGAGCGGAGGTCCGTAGTTGTTCATGTGCACGGGGTGTGTGTGTGTGTGTCACCCGCATAGCATTAAGGATGTGGGCACACTTACACATGCACTGCCTACACTCCCCCCACTTTTGGCACGCGATCCAAAAAAGGTTAGCCATCACTGACTCAGAAGAAGGAAACCAGCCAGTTTCTATGGTATGATTTTTGAACACATCCCCACAATTTTCAAAGAGAACATCAGAGATCACTTTGAAGATCTGAACCTAGGGCAGGGGTCTGCAAAGTCGGCTCTTTTAAGACTGGTGGACTTCAACTCCAGCATAGCTGGCTGGGGAATTCTGGGAGTTGAAGTCCACCAGTCTTAAAAGAGCCGACTTTGCAGACCCCTGACCTAGGGGAATTATGGAATGAAATTAAAGAAGAGTTGTTTTCTAGAAAAGGCTGAGGGAAAAGGGAACTTATTGTTGCCACAAGTTGTATAATCCTTTCAGCCAAAGTAGCTCTCTGGTATATCTTCTTCTCCAACCCTGTCCTCTTTCCCTTTCACCAGAGAAGTCTTTAAGCTTAGCCAGCCCTGAGCCTGCAGGAGTATTATGTAGTACATACTGTTTTTACTAGGAGGTTTAGCCACACCCCTTTGTGGCATCACTTCCGCCCCCTCCCACGGAGGACTGTGACATCATACCCCTCTGCCCCACCTGCCCCACAATATCTTTTACCAGAAGCAGTGAGACAACATTTCCCTAGGCCCTTTATGCCCCACAATCCTATTTGCCAGAAGTAGTGTAACACTGTCCGGTTCACCCTATCTTGCCTATAATCCTTTCCCCCGGGGGTACCGTGACATCACTGCGAACTGTCCCACCCATAGAATCATCTATTTTGACAAATTGTCATAAAATATGTTGTACGATGTTTGTACTACCATGTACTACCGTGTTGTAATGTATGTGATGCAGTACAATGGGAATATGTGGCCAATTGCCACAGGACTTAGCAGGCGTCCTAGGAAATGACAAAGAGATGTTCTTTATTCCCAGTGAGAGCCAGATGATGGTTTATTTGATTAAAAGTGATATCTGAACCAGCAAAGAGAGTCCGTTGAATTAGGAAAATATGTAAAATATTTAATATTGAAAATAAGCATGGCTTGGTGATTTTATTTTTATTTTATTTTATTAGATTTATACCCCACCCTTCTCCTTGTAAGGATTAAGATTTGTCATTGCTGGTTCTGTCAAACACCAAACAGTGAATGTATGCAGACACTGAAAACTAAAAAGTTTAATGAGTTAAAAAGGAACATATAATGTATGACATTTCTTCTTTCATAACTGGACATTCCTCAGAACGCAGTACTTTTGCAAATTGTCAAAAGTTGCATTGTAAAGATACTGCATCATTGTTTAATGGGATGCCTGCAAAATGAAGACCAAATGGATGGAACCAATGAAGCAAGTATTGTTAAAAGAATGTGTCTTCAAATATCAAATAAGCAGGAGATCGTGGTCCAAAATGAAGAAATGGGGGACCAGGTATCACACATCAGTCGCACAAGAAGAGCAAGGTATGTAAAAAGAGAAGTCACCTTCTGATTGGTGATTCAATGTAAATTTAGGAAAGGATATGGAGGTTTTAAAAGAAGTCAGGTGTCTGCCAGGTGCTACTGCCAGCAGAGACAAGAGGCATATTCTTAAGATAGTCAGGAATGCAAGTAAGGACTGTGACATTGATGCATTAATACATCTTGGCACTAATGATCTGTCCCAAAAAGATGTACTTTCTGTGCAGAATGATTTCCAGAGCTTGGGGTACGAACTTAACAGTATAGGTTGTTGGCTTATTTTTTCAGAGGTTTTACCAGTATATAAGCAACAAAAAGGAAAGGGCCAGCGTGTAGCAGAGTTTAATGTGTGCCTAAGGAGTGGTGTAAAAGGGAAGGCTTTGGTTTTATTCATGATGCCTGCAGCTGGTCCAATGAAAATCTGTACAAAAGAGATGGTTTGCACCCATCCAAGAAAGGGACTGAGTTACTTGGCATTAAATTCACAGATTTTCTGGATAAACATTTAAACTGAACAGCGGGGACAGAATTAACTGATACAGAACATTTCTGTCCCAAGCAATCTAAAATTCATAGGGTTATCAGCGCATGTAACACAGATGTTTGTGCAGGTAAGATTATCACTCCTGCTGTCAAGCAAAATCAAGCATTTACTAGTGAGTGCCAAACTATGTGCATGAATCATACAAGTGGCAAGAAAATAGGGGAAGTCAGGCACAACACAAGTTATGTAGATAGTAAACACAGGGTCAATCAAAATGGACTCAAATGTCTATACACCAATGCACAGAGTATGAGGAATAAACAGGGTGAATTAGAAATTCAAGTAAAAGAGTGCAGATACGATATTGTTGCCATTACAGAAACCTGGTGGGATGAAACTGACAAATGGAACATACAGCTAGAAGGATTTAAATTATTTAAAAGAAATAGACCAAATAAAAGAGGAGATGGAGTTGCATTATATATAAGAAATAATTACATCTCTACAGAAATAGAGCACAACAATGATGTGAACTATCTTGAATGCATTTGGGTCAATATTAAAGGTTGGGGGGGAAATGACATTGCCATAGGTCTATACTACAGGCCACCCAACCAAGCAGAGGAAGTAGATGAACTTTTTGCTAGTCAGCTAACCAAGGTATGTAGGAAGCACACCACAATAGTAGTGGGGGATTTTAACTACCCTGACATCAACTGGGAAACAAACTCTGCACCAAGTGGAAGATCCAACAGGTTCCTAACAAACCTAGCAGACAACTTTGTTTACCAAAAGGTAGAGAAGGGAACAAGGGGATCAGCCATATTGGACTTAATTCTCACTAACAGAGAGGAAATGATAGAAGGTGTTGAAACCACAGGAACCCTGGGGGCAAGTGACCATGCAATATTGGAATTCAACATTATGCAAACGCAAGTAGTAGAACAAAGTCAAACTAGAATCTTGAACTTTAAGAGAGCTAATTTCAATAAACGTAGAGAGAGAGAAAAAAAAGCTTTTTAAAAACAAGAAAGAAGTTAAAGAAACAATTGGTCCATTGCTGGGAGAAAATGGCAAGAAGGTGACAAGCAACAGGGAGAAAGCAGAACTGTTCAACTCATTTTTTGCATCTGTCTTTACACAAAAGGATAAAACAGTCCAATCTATCAAAAACAGCACCACAAAAATCAGATTAGAAACACAAATTGAAATAGGGAAGATAGTAAGTGAGAACCTGTCTACCCTAGACAAGTTCAAATCACCAGGACAGGATGGATTACACCCCAGGGTTCTGAAGGAACTGGCAGACGAGATCTCAGAACCACTGAACTATATCTTTCAGAGATCCTGGAACACCAGGGAACTACCAGAGGACTGGAAAAGAGCTGATGTGGTTCCCATCTTGAAAAAAGGAAAAAAAGATAGATCCAGGAAACTACAGACCCATCAGCCTGACCTCAATACCAGGAAAGATTCTGGAAAAAATAAGCAGCGAATTACTGAACACCTAGAAGCAAACAAAATAATAACCAAAAGCCAATATGGTTTTGTCAAAAACAGATCATGCCAGACTAATCTTATTGCATTCTTTGATAATGTGACAAAATTAGTGGACCAGAGGAATGCCATCGATATAGTTTACTTGGACTTCAGTAAGGCATTTGACAAGATAGACCATAACCTACTACTAGATAAAGTAGAAGAATGTAGGTTAGACAGCATCACTACCAGATGGATTCGCAACCGCACTCAATGTGTAGTCCTCAATGAAACTGCATCTACATGGAAGGAAGTATGCAGTGGAGTCCTCCAAGGCTCTTTTTTAGGCCCAGTACTCTTCAACATCTTCATCAATGATTTGGACGAGGGAATAAATGGGAACTCATCAAATTTGCAGATGACACCAAGCTGGCAGGAATAGCCAACACTCCAGAAGATAGACTTAAGATAAAGAAGGATCTTGACAAACTTGAACATTGGGCACTATCTAATAAAATGAAATTCAATGGCGAAAAGAGTAAGGTTCTACATTTAGGCAACAAAAATGAAATGCACAGGTACAGTATAGGTGGTGCCTTGCTCAATAGCAGTAACTGTGAAAGGGATCTTGGAGTCCTAGTAGACAACCATTTAGATATGAGCCAGCAGTGTGCAGCAGCTGCCAAAAAAGTCAATACAGTTCTAGGCTGCATAAACAGAGGGATAGAATCAAGATCACGTGAAGTGTTAATACCACTTTATAATGCCTTGGTAAGGCCATACTTGGAATACTGCATTCAGTTTTGGTCACCACGATGTAGAAAAGATGTGGAGACTCTAGAAAGAGTGCAGAGAAGAGCAACAAAGATGATTAGGGGACTGAAGACTAAAACATATGAAGAACGGTTGCAGGAACTGGTATGTCTAGTTTAATAAAAAGAAGGATTAGGGGAGACATGATAGCAGTGTTCCAATATCTCAGGGGTTGCCACAAAGAAGAGGGAGTCAAACTATTCTCCAAAGCACCTGAGGGCAGAACAAGAAGCAATGGGTGAAAACTAATCAAGGACAGAAGCAACTTAGAACTGAGGAGAAATTTCCTGACAGTTAGAACAATTAACCAGTGGAACAGCTTGTCTCCAGAAGTTGTAAATGCCCCGACACTGCAAGTCTTCAAGAAGATGTTGGATAGCCATTTATCTGAAATGGTATAGGGTTTCCTGCCTAGGCAGGGAGTTGGACTAGATGACCTCCAAGGTCCCTTCCAACTCTGCTATTGTATTGTATTATCTATACCTCAAATTGTATAGATAATCATTAATATTTCAGAAAAAATGAATACATTATATTTCACAAGGATGAAGTCAAAGCATTGAGAAGGTAAAGAAACCGCTGGTATCAATGACAAGAATTCGAGATGAGACACCTATATCTGTCAAGAGATTGATATGCCAAAATGTATCAGAAATTCAATACAAGAAACATTAATGTAAAGGGATTGAATTTCAAATAAAACATATATACTGAAGCACTTAGAAACCTGTTATTTTTGTTCTGTAATGGATAACGATTGCTGGAATAAATGTGACACCAACAGTGTTGGGGTACTAAAAGTATATCTAGTTGAAACTGATAAAGTGCTAGTCAGTTAACCATAGGAGCCCTGCTCTGCTGACCAGTAAAGAAGACCTCTTCAGGATGGCCAATATTAATGGGTTTTTATAACCATTTAAAGATATTGCATGGCACAGATGTAGTACGTAAATAATATTTATATCAGGTGTTTGGTATTTATTAGGCTACAGATTTGCAGTGTGTAAAGGTATTCTTTTTCAATTTACCATGCAAATATTAGAGGGGCGGGATGTCCTTTTGTGTAGCAATACAGATTCCAGTTGGATTCAATTTTTCTTTCAGAATGTGAGGAAAATGAACTGCTTGCCACATTTACAATGGCCATAGATTCACAATGGCACATAATATAACAGGGACACACGAGAGGGAATTAGAAGGAATGTTATTTAATTTGCAGGCATAACTATTGTATAAAGGGCCTTGCTTGTTAGGGAACGCAATGAAGGTCTATCACCAAAGAATAATGTGTAAGGATGACCTCCTGTTTCAATCTATATGTTGTTAGCATTTTAGAGGTGGCTCTACATTTCTGTAACAAGATTGACACCTATATGATTTGGTGTTTCTTTCAGAATGGGAGTCTGATGAAATGTTTGCAGCATTTACAATGCCCATGGATTCTCAATGGGGGGTGGGAACCACAACCAAACACGTCACATGAGTCTGTGGAGGAACAGATGCAGGAAATGGAGAGCAGCTATCCACAACATATGGATCGGAAGAAATGGAAATGCAAGGTAGGATCTGTTATTCACATATAAGTTTTGCAAAAACCTGTTATTATGAATTTTGATGTGTCATTCACCCAACCGCCCTGGGTCCGTTTGGAGAAGGGCGGGGTATAAATTTAATAAAATAAATAAATAAATAAATAAATAAATAAACCTACTCCAAAATAATTGAAATATATGGAGGTATGACTTCCCCCCCCCCACTCTGCATTCAATATATTTTTACTATAATAGGTAAGAATCCTAACTGTTAATTATTCGTGTGCCTACAAATAGACACAGTAAACAGGCCTCTGCAGGAGATCCAATGCCTACTGTTTCATGAGTTCAACAAAGTATTGAACCACAGCAGTCCACTTCGCACAATGCACGAGAAGTACAGGGATAGGTAATGGAAACCTGGCCATCCACATCCTGTGACATACAAGGTTAATTAACATCAGGGGTGGGTTTCTGGGGGATCGGCCAGGATTGCGCGAGCCCGATGGTAAAATTTAGAGATCCTGGCCGATCCCGTTGGACGATGGACCCGGAAGTTACGGTACTTCCGGAACACGTGGCTCGCTCCGTCAAAACCTCCGGCGGGAATGCAGAGGCTTGGAGGGGCTTCGCGCCGAGCCGAGCCAAGCGCGCCCGGCTGGAGCGCACGAGCCACCCGCGAGCGCCATGGCGAGCCGGCGCGGGGCGCGCTGCTGCTGTTGCTGCTCTTGCTGCTGCTGTGCGGGCCGGGGGCGCGGGGGTCCCGGGGCGCCGACAAGCAGAACAGCCTCTGCAGGGCGGCCAGTGGCGTCTACCAGGGCGCCAGCGGCCTCCTGGGCGAGGAGAACATGCGCGCCCTGCAGAAGGTGAGCGGCGCCCGGAGGGTCCCGGGCAAAGGGGAGGGGGGGGAAGGGGAAGAGGAGGGGTCTGGGGAGGGAGGGGGGTCTGGCCTTGTGGGGGGGGAAGGGGTGCAGAAGGGGGTCCCCGACTTTGGCGTGGGCGGCCAGGAGGGAGATTGGGGAGGTCCGAGTGAGTGGCCGGCGGGCGGGTAAGGAAAGTTGCTGCGCGCCCCAAAAATCCTCTGGCCCGCTGGCCGTGGTTGCTCGCTCGCTCGCTTGCTCGCTCACCCATCGGACGCCAGGTTCCTTCGTCCGGTGGATGGGTGAGAGAGCGAGCGAATAAATACAGCCAGCGGGCTGGCGGGCCGGTCAGGCTACTTCCTGGAGCTGAGGAGGTTTGTGTGGGGGGGGGGGGGAGACAGACACACAGAGAGACAGGGAGGGAGGGGGGAACCAGAGAGTGACAGACACACACAGAGAGACAGAGAGTGGGAGGTAGGGAGAGAAAGATAGAGACACAGAATGAGTGATTTGAGTGCCTGAATGCGAGACAGACAGACAGACACACACACACACACACACAGAGTGACAGATGGGCAAACAAAGGAGAGAGAGACACACAGAGAGAAAGATAAAAAAGAAGGTGGGAGAGAGAGGAAGAAAGAGAAAGAAAGACAGACAGAGAGAAAGAGAGAGAAAAGAAAGAGAGACAGAAAGGAAAGAAAAAGAAAGAGAGAGAGAGAGAGAGAGAACTTATGACCACAATTAAGCCCAAAAGTTTGGTTGCTAACCAAGACCATTGTTAAGTGAGTTTCACATTTTCCAAATTGGCCACTCCCACCCGGTCACATGGCCGGCAAGCCACTCCCACCCGGTCACATGGCCGGCAAGCCACTCCCACCCAGTCACATGGCCAGCAAGCCACAGAACCTGTTCCAAAAATTTTGAAACCCACCCCTGATTAACATGCACAATAATTTCTAAATATGGATGCTTGTATTCATTAAACCAGTGACATCTCTTCGGTATGTCTTTTTTATTTATCTAGAATCTGTCTGTAAAAAGTCAAAAAAGGGGAATGAGGACCGACAGCCTACAGTCATACAAGGTGATATTACCAGTGAAGAGTGTGATAAGTCAGAAACACAATCACCAGAGGAATGGGAACACTCAGAAGATTCTGACTCGCTAAGTACACCAGAAGCACTTGGTGACTGGCCGCTGAGCAATGCTGTCCATGTAAGCTGACTGACCCTCTCCGGAAGGTCGGCTAGCTATTGGCTTCAAGAAGGTGGTGGAAGACTCTACTCCCTGGACTTGCTGAGTCCGAGAGGCCTCGTTGCTCTCCACTCGAAGACTGCGGTGGGCTCGGCCCAGCCTGATGTGATGCGGAGTTCCTAGAACATCCCCCCCATCCAACTCTTGGGGTGGAGGGAGTCTCGTGCCATCGCCCCATTGGGAGGGATCTATTTGCATGATCTGCTAGGGTGCCAGCTCCTTGGGTCGTGTGTCCTGCTGACGCTCGGCCTCTGCTGCCTCCATTTCAGCCAGTGCAGCTACCGAGGGGTAGCAGGGTGCTCTCTGAACTGCCTCCGGTGGCTCCTTCAGTGGATGCGATCTTCTCCTCCATCTTCCCTGAGTCTTTACACTACCAGCTAGATCAGGAATGCAGCCAGAGCTCAGGACTCCAGACAGCAGCTCCGTAGCACAGGGAGCTGCTACATTGTTTTAATAGCAGATTTGGGTTAATGTCAGGGTTCCAAGTAACGCCCCCAAAAGAATCAAAACTCCGAGGCAGGCATCTTCCTCCAAGTATTTGGCTGTTTTTTTAGATAGTTTTTAATTTGGGGGATTTTATACTATGTTAGCACAGGGTATGGATTTAATAGCTTTTTATAATTTTGTACTTTTGTTATATTTGTTATGTTTTTTAAATTTCCTGTGCGCCGCCCTGGGTCCTTTTTGGAGAAGGTGCGGGGTATAAATTTGAATAAAACTAAAAAGTATAGATTTATTAGAGGTGTCAGATTGGCACACCTGGGGAAAACCTGAATTTGAAAGCCTCGTGTTGTCCCCACCCAAAGTAAAGTCAAAGTGCCTTCCCCTCAATCCACATGTACATCACATGATTAACTATGGTTAACTTCCAGTCACACCTCCCCAGGTGCTTGTGAAATGTCCTTGATTCCCAGGGGAAATGAGATTGTTACAATTACTATCTCTACCTCCCCATCTCCCGTTCCCACAGTTTGCCTAGCCACTGCTGTGGTAGCCCTGAAGACTCACATTACAGATGGTTCCAGGGCTGACAAACATATCCTGAAAAGATCAATATCCAACATGCTCTGCAAGGTGGTGAAAAGCAAGTAGGTGTTTACCTTATGGCTTTTTTCATGGCTGTCCTATGTGCTACAAGGCCCATGTCTTCAACAGTGTGCTTGATTCAACCTATGGTTTGTTGAACTCATACACAAGGATGAGAGAAGACTACCTGAAGAGTTTAGGGTATGTAGTATGCAGCATCTGGAACTTGAATGGAATGATATATTGAAGAGGTTTGGGGGATAGATGCCTCTATCATGATATTGATTCTGTCATTTTTATTAGCAGAGAAGGGTTGTGGACCCCAGCATTAGGCGATTATTTAGGACAGCTGACAAGTGAGATTCTTCCAAACAGTTCACTCACCGAGTGTGTGGCAGCAGGTCCCAAAACCTATGGGTATGCTTTGTTAAACGGGACAACTGTGTTAAAGGTGAAGAGTCTTAACGTTACATAGTGCTAACTGTGTTAAGGTTAACTTTGAAAGCTTGAAAGATTTGGTTGATGGGCTTTGTCTAACAGAGATTGAAGTCAAGGTACAACAGCCAGGTATTGTTAGGATTAAGAAACAGTGGGCTCTGGAAACATGGGTGCTCAGAAAACCGCTACAAGTTGTCTATAATAAAAGGGTGCTCAAAATAGAGGATCATTATAGGCTACCTTACAACTTTTAAATACGATAAAAAACAGTGTGCAATTTGTACATCCTTTCTCTTGCATTATAAGCAATTTGAGAAAATCTTATTTTATAAAACAAATGTTAAGAACACGCTGAGCATGTATTATCTCAAATGCCTCAAAACATATGTTTTTATAACTGTTGGCAACCTCTGCTTAATAAATTTTGCGTAATAAATTGCTTAATAAATTTCCCAATATTAAGTTTATGGAGATTTTTCCTGACTCTTTTGAAGATACTGACTTTGGTTCTGCCGAATCAAACCAATTTAGCAGTGGTAGATGATTTCATGGCCTCTGCCAGTGACGGTGAGCAAATAGAGAAAGCTTTTACATAGTATGTTCATCACAAAACCTCTCCCAAAAAAAGGAAAAGAAAGAGGGTTTTTCTTTGAAACAAAATTTTGTTCTGTCTATCAAAGATTAAATAATACACACAATAATTACTTTATGTTCTGCACTTTAGATTTTACTAACCACAAAAATGCAATTCAGATACAACACTGGTGGATTCTCTTTGTCCACTACCTAGATAAAAAAGAGAAGCACTAATTGTTGTGGCCCGTCAGTGGCCAGTGGAGCTGGCAGCAGATTTGAACTGTGAGGAGGTTGAGGAGGAACATGGGCCAGTCTTGGAGTCTGGGGAAGGCTCTGATGAGGGCTCTGTGTCAGAGGCAGAGAGGGGCCAGGACCATATGCCAGTTATCAGCAGCCTTCAGAGTCATATAACAGTGAGGCAGACAAACAGCTGGAGCCTGTTCCTGGTGTGGATGCACAGAGTTATCAGACGAAAGGAATAGCTAAACAACGGGGGTGAACTTGGGAGTAACGCCATAGGTGGATGATGAATGGCCCCTCCCAGAGGAAATAAAAGAGGAGCAAAAGGGGAGTGGAGTTTGCAGGAGACAATTAGTTTGCTTAATTGGTTCGTGACTCTTCCAGACTCCTTGCCATGTTTTGCAGATATCTGCCTGTCAGCTCTCCAAGCCAGATAAGCTCTGTGAATGTAAATCTTCCCTTGAAAGACTTGGTTGGATATGAATGAGAAGAATGCACAGTAAATTAATAAAAGGGGTTTTTGTCAGGGCAAGGAGTTTGCTTCATGCTCTCGGGAAGTCTAGGTTAGAATACTTTTTGAATATCCTTATCAGTGGTGGGTTTCTGCAGGCTCGCACCTACTCGCGAGAGCTGGTTGGTGAAATTTAGAGAACCGGTGAGAGGGGGTTCCACCGGCGTACCTGGAAGTAAATGTGGCCCGTTGCTGCCAGTGATCCAACGGAAAGGAAAGGAAAGGAAAGAAGGAAGGAAGGAAGGAAGGAAGAAAGGGAGGGAGGGAGGGAGGGAGACAGAGAGAGAGAAAGAGAGAAAAAGAGAAAAAGAAAGAAAGAAAGAGAAAGAAAGAAAGAAAGAGAAAGAAAGAACACAATTGAGTCCAAAATTTTGGTTGCTAAGCAAGAGCGTTGTTAAATGAGTTTCACCACATTTTAAAAGGCCACTCCCATCCTGTCACATGGCTGCCAAGCCACGCCCACAAAATAGGCCACACCTACAGAGTAGGTTCTAAAAAAATTTGAAACCCACCACTGATCCTTATAGTCAGAGTGATACAGACCTTTAATACGAAAGGTTCATATTTTCATTGCCCATGATATTATTTTTTTGCAGAATTGCTTAGAACACAATGAATGATCTTGGGGTGAGTGCTAGGAAAATCTCAGTGTGGAAGGAAGGTTCCTAAAAACCCTCCTTTCCCTTTATGTGGTAATTTCTCTCTCCTAACTGAGAATTCTGAGAAATATTCTGAGAAATATGCTTGTAGTACAGCTAGCTCTCAACTTAACCCCCATTTGTCAAAGTTAAAACAGCATTGAAAAAAGTGGCCATTATGACCATTTTTCACACTTGCGACTGTTGTGGGATCCCCATGGTCACGTGATCAAAATTCGGATGCTTGGCAACTGGTTCATATTTAGGATGGTTGTAGTGTTCGGGAGTCATGCGATCACCTTTTGTGACCTTCTGACAAGCAAAATAAATGGAGAAGCCGCATTCCCTTAACAACCGTGTTACTAACTTAATAACTGCAGTGATTCACTTAACAACTGTGGCAGGAAAAGTAAAATGGGGCAAACACTCATTTAACGACTGCCTTGCTTAGCAAAGAAACTTTGGGCTCAACAGTGGTCTTATGTAGAGGACTACCTGCACTGTTTACCCTCCCAAGCATTACAGGTAGTCCTTGATTTGTGGCTACAATTGAGTCCAACATTTCTGTTGTCAAGGGAGACATTTGTTAAGTGAGTTTTGCCCTGGTTTACAACCTTTCTTGCCACAATTTCCACAGGAAATTAGTAACATCGTTGTTAAGATGACCTGGCTTCCCCATTGATTTTACTTGTCAGAAGTGTAGAGATAGAGGTCATATACGTAAATGTTACATAGAGGCCATATGCAGCACACTGCCATGGTCTCAGTAACTGTTTACCTCAAATGTCTATGAGCTCACCTAATTAGCAGCACCAGGCACTGTCAGGAACCATTAAGATATACGAGACTCTACCCTGGCTGGGATGTTCTTAAAGATTGACAAGGAGAATACACCAATTACAATGCTGTTGTTATATACTTTTCGCTTTGCTTGTTAAAGTTATATAAAAAGCAATAAGCTCTGTGAAGGCAGGCAGACATTTGGGATGAATCCTGCTATGACTGGTTTCTGAATCCACCACAGAAGGTCACAAACGGGGATCATATGACGCTGGGACACGGCAACCGTCATAAATATGAATCAGTTGCCAAGAGTCCGAATTTTGATCACATGACCCAGGGGATGCTGCAAAGCTCGCAAGTGTGAGAAACGGTCATAAGTCACTTTCTTCAGTGCCGTTGTAACTTTGAACAGTCATTAAATGAACTGTTGTACGTCTACCTGTATCTCTGGGTCTTTTCCCTGCTGCTGAGTTGAAGTGCCTTCCCAGTGCGAATTCCTATCCAGTTTCTTTCGCCTCTTGTTTCTTGCAAGTCACTGCACTCTGCAAGAGAATGGGCGACGACAACATCGCTAAGCACATTTTTCATTTTTCTTAGGTTGCCCTTGGAAAGTGTCTCCAATGTTGTTTTGCCACCCACATAGTTAAGCTCAACTTACTCACTGGCTGGAAGGATGGGCTGAAAGCAATATAATAATGAAGAAGCAGCAAACGCAGTCAGGGCATGTCTGTGCCATGGTGAAGGGCAAGTGGAGACAGGCAGATACCTGACAGCTCCCTAATTCTGAGTTATTCATGAGTGTCTCATCCTGCATGGGATGAAGCAGGGTGTCCCCTCAGTGGAATGCTGCATGCATAATGAAGCGAAGCGAAAGTAAAAGATCATCACATACCATTCATACCCTGGAACCAATAGGGTCAGATCAGGGTCGTGATGAGTTCAGGGATTAGTTAGCCAGGAAAGCATCCCTTTCTTTAAAGTCTACCAATTGATTTAAAAATGAAAGCCATTTTTAAATGTCTTTAAATGTAGGGTTTGTAAATAAAGAATCTGCCTTGTGCAATTGTCCCTTTACATTACGTACATCTTAGTAGAAATTATAAGTCTTTCCCTGTAAGTCAAATGTTAATATCCCAATCACAGCAGAAAATTTAAAGGGAAACAGTATAGGCATTCCCATTGCCAGAGACAGAGGTGTGACAGAGACGGCAGAGGAATGAATTCCAAAAAAGACTGGCAAATTCTCCTAATTACTCACTGGAAGGCTTTTCCTCTCAGCTCTACCTTTAGAATATCAGCAAAGATAAAAATGGGAAAGAATTTTAGCTCCTAGAAGAAAAAGGCAAGATATAAAAATAATAAGAGAAGAGATATGAACAGAGCTGGGCAGTGCTTCGAAAGTAATTTGTAATTCAGAAAAGATGAAAGATGCAGCAGTAACCGCAACTTTTTAAAGCAGCCATGTCTGTTAGTAGCTTGCCCAACTGCCCTGTGACCCTGGGGAAAAGATGCAGCTTCTTTAACAAATTGCAAACCGTTGCTCCTTTTGCCTTCCCTTATACTTAAAAGCATTGCAATGTTTTATTTAAGATTAAAATACATTAATTGCCTTAAAGTATTACAAAATATACAAAATATATCAACAGCAACAAATCAAAATGAAGTGATAGCAGTGCAAGTAAAGACTTAACTCCTTCATACATGTCAAGACAAAAGGGTAGGACTTCTGCCGCTGCCATCTTGGTGGCGCAGTGGTTAGAGTGCAGTACTGCAGGCTACTTCTGCTGACTGCCAGCTGGCTGCAATTTGGCAGTTCGAATCTCACCAGGCTCAAGGTTGACTCAGCCTTCCATCCTTCCAAAGTGGGTAAAATGAAGACCCAGATTGTAGGGGCAATAGGGCTGACTCTGTAGACTGCTTACAGAGGGCTGTAAAGCACTGTGAAATGGTATATAAGTGCTATTGCTATCTTGACCTATCTCTCTATTTGGTTAAAGAGGGAGAGTAAACAATTGCCCGCAGATAAAGGTTTCATCTTTTGCAGTTAAGTCTAGAATTATATTTTAAAATATCCATCTCTCTCATGACTTAGAAACTCATCTGATATAGGTAGCAAAAGGGAGAAATATTTGTACAATAAAAATCTGGTGCTTATTCATGCAACAAACTTGCAAATCCTAGCCATTTCCATTTAACAAGCAGCATATGCGAAAAACAGATCGCCCAAGTGCTACAGTGAGCTTTTCTCAGTGGACTGAAAAGAAGATAACAGAAAAAGGAGAAAGAACAACACTCTTGACTTGGTCAAACCAGTTGTCACAAAATGACTATAAGAATGTGGACCTCCGGCGATATCATGTCTATTGAGGAAGTGACGGCAAAGTTCAAGCTTTCCTCTGACACAAAATGCAGGAAATGTAACCTTTAAACTGTCAACAGTTGGGAATATCACAGAGCTACTAACTTGTATAAGACACAAAGTATTATGTAAGGTTATCAACATTTTTTATTGTCTTCTAAGTACTGGAAAAATCAGGATATTGTTTTATAAGACTAGTTTCATGTTGGAGAAGAAAGGAACTGAAGATTACTGACACTTCATATTTTACGAGTGATTTTTTAATGGATATCCACAGCAGAAGAATAGAGCTGATCTATGCTTCATAGGTTTTAGCTAACCTATACTATTTTTCAGCTTTAAACAGATATAGAGATGGTTTTCTGGGAATTGCATAAATAGAGAAGCAATTGCAAAACAAAGCAGAATGCTTGGTTCCAAATTCAGGCAGATTTGGTGGATGGATGGACAAGAAGAAACAAACTGGGCAGGTGCTTGAGTTACTGTATTTTTTGGAGTATAAGACACACTTTTTTTTTTCCTAAAAGAGGCTGAAAATTTGGGTGCATCTTATACTCCAAGGTATCCCCGCCCACCCACTGGCAGTTACCCGTCGGCCTCCAGGCGTCCTCTTCCTGGCTGCAGAGAATGCCAACCCACAATGGCTTGTGTTTTGGCTTGTGTTTTTGGGCTCCACACATTGTGTTTTCAGCCTTCAAATGCTTGACATGCGATGCCCATAATGGCTACCTGGAACAGCTGCTGCCTTCTCTTACCTCTTTCCTGCTTTTCCTGCTTTAGTCACTGGAGGTCTCTCAAACAGCTTTTGAAGCTGTTTTTCAGCCCAAACATGAGTTAAGTGATTTTCCATGATTTGACGGCTTTTCTAATTGCTGCTCCCTCCGACACACTCTGCACAGCCCCCATCATCCCCAACCTCAAAACCAGCAAGCGAACTAATGTGTTCAAGCTTATGTCCCATCATCCCCAACCTCAAAACCAGTGAGTGGACTAATGTGCTGAAACTGACCAGACTAAGGACTAGCCAGATAAATATCTTAGTTTTCCTCCCCCAAAACTAAGGTGTGTCTTATACTCTGGTGCGTCTTGTGGGAAATTTTTATTTATTTATTTAGAACAGTTACATAGCTGCTCATCTTAAAACAAACTCTAGATGGCTCCCCAAAATAGGAGGAGAAAAGAATATTATGTATGTTCGTCACCTTGAATTACTTAAAAATGTAATAAAGGGGATATTAAAGTTTTTTTTAATAAAAATAAAACAATATGGCAAAGTCAGTCTTCCTTTATTTTTCTTTTTTAAGAAAAGGAACTCATAGGTGGCACTACAGCAGGAAGATATCACAGGAAACAGTCAACCTGTGGTTTAAATAGTAAAGGACAAATTAATCTAACCTTTTCTATACAGAGGAAATTAACATGTAACATCTTTAAAAATACATGTACAAGGAAGAGTGCAAGAGCAGCAGGAAGAATGAAAAGGATGATGATGAATTCTTTCTTAGATTGATGATCTTGCTCGAACGTCTTCCCTAAAATGGGAAACCTATTTAACAAAGCAGCAGTTTGTAGAGATGGAAGGTGGTTAAAGAATGACAGAGATTATGGGCTGCTTTGTTGTAAATCTTTTTAGCACTATTAGATGACAGCGGTGTTAGGTTTATAGGTTTAGAATTTCATAGCCCTGTGTTACTTCTGCTGTGACTGTTAATACACCCTGGTAAATTTTGATCTTGTTGCTCAGGTGTAATTGTAACTCGTTTCATTCTGATATATTAATTTCGACAATATTGGACCAAACTTTGGTGCCTGAGTTATAAATGATTTTGTTTGTTTGTTACTTGATACTGCAAGGGAGGTCTCCACTGATGATGATGCAAGCAATTCCAGGAGAGAGATTATCCTGTGCATCTCCAGTCAGGACAGAGTTAATCCCTTCTGCTTCCTTCTTCCCATGTCCCTTTGCTACTCTTGGCAATGGCAGTTTCAGTCTACTAAATTATTAAGTAAATGTGGTCTTTGTTTTCCATGGCTTTGCTTGCAACCACATTCAGAGACCAAAATGATAACCATAAACTTCTAGATACTTAATCTTGGATTAAACATGGCCAGGGGAAGCAGCCCTTTAGACACCCCTTCATTATCATTTTAGTTCTGATACTGCAGTTGTATTGTGGCTGCACAATGCTGCCAGTTGCAATGGGAATCAAGGAAGACTTATACAATACAATAGCAGAGTTGGAAGGGACCTTGTAGATCTTCTAGTCCAACCCCCTGCGTGGGCAGGAACTTTATACCATTTCAGACAAATGGCTATCTAACATCTTAAAGACTTCCAGGGTTGGGGCATTCACAACTTCTGGAGACAAGCTGTTCCAGAGATTAATTGTTCTAACTGTCAGGAAATTTTATTTTATCTATACTTTAAGGAGTTATGCCTACAAAGAATGGCTATAAAACCACTTCCATCACTTGGGCTCTGGGAATGCTTCCTTATCACCATATTTAAGGAGGCAAGCAAGGCAATACTTAATATATTAAGTTACCTTTGTTTTAATAAAATATCTGTCAATACACATGCAATTAATTAGAAGCACATCTGTAGTATTTACTCTAGTTTGTATTGCTCTTTTTAAACTTTGACATGATTTGTTTGTTTTAGCCTCCACAACTCTCCCTCTGGGTAGGCTGGCTGCCACCCAGAGGTGCTGCTTTTCTCACTGCAATTGGGGTCATCAACATCTGGAGGAAACAGGAGATGCCCATCTGTAAAGTAAACCATGAAATGGTCTCGACATCACAAACTATTTGGCCTGATTCTGCAGCTGACTTCTGCTGTTGGCCAAAGTCACAAGGTTTTCATTTTTCTTTCTTTTTCTTTTTTTAAAAATGCAGTAATTCTTTCTGATTATAATTCAAGCCTCAGCTGCATGATGTAAAAACCTTACTGAATGCTGTAATGTATTTTTCAGCAAAACAGTTTAGATGGAAGGGCAAAGAAGTGCCAAGCGAGCTGGCATCCCTACAAAAGATAAAAGCATTTCGCTGTTTTCTTTGCAAAGATCTGATACGGGATCTCAACTGCTGCCATCCCTTTTCTCAGTCCAGGCTGCCTTATTATGTATGAGTATTGAGGGAGAGAAACTGAGCCGGTTAAAAGGGAAAGGACAGATTGGACAGATTGGAAAGGACAACATGCACCAAGGGAGCTGTGATGAGATCTGCAAGCTTAAGCAGTTCTACATGTGTTGTGGTGTTCAGAATGCTTAGGATTCTAGAGAGAACAGATTCCTATCTCTGCCTACTGAGGGTATATTCACTGGGTGTGCACTGAAGCCATCAGATATGAACCACAGGTAGGTAGAAGGAGCCTTGGGAGAGAATACCTGAATGTTCCAAAATACAAATGAAAGTTGATAAGAAAACGAATCTCACAGACACCTGGATGTGCTCACTGCTTAGGGAAGAAAAAGATGGACAAGGAAGCAGGAGGAATGGAGAGAAATGGGACCCACTATAGGAATACAGCTCACTAAAATATTTTGTTGATGCAGGAAAAGAGCTAATAGCAGCATCTGTGATTGTAATCCAGGGGGAGAAAAAGCAAATGATTTTATCAGAATCTCCATCTTGATGAAAGTGATCAAATTTTATATACATATGTTCTCTTAAATACTTTTTTCCACTTTTTTGAAACCATCATCTGGACTCATCATCATTATCTTGATATAGTAACAATAAGAACAAGATTTATTTGCCTTTTTTGCTTTTGCCTCTGCTTTAATCTTTGTTTTATAGATAATGGTGGCAGCATGCAACTCAGATAATACTGTACTGAGATAACCAAACACCAGATCTCATAACTGCACTCAGTGAAGGCTTATAGTCTGGTCTTGCCATTCTATGCATTCTCACTTTGGAGATAAGCACGCTTAGCGTAGTGTTAAAGATAGGATTTCTCTGGACTTCGATAGCAAGTTATGGAAGTCTGTAGTATTAATAACAGCCTCCTGTTATGTCACAATTAGATGATCTGTTTAACCTTAACAGAAGCTGCACCAGCAGAAGATGCTGATGGAATGGAGTCTGGAATTTCCTTATATTAAGATGCACCATCTCATGCTCATAACTTTTCAATGAGAGGTAGAAAGCTGAGATTAAATAATAATAATAATAATAATAATCATCATCATCATCATCATCATCATCATCATCATCATCATCATCATCATCATCTTTATTGTTATTGTAATAAAATGAAAAATTACAATGAAATTGGTTTGAGCGTTGTGCTAACATTTGCATCAGGTGGAATACAGACAGCAGCGACAACTATAACAGAAATCTCTCCAGGCAGATAAAATGGCCGACCAATGACAGTTGAGAATTCCACGTCTGCAGAACAGTGTGTATAAGCAACTCTACTGTTAGTACACCAGTTATTATGTGTGTAAATACACAGTCCTCTGTTAAGTCCTCAGGTCTACGACCGAGCCAGCAAGTCTGGTAAACTCTGAGTCACCGCATTCCGGAACGGAGCCGGCAGCTGCGTCTGATTAGCTAAGATGCAGCTGGCCGGATTCTGCCTAGAAAATAGATACAATGTTGCAGCTTGCTTGCTAAAAGGTTCCCCGCCTTAAAGCTGTATATAAGCAGCTGCAGACAGGGAAACCTTGCCAGTAATGATCCTAGTGTATTGTAAATAGTTGTGAATAAACGTTCCTGTTGTTTGACCATGCCTGAGTCAGAATCCTTTGTCTAATCCAACATCCACCACCTTTGCTTATACCTGAGTTGTTGTTTCTGTCAAAGCGATGTGTGGTACAGTTAGTTAGCTCCACAGACACATCCAGTACAAGTGGATGAAGCCAGGTCTCTGTGATGATCATCACACAGGAATGAGCTTATTCGCTGCCATCCATAGCTCTAGTTCATCGGTTTTGTGGACAAAGGATATAGAGTTGGTTAGGGAATGCTTGGTAATGCTGGTCTGTGAGGCTGCTTCCGTAACTGAACTAGCAAACCTGCTCTGCATCCCCGCTTCTGCTTCGGCTCTCTTCGCTGCCTCCTAGGCCAAACAACGATCCATGGAGAGCCTGGCCTGACCTTACTATGTCACTCGGTCTATTATGAGACTGCTGGAAGTTGCTGGTAATATTGAGTCGACTAGAAGATCTTTATCTTTAATAATAAGTTAATAATAACTTAATAACTCCCTGTGGGTATAGACTAGTTTTTGCCTAACTCTGCTGTGACACCAGGAGCTCAAAGCCGCTGTGCCTAAGCGCGCCGCCATCTTGAGTTAAAGAAAGAAAGAAAAAGTGTTAGGTTTAGATGGCACTGCATGCCTGTATTTCAGCCTTTGGCTTTTGTTATTAAGACATTAGAATGGGTGGCATCCAACTTCTTCATCCATCTCTCAGTCATTCTCTATTTTCATACATAAAACTGGATTTCCACTTAGTTCAACATAGGATATTACCCTCAACTGAAGCAAAATTTCCACTAGTGTTTGAAACCATTATCTAGATTCATCCAATCATCATCATGTTGATACAGTAACAGTAAGAACGGGGTTAATATTATCTCAATGATGGCTGGATGACACTATAAGTCACCCCTGGGAAAATGGCCTAAGTGCATGTAGAGCTAAAGCCAAGCTTTGCACCCAATGCAAAGTATGTTGTATCACTTCTGCAGAACATCATCACATTTCTAAAGTGAAGGCAGATATCTGTTGAAAAATAAGTTTCCCCATTTGAATAGAGCTCAAGTTTTTTAGTAAGATCATCGAAGATTATCAAACTCCATTGTTAATTATATTATACAGTTCAGTCTATCTACTCTAGAACAGGAGTCTCCAACCTTTGCAACTTTAAGTCTGAAGGACTTCAGCTCCCAGAATTCTCCAGCCAGCTTTGCTTTGCTTTGCTGCCTTCAGACTTAAAGTTGCAAAGGTTGGAGACCCCTGCTCTAGAAAGTCTTTCAGGAATTGTCCAAGATTTTTGGAGCAAGACTCCAAAATTACAGATACAGAATGAATTTAATTCAAGGACCTTGCTTCCCACTGCAGCTCTAATTATGAATTTTGACCTTCTAAAGAATTCCCATTACATACAACAGCTGTCACTGCCGTGTTTTTTTCCTTTTATTAGGCCACCCAAATTCATTCCATTACTTTTGAAAGAAGTAAAATTGACAATAAACTACCTTCCAAATTATTGTCAACCTGCAAGTTTGACTTCTTAAATTAGTCTCGCATTAACTTTTGTACTTCATTGCCATTTCTAGAAAAATGTCTAGGGAAAACATTTATTGCAACAGTGGGAAATTTAAAAATTCCCCAGATATTGTTGAACTGTTTCCTCAGGATCCCTGACTAGAGGTAAATAAAGAATTAGAATAAAGAATGATAGCTGGAAGCTGTAATTTGTAGTTAGGTGGGATATAGTTTTCTCCCCCCCTTCACAGTATAGTAGTCTGTTCAATTATGCAGTGCTTTTTAATGGTCCTCTCCATGTTTTTAAAACCATTGATAGACAAACCTTTAGGTGAATCTGAAGATACTGGTAGCTTCCACTAGTGATTTTTCTTCTATGAATAGACTGTGAACACACTGCTTAGTGACTAATGACCTACTTTGCATTTAAGAAATCCTGGGTTAAGCCCTGATATTTTCAGTCAAAATGATCAGATAGCCAGTGATGGGAAAGGATGGGTTTTTTTTCTGCATGAATCTCTGGAAAGCTTCTGTTAATTTGAAAAACTTGACTAGATAGACCATCTGACCAAGATAGTCCATCTTGTACCATGTTTCCCCAAAAATAAGACAGGGACTTATTTTCTTTTGACTCCTGAAATAAGCACTTGGCCTTATTTTTAGGGAGGTCTTATTCTTTTTGGGGTGTAGGAGGTGGTGAGTGTGGTCCCCTCATGGCTGATGCTGTGTTGCAATATTTTCAGGGAGGGCTTATTTTCAAGGGAGGGCTTATTTTAGTGCATGCCCAATTGGGTTTATTATCCGGAGAGGTCTTATTTTCCGGGAAACAGGGTAATAAAAGATGCTGCTGCCTAGAATTAATCTCCTGGGCAGATTTTTTTTAAAAAAGTTCATTGTATAAATGGATGGAAGAAAAAATACTGACACCTGACTGCTGGGAAAGGTTGATAAAGAAGGTAGGAAATAAGAACCTACTGAGTAGCAATTTGACAAACCTACAAATGCAGCCAGTATGTAAAGCTTAAAAAGGCAATGTATACTTCTACGATTATTTTTTTAAATGCTTGCATTTCAGATTACACCGACCTTAGTACTTTTCACTTAAACTAGGCTATATGCTATTTGCTTTTCTTTATCTTCCTCTTGTGTGCCATAATATCGTGGACTGCTAAAGCAGCGATCAAACATATCTTGGAGTTCTTCTCTATGGGGCATTTTTATCAAGCATTATTATGTCTGACCAAAATCATGGCGTTTTTGCTTGAGACCATAAGATTATGCTAATTGAGGTGGGCACGTAGTGACAGAGTTAGTGGCACTCTAATAGTGAATGGTTGCTTTTCCTGTATGTGCTCAGTGCAGGTGGAAGCTGGGAAAATAGGTGGAAGCTGGTGCATAAGAGCATCAGTGTGCCTACCATCCCTGTCCTAATAGTCCCTTGTATTTGTATACACTTCATGTATTTTTTAACTATGTATATACATTTATCTGTTATCTAATTCATGCTTGATGAAATAAATAAATAAATAAAATTAAATAAAAATAGAGAAGCATAAACTACAAGCATTGAGATCATAGGGACCTGACCAATTTCTATGCAAATGTTGCCAGTACTCATCTGCTAATTCCCACCAAGCAAACAACAACAAAAAAACACCAATAGATGTTGCCTCTACATCAAGGAAGACCCCCAATAAGATTGCTCCATTGGTACTGTTGGGAAATTCTGCCCATATATTTCACATAATGTAGTGGAGCTTCTACCACGCCCTAAAAATGAGACATTCAGCAATGTGCTTCTGTAGTATTTTTTTTTATTTTTTATTTTATTAAATTTATATCCCGCCCTTCTCCTTGTTAGGACCCAGGGCGGCGCACAGGGATGTTAAAATACATACAAAATATAAAATATATGAAATTTAAAATACTTATTTTAATAAATAAACCCTGCGCTAAAACCAAATTAAAATCCCAAGTTTAAAAACTATCTAATGGTCAGTGTGGAGGTTACGCTAGGCCGGCTAGGTGAAATAGGTGTGTCTTCAGACACTTGCGGAAGAGGCGGAGGTCGGAGATGGTGCGGAGTTCAGGGGGTAAGTCGTTCCAGAGGACTGGGCCCGCCACAGAGAAGGCTCTCCCCCTGGGTGTCGCTAGTCGGCATTGTCCAGCCGACGGCACCCTGAGGAGGCCCTCTCTGTGGGAGCGTATCGGTCTAAGAGATGTATGGGGCAGGAGGCGGTCTCGCATATAACTAGGCCCCGAGCCATGGAGCGCTTTAAAGATGGTCGTTAAAACCTTGAAGCGCACCCGAAAGACCACAGGAAGCCAGTGCAGCTCGCGCAGGATAGGTGTTATGTGGGAGTGTCTAGGCGCTCCCGTAATCACCCGCGCGGCTGCGTTCTGGACTAGCTGCAGCTTTCGGGTGCACCTCAAGGGAAGCCCCATGTAGAGAGCATTACAGTAGTCGAGTCGAGAGGTGACGAGTGCTTGAGTGACTGTGCGTAAGGCCCCCCGGTCCAGTAAGGGGCGCAATTGGCGCATCAGGCGAACCTGATGAAACGCCCCCCTGGCCACGGCTGCCACATGATCTTCCATAGACAGCCGGGAATCCAGGAGGACACCCAAATTGCGCGCCCTCTCCACGGGGGCCGGTGTTTCGCCCCCAATGGCCAGAGTTGGAATAATCTGGCTGAACCGAGGTGCCGGAAGCCACAGCCACTCAGTCTTGGACGGGTTGAGCCTGAGTTTGTTACCACCCATCCAGATCCGTACGGCTTCCAAGCACCGGGACATAACCTCGACGGCATCGTTGGGGTGGTCTGGGGTGGATAAGTACAACTGAGTATCATCAGCGTACAGATGATATCCCACCCCAAAACCACGGATGATCTCACCCAGCGGCTTCATATATGTGTTGAATAGGAGGGGCGAGAGGACCGACCCCTGAGGAACCCCACATATGAGGGGTCTCGAGGCCGACCTCTGCCCCCCTGTCAACACATATTGCGACCGACCAGAGAGGTAGGATGAGAACCACCGCAGAACGGTGCCTCCCAACCCCAACCCCCCCAGTCGGCGCAATAGTCAAGAAAAGGAGAGAGTTCCTTTGTGGGGAACTCAACCATGATCATGGAACAATAAGAATCTTTCCTTTGGGATAAATAGTTAATACTCTCATCAGCACCAAGTTTCATTGGGCTGAGTAAATTCTCAAACTGAAAAAAAATTCAGCTGAACCTGTCTTTTACACTGATATTTCAAATAAAATTAGGTTGCCTTCAATTTACCTTGGCATATGTACAGTCACTTTAAAATTAAAAGTTGAGTTGAATTTTCAAGCAATCAGTTTAATTATTTGAATGACAAATGCAATTTGATTTCTCTTGTGTGAGTAATACTTTCTAATAGAAGCGACTCTTTAAATCAAACCTGCGATCTAAACCAGATCCTGGCTGATTCACATATCCATAGTGATTCAAGCAGGCACATCCGTTCCCACGCCCACATTTTTATTCAAATCTAATCAATTCTGTGCAATGATTCAAATTCCAATGCAAATTGACTTGAGCCGCCACATTGAAAATCCAAATAGAATGTACTTGGTTTACTGAATCTCAAATTCAGATTGGATCTTGGTTGTTTCATTAGAAACAGATGTGTCACAAGGATGGGCACATTGGTTGCATAGTGAGTTGCCACCCTGGGAAAAGTTGCAGGTATTTAATGCGACTTTGATAAAAGATAAAAGTCAGATGGCCAATGTACTAACTGAGCAAAGTGCAGGCACACGGATCCCAGGAATTCTTTATTGCTTATTACTGATTAGTTATATACAGAATACTCCTTATTGCTTATTATTGCTTAGTTATATATGTACAGTTTCCACATTATCACAATCAGTGGTGGGTTTCTAACCAGTTTACTACTGGTTCACTGAGCACACGCTTTGCGTGTGCATTTTTGCTTTGCTCACGCGCATAATTAAGCAAAAATTGGTCAGAAAAAAAAAGAAAACAGCTGAGAAGCAGTAATTCAAGCTGCCACCCCAGATCACCTGGGCTTCAGAAACTGGAATAAAGGTAAGTATAACCCAGGGGCAGGCAGGTGGGCTCACTTAAAAAAAAGAGAGAACTGATTCACTCTCTGTTTGAAGGCAGTACTACTGGTTCAGGAGAACCAGTCCGCTTGTGCGCGCATGTGCACAGTTCAATCAAAATTGTTCTGCACATGTGCAGAACTTAAAAACAAGATGGCACCGCCAATGGCGCCGATCAGGGAATCAGTTTGGGGCATAGCAGGCCTGGGTCGCTGCTGGTTCCAGAAACTCATGCCGCCATAGCACTACCGGTTCAGCTGAACTGGGCCGAACCGGTAGGAACCCACCTCTGAACCAACCTCTGATCACAATAAAGTAAATAGTCTCAAAATCTTATGATACAAGTTTCAATGCAAATCAATGGGTGGCCAAAAAAAAAAAAGAGTTGGAAAGAAAAGGAAGAGTTAAAAAATGCAAGATAGATAATCACGAGGGGAAAGGGAATGTGAAATTTAACAACTATATAGATAGAGAAAACAAATAACTCCACACTGTCTTCTTCATCTCACTTCTGACATAAAATCCATCATTTTCAGTGGCCATTACTATTCGATCAGTATTTAAAGGATGGAATACTTACTAATACTTACCTCACTAAACTTTAGGAGGGATGATACATGTAGATATTTCTTTGAATGTGTTAATAAAAAGTGGGATATAATTTTTATAAGTGATAAAGTTATATTTCCCTTCCTTAAAAATATCTGCTTGCTATGCTTTGCCATCAAACATTTTTAACTGTTAAAATGCATACTATAGAAAAACTAAGGCTTAAATGTACTGGTATATTAATACAAGTCTTCATTATTACTTTAAACCTTACAAGTATTACAATTACTATAACTGGGCTGCAACTGTCAAGATTGTCATTAAAGAGATACTGTAAAAAAAAAAAAAATTCTGCCATCTATTGAAGGTTTGGATATTTGCAACCCAGGTGCTGTAGCCCTAACAAGAATGCTAGCAATAATTAACATCAAATGCAAATATTGCCATTGAACAGGTTTTGTTATTGAGCTTGAACCTACTAAGATAAAACAAGGCACCTTTGTATAAATAAATTCAGTTCTTTCTTAGTGTATGAAATGTGGATCTCTCCTGGTACTGGAAGCCTGTAGAAAGAGCATAATGCATCTGCAGATTGTTGGACGTTTAAGAATTTGGATTCAATGATACCTTTTCTCCAACATCATTCTCCATGAATTTGTCTGATATTTTGGGAAAGTATTTGAGCTGGCGTGGTGGAAGAGCAGGGGTGGTTTCTGGCAGGCGCTATTGCTGGTTTGCTCATGAGCCGGCTGCATGCCACTTGATGCACACTCTGCCCACGCGTATGCACAGTGCAATAAAAATTGTTCTGCACATGCGCAGAAGTGAAAAGCAAGATGGCGCTGCCTATGGCGCCGCCCAGAGAACCAATTTGCGGGCGTGGCAGTTCCAGCGACCCAGGCTGCCAAACCACTACCGGTTCGGCCAAACCGGTCCAAACTGGTAGGAACCCACCACTGTGGAAGAGCCATGGTGGATGGAAGAATCAGATGGCTTTACCTTGAAATATTGAAAAGGGATGTCACAGGGAAGAGGGTCGTGGCCTGTTTTCTACCATCCAGTATTCAAGACGTGAAATGATGGTCTTCAATCACAGGAAGAAAGATTCCAATTGAAAGTTAAGAAAAAATGTGCTAACCGTAGCTAGCTTCCCCCCCCCCCGCAAAAAAAGGATTGTTCAGCATCAGAAACACAAGGTCCAATTATTCAGTGATTTGCAGAATTGATACATATAGCTCAACCATGGATGCCTATAAGGAATCATGGTATGAATGTATATAGATATGTCATAAGTTTGTATATGTATAGACAGTATTGTTTCCCTTTTTAATCTTTTTTCTTTGTAATTCTGTGCATTATTTTTCTTGATATTTTTTAAAAATACTGAATGCTAAAAATATTTTTTAAGAATTACTAATAGTATGCACGTACGTACGAATAGTATGTATGTGCTAATAGTGTGTATTATCATGGAAAACTGATGTCCTTCCATTCATCGGATCTGGTAAAACAGCCGCCTGCCAAGGATCTATTTATCTACATTCCTACAATGAACAGAGGACTGGATTTCATGACCTAAATGTTTCAGCAGAGGTGGGTTCCTACTGGTTCAGCTGAGTAGTTAGTAACCCGGCCTGCCATGCCCCTGAACCGGTTCTGTTGGCGCCGGCACCATTTTGATTTTCGTTTCTGCGCATGCATAGAACAATCTTATTTGCAAAAATGTTTTTTCCCCCCTTTTCTAATGTTGTACGCATGCGCAGACATTTTTAGGTGCAAATGCATGTTTTGCTATTTTGGTGTCTTATCAACCCAATACATCTAGCGGTAAATAAATAATTCATATTTTAATTATGTAGTTTGCTCTGATTAGTCTATTCTGCTGCTAATTTTGATCAATTATATGTTTTGAATTAATGGTTTTGCTACCAATTCTCCTTTGTTAAAAATCTGAAATTTCCTTTGTGTTTTGTGTGAATGTATATGTCCCTAATAAAAAGGGAGATTTTTAAACTGCACATTTTTGTCAAAATATTAGCAATTTTACAATTTCTCCCATTCAATCATTTTGCAAATACTATATAAAGAACAGGATATTTTACAACCTGAGAAGACCAACAACCGCAAATTTAATTTCTTCACTGGGGTGTATCCCATTTATGCTTTTTATCATATTTTCTTACATCAGCAGGGAACTAATTGCAGTTTTGTTTGCTTTTCATTTGGTCTGTTTGGGCCCTCTTTACGGTATGTTTGAGGGCAATTTCTCTGTTATTTGCTGCCTTCCTTTAAAGAGCTGATTTGTTTGAAAAGTGGCTGATGTCTGTTTGCAGAGCCTTACAGGGACAGATTTATAGCCTTATGTGATACGATCAAACAAATAATGTCCTAAGACCAAGGCTGCTCTTGCTACTGTAAAGGCTATATATCTATATCTATATCTATATCTATATCTATATCTATATCTATATCTATATCTATATCTATATCTATATCTATATCTATAAGATATAGATCTCATATATGATCTAAAGATCTCATATATGAGAGTTGTTGTTGGCATTATGGGGATATATTTTTTTAATCAAGATTCAAGTAGGACATGATATATTTTGAATGGAAATGAATGATATCTCAGTGGATATGGTCACCCATGGGTGAGACATGTATCTCCTTTATATGTTGAAAGAACCTTAATAGAATCTCAGGAATCATCCTCATTTTCTGCCAGGTAATAAACCTGTATGAGATGGCTCAGCTTTCTTTCTGTGAGGCTAGTTCTTGCTATGTGATTATTCTTACTTTCACCTTTCTGGATTCACAGACCTTCCTTCTAAGCGTTCAGTAAGGTGGTAGACTTCATATCTACCAGATCTTGATCTGGCTACTTTCCAAGAACACAGAATCATTTTGCTGGAAGGGACCTCAGATTAAGGCAAGAGATGTAACACCATCCTGGTGAAATAGTTATCCAGTGATGGAGCACCCACAACTCTGGGGGACAAGCTATTCATGGGGGATTAATTATCCTCATGGTCAGAAAATTTCTCCCTAGTTTTAGGTTGGACCTGTCTTTAACAAGCTTCCACCTATTATTTGTTGTCCTGGCCTCTAGTGCTTTGAATCCCCTCTATTGTGTGACAGCCCCTCAAGTTCAGGAAGACAGCTATAATGTTCCCCCTAATCTTTCTCTTTGATATCTAGACATATCTAGCTTCCTCAGACTTGTGTTGGCTTTAATCAAAACATATGGATTTCAATGTCTGCAATTTTAAGTAATGCCCATGCCTGATGAGGAATACTAGAAAATTAAATTTAGCAGCTTGAAAGATGACCAGGCTGGGAGAGACTGTTAATGGTCTGTAGATTCTCATCTCTAATGTTATGAATACAGGTAAAAGTGTTTTATTAATTTACTAGCTGTTCCCGGCCATGCGTTGCTATGGCCCAGTCTGGTTAAATGGCCAACCAATCTGTGTGTAGATCTATAACTGCACACACAAACACGTACACACAACCACCGTATAACGTCCTACCTACCTACCTACCTACCTACCTACCTACCTACCTACCTACCTACTGTATTTCTCCCTCTCCCTCTCTATCCACCTACCTACCTACCTACCTACCTACCTACCTACCTACCTACCTACCTACCTACTGTATTTCTCCCTCTCCCTCTCTATCCACCTACCTACCTACCTACCTACCTACCTACCTACCTACCTACCTACCTACCTACCGCATTTCTCCCTCCCTCTCTCTATCCCTATAGCTGCCTACCTACCTACCTACTGTATTTCTCCCTCTCCCTCTCTATCCACCTACCTACCTACCTACCTACCTACCTACCTACCTACCTACCTACCTACCTACCTACCTACCGCATTTCTCCCTCCCTCTCTCTATCCCTATAGCTGCCTACCTACCTACCTACTGTATTTCTCCTTGAATCTTATGGACAGAGTATTGTATGTCATAAAGGATGATATAATACCTGTGGCCCACTGCTCTCTCTGTATCCATCTACCTACCTTTTTTTACAATTTTTTACATTTCTGTTGCGTGTACTTGGCACAGGTGTGACATCTACACAATCTCTATATATCATTGGTGCCGTATTTGAAAGTAACGTTGTATGAAAATTTGGAAGCGATCGGTGCAGTACTTTCAGAGATTAGCGGTTTTGAACAAACTTTTGTTACATTTTTATTTATATAGATTGTATGCAGCTAGAAAAGCAATAATACCTTAACTTCAAGATAAAGGATGTCTTCAGAAAGGCATCTTTTATCTAAAAGTTAAAAAGAAGTATAAAAATAGGCTTAAATCAAAAAATTCAGTTCTGGAATTCTGAGTGTTTGTAGTGGACTCACGCATATTTTGGAACTGAACAATATGTACAGGTTGTCCATGATGAAAAATGTGCAATGCTTTCTGTAATCACTCCCGAAGAAAAAGTAATTACAGTGCATGGCATTATAGCTGTTAAAGAAGAATGATCTATGACCCTTCCATGGTTTTGCCTTCACAAGAAAAATGGAATTTGAAAGCTAACATGGGTACCCCTAATCCCTGCTTTGAAGACTCCCAACACAGTAAGTAGCTGACAAGTCAAAGACTGTGATTTAAGACAATCATTAACTTTGAACAAGTGAGAGGTCAGCTGGGAGGCAGAGCAAGTGTGAAGTGGCGCTATGCAACATCAAATGTGCATCAGCTTTTGCATGGCATGCCAAAGGTTGCACTTAATTGGGTGAAGCCAAATCAAGTTTTCAAAGAGGATATAAAAACTACAATAGATACCTTAAGCATCTACAGGACTTAAAATACACTGTTGGCCTTTACAACCATTCAACCAAGTGGTGGGATTCAACTGGTGAAACAACCGGTTCACTGAGCACGCACTCAGTGCATTTGAAAACTTCTGTTGCAGCCCTAGTGAGTAAAACAGCTGAGGCATGGCTGCCACACCAATCAGCTGGGCTTCAAACAAAGGAAATATAGGTCAGTATAGTGCAGGGGTGGGTAGGCCCACCTGATCGTCAGAGCTACCGGATCACCCAAACCGGTTAGAACCAGCTTAATCACACCCCTGATTCAACTCCTCCAAAGACGAGCAACACAAAACAGTTTTGCCTTTTTCTTTGCCAAAAGCAGGGGCTGCTCTCTCTCTCTCTCATGCATTTGTAATAGAAGGAGTTAACACTGAGAAATTCAATTCCTTACTAATAGGTTCTCCTACTCCATGATGAGAATGAAATAAGCCCACTGCAATCAATTGTCTGGATATATGTATGTATGTATGTATGTATGTATGTATGTATGTATGTATGTATGTATGTATGTATGTATATATATATATATATATATATATATATATATATATATATATATATATATATATATATATATATATATATATATATATATATATATATTAGATTTTTTAAGGGCTGAAAATAAAGAGACCAGGATGGATCCATTTTAGGCTTATTAGCCTTCTTCAGCTGGCCATACTCATTCTACTGGGATTTGAACCGGTGTCCTCCAGCATATGAGGCCTGAAATGGATCCATCCTGGTCTCTTTATTTTCAGCCCTTAAAAAATCTAACACACACACACACACACACACACACACACACACACACACATACACACACACACACACACACACATACACACACACATATATATATTACTCACTGCTAATCTGACATAGCTCTATTGTATAGTATGGTGGAGAGTTCATATCTCGTTGTTGTGCTGTTTACCATGAGAAATTCACATACAGCGGGTAAGATGTGATTAGTGGTACTTTAAACCAAGATGTTATTATTATGGTGGATCAACTATGACAACAAAATACTATCGGACTCGACTTCCGGTTTTCATAGGCGACGGATGTGTTTTGCTACTCGTCCGCTGCTTGCTCTCCTGGTGCCCCCCCCCCCCGGGGCACAGGGGGTTCTGGAGGAATCCCCTGCTGTAAGGGCGGCTTGCTGGAGACCCCCAACCAGGCGGCGGCCGGTGGGGTGTCCTTCCAGCCTTGCCCCAGGAGCCGGGAAGCAGAAGGGGGGGGCTTTGCCCTTTCGCTGATGGATCCCGGAATCAAATGAAGAATTAGGAAGCTGGCTGAAGTGACGGAGATGGATGGTTTTCCCTAATCTCCTGGTCTGCAACTGAGGAACAAGCGAGTACTGTGAGTTTTTACTTTCAATCAACTTTAAATGGAGAATGGAGGGGGGCGTTTATTGGTTTAACCCCCCCCCCTTGGAGCAAAGGGGCAGCTGAATAAGTTCTGTCCAGGAATGGGGAGAAAGAGGGGATTAATTTGCCGTCCGAAACAACAATAGCAAAAAAAATTTTTGTATCTATACAATCGCAGTTGCAACATTATATCGTGGAATCTTTTTTCAACAATAAAATGAAACTTTCACTTTTCTTCCTGTGAGGAGGCGAGGCAAAATGGCTCCTCTTTGTTCCCGATCGGAAAACTTTCTTTTATTCACGAACTTTTCCTTTGGCATCTGAGATCTTAAAACTTTAAATTTTTATTTCAACTCCTCCTCAGGAAACCTTTGGTATCTCCCCCCAATACGTGGACACCAAGATTTGGATAATACAGTCCTTTCTTCTTGGTTTTATATACTTCTTAGACTGAACTTTTATCTGAACTGCTCTGATAGGCTGCCCGCCTTTTCGACGCCATTTCTTCTACTAATTAGAACTTACAATCGGGACAATGGCTTCTAAAAAACCACCTACTGGAAAGTCTTTTTCTGCTCCATCTTCAGCCCACTCCAGTCCAGTTATGCAGCAGACAAAGATTACTGCATTACTGCAGAAAGAAGCGACTAGTGAGAGCGCCCAGGAATTGCCAACTAATGAGATGCTTCAGGACATAATGAAAAATGTGCATGAAATCTGAAAAAACTTGACAAACCTAAAAATAGAGCTGTTGGAAACACAAAAAAGTACAATGGATAACAAACAAAAAATTGAGGCGTTAGAGGGAGGATCAGCTGAGATGAGGGAAGAGGTAAAGAAAATTCGGAAGGAAAGCTCAGAACTAGGAGGTTATATGACAAAAATAGAGTTTGAAAGAATGTCTTTTTTTCTCAGGTTCCAGAACATACCAGAGACAGAGGGTGAAGATCTTAAAGATCTTATGAGCGCAATTTTAGCAGATTATATTAAAAGAAATAAAGAACAACTCTGGTGGGATATGGACCTGGCTTATAGAATTAACTCAGCATATGCTAGAATAAATAATGTACCAAGAGAGGTTCATATTAAATTTCTAAGGAAATCCACAAGGGATGAGATATTGAGGGCCCAGAGTGGAGGGCCCTTGAAGTATCAAGAAAATGAAATTACCATTTTGAAACAAATTCCAAAAAAAATTAGAGAAATAAGAAGGAAATATTCCTTCTTGTCCAAAAAATTATATAAAAAAGGAGTTTGGTTCAAATGGTTACTGCCAGAAGGAATGTTGGTCTTCTGGGAGGGAGGTAGAATCAGAGTTAAACATTAGGAGAGGCAGAGGCCTTTCTTCAAAAGCACTCTTCACTCCCAGGGGACGAGGATGAGGGAACGGGGGGGGGCATGGCCCCGCCCGTCGACGGGAAGGGAGACGAAGAATCAATAGCAAAAAGACTTAGATCTCAAAAATGATTTTATTTGAAATTTTTACTGTGATTGTTGAAATTAGATGGCAATGGAAAACAGGATTGAATGTATGAATTATACAATGTAAAATATATGTATGTTTGTCCTTTACTATTTTTAAAAAAAATTGTATTTGTATGAAGTTTTGGGAGGACCACCACCTCCAACATGGAAGCCACTAAAATGTTATATTCACCCTATATCCCTTTTCCTATGTATATTTTCAAAAACCAATAAATTGCTTTTTCAAAAATACTATCATATATTCATCTTGGTTCCACATAGGGTGATCAGACTCTAATGCCCCAGGAGAAAGAAGTGGGTTGCCAAAATCTTCGTCTGATCAAGGAACTACATATCTTTGTCACTTAATCCCTCAATAATCTTTTGCACAACAGGCAATAGCTCTATTTCATAAGTTTCCTTTCTTTTTATAGACAGGAAATGCCTCTATTCATTCCCCAGATAAAATATGACCAACAACCTCAACAGCAGATGTATCTGTATATCTTTAGTCTTCTCTAATGTTAAGGAAACAAGATGTGAAAATCTCATTTAACTGGAGATAATCTGTCCATTTTCCAGGATTCTTTATGGCCTCAAATACTCCAAAAGGGAGCGTTTTCTTCCTGTTCTTCTGAACATGATATTTTAATGCCACTTTCCCCAATTTGATGTCTAGCATTCAACTACAATTCCCATCAAGAGCAGCTGGATAAGGCAATGAGAACCGTAATTCCTTGTCTCTGGAGGACAAGCCAAAAAGGCTGTTTAAACACAAATCTTGTGCAGCTGTCATATGGATGTGATAGTTTTTGGATCCCAGGCATATTTCATGCAATTTGTGCACCTTTGCTAGAGAAAATGAACAGCTGTATTTTGTATCTGGGAAAATCCAATCATCCATCCGTGTTTCATTTAAAAGGCAAGCATAATTTTTGTATAAGCGAAATGCTTGCTCAGCATGTATGACAACACTAACTACTTCTACTTCCGAACTTGTTCTGAGTTCTTGGTGGAAGAGCAAGACATAATCCCACACCACTGCACTGAGCTGGACAGCCTTGCAAAATGATATATGAGTGCACCCCAAACTCTCCCTTCCTTCTTGGAATGGTTCTGTCAAGCGATAGAAAGACTGTTGTTAAAAATCACTTTTAAAGTAAGAATTCCTGCATTCCAAAGTACCGATGAGTTGCGAATCCATTGACGGTGTCCATTTTCCTGTCTGAGTTCATGGGGACCTAACCCTAACCCTAAGTGGATTTTCCCCCCTATGGGATTTTCCCATGTATTTTACACGGAGGCATAGATATCACGGGTTGGAAAATTCATCCCCCTCCTAACCATACCGTTGAGATGCGAATCCAATGGCTGTGTCCATTTTCCTGTCTGAGTTCATGGGGACCTAACCCTAACCCTAGAGAAGCACAGTTAAAAATGCTAACAATGTATTTTGTGAAAAAGAGAAAGGGATCTGAAAGTGGGATACAGCATTCAGTTACTGATTTGCTGGTGTTTCTCTAGAGTTCTGAATTCACAACTACACAAATATATACACGTGAACATTGTTTTGATATCTGTAAAGATCTAAAAAACAAACCAACCCCAAATAGCTGCTAGATCCATATTTCAATTCGATTTAGAAGTTTTGGAAGATAGGTTGATCTGGAAAACTCCTACGGGGAACTCCATATATTTGGACTTCCATGGTCTCTTATCAGCCAGCATAGAAAGAAACTGTGGAATTGTAGCTCTAAACACTGGATTGGTAATCACACTGCCTACACCCTTTTCTTAGGCAAAGTTCTCACAATAGCTAACAATTAATAGCAATACCATCAAGCAAAAATAGAGTACCACATTAAACATATTTTACTTGAGAAATATATAAATCAAAAGAGAAAAAAACTAATGTCATGAATAATTCTGTTTTGGCCGACAGCAGTCTGTTAAGTTCTGCACTTCCTGCCATGTTAAGTGGGTCCGTTTCAGTCCCGCAACCCTCCCAACCAACAGGGCTTCCCTTCCCTTCCTTCCCCACAGGGATCCTTCCCCCGAATGTCAACCCTGAGACGACCCATTGGATGCTTGCCATTTCGGGAGCTGACACAATCATCCAATGATTTGAATTAAACTAATAAGTCCACTATGCACAAAATAAGCTTTGTATGCCAAAGGTTATAGGCTGCTTCTGTTCAATCATGTCTGATTCTTGGAGCCTGCCTGAACAAGTCCCTGCAGTTTTCTTGACAAAGTTTTTCAGAAGTGATTTGCCATTGTCCTCTTCTTAGGGCTCTTAAGTTCATCCAGTTGGCTTTGTGGCCACAACTAGACTCACAGTTTCCTGGTTTCTAGCCTGATACCTTAACCACTACATCAAACTGACACTAATCTTAGTTAGATAAGCATTCACTTTTATCACAAAAGCAGGGAACAAGCTAAAAGATGACTTCCTTATTTATTATGTAAATAATAATATGATAAGTTTTTTCACAAGAAATTCAGATCTACTGCACCTTCAGATAGGCAATAACTTATCCAAGGCTATCTTTTATCAGCAAACTAGAGAAAGTTCACCAGGACGCCTTAAGTTCTTTGAAGAAAGATTGAATGGAAATTGCTAATCTGTTTCATATTTCATAGATGAAAGTAATTGTCTGAACTGCATCATAATAGAAACTGGAAGCCAACACAAACTGCAACGGTATGCATTTGAAATATGTTAACCACACTTGGTATGGTAAACCAGCACACTGGATTCCAGTTGGACCTTACAATTTAGTCTGAAGCCTTGTGCCAAGAAGTGAAGCAATAAATGAAGCTCTGTTAGGAGATAAAATATTTGCTACTGAGTTTTTCTTTGAGTTTTCTCACAATAGAGAGTTCTCTATTATTCTGTAATGGTGATGCCAGCCTAGGAAACCTGAGTTCAAGTGGGAAAGTTTTATTTCCTGGAGGCAGAGAAAAAACAGGAAAGGAAAACTTCCAGTTCCATGATAAAGTAAGGGGACAATGACTTTCCTGTATTATAAAACAGTGAGCTCAAAGAGAAAGTGTTATCATGGATAAATGCTAAATACCTTCCAGCAAGAATAAAGGCAAAACAGACTAATACAATGGTTTTCCTCAACCTGTGGCCCCTGTCATTACAGGGGGTATGCAACGGCTGGAAGAAATGTTAGGATTTAAATCTTGAGTCTTGGTGGTCTGTGGCCACAAAATATATTTAAAAGGTTGAGAACCACTGGTCTAATATATTAAAAAAGCATGACGATCAGTTAAAAGCAGGGAATTGCTGCGGTCACTCAGGGACTTACCTACAGGCAGTTTCTCTAGATCAGGAGTGTCAAACTCAAGGCCCGGCGGCCAGATTTGGCTTAAGGGGTGCTTAGATCTGGCCCACAGGACCACCCTGGAAACAGGGAAGGACTGGTCCAGGGTGCCTCTGCCAGTGAAAACGGAGCTCATGGGGGCCCCATGTGGCCCTCCTGAGCTCCATTTTCAGAGGGAGAGGGTTGCAGGAGGTCCTTGCAGCCAAAAATGGAGCTTGGAAAGCCCGTTTTTACTGGCAGAGCCATAGGCACCCCCAACATGAGCGACGTCGAGCTGGCCACACACACCCTCTCCCTCCCGAGGTCAAATACAACTCTGATGTGGCCCTCAATGAAATCGAATTTGGCACCCCTGCTCTAGATACTTTTATTCTTTAATATGGTGATCTGATGGATGGGCCTGACGATTTCCAATTAAAATGCACTGGGCAGCTTTCCTATTTTTTCCTCCATAAAAATGGAAGAAATGGCAGATCATGTAGGTAGGACAACAAAATTATTTAAATTTTTTGCAAAAGATGTGAGGCCAATAAATTGGCTGGGAAATTATGAGAGTTGAAACTGACACATCTTAAACATTGCTATGTTGGAAACCAATTTCGTTCTATTTATTTTGTACAATGACAATAAAGACTATGCTATACACTGGTCTTAAATGAGTTTTTATTGATCCCTGTCTGAAGCTCTGGAAAGAGTCTACTGAGCCCTATTGTTTGTCTATAAATACTGAGGTAGGAGGATCAGATTCATTTCCCTCACTATAATTATTTATTTATTTATTTTATTTATTTATTTTTCATATTTATAACCCGCTCCCATCTCACAACAAGGGACTCGGGGCGGCGAACATAGAATTAAATCAATAAATACAAAATACAATACATAGATATTAGATGCCTGTGTTGTAACCGTTTTTAAAACCCTCGTTTATAATTGGCGGTGCTGGGGTTACGCAAGGCCGGCTAGTTGGAAGAAGTGAGTCTTAAGACATTTGCGGAAGAGGCGGAGGTCAGGAATGGTGCGGATTTCAGGGGGCAGGTCGTTCCAAAGGGCCGGCCCTGCCACAGAGAAGGCCCTCCCCCTGGGCGCCGACAGTCGACATTGCCCAACCGACGGCACCCTGAGGAGGCCCTCTCTGTGGGAGCGTGTCGGTCCCAGGGATGTATGGGGCAGGAGACGGTCTTGCAGATAGCTAGGTCCCGAGCCATGGAGCGTTTTGAAGATGGTCGTTAGGACCTTGAAGCGCACCCGAAAGACCACAGCAAGCCAGTGGAGCTCGCGTAGGACAGGTGTTATATGGGAGTGTTTAGGCGCTCCCGTAATTATCCGTGCGGCCGCGTTCTGGACTAACTGTAGTCTTCGGGTGCACTTCAAGGGAAGCACCATGTAGAGAGCATTGCAATAGTCAAGTCGAGATGTGACGAGTGCTTGAGTGACTGTGCGTAAGGCTCCCCGATCCAGTAAGGGACGCAATTGGCGCATCAGGCGTACCTGATGGAATGCCCCCCTGGCCACGGCCGCCACCTGGTCTTCCATAGTCAGCCGGGAGTCCAGGAGGACACCTAGATTGCGTGCCTTCTCAACAGGGGCTGGTGTTTCGCCCCCAATGGCCAGAGTTGGAATAATCTGGCTGAAACGGGGTGCCGGAAGCCACAGCCACTCAGTCTTGGACGGGTTGAGCCTGAGTTTGTTACTACCCATCCAGATCCGTACAGCCTCCAAGCACCGGGACATAACCTCGACGGCATCATTGGGGTGGTCCGGGGTGGATATGTACAGCTGGGTATCATCAGCGTACAGATGATATCCCACCCCGAAACCACGGATGATCTCACCCAGCGGCTTCATATATATGTTGAACAGCAGGGGCGAGAGGATCGACCCCTGAGGAACCCCACATAAGAGGGATATAGAAGTCGACCTCTTCCCCCCCGTCAACACATATTGTGACCGACCAGAGAGGTAGGACGAGAACCACCGTAAAACGGTGCCTCTCAGCCCCAACCCCCCCAGTCGGTGTAATAGGATACCATGGTATCAAAAGCCGCTGAAAGGTCTAATAGGACCAGGATAGAGGAAAATCCTCTATCTCGTGCCCTCCAGAGATCATCGACCAATGCGACTAATGCCGTCTCGGTACTGTGCCCGGGTCGGAAGCAGGACTGGCGCGAATCTAGATAGTCAACTTCATCCAAATGTCGTGGAAACTGTTGGCCACCACACTCTCAACAACCTTCACTAGAAAGTGGAGGTTGGAGACGGGACGATAGTTTTCTAATAATGCCGGATCCAGGGACGGCTTCTTGAGGAGGGGCCTCACCACCGCCTCTTTCAAGACGGTAGGTAAGGACCCCTCACTCAGAGATGCGTTGACAATGCCCTGAAGCCAGCCTCGTGTCGTCTCCCAGGATTCCAGTACAAGCCAGGAGGGACACGGATCCAGTAAACATGTGGTGGCCCTGAGTCTCTTTGACAGCTTGTCCATATCTTTGATAGTAACAAAGTCAAACTCCTCCCACAATGGTGTCTCAAGAGCTGCTTTGGCACTCTCGACAGGGCTATTGACAATGGAGGGTAACTCGCTTCGAATCCGAGTGATTTTCTCCTGCAGATAAATCCCAAATTCCTCTGCTCGACCCTGTAAAGAGGCTTCCCGCGGCCTCTGTTGGAGGAGGGAGCGGGTTACCTTAAACAGGGCGGCAGGGCGGTTTTCTGCGGATGCAATAAGTGTGGCACAATATTCACATTTGGCCAGCCTTATTGCCACTAAATAAGTCCTAATGTGGTCTCTTATTAGTGTTCGGTCGGATTCAGAGCGAGATGATCTCCATCTGCTCTCTAGGCATCTCTTGTGGCGTTTCATCCCCCTGAGCTCCTCGGTGAACCAAGGGGCCCAGGTGGTTCGTCGCCGCAAGAGAGGCCGCAAGGGCGCGACTCGGTCCAAGGCCCCGGCGGCCGCACTTAACCATGCAGTCACTAGGTCCTCAGCCGAGTCGCGGAGCAAGTCCGCAGGAATTGGCCCAAGCTCCTTCTGGAACCTTAACGGGTCCATCAGGAGCCTGGGGCGGAACCATATAGGAATGTTTGGTTCCGCCTCCTCACAGTGAGGTGTGGCGGTCGGAAAGTCGAGCCGAAGGAGAGCGTGATCTGTCCATGACAGGGGTGTGATGACTAAATCCCCTACTCCCAGATCACTACTCCACTGACCCGAGACGAAGATGAGATCCAAAGTGTGTCCGCCCTCATGAGTAGGGCCTAGAACTACCTGAGTCAGGTCCATGGCTGTCATGGAAACCATGAACTCCCGAGCTATACCAGAGGTCTCACCTGCAGATGGCAGGTTAAAATCCCCCATGACTACAAGTCTGGGGGTTTCAACTGCCACCCCGGCTATAACCTCAAGCAGCGCGGGCAGGGCTGTTGTTGTATAGCGAGGAGCCAGGTATACAACTAACACGCCCAACTGCCTCTCTACGCCCCACTTCACAAGGAGGGACTCACACCCGGTCGTCTGAGGGACTGTGGTCTCCTTTGGCTCAAGACCTTCCCTAACCATGATCGCCACTCCCCCACCCCTCCCTAAGGCCCTGGGCTGATGGAAGGTTCGGTATCCTGGTGGGCACATTTCTACGAGGGGATGTCCTCCCTCGTGGCCCAACCAGGTTTCCGTAATGCCAATCAGGTCCGGGTCCCCCTCCAACACAAGGTCATATAAGAGAGGGGCTTTTTGTACCACGGACCTGGCGTTGCATAGCATCAGTCCAAGGCCCCGGGTCTGCGGTTCTTGCTCACCTAGTCTGCGATGAAGGAAAGGGGAGTTGGAGCGCGTGATCACCTGTAACCATCGGCCACGACGCTCCAACTGATGGTGTCCATCCCCCCTTCTACTGTCCCTGCCCCTGCCCCTCCCCAAGACCGTATTGATGGCAAATACCCTGGTGGGACCGACCCTCCCTCCATCCCCCTTCGTCTTTTCATTTCCGCATATTGCCGGCCTTCTCTCTTGGCGTTCCCCTAATTGGTCCCCCCACCCCCCTTCCCTGGGAACCCCTAAAAGCCGGATTAAAAATTTATACAGGAATCCCCTGAGCCTGCGCTTCGCCCACCTCTTAGGATTAATAAATAATATTATGATTAAAGTGACACGTTTCTTAAGTTAAACTTAATGTGTAGCTTAGCTCTTACAAAAACATAACCAGAAACTGGGTTGACTGTGGGGTTGGCTGCTTCGTGTGGCATAGTGACTACAAGTTACTAAGTCTATGAGAGACATCCATGGCCAAGTATTGTTCTTGTTTTATAATGGGGAAATGAATCTTCATCTTAATTTCAATGTTTCCTTTTTTTCTTCTGGTTTTCTAACAAATGATCAGCTGTAGACAGTATACAGTAGAGCTTAGCAAAACAGCAACACAACACCCATACGTGATCTTCTCAGAACCCCAATATTAAATAAAGTATTTTTTATTTAAAAAAATAGTGGGATGTCGCAAAATCCCCAGAAGACCTATAGGACTTTGTCTATATTTAAGATGTCTATGTTCTCATGTGAAAACTAAGAAATCTTTTGCAAGATCCTACTATCTCGTGACGTGACACGGTGGTTCAGTGGCTAAGATGCTGAGCTTGTCGATCAGAAAGATCTACAGTTTGGCAGTTCGAATCCCTAGCACCACATAACGGAGTGAGCTCCCATTACTTGTCCCAGCTTCTGCCAACCTAGCAGTTCGAAAGCACATAAAAATGCAATTAGAAAAATAGGAACCACCTTTGGTGGGAAGGTAACAGCGTTCTGTGTGCCTTCAGCATTTAGTCATGCCGGCCACAGGACCACGGAGATGTCTTCGGACAGAGCTGACTCTTCAGCTTTGAAACGGAGATGACACCTTCCTCTAGAGTTGGGAATCACTACCTTACCATCTTGTGAGAATTTATTTTTGAAAATTAAACATTATGGCATCTCTTTCCTGAAAAATTTCTTGTTCCTCCTTAGCAATTTCCCCCACTGGATTACCTCCCGATGAATTAGAACAATGTTTTCCAACCTCAACAACTTTAAGATGTGTGGACTTCATCTCTTTGCTGGCTGGGGAATTCTGGAGTTCACACATCTTAAAGCTTGCCAAGGTTGAGAAACATTTTGTTAAAATGCCAATACCCAGAATTCTTAGCTAATTTCCATGGAGATTTGGGGAGCTGTCAATCAAACCTATTGGGTGAAAACTGGAGTGGGGATACCTACCTACCTTTTAAAACAAGAATAGATGTCTTTTAGTTTAATGTGGCTTTGAGCTACACAGCCCTGGGTTACAGCTGGAGAAGTAGATGTCATTGCATTAAATTCTTGTTCCTTCTTTGTTTAGGTAAACTTTTTATAATGTTGCTCTTAATATTAATAATTGCTCCAGGCTCTTTTATTCAACTGTAGGAACTGGAGGGGATTTTTTTCCCCAGTGCCAATGTGAAACTCCTTTGAAGTAAGCTGTGTTTTTCTAGTGAAACTCCTTTGAAGTAATTCTGTGCTGCCAGAGACTTTATGCCCTATACTAAAAGGGCTTTTAGCAATAACATTAGAAGGCAGATGTTTTCTCATGAACGACAACACATATCCTTGCCAAATCCACATGCACCATGTCACCAAATGCCTCTTGAACAAGGATAACCACTGTGGTGGATGGAGCAAGTGGTCATGAAAAGCAAAGTGTTTCCTGGCTTATCTCGGCTAGGGCAGCTGTTGGAGCAAATGTTCCCGACTCTTAAGGGTCTTCATACATCCAGAGTGATTTCAAAAAGAAGAAAGACCACCCAAATTTATTTTACAACACAAAAGAATCTTTTAAAGAATCTTTAGTAAACAAAGAAGACAGCGACCATTTTTGCACAATTGCATTCTGGGTTAGATCCTGATTTACTTTGTAATTCAAGTGAGATACACTTGATGCGATAATTTGGTGGAAATGAAGTTTTCTTGGTCAGTTGAGCTTTAATGGAATGCTTGTGAACCTCCACAAGTCCTTTTTAGTATCTGCTACTGGATTCCACTTACATATCACATTTAATTTATTATCTATCTATCTATCTATCTATCTATCTATCTATCTATCTATCTATCTATCTATCTATCTATCTATCTATCTATCCATCTATCCATCCATCCATCCATCCATCCATCCATCTATCTATCTATCTATCTGCCACGGTGGTGCAAAGGTTAGAGTGCAGTACTGCAGGCTACTTCTGCTGCCTGCTGCCTCCTGCAATTTGGCAGTTCAAATCTCACCAGGCTCAAGGTTGACTCAGACTTCCATTCTTCCGAGGTGAGTAAAATGAAGACCCAGATTGTTGGGGGCAATAGGGCTGACTCTGTAGACCAAGGGTCCCCAACCTTTTTGGCACCAGGGACTGGTTTCATGTTAAAAAAAATTCCGCGGACCGGTGGCCATGGCTCAGCTGGCGTAGAGGGGGAGCAGGGGGGAGGGGGAACAGGCGGCGCATGTGCGTGGGGTGTGTGTGAGTTGGCTCACTCGCCCCTCTTGGGCCCCCAACGGTGTGAGCGGCCACGCCTGTGCTCTCCCACACCCGGCGCATGCTCTGCCCAGGGGGCTGCCCCCTCCTCCCTCCTCCTCCTCTCCGGCCCTTTCTAAGAGTTGCGCTGCTCACTGCGACCCGGTTCCTTTCAAGCCACGGACCGGGACCAGTCCACGGCCCGGGGGTTGGGGACCCCTGCTGTAGACTGCTCACGTTTGTGCTGATAAATATTTATTTACACAAAAATATAACAAAGGCAAAGAAAAAAAATAGCTTTCTGCTGAATGGCTCTTAGGGTGAGCCGAAAGACAGAAAAGGGAAATGTTCTTCTCCCTCCCATATTTGGGGCTTACCAGGGTGTTGTGACACAGTACATACTTGTTCCCCTGGCTCAGCTGATCAGGATGAGAACCCGTGGCCTAGTGGCAATTACAACTGCCTCACTTGTAATATGTCCCAGGTTCAAATGCCAGTAAGGGTATGACTAGCTGATGAGAGCTAAATAGCTTGAAATAGATCTATACTAGTCTCCCTTTATTTACATGACTTATCAGCACAAACGTAACACACATGCACACACATATACATATATACAATTATATACAATTCCCTGGCAGACAGGACCTGCAGCTTGTCTTCTCTGCTGAACGTGATGGAGCAGGCAGAAGTAGTTGGGGAACAGGTAGTCCCTCTGCTAACCTGGCCCCATAACATGAAGAACTTTAAGGATAAAACCAGCATCTTGATTTGGACCTGGAAGCAAACTGGCAACCAATGCAGTTTGCGGAGCAGAGGTGTAATGTATACTGCTTTAGTGGCACACATAAGTCTCTGTGTCACTGAACATTATACCCATGAAAGCTCCTGGATGATCTTTGAGGGCAGTCCCATGTAGAACACATTACAGAGAACTGACGAAACTTCTTGGATGGGAAGCAAAATGTTTTCGAAGAAAAAAACCCCAAGGAAGTCCAATTGCCTTTTTGAAAAAAAGGACCTTTGTGACAAACTTGACCTAGATGATTAAGAATCTCCAAAGACAGTTATGACAGCACATTACAGAAGTCCAAACAGGAGGTGACTGTGGCATGAATGAAGTCAGCAGCTACAGCTAACAGAAAAAATAATATTGTCTGTTACTGGAAAAGTTCACGTTTCACTCTAAGTCATGATTTAATGGTTTCCAAGTCATAATGCCTAGTTCATGCAATGGGATTCAACAAATCACATTGTTACTTAGTGTGCAATGTGAACATAGCCACTTTACTGTGTTCTCACAACTTAAACAGGAATGAACTGGATCACAATGATTCCCATATTTAGACTAGAAATTAACCCCTCATCCAAATTGGTTTCGTAAAACATTTTGACTTAAACTCTGACATTAAAAATTGCTGAAATCTCTTTGACAAAATGGGAAGATCTTTTGGAAGGCAAACATGTTATCTCAATGTTTTCAAATAATACTTTTAGGAAAACTTTTTTGCAGCCTTTCCTATTTGTTGGCTTAGAAAAACTTTTTCTTACTCCTTATTTTTTTTATATACAAAGGAGAATTCATTATGGTTGCAAGGGAAGGTCGACAGTAGAATTCTATGCAGTGGTCATTGTTTTCCATTTTGTTAAAGCAAATATCTAATAGCAATTTTCATTTTTGTAAAAAATATGGCTGTTTTAGGCCTGCTGATCATCTGCAGAACATATCAAAGTCAGTATGGCTCAGCAAGCAGAAGAGAGGAGGAAAGTGAGTGCCTGAAGCCAATTTCCATTTTTGCATTATCCACGGCATCCAGTTTTGGTCGCCACGATGTAGAAGAGATGTGGAGACTCTAGAAAGAGTGCAGAGAAGAGCAACAAAGATGATTAGGGGACAGGAGACTAAAACATATGAAGAACGGTTGCAGGAACTGGGTATGTCTAGTTTAATAAAAAGAAAGACTAGGGGAGACATGATAGCAGTCTTCCGATATCTCAGAGGGTGCCACAAAGAAGAGGGAGTCAAACTATTCTCCAAAGCACCTGAGGGTAGGACAAGAAGCAATGGGTGGAAACTAATCAAGGAGAGAAGCAACTTAGAACTGAGGCGAAATTTCCTGACAGTTAGGACAATTAATCAGTGGAACAGCTTGCCTCCAGAAGTTGTGAATGCCCCAACACTGCAAGTCTTTAAGAAGATGTTAGATAGCCATTTGTCTGAAATGGTATAGGGCTTCCTGCCTAGGTAGGGGGGTGGACTAGATGACCTCCAAGGTCCCTTCCAACTCTGCAATTGTATTGTATTGCATTAAATGGACGGTAGTTAAATTAAATTCCTGAGTGGAATAGGACCTAGGAAGTACGCCTTCTATATTTTAGCAATTATAATCCCCCCACCACACCTCCGACATATGACTGGCTCCTACCCTGGATATATTTAAGGGACTCCTGAAAACAGCTCTTCCCCCAGGCCTTGGATTAGGATGGGTGACAGGTCCTGTGTGTTGGATTGTTTTTTAATGATTGTTTTCCTTCTGGCATCTGTGGTTTTCCCTGTATTTTATGATTGTTTTTTCTGTAGGCCGCCCAGAGCTGTTGTGAAGTTGGGTGGCTTTCTAAATTTCTAAAATAAATAAAAGGAAATAAATAAATGCTACTAAAAATTCTCTTCCAAAACAACAACGCATCATGCATTGCATTATTATCTCTACTAGTCATAGAGATGACAGATACGGTAGTCCAACACGTTTGGAAACATGCCAGTGTGATGCGGATACTAAAGATAGGCAATTTGCAGATAAATCTTTCCAGGGTCATTAGGAAAAAAACCCCACCCCACAATATTCCAATTTAAGCCTATAGTCTAGAGTCGATTTTAATGAAGTGAGCAACGTAGCCCATTCTGGTTGGAAGTGGTACATTTTCTCCTAGATTTCCAACATTTTTTTCTCTTTCCAAAACATAGATTGACCTCCTCTTTCTGTAAAAATCTCAGCTGGCCCAGATTCCAATGTTTCTAATTTCAGTATCTTCACAGTCTTTAATCCTTTAATTTTTTTTTACTGTATTACAAAACGAAATTTGGCACAAGAAAACACACTGAGAATTCAGTGACATGGGGATTAGCTTCATTTAGCATTCTTCAGCTCCCTTATTGAATTCGGCAGTTCAAATCCCTAGTACAGGTCTCCTGTGTGAGCGGGGGGGTTGGACTAGATGACCTCCAAGACCCCTCCCAACTCTGTTACTGTTACTTACTTATTTACTTATACTAAATCAGCATCAAATGCTATCTGAATGTTGTCATAGATACATATCAAATATATCTCCCCTTCTTGTCTCCAAAGCTTCAGGATTATGAAACATCTGTATTTAATTACTTCAGGGACTATTTCAAGCTTACTTTTATTTATTCATTTATTTATGCATCCATTGCTCTTTGTGCATATGTATATATGTGTGCGTGCACTGGAGGGAAATTCCTCCCCTTTGACAGATATTTCTGGTAGTAATTTAAACTTGGCTGATGTTAGAGTTCACTGCATGGGTAAGAATGCATTTTTCATTAACTGAATCAAATACAGCTTAGGGTCAAACTGGCTTGTTACAATAGTGGCTAAATATATACTAAGAAAGCTACTAGGGCAATGTTGCTCAACCAGGATGGAGCGTGGAGGTCTGCCGTCATCAGTGAACAGAAGGATGAGCTCATACTTTTAGTCCTCTATTTATGTAGTTCATTTATTTATCGCGTCTCTGTTTCGCCTTTCTCTAATGTCATCTGCCAAGGTGGATTACACTGTGAGATATTGGTGGTCCCACAATGGGCCAAGGAAGCTTCAGAGTTGAATGGGCAGTGGAATTTCCATCAGTTTACCAACAATTCCTATACCAGTTTAATGTTTTGCTGTTAAGAAATATAACAGCTATCCACATGTACGAAGCAAAAGAATTTGTTTGATACAGGTAATCCTTGCTTTATAAAAAAAGTTCATTTAGTGACTGTTCAAAATTACAACAGCACTGAAAAAAGTGGTGTAGGACCATTTTTCACAGGTATGATCATTTCTCCAGGGTCATAAGGAGCTTCTCCATGGTCATGTTATCAACATTCTTGGCAACCGAGTCATATTTAGGATGGTTGCAATGCCCTGTGGTCATGTGATCACCTTGTGCAACCTTCCAACAAGCAACGTCAATGGGGAAGGCTTGCTTCACTTAGTAACTGCATTACTAACTTAACAACCACAGTGATTCACTTAACAACTGTGGCAAAAAAGGTCGTAAAATGGGGCAAAACTCACTTAACCAATGTCACTTAGCAACAGAAATTTTGGGTTCAATTGTGATCACAACTTGAGGACTACCTGTATTGTCTTTCTATGCCAGGGGTGGGCAACCTTTGCAACTTTAAGTCTGGAGGACTTCAGCTCCAAGAATTCTCCAGCCAGCTGGCTGGAGAATTCTTGGAGCTGAAGTCCTTCAGACTTAAAGTTGCAAAGGTTGCCCACCCCTGTTCTATTCTGTACGAAAAGATGTATGATCCCAAATTCACTGAAGAAACTGTGATTTAAATAAATGATTGTTTGCTGCAGTTTGTGAAGGAAATCATTCTGCCAAGTTGGGAAGCTACTTACAATGGAGAAACAATTGCAAAATAAGTGACATGATATACTTATCTTCTCAGCTCTCAAAGGGATCAAAGGGATCGAGCAAATGAAAGTTTGATAGCAAGGCTGCTGCACAAATATATACAAAGATAAAGACGTGGAAGACAAATATATACAAAGATAAAGACCATCTGCTGAAAAGATGGAGGAGGGAGGGAGAGTTCTAGCAACTTATTTCAATCCCTTTTCTGTGGTTTGGGGGATTGTTTTTTTTTCTTGTTCCATTAACAGGAGTGTTAAGGCATAAACTGATATCTTTCTAACAAGTTCCTGGTAGTGACTTGAAGGTCAGGAGAAGCAAGTCTGATTGGCAGGTTTAATTTAAAGGTTTTCAGAGGGATGAAGGAGTGGAGATGTTTTATGAGGATGTGTAAAATGGTTCATTTTTCTTAGATGTTATTATTTTTTTTCTTATATCCATAGCATCCATATTGCTAGGCTAGACCACATGCTAACTAATCAGTTCTATGTGTTAAACAATTCTCCTGCTATTATACATCTTTAAAAAATCTAAAGTTAAATTAATACTTGGGGGAAGAAAGGAAAGAGCCCTTTCCATTAGAAGAATTTCTTAAGATCTTCTACTTCCTAAAAGTAACCAAGATTTTTTACCAAATCTTGTCAGCTAGGTTTATTGCAAGAAAAAAGAAGAATCTGACAGAATCTTAAACTGAATATATGTGATTTTGTCTGTGGATTTAAGTAGGTCTTCTTTCTTATTATCTTTTGACTCCTTCAATTTCAGTTATTTTTTTTGTGTCCGGTGTGTAGTTTCCATTTAGTAATGATAGGAGCTCCCTCTTCCCACACCCTTTGAGATAAGAGAAGGGGAGCAGAAAAACAATATTTTGGAAAGTGCTTTTGTTCCCCCCCCCCAAATTAGATATTCTTCCTGATGTTTTTTACGGAGGCAAACAATGAGAGAATAGCATTCCTTCTGTTCAATCCCCAATGCAAATTATGAGATGGCATCAAACATTCAGCATTATTCATCGCTGCTGCCTTTAGCCGGTTTAATGGGACGAAGCCACTACAAAAATCGCATAGCATAGAGAGTCATTCTTTTATTATTATTATTTATTATTATTTTTCGAATTTATATCCCGCCTTTCTCCTTGTTAGGACTCAGGGCGGCGCACAGGCATTATTAAAAACCCTAACAAAACAATATACAAGACAATATATATATACACTATTAAAAACATATTAAATTAAATTAAAAACCCATGCTAAAAATCCTTTAAAACCCTAAAAATTTAAAATTTATAAATAGAGTCAGAAACAGGGGGCTACGCTAGGCCAGCTTGTTGGAATAGGTACGTTTTCTTCCTTTGGTATCCTGCCATGAATGTAACCCATCAGAAAAATGCCAGATTAACGAAAAATGGCTTAGAGGTCAGGAATAGCAATAGTAATAGCAACATAAGTTAGACTTATATACCACTTCACAGAGCTTTACAACTCTCTAAGCCAATGGTTCTCAACCTTCCCAATACTGTGACCCTTTAATACAGTTCCTCATGTTGTGGTGACCCCCCAACCATAAAATTGGTGTCTTGGTTCCTAAAACCATTGAAAATATGGTTTTAGGGGTAACCCAAAGGGGTAGCGACCCACAGGTTGAGAACCAGTGCTCTAAGCGGTTTATAAATCAGCATATTGCCCCCAACAATCTGGGTTCTCATTTTAACAACCGTGAAGGCTAGAAGGGTAAGTCAACCTTCAGCCGCTCAGGATCGAATTGCTGGCAGGGGCAAAATTAGCCAGCATTCTAACCACTATGCCATCTTGGCTCAATAGTAAGTCATCAAGATACTACAGCTCAATAGTAAGTCTCAGGGCAAAATCCAAGGTAAAAGAGTCCAGTTCCAACAGAGGAGCCTCTATAATTGACTCACATAAATTATCTTAGTTCTCCCCCCCCACCTCAGAATAGCTCTGATTTCCAGGTGAATCAAGGGCAGACTTCATTGACCTTGCCATTTCATCCCAAGAAGGCTGCCTTTGATGTTTTCACTGCTTGATTTTTGATGGAGTTAAGATGGCTTCGTTAAATAATAATTACCATGGTTTTATCTATATAAATAAAAATGTAAAATAGTTGTGCAAAGCCGCTAATCTCAGAAAGTACTGCACCAATCGACACCAAATTTTCACACAATGTTCCCAAGGACTTCTGATGCAATCATACGCACATTTTGTGTGGCTGGCACACGTGTGTCATGTGCAAGCAGCAGAAACGTAAAAGGTACGCACTTCTCAGGCTTTCACCTCCCTGTAGCTCCTCCCATCCTGCTTCTTATGATACGTCACGTACACGCCCCTCATATTTCCAACAATCATTTCCTCAGCAACCAAATAAGCTTCCAACGTTCCCACACTGCATGGAGGCCTACTAGGCCCAAAACTAGGCATGGGGGGTGACACACTCCAATGTGACCCATTTTTGGTCCCAGGAGGCTGTATGGACACCTACTAGGCCCAAAACTAGGCATGGGGGGGTGTGACACATTCCCAGGTGCCCCATTTTTGGTCCCATGAGGCTGCATGGTTGGTTGGTTGGTAGGTAGGTAGAGGGATAGAGAGGGGGGGGGGGAAATACAGTAGGTAGGTAGAGGGATAGAGAGAGGGAGAAATACGGTAGGTAGGTAGGTAGGCAGAGGGAGAGAGAGAGGGAAAATACAGTAGGTAGGTAGGTAGAGGGATAGAGAGAGAGGGAGAAATACAGTAGGTAGGTAGAGGGATAGAGAGGGAGAAATACAGTAGGTAGGTAGGTAGAGGGATAGAGAGAGAGAGGGAAAATACAGTAGGTAGGTAGATAAGTAGAGGGAGAGAGGGGGGAATATAGTAGGTAGGTAGGTTGGGGGTTATACGGTGGTTGTGTGTGCGTGGTTGTGTGTGCAGGTGTACATCTACACACAGAATGGTTGGCCATTTAACAAGACTAGGCCACAGCAACGCGTGGCTGGGTACAGCTAGTTAAATAATAATTATGCTGTTTCACCAAAAATAAGACCTCCCGGATAATAAGCCCAATCAGGCTTTTCGGCATATGCACTAAAATAATCCCTACCCTGAAAATAAGTTCTCCCTGAAAATATTGCGACACAGCAGCAGCCATGAGGTGACCACACTTGTTGCCTCTTGCTCCTCAAAAATAATAAGATCTTCCCAAAAATAAGGTGAAGTGCTTATTTCGGGGTCACACGGTAACTCTGTTCCTGGTAACTGTTGTTTTCATTTCTTTTGTGAACTTTATTGTTAATAACATTTTGTTTACTTGCTTTATTGCTAACTGGCTCTATGCAACCTGATGGTAGATGGAAAGGCAAAAGTATCAAGATTCTAAGTAATCAATTTTTGTACCAGGTTTTTTAATGTTTATCACTTTAATAGTTATACATATTAAGTTTTATTATTCATATTTTAATTGTTGATTAGGAACTGCTCAGTGTTTGATATAATGTAAATATTGTAAATATTTTAAATCAAATAAACATGGGGATAAAGGTTTCCAAGCCATCAAACAAGTGGCATTACTCAGTGCTAAGTTCAAACATGTAAGTCATGAGTTAACCTTGTTTAAACAAAATAAATAATTACTGCACAGGTTAGTTTTACTTACACACCCAATATTACTGTGTGACAACTGAAATCTAGGTTGTGCAGCAGCATAGGCCAAATGACTGATGTAGCATAGAAAGTACACGGTTTTGACTGTAAACTTCCCTTATCTTCTAATGCAGGGGTCTCCAACCTTTGCAACTTTAAGTCTGAAGGACTTCAGCTGGAGAATTCTGGGAGCTGAAGTCCTTCAGACTTAAAGTTGCAAAGGTTGGAGACCCCTGTTCTAATGCTTGACAATTGTTTGAGGCTTAATCGTAGCTATGAATAACTTAATTAATTATTACACTACCTCTCTTCTGCTGGCCGGGAAATCTTGGAACTACATTCCTACCCTTTCAGAATGAGCATGTAGATGAGGGGTGTCAAACTGGCGGCCCATGGGGCGGATGCGTCACGCGCAGGCCAAATCCATCCCAGCTCCCTGAAGGGGGAAAAGGTCATGATACGTCACATGATGGCAGTCCTTGGAGAACAGTCCTTCTCAACTCTCTTTCTAGGAGTCAAATGTTAACATGTTTTATGTTTAATTCTTCTCTGAATTAGTAATGGCAAATATCCTTGAAGTTCAAGCCAGTGGCGTCCTCCAGAAGTATGATTATTTCATTGCTTTCAGATTGGTTTGTATAACCAGTTAGCAGTCACTAATTAAATTAAATCAGATGAAATATAAAATCAGATGCAAACGACCGGTTTGCCAAGATTGTTCTGCAATGAAGACCTTGATTATACTGTTAACATCCAATCATCAAGTTTCATCATAAAACGAAAACTGCCAAAGAATAAGTCAACAAGACTTTAGCTCAGTCTAACTACCTGCTCCTTATTTTCCTTTTGTTTCTTCTTATGGGTCTCCTTACCTCTTTAACCATACCTAATGAACAGATAGAGAATAGATGCACCACCCCAAACATAAGGGCATATATATGTATATATAGTACAATTTGAAAATGATTCAGAAGTATTTTGGAGTTCTCTGCTATTCGTTAGAGCATCATGTCTTTCTTCAGACTTCTAAAAGCTACTAAATAGCTCTTTTATGAGTCACATTGAATAGTTGACTCCATAAACATTTGCACATGGAAGCCCTCTCCCCCCCAAAAAAGATTGCTTAAAGAATCGGAAAGTAATGCTATTTTCACATACAATCAGGGTCTGAAGCAGTTCTTCCAATTGTTTTCATATCCTTCAGTTGTACTTTAATAACTTTAATTGCATTTGCTATAATGAGCTGTCTCAATTCTCCACCTACCCTTCATTTACTGAGGCTGTTGGAGTCAAAGAAATCTGCTTTATCCTGATTTTGTTCACATGTCATTTTAAACCATCATGTTTGGCTTAGTGTTATGTGAACTAACCGACCATGGTTGATTCTATAAACTATGGTTCAGCAAATCGTGGCTTAGGCTAAAGTCTAACCAAGGCTATTGAGCTTCTTAACTTAGTATGGTCTAGGAGCAGTTTCTTAAGAGGACATTTTCTTAATTTTCATATATTAATTTAATATCCACAGAAAGCTTGAGCATGTAGACAATATGCTCCATCTTTCATTTATGGTCTTTCCTCTGTTGTGTGTTCCTGAACTACAAACCTTTCTTCCCTAAAGGTCCTACAGAGAAAATAATACATGCCTTTCTGTACCTAGCTTGTACTGTGGCAATGAGTTGATTATCTGCTATTCATTGCTGAACCAAAATGACTTTGCAGAAGTTAGAAAGAGAAAAGAAGTCATTGCTTTGTATCATTCTAGCCGTTTCAGTACATTCAATTACATAGGACCCTTCCTCTCCAAGACAGATACTTTCTGGAAATTATTTTTGCTGAAATACCCACACAGTTCAAATGTCACTCAAAGGTTAAGTAACATGCCTGAATTTGTCTTCTGGCTCTGTGTCAATTCAGGCAAGAGTTGATTTGCTTCTTCAGACTCTCTCTACCCCCCCCCCCCCAAAAGAAGATCTGGTTTATACATTATATTCTTATTCATTTATAAGTACTGTAATTATATCAGTTTCCTTGTGCAGTTTTGATGTTTTCATTTGTTTAACATTCTGGCCTTTTAAAAAGTAGATGACTCCCATCTGTGCACCTATTTTAAAACAGGTATGTTCATGATGAGTAACATTTCACAAGTTCCCCAGGTTGGCTTTCAGCCAAGAAGATTCTATGAGAAGTTAAACTTGTCAACCCGTCCTTTCCCATAAACTTGAGGAGACAATTCATTATCCCCGCAACAGCTGTTCAGCACACTCCTGAGAAAACCCTCATTAGGGATGTCTCAACTCCAAGTGTTTGGAAGGAATTCCTTCTTCCCAACACAAAAGTCTAACTATGTTGACTCACTGAGGAAAAATCCAGCTGTTGCAAAGAATGCTAAGGATTTCTGAGGGACAGACACACTTAAAAGGGCAAACTCCAGCAAACCATAGAGGTTAATATGCCTTGCTACACCTGCTTTCTATTCTGTCATTTCCATCATCCTCTCACAGTTGTTTAGTATGTGTCAGACACGATTATACAAGCAGGCAGTAAACCTTTAAGGGCATTAATGAAACAGCACTAGATTCACACACTGTATTTCCTGGCTATTTGTTACATCACAAAGATTATGGGTAGATGATGGTGAAGTGCAGAAGTTCATCAGTACAGCTCTTTTAATTACTCCTCCCAAACAGAATCTATAATCAGACCCAGAGGATAAACTACAGCCAAAACAATCAAGTTGTACTGGCATGAATATAATCCTAAACCTGGATACCAGGAAAGTGAAATTGAATTCAGATGTATTTATTGAATGTAATAAATAATAAACTTTCACAAAATATATTTAGCCAGCTGAATTGCAACCATTTGTTTTTAATCAAAAATACAATCTTGAGCAGAAATCTGGCTATTTATTATGGTTTAATTCACCCACTAGAACCAGGAAAACCTATAAGTTATCCTTGTCAGATTTATTGTCATGACTGTAGCAGAATTTCACTAGGTAAGGCTCTAGGCCCGTGATGCTGAATCTATGACACGAGGTAACATGTGGAGCCAAATCTACCGGCACGTGGGCCATCAGCATGAATGCATGCCCCAACCAGCTGATTTGTGGCCTTTTGGAGGGCTAGGGGAAGCTGTTTTTGCCCTCCGCAGGCTTCAGGAAAACCTCTGGAGCATGGGAGGGTGAAACATTGGTCCAATGGGCTTACCTGAAGTTTGGAAATGATCTGTTTTGGGGCTTTGCATTATGGGTGCCGGCATACGTGTTTTAGCATCCAACAACAAAAAGGTTAGCCATCACTTCTCTAGACACATACTAGAACTTAGTTTATTCAATGCAACATGTGGGTGAGATATGTATCTTTTTAGCATCTTAGGAAGAAGCTACCAAAACACTTGATTTCTGTTGATCAAAAATTCAATTTTTTTCTTTGCACTCACTGTAATTCTAGCTCTCCTTTATTTTATACTTCTGACAGTGGACAAATCTTTTGTCCTATGCCTCTTAGTCTTGAAGCTGAGTAACTGCTTTTGCTGAAAAAAAACACTGGTATCTGTGCTGTGTCTCTCAACTTCCATAGTCCTAATGGGCCAGCAGATTATATACTCACATTTGCATTAAAATAAAAGTCCCAGAACTTCACTCCATTATATGGATCCCATCCACTATACCATTGTTGGTTATTCTCTACATCAGTGGTGTCCAAACTTTTTTCAAAGAGGGCCAGATTGGATGAAGTGAACATGGTGGAGGGCCGAACATTTTTCCGAACATTCTTTGAACCATTACAATTAAATGCAAATAAATTATTTTATGCCAAGTTAATTGCAAATGACATACTTTTCATTTCATAACATTAAGATCAACTGACAGTTGAGTTTTCACAATGTATTGAAAATAAATTTAAAAAAAACTTACCTACCTTTTTCTCTCTTTCTCTCTTTCTTCCTCTCTCTCTCTTTTTCTCTTTCTTTCTGTCTCTCTTTCTTTCTCTCTCTCTTTCTTCCTCTCTCGCTCTCTCTCCATTTCTCTCGCTCTTTCTCTCTTTCTTTCTCTCTCTCTTTTTCTCTTTCTGTCTGTCTCCCTTTCTCTCTCACTCTCTCTCTCTCTTTCTCTCTCTTTCTTCCTCTCTCTCTCTCTCCATTTCTCTCTCTTTCTCTCTTTCTTTCTCTCTCTCTTTCTCTTTCTTTCTGTCTCTTTCTTTCTCTCTTTCTTTCTCTTTCCTTCTCTTTCTCTTTCTTTCTCTCTTTCTCTTTCTCTCTTTCTCTCTGTCACTCTGTGTGTGTGTGTGTGTGTGTCTGTCTCTCACTCACTTAATCAGTCTCTATCTGTCTCTCCCTCCCTCTCTCTGTCTCTCCCTGTCTCTGTGTGTGTCACTCTCTCTGATTCTCTCCCTCCCTCCCTCTCTCTGTATGTCTGTCTCTCTCTCTTTCCCGTCTGTCTCCGATTCAATCCGATTCCGATTCATTCTCGATCTGTGTCTCTCTCCGTCTCCCTCCCTCCCTTTCTCTCTGTCTCTGTCTGTGTCTCTGTCTTTCCCTCCCTCCCCTTCTGTCTCTCTCTGTGTCTGTCAGTCACTCCCTCGCCACTCGCAGCGGGCGAGGGAGCAGGCGGGGTGAGCACCCAAGGCTACCGTCATCTTAAGCACCATCGAGGCTGTCGCCTGGCAGGGGCGTCAGGCAGGGAAGCCGGTCGCGTCTCCATCACGGCTCCCTCCAGCAGGCAACACGGCTTACGTTCTGAGGCCGCACGTCCATCTTCCCTGCCTGACGCCCCTGCCGGGCGACCTTGTGCGGCGGGAGCTGCACGTTCTGGGGCTGCGTGGCTGGGAGGGAGGTGAACGCGCCAAGCGGACGTTCTGGGGCCGCACGTTCACCTCCCTCCCAGCTTCGCAGCCCCAGAACGTGCAGCGATGGAGGCGCGACCGGCTTCCCTGCCTGACGCCCCTGCCGGGCGACAGCCTCGATGGTGCTTAAGATGACGGTAGCCTTGGGTGCTCACCCCGCCTGCTCCCTCGCCCGCTGCGGGAGGAGGCGTCCGTAACCTCCGTCCACCTCCCTCCCAGCCACACAGCCCCAGAGACAGAGGGAGGAAGGGAGGGCCACATTTACACAGAGCAGGGAGGGCTGTTGGAGGGCCGTATTAAACTGACCCCCGGGCCGCAAATGGCCCCTGGGGCTGACTTTGGACATGCCTGCTCTACATAGTCTAAGTATTATACCCAGGAATTTATTATCCCTGCCCTACTGATCTCAGGAGGCCTATTGCTGATCTTATATTGCTGCAACTCAATTCTCAGAAAGTCTTGAATCGATTGTTTATTTCAGTTAAATGTTACTCCAGTCAAAACTGAGCATCTTACAGATCTACAGCCAATAATAAGATTAAACTATATAGAATGGTATCTGTAAGAACAATAAGAACAAAACTTCCCCACAGTAGGAATGTTCCCTCCTAGCAGGAGGGAACAGAACAAATAAAACACCTCAGACCTCACAAGCTTGTTGAAACAGCTAATCCTTAAAAACCTTGAGGGAAAACCAGAAGAAAAGATATCAGAGGGAAAGTCTTCCAGAGAAAGCCCTTACTCCCAACCTTAATGGATTGTTGTCTCCTGGGAACATTTACGGTTGGGATCTGCGGATAGCCTTCTCTTCCAGATCTAATGGACAAAGGCCATGAGAAATTAGGCAGACGGACCTGTAAATACCAAGATAGGCTTGAGAGAGGAGCTTCTGTCATTTGCAGTTGCTAAGGAATGCTACTATCTTCTGGACACACTGTATATCAAGTTTAAAAAGTTGATGGAAAAAGCCTTAAATTAATTTGAATTATGGAACGGCTAGACTGAAAAGATTAACTCCAGATAAAAATTATCAAGACGTTTATTTATCTACATTAATTCTTACCTTACATTTACAGTTTTTAGCAGGTGGCCTTCCATATCACCCGAGATACAGGTATGCCAATTGAATGAAGATTCTTAGCAAATAAAAATAAAAATTAGAAAATTGGCTATTGTTTTTTCAACAAGGACAGGGTGAGATTCTGAAAAAATAACCTGTCCAGTTCTGTGTTTAAATATTTTGGCAGGGAACCAGATTTAGGCACACATACTGCAGAGACATCCTCTGTTTTAAATCTTTCTTCTAATACGTCTCTCTCTTTCGAAAATCCACTGAGATTTTTACATCATGACATTTAGACAAACTCAGACTTTTCCTAATATAGTTTAGCCAATTGTCTGAATTTCTGCTTTCTAAATTGGTCAGAAAGGCAGCCAGGAAATCATCATAACGGTATATGGTGGTATACAGCAGATTTATTTTTTGAACAAAAATAAAGTGTGATTTTTTCCCCTCAGAAACTAGAGTTATACTGATCTGACTTGCATTGACAAGAGATACAGAAGTGAAGATAACCTAAAGCACTGAAGTGAAAAACCACCACAATTCTCTGTTTTAATTCATGTGACCAGGTCACAGATTTTTAAGTCGCGTCAGCTCTTTCCGGCTTTGATGTGTTTACACTTATGCATGTCTCATGATTTGATGAAATTACATTGGTACCACACACAAGATGCATACTGATCATATTTATAGGTAACATATCTGTGACAATCTATTTTTTTTAAATGTGGTGCTTGTATATACCAGTTATTGTATCTAGATAAGTGCTGTATCATTTTCTAATAAATGCTCCTATAGTTAAGAGTGAATATATATGTGGAAAGAAAACAATTTCTTTTTTCAGATTTCAAAACCATGTGAAATATATACAATTCAACAGGATTTGCTACAATATTCTTTGTTGGCCAGTTTCCTGCACAGTCTCATGAAACCAATACAGCAGGGGTCTCCAACCTTTGCAACTTTAAGGCAGAACTTCAGCCTTAGGTTGAAGACCCCTGCAATACAGAATATGTTCCTCCTAGTTCATAGACTTACTACTGCATAAGATGTATAGGAGAAGCATCCTAAGGATATATTTCAATACAGCAAATGCCATGGTTTTTGGGTTTCTGGAAACTCAAAGTAAATGCTGGTTTCCATAAAAAAATGTGTTGTCAATTATGATCACATGACTGCAAGATGCTGCAAATGGCGGCAGATTAAGGAAAGGTGCCAAGTGCCTCAAATGTGGTTATAGGAGAGCAGTGGGGCGTGGCTATCAGAACTTCAAATCTGGAGTATATGTTTGCTTAATAACTGCTGCAAGAAAGGCATGGTTCCATGGTGATCCACTTAACAACTAGCATGACTTCCAACTGTAAGTCAGGCTCTATAGTCTTCAACAATCTGTAATCAGTTTCAGCCTCAAATCAGTCAATACAAATTAAATTTTCTTAAACACTTATGACCACTGATATAACATTATTGGAAGTTCCATTTCTTTAATCTGTAATTGATAAACCCCAGTGATATCCACTTTAAAAACATTCTTGAACTTTTCTTACAGATATGTTGTGGATTTAATTTCCATCATGGATTCTCTCAAATGAGAAAAGATCTCCAGTACTTTTGAGGTGGTCAATGCATTGGGCTTATTAGATTAAGCCCTCAAAGCATGCTTAAATTGAATATACTGCTACTGTTGTGAACTAGGGAGACCAAATTAAGTTTAAAGCTGAGAAAGATCCTTGAAACAATCTTTATATAGTAACCAATTTACTATATTATCCTAGTTTATACGCATAGATCACAATATGGCAATCTCAAATAGCAATATGTCATGTTTGGCTTGTTTGTTTAATGTCCAAGTATGTTCTTCCTGATGTATGCTAACAGGAGAGGAGATAATTCCTCAAATATTAATGTACTTTAATATCAGATCCTGAAACTAGAAGCAAATTTGTATAATAATCTAATCTAGGCCTCTGAAGTTTCCCAAATACATTCAGGCACCCTTTAATTGTCTCTGTGTTGACAGAAATATGTTTGTATCAGTTGTGCATGCCTATAGGAATTTCTGTTGGCAGGGGTATCAGAAACTTACTTTTAAGTATTTGGATCCATGTTTGTTTGTTTGTTTGTTTGTTTATTTATTTATTTATTTATTTATTTATTTATTTATTTATTCATTCATTCATTCATTCACTCATTCATTCATTCATTCATCAAATTTAAACATCGCCCCTTTCACTATGCAAGTAACTGGAGGCAGTTTAATTTGGCTCTCTTTAAGGGATTAAAAAAACTTGCATTTTATTCAGTGTTTTATCTCACTTTACTGAAAGTGCAAGCAAAGCCTATTATAGGAATTACTTAAACCAATGATCATTGTGCATCAAACTGGGAAAGCAAAACTAGTGTTATTTCCATTTTATAACAGGCACTCTAGAATATGAAATTTCCTTGAAAAATAAACAGGATGTCCTCAGAATTGGAAATATGGTTTTAGTCATTTCAGTCCCATTAGCATTAATTGGTGCGGATTTCAGCAGGAGACTCAATCTTTTGAATAGTAACTGGAGCCCTGTTGGAACATTTGGAATGATAATTAACAATACTCTATGCACATAAAATAATCTTTTTAGCTGCTATCCTGGAAGGAAACATTGGAGTACTTGCCTGGCCAGGTGACAGGCAAAGTAATATACAAGGGAATGAGAAAGAAGAATAGCAGTTGTATCCAGACAGCAGAATACTTAGACCTGGTTTAATGCTAAATGGGAATCACAGAATATGAGAAGACAGAACAGAGAAGAGGCTATTTTAAGGAAGAGCCAAGTTTGTCTGTGTTATAAAAGGATCTCAGTTTCAGGCCAGATTAAATATCAATGTTTCCCTTAAAATTCTATCATAATTTTCTTTTCCTGAAGATGATGAAAGTTCTCCATTCAAGGACTCTTCTCAAGCTTAGATAATGGCAGTGTGCAAAGGTTTCAGGGAATTGGAAAAGACCTGTAAATCTAATTCTTTGGGTTGATAAATCTTTGGTAGTCCTACCACAGCATTTCTTCCATCCCTCAAAGGAAGGCGGTATATGATCTGTGACTGTCTTGCTGACTTCCCAACACAGGGAAGAAGGAGCAAAACATTCACCATTTCTTTACAGTTACTACAGGTCTGAAAACTAATATTCCCTTGCCTCCTCTCCATGAAAAGAGAAATAGAAAAAATGACAGGTATCCCCCATCTTGTATGTGGTGGTCATTCATTTGATTGCATTTAAAAAAATCTGAGCAGCTTCTGTTTAGGGGAGCTGCAAAGCTGTCAAGCCATCTTTCCTCTGGATGAAACCCGTTAGATGGGAGACAAGTTGAGGCAAGAGTTTCTGAATGACTAAAACAGAGTTGTGCCTGTTTGAGGCATGCGTGCGACATTGCAATGCAGGCAGAAGAGATATGGGACTTGTGATGCATCAATGCTTCTGATCATTCATTCATTCATTCATTCATTCATTCATTCATTCATTCATTCATTCATTCATTCATTCATTCATATCTTAGTATTTTTACAAATAACTCAAGATGGCAAAGATATTCAACACACCTTCTCCTCCTATTTTCCCACAACTATCCTGTGAGGTGGTAGCATTGAGAGTGAGTGACTGGTCCAAGGTCATCTAGCTGGCTTTCATTGCTAAGGAGGGATTTGAAATCATTGTCTTCCATTTTGTAGCCTAGAGCCAAACTGGCCCATTGAGTCAGTTTGTCAGCCTGAGCCAGAGGTGGTATTCAACAGGTTCTGACCAGTTCTGAAGAAATTTTGAGTAGTTCAGAGAGAACCAGTAAATACCACCTCTAACTAGCTCTGCCCCCCATCTATTCTCTGCCTCCCGAGTCCCAGCTGATTGGGAGGAAATGGGTATTTTATAATAATCTTCCCCTGCCATGCTCACCATGCCATGCCCACCGAGCCGCTCCCACAGAACCAGTAGTAAAATTTTTTGAATCCCACCACTGGTCTGAGCCCTGCTGTCCTATTTACATCGTCTGTAATTTCTTCTGATTTTATTTGCTTCCTTTATTTAAATATTCAATTCCAACTGATCAATATGGGTACAACATTCCATTTGAAAGCTTCAGGCAAGTTTTGAAGTTGAGAAAACCAAACAGATAATTTAGCAATAACAGCTGGTTTGTGAATCATCTCTGTTAATGCAATTATTCCCAGTTACACTTTTTGTCATTTTCCTTTATTTGCTATAATAATGCCATTTTATGTCAAGATATTTACTTCTTGAACAAAAAATGACAAAGATAATTACTGGTGAATTCATAAAATGCAATCCACATATTTCCACTGAGAGTAACAACAGAGTAATATGTCTTTCAACTGCCACAATATATATATATTTGTCTGCATACACACTGATTTATGTTTGTATATACATATTTATGGCAGTTTCATTTGAAGTTGCAGAGAAAAGAATTGCAACAATTAACTAGAGTTTGATATAGTTTCACTGCAGCTTTAATGGATTTGGAAGGTATTTCAATTTTGAAAAACTGGAGCTATCTGAAAAACAAGTGAAGCAAGGTTAGGACAACCTAGAACTACGCCACCTACGGTCGGATTTAAGCATAGTACACAAACTTATCCGCTACAATGTCCTACCAGACAATGACTACTTTAGCTTCAACCGCAATAATACAAGAGCTGACTGTTAGCAACTCTGGGTTCAGAACCAGTGTTAGAACTCTGGTCCCATAACCAGTGTTAGGAGTAACAAACACCCCCATTTGAAAATGATGCGGAATAGTGTAATACACCGGACAGTAAAGAGATACGTTGCTTTAACCACACACAAACTCTAAAAACTCTGATAGTAAGAAAATAAATAGCCTTTACTTTGTAGCAACTAAAATACTTCTTCTGACCAGTGATACTAACTTCTCAAAACAATAACAGTCCTTCACCAAAACACAGTTATCTTACAGTGATGCAAAACAAATACTTCTTCTTTCTTCAGTGTTCAGCGGCAAACAGTAAGCTCAGGAATCAAAGGGAATCGAAAAGGGAATGGACTGTGTTTCTGAGCTTCCTTATATGGTAGAGCTGAGAAGCACAGCCAATCAGAATTCAACATTGTTCTTAAAGCTACATATACTCTTTAAGAATACTGGCTTATATATATTGTCAACCCAACATAAGGATAAATATCCTAACACAGACAACAGACACAAACTCAATGTAAACCGCTCCAAACTTGATTGCAGAAAATACAACTTCAGCAAAAGTGTGGTCAGTGCCTGGAATGCACTCCCTGACTCTATTGTTACATCTTCAAATCTCCATAGCTTTAACCTTAAACTGTCTACTATTGACCTCACCTAAGTGGTCTGTAAGGGCATAATCGCACCATCGTGCCTACCGTCCCTGTCCTACTGTCCCCATTTATTCATACCCATTTCATTCATACTCATGTTTATTCTTATACCTATTATCTTGTAAATGATTGACAAATTAAATAAAGAAATAAAGAAATAAAAAGGCATATATATTGGCACAATCCTGGCAAAAGCTTTCCAAATACACCATGTATTTTAAAAAGGTTGGATATTTAGTTCATCTGAGTTTTTCAGAAACAGATTTTACAAGTTGTTTCTCCTCTGAGTAGAGAACAAATGTCCTCGACTTACGATTGATTGCTTAATGACCGCTCAGAGTTATGATGGACTTAAGAAAAGCCATGATCCAAGGCTTCAAGTTATGACTGCTGCTCCCCCTGTACTAATGTGATTGTATTTCAGACACTTGGCATCTGGTTTTGTTTTAATCACTGTTTGCAGCTTCCTCTGACCACAATCTGCACCTTTTATTGATGATTTGAACTATCATAAAATTGAGTCTGATCATATGGTGACCCACTGAATAACTACAACAAGTGATGGTGAAAAATTCCAGACCTAATTGGGGTTATAAGTCAAGGACTACTTGTTTTTGAGCTCCAAGTACATAAGCTTTCTAATTAGTTTGAAGCAGCTCTCTGTTTTTTCTCTAATTCTATGAAGGGCCTTTTTGAAAGGAACATTTGGAAGAATGACCTAATAAATTGGGAACAATCATGATGCAGAACATTCATGAAAGTTTCCACTTCTCGTCATACTTTCTGCTGGTAGATAAATGTACCCTTTTTTTCTTTCAAAGAGGAAGGAGAGGGAGCATTCAGTGTCTATGGAGTTGCTATCCCTACTACTATGCTCAAGTGATGGTTCTTTGCTGGGGAGGGGGGGGGCAAAATGGCAAGATGCCCATGTCCATTTGGTCTACAAAAGCAATTGAATTGGAAAGTATCCTTCTCCTTCTCTTCCTTCTCCTTCTCCACTATAATTTGAAGTGAATAGTGTAGTTCTGAGGATACAAGGAGCACCATAGATTCATTCATGTCTTACTGCCACTTCCTACAATTTATTGCCCAAAGTAATTGCCCCTTTCAGCCTAAGAGATTAGGACCAGCTCTGCTGAAACACTCTCATTTATTCCTGTCCATACACTCATGATAAAAATGGAGGAACGAAGATTTGTTCCTAAGAATAGTCAAATCCATTTTGGGTGTCTAGCTGAATACAGTATACACAACTGATGCACGTGTGTGTGTGTGTGTGTGTGTGTGTGTGTGTGTGTGTGTGTTTAAAAAGGCTATAGAGTTAAGCCAAGAACCCATTTCTGATACCCCTGCCAGCAGAAATTCCTACAGCCATGCAGATCTGACATGAAGAAATTTATCTGGACGCACAGACAATTGTGGGCAGCCTGCATCTCCTGGGGTAATTTTAAGGGCTATACAGGTACTCCTTCGCATAATGGAGTCCATTATAAATTGTGATGGTTGTGAGGCACCCATGTGATTGGATTTGATTTTACAATTTTTTGCAGTAATCATTATACAAATACTGTGATTGTTAAGTGAATCCATTTACTTCTATGGGTGTCTTTTGCTAGAAGCCAGAAAAAAATGTGAATTGTGGTCTTGTGCTGCAACCATCTGTAAAAAGGAACCAATGGCCAATTGCCCAAAATGTGGTCATTGTGCAGCCATTGGAACTCCGGAACTGAGTCTTAACAGCTTTTGTGGATGGTCCATTGTAACACTTGCTAAGCGACTTAAGCAAAGACTACATGTAATACAATTTAGTCCCATGTCCAGGACAATATAGTAAAGTGAACCTCTTATTTTAGGAACTACATTCGCTTTTAATAAGTATAGCAAAAATATTACACAGCAAGACAAATACAAACACTTACAGGTATCCCTCAACTTACGACCCTAACTGAGCCCGAAATTTCTGTGCTAAGCAAAAGAACGTTAAAGTGAATTTTGCCTCATTTTATGACCTTTTTTTTAAAGTGCATTGCTGAAGTTGTTAAGTTAGTAATGTGATTGTAAAGTAAATCTGTCTTTACCATTGACTGGGGAGAAGATGATCACATGACCCTGGAACATTGCAATCATCATAAATATGAATCAGTTTCCAAGTATCTGAATTTTGACCACATGACTGTGGGGATACTGCAATGGCCACATGTGTGGAAAACAGACATAAGTCACATTTTTCAGTGCTGTTGTAACTTTAAATGGTCACTAAATGAATTGTTGTAACTTGAGAATGACCTATATTATGGTTTATAAAATTTAGCTTTATAAATAGGTAAGGTAAAGGTTTTCCTCACACATATGTGCTAGTAGTTCCCGACTCTAGGGGGCGGTGCTCAACTCCATTTCAAAGCTGAAGAAGGAGTGCTGTTCGAAGATGTCTCCGGTCATGTGGCCGGCATGACTAAATTCTGATTGCAGTTCCTTGGGTTTTACGGATTGCAACTTCTAATACATTCTGTCAAGGATACAGTTTTGGATCTCAAGGTATGAGGCTTAAGTAAGGATTAAGTTTCCTTTCCTTTCTTAGCTTCTGAAGAGGGGGATACAAACTGTAGTTCTCAAATTTTCCTCCTAACTCTCGGATTCCATTTCTCTTCCAAATCCTTTTTCTTTTAAATTGTACAGCTCATGTATGCAAATTATGACATATTTTTTTTCCTGCCTATAATGAATTGCTCTCCGGGCTCCATTTAGAATAATAGAGATCTACTTTGGAGTAGCCATAGGACATTTGATCATGGCCTAATGGAATATATGAAAGATAAGGTTAAGGATACCCCCGCATATATGTGCTAGTTGTTTCCGACTTTCCATTTCAAAGCCAAAGAGCCAGCGCTGTCCGAAGACATCTCTGTGATCATATGGCTGGCAGGACTAATGTTGAAGGTGCATGGAACGTTGTTACCTTCCCACCAAAGGTGGTTCCTATTTTTCTACTTGCATTTTTACATGATTTCGAACTGCTAGGATGGCAGAAGTTAGGACAAGTAATGGGAACTGCCAAACTGTCAACCTTTCTGATCGATAAGCTCAGCATGTTAGCCACTGAGCCCCTGCATCCCTTCTAGCTTTATAAATACATTATTGTAATGTATTATAATTTATAATTGGTTGTCGTACAAAAAAGGAAGAATGAATATATACATGGGAAAATACCCGAAGCAAGCAATGCCAGCATACCTACACCCGTGAAAATCTACGAAAGCATATATAGCTGTGAAAATATTCTCTCATATATATATATATATATATATGAAGTGGATATATTGTTATATATTGTTATATATATATGGCTTCGGGGATTTTCCCGTGTATAAGGGTTGAGCTATCCAGTATCCCTGATACATCAGCCAATTTACAGGGATACATCAGCCAATTTACAGGGATACCGGATAGCTCAAGGCATAGAAAGGCTTGCCTCATATGCTGGAAAGCACCGGTTCAAATCCCAGTAGAAAGAGTATGGCCAGCTGAGGAAGGCTAATAAGCCTGAAATGGATCCATCCTGGTCTCTTTATTTTCAGCCCTTAAAAATCTAACACATATCTAAAAAATTTCACACAGCAGCAAACTAATTTGGTTCTCTGTCTGGATGATCTCTAGGTTGAGTCGAAGGGCAGAGAGGGATGACGTTAAGTCTCCTCCCCTTAAAGGGACCCTTGAACAGGAGCTGTGAAAATATTCTCTCATTAATAAGTCCTGTAAATTGGCTGATGTATCAGGGATACCGGATAGCTCAAGGCATAGAAAGGCTTGCCTCATATGCTGGAAAGCACCGGTTCAAATCCCAGTAGAAAGATTATGGCCAGCTGAAGAAGGCTAATAAGCCTGTCAAATCCCTGTAGGGAAGTATGGCCAGCTGACGAGGGCTAAGGAGCCCGAAATGGATCCATCCTGGTCTCTTAATTAATTATTATTAATCATCCCTTAAAGAAATTTAACATATATATATATATATATATATATGTTTTCTGAGGTTTTCGCGGGTGTTTGTATGTAGGTCTTTGGTTGTTCGGGTTTTCTCCCGCGTAGAATTGGAAGTATCTTCACGACGTTTCGATGAAATCTCATTCATCATCTTCGGGCTGGTGCTTCCGGCTTGGTGCTTCTCACATTGCTCCTGGAAGCACCAAGCCGGAAGCACCAGCCCGAAGATGATGAATGAGATTTCATCGAAACGTCGTGAAGATACTTCCAATTCTACGCGGGAGAAAACTCGAACAACCAAAGACCTACATATATATATATATATATATATATATAGATAGATAGATAGATAGATAGATAGATAGATAGATGTTTTATGAGCTGATCAATAAATATTCATATATTCATACACACACACACACACTCATTTCATAAAAAACGGAATGTACTTTGATATAGTCAACTTTTGTAAATATTAAACTGAACATTAATTGTACAACTTTACTAACTTACTTTCGTTATATCAACATGATCTTAATATCTTCTGAAATTAAAACATATTAAGAGCACATTTGAATATTAATCAAACATGCAAACCAGATATTAGAAAATATTTCATGACTATTTCATGAATTTCATTTCAGTATCACTTTTTTGAAGCCACAAAGAAATAATTAAATTTGCTGGCCTGATCTGATTTCTTGGGAAGAAACTCCATAGAACTCAGTGATACTTTCCACTGAGTGGGCTTGTCTAGATTTGGGCCATAAATTAGAAACTGAGAGACAAACTGACTTCAACACTTTGAGCTAAACTATGGATTGCTTATTCATGGTTTATTAAATATCTCGGTTTTTACAACATACTAAGGCGTGGCAACACACATATGATACCACTGCAATTGTTATACAGATCTTGAAATTTATAATTGCAATTTTGCAATTCAGATCTGGTATCCCAAAGTATGCTTTAGTGCAACAGCTCCTCTCTATTTACAACTTACATGGGTCTCTTTAAGTAATCCATACACTTCTTTCTTTTTCATTATCATCCTAATATTTTCAAATGATTCAAAAATCTCAAAGCTGCATTTAGTTTAAAGTCAAAAAACATAAAGCATAACTGGTTCCTACTGACACAGTGGCTAATGTATTTACTTGGCTTCGTATTAAGGCTGCAGGCAAGAAGACAATGAAGGAGGAATCCACAATGGAAAACACCACAATTAAATCCCATCTGGTAAAAGTGCCTTTAGCTAAACTGCTAATGATGCTCTCATTTGTTTAATGCTTAAACGTGTTATCGTGTACACCAAAACCCATCTGGCAGGGAATAAGTCAGGCATGTTTATGACTACTGTTAACACATTTAGGCTGCCAAAATTCAGGTGACACTAGAGGGCAGCAAAGAGATTATTTAAAAAACCCTCTTAGCTGTTTGTTGCCATCTAGTGATTGGATTTTGACATATGTATTAGCTGCAGGAAAGTTGTTCTATATTAGAGGCATTAATTAGCACTCTGTTATGGTTTAAGGCTACTTTTTTGACCAGTTAAGTCATTGTACATCATTACAAAGTATTTAGAGTACATTATTGAAAAAAATTACTCTAGACATTAAATGTGCGAATACTTCTAGCATTTTCAAGGATCTACCTTAAGATGAATTCAATCAGAACAAGGAATATCATTCCTCCCAAGCTTGTCAATGCCACTAAACCCTAACCTGACCTTGATGGTCTTCAGAAGGACTTGAAGATTTGGCTTTGCCATCAGGCCTGGGGATCACAGAGATGTAGATCCCATAAAGTGTACAGGTCCTGTATTATTTTGTTTTTCCAATAAATGTATTGCATGGCTTTGTTTTAAATAGTTTAAATATTTTGTATTTTTTATGATTTATTTTATTTCGTATTTTTGGTATTGTTTAAATTATGAAATATCCAGAATCATGAATGTGAGATAGACAGCTACATATGTAAATTGAATTAATAAATGAATTTGCAACAGTAGACATTTATCCACTTCTTTGCTGAGGTTTGCATAAAACATGCTCTATACCTCAAGTAGAATATTACCTAGTTTTCCTAGATGTGAGGGACAAGACTGGGCTGCAAAAATTCAGTTAGCTACTAGACTACAGTTTCTCAGTATTGGCTGCTGTAAGATGTGTGGGTTTCAACTCCCAGAATTTCCTAGCTAGCATTATGGCAGGGGTGTCCAAACTTGGGAACTTTAAGACTTGTGAACTTCAACTCCCAGAATTCCCCAGCCAGCATAGTCCACAAGTCTTAAAGTTCCCAAGTTTGGACACCCCTGCATTATGGGAATTGAATTCCACACATCTTATTTCTGCCAAGGTTGAGAAACTCTGCACTAGACAGCAGAAAAGCACTACCATGTGCTTTTTCCTGCCATTAGCGGCCACCTGGATTTTCCCCTACCTGGGTCTGGTAGCCTTAACCAATCCCATTTTCTTGATTTACAATTATAGAACCTCTTTATTAAAATGTAAAGGTTCCCCTCGCACTTATGTGCTAGTCACTCCCAACTCTAGGGGGGGCAGTGCTCATCTCTGTTTCAAAGGCAAAGAGCCAATGTTGTCCGAAGACGTCTCCATGTCATGTGGCCGGCATGATTAAATGCTAAAGGTGCATGGAGCGCTGTTACCATCCCACCAAAGGTGGTTCAAATTATTCTAATTGCATTTTTACATGCTTTTGAACTGCTAGGTTGGCAGAAGTTGGGACAAGTAACTGGAGCTCACTCTGTTACACGGCACTAGGGATTCAAACCCCCAAACTGCTGTCTTTTCGATTGACAAGCTCAGCATCTTAGCCATTGAGCCCCCACATCCTCTAACCTGTTTATTAAGACTCTTCCATTTTGCCATGATGTTCCCACTTAGCTAATTCTAACAACTGAGGAATGTCACCCTTTGAAAAGAATCAGATATTGCCAAAAGTCAGGTTCTAATGTGATTGAGTCCCAACATCAACAAAATATATTCTCATAGTTGTTCTTGGCTCTTCCTTTATGAAGCTACAGTATATTTGCAACTTTACCACACTACAATGTGTTAAGGGAATGAAGAGAGAACAAGGTTCTTGACATCCAATGCTTTCTTGCAAGTTTCCATTTTTTGCCAAGTCTTAGATCATTTAATTATATTGTCAGACTCGAGTTAGTCTTTCTAAAATGGGAAAGGAAATACAATCACTTTCTTATTGAAGAACCAGGGAATTCTGGTTTTGTATGTAGCAGTATTGGAGGGTGTTTTTTTTTTTGTGGTTTCTTTTTTTTCTGAAAGGAGAAGTGGCCAGACTTCTGCTAAGAAAATTACTACCCTATTAGGGACCACTAAATCTACGTCAGAAATCAGACAGATTTTGAAAAGATAATTTCCCACCTTTAATATCATTCTTTATTTTTTTAAAGGTGTTCTTTCCATGTCATTAGTTAAATTTAAGCCATTCATTATCAGCTTACATTGCCTTCTACAAAAATCCAGACAGCCACTGACAGATGGTTGCAGTTGAGAAAACAGATTCTACCCCCTTCCAGATTTGCTGACCTGGTGTTGGATTCATCAAAAGATGAAAAATGTTAAAACCAGGCAAAGAAATGAAGGAATTAAAGAAATTAAGAAAGACAAAACGAACATGTGATTAGCAAATAATAGACGTTCTTTTCACTCACACCATATATTGCAAACAAACACAAACACAACTTTTTTTAATGAAAAACCCAAATGAATATTGTTTGGCATGCCCAACTTTCTAAGTGATGAAGTGATTCAGAACTGCTTGCCAGGTTTCTTGTGACTAAAACAATAGTGAAGACTTGTCGAGTTGCTCCATAATACTTTTTACTGTTACAAGCCAGAAATGCATAAACAGGCACAAAGGATGCCAGTAATTTTTATAGAAACTAACCTCATTTGCCCTTCCTAGATTAATATATAGAAGGAACAGAGCAGATCACCAGGTTTTGCATTCGCCCATATGTTGTGATGCTGTTTGTACATACAAACAACATAAATTAAGGAGAAAGTGCATCAATACTAGGAAGTATGTTCTAGAAAGTTGCCTACCGATGTGCTTTTTAAAAAGATTACTAAGGCATTTCACAGCATTAACTGCAAATAGTTGAACTACAGATGAAATTTCAATCCTAAAGGAAATCCACCCTGACTCTCCTTTGGAAGGACAGATATTGAAGCTGAAGCTCAAATAGTTTGGCAACCAGGACTCATTGGAGAGGGCCCTGGTGTTGGGAAAGACAGAAGGCAAAAGGAGATGGGGACACCTTAGGATGAAATGGTTAGATAGGATCATCAACGCAGTGAACTTGAATTTGGGCAGACTCAGGGAGACCATGGAGGATAGGAGGGACATGGAGTACAAAGAGACAGACACGACGTATAACAACAACACATGAAATTGATGCAGACCAATTGGTGCTAACCCTGGCACCATACAATATTTATTTACTAGCTGTACCCGCCACGCGTTGCTGTGGCGACGTTTGGTGAAATGAAAAATTTTCACCTCAGAGACCCTCTCAGCGAACCCCTTCCTTCTCTGCCTTGGTTTCCCCTCCCTGTCCCTCCCCTCCCTCTATTACTCTACCTACCTACTTTATTCCCCCCCTCTCTCTATGCCTCTACCTATCTACCTACCTACTGTATTCTTCCCTCTCTCCCTCTACCTACCTACCAGTGGTGGGTTTCAAATTTTTTTAGAACCTACTCTGTAGGTGTGGCCTATTTTGTGGGCGTGGCTTTGCAGTCATGTGACAGGGTGGGAGTGGCCACCTTTTAAAATGTGGTGAAACTCATTTAACAATGCTCTTGCTTAGCAACCAAAATTTTGGACTCAGTTGTGACTATAAATTCTTTCTTTCTTTCTTTCTTTCTTTCTTTCTTTCTTTCTTTCTTTCTTTCTTTCTTTCTTTCTTTCTTTCTTTCTTTCTTTCTTTTTCTTTCCTTCCTTCCTTCCTTCCCTTTCCTTCCCATTGGGTCACTGGCAGCGGCGGGCCAGATTTACTTCCAGGTACGCCGGTGGAACCCCCTCTCACCGGTTCTCTAAATTTCACCAACCGGCTCTCACGAGTAAGTGCGAGCCTGCAGAAACCCACCACTGCTACCTACCTACCTATCCATCTATGTACTGTATTTCTCTCTATATATATACCTGTACCTATGTACCTACCTGCTGTATTTATCCCTCTCGTCTATCCATCTATGTAATGTGTGTGACGCAGCATAAGAAGCAGCCGGGTGGGAGGAGCTAAAGGGAGAAAAATAACTGAGGAGTGCAGTACTTTCACATTTGCGCAGCGTGCAGATGGCACAGGTGTGCCAGCCACACAATCTGTACATATGGTTGTTACTCCCTTTCTTAGCAACATTGTGTGAACATTTGGTGGCAATCGGTGCAGTACTTTCTGAGATAGGCAAGGGCAAACTACTTTCAAAAAAATCTTACCAAGAAAACTGCAGGGACTGGTGCAGGAAGTTGCCAGGAGTCAACACTGATTGGAAAGTAGTATCACTACCACCACCACAACAAAAGGAGGAGGTCTGAGAACCTCCCACTCTGAATTAGCATAGTGTATGATGATCCCCAAGGGCTCCAGATTGTAAAATATCCACTTCCATCCGGTTGCAACTTCTAGATCCTATCTGGAAATGAGGATAAGTTGCTTTCTTCCCATTGTTCTGACCGCATTTGTATCAAGATAGGAACCTGCCCCACTGTATATTGAGGGGGGTTGTGTGGAGAGGGTTTCCTCTTTTAAATTCTTAGGAGTGTTTATTAGCTAAGATCTCACCTGGAAAAACAACACGTCTCTGGTGATTGGAAAAGCTCAACAGAGACTTCATTTCCTTAGAGTCCTGCGGAAAAATCAGGTGGAACAACGGCTGATGACCTCTTTCTATCGGTCCATCATAGAAAGTGTCCTCACATATTGTATCACCGTGTGGTATGCTGGTTTAACAGTTGCGGAGAGGAAGGCACTACAGAGAGTGATCAATTCGGCACAAGAAACCATCGGTTGCCCTCTGACATCACTGGATAACATCGCCAGATCTCGCTGCTTTAGCAGAGCAAGGAAGATTCTCAAAGATGATTCACACCCTGGTTGGTATGTCTTTGCCCTTCTACCATCAGGCAGAAGATATCAAAGTATAGCCAGCCGAATGAACAGGTTTAAAGGTAGCTTCTATCCATGGGCTGTGAGACTTTTAAATTCAACCGCAATTACTCCATGCACATGCTAGTTTTTTCTTTTTTCTTTTCTCTCTTTTTTGTTTCTGTTATAATTTTGCACCAGTGAAGTTAAAACCAATTTCATTGTAATTTTTACAATGACAATAAAGATTATTATTGTTGTTGTTGTTGTTGTTGTTGTTGTTGTTATTGTTGTTGTTGTTATTATTATTATTATTATTATTATTATTATTATTATTATTATTATTATTATTATTATTATTATTAAGATAGATACTAAATCTTCTTAGTCTGTTGTTGTGATTTGACCCAAAGGTGCTTTTTCAGGAGGCAACTGGGCTTTCTTGTTTTTTTTCTTTGCTTCTCATCCAAGAAGCTTCTTCAGGTCTGACAGGATAGTAGGGAATGGATTTATATTCTTTGCAGACAACTGGTCATTTATATATGGAATTTAAATCCTTCCATTCCCTACTATCCTGTCAGGCCTGAAGAAGCTTCTTGGATGAGAAGCAAAGAAAAAACATGGAAGTCCAGTTACCTTCTGAAAAAGCACCTTTGGGACAACCATGACCTGGATGACTGAGAATCTCTACAGACTTGTGATTTGAGCTTGACTGCACCTGGTTCCAATCTGGTAGCCTGTGTATTATGAGAAATTGCTAGTCACATTGGTATGCACACTGAATTAGATCTTTAATTTGGCATGTTCAGGCAGCCTGGGCAAAACAAATCCAACTATTTTGTTATCTCTTAATATCCTGTGGCTTTTATCTGGGATGCACCACCTACAGCCCCTGCAACTCCTCCCCCCCCAAAAGAGACTTGAGTATGGCTCACAAGAGACTCCAAAACATGCCACTGATAAATGGGACAGTAGAGGGAAATTGTTTAATGCAGAAGGTGTGGTCCTATTAATTCTGGATAAAATTATTACATTAATGAATACAACACTGTAAGCTAATTGAAAACAATGAAATCAGGTTTCTATCCCTTTTTTCCTACACAGATACAACTTTGTGTAACACATCTCCCTCTCCCCACGAATGAATTATATAGCACTGGTTTACCAAGACATCTAAGTCTAAGGCTATTATAATGCCTCAGAGCATTCAGGATTCAGTCTGAAACTGGTATCAGTGTAGAGATCAGAGTCTTGGTCCATTTAGATCCATTTTGAATCTGGGAAACCTTTATGAAACTCTGACTTTTCTGCCTTGGGAGGGATCCTTCTGGGTATTCTTGGCATTAAATAACGAAGCCCTGAGTTTTTGAAAGTGAAAGGAAAATGCCCCGTGACCTGTCTAGTTTCTATAGATGGACAGACCTCTTATGGAGTGGATCTGTTCAGTTTGTATTTGAATTCAGGACCAGGATTTTCTGCACCTCTGATGTGAATCCCTCCAACATGTGATGCAAAAATAATTGGGAACTTATTCCCTTCATTTCCTTCTGAAAGAGTTCAAATTCCCATTCCCTTATAGCCAAGCACTACCATGGCACTAACCTTTATCCCCCTCTTCTTTTTTTAATTTTCTGGTTTTATTTTCTGCAGGCTAAACATTCGTTTAGTCATTCATTTAGTCACTTATATACTGTATTCTATGTCCATACCAGAGGTGGTATTCAGCAGGTTCTGACCATTCTGGAGAACCGGTAGCGGAAATTTTGAGTAGTTCAGAGAACCGGTAAATACCACCTCTGACTGGCCCTTCCCCATCTTTCTCTGAGGCCCAGCTGATTGGGAGGAAATGGTTTTTTTGCAGTAACCTTCCTCTGGAGTGGAATGGAGAGAATGGAGGTTTTACAGTATCCTTTCCCTGCCATGCCCACCAAGTCATGCCACGCCCATCAATTACTTCAGATAGCCTTTTCCAGCCTGGCACCCTCAGATGTTTTGTGTAATGCCGCTCCAGCACTCCCACAATGGAAGATTCTCACAGTGGAGAAGATGCCCCATGATCTTAAAATCTACTTTTGTTTCTAACGCAATGAGTCAGTTCTGTCACACCCTGCTCCTCTAGCACTGACTGTCCCGGGAGAGCTATGAATGCATATGAACTAATGAAGATGACGCCACAATGAGACACAGTGAGGACCTTTTATTTCCTGAATAGACTGAACTCACTGACTTCATTCTATATACTCAAGTGGGAACAATATAACTTGTTTCCACAAAGACCATATTATTCCAGGTTGAACACAATGGATCTCCTTTGCAAATCTGGTTTATTACTCAGAAAGTGAAGAGAAAGAGGGAATAATTAATTATTGTGGTTCTCCAAAATTACACCCAAAGAGCTGACTTTTCTTTCTCTTTCTCAGACAGAATTTGGGATTCTACTCTGAATGCTGTGTTAAGTATCTAAGCCACCAAAACGTATCAAAGACCCAAATAAATAACAGCCACGTGCCTGAAATAAACTTCATGGAGGAATAGATGAAAGATGAAAATGTATATGTTAATATGTTCTCCTTGCACATCTGTACTAGTCGTTCCCGACTCTAGGGGGCGTTGCTCATCTCTGTTTCAAAGCCAAAGAGCCAGCGCTGTCCGAAGATGTCTCCATGGTAATGTGGCCAGCATGACTAAATGTTGAAGGCGCACGGAACGTTGTTACCTTCCCACCAAAGGTGGTTCCTACTTTTCTACTTGCATCTTCACACACTTTCGAACTGGCAGAAGTAATGGGAGCTCACTCTGTTACATGGTGCTAGGGATTCAAACCACCGAACTGCCAACCTTTCTAATCAACAGGCTCAGCGTCTTAGACACTAAGCCACCGTGTCCCCCTGCATATGCTAATATGTTGACCTTACATTGGTAAAGATTTTTTATCTGTTTCTGCAGAATAGAAAATTTGTGACCCGAAGAAGAGAAAAATAAATGGAATAAGTCCTACGCTGAGATTTAGTATACATATTGCATTAATATTTTTTTTTTAAATAAGAGCTAGGTTTTCCAAGTTCTGTAGAGTGAATCACACCTGCCTATGGGAACCTTGCCTCCAGAAGTTGTGAATGCCCCAACCCTGGAAGTCTTTAAGATGTTAGATACCATTTGTCTGAAATGGTATAAGGTTCCTGCCCACGCAGGGGGTTGGACTAGAAGACTTACAAGGTCCCTTCCAACTCTGCTATTGTATTGTATTGCATTGTATTGTAAACAGAGCTATATTGCTTTGGCTTTTCATACAAAAGTTCATCTTGGCATTTCTAAGCAGATGCCAGGGAGCATGATTGTTTGGAAATCTGGAGAGCAACTCCCAGCAGTCAGCGTGGATCAGGGATGAAGAATTTGTGGTCTTCCAAAGTTGTGGGACTACATCATCTGACCATTGGCCTTCCAGCCTGGGACTAATGGGAGTTGAGGTCCAATAATTACTAACTGCAGTTCAAGGAATTTTCAGCCAAATGGATATAATGTTCTATCTAATTCAGGATTGGCCAATGCCCTACAGAGGCATTTGCAGGATCTGATGCTTTTGTCAAAGTGCAAAAAAGCAATTTCATGCAGTCAGCTCTATCTTTTTCATACATACAAAAGGAGCAGAGTTTGCATTGCGATCGCATGACCCTGCTTTCATCAGTTGTTCCCTTTGAGCCCCTATAGATGCATCTGCTCCTCTCCACATTTGAAAGTATTTGATTTGTGTGGAAAAATTAGAACGATTCCATTTTGTAACTAAACTAAACCTTGCACATACTTACAGAGGAATAGTCATTCTTGCCACTATGATTATAAGGTTAGACTTGGATTGGGTTTCTTGGGCTATGAGCAGGTCAGATCACTTCTAAAGCAGTAAATAATGAATGTTGAGGGCCAGTCTGGCTTCTATAGTGCTCTTAATCTCTCTGTGGTTTACTCTAAGCAAACACAAGCTCTGATGTACCTAACGTCCTTCCACTTGGCAAGTTACAATGTTCTTCCTTCACTTGTCCTTAGTGGTGAACCACTAGGGAGATTCCTCTTTAAAAGCATCTATGTTTCTATGAGTTGGGTATTAAAACTACCATGATGACTGGGAATTCTGGGAGTTGAGAAGGACAGCTCTAGAAGATTTCCCATTATTATTATTATTGGGTAATTTTTGGTGAGATTCACAGCCTTTGGGGCTGGTTAGTAGCTCAACAGCTGGAGTCCTAACCAAGGACCTAGGAACTGTTAAGGTAACGTCAGAGGATATAAGCTGTTCCAAGTAGGGTGCTTTTTTGTAGAATCAGAATATTCAAGTCTGGTAAATTTAGAATTTCTGCATAGCGAGGTAGCCCTTTAGGTATTGCTCCAAGGGCTCCAATTACAATCGGGACAACACACGATTTCTTTTTCCACAGTCGCTCAACTTCAATTTGCAAGTCCAGCTACTTTGTGATTTTTTCTTGCTGCTTATTTTCAATTCGTGCATCACCAGGTATTGCAGGTATTATTATCAGGTATTACAGGTATTATCACCAGGTATTGTTGTTGTTGTTATTATTTTTGGCAAACAGTCATCTCTGGGAAATTTCCAATTCAAACCAAAGATACCTGTAACCAAATAAATGATGTACTTTTACATACAGATAAATTCAGGTAGTCCTCGAGTTACAACCATTTGTTTAGTGACCATTTGAAATTACAACAGCATTGAAAAAAGTGACTTATGATCGTTTTTCGCACTTATGATCATTGCAGCATCCTCATCGTCATGTAATCAAATTTGGGTTCTTGGCAACTGGCATGTATTTATGACAGTTACACACAGTCCTAGGATCATGTGACCACCATTTGTAACCTTTCCAGGTAAGTCCAACAAGCAATGTCAACTGGGAAAGGCAGATTAGCTTAAGGATGGCATGATTCACTTAACAACTGCAGTGATTTGCTTAACAACTGTGGCAGAAAGGTTGTAAAATGAGGCACAACTCACTTACCAGACTGCATTGCTTAGTAACAGAAATTTTAAGCTCAATTGTGGGTCGTAAATTGAAGACTACCTGTTGCACACCTTTACCACTTCTCATATAGCATGAGGATCAACAGAGATTTCTCCTTCCTGCTTGTTCCTTGTCATGAGCAGAGTTCTAGTTTTGCCACATACCAAAGAAAGGACAAAGGTCTGCAGAGAAGATGAGGATCTCTTATTTCCTGCTTCATCCGGATATTTTTTTTATAAAGGTGCAATAATGGTTCACCTTTGCAGATTTATTGGTACAGCTGTATTTTGCAACAATAGCCTATCATGAGTCAAGCCTATACACACCTCCTAAGAAGTTAGTCCCAGTGAGCTCAATGGAGCTTATTTTCAGCTGGTGAGTATCAAACTATAGTCAAACTCACATCTGTGTTGTGTTTGACCTCGGTGTGTGTGTGTGTGTGGGCAGGGTGGGCAAGACCAGCTTGATGTTGTTCGTGTCAGGGGCACCTATGGTGGCCTGAGAGCTCTGCCAGTGAAAACGGGCTTGCGAGCTCAGTTTTTGGCTGTGGTGGCCTCCTGCAACCCTCTGCCAATGAAAATAGAGTTTGGGAGGTCCTCCGTTTTCGCTGGCAGAGGCACCATCTTCCAGTCCTTCGCTGTTTCCAGGGTGATCCTGCGGGCCCGATCTAAGCACCCCATGGCCTGGATCCGGTCCCAGGCCTTGAGTTTGACATTCCTGGTCTAAGCATAAGCATAAGAATAGGACCATTTGCTTTAACCTGGCTAGTTTTCCCTTTTACAAAAGACATACCAGATCACCCAGGATGTGTACAAAACCATTGTTCTGCGTTTACAACTGTTATCTCTCATCTCCTTACTCCTCAAAAACATTTCGGCCCAGTTTATAAAATGTGCCATTGAAATGCAAGCTCCTCCCAACCTCCAAATGCTTTGAGCGTTAGGCCAGAAAGACATTAATAAACAATTCCTAGTATGTACGTCTGTGTGTATGCATGGATGCACATCATGTGATGGGAGTGGAGAAATGTTTTGCCACGTCTGCCAACACAGTCATGTTACTAAGTCTACCAGTTGGCAGGAAAATATGTCAACAAAAGTGAGGCCTGAGGTATTTGAAGCCTGTGCCAGGTTTCGGTTTTAGATTTGAAGAAAGTACTGATTGACATACTTTTGTTGATTAAAGCAAGGTTGAAAGGATTTTCCTCTCTCACTGCCTTCAAGTGATGTTAAAAAACCACCAGAATAAACACATTCTAAAACAAACATGCTTAAATATTTCAGGGGATAGGAAAACTTTATTTCTGCTTACAATTTTATGTATACTCAGTAAAATGGAGCTTAAATCTTAGTTAATAAACATCAATCTTTCAGTGGAAAGACTGCAATGGTTTGATTATGACGATGATAATATGCCATTGAGTCATTGTCGACTCTTAATGACCACAATAATTTTATTTTCCGTGATGACCTGTTCCTAATTTGTTTCTTCGGCTTTTTCAACATGCACTCATAATTACTGTTGCTGAGTCTATCCACCTTGTTGGTTGGTCTTTTCTTCTCTTTCCTTCCAACTTTCCCAGCATCAGAGCCTTCTCCAAGAGAGATAGGTGTTTGCAAAATGAGTCTGAAGTAGGATAATTTGAACCTGGTAAATTGCGCCTGGAGTATGAACTCTGGGTTGATTTGTCAGACAATCCATCAGTTTGTTTTCTTGGCTGTCCATGGTATTCTCAGAAATCTTCTCTAATACCAAAGTTCAAAAGCATCAATACTCTTCCTATTTTGCTTCTTCAAAGTCCAATCTTTGCTTCCAGAGTTACAGGATTGCCATGGTTTGCACAATACTGATCTTTGTAAGTGTAGACACATCATTGCATTTGAACTCCATGTTTCCATCAGTTCCTGTAGCCTTCCAAACTGGTAATAATCAGAGTGGCAATCTAATTTCGTCTTCTAGTCCTAGAGGTTCATAAGTAAGGAAAATGTTTTAAGGTACCTTGGATGTTGACATCTCTATTGTACAACATTTCAATGTAGTCCTTTCATTTTTGTTTGATCTTCCATGTCTTTTTTTTGAGTTACCCTATGGTAAAGTGAGCGGCAATAAATTTTATAAATATCTATCTATCTATCTATCTATCTATCTATCTATCTATCTATCTATCTATCTATCTATCTATCTATCATCTCCTTTGAATCAGTTACTATCTATCCATTGGCATCCTTTAGCACACCAATTCAATACTGAATTTCAGAGAACTTTTCAAAGACTTTCCTTTTTTTCCATGTCTATTTCCATCTCAATGTCTTTACAGATGAAATTGTAATGCTGCTTCTTATCTCTTTTAACAGTTCTCTGAAACTCTTTCTTAATTTCTTTCTGAGATTTTTGTCCTTCTTGGCTTTGGCTTTATTTTCTATTCATGTGATTTTTTTGGGGTGTGTGTGTGTGTAAAAATATATGAATAGTTGCATTTGTGCATTTACAAGTGAAGTTAAAAACTAGCATGTCATTACGAACTGAGAACCTAGAATATATAATTAAGGAAGAGCTTGTGTTCCAAAACTTTGTTATTCAGGTTTCATAATTTCATCTACCTATGTATCATACATGTCTTTGTAAGCCGCCTTGAGTCTCCACGTGGGAGTAGGTGGCAATATACATTTTCTAAATAAATAAATAAAATAAAAAAATCTGGACTTTGCAGCCTGGCAGAGTTCTGCTACTCCATAAATCATTGTTTATAAAATGTTGGGTGTATGTTTATGTCCACGTTTGCATCAATCATACCTCCTGGAAACTACATGGACAAGTCCCTACAATTTTCTTGGCAACATTTTCAGAAGTGGTTACATATCGGTATATTGTGCTAGGCCAAAATCAAATCATGTTATTAATGCATAGTATGACATGCAATGTTACTGTATTCAGCCACCGATACCTTTTAAGGGTCAATATATACTAATGATTTTCTACTGCCTTCCACACTGTTTATTAAATTGTGGAATAAATGAACTGCATCTCCAGCCTTGTTCCAGACTAAACCTGATTTATTGAAAACACAGCTGTCCCAGGGATATGCGTATTTCCTATTGGTATTACTTGTGAGATTAAAAAAAAGTCAACACTGAAAATCATAGCATTATTGTTATATTATTTTCTACATGTTACTGGTGCTGCATCCTGTTGAGTATTGTTGCCAATTATCCATGACTGCTTATTCAACATGCTTATTACACAACTCTTAGTTATATTAAATGGCCATTCTGCTATCTGCAGTCTGTTGGACACCAGACACACTGTACGACAATCTAAAAGACATCAAACTCTGGTAGGAGGCAGAACTGAAAAAAATGATATGTGAAACAGGCCATATGCAGGGTGATCAGATCAGACCTGTAGCATAGGAACTGGTTATTTAAGGGGGTGCTGCCTGTCTCCCATAGCATCTGCCTGGCTGGTCAGATCTAGCAGGGTTGAAGGGTCCATGCTTCTTCAGTTAAACAATGCTAGCCATTGACTGTCTGGAAACATGCTTTTTCTATACCTAATGAAATCAGGTGCTCCCAAAATTCAAATGGCTCTGAAGATCTGGTTCTACACCCAGGCCTTTGGCAAGCATGACTTAAACTCCATTTTTTCTTTATTTCTGTCTGGTTTCATCATTTCTGTTTTGGTTTTTTTGTAGTTCCTTTGTTTTTCACATTTTTAACAAATTTGCAAACCACCGGGGGTAGTGAGAGTCACATGGCATGTACGTTTAATTAATATCTTATTATTAATTATTATTTCTAATTAATCATCATCTTCATTATTACTGCCTGCAGCAAACCGATACTTCATCCAAATGATGACACACATGGGACCATCATAACAAGATCCCCATTAATATCTCCTTGTATTCCAATGTCTGACGCAAATGCTTAAGTAGCAATTGTTGAGGCCCATTTTATCCCTTCCCCACCCCCTATTCATGCATAAGGCACAGAATGTGACCTTTATTGCTTGATTTGGGTAATATATGGAAAAGTCTTATGTTTCAGGGGCCAGAGGCACCGCGGGCTGGTCCTTTTCGATTTCCAGGCTGACCCAGCGAAACCAAGCAAGAAAGCAAAATAAAAGGGATCATCAGCTGAGGCTAAATGTCCAACATATAAAAATTAGTTCCCCTCCCCACCCAGAAAGGTTAGAATTATGATCCTCTTATAACGAGGATCCTAGAGAAATCCACTGTGAGCATCACAGGTAGATAAATTGCAGCTTTTATGTAGACCTCAATTTTGACATTGTTGAGTAGCTGCATGCACTGACCTTTGTGCAAGGGGACCCAACCCAAATTCTATGCTGGAAAAGCACATCTGGGGAAAGGAACGGGAACACGACTGCTCTTCTGTAAACCTTACAAGCCACATGAATGGGGAAAGGATGGGAATACTGTAGGCGCTTCCACACAGATTTCCAAACTCTGTTAAACGAGGGGCAAGAAATCCACGCGTGGTTTTCTGTTCATATTTTTGGTTAGGTGCCCCCCCCCCTTCCCTCTATCCCGCAGATGTGCATACTTGGCAACCACTTCCAGCGGGGGTTTCACAATGCAAAACAAAACACAGCCGCCGGAGCAGGGAGCCTGCGTGGGAGCCGCCGGCCCATGCCGGGTTGGGCTTCTTTGTTTGCCTTTCAGGAGTTTCACTCCAGCCCCCGCGCAGAGCCGGAGGTTGAACGAGCTGCGAAAAACGGGCGGGTCCCCACGACTGCAACCAATTCCTCCCCACCCCCACTCCCCCTCCCCGCCCGCACTTTTGTAACCTGAGCTAAGCAGCCCGAGCCCTTCCGTCCTGCAGGGGGCGCGGGAGAGACGAAGCCCCAGAGCCGCCAAGGGCGAGAGCGCGAGCCGGCGCCTCTTGCACGAGTCTCCTGGCAAGAGTGCCAAGCACGTGGAGGAGGAGCTGGACGCGCAGGAGAGGCCGGCCTGGGCCGAAGGGCGGAGCTGGGAGGGCGGGCGGCTCGCGGGCTGCCCGCTCGAATGGGAACCCGAAAGGGGCAAATCCGTGATTGGGGACAGAGAGGAAGGAGCTAGTTGGAGCTCCGGGCGGCTGTCCCTTGCTGGAATTCGGATCTGCCGGGTGGTGGGACAGAGCAAAGGCTGGACCGAGAAATAAGAGGATGGAGCCCGTAACCAAGTGGAATCCTAAGCAAGTTGTGGAGTGGACCAAGGGTAAGAAATAGGACTCCGGCTGCTCCTCCGCGCTTGGATCTTTCTCCGGCGCAGCTGTTTGCTTAGGACGCTTCCAAGCCCTCTTCTGCTTCTCTCCAAACTTTCTTCTGCTAACTTCCCATCTTTGTTCCTTCTTTTTCCCCCCCGGGGGTCTCTCGATTTCTCCTGCCGGCCCCCGTTGGCTCCCGGTTCCCGGGTTCTACCGAGGAGGACACGTAGACCACGGAAGGATCGTGCCTGCCGTTGTTTGTCGCTCTCCATTTCGAGAAGGGCTTTTTGCAAAACCCCGAGTTCCTTGGCTACGAGCAAAACACACGCGCGCACATAGTCGCCTATCTCTGGCAGGCAAGCTGGCCTCCCGCGCGGGGAAACAAAACAAGCCCAGGCTCTCCGCGGCCCTGAGCGCCTTATGGCAGTTTATGGGATGAAGGCTTGCGCTCCGGGAGCCGATCGCGAGAGTTCACTGCTTTCCAGCTTTTGATGTTCACGCAAAAAAAAAAAAAAAAAAGCACACCCCGCCAAGCGTTGGCCAGAGTTAGTGGAGAACACAGAAAGCGTGTCCGTTGCACGTTTGGGCGCTCTTGAAGGCTAATAAATGGGGCGCAGCGGTTCATTGAAGGCGAAGATCTCAATCTAAAGTGACCCCTCTCTCCCACTTTAATGCTTGAAGCGCGAAGGAGGGTTCAAAGTGGCCAGGAACCACAGGCGATGTGCGTCATTGGAGCCTGAGAAATATGCGAGATTCCAGAGCTTCCCTTTTGAACGGATGTCCTGTTGGCAATTGAGGGTGCCTAAAGAAAGAAAGAATAAGTTATCTTGCATATTTACTGCTAAATGTTGAGGTGGTAGGTTTTGCAGCTACCTACCTCCTAGGTAAAAATGCCAGTCTGAACGCAGCCCAATGTGCTTCTGCCCAAACATGCAGTGCTCCAGAACATTTCAACTTTAGGCGCCACTTGATTCCAAGAGAAAAGTGAATCCTAAGGGTGCATTAGTTGGTTGGCGGCGTTCCCAAACCTTTATAAACACACATTCCCATCCCCCCCCCCCCCCCAATAATGCACCATCTTTCTGTTTAGATCAGGCTGATCTAGGTAGATGTGTAGAACCACACCATTTTCATAATTTTGAGATAGCTGTCAGAGTGGCCCTCCTGGATTGTAGATAATGGGGAATGTATCAATTTGGGGAAGACCTGCTAGGCAGCACAGCATAGGTTGCAATCCTGATATTGCAGGAATGCTTCTTAGGACTTCTGCTGTTTTGATAAGCAGTTTTCTTTGATCTCTTCGGCTTCTAGGTTCAGGATATTTATCAGCTATTTGGTATTGACAAAGATTTTCATTAATAATAAACAACCTTGAGTTGTGCTGTAGAGCCTTCCCTCCATTATTTTTTAACTTGATCTCCATGAATCTTGTATGTTCAGCACAATAGAATAATTATTTTGTTTCCCCAACCTTTAAAAATAACAGATTACCATTTCAATGAAAGATACATTTAGTATGGTAATTGCAAATAAGGTCACTGTAGAAGAAACACCTGGGTTAAAAGAATACCATAATTTTAATTATTCACATAAAGTCATTATTTTGAAAACTTTCAAAGGACAACATGAAAGGATGTGTATGCCAGCCAGAAACCATTATCTGTGGCTCTTTCTATATTTTTGTTACATGATTTTACTGTCTTGGCTCAAGGGCTTTAGTGGAGGTTACCATTAAAACATCATTTATATTTCATTCAGGTTGAATTGAATATTAATCCTTTCCTTTCCCTTTGCATTTGTACACAACTTATGCCTGGCCTGTTAAAAGGGAACACGTGATGCTTTTGTTCATCTACAATGTCTTTCAGATATGTGAAAATATATGTAAATGTGGCTGAGTTCTTTCATTGATTATGATCTGAAAACGTTTAAACTTTGTTTTTGTAAATAGAGTCTTGGAATATTTATCTAGCTCCTGCATGATTACTGGCTACAAGTGGTAAAAAATCACCATAGCTTGCATGAAAATGGATGCTGTGGCTTTAAAAATGCTTGTGCTTATTTTGTGGCTTTATCCCTTGCCTCATTTTTTAGATCTTCCTGGTTTTCTGTGTATATCTTTCTTTTTCTGGAAAAAAAGCTTCTTCACAAGAAGAAAGTATGGACGGTTTTTAAAGAAGGGGTGGAAGAATAAAGAGTTCCCTCTTTATAAGAGGCGATTGGATGGAGGAGCTTTCTGTGGCTGTTTTGTCATGCTGCTTTAAAAAGAGAATTGAATATTTCACAGCTGATCTTGTACCAGGCTAGACAACAGTGCAGGCAACTGCATCCCAACAGAAGAAATCTGATTTTCTAGGAAAGGTACCATCACTAGTTCAGCTAAGGAATAAGACTTCAATATGCCCAAGGTTTGCTGGCCTGCATTGTTACAAGTCTCTCAGCCACTTTGATTCTTTGTGGAAACAACATGTCAGAAGGACAGGTTAAAATTTGCACTAGGTAACCATGACATAGTACACTTTAGTTGTGTGGTATGGACCATTTTGGCCTAGCGCAGTGTTTTACAACGTTGGCAACCTTGAAGATAATTCAAACCCTAGAATTCCCCAGCTAGCATGATGGCAGGGGAATTCTGGGAATTGCAATCCACACAACTTCAAACTGGTAAGGTTGAGAAACACCGGTCCAGTGGATTGCATGAACCAATCGGTTGTGGATTATAAATAATGACTTAGTGTGATATGTGAAATCAGTCTGTGGCTGGGTTGATGCAACAGTCTAAGCCAAAGTTGTTTGCATCTTAGCATACTATATGAATCAATATTTATGTTTCAGATAGTTACATATACAGGCAGTCCTTGACGTACAGCCCACAATTCCTGTTCTTAAGTGAGACATTTGTTAAGTGAACTTTGCCCCATTTTCTGATTTTCCTTGCCGCAGTTGTTGAGTGAATCACTGCAGTTGTTAGGTTAGTAACTTGGTTGTTAAGTGAATCTGGCTTCCCCATTGATTTTGCTTGTGAAAAGGTTGCAAAAGGTGATTGATTACACGACTTTGGGACATAGTAACGGTCCTAAGTATGAACCAGTTGCCAAGCATCTGGATTTTGATCACATGATCATGGGGTTGCTACAAAGGTCATATGTGAAAAATGATCATGTCATTTTTCAGCACTGTTGTAACTTTGGTCACTCAATGAACTGTTGTAACTTGAGGACTACCTGTACGCAGTAGCTTACTTAGTGAATTGTAATTTATCTGGCCAAGCATCTTGTGTGAATTCAGCTGTTTTATATGTACAGTTGTTAATATTCCAAAGTGAGGAATCTGGTGTTTTTTAAACTCATTAAACTCATTACAATGTTATTTCCTCATTTAAAAATTCCAGGTGCTTTCTCAGTATCTGGGTTCTGTATCATATTAAGTCATGATGGGTTTTAATCATAGTTTATTGAATGAACAATAGTAATGTTTCAGTTGTATTTTTAACAATGATTTGCAGACAATGGCTGGGTTCACCCTATTGTAACAATACTTCAGCTGCAGAGATGGCATCAGCGTTTCTGGTTGGGAAAGTTTCCATCCTCTTAGAAAACATAGTCATCAAAGCAGACTCAGAGCCTTTTCAGGGTGGGAGTTCATTTGTAATCCCGAAAATAGTCCAGCTGGATAACTCAGGGCATGGAAGATCTTCTCTCTGTATTGTTAGTTAAATAAACTGCACAAGTAGATTGTTTAGCTACAAGGTCACAGCAGCTTTGACTTGATTTATCCCTTATACAAACCAAAATGAATGAAAGCCATCAAATTATATTATTAGCACATTGTGAATCCAGACATTGAGTGGAAGAATTATTTTATAGTTGTAGCTATCTTTATATTTCAGTATAAATATTGTGTGCTCGTAGTCTCACAGTGTCAGTTAAAAAAAATATTATCCAAATTGTTTCATGGAGGAACAATGCAATCTATGCAGCATTCATAATGTTCTAATATGAAGTCATAGATACCCATAAATTATTGTTGTTTAGTGATTAAAACATAATATTGATTTTTTTTAAAGACCACATTCTGACTTTTGCAAACCAGAAAACATACAGTATGCATGTTGGAAGCATGAATTATGCAAATGTTACTGGTCCACTTAGATAGTGATCTGTTTATACAAGAGCTGCATTCAATGGCTTATTTAAGTGTCACCTTAACAAGATAAGATATCTTTTCCGGTTACAAAATAATTCAATAACACAAAAAGACTTGGGCACTTCAGCCAGGGCATTTTGAGTTTCACTGAAGTCATGAGACTTTGTAAGTCACCTCTAGCTACTTTTTTTTATAGTTTTCTTGTTTCTCCTTGCTATCCTTTCTGCAAAATGGCAATATTTATTGAATTATTAAGCAAATATTGAAGGGACACGGTGGCTTAGTGGCTAAGACACTGAGCTTGTCAGAAAGTTTGGCAGTTTGGCGGTTCAAATCCCTAGCGCCGCATAACGGAGTGAGTGACATTACTTGTCCCAGCTTCTGCCAACCTAGCAGTTCGAAAGCACATAAAAATGCAAGTAGAAAAATAGGAACCACCATTGGTGGGAAGGTAACAGTGTTCCCGTGCGCCTTAGTCATGCCAGCCACATGATCATGGAGACGTCTTCAGACAGGGCTGGCTCTTTGGCTTTGAAATGGAGATGAGCATCGCCCTCTAGAATCGGGAACGACTAGCACATATGTGCGAGGGGAACATTTACATTTACCTTACCTTTCATATATTCCATTAGGCCATGATCAAATGTCCTATGGCTACTCCAAAGTAGATCTCCATTATTCTAAATTGGGACAATGATAGGAGAAGGACTTCAGGTTTCCTTTTTTCTGAGCAATTCTGAAAACTGATTTCTTCACTCTCGTGCTTCCGGGATATGGACCCACAACTCTTTGTCACCACTAGCCAGCCCGGGGAGCAATTCACTATTGTCAGGGGAAAAAAATGTCATAATTTGCATACATAAGAGGTACAATTTAAAAGGAAAAGGACCTGGAAGAGAAATGGAATATGAGGGTTAGGAGGAAAATTTGAGAATGACTGGCCCATGGTCACCCAGCCAGTTTTTAATGTCTCAGGTGGGACTACAACTCACAGTCTCCCAGGTCCTAGGTCACTACCTTAACCACTACACCAAAATGGCTATCTTTATTAGGAGAAATAACAAACTTTGGATCCAGTAGCTAAGACTGCAGACGCTAAAAGAACCTGTGTGGAGCCATTGCATCTATAGTGGAGATCTACAAGAGGATTTATACTTAAATTATGGTGCAAGTGAAAGTCTGCTTACAGATAAGGAAACTGCAGTTCATCTCTGAGGCTACAGGACCCTCAGACCTAGACAAGTTGCCCTGTTTTATTCTGATTGGAGTTCCTTGGGCTTTATGATTGCAACTCCTAAAACGTTCCATCAAAGGTACGTACAGTTTTGGATCTCAAAGTATGAGGCTTAAGTAAGGATTAAGTTTCCTTTGCTTTCTTAGCTTCTGAAGAGGGGGATATAAACTAGTTCTCTCTCAGCCCAACCTTCCTCATAGAGTTATTGTGGGAGAAAAGAGGAGGAATAGGAGCATTGTGTATGTTTACTGCTTTGCATTATTTAGACAAGTAATAGAAGCTGAAACAAAACCCAATAAATAAAATGAGATGGGTAATATATCCTTAACATTGTTGCTGGACTGCAGTAACTATCTCTCTCTGATATTGGTCATACTGGGTAAGGTTAATGAAAATTACAGCCCAACAAAAACTTGCAGGATCAATGAATTTTGGTCACCACACAAAATATGTTGAGATTTTGGAAAAAGTGCAAAGAAAAGCACTAAGATTAAGGGCCTGGAGACAAAAACATGAAGAACAATTGCAGAACTGGGTATGGCCAGTCTAGAGAAAAAGACTAGAGGTGACATGATAGCAGTATTCTAGTATTTGTGGGGCTGCCACAAAGAAGAGGGGATCAATTTATTTTCCAAAGCACTCGAAGTCGTGGCAAGAAAAAGTAGGTGGAAATTAATCAAGGAGAGAAAAGCAATCTGGAATTATGGAGAAACAACAGTGAAGACAATTAATCAGTGGAACAACTTGCCTCCAGAAGTTGTAGGTGTTTCAGCACTATAGGTTTTTAAGAAAAGACTGGACAGCCACCTATCTGAAATGGTATATATAGAATCTCCTCCTTGAGCAGGGAGCTGGATAAGAAGACCTCCAAGATCCCTTCCAGCTCTATTCTGATTGAATCTCTGTCCTAGAGGGAAAAGGATCTTTATATTTGTTGTAATATGCACTTTGACTTGTTTTTTTCTGCTGTTTATTTAAGCTGAGCTTCCACCGATTAATCAAGGCCGGGACTAATTACACTGCATGGTTTTAATTCATTGCTTTTGGATTTCATAGGAGTCATTTAAAACTAAGTCAACGGCTGGTTAATTACACGGTGTTTAGTTACATTTTAAATTGTTTAAGTTAAGGAAAACTGGTTATTATCTCAGCTTTGATTTCTATCTATATTTTCATTCGGCCAAAGTGAATGTTATACATGAATGTTACTGGATTGTTTTTTTTTTTTTTTTTAATGAGAAGTAGCATTCTTGGTAATACAAAGTACAAAGCGATTCATATTTTGAAGTGGCATTTAAGAGTAAAGAAGAAAACACTTTGCAGGTTGGAGGGAAGCAGTTGGCTCACATCTTAACCATTAGGTGGTTTGTTTGGTTTTGGATTTTGGTGATGTGCAAAATGATCCATTAGTACTTAATCCAAAGGACAGACACATTGAGCCCTTTCCTTGTTCAACAAATAAAGGTTTATTCATCCAATGTTAGAAATCCTGTGTTAAAAATTCCAGATTAGTATTATGGTCAGGTGCAAAAGAGCAGGGCCACACATAAAGTTACAGTTAAATTGACTTGTTACTTATGTCTATGCACGGGAATCTACTCAACTAACTGTTAATGTACTTAACTAATGGTTAGCTCTATTTTGGTGGCTAGATAAGTGTCAACAGCATTCAAGTCGTGTTGTACTTTCATTGTGATTACCTAGAGATTCTAGGCTGGTTTCTCTTTTCATTCCAGCCCCAGGTTCTGCCACTCTTTCTCCTACACCATTCTAGATAATTGAAGAGAGTCCTGTTGAAGATTGTATAACAGTTATTCCTATTAAACTTCACTTGCTAGGTTAGTGCCCACCAGGTTATTCTGTGAAAGCTTTCCTTAAATTGTAAAGGTTTATTGGCTCAGGTTCCTGGCATGGCATCTGAGAATGAAAAAAGTGTCTATCACTGCCATGTTTTTCTGAAAATAAGACAGAGTCTTGTTTTCTTTGGACCCCGAAATAAGCGCTTGGCAATATTTTCTGGGAGGGCTTATTTTAGCGCATGCGCTCAACAGCCCAATTGGGCTTATTATCTGGGGAGAGCTTATTTTCAGGAAAACAGGGTATGTCCCTTTCTGCCTGCCAAGTCTACTATCCCACCCAAATTTACCTTTTAAAGGTCTTTTTAGAGCTTTGCATGCATTGAAAATGATTCACAAGGACTTTAATCCTCATCTGAGTACAGCAACTCTTTGCAACTTTTTTTCCAGACACTCCCAAGAAAAAAAGGGATTGCTTTAATGAATATATACTGTGCTTCTGTGAAGTCACACACACTCCTTGCAGATTTTTTTGAAGCCCCCCCCCCCCTATATAAAAACTAAATGGTGCTTCAGATCCAGCCTGAGTATACTTACTTTATGTGCCAGCAACTGGATTTTTTTCCCCCGGGCTCTTGATAGCGATGAATATAGACGCATCTGAATTGAGGGATAAGGCATGCTTTTAACTCAAATTCATTTTTTTTCCTGTGGACTGTGATGCCCAGAACCACATCCACACCCGTTCTGAAGCATTTTTCCTGCTTTGGATATCAGAAGCTCACATTCCTAGAAAATAGCATCTTTTACAGCAGAACAGCAACCTGAAACAAAAACCTAAATTTTCCAGAGTGGGTTTGCTGGATGGTCCAGGATGGATGGTATAGTCATGTCCTATTGGCCTCTGGACTGGATTGATGCTGAAGCCACACCTCGGAGCTCCTCCATTCAGACTCCAGTTTCAATCCAGTCCCGGCCAGAGAAGGACTAAAAAATTTGGACTCCTCCTCTTCCATGTTTTTTTCAGTCATCCCTGATTAAGTTCCCTCTGGAGAAATCTGGATTGTGTCTTCAACCTCAATAAGATTTCCCCTCCCGTTCTTGATGAGCATTATAATCTACATTGTTGGTTTTTTGGTTGTGTGGTTTACTAAATTTAAGGTAACGGTAAAGATTCCCCTCGCACATATGTGCTAGTCGTTCCTGACTCTAGGGGGCGGTGCTCATCTCTGTTTCAAAGCCGAAGAGCCAGCGTTGTCCAAAGATGTCTCATGGTCATGTGGCTGGCATGACTAAACACCAAAGGCGCACGGAACACTGTTACCTTCCTCTAGTTTGGCAGAAGCTGGGACAAGTAACGGGATCTCACTCTATTACGTGGTCCTAGGGATTCGAACCGCCAAACTGCAAACCTTTCTGATTGCCAAGCTCAGCGTCTTAGCCACTGAGCCACTCTGGACCTTTACTACTTTTTTTTTTTTTTTTTTTAAAGCTTCTTAAATTTCTGCAAAAGATCAAACATAAAACACAAAGGAATTAAGGAAGGGCAAAAAGCAGGAAGGGAATAGTGTAAAGGAATAAGGATAAACAAACTTCACCATGCTTTTCTTCCATTGGGAAGAGCCGAAGTGTTTCCATCACAGTGCATTAGACATTGGCTTGGGCAAAATTGTTCAAAGAAGCGTAGGATTCCAAAACTAACATCCAATATAAATTAAATTGGGATTCAAAAGTGAAATGCCCTTTTAGGCTCATCATCTGTACACCCAGAAACATAATGATGTATTATTAAAAAGTCCCTGTGTTTTCTTTCAAAAGTGATAAAGAGAAACCTTATCCATCTATACAGCTCATGATCTCAGAAGATCACATTCCTTGTGAGACCATGATACACCAGGTGTATCCCCTCAGAGAGGATCAGTTCACACCCTAAGGATTCTCTTGAGAATTCTGGGATGGAGAGTGGGCTCCACCAGAATTGTACAGTACAAGATTAAAATACCTTAGGAATGTATCAGCTAAAGGAAATTTTGGGAGTGACTACATTCATTTTTGTGTTGTGGAACAACTAAATGAGAACTGCTAAAGCCCATCTGCTTTTAAGTTTTTTTTTTAAAGATGTGCCAAAACACGCTATCCTTTGAAACCTGTTTGTTTCAAAAGCATTCAAACAAGCATTGCCTCTAGTTGAATCACTAATTTGGAGAAAAAATATTCTATTGTTTGCTTTCTAAGCAAATGTAACAAGGGTTGGAAATTTTAATTTTTGAGAAAGTTTATATTGGCCTGTTTTTCTAAGACACACAAACAGACTTTCTGCAAAAATGTCTATTTGTGTGTCTTAAAAATTAAGACTTAATGGCTTCAGATTGTAAGCTGCTATAACATTCCTTTCACGATGCATATGGGAAATGATATTTCATTACAACCATCTTACAAATGAGCACATCCAGATGAATTGGGACTCCAACTCCCAGAATTCCCAGCAGAACTTCTGAGTGTTGGGATCTAGCACATCTGGAGGACACCAGTTTGAGAAAGACTAATTAACAGTAATTACTTTGAATAAATTTTTGCATTAGCAGTTGCTAATCTGTAGCATATGTTTTTTAAAGGGTGGCCATACTTGTCTGCCAATCCTCTTCCCTGATTGATACCATATGGGGTGGGTTGAGATTTCTTCTGGATAAAGAGATTAATCTTTGTCACATTAACATCATTCACAACCAAAGATGGTAAAAGTTAGGTATTAATGAGATTTGAGTGCTTGCCAAAGAAGGTTTTACATGTGAACTAAGATGGGAAGAGTATTTGATGGCGCTATAACATTACATCGTGGTGTGTCATCAGTTGTTGATAGCCTTAAATATCCATTTAAATCTGGGGCATAGAGAGTTTTTAAAAACTTCTACTAAATAGCAATAGCACTTAGACTTTTATACTGCTTCACAGTGTTTTTCAACCCTCTCTAAGCAGTTTATAAAGTCAGCATATTGCCTCTAACAATCTGGGTCCTCATTTTACTGATCCCAGAAGGATGGAAGGCTGAGTCAACCTTGAACTGGTGAGATTTGAACTGCCGAACTGCAGCTAGCAGTCAGCTGATGTAGCCTGCAGTGCTGCAGTCTAACTGCTGCATCAGCTTCGCTCTAAATCTAAATATTTGCCTTAACTTTCTACACCTTTATTCTTATATTGATTGTATTTGATAAAATAAGACATTGCCTTAGACCAGTGTTTTTAAAACATTTTTTTTCTCTGAGGACCACTTTACAGTTTACAAAATTATGGTGACTTCCAAAAGGGTTTTTGTATTTGGATGGATGGATGGATATCTAGCACAAGTGGTGGGATTCAATTTTTTTTACTACCAGTTCTGTGGGTGTGGCTTGTTGGGCATGGTATGGCTTGTTGGGCATGGTAGGAGAAGGATACTGTAAAATCTCCATTCCCACTCAACTCTAGGGGAAGGTTACTGCAAAATCCCTATTTCCTCCCAATCAGCTGGGAGTTGGGAGGCAGAGAATAGATGGGGCCAATCAGAAGAGGTATTTACTGGTTCTCCAAACTACACAAAATTTCTGCTACCAATTCTCCAGAACTGGTCAGAACCTGCTGAATACTACCTCTGGATGGCACCATATTAAAATTAAAATTGATGCATTCCCTACTGTTACAGCTTTTCACAATTGTTTGATGTGATTTTAATACTATGCTATTATTTTTCAACACAGCTAGCAAATAATTTTGACCTCATGGTACCTTGAGTGTGTCTTGGGAGAATCCCAGAAATCATAGGGCCACACTTTAAAAAATGCTGCCCCAGGCCATATTATAACTTGTTTAAGTTTTAGCTCTCATGTGGTTGGTAAACCATAGTTTATGTCCAACTTTAAACATTAAACTAAAAAATGTGAAGCAGGTCGTACATTTCTATGGGTTGCACATTGTATCACATGCATGAAGCATGATTAGGAGTTCTTTAAAGAATGATTGGTAAACAGTGAAGTCTGAAAAAAAGAATGCAGAAAGCATTGCGATAAACTGTGGTTATTTATGAAACCTGGTTGTGATATATTCTTGTATTAATGACGATTGACATCCCCAACATTTCTATTTTGTGGGGGAGGATTGTACATTAGCCTGTTTGCCTAATGCAATAGGATATTATTGGCAAATGATAATATATACATCTTGGGAAATAGACGGAAGGGCAATCCCCTGATGTTACAAAAGGTATAATGAAGTCCTACAAGAGTCTTAACTAAATAAATTAGTTGTGAAACGGCATCTGGGCCACCTGTGTGGTTTGGTTCCTATGTTTGTAACTGAGCTCACACAGGGTGCTAAGCCATCATTTCTTTAACCACACTTTAAACAATAATTGGCTGGATCGCAATCAAAGAAGCTTCAATATGGAAGTTAATGGGAAAAATGAATTCAGCTTGTATCTCTATGAGATAGCTTGTTGGTACTTACCTGCATCAAATATCTGCAGAAACAATTGTTATTGCTGCCTTGCTTTGGAATGAATTCTGCTAATGAAAAAAAAGCTGTATATGTTAGTGTAGTCCAGTGCTTCTCAATTCTTTTCTGTCATGCCCCCCCTAGGAAGAAGAAAACATTTCGCGCCCCCCGCGCGACTGTAAATAGTATCATTTGTCTATAAAATTGTTATAAGTACACCTCTGCATAACACTGTATCCTTATTAACGTATAAGAGAATAAAAAAAGAAAGAAATGTGGATCAATTTACAACAAAGAATAGCTTTATTAACTGTAGCAGAAAAGATTTAAAGTGCATTAGAAATTTAAAAAAAATTAAATCCTTTGCCGAGGTCAAACGCGCCCCCCTTTACGGAGCCTCGCGCCCCCCCTGGGGGGCCCGCCCCACTATTTGAGAAGCACTGGTGTAGTCAGAAGTATCTATAGCAGTGGTGGGTTCCTACCGGTTCGGACCGGTTTGGCCAAACCGGTAGTGGTTTGGCTGGAACCGGCAGCGACCCAGGCCTGTCATGCCCCGAATCAGAAAAATGGACCTACCGGGCCCACCGGAAGTCAGAAAACAGGCTGTTTCCGACCTCTGGGAAGGCCATTTTTGCCCTCCCCAGGCTCCAAAAAAGCCATGTGTACATGTGCTTGACAGCAGGGCGTGTCACACATCTATTCTCAGGGGGCACGGCATGGGAGGCATTAAATTATGGGGGTGGGCACACGAGTGTGCACAATAGCGCGAGCGTGTGTGCTTTAGGCACCCGAGGCGAAAAAGGTTCGCCATCACTGCTTTATAGCATCTGGGCATGCAAATGGTGGAAAATTTTAATTATGTCAGCCATAGTTTCCTGATTTGGATGAAATGCTAATTAATTAGAGGCTGGCTAGTTTGTTGTGTGTCCTTCAAAAAAGGAAATAAATGGGTACATCCATTAACTTGTGCATTGTAGTGGTATATATTTTATTCTTGTAGACTTCATAGATAAGTCTCCAGGACAAACAACATTAGTTTTCATATTGCTTTAATTCTCTAAAATGTGGATTGTTTGGTTTCTTGGACCATCCAGTTCTTTTTGGCTATCAAGTAGAAGGCCCATACGAAAAATGGTGGGAGCAACATCCTCAAGCATTGGAGAACTTTTCTTCTTTATATGTTTCTCTATTACTAATAAAGAATAAGAGAAGTTATATACATTTGTAGTGGAATGTATCTCCATTAATGGCTTATGCATGATTTTAAGATGCAAACCTTTAATGGCTGTAGATAAGACACAGTATGATGGCAGTATTCAGATAATACATTTAGTGAAGTCCATTAAAAGTAATAGGTATAGCATGGCAACTTGGTTGGTTTTGAGATTAGCTTTCTTTTGTGATCACTCATGTTTAAATTAATGCATTTGGAGGACATTTGTGTGTTTAATCACACTTGGCCAAATAAAGGAATAGACTAGAGTAGCGTGTAGAGTAGAGTAGAATAAGTTGGAAGGGACTTTATAGGTCTTTTAATCCAACCCCATGCTCAGGCAGGAAATTCTATACCATTTCAGACAAATGGTTCAGACAAAAGGATTAAGATTAGGGTTCAATATATTGTGAAAAATCCAGAAAAATAGTTTCGTTAAGAATATTGCAATAGTATAGGCAATGTATATCTGCTTACTACAACCCAGCGGATTCCAGATGTATTAGGTCTGCTATTCTCAGAATTCCCAGCCACTGTAACTTTGCTGGCTGAGAAACCTTTGACTTAATCCCCAACACATATGACAGAAAGTATAGATATCTGTCAAACTATTGTAGCGTAATGATAAAGTACTGGGACTTAGTGTAGCTTCATGAGCAATAGCCATCCTTCACTAGGGTACCACAGGGAAATTAAGCAAAGTCCTTAGAACAATACCTCATTCGCTTGGGATATGTTTGTACCCTGAGAGAATATTAAGTACTTGGCTCCACTATTCTGGTTTACTATTCTGGCTCCGGTTTTGAAAATATAGGGTTGTCATGCATAGTGTTGAAACTAAACATATGTTGAAATTACAGATTGCTGCCAGCTTGTTATCTATATTTTCTTTGGATCTTTATTGTAAGGTTTCATATTTATTAATGAAGGACTGAAGTACGTGTCTTTCAACCATTTTAATTCTCTTGAAAGAAAATTGAAAGAGAAATGGGATTTATATTTTTTCCCTCTGAAAGATTAGAAAAAATTGCTGGAGTTTTCATGAGTGAAGTGGAGAGCTCTTGGCTTAGTTATATAAGGTGGACATAATGTACATGAATGTCGTTTATTAAATAATCCTTTCATTTCAGGCTTTCCACTAGTTTAACTAAATTTTAAGGAACAGACATGAGAAAATTCCATAAGTAGATCTTTTTGTTCAGGAAGTATGCAGCCACCAGTAACATCAGAGCGATGGAAAGATTTGTGACAAACAACAACAGAACCTATCCCTGATAATCTCTGTCAGTTTATAGTAATCACGAACAATTAAAAATGTCTTACACTCCAATTCAACCTGAGATGAATAAAAATAAAATCTATTTTGTCAGTGAAGAAAACATTGAAGAATTGGGAAGACAGATTTGACATGCTATTAATGTTATTGATGCAAAGGAGACAGGATAATTGGTTTCAGTTAATCAAATAGTCAATGCTCCCCTTGTTGCGTTGCGTTTTGCCCTAGGACCGTGATGGCGAACCTATGGCATGTGTTCCACAGGTGGCACGCAGAGCCATATCTGAGAGCACGCAAGGCGTTGCCCTATGTCATCTCCAGCATGTGCAAGTGTATGCTGGCCAGCTGATTTTTGGCTTTCCAGAGGGCAGGGGCGGCTGTTTTCACCCTCCCAAGGCTTCAGGAAATCCTCTGGAAACCAAATTTTCTGTTAGACCCGTTGGGTCCATTTTTCGCCATCCACACACTCCGAAGCCGGGAAGGGCAAAAAACAGCCCAACGGGCCTACTGAGAGTACGGAGGCTTCAGTGAGGCTTGCGTGCATGCACAGTGGGGTGCAGGGTGCATGTGCAGGGGTTGGGCATTGCTTTATGGGCGTGGGCACACGCATACTATCGCAAACGCCCTTTTGGCACCCGAGCAGAAAAATGTTCGCCATCACTGTCCTAGAATATTCAGAAGCTCCTGATTACCGAAGGAAAATAAAGCACCCACAAATATGATCTCTGATCTGCATTTCATTAAATCATCTGTGTGCTGTATGCACATTTGGCAGATAGTCTAGTGACTCTGTCATGACTCTATCAGGCTCAGTGATTTGACAGATGTTGCAGTTAATTGAAAGGCTTCTGTTAACTAACCAATATTGTAGAACTTTTTAGTTAACTAATCCGCATAATATTCAACCTTGGCTGTCCATGGTGTGGGAAGTTATCACCCAGCCCTCTTCCAGAAAAATGAAATATCCTAGGAAATATTGAAAAGGCAGAATATTATATTTCCCTGGATGTGAAAAGGGAGAAACATGTTTTAATTCCTGCAGCTTCCTGCCCCCACCCCCTCTGTCAATGAGACATTAAAGCCTGAGCTAGTCCACTTTACATAATAAAGGCAATATAAGCTTTTCACAGAAACAGAAATTGACCACATGGCATCTGAGAACTCAACCAAACCTGGGTTCAAAACACAGCCTAGAGAGTTGTCCCTGCATGGCCCCATGGGAGTCTGACAACCAATCAGAATACATTTCTTACACAGGAACAGGAAACAGATAGGTGGGGCTGAACAGGGTTTATAAAAAACCCTGCAAGCCCCTCCCTTGGACCTTCTTTTCTTCTTCCCCAAGATTGAAGCATGTGATCACCTTTTCTGTTCAGGACTCAAGTCATGTGATCCTGTCCACCATTAAACCATCTTTCCAAGCAGCCTCCATGTCTCCAGTGTCTCCCCCCCCCCCCCCCCCCCCGGAGCCGAACCCAGAAGGGCATTCCTTTCATCAATGGAATGATCATAAACAAGTAAGATTTTGGGAAGAGGGGAAGGTCAATAAAGTCCATCATGATTGTCTAGTCTATATGACTAGACAATCATATATGGGATCTGTAGCAATGACTGTATGGTAACTTAATCTCTCCCTAAGATACCTTGCCTTTGGTGATAATAAGATTTAATATTTTTTTAAAAAAATGTATTCATTTATTTATTTGCATCCTACCTTTATTACTTTCACAAATAAGTCAAGGCAGCAAAGATATCCAGCACACCTCCGCCTGCCTGTTTTCCCAACAACAACCCTGTGAGGTGAGTTGGGCTAAAAGAGAGTGGCCCAGGATCAACCAGCTGGCTTTCATAGCCAAGACGAGATTTGAACTCACAGTCCCCTGTTTTCTAGCCTAGTCTTTCACCATTAATTGGCAGGCCGCTTTAGAGCCTGAATTTGGATGACGTCCTTAGAGAGCTTAACTCAGTGCTGTCATGAAAACTGTGTGTAAGTGGGAGCATTTGTCATTGTTTGTTACCTCCTTTGCCAGAAGAGTGTTGTGAGTAGAACAAGTTGAGGCATGCCTAAAGAATATAAATTAGAAACAAATCTGTCACCAGTAGCAGACAGTTTGTAAGAGACAGAGATATTTAGGGGAGAAAAAAAGCAATGGGGTTGGATTAGCTTCATCAGAAATATTTTTAAAGGAAATGGAACATTTCCGTCAAGTCATATGGTCACCTGCTTTAATCCCACTGAGTATCATATGATCCATGAATGTGCATAAACATGAGTTCCATTCCCCCTAAAATGTTGGATAGAATAATACTTTTTTTTAACATTGATGCGAAGCATTTAATTTTTACTGTTGACACAAATTCAAGGAAGTCTTAAGAGGGAATGCTTGAAGTTTACTAAATAAGAGAGAAAGGTTTTTTTAATAAAAAAAATACTTCAATGTGAATAGCTTGGAGATACAAAGTTGAACATTTGATGTTTGGGGCAAAAATATATGTTGCCCGCATTGAATAATTGCTGAGTGTCTGCTATGTGTAGGGTGGGGTGTGTACAATACTACAGTAAATTATTTTTCCCTGAGAAAAAGTGCAGGCTGCATATGATGGACTGAATAGAGACAAGTCTGGTTTTTCTACTAAACCTGATGTGAAGCTGGGATTGTTCTTCCAAAGAATTTCTGAAGTCAGGAATTGGTTTTTCTGACGTTGAGGGGTTGAAAAAGCAAGGGAGCAAAAAAGAGCTTCTTCCTTTATCCACAAGTAGATTTCTATGAAATTTGTGGATATCTATGAAATCCCTGCAGCTCCAGCCAGTGTGACCAGTAATACCATGTCTTATTTTCTTTTGACCCCCAAAATAAGCACTTGGCCTTATTTTCAGGGAGGTCTTATTATTTTTGAGGTGCAGGAGGCCGCAAGCGTCGTCACCTCATGGCTGCTTATGTGTTGCAATATTTTTGGGGAGAGCTTAATTTAGGCATGCACTCAAAAGCCTGATTGGGCTTATTATCCAGGGAGGTCTTATTTTCAGAGAAACAGGGTAATAAATTCTGGGAGTTGTCATAGAGCAACATCTGTAAGCAGCAGCTCTTCCCTCTGGTACTAAGAATGAAATAAATACTGATTGAAGGGAGTAGAGTGACATTGGGATAATAAAATAGGGGGCTTATAAGCCATGTGGGGCACTAAAGAACTAAATGATAGTGTTCAAATATGGTTAGTTTGTATCCCTCCAGATGTTTATTTACTTTAACTTCCAGGAATCCTGGCTTATTAGGTACATTGATGACTATTCTGAAACATCTAGAGGCCCATGCAGTGTTTACACTTCAGAGTTAGAGCATGGAAGGGAAAATACATAATGTAAAGCATGGAAGGGAAAAATATTTTGCACAAATGCATTTGGTATTTTTAAATTAGTATATACAAAGTCATTCTCTTGTGGGTTAGTTATAGGTTCTTGGCAATCTGAGTAACTATTTGTGGAATGCACAATGATTTCCAAGTTCTCAAATTTATCTGCTTGGAAATATAATTCATATATCTAATCTGACAAGCTTTTCTTCTGGGGGAAAAAATTAGTAGGCTTTAAGGCAGGCATGGAGGTCTTTCCTGAACTGTAACTACCATCATTAGCTTTATCTGTTAAAGTTACTGAGAAAATTAAGCCCTCATGGTTCTCTCTCTTCCATGGCTAAGCGTGGACTTAGACCCGAGTCTTTCCAGTCTTAGCCCAGCACTTTAACTACTAGACTACACTGTCTCTTATTGCCTGCATTTTGTTTTAAAGAGTATTTTATAGTACAACATTCTCTTGAAGTAAGCACAAAAATTCAATGAAGTGATGGCACAGGGATGGTACAACAGTCATAACTTTGAGGATAGGTCCTAAGTAACTTTTTAAAAGTGTCATAACTTTGAATAGTTGCTAATAGTGGTTGTAAGTTGACAACTGCCCATATTGTATAATGATATATGCTTTGTTTACAGATCTGCTTTTATTCTCAGTCATCCAGGTCATTGTTGTCTCAAAGGTGCTTTATCAAGAGGAAACTGGACTTTCTGGTTTTTCTTTGAAGATGTTTCACTTCTCTTCCAAGAAGCTTCTTATATGAGAAGCAAAAAGTCTTCAAAGAAAAACCAGAAAGTCCAGTTGCCTCTTGAAAAAGCACCTTTAGGATTTCAACAAAGCAGTTGTTTTGCCACTGTGGTAAAGCAGTGAGGTTGCTTCACTTCTCTAAATTAGCTGAAGTGGCTGCTTTGGTTCAGTTCACTTCTTTTCTGCAGCAGTTTCTGGCAGCTGCCCATCCAACCAAGGTTCTATGAATGTCCTACCTTGGAAAGAGGAATTACATTCTTCTTATGCAAGTGGTGCAAGAAGGCAGATGGTGTTGCCACAGCATGGTGAACAACATTATTTATTAGCATGAAGCACCACTCTGAATGAGAGCCACCTTGTGTAGGCTAAGTTGCAACATGGCAGTCCCAACCGTTGCATCTTTTTGATCCCTCTCCTCCTTTTTTGTGGCTTTGAGTCAGTATTGACTCCTAGAACTGCCTGGATGAATCTACTTTCTTGGCACGATTTTGAAACTGGTTTGCCATTGCCTTCTTCCTAGGACTCAAAGACCTTGGGTAATTGGCCCAAGGTCACCTAGCTGGCTTTGTGTCCAAGGCAGGACGAGAGCTCCCAATCTCCTGGTTTCTAGGTGCCTTTAACTTCTACCGCAAACTGGCTCATTTTCACACATAATATGGCTAACAAGTGTGACCCTATCCTTGATTCTCCAAATTGCTTCCAAAGGTATACAAATCTTGCATTGCTAAGCTGCTCATTGACTTATTAAGGCAGCCCTAGTAGGAGCATGATGGGGTGCTGGCTGTATTGTCCTTCAGGTTTTTAGCTAAGCAGAAATTGTACTTGCATAAAATTCAAGTATAATTGCAGAAGAAAGTTAACTCCCCATAATAAAGTCCCCTATTTGGCACACCAGGCCTTTTATTTACCTCTCATTCACTTCCCACAACTTTCTTGAGAATCTAATGAGTTATGCTTGCATTAATGGAGTTTGCATAACTGCAAGCACTTAAATTGCTTTAGTGCGCAACTTAACAGACCATGTTCTGTTAAATACAAATTATAGTTCATACAGTGATTCTTTTTGCAGGAAATAAGAATGGGGTTGAAATTGATTGAAAGTTATATGCCTATTGTAGGTTAGGAAAACTAGATTGACTGGGATGAAATATTGCATTCAGCCTCCCTTTTAACTATGATTGATGGAACTATGATTTGTGGCCTTGTCTATATCTTTCACTATATGTCACACTAAGGCAGAGCTGTAATTTCTGGCTGAGGATGAATTTAATTCACACATATAAGTTTTGGTCTCAGCATGGTGGTGAAATGGTAATATTGAAGGATTCAGAGCTTGGAAATGCTCATTATAGGTAGTTCTTAGCTTATATACCACAATTGAGCCCAGAATTTATGTTGCTAAGCAAGACAGTTGTTAAGTGAATCATGCACTGTATCACCTTTTTGCCACAGTTCTTAAGTGAATCATGTGTTCATTAAGTGAATCTGGCTCCTCACCCCCCCTTGACTTTGCTTGTCGAAGCCAACTGGGAATATTAGGAATTGTGATCACATGATCCTGGGACATGTCAACCATTATAAATATGAGTCAGTAGCCAAGTGCCCGAATTTCCATCATGTGATCACAGGGATGCTGCATGGATGAAAATTGGTCATAAGTCACATTTTTCAGTGCCGTTGCAACTTCGAATAGTCAGTAAATGAATGATTGTAAGTCAAACGTTGCCTGCACTAGTGTATTCTGTGGGTTTCATCTCCAAAAGGAGCTTTGGACCATGAAGGGCTGCGGAGTGTCTCTAAATCACCTTGAAAGACCTCTGGAAAAAGATGGAATTTTGCTTTAAGGTGCTATAGACAGGTGTTATTCACAGACTACTAAGTGCATCTATTTTGCATTGTTTTTCTTCTTTGATTTCAAAATCATTACATGCAAATGTGCACTTCCTTTGGCGCTCTTCTGACTTGTTTATCGGCATTGCCACAGTTTCTGTGGGCACTCATACACATGTGCATAATCTGCAATCGCAATCAAATTGGGAAGGCAGACATTATGGCGATCCGAACACGTCCACTGTTGCAATCTTCCAAACTGTGTCACGCTGCAGGAGGAGATATCCCATACCAACCCAGGTGTTTCCTCATGCCAAGTAACATTGCAACATAGCTTCCTGATTTCGTTATGGGAATAAATGCCAACCTATTAATTATTAAGAGTTCAGCCAAAGGAGTCCTTGCGATTCATAAACAAGTCTTGTAACATCCACTCTCAATGGCAGGCCACATAATATGTATCTTGAAAGATAGGGCGTGATCGCTCAACTCTAAGCAGGAGATGTTTGGTGATACCTAACTCTCACACGAGTGAAGGACAAATAGCAGTTTGTAATACGATAAACAAATCTCTGCTGTTGCTGTTAAACATTAAAATAAACTTGGGCTTGACCAGTGAAAACATAGAACATTTGTTGACTTAACAGATGCTCGCTTGGAATTCTATAAATAAAAGTCTAGTTGGAAAGGTTGAACCTGGTTTTCCTGGATGGCATTAGTGAAATTGAAATGTTTCGTAGGCAACTCTGGAAATAAACAAAGCGTTTAAAAAGCGTGACTGACTGACCGGGTTTTTTTTTTTAAAATCTTTTTTCAAAATCTAGTAGTTCCTTAAAACAGTTTTCAACAAAACAAGATTAAATTACTTGGGATTATTTCCAAAACGTTGCATTCCTCGTCAAAGAAGCCTTGTTTCTAAAGTCCTATTTCTGCCCCCCCCTAATTTTCAAAGAGATTATCTTTTTTTATCCTGTTGCAGCAAAAGTGAGCCACAAAGTACCTTATGGCGTGTTAAAATATGGCATTAAAAAAAAATGACATAAACCTTCATGGATTAATCTGTTTGTACTTCTGTATTTGGATTTCAATTTTAAAAAAAACCCATGGTTATAGAAATGTACACTGAAAAAGTGCAGTGTGGACATTTGAGTATATTTACTTTGCTGTTTCTGTATGCAGCATTTCCAGATTCTTGACCCATAGACCAGTCCAAAGTATAATAGATCTAAATCTCCTAGAATCTAAATATTGAATATGAGTTTCCACATTTCAGACTGGGTGGGCACTGGTTTATTTTGTGGGACAAATGGTGGTAACGTAAGCAGCAGAGATGGGAATGTTCTGTTTTTAAAAAAAAACAAAAACTTAACTTCCTCTTTGGTCACCCTGGCTGAATAATAACTCAAACCACATTAATGTTTATAAACAAAAGTATCCTGGAGAAGCTTCCAAATACTGAACAATCATGAGGAGTGTTGGTGTGATTTCAAGGAGGGAGGTGCTCGAAATCCTGCTAGTGTGCAAACATTGAATTGGTACCAGCAGGACAAAGTTGCATTTTCTTTTTCTAGAACATTTATATTTGCTTGCCGATTGAAATGACGGCTGAATGGAGTTTAGGGATGAGAGGCCTTATATACAGAGTCAGTTCTAAAGATACTTCACTGGAGGTTGGCTGTACAGCAGTTGAGTAGATTCTAACCTTTTTTCCTTGCTATTAATATTAGTTTAGTTTAGTTTATTTCGAATTTATATACCGCCCTATTCTCCCAGATGGGACTCAGGGCGGTGCACAGAAAAGATAAAACCCACAACAAGTACAAAAGTATAAAATAGAATTAAATAATGACTCTGTGCTAAAATAATTTAAAATTATTAAAATCCAATTAAAATTACTCATTTATCTGTCTATGTCAGGCCAGCCAGGTAGAAGAAATAAGTTTTAAGTGTCCGGCGGAAGAGGCGCAGGCCCGTGATGGTTCAGATGTCGGGGGGGGGGAGGTCGTTCCAGAGGGCCGAACCCGCCACAGGGGGTCCGGCAAATGAATATACAAATGAAGTTACTTGATGAAAGTGCAGGTAATCCTCAACTCATAACAGTTCATTTAGTGACCATTCAAAGTTACAATAGCACTGGAAAAAGTCATTTATGACTATTGTTCACCCTTACAACTGTCACAGTGTTCCCATGGTCATATGATCAAAATTTAGATGCTTGGCAACTGACTCATATTCATGACGGTTGCAGTGTCCCGGGGTCACCTTTCACAGCCTGCTGATAAGCAAAGTCAAAGGGGAAGCCAGATTCATTTAACAACTGTGTTACTTTACTAACTTAATAACTGCAGGGATTCACTTAACAACAGTGGCAAGAAAAAATGTAAACTGGGGCAAAACGCACTTAACAACTGTCTCGCTTAGCAACAGAAACTTGGGGCTCAATTGTGGTCATATGTCGAGGACTATTTGCATCATTGTTTAGAATAGAAAGCCAATATCAATATAATGTGTAAGGCTTTTATAAGTGCTGGATTGTGCAACAGACAATTTAATGGTCTGCATGAAAGCCTTGAAGTTGTCAAAACAGTCTAAGCCAGTGATGGCGAACCTTTTTAGCCTCGGGTGCCAAAAGCCCACACGCTTGCGCTATTGTGCACGCTCATATGCCCACACCCATAATTTAATGCCTCCCATGCTGTGTCCCCTGAACATGCATGCGTGACACCCCCTGCTACCCTGCGCATGTGCACACGGCTTTTTTGAAGCCCGGGGAGGGCAAAAAAAGGCCCAACACACAAACTGGAAGTTCAGGAATGGACTTCCGGGTTGCCCGTTGAGCCATTTTTCTCCCTCTGGAGGTTTCAGGAGGGCAAAAACTGGCCGAAAATCAAGGCCAAAAATTAGCTGGCCAGCATGCTCATGTGTGCTGGAGCTGACAGGGCAACGCCTCGCGTGCCCTCAGAAATGGCTTCACGTGCCACCTGTGGCACCCGTGCCATAGGTTCGCCATCACTGGTCTAAGCCAGGGGTCCCCAACCCCTGGTCCGCGGACTGGTGCCGGTCCGTGGCTTGGTAGGAACCGGGCCGCAGGACCGGAGAGGAGGAGGAGGGAGGAGGGGGCAGACCCCTGGGCAGAGCGCGCGGGAGAGCGCAGGCGCGGCTGTTTGCGCCGTTGGAGTGCGGCTCTTCCTCCACCCTCGTCGATGGTGGGACTCCTGGGCCCCGCCGCAGCAACCCTCCCTACCGGCAGCCGATTCCCTTCCTCCTCCAAAGCCGGCATGCCGGCCACTCGTCGTCTTCCAGGGGCTGCCATTCCTCCCCCCCCCACACACACGGAGGCTTCTCAGCTTCTGTAAGGAGCCTCAGTGAGCGAACAAGCGACCAAGCACCGCGGGCGGGCGGGCGGGGCAGGCTAAGGCGAGTGACTGCGGCGGGCCGGGCTGAGGACGCTCCGTGGGGGGAAGGAGGAAGGGTATCGCGGCCGGTAGGGAGGTCTGCTGCAGCAGGGATGACGACAGACAGACAGAGAGAGGCACAGACACAGAGAGAAACAGGGAAGGAGGGGGGAATCAGAGAGTGACACCCACACACACAGAGACAGAGAGAGGGAGGGAGGGAGGGAAAGAGAGAGACACAGAATGAGTGATTAAGTGCGTGAATGCGAGACGCACACACACACATAGAGTGACAGATGGGCGGATGAAGGAGAGAGACAGATAGAGAGAGAGAAAGAAAAAGAGAAAGAAAGAAAAAAGTGGGAGAGAGAAAGAAAGAGAGAAAGACAAAGAAAGACAGACAGAAAGAGAGAAGGAAAGAGACAGAAAGGAAAGAAAGAGAAAAAAGAAAGAGAGAAAGAAAGAGAGACAGAAAGAGAAAGAGAAAGAAAGAGACAGAAAGAGACAGAAAGGAAAGAAAGAGAGAAGAGAAAGAGAGAAAGAAAAAGAGAGAAAGAGGAAGAGAAAGAAAGAGAAAGAGGGAAAGAAAGAAAGAGAGAGAAAGAGAAATAAAGAGAGAAAGGGAAAGAAAGAGAGGGAGAAAGAAAGAGAAAGAAAGAAAGAGAAAGAAAGAAAAAGAGAGAAAGAGGGAAAGAAAGAGAAAGAGACAGAGAAAGAAAGAGAAAGAAAGAAAAAGAAGGAAAGAAAGAACTTATGACCACAATTGAACCCAAAAGTTTGGTTGTTAACCAAGAGCATTGTTAAGTGAGTTTCACATTTTCTAAGTTGGCCACGCCCACCCAGTCACATGACTGCTGAGCCACTCAGCCGGTCCGCAAAACTTTCTTGAAAATGAAACCGGTCCCTGGTGCAAAAAAGGTTGGGGACCCCTGGTCTAAGCCATGGATTCTTAAGTACCGTAAGTCATAGTTGGCTATGGGTTCTCTTAATACATCCAGTCAAAATCAAGCAACATTATGGCTTAGCCTGATATGTGAGTCTAAGTTTTAACTGGCTTAACAGGACAGGACAGGACAGGATTCTTTATTGGCCAAGTGTGATTGGACATACAAGGAATTTGTCTTTGGTGCATAAGCTCTCAGTGTACATATAAAGAAAATATGCATTCCTTAAGAATCATAAGGTACAGCACTTAATGATAGCCATAGGGTACAAATAAGCAATCAGGAAACAATATCAATATAAATAATAAGATACAAGCAACAAAGTTACAGTCATGCAGTCAGAAGTGGAAGGAGATGGGTGATAGGAACGATAAGAAGACTAATAATAATGCAGCCTTAGTGAATAGTTTGACAGTGTTGAGGGAATTATTTGTTTAGCAGAGTGATGGCGTTCAGGAAAAAACTGTTCTTGTATCTAGTTGTCTTGGTGTGCAGTGATCTATAGCGTCGTTTTGAGGATAGGAGTTGAAACAATTTATGTCCAGGATGCAAGGGGTTTGTAAATATTTCACGGCCCTCTTTTTGACTCACACAGTGTATAGGTCCTCAAGGCAGGTTGGCATTAATTGTTTTTTCTGCAGTTCTAATTATCCTCTGAAGTCTGTGTCTGGCTATAAGGATCAAGTCTAAAATTTTTACTTTAAAATAATTGAGAGCTGGGATATTTGAGAGAAGCCATTCCACCTACCCGTATACGGGTGGTATTTGCTTAACAACTGCCTCGGACAATGACTGTTTGCAATTATAACAGTGATGAAAAAATAGCTTTGTGACCAATGCCCACATTTAACACTTTTGCAGGTCCGTAAAACAAAGAAGCTGAAGTAAGATTGTAAGCTTTGTCGCAGTTTCATTTAATGACCACTTTCCTTAATAACTGAGTTACCAGTCCCAGTTGTGGTCACTAAAGGAGAACTCTACATGTATTACGTGGTGGCGCAGTGGTTAGAGTGCAGGACTGCAGGCTACTTCTGCTGACTGTCGGCTGCCTGCAATTTGGCAGTTCAAATCTCATCAGGCTGAAGTTTGACTCCGGCTTCCATCCTTCCCAGGTGGGTAAAATGAGGAAACAGATTGTTGGGAACAACATGCTGAGACTGTAAACCGCTTAGAGAGAGCTGTAAAACCACTGTGAAGTGGCATATAAATCTAAGTGCTATTGCTAAGTTCTGTTACAAAATTTGTCAAGGAGAGGCTCTTTTACTTCCCATTGAGAGTGCTACATTTGGGGCACTGAGTAAAGCAGTGGTTCTCAACCTGTGGGTCGGGACCCCTTTGGGGGTCAAACAACCCTTTCACAGGGGTCGCCTAAGACAATAGGAAAACACATATTTTCAATGGTCTTAGGAACCGAGACACCAATTTTATGGTTGGGGGTCACCACAACATGAGGAACTGTATTAACGGGTCATGGCATTGGGAAGGTTGAGAACCACTGGAGTAAAGGAATGCTCTTTCTTTGGAGATTGGTGCCAATGTGGCTGTTCACTCAAGCATTTAATTCTAATGTACTGAAATCTTACTGTGGTTCTTTGCAGCACCACAGTAAATGAACAGTAATGTTGCATGGTGAGGCTCCTGCCAAGTTGGGTTCAGTATGTTGTGTTGTACCGTTGAGCCATTGTGGTTTGTAAGTTATGGCTTAGTTTACCTGCTAGTTTATACTTGCTTTGACTGATTTTATTGAGTCTTCAGATTCTTCTTGTACTTCAAATATTTCAGCGAATATCTTTCTTTTCACTACAAAATGCAAGGGGTAAAATTAAACCACATTTTCTCCTGAATGATACAGAATGAGAAATTTGAAATATTTCCCCCCAATTGGGCTGGTCTCTTTTTTCAAAAAATCCTAAAAAGAATGCAAGCTGCCAGTTTGGGATCTTATTCTGACAAGGCAACATTTAGCTTTAAATGGGTGTCCTATTTCAGCAATACCCATCCAGATGGTTTTGTGGTGGCACAAACACTGCCCAGACTTGCGTCTCTGGGCAGGTGTTTCTTTAGTTCAGTTGATACTGCATCTGATAGTTGCAAGCCAACAGCCTTTGTATATTATTTTGTTGAAACTTGAAATACCAGGTGTTTGCAAAAAATTGGTGAATGTGCTTTTGTTTCCATTTTGTTTGTTCACCTCCAGCTCGTGTGCCATGCTAAAAGATTACGTGTTGGTCAAATATGATAGATTGGTGAACTATTCCTAATCTTACAGTTACTACAGAAGTGTACTTCCAAAGCTCATTTTATTAAGTAAACCAGGATCAAAATCACAAATAGGCCTTATTCAGCTCCCATTTCTGCCACTTGTTACTCTGGGATCACATAGCAATAGCACTTAGACTTATATACCACTTCACAGTGCTTGACAGCCCTCTCTAAGCAGTTTACAGAGTCAGCATATTGTCCCCAACAATCTGGGTCCTCATTTTACCCACCTTGGAAAGATGGAAGGCTGAGTCAACCTTGAGCCGGTGAGATTTGAACTGCTGAACTACAGCTAGCAGTCAGCAGTAGCCTGTAGTATTGCACTCTAATCACTGTGCCGCCTTGGCTAATACATTACAGGTATGTGGAACCTGCATCCTACATCTCCCAGCAGCCTTAATATTGACATCAATTATTGTATTATAAATGTCTTATTATAATAAGGAATAGTAGGAGTTACAGTAACATCTGGATGGCTGTGACCATTCAAACTTATAATGGCACTGAATACAAATGACTTATGACCATTTTTCGCACTTATGACCATTGCATCATCCCCATGGTCAGATGATCAAAATTTGGATCATTGGCAAGTTCACTTAACAACTGTGTTACTAATTTAACAACTGCAGTGATTCACTTAACGAATGTGGCAAAGAAAGTCATAAAATGGGGTAAAATTCACTCAACAAACTTATCACTTAGCAACATAAATTTCGACCTCAATTGCGGTCATATCTCTTTTTCCTCTTTTGTTTATTCCTAGAGTTGATGTATAGTTAGGCCTTTTCAAGAATATGTCTCAGTCCTGCTTTAAGGTGGGGGCAAGTTTTCAGAATTTTAAATCAACTCATTGGATTTCCAAATAAATACATATACATGAAGCTCATCGCTTCTTAGTCAAAAGTAAGACTAATGCCAGTTTCAGCTGCAAAATACTTACACATAAAATAGCTATATTAGTAACAACAACCAGTTTGCCTCTGTGTAAATTGTTGATTTAGAAAACTCATTTTTTTCTGCTTTGGAATAATAAAATGGGAAGGTTTCCCCCCCAGTCATTTGACAATATAATTTACATGACCTAGCTAATCTGGCGTTGTTGAATGATAATTTCCTTTCAGTGAAGGGAGTTGCACATGGAGACTGCTAGAATTTATGAAACATCAGCCTTCTCTCTTTTAAAATTAATCTGCTGCTACCAGTCTCTTCCAGTTTTGTTAGTGAGAAAGCTCAGATGACATTTTCAGCTGTTACTCATTGAGGGAACTAGCACACTGGATCAGCAGTGGCTTCATGTCCTGTTCCTTTAAATCTGTTATGTTAGTGTAGTCTGGTTCAGTCATAGAAATTACTCAGAAGTTAGAATTCCATTTGGGTTACCCTGTGCTTTCAACTGTGTCATTCAGACATAACAAGCTATGCTTTGAAAGCCGTAATCTTTGGCTTAGCATGATTTATAGACTCAGCCAATGAAATAAATCATGATTAGCAAAGTTTCCTGACTCAGCACAAGTGTTTAAAAACCCTGTTGTTTTATCAATCCTATATATGCACTGGTCCATCACAACAATGACGTAAAAGAGCAAAAAAATGTGTGGTTCAGTATACGTTGGCATGGTCTTGAATGCATGCACATTCATCCTGCAAGAAGGAGTAAGCTAAAGGATTTGCTATAAATATTAACCATACATCATTTTTAATTTCTCCTGTTTGAAGAACAGGTGTCCACTATGGCCAGGGAGACCTTCGTGCAACTCCATTTGGTTTTACTATGCCTTCTCCTAAATCAGGCAGCTCTTCAGATGACCAAGTCTCTCTCTCTCTCTCTCTCTCTCTCTCTCTCTCTCTCTCTCTCTCTCTCTCTCTCTCTCTCTCTCTCTCTCTCTCTCTCTCTCGTAGCATCTGACTTCTGGAATTAGGGATCCAGGTGCCCTAGTGAAAGAGAGTGAGGCCCATCCCTTCATTGCATACATCTATCTCATTTGCTCTCTTTTATCTTTTTGTCTTCTATCTTTTATTCGTTTTACTTTATCTTTTTGTTATTATTGTGAGGTACCCCTAGTCATTGAGCTTGAGTAGCATAATAAATTTAATAAATTATCATATAACTAGCTTTGGCTGACTTCAAAAGTTAAATGGCATCATATTGCGCTAAAGCATAGATGGGATACCTCTCCAAAATATCAAGTGTCTAATATCCTGGGATGTTGAAGAACATCCCAAAAGTCAACAGTCAAAAACTGTTGTCATCTTGTTGCCAAAAACTCTATGGTACATGGACATTTCTTCTCTTTTCTTATGGTAGGAACTGCCTGGGAATGCAATTCATCTGGAAACCGTCTTTACTAGAAGTAAGCTTTAACAAACACATTCCTCATCGTTGTAAAAAAAAAATTGCAATTAAATTAGCACTAGGCTCTACTTGAAGGAACTTCCACTTTGTATGGTTGCAGCGGTATTATAGGAGGCATGATTTTGATGTGCATATGGATTCTGAACATCTCAATTTAGATATCTTTGCAGCGATCCATTCAATTTTCTCAAAAGGGTGCCCTGATATTAGAAGCAAAGCAATTATTTCTGCAACATACATCTGAATTAGTGTTAATGTAAATCATTCCCGCAACAAAGTGTACTTTAAAAATGAGTGATCAAACATAGATTTTTTCCCCTTTCCTCTTTTGGTATTTGTTTGTATGGGACATGATGATTTAATCTAGTTTAGTGAGGGGTTTGTGGTTTTTTTTTGTATAGGTCTGGAAGCAATTGTGTACTCTAATGTTGTTAATTCAGCTACAGTGCAAAGGTGGAATCTTGTGTAGGGCTGGGAAAGTGTTTTTTGGGGGGGAGTGTGGTAGGGTGGAGAAGTGAGGAATGTAGTTTTCCTTAAAATATCCAAGAAGTGGTTATTTACATATACAAAACATTTGTCGTATTTTTGATCCAGCGCTGAGAGAGAATGGTGGTTTTTGCAGTTCTTTCATAAAGCGACATTTTACAATGTGCTGCATTTTAGTAAAAACAGCTAGGATGACACATCCCCTTTACTTAGTACTTGGATGAGACATTATTTCTTCCATACTCACCTGTTTGAGGATGCTGTGCCCTAGTTTATATTCAGGGCTTATACTGTACTGCAAGACAAAACTCTGGATTTTTGTGCCTCCCACGTATATTGTATAACTTGCCTAAGAATTAAAGTTAGATACTTGGTTTTTGCTGAACTGAACTGTTGAAAGATTCTTTGTTAGGTGGCCTATTTTGATTATCTGATTGTTGCCCTGGAAAAGAATTTTATCCAGACAAAGAAGCTTTTAGCACATTGAACTAATGGATTAATAACAGTTGCATTGTTTTCTTTGGCATTCCAGAGTTTCATTTTATCTCATTTCTTTGTTATCTCTAGGGTGCTAAATGAAATAAGGCACAAACTCCTGCACTTTTAAAGACTGATAACTAACCCCGAGTTTTATGTAACTATTCAGAGTTCACACAGTTTGACCTTGTGCCCTCCAGAGCAGAAGTAATAAATCGGGTGGCAATGGTTGCCAACCCTGTGTTCAGCCTATGTTCTTTGAGGAGAATTTTAGATAAGATTTGTATGTGTGTGCGTACCCACACGTATGTGTAGAATCAGTTTATGCTTGCTTAAAAACAAAACCAAAGACTGCCTCAATGGTTGCAATGGCCTATGTTACAGCGATGGCACGTCTTTTTCTAAAGACGGGCCAAAATGTGTGTGTGCGTGCCCTACCCACCTGTGCATGTGTGTGCGACAGCCCCCCCCCCCCGGAAGGAGGAGTTTTCACCCTCCCCAAGCTCGTTGGGCCCGTGTTTTGCCCTCAGGACAGCTTCTGGAGCCTGTGGAGGATGAAAAACGGTCCAATGGGCCAACCAGAAGTTTGGAAACAAACTGTTTTTTTTCCTTCCCCGAAGCCTGGGGAGGCCTCTCCCGGCCCTCCAGAAGGCTGAAAACCAGCTGTCGTGAGGGTTGCCGTGACAGCAAATATGGCTTTGTCTGCCACCTGTGGCACGTGTGCCATTGGTTTGCCATCATGGGCTATTAGCTGGGTGGGTGGGTGGGTGGATGGATGTAGAACTTTACTCCATGGGTAGAAGACACATCACAGCTGCAGGTAGTGTTTGAATACTTTTTTGAGTTTCTCCAGGGTTTTCCCAACCCTAGCTGTAAAAATTAACCATTGTGGTGGTAAGTCTATGAAAGTTGCAGTATAAATGCTAAAAAAAAAATCATTTTAAAAACCTCCTTTTTGAACACAGTGGGGGAATAAAAAAAATGGTTTTGCTCTGGTGCAAAGACCAAATCCTTTCCATATGACTTTCTGGTTTGGTATCCTATTGTCTTCAGTGCTATCCTCCTGCAACCTCCAGGTACCAAATAGGTATGCATTTGTAGAATCTGCCTGTTTCACAGGCACCTAAAGTGACGGAGACACAAAACTATTCAGAAGCATTCCAGTTCAGCTCTCTTAACTGAAATCTTCCTGTTTTAATAACTTACTTAATTTGGGGAAGAGAATGCCAGGAATCACCACTTTCTTAAATCCCATCACTGCCCATAAAGTTCACTTCCCTCGTTTCCTTATGAGTGAGAATGCTGTGGTCACCTGGCTGATGCCCAGAAAAACTGGATGTTCTATTCTTAGTTTGGTATTGTTGGTGTTAAAAAATAAAAATTCAATCTGTAATAACAGAGGTGATGAAGGTTGTTTCTTGCCAACTTTAGAAATTGGAAATTAATAATAATAATAATAATTTTAATTTGTAGACCGCTCCCTCTCCCCATAGGGACATAGGATTGCTCTGTCCCTATCATTACTTTCCATCGTATCACATCACTAACGCTAGTAGCAGACATAGGAGTCCTCGTGTCATGATCTGTGCAATTTGACTGTAAAACAGGTAGACCTCAATTTATGACCACAATTGAGCCCCAAATTCCTGTTGCCCCATTGTAGGACCTTTCTTCCCACAGCTTTTAAATGAATCGCTGCAAGTGTTTAGTAACACAGTTGTTAAGTAAATCTGGCTTGCCCATTGACTTTGCTTTGTTAGAAGGTCGCAAAAGGTGATCACATGACCCCAGGATACTGCAGCCATCATAATAAATTCTATCCGCTTGCGGAATGTTCAGATTTTTTTTTTTTTTATATTGAAAAAGTTTTATTGGTTTTACATTTTTTCTATAGGATAGGGTAAGGGATACAAAGAAATTTTGAGAGCATTCACGTCAGAGTCGTCGGCCCTTCCGAGACCTCAAAATACACAATAAAAAAAATAACAAAAAAAAATTTTTTTTCATAACACTACAAGGTAAAAGCAAGTACATATACCTAAATTCTCAGTTCCATGCTGTCAGACATTTACAATAAATCCAGAAAATATTATGCAAAATTGTTCAGGAAAATCAAGGCAAAGTTATTTTTTTGATCTAAGTCTCTTGGCTATTGTGTCTTCTTTTTCTCCTCCCTGGCCCCCAGCGGGCGGGGCCGTGGCTCCCTCCGTCCCCCCTGGATCTTCCCCCAGGGCAGAGGAATGTTTTTTAAGAAAGGCTTCCGCCTCAGCAACTGTTTTAATCCTCACTCTTCCTCCTTCCCAGAACACCAGCATCCCTTCGGGTGTCACCCACTTGAACCAAATCCCATGATCAAATAAAATTTTAGACAAGAAGGAAAATTTCCTCCTTGCTTCTCGAATCTTTCTAGGAATCTGCTTCAAGATAGTGACCGTTTTTTGTTGGTAAATTAAAGGGTTCCCTCTCTGCGCCTTCAAGATTTCCTCTCTGGTTGACCTTCTAACAAATTTCACATGTATCTCTCTAGGCACTTCATTTATCCTGGCATATGCTGAGTTAATTCTATAGGCTAGGTCAATGTCCCCCCTGATCTCATCTTTAGGTTTTTGTAAATAGTCTACTAAAATTGTGCTCATAAGATCAGGGAGGCATTCACCAGGTTGCTCAAAAACATTCTGAAATCTCAAAAAATATGTCATTCTTTCCATATCAATCCTAGACACATGCCCACTTGTTTCCTCAACCTCTTTAGTAACATTTTTAATCTCTCCCTTAACCCCCACCAGCTCCCCTTCTAATTCTTCAGTCTTCTGTGTGATTTCCAGCGTTTGGTTCCGTATGTCCAATAGCTCCTTCTTGAAAATGATGTTTTCTGCCCTCTGGGCCTGAATTTCTTGAACCAAAGTTTGTATAACAGTTTCAAGAGAAGCCATCCGTTGTTCTAAACTTGTCAGTGCTGTTTCTTGAGCCATCTTAACTGTTAGTGTCAGTGCCACCAAAATGGCGTTTTCAGGGTGGGGCTGGTGAGACTAACCGGGAGCCAAAAGTTCAGATCAAGGTTGAAACGTTGTAAAATTCAGGAACCAAGAGAGAGACAATTTTCCAACTCAATAGTTATAATAACGAAGGTAATCCAGAAAGGAACCACAAATCCAACAAGAAAAAAAATTCTTCATTAATATCCAGAGAGAGTCCCAATTGTAAAGAGACGCTGGGAATTTCCCATAGTTAAAATAGTCAGGCAGGGACAAAGAAAAGCCACTTTCCACCGCCCATCTCAGGGCCCAGAGGAGAGAGTAGAAAAATAAAAAATTTTAACCAGCCAGACCTAGACACAATGTTGCAAGTAGCCGCATACCACTTTCCCTTGTTAGAGACAGTCCGGATTTAAGATTTCCGCTTTCTCTTCCAGAGAAGCCATTTCCAAGTGCCGCTTAAGTCCGAGGGGGGTTTTTTGAAAACAAACTCCCCCCTCCCAGTCCTTTCAGCCTGGCTGACAGCAGAAAAAAAGTTTTTTTTAAAAACTCACTCTCCCCTCGCAGCTGAAGCCTCGGGAGACCTTCCGACTGAGCCGATCAACCCTCTTCATTGTTGTAAATGGCGCCGTCTTCCTTAGGCGAAGGGAGAACCCCCCGCAGCATGTTCTCCCTCACCTAAGCCGCGCCGGGAGCCACTTCCTCCACCGCCGTGGGGGGGGGGCGCCCCCCGACGAGCCGGCTTTACGGGAGACCCTCAAACAAGAGGAGTCTCGCCCCCGTGGGGGGGCAGAAAGAGAAACAAAGCGGCGAGCGAGCGCTAGGCTCGCCCGTCGCCGCAGGAGCCGGAACCGGAAGCCCAGATTTTGATCACATGGTCATGAGGATGTTGTAATAGTTGTGTGAAAAAAAAAATCTTTCAGTGCCGTTGTAATTTTGAACGGTCACTAAATGAATGGTTGTAAGTTGAAGACTACCTGTATATGAAAGTAATGGAGGTAGATGTAGCAGTGATATAAAATGGAGCCGAAGGAAAGGTGCAGGGCTATATGAATATGAGTCACTCAGAGAATTATCCAACAAGGTTATCCCAAGTAAGCAATTTTTCCAAAATAACATTTGTACTGAAAAATACTAGGTTTCTCTGCTTTCATGGTTTTTTTTTTTTTTTGCCTCTCCTGTTTTCATTTTTAAGGTGTTTTTAATTTGACATAAAAGGTGCATGGAATGTTTTATTTAGCCAACATCAACCCGGGTAAGAGTTGTGTGGATATTTAATGTGCATGGTTTTAAATTAAAACTCAATAAAGAAATACGATTACATTGGCTCTATTTTTGTTTTTGTTTATTGTAGGTCTGGATGATTGTCTTCAGCAGTATGTCCAAAAGTTTGAACGCGAGAAGATAAATGGTGCTCAGCTGTTACAGATTTCCCACCAGGATCTTGAAGAACTGGGGGTCACCCGGATTGGACACCAAGAGCTTGTTTTAGAGGCGGTGGATCTCCTCTGTGCACTGGTCAGTTGATAAAATCAATGTTGAGATGCATTGTTGACCTTGTCATCCTTTCTCATTTTTTTTCAGCTTGAATAATATTTGTCAAAAGAGAGATACTGATTGCGCTGAGAAAGGTTGAGCAACTTTGCCAAATCCTTTCTCAATGCAGTCAGTATCTGTCTTTTACACGTAGACCAGTATTATGGTTGCAAGTGGATTAACTGGGAGGAGAAGTTGTTATGCATGAGTCGTTCAGTCATTCTGATTTTAACTCATACATATTGCCTCCTGAATGCTTCCAATTCAAATCAAAGACAATGACCATGGAAAATCTTGAGTTTTTCTAGGGGGTGCCTAGCAAGGGTGGCTAAATATTACCTCTCCAGCTGGCCTGTTTTTCAGCTGGCCTGTTGGTTAGAGATGATAGGGATTGTGATTTGGTCATACTTTGTCATACCTTGTTCATCTATTATAAAGGCGCTATCTTGTTGAAGGCATGTGGGAGGTTGCATTCAGCGGTGGGATTCAGCCAGTTTGCACTGGTTCAAGCAAAGTGGTTGTTAAATCCCCCCCCCCCCCCCCCCAGTCAAAGTGGATCCTGGGCGCTGCACTGGAGAAACAGAGTGGCTGGCGCGTTCGAAGGAGAAGGACGCTTTCCCTCTCTTCTCCCTGCTCCTCCTCTGTCTGTTTCTCCATTACAGCGTAGCACCCAGGATCCACTTTGATAGCGGGGTGGTGGTAATAATTTAACAACTGGTTCATCCAGGGTCAGGTTGACTGTTGTGGGAGGCTCGTCCCACAGGTAGGGGTGTGGGTTGAGTGGGCCACACCTCCCACAACAGCCAACCTGACCCTGGGAGAACTGGTTGATAAATTACCACCACCTCCACCCACTATCCCACCATTGGTTACATTGCGTGTTCTAAGTAATCCATAAGTGAGAGGGCCCAGCGGGGTTTTCTGGGAGGTGTTTATATAGGGCGGTGATGGCGAACCTATGGCACGGGTGCCACAGGTGGCACACGGAACCATTTCTTAGGGCACGCAAGGCGTTGCCCTGTCAGCTCCAGCGCGCTTGTGTGCGCTGGCCAGCTGATTTAGGCCTTCTTTTGAGGCCATTTTTCGCCCTCTGGAAGCTTCAGGGAAGCTCCTGAAGCCTCTGGAGGTGGGGAGGCTGCTTTCACCCTCCCCAAGCTCCTAAAAAGCCTCTGGAGCCTGGGGAGGGCGAAAAAAGCACGCCAAAAGCAGGGGGTCATGCACATATCATTATGGGTGTGGCACGCCCACGCACGACCCCCCTGCGCTCCCCCCGCTTTTGGCATGCAAGCCAAAAAAGTTTAGCCATCACTGATATAGGGAATTATGTATTTTGAGGATTGGGAAGAAACATTTTATTTTCCTGGAAAAGAACTTGCTCTATCACATGACTTGGAGCTTTTTAACTCAGGTGATAGAGCAAGTTCATCGAAAAGGGAAATCTTTCACGGATGACTTTCTCCCCTCTTCCTCTCATACAAAAATATATATTATACAGGGTTGTCTCTAAATATTTAAAATAGGATGCTTTCCTCCACCCCACTCCACCCACCCTTTTCATTAATGGCTGTTGCGCTTGTGAGTAGTCTATTTCACGGTAGGAATACATTTGGATGAAGTGCTTGTTCAATCCTGTGAGCCAGTGCCAAAAGCATATACTGTTTCACCAGTGAGAATGGTGGGAAAGAATTTTTCGTCACACTTTTGCCCTTAACCGGCTGCATTCCATTTATTATGTAACACTTCTTGCATTTAAGTGTATTCTTTTTAAAATGGGCAGAGCTTTGGATTCCCTTTGCAAATTGCATTTAGAGGTCTAGGACAAAAATCATTTGCACTTGAACAACTGGAAGCTTTGAGATGCTTTTTGTTCTGTAACGTGTGCATTAGACTTCCAACTATTGACTTAAATCAATCCCATTCCTTTCAATTAGATAATTGCAGATAATTTGGGTTAAACGACGCTAAGGAAACATTTAACCTGGCAATTTTCAATAAATACAACTATCCATGTTGGAGTAAGGGTGTTTAGGGTCATACCAGTAAACATATGCCTGTCATACTGAAATTATTGAATGCAATCTTGCTTTGAATAATATCAATGGCATCCATCTAGGGACATTCTTCTGTTCTTGTTCTGTTCTGTTTTAGGGATATAGAGTGAAAAGAGATCAACATTTGTCAAAGTAGTATTCCTTCTTCAGTTTGGCCCTTCAACTTAATCTTTCTTGCTTAATGCATTAGGCAGAATTAGTCAAATTGCCATTCCATCTCTTGTGGAAAGAATAATTCATGAGATATACGCAAATTGATACATGTACATCAGAGGTGGGTTTCTGCTGGTTTGGGCCGGATCTGACAGACCAGTAGTGGTGGTGGTGGGAGGCTCTGCCCACCCACCCGGATGCTACTGTGCATAAAATCGCACGCAAGCGCCCACATGAGCAAGCCAGTAGTAAAAAAACTGGAAATCCACCACTGATACACACACACACACACACACACACACACACACACACACACACACACTTTGCTTAACTTTTGTTTATTGAACAAACCATAGTCCCTCAAGCCATATTTTTGTATTACAGAAACTGAGTTGAACCCTCAATCTAAGACACAAACAAAGAAGCCATTCTATAACCTGGTGTGATATAACTTAGTCGTTTTGTATTACTTCAGAAGCAGGCAGCTATTTTGAGATGGAGGTGTGCCTGAAATTTTTTAGCTCTCCTGGGTGCCCTCATAAAACAGCTGCTATTCGGGTTGAGGTTTGCTCATTTTAAAGAAAAAAACTGGTCTAGTTGGCATGGGCAGTCACAAAATGCTGGTTTACCATAAGACAAATGGATGAGGTTGTTTTTGCTCTCCTCTTTTGTTCCATTGTAGCTCATTCCTCCTCTTCCTCCTCCTTTTTCCAGAGTTGGTAGGATGTAATCAAATTCCATTTTTGTTTTCTAGAAATTTATGATGAAGAACGTTTAAATTTACAAAAAGCCAGAGGTAGAGAGACTGATAAGCACATAAACAAACATCTGTGAGCCAATCCCTGTTCACTCAAGAGTAATGCTCCTTTTAGAAATACTAGAAAATGACAAGACGCCTAGTACTCCCATAAACTATAGTCCAGTGATGGCTAACCTTTTTTGGCTCGCGTGCCAAAAGCTGGGGGAGCGCAGGGGGGTTGTGCGTGGGCGTGCCACACCCATAATAATATGTGCGCGATCCCCTGCTTTTGGCATGCTTTTTTCACCCTCTCCAGGCTCCAGAGACTTTCTAGGAGCCTGGGGAGAGTGAAAACAGCCTCCCCTCCCACCTCCAGAAGCTTCAGGAGCTTCCCTGAAGCCTCCAGAGGGTGAAAAACAGCCTCAAAAGAAGGCCTAAATCAGCTGGCCAGTGCACACATGCACGCTAGTACTGACAAGGCAACGCCTCGTGTGTCCTAAGAAATGGTTCCGTGTGCCACCGGTCCGCCATCACTGCTATAGTCTGAACTGGGTTTACTTTTCTGAATGAATGTGTAATTAAACACATTTTGTCCAAGATTGGAGGACGAGAAGCTGCCGTTAATCTAAAACAGAAAGGAGCCTTTTATAAAGACTCTTCTCTTGAAATACTGAGAGTTTGTCAACCCTTGCATCTTCAAGATATGTGGACTTCAACTTCTAGAATTCCCCCAGCTAGCTTGCGGGAAGTCCACACACCCGTAAAGTTTCAGAAATTGAGAAACACTGTGTTAAACCTATGGTTACTATTAGGTCAGACCCACTTTGTGATTCATATTCCTTGCATCAGCATGAAAGACCAGCTCCCAAAAAATTTCTAGACAGTTAGAAATGTTCTTGTCTCCTGCTCAGAAGACACTAGGGTTCGTGCCACGCAATTCATTGGAGAATTGTTCTGTGAATGGTAGATCAGTTCTGATAGAAATATTATTAAATGTTGCTCATGAACAAGATGTCCTATTCATCTGTTTTGAAGGTGGTTCAATAATTTATATCGTTTAGGTTAAATTTGTTTAATATGTATAGAGAAATTCTGCATTTTTTCCCTATGAATGGTGTTTGAAGTTGGAGAAATGGAATTTTTAAGAAAAATAAACAGTGTTCTTGGATTTAGTTAGTTATGAAATGGTCAAGAGCTTGTGTTGATGTCCTGCCATTCATTGTACATTGTACCTCTCTAGCAGAACGTAGCTTACCTGCCTCCCTGGCTTGGAAGTTACTAAGATGTAGTTCCAGTGGTGGAGTTACTATCCTCTTTAAAAAGGCATCTTCTCCCCTTGGAGAAATTCAAAGAAATCATCTATTCATCTATTCATTTTCTCCACTCAAAAATTGTGTAGGCCAACTCTTGTCCAGCTTCAACTCTATTCCACTCTATTCCATCTGCTAGACCAGTGATGGCTAAGCTTTTTTGTGGCTTGCGTGCCAAAAGCAGGGGAGGAGCACAGGGGGGTCATGCACAGGTGTGCCACACCTATAATGTTATGTGTGCATGCGTGACCTTCCCCTGCGTGAATGCACGTGCCACCAGGGCGAACCTCCCCCCCCCCCACTTTTGGCATTCTTTTTTTGCCCTCCCCAGGCTCCAGAGGCTTTCTAGGAGCCTGGGGAAGGCAAAAACAGCCTCCCCCGACCCTGCTGGTGGCGCTCCGGAGGCTTCAGGAGCTTTCCTGAAGCCTCTGGAGTGCGAAAAACCAGCCCTATGGGCGAACCAGAAGTTCAGGAATGGGCTTCCGGTTTGTTCATAGGGCTGTTTTATGCCCTGTGGAGGCTTCAGGGAAGCTGCCTGAAGGCTCCGAAGGGCGAAAAACGGCCTCAAAAGAGCGCCGAAGTCAGTTCGCGCCCATGTGTGCTGGAGCTGACAGGCCAATGCCTTGCGTGCCTAACAAATGGCTCCATACGGTGCTAGACAATTGAAAAAGTGGGTATATATTAAGATAGATAGTGGCTAAGGCTTAGACTACAAACCATGAGATTGTGTTTTCTGCTCTTGCCTTAGACACAAAGCCAGCTGGGTGACCTTGGCCCAATCCTTTTTTTTTCATTAGGATTGGACTAAGGTCACCCAGCTGGCTTTGTGTCTTAAGGCAAGATACAAGGCAATGACAAAACACTTCCAACATCTTGCCAAGAAAATTTAAGAGACTGTCTAGTCATTTGATAAAGAATCAACTTGAAGGTAATTGATGTGTGGGTGGGTAGGTGGATAGACAGACAGACAGAATTCAGGGCCACATAACTCCCCTTACCTTTTAAGAGCCTCTATGAGAAATTTAAGAGGATTGGAGTGTTAGCTGGTTAATCCCTACTTACCCACGGATGGCCTTAAGGGAAAATTAGTTTCATTCCCTTGGGAGGAGAGAGTGGAAATAATAGCAATACAGTGATGGCTGGTTGACTGTTGTAAGGCTGTCTATAATTCAAACTGCTGAGTTCAGCCTGCAGCTTTGAAATGTTGTGTAAGTGCTAAATAATAATAATATTACCACTGGGTGCAGGTTGTTTTTCCCTGGCTATCTTTTAAAACACTGAATACTAAAAGGCAATGTTCACTTTTCACTGTCCTGTCTGGTAAGATGCATAAGATATATATGTTATACCCGCCTGCATTATGCCCGGGTAAATTCTAATAAGCTTTATGGAAACCCTGTCAAGGGCAACTTGAGCCACAGTTACTCGGATTAATGATTAACAAGACAGGAATGTTTGACCTTCGTGTGTTCCTAGCAATGTGTGTGTTTTTCTCCATGTGATGAAAAGGTGTATTGAGCTTCTAAAATGTGCTATCCAACTGCCCACATAAATAAGGGGGAAAATATTTCTAGAAATTGCATATTTTACATAGAGTGGATTAAGGACATGCATATAAACTCCATTCTGACACTCTGCAGGCTTTTCACCATGAAAAGGGTGAGGTTCAGCCTGAGCGTGAAGTTCTCCATTGAGTATAGAGATATTGTAAATGCTTCTTTCACACATTATTCCTGTCTGAATTCTGCAGTCTCTTTTGTCTCTCAACCACCACTTGTTTATTTATATTAATATAGTGAATAGGCCTACTTCAAAACAGCTGAAGATAGTAATGTACACAAAACTAAACTAAAAAATAAAACCATAAAGGAACAAGATGCTAAACAATTACCAATATAGCCCAGTCCCATAATTCATACCAAGATTCCGTCTGAACAGGATGGTTTTAACTGCATTATGAAGTACAAGTAAAGCTGGAGCCCCTTGTACTTCAGGGAGTAAGTATAGAGGGGTTGTCTTTGGACTCTATGTTTTTTAACTCACAGGCGTTGGAGACCTGGAGTGTTCTTCTCAGGACACATACATAGGGTGAACTGATTCTTGACCAAAGCTTCTTGTCAAGATGACTGCTAAAACATAGGTGCCAATCCCTGTAATACTTAAAAAGTTAAAACCGGTCCTTTGAATTGATTTAGAAGCATGTTCCTAATCAATGACTTCAGTATGGCTGAATCTCCTAATCAAGCCACTGAGTTTTGAATCAATTGTAGCTTCTGGGCCATCTTCAAAAGTAGCCTCATGTAGAGAAGGTTGCAATAATCTAGCCTTGAGGAGATGAGAACATGAATAATTCCTAGGGAGTCTTCATCCAGAAAAAAACACATACAGTTGCTGAAGTAGTAACTGCAGATAAAGGAGGGCCCCAAAGCAAGGATCCTTTCTTTCAAGGTTAAGGCAGCCTCATCTAGAACTGATTTAGGGATCAAGATGAAACCTGTTTGATCACCTACAGGCAGTACCTCCTCCTTTCAGGGATTCAACCTGATTTTGGTTTGACCTATGTAGACTCAAAACTATCACCTTGCAGAGTCAAGATCTCCATATAATCCCAGGTTTGTCTGACCACCATACCAATGATATTTCACTCCTGAAGTATCACTCCTGAAATTTCATATAGATATTGAATAATATGAGTGGAATGGGTGAGACCTGGCTCAGTGGCCAAGTGGTGGTGCAGTGGTTAGAATGTAGTGTTGCAGGCTGATTCTACCTGGAGTTACATCCTGACCGGCTGCCCAAGGCTGACTCAGTCTTCCATCTTTCTGAGGTTGGTGAAATGAGGACAAGAGTAGTTGGGGGCAATAGGCTGACATTGTAAACTGCCCAGAGTGTACTGTAAAGCAGGGGTCTCCAACCTTTGCAACTTTAAGTCTGAAGGACTTCAGCTCCCACAGCTTTGCTGGCTGGAGAAGTCTGGGAGCTGAAGTCCTTCAGACTTAAAGTTGCAAAGGTTGGAGACCCCTGCTGTAAAGCACCATGAAGCGGTATCTGAGTCTAAATTCTATTGTTATTGCTATACTTGCAGGGCCAATAAAAAGGAAGACATGAAACTGCTACACTGATGTTTTTGCTATGATTCCATGGTGCAGCCATTCATTCACTATTAATTTTCTGCAAATGTCATTCTAGGTGGGCTGTTTCAATTGTGGCTGCTGAGATAGCTGGGGAGTTGTCTCTGAAAAAAGTAACGTAGGAGATGCCATTAGGGACAATGGTGCTGAGTCATCTTTTAATTCCAAAGAAGTAGGTGCACAATGAGACGGCAGATCTGAGCATTGGAAAAGGCTTCAAGTGTCTTCTGGCAATAATTTTAATTCAGACCATTTTCTGCCTAAGTGACTTCATCTTAATTAATCATCATTGGCATGGAGATCAAGCAATGATTGACATGTGAACCAGAAGGTGATTCAATAGAGGGCTGTTGAACTACCTTCAGAGAATTTGGTTAGGAAGGGGATTGGAGGTTGTGGTCAGTCCAGTTTGGGGTGTTTTTATTGCTTAATCCATAACAGCCTGGGCACATTTGGCTGACACAGAAAAAGCTAAGCACTATAATTTGCTAATTATTTGGATGTGAGACCACCCACAAGACCCAAATCTGCAGGCTATCCTGGGAAGTTGTAAACAACATTCTAGAAGATGATAATAGCACACTACTTCCAAATTGATATCAAGCTAACTACATGGACATATCTGTAAGGTAGCAAGGAACTGACTTGACTCAAGGGAATCTTTACTTTTTATTGCTCTTTAATTGTATCATGAAGAAAGAAAACCTAGTTTCAGAAATCATGACTAGTAATAAAGAGAAATGAAAATGATGGAAGATTATATACACAAGCAAATGTGAGCCTTAGATCGAAACCTCTCTACATGTGTAGCTGTGTTTGTTTTTTACTTATTACTTAGACCTTTAGCAAATGCATTTGCCAGTTCATGTGCACATAACAAACAAACCAGGATTGCATTAAGGTCAAACTCGGTAGCAAAAACATCCTGCCAAAGGTGAAAGAGGCAACTTCTGTTTGGCCATATATAGTCATGGTGGTGCAGTGGTTGGAATGCAGTATTTTGACTCAGCCCTCCATCCTTCTGAAGTAGGTAAAATGAGGACCCAAATTGGGCCTAGGCAGTATGCTGACTCTGTAAACCCCTTGGGCTGTAAAGCACTGTGAAGTGGTATATAAATCGAAGTGCTATTGCTATATAGTTAACCCCTAGATTACTGCTGGCGAAACTTTTTGGCACTGAGTGCCGATACAGGAGCGTGCACCCTTGCGGGGGAATGCTGGAAACCGGAAGAGCAGTTCCCCAGTGCTCATGCGCACACTGGTCGGCTGAGCTTCCAGTTTCCAGCATACGCATGCATGCCTGTCACCTGGACTTCTGGTTTCCGGCACACATGTGCATGTGAAGACCAGCTGGCCAGCATGCATGTGCGTGCCGAAAACTGGAAGCTCAGTTTCCTGGTGCACACATGTGTGCTATGGAGCTGCTCTTCCGGTTTCCAGTCCGTGCGAAGACCAGCTGGCCAGAGCCCATGTGCATACTGGTACTCAGAAAAGCAATGGTTGACAGCTGGCATGCTCAGAGAGATGGTTCTTTGTGCCACTTACGGCACACGTGCCATAGTTTCGCCATCACGGCCCTAGTGCCCAACTGTTCCTTCGTGCAATTAGTACGGTTAGAGTGTAGATTAACATACTGCTTCAGCCCACATGCCCCAGATGTTTTTAAAACAACTGTAGATTTAAGGTGGTTATTCTAGTGTTTATGCTTTGCACTTGAGAATGCAGACCTGCATAGTTTGGTAGGAAAAAAATGTAACCATTACTGTCTCTCTTTAACGTATTCCTGTACTTACTTTCATTCTTCACGGAGGCCGGTATTGTTGTTTGAAACAAAATATTTTGGGTGACAGAATTGTCATGATGCTAATTTTGAACTAATAACCATTATTTTAATCCCTCTAAGAGGATTAAATTAATCCTCCAGGAATGAATTTAAACATATGTGAGTGTCTGAAGCAGTGTGCATGGATCAATCAATCAAATGTCATATATGAAATGCAACTTAATTATGGTCAAATACTGTAGATGAACAAAAACTGATTGAAAGCATTTTGTGAAATTATTTAAATCAAGTTTTAAATCTGATTTAAAAGGATGTTTAAATATAATGCTGGGACAAGTATAAATTATTTAGTTTCCTCTTTAAACTGAATGTCTGAGCATTAAAATGTTATTTTTATTTTTAAAAAGAAAAGCAAAAATACAGTGTAGTGCCTAGTGTCTTTTGGGGGGGGGGCAGCAGAAATTTGTGATTAATCTATGTCTATAAATCTTTTTCAGTGCCGTTGTATCTCTTTTCACTAAATGAACTGTTGCAAATTCAGGACCAACTTGTATGCAGGTTTATGGAGCATGATAGGTGCCTCCCGATAATCTACCTTTGCTTCCACCTTGGGCACTCAGTGAACATTTTGAGAGACCAGGACACTAATTTTTTTAAAAAATATTCTCTTTTCTGTAGAATTATGGCCTTGAAACAGACAACATGAAGAACTTGATTCTTAAGTTACGAGCTTCATCCAACAACCTGCAAAACTACATCGGCACCCGGAGGAAGAGTTCAAACTACGATGGAAATAACTCACGCAAACCTCCGAATGAATTCCTTACCTCCGTGGTAGAACTCATTGGTGCTGCTAAGGCTCTGCTGACATGGCTGGACAGGTAGGAGTCTTGTATCTTATTAAACTCGGCAAACAAGGAGGTAATTCATGTGTCTAGGGGTGATCTATTCCTGGCTTAGTAGTAATGTTTTCTTTTCTCTTTGCCCATCTTTTTGCCAAGGCAGATATGTGAGGGAGCCAACAAAAGTACTTTTTAAAAAAAAAAATTCCCTTGGATTCCCTTTTTATATGAGGTATTTCCAGTTAACACAGTTAACTGTGACCAGATTCCTTATTATGGTAACTAGGTTGGCTTTACATTTTGCAATTGATTCTTAAACAGGCATATGGGAATATTCAGAAGGCAGTGTGATTGCATGCAGTAGGGATTGTTCCCAGGTGAGAAGATGCAAGATTGCAGCCTGGATTGCCTGATTCCTCACCAAGGCATGAAAGGAACCCAAGCCAAAAAGTCTAAAGAGAAATATATTGAGAGAAATGTCTTTCCTTTCTAGCTAATGTTATCGATTGCAGTGTAGTGACAACTGCAGTGGAAGATGACAAGTAGCTGAGAAGATCCTCCTACCTTCTGAGGTTTGGAGATATCACAGAACTTCTTGCATCCTTCCAGCTTGTGAGACAGGAAATATAGAGGAGATACATTCTGAGAGAGACTTCAGGGTATCCTTCAGTTGGACTTTGTTCCAAGACTTGGGTCATATTTGTTGTTCCTTTCTTTCTCCCTGTCTGTCTACTTACTTACGTGAAAATGTCCTTTTGCAAGCAGAGAAGTATGCTTGCATTTTTGTGATTGCAAATTGCATTCAAACACTAGGCTAGACAAAACCAAACAAGGACAAAAGAACTAACATTCAGTACAACCATTGGTGTGCAATATTGGAAGGTGACGCAGCCAATGGTACTTCAGATCTGGCATCAGCTCTCTTACCATACCTGCTGGCTATTCCTTCAAGGAACTGCTTCTTTTTCCTCAATCAGCAGCTGTGCAAACTTAGGAAAATAGTTCAGTTCAGGAATATTCTTAACTCCAACATTTTCTGGAGCCCAAACCTTACCAGCCTAGGAAAGGTTATGACTCCTTTAAGGAGCTGCAAAAAAGCTACAGCAAGGGACTCAGTACTCTCAAGAGTCTTCTGAAGCAATTTATGCTGAGAGAAAAACGTCCTGCACCAGATCCTTAGGTGAACTTCATAGCAGAGGGTGGTATTCAGCAGGTTCTGACCAGTTCTGGAGAACCGGTAGCGGAAATTTTGAGTACTTTGGAGAACCGGTAAATACCACCTCTGACTGGCCCCATCCCCATCTATTCTTTGCCTCCCGAGTTCCAGCTGATCGGGAGGGAATGGGGATTTTGCAGTATACTTCCCCTGTCATTCCCACCAAGCCACGCCCAGCAAACCATGCCATACCCACCAAGCCACACCCACAGAACAAGTAGTAAAAAAATTTGAATCCCACCACTGCTTCATAGATGAATGAAAAGTCGGTCTTGGGTCTTCCAAGTTGTAATCCATCTCTTTAAACAGGGATCCCATTCAGTTTATCACTCACATAAAATTGCTGGCAGGAATAACCAACACTCCAGAAGATAGGCTTAAGATACAGAAGGATCTTGACAAACTTGAACATTCGGCACTCTCTAACAAAATGAAATTCAACGGTGAAAAGAGTAAGGTTCTACATTTAGGCAAGAAAAACAAAATGCACAGGTAGAGTATAGATGGTACCTTGCTCAATAGCAGTAACTGTGAGAGGGATCTTGGAGTCCTAGTGGACAACCATTTAAATATGAGCCAGCAGTTTGCAGCAGCTGCCAAACAGAGCCAACACATTTCTTGGCTGCATGAACAGAGGGATAGAATCAAGAACACGTGAAGTGTTAATATCACTTTATAATGCCTTGGTAAGGCCACAATTGGAATACTGCATTCAGGTTTGGTAGCCACGATGTGGAGACTCTAGAAAGAGTGCAGAGAAGAGCAACAAAGATAATTAGGGGACTGGAGACTAAAACATATGAGGAACGGTTATAGGAACTGGGTATGTCTAGTTTAATGAAAAGAAGAACTAGGGGAGACATGATATTGCAACTATTGCAACTCTCTCTACATGGGGCTCCCCTTGAGGTGCACCCGGAGACTTCAGCTAGTCCAGAATGCAGCCGCGCGAGCAATTATGGGAACCGCTAGGTTTACCCATGTAACACCGCTCTTGCGCGAGCTGCACTGGCTACCTGTCGTCTTCCGGGTGCGCTTCAAGGTGCTGATTATCATCTTTAAAGCGCTCCATGGCTCGGGACCTAGCTATCTGCGGGATTGGATCCTGCCTCATACATCCTCACGGCCGATTCGCTCCCACAGAGAGGGACTTCTCCGGGTGCCGTCCACTAGACTTTGTCAGCGGGCGACGCCCAGGGGAAGGGCTCTCTCTGTGGCGGGCTCGGCCCTCTGGAACGACCTTCCCCCCGACATTAGGACGACCACGGACCTCCGCTCCTTCCGTCTCAAATTAAAAACTCATTTCTTCTGTCTGGCCGGCCTAGGATAGTCTCTCTGTCTTTGGGGTTTTATTGGGGTTTTATAATATAACTTAGTTTTAATGGGAATTTTAGCGCAGGTTTAGATTTAATTTATTTTTAATGAAATGTTTGTATGTATTTATTGTTTTACTGTGCCTGTGCACCGCCCCGAGTCCCTGTGGGGAGAGGGTGCGGTTTAGAAATATTAAAATTATTATTATTATTATTATTATTATTATTATTATTATTATTATTATTATTATTATTATTATTATTATTATTATTATTATTATTATTATTATTATTATTATTATTATATCAGTGTTCCAATATCTCAGGGGTTGCCACAAAGAAGAGGGAGTCAAGCTATTCTCCAAGGCACCTGAGAGCAGAACAAGAAGCAATGGGTGGAAACTAATCAAGGAGAGAAGCAACTTAGAACTGAGGCGAAATTTCCTGACAGTTAGGACAATTAATCAGTGGAACAGCTTGCCTCCAGAAGTTGTGAACGCCCCAACACTGGAAGCCTTTAAGAAGATGTTGGATAGCCATTTGTCTGAAACGGTATAAGGTTTCTACCTAGGCAGGGGGTTGGACTAGAAGACCTCCAAGGTCCCTTCCAACTCTGCTATTGTATTGTATTGCTGTTAGAGTACAAAGAGGCCACAGGGAAATATCTTTACCTTTGCATTTTGTAGTATATTCTTTTTTCTGTGTATACACATACACACAAACACATATACGCATCAGTAGGAAGTGGCAGGGCAAGGTTCTGTATATATACATGGAGCAAACCTCACACTCACCGGCATTGGTACTGTTACAATAAAGTTGGATAACTTTATTTATTTATTACATTTATAGGGCACCCATCTCACCAGTAAAGTGACTCTGGGTGGCTTCCAAAATAGTAAAAATGGAAATATATAAAAAGAGATGAGATCAAGACTTCATTTAAGAACAAAAATTAAGGGGACAGATGGCATGGGGTTCTTCCTTACAACCAAACAACCAAGCTTAGAGAGCGCTAAGGAGTCCCATGTTCTTCTTTCTCTGGATTTCAGAGCAGCCATTTCTAGCAGGATAGCTGCTACATCAGAACAGATTCTCCGCTCCAGTTTAGAGTGTTGGAGGCTTCCTGGTACAATAGTTTCCCCTGGATTTCTAAAGAGATAGACGTTTCTGCAGGATGAAAGGCAGCTCATATAGCATCGCTGCCTCCCAGGCTGATTTTGTCTCTGCCTTGACCTCTCCTGCAGATACTGAGAGAATCAGGTGACTGGCTCTCCTAAAAGGGCTTTTGTTTTCCAACCCAATTCTATTTTAGAATGAGATTAAGTACAAATATTATCTTTACAAAGTAACTTTGTATTTTAATGCAGGACCTTGCGATTCTGTGGGCTGTTCAACATGAATTGCTATGAGAATTGACTTTCAAACCAAATGCACTCAGTGGATGTTGGCGTTCATTAATTTGTAATCCCTTGGTTTTGCTGCCAAGAGATAAGTGATGTTTTCGTCTCTAGCCTAGCCAAGCATCTTTGTTTACTTTCTCCCACAAATCAGCCAGAATCATTTGTTCCTATGTGAAAAAGTGGAGTGAGGGGCAATTGGTGATGCTATGGTAGCAGGAGCATTTTTAGCTGCTTTTAATGCCTAATTTGGGAGCAAATAATCTCTGGATCTGGGGTTAGAAAATACTTCTCTTTGAGAGCTTCTTGCTGCTCTCTGAGCTTGGTTGTTTTATCTCAGACGTTTTATTACCCAAATGTAACATCATCAGTGCCACGCATCAATGATGTTACCTAGTTTGTGTAATGAAACGTCTGCAGGAAAACAACCAAGCCGAGAGACCAACGAGGACCTCTCATTTCATCCCTAGGCTGCAAACATTCTCCTTTATTAATACTTCCCTTTACATAGTGTTTCTTGCCTGTGTCAATTTAAAGATGTGTGGACTTCAACTTCCAGCATGCTGTCAGGGGAATTCTGGGAGTTGAAGTCCATACATCTTATAATTGACAAGGTTGAGAAACACTGGCCTGCAGAAAGGAATGAAATACACTAGGTATATTACTGGCAGGGAAGCACTTGTTAGAACATTAAAGAACCCTGCAAAATGGAGAGATTACTTTGTAGATTCCCAATTATAGTAGGCTCAAGGACTCTTGTTGGTGGACAAAGGATCATTGTACCGTTAAGCCATCCAGTTGAGGTGATATTATATACCATGTCATGATACCATGAAATGACCATAAAGAGAGATTATAACTGAGCAAACAGACATGTACTACAAATAGCTACTGTTTTCTAAAAACACAGAAATACAATAAATATCAATTAAAATGCAATTAAATTCATTAACCCGTGCTAAAAACCCAATATTAAAAACCCTACCAAATTTCAAATTTCCTTAAAACGTCAGAAACGGGGGGCTATCCTAGGCCGGAAGTTAGGGGAAAGAATTAGAATGAGAACTTGTGCCCTTTTGTTTCTTTTGAACTTTTCTGCACAAAAGATATCTTAGTTGGAAAACTAAAGTAAAGCCGACCTTGCCTTTCCCCATATATAGAAATCTTCGGCAAGTCCCCAGTTGAAACTTTGATTGTAACTTATTGTAAATAGCCATGAAAAGTGACATGATGACACTGCGCAAACCAATTTATGGTAACCAACAAATAGTAGCACTGTCATACAAAGTAAGCTTCTAGTAATGACTGTTGTTGTGTGGCCTCTTCTTTCCTTAATGGCACATTCTTGTCTTACCACAGGACTCCGTTTACTGGGATAGCTGACTTTTCTGTGACAAAGAATAAAATCATTCAGCTGTGTTTGGATCTTACCACCACTGTTCAGAAGGTCAGTTAAGAGAGTGTGTATGTCTGTTCTCTTTCTCTGCTGTTCTTCTTCCTAAATTTCCCAAAGGAATGCAGAACAGTAGAAGTACAGAAATAATTGTAATATAATTTTATGAGCAGCTTAGTGATGCATGTGAGTTTTGGATTTTGTAAGATCAGATCAAGCAGCTTTGATTTAAACTGTTCCTTGGTATTGTTGTTTTGGTCTCTCAAAGCTAATACTATTACTTTAACAAGGATTTTTTTTTAATTAAATTTTTATTAAATTAGTTACTTAGGAAGTTCATTATTAGATTTCTAATTCTAACAGTACCTTTGTAGCAGCCGTTTGTTGCTAATAACCCGCCACTGTTAGAATCTATAAAAACATAAGGCCTTAACATATAATTTTCTCCAGGCTTTTACTGGTAATACTCTTAATTTTTTTGAAAAGGCCAGAATAGTAGGAGGCATGCCATAAAGCAAGGCAGTTACAGCCCCGAGTAATTTATACATAGCAACTCATTTTTGCTAGCTGCAACTTGTAGTTGTGGGATCTATAAAACCAGAAGACAGATAAATACACAGAAGGAAGCAAGAACTGGAATAAAGAAGATCCTTGGCTTACAACCATTTACAGTAGATTTAGATTTAGATTTTTAGATTTTATTAGATTTATATCCCGCACCTATCTCCGATGGGACCCAGGGCGGCGCACAGGCATTTAAAAACACAATGTACAATACAAAATATCAAACATCCTAAAACCTTATTAAACTTAATACTCCTGCGCTAAAAATGTTGTTTAAAAACCCTCTGATTAAAAATTTGTGCAAATACCCCTCAGTCATTTATCGGGTGGATTTGCCCTAGGATTTACTTAGGATCAATTTGAAGTTACAAAATCGCTGAAAAATTTAACATGATGTTTTTCACACTTAGCAACCGTTGCAGCATCCCCATGATGCTGGGGTTAGGGTTAGGGTTAGGGTTAGGGTTAGGGTTAGGGTTAGGGTTAGGGTTAGGGTTAGGGTTTTTTTATCACGTGATAAAAATTGGGTTGCTTGGCAACTGGCATGTATTTACGACTGTTCCAGTGTCCCAGGGTCATGTGATCCCCTTTTGCGATCTTCTGGCAAACAAAGTTGTCAGATTTATTTAACAGCTGTGTTACTAACTTAACAACTGCAATGATTCACTTAACAATTGTGGCAAGAAAGGTCATAAAACAGGGCAAAACCCACATAACAACTGCATTGTTCATCAACGGAGACCTGGGGTTGTTGGTTGTTGTTGTTGAGGACTACCTGTATATTGATCCAAAAAGAAAGACAGAAAGAAATACCCTATTTCCCCAAAGATAAGACCTCCCTGGATAATAAGCCCAACCGGGCTTTTGAGAGCATGCGCTAAAATAAGCCCTCCCCAAAAAATATTGCAACACAGCAGCAGCCATGAGGTGACCATGCTTGTCGCTTCCTGAACCTCAAACATAATAAGATCTCCCAGAAAATAAGGCCAAGTTCTTATTTCGGGGGTCAAAAGAAAATAAGACCCTGTGTTATTTTCAGGGAAACACAGTAAGTCAGGGATGTCCAAACTTGGGAACTTTAAGACTTGTGGACTTTAACTCCCAGAATTCCCCAGCCAGCATAGCTGGCTGGGGAATTCTGGGAGTTGAAGTCCACAAGTCTTAAAGTTCCCAGGTTTGGACATCCCTGCAGTAAGTGATGCATTCAAATGTAGAAACAGTTTAGAATCAGACTAAACATAACAGCTGAAAGATCCAATAAATATTTTAACTTGCGGCTGGGTCTAAATATCTGTCTCTGGATGTGTAGGGCTTGTGGGCAATAGTAGCTTCCCCCTATTCAGTGGCTGCTGATATTTGTTTTTTCTCCAGCCATCCTTGCCTTTATTGTCACATTCCACAGTAGACACAGAGAGGATTAAAAAGACTATGCTCTAAATATAGGTGTGATTATAGTTATTTTCAGCTGAAGCCATCTTTACAGAACTGCACATTTTAGGGTCTTTTCTTTTCCCAGTAATGGCATTGTCATTTTTTCTTCTTGCTTGGATCAAGATAAATTATTTTAAGCTGTAACCTATTGAGGTGACTGGTGACAGAGGGCCATCAATTGATCCAGGTGAGAATTATGCCAGTGAAATAAGAAGTAAAGACTTATTTTTATCTCCTTAACCCCATACCTGTTGTCAGAATATTGTGTGTGCAGCAGGGAGAGGAAAACAGCCCCCCCTCCCAAAAATCCACTTTCCTCTTCCAGTGACAGAAGTCCCTGAAAGCTCTCTGATGTTGCATCCCAGAGTCTTCCTCTGAAACGCAACACTTACCGTATTTCATGGACTATGAGATGCACTGGTGTATAAGACACACCAAGATTTTGAAGAAGTAAGTCCCTGCCCCCCAGGAGCACTCTTCAGGCTTCAGCAAGGCTGGGGGAAGGCAAAAACGGGCAGAAAATAGTCTGTTTTTTGCAAAAATGGAGGTGTTTTTGCCTTCCCCCAGCCCTGCTGAAGCCTGCAGAGTGCTGCTGGGGGCTGGGGAAAGGCAAAAATGCCACCATTTTTGCGAAAAACTGACCGTTTTTTGCAAAAGTGAGATGGGGGCAGGGCTTTGGGAGGCCAAAAATGACTATTCGGTGTATAAGACACACCTACATTTCCACGCTCTTTTAGGGGGGAAAAGGTTTGTCTTACACTCCAAAAAATACGGTAATTGGATGCTACCTTAAAATCGTGCGCTTCCTAGCATGTCTATTTTGCCATTCTGGCTCAGACGGTTCCTTAAAAGGAGAAGAAAGTGTAATCTTCTAATTCTTCATTGCTCCTGTTGAATATATGATGCGTTGTATATTTTCACACTCTGCTGGATGTAGTCCTTTCATGCCAGAGTCTTTGCAGGTAATATTTGCAAAGCCAAACAACGTTCTATAAGAATACATTGCAAATCACATTTTTGGAGTTATAGTAGATAGTGTTATAGTAGATGGTGAAGATAATAGAAGCACTGCTGGATGGGATGCAAACTTTCAACTTTAGATGGAAATCTACAATACAAATAGGCCTTCCTCCCATTTGCTTGCTTCCCACAACTTCCCTGTGTCCTTCAACTAGCAAATCTGGTTTGATCAAACCTTCTCAATTTAGTGGGATTGATTTGACAGTGAATCACTATAGCTTCTGCCCATTATTTTTAAGCGGATGGATGATTTGCACATAAGAGGCCCTTATTTAGATGCAAATCATTGTGCTTTACATTGCTTTTTTTTACATTGTGTGTTCAGAAGCTGGAAAGGCTCTATTGTAGTAGCAGAGCACATACCTTACATGATAGATTGAGTGCCTTGTTCCGTTGTTGTCCTGGATTGTTCCTTAGCATCTCTGGTTAGAATTGGGAAATACTTGCCCCTGAAACCCTGGAATGTTACCTAATTTGGGTTATGGAACATCTGCAAGAAAACAACCAAGCTCAGAGACCATTAAGGACCACTCATTTCAATCCTGAGTTTTTAAGTATCCTCCTTTATTGATGCTTCCCTTTTCTTTGAGCAATGTTTCTCACCCTTGTCCATTTAAAGAAGTCTGGACTTCCAGCATGCTGTCGGAGGAATTCTGGGAGTTGAAGTCCACACATCTTAAAATCAACTTTGATTTTAAGCTGCCAGTCTATTTAGGAACTAATAGTTTTAACACTATGCTTCCTTTAACCAACTATTTTATTTTATGTGAGGCTTATAAAAACATTTTTAAACCAAGATTCTTGCTGAAGCTTCTGCAGAGAATTGGATTTTTGGTTCATTGTAAAAAAAACCAACCTTCTGCATTGTCCTCTATGCTCCAGACATATTTTACTGACTGTCAAGTCAAAATTACAGTTTGATGCTATATAAGGATCTTCCAGTAATAGAATACGTTCTTTTCTTTTTAAAGGACTGCCTCATAGCTGAAATGGAAGATAAAGTTCTCAATGTAGTAAGTATAAATGTTTATGTTCAATTCATTTTTTGAATTCCTTTCTGTTAAGGACTTTTTTATGATTGAAAGCAGATTTACTTATTATGAAGCTCAATAGGAACAACAGGCATCTTATGGCTCCTTATTGCATAGTTTCCAGGCTTATCTAATCGCCTAAAATGAGAAAGTCCAAACTATTTTTGGATGATCCAAAATCCCTGTTTTGATTTGTAGCTTGCTTAGTTGAAGGCTAAAAATGGGACAAAGTAGAGGCTCCATTCAATGTAGGGAACATTTTCCCTACATTCTTTCAGCTGCTGATTCAGTTTGGTTTTCATCTGCTCTGAAATACAAATACAAGTCTGTACATTATTCAAGATCCCAGCTCAGTTGATAGCATTTTTTGTTTCTCAAAGAAATGCATATAGACTCCTATCCCATCATTGCAAAACTCATGACTAAATACACCAAGGTTGAATATGAAGGATATTGGGGAGGTTATATTCCTTTTCTGTGTGAGCAGAGAAATTTCAGTACAGGAAATGGAAAACAATGGGAGCTGTTTGTAATGTGACCCACAGAGAAAGCAAATGAAAGATTCTTGTGCAGTTGCATTGTTTCTGCTCTTCCTTCAATCTACTCAACCCTGCTGAGTTTCAGGAGAGCTGTCAAACCTGGCTCTTTAGTAGAACCATGGATCTGTTGTAAGTTGGGGACCTCCAGCCTAGGTTGTATGGATGCTTACTTCAATAGTCATAGTTGCCTTTGTAGTTCTTTTTCCTGCTGTGGCTCTTTTGTTATATGGCTTTATTGTTTTAAACGTCTTATTGAAAGAAGAGAATACTACACATTCAGAATCTCACTGGACCACAGTGGCCTATAAATCCCAATGAATAGTATTATTAATGTAAAATAGGTGGAAAGGAATTCTGTTCTTTTTTCTTTTTTCACTGCCTTGCATACAATTCCTGGTGCAAAAGGGTGCTGATACATAGAGTAGTGTGGCAATCTGTTTTGAGGCCTCCAATGGAAGTAGCAGGGGATCAGTTTTGCTTCAACAGAGCTCATAGCTTATTGTTCTGGGGATGGAACTTTAAGGGGGACACTCAACAAAAAAGGTAAAGGTTCCCCTCGCACATATTCTCGTTCCCGACGCTAGGGGGCGATTCTCATCTGCGTTTCAAAGACGAAGAGCCAGCGCTGCCAAAGACGTCTCCGTGGTCATGACTAAACGCCGAAGGCGCACAGAACGCTGTTGCCTTCCCACCAAAGGTGGTTCCTATTTTTCTACTTGCATTTTTATGTGCTTTCAAACTGCTAAGTTGGCAGAAGCTGGGACAAGTAACGGGAGCTTACTCTGTTATGTGGTGCTTGGGATTCTAAACGGCGAACTGCTGACCTTTCTGATCGACAAGCTCAACGTCTTAGCCGCTGAGCCCTTGACAATACATTACAACAATAGAAAAACGCTCTTTTGAATCAGAAGTGATGTGAAAGGAGAATTTTCCATATACATTTGAGGCAGCCTTGTGACTGGAATAGGGATGCAGTGACCTGCGTTTAATATTTTGTAATGGTTAATCATTGCTTCCTTCTTTTGACATGAATCGGGCTGTGTTCTTTGATAAGACCTTCCGCCTGCCAGAGAGATGGGGAGGAATTCACAGTATCTAAAAATACTCACACCTCCATTCAAAACAGAACAATTGTTGATTACCCTCCGTAAAAAAAAAAAAAAAATCCATACGCCCTTCTATTTATGCATTATGGTTCTTTCAATACTCTTACTTTTTATAGTAACATTGTTTGGTGTGTGTGTAAGTGTAATTGCTTTCAACAACTGTGTTCTAAAAACATGAGAAGCTTATAGCTTACAAAGCATGTGTATCCAGCTCACTGGCTCCTTTTCACTGCCTCATATCCATTTCTGGTCTAGGAGCCATGATTGTTTAATTAGTGTCATAGTGTGTGTTGGGTTGGAGCTTGAGAGGTATTCCTGACACTCTTCCCATATTGGTAGCAGGGTGGATTTGATTTGAATCAACTCGATTTAAATCATAATGTTTAAAGAGCAACTGTGATTTCTGTCCTGCAGAGGCTCCTTCTCTGACCTGCTGTTGACTCACTGATGGTCCCATTCACTTTAATGGGACGGCTGGTGATGCGACAGTGACACAATAAGGTGAGGGATGTGGCAGGCAGCAGGTGAGTGGATGCCCGCTGCCAGGATGGATCTGAAATGACAGGTGCTCTTTAATATTGCATTTATAACCTGTTCAGAAGGTTTCTCTTACATTTTTACTGCTTGGTCTTCCTCCTCACACTTAGAGCCTGGTGGTACAGATGCATTATACAGATAACAATCATACAGTTTGTAGGGTACATAAGTTTGCAAAACAATGGGATAAAGGAATATTCCTGAACTTTGTTTTATGATTTATCTCATGGTTACTGTGAAATTGTGTGAATGCATCAATGCAGTGCAAGTTATCTCATCTTGCAGAACTTGGATTCATTGAATGAGTTTATCAAAAATTTACTGTAAATGTTGCAGAATATACAGCCTCATGCTACATAACTAACTTCCATTTCATGCTGAATAAACTAAATTATGAACGTATCTTAAATAGAAAACTATCTTTGAATAGATTTTTACTCCAAAAGCATTTTATTAAAATAAATTTGATAAAAATAAAAAATCAATTTTTATTCACCCTGATCAGTGGTAATATTCCCCACAAAGGAAATGCTGTGATGGGTTTTGGCTTTGGGGCAATTCTCCAAAATAGTAGGTAAGAGTCAATTTATTAGTCAAATTCCAACAACATTTGTATACACTGTTCCTAGCTTTTGCAATAGTAGGTGCCAGGAGTAAATATTACTGAGGCTGTAATTGTTTGTACTAGATGCAAGACACAGATAAATGCTTTTCCTTTAATAAATTATGGAAGTGGAATTTGCAACAATACAGTGTTAGGTTTGAAATTATACGTATGTATTGGTGAATAAGGGATAAAAACTGGGCACTGATAGCAAGGAGAAGCTGGAAGTACAAGGCTGGATAGGTATTAGATAAGTGTTGTAGAATTTCAATTGATTGATTATTGAGATTAATGCATTATTCTGACTGACAGTGGAGATGCACATGTAGGGTAATTGCATTCATTTGTTGTAAGAGTCTCTTTTCTTTAATTTTTGGGATGTTTATATTTATAAACCGACTTCAGCAGCTCTCAAAGCTGCTTCTTCTTGATGATTCCTTGATTTACTGAAATAATGTTTCATCAGGATCTTTGAAGTTTGTTTTCTTACTTCACTGTTACAATATGCCTTTTATGACTGGCAATATTTTTTTTCCCAATTTTCAAATGATTTGACCATAAACATTCTTGCATACAATTGTGTACCTGTGCACATAGATTCTGAGACACAGTCCAACGTCCAAACCTGGACTGATCTTTCCCTCTAGTTTTCTTGAGTGACATTTTTTTGTTTGCGAGCCCATTGAATAATTGTAGCCTCATTCTATTGATTTTATCCTGTTTTGCCTCATAATATATAGCCATTGCATCCTTTTAAAATGTGAAGTGATGTGGAAACAATTCAGTGATAACATTGTAGATGCTGAGTGTGCAAAGATGCATTCTTTTGAGAAGACTGTTTCTTGGTCTTTACTTCCTGTGCCTTCTACAATTGTGTCAAACATCTATTCACTTCCCTGTTTGCTGCTGCCTTCAGGTTTTAATGCTGTTGGCTAGCAATAGCTCTTAGACATATATACCACTCCATAATGCTTTACAGCCCTCTCGAAGCAGTTTACAGAGATAACATATTGCCCTCAACAATCTGGATCATCATTTTACTGACGTCGGAAGGATAAGAGGTTGAGTCAACCTTGAGCCGGTGAGAATCAAACTGTTAGCCGTCAGCAGAGTTAGCCTGCAGTACTATATCCTAACCACCATATCATCACCATGGCTGCTTTTCCTTATTACTTGACAGGAGGAAAACTCTCCTTATATCCTCAATTGAGCATTCTATGACTGTTAATATTCCCTCAAATTACTTTGGGGGAGCTTTTTAGTTGAGAAGGAAAGGCATGTGTCTAGATGAAAGAAGCTTAACCATTCAATATATGTACAAAGTAGGGAAGAGAAGAGATTTTCCCTATGATCTGTGATTATATATATATTTTAAAAGAAAATTGTACACTATCCATTTGATGGAAGAGAGAAGTTTGACTTTTTCCCCATTTCATGCTGTAAATATCCTGCTGAGTCAACTCAGAAGCAGGGATCACAATAGCAAAAATCAACAATGGGAAGACTTTGTTCTTCAATGCCTTTCTAAAATCCGCTTCTCCTTGCCCAGCTTCAGTTTGATCTAATTTTGATCCCTCCCTCCCCCTGGTATTGTTAAACTTGAATCTCTGAGCCAAAAGTTTAGGATTCCAAACAAGGCAATAAAATGTTTTCATTTGAAATATGCATCCATATTTGGGAATCCAAGGCAACTAATCTCATTATTTTTTAAATAAGTAAATACTATAGTTAAAACCTAAACATTAACATTGCCAACTCAAACAGAAGTGGATTTTCTGGCATATTTTAGGACATAAATTCTATAATTTAATAATCACTAAGGTAATTAGACTAACTTCTTTTTCTTCAAAAAAAGTCAGGTTTTTGGTTAATATTGGTGACCAAATGTCTGGAAAATGTTCTCCTCTAACTTGATTTTCTCCATATGTCATGAGATTGTACATCTAGTAATTCCTAGCTGTTGTCTGTCCTGATTGGAAATTCGCAATACATCTGATTGGGCATAGGGAACGGAAAGCTGACTTAGATACAGGCGAGGAGAATCTCCTGGTTAATTCATGGTTTTCAGGTTAATTGGACTCAGCCTATATGTTATCATTTGCCCCAGAGGATTGCCAGTAAATATTATTTACTATCTTCCAGGCTTGTGGATGATAAACAGTTATAGCCATCTTGGATCATATGTGTCCAAAATTAAAAAAAAGACTATATTATGGCTATAGAATTTTTAGTTTGAAATAAAGTAACCACAGCTTTGTTACTAATGAAATTAATGAAAGTTAACTTTGAGCAGAATGCCATATCCTATGAATCTGGAACTAGCACTAAAGCTATTCTTAATTTAGGTTGTTATTTTCTTAGTTGGAGGGGCTGTGCATGCAACCAGCACCCCACCTCCTGAAATAATGTGTAAATCATGTTATTTTTTTTTCTAGTCAAAGGTTTTGAATGGAATCTGTGACAAGACAATCAGGTCAACAACTGATCCGTTGATGAGTCAGGGTGCCTGTCTTGAAGAAGTTCACTTAAACAATATCAAACCTGGGGAAGGCTTGGTAAGAATATTTGCATTTCCTTGCTCTGCTAAATTGCTCCCAGCTACTACATTAAAGTTTATTTAAAATAACAAAGTCTACTTTATTTTCTCAAAGCAGGAAGGGTAAAAAGAAAGTCAAGATGGAGGCTATAATTGCATAATTTAAATCCTGCCCTTTTTTATATGCATCTTGTCCACAGCATGTATGCACAAATAAAAAGGAGTGGGCCACCATCTTGACTCTTTCACTGTTTGCCTCTTACATACTGTACATACATACATACATACATACATACATACATACATACATACATACATACATACATACATACAAAGACAGACAGACAGACCTGTGAACATTCCTATTTATGACAGTATTTTAACTAAGAGTGCAAGTACCCTCTTAATTCGTTTGAATAATTAGTTTACATTGCAAACTGAAATATAGAAGTTGTAATTCTTCATGTCCAGGACTTTAATTTTTTTCCAATACAGAATTCCCACATGAAGTATCCTATATACAAGAGAACAGAGAAATGCTTAAAAACAGGGTTCTTTGTATTGGCCCTGAAACGTCATTATGGAGTCCCATTAAGATTTGTCATTGCTAAAAATGTGGCTATCAAGAGAGGATTATGTTATTAATATTAAAGACTAATTACATTAAAATTGATTTGTTTTAGAGGAACATATGAAATATTACAAACCTCTTGGTGATCTATGCTCTAGCGTAGAAAAACATCTTAAAAAGCTAAGTTTGACAACCAAAATGTATATATACGTTTTGAAGAGTTTTCTAGGCTATATTCAGAGTACAGATTTTCAGCCATTCCCACAAGGCCCAACTCATTGGGTATCCCTCATCTAAATACTGAGATACATAATATGGGGGGGGGAAATTACCTTGTATATTTATTTTTTTTATTTATCATATATGCTTATATACTGCTTCAATTATACAATTCAAAGTGACTTTGAGCATAACAAGCAATGCATACTGTATAGTATGCTACGATAAATAAAAATGTATCAACTTTTATATATACATTTTATGCTTGTTTTTTTAATTAGATTACCTAAGGCCGCCCAATTCCAATCAATATTAACAAAAATAGGAGTAAGTACCACCAGCATAGATTCAATAAAACAATATCATCCTAAAATAACATGAGGGATACTGAGGGAGATGGGTGATTCAAAAATGTGAAAAATAGATGAACAAAAACATCAAAGTACCTTGACTAAACATAAATATTCCTTTTTATTCCCCATGTTAAAGATCAAAATAAGCAGTTGTTCCCTTGGGCCATTCAAGATTTTGCTTCTTTGTGACGTTCTCCTAAGAAATAAATTGAGATCACTTTTCCTCCGTGATTCATTTGGAGGGTCTTGGTGTTAAGTAGTTTTTGTTTAGATTCTCGGCCTCCATAGGTGAGGAGGTTTTATTTTCCTTTTTTTCTCCAAAAGGAAACTATACTCTGTTTACACAATTTAACAGGGCTGGTTTGGGGCAGGCTCCAGCATGGTATTATCAGCCACGCTGTTCCTCAGAAATAATTGTCTGAAAAACATTTGAGGTATAACTGTGGATGTGCTGTAATTATTCTCATGTTTATTTTATCTTTCTGTTTCTCAATTTAGGGAATGTACATAAAATCGACTTATGATGGTTTACATGTTGTTACTGGGACAACAGAAAATGTAAGTATTCTTAATGACTTCATCAAAGGGAAATTAACATTAACTGTTTGCGATAAAGTTGAACCCAAGGCAAAACCTTTTTTTAAAGTAGTAGTTTTATTAAAAGTTATAATTAAAAAGATAAGAACTAATAGAAACTGGAAAAAGAAAGTGCAGAAAAGAAAAAGAATAGCAAAGAAATAAAAATGGAATATATAAAGAAATAACTTTTTCCTTCATAACATATATAAACAATTTTAGTAATTTATTTAATAATTTATATATTTAGTAAGTTATCACCTTCTCTTTTCCCCATATCCCATCTCTTTATACATAAATTTTTGAAGCCTTGGCATTCAGTCCTGGTCTGCAAAAGTCCATTAAGGATTACCAGAGATAACAGCATATCTATTGTAATCTTAGTCAAATAAACCAACTTCATATTCCTTTTACTTTACTTGATATTTTTATATTTCTTCCCTTTATTTCTAACACTCTTGATTCTTAATCCCCTCAGAAATGTCATAGAAGTTGATTTCTTTTCATTTTTTCCTTGTCCCATCTTAACAAATTAAAAAAAAAGTTTAATAGGTCTCTTTTGTAAATTTGGCATTAAGAAAGTTATGCAGATCATTCTTTTAGTCTGTTAAGCCATCAGGCCGTTTCATTTGTATATTCAGTGTAGTGTTTCCTTACATCATTTCCACAGCCCTTACTCATTTTAAAATCCACTTTCAGATCAGTCTCAATCCTATCCTTTAAAACGTGTTCCTCTTCCATATCATCTTCCAAATGCAGTCCTTAAATTTGTATTTATAGGAAACTCATTTGGTATAGTAAATCTTGCCATTTGAAGGTTGATAAAATCTGAAAAGCAGTTAACCAACAGTTTTCTAAATTGGTTAAGAAAGGAAGTATTTGAACCCTATGTACATAAAGGCACAAAATTGCAGTTTGGGCAAAGATTGGGATCCCTCATCTAGAGCTCTAAAGCTGCTGAAGACTACCATGTTTTCCCGAAAATAAGACTGGGTCTTATTAATTTTTGCTCAGAAAGATGTATTAGGGCTTATTTTCTGGTTAGATCTTATTTTGGGGGAAATACGGCACTAAATGCCACTTTATTTAATTCTAGTTTTAATTTTTTGATTGCCTGTATTTTATATTTTATATTTTATAGTTCCTGAGAGGGCGGTATAGAAGTCTATTAAATAAATAAATAAATGCACCCATCTGGCTGCCAATCTTAATTGGGGCTTATTTGGGGGGGGGAATAGGGCTTATATTACGAGCATCCTGAAAAATCACGCTAGGGCTTATTTTCTGGTTAAGTCTTATTTTCAGAGAAACAGGGTACCATCGTCTGGAATACTTGTGGATAATTCCAAGTTCTCTCCTTGTCCAGAATGCTGAGGAGCTGGTCCATTTGTTGGAACATGGCAGTCCATTGCAGTCATCAGCTCCACTGTTTTCAGTTTGCCATTTCTTCTACCAAAAGTGGCAAAAAATGGGATAGAAAGCAAATACTTGTTATATTTTCATTTATTTTGATTTCAGATTATCATTATCTTATTGCTGACAGCAGTAATTTAGCATCTGCATGACTGACTGACTGACTATCTGTTCTATATCCACCCTTTAGTTCAGTTTACTGTATGCAAATCAGGAAAAGTCTTTCTAAATGTTACTTGGGGTTGTACCAACTGGAATTCCCCGAATGAGCAAAATGCTTAGACTATAAATGCAGGCTCAGCAAGTACATGCTCATGTAGTGCACTCTCTTCCTTCTTAAAACACCAGCAGGATATTTAGACTGGGCATAGAAGAGTCCATATGCTTCCTGGGAATCACAAGAACTTATTAAAATAAGAGAGAGAGAGTTCTTTAAATGCAAAGCGTCTCTAGAATTGAAAAGGAAAAGCCATGGAGATATAATTAATGGGTGGGAAAACTAACTATGAGCTCCAGTTTCATTTTTGCCTTAATAGAAAGATAACCATTGTACCCTGCCCTGTTCCATTGACCTGCAAATATAAAACTGGATGACAATTCCCATTCTCCCCAGCCAGCGTGGCCATTAGTCATTTGAAAATATTGTTTTGCCTACTATCCCAAACATATAAAACACCTAAGCAATGCATGTGTTCAAATCTTTCTCCTAACCATGCCAAACTGGCTTTTAGATTTACTGTTATGTTTTCTGTTTGAACGAACTCAGTGCTAGGAAGCTTAGTTGGCGTTCCCAAGCATGTAACCTTCTTTTCTTGGGTTTCCAGATCTCTGCTGAGAAATCATGTTGCTAAGATAAACGTCCTTTCCTTCTTTGTAGCAGTATAATGAACAGCGTCTTGCCTCTGGTGGCTTCCTGTCATTTGGTATCTATCCAGCTGCATCTCTGACATAGCAGCTCTTAGTGCCATGGAGAGATGTGTCCAATTCCTGTCAGGTGACAGGATTTCCAAGTTGTTTTAAATGACTTTTGATTTCCTGCTTTTGGTGGGAATGTTTTGACCCAAACAAAACTTTCCAGTCACTTTCCAAATTCTAGTGATGAAAGCTGACTCGGCTTCAAACCCTTCCCCCTCTTTTGTTTATTAACAAATTAATTCTCAATTCAGAAAGAATGTGTTTTGGATACGCAATGCCTACAGTTGTCTGTTCAGAGGGAGATCGGCTAGGTCCCTGAAAGGAATGTTGTTACTAAGAAAAGGAAGTTATCTTGGACTCTGTATGTTTCCCAATGTCTCTCCTCTCTTTCGTCAGAGCTTCCATTTATGAAAGGATGCAACATGTATAGTTTTGCCTCTTATTGCTGATGTGTAAGATAGGAATGCCTTAGTTCAGTCCGATGACGGTGGGGATCTCTTTCCTAGTAAGATTTTCCATCTCAGATGGCCCTAAGGGGATTTTTCATGCCCTGCATTGCACCTGATAAGGGAACAGGGGAAATGAGCCATTGGTTTCAGCTGATTTGAGTCACACAGGTTAATTCAGGACCTTTTTTCTTTCTCTATGATGAGAACTGTCAGAGAATCACTGGAACAGATTTGCAGCCGCAGAGCCATTTCAAACAAAGGCTGCAGCACTGCTTTCCTTGTAGTGTAAGGTAAAGGTTCCCCCGCACATGCGTGCTAGTCATTCCCAACTCTAGGGCCGGTGCTCATCTCCGTTTCTAAGCCAAAGAGCCAATGCTGTTCAAAGACTTTTCTGTGGTTATGTGGCCGGCATGTATAAACGCCAAAGGTGCACAGAACGCTGTTACCTTCCCACCAAAGGTGGTCCCTATTTTTCTACTTGCATTTTTTACATGGTTTCGAACTGCTAGGTTGGCAGAAGCTGGCACAAGTAACGGGAGGTCACCCCGTTATGCGGCGCTAGGGATTCTAACCGCTGAACTGCCGACCTTTCTAATCGACAAGCTCAGCATCTTAGCCACTGAGCCACCATGTCCTTTGAACCACCAGTGTAGTGTAGAACACTACACTTTGTAGTGTAGAACCCTTGTAGTGTAGAACTGAGCAAAAATTCTCCTAATTGTCTTACTACCTTTGCTAGTAGAGAAGAACTTTCTCCTCTTCATCCCACACCCTGATGGGAATCTCTGCCCAGACTTTAAAGGCACATAAAGGAGTTCTGGAATAATTTCCCTCCTGTTTCTTCAGCAAAAATATTTTCCATCAGCAGGATATGTTGATTGACTCCAAAGCTGTCTGCAAATAGAGAATGAAACAATTCACCTCTTTTCCTAGGATCTCTGAAGTATCAAAGTTTTTAATTCTCTCTTTCAGGTTGCATATTATCAGGATCAAGACAAGTGGCTTCATTCACTTAGTTAGGGATGCCTAATTAAATTTCAGGTGTCTTATTAGAGAAGTAGAAAAGAGTTCTGCAGACTGAAATGACCTCGCCCCCCCGGCCCCCCCCCCCCCCCCGGTTCAGTTGCTGGTCTTTGGCTCAGTGTAAGAAAAGCCCTTTTTGGTTTTTAACAATTGGCTAGTTATTTAATGACTAGTTAATTGTAGGGGACCTGCCTTTGGGGCTGTAGTTCACACAGAAACACTGCAGACATTTCCATTTATATAATTTTTCTGCCAAAAGTTGTGTACTATTTGAAGGTTTTCAAATTGGAAATGTTTGTTCACTTTGTTTTTATACTATGTAGTCTCCTGCTGATCGGTCTCAAAAAATCCATGCTGGTGATGAAGTGATTCAGGTGAACCGGCAGACAGTGGTAAGTAGAAGACCACAGCAAAAGTGGTTCAAAGGAAACAAAATTTAGCCTGATTTACTATTGCATTCATTTATTTTTATACTGGAACATTGCTTATACCTTAATGCGTTGGTTAAAAAAAAAGAATGACATATCACAAACCACTTTGGTTAAAAAACACACAGGCTTGAATAGTTGATTCTTATAAAAAAAAAATAGAGATACTTAGGTAAAGGTTCCTCTCGCACATATGTGCTAGTTGTTCCAGACTCAAGGGGCAGTGTTCATCTCCATTTCAAAGCCGAAGAGCCAGCACTGTCCGAAGACATCTTCATGGTCATGTGGCCGGCATGACTAAATGCTGAAGGCGCATGGAACGCTGTTACCTTCCCATCAAAGGTGGTTCCTATTTTTTCTACTTGCATTTTTACATGCGTTCGAACTGCAGAAGCTGGGACAAGTAATGGGAGCTCACTCTGTTACAAGGTGCTAGGAATTCGAACCACCGAACTGCCAACATTTTGGATTGACAAGCTCAGTATTGACTGCTGAGAACATTTCATGGATTAGAATTTATCCAAGTGAAATGTCTAAGATCATTATGCAAGGAATGTTGTAAATGTCCATGAATGCAGCCTCTAGCATCTTTACAATTACAAATCATTACAATTATGATGAATAGTAAACTATATACACAAATACATCTCTATTTAGCAGAATTAGCATTTTATTATGGGAAATATTTCCACTTCAAAGAAAGGATTTTTATGCATCGCTTTACAGCTTCTCTTTGCCTTATGTGATTGTGTGCCTCTGCCAGTTGTCTGCCAGCGTACAAAGTTTTGAGCAATATAGTCAAGCAGCACAAACACTAAATATTATATTCTTGGCTAGTTAAGCAAAAAAGGCTTTTGTGCCTTTCCATAAGGACACACAGAGAGGGCTTTGGAGGAACAGGAATTTGGGTGGCAGTTCCCATTTTGAAATTGTATTCAGGTTTAATGGCCATCATTATCCCCATCGTTATTTCTCCTTTGCCCTAGGATGGGACGATTTGTTCCCTGTTTATTATTTGCCTTCCCTAGCCTAACAGTAATCATAGCCTCTGCCAAAAATAAAATAAAATAAAAAACAAAGTGTAATGGTTAGTGGTTAAAAAAAGACAACATTAATTCTTGTATGGGCTAGGTTTTTTTGCTTCTTAAAATGTCCAAATGGCTTCAAAGTTTATAATAGTGGTCCGTTAAGAGAAAAATACTTAATATCCTCAAGAAAACTGGAGAGAGTTTATTGGTGTAACGTTTAATCTCCCACATGAATTAACCATATCTACCTTCTTGGAGTGACATAGACCCCATAGATACATTATTTGTTCCACAATGGTTCTTCCTCTAAAGCCATTTGACATCCAAAGGGTTCACAGAAACAATAGACCTAAAGATTAGTGATATCCTATTTCTCCACAACCAGTTCACGACAAAGAAGAAGACTGTATCCATCGAGATTTTGCACTTACACTCTTGAAAGCATGCAAAATAATAAACAAACACTAGTCATAGCGATGGGAGACATTTTGACTTTCTTCTGATGTATTGAAGATGCCCTTATTTTAAATTCATTTCTTAAATTGTATTTAATGAAATGATTTGTATGTTGTGTATTTAAAAGGTGGGATGGCAGTTGAAAAATCTCGTAAGGAAGCTCCGTGAGAATCCTTCTGGAGTTACTCTCCTAGTAAAGAAACGCCATACAGGGTCTTTTAATTTTACCCCTGCGCCACTTAAAAACCTGAGGTGGAAACCACCACTTGTACAGGTAAAATGAAGTTTTTTTGTTTCCCGTATCTATCTATCTATCTATCTATCTATCTATCTATCTATCTATCTATCTATCTATCTATCTATCTATCTATCTATCTATCTATCTATCTATCTATCTATCTATCTATCTATCTATCTATCTATCTATCTATCTATCTATCTATCTATCTATCTATCTATCTATCTATCTATCTATCTATCTATCTATCTATCTATCTATCTACAGTTGCAAGAAAAAGTATGTGAACCCCTTGGGATTATGTGGAGTTGTGCATGAATTAGTCATAAAATTTGCTCTGAACTTCATCTAAGTCACAACAATAACAAAACACAGTCTGCTTAAAATAATACTACACAAACATTAGATGTTGCCATGGTTTAATTGAACATAACATGTAAACATTCACAGTGCAGGGAGGAAAAAGTATGTGAGCCCCTAGCCTAATGACTTCTCCAAGAGCTAATTGGAACCAGGAGTATGCCAACCTTGACTCCAATCAGTGTGATGATATTGGATGTATTGCTGACAGCTGTCCTGCCCTTTAAAAACACACACCTGTGTTGGGTTTACTGGTTTCAAGAAGCACTGTCTGATGTGAACCATACCTTGCAGAAAAGAGCTCTCAGAAGACCTACGATCAAGAATTGTTGACTTGCATGAAGCTGGAAAGGGTTACAAAAGTATCTCCAAAAGCTTTGATGTTCATATATCCACGGTAAGACAGACTGTCTTCAAATGGAGAAAGTTTAGCACTGTTGCTACTCTCTCTATGCATGGTCGTCCTGTAAAAATGACTGCAAGAGCACAGCGCAAAATGCTTCATGAGGTAAAGAAGAATCCTAGAGTGTCAGCTAAAGACCTACAGAAGTCCCTGGCACATGCTAACATTTTTGTTGACACATCTACAATAAGGAAAACATTAAACCAGAATGGAGTACATGGGAGGACACCACGGAGGAAGCCATTGCTTTCCAAAAAAAATTGCAGCACGTTTGAAGTTTGCAAAAGAGCACCTGGATGTTCCACAGCACTACTGGCAAAATATACTGTGGACAGAGGAAACCAAAATTGAGTTGTTTGGGAAGAACACACAACACTATGTGTGGAGACAAAAAGGCACAGCACACCAACAGCAAAACCTCATCCCCACTGTAAAACATGGCAGAGGGAGCATCATGGTTTGGGGCTGCTTTGCTGCCTCAGGGCCTGGACGGATTGGATGGGAACATGAATTCCAGAGTTTATCAAGACATTTTGCAGGAAAACGTACGACCATCTGTCCGCCAACTGAAGCTCCGCAGAGGATGGGTGATGCAACAGGACAATGACCCAAAGCATACAAGTAATTCAACGAAAAAATGGCTTCAACAGCACAGAATACGCCTTCTGGAGTGGCCCAGTCAGAGTCCTGACCTCAACCCGATTGAAATGCTGTGGCATGACCTTAAGAGAGTGATTCACACCAGACATGCCAAGAATATTGCTACACTGAAACAGTTTTGTGAAGAGGAGTGGTCCAAAATTACTCCAGATCATTGTGCAGGTCTGATCTGCAACTACGGGAACCGTTTGGTTGAGGTTATTGCTGCCAAAGGTATAAAGGTATTGCTGTCAACCAGGTATTAAGTCCACAGGTTCACATACTTTTTCCTCCCTGCACTGTGAATGTTTACATGTTATGTTCAATTAAACCATGGCAACATCTAATGTTTGTGTAGTATTATTTTAAGCAGACTGTGCTTTGTTGTTGTGACTTAGATGAAGTTCAGAGCACATTTTATGACCAATTCATGCAAAACTCCACGTAATCCCAAGGGGTTCACATACTTTTTCTTGCAACTGTATTTATTGAATTCGTATACTTTGTCTCCATAATTGGTTATGTGTGACAGAACTTTTTAATTATAATTTGCTATTATGCAAACTGCCTTGGTGGGATAGAAATGTTGCTATAAATGCAATTTTCATATTGGAAAACATGTACTCTTTTTGGTGATCCATTTAACCATGCAAAATAAGCACGTGATAGAGTCCTTATTGAATTGTTATTTTTCAAACTGCTACTGGTTGAAGTCGTTTGATATCCAGTGATCTTCACTTTAAAAAAAATAACTCCCCAAAAGATAACTTCTCGGAACATGAAAAATTAGGATGTCAGAAACTAAGATTTTAGATTAGCTGGGATTCTTATATTCCAGTTTCCCGTATCAGTTTTGGGGACTGGGTTTTTTTGATCTTTTAATCATTGGCATTTGACTCTGATCTTTCATCTACATACATTCCTGCAGGAAGGACTATCCTGCATAAGACAGTTTTGAATTGCTTACATCTCTTTTCCCCCATTTCCTTTGGAACTACTTAAAATGTTCCAACTTTGATCTCAGAAAATGAAAGGAAAAAAAGGAGTCAACTCTAATGGTAGCACACTTAAAGATGTATACTTGGTTGTTATAGATTATAATGGGATGTGGAAATGAAGCAGTCTGTGCAATTGAAACATTTTAGAGCATCAGTAGTTCATAGCAGAATTTTTCAATTAAGCTAAGAAGATGATTTTTTAAAAACACATGTTTAAAACAAATCACAGTATAAAAAACACGATGTAGTAAATACAAATCAACCCAGTCAAATTAGCTCAAAAAGCAGGAAATACATATTAATTCTAAGGTAACTAAAACAAAAATGGTACACCGAAACAGTTCCCTTAGATAGGATGAAATATTTATTTACTTAATGTGATTGTCCATTTTAAACAAATCTGGGTGGCTAATAACGATTATTTTAAAAAAGCAAGAAAATAAAAAAAAAATACAAAATTTCCAATAGAGAGCTAGTGAAAAGGTCTCAAATGTACTGAGATATATTAGTATCATTAGTAGCAAGTGTGTGTATAAACATAAATAAATATAAAATGAATTTAATAATTGGTAGGTCATGATGACTGATTTTATCAAAATAGTTTTTCAGCCATTTTTTTTAAATTTAAATGAATTTGTGAAATCTCCTTTTATAGTAATCCTATTTTACTGCACAAAAGAAATAAAAGAATAGGGAAGAATAATTTTTCCCCTTGACTCCCAGAACATTCTTAACTGGGGTGGATATCTAAAAGACTATTTGAGCTGAATTGTTTATACTCCTTCGGAAAAGTTGAATTCAGGAAATAACTGGATAGTTGGAGAGTAGAAAAATTGTAACCAAATATTGCATTTGTCAAAGATTAATCTTTATAGCCTTTCTGAATTATGCTGTTATGCTGAATTATGCTGTTTCCCCTTGAAGTGCCAATTGCTGATATTAGCGAAATTGGAGGCTTTGTTTAACCTGGGAGGGGAAAAGGGTGTGGAAGATACAGGGATTAAAATCTTTTCAAAGAGAATTTATTTGGGGTCTAAACAAATAATAGCAAGGGAAGGGGGAATTCAATATCTCTAAGAAAGAATCCACTGAGGAAAACAGTGTGTGTTAAAAATTTAAAAAAACAGTATCGTGGTTTTCTTTACAATATTAATTCATGCTATATAAGTGGAACAAAATCTATACTCTTCTGCAAGTTATTTAGGATCTGAACCATACGTAGGGAAAATGTTTAGAATTTAACTGCATCACCCTATGAGTTTAATCACATGAATGCTTGAGGAGGTTTGGGGAAAGATCACATTGGGGAAATGGCTTCCATGCTGATGAACAATCTTAAACCTTCCACAGATAGCATCTGTCTCTAGCAGGGTAAAACCTGAACCTCTGCCCAATGATTAATTCTTAATCTGTGCCTAATGTTTTAAAGCAATTCTGTATAAAACAGTAATCCCTAAAACTGCTTCTGTACTTCTGTTTGGCTTAAAGACTTTGGCCAAAGATAAGTCCAATATGATACAACACAAAAAATTAAAGGCATCTGTGTGTGGGACAGAGTATTTATTTTTAAAACATTGTGCATGTCCTTATTGTCAACAATTCTAGGTAGTTATCATAAGATAAAATTCCAAGAATAATTATCCTAAAATAAAGTATTTAAAGAAATCATTGTTTCCAGTTTCCAGTGAATCAGATAAAAATAGGGAATGGAGAATAATGCAAGCATATGGTAGAGGAACTGGCTTGACTGCATTTTGTAGTTTTAAAATGACTTAAGAACTGTTGTATCTTCTCCCTATAGACCAGCCTACACCCAACTCAATCATCAGAAAACACCAAGGAGACATCACTAAAGAAAGAGAAACCAGCCATTCTGGATCTTTACATACCTCCACCGCCAGCTGTTCCCTATGCACCTCGGTATGCCAGCAGCTACATATTACTTAAAAGAGCCGCTCATTATTATCTGGCTATTTTGCATTCATTCTCCAGATGAATTACTTTGTTGTAATCAGGATTTACTTTGTATTTCATAGAGTTTTGAACTCTTAAATGTATGGCAGTGTTATTTTCTGTTGGCTGAAAAAACTTTGTCGATAGAACTATATAGCACAGGTTTTTGCTACAAAGAGAAATTCCTAGAAAAAAAATTAGTAGAAGATGTATAATTTGGTTAGGGGTAGTGCTTGGCAAAACTCCTACATTTTGACTATTATGTATCTCTGCTTCCTAAAAAGTTCCTGTCTAGCCACTAGATGTTTTTATTTCTCTTTTCTAAATGGTTGTGCCTCTAAATCAAGGGTCCCTAAACTTGGCAACTTTAAGACTTATGGACTTCAACTCCCTGATTTCTCCAGCCAGCATAGTTAGCTGGAGAATTCTGGGAGTTGAAGTCCACAAGTCTTTAAGTTGCCATGTTTGAAGACCTCTGCTCTAAATCTTTTGAATCCGAGTTGGTGTGCTGAAATAACTTTAAACAGCTGAAATGACTTAAAGTTGCTTCATCAAGGCTCAAAGGACTTGAACATTCGCAGTGGCCTGATTGCAGTAGATTTTTAGCGGAGGCCACATTTATTGATACTCAAATTTAAAAAAAGCATGTGCAAATAAAAAGATGCAAATGTCTGTGCATCTCTTCACTCGTAAGTGTTTTAAATCATTTACATTTAGAGCTAGTGTTGGTTTTGCTTCTCAGAATGAAGAAAAAAGCAGGAAGGGCATTCTTGGGGCTTGTCAGAAAGCCAAGATGTGAACATGATTGCAGAAGAGGTATAGTAGAATATGTAGATGACCTTGAGAAACAAGGGGGAAGAAGTGTTGCCTAGGAAATAATCAGACAAGAGTCCTTACCAGTCCTTAGTGGCTTAATGGTACAATAAAAACTTAGGAAGCATCCAGTCTAATGGATCAAACAGTTAAAAGTGGCAGTGGGTAGTTTGCACTTTTAGACTGGCTGGATTCTCTTAATGTAGCCTTACAATAAAGTAGAATTAAATCGTCAGGGTGTATTTCCTGTCCAGTTTACTAGGAAGACTGTCAGAAGATCCCACTTCTATTCTGGGGGTAGACTTTTGATCACACGGGTGCCTGCCATCTTGACTCACCCACCTTCCAGATGCCTCTGAGATACAGAATGCTGTATGCTAAGACTGTGAATTGGGAGCCAAAATAGCCATGGCAAAGTCACTAAAAATGCAAAAGGATAATTGCTTTCTGCTGTTAGTGTGGAGACTTACATTAAGCACCATGTTCATGCACAACACTTGCAACATGGTAAAGCTGCAATTGGAATCTTTTGCTTTAAATAAAAAAAGATCTACGTGTTGAACACTCCATTCAGATTCTACTTTTCAGGGACTTGTCAAAACATTTCTGTCACATGAGTGGGAGGGTGAGAGGTCTAGTTCAATCATTCATGTCCCCAGAAGCAAATTGTTCTTTAAGTATTGTTTTACTCTGCATATGGATATTCTCGCCTGGATATTCAGCAATAACTTAAATTAAATGTAAGATGTCAAATCACTTTTATAGAGTAGTTCTATGACATCTCTAAATGATTTGTTGAAACGGCTTCATTCTTTCCAGCTTTTGATAACAAATCATTCTGTCTTTCCTTTTCAACTTTTTATTTATTACTTACATTTGCTAGCTTGGGATGTCATTTTAATTGGTTTTGAATACTGGTTTTTTTTACATATTGTAAAAGGAAAAAGTAAGCCACCTTGAAGATACTGTCAGGTTCCAATTAATGCATCCATCACAAATAGAACTCTCAGGAATACTGATGGAAAAGTACACAACATTTCTTCCTATAAAAAGAATACAGGTTTTATTTTTTTTAAAAAACCCTTGTAATACTTGACAGGAGTACTAACCATTTCCTTGTTTTTAAAAAAATCTTATATAACATTAATAGAACACTAAAGGAAGGTAAAAATTGAGTTTTGCTCGGTATAAATTAGAAGACAATAACATAGGTGCTCATTGTGTAATTTATTGAAAAATTATGAGTCAGGTCTCTTGCATGATTTATTGAGTTGCTGCCAATATTAGGGAAGAACAATTGAATTGCAGAATACTTAGGCCATTCTTCTGATCACAAAGATTTATTCAGCCGCCTGTCTGAGTGCTATGTGATAATATCTTGAATTATCTTTAAACATGTTGTTGCTTGCACCACAAAACCTAGGGACTTTATAAAGAAAACAGAAAAGAATTTTTTTTAATTCTGGGTCTGTCCCACATTTTCCAATTTTCCCTGCAACTTGCAAAATTGCAGCACACATATGTTCCTTTTGTTTTCCTTCTGTGTTTACTCTTTTCAGTATCTCTCAGGTGGCAACTGAATAGCCTTAGAACTGTTCAGGGTTCAGGGTTTCAGGCCCTTTGTTTATGTTGCTAATTGGATCTCATATCTTTTTCAGGGACGAGAAGGGGAACTTCATTTGTGGAGGAGGCAATAAACCTAGACAGCCTCTCCCTGGTTCTAAAGGTGCAGAATCTCCCAATTCTTTCCTTGATCAGGAATGTAGAAGACGAAGGTTTACTCTGATAGATTCTGATCCATTGCCTGCCTATCCCAGGGAAACAAATATTCCACTAGCAAAGATGAGGGAGAAAACTCCATCTTATGGTGAGAACACTGTGAACACTGTATTTGGTTTTTCTTCTTCCGAGGGTTCAACCCCCACCTTTTTAAAAAAGTCTTTAACAAACTCTTCCTTTTTAGAAGACTAAAATATAGAAAATCTGTATGATGGAAATACTGTATTATGAAAAGGTTTTTTAAAATATAAGCTCTGCTATGTATCCGCAGTTTATAACTTTCCATTTGCAGTCTTATACTCTTTGACATAGTAACAATGCCCATTGAACCTATTAGGCCACTGATCAAAGTCAAAGTCAAATTTATTTTGTATACCGCATCCTCTCCCCAGGGGACTCGGAGCGGTGCACAGGGAAAAATTTAAAATACTATAAATATATACATGCATAGAATAATAAATACAATAGATAAAAACAAATTAAATAAGGTTGTCCCTGCGCTAAAATCCCCAAGTTATAAAACTAAAATTCCCTAACACCCTAGGTAAAGACTAACCTAGGCCGGCCAAGCAGAAAAAGTGTGTCTTGAGTTTTTGACGGAAGGAGCGGAGGTCCGTAGTTGTTCTGATTTCGGGGGGAAGGTCGTTCCAGAGGGCTGGGCCCGCCACAGAGAAGGCCCTTCCCCTGGGCGTCGCCCGCTGACAAAGTCTAGTGGACGGCACCCGGAGAAGTCCCTCTCTGTGGGAGCGAATCGGCCGTGAGGATGTGTGGGGCAGGATCCGATCCCGCAGATAACTAGGTCCCGTGCCATGGAGCGCTTTAAAGATGACAACTAACACCTTGAAGCGCACCCGAAAGACGACAGGCAGCCAGTGGAGCTCACGCAAAAGCGGTGTTATATGGGTGAACCTAGAGGTCCCCATTATTGCTCGCGCGGCTGCATTCTGGACCAGCTGAAGTCTTCGGGTGCACCTCAGGGGGAGCCCCATGTAGAGAGAGTTACAATAGTCCAGTTGGGATGTCACGAGAGCATGAGTGACTGTGCAAAGGGCATCCCGATCCAATAAGGGGTGCAACTGGCGTACCAGGCGCACCTGGTAAAACGCCCTCCTGGCCACGGCTGTCACTTGATCTTCCATGAACAGCCGGGTATCCAGGAGGACACCCAAGTTGCGCTGTTGGATGGTGAACCTTTTTGCTACATATGCTTTGCACGCACGTTGGGGCTGCAACCCAGAAGAGGAGCAGCCCATGCGCATGCTGGATAATGAACTTCCGATTTCCGGTGTGTGCATATGCACTGTCCAGCTACTCTTCCGGTTATTGACAAGCATACGCAGATGACAGTCAGCTGGCCAGCTGATTATCGTGTGCATATGCGTGCCAGAAATGCAGAAGAGGAATGGCTGATGCTACGCATGCCAGTTGACATGGTTCCGTGTGCCACTTCGGGCACCTGTGCCAAAGGTTTGCCATCATGGTATTAGGCTGTTTCTGAATAGATCTGCAAAATCATGTGTTGCTGAAATTTTAATTCAGAATAATTAGTTCTGTTCTCACCCTTTGCCCAAGTAGATGATTAGTTAAGGTGGTCCATCTCAGGTGCCTGGATCCTTTAATAGTAATAGCCCTTAGACTTATATACCGCTTCACGATGCTTTACATCCCACTCTAAGCAGTTTACAGAGTCAGCATATTGCCCCCAACAATCTGGGTCCTCATTTTACTGAACTCGGAAGACAATCAATTATGCCACACAAGTCCAGGAATATGGAGATAGAGTGGAATGTGGCTTACCAAGGAATTGTGAGAAACAGACATACAGTAATGGTGGCAGAAGGTGAAGAATGAAAATAATTGAATACAAGTGCATGCCCCTATTTAGGTCTACGCTGTGGTGATAAGAATGGTGAAAGTCACACTTCTCCACACTTATTGCATACATAGAAATTCATATTTAAGGTCAGCTGCTCCCTGTTGGACAAGCACAGACTGGAGAACTCTCCTGCAGACTTGCTCTGATATATTAACTAGATTTTTCACGGGATAAATGCATGGGATTTTTCAGATGTGGGAATTATTTCAAGCTGTGGTGCCTGAGGGACTGGGTAGGCATAATGGCTTTTAATGTATTTTTATGATGTTATTTGCTGTAGGCTAATTAGGATAGCATACAAATTAATGCAATGAATGAAAAAATAATTATCAGTTCATCTGCAGATTATTAATGGCTAGTAAATCAACATCTGAATTTTGTTAACTTAAGTAAACTTCCCATATACTGAAGTAGTCTAGCTTTATATATTAGGAAGTAAAGAGGTCTTGCTTGTGAGAATCCAGTGGTCTCTTGATGGGAGTTGCTGGCCTTAGATGAACTTGTTTAAAGTTGTCTTCTCACAATAATTGCCATCACACAGATCGCATGGAGGAGAGTAAATGTAGCTCAGGGTTGAAGTGTTGGGTTCTTGTTACCATCAAGGCAAAAATATCCCCCTCTTACACTGCTGATGTTACCTAGCCTGGTAATTAATTGTCTGCAAGAAAACAACCAAGATGAAAAAGCACCAAGAACCTACACGTAACTTAATAGTATCTTTGTAGTAACACTATCTGTGGTTTTTAGGAAAGCCTCGCCCATTGTCTATGCCTGCTGATGGAAATTGGTCGGGAGCTGCAGAATCTTTCTCTAAGCCGCGAGCAATGGGGAGAAAAGGTAAGTAACTTGTTGACGTTCAGTTGTTTTTCTCAATGAGGATGTCTGTTCATGGTCCACGTTGCAGTTTAATGTTAGATTTCCCTCTGTGTGTGCCAAGCAGAGAGAAACAGGCATCATATTTATTAAATCAGATAGCCTCCCTGGGGTCAGTAAACTAGACATTGTTTTGGCAAATGTCAAAGCAATATATGACTCAGTTTATATTATGATAATCTAATAGGAGAGGTGCTTTCGATGATACTTTATACTCCAGATATTAATGTAATAACCTGTTATTATACTGAGAGTAAAAGTGCACAACCCTGGCTGCCTGTGGCTCTCGAAAGACCTGGGTGTATGCATCAGATACCTCTGGAAATGCTTAACAAATTTTAATTTTTAATGCGATAGCTTGAGGAAATTATGAAATGCTTGATTGGAGAGTAATCACACCAAGACCTATGTTTAATTTTAATGAAGCGTAAATGAAATCACAATACAGTTTGATGTCACCCATATTGAGGCCCTTAGCCTAGCAGAAATTGTGGACTTCTGCAAAAACGCTGGTTTTAATGACTCATTTGAGATGACTACCAAGTTGGGACATTCCATTGTTGCTAAAATACTGTTTAAAATGCTCGTAGCTAGTAAATCTTAAGTACTAGGCCGAAATAGGAAAACGTCTTCCTCCTAGAGCAGCGATGGCAAACCTTTTTAGGCTCGCGTGCCATAAGGGTGGGGGGAGTGCAGGGCGGTCGTGCGCTGGCATGCCACACCCATAATGCAATGCGCGCCCTTCCAGTGCACATGCACGCATAACAGGTGCTCCCCCCTTTTTTTACATGCTTTTTTAATCCTCCCCAGACTCCAGAGGCTTTAGGAGCCTGGGGAGGGCGAAAACAGCCCCCCCCCGAGGCTTCAGGAGCTTCCCCAAAGGCTGTGGAGGCCTAAAAATGATGCTATGAGCAAACCAGACTTCCTTATAGCGTCATTTTTAGTCCTTCAGAGCCTTCAGAGAAGCTCCTGAAGCCTCGGGGGGGGGGGGGGGGGCGCTGTTTTCGCCCTTCCCAAGATCATATAAAGCCTGGGGAGGGCGAAAAATGGCTTTAAAAATGGCTGAATCAGCTGGCTAGCGCGCTCATGTGCACTGGCCAGCTGATAGGGCAATGCCTCGGGTGCCCTGCTAAATGACTCTGCGTGGCACAGGTTCGCCATCACTGTCCTAGAGCTTTTTCAGAGCATTGCCGTTTGCAAGGGATGTGTGCCTATATTTGTGTGCGTCAGGTCCAAGGCATGCACCATGATGCAGAAAGTGTGACTTACATGCTTTTAGCAAACATTTAGGATGCAAGAGCGCATCATTACATCACTCTACCTGTGTCAGATTTTGAAGCAATCTCAGTTTGCTGTGTTTCAGAAGCTTGCTTAGAAGGAAAAAGTATGGAGAGAGCAGAAGTGGCAAAGGAGAGAGTTCCAAAAGAAAGACTGAGGAATTAAACATTTTCCTTGCAATTCGTGTGTTTCAACTTGTCCCTTGCTAAGTTTATTCTATTTCCTAAAGGAAACACCAATGGAATTTTAAGAACGAATGTATTTATGTATAGTTTAATTAATTCCTAAAGTACAAACTTTACTCATTAACTTATATTTGGGCTGGTGCCGTTCCCGATGATTAAGATTCAGGTTTTAGCAGATTAAGAAAAGGAATGTCAGTATAAAAAAAAACCCGTGGAGGCCAGTTCAGATTATATTCCTCCTGCACAACAAACAGAGAAAATCATTTTTGCCACTTCTGCTGGAGAGGGGCATAATATTAAAAGCTGCTTAGTCTTTGCAGGCTTTTTGAATGCGAATTCTTATAAGACTTCTCTGCTTGGTTTTCCAGCTGAAAACGCCCTCTGCCGATACTTCAGCAATGAAAGAATCCCACCCATTATTGAAGAAAACTCCCCTTTGCAGCATCCGTTTCCCAGACCAGTGGCGGAAAAACAGTTAGTAAAAGGCGCCGACTACATCAGGGGTAGCAGGTGTTTTGTTAACATGGATCTCCACAACAGCGCAACCATCCCTTTCCAGGAGGATGCTGCTAAAAGGCCGCCAGTGACCACCTCCACGAAATCTTCCTCCACAGAACCCTCTTTGCTGGTTAGCTGGATCACACGGTTGAGGTTATTGACTCATTGAGTAGATTGGATGGAAAGTGGCTGAATGTCTCACCAAGTGCCTTCTTTTGTTCTCCAGTCAGAGGGATCTCTATTTCCTAAAGAGTTATTTAGTCACTGTGTCTTGTATTCCCCTCCCCCTCCTTCAAAGAATCCTTCTTTCCCCCTCATGTTGCTATCTCAGATTCACTGGGGGAGGGAGGGGGGAGTTAATGGAGAGGCAAAGGAGATCTCAAGATGTTTAAGAAACAACAGCACACGCCTATGAAGATAACTTCACATAGATCTCCAGAGAAATCAGTCCAGGGTGAGAACTTCAGGAGTCACTGCTAATGTGAAATCATTGGATTCTAGGCAGAAGCCGCCTCTGGTCTTCCATTTGCTCAGATGCTATGCAGCTACTCATATGTGGAGGCTTTTTAGCCCTGAGAGAAAAACCTCCAAGCTCCAATTCTGACCAAGGAAGAGGAAAGGAGAAGGTGTCATTCTGCTTCAGAATTATGCAACTTGCAAGTGCCTGCGGACACCACAGCTCTAAGGCTTTCTTCAGTCCTTCTGGTTCACCACAAATATCGCTATTTTGGGTACAATCCCAATTATTGAAACCTCAGTGCCGTTTTGAGATATCCTTGCCTTAACTGCTGCAGTCTTGATCCCCTTGACATAGATTGGCACCACGTGTCATGGATATGCCCTTTTAGTGACAATGGTAAAAACTAAAGAAATATATATTTTCTTGTGGAAAATTAAAAAAAAAAAAGACTGAATAGCTGTTAACCAAAGTTGTATTTTAAAACCCTGCAGACTTCTGGAGAATCCTGGTGGGTCAAGGTTGAACTGGTTTGATGTTGTTTGTGTTATAAGGATTGAGTTCTGATAAATGACAATGTTGTTAAAACAGTTTGCTATGTTAAAACACTGGTAGACAAAATTGTGTCTGTCCCAATTATTTCCATAGCATTGGGTTGGAATGGAAACCGCTTATGGAAGAAAGTAATTGCAAAACCCCTAAGATTGTGTTGTTTTTTTAATGTAGAAAAGAGTATTGGTATAGTTTCACAAAGAGTATTCATTTTTAAAATAATTGAAGCATGACATTGTGTTGTATTTTTCTGTTAAAGTTTATTTATTTAGATTTAGAGATCATTCAGTATTTACTCCCTTAATTACTAATGAGTACGAACCAGAGGTGGGTTTCCATTTTTTTAACTACCATTTCACTCGTGTGTGCTCTTGCATGTGCACAATGCTTCTGTGCATGCACAGAAGTGTCCGGGCGGGTGGGAGGAGCCTCTTGCTGCCACTACTGGCTCACCCCATCCAGGCTGAACTGGCAGAAACCCACCTCTGGTACGAACCTATTGTTACCTTATCTCACTTAATTAACTCATTTAGCTGATTTCAGGACAGCTGTAAAGGTGTTATTGTTATTAGATTTGTCATGGTCATTTACTCCAAAAAACCTCTTGGGGGATACTATTTGCAAAGAAAAAGGTAGATTTTGCATTGGTTTCAAATATTGGATTGACTTCCACAGGTTGTACTGAGCAGTTCGTGACAAATCTACCAACTAAAAATGTTAATTTTGAAACTAATAAGGCTTTTTTTTTTTACATTTTGAAAATAGGCCTCACATTATCTATGAAGCCAAAACAATTTAGATTCTATTCAAACTGCTAATTGGAGCTAGTGGACATAATATGCCTTGTAGAAAAGAGCCAAAAATGAGACAGCTTTCACACCCAACCTGATATTGGTATAAGTTCAATAAACTCCAGTAATGCTGGAGTCATCGTGCCTTATTTTGTTTGTGTTCCCATTATATCAAAAATATTCACAAGTAGGCTGTGTTTTATACACTGAATACAGCATTTTTGGCCTTCCGAAACCCTGGTCCCTTTGCAAAAATGGCCATGCATAGCCTTTAGGAAGCTTCCAGGGTGCTCCTGGGTGCTGGGGAGGGCAATAATGAGTGGAAAATTGGCCTTTTTTGCTCATTTATGCCCCCCATCCCCTAGGAGCACTCTATAAGCCTCCTAAAGGCTATGGATGCCCCTTTTTGATGGAAAACAGGCTGTTTTTGGCAGGTCTGCAGAGTGCAAAAACTTTAATTTGTCTCTTCAAAATCTTGCGTCTTATACGCCAATGCGTCTTATACTCCGAAAAATACGATACCTGTATTCTACTTTTATACAGGGAAAGGCACTTCCTCCATGCACCTTTCCCCAAAAACTCAAATGGAACTGAAATTCAGAACTATCTATAAAGTTTTGAATAAGTGTACCACAGAGAATTCTCATAAAATTTAAACAGTTCAAATACAGTGATAGAGGACGATGCTTCTAAGACTAGCAAGTTATCTTGGGGGTTTCAACAAGTTGGACAAGAGACCTAACACGCTTTTGATATATCTGTTCAATCAAGCTGATAATTTCTCTGCAAGTTGAGGCAGAAACCACTGCTGTGGCCAAAGAAGCAATCTTTTTTTCTTAAAACCTTTTCAGTGGTGGGTTTCTGCAGGCTCGCACCTACTCGTGAGAGCCGGTTGGTGAAATTTAGAGAACCGGTGAGAGGGGGTTCCACCAGTGTACCTGGAAGTAAATCTTGGCCGCCGCTGCCAGTGACCCAATGGGATGGGAAGGAAAGGAAAGGAAAGGAAGGAAGAAAGGAAAGAAAGAAAGAGAGGGAGAGAGAGAGAGAGAGAAAGAAAAAGAAAAGAAAGAAAGAAAGAAAGAAAGAATTTATCATCACAATTGAGTCTAAGCAAGAGCGTTGTTAAATGAGTTTCACCACATTTTAAAAGGTGGCCACTCCCACCCTGTCACATGACTGCCAGGCCACGCCCACAAAATAGGCCACACCTACAGAGTAGGTTCTAAAAAAATTGAAACCCACCACTGAACCTTTTCCAGCTTAACTAGCAGATAATGGAAGGTACATACCAGTGGTGGGTTACAACCAGTACGGTTACGACCGTACCAGTGCCTCCCAGGAGGGCCAGGTACTATTCTGGTATGGTGCTCCAGAGGGTCTACTCACCCACCCGCGCTCCTTGCCTGTATTTCAGCTGTTTGGGGCTCACGTGCATGGAGTGTACAGCACCTGCGCGACGCTCTGCCAAGCAGCTGGACCGTAGCGGAGCATCACGGGCGGTAGTACACATGCACTCGCTGTGCGTGTGTGCTGCGCACGTTCATGTGGATGCCCAGCCCCGTTGTACCATACTGGTTACAACGGATCTGGAACCCACCACTGGTTCATACTGAAAATAATAAGGGAGAAAAAGGAGATTGTGCTACTGATTGTGAGTCAAAATTCCTGAGTTCAGATGTTTCCTGACATTTAATGTGTAATCCTGATTGGACTCCCATTTAGCCTTTGCCTTCTTTCTGCAAGAGGAGGGGGGTAATGCTGGACATGCATTACATTGAATGAAGATTTGTCTTTGTCTTCCAATTTATAAATGGACCGATGATGCATAGCGGCGTCTAATCCTGATTTTACTATTTTTAGATGAAAAGTTCTGAAAAATGATTCAAAGGTTATTTTGAGGGGAGGCATGGAGAATTATTGCGGAGGTGTTTGCATTACCCAGGCATTGTGTTTCTTTTGATGGGGTATAGAAGACAGATTCAAAACAGTGCAAAAAGCAAGCCTACTTTTCACCATTCTGACTTTGGGGCCATTGATTTACGTACAGGTAGTACTTGACTTATTTAGTGACCATTTGAAGTCACTAAAAAAAAGGGACATGACCTTTTTTCACACAACTGTTGCAACATTCCATGTGGTCAAAATTTGCCTTGTATTTACGAAGGTTGCTGTGTCCTTTGGTCATGTGATCACCTTTTTTATGACCTTCTGACAAGCAGAGTCAGTGGGGAAGCCAGATTCACTTAACAAGCATGTTACTAACATAACTGCCATGATTCATTTAACAACGGTGGGAAGAAAGGCTGTAAGATGGAGCAAAACCCAAGAACTGTCTTGCTTAGCAGCAAAAATTTCGGGCTCAATTGTGCTCATATGTCAAGGACTACCTGCATTTATAGTAATGGGTTATACTTTATAGATAGCTATATCTATGGCTAAATGGCTAAAAGAATTAGATATGTTGCTCCAGAAGAAAAGGCTGAGAGAAGAGAATATAACAAAACAGCCTTTGAATATCTAAAATGCTGTGATATAGAGGAGGGAGTAGACTATTTAGTTTCCCCAAAGGGCAAGTCTAAACCAACGGAAAGAAATAGAAACAGTGTAGATATAGGAAATTTCCTGGTGGTAAGTGCTGTCAGCCAGGATAATGGCTTGCCTCATGAAATGGTATGTTCTTTTTCACTGGAGGTCTTCAACTGGAATCTGGAGAGCCATCTATTGGAATTGCTCTAGAAAAACTGACATTAAATTGGACTCTATTAGACGTTTCAAACTTGCAGGCCCTGGAACGTCCCAGATTTTTTAGAAAGAAATTTCTTGGAACCTGACAAGTCCTTTAATCTCTCATGAAATATCATCTACCCACAGAAGCACAGTTGGAGAAATCATCTAGAACTACATGATCTATGAGGTAATCTTGGAACCATGTTTGTATGAATTCAGTGCCCATAATAGTTCTTTCCTCTAGGGTATCTTTCAAGTATCTCTTAACAGAATTCTTTAGAAATAGATACAGAAAAATGTAAAACCAATAAAACTTTTTCAATATAAAAAAAGAAATAGATACCACCGCTTTAGAAGGCAGTAGGCATGCAAATTTCAGTTATATTTCTTCTATTTTAGAAAATAGAGAAAGCAGAACAATTGTCCTGCCCGGACCAGCTGCATTATTTGAATATTTGTACATGGAAAGTGACTAGATACAGCAGGAGGTCTTGCAGATCTAAACTATAATACAGTCTTTTTACATTTTATGCATGCAGCAAATATACCAGAAAAAGTAATGGCTTTGCTACCTATGTAATCATGCATATCCATGGAGATTCTCAGTCATCCAGGTCATCATTGTCCAAAAGGTGCTTTTTCAAAAGGCAACTAGACTTTGTTTTTTTCTTGAAGATGTTTCACTTCTGATCTAAGAAGCTTCTTTAGTTCCCTCCAGTTCGTCATCCAAGAACCGAAGAAGCTTCTTGGATAAAAAATGAAATGTCTTCAAGGAAAAAACCAAGTCCAGTTCCCTTTTGAAAAAGTATCTTTGGATATAAACATGCATGTTCAACTGTTTTTAGCCCTAAGCCTTTATGTACTTTCTTGTACACACTAGTAAGGGAACAGTTCCTCAATGCTGCAGTTCCACAATAGGAAATAGGGCAAAACATATGAGTTGGTTAGAATCTGTCTACCCTTCGGGTGCCACTCTTGATGGGAATCGGCCACAAAATCATCCTTCCTGTATGTGGTTGCTGTAATTTGCAAGATATGTGCAGTTCTATAACTGCATATTCCTGCCTGGAATATGATAGCTGACCCCGACTTCACAGGTCCTTCTAGGTTCATTTAGAATTCAAAATCAGCTTGTCCTTTTTTGTATGTGAAAAAGCAATTTTTACTTTAATTTTGCTGAAGTGAGTGATAAAGTAACAAATGGACCTTGCTATGATGTCTTCAGCCAAAGGAAGTGACTACTTTGGGATCAGCAAAAAAAAAAAAAAAAGTGTTCAAGTAGATACCATCAGTTTTAAGTGGGTTTTTGCATTTTTGTGGAGTATTGAAACCAGCAACACCACTCTTGTTATTTTCACATTTAAATTTAAATCAATTCATCAGTGTAAGCAGGTTTATCCCGCAATTCCCAGGCACCCCCAAAATCTGCTCCATGGAAAGACTACCCAAGGAGAGGAAATTCCCACACTTTCCAGAACCATAATGAAATAGGGTTTAAAACCATCTTCCTCCAATTCCTTGTTCATCATGTAATTGTCATTAGTTAGAATAACTGTTGCTTCAGTTCGGCCCATTGCAGAGGTACTTATTCACAACCATAAGAATTGAAATAGGTACAGAAACAAGGTGGTTAGTGCAGAATTTAAATTTCTGGCAAACTCCACTTTTAAATATGGAAAGCATGCTTCTAGCTCTCATACCTGACTCCAATAAAATATAGATGAAGTTTCTTGAATTCCGAAAAATCCTAAATAACATTTCCACTCAAGGAATGGAACTCTAATGACCTTGTTAATTCCTTTGCCTGAAGTATATTATACCAAAAACGCAACACGTATACTGTATAAGTATGTGGAAATGGAGCAAATTTCCTTATTTGACTTAATTTGTACATGTAAAGTTCAGTGTGCAAACATAAATACAAATTTTATGGCACCAGGATGTCCATATCCTAAGATGTGACACTAAACAGGAATAAGATTAGATAGATAGATAGATAGATAGATAGATAGATAGATAGATAGATAGATAGATAGATAGATAGACAGACAGACAGACAGACAGACAGACAGACAGACAGACAGACAGACAGACAGACAAAATAGGTAGATAAATAGGTAGATAAGATGGATAGAAAGATAGATATAAATATTAAATGATTCTGGAAATTTCCACCATAGTGCCCCACAAAACTAAAATTACAGCGATTTTTGGTGGATATAACTTGGATGAGAGTCTGTTTACTTTTCCTTTGCATCCTTTTGTTAATCAGCAAGATGGTTACACAAATGGTCTTTTCCATTAAACCTAAGTATTTAGTCGGAGCCTTAATGAGCTGCTTTTCTTTGTAAATTCTTTCCAAAGGGAAAGTATTAAATGATAATTTAATTGCACGCTCATCTCATTATTCCTTTTCCTGAGGAGATTATTTTCATGCCAAACGTTTGGGTAAGTAATCAGAAGGAATCACTTTTAAATTTGGTTTGCTCCCTTTTTCTCTGCCAAGCAAAAGGTAGCAGAAGGAGAATATCACTTCTCCATCTTTAAAAAAAAAAAAGCCTTGTTTTGTAATTCAAGTCTTGAATTTGCCTCACTAATTAAATGTTTGGCTCAAGCTCCTATAAATATATTAAAAGTGTTTATTTGTTTTAACCTAGTTTATCTTATTTCAAACCAACTTGGAAATAAGTGACACATTGCTATAAGTAGGACAGTTTTAAATATTAAGAAGTAAGTTTAAAAATAAAGTTTAAAAATAAGCTGTTCTAAATGTGCACATGTAGTCTTTGAGTGCCCAGGAACTGCAAATATGAATTAGAACATCTGTTATTAAAATGTTGTTAGCTAGGCAAATTCACTGGGAACTGACCTAATGGGAAGGAAAGAATTATTAAACCTCATAAGAAAAATGGAAGATGGATTTACTTTTAATGGCTATAGAAAAGCTCATTACCAAAGAAAAATATAAAACCCAGTAATTTACATTAGTATCCTCAGAAACATGGAAATGAATTAACATTTTGTTTTCTCTCTCAAAAAACGGTTTTAAAACATTTGTATTATATCTAGGATGGGGGAGAAACAGTCTGGATTATCTGCCAAATAAGAAAATGGATGGTAAAAATGGAGCTTTCCTATTCCATTTTATTTCTTTGGTTTTACAATAAAGATGTTCAGAAGAGGCAGAACATGCTCTGCTAATTGGTTTCAAAAGTGAGATTTGGAGCTACACTTATTTGAATCTTTCACAGAAACACTAAGTTTCATCAAATCAGAGAGTTGGAAGGGATTGTGGAGGTCTTCCAGTCCAGCATCCTGCCCAGAGTGAGAGTTTACATATCCTAGACAAGTAGCTAATCCAATCTTCTCTTGAAGACCTCTGGTGATGGAGCAGTTACAACTTCAGAAGACAGACTTTCTAATTATAGCTCTAATAATCAGAAAATCCCTCAGGTTTGAATCTCTCCTATAAAGCTTCCATCAGCCAGTTCAAGTCTTACCCTTGAGTCCTATGTGGAATAAAGCCATGCCCTCTGCTCTGTGACATCCCTCATATATTGGAAGATTGCTATTATGGCTCCCTTTATCCTTCTCTCCTTAGCCTAAACATAGCAAGTTCCATTAATCACTCTTGATAGGATTTAGCTTTCAAGCCCATTTGTCCATTTTTTCTGCATTCTTTCCCGTTCCTCAATACTCTTTCTTGTATTTTGGCAACATAAAAGGATACAATATTCCAGATGTGGTTTGACCAATTCAGTGAAGAGAAGTGCTATCACTTCCGTCATTCTTTTTATACTATTCCTTGCTGTAGACCAGCAAGGCTCTTTTTGCAGCTGTATTAAACCGCTTAAAGCTTTCCACTTAAAGCTACAGTTTGCAAGGGCACCTCGATTCATTTGCAAGTGTTATTGTTGAGACCTGTACCACATGCCATGTACGTTGGCATCTGAGTTTTCCTGCCAAATTGCAGAATCGTAAGAAATTCTGCATGCTGAATTTTGTGCTTTCTGAACTTAGCAATATACGAGGGTGATTCAATAAATAAGGTGAATTTTTCTGTATAAGGACTTTTAATACAGATAGAAGCTTACTTTTTTTAAAATTTTCAATGTAGTCTCCCAGCACTGTCACACACTTTCCCCATCTGTGCACAAGCTTCCGTATTCCCTCAGCGTAAAACTCTTTAGACTGATGTCTCAGCCAGTCGCTCACAACACTTTTGACTTCATCGTCACTTTCAAACTTAGTGCCTCTCGTGAACGCTTTCAAGGGACCAAGCAGGTGAAAGTCTGAAGGGGCAAGGTCTGGGCTATAAGGGGGATGAGGGAGCAGTTCCCAGCCCAGCTCGTTGATGGTCTGCACCGTTAGGCCTTTGTTACCCACCTGCAGGGTCATCATGGATAATTTTGTGTGCTGTCCCAACAGATAAGCTCAAAGTCCTTGCAATGTCATCCACTGTCACCCATCTGTCAGACTGAATGAGGTCATTGACTGATTCGATCACCTCAGGAGACCTCACTTCTGTAGGCCTCCCAGGCCTGCCTTCATCCTCAACACTGTTCCGTCCTTCTTTAAACAATGTAGCCCACTTGTAGACATTTTTCTGGCTGAAACATGTGGCACCATACATAGTTGACATTCTCCTATGAATTTCAATGGGTTTGCACCCTTCAGCAACCAAAAACTTGATAACTGACTGCTGTTCAATCCTGGAGCATGCTTCTTGGTCGGCCATCTTTGTTAATCGGTAAAATTCTCAAGGTTTTTTTGTAATCTGCATAAGAAATTAAATCCATGTGAAAAAGTAGTAAAACACAGAAAATAAAAAAAAGTAAGCTATCTGTATTAAAAGTCCTTATACAGAAAAATTCACCTTATTTATTGAATCACCCTCGTACATGCCTTGGCTTTGTATCTTCTGCAATGTTATGAGCACCCCTTCTATTCCTTCATCTAAGTTATTTATGAAGGTGCTTTAGAGTTCCGGGGCTAGAATCTTAAGGTACTCCACTGTATATTTCCCATAGACCCATGATGGCGAACCTAAGGCACCCATGCCCAAAGTGGAATGTGAAGCCATGTCACCTGGCACACGTGGCCTTGCCTTTTTGTCTTCTGGGTTTCTGGAGCACATGTATGCACAATGATCAGCTGTCCTTTGCAGTTGGGCCAGTGCCGAAAACCAGCTGATTCCAGGCACTCGGTGCCAAAAAGATTCACCATCGCTGTCATAGACCAATTGAGAACCATGTGTTATGATTGTTTAGCCAACCACAAATCCATCTGGTAGTAGTGACAACCATCCTCAATCGATCTAGTTTATTAAGATGGAGACTATATTCTGTTTTATCAAATTCTCTACAGAGGTCTAACTACAGTACACCTACAGTACAACGTTCCCTTGGTCCGCTAATCTAGTCACAATATGAAAGAATGATACATTGTCTGGTGCAAGATGCTTTTCATAAACCCATGCTAATTCAAGTAACAGCTTTATTCATTTCCAAATAATTGCAAGCCCACCGCTTGATCCTTTTTAGAATTTTCCAAGATATTAGTATCCTAAATAGTTTATAGCAGGGGTCTCAAACTCAATTTGCCTAGGGGCCGCTGGAGGCAGAGTCTGGGTGAGGCTGGGCTGGATAAGGGATTCCACAGAGGTCCATTCCCTCTGTGGGCTGCACTAATATTATACTATCATATCACGGTGGGGGCCACAAGATACCGTCCTGTGGGCCGCAATTGACTGCGGGCTGCGAGAATGAGACCTCTGGTCTATAGTTTCCTTTTTCCCATTTGGAACAATATTGTCTTTTCTCCAATCTTCTGGCATTTCCCCTGTGCTCTGGGTTTGCTCCTTTCTCTCTAAGACAACATCCAGCAGTTCTGTTACCACCATGGGCTCCATCCAGTACAGGAGATTTGAATTCCTTCAAAGCAGCAAGGTGCTCTCTTGCCAATCCCTTACCTATTTTGATCTGCATTTCTCCTTCGCCCCCAATGTTGTAGCTCCTAACAAGAGCTTTTGTGAAAAGACACAAATTAAGCAATTCAGCCGTTGCCCTGTACCCCATTACCATCTTGCAGTCTTCTCCAGTTAGTGGGCATCCATTTCCTTGATTTTTGTCGTCTTCTGCAGAAACCCAAAGACACACACATACACACCTTTTTTTTTTGGCATTCACCACAAACCTCAGCTCATGGTGACCTTAGCTTTTCTAATTGGACTTGTTGGAGATCTGGACTTGTGTCTGTCTGTCTGTCTGGTCTGTCTGTCTGGTCTTTCTTTCTTTCTTTCTTTCTTTCTTTCTTTCTTTCTTAGTGCCTTAACAACTACACCAAACTGGCTCTCATTTCTTGATTTCTCATTTCATGAGTTCGTCCCTTTTGTTTCTTATTTTATTAGTGGCCTCCCTATCTTATTTATGTATGTATGTATGTATGTATGTATGTATGTATGTATGTATGTATGTATGTATTTATTTATTTATCTATCTATCAGAATGACTCGGCTCTCCTGATCTTTTTCCCTGTAGCATTTTTTGTTCGTGGAATCTTTCCAAAATATGAAAGATTTAGTTTTTTTAGTTTGTTGAAGGCCTCTTGAAATCTAGAACACTTAACTAGCTATCTGCAGTTTTCCACATCTGAATTCTAATATAGTGAATTTTTGGATCATGTGGTCATCTTCATCCAAGGTTCCTACTGGTTTCACTTCAATGACCACTTCTTCCCTCTTGGTAATATTAAATTCAATTTAGCTGACCTTCTTTTTCCCTCCTTCACCTTCTGGACAATAAAATTATCAACAAAGCATTCCAGTTTTCAAAATAAATTCCTGTAAATACATAAACTCCTTCCTAATGTGGGAGGCTGGGATGTTTTGAAATCCTTAGCAACATCACAGAGGCTCCTGGAGTTTATACGAAGAGTTTAATACTTGGGAGTGGTGGACAGCTACTTCCAGGCACAATTGTATATAGTGAAGAGGTCTTTTCAGTGACATCACCAGCTTAGAAAGAAAGGGATTGCTCACAGCTTTTTCAGTGATATTATCTGGATGGATCCATTCAGTTCCATCTTTGTACCTTTCTCAAAAACCAAAATGAAATGCAAAGACTTCTCCAAAGATTAAAACAAAGCTTATAATTTACGAGCCTGTGAGATTAAACAATAAAGTTGAGATTCGTTTTTACTTTGCCACTGAATTATTTTTCAAAGTTTCTTGCAGTTAAGTATCGGCATGAAGCAGAGCCTTGGAAACAAAGTTAGGAAAAAGTTCCCCTCCAGATGATAAATTCCAGTTCCCATCTGAATGTCTGCACATTACCCAGCTTTGCTCTAAAATTAAACATACACCAGCCATAATACATCACACTGGATATACCACAGTGTAGGAAGAGGGGTCAAAAGTCAGAAAAGCATCACTCCCATTGCTGAGTTTCTTTTCCAGCTCTGAATATTCATAGTGTCCTGATGAGCAATGGTATGAAATCAAGTTTTGTCAAGTTATGTTCCTAATTCAGTGCCTTCCTCCCCCCACCCCAATTCATACTGAAACCACGCCAGAGATAACATTTTGGAAGAAAGAAACAAGTGGTAGAAAATCTACCACGGCTAAATATAAATGAAACATTTTAGCCTTCCTCAAAGTAGTCCTTAACACAACATAGTGTTCTGCTTCCTTATTCAGCTCAAGCAGAAGTTAAAATAGATGTATGGAAATAGTCCAGAAGTATCTGATTGATGCATTTGACAAATATAGTCAATCAATCAATCAATCAATCAATCAATCAATCAATCAATCAGTCACAAGTTCTCCATGTTTGCTCCATTTTTCTTTGCTTGTATAGTCTAGCTTTTCCCCCAATCAAATGATAGCCATAATACAGACAGGTAAAGCTAAGTCTTAATATTGAATGTAATGCAACATAGGAGACACCAAAGTTACTGTGTTAGCTTTAAAAATAGAACAGTGTTGTCTGCAGAACGAGACTGAGAATTCATCCCTTGACTTTGAAAGGAAAGTAACAAATGCCCATTCTGTCACATTTAGATAGGAAGAGAGAGAAAGACGCATTTGTCATGTGCCTATTTTAGAAGGAAATGGGATTTCTGTACTAGGCACTTTCCAGTGGCACAAATTATCTTTGTATAATGATTTGCTTTTGTATGGCTGTTTTGAAAAAAAACCAGACAGATTTCTTTGGGCCTTGCTCACCTCAGGTTGTGGCTTCATTCACCATCACCCTATGTTCTTCATCTGCTTTCCCCTGAAGGTTGGGTGGAGGAAAGCTTTTTCACCCTAAGTAGAATTAGATTAAAATACACTTTTCTTCAGTGTGCCTCATCCTAAGATTTGCTCGTTAATTTCTTGCTGCTTCATGGCCTTATTTTTACCCTACCCTCCCCCTCTTTTTTTGAAAGATTGGGAGGGACTCCAATTGTGTTCTCTGTCTCTGGCATGTGGATAGTATCAAGGAAAAGCAGTCCACGTAATGTGCTATAACTGATAGGAAATAGAATAGATAGAATGGAATGGAATAGAATAGAATGGAACAGAATGATTCTTAAATAAGTCATAGTTGGCTACGGGTTCTCATAGTACATTGTCAAAATCAAACAACATTATGGCTTAGCCTGATATGTGAGTCTAAGTTTTAACTGGCTTAGCAGGATGAACGGAACGGAACAGAACAGAATAGAATAACAGAGTTGGAAAATGCAATATAGAGCCATGGTTAGCTGCCCATTGTTTCCTCATTTCCAGAGCATCTATGGATATTCAACTCTGAGGTAATTTGCTTAATATGGAAGGAATAAGAATTCCACATATTGATATGGAAGGAGTAAGAATTCCATAGCTAAAAGTAAAATGACATACTGCTATTTCTACAACTTTCAGCAAGAGAAATGAGGGGGAAAAAATTCATGTTTGTATCTTTGTATGGTAACCACAGTTATTATTGATGCAAGAAAAAGAAAAGCCCCCTCACCCTGATACATGTTCAGCATTACAATAGTCACCGTATAAAATGTCATGGTCTGTTCAAATTTTGGCCTAGGCAAACATCATTTTCCAAAGTGGTTAGCAGAATATTTTGATACAAGGCCATATTCATAGGAAATAACACAAAATGTGTTGTAGGTTACCTGACAGTTCAAAAAGATTTGTGGAGTGAAGTAACAAGGTCACTGATCATCCATGTGAGAGGTCTCTTCAAGGTTGAGGACTATGCTACACATGCCAGGATTTGTTTAACTTGGCAAGAGATTATAATGATTTATTAAAGGCTGTTTTTCTTTCATCACTATTGTATTGAACTGCTGGAGTTTTGAGGAGTGATAAAGTATTTCTGGCTGCAAACATTAAGTTGACTTGCAGCAAAATTAGTTGTTCTGGTAGAACAGCAGCGCAAGGAGAATTTAAACATCAGTGAGCTATACACCTACATAAATTGTAGCTCCTATTTTGGACAAAATCATTGTAAATTCATAACTTAACAATATTAAGAAAAATATATAAGGAAATGACTTTCCCATTCATCACAACTAGAAACAATTTTAGTAGATTACCACTTGCTCCTAAAATACAATAAATGATTTCTGCTTCCCATATCTCATGTCTTATCCATAAACAAATCCATAAAACCACATCAATTCTGTCCTGATCAGCAAAATTTCATTAGGGGTTACTTGAGATAACAATGTATCTATTTAACGTTGATTAAATAAACCAACTTTATATTCCTTCCTTTTATTTACAATCTTAATATTTAGTTCCTTCAAATAATGTGTTAGAGCTTGATTGCTTTTCATTTTTCTTTGTACCTTCTCAGAAAATTCTTCAAAGGTTTAACAAGCTGCTTTTGTAAATCCAATATAGAAAATTATCAAAACCACTTTCTTGGTACCACTGTCTTGTGATCTCCTCAAAAGGAGCAACTATCTGGAACACTTGTGGGGGAACTCTATTCCTTTCCTTGTCCAGACAGAGGAATGATGCTCTTCATCCTACTGTGGTTGGTGACTTTTCTTTTAGAGGCGCTGTCTTCAATTCACCGTTTCTTCCTTGAAACCACCCACATATGTTTGTATTTTGTTCTTTGTAAATCAGACATTGTTTGCATCTAAGCCTTAGCTCTGACATTATTTTCCTAACTGTGGGATCAGGTGTATAGTCTTAACTTGACCTAAGGGAATACTTGGAGAACAACATTTTGTTAACCATTTACAAGAAAATATTATCTCTCCCTGCTAAATAAAACAGTTGAAGCATGTGCAATTTATGGACATGTGAGAAACAAAGTAAGAACAATGGGTATAGATGAAAAGATGTGAATATCTAAAAACATGAAAACAAAACAAAACAAGGCTTAGAACGAGGGCACTGTGGATTTAATGTGATGTTCTTCTTTGTTATTATTTTTATACTTGTGTTGGTGGCTTGTTGATTATTGTGAGCTGCTTAGAGTTAGCCATATTCAAATAAGCATAAAAAGTATACTAATAAAAAGTATACTAAAAGGACCTAGCTATCTGCGGGATCGGATCCTGCCTCATACATCCTCACGGCCGATTCGCTCCCACAGAGAGGGACTTCTCTGGGTGCCGTCCACTAGACTTTGTCAGCGGGCGACGCCCAGGGGGAGGGCTCTCTCTGTGGCGGGCCCGGCCCTCTGGAACGACCTTCCCCCCGATATTAGAACGACCACGGACCTCCGCTCCTTCCGTCTTAAATTAAAAACTCACTTTTTCTTTCTGGCCGGCCTGGGATAGTCTCCCTGTCTTGGGGTTTTTATTGGGTAGTTTTTAGTATAGTTAGTTTTATGGGAATTTTAGCACAGGTTAGTTTAATTTGGTTTTAGAATTGTTTGTATATTTTTATTGTTTTTATTCTACCTGTGCACCGCCCCGAGTCCCCATGGGGAGAGGGAGCGGTTTATAAGTATTAAAATTATTATTATTATTATTATTAATACATCCATCAGGCAGGCACATATAAATTATTCTAATGTAATGTCTATACCAGCCTTTTTAGGCTTGCTTGCCATAAGGGGGGAGCGCAGGGGGGTCGTGTGCCAGTGTGCCACACCCATAATGCAATGTGTGCCCCCAGTGCGCATGTGTGCATGACAGGCACTCCCCCCCATTTTTACATGCTTTTTTCGCCCTCCCCAGGCTCCATAGCCTTTATAGGAGCCTGGGGAGGGGGAAAACAGCCCCCTGCCCCCTTGGAGTCCCTCCTGATGCTTCAGGAGCTTCCCTGAATTCTCTGGAGGACTAAACGCGACGCTACGAACAAACTGGAAGTGATTTCCGGTTTTCTCATAGGACCTTTTTTAGTCCCCCGGAGGCTTCAGAGACCTTCGGGAAGCTTCCCTGAAGCCTCCAGAGGACTAAAAAAGGCCCTATGAGCAAACCAGAAATCACTTCCAGTTTGCTTGTACCATTGTGTTTAGTCCTCCGGAGGTTTCAAGGACCTTCAGGAGGCTTCCCTGAAGGCTGCGGAGGACTAAAAAAAGCCCTACGAACAAACTGGAAGTAACTTCTGGTTTGCTCGTAGTATTGTGTTTAGTCCTCCAGAGGCTTCAGGGAAGCTCCTGAAGTCTCCGGAGGGCCTCCGTGGGGGCGGGGGGCTGTTTTCGCCCTCCCCAGGCTCCTATAAAGCCTGGGGAGGGTGAAAAATGGCTTTAAAATGGCTGAATCAGCTGGCTAGCATGCGCATATGCACTGGCCAGCTGACAGGGCAACGCCTTGCGTGACCTGCCAAATGGCTCCATGTGCCATAGGTTCGCCATCACTGGTTTATATAATATCCAGGCAAGGAAATTATCTACAACAGGGGTTCCCAACCTTAGTCCACAGACTACCAGAAACCGGGGCGCACAAACAAATAGAACCTCTATTGCGGAATTCAGGCAGCACACAAAACCACACCCCCGCCAGTCTGTGAAAAAAAAATCTCTCTACACGGAACTGGTCCCTAGTGCCCAAAAGGTTGGGGGCAACATATATTCTTATTCCAATAGAGATTTACTTTCAGGCAAGTGGGTATATGATGGTAGCTTCATAAGCATGACAATGACATAAATTCAAACCAGAAATACAAAACTTGTAATCCCAAATGCAATGTCTCTTAAGCTCCCGTGATGACCGTGGGACCTTAGCAATGGTATAGTTTATTAGCAGTAATGAAGCAGATTGTCTAGGCTGCCCTGGTAGGGAATTGAACAAGATTAATAGAACGTTGGTCTGATAAATCTGCAGATCTCATGCTTTTATCAGAATCAGCTACTGGCTGCTCATTCAACAAGCTCTTTCTCTGTTTCCCAAATAGAGACGGTGCTGATATTTACTTGGACCAGTAACTGTGGACCGCATTCAGGGCAGCACAAAGCTTTATTTGTGTGTGTGTTTTTTTCTGTAAAGTTCAAGCGAGGGGGAAAAAAACAGATGCATACTGTAGTTTGAATAAAACGGGACTCCATTTTTTGGCTCCTCTTTACTTTTCCTGCATATGGCTCTTAGTATTTTGGGCTTTTCCTTTGTGCCAAAGGAACAAACTAGATGAATGAGGAATGCAAATTAAAGGTGCAAAGAACACCTGTGAGCAGCTCTGCAGCCCTCCGTGTACCCTTACACAGAAGCCCAATTGAACAACGGATGCTTTACTTATGAGTAGAAATACACAGAGTTGTTCTGTGAAGCCTTTCTGCTAGGTGCACCTGAACTCTTTAAGACATGTTCTGATATAAACGCCTTGCACAGGACTGAGTGGGCATGTTAATGTAATGTATTCTTACTATGAGTCATCATGAGTCTTCTTATCCTGAGGCATCTTCATATGATCAGAGAGGAGCGCGGTGGCTCATGAGGTTAGAACGCTGACCTGATGATTGACAGGCTCGCATTTGAGACTTGCTGCTGCCATGGGGTGGAATGAGCTCCCAACACCGGGTCTAGTTCCTGCCCACTCATCAGTTAGAAAGTGGGTGACCAGATGCAGATAAATGAGTACCACTTTGGTGGGCAACTAATAGGAACATAGAAGAGCCCCCAACTGGGCATTCCCCGGGCAGCAGTAATGTCACTGGAAAATCATTTCAGTACAAAAGTAGTTGCATGTGATTAGAGCAGTGGTGGGTTGCAGGAGGTACGCCCTGGTATGGATGTACCGGAGCCAGCCTGGAGCACTGAATACCATTCCGGTACAGTGCTCCGAAGGGCCCGCCAACCTGCTCGAGCTCCTTGCCGATGTTTTATGTTTTTTGCGCTTTCGCGCATGCGCAGCGCCTGCATGACACTCCGCTGAGCAGCTGAAGCGTTGCGGAGGCTTGCAGAAGCCTCACTAACAGGAAGGATGCATGCGCACGTTGCATGTGTGTATGTGGGTGATGTCGGGGCCGTTCCAACCGTACTGGTTGGAATGGAATCCGGAACCCACCACTGGATTAGAGGCACTTCTTTATGCATGAAAAAGCACGTTGCATATTGTGTGAATTCTGGCTCTCTTTAGTTGTTTTATAGTAGGAAAAAAAGATGCAGGAAGCTGCTATATGGGTAGTCCTTGATTTACAACAGTTCATTTAATGACTGTTCAAAATTACAAGGCACTGAAAAAAGTGACTTATGACTGTTGCAGTATACCTGTAGTCATGTGATCAAAATTTCTCCTGGTTGGGTTAATGCTATGTGCATTTTAATTTTTCTACAAGTAGTTCTCAATCTATAATTGTTTATTTCGTGAACATTAAAAGTTACAATGGCACTGAAAAAAAGTTGACCTTTTTTCACTCTTATGACCATCGCAGCATCCTGATGGACTCATAAACAAAATTCAGACGCTTGGCTACTGATTCATATTTATGACAGTTGCAGTGTCCCAGGGCTCATGGGTTCAATGTCAATGTTGGGTTCAATTTTGGTCATAAGTCAATTACTACCTTTAATTAAGATTGTTTGTTTTTAATTTATTTTACAATTATGTTCACCACCCATAGCCTATTGCTCTTCTGGGTTCTGGCCAGATGGTCTTTGCGGGAGCACCGGAAAATGGAAGAGCAGCTCCCTGGCATGCATGTGCACGCTAGGAAGCTGAGCTTATGGTTTCCCGTTGTGAGTGTGAGTGCTGGCCAGCTGGTCTTTGCGCATGCATGTATGCCAGAAACTGGAAAACCAGGTGACTGGTGCATAGGTGCTCATTGGAAACCAGAAGCTCAGCTCTGCTCTTCTGGTTTTTGGTGTTCCTGTGCACGTGTGCCCTAGAGCTGCTCTTCCAGTTTCTGGTGCTCCCCAGTGTGTGCATGCTCCCATTTCGGCACTTGGTGCTGAAAAGATTCGCCAACACTGCCCTAGGAGAAAAATGTTCCAGAGGTTTCTAAGCTCAGCTTTGCCCATCTAGGTATGCTAAATTGTAATCCTCATTAGACCTAGCTGGCATTGATGCAAAGATGGAAAGAATTGCAGTCTAAAACTTTTTGAGGGAATCAGGGTGGACTTTTCCAATATGCAAAGAATCATCTGTGTTCCTAGGGGTTCCATCATTATCTTGCTTGATTTAACCAGAAGGCCATGCCATAAGCAGCCAGTGTATCAAGATCGCACAGGAAGTGTTTGACTTACGACCACAATTGAGCCCAAATTTTCTATTGCTAATTGAAATGGTTGTTAAGTGAATTTTGCCTCATTTTACGACCTTTCTTGCCACAGTGAATCACAGCAGTTGTTAAATTAGTAATGCAGTTGTTAAGTGAACCTGGCTTCCCCATTGACTTTACATGTGAGAAGGTCGCAAAAGTTGATCAAATGACCTTGGGATCCAGCAACGGTCATAAATACAGGCCAGTTGCCAAAAGACTACATTTTGATCACATGGGGATGTTGGAACGGTTATAAGTGTGAAAATTGGCCATTAGTCAGTTTTTTCAGTGCTGTTGTAGCTTTGAACAGTCACTAAATGAACTGTTGTAAGTTGAGGACTACCTGTGCTTAACTGACTGTGAAGATTGTAGCTACAGCCAGAAAAAAAGAAAAGGGAGACTTGACTCTAAAACAAGAGGCTGGGCATGATGAAAATACAGAAGGGGCTCTTGAGGCAAGCAACGAGAACAGGAAATCTAATCTTCCATTTTTTTCTATATATAGTAAATGCCTCAAAGATAAGCACATAATGGCTTGTATAAATATATCTAAAATGTGTTTGCTAGGCACATATTTTCAATATGTTGTCATGATAAGAACCATATGTAGAACTCGAAGAGTGAAGCAAAGCTACATTGAGTCTTCGCCCCTAAGTAAAAGTTATGTGCAGTTTATGTGTGTGTAAATATTTAACTGGAAGAACGGCCACATGAGAACTACTTCAGAACAATCTTGGAGACAGGAAGCCACAAATTAAAGCTCTGAAATTTAGCATGCTTGCATGTCTACATAAATAAAACCAACTGGAAAGGCTGAAAGAGAGAGAGAAAGAAAAATACAATTGGGGGAAGGGCAGATCAGAGAGAAAATGATGTAAAAATCTCCTTGGCTCAGATAAGAGGACTTAGAGCTGATTAAAACCTGGAATCACAGCCTGGGAATAAACAACCTTCTCAGCTTTAGTCTACATTCTGGAAAGTGTTAGGCCTGCTCTCAAAAATATTTATTTTCCATGTGAGCAGCCTCTGTCATTCTTGGCAATATGGACAAATGTAATCTGTTGATTGTGTAAACCTGGATAAATGCCATAGCTCCTTCCAAGCTTTTAGGGGCTGGCCTGTAGGAGCTCTTCTGGGAGAACCTCATCAATTATATTTGTGTGGAATGCTTTGAAGAGTTTACTGGGGTATATAAAAAAAAGATGGTCTCTACCGGTGGTTAAATAAAGAATTCTTCCTTTTTTGATATACCCCATTTGGAGTTTTTAAGTGTTGAATTCTGAAGTGGGAATAGGGGTGGTAGCCATAGCTTCAACTCAAACCAACAAGATAACAGAGGGATCTAGGACAACTCACCATGGCCAACTCATCATGACTTGCTGGGGCTAACTCGCTGCAGGACAACTCAATGCTGTATTAATCGTTTCACTGAGATGCTTTTGTTATTGGTGATCACGTTTTCATTGAAATGATTGTAATTCTTGTATTTCTTGCATTGACTTTTATTTTATTATTATTGGCCCCAGTGCCTTCGAAATTAATTTAACTTTTGTATTTGTTGAATTGTCCCGTGATGAATTTTCCCCCAACGAGTTGTTCAATGGCAGGTGGGACATGGTGAGTTGTCCCATTCCGCAATAGAAAGCAAACCCAAATTGCTTGTCTGGAGCTTATAGAGAACCTTCCAAAATTGTATCATCAAATTTAGCTGCCATCAGTCCAACCATACTGCCCTGTTTCCATCTATCAGTAAAAACGAACCAGGCTTTATAGCCAGTTAGGTTTTATTTAATTGTACTTAATTCCCGGTAATTCCTGGTAAATCCTTACCAATTTGACCTCTTCCAAGAACATTTCAACAATCTCTTGACCCTGTCCATTCCCTTGATCTGTTGCTTTCTCTTTCTTCTATGCACCTTAATCCTGCCAGATGTTTAAATTAATCCTAAAATATACTGAAAATTGTTGGAGGATGTATAACAAAATCACCTTGACCCATATATGAAAACCACACCTAGTTCTTTTGGTGAATTGCCTTATAGACCCACAGCTATCATCATCATCATCATCATCATCATCATCATCATCATCATCATCATCATCATCATCATCATCATCATCTTTCATAACATAGGGTTTTCAACATCCAAGAAAACTCCCAAATTTTTGTTCCTTCCTGACTTTAATCATTGAATTATAGGCAGAAGGTAATGGCTAGAAACTTAATTCCTGTCTGCTTTGCTTCAAGTAACTATGTAGGAACAATTCTGTGGCAAATAGCATCTCAGATTGTTCTTTAAATGGTTGTTCTTATTTCATGGGTGAGGGGATCATTAAAAAAAATTGCTTTCTGCATTTGCATCTCCTATATGTAGGGTCTCACATGCAGGCAGTTCTGTTGCTTCGATGGCTTTGGAGAAGGGAGAGGCACAGCCTATATGCGTGAGAAAGAATTTGGAGCTGGAATGGGCAGGACAGGAGAGAGAATGGAGGGCTCCTTGGTGGAATTAGTGCAAACTTGTTGGGGAGGGCGGGTGCTGTCTTGGCAGTGAGCCTCCCTTGTTATCTAGGGATCATCTGCCTGCGGTACAGAAGGAATGCCTGTTTGCCTCTACTTATGCTCTGCCCGAGAGGCTGTAAATAAAGTCAGTTTCCAGATTTCCAGTGCTTTCTCACATAAAGGAAACTAAATCTCTGTAGTGGTAACTCTGGAATGCCTGATGGTTGGGGAAATGGGGTGTGTGTATGACTTGCTGAATGTGCAACTCTAGGGATTGAAAGGGGAGTAGCTAATGCGAAAGAAGAGCGTCTGCTCTGACTAAGAGAAGGGAAAGGGAGAGAAAGAAGGGCATGTTGGATTTTTCCAGCTGAGTCCTGGCACTGCCACAAGGCAGAAGGAAGCAACTACCTCAGGCAGCTGCGGTTGGTGGGTTGGTGGTGAGGTGCAAGCAGATAGAACTGGGTCAACCACATTAGCTGTCCTGCACAATTATCTGTGTTGTGATTTATTTTATTTCAGAATAAACAGGATATACCATGCCATCAAACACCAGCATATTGACTATCAATCTGCTGCTGTGGCCTAGAGGTGGAGCTCTCGCCTCCCAATCAGGCGGTTGTGAGTTCAATCCTAGGTAGAGGCCAATGTAGGGTCCGCTGCAGATGTAGGGCAGGGGGTTGGACTAGATGACCTGCAAGGTCCCTTCCAACTCTGTTAATATGTTAAAATGTTGGCCTTGGAATCTTGGCAAGAGAGGGGATCAGGTGCCTTGGACGCAATAAATAAAGTGTGTGTGTGCGTGCATATGTGTGTGTATTCTATAGGCACCGCATATACGTAGGCAATCATTCAGAAACTGTAGGAACAAAACATAAATTGCTTTAAAGAGTTTCACGCCCGTGTTGAATTGCTTCCAAAATTCACGAGCCAAAGTATCTCTTTCTACAAGGACTTTTAGCAACCTTGGCTGCAGGTTTAGGCAATCCCACAGAGACCACATTGAAATAGTCCATAAGTGATGGAAACTAAGACCGGAGTTGCCATGGCCAGATCTGTGGTTCTCAGAAATTACATCTAATAATTTGAAAGCTCGGGAAAAGTGCAGATAGTCTTTGCTTCAAATGTAAGGCTAGGGTGAGCTTTTCTGTGCTGGATGGGGCTGAAAGACGGCTCGTCCGTTATGTAAAAGCACCCCAATTTGCAAACCTGTAATTTTAAAGGATATGGGAGATGGTGGCTCAGTGGCTGAGATGCTGAGCTTGTCGATCAGAAGGTCGGCAGTTCAGCGGTTTGAATCCCTAGTGCTGCGTAATGGAGTGAGCTCCTGTTACTTGTCTCAGTTTCTGTCAACCTAGCAATTCGAAAGCACGTAAAAATGCAAGTAGAAAAATAGGGACCACCTTTGGTGGGAAGGTAACAGCTTTCTGTGCACCTTCGGCATTTAGTCATGCCGGCCATATGACCACAGAGACGTCTTCAGACAGCGCTGGCTCTTTGGCTTTGAAATGGAGATGAGCACCGCTCCCTAGAGTCGGGAATGACAAGCACATATGTGCGAGGAAACCTTTCCCTTTCCCTTAATTTTAAAGGGTATCCAGTCCTATTCAATACAAGTTGAATCTCTATTCCCAGAGGAAAGGAAGGCTACTAATATCACAATAATGTGTAAATGCAAAACGTATTCAGTGAACACTTTATCAGAAACGACTCTCTCTTGTCTGGATCCATTTTGAATTTGACCATTTTGAATTCTGTACTATGTCCTGGTTGAAATTCTTACCCAGAAGTCGCTGGAAAGGAGCGAGGGAGCCAAATGTCTTCATTTGAAAAAGTTGAAAGACAATCACATGCCATTCTTACTTCTATGCTTTTCTTATTGGTTATAGAGAAAGCCATGTGAGAAATGCTGTTCTTTCCTTCTGCAAAATGCAAATAATTAACCTAGAGCAGGAATATTTCTCTTTACTTCTGTATTGGTGCCTTGTGTATCCAATCACACTTGGCCAATAAAGAATTCAATTCAATTCAATTCTATTCTATTCTATTCTATTCTATTCTATTCTACTCTACTCTACTCTACTCTACTCTACTCTACTCTACTCTATATCTTCAGCTGACATTGCTGACAACAGTCATCATTCTAAGTAAACGCACAATGCAGATTTTCAGTTATTGTGCCCACACTGCAAGCAATCTTTTCTCATATAGAGATTTCCCAAATATTGCCTTACGACTTTTGTAAGCCACCATTTGCACAAATGCAAAGTTGAATTATAAATTTAATAACAAGGCAATTATTATTATTTCCTTACATCAGCATGTTTGTTCACAAAATCCTTTCAGCTGTACCATTAGAATCTATTTTGGGAAGCATGATCATAAGTCATAGAGCCAGGGATGTCCTGAGGACTAGTTATTTATTTTCTGGGTGTTGTGTCTTGCGGTGGGGCTTTTAAATAGTACACTTCATCGGCCAGTTCTTGAATAGACCCTGCAGTGCTCTCTGAAGACGTTTGCCTCACAGATATGGAGTTGATAACATGGTTACTTCACCTAGCTAATAATGGCTGTTAACACAAGCTGGTTCATAACCCTTAGAATTCAGCCCAAGGTGTCAAACTATTTTTATGTGCTCAACTTCAAAGGCTTGCTATCTCTGAAAGCCAGGAAAACTCAACTGCTATGTATTGGGCTGTTATGCAAGGAAAAGGACATAGAAGAAGAACCACCTAAACAGCTGGCCTATTAAATGACTTATCAAGTCCTTTCTAATTCACACTTTCTATGAATTAGTAATGCTGATGACAAATGTGATCAAAGGTATGCCCAAAGCATAGCACAACATGAATGAAAGAACAACAACGTAACACAGTGTTTTAGCTTTGGCTCTTTGTTGTAACAGTATTTTGCTTTCCTGGAATCTTGGAATTTTGGAATTTCCAAATAATTTTAAATGCTAACCCCTTACCAAAATTTGCCCCTATTGTTTAGTTTAGTTTAGTTTATTCGAATTTATAAGCCGCACCCATCTCACCACATAGGGACTCGGGGCGGCGCACAGGGAATATAAAATATAAATACACAAATATACAAAAAATAAGGCGTTCATTAAAACTCAATTAAATTGTACAAATTGTTGTGTCGTTGTTATATCCTACCATTCTTTTGTGCTACTCAAGGCAGTTTACTTACAACATTCTATCCTCCTCCTATTTTCTCCAGCCTTGTGAGGTAGGTTAGGCTGAAAGAGAGTAACAGAATAACAGAATTGGAAGAGACCTTGGCGGTCCTCTAGTCCAACATCTGCTCAAGCAGAAGATCCTAAACCATCTCAGACAAATGGTTGTCCAAACTCTTCTTAAGGACCTCCAGTAATGAGGGATCCACAACTTCTGAAGGCAAGCTGTCCCACTGGTTAATTGTTCTCACTGTTAGGGAATTTCTCCTTAGTTTTAGATTGCTTCTCTCCTTGATCAGTTTCCATCCATTGCTTCTAGTCCTTCTTTCAGGTGCTTTGGAGAATAGCTTGATCCCCTCTTTTTTATGACAGCTCCTTAGAGATTGAAACATCTGTCTGTCTGTCTGTCTGTCTCTCTGTCTGTCTGTCTGTCTGTCTCTCTGTGTGTGATTGTCTGTCTGTCTGTCTCTCTCTCTCTCTAGCATGCCAGAAGAGTCACGTTAGGTATTTTCCAAATTTTGGATACTTTGAGTCCAAAAAGGTTCAACACCCCTGCATTAGGCTCAGGAAGACAGCTTGAAACTTATGTACATTGTGAATTTGTACTATGTTTTTATATCTCAATTTTATATTTTAAGAAAATGAAAATCATTTTAATTAACCCCTTCCAAAAAAAATATGTCAATGGAGGTAATGAATTTTTGGGGGATGGAACAGAGGATTATTTAGCTGTCTCTGAAAAGAAACGTAGCTGCCTTTAGTTGGGAAGCAATTGTCAATATGAATTAACTGCAATGATGTAAGGACAGAATTCTAAATATATCTTTGAATACTCTGATAAAGGTGGCTTCTGTATAGTTTTGTCTTAAATATCCTCTACGGGGATATCATTTGAGTTAAATTGGCCATATAGAGTTTGTTAGTTTGCACAAAAGGTAAAGTTTCCTTCAAGCTATCTTCAGCTCTTGATAATTTGATAGATGCTTGATTGATCGTGTGACATTAAATCAAGGTTGACTCTTAGTGACCGTATAGGTTTCCTCCCCATCATGAATTGCTCCTAATTTTGTCCTTCAGGTCTGCCAAAGATATACACCTATCACCATTGTAACTGAATCCATCCATCTTGTTCCTGGTCATCCTCTTCTTCTCCTTACAACTTCATAGATAGGTCCATATAAATCAAATTGACGAATAATCTTTTCCTTTCTTCAATATGGAAATGTTTTGCTTTTGTCTTCTGGGATGCTTTTCTGCTTGAATGAATGAATGAATGATTTAATTTATAGACCGCTCCTCTCCCCGTAGGGACTCGGAGCGGTGCACAGGGAAAACTAAAACCACAATACAATAAATATACAAATACAATTAAAAACAAATTAAATCTGGGCCTGTGCTAAAATCCCCTTAACCTGCTAAAATACCCAATTAAAACAGCTAGACCCTGTAGAGAGAGGCTACCCAAGGCCGGCCAAATGGAAAAGATGAGTTTTTAGTTTCAGACGGAAGGAGCGGAAGTCCGTGGTTGTTCTGATGTCGGGGGAAGGTCGTTCCAGAGGGCTGGGCCCGCCACAGAGAGAGCCCTTCCCCTGGGCGTCGCCCGCTGACAGAGTCTAGTGGACGGCACCCGGAGAAGTCCCTCTCTGTGGGAGCGAATCGGCCGTGAGGATGTATGAGGCAGGATCCGATCCCGCAGATAGCTAGGTCCCGAGCCATGGAGCGCTTTAAAAATGATGACTAATACCTTGAAGCGCACCCGGAAGACGACAGGCAGCCAGTGCAACTCGCGCAGAAGTGGAGTTATGTGGGCAGATCTGGAGGTACCCAAGATTGCCTGCGCGGCTGCATTCTGAACCATCTGAAGTCTCCGGGTGCACCTCAAGGGAAGCCCCATGTAGAGAGAGTTACAATAGTCCAGTCGCGATGTCACGAGAGCATGAGTGACTGTGCGAAGGGCGTCCCGATCCAATAGGGGGCGCAACTGGCGAACCAGGCGCTTCTTGGATAAACCTTTAGCTCTGACAGTTCCTGGTGATTTCCCATTCAACCAAGCTGGATTTCCTTAGCTTCTGAGCCCAGAGAAGGTCAGTCAAATGCTGGATTGAAATTATAGATATTTGGGTTGATCTAGTTTTTACTTTTCCTTCTGATTCTCTACCATCTTACATCTTCTCCTTTCAAATTACTAACTTTGGTTGGATTGAGGCCACTATTTTCCCAATCTAGAATGTCTCCAGTGCTTCAGTATTTAGTAACTAGCTTATGGCTCTTGTTTCCTATACATCAGTTCGCTGATTCTATTCTGAGACGTATTGTAAACTCTCTTAGCTAAACATGGAAGCTATTGGATTGCCTAAAGTAGACACTGCCACCTTGTGGAAAAATTAAGAAGAACCTAAAGCAGGACAGGTAGGCCTCAAGGTACAACCACCATTGAGCCCAACATTTCTGTTGTTAAGTGAGACATTTGTTAAGTGATTTTACGACCTTCTTTGCCACAGTTAAGTGAATCACTGCAATTGTTAGGTTAACAATCACTGCAATTGTGAAGCAATGTGGTTGTTAAGTGAATCTGGCTTCCCCATTGACTTTGCTTGTTAGAAGGTTGTAAAAGGGGAACACTTGAACTTGGAACACAGCAATGGTCATAAGTATGAACCAGCTGCTAAGTATCTGAATTTCGATCACAAATAGTCTGCTACAACGTCCTACCTGTCAACAACTACTCCAGCTTCAACCACAATAATACACAGGCAAACAATAGGTACAAATTCAAGGTAAACTGCTCCAAACTCGATTGCAGAAAATATGACTTCAGCAACAGAGTGGTCAATGCCGGGAATGCACTACCTGACTCCGTTGTTACTTCCTCAAATCCCCACAGCTTCAACCTTAAACTGTCTACCGTGGACCTCATACCATTCCCAAAAGGTCTGTATAAGCACACCAGCCTGCCTATTGTCCCTGTCCTACTGTCCTCATTTATGTGTAATCATTTCCTGTGCTCATGTCCACGTTTATACTTATACCTGTTAGATCATACATGATTGACAAATAAAATAAATAACTAAATAAATATGATCATGGGGATGCTTCAGAGGACATAACTGTGAACAATGGTCGTAAGTCACTTTTTTCAGTGCTGTTATAACTTCGAACAGTCACTAAAGGACTGTTGCAACTACTTGTATTAAACTTTCTATATTATTATTTGAATAATAGCTCATGAATGCAATTAACAGATGTTAAAAATAATTGTGATCCTTCGTGGATATTTTCAGGGCTATAAAATATAAATAAACTGCTTAAAATCTCATTCATGCCATTTAAAAAAAGCTGAATGATTATAAATATTAATGCAAGATTTGACAGATGAAAATACAATAAAAAGGAAATGGTTTATATTTGTTCTGACAAATTTAATATAGTAAAGGTGATATAAATTCTAAAAGCACAGTGCCCATTTCACAACTGGAAAAGAAAATATTTAACTATGTGCTTACATGCTCTTTAATGTATGGGCAGAATTTCAAACATACATAAGTGCTGCCATGGTGTGACTTAACATTTAAATTTATACAACATACTAGACCATTGTCACTTACAGAAATGGAAATTTATTTACTTTAGTGAAAAACACAAGGCTTCAACGTTAACTTTGGAAAGTTCAAAGCCTATAAATTCCCATCTTGAAATATATCCGAGTACTATAGTTAAGACGTTGCATTGCTTTAAAAAAAAAAAAAGGAAATACAACTTTGTAAATGTACATTTTTGTGGTCAAATATTCAAGAAACAACACTGTACATTTTAAATATATGAAAAACTTCCATTGATTAGAGTATGGAAGTAAAAAATAATAAATACCATGAACTTGAAATCTATTTATCCATGAGATTTTCCTCAGTAACTTATCAGTACCCAGTTCAAGTGCTGCCTTCACACAAGGCACTGATTCATCAACTAGCCAAGCACATTTTATGTAATGTGCGAAGCATCTAAGCATCACAATACATTCAAGCAATTGGCTTAATTCCCTATAGCAGGCGTGTCAAATTGGCGGCCATGGGTCGCATGCATCACACACAGGCCATGCCCACCCCAGCTCTGCGAAGGCAAAAACATTGCAATACGTCACGTGACATCAATGTGACACGGCGAGCTTGACACCTGTGTCCTATAGGGTGTTTATTTATGCATGGATAACTGAGGTTGACTCAGCCCTCCAGCCCTCCGAGGTCAATAAAATGAGGACCCAGATTGTTGAGGGAAATATGCTCACTCTGTAAACTGCTTAGAGCGGGCCATAAAGCACTGTGAAGCGGTCTATAAGTCTAAGTCCTATTGCTATTAGGAAAATTGCCCGGGTGAGTGGATTAAACATTTCCTCTTTATCCTTATGGTCAATGAAACTTACCACTAGCTCCCTCCTCACTAACTAGTCAGGGGTGTCCTCTGTAAATAAACCATTAGGAGAAGAGAGGGAAAAAGTTAGATCTAGATGTTCCATGATCTTAAGTGTTACATCTATTTCAGCCATTAATAATCTTCTGGTGGAAAAAGTGAGTGTGAAACAGAACAACCTGTTTAGGTTTGAAACTGCCCACGTTTGAATGGTGTGAATTGCCTGAAGAGGCAACTTTTTAAAGTTGGTGGGTGACTTCAGTTTCTATTGATATCCCAGTGGTAGGTGGAGGTGACTTGGACATCTGGAGGAGAAGTCAGAAAAGAGGGCAACATGCTGTCTGAATCATTCCACCTGGGGAGGTTTCTCTGTGATCAAATGGGCTGGATGAGTCATTCATTAAGCCACATTGTGTGGGTTTAAGAACAGTAGAGGAGAGGACTTTTCCCCCTTGAAAATCTAACCACAAGACAGACACGACTTGGCAATGGGCCATGCCTTACTTCTGCCCTGCTGTTCTCCATGACGTTGTCTTCACCTTGTCCTCTAGCCTATCAGTAAAACAGGCTCAAGTCATGCTTGGCTCTATTGGTGTTAAACAAATATTTTCCTCCTCATTGTGACATGGTCGGAGGGCAGCCTCAAGGTATGTATAATCTATTGCTAGAGGAGAAAGTGAACTGGCTACCATGGCTTCAAACAGGGTCCATTGAAGCAAGTTAGCTGAAGCAGAAGCCAATCTTTATTCTTTCAACAACGAGGACAACCAATGTTATGCTGTGCAGTTTTGATCAATAGAAGGAGGGCTGGAGAACATGCCTGCTCAGGAGTGAGAAAACATTTATTCTAGTTCTCTAGGGCTTTAAACCTTTGCCAGTAACAATCTGTTAGAGAAACAAGATAAACTGGGTCAATTTAAAGGTAAATTAGGTAAAGATTCCCCTCGCACATATGTGCTAGTCGTTCCTGACTCTAGGGGGCAGTGCGCATTTCTGTTTCAAAGCTGAAGAGTCAGCGCTGTCCGAAGACATCTCCGTGGTCATGTGGCCAGCATGACTTAAATGCTGAAGGCATACCGAATGCTGTTACCTTCCTACCAAAGGTGGTTCCTATTTTTCTCCTTGCATTTTGATGTGCTTTCGAACTGCTAGGTTGGCAGAAGCTGGGACAAGTAAAGGAAGCTCACTCCGTGACGCGGCACCAGGGATTTGGACTTCTAACTGCCGACCTTTTGATCGACAAGCTTGGGGCCTTAGCCACTGAGCCACCGTGTCCCAGGTGAGATAATATGGATATAATAAAGCCATATCTGCGGGATCGTCTCATCCCACTGGGATTGGCCCGTCCCACCAATACTGGCTGAGGCGGCATGCTGATGTCCCATCAGCCACAGTATTCGAGTAGTTGGGGTTCAGGAGAATTTCTCCTATCTTTTGGAGCATCTTATCCCTCGGAAAGAGGTTGGCTCCAACCCTCCTGACCTTGCAATTGCTTGCAGACCTGCCTCTGCCAGCTGCTTAGGGCTCCAATGGGAGGGAGGGATCTTCACATTGGACCAGTTGACAAACTAATAGCAGACCCCACATCCCCTCCTGCTCATCCTATTCCCTCCCTCTTCATAGTTTAGTTAGGGTTGGATATTGATCCTTTTAATAATTTAGTCTCTTGTCAGGGTTCTAAATAGCATCCAAAAGTAAATCAGAGTCCAAGGCAAAGTATTGCTCATAGTTCCAATTTATTAGGAGAGAGAGGGACAGAGAGGGACTTCTCCGGGTGCCGTCCACTAGGCAATGCCAGCGGGTGACGCCCAGGGGAAGGGCCTTCTCTGTGATGGGCCCGACCCTCTGGAACGACCTACCCCCAGATATTAGAACAACCACGGACCTCCGCACCTTCCCGCCAAAAAGTAAAAACTTATTTATTCCATCAGGCCGGTTTGGCCTAATCGACGCTTCTTGCCCCAGTCTGTTTTTTGCAAATTATCTATTTGGTTTTAATGGGTTATAATTTTAATGTTTTAAATTCTTGTACAGGGTAATTTAATTCGTTTTTAACTTTGTTTGTCTTGTATGTTTTTAGATAGTTTTTTAATTTTCCTGTACACCGCCCCGAGTCCCTTCAGGGAGAGGGGGCGGTTTATAAATGTAATAAATTATTATTATTATTAGTAGAGTCATGTTGCATATCTGGGAAAACCCAAATCTGAAAGCTTCTTGGTTTTGCCCACCTAGTTGAAAGTTCAAGATCTTGCCCCCACACCCACAAGTCCATCACATGGTCCAATCTCCCACTGCCATGTTGGCAGTTCCACCCATCCAATTCCGGTTAGGTGCAGAGGTGCAGAGACAAAGGATGGCCTTGGCTTTCTAGAAATAACGTTGTGGCTACATAGTATGTGACTCCTTCCAATCCCTCCTCCCATTTTCCCACAATATAAAATGCGTATAATAGAAAGTGTGGCAGGCCAAAGCCCCAAAGAAAAGATAGATGTGTATAGATTTTGTAAAATTTTACGGTATCTTTTTAATATCGTAAACTGCCCTGAGTTACTTTGTGGTAAGATGGGAAGTCAATAAATGTAATAAGCAAATAAATAAAAACTAAAGAAATGCTAGCTGTGATTTCAGCTGAAAAATGTACTGAATGATTTATAATGCAATATAATCAAAAGTTATGGGCTTGTATCCCTGAGAACATCAGAAATTTGAAGATTTATCCAGGATTTTGGTTTCCTTAAATAAAGTTATTAGAAATGGGAACATTTGTACTATTTTTATGTATTAATGAAACATATAATAATATATACAATTGAGGAAGCTGAGCAAAAGTATGTCATAATCAGAGATGTAAATGTGGGAATCCATTTTTTGTAGTACCCAGTCAATCTTGGCTAATCTAAACACGATATACTGGTACTTGATGAAGGAATCATCAGAAAATGTAAAGTATTTAGGCTGGGCTGGGAATTTGAAAGAGCATTCTGGAAGGAAGCTATGAAACATCAATTTCCCATTCTTGACAAGGACACTACAAGAAAGGTTCTGACGACCATCTTTAAAGCGCTCCATGGCTTGGGACCTAGTTATATGCGAGACTGTCTCCTGTCCCATACATCCCTTCGTCCGCTCCGCTCCCACAGAGAGGGCCTTCTCAGGGTGCCGTCGGCCGGGCAATGCCGGTTGGCGACACACAGGGGAAGAGCCTTCTCTGTGGCGGGCCCTACCCTCTGGAACGACTTACCCCCTGAACTACGTACCATCTCAGACCTCCGCCTCTTCCGCCAGTGTCTAAAGACACACCTTTTCCATCAAGCCGGCCTAGCGTAACCTTCCGTTGTGACTACTCTTAGACAGTTTTAATTTGGGGGATTTTAAATCGATTTTAGCACAGGGTAGGAATTTAATATGCTTTTAAATTTTATATTTTGTTATATTTGTATGTTTTTAATTCCTGTGCGCCGCCCTGGGTCCTTTCTGGAGAAGGGCGGGGTATACATTTAATAAAATAAAATAAAATAAATAAATAAAGTTTTCATGAAGTCACCAGAATGGAGCTTAATCTGAGAGCAATTACTTTTTGTAAAACAAAAAAGAAGGAACAAATATGTTGAAAAACTGATTCATAAAGACCTTATTGCAGATTACATCAGACAAAAAACCTTTATCAATTTGTAAATGTGGGTATTTACTGGTCATATTGCATATCATATTAAAACCCAAAGTATGATATGTTTGCAGTGATATGTCACTGTGACATATCTGTGTCTGGACTGCTATCTGTGGCCCATTCTTAATTCAATAGAATGTATGGAAAGAGGAAAAAACTTGAATAGAAGAAAAAGTTCAAAAATTCTCCAGGAAAAAAAATGTAGTATGGATCTTTCTCCAGGAAGGAGTCTCTCGTGTACCGTACAATACTTGGATCCAAAGTGGGGAAAATCCCCTTGCCTGATTGTATACCTCTAAGAGCTCATTAAAGAATACCCATCTCTTTCTTGGTTTTGCATGGTAATCATGAGGTCCCATTGAAATGAAGCCTTCTTTATTGGTTCAAGACAGGTTAATGAAGCATCACTGCTCAGCTAGCTGTGATTGACAGATCGATTGACAGATATCCAGCATTCCAATTTCCAATTGTTTGCTTTCCTCTAGCTTTAGACTTATGAGTTTGGGGATAAACAGACCTGAATTTCTTGCCTTGTTACTTGAAATGCCAGATTTTCTGAAAATAGAAACTGGATAAAACATAGATTAAGTTTTTGAAAAGCTATCAAATATCTCACTAATCCATGATATCTCAATGAATTTTGAAGCTGACTTATTTAGCTAACCATCCTTAAATTAAACAACTGTTTTGCTTTGGAAGGACATGTGAAACTGACATCACTTAAAACAAGAAAAGTGCATTTCTTGTGTATACAAGAAAAAAATAAAGACTTTGCATGCTGAACTTATGTCTGATCATCCATGACTGGCTAAACCAAAAATTCCCAGATGAAATACCAGAATTTCTGTTGCTTCTAGGCATTGGCCAAGTCCAACATTAAGGAGTTGTTAGCTTAATTACTGTAGTCCAATATCTGGTGAAATAAGTATGGGAGCCAGCAATCTGTTCCTTTGGTATTGGGAATAATTGTCCAATAAATAACTGATTATCAAGTTGTTTTTCTTAAGACCACTATACCCTTCATTCAGTGAATTAGTTAAGCCAATTTCTCACAAGTCTAGCGAAGTGATAAATAACAGGTAACACTTCTTCCTTGAGTTCATTGTAAAAGCAATGTCCTTTTTTAAAAAAAAAGACACCTAGAAAATATACCTATTTGTAGCATAGAGAGTGTTACAATCACATTTCTCAATTGTTAAGAAGAGTCGCTAAACGCAGTATTAAATTTTGTAGTCCCCAGATTTAGAACTGATTCACACCTTCGGTGAGCCTGAAAATAAACTGTAGTTTTTCTAAAGAGGTTTGTAACAGAAGTGATCTTAAAGTATTTGCAACTCTTTTTTTTTTCCTGGCTCACGTTGAATCCTGAAAAGCATCAATTAATGAATAAAGCTGAACTGCTGGACTTGTTCAATTCGAAGTGCTTCTTCTGCAGCTTAGGGAATAATATGAACATGTCCATCTCTGTTAATTTAAGTGAAGTAATGTAATGTAATCAGCAACCTCCTTTAATAACCTAACGAAGAACAAGTATTAAACTCTTGGGTTGGGTTGTGATCTTAAGCAACCTGCCTTCATTAGCTCACACAAAAGAGGTCTAACAAACAGAACATAAGCAAGGAATGAGAATGTACTTTGAGTGTACAGCATGAACCTTCTGCCATTAGAAAGATCGCTGCTTGTCCTTTGCTTCCACAGACAATTGACAGTTTTGCTCTTCGACAGGTTAGCAAATTACTTATCTCTAAGACATTTAACAACAGACGCTTTAGAACAGGGGTAGTCAACCTTTTTATACCTACTTTTGTATCTCTGTTAGTTGTAAAATTTTCTAACCACAGTAATGGTGATTTATAAAGTAGGGAAGTCAATTAAATTAAAAAAAAGAAAGTGCTTCAGTATTGGACAAAACCCCTACTGCCCACCATGGAAGCTGGAACGCCCACTAGTTGGCGGTAGGGACCAGGTTGACTACCACTGCTTTAGAAGTACCAACAGGGTGCAAAGCCTTGCAGTCCTGGAAATCCAGTCGTTGGACTCCAACTCCAACTTCACAACATTTGGAGAGCTTTGGCTCGGGACCTAGCTATTTGCGGGATCGGATCCTGCCCCATACTTCCTCACGGCCGATTCGCTCCCACAGAGAGGGACTTCTCCGGGTGCCGTCCACTAGATTTTGTCAGCGGGCGACGCCCAGGGGAAGGGCTCTCTCTGTGGCGGGCCCTGCCCTCTGGAATGACCTTCCCCCCGACATTAGAACGACCACGGACCACCGCTCCTTCCGTCTGAAATTAAAAACATACTTTTTCTGCTTGGCCGGTCTGGGGTAGTCTCTCTCTATGGGGTTTTAGTTGTATAGTGGGAATTTTAGCTTAGATTGGGTATTTTAGCACAGGTATTATTTAATTTGTTTTTAAGATGTTTTTGATTGTATATTTATGGTTTTAGTTTCCCTGTGCACCGCTCCGAGTCCCTACGGGGAGAGGAGCGGTCAAGAAATTAAACTATTATTATTATTAAACTATTATTATTATTTTGATCTCCCATCTCTGCCAGGGAGCATATGCTTTTATCTTTCCTTTGTACAAAATATTTTGATGGCACTTCAAATATTAACAAACCTCTCTGGGTAATTTTAAAATGTTCCCTCACAAATAAATTATGGTGAAATGTGGTTGGAAAAGATGACGCAGCAACATATTAATTTAAAACCTGAATTGTTTTTGTTGGGTCTCCTATCAGGGAAATAAAGAAAATGTGCATTTGATTATTCATGTAATAACTGTGGCTAGAATTGCATTTGCATGGAATCGGAAAGCTGAAATAATCCCTACAGAGGAAAATGTGATTAAGAAAATATTAGAATGTGCAGAAATGAGCAAATTAACACTAGCAATTAAAGGAAAGGAAGAATCGAATTATTATAAAAAATGGGGTTATTTTATCATTGGCTGGAAAAGGAATATGGATAAAAAGTATTATAAAATTAAATAAATTAGGAAGGAAAATGTTATAACAAGAGATAGGTTAAGTTGCAATGTTAAGATAAGAATAGATATATGAAAAGAATATGGTGGTAAGCTTTAATTATTATGACATAAACAATTTGTACTCAGACGACACACTGATTAATGAATGATAAAATGTTTGCACTAAAGGAAAATAATAAAAAACTTTTACAAAAAAACCCCCAAATAAATTATGGAGAGTGGAAGATGACTGTTCTAATCTTAGGCAAGTAACTGTTTAATGCAACTGGCTGCCAATCTTCTAAAGAAAGCTCTTTTTTTGGTCTTAGTTTTGTACCACAAATGTATCACTTAAATGAATGACAAATGATTTTTTCTTGCATTTGTTTCATGCAGACTGCACTCATCCAAATTTGAATGAGAAAAACTCCATGCTATGTCTTCATTTGCAGCAATACGCCTGTGGGTCAAATGGTTCTCTATTGTTGTTATACCAACGAAACTATTGTCTTTGGTTTGCCTACTCAAGACTTTTCCTCCAGCTTCCTCTTGTGTAATTTTTCATTGCAAGAACATTTCTTACTCAAAGAAATGAGTGAAGTTTCCTGTCTCCTTTGAGAAAGTAGAGAAGGTGGGACCTCTGGCAGATTCTTTAGAACCCCTAGCTCTCCGGTATGTGCAATTTGCTCCTTTTAAAACTCAAATGCCATTCTGTAAAATAATTGTTTGGAATTAATGATAGAAAACAGGCATTTTCTCAGTTTTGTTGCTGTTTTCCTTTTTTCAAAGATCAGTGTGACTTCCTCTTTTCCTTTGGTTCTGCAGTGCAGATAAGCAGCGAGAAGATAGGGCACGCAGGCCCAGAGAAAATTAAACATTTTACATTCCCACTGATTTCAAGGAAAGAGATTTAAATAAGTCAGCTTCTTTGAAAAAGGGGCTTATTTCTGAATTACTGCCTTCAATGCATGTATTGAAATCTAAGGACAGAAACCTTTTCCTTTGGGTTTTTATCCTGCTCATTGAACTCAGATGGTGTTTAACGTTCATAGTGAAATGTAGAAGAAATGCTAACAGAACAGTTCAGGTTCAGAGTAAAGATTTTATTACTGCAATCAAAACAAGTACAAATGAGTATAGTCTTCATTGTCAGTATCAGTAATTTGCTTTTAAAACTAAGTCTGTGTATACACTCATGTTTTTGAATGATTGTCTACCACAACTGTATTTATCTGGACTTGTTGCTTGTGTTTTGTGATATGTTCGCCTGATTGGGAGAAGGGCCAACAACTATGCATTAGAAACTTTGATTATATTTATAATACTAGCTGTACCCGCCATGCGTTGCTGTGGCCAAGTTTGGTTAAATATTATATTATATTTATATTTATTTGATTTATATCCCGCCTTTCTCCAAAAGGACCCAGGTGGTGAAAAGGTTTCCCCACATAGATCCTTTCAGCGACCCCTTTCCTTCTCTGCCTTGGTTTCCCCTCCCTCTCTTATTCTACTTACCTACCTACTGTATATTTCTCCCTCTCCTCTCCCCCTCCCTCCCTCCCTCCCTCCCTCCCTCCCTACCTACCTACCTACCTACCTACTTATTTCTCCCTCTCTCCACCTACCTACCTACCTACCTACCTACCTACCTACCTACCTACCTACCGTATTTCTCCCTATCCCTCTCCCTACCTACCTACTATATTTCTCCCTCTACCTACCTACCTACCTACCTACCTACCTACCTACCTACCTACCTACCTACCTACCGTATTTCTTCCTCTCCCTCTCTATCCCTCTACCTACCTACCTACCTACTGTATTTCTCCCTATCTCCCTCTACCTACCTACTGTATTTCTCCCTCTCCCTCTCCCTACCTACCTACCTACTGTATTTCTCCCTCTCTCTCTATCCCTCTACCTACTTACCTACTTACCTACTTACCTACTTACCTACTTACCTACTTACCTACTTACCTACCTACCTACCTACCTAGAGAGAGAGGAGAGAGAGGCCGCTGACTCGGCAGTGGCCTTGGCGGGGGGGAGTTGGCGGCGGCGGCGGCGGCAGAGAGTGAGGCCTCTGAGGAGGTGACGGTTGCGGATATGACACAGACCTCTCCACCACTCATGCAAGTGATGTGAGCTGAAAAACAGCCGGTGGGAGGGGCCGTGAAGGGGAGGGGGGCGAGTGAGCAAGTGAGGGAAACACACAGAAAAGCTGCCGTTTTACATTTGTGTGGCGTGTACCTGGCACCGGTGTGCCATCCACACAATCTGTACGTATCATTGGTGCTGCACTTGTAAGGAACGTTATGTGAAAATTTGGTGGCATTAGTGCAGTAGTTTCTGAGATTAGCGGTTTTGAACAAATTCATAGTTACATTTTTATTTATATAGATTAGACATTATAATAATATGAATAGCATAAATATAGAAATATAGTAGGAGCAGCAAACTAGACCTCACCTGTCAGATTGCACAAGAACAAATTTACACACCAAAGGGCACATCTCAATCTCTCTTGGATTCTGCTTCAAGTTATGGGTTGCTTTTCTACACTGTTTACCTTGTTTGCCTTGGCTAGGAGTAAAACTATTCAGAACTCAGAAGGGGTAGGCAGCCTGATATGTTTCTTCGTAGATCTGAAGACATCTCATAACAACTGTCCCAAAACTTGATATAAAACATTCTTTAGAAGTTTGGAAAAACTGGGAACGATGTTTGTCACTATTTCCGGTACTCCTATTCCTTGATTACCCCAGTTACTAAGTTAAATATGATCAGTTCACAGGAGGGAGGTTGAGAGAGTTTGCCTCCTGATGGGAAATTTAGCTCTGCTTAATGTACTTTGCAGAAGAATTGATTACAAGTTTCAAATGTTTTGGCACGTTTGCAAGAATTAATTCTAAAAATAAAACGTGTGTAGTTCTGTTTCCTTTAAAAATTAAAATCTTTCTAGTTTTCTAATTGGAGCATATTATCTTATGTTCCAAATGGGAACATATTATCATCTTTTGGGGCATTCTCAATTGTATTTACAATTTTAAATAAGGGAATAAGAAATGAGGAAAAACTTAAAAGTACAGAATAATTTTTGCTAATCAATTCTAGTGGGACTTTACTGTTCATTTTCGTCTGGTTCAGTGGAGGGTTGCAGGCGGTACGCCCCAGTACGGGCGTACCAGAGCCAGCCCAGAGCACCGGATACCATTCCAGTAGGTTGCTCCGGAGGGCCCGCCCGCCCTCGCCCCTTACCTGTGTTTTAAAGCTTCTGCGCTGGTGTATACAGCGCCTGTGCAATGCTCTGCGGAGCACTTGGAGCAGTTGGAGCATCACAGAGGCGCTAAGATGCATGCGTGCACTGCACGTTTGTGTGCGTGCGCGCACTGCATGTGTCCATGAGGATGATGCTGGCCCTTCCAACCGTATTGGTTGGAATGGGATTTGAAACTCACCACTGGTCTGGTTGTATACAGTGGTATTGTTATTGTTATGCGTCAGATTTATTATTTCAGAATACTATGAAACTAAAGTACATCTTGCAGGAGCTGGGTATGTCTAGTTTGATGAAGAGAAGGACCAGGGGAGACATGATAGCAGTGTTCCAATATCTCAGAGGGTGCCACAAAGAAGAGGGAGTCAAACTATTCTCCAAGGCACCTGGGGGCAGGACAAGAAGCAATGGGTGGAAACTAATCAAGGAGAGAAGCAACTTAGAATTAAGGAGAAATTTCTTGACAGTTAGGACAATTAACCTCTGGAACAGCTTGCCTCCAGCAGTTGTGAATGCCCCAACCCTGGAAGTCTTTAAAAAGATGTTAGATAGCCATTTGTCTGAAATGGTATAAGGTTCCTGCCCACGCAGGGGGTTGGACTAGAAGACCTACAAGGTCCCTTCCAACTCTGCTATTGTATTGTATTGTATTGTATCTTTTCAGCAATGGTATTTAAAAGTGTAGAAAAGAAGGTAGGGGGCAAAAATCATGCAACACAAAATTTAGTGAAAGAAATTCTGAAGCATTTTTAAATTAAACATTGTTTTAATCAAATTTGGTTTTATTTTTAATGATATTAATGAAGTAATCTTATACAGATTGCTCCTCTGTAAATTATTTTTTCAAGATATAAATACTGATGTTTTGGACTTCTGCTGAAGATTGCAAACAATATTTATAAGTATATCTAATTATGCATGATTTTTTTTGTTATGGCCTTTTGTCTCATTTCTGTTTTCTTGTCTTGTTTTTCTGGGTTTTGTAAAAATTTTAGTTGATCACTGCTTAATTACTCATTAAGAAACAGAACAAGATCAGGAGGTCCTAATAATTATTCCAATTACTGAAGCTCACACCTATTTATCTTCTTGGATATAAACAAGCAACTGCCTAGTAAAGTAATGAATAAACACCAATTTCTTATGTGCTTGTCAGTTTCACATATTATGTCTGATTTTTTTTTTTTTTTACAAATTAAGCAACTGGTGAAAGCCAGCCTTATAGTGAATAGCAAAAATGCCCTTACTATGTCTTAAGACGCACTTATTTCAACAAGCCGCCCTAGCATAACCTCCCGTTCCTGATTGTTTTAGTTATAAATTTTAATTAGGGAATTTTATATTGGTTTTAGCACAGGGTATGGGTTTAATTGGTTTTTAATTAACGGTATTTTGTATCTTTGTATTGTTTTTAATTTTCCTGTGCGCCACCCTGGGTCCTTTTTTAGGAGAAGGGCGGGATATAAATTCGAATAAAATAAATAAAAATATATCATTTTTCCAGACTGAAGGAACAAATGATCAGGAAATAAATGAGATCAATTTTAAATGCACATTTTTATTTTTAATTCAGTTTTGAGTATATGAGTTCAAACCCCTCATTTCTTAGATAATCATCTTTCTTCTGGCATTTGATGGAAAATTTGTCTCACTGTATTTATGCTAAATTCTATCTATCAAATGAAGACATTTCATTTTCAGTTCATCAGATTAAACCATTGTGATCTGATCGGTGAGTCTCTTCATTTAGCCAAAGAGTAACTTCAGCATGTGCGCAACAATCTTTCACTGTGATGTTGATTTGTGCAATTAACAGGAAATGCGTTATACAAGTTACTTCCTTTCCAGTATTATTTCTGATTGTTCCACAATGATTCTTACTCTCTCCTTCACCCCTATTTTTTCCCAGGTTTATACCACTGAAGTAAGCATTTCAGACGCAATAACAAAAGCGTATCTTATTTTGTGACAGGTAAGCAATCCATTAATTTGACTTATTCTTTACTATTGAGTCTGATTCTTAAGTAGTAGAATCTGGTTAGAATCTTAAGTAAACACTGGTTAGAAGTGTTTGAGTGGCTCCTTCTCAATTCAAGAAAGTTTTTTCTAATCCTGGCATTTTTTTACTTTCTCTGCGCCCAAAGATCAACTTTTACTTTCTTTCCAAGTTAGCAGGGGAATTGGGTATCAACCACACTTTAGTGGTACATCACAGATAATTGGCTCCTCTTGATCTCATAATAATGCAGCATTTCTGCCATCTGTTCAAATACTTTAACAATCTTTTTGTCAGCTTTGCTGTATATAGAAATTTAACACGGACGTCTTGACCTTGAAGTAACATCATCTGCCAAAATGGAATTCTTTGCAGGGCCGATAAATGACAATATAAATATCTATTATTCCCCACTCCAGTTCCAAATCTGTTCAAATGTTATAGTTGGAAACATGGATCAAAGGAATGTGGATAGCCATAGCAATTTAGTCCTACGTACTGCTTCATAGTGCTTTACAGCACTTTCTGGATGGTTTACAAAGTCCTCATTTTACCGACCTTGAAAGGCTAGAAGGGTCAGTCAACCTGTGTGTGTGTGTGTGTGTGTACATGCATACGCACACATGTATATTACAATACAAAACAATAGCAGAGTTGGAAGGGACCTTGTAGGTCTTCTAGTCCAACCGCCTGCGTGGGCAGGAACCTTATACCATTTCAGACAAATGGCTGTCTAACATCTTTTTAAAGACTTCCAAGGTTGGGGCATTCAAAACTTCTGGAGGCAAGCTGTTCCAGAGGTTAATTGTTCTTACTGTCAGGAAATTTCTCCTTAGTTCTAAGTTGCTTCTCTCCTTGATTAGTTTCCACCCATTGCTTCTTGTCCTGCCCCCAGGTGCCTTGGAGAATAGTTTGACTCCCTCTTCTTTGTGGCACCCTCTGAGATATCGGAACACTGCTATCATGTCTCCCGTGGTCCTTCTCTTCATCAAGCTAGACATACCCAGCTCCTGCAGCCGTTCTTCATATGTCTTAGTCTCCAGTCCCCTAATCATCTTGGTTGCTCTTAAATACTTATTTTTTATGGAAAGGGTGTTTATTAGAAAAGGTTATTTAAAACAGTAATTGTGGACTTCTTAGTCCCCCCCCCCCCAAAAAAAAATCCTGAATAACATTTGATGAGGCAGGATGATGTTATCTAGGATCATCTTAGAAAGTTTTCAAATATCTTCAAGGTTACCTCCTGTGTTACAAATGTATACTTTGATGGGAAGTGGGAGTCTGTTGACTTGGATTTAATCGCTAGATAAATATCTTTACCTACTGGTTAAAATTATGTTCCAACCCTAATAGACTGACCCATCTAATACCGCAGGGGTCTGCAAAGTCGGCTCTTTTAAGACTGGTGGACTTCAACTCCCAGAATTCCCCAGCCAGCTATGCTGGCTGGGGAACTCTGGGAGTTGAAGTCCACCAGTCTTAAAAGAGCCGACTTTGCAGACCCCTGTAATACCGTATTGGCAGACAACTATAAATCTGACTGAAAGGTAGAATAATTTCTAGCTTCTCTTACAAGAGCTGAGACCAATGAGAACAAAACAGTGATAGGTTTCCTTGTCCTTATTTACACAGTGAAGTCCTCATTTCAGTTCTTACCTGAACATTCATATTCAGATTTGGCAAGGGGATATTTATAAATGATTCAGGAAACAATGGCCATAGTCAGGTCTGGATGGGCAGCTGGAGATTTCACGTGTCTGAATGTGTGGAAGCATTGGAAATTCAGGCAGGTTCAAACCTTCCTTACTATTAAGCTGCACTGTTTTATAAATCAGTTACTATTATAGCCAAAGAGAATTTTCTCAAACTTGCACAGGGAAACATATGCATTGTCCTTTATTCCATATGATAATTAGAGAATTATAGGAATGGAATATTTCCAGCCAGGGCAAGCAAAAGGGTGCATTCAGTATGCTCTGGGCTGGCATAGCCATAATAGCTGACATTGGCTATGATAACTGGGTTTATGGAATTGTAATAGCAATAGCACTTAGACTTATCTACTGCTTTACGGTGCTTCACAGCCCTCTCTAAGCGGTTTACAGAGTCAGCATATTGCCCCCAATAATCTGGGTCCTCATTTTACCCACCTCGGAAGGATGGAAAGCTGAGTTAACCTTGAGCCTGGTGAGATTTGAACTGTCAAATTGCAGGCAGCCGGCAGGCAGCAGAAGTAACCTGTAGTACTGCACTCGAACTACTGCACCACCATAATCCCAATCATCTAGGTGGCACAATGTTATCTTTCCCCAAGACATATTATACATGCCAGGCTCACGTAAAATTATGGGATTTCATAAAGTTACTGACTGACAGTGATCTAATATAGCCACAAGCAATCCATTGAGTGTTGCTGAAAGCAAAATTGGCTATTTTTCTCTAAACACATCAGACACCAGACACATCACTAGAAGCTAAAATCATAAGGCTACGTCTGATTTAGTTTGGCCATGTCAAGCATGTAACTTCATTGGAGAAGGCAATGATGCTAGGGATGGTTAGCGGAAGAAGAAAAAGGGGCAAGCAAAGGACATGCTGGCTTGCTAGGATCAAATCTGATACAAAGTTGAACATCCAACAATCGACAGAAGCTGTGCTTGACAGGGTAGCGTATAAAGTCATCAAGAGTCAGACATGATGAAATGGCTAAAATAACAACAGATACACAGAAGGATGTATACTAACAGAAATGACCAGGTGCAGTTTCCCTTTCTCAAGAAAAAAGAAAACAAGCCAAACTTCGGCTCAACCCATCCAAGACCGAGTGGCTGTGGTTCCCGGCGTCCCGGTACAGCCAGCTGTTTCCATCGCTGGTCATTGGGGGTGAGTCACTAGCCCCTGTGGAAAGGGCCCGCAACCTAGGCATCCTCCTGGATTCACGGCTGTCCTTGGATGACCATGTGACGGCCGTGACCAGGGGGGCCTTTTACCAGGTTTACCTGGTACGCCAGTTGCGCCCCTTTCTCGACCGGGACGCCCTCCGCACCGTCACTCAAGCACTCGTTACGTCTCGCCTAGACTATTGTAATGCTCTCTACATGGGGCTCCCCCTGAGGTGCACCCGGAGGATCCAGTTAGTGCAGAATGCGGCCACGCAGGGGATTTTGGGAGCCTCACAGTGCTCCCATGTAACATCTCTCCTGCGCGAGCTGTACTGGCTGCTGGTGGCCTTCCGGGTGCGCTTCAAGGTGTTAGTGACCATCTTTAAATCGCTCCATGGCATGGGGCCTAGTTACTTGCGGGACCGTCTCCTACCACATACCTCTCCTACCACATACCTCCTACCACATCCGCTCCCACAGGGAGGGCCTCCTCAGGGTGCTGTCTGCTGGTTAATGCCGGCTGGCAGCGTCCAGGGAAAGTGTTTTCTCTGTGGCAGGTCCAGCTCTCTGGAATGACCTACCCCCCAAACTTCGTACCATCACGGACCTTTTCCTCTTCCGTCGATCACTCAAGACGTACTTTTTCCATCAAGCCGGTCTAGCTTAGAGTCCAGACTTGACATAATTTTAGCAGATTAGATAATGGATTTTAAAATTTTATTAGCGCGAATATTTTAGCACAGGTCACTTAATTTAATCACTTTTTAACGATTATCATTGTATTTATTGTTGTTTGTATTATTTTTAATCTCCTGTGCACCCCCTGAGTCCAATCAGATGGAGATAGGAGCGGTATATAAATTGAATAAAATGGAAATTGAAATTGAAATAATGAGGGTTTCACTTAATTACTAAACTGCACAAGATGGATCAGGGATTTTCCCATCTTTCTGAATCTTTTTAAAAGCCTGGTGTGCTTCTGGCAGCAAGTGATCATTTTGCAGATGGGAGTCTTCTTTGCATTTCCCAGTTTGGTCATTTGACTTCGTGACATTGCAAATTCACATAGTCATTCCAGGAAGGCTTGGAGAAAGGAAGAAGCTTCTCTGCAAACAGCTGAGTTTCTAGAGGTTAAGCAAAGCTGAGTTATTTTACATAGTAAAAAAAATGTAAATATGATTTCTAGCTGCTGCCATGGAGTCTGGGGAATCTTCTTTCAGATTCTTTTGTAGAATTCCAGACAAACATAGCAGACCTGCACTAATCCCCTTATAACATTAAGTAGGAAGTGAGTCCTTGATAAATTGGGAGAAGCTTTAGAACTCTAGAGCCAGATGCCATCAGATATGCTAGAAACATACAACTATAAGAGCTGTGGTGGCGGCTGAGTGGTTAGAATGCAGTATTGCAGGCTAACTTACTGCTCACTGCCAACAGTTCAATTCTCCCCTGCTGAAGGTTGACTCAACTTTTCATCCGAGATTGATAAAATGAGGACTCAGATTGTTGAAGGCAATATGCGAACTCTGTAAACCTCTTAGAGAGGGCTGTAAAACATTGCAAAGTGGTATATAAGTCTAAGTGCTATTGCTATTTTGGAGGTGGCATTTGTAACTTCCCTCTCTTGGTTGCAATGGGAATACCAGTACTTCACTACAGTCCACCTTTCTCTTCATTGCTTCTTATAGGTTTTAAGTTATGAGAATATTGTTTGTTCTCTTTTTCTGGTTAACTTTTGTTCTTCCTTATAATGTATATATATCAAAGAAAGGGTTTCCTATCTGTCTGCTTGGGATCTAATATTTATACAGCACTGAAAATGATTTTTATAGCATTTTTAATCAATTATAGCTAAATACGATAAGCTGAATGTTTTGATCTATTGTTAGCCATGGTGATTTTTTAAAATTAAAAATAATGTATCCAAGTTGTTCTCATGAAACTGTCTTGTTCAAATTCAGGTTTTTAAGGTTTGGGCGCGTGTGTCTGTGTAAATGTCTATCCATATATAAAGTAATTTTATTTTTTGTTAAGTTAACTTTCCATTCCGTAGGCCAAATATTTTTGAAAAGGCAGAGAGAAATGTTTTTTATGAAGAATCTTGGAGTAATCGAGGCTCCGGTGGTCTATCAAGATGTGCGTCAATCCTTAATATCAAATTTTACTCATGGGAATTGTTCAAAAACCAGTTGGGTTGATGGGTGGAGTATCGGAGTTGTGTCGCTACATAGATGCTGCCTCAGTTATGCCTCCTTTCAGTGCCATGGGAGAATTGGAGAACATTTGAAGAGGCACAACATTAAAATAAAGACATTTCTTCATCGAGGGTGAAGGTGGCAATCAAAGATTTAATTTCTAAACCGCAGAAATTGGAGCCAGCCTTTGCAGAGCAATGGATGAAAAAAAAATACACCCAAGCTTTCTAACATCACAGTGTGCACTGTTGTGTGCCTTGTGCTCCTGTTTTAAGCACAGTGGATATGTATTCTATTTGTTGTTATTGCCCACTGAGCAAAAATTACACTCAGAACAAATATTCCTCCAGCAGTGGTCCCACACATCAAAGGGTTTCCTACTTTGCAATCTGGGCTTTTGGAGTCTAAGTCAGCGTTGGATGGAGAAGAAAGGAAAATGTCTCATGAAATATTTGATTCCTGTCTGAACAATCAGGGAGTTGTACCGGTGGTGTAATTGTGAATCCCTGGATATCTCTTCCATATCGTGCTTCCCCAAGCCACATCTTCTATAGTCAATTACTGGAAGTGGCTACTCATTTTTAGCCAACGTGTACAAACCCACTTGGGGCAAACCCATTGCGTATCAACGAGGCAATTTCTAACTACAACAAACTATGATTTTTAACTCACAATAAATGTTATCGTTAATGAGATATATATCTATTTATCTACTGGTAGAAAGTTATGAATATGAGATGGGATATAAATAAATTTAAGACAGTAGTAGAAACTACTGAAGAATCACAAGAATAGAAAGTATGAGTCACATTAAGAGTAATGGAAAAATGATAGTTAATACTGGTTGATAATGGAAATTGTTATATTTAGATGATTAATAATTAGCTAATTAGTTAGATGGTTATAGAATGTTATTGAAGAATTATTAATTAGTTAATAACTATTCATTAAACTTAAGATTGTTCCATATTATTATTGAAAAATGTACACAGGTATGTTGGGAGTAAATAAAGAATGGTAATAGGTGGTCAGGGTCTAAAGACACTCTTAAAGAAGAAATAGATTGAATTTGAAACATTAGGTGAGAACTTGGGGATACTGATATCAAGGTACATGATAAACTTTCAGATTTAAAATTTATAAAATGAGACTACTTATGAATAATAATCATTTCAGAGATGCACAGAAATTATGAATACCCGGTCAGTACGTCTTTTAAAGGACACAATTTAGAGCAGGGGTCCCCAACCTTTTTTTCATCAGGGACCGGTTTCATTTTAAAGAAAATTCTGCGGACCGGCTGAGGGGCTCAGCAGTCATGTGACTGGGTGGGCGTGGCCAACTTTGAAAATGTGAAACTCACTTAACAATGATCTTGGTTAGCAACCAAACTTTTGGCCTCAACTGTGGTCATAAGTTCTTTCTTTCTTTTTCTTTCTTTCTTTCTTTCTTTCTTTCTTTCTTTCTTTCTTTCTTTCTTTCTTTCTTTCTTTCTTTCTTTCTTTCTTTCTTCCTTCCTTCCTTCCTTCCTTCCTTCCTTCCTTTCTTTCTTTCTTTCTTTCTTTCTTTCTTTCTTTCTTTCTTTCTGTCTCTTTCTCTCTCTATTTCTTTCTCTTTCTTTCTTTCTCTCTCTCTCTTTCTTTCTTTCTCTTTCTTTCTTTCCCCCTTTCTCTCTTTATTTCTTTCTCTTTCTCTTTCTTTCTTTCCCTCTTTCTCTCTTTATTTCTTTCTCTTTCTCTCTTTCTTTCTTTCCCTCTTTCTCTCCCTCTTTCTTTCTCTTTCTCTCTTTTGTCTTTCTTCCTCTCTTCCTCTCTTTTTTTCTCTCTCTTTCCTTTCTGTCTCTCTTTCTTTCTCTTTCTCTGTCTGTCTTTCTTTCTCTTTCTTTCTCTCTCTCCCACTTTCTTTTCTTTCTTACTCTCTCTCTATCTCTGTTTGTGTTTGGTTCCTTAGTTCAATGCTCAACCATGGCCTGCAGGCCTGCTATTTAGAGAGCTATTTTGAATTCTGTTGCATGGAATACAGCACAGTGTAACTAGCGACACACCAATATGTCCATTAAATGCTAATGACAAGCATTTTCCTAGCATTATTAGTATTTAAAATGTAATTATGCTTTTTGTTTTCCAGCTTCACCGTTTATTTCAATACTTTGGATGGCAGCCGATGGCAAAGGCATGGTTAGTATATAATTTTAAGGTTAATGAGAACAAAGAAATTAATATTATTCATTTAGCGAGAAAGTTACTTGGTAGGGTTATAAAAGCTTCTTCTGTGTTCTTTTTGGCCACTGACTCAACCAGTAAACTTTCAAGTACCCAAAGGGGATAATGACTTTGGCAGGAACATTGTAAATTGCGAAAAATCTGATTTATTTTTTCAGATGAAGACACTTTCCCAACAGGACAGTGCCTGATGATACTTAGATACAATACTTAGTAAACATTACATCATGGATGACATTCAAGGATCTGACCATATGACGAGAGTATTTGCAACCAACCTTTGGCACTTTTTAATGCCAAAAGAGATAGTTATTTTATTATATACAGAAAAATGACACAGTACAGTTGTTGCCTTCCTAATAGTGGGTCACATTCTCCCTGTAAAACCACCACCAGTATCTGCAGCAAGATTTTAAAAAATCCAAGATGGTGGCTGTCTCCATGTCATTCAGGCTCCACCCTATTTTAACAGATTGACATAGTTGGAAGGGACCTTGCAGGTCATCTAGTCCAACCCCCTGCACAAGCAGGAGACTCAACACGTGCCCCTACCTAGGATCGAACTCACAACCTCCTGCTTGTGAGGAAAGAGCTCTACCTCTAGGCCACAGCAGCTTCCTAATGTTCATTATAGATGCATATGTAAAAATGCTTCAATCTCACAGTCACACTTCACACCCACAACCTCCTTCGTACACTGTGATAACATGTGCATGTCTATGGGAGAATGGTTAATGGGATGTTTTCTTTCTGAGGTGATAAGTATCTTTACAGAAAAATGGATAAGAATGAACATCTGATGATTTCTACTCCAAAATGGCTGCATTGGCCACTTCTTGATTTGCAGTTTTGAAACATGTTATGGCCTAATGACACCTTTTTGAATTCAGTATTTGTCTCCAAAAAAGCATCTTCATCTCCTAGAGATTATGGTTGTCAGTTTTCAATGATATGATACAATGTAGATTGCTCTTGAGATAACTAGGTGCACTGTTCTATTATGTTGCTGAAAAAAATAATGCTGAAATTATATATATATAACTCATAGCTTTCTGTCTAGATGGTCTCTGGTGATGAGCCAAAATGCAGAAAAGGAAAGCAGTATGCTTCCTCCCTTAATTGAGGCCTAACAGGGTGTTGTGACACAACCATATACTTATCCTCCTGTCTCAGCTGATCAGGAAGAGAACCTGGTGGCTTAAGTGACTAAAGCTTTGCCTAACATGTAATACAGGCCTGGTTCAAATCCCAGTAAGGGTATGGCTAGCTGATGAGAGCTAAAAAGCTCGAAATAGATCTATCCTAGTCTCCCTGACTTATTTATTGATCAGCTCAAAAACCTAACACACATATTAAAAAAATTACACAACAGAACTCATGGCTTTCTGTCTAGATGGTCTCTGGTGATGAGCCGAAAGGCAGAAAATGAGAGCAGTATGCTTCCTCCCTTAATTGGGGCCTAACAGGGTGTTGTGGCACAAGATATATATATATTGTATTGTGTCATATATATATATATAGACACAATACATATATATTGTGACACAATATATATACACATATACACACATATACATTACATACAAACCAACCTTTCTAATACATATGAGGCTGATTAGAAGCTTCATGGATGGGTTTTCTCAAATCCATTAAAAAAATGGATAAGTGGGCTATATAATTGCTAGATTTGTCCCTTCCCAGGCTTTCAGGATTAATTTAATGCAACAAGCCTGAACAAAGGGTTGGATTACAGAATTATTCTGATCAGAATTCTAGATAATCCATTCCATTATCCATCTCCTTGGTTTTCATAACTCAACAAACAATGAAATAACTTTCTAAGTTATTTTCCTCTCAAGTAATGTGGGTGTGCAATGCCTCTGGTGCGCAGGATATTGTAATTACAAACACTTGGCTTAAAATTTCCAACCAAATTTCAGAAATAGAAGACACCAAAGGTTGACAAAGTGGCTCCTGGGTCTCTTCTCGGCCATTCTGTCCAGCCAGCTCCTCTATTTACTGGAAAATTGGAAGTGCTGAAGTATTCAGGTTTATAGCTGAATCGCTGCTTCACAATGACTATGGCTGTAGTTGGTGGCAATGAAAATTACGATGGTATTGTCCTGGCAGTTTACCGTAGGGCCATTTAAGTTGCAATGATTGGTGGCTGAGTTTTCCTTCCCATTAACATTCTCATTTGCTAGGTGGAAAAAAAAATAAGCACAAATTGATGGCCTTGCTGCTGGTGGGATGGGGTTCTGCCAGAAGCAATTTTAGGCATGTTGACAGGTCTCTCTCTTGCTCCTGTCCACTGTAAGAATCACATGCAATGATTTAGCCATGGAACAGAGTGATCTCAATCCATTCATGTGGATCTGTTGCTTACAGATGGGCCATGGGGTTGGTGTAGGCTGCCAAACAGAGCATGCGCTATGAATTTGGAACTGGTGAAGACCAAACTTTCTCAGAGGTTCTTTTAGAATGGTGGTTCACCATTAGTATATTCACTTGTGTTTTGAATTAATGCCATTTATTGGTTTTGATATGTTACAAATGTTGTGGTGTTTATTTAGGCCAGGGGTGTCCAAACTTGGGAACTTTAAGACTTGTGGACTTCAACTCCCAGAATTCCCCAGCCAGCTGGCTGGGGAATTCTGGGAGTTGAAGTCCACAAGTCTTAAAGTTCCCAAGTTTGGACACCCCTGATTTAGGCTAAGGCTAGACTTGCCACGGCCATATTATAATATGTAGCACTGTTGCAAGCTAGCTTGAATGTGAAAGGATACAGTGGCATACACATTTATCTAACAAAGTTGTTGTTACCGCCTCCCTAATCTTGTGGGCTGAGCTGGGGAGGAGCACAGACTGAAGTAAGGGAGATATTCCAGGTCATGCCACAGGGTAACAGAGAAAGTTTCCCTTTTTAGCTACGGTGTGCTACTGTGCGCCATGGTGGCACAGTGTTTAGAGTTCATGGCCTCCATGACGGCCATGGACCTGACCCAGGTAGTTTTAGGCCCCACTCACGAGGGGGGAAACATGCTGGATATGATCTTTGTCTCGGGACAGTGGAGTTGTGATCTGGGAATAGGGGATTTAGTCATCACTCCCTTGTCATGGACAGATCACGCTCTCCTCCGGCTGGACTTTCCAATCGCTTCACCTCACTGTGGGGAGGCGGAACCGGATACTCCTATATGGTTCCGCCCCAGGCTTCTAATGGACCCGGAAAGGTTCCAGAGAGAGCTTGGGCCAATTCCTGTGACCCTGCCTTGCGACTCGACTGAGGACCTAGTGGCCGCATGGTTAAGTGCGGCCGCGGGGGCCTTGGACCGAGTCACGCCCTTGCGGCCTCTCTTGTGGCGACGAATCACCCAGGCTCCTTGGTTTACTGAGGAGCTCCGGGGGATGAAACGCCACAAGAGACGCCTAGAGAGCAGATGGAGATCCTCTCGCTCCGAAGCCGACCGAACACTAGTGAGAACCCATATTAGGGCTTACTTAGTGGCGATAAAAGTGGCCAAACGTGAGTATTGTGCCACCCTAATTGCATCTGCAGATAACCGCCCTGCCGCCCTGTTTGGGGTGACCCGCTCCCTCCTTCACCAGAGGCCGCGGGAAGCCCCTCTACAAGGGCGAGCAGAGGAATTTGGGATTTATCTGCAGGAGAAAATCACTCGGATTCGGAATGAGCTACCCTCCATCGACAGTGGTCCTGTGGAACTGTCCGAGACTAGTCTTGAGATTCCATCTTGGGAGGAGTTTGACTTTGTTACCACCGAGGATATGGACAGGTTGTCAAGGAAACTTAGGGCGACCACATGTTTATTGGACCCGTGTCCCTCCTGGCTTGTACTGGCATCCTGGGAGACGACACGAGGCTGGCTCCAGGGCATTGTCAACGCATCTTTGAGTGAGGGGTCCTTACCTTCCGTCTTGAAAGAGGCGGTGGTGAGGCCCCTCCTCAAGAAGCCGTCCCTGGACCCAGCTTTATTAGAGAACTATAGTCCGGTCTCCAACCTTCACTTTCTGGTGAAGGTTGTTGAGAGTGTGGTAGCCCAACAGTTTCCGCGACACCTGGAGGAAGTTGATTATCTAGACCCGCGCCAGTCCGGCTTCCGACCCGGTCACAGTACCGAGACGGCATTGGTCGCGTTGGTTGATGATCTCTGGAGGGCGCGGGATAGAGGTTATTCCTCTATCCTAGTCCTGTTAGACCTCTCAGCGGCTTTTGATACCATCGACCATGGTATCCTATTGCACCGACTGGGGGGGTTGGGGCTGGGAGGCACCGTTTTGCAGTGGTTCTCATCCTACCTCTCTGGTCGGTCGCAATATGTGTTGACGGGAGGGCAGAGGTCGACCTCGAGGCCCCTCCTATGTGGGGTTCCTCAGGGGTCGGTCCTCTCGCCCCTCCTTTTCAACACATATATGAAGCCGCTGGGTGAGATCATCCGTGGTTTTGGGGTAGAGTACCATCTGTACGCTGATGACACTCAGTTGTACATATCCACCCCAGACCACCCCAACGATGCCGTCGAAGTGCTGTCCCGGTGTTTGGAGGCCGTACGGATCTGGATGGGTGGTAACAAACTGAAGCTCAACCCTGCCAAGACTGAGTGGCTGTGGTTTCCGGCACCCCGGTTCAGCCAGATTACCCAACTCTGGCCATTGGGGGCGAAACATTGGCCCCCGTGGAGAGGGCGCGCAATTTGGGTGTCCTCCTGGATTCCCGGCTGTCCTTGGAGGACCATGTGGCAGCCATGGCCAGGGGGGCGTTTCATCAGGTACGCCTGATGCGCCAATTGCGCCCCTTACTGGACCGGGCTGCCCTTCGCACAGTCACTCAAGCTCTTGTGACGTCCCGTCTCGACTACTGTAATGCTCTCTACATGGGGCTTCCTTGAGGTGCACTCGAAAGCTACAGCTAGTCCAAAACGCAGTCGCGCGGGTAATTACGGGAGCTACCAGAAGCTCCCATATAACACCAATCCTGCGCGAGCTGCATTGGCTTCCTGTGGTCTTTCGGGTGTGCTTCAAGGTCTTGACGACCATCTTTAAAGCGCTCCATGGCTCGGGGCCTAGTTATATGCGAGACCGTCTCGTGCCCCATACATCCCTTAGACCGATACGCTCCCACAGAGAGGGCCTTCTCAGGGTGCCGTCGGCCGGACAATGCCGACTGGCGACACCCAGGGGAAGAGCCTTCTCTGTGGCGGGCCCTGCCCTTTGGAACGACCTACCCCCTGAACTCCGGACCATCACCGACCTCCGCCTCTTCCGCCAATGTCTAAAGACATACTTTTTTCATCAAGCCGGCCTAGCCTAACCTCCCATGGGGACTTTTAGAAAAGTTTTAAATTCGGTTTTAATTAATAATTGGTTTTAGCACAGGTTTGGGATCTAATATATATTTTAAATTATTTATTTATGTTCTATTTTTGTATGTTTTTTAAATCTCCTGTGCGCCGCCCTGGGTCCTCTACGGAGAAGGGCGGGATATAAATGTAATAAAAATAAAAATAAATAAATAAATAGAGTGCAGTACTGCAAGTTACTTCTGCTGCCTGCCGGCTGCCTGCAATTTGGCAGTTCAAATCTCACTAGGCTCAAGGTTGACTCAGCCTTCCATCTTTCTGAAATGGGTAAAATGAGGACACAAATTGTTGGGGGCAATATGTTGATGCTGTAAACTGCTTAAAGGGGGCTGGAAAGCACTGTAAAGTGGTATATAAGTCTAAGCACTATTGCTATTGCTATTGAAGCAGCTTCAACTCCTGTGCACCTTGCAGGGAGGCTGAGCAAGGATCTGGGAAGGAAAAGTAAAGATGACTTCATAAAGATGACTTTCCCTTCCTATCACATGACCTGTGTGTCAGTTCCTATTCAGCCAACATGACTGGTAGGGTACCAGGCTTACTAGTCTCTAGTTTATTCAACAGGAAATGAGCAAAGGGCAGCCCCTTTTATGTAATCATCTCCATCATTGCTAAAGTGCCACAATTAGTAGTAAAGTTTGTGTTGAGAGGAGATAAAAGATACTCATTCTACAATGGGTCAGACAATTACTAGGACTTGACTAAGTTTAGGGGATATGAAGGAGACATTGTCATGAGCATTGTGTTCTTAAAGAGTGGTTCCAATCCTTGAAGGCTTGGTGTGGTGTGAAATATAATTATTCATAGCTGTTCTGACCCAGACAGTATCACTAATGCAGTTCCAGGGAAAATCTTCAGGGGAAAAAAGATCAAACCCCTTCAATTTTCTGAATCTGTTTAGGAAATTTGCAAATGTGGCAAATGCTTCCAGGTTGTTGAAATAACTTCATTGCATTTAATTTAATTTAATAATTTGCTTTAACTTCAAATTCACTGGGGAGGATTGCTTTGATTCAGAGATTTGATTGAATCAATTTCAATTTCAATTTCTAAATTGAAGCTTCACACAGACCCCTAATCCAGAACATAATTTAGGATTTAGGATTTAGGATTTATTGGATTTATATGCCTCCCTTCTCCCAAAGGACTCAGGGCGGCGTACAACATAAAAACACATATTACAAAAGTTAAAAAAATATTAAATAGTAAATCCAATAACCAATTGACAATTTACAATTAAATTTAAAATTAAATTAACAATTAACAATTAAAATTAATAGTTTATTTTATTCAGGCCAGGCTGGCTTGCTGGAAAAGCCAGCTTTTTAGGGCGCGCCGGAAGGAAGGGAGGTCAGGAATTATGTGAAGCTCTGGGGGTAGCTCATTCCAAAGGGAAGGCGCTCCCACAGAGAAGGCTCTTCCCCTGGGGGTCGCCAGCCAACACTGTCTGGCTGACGGCACCCTGAGGAGGCCAACTCTGTGGGATCCTACTGGACAATGGGAGGCTATCGGTGGCAGTAGGTGGGCTCACAAGTAACCTGGGTCTAAGCCATGGAGAGCTTTGAAGATCATAATTAATATCTTGAATCACACCCAGAAAACAACTGGCAACCAGTGCAGGCCGCCTAAAAGGGGTGTAACATGGGAGCACCCGTGCGGGCGCATTCTGGACTAGTTGAAGTCTCCAGGTGCTCTTCAAGGGCAGCCCCATGTAGAGAGCATTACAGAAGTCCAGGCGAGAAAGGACGAGGGCATGAGTGACTGTGCACAGGGCATCCCGGTCCAGAAAGAGGCGTAACTGACGTGCCAGGCGAATCTGGTCAAAGGCCCATAAACATAATACTTTCTGCAAGACTGACTTCAATTGTCATAGCTAAGGATGGAGACAAAGATTCTGCTAAACCACTGCATTTTCACCTTTTATTTATGCAAAACTGAAGTATGTTGATTGGGAAATACAGGAACAGATGCTTTGGATGAAGATTCCCTCTTGACACTTGTAATATTGTAGTAAGTGTTGTACAGACATGGATATTCTCTTTTGGGGCCAGGTATCTGAGAAGCAACTGGATGAAGACCATAACCTAAGCTTCCCCCCACCTTAGTTTAGGGAAGCAATCAGCACTAAAGTTGCTTTCATTACTTTTATCATTTTCTCTCCAAAGAGAGGGAGAGGGGCATGCAGTATGTAACTATTGTGTACTCTAAGATGTCTTCTACATATCTGGCCTCAGTGTCCTAACAGTTTCACTTTTACCTGCAAGGTCATGTTTAAAAAGTAGTGCCATAGGAATTCTGCTTAAACCCCTAGCATAGAAGTCTTGAGGTTCCACTATATTCTGTCATTTCTGACTTATGTAACAGTCTATTTGGTTTGAACTTTGGATCAATCCATCTGCTGGGTCATTGATAGATTACATAGAGTCTGGCGATAGTAATAATTATTATTCTTATAGATTGGATTGAAAAGCGTTCTACTTGTTGGAAGTGACCTAGAGGTTTCAACTAGCGTAGAGCTGATATTGATGTCTTAGCTGGTTTATTTAGATGAATCCATATTACATTATTTCTGAAAGAGCTATATTTGTTTTTTATTTGTATCTTTTTAAAGCCAACAGATGAGGCATATGTCTAGTTCTTCCTTCCTTCCATATAAACTCTGTACATTGAGGTTATCAAGGTGAAGTTCATCTTTTTATTCTGTCTGTGAGAATGACAAAAGGATTTCAGCGATTGCGGCAAATTTTGGAGTGTCTTCCAAAAGGAGTACATTTGGGGTCAAAAAAGTGTGTGTGTGTGTGTGTGTGTGTGTGTGTGTGTGTGTCAGAGGTGGTATTCAGCAGGTTCTGACCAGTTCTGGAGAACCGGTAATAGAAATTTTGAGTAGTTTGGAGAACCGGTAAATACCACCTCTGACTGGCCCTGCCCCCATCTATTCTCTGTCTGCTAAGTCCTAGCTGATTGGGAGGGAATGGGGATTTTGCAGTAAACTTCCCCTGAAGTGGGGAGGGAATGAAGATTTTACAGTATCCTTCCCCTGCCACGTCCACCAAGCCACACCAAACCCACCAAACTAGATGCTCTTTTTTACTGCCAATTCACTTTTATTTGGTAGTATATTAAACATTTCTGTTGCAACGATCTCCTTTAGGTTAAGTAAATTTAATTGTAATTGTTTATTTCAAATTGTAGATTTTAAGAAATGCCTGAAAGTATGACCTCAACATTCTATAAATAGTTTTTGAAAAAGAATTCACATAGCCTACTGGACTAAATTCAAATACATTTTCATGGGGCAACTAAAACTAGGTGAAAGAACAATTTCTGGCTAGGATGTTGCAAATTTTCTTCCCTGTTGCATCCTTGTTGCTCCAGTGACAATGCGGTGTGTTGTTTACTCATCAGCAGGATGATGATGAGAGCATTGTGCTTTCGACACAGTCTTTGAGACAGAGATGATGTGATAGTTTCCTAAGAGGGGACAGTTCAATTCATATCAGAAACATTTTAATTTACCTTGATTGAGATTAGTTTCTAATCGCCCATTCAGTAAAATCAAAGTAACTTTTGTTTTTATAGATCTTATGTAACCTCCAGGACTCCTGCTTTTGGTCTCTGCACGCCCCAGTTCCCACTCATTCTGATTCCTGCTGCCCAGAATGGGCAGAAAATGGGGCATGGAGGCCAAAAATGGGGCACATGGAGGCTAAAAATGGGATGCAGGGGCCAAAAATGGGGTGCACAGAGGCGGCAATAGGCAATGGCAATTGTTGCAGCCTGAAATAATTGATTGTTGAAAGGCCGATCCAACTGACAATCTACTGCTTGTGCTAATCAGGCTGTGCTGAAACTGAAACTGAAATGGGCTGTTTGTTGTTTGCTTCAAGGAGGCAAATTGCTGGGAGGCAGAGGCAGATTTTCCCCCCCTTGTTTTACTTCCCAAAAGCTAGATGCATCTTATAGTTTGGAGCGTCTTATACTCCGAAAATTATAGTACGTTAGAATCCAGCTAGTGAGAACAAAACACCCAAGTTTAACATATACATCTGCATGGATACTGAAGTCTTTCTCTTGATCCGCTCCCATAGGAAGGGCCTCCTCAGGGTACCATCCGCCGGCCAATGCCGGCTAGCGGTGGCCCAGGGGGAGGGCCTTCTCAGTGGCTGTGCCATCCCTCTGGAACGACCAACCCCCCGAACTTCAGACCATCACAGACCTTCCCCTCTTTCATCGCTCACTTAAGACTTATCTGTTCCATCAAGCCAGCCTAGCTTAGCCAATGAGTAAATGTATTTTAGAATTTTAATTGGGATTTTTAGCACAGGCTTTTAGTTTAATTTATTCTTAATTCTTCTGTATTTATTGTTATTTATCGATTTTAATTTCCTGTGCACCGCCCTGACTCCATTTCAATGGAGAAGGGTGGTTCTATAAATCTAAATAAATTAAATTAAATTAAATTAAGCTTCAGTTCAGGAAGACTTGTCTCAAAGCCGCTAAACTTTCCGTCTTGCTGCAGCTGAACTTTTAACTTATGAAATGTGCTAATTGTAGTCTGCAAGGTGTTGATGTTGGCCTTTCTATTTTAAGACTCAAGAAAAATTTGTAGTACTTGAGGCCAGCAAAATCAGATAAGCAAAGTGAGTGCCAGTTCTCTCTGAGATCAGAGCTCCATAATTTAGGTGTGACCAGGTCCTTCTCTTTTCTGTACTAATTATGCCACTAAGTGTGGTCTCACCATCACATTTTAAGCTGTGGTCAGGCTAATATTTAAGAAGGGGGGATTATTTCACCCTCATCTTTTTAGACTTTAAATCTCATTATCAATTACAGTGGCCAGAGCAAACAAACAAAGTATCTAATAGAACCTTGCTGGATCAGGTAATATGATCCTGACTTCCACTTTTTTTTGTTACGTTCAGAAACAATTCCAGTTCCTAAAGATGCAAAGGAAGTGCAAGGCAGAGCACATTCCAACAATTGAATCTAGATGCAACTAAGGCATATGTCACCATAACCAGACCTGACCTTATCAAGAATGGCTGTTCGTACTGAGGTGATCAAAGGCATCTTGGCTACATCTTCCCCTCAGCTTTCAAGTAGACCCACATTTCTAGCAAGCTGCAGTATAGGCATGTGACAGGTTGCTACAGGGCAACATGGGAAGATGCTTGGTTTTGTAGATGAGGCTTCCGGTAAGAATGTATGTTATAATATGAAATGTCAGTTGTAGACTAAAGAGACACAGTTGGCAAATAGCTCTGGGGACTTAAAAGAATTTACAGACACAAAAGTAAAGGGAGAGCTGGCATAGCACACACAGGAGAATGGGAAATTGTGGTTTGGGTATGAATCAGAGGTGGTATTCAGCACGTTCTGATCAGTTCTGGAGAACCGGTAGTGGAAATTTTGAGTAGTTTGGAGAACTGGTAAACACCACCTCTGACTGGCCCTGGCCCCAGCCCCATCTATTCTCTGCCTCCCAGGTCCCAGCTGATCTGGAGGAAATGGGGATTTTGCAGTAACCTTCTCCTGGAGTGGGGAGGGAATGGAGATTTTACAGTATCTTTCTCCTGCCATGCCCACCATGTCACACCCACCAAGCCATGCCACACCCACCAAGCCACACCCACAGAACCGGTAGTAAAAAAAATTTGAATCCCACCACTGTTATGAATAGATGTTGTGAGAGGAAACTCAAAATGGACAATGGGTTCAAAAGAGACAAATTATTCTTGAGAGACAATCCAGGAATCTCCTGCCTTAGTGGAGGACCACTGGATATCAAACCCAAGTATAGCTGTGTGATGGTTTATCTTTGTAAAGACGATTTTGCCTTTTGCCTTGATTTTTTTTAAAATCAATGTTATTGAAATTGCAGGACCTTAACCCAGAGACAAGTTGTGCCAAGATCTGCTCTATCCCAAGTTATAAACCACAGTGCATACATATAATAAAGAAAACTACCGCAGCTAAAAGGTTATGTTATGGAGAAATCACTTTCATGCACATCTGTTTAAAGTTTTAAAAATTCAACAATAAGACAAAGGTGATGAATTGAGATACTAAAGTGAAGCATAGCACCCTTTATTGTCAGGGTTGAACAATGAACTTGCAACTTTGCATGCTTATATTGTATGCATGTTAAATATGTGAATGGCCAGCTGTGTGGCACACCAATGAGTAAAGTCCATTCCAGTTCAAAATCTGCAAATGCAAAATCTGCATATTTTTGGATAAAAATATGGTGGGTTATGCAAAATGTATTTAAGAAAAGAATACAATTTATTCCGCACATGTTTTTATTGGGTATAATTAAGGATTTTACTAAAGGGGAAACAAAATTGGTTTTGTATATGGTTACAGCAGCTAGGTTGTTGATTGTTCAACACTGGAAAAAAGATTTTTTACCGACAATTGATCAATGGATTCAGAAAGTGGCGGGGTTTGCGGAAATGGCAAAAATTTCAGCTTTCTTAAAAGATCAGAAGCAGGAGAATTATACACAGGAATGGGTAAAATGGATTGATTATATACAAAATAAATACCAGACTAGGAAGTACTATGTAGTCTTTAGGTAAGAATGTTTAGATTGACAGATGAACAGAGTAAATAATATATGGGATGTTTGGAATTATCAGAGTGGTGTATAGCGGAAGTCAGGGGGGTGGGTTTGAATGGGAGGTGGGGGAGGGTTAGGGTGGAGGGTGGGGAAATATATATGTATAACTAATTTAGAAGATGGGATTAATGGGATACGGTTACTTTAAGAGAAATTTATATTATGATTTATATATGTTCAATTAATTTAGAAGATGGGGTTAATGGGATATTGTTACATTAAGAGAAATTTATATTATGTTTGTTGGGAGAGGGGGTATAATATCTGAATGAGAAATTTATTTTAAGATGGGGGGAGGGGAGGGGGTATAGTATTTGTATGTGATTTATATTATATGTTGGGGGGGTAAAAAGGGGAAAAATCTGTTTGAATAAAACTTTTTCAATAAAAAAAATATCTGCAAATGCACGATCACGGTAACCACACTACTTCCACTAGAGATGATTCATATGTTTAACGGCTAGTCCTCAAGGAAGGATTCGCTGTGTGATATTTGTCGGTTGAACCTTCATATTTATGTCTTATTGATTTCAGTAGGATTACCTTGGCTATGTTGTGGTACGAACTGGTGACAAAAATATAGGTTGTGTCTCTCTCCTTTCCCTAATTCTTTGCCTTTTGCCAAGCTCTGCCATGGGAATGGCTGCTGAGTGATACAAAGATTAGTGGTAGTTATGCGATGTGGGGTGTGCAGGTTTACATACCATCGAGTCCTGGACACACAATGTTTTCTTTTACCCTTTTGAATATTAGGGACCGATATAAAGCTGCAAAAGCTTCATTTTCAGACGGCTGCTTTTTGGTTTGTGTTCTTGTATCTAGCTACCCTCTCACACAGACTAGCTTGCTGCAGGTGTGAAACAGGAAGCTGTACTGAAAGAGAAAGAGGAGAGAGAGAGAGAGAGAGAGAGAGAGAAGAGCGCAGTACTTTTTCTCTAGGAGCTCCACATGAATCAATTTTAATTAGAGCATGTTATGCTTCAGCTCCTGGCTTTCCCATTTGCTGTGTGGCGAGCCTGTTTGAAAGATTGCATTCTATGGAAAGCTCTACCTCCATCTCTTCCTCCTCCTCCTTCTCGGTCTTCTGCAAATGTTACAACACCAATTGAAATTTCCTCTTTTCTTTCTTTTCTGCGTGCCTTGCAGATCCCTTTGCGTCAGAAGACGAGGAAGAAAAATCAAGGTACTGGGTCTGCTTTGTTCCTCTTTTTGTTTACATTGATATTTTGCTCATGTGAGGCTGAGGGCTTTTCAAATCAGCTTGTGGTAGTGCTGGTGGCAGCTGCTGTCTCGTACTCTGTTCAATTTTTGGTTTGACAGCAGAAAACAATGACATGCTCGACATTTGGACTAAACTGTTTTGGTATGTCAATCTGTGTGTCTCTGTCTCTGTCTTTGTCTCTGTCTTTGTCTCTGTCTCTCTCTCTCTCTCTCTGTGTAGCAAGACAAATGCCTTATCAGCTGTGACCAATAATTTTGAGGCAAATCAGCTTTGAAGGATATTTCAGCCACACATTCATACTTGCTGGAGAGATTTCTCAGAGTAAAAACTAGCAGCTGATTTTTATTGGAAATATATTTCTCACTCTGAGGGATTTTTCCTGAAAGCGTCACTTTCACTAATTTAACTTTGTGAACTGTTCATACCCTGAAAATCCTAGGGTGCATTTAAAAGTAAAAACAGTATTCTGCTTGGGGGTTTTCTTTTTTTAAAGTGACACTTGCTTATAATCACACAGGTTTTTGCACCATGAGTCGCCGAAGGATCTCATGTAAAGATCTCGGACTGGCTGATTGTCAGGGTTGGCTGTATAAAAAAAAGGAAAAAGGAGGCTTTATTGGCAACAAATGGAAAAAGTTTTGGTGTGTCCTGAAGGCTTCGTCTTTATACTGGTACAGCAATCAACTGGTAAGAATGTCCATCTCTTCATTTTTATAAATAAATCAAAATAGAATTGTACTTCCCTTCAATAAAATCCTGCCTAAAACTCAAATATATATATCTGATGTATTTCAGTGTCATACATGAGGTAATTCAACAATGGTGGGAAAGACACTGTTTTCTGATGGGGGAATAGTGGGGTTGTCTGTTTTTGATGAAAAATATGTAAGTAAACTTTACCTCATGTCAACCAACAGCCAGAGAGAAGTTCGGGGCTTGTAAAGAGAAGAATGCATTTATTTCCCACTTCTGTGCAATCAATCCTATCCCCATTCTTTTTTTCTTTCCAGTTTGTAAGGTAGGAAAGGGAAAATGTTATGACTGGAATGTGTCATAATGGCTACAAATGCTACATCTTCCTTTCTGCCTCTCTATGAGGCTGGAACCAACTTTGCTGGCCTTCCAGAAGGCCCTTGAAACATGTTTTTGTGTACCGGTTGGATATAACATGATAGTGACCTGCTTGATGCTATGTATGACAATTAATGGAAAGCATCTTGGGATGTTTTGCTGCTATTTTGGTTTTTTATTTGTTTCACCTTTAAAAAAAAAATCAAATTGGTTATTTTAATACTTTTTATATATTTAGATTATTATTTTAAATACCGTGCAAGGTCACTATGTGGGATGGGCGGCTACATCAGTGTGATTGAATCAGTCAACAAGTGCAAACTGTGTGTGTCCTTTTTGTCTAACTGTGCTCACTAGCTTGATGCAAATGAATTTATAGATTGACAATCCAAGCCATCTCTTTATTGGATATAAGCGTTTATGTCCCACTTTCCTTACAGCCATGCACGATTCACAGATGTCTTTTCCATTAGAGCAGTTTTGTTCCAAGATGGCATTTTATAAATAATTTAAATATGTCCTTCATTTTTTAAGGAAGTTACGCTGATAAATTAGTGTCAGCAAAGCATAACATAAATAGTTTCTGTTTCTATTATTGTTATTATTTCAACTGACCTTTATCTGTCTTTTCCACTCTTGTGGTTTCCATATTACAATACCTATAATTGTAGTTACTGCCTTATATGGAGGTTATAGGACTTGTGCTTCAATATGACTAAAGTTTTCTTCCCGTACTGCAACTAGTTGTTGTTGTTGTTGTTGTTGTTGTTGTTGTTGTTGTTATTATTATTATTATTATTATTATTATTATTATTATTATTATTATTATTATTATTATTATTATTATTATTATTATTATTATTATTATTATTTTATTGGATTTCTAGACCGCCCCCTCTCCCCGAAGGGACTACACTAGTTATAGTGTAGATGTCTGGGCCAGTGGTGGGATTCAGCCAGTTCGCACCACTTTGGGGGAACCGGTTGTTAAGATTCTGAGCAGTTTGGTGAACTGGTTGTTGGAAGAAATCATCAGGGCAGAGAACCGGTTGTTATATTATTTGAATCCCACCCTTGGCAAGCAGGACAAAACACCATCCCCCCAGAGTATAATTCAATTGAGATTCCAAGGTGATACTAGAAATATGGGTCAATTTAAATGTTGAGATTCTAATCCAGTTAGAATACAGAAACAGCTCTTGTTGCCTTCTGGGAGTCAAGGTGCTAAGATTGTTTTCATATTTTTTTTAAATAAATCTGACATCAGCATCTCTTTCATCCATTGTAAGGTTTGGTAACTGTGGAGTCCTTTGTTGTCTCTTGGATATTTTCTTGGAGACATTTTGTTATCAGACAAGATAATAGCTTTAGTCCTAGACAGTTCAGTGCCAGAAGTTTTCCTTGATTACGAAGTTGTTCTAAGAGAATCCTACTCTTAATCTATGGATATCACAGTATTTTTAGTGTTATCCTATTAAATGATAGCATGGATAGTGTGCATCAAGATTTTGGAGCGGAGTGTGTCCTGATTAGGTTTGAAGACATGAAAAGCTGAAGTAGGGTTTATTACTGGTTTCCTTTTGCCTTTGTTTTAACTGTGTTGTTAAACAAATAGTTTCAATTTTGGTTCACCAATGCCTCTGAGGTTTTACTGAAAAGAAGAATGAAAAACCATTAAATAGATAGAATTAACAACAATTATTTTAAGCCTGATTCTAAAACGGTTGGAGATATTCATGGGGAAATCCACTCAACATTAATTAGCATGATTTGCTTGTTAAAAATAATCATAGTCTTCATTAATGATCACTCAATTTAGTTGATTCCTAAGTTATACTTGTATGTATATATGTGTGTGTGTATATATATATATATATACACACACACACACACACTTCCTTAATGGGGCCCTTACAGGAAGTTGTGAAAACAATTATCTATCTATCTATCTATCTATCTATCTATCTATCTATCTATCTATCTATCTATCTATCTATCTATCTATCTATCTATCTATCTATCTATCTATCTATCTATCTGTGACACAACACCCTGTTAGGCCCCAATTAAGGGAGGAAGCATACTGCTCTCCTTTTCTGCCTTTCGGCTCATCACCAGAGACCATCTAGACAGAAAGCCATGAGTTCCGTTGTGTAATTTTTTTATGTGTGTTACGTTTTTGAGCTGATCAATAAATAAGTCAGGGAGACTAGGATAGATCTATTTTGAGCTTTTTAGCTCTCATCAGCTAGTCATACCCTTACTGGGATTTGAACCACGGCTGTATTGCATGTTAGGCAAAGCCTTAGCCACTTAAGCCACCAGGTTCTCTTCCTGATCAGCTGAGACAGGAGGATAAGTATATGGTTGTGTCACAACACACTGTTAGGCCCCAATTAAGGGAGGAAGCATACTGCTCTCCTTTTCTGCCTTTCGGCTCATCACCAGAGACCATCTAGACCAGGGGTCCCCAACCTTTTTTGCACCAGAGACCGGTTTCATTTTAAAGAAAATTGTGCGGACCGGCTGACCTAGAGGAGGAGGGGGGAGGGGGAACAGGCGGTGCATGCGCACGTGGGGTGGGGGGAGTCAGCTCACTTAGCCGTCTAGGGCAGTGGTGAGCAAACTTATTAGTCAATAGAGCCAAATATCAACAGTACCACTACTGAAATTTCTTTTGAGAGCCAAAAGGTGTGGCCTGTTTTGTGGGAGTGGCTCAGTTGTCATGTGACCCGGTGGGCATGGCCAACTTGGAAAATGTGGTGAAACTCACTTAACAGTCTTGCTTAGCAACCAAAATTCTGGGCTCAATTGTGGTCATAAGTTCTTTCTTTCTTTCTTTCTTTCTTTCTTTCTTTCTTTCTTTCTTTCTTTCTTTCTTTCTTTCTTTCTTTCTTTCTTTCTTTCTTTCTTTCTTTCTTTCTTTCTTTCTTTCTTTCTTTCTTTCTTTCTCGCCTCGAGTCCCCCCGCCTCGAGTCCCCTTGGGGAGAGAGAGCGGGATATAAATTAAAATTATTATTATTATTATTATTTCTTTCTTTCTTTCTTTCTTTCTTTCTTTCTTTCTTTCTTTCTTTCTTTCTTTCTTTCTTTCTTTCTTTCTTTCTTTCTTTCTTTCTTTCTTTCTTTCTTTCATTTCTGGCTGGTCTTTGGTCTTCTGAAGATGATAAAATGGATTTATGGGCACTCGTTATATATAAAGGCAGCCCATGACTCTTTGGGATGCTGGTTTGAATCTAGGAAATGACTCAGAGGATGTGATTCCTTTGAAATGACCACTGGGAGAAAAATAGATCTTTAACCTGGTTAACCAAACAGGTAGCTTGAGTTGGAAGGAAATAGGAAAATAGATCCTTTCCTTTCCTTTCCTTTCCTTCCCTCCCCTTCCCTTCCCTCCCCTCCCCTTCTATTGCCTGCCTCCCCCTTCCTCCCTTCTTTCCTTCCCTCCCTCCTACTCTCCATCCCTCTTTCTTTCTTTCTTTCTTTCTTTCTTTCTTTCTTTCTTTCTTTCTTTCTTTCTTTCTTTCTTTCCTTCTTTCCTTCCCTTCCTTCCTTCTTTCACCCCTCCCTTCCTCCTCCCTCCCCCTTCTTTCCTTCACTCCCTCCCTCCCACCCACCCTCCATTCATCTTTCTTTTTCTATTTTTCTTTCTTTCTCTTTCTCTGTTCTCTCTCTCTCTCTCTCTCTCTGTATCTGTCTCTCTCTCCTCCCTCCACCCATCTCTGTCACTCTGTGTGTGTGTGTGTGTGTGTGTGTGTGTGTCTGTTTCCCCCTCTCTTTATTTCTGTCTCTCTAAGTCTGCCTCTCTGTGTGTCTGTCATTCTCTCCCTCCCTCCCCCCCCGGGGAAGCAGCAGAGGGGTCAGCATGTCAGCTGCGGAGGTTAATCTGCAGCGAGTGTGTGGAGGTCCCGAGCTGCGGCTACCTTAAGTGCCGCCGAAGCCATCTGGGCGCCGCAAGCCCACCTCCCTTCCAGTCCCGTGTGCACCGCCGAAGCCATCCGGGCGCCACATGGGGCTGGAAGGGAGGTGGGCGTGTGGTGCCAGGATGGCTTTGGCGGCACTTAAGGTAGCCGCAGCTTGGGTCCTTCACCCGCCTGCTGTGGGATAACCTCCCCAGCCAACATGCCAGCACCTCCAGGAAGCCCCGGAAAGTGCAGTGCGCCACGGTGGCTGTCGGAAGGAGCTGGTGGAGGCGCGCTCGGCCATCCTCTGCCCAAGGGGCTGCTCCCTCCTCCTCACTGGCCCTGCGGCCTGGTTCCTATGAAGCTGCGGACCGGCACCGGTCCACGGACTGGAGGTTGGCAGAAACCCCTGATCTAGACAGAAAGCCATGAGTTCCGTTGTGTAATTTTTTAATGTGTGTTATGTTTTTGAGCTGATCAATAAATAAACCAGAACTAATAGCTTTCTGTCTAGATGGTCTCTGGTGATGAGTCAAAAGGCAGAAAAGGAAAGCAGTATGCTTCCTCCCTTAATTGGGCCTTAACAGGGTGTTGTGACACAAACACACACACACACACACACACACACACACACTAGCTATTTCTATAGAAAAGCTAGAGTGAATTAGTGTATTATAATCTACTTAGGGTTTGCCATTATGATTCAGACTATAGCAAGTCTTATGAATGAAAACTCAACACTTCTGAAAGCACCTTGCTCTTTTCTGTCCACAGTTTTGTTCCTTATAATCCTTTGGGATTTGATTTGTTACCATTGTCATGACATATATCATCAACGATCAAACTACGGCTTTTATTCCAATGGCTATATGTGAACACAATGGTGCTCAACTTGTGGTCTGTGTATCCTCACAAAGCTTTGAAAAAATGTCATGATTTAAAGCTTGAATTAAATTTTGGTGGTCTGTGGCCACAAAAGATATTCAAAGGGAGTCCGTGGTGAAGAAAAGGTTGAGAGCCCCTGTACAACCATTAGCATATAGTCCTCCCCATCCACATTTTACTGAACTACCATTCCCTTTAGACTCTGTTTTCATTTCTAATTCCCGAGAGTTCTAATTCCTGAGACTGTCCTGCCCATCAATATCTAGAGAGCTATAGATTCTTCACATCCCATGTTATAGATGGGATGATATTGATTTGCACCTGATGACCCTCCCAATAATATCTCCTTGGCCATTGTGGGAAAAGAATGCAGGACTTGGTAGGCTTTTGGCTTAGTCTAGAATGGCTTTTCCTATATTTTCATTGCCCTGTAGCAAGAATGATAAGAAGAACTCCATCTGCTGTATGTTTTTTCTCAATTTATTTATTTAATATCCCACCTTTATTATTATTTTTATAAATAACTTAACACACACAATACTCTTTCTTAATCCTATTTTCTCCACAACAACAATCCTGTGAGATGATTTGGGCTGAAAGAGAGTGATTGGCCCAAAGTCATACATAGTCAGATAGGGCTCCAGAATATTTTGCACAGCAACAGAATAGTTCAATGATTGCCATTGAGTAAGACAGTGAAATGTATGAATCTGAAAATTTTTTATTATACATCTGTTGATTAGACTATAGAAAATGTATGATTCATTCATTACCTGTATTTCTAAACTGCCCTACTCCTCACAACTCAAGGCGATTTATTAAATATATGATACATTTAACAGGCTGAAAGTATAAAATATTTTGTGCTAATATAGCATAGTTATAAGGTTCCTGAATGTGATAAGAGAGACAGACATATGCTGGAATTAAACTATGAGTTTGAGTTTATTGGTTTTTTATACCGCCCTACTCCCGAAGGACTCATGGCGGTGTACAGCCAGAATAAAAACAAATATATAAAAGTTTAAAAAGTTTTTAAAAGACATATTAAACTTTGGCCTAAAAGTGAAAAAAAAACCACCCAACCAACCCTGATTAAAATTAATAAAAATGTGAATTTAAAAATCCTGTTTTATGCCAGCCCAGCTTGTTGGAAGAAAAAGGTTTTGAGAGCACGGCGGAAGGTGCACGGCGGGTATGAGCGAGGATAAATGTAGATTCAACACTGAACAGGATATGACAGCTTGGTTGTTTTAAGAATTGATGTACTAACATATAAAGGATGGTTTGCTGATATTACAGACTTTTTGGCTAGATACATGAATGTACATTTTTTGTATGAAGGTAACACCATGTTGTTGGTTGAAAACCTGAAAGATTTGCAATGAATATTAAATTGTACGATGCAAAAAGAAATATGGATCTGAAAACTAAAATATCAAAGGCAAATGTATTTGTAGCTGACAGGAAAAATGGGTGAATTATTGCATGTTATACCTAAATAGTTTATTAAAGAGGAAAAAATTAATGGAAAAAAGATAGGATGGGCAAATGTTAGTAGAATGGTGGTGAATAGTAGTCTATTCTGAGAAATTATTGTCAAAGGAAAAAGTCTGTGTATAAAAACATGATTTTGTCCATCTTGTTAGAGAACATGAGAGCTAGTTAAGTCAAAAGAAATATAAAAAGTAAACTGAATGGAGAGGAAAGAATCTGTGGTAAACCATGAAGAAAATTGAAGATGGATGAGTGCTGAATTATATAGACTGAATATAAAATGACTTAACAGGCATAAAAAAGATACATTGCAGTGGGTTGGTCTATAGACAGAATGAACAAAGACTGGACTGAAAAGCAAATACATGAAGAAAATGGAATGAATTGAGAAGAGAGGAAAGTGAAATTGGATGGAGTTGATGAAATCCTGACAGCACAGAAGTGAGGAATTGAAAGGTCAAAAGGCAGTGTCTGAAGCAATATGTAGATGTGATAGGAGCAGGGACTGTCTGAAAAGATGAAAAGGTGTGGAGAATTACAATGAATATTATTAATTGGTAAACTATTTCTTCCCTCCCTCCCTCCCTCCTTTTTATTATTTCTTATCTCTTTCCTGTCCCAAAGGTGCTTTTTTCCCCCCAGAAGCAACTGGAATTTTTGGTTTTTCTTTGAAGATGTTTCGCTTCTCGTCCAAGAATCTTCTTCAGCTTCTTTTTTTCAAGAGTCCACTTGCCTCTTGGGGAAAAAAAAGCACCTTTGGGACAACAATGAGCTGGATGACTGAGAATCTCCATAGACATTTATCTCGTTCCTGTACTCTGCATTATATTGCTTAGCTTAAAAGGGAATGTGATGTATATAGGACGAGGCTGGGAATAAGGTTTTGGCTGTGGGCTTCAGAGCATTACCACCACAATAAGAGTTATATTGCCCATTTACCCGTAGAGAGGTTTGGGGGTTATTCTTTTGATAGTGTACTTTACACTGGAGGCATTCTGAACACCTCAGCAATCTTTAGGCACCATTCCGTACTCTCTCCAGCATCTAAAAGTTTGGATTTGAAAAATGGATTATTTAATGCTTCCCACTGGAGGTACCATGGATGGCCAGACTAAAACTGCAACAGCAGTTATCTTTACTGAATAGTGAAGGGATATATCAAAGATATTTTGATAGTTGAATTTTGTCTGATCATGAAGGCTGTGTAAATAAAAATCTCTTAGTTGATCCATAGAAGTCTTGTTTTTTTAGGTAACTACTCCACAAATGATTTTTCGTGAATAAAGAGCAATTAAAAGTTCAGCCATCTTACCTAAGAAATACTCTTACAAGTTGAAACATCTGGTGCTCCAAGTACTTAAGGCACCAGTCACATGTGCAGACATGCGTCTCTTCCACCTAATAGTCACATAATGGAAAACAATAGATTTCTTTGGTCATGTGGGTAACCTCAGGCTCTCTAAACCCAGCATAAAATAAGAATTTGAAATTACATAACCTCACAATTATAGAACGAACTTTTATACCCAAGGGAGAGAGATTGATTATCTGTGAGAAGGAAAAAGTTTTTCCACGAATGCCTGTCAGTGGAAGACCTCAGGAGCAAAGAAATTATTTGTAGTACTATAAACAGAACTTATGATTCAGGTTTCACTTCCACATGGAAACAGTCAGTTAACTGCCAAGCAAAGACAATTGCTGTACAAGCATTCACTTTCTTTGTACCACTATGAGATGAAATGCCCCAATGCATTCATAATGTCTTTGACTAAGGAAGATAGTTCTAATAAGGAGAATGCATCCTTGAACCAAGGGCCATGTTGAGGTCTTCAATTCCATTGTTTTTGTTCATCAGAGATGGAGACATCTCAAACCCAAACTCTTTTGGTTGAAGAAGAACATGCATTGTATTCTAACCATGTTGGCCAGATATAAGTTTTGGGCTTCAGATAGGGGTAAGCACCTGACCAGCATTTACTAGTATTTATTTTTCTTGGGGCTTTCCTATAAACAGGTGGCTTCTTTTAGCAAAAGTGCACTGGATATAAAAATCGCAAGGCTGTTTTATGTCTCCCAATAGAAATAGCGTTTTCAAGATCAAAAGCTTTTTCTGCAAGCAGAAATTGTAATTGCAACCTAGCACCCATTATTTCCTGGGGTTTTAGGAATAAGGTGATTTGTAACCTTCACTATTTTTCTGCAATCCTATCCTCACTTCACATTCAAATGTTATAAATGGACATTTTAGGCACTGATCTGTTTGTGGAGGCAGATACCTTAGTCACAGAAACATTGTTCATCCTTCGATCGTCTGGCCAGCCATGCTTGCTTTATGCTTCTTCAGGATGGGAAATCATTTTTATGAAGGAAGAAGACTATTGTCTTTGAACAATATCTTTTGTTGCCCAGAGATTCTGGGATATGTAACTTAGCAACAGCAGATTTGTGCTGTATATCTCCTAGTCTATCAGTAAGTATTCGTTAGGCTTTTAAATTAATTCAGCCTACATTTTGCCCTTTCCACACATGTTTGCCAATTACATGAGGGTCAATTCTCATTGAATCACACAGGCTGTTAGCAAATAGGGATCTACTTTAGATTTTATTAAATCCTGAAATGAACCATGCAAAGTCAGACAGATTGATTGATTGATTATTACTATCAAGTTGTTTTTGAATCCTAGCAACTACATGGATAGACTTTCTCCAGGGTGATTTATCCTGTTCATCCATCATCGCTTTAACAGAGTCCGTCCACCTTGTTGCTGGTCATTCTCTTCTTCCCTTGCCTTCTGCCTTTACCTGTATTAAATTCTTTTCCAGAGAACTAGGAATTCTTTTCAAAAACGCACAAATGTGAATCTGAATCCCCCTAAAGTATTGTTAATGATTCAGAATATGTAAAATAAGAGAGAAAGGGATTGCTTTTATTCTCTCTTTATTTTATTCACCTGATAGGTCTTTAGCTGTCCTGGTGAACCAGGCTAGAAATTGCAAGGGATATATAGCCTCCAAAACTCTTTATATTGGGAAAAACATCATAATTAGATAAGGAGAAAGAGTTTTGTTACTGATGGATCTACTTTCTAACTATAGTAAATGGTTTAACAAAACTTCCAGCAGTTCTGCTTAAGAAGGTTGCATGTTACATTAGTTTCCAGCGAATATATATATATATATATTGATCAGCTCATAATACTTATATATATATGTGTGTGTGTGTGTTTTCGTAGATTTTCACGGGTGTAGGTATGCTGGCATTGCTGGCTTCGGGGATTTTCCCGTGTATATAGCATGGAGATGTTATTGCAACGTTTCGACAAGATCTCACTTGTCATCATCATTCAGACAGAAGCCTGCCTGATGATGACAAGTGAGATCTTGTCGAAATGTTGCAATAACATCTCCATGCTATATACACGGGAAAATCCCCGAAGCCAGCAATGCCAGCATACCTACACCCGTGAAAATCTATGAAAACATATATATATATATAAGTATTATGAGCTGATCAATAAATAAATCAGAGAGACTAGGATATATCTATTTCGAGCTTTTTCGAGTCTCTGGTGATGAGCCGAAAGGCAGAAAAGGAAACAGTATGTCTCTTCCCTTAATTGGGGCTCTAACAGGGTGTTGTGAAACAATTATATATATTATATATATATAATTGTTTCACAACACCCTGTTAGAGTCCCAATTAAGGGAGGAAGCATACTGTTTCCTTTTCTGCCTTTCGGCTCATCACCGGAGACCATCTAGACAGATTTATTGATCAGCTCAAAAACGTAACACACACACACACACACACACACACACACATGTTTTTATGAAACTGTGTATTATGACAAATGCTTGTTCATGTTCTTCTGTTTCTACAAGGGTTTGTTCTGTATCCATAGCCTCTTTTCCCTAACTGACAATAGGGACAGTTTAACAGACTGCACCAAAGGTATTGAATAGTGTTTAGTTCACTAGCACCCAAACCAGTTTTTCTAAACTTTTGTTTGCTAATGTTTTTGACCAAGGAATGGGCAGCTGACTCACACTCCATTTGCATTTGAAGATAATAAAAATTAATGAACTGATCTTTCTAAAACCTCTCAGGCTTCTTTTTTGGTGCCATTTATGTGAGAAATGCAGCTTGGGGAAATGCAGCTTGGGGAGAATGGATTTTATAGCACATTCTACAGCAGGGGTAGTCAACCTTTTTATACGTACCACCCACTTTTGTATCTCTGTTAGCAGTAAAATTTTCTAACCGCCCACCAGTTTCAGTGTAATGATGATTTATAAAGTAGGTAAGTCAATTAAATTTAAAAAAGGAAAGTGCTTCAGTATCGGACAAAACCCCTACCGTCCACCATGAAAGCTGGAACGCCCATTAGTGGGCGGTAGGAACCAGGTTGACTACCACTGCTCTACAGTGTACTCTACACTAAGGCATACTCCAACATACAGTTTGGAAATGATAGTTATTTCTGCAACTTCCTCTAGAAAGATACATAGTCAATGGTATCAGTCACCAATCTTCTTCTTTACTTCCCCTTTTGAAATATCTTATAAGAAGATGACTTAGCAGCTCTCTGATAATAGAAATGGTATCTACTGTCTTACATTCAGAAAACCAGCTATTGCATGATGTGCTCATATACATCCATGGTAACTTCATACTGGTAGTCTTTGACTTACGACCACATTTGAGTCCAAAATTTCTGTTGTTAAGTGAAACATTTGTTACGTGAGTTTTTACCCCATTTTATGACCTTTCTTTCCACAGTGAATCACTGCAATTGATGTTAATAATCCAGTTGTTAAGTGAATCTCGCTTCCCCATTGACTTTGTTGTGAGAAGGTCGCAAAAGGTGATCACACGACCTTGGGATGCAGCAATGGTCATAAATATGAACCAGTTGCCAAACATCTGAATTTTGATCACACAATCATGGGGATGCTGCAAAGGTTGTAACTGTGAAAAAAGGTCAAAAGTCACTTTTTTCAGTGCCGTTGTAACTTTGAACAATCACTAAATGAACTGTTGTAAGTTGAGGACTATGTATGTTTGTTTGTCTATGTTTCTTCTGTTTACACCTGAATTTATCTGAATTTCTACAGCTCTATCCGAGTACACAGTTCAGATTTTACAGCTGTCTGGAATCCTATGAGTTAGTGATAGAAAATAAATCCCTGTCTTGTCCAATTAAATAACTGCTAAACATGTGAGCATAAGAATGCAGGAAGGCAATGTAGAATAGAGAAATATAAACGCTAAATAAGTAAGCTGATACAGAAGGCTGTAAAACTATTTTATATTGTTATGTATTTTGTTTTTTCTGTATGTGTTGGGTTTTTTTTTCTTTTCTGTTTTTAAAAGTTAAAGTGCTTAATAAAAAATATTTTTAAAAAAAAGAATGCAGGGAGCAAAACAGTGGTGGGTTTCAATTTATTTTGCTACCAGTTCACTTGTGTGATGCTTCTGCACATGCACAGAAGCATCTGGGCGGGTGGGCGGAGCCTCCCACTGCTGCCAATACTGGTTTGCCTGATCTGAGGCGAACCATCAGAAACCCACCTCTGAAGCAAAGATCCTATATATTTCATCCTTATGTGTTATATACTACTATATACTACTGGAAATAATTTCTCAGAATATACTATGGTTTACAATTTAGCTCAAGCAGCTAAACCTATCTTTTCCACAATGTGAAGCATGATACGAAATACAATCAATTTCCAATACCCAATTTTGATGAATAACATGGCATATATTAATCTTTTGTGGGTTTTTCCCCCCTTAGGCAGAGAAAGCGGAAGGCTTCCTCAACCTTCCCAACTTCACAGTGGATCAAGCAACAGAATGCAAGAAAAAACAGTAAGTCTAGCATTCTGCTTTGGTCTTTGGGAAAGTTACAAATTATTTTGAAGTTACAGCGAATTAAGAAGAATAAAGCAGAATAAAGCGGGGATTGAACATTGCTTAAATAGTAATCCACGCAAAGGCACGATATTGCTTTATTCTGGAAAAAAGAGAGCACAATATTGATTTTCAAAAAGTTTGTATTTCATTACAATTATTAGAACTTACATATAAGATTTTTCTAGGTTAGGGGCTGTTTTCAACTCTTGACACAGTATAGATTTAAGCTGAAATATGAGATTGATATTGCCCAAATCACCTTGAGAGCAGGATCTTCTTAACTCCCTTGAATTACCTGGACATTTTTGCCCCCCTGATTGTGATAGTCATCTGGAATACCACATGGAACTAGGTTTAAGGGATATTTCACTGTATTGAACTTCTTCTGATTCTTTCATTCAGCCTAACTTTTAGAAAGTCTAATATTTTCCCATATATTTTAATTTGTTTTGGAAGCGCGATGAAGATCACACATCCACAAATCAAGACATTCTATTTTGCAGCAGAAAATGCACACGAAATGAATACGTAAGTAAAAATAAACACCCAACTTCAGTTTCTTTCAGTGGATTGATTTCATTGTTTTGATTATTATTTCTATATAGACCAAAGTGTCAGTTCAATGATTCTTGTTAAGGTGGTGGGCTAGAAACCAGGAGACTGTGAGTTCTAGTCCCACTTTAGGCTTGAAAACTAACTGGGTTTAGGTTTAGGTTTAGGTTTAGGTTTATTGGTTTTTTATACTGCCCTACTCCCGAAGGACTCACGGCGGTGTACAGCCAAAATAAAAACAAATATATAAAAATTAAAAACCTTTTAAAAGACATAATTAAAAGACATAATTAAAATATTGGCCAAAACATGGAAAAAACCCAAAGTAACCCTAATAAAAATAATACAAATTTAAATTTAAAAATTTAAATTTAAAATTTAAATTTTTTTTAAATGACTTTGGGCCAGGCACTTTTTCTCTCAGTCCAACTTGCCTCACAGGACTGTTGTGACCAAAATAGGGTGAGGAAGGAGTATTTTGTATGTTCACTGTGTGGAGTTACTTATAAAGTAATCAAGGCAGGAATCCCCAAAGAAGACTGTGGAAAATCTGTTAAGAAAACTGTACAATTATATCTCTGATGCCACCAGGAGTTGGTTGAGGCCATTTTTGCCTGGAATACAGCTGGCGGAGGGATTCCTGCTTAAAGAATGTTGTGTTCTAAAAACAACTATCTGTGCAACTGAGAAACTGAATGTAACCTATACTTGAAGGTTTGTTTTGAGATATACAGCAGTGGAAGCGCAAATAAATATCTTCAATTATTTCCATTTGAGTGAAGCTCTTTAATAGGGATTATGTCTGCTTGGTAGGTTTGATTCAGTTTACTTTAATACATACTCTGGTAAATTATCAGTTTACATGAACACATATTAGTCTACACTGTTCTAAGACAGACTTGATATGGCATCATTCAAGGTTGATTCAGCCTTCCATCCTTCTGAGGTCGGTAAAATGAGGACCCAGATTGTTGGGAGCAATATGCTGACTCTGAAAAACCTCTTTGTTGTGGCCCACTGGTAGCCAGTGGAGCTGGCAGCAGAGTCAGACAGTGAAGAGGTTGGGGAGGAACATGAGCCAGTTCTGGGGGTTGAGGAAAGCTCAGACGAAGGGGCTGCATCAGAGGCATAGAGGGAGTTAGATAGCAGTGAGGCAGAAGAACAGCTGGAGCCTGTTCCCAGTGTGCGCATGCGCAGAGCTGCCAGAAGACAATAACAACAAAGAAAGCAGGGTCAACTTAGGAGTAAAGCCACACCTTATAATAATAATAATAATAATAATAAATTTAATTTGTTGACCGCTCCCTCTCCCTGAAGGGACTCGGAGCGATGCACAGGGCAAATAAAACAATAAATATACACACATAATAAAAACAGATTAAATGATATCCCTGCGCTAAAAATTCCCAGTTAAAAATTACTAAAATCCCTATCTAAAATTATTAACAACCCCATAGAAGGGAGACTACCCTAGGCCGGCCAAGCAGAACAGATATGTTTTTAGTTTTAGACGGAAGGAGCGGAGGTCCGTGGTAGTTCTAATGTCGGGGGGAAGGTCATTCCAGAGGGCTGGGCCTGCCACAGAGAGAGCCCTTCCCCTGGGCGTCGCCCGCTGACAAAGTCTAGTGGACGGCACCCGGAGAAGTCCCTCTCTGTGTGAGCGAATAGGCCGTGTGGATGTATGAGGCAGGATCCGATCCCGCAAATAGCTAGGTCCCAAGCCATGGAGTGCTTTAAAGATGATAACTAGAACCTTGAAGCGCACCCGGAAGATGACAGGCAGCCAGTGCAGCTCGCGCAAGAGCGGTGTTACATGGGTAAACCTTGAGGTTCCCATAATTGCTCGCGCGGCTGCATTCTGGACTAGCTGAAGTCTCCTTGGAGGTGATTGGTCCCTCTCATAGGAAACAAAAGAGGAATGAACGGGGAGTGGGCTTTTTCAGGAAACAATCCGTTCATTTGGTTGGTTCAAGATTGGCAAGTTCTGTGTGTGACTTTAAGAAACTTTGTGCCACGTTTGCCTTGCCCTCCATTTGGAAACTAGCTATTTGGCAGCACTCCAAATGAGATAAGGTGTGTGTGTATAAACATTCCTCTGAAAGATGCTTATAAAATCATGACGGAAGGGAATTCAGTCGTGCAAATAAAAGAGATTTTGCAAGGACCAAGACTTTGCTTCGTGCTTTCTAAGGAAGCCTGAGTCAGAACACTCTTAGAGAGGGGTGTATAAGTCTATTGCTATTGTTATTCTATTCAAATGTATCTCCATTTTAAATTTCAGATGGCTAAATAAATTAGGCGTGGCAGTCGTAGACCAACAGGCTAATAAAAAAAATGAAGAAGGTAAGTTCAGATGTCAACTTTTTACAAGGAATCTCATTGTGCTTTGTATATGAAGATCACTTTTTTGGGGCGAAAACCAATAGGGAATTTAAATATTTGATTAGACCAAAATGAATCCTTAGTATTGAACAACATTTTGCAGGATAGGGACAGGATTAGTTCTGGGGTATGGGAGGACTTGGTTCAGTATGCATTCTTAAACCATCTGACTTCATTTCTATTTGTACCAACAGAAATAGTATAGCAGTTACCTTCAGTTTTCATGCTGGGATATCAGCTAAAAATGCACAAAAACATACATGAGCATGCACATTTTAGATTTAAATGTGTGCAAACATTCATTAATAGGATCAAGTGAGTACAAAATGCTCATTTAAGGTGAAATGTATCAGACTGCATATTTTATGGGCAAATGCCCTAAAATTATATGAATGGTTGTGTAATGTTCTTTTTTAAATCACAGAGTGAGGTCTTTAGAAGTGCACAGAGCAGATTCAGCAATGAAAAGGCTTTAAATGTTAGGCTGTTTCAAAATATATCAGTTTCTTCATTCCTATTCAAGGCTTTTGCCATTGCGCCAATTCAATTAATCTGTGTAGAAGATGCCCAAAACACTGGGTGTCTTGTGGCTACAAACTATTGCTGAATCAAACTTCTTAATAGCCCCAGCCAATAAACCTAATGAAGAGGGATGTTTGACTTGGAGTCGTAAAATCCCTAAGATATGAAATCTATATAAAGGCTTTATATATAGCTTTTATATAAGGCTTACACGAACCTTTATGTAAGCCTTTTTCTCTCCTCAAGTAGTAGTACAGATATGAAACAGACTGATAATTGATTTAAGGATAGGCTGCAACAATTACAAACACAGTTTTGTGTACATACCAATGGCTTACTTGCAACACATTTAATTTAACTGCTGAATTAATATTCTGGGTTCACACAATACATTGCACCATCAACTAACCAATCACAGCAACTTTAAAATTAGCTAAGTTTTTTCATTGTGCAAATCAGTCACAGATTTGTAAGTGACCTAAGTGGTTTCTTGCTACAAGAGGCTTCATAAATCTATTCTATTCTATTCTATTCTATTCTATTCTATTCTATTCTATTCTATTCTATTCTATTCTATTCTATTCTATTCCATTCCATTCCATTCCATTCCATTCCATTCCACTCCACCTTCTCTTCTCTTCTCTTCTCCTCCCCCCTCCCCTCCCCTCCTCTATATTCTATTCTATTCTATCCCTATCCCTATCCCTATCCCTATCCCTATCCCTATCCCTATCCCTATCCCTATCCCTATCCCTATCCCTATTTTAAATGTGAGCAAGAAAAAACAAGAAGTTGCTCTTCAAGAAAGTTGTTTGCATTCAAAATTCCCTTTCTGAATGATAGGGTCAGAAATCAATATGTTCTGCTTTCAATTAAAGTAATCATGAAAATGTGCTTTATTTTACAGAGCATTAAATAGAATGTCTTCCACATTTTTAATGGTTGCAATCTTGTTTCAGAATGCTATAGTGAAAGTGAGCATGAAGATCCAGAAATAAATGCAGAGACACCACCCCCTCCATATTCAGATCAGTTGCTGCTGTCTGATTTGGTATGAATTATAGTAATTAACTTGCTTCCATTTGCTAAATGGCTTGTCCAAATGTCTCCCTGTATACTTTAAAAAATAGCTTCCAAGATAGGCAATCCGTAGAAAGGGTTGTGAATTGTTTATTCTGTTTAAAGTCACATGACAAAAGAAATGTTAAGCAAATTACTAGGGTTTTTTTGGTTTCTTTTAAAGAATCATTTATTTTAAACATTTTATAATACCAGTCATATAATCCTCTCCAGGCAGTTTATAATTTCAAAATGCATAAAGAATTCAAGAGGATGGCCAGGATGGTATAATCAAAGCACTATGCAAAGGTGGACTTTTGATCAAACATCAAGGGATGCAACCTAATGGCTTAAAAAAAAACCTTACACAGTGGGATGCAAGGAAATGACTGTAAAGGTTTAAAGGACCATCACACAAGCACACCATGGTCCTCTTGCCTTACAACGGTTTGATTTGTTTATCGAAGAATTAAAAGACAAAAAAAAAAGGCCACATGCACATCATGGATTTTATGGACTGCAATGCCCTTGGTCCTAATGGGTTACCTTCTCTCTTACCCCAGTCCAGAATACCGCTCCCCACTGAATTCCCTTTCACAAAGGTGCTGATTTTGCTTTGCTTTCCCCTTCTCGCAATAATAAGGACCATTGTGGTTGTTTTTCTGTTGTGCTTGAGTGTCCCTGCTGGTCTTCCCTTGAGTTGATCCTTAGAGGAGTATTTAAGAGCACCATTAGGAAAGGTAGCTCTCTTTTTCTATTCTCCTTTCACCATGTTTTCTTTCCTTGGGAAAGAAAAAGTTAAAAAGAAAACACAAGTAGACACATTAGGAACTGGGAAATGATGCAGCCTGTCCCTCAGAGCATCAGAAAAGAAACATAAAAATGGCATCTTCATTTGAAGAGGAGATTAGGGATGATGGGAGCTAGGAAGGAAGCTAGAGGAAACAATAAAAGGGTAAAGGTAAAGGTTCCCCTCGCACATATGTGCTAGTCATTCCTCACTCTAGGGGGTGGTGCTCATCTCCATTTCAAAGCCAAAGAGCCAGCGCTGTCTGAAGACATTTCTATGGTCACGTGGCTGGCATGACTAGATGCCAAAGGTGCACAAAAAGCTGTTACCTTCCCACCAAAGGTGGTCCCTATTTTTCTACTTGCATTTTTACATGCTTTTGAACTGCTAGGTTGGCAGACGCTGGGACAAGTAACGGGAGCTCACTCGGTTACGTAGCACTAAGTATTCAAACCATCGAACTGCCAACATTTCTTATCGACAAGCTCAGCATCTTAGCTACTATTCTCCAGCTGTCAAGGGAATAAAATAAGATATTTGGGTTGTGCTTCTTCTGGAAGCCAATCAGCATCTACAATGAATTTCTCAACCTCAACAATTTAACGTTGTTTGGACCTCAAGCCCCAGAATTCCCCAGCAAGTATGTTGACTGGGAAATTCTGGGAGTTGAGGTCCCCGTATGTTAAAATTGCTGAAGTTGAGAAATAGTGGGATACATGATAGAACAGTGAGGCTCCATGGAAAGAATATTTTAGCCAGCATTAGTAAGAACTTACCAAAAGAACCGCAGTCAGACAAACTTCTCATTCATGATTTAGAGCAGGGGTCTCCAAGCTTTGCAACTTTAAGTCTGAAGGACTTCGGCTCCCAGACTTCTCCAGCCAGCAAAGCTGGCTGGAGAAGTCTGGGAGCCGAAGTCCTTCAGACTTAAAGTTGCAAAGCTTGGAGACCTCTGATTTAGAGAACAAACCTTACAAAATAGCATCTTCTGGACGATGCGCCTGATTAGTCTAGTTACAGTGAGAGAGAAATGTTGTTTGAAACCTCTATGGTCCCTTTAAAAAAATAAATGTAATGTATCTAAGACAGACTCTTCAAAAGCTTTGAGGATTAAAATGATTTGAGCTGCCTCAGCGTTTATCCTGAATAATGGTTCCACGTAATTCAGACAGCCCAGAGTCTAGCTGTTATCCCCAAACCATGACTTCGAAATATTCACCAGTGCGGTATTTTACATATAATTAATGGCCTTTTTCTGGAGGAATGGAAAGATGCCTGGCCCATACAGGTTTTAGCCTTGTCAAGTTTGCAAATATCAAATAAGGAATTATGGTATTAGAACAGAGGGCCACACAAGGCACAATATTTCCTCCTAATAGTTTTCTGCTGTTTTAGTAAGATAAGGTAATCCTTTCCAACTGCCTCCAACTCACTTCAATTCTGTGGTGAAGAACAGGTGCATATCCGTGCCCACATGCACAGACATGCACCCATACACAAGTGTGCACCCATGCATACATGTACATTTCCTATGCAAGTCCGTGGTAGAAAAAAAATAAATTCAATTATACACATTTTTCTATTTTATGTTGAAAAAGGCCTGAAAAACCTTCCTATAATAATACAATAATACAATCGCAATACCTGGTATAAGGCAGGAAGCCCTATACCATTTCAGGCAAATGGCTATCCAACATCTTCTTAAAGACTTCCAGTGTTGGGGCATTCACAACTTCTGGAGGCAACTTCTGTTCCACTGGTTAATTGTTCTAACTGTCAGGAAAATTCTCCTCAGTTCTAAGTTGCTTCTCTCCTTGATTAGTTTCCACCCATTGCTTCTTGTTATACCAGAGAAAGAGGCTATTGTTGCCTGTTTTTTTAAATCCTGCTGCCTTCTTATACTATTCTGAGAGGTCCTCCAACCTTCAGAACAGATGCAGAAATGTACAGGTGGTCCTCGACTTATGATCACAAATGAACCCAACATACCTGTTGCTAAGTGAAACATTTGTTAAGATGCCCATTTTGCGACCATTCCTGCCACAGTTGTTAAGAGAATCACTGAAATAGTTAAGTCAGTAACACGGTTACTTAGCAATAAATCTGGCTTCCCCGTTGACTTTGCTTGTCCAAAGGTGACAAGAGGTGATCACATGACTCCCTCAGGACACCTCATAAATATGAACCAGTTGCCAAGCTGATTCTGAATTTTGATCACATGACCGCAGGGAGGCTGCAACGGTCATAAGAGTGGGAAATGGTCATAAGTCACTTTTTTTCTAATCCTGTTCTGACTTCAAATAGTCACTAAAAGAACTGAGGACTACCTGTACCAATAAAAAAAAAAATCTTGCCCTTGAGAAGAGCACTTCCTGTGGAAACTCTGGACCTAAACCTGAAAATACTCTCTAAAAATATTGGGTCAGGGTAAAGAATGGTGGCCAACCAATTCTTGAGTAGGTCCCAAACTTGACAAGGGGACATATTGTAGGGAATGAATGTCTTTCTTGGCCAAAGTGTTTTTGAGTCACGCCATACATGTACATGAGGCTGAATATTTTTGTTCATTTTTAAAGGGATGGGGTATTATTGTTCTTTGTTTTTAAAATGTGTTAAGCCTAGCTCAGGGTTAATATTGTAGTTTTCATCTGTCTTCTGCCTCAGAATTGCTGCAAGGGGTGGTTAGTTGAGGCCACAGGCTACAGTTGTCTCCAGAAATATTAGAAGTATGAAATGAGAATAGTCCTAAGTTCTAGACATCTAGCTACTAGTGGTGGGCTGCTGCATGATTGCAAGGGTTCGGACAAACCCTTAGCTCTGAGCACTGGCTGGGCTCAGACTGCCCTCCTGCCCATGTTCTAAACTATCTGTTTATAACTTACTTTCTGGCTCATTGGCTGGCCCAGCTGTGATCCCGCCATCCCTGCTGTTTTCACTGGAGCTGCCTGAGCTGATTAGGAGCCCGTTTGACACTCTGTTTCTCTCCCAAAAGGCACTCACAACCAGCAAACCCTTTGTTAAAGAAAGTACATCCCACCTCTGCTAGATACCCAAGGAGCTGTATGAAAGCGAATTTATTGATTCTTGGTAATAACAGTAATACAACCCTTTCTCTTTTACTTATTTTTACTTTTTCTGGAAAACAGGCCCAGCAAGAGCTTTCCTCAACGTCACATCTTTTAAATGAACTACCACAGTCCTTATCTTCCCCAGAAAGCAGTACGATGAAATCCACAGGCTCCTCTTCTTCCTCACTGTGCAACCTATTGCATTCAGAGAGACAGTCATGGATGGACTTAATTAGCAGCTCTTCTGCTCAAGAAGAAATGGACAATCAACCTCCAGCTGCCTCCGGTGACTCTGCAGACACTGACTGCTGGTTGACAGACTGTAATGAAAGAGTGGAAAGCGGTACCAGCAGATCCAAGGAAAACAGTCCGATTACAGTGAATGAAGACAAATCTTCATTAGGCAAGACCAACGATAACTTAGCTGTACCTGGAAAAATAGCATCGGCAACTCTAAGTAAAGGTGAGTAAAACGGAAAAGCCACCGTATGCATTATTCTAGTATCTCCTCCACTTTTGCATTTAATCCATCTTTTAAATCAAAATTGTCTTACAAAACTAAAAGGTGGTGTGAAAACACAAAACAGTTAGTCCTTGCTTAACAACCGGTCACTCAGAGACATTTGAAATTATGATGGGCATCCCCCCTTACACAAGGTACTTACAAACCAGTTCTGGAGTTCCAAATATGCCCTCCCCCTTAGTCATGTGGGTGGTACTTGGCAAATAGCCTATATTGCCATTTGCCGGAACCCCCAGTTACATGAGCTTGCAGGAGGCCTGGTGGTGCAGTGGTTAGAATGCAGTATTGTAGGCAAACTCAGCCCACAGTCTGGGCTTTGATCCTGTTGGAGATTGACTGTTGCAATTGACTCATCCTTCCATCCTTCCAAGGGTGGAGAACCTAGATCAGTGATGGCGAACATTTTTGGCACCAAGTGCCCAAACCGAAAGGTGTGTGCATGTGTGCGTGCCGGAGTATTGGAAACCAAAAGTCCAGCTGGTCTTTCGGTTTCCAGCACACGTATGTCTGTTTTTTGGCTGTTTTTGTTCCATTTTCTGGGCTGTTTTCTGGACCGTTTTTAGTGCAAAAATAACCTGAAAACGGCCCAGAAAATGGAATGAAAAAGGGCCTGTTTTGGGGCTGTTTTTCAAGTTGTTTTCAGGCCGTTTTCAGTGCACTGGCACCCATGAAGAGCCATTGGTCAGCGTGCATGTGTGCGCTGAAAGCCAAAAGAGCAGCTGCCGATGGTGTGCATGCCCACAGAGAAAGCTCTGTGTGCCCCCTCTAGCATTCGTGCCATATATTCATCATCATGGACCTAGATAGTTGGGAGCAATAATTTAAACTGTCCAGAGAGTGCTGTAAAGCACATGGGGTGGTATACAAGTCTAAGTGCTTTCACTATTACATGATCATGATATTCAGCAGTTTTTGCTGCTTTCTGATTTTCTGGTTTCTGGCCCAAGAACCGCCCATTGTAAAAATGGGTTTCTTTAACAACCACATATTCACTTAATGACCACCAGTAAAAAGATCCTAAAATTGAGTATGGTTACATAGTGACTTGCTTAACAACTCCCACAACCTATATAATTTCAGGCTCAATTGTAGCTGTAAGTTGAGGCCTACCAGCAAAAGAGCTAGCAAATAAAAAATAAAGCATTGGTAAGAATCAAAAATACTTATGCAGGTAGGAAGACAAGATAGGTACTGAAATAAAAATAAGCATTTCCAAGAATGCACATTATTTTGCTGGACAGAAAGTGTTGTTCAAAGCTTCCCAGGAGGTGATTTAATATCTGACTCATCGCAGCTAAAACATTTTTCTCTGGTTGGAAGCAGGCAGCCACCCTATAAAATTGTCTGAACTTTAATGAAATGGAGCCCAATACTCTTGTACTTTCAAAATACAGTTAGTTGTATTGTTTTTCCAATCATTTTGAAAAATAGCCTTCACGTTTATTGCAATTCAGCCGAGATCCAAATCCTTTGGCTTCTGAGTTAAGAAAAGAGTTATACCTATTATCTGGAAAGAAAGGGCTCTCCTTGAATTTTGAGGACCTGACTTTTATTCAGGTCTGGAGCTAAATTGGAATAGCTCTTGATTACTCACCTTTTCCAAGACTTCTGTAGTTGGATGTAGAGATATACTTAAAAGAAGCCAATGACCAAGGGCCATTTCACTTTCGTTTCAGACCAAGATAAAGCTCTAAAACTGCTTTGGCTGCCCAGACTGGCATCCTTAATTGGAGGAGAGATGGGAAGAAAACTAATGTTTGTGTGTAATCCTAGATTTTCTATATTAATACAACTCCCTAGGGATGGTATATATTGGAATTTTCAGCGTGTGTGTGTTTATTTTTCTATTTAGAATAATCACATACGTGTATTCATAACTCCAGTCTATATAAATAAATTGGATTGAGTCAATCCAGATGCTGCTTCTGCCACAGTTTATCAATTCTTAACAACATGCCGGAATTCCTATAGCAATATATTTTCTATACATGCCACATTCTTGATTTAAAAATAACTTGGTTTAGCAGACTTCAAATATAACAGACAAACTTTCCCTCTAGACGTCAAGTCAAAATAATGAATAATTGCAGCATAGACAATTTACATCAGTTATGGCCATTCATGACGAATGTATCCTTTCTGCCTTCTGAATTGTCTGTTTAAACGGAGCGTTTACTGCATTTTTGAACATGAGATAACAGAATCTGTCTATGGGGTATTATATTTAATTGGGAATGTTATTTTAGTTTAACTTAGTTTTAATGGGGATTTTTAGCACAGGTATAGGTTTAATTTGTTTTTAAATGTTTGTATATTTGCTGTTTTTATTCTTCCTGTGCACCGCCCCGAGTCTCTATGGGGAGAGGGAGCGGTCTACAAGTATTAAATATTAATATTATTATATTAATCCTGATAGATCTTTATTCTGTTAGCAAGCTTTAAGTAGTTTCTTACAGAATAGAATCATTTGCATGTTGTCTTCTGAAAGTAAAAAGTGTGAAATGATTTTAGAAGCCTTTCAAGAAGCAGGAAACCAAATGCTAGTATCACAGGCGTTTCACACGCTATTGAATGCTCATTTTCACACACACTACTGAATTTTTAAACTTAAAATTCAAATGTTTGCATGTATTAAAATACGCCCTTCTATTTTTTAAAATTAAATACATGTACTTAATTAAAATAAATAACTAAACAAACACACACACACACACACACACACACACACACACACACACACACTTCTGCTTCCTCCCATATTTGGGGCATACCAGAGTGTTGTGACACAATATATACTTATTCCCCTGGCTCAACTGATCAAGGAGGAGAACCTGTGGCCTAGTGGCAATTACAATTGCCTCACATGTAATACTTCCCAGGTTCAAATCCCAGTAAGGGTATGGATGGTTGATGAGAGCTAAATAGCTTGAAATAGATCTATACTAGTCTCCCTTTATTTATTTATCAGCACAAACGTAACACAAATATAACAAAGGCAACGAAAAAATAGCTTTCTGCCTGGATGGCTTCTAGGGTGAGCCGAAAGACAGAAAAGGGAAGCAGTTCTGCTCCCTCCCATATTTGGGGCATACCAGGGTGTTGTGACTCAATATATACTTATTCCCCTGGCTCAGCTGATCAAGGGGGAGAACCTGTGGCTTAGTGGCAGTTACAACTGCTTAACATGTAATACTTCCCAGGTTCAAATCCCAGTAAGGGTATGGCTAGTTGATGAGAGATAAATAGCTTGAAATAGATCTATACTAGTCTCCCTTTATTTATTTATCAGCACAAACATAACACACACACACACACACACACACACACACACACACACACACACAATCAATACATGCAAACATTTATGTGGCCTCTATTATTTCCTTCTGCGGAAAAAAAATACTGGATAAATGACTAGAGAAAAAAGAGGGTAAATCAGCCTGCCATGATTGACTAGCTATCTTTATTAAAAGAAGAAAACAACAACAAAGCATAAGTTAAAAAAATAGCCAGAATTCCCAGTTGTACATTGTTTGACTGTAAAACTATAAATAAGGATTGGCACATGAATCTTCAATCCAGAGGTTTGCTTCTAATCTAAAAAATAGGTAGACAGAAGCAACAACTAGTCACTGTAATTTTTCTTACATTTGATGGGAGTTTCATATTCTTGGTTTTACCAGGAGGCTATAAAAACTAATAATAACAAAGAGGAAATTGTAGAGCATGAAACAGAACTACAACAGAATGGGCCTTACTTACGTTGTATTGTTCAGCTATGATAGCAATTATACCCTCTTTTCTGAGATATTTATAAACCTCTTGCAGACAATTGCTATGGGGAGGTCCAATGCATTTTATGTCCAATCATTTTTTTTCCTGTATTTTATTGCCTCATTAGAAGATATCTATATTTGGTAGGGAATGGCTATAGGTAATTTTAAAACTTGATTTTCAGAAATTAATGGACACAAACGAGATAGACAGAAGCTTCCAGGTACCCTTGAAATGCAGAAGGATGGGAGTAGTGTTTCAATATATCTAGAATTTAAGAATGGCCCTTCTATCCAAGTGAGATATCAACCTGGTCTTTCATTTAAAAACAAAATTGTGGCCAAAACATTTTCCTAGTGATAAGGGCACTTCCTGAGGGTCTAAAGAAAAAGTGGGAATAAATGAAATCGATCCAAAGTCATCCAATGTCTAGAAATCCTTAGAGAGCCACTAGAAACGCTCAACCCTGATTAAAAGCATGTTGGAATAATTTGTTCTAATATTTTTGCACATTGTCAGTGGGGAATTGGCTGTTTAAATGTCTAGAACCGTGATGTGAAAGTGGCATGTGAAGCCATGTAACCCAGTACGCGCGGCCTTGCCTGTTTGCCTTCTGGGTTTCTGGCACGCGTCATCAGCTGTTCAAGCTCACAGTAGTGCCAAAAACCAGTGTGTGCATGCGCGCCAGCCAGCTGATTGTTGGGTGCCCATGCATGCCAGTACGCAGACGTTTGGCTTCTTCAAAGCACGATCCCTTCGTGCATGTGGTAGTGCTGAAAACGGGCCTGCGCATGCATGCTGGCCAGCTGATCATCGGGTGCACAAACCACTACAATCAGGAAATTTGGCTTTTCCAGAGCATGGTCCTGACAAGCACACACGCGTACGATGTTTCCACACAACCTTTTTGGCACTTGGTGTTGAAAAGTTTCGCCATCACTGGTCTAGAAGAAAGGCATTTCAAAGTACAGAGATCAGAGTCACACTAGATTCCACTAGATTTTGGTGAGATCTTTATAAGAATTCCGGTTGAAAAATAAGGCTTTAATACAGTGATGGCAAACCTATGGCACGGGTGCCACAGGTGGCACGCGGAACCATTTCTTAGGGCACGCGAGGCATTGCCCTGTCAGCTTCAGCACGCTTGTGTGTGCTAGCCAGCTGATTTAGGCCTTCTTTTGAGGCTGTTTTTCGCCCTCTGGAGACTTCAGGGAAGCTCCTGAAGCCTCTGGAGGTGGGGGGGAGGCTGTTTTCATCCTCCCCAGGCTCCTAGAAAGCCTCTGGAGCCTGGGGAGGGCAAAAAAAGTGTGCCAAAAGCAGGGGGTCGCTCACATAGTATTATGGGTGTGGCACACCCACGCACGACCCCCCCTGTGCTCCCCCTGCTTTTGGCACACGAGCCAAAAAAGGTTAGCCATCACTGCTTTAATATATCAATGCCATCTACTCCCTTTTGGAGGATTCTAGAGATCTTTGAAAGAAATTAAGGTGATTGATTATATCAGAGAAAAGACCTTTAAAAAACCCTGGTATACTTCAAATAAAGACAGTGGACCATAAAGTTTCCAAAGATAACTGCCTCCTCAGTTCTTTAACTGTGAACGTTAGACAGATGTTCAGTAAAAGTTGAAATTAACATCATGCAGAGAAATTCTACATTTTTTCCCTACCTATTCTCATTCAAGCTGTGGAGATAACATTTACCTGATTGGCTCTTGCTTAATTAACTCTAGCTCACATTGGATTTTTCCTACAACAAACAGAGTCACATTTAATGAGGTGATTAGTCAGAACAAAATAATAAAATAGCATATTGGCTATTAATCTATAGCAGAGGTTCCCAAACTTGGCAACTTTAAGACTTGTGGACTTCAACTCCCAGAATTCTCCAGAATTCTGTGAGTTGAAGTCCACAAGTCTTAAAGTTGCCAAGTTTGGGAACCTCTGATCTATAGAGATTCTCAGTCATCCAGGTCATATTAGCTATTGTAACAAGCTTTATTTTGCTAGAGTTCAGGCATTTTCTTCAGCTTTGGGCTGAATTTAGCCTTTATTCAAGGACAATTCGGGCGTGTTTATACTTGCATAATTCTATAAAATATATGAAACAGACATATTATGGAGCATTTAATTGCAAATGTTTGCGGTGCACCATTGTATTATAACATTACTGTTAAAAATAAAATAGTAGCTGTGGTACAATCACAGGCCCAGTTATACTGCTAGGTGGAGAAAATGTTCCCTGTAAAGATCCAGACAATTCAATCATAAGTTGTTGGAATAGAGACATCCATCATTAATGTGTCATTTCTGAGATGTATACATTTTGGCTATTGCACCTGAAATCTTGAATCCTGTTTTTAATATTCTTCAACCAGTATGTTCGCAGAACAACTCATGGGTGAGAATGTCAAAATAGTTCATATAGTACTTTTCCCCCTAATTTCCTCCAGAAGGATTCTCTCTCATTCACAAACATGCTTTACTTAAAAATAAATCTAGCTCACCTGTACTCTATCACAGATTCCTCTCTTTTATCTCCTGTGCAGATCACACCAAATGTTCTGTGGATGAAATGGAGAAACTATACAAGTCTTTAGAGCAAGCAAGTTTATCTCCCATTGGGGACCGGCGACCTTCTACTAAGAAAGAGTTGAGAAAGTCCTTTATCAAAAGGAGCAAAAACCCTTCTGTAAATGAGAAACTTCATAAAATCCGAGCTCTGAATAGTACCTTAAAGGTAAAGGTTGATGGTGGAGAGATGTTCTACTGTTTTGGATTTAGAAGGAAAACTTTTGGATGAATGAACAGCTTAATCAGACTAGTGAAAACAGTGATGGTTGCATTCACCTGGTGGACTGCATGTAGTTAATTTTAATTCTGGTTAGTGAATATGCCCATGCATATATGATTATAGCTTAGCTTTTTGTATAAACCCAATTACTTAGTTACTTTATAATGCATTCTATTATTTATATAATGAAAATATAACTATTACGACCAGTAGGATATTTAACAACTGTTAAAAATATTTTTCTCTATTGTAAAATGATTACTTTTTTGAAACAAGGGAACTTATTAGTAATTATGAGAAATAGTTTTTCTTTGAAAAAAAAAGTAGTGGAAAGACCAGGAGACTTGACATTTGAGAGATAGTTTTCTTGGTTTTCTGAATATTGGGTTTGTACACAAGAAGACTTAGAATAGAATAGAATAGAATAGAATGGAATGGAATGGAATGGAATGGAGCGGAGCGGAGCGGAGCGGAGCGGAGCGGAGCGGAGCAGAGCAGAGCAGAGCAGAGCAGAATAGAATAACAGAGTTGGCAGGGACCTTGGAGGTCTTCTAGTCTAATCCCCTGCCTAGGCAGGAAACTCTGCACCACTTCAGACAAATGATTATCCAACATCTTAAAAACTTCCAGTGTTGGAGCACCCACAACTTCTGGAGGCAAGTTGTTCCACTAATTAATTGTTCTAACTGTCAGGAAATTTCTCCTCAGTTCTATTGCTTCTTGTTCTACCTCAGGTGCTTTGGAGAATAGTTTGACTCCTCTTCTTTGTGGCAACCCCTGAGATATTGGGACACTGCTATTATGTCTTCCCTAATCCTTTTTGGATTATTTATCTGTCCCAAGGTCTACGTCTAGTAACTTGTTTTTTTCTTTTTGTGTTGACTAGTGCAAAGAACATGATTTGGCCATGATAAACCAGGTGCTGGAGGATCATAAGCTAACAGCCACAAAGTATAGAGAGTGGAAGAATACAAACTCCATTTTGATTCAAGATTTCTATCAGCCACCAGACACTATGTCTACAACTGAAGGAGACAACGCAGAATCAGAAATGACCCCATAATCATCTTTCGTTGGATGAATAGTATTCACTGGAAATACTATCTGAGGATAGTGAACTTTCCATCACTCACCTCTCCAGTCATTCAGTTTGAACTGCCACATCTTCAGGATTTGCTTCCATAGGTACTCATACTTTCTGTACTGGAACAGAACAGGCCTGGATTAACCAATAAGAAAAAATAAGCACATGCTTAGGGTACCAAGGAAAAGGGGGCACCATAGAGGGTTTTTTCCCCTAACAATCATGTCTTTAATTCTTTCACTGCCACACTCAACTTTAGTTTTCAGCACTTACTAAGTCTTAATGTCTTGTCAACTAAGCAATGGAGATGTTGAGGAGCAGTATTATTAGAGTATTATTATTATCAGGTTTAGAGCCTCAATTGATCTTAATGTGGCCCTGGAACACCGAGACTGCTGTCCAGAGCATGACTTCCCCTTTCCATATTCCATGAAGATAGGAAAAATGTTACAGTTCTAAGAAGAACTTTTATCTGGTGGGTGAGAATTGGGATTACCTTTTGTAAAATCAGCCAACTTTACAATAAGAATAATATTTCAGGAAATATGTTTCTCAGTGTTCTGAATGTAGGCTACATACCAGTGGTGGGTTTCTGCAGGCTCGCACCTACTCGCGAGAGCCGGTTGGTGAAATTTAGAGAACCGGTGAGAGGGGGTTCCACCGGCGTACCTGGAAGTAAATCTGGCCCGCCGCTGCCAGTGACCCAACCAGAAGGAAAGGAAAGGAAAGGAAGGAAGAAATGAAAGAAAGAAAGAAAGAAAGAAAGAAGAAAGGAAGGAAGGAAGGAAGGAAGGAAAGAAAGAAAGAAAGAATGAATTTATCATCACAATTAAGTCCAAAATTTTGGTTGCTAAGCAAGAGTGTTGTTAAATGAGTTTCACCGCATTTTAAAAGGTGGCCACTCCCACCCTGTCACATGACTGTCAAACCACGCCCACAAAATAGGTCACACCTACAGAGTAGATTCTAAAAAAATTTGAAACCCACCACTGCTACATACACAAGAAGACTTGGGCCATTTTAAATTTGAGAGAGAAGCAGAACACTTCAGGTTGGGGGGAAAAACTACCAGGGTAAGAATTATACAAAATGCACTATTTTGCCACAGCTCGTCAATATTTTAATTGTTTCTGCTGATGGATGGTTTTTAGTCACAGAGGAAATGAATAAAAGAAGGTTGGTGTTTGTATTCTATATAACCTTCTCATGATCCATTCAAAGGACACAGTTGCAGCCATAATAGCTTCAGGTTTATGAAAAAAAAATCATGCCTGCAAAGTTGTGTTTGAATTGGTTTTTATGAGCAAATAAATTCATTGGGCAAAATGTATGTGTCCGTCTTTCCTTAATGTTTTATGGAGCGTAAATCAATAAACAATATAAACCACAGACATATAAGCTTTGCTTCTGCTTTTGGTGAAAAGGTAGCTATTTTTTCAGTCTCACTTAGTCATATGTGGCTGATCTCAAAAAGCTAAGTCAAACCTAAATTGTCCTTGGATAGAAGATCACAAAGAAAGTCAAGTGATATAAATCAGTAAAAAATCAGCCCGCAGATAAGCAATGGCAGGTTTTCTGCAGGTTTTGTAGATTTTTTAATCGCTGCTGCTTATTTGTAAAATGACTTTGGGATGATACCGTGTGAGACAACATATACGTGCCAAGGCTTGTATTTGTTCCCATGAAAACTACTTAGATATAGCAATAGAATATAGACTTATATATCACTTCATAGTGCTTTACAGCAGTTTACAGAATCTGCATGTTGCCCCCAACAATCTGGGTTCTCATTTTATCCACCTTGGAAGGATGAAAGGCTGAGTCAACCTTGTGCCGGTGAGACTCGAACTACTGGCAGTGGGCAGAATTAGCCTGCAATACTGGATTCTAACAACTATGCCACCACGATTCTTAAGTCCTAGTACATATGACAGGCATGTTTTAACTCCTTTGAATTTGAATCCTTTCCAATTTGCAAGCATACATATATCTTTAGTACATGTATTAGCTGGATGAAATAGAACCAAGTCAACAGTCCATCTAAACAAAGCCTAGTACTTCAATATTGCCTTTTTTTCTTTCAGGGAGTCCCTATAAAAATGCACACAATTGGTCACTCAGCTTCCTTTCTGGTCCCAGTCTCCTGTTTGAAATTAGTCCTAATTTTGACATGCACAAATGGTTAAATCATGAACTGGCCACTGATCAAGGAAAAGCAATATGTTCATTGGGTGAAAAGGTCCTATTGCTTTTGGAAAATTAGAGCACACGGTTATATATTTTTTAGCTTCAATGTTTGGTTTGAAGTGAAGTAATTCCAGTGAAAATCCTCTATCACCACTACAACCCCATCAAGCCCCCAACTCAATTTGTTCAAATGCTTCAACTTATAGCTTCAACATATGTTTCATGGTTGCATGTGTCTTCCCCCTTCCTGGATTAGTGAGATGATATCATCTGCACTGCAGTTTTGCCTTGAGCAGAATAATACTTTGATATTAAATTTGTAAATGAATAGTATGTGTCAACTCAGCCAAATCATGAGATAGGAAATAGCATGGTTTGTTTACAAGGCAGAAGGAGCTGGTCTTGTGAAGACAGAAATATTTACTTATTAATCACATTTATGTAGCAGAGAGTTTAATCGATTTTACACCAAGTAGAGCAGGGGTCTCCAACCTTTGCAACTTTAAGTCTGAAGGACTTCAGCTCCCAGAATTCTCCAGCCAACAAAGCTGGCTGGAGAATTCTGGGAGCTGAAGTCCTTCAGACTTAAAGTTGCAAAGGTTGGAGACCCCTGAAGTAGAGGATTGCCTTCCCCAACCTTTTGTCTGCCAAAATTCCTGATAAGTCTCTTAAAGTCATGTGTGAATGGGTACCCATAAAAAAACCGAGTTGTCTACTGTTTTGAACAGTTATTAAAAACCCTTGTAATTATGGTATGCGTCTTTATAGGACAGGTGAACTTTTTAACAACAGGAAGAGGGTTCTGTGGTTTCTACTATTGTGGCATGAATCTGCCTTAAGAGAGAGAAAGAAAACCAGTTAAACAAAAATTAAATTAAAAAATGGTTCTGTATTGGCCAACCTAATGACCATATTCAGAATGCTAAGAGTTGAGTTGAATTGTTAGCCCTGTATTGGTTGCAGTACCTGCTGCTGCCCAGAAAGTTAACCATTGTGGCCAAGCTGGAAATTAAGGGAATGCTTGTGCAGAATGGCTGCAGGTTCAAATGTTTAAGCATGTAGGGTGAGATTTATCCATCACCTTGCATATAACAGTGTCCAATGGTGGCCTGTTTCCTAGGGCCCAATATTCTGTCAACAATAGTGTGGAAGAAAAGTTACTAATAGCTTCCATTTCTGTTACTCTGCACATTAAATGTGAAATGAAATGTTAAAGTATTTTAAACTGAGCACTAGTTACATGTGGCCTGATCTTGAGTGATGACTGCAACCTGCAGTATACGAGTCTAAAAAGGATGGACTCAACAAGTTTAACTGCTTTTAAAGTGCAAATGCAGCAAATATCTACCTAAAGCAAAGTCACAGAAAAATACTTGCTTTGAAACTAGCGTTTGCTAAAAGATTGATCATGTGTCAATCCTTTGTAGGATTATAGAATTACAGTCCCCAGAGTACATGATTAATAGATATGGAATTATTTCTTTCTTATCATAACTTCAATGTAGCCTGAATTCATCACCATTTTGGATGAACGATGTAATAATATCTATGGTAGAAAAAAATAAATCCCCACCTTTAAAAAATACTCCGGCAAATTTTCTTTTTCAGAAGAAAAAACATGTATTTACCAACATCACCATTTCCTCCATCTCATTTCCAGGTTATTCAAGGAAAGAATCTAATTTATTTATTTCAAACTAAGCCACATATAAGCTTCTGGTGCATGAAAGTGCTCTGAAACTGATATGGTACATGAGTGCAACCTTGTGGCTTTTCAGGGTGTTACAAACACTAATTACTGTATTTTCTTACTGTATTCATTTTTTTGAAATTTGAATAGTATTTAGTCACTTGAAGATGCTAATACCATACTTTGGTTAGATCTGCAAACATTTTGAGGTCTATCTTTTTTATCATATCTCTCTCTCTCTCTCTCTCTCTCTCTCTCCCCTCTCTCTCTCCCTCTCTCTCTCTCATCTCTCATCTATCTACCATCATATACCAAAGGAAAGAGATATATGTATTTAGTAGGAAAATAAAAAGAAATTTAGCTGTAAGGCACTCTGCTTAAAGAAAGCAGGATCCACTATAAAGAAAAAAAAATTCAAGAAAAAAAAGAAAACTGGCTATAAACAATTGGAAAGAGAAAGTAAATAAAAACATTGGATTTTGCTTCAGTACAAAATCATTCTATTCTTTGTTTAAAGCCATAAGTTCATATCCATCAGTACATGCAACAGTTAGACCACAATTTTTCATGCTTAGGCAATGTCAGGGGTGGGCTTCAAAAATTTCAGCAACGGGTTCTCTTCCTGGTTGCTGGAAGGGCGTGGCCAGGAGGCTTTCTTCGAGCCTCTGGGAGGGCAAACGGAAGGGCCTATTTTTCCCCTTCCATGAGCCTCTGTGTGGACCCTGCACTTGCCTCGCATCAAAAACAGGCCGCTTGGAGACTCCTGGAAGGGGAGAGGTGAGGTGGGAGGAGCTGATGGATGGGGCCAGCCAGGGGTGGGATTTGAAGGTTCTCTGAAATGGCCATAGCATTAGCTACTGATTCTCCCAAACCTGGGAGAACCCGTAGCAGCCCACTCCTGCCATAAATTAGCAGAGGAGCTGGGAGATAGGTAGGCTGATGCTCTGTCTTGCTATGCATTTTGCCCACCGTTCTCAAAAGGCACTTCACTAAAATGGCTTGATTGTAGAGCAGAGGGGAGACCCAGGGACCATAGAAGCCACCAGCAATTTTTGTACCCCCAAAGGCACCCCAAAGCTCCCTGCAGCCCAATGAATGGATAGAGATGCATGTTTTGGTTTTCTGAAAATTGGAGTTTAAGAGGCAAAAATGAGTGCCTTAATCCTTGCAGATATTAACTCCACATCAATCCCAGCAGCCTCCCATTGGAGACAACATTTTTATTCTCTATTTTTAAAATTCTAATCCTCCCCCAAAGAGCAAAAATGTGGCCACACCTATCAAAACTATAGAAGGACAAATCCAATGTGATACACCAAAGGATACGCATAAGGTAGTTATGCCTGGGAATCCCCGTTTTGACATGTTTCTATGTGGGAAAATCCATTCAAAGTGGTTAGGGTCAAGATAAATTGTGAATGAATTTATTTTGAGAGAATACAGCTTCCTTCAATTCAGGAGCTCACCATACAGGGAAATCTCCCCAAAAATGTAACCTTCCCTGACTTTTCATAGAAGTAAGGTAAAGGTAAACGTTCCCCTCACACATATGTGCTAGTCATTCCCGACTCTAGGGGGCGGTGCTCATCTTCATTTCAAAGCCGAAGAGCCACCGCTGTCCGAAGACATCTTCATGGTCGTGTGGCTGGCATGACTAAATGGCGAAGGCACACAGAACACTGTTACCTTCCCACCAAAGGCGGTTCCTATTTTTTCTACTTGCATTTTTACATGCTTTCGAACTGCTAGGTTAGCAGAAGCTGCGACAAGTAACGGGAGCTCACTCTATTACACTAGGGTTTCAAACTGCTGAACTGCCAACCTTCTGATTGACAAGCTCAGCATCTTAGCCACTGAGCCATCACGTCCCCTTTCTTAGAAGTACCCTACTATATAAACATGGGGCTTCCCTTGAAGTGCACTCGAAAGCTACAGTTAGTCCAAAACACAGCCGCGCGGGTGATTATGGGAGCCACCAGATGCTCCCACATAACACCGATCCTGCGCGAGCTGCATTGGCTTCCTGTGGCCTTTCGGGTGCGCTTCAAGGTTTTGACGACCATCTTTAAAGCGCTCCATGGCTCGGGGCCTAGTTATATGTGAGAGCGCCTCTTGCCCCATACATCCCTGAGACCGATACGCTCCCACAGAGAGGGCCTTCTCAGGGTGCCGTTGGCCGGACAATGCCGACTGGCGACACCTAGGGGAAGAGCCTTCTCTGTGGCGGGCCCAGCCCTTTGGAACGACCTACCCCCTGAATTACGCACCATCACCGACCTCCGCCTCTTCCGCCAATGTCTAAAGACATACCTGTTCCAACAAGCCGGCCTAGCCTAACCTCCCACGGGGACTTTTTAGAAAGTTTTAAATTGAGTATTTTTAATATTTGGCTTTTAGCATAGGATAGGACAGTTTAATATATATTTTAAATTATGTATTTATCTTTTGTATTTTGTATGTTTTTAAATTTCCTGTGCACCGCCCTGGGTCCTCTGTGGAGAAGGGCGGGATATAAATATGAATAAACTAAACTAAACTAAACTAAACATCTTGAACCTGGTGCCTCCAGATATGTTGGAATTCAGTGACTATTTTTCCCATTCTATTTATATCTGACTCTTGAAAAATGAAACATGAGTACTGTATATGGTTGATGCAGAGACTACCAAAACTCATGAATGTGTCTTGATCGATAGTTGCTGAAAACATGACTGAGCCTGCAAAACCTACTCTAAGCATTTCACAGCTTAGTAGTTTAGCACTTAGCAGTGTTCTGTTAGCAACCATCATTTCAGCCACACATCTCAGGCAGACCATTATCTAGACTAATGTTTTTCAGACTTGGCAACTTTAAGATGTCATTTCCCAGAATTTCCCAGCCAGCACCTTTCTCAGTTACTTTTGCTATTTAGTGGCTGGGTTTGTCTCTTTAACTAGGTTAGTTTAAAACTTAGTGGCAGCATTCCTATTGCATGCTGTTGCAATGGGTTAGTTTTAGTCTTTGGTAAATTCTTTGAAGATTTGGTATTGAAGAAATGCACATTATGATTTAATACACTGTGCAATCTTGCAAAACAAATGAAAAGCATTGGATGAACCTACCTATAGAACCAATCTATGTTTAGCATCATTTTTTCTTCTTCTGACTGCTATGAGAAATTTATCTACAATATTTCAAATGCCAAATAATGAGGGAGAAAATAGAAGACTGTGTTGATGATTTATCTCCTCCAAATTTTCCAAGGCATTTTGGGCAATTTTCTCAGGAGAGATTGGTAGTTCTTGGAAGAAGAGAGTAAAAAACTGTCTGTCCATGTTTGAAGGCAAAGTTGCCTGCTGCAGTTGTTATGTGATTGCTTCAAATTGTTCTTAATAAATCTTAAATGAAGCTCAGAGAAAATTACTTGCGTGCTGTTCTTATCTATTCCTAATTGCTGGTATGGGGTGATTTGATCCTTTGTTGTTTTGCTTTTCTTTCTTTTCTTTCTTCGAAGGCAGATTTGATCCAAATATTGAAAATGGGTTACCATAATTAAGCAATTTCTGGAAAGGAAGGGTCAGAACATATCAATTGGTTAGGTTAGAGTGAACTGTTTTCAGATGCTGCCCAGATAGCCAGTGACGGTGGAAATACAGGTAGTCCTGACACAACCAAATTTTTGTTGCTAGGTGAGAAATTTGTTAAGTAAATTTTGCGACCTTTCTTGGCATAGATGTTAAGTGAACAATGCAGTTGTGAAATTAGCAATGCAGTTATTAAATGAATCTGGCTTTCCGACTGATTTTGCTTGTCAGAATGTTGCAAAAGATAATCACAACACCCCAAGATACTGCAATAGTCATAAATATGAGTCAGTTGCCAAGCCTCTGACATTTGATCACATGACTATGGGGAAGCTGCAATGGTCATAAGTGTAAAAACAGTCATAAGTCACTTTTTCCAGTGCTGTTGTAACTTCAAATGGTCACTAAATGAACTTTTGTAAGTAAAGAACTACCTGTATGACTTTATGATATCAATTACATCAGTGATAAATTAACAGAAAAGTGATTTCATAATTGTTGAAGCTTGTAAGAGAATGATTTCAGAGAGTCTCCATGCATAAATACATGAGTTTTTATAATTTGATCTCATTTGTTGAACTCACATTTTCACTCAAGATGAGTAGTGCTTGTTCTTCCTACAAACTTTTTCTTTTGCAAATCGGCAGTAAAAATGAAGTGCTAGACATTTTTAAAAGAGAGCAATAAGATTTTCTTTACAGTCAGAACAAAAATACTCTTTTATTTTTTGCTTCCTATGTACATTTTGACAATTTAATTGCAGAAACACTAAACAAGTATAACATATTATTTAAGTACAAATGATCTGTATGATTATTTCTCTTTCTTGTTCCAAAAACTATTGTTATTTTGACTTGAGTATACTTTTGCAAGTTAATTACTCCAGTGGCAATCACACAGAGACAAATGAAAACATTTGCAATGATGTAAAAAACTGGGTATAACACATTGCATGTGTTATATATTATATACATAAAGCTATTTTGAAACAAATTGTTTAATTTCATGCTGCGTCAATATTTTTTTCTACGTATATGTAGAAATGCTTCACTACTTTACATATACAATTACACTCACATTTTTGCACACATTTACATAATGACATTATTTTAGAAGAGTCATAACATATACATGTAATCTTATTCTATTACTTAATTTATACAGATTTTGAAACAGAAGTTTATTATTTAAATATATGGCCTAAAATCAAATTGTATGAATATATTTCTTTAAAAATGAAGTATTGTCATATATTTCATTGCCCAAATGTTAGCACTGTACAGATATTGACAAAAGTATTTACAGAACTGGCTATCACTAGCCACTTTTGATACAAAATGTAAGATTAATGTGAATTACTATTCTTCGCTATTATTCACATGCCATCTGTCTGAAAAAGAATATTACACAATCTGATATCTCTAGTAATATTGGAATTGTACCTGGCTGGGGAAGATGGTTCACACTATTTTTCCACAGGTAACAAAGCAGTTTTGTCTGGTGTTTAAGAGGATATGGACAATCTAGATAGAAACTTCAATTATTATGAAAGGGTGATCTTCTGTTGATATGGATTGTACTTTTAGTGAATGAATGCCTTTTTTCAATATCTCATTGACCTATTTTATCATTGCAGTTAGCTTGTACTCCCTCCCACAAAGAATTAGATGCGAAGAATATTTTCATCAACAAAAAATATTTACAATTGTTTATACCTAAAGGGATTTGTTTCAAACTCCTATATACAAATGCACTTAATATGTTGATAGGTCTTTATCATATATTTGTTTTCCATGCCACACATTATTTTATAGGGTGAGATGGAAGTGGAATTAGCTTGTATTGCATGTAATTTGGTAGAGTATAGTAATCTCTAACCGTTTGTTCCAGAAAGAAGATTGCCAGCTCCAAGACTAAATACCTCTCAAGAGTTTTATTAAAATACTTGCTTCTTAGCTTCCAAAGAATTAGCAATAGAACACCAATCTTTGTTATCTCCCTCAAATCAGCTCTGATAATTAGAATTAATCTGCAACTCTTACCACCTTCATTATCCTCACTCATCTGCTCTCCTCATGTTCAAGAGTCTTTGAGATCTCTCCAGCAATGGTTTCAAAGTTTTATTTCTCTTCTAACAAATTTTCCTGCACAGCTTTTGAACTTTAGGAGTTCTTTGTTAGACTGATGATGCTAGAAGAATCTTTGAAAATTTGTTCATGTTTACCTAGAAAGTTCTGCAATCAAGGTAACACTAAACCTCCAAATATTTCAAGATTCTCCATTATAAATATCAGCAACAGCAAAGGGACTGTCTACCAGATGCATTGTAAGATGTCAAGTAGATCCTCATGTTACGTACTGGCAGTTCTTCGCTTATTCAAACATGATATTACTACCCGTAGTTTACATCCTATTCATTCAAAACCTGCCACATTGGATAGAGAGAAATCTTTGACAAACATATATTAACAAGCACAAAGGATAATATACACCAGGTTTCAAACTGCTTCTATAAACACATCGGTAGAAAACGTGTTCCTATATTTCCTTCTGCTTTGAGCCAAGGGTAAAAAACTACTGTGCTTGCTTCAATGTAATCCTTGTATGCTGAGCATGTTGAGTAATTCCAGTAATGTCATTTAAAATAATCAGCTCTTCCAAGCTTTGAAGATGCTCATCCTATTACAGTTCTTGGGGTTGGGGAAGAAGCCAGGTCTATGGTGCTTTTGAGAAGGCTAGGAGGATAGAGGTTTGCTAAACTTCAAGAGGAAGAATGTTTCACAGGGCAATGCCTAACTCCCTAACTCCCAACAATGGCAATATTTGAAGGAAGGGACTAAGAATAAGCCCATCCTATCAGTTCAGAAGTGGTCCCTTGTTATGCTTTAATTCTGCTTTAATTCTGTCTATTCCTGAAGATCTGTATGAATATAACAGCAGTGCATTTGAAGAATGTCATTTCTTAAGGACAGCTAACATATACCCAATCCAAATCCAAATTTTTGCACATTCTGATAATGTTTATTACTGGAGGCTTTTCTACAGGTTAGAATAAAGAGATCTAGTAAGCGTTGTGGTGGCCTAGAGGTGGAGTTCTCACCTCACAATCAGTCAGGGGACTGTGTGATCGATCCCAGGTAGTGGCAGATATTTCTCTCTCTGGGAGAGTAATTGTCTACTGTGAACTCCACATAGGCATCAGGAAGGGCATCTGGTCTGTAGACGCTTAGCTCCAATCAGTCGCCCTGCCCGCCCCACTGAAGCAAGGGATTGTAGCGTCATTAAAAGAATATAAGAGATGTAGCGTACACTGTTTCAAAGCCCTCAGAACTGAAGATACCCTTCTGCAAATTCAGTTTTGTCATGAATGAACAAACAACTACTTTAGAGCTGCACATACGTAGGTTTTTACGCTTGTTGCTTTCCATTTTCCTAACAGGGTTTCTCAGGTAAAAACACAAAATATTGTGATGCTTGTTTTCTGTGGGGATCTTTCTCGTGTAATAAAGAGATAAGCTTTAATTGATTCTTCCCACTTTCTGTTAAGCAGATGCAGAGAAAGGATCAGCACCATTTACCAGTCAGACCCACAAAGCTCCTTCTTAACAGTCTTGGTTAGACATTTAATGGCAGAAACACTCACAAGGGACAGTTTTTGTGAGTTGCTAAATAACTTAAAGCCTGAGTCTTTCAGTAGATTTAAAGAGTGATAGAAATAAACAATGTCAAGAAAACAAAAGGGCGAAAAGCCATTTTTAAGTTTTAGCAAGTCACTCTGACGCCTTTTAGTTTATCTGTGAGAGTATCATTTGGAGTAAGATATATTTCTTGCCTTGAATCCTGGCTCTGCAGTAGAAATAAAAGTAATCAATAAAACAATGTGCTAATTTATAGAAATACATTATGTATATACATTTACGTTTGGTTATCTCTTCATATGGGGGAACCCTTTATTGCAGGGGTCTCCAACCTTTGCAACTTTAAGTCTGAAGGACTTCAGCTCCCAGACTTCTCCAGCCAGCTTTGCTGGAGTCCTTCAGACTTAAGCCCTTCAGACTTAAAGTTGCAAAGGTTGGAGACCCCTGCTTTATTGTATATGATTAATGTCACAAAATATTAAAAACATTAATGATAGACATATTAACAACAGCTATAGTATTACTAACAATTAGCATACTGCATTCCAAAGACATTATGATTTGAAATGTGGGTCCGAGTATTGCCTGTGTGTTTTGAACACCACACAATAGCAAAGATAACAATGTAATGTATTGATATTTGCCTTTAATTTGATACACTGCACCACTGCAACAGTAGGCATGGTTTACAGGTTGCTGCCATCTGCTTGGCAAATTATATACAATTGAAACTTTCATTATGTTGGTTGGTCCAAAGTGCAGGAGGCAAATCCAAGGAATTTACTGGCCTTAAAGAAGAATGTATGATATCATAATTTGAATTTTCAAATCTTCAATTCTTAAGTTCAGGTTTGAAAAATAAAACAATGGTGAATTTAGCAGATCCTTATTAACCTAGAGATTTCCATTTTTGGAATAGGAGAGACAATTAAAACAATATTCTGATTTCCCCCCCCCCTAAAGCTTGTTACCTGTATGAGTTCTTTTGATCATGAGCTGAAATACTGCTGTTTATTATGCCCAGGATAATTTGTTTTTCTCAGGCATGCATTTGCAAAACAGAATAACTGAGAGAAGATGGTCCTGTCCTCGCACTTATGACTGTCATAGCAGTCCCACGGTCAATGGGAGAAGCTGGATTATCTTAACAACCATGGCATTCACTTAACAAATCATAGCAAAAAAAAATTCATAAAATTGGACATGATTCACTTAACAACTACCTTGCTTAGCAATGAAAATTCTGGTCCCGATTGCAATCGTAAGTCGAGGACTGCATGCATACCTTTGCAGGAAGTCTCTAGTACAAGTAGTCCTTGACCACAATTGTGACCAAAATTTCTGTTAAGTGAGACATTTGTCAAGTCATCCCATTTTACGTCCTTTCTTGCCACAGTTGTTAAGTGAATCACTGCAGTTGTTAAGTTAGTGACACCGTTGTTAAGTGAATCCAGATTTCCTCATCGACTTTGCTCATCCAAAGGTTGCAAAAGGGGATCACGCGGCTTTGGGACACAGCAATGGTCATAAGTATGAACCAGTTGCCAAACATCTGAATTTTGATTAAGTGATAATAGGGATGCAACCAAAGTTGTAATTGTGAAAAATGGTCGTAAGCCACTTTTTTCAGTGACTAAATGAACTGTTGTAAGTTGAGGACTACCTGTAATTGCAGGACCAATAAATATTGGAGAACTGGTAATGAGGCAGCTGCTAGTTCACATAGGTCACATAGCCCAATGCTCTGATTTGATATAAGAAGTTTCTAAATATGCGAAGTTCTAGAACGCTGAAGTAGCAAGCATTCTGTAAGCAAAGACAATCAAAGCATCTCTTCTGTTTTCAGCATATTGAATATATGGCACAATGATATCCAGACTGACTCTGGCCATGCAAGAAGCAACTTGAGGAGTTCTCTAGCTTCCCATCATCATGGTCGGACTGGCACAACCTCCCTAGTGAATCTGGATAAGTCTTTCCATCTTTGTGTATCACCTCAGCCAGGGAACATAAATCGGAAGAATTTGGTAAAACTTCCAGAAGCTACAATTCAGTCAAGACCGTGACTTCAGAATTCATGTCATCTCCAGGAGGAATTCTTGTTTCCAAGCTTGACATCTCCACTTCTAGTCATACCTGCTGGTTAGTCCTGTCCATCGTGTGGGCGCTGGAGGCATGCTCACGGGTGTGCGGGCGGATGCGGGTGGAGTTTTGCTGTTCGATGGTTGAAGTGGTTGGGATACAGAATTCTCTGAAGCATCTTTTGAAGTTTTCATCCAGGAAGGCGTAAAGGATGGGGTTGAGACAACTATTTGTGTAGCCTAATGCAATGCAGAAGTGCCAAGAGATGGTTTGGAAAGTAGTTTCTGGAATGTGGATCAAGGCTTTGATGATGACGTAAATATGGATCGGAGTCCAGCAGACAATGAAAACAGCCACAACCACAAGGACCATCCTGGTGATCCTCCGAAGATTTCTGTCCTTTTCCTTGGAGCCAGAGAGCATTCGGACACTCTTCAGACGTAAAATCATCAATCCATAGCAGACCGTTATGATTAAGATGGGCATGATGAAGGCAAAGATGAAAACACAGATTTTCAGTAGGTTCTCCCAATACCAGGCTGGATGCGAGAACTTAAGCGTGCAATCAATAGATCCTATGGAAATTGAAAGAAAACAGATGAATTTAAGAAAATCAGGGCAATTTCTTTCACTGTTGTTGTCCCTTCACCCCCCTCACAAGCACAAGCAATAAGAAGCAATTGCTTTTACATAACATAACATGAAACCTACTTGCAATCACTACAAAAAGTAGTGATTTACTAATAGCTTCATTAGGCATTCCTCATTAGGCATTTATTGTTTGCAGCCGTCTTTTTTGCTTTCTTTATCTGCTTCTGAACTTTGCCCGCGTTACTGTCCTCCCTTCAGCCTTCGTCATAAATTACAACCAATGAGAGATGGTAGTTTAGACATGTGCATTCACAGACCAGCTTGAGATTCCTTTTTGACCACAGGTATGTTTAGAATTCCCCTCTCTCTATGGCAGTTTGATAGTAGTCATAGAGATGCTTCACAAACTGACACTTTGTTTTGTGAAAACTTAATCCCATTAGAAAAGTGTTCAGACTTTTACCGTCACCATTGGAAGGAAAGGTAACACGAACAGTTTGTATATTCCGAAAACACATCTTTTATGTATGTATGTCTATGTCAGTGTTCCAGAAAACCCCAACTCCAATGAAACTCCAAGGCAGGCATTTTCTCAACGCTTCCATTTATTAGAGTAGGTATACAGGCACATCTGGGAGAACCGAATCTGAGATTTCCGGGTTTCCCTCAGTAAGTCAAAAATCCAAACCCATCCACTGCACCCATCAGTCCATCGCCTTGTCCAATCCCAATCCTTCCCAACTCAAGATATCACTCCGATCACATGACCTTGACTGAAAAGAAGAATGCTATTTTATCTGTAACTACAATCCCTCTATTAAATCCTCCCTCCTACTTTCCAGGCACAAGAATGTGGCGGCGTGGAAGCATCCGATGTTAATATGGCTTCCAATGCTGACAGTATGTATGTATATATGTATGTATGTATGTATTTCATTTACATGGCCACTCATCTCACACTAAAGAGACTCTGGGTGACATGTAACAATTGAATAAAACAGCAGACAAATAAAAACAACCACCATTCTTGATAAAAGTAATTGTTAAAATAAAAGTATTAGTTAAAAAAAAATCTACAAACCAGGCAGAGAGCAAGTATTGCATCCAGTTCCCAAAGACCTTAGGGCAGAACCAGATTTTGAGAAATTTCCTAAATGACAGTAATGTAGGAACAAGCCTTGCATCAAGGGAGAGAATATTTCAGAAAAAGAGTGCCCTTTGAGAGAAGATCCACCTCTGGGACAGTGGTGTGATTCAGCAACTTCGGGCCGGTACGGGTGAACCAGTTGTTAAATTGCTGGATGGCCCTGCCCCTTCCTGCCTACTCCTTGTAGGACTCTCCATGTGCCCCATTTTGGCTCCCAGGTGGAGGCCTACTAGGCCCAAAATGGGGTGCGCACAGAAGAGGGTGAAGCATGTCCCTCCATGGCCCATTTTTGCTCCTGGGAGGGTACAGGAGGGAGAACTGAAGACTTAGAAGCATTTTTAAGGATGCTTGAAAAATCTGATTTTTGCAAAGTTAGTTTGAACTGATATTGTTAGAAGAAAAACAGTTAAAATAGAATCTTCTCTTTAACTTTGAATCTTGGAGACTTCCTGGATATCAATATAGAAATGCTTTATCTTCTTCTACAAAACATTCTTCTACAATGTTTTGTGTGATTTTATTTGCCAGCGTAATATATAATTGTGTTATTTCCTGACGGTCTCCCATTCAAATACTACCAAGCCAAATAATGGCTAGCTTTTAAAAAAAACACCACAGTGTTGTCTAAATGCTGCCATGTAACTGGAGTGAAACGTGATTGCTTTTTTCAAATTTTGTAATGTAGTTCTTTTTTTAAGATGGCCAAATAGGCTTAAAAATTTCCATATGTGAACAGTTACTTATCTATGGCTACATATATAAATAAATAAATGCATATCTATCTACAAGGAAACCCCCCACATGCCTAAAGCACTTGTTATATTAATTTTAAAACTCCGCACACATTAATGCAAGATAGCATGGTTTTATTAATGAATGGATAAATTGAGAGAAGCACAAATAGCCTGGTTTATCTATTAGTATTTCTTAAATATCTGACATTTAGACGGTAATCTTCTATACACTTAGTCCAAAGTAAAGCCTCATTAAACACAATGGAATTTACATCCAATGCTTGAGTAATCCTTTCCACCACTACATTTTGATATATAGTTAAGCACTTGGGAGAATTTCCATTAATCTCAATTGTCTTATTGAGGAAACAGACATGGATAGGCATTTCTTTAAGCAAAAATGCCAAATCTGAGACTTTTTCTAGTGATCAATGCCTATTTTAGGTAATGTTAGAATTTTTGCATATTCTTGAAACTCTTGGTTCTCTTCCCTTCCTTCTTTCTGCTGAGTATCTGGATCTTTCAAACTATACTTCTTGGTCAGGTTGAAGGGTCATTCTGAAATAAATTTTGAGCCTAAGTTGATAGAGAGTTTGGAGGAATGCTTAGGAATACCTTTCTGAGAAGATGGGGAGAGAAAACACCAACATTGAAAAAGAGACTCATCAGCCCAGGAAAAGGTGGGAAGCACAAGAAAACAATTTAAAGTAACTCTGCCTTAAATAGGTGTGCGTCAATCTGGCTTTCAAGGCAGGTAATTTTGAAAATAAGAACCACATGGATTTTTGGAAGTCTCTTTACTGCTAGTAGAGCAAAGTATACAATCATTTAGAAAGAGAGAGACAGAGAGAGAGAGACAGATAGAGAGGGAGGGAGAGGGAGGGAGAGAGAGTCAGACAGAGAGAGAGAGAGAGAGACAGAGAGAGAGAGAGAGAGAGAGAGAGACAGAGAGAGACAGAGAGACAGAGAGAAAGAGAGACAGAGAGACTGTTTCAAAAGACACATTCATTCTTTATTTAAAATCTGATAAACAGTATCATCGCAGACCTGGTACAGTGCCTGCTTCTAATTTAGCAATAGTAATACCATTTAAACTTATATACCACCTCACAGTGCTTTACAGCCCTCTCTAAGTGGTTTACAAAGTCAGTAAATTGCCCCCAACAATCTGAGTCGTCATTTTATCAACCTCGGAAAGATGGAAGGCTGAGTCAATTCCAAGCCAGAGAGGATCGAATCCCAAGCAGTCAGCAGAATTATCCTGCAATCGTGCATTCCAACCACTGAGCCATTACGGCTCTTCCAATTCATTTTGGAAGTACCTTAGGAATTTGTTTTTTCATAAACCTGCCCCAGGCCCACCTATAGACGTTCACCTAAAGAAACTGTTGTGGCTCGCCAATGGAGCTGATGGCAGACTCAGACAGTGAAGAGGTTGTGGAGGAAGATGGGCTAGTTCTGGAGTCTGTGGAAGGATCTGATGAGTGCTCTGCATTGGAGGCAGAGATGGGACCAGGGCTGCCCGACAATTATCAGCTTCCTTCGGAGTCAGAGATAAGTGGGGCAGAGGAACAGCTGGAGCCTGTTTCCGATGTGTGCATGTGCAGAGCTGCTAGGAGAAGGGCACAGTTAAGGAACAAAGGCTGACTTGGGAGTAAAGGCAAAGATGGACAGTGAATGGCCCCTCCCATAAGGAATAAAGAGGAGCGAAAGGGGAGTGGAGTTTGCAGGAGACAATTAGTTCGCTTAATTAGTGTGAAGATTTGTTTGTGTCTCTCAGAGACTCCTTGCCAAGTATTTTCTTATATAGTATTGTGCTTGGAAGATATTGACCTGGCAGCTCTCCAAGCCTGATAAGGTCTATGGTTGTAAATTCATCCTTGAAAGACTGTTTGCCGGGACTTTGCTGGATGTGAATGAGAAGAATTCACATTAGCTTAATAAAAAGGGTTTTTGTTGGGACAAGGATTCTGCTTCATTATTTTGTGAAGCCTAGGTCAGAATAGGAACATTTAGTGTCCATTTGAAGGCAGGAAAAGAAATTCTAACTCACCATTGCTCTCTTTGGTTGTTGCCATCACCATCACTGGAATGCCAATTGCTGAAGAAATAATCCAGTTACAGACATTGACAATCTTGGCATTTCGAGGGGTGCGGAAATCCAAAGCCTTGACCGGGTGGCAAACTGCTATGTAGCGATCCACACTCATGGTGCAGAGGGTGAAAATACTTGTGAACATGTTATAATAATCTATGGATATTACAATCTTACAAATAGTGGTACCAAATGGCCATGTTCCCAGAAGATAATTCACGCTTTGAAAAGGCAGAGTACTTGTTGCTAAGGCATCGGCCAGGGCAAGGTTGAAAATATAAATGTTGGTAGCAGTCTTCATTTTGGTATATCTAAAAAAAAAAAAATCAACAAAGTTGAGACATGAAACTGTGAACAGAGGTCATATGAAATTGCTACAATAGGCTAGTAATTAACCCCATGATGGCGAACCTATGGCACGCATGCCAGAAGTGGCAAGCAGAGTCATCTCTCTGGGCACACAAGCTGTCACCCGTTACTCTTCCAAGCTCCAGTGCACCAGCCAGCTGGTCTTCATACACACGGGAGTGCTGAAAACCAGAAGAGCAGCCACCTGGTGCACATGTGTGCATTGGGAAGATGGTCTTCCGGTTTCTGGCATGCACATGCACACTGGCCAGCTGGTCTTTGCGTGCATATGTGTGCCAGAAACCAGAAGACCAGGTGGCTGGTGCGCATGCGTGCACCAGAAACTGGAAGATTGTCTTCCTGGTGCGCATGCTCTCATTTTGGCACTTGGTGCCAAAAAGGTTCGCCAACACTGAATTAACCCAACTGCAAAAGGCAGAGTTTCCCTTAAGTTAAGCATCTCACTGTGTTTTTGTATAAAGAATCAAGCCTAGTTATGTGCGAGACCGTCTCCTACCTCATACATCCCTTCGACCGATTCGCTTCCATAGAGAGGGCCTTCTCCGGGTGCCGTCGGCCGGGCAATGCCGGTTGGCGACCCCCAGGGGAAGGGCCTTCTCTGTGGCGGGCCCAGCCCTCTGGAACGACCTTCCCCCCGAACTCTGGACCATCACGGACCTCCGCCTCTTCCGCCAGCGGTTGAAGACGCACCTATTCCATCAAGCCGGCCTGGCCTAGCCCTCGGGCCCATTTTATATAGACTGTGTTCTAAATTGGTTGAGGTTTTTAATTAGTGGGATTTGTATTAAACTTTTAGCACAGGGCTTCCTAAATTTAATTAGCTTTTACTGGGGTGTATTTTGTATGGTGTGTTTAATAATTTATTTTATACTTGTTTTTAACTTCCTGTGCACCGCCCTGAGTCCCCTCGGGGGGATAGGTTGCAGTTTATAAATCAAATAAATCAAATCAAATCAAATCAAATCAACAACATGGTTTTTAATTAACACAGAAAGTTTGACAAGAAGGATCTTTCCACCATGTAAATATGCCAGTTCTTTCTCTATCTCAGGGGAAAAAAATTAAAAATGCTTTAATTTTTTTCCTTTGTCTAACGATATCTTAAATACACAGTACTTTAACATTAAATCATCTCTTAAGGCAAAAAAAAAAGTTTTTGTGTCTTGATATTAAAACCCAGATGTTCAATAGGATGTGTAGCAAGCAAAACTAGTATCAAAAGATTATAAAAACTGGTTTATCTCAGCACAGCATTTGCACAAAGAAGTAAGCACATTTATATACAACACCCCCCCCCCCCGTAAAATAATTTATTTAACAATTACAGCAAAGAATAAGAAACTGAATGGCCTATTTCTTACAGTAGAACTGGCTTCATAGCAACACAAGTCTAGGCATAAAGCACCTTAATATAGAAGCACCTTAATATAGGCATATAGAAGCAGGTCTTTACCACATCAGACAGAATAATATTAATACTATATTAAGATGCTTATAATATTAAGCACCTTAATATAGGCATATAGAAGAAGGTCTTTACCACACAAAACAGGATCTGATGCAGACTGTGCAGAAAGGCCTCAAAGAAAATCCAATAAATAGTGGCAGGCTGTAAGATACAAGCAGGAAGACCATAAACTGAATGGTACAACCAGATAGCTGGTATTGTGTGCAGCAGTGTTAGTAAATCTGGTCCCTACCGCCCACTAGTATGCATTCCAGCTTTCATGGTGGGCGGTAGGGGTTTTGTCCAATACTGAAGCACTTTCCTTTTTTAAATTTAATTGACTTCCCTACTTTATCAATCACCATTATTGTAGAACCGGTGGGCGGTTAGAAAAATTTACTACTAACAGAGATACAAAAGTGGGCAGTAGGTATAAAAAGGTTGACTACCCTTGGTGTAAAGGAACATCTGCACAGTGGCTAATCCCTCCCAAGTCCAGATGGAAGATTCTCCAGAAGTTCATGGAGAATAACAAGGCTATGGTGGGCTTCCAGAGACAGGTGCACAGGCAGGCACATTGTGGTAGAAGCAGGGCGTTACCACGCAAGACAAACATTGTGGTAGAAGATAAGGACCAGAAGACAGTGGTGGTGATTGATGTAGTGATGCCAAGTGATTTCTTCTCAGAAAGAAGAAGTATAAGAAGACTAAAGTGGTCCTAGTGAACTCAAAGTTGTGATTCTTAAGTTGGGAGAGTGGGTCCAATAGATCCAAGGATCAACATTAGACCGCTCTGTCCAAAAGATTGCAGTGCTAAGAACAGCTAAGCTACTACAGAAACCTTCAAACTCCCAGGTCTCTTGCAGAGGACATGAGATTGACGAGGGCATATACTGCCCATAGGGATGAGAAGGGTTTGTTTTTATGATTGACATGTATATTTAAATAGACAAACAGAGATAACACCACATTCTACTAGCAAGAAACTTTTAAAATCAATACATATATTCTCCGAGTTAGATTTACATAGGTAAGATATTATTCTAAAATCTAAATATTTATGAAGCCTTCTTTAACAGCATTTTTGTCAGTTTCCTGAGGCTTTCCAATCTAAGAATAAATTTATGGTTGGAACATTTCATCCTTCCTAGCTCTAAGATCCACAGATATGTTTTCACTGCATTATAATATAGGAATGAGGGTCAGCAATACAGTATGCATTTTAACAACTTAGCTGTTGGTCCTCTTCCCTGAATCCTTCTTGTTTCATTGCCCTATGCTTTGTCTTGAATCATTAATATTCTTATTCAAATTAAATTGTGCAGGTGTTGTCTCATCTTGACCCAATGCAAATTAATTTGACTGCATCTTTCAGTTCTTCAGTCTTTAAGAGGGGAAAAAACCAATTTCACTTTGGAGCAATGAGAAATTAACTGCTTTAAAGTCTAAGGTTATTTTTTTCACTAGCATAGGAAAAGTACACCTTGTTTTAATTTATTTTGTTTGCTTCTAAACAGAATGAGAACGTTCAGGTGTTCTCTTATCTTTAGAGAAAAATATATTTTTCTTTAGAGAAAAAAGTAGGTTGGCTTGCACAGGAGACTTTTATCATCATCATCATCATCATCACACCACTACCACCACCACCTTATAATCATTTCCTCCTCCTCCTCCTCCTCCTCCTCCTCCTCCTCCTCCTCCTCCTCCTCCTCCTCCTCCTCCTCCTCCTCCTCCTTTCTTGTTTTATGATACCTAGATCTAGATAATACTTGCAGGTAAATATCATCCTGCTGTAGAACTGGTTTTTTTAAACATCAGATAGTTAAGCTGAAGCATTTTTACAAACAGCAAAAAAAAGTGGGAGGAGGACTCACAATCTCTACTGGACAGTGTTAGAATCATAGAATGGGGGGTTGGAAGGGACCTTGGAGATTTCAATTTAAACACCTCTAGTGAAGCGAACCCTTCATCTCCTGACACAGTCATATCCACTATGGATTAGCTTTTATTGTTAGAAAAATATTCCTGTTCTCCAACCAAAATCTATTTCCTCATAATTTAAACTTTTTGTTTCTCGTCCTGTAGCTGAATTACTATGATAGGTAGATTGGATTGGAGGAGGCTTTCTACTTTCCTTGGAATCCTGCCTGAAATTAGTGGGTTGAAGAGAAATGCATTATGTCTGCAATTGGGGAAATCCTTATTTAACAAGCTTCCATTATTCCATTACTTGCCATATCCATTTCCTGGTTACTTGAGACTCTGCAATGTTATGATGCATCAATTAACCCAAGATTATACATTTCCCCTTAGCCTTTTCTTAAGTCATAAAACTGAATAAATTACATACCCAAGACAAAGAAGCAAGCAAACCTATTCTGCAAAATCAATTCCATTTAATATGAAAGGAATAGCATCTATCACAACTCACTAGCCAAAGTAGCTAATTATGTCTATGCGGGTATAACTGAGGGTTAAGAATATATAATGTAACTGATTCATCTCTATTTATTCTAATAATACTTTTGACTTTTGACTTAGCACTAGAAAGAAATCCACCCTAAGCTATAAAAGTTGTCTTGGAGACTTGGGGCCAATCAACTCTTTTTCAGCTCAACCTACCTATTAGTGTAGGGTTGTTTTGGGGAGGGGGTGTAGGATGATGCTGCTGGAGGAAAAAATAGAACATAAATCTAACAAATATATGGATAAATACCATTTTAATGCTCTTCCCCATTTTCTCCATATTACATTTTATATAATTGGTTTGGATGTATTCCATTTGTCCTGTTTTATATTAGTAAACTGTCCCTTTCTTTTTTCCTAGAAAGAATTGTGGCAGTCTGTTAAAGTAGATATGACCTCCTCTTTATAAAGCAATGCATATATTATTTAATTGCTGCCAGGTTGGAATGGGAAAAGATAAGGAAGCCAAGAGTTGTATTTGAAAATGGGTATCCTAGGAGTAGAGTTTTTATATAAAGAAATACACTTTTTCGGCTTCCGGTTCCGGCTCCGGCGGCGACGGGCGAACTTAGGGTTCGCTCGCCGTTTTGATCCTTTTCCTGCCCCCCCACGGGGGCGAGAAGCCCCTTGTTTGGGGCTTCTCCCGTAAAGCCGGATCGACAGGGAAGCCCCCCCCCCCCCGCGGCAGTGGGGAGAGCGACCCTGCTCCTCGGCTTAGGCGGAAGAGGACATGCTGCGGGGGGTCTTCCCTTCGCCAAAGGTTGGCGGCACCATTTAATTCTATGAAGAGAGAAGATCGGAAGAGTCGGGAGGCTTTTCGGGACCTCAGCTGCGAGCGGAGAGTGAGCGTTTAAACCTTTTTTTTTGTGTACTGTCAGCCGGGCTGAAAGGGACTGGAGGGGGGCGTTTGTTTCTAAAAACCCCCCCTTGGACTAAAAGCGGCACTCGGAAATGCCTCGTTGAGAGGAATCGGAAACTTTTAATCTGGATGGTCTCTAACAAGGGAAAGTACTTTGTGGCTTGTTTGCAATTATGTCTCGAGGTCTGGCTGAAACAGTTTCTTTTTTGCTTTTTAACCGCTTTCTCCCTCGGGCTCTGAGTTTGGGCGGAAAATGGCTTCTCTTTGTCCCCGACTGACTATGACCTATGGAAAATTACCAGTGTCTCTTTGCGACTTGGACTTCCTCTAATTATTGATGAAGAATTTTCTTTTTTTGGATTTGTGTTTTCCTTTCTGGATTGCTTTCGTTATTATACCTATGGAGTTGGAAAAGCGTTTCTCTGTTGGTTTCTGAATTTTGCAGCTGTACAACTTTGAGAACTCTGGACTCCTGATCTGCCTTACCAGCCCCACCCTAAAAACGCCATTTTACTGGCACGGATTTTAATAGCTAAACATGGCACAAGAAGCAACGCTCGCAAGCCTTGAACAAAGAATGACTGCCCTTGAAACTGTTATACAAAATTTGGTATCAGAAATTAAGGCTCAGAGGGCAGAAAATGTCAACTTTAAAAAGGAATTATTGGACACTCGAAAACAAGTGCTTGAGAATACACAGAAGAATGAAGAATTGAAAGGGGGGCTGGAGGGGGCTAAGGGAGAGATTAAAAATGTTTCTAATGAGGTTGTGGAAATAAATGCACATGTGACTAGGATTGATTTGGAAAGGATGACATATTTTTTGAGATTCCAGAATGTTTCTGAGATGGATGGTGAATGTCTCCCTGATCTTATGAGTACAATTATTGCAGACTATTTACATAAACCTAAAGATGAGATCAGAGGGGACATTGACCTAGTCTACAGAATAAATTCTGCATATGCTAGGATGAATGAAGTACCCAGAGAGATACATGTAAAATTTGTTAGAAGGTCAACCAGAGAGGAAATCTTGAAGGCGCAAAGAGGGAGTCCTATGATTTACCAACAAAAGGAGATTACCATCTTGAAGCAGATTCCAAGAAAAATTAGAGAAGCCAGAAGGAAATTTTCCTTCTTGTCTAAAACATTGTTTGATCATGGGATCTGGTTCAAGTGGGTGATACCCGAAGGGATGCTGGTGTTCTGGGAAGGAGGTAGAGTAAAGATTAAAACAGTTGCTGAGGCGGAAGCCTTTCTTAAAAAACATTCCTCTGTCCTGGGAGAAGATCCAGGGGGGGCAGGGGGAGCCATGGCCCCGCCCGCTGGGGGCCCGGGGGAGAAGGGGGAAGATACAATTGCCAAGAGACTTAGATCTAAAAAATAACTTTGCCCTGGTTTTTCTTTTGAGTAATATTGTATGATATTTGTAATCTGGATTTTTGCAATTGACTGACAGTATATAACTGAAAAATTTAGGAATATGTACTTGCTCCCAGCGTGTAGTGTTATGTGAAATGTTTCTTTTCTTTCTTTTTAATAATGTAATTTGAGGTTCCGGAGGAGCCGATGACTTTGACGTGACCACTCTCAAAATTTCTATGTAACCCTTACCCTACCCCACAAAAAATGTAAACTCAATAAAACTTTTTCAATATAAAAGAAATACACTTTTTCTTCGTTACTTTCTCACAATTTTGCTTCATGGGTCTTGTTATGTATTTAAGACAGGAGATAAAGGACAAGCAATATTTATTCAACGTATTTATTCATTGAAATTATAGCAGTGCAGTCATGCACTGAGGGAAATCTGGCAAGATCCTGGAAAAGATAATTAAGCCATGGTCTGCAAAAACCTACGTAGAAATCATGAATTCGCCAAAAATGTATCATGTCAGACCAACCTTATTGGAGTCTTCGACAAAATGACTACATTAGTGGACCACAAAGAGACCTTTGTGATAAGATGAAGAAAAAAACCCTCTAGTTATTATCATTACTAGATAATAATCGCCGCCCTGGGTCCTCTGTGGAGAAGGGCGGGATATAAATGTAATAAAATAAATAAGATAGATTCATATGTGGCTGACCAACAAAACTTAATGTAAATTCCTCAATTGAACTACATCTACATGGAGGGAGGCCAATACCAGTTTGGGTCACCTGATACCAAAAAAAGTGTTGAGACTCCAGAATGAGTATAGAGAATAACAAACAACAATGACACGATGAAAGGTTGCAGGAACTTGGTATATTAGTCTAACAAAGAAAAAGCTTAGGAATTACTTTTTTTTTTTAATTATTAAATTTATACCCCGCCCTTCTCCTTGTTAGGACCCAGGGCGGCGCACAGGCATTATTAAAACCACAAAATACAAAATACAAAATCGATTAAAATATATTAAATTATTAGACCCGTGCTAAAAACCCATTTTAAAACCATACCAAATTAATTTTAATTTTAAAAGTCAGAAGTAGGGGCTATCCTAGGCCGGCTTGTTGGAATAGATACGTCTTAAGACGTTGGCGGAAGAGGCGGAGGTCCGAGATCGGGAGGTAGGTCATTCCAGAGGGCCGGGCCTGCCACAGAGAAGGCCCTTCCCCTGGGTGTCGCCAGCCGGCATTGCCCCGCTGACGGCACCCGGAGAAGACCCTCTCTGTGGGAGCGGATCAGAGGAAGGGATGTATGGGGCAGGAGACGGTCTCTTATATAGCTAGGCCCCGAGCCATGGAGCGATTTAAAGATGGTCGTCAGCACCTTGAAGCGCACTCGAAAGGCCACAGGCAGCCAGTGAAGTTCGCGCAGGAGAGGTGTTACGTGGGTTTGCCTTGAGGCACCCATAATCACCCGCGCGGCCGCATTCTGTACTAACTGTAGCTTTCGAGTGCACCTCAAGGGGAGCCCCATGTAGAGAGCGTTACAGTAATCCAGCCGGGATGTCACAAGCGCTTGAGTGACTGTGCGAAGGGCTCCCCGGTCCAGTAAGGGGCGCAACTGGCGTATCAGGCGTACCTGATAGAACGCCCCCCTGGCCACGGCCGTCACATGGTCCTCCATGGACAGCCGCGAATCCAGGAGGACGCCCAAGTTGCGCGCCCTCTCCACGGGGGCCAGTTGTTCGCCCCCAATGGCCAGTGTTGGACTTATCTGGCTGAACCGGGGTGCCGGAAACCACAGCCACTCGGTCTTGGACGGGTTGAGTTTGAGTTTGTTACTACCCATCCAGATCCGTACGGCCTCCAGACACCGGGACAGCACCTCGACGGCATCGTTGGGGTGGTTTGGGGTGGATATGTACAACTGAGTGTCATCAGCGTACAGATGGTATTCCACCCCAAAACCACGGATGATCTCGCCCAGCGGCTTCATGTAGGTGTTAAACAGGAGTGGCGAGAGGACCGACCCCTGAGGGACCCCACATGTGAGTGGCCTCGTGGACGACCTCTGCCCTCCTGCCAACACCCATTGCGACCGACCAGAGAGGTAAGACAAGAACCACCGTAGGACGGTGCCTTTCAGCCCCAACCCCCCCAATCGGTGCAATAAGATACCATGGTCGATGGTATCAAAAGCCGCTGAGAGGTCTAATAGGACAAGGATAGAGGAACAACCTCTATCCCGTGCCCTCCAGAGATCATCTACCAACGCGACCAATGCCGTTTCGGTGCTGTGACCGGGCCGGAAGCCGGACTGGCGCGGGTCTAGATAATCAACTTCCTCCAGATGTCGGGGAAACTGTTGAGCCACCACACTCTCAACAACCTTCACTAAAAAGTGAAGGTTGGAGACGGGACGATAGTTCTCTAATAAAGCTGGATCCAGGGATGGTTTCTTGAGGAGGGGCCTCACCACCGCCTCTTTCAAAACGGTGGGCAAGTGCCCCTCACTCAGAGATGAATTCACAATGCCCTGGAGCCAGCCTCGTGTCACCTCCCAGGATGCCAGTACAAGCCAGGAGGGACACGGGTCCAATAAACATGTGGTGGCTCTAAGGTTCCTCTGCAACCTGTCCATATCCTCGGTAGTAACAAAGTCAAACTCCTCCCAAGGTGTAATCTCAAGACCAACACTGGATGCCTCGACTGGACCACAAGTGGAGGGCAACTCGTTCTGAATCTGAGTGATTTTGTCCTGCAGGAATACTCCAAATTCCTCTGCTCGACCCTGCAGAGGGGCTTCCCGCGGCCTCAGATGAAGGAGGGAGAGGGTCACCCCAAACAGGGCCGCAGGGCGGTTTTCCGCGGACGCGATAAGAGTAGCACAATACTCACGTTTGGCCACTCTTAGCGCCACTTGAAAGCAGTCTTCCAATATTTGAGGGGCTGTCAGAGAGGAGAGGTCATTCTATTCTCTGAAGCCCCTGAGAGAAGGACAAGAGTATCAGTTGGGACCTTATCAAAGAGAGATTTAACCTAGAACTAAGGAGAAATTTCCTGACAGCAAGAACAATTAATGAATTAATAATTAATCAGTGGAACAACTTGCCTCCAGAAGCTTTTGTGGTGGGTAAGGCATAAAAACTTTGTTACACTTATCCAATAAGTTGTACAATGAACTTTATGTGTGACTTCCGCGGAAGATGACTAAAAAGAGAAAAAGAAGGCAGAAGGCTTTGATGCTGGTCTCCTAGTCCCAGGAAATGACAAGATACCAAACCGTATTTGTAATAAGTTCTTGGAACTACTTTTTTTATAGTGCTTTATGTTTTAGGAATGACCTGCTTTAGACCTGCTCTTCCAGTACAATCTTAAACAGTGTATCACACAGTATAAGGGTCCTTTCAGTTTCATTAGTCCATATTTCAGATCTTCTTTTTCCAAATCTCATAATGTAAACCTTTGCCTAAACCAGGGGTCTGCAAAGTCGGCTCTTTTAAGACTGGTGGACTTCAACTCCCAGAGTTCCCCAGCCAGCATAGCTGGCTGGGGAATTCTGGGAGTTGAAGTCCACCAGTCTTAAAAGAGCCGACTTTGCAGACCCCTGGCCTAAACCTTGCCACAAGTAGTCTTTCAAAGGCCTATTTATTTTGGAAGGCTTTGTGTGTTGATGCAATTAGTAAATTGTCCTTAATTTAAGTGGATTGAGTCCCCCACCCCCAATGGACAGTAGGTTCATCAGATCAAAGAGAGAGAGAGAAAGTGTGTGTGTGTGTGTGTGTGTGTGTGAGAGAGAGAGAGAGAGAGAGAGACAGAGACAGAGACAGAGACAGAGGAACAGAAAGACAGGGACATGTCGGTAATAATTCGAGTTTCAAGATTGTGCTAAGCCAGATTTTGTTTAACTCTGTTTTCTGAAACAAATTACAATATTGTGGAATCCTACAACACTTTAAATCATAAAACATCATTTAGAAAGTACAGTTGCTCTGCCAAAAGCATAACAGTTTAACATGATGCATGAATTCAGCCATCAAAATTGTTACTACAAGATATGGTTATAGCTGCTGCCTTAGAAGACTTTAAAAAGGTATGATATAAATTGATGGAAGACGAGTCCATGATTTACTATTACTATCTGGAAATTTTATACTCAAAATTGCCCTCTTTTTCATTTGGGAATAAAATCAGTTATGTGGGTCATAAATGCCATGCTTCACTTGTGAGATTTCAAGAGACATTTGGATACATGTCCTTGCAAACATAATATTGGATGAAATGGCCTATGTAACTCATCAATATATTGTTCTGTATTGTAAAATGTTACACTGTAATGGAATGCCAAGAACTAAACTTCACTTAGATCCAGATTACCTTTTCCTGACTCACAGAACCTCTATGAATAAAGAACTGAGTTGCAATAGAGGCTTTAACAAAGAAAGATGACTTCCCCAATCCTTCCAATTCTCTATAGTTCTGTGCCGGTATTGTTCCAAAAGTTTCTTCATTCAACAAGAACAATTTGTGAGGAAGCACAAATCTGTGAAATTCCCTTCTGCTCTGTTTGAATGGGTGTGTCCCATGAGTAGAATTTCATTCATTGGAACTCTGGATGCCATCCATATAATTTGCACTCTCTGTCCTTAGCTGAACTCCTTTCCCAAGTTAATATGCTTCTGTTTTGAGGCAAGGCATGTACATGCAAAACAAGAGGGTGGTAGTGGTGGTGGAATGACATTTTAGCCATGGTGTCCATGTGTATTTGAAGCCTATATTCTCTGCAATTTATAATGGGAAATCAAGTTCAGAATTCTCAGTAGGCTGAAACGCTGTCTTTAAAACCTAACATTTAAACATCATTGGAATTATTTGGAATCTGAGTTCTGCTAAAAAGTGCCTTTAAATATACCCATGAATTACATTTTTAAATAAAAAATAGTCTATGCCAATCTAAATTGTGAGCTATTGCTTTCACAGAAATTCTATCCAAGTCCTGCCCATTTTAATCTATATATTACTAAAGAAATATATTTTTAAGAGACCGTAGGGTTAGTCCTAGAGGAATCAACCCTGACTGCTCTTTAGAAGGCCAGATCCTGAAGAGGAAACCCAAAAACTTTGGCCACCTAATGAGAAGGAAGGACTCACTGGAGAAAAGCCTGTTGCTGGGAAAGATTGAGGGCAAAAGAAGAAGGGGACAACAGAGAATGAGATGGCTGGATAGAGTCACTGAAGCAGTAGATGTGAGCTTAAATGGACTTCAGGGGATGATAGAGGACAGGAAGACCTGGAGGAATATTGTCCATGGGGTCATGATGGGTTAGACTTGACTTCGCAACTACCATGTTTTCCCAAAAATAAGACAGGGTCTTATTTTCTTTTCACCCCCGAAATAAGTGCTTAGCCTTATTTTCAGGGAGGTCTTATTATTTTTGAGGTGCAGGACCTCATGGCTGCTGCTGTGTTGTGATATTTTCGGGAAGGGCTTATTTTAGCACATACCCTCAAAAGCCCAATTGGGCTTATTATACGGGGAGGTCTTATTTTCAGGGGAATAGGGTAACAACAACAACAACAAGGCAGTGTTGGAGTCTACCTCTCAAAGTATATGAATCTGTTCCCAATCAAAATGATGAGGCTAAAATAATGAAAAAACGTATGTCGTGATACAAGCGCCATCCTTTCATATTTGCATTACAACAACACCCACCAATATGCCATGGACAGTCTTCATTGTGACATTGCAACAACATCACACCTTTTACCACTTCCCTTCCTCCTGCATGTCTCAAAAGCTTTCCCCCTCCCCATGACAAGGCTTCCCAAGGAATCATTGGAATCTTCTAGATATACCTTCACATGGAGCCTTTGAGATACACAGGAAGAATGGAAGTGGTTTAAACACATTGTATGTGTTGCAATGCCATAATGAAAACTACCCTAGGACGGTATTCCTGACTGAGGAAACGATGTGGGCTTTTATGTCTTATGTGTTTCTTATCTCCTTGGGCCAGATGGTAACTTTGAGCTCTAGAAAAAATAACATTAGCCACAGCCATAGGTATGTCTCTTGAGGAAATACAGTAGAAGTAAAATGAGGGATTGAGGGCATGTAAAATGGTGCTTCTGTGTTAGATAACAGTGTGATACATAGAGTGGGTTTTCAACTACATAGTGGCAGAGCAAAAGATATAAATGCACAGCATCCTCCCTGTGGTTAGGATTTAAAAGGCACTGGAGAATCTGATCATGCTTCTAGCAGAAATACTTTTATCTCAACCAGACATAAGCAATATACAGCCCATGGGTTGGGTGCTTTTTAAAGTACCATTATTAACTCACCCTGGTAAAAATAAATAATGGATTAGGGGGGGAAGTCATGTAAACCTTTGCCTAGGTTTAATAGATTTTTTCTGATAAAACAAGAGATCTCATTATTCCCTTCAAAGATGAAATGAAGGAAGTCCTACCCCTTTGCACTTCAGTGACTTAACCTGCCATCCCATTTAGGATACTTCAGATCTTGGTTTTTGAACATTTTTTGATCTAGATTACCAAGACATAAGAAGTGGAAAGGAATAGAAATCTCTTTATTTCACTTTGAAGGGAATAAGGAGATCTCTAGATTTGTCACAAGACATTTGTTAAATATAAGCAAAGGTTTACATGAATTACCCCTCCCTTTTCATCATTTATTTCTCCTAGATTAAATCAACTGTGCATGGAGTCTGGTCCAGCAGCCTGTTTTTGTCAATGCAATCTAGTTGCCTTTGGGAAGTTCTTGAATAGGGCATCAATGCAACTGATTTTTACCTTCTTATTCTCAAAAATTAATGTCCCAAGGCGTTTGATTTGATTTCTAGGGGCGACATTGTGACTAATGGTACTGTTATGCTTATCCCCACAGAATTAATACTGTGAATTAATTAATGATCGATACAGAATGTATTAGCATATTCCATGGTTTAATTATAGTTGACATGCTGAAAAACTATTATTCAAAAGTGTTCACCTATCCTGAATTACAAACTTTCTATGCACCCTGGCACAAGAGTCATTTTTACCAGCATTGCACCAAAACAGCCTAAACATTAATCTAAATGAATTTTGGTGACTTCAGCACATATTTCCACAAAACCAATATGCATACTGTACAGTTGCTAGGCTGTTAGGATAATCCTTGCTGAATTTGCAGCAAGTATTTGAAACACCAAGTAAACGATTCCTTTCATTAGTGTCCAGAATAGAATTTTAAGCCCGGTGAAAATATCACCATTAAATGATTTGACATAGCATTCCATATTTCTCAGAAATAAATATGTAAGTATGGTTTTATTCTACAATTGTGGGCATTACCCTTACTGAACGGAGTGCTATGGCTATGGGATTTAGCAGTTTTTTAAAATTAAAATCAACATTATCAAACATTTATACAGAATTTTATATGCATGCATATGAATGAACACATGTTCAGGTACACACAATGTTGCTGACACTCATAAAGCCACCCTTTAATACATCTTGCTAGTGTAAAAGTAAGGCACACTTAAGCATCAGGCAAACCTTAAAGCTGAGGCATCATAGGTGAAGCATTATGTCTTAGAATATATCTGTGGGGAAGATAAAACTTACTGTAAATGCAATCCCTCTATAGAACAGATTGGTAACATTATGAAAAACAGTCATGGGTAGCTTGATGAACAGGAAGGAAAGGAGATTAGAGCAGAAAGAAGAAGAAAAGATTATTTGATCCTTTCCCCTTAAGGCTGCTTTTCCACTCCAAAATTGCTTTCTCCTCTAGAAGAAAGAGATGCAAGTCCCAAATATTTGTTTCCACTGATGGAAAATTTACTTGGCCAGGCAAATGGTAGCAATGGCAAAGAAAGGGAAACATTAAAGTAATCCTTTCCCATGTCTCATGCTCTGTGCTGTGGTGGTTTCTCATAGATTTTTTTTTTATGGAAGAAATGTCACACGTCATTTAAATATCACTTATTTAAATATCACTTATTATTTTAAAAGTGCATCTGAGCACTCCATGTCAATATTCAACTTTCATTTATGAAATTTTTTGGGGGCTGATTTTTGTACCCATTCCATTCCAGGCCTACTTGCTTTATAATGACTAATTGTGCGCTGTATTACTCTTTTCTGAATATTTCTAAAATTGCCTATTCCTTTTACACATCGACCTATATTTGAAATCACTTCTGACGGATAGTTTAAAGGTCTGTAAAGCACACATTCACAACAGTCAATGAGCATTATAGGCTGTAATTGCATCCCCGGGGAGAGCTATCAAATCTCTAGCCAACATTCTAATTGCTCCCTGTTGTGATTTCCTGATTTAATCAGAATTGAAAATGGTCTCCTATAAAGTGTGGACAGATTATGAAACTAGAAATATTAACTACTGGAAGTTAACTATTTATTTATTTATTTTAGAGAATTGGGGTCCCCTTCTGGCAAACCACGCAACATGCCATGGCCATGATAGTCTCAGAGGTGCATTTCACATTAGAAAAGGGAATCGACATAAGATTAAATATGATCTCTCAGTTTCTTGCCTTTATATCTAAAAAAAGATCCTGTGTTAGGAAACTCACAATTATTTCTTTATATTTTTATTCGCTTTTCCCCACCCCGCCTTCAAAGACCTCTATTTTATCCTCAAAAATGGAGGATATCAGTGGGCAAGAGTGAAAGGAAACAAGGCAGCGGTGGAATTCAAAAAAATTTAACAACCGGTTCTCTGCCCTAATGATTTCTTCCAACAACCAGTTCACCAAACTGCTCAGAAAGTTAACAACCGGTTCTCCAGAAATGGTGCAAACTCACTGAATCCCACCACTGAAACAAGGTCTAAATGGGAACTCCATTTTTTACTGGAGAACTGAACCTGGATATCTCAGGTACCCTAAGAACTTTTTAAAAGCATTTCTGTTATGCAAGGAGGGAAAAAAATTAGGACTGCAATAATTCTATCAATCACTTCTTTTATTGCAATGTCAACTACAAACTTAATTACTGCAAGACATCATTGAGAATCTTCTGTATAATCATCCGAAGGCTCATTAGAAGGATAGTAAGCTAACTGCAAAAGAAAAGTGTGCCAATAGTACTATAGCCATTATGGACCCATTGAGGAAATCCCAAGTCATCTAAGGCAAGGAGGAGCAATGTGGGCTCATTCAGTTATTGAATAATAATAACTCCCACCAGCCTGCTTAACGGTGAGGCATTATAGGAATCGCAATCGGAAAATGTCTCCAATTGTTTCCTGTTCCTGTTCCAAGGAGAGCAAAAGCAGGGGGAGACATTTAGTCAGAGGAAAACAAAGCCTGCTCAGTAGCTTCAAAACGTTCAGCATCAAGTGAAAAGTAAAATAGAAAATTGATGACATAGAAAAAAATGGCCTAGACATGCTACTTACAGTATGCCTGGTGGCATCTTCACTTCAGATGATGCTGTCTACATGCATTAAGCATAGCTTTTTGCCAGCCAACAGGGCCCTGCTGGCAGCAAAGATAAGGAATTAAACAGCTGGCACCAGATTGGGAAGGGCCAGCTTCTAGTACTCTAAAGCAGAGGTCCCCAACCTTTGCAACTTTAAGTCTGAAAGACTTCAGCTCCCAGAATTCTCCAGCCAGCTTTGCTGGCTGGAGAAGTCTGGGAGCTGAAGTCCTTCAGACTTAAAGTTGCAAAGGTTGGAGACCCCTGCTCTAAAGGATGGCAAGAACTCCCATAACCAATATTTAATCTGTGGCTACATGTTGCATTTAAACATGAATGAATGCCCACCTTATTTTAAAACAGAGATGAGAAAGATAGAAAGGCTTTTCTTCTTGGAAAAAAAAAGTGGAGATAAATGTTGGACAGTAAACATCTCTTTCTCCCCTCTCTTTCTTTTCTTGAGGCAAAAAACTCTTTTCCCCTCCCCAACCTGGTTCCCAGAAGCAACAGTTTCCACCTGTTGTTATCCATCATTTCAATAGATGGTGCTGTGTTCCCATAGATATTGACTGTAACTCATTTCTCTGAAACATTTGTGGAATGCTAGAAGATTTTTTTTTCTCTACTTGGCCTTCATTAAACAAATCCAATTTAACACCAAACACCTATTAAAAACATACAAGAGAACATAGGTCCTTTCATTGAGAACAGACAGCCAATATCCTTAAATATGAGGCAGATTGCACTACAGAAATTACCAATGGATATAATGATCTTTGTGGTAGAAGACCAGTTTGCCATTTCTTTGGCTGAGGAATACTCTTGCTGGGAAAATGAATGTAGGCTCTTTTAGTAGAAATTCTTAAATGGTACACAGGGATTTTGGGCACCAAGTTCAGTTGAGGAAAGAAATAGGAAACTAAACATCTGATTTGATTGTTGGAACTGCACTGCAATTCGTATCTTTAGATTCCAATGCCTCTCTAACATATTTCACTTCCTTGTATACCTCTTATACTCTATTTCATTATATCTGATTTGGATTTTGGTTGCAGAAATAATCTGAGCTACTCAATTTAACTTTTTTAAAAACATTATTCTCAGGCACATAAACAACTTTATTAACATGGAATAACTTTTGCTTGCCTTGAATGCTTATGCTGCACAAATACTCATTTGAAACAGCATGCTTTTTTCACCCCAAAGCACACATTTTTTGTAGTTACATTAAGCAAAGCATAGTTATATTAAGCAAAGATTTTCAGTCTCTTACTTCCTAATAAGTGCCCCTATCCTTTCTACAACATAATTAGAAATTATTCTTCAGAATCATCCTAGAAGAACTGCTGCTGCTTTCAAAATGTCTTTGGATCTTTAAAAATGCACTTAGTTGACAATCAGATTTGTGTTTTTGTATTTGCCAGGATGGAGATGCTATATCAATCCTCTGGGACTCAAATCAGGAATAAACATTTACCCGAAACATGTAACAATATTATGGAGACTCATAGTTATGCTCTTTAGTAGGATTTGATCCCAAATGTGTCTAGCTTGCTTTTATGGGGAGAATTGGGGGAAGAACCACTGATGATTTCTTTCTGGAGAGAGAGAGAACACCCCCCCCACCCACCCAAAAAAGCCTTTGGGATTTAGCAAGAGAAGAACCACACATCTTTTTCTCTGCCACTTAGCTTGTCCAGATCCAATAGAGCCAATTACAGAATCGTTTCCTTGACTTGACTTTGGTGGTCCATCACCACCACCACCACCACCACCACCACCACCACCACCACCACCACCACCACCATCAAATTCACCAGCCTCCCTTCCTTGCGTACTTTGCTTCAGCAGTCCTTTTGCTCGCCCCCCCCCCTCGGGCAGTTCCTCCCCCCCTGCCCGTCTTCTTACCTGATGATGACATACATGACCAAGAAGTTCCCGAAGAGCCCCACTACACATACGACGGAATACAGGGCCATGATCACTATGGCTGTGATCATGGAAGGGTTGACCCCAGAACATAAACTGCCTCCTTGTCCCCCAAGAGTCCCATTGGCTCCGTCGCAAGAAAGCTGGGTGCTGTTGGGCTCGCTCTCATTCCAGCTCTCCGCTTCCATAATCGTGGCCGACCTTCACTCCCCTTAATCGCCAGGAGTCACAACGCAGGATGGAGGCGACGGGAGCTGTCCCTAGTGCTGACCACCTAGTTAGGTGCGAAGCCGCGCTCCTGGGCGAGCAAGCCTCCCAAGGCAGGAGTCCCATCCAACGCTTTCTTTAGTCAGTTTCCGAAGGAGGACGGGATCCCTGCAGTTGCCTGACGCGGCTGAGAGAGAAGCGAAGGACCCGTCGCACCTTGAAGCTGAAGCCCTGGGGAAACGTTGCCTCCTTCTGCGGTTTCCACCGCATTCCCTCCCATCGAGCGCCGAGGGAGAAGGAGGTCGAGGGAGGGGAGAACCGAGGAAGAGAAAGAAGTGTAGAAAGAAAGTCTTTGCAGGAATAAACCCACTGGAACCTCTTCTCCCTTCAGATGTGCTCGCGCGCGCACACGTGTGCTCACACAGCTGGCTCTGATACACGCGCACACGTGCGCAAGTTCGCCGGGATAAGTCTGGAAAGGAGGAGCCTCTTTAGCGGAGGGTGGTGGTGGTGGGACGAAACTCTTTTTCTCCCGATCTACTCCGCCCCAGGTGAGCAACAATCTCTCTCTCTGTCTCTGTCTCTGTCTCTCTCTCGCTTTCTCTTTCTTAGATTTCAGCCTTTTCTATACAGTTGTTTACTTACTCTCAAGTCAGCCACAAGATGTTGCTGTCTTGGATTTTGCAAATAACAAAGGAATTTAGCTCTTTCTTTTTGTATAATTTTCCTGGCATAATGAAATACCAAAACGTTGCCCTGACTACAAATGACCACCGTTCCGTTGAATAATAAAATCAAATGGCGGAGACCTTCTCCAGATTAGTAAAGAAGCCTGTTGCCTATTGGGCACTCCAAAAGTGTCCCGTCCCTAACTTTACAGTTATATCCCTGCAACATTCTATACAGCAGAATGAGAATGGTTTGCCTTCTTGCAGAAAAGATTAAAATTGCTATTGAGTAGATGTTTCCCATCCAAGTGCTAATCTGGGCCCCTCTCTGCTTAGCTTCTGAGTGCAAATTGGATGCCAAATCTCAATGATTGATATAAGATATATTTTCACAACACAACTAGTATAGGTATATTCAATACAATTACTAATGTATTGAATACTTAGTAATTAATTCCATTTGGAACTCTTTTTGTGGGTATATGGTGCATATTCATAGGTAATACAATAAGTCCTCAATTTATCCTGACAAAATAGTTCTGAGATCATGGAGAACTTTGTTACAACTTCTGCATGAAAGGAGAAACTAAACTGAACAAAATAATGAGAGGCTAGTTATTCTCTTTCAAGTGCAGCTGTAGTGTAGCAATAGAGAAGCTGTGTTACTAACCAGTATCAGAGATTGACATCCCAGTTATTCATAATCCATGCTTCATTGGACTAAAACCATAGCTGGGATTTCCAATTTGTTCTAATAAAATGATTATGTTTGTGACACTCCTCCTTCTTTAACAATTCACAAATATGCAGATTATTCTTATGTAAAAGTTGTAATGATTGCAGGGCTGTACACAAGCCACAGTCTGAATCCTGCCTTTTGTGTTTGGCATTTGGGAGCAATGAAAATGATATAATGCCGTATTTTGACAACACTCAGTGTTATAGCATTGAAAGTGATCTGTTTTCTAAATGTAAGCTCCTCCCCCCCCCTCTCTCTTTCTCCCCTAATCTCTTTCTCTCTTTCATTTATCTTCGCCCCCTTCTCCCTCAATAAATATATTGATGGTTTAATAATCATTGATTGATGATTATTCTGTGCTATCAAGTCAGTGTCAACTCTTACTAAACACATCAGTAAATTTTCTCCAGGAGAAATATAGCATTAGGTTGAGTTAGTGATTTTCCTGTCTAGGTAGTAATGACTATGCTGTGTGTAAACTACTAAGAAAATGTCTTGTGCAGAGTTTAATAAAATTAATGATACATGCATATAAACATTATCCTATTCCATTCCTATTTATTTCAAAAAAATTCACAAATGAAACTTCTGTAGTGATTGCTTTTAAGAGCCTCAATAGAGTTATGGGGATAAAGAGGGCTAAATGTATCATAGGAATTTCAATAGCATAAGTTCCTTAAGTTATAGACAATCATCCATACCTCAAAGAACTGCAGTTTATCAGTTTATCTATAGAGTGAGGAGCTTCAAAGAGATTTAAATAAGGGGAAAACTACACAGGGAAATAAGTGATCAGCCAAAGTACTATTTCACTGATCTAATTGTTCTCTCTGTATTCTTAATAATTTTATTTGAAGGAGTGGGGAGGTAGAATCTCTTTGCTGATCTGTTGAGCAAAGTATATTAAATTGAGAGCAAAGGCAAAGGAAAGCTGCATCTGTTTTGGGGGACAGATCTGCTTATTTCATTGACAGAAAATAGTTCCTAAAGAAGCTAACAAACAACACCCCTCCTTTTCTCCAACCATGTATTTGCAAAGTATTTTCTTTGAGGACACTATGTGGCTGCAGTGAAGAACGAATCAGCCGCATATTCTGAGCTATATAAGTAGAACAGAATGCTTTAGAAGTTGTGCTTTCTCTCTCCCAATGGCAAGAGTGATCAAGTGAGGCCTAGAGCTACTGCTTTATTATGTCATGCACACTGCAACCATCTGGTTGCGACTGATCTGGCAATGTGTTAAAACGAAAACCCACAAAGTGTAAAGTGGTACGGAACACAAAACCGAACCTCCTAAAGTCCTCCTAATGGGGAGATTCACCGTTTGCTTCATCTCAGTTATGGTTTTCTTGAGATGGCAATCGATACTGAGTATGATCCTTTGAATTTGCTCCAGTGGTACACTTCACAAAGTGTTTTGCTGACAAACTCTGCTTTGAACATAAAGTCTGCTTTCATTCTTTGGAACCAAAAAAATTAATAATTTGTTTATGCTTTTTTCCAGAAGCAATTGCTGACCTTTATTTAATATGAGACACATATAAGTCACAGAGACTGTGATTTTTTTTTTGAAAAAAAGAAATCATATATCTATTTAATGTGTACAGGGTGGGTTTTTTTTTAATCCAAACTAAGTCATTGTTTTTTATATAATGTATTTTGAGACTCTGGCATCTCTAATTCATGCAACAGCATCTATGCATCTATTTGCAAAAATAAGGCAAACAGGGATAACTAAGGCCCAATTATTTGCAGGCATTGATGCTAAGACAAGTGACTTTAGGCAGTCAGTCTGTCTCAGCCCAACAGGGTGGTTGTTGAAAAATAAGAGGAGGAAGGAATACTATGCATATTCATTGCCTTGACTTCCTTTATTACTTTATATTTATTTACTACACTTCATGCGGTATTAAGGCAGGATAAAACAATCAAATGAGAACAAAACTGGGGGGGGGGTGAAGAAGGGTTGTATAAGAAGTATATAGAAATGTGACACTGTGGGAGAGAATTATTCTCTTTTGCCATGACAAAATGTATCAAGGGAACCAATTTTTTCTTAAATCAAATGTGATTTGATGTAAGAATATGGAACTGTACCACCTCCTGACAGAAGATTGCTTTGACATGCCTTTTATCATGGCAAATATACTCCAACTAGGAAAGGCTTCCTCTTAATGTTTCTTTGCAAAAACTACATATGTTGAAGATAGGTAGGAAAAGGCAATTTGGCAGTAGTGTTGCCATCAGTCTTCAGAATGATTTTGAATTGTTTCCCAATTCAACTTAAAAAAAAAAAATTAAGTTAAATGGACAAACCCTTGATGTTTGTGGATGATGACTATTAAATTGGCAATTTCAAGAACTACTAGGATTTTTTTTTGATAACTATATAAATGCCCTTAGAAGACCAAATTCTAAACTCCACCTAAACTCCATTAATCTATTAATAGACGATTCTATTCTACAGTAATTAATAGCTCTTGTAGGTGTCATTAATTCATTGAAAGGATTGGAAAGAAAACAAAATCCTGAGTTTAGATCCCCACTTATAGATACAGTGAATATTTTGTGTCCAGCCTTTGGCTGTGGAATAAAGAAACAACAGTTGGTAGCTGTTAAATGGGATCTCCCTAAACAGAAACTGCCATTAAATATTAAATGCTGCATAAACTTCATATCCTGCTTGTGCATATCCAGAGACATCCAATTGGTTACTGCTGTTGACAATGGAAAAGGGAGTAGACAGGCTAATCATTGCACAATCTCTTGTTCTGGATTAATTAGGGAGTCAAATTGATACTCTTGGTGTATGTGACACAAACAGAATATTGCTGAAAACCATTTTCTTAATGATAGATAGATGGGTAGATAGGCGGATGGATGATGATAGATGTAATGTAGTGTATTTTATTTCCATTGAAGCATAAGCCATACCATAGAAAAAGAGGAAGACTGCACTTTTTAAAGTTGTTAATGTTAACTCTAGAGCAGTGATAGCAAACCTTTTTGGCACCAAGTGCCCAAACAGGAACATGCGTGTATGTCCATGCATGTGAGTGCATGTGTGTGTGCCAGAGCACTGGAAACCTGAAGACTACTTGGCCAGTGTGCATGTGTGCACTGGCCAACTGGTTTCCGGGTTTCCGGCATGTGCATGCGTACTGGCCAGCTGGTCTTTGTGCATGCCGGAGCACAGGAAACTCAAAGACCAGCTGGCTGACGCATGCATGCCTTGGCTACTTTTCTGGCTGTTTTTTGGCCTGAGAAATGGCCTGAAAATGGCCTGAAAACAACCTGGGAAATGGTCCAGAAAACGGCCCGAAAAATAGCCTGGTTTTTGGCCATTTTCTGGCTGTTTTCGGTGTACGCCAGAAACCAGAAGAGCAGCTGGCAATGGCGTGCGTGCCCACAGAGAAGACTCTGCATGCCACCTGTGGCAAGTGTGCCATAGGTTCGCCATCATGGCTCCAGAGAGTGCTTATTGTTCTCATATACTGAAAAATATATATAATCTATTCAAAGCAAAGAGAAAGCCAAGCTTACAACCTGTATTGTTTATTTTCTATATAAAAAGTGTTACCTATTCACTTACTCTTTCATGCACAACAAGTCCATGCCCTTTTATCTGTTCATAGCATCCTTCCCAACTGAAAATCTAGTTGGTCTGGCTAGATTAGGGTTCAAGAAGCAACAAGGCAGGACCCCCATCTGAGTATTATATTCAGTCTATGTGATGGCTCCAAAATGCTATGGTTCCTATACAGATTTACAACTTTCTAGAAGTCTCAGCCTATCCCAGGTAGCTGCACTTCATAGTGTGCTTCCTGGTATTCTAGAATATCACCCACCATATGTGTAATTTTCCATTTGGGTAAGTTTTCCCAAAGTGAATTTTCATAGGGGTCAGATCACATTTGTGGCGTATCAGTGATCATTATCACAATTTCAGCATCTTAAGCCACTGATACGGTTAGAGGCAAAATTCTTCTGAACCCAGTTGTGAAGTATTGTGAGTAACTTTTTCAAAAGCAACTTTAGGAGAATTTTAAACAAATGCTATTGGGATCCTTATTATGCTCTTGGTTTTTTTTCACTATAGATCTGTTTTTATTACCTAACCTTTCTATAACAAACAGATATTTAATCACTTAAAAAGACCATTATCTAGCAAGTCTAAACATTCTGTAATAATAGGGGAGGTAAATGAGTATAAAAATGAGAATTTACTAAGAAAGCAAACAACATTAACCAGTTAATGTTTTTGGAAATCTGCTTTGGACTAGTTTCATTACAAACTGGGAGCATATCTGGCAAGTCTTCCTTGCCATGGAGAAAAATTAGGAAGACGCCAAGAAAATGTTGCTAAAATTACATTTAGTAGATGCTATTTGTTCAGAACTGCTCTTTACCTAAGTCACAATTGGTGGCAGCTTTACTATTTCAAACCGTTTTCAGTTGCCCCTTCAGGAAGTCCTGCAATCCCATTTCTTCCTCAGGGAGTGATTTGTTTTGCAGAAAATCCAAAATCATAAAGTGGTTTATAATCTTTTGGTATAAAAATTCAATTCCCAGGGTGAAAATTTTGAGGAATGTTTTGCCGAGAAAGACATGTAATGATTCACCATTGCTGGCAGCATTGTCAATCAGTTGGGCACTTCATCTGATAAGAATTGTTCAGTTCTGCATCCAGCAGCCTTAGCTATCCTAGTCCCAACTGAACCAGAACCACAAAATATAAAACAAATGTTCAGGCATAACTACAAAAGATTTAAACTATAGACTACATACAGACAAATGCACGTATAGATACACACACACACACACACACACACACACACACACACACACAAACACACAGCTCCAATGTTAACTAAGATGTTGGATCATTTTCCAGGATGGTGAAATAGTATTAAGTATTTATTAGATTTGTATACCGCACCTTCTCCCTTTCGGGACTCAGGTTGGTGTACAGGCAGCAATAAAAATCAATAATACAAAACATAAAATATATTAAATATATATTATATAATAAGCCTGTTCTTAAAACCCCTGTTAAAAACCCCTACTAAAAAACAGATTAAAACTACGACAGGCCGGCCGCACGAAATAAATAGGTCTTCAAGGCCTGACAGAAGAGGCGTAGGTCTGTGGTTGTCCGTAGGTCAGGGGGTAGGTCATTCCAGAGGGCAGGGGCTGCCACAGAGCTCTCCCCCTGGGGGTCACCAGCCGAGATTGCCTGGCCGACGGCACCCTGAGGAGGCCCTCTCTGTGGGAGCGCACTGGTTGATGGGAGGTATTTGGCAGCAGGAGGCGGTCTTGCAAATAGATAGACTCCACCATCATGTGATTAAAGGGATAAGTAATAGATCATTTCTGCAAAGTCATAAACCCAGCCTCTGCTCTTACTTCTTCTGCCCCCGGGAATGGTAAAAATAAGGCCCTCAGGTGAACATGCTTGGATGGAAGGCTGATACCAGAGAGTCAGGGAGGGGTTCCTGCCAGTTCTAACCTCTTCTATAGAAGAGGTTCCACAAATCTAAAGTGCCATTTAGAACTGTTCCAGCTCCCTCCCCCTGCCCGTCCGCACATCATCAAGATGAAGAGCGAGAAGAGGAATTCTGGGAGTTGAAGTCCACAAGTCTTAAAGCTGTCAAGTTTGAACATCCCTGGGGATTTTTCTCCTAAAAGGTTAGGGGTGCAAGGGTCTTGTAACTTGACAGCTTTAAGACGTGCGTGCTTCAAATGCCAGTTTCTGAGCCAACATTTTGGTTGCTAAGCAAGAGCATTTTTAAGTAAGTTTCATCACATTTCACGTTGGCCATGCCCACCCAGTGACATGACTGCCAAGCCACTCCCACCCAGTCACATGGCTGGCAAGCCACTCCTACCTGGTCACATGGCCAGCAAGCCACTCCCACAAAGCAGGCCACATCTACAGAAGAGGTTCTAAAATTTTTTGAAACCCACCACTGCAGAGAGTGCTTTATATCAGTTTTTCTCAACCTTGAGAACTTTAACTGGTGTGGATTTCAACTCCCAGGATTTCTGGTCAGCATACACTTCATTCCTCTTCACACTATTAACCACAGTCCTTGGTCCAATGACTTTTCCAGAGGTAGGTTGCTCCCAGTTCGGACCGGATCAGGCGAACCGATAGTGGTGGTGGCAGGAAGATCCGCCCAGCTACACAGATGTTTCTGCACATGCGCAGAAGTGTCACACTTGCATTTGAGTGCATGTGAGCATGAGCAAACCAGTAGCGCTGAAATTTGCAACCCACCTCTGATCTCTTCCCTATGGTTGCTACAGACTACCATACGGGACACTGGAGGATCCTCTGGAGCGATGGCCATCAGGGAGGAATTAGAAAAGTGATCTCTCATTAGTGGATATCCAAAGTGCCCTTTCCATGCATAGAGACCTTTCCATTCAAGCTTACGCTTCATAATGAGTGGGTTATCCAAGCATTGCAAGGATGAATCACTAATCCTTGTTTCTTGGAGTCTATCCTTAAATAAAAGTGGCCAGCCCAGAATTCTGAGCATGTACAAATTCCATTTGTCTATGGAAGTATGCAAAGCAATAGATCTGATCTAAACCTGTGTTATCAAGACTGACTTATCTAACTTTAAATTTGATTTCTTTTTTTCTCTTGTTAAAGTACAGCAGCACCCTTGATGCTTTGCTTTTTATTCCAATGGGTCAATAGAATCCACTAAAAATTATTCTACCACAGTGCAACCCATTGAATAAAGGCCAAATGATTTTAGTTATAGAGATTCAACCTTCTATCTTACCTGTTTGGCTGAAAACACTAGTAGTAATGATAAATAATGGAAGTGCTTATCAGTGCCAGGAATATTTTAGAAGAGCATTCAATAAAGATTTACTTGCAGGTATGTTTCCCCTCCTCCCTCCCTCTTTCTCTATCTATCTGTTTATCTATCTATCCATAAAATTCTATGTTAAAAGTTGTCTGCTGCTTCTAAGAGAAAGGTGGCTTAATAGATTGAATAATAAATTCAATTCACAATAACAACAGCTAATAAAAGCCACTAAGAGACAAACACATGTTGCTTAGGAAAACAAAAACCTTCAGCAAAATCAGTGAAAAACATTTCGGCTTACAGGGACCTCTAAAATTGAGCAAGAACAAGCCTATTTTAAAAAAACACATTCTCCTCTTAAAGTGGAGCCTCTTTAATACTTGAACATTGCATCTTCTGGTCATGGAGTCGGCCCCGAGTTTACTTCTTACTACTTCCTAGCTGCTTTCTTTTCAAAGATGGGCCAAAGAGGTGACTTTGGAGAACCCATATGGATGAAGATGATTCTTCAGCAAACTGGGAGTCAACATTTTTAGGACTGGAAATGCTAACAGGAGGTAACAACCAGCACATCTGGTGCATTGTATTGATCAGATTGAACTCATGCTTCTGGCAATATTCAGGCAAGCTGCAATATTCCAAATAATTTTAATACTATTTTAGAAAGATAAATAAAATTAAAAGACAAAGAAGAGTCAGAATATTATGAAATTTGGAACATTTGGTATAAATGTTTGCAAAACAAGAACAAAACCAATTAAGCCAAAAACAATATATATATTAAGAGACCAGGATGGATCCATTTCGGGCTCCTTAGCCCTCGTCAGCTGGCCATACTTCTCTACAGGGATTTGAACTGGTGCTCTCCAGCATTCGAAGCAGGCTTCTCTATGTCTTGAGCTAACCAGTTTCCCTGATTACATCATCCTTTCTACAGGACTTTATTGATGAAGTGGATATATTGTTACAGCTTCCTGTTAGGCCTATGTAAGGGAGGAGACAAACTTGTCATCCTTCTCTGTCCTTCGACTCAACCTAGAGACCATCCAGACAGAGACCTATTAAATTGCTGCTGTCTTTTTAGATATGTGTTAAATGGATCCATCCTGGTCTCTTAATTAATTATTATTAATCATCCCTTAAAGAAATTTAACACATATCTAAAAAGACAGCAGCAATTTAATAGGTCTCTGTCTGGATGGTCTCTAGGTTGAGTCGAAGGACAGAGAAGGATGACAAGTTTGTCTCCTCCCTTACATAGGCCTAACAGGAAGCTGTAACAATATATCCACTTCATCAATAAAGTCCTGTAGAAAGGATGATGTAATCAGGGAAACTGGTTAGCTCAAGACATAGAGAAGCCTGCTTCGAATGCTGGAGAGCACCAGTTCAAATCCCTGTAGAGAAGTATGGCCAGCTGACGAGGGCTAAGGAGCCCGAAATGGATCCATCCTGGTCTCTTAATTAATTATTATTAATCATCCCTTAAAGAAATTTAACACATATCTAAAAAGACAGCAGCAATTTAATAGGTCTCTGTCTGGATGGTCTCTAGGTTGAGTCGAAGGACAGAGAAGGATGACAAGTTTGTCTCCTCCCTTACATAGGCCTAACAGGAAGCTGTAACAATATATCCACTTCATATATATATATGTATATATATATATATATATATATATATATATATATATATATATATTGTATATACACACACACATACACACACACACACACACACACATATATAACTGTGTATAAAAGTGTGTAAATATAGGAGCGAAATAATATATACATGTTACAGGTATGATGACACAAAAATGTTGATATATTGATTGTAATGTGCTGTAAAAGGAAAAAAAATGGGGAAAAAAGAAAGATAAATGGACACTTCATATGCAGGAAGAGTTCTTTGTCAACATTTAGTTTAGAGTTGGTTTTTCCTCCTTCTCCCAATAGAAGAGCAGGGAAGAAAGCCACAGACTAACTTGGTCAACTTTCTGGTATACATTTCTAAGCTTTTCAAGATTTCTATACTGTATTATCTCTGCTGCATATAATTCTTGATCTTTCACAAAGCACAAAAAGCACTTTTGAGTGAACACTGCAGCTGGGTGTATCTAAGTGATGGGTAACTAACTGTAGAAAGATCTGTCAGCAAGATATTCACTGGCCTATGGGCCAAATTGGTAAAAAGCACACTTAGCGCTCTCTGCCTCCAGATAGTTCAGAATCCAAGTGGAATTGCCAGATGCAGACTCATTTGTGAACAGCTATAGGTCTCCATCTAAAATAGGGTGACTATTAAAATATCTTAAGAAAGGAGGGCCGTAACTCTAAAAAAAAAGGAGAATATGATGGAGTAAAGAGAATACAAATGAAGATGGATTTAAAAAATCTGAACATGATCTCCAACAACAATAAAAATGTAGGCAATACATGTGTCCCAGGATTTTGGAAGCAGCAGAACACAAAGTTTGAGATTTGCAAGTGGTATTGCACACTATAAGAGGACAAATCATGCATTGTAAAGATTGCTTGGAGGTAGGAGATACTTCTAATGTAATGTGCTGGATCTCTGCATGAATTGCCCCTATGTAGGACAGACGGCAAAGAAGCTAATCACCAGATTGAGAAAACACGAGTGGTCAGATGAGCAGACCTGAACTCATTGGTAGCCTCACATTGCAATGAACAAGGACATACATTCAATCTTGCAGCTGCTAAGATTGTTGGCTGAGCAGGTAGAAAAACAGCCAGGGAAGTGATTGAAGCCTGGGAAACGAGCCCCTTGTCAGTCAATTGGAGTGTTGATTTATCATCAGTTTATTAGGCACTTAGGAGCCAAGGACTTGACAGCAAAAGGAAACAACAGCCAACACTCCAATCAGTCAATAGTAAGCCACACCCAATCATGCACCACATAAATACTATGCATAGAATAAAACAAAGCACACATTCTGGTGGAGAGAAGTTCCTTGAGGATGGGCTTCAGCACGAATCTGAAAGCTTGAAAGACTAAATCTCTGGTCCTGGTGACCAACCCAAATTGGATCCTCCAATAAAAATATAATAAGACTAATGTTAGAAGTGTAGTCACCAGACCTACATAGACTAGTCTGCCTCTTCTTGCCCAATGTCTTCCAAAGTCTGACTCTGGTAAGTCTGAAAATTTCAGGCCAGACAGAGTTCTTACATACACCTGATGCAAATGTGTGTCTAATATTCAAGCTATGGAAAAGCAGCTAAAGTTCACTAATTTGAAAAGGCAGGAGTACTGATTGTACGTATTTACAGACTGACCCAGTCACATTCTATCATAAGATCTGGGTGATATACAATATTAAAAGAAAAATTGTAATAAAAATCCAAATCAAAATGATTATCAAAAATTCAAACTCAAGACACAATATATTGCATTTGATGCCTGTGTTCTGCAGCAGGGAGATCTTCTAGGTATGTATGACTTGTTTCCTATCTGCCGTAAAGCAATTTATCCAGCATATCAAAGCTACTTAACAAACTAGCTATTAATTAGTTAATGAAGGTGGAATTGTAGTTATGGAGCCCTGAGATTTACAACTGAGTATGGTGTGAAGTCTGACAGACATCAAAACCCCACCTCAACCCAATAAGACTATGTGGGTTTGGGGGCTTTTTAAACAGCAAGTAAAAGCATTATTAGCTTACTTAGCAGTATATGTTTAAAATTGCACTGGCAGCTGCCAAGAAGTAAGGTGTGAAAGCTTGATTATGGATTCAACTATTTGTTTTGCTTTAATACCAGCATGTCCTGCTTTACCATCATGCAAACTATTTGAAGGTCAGTCAAGTATGATTCCCCCTCTTAAGAAGCTGTTGCTGAACTCACCAATCCTGGACAATTTTCTATCAGTTTAAAACTTCTCTTTTTAGGGAATGTTGTGGAGAAAATAAAGGAGCTTCAGTTCTAGAAATCATCAAAGATTGTCAAGATCTGTTTCACTGGGGACCCACTGGGTTTCAGTACAAAGATAGCATTGATTGGACTTGTTGACCTGTGGCAGAATTGTGGGATGGAGGTAGTGCATCCATCTTCATGCTCCTTGAACTGTCAGTGGCTTTCAATACATCAATCATTTTCTAGACAGTCTGCAACATTTTGCCAGGAATACTCTACTGCAGTGTTTCTCCCTTTTTTGTGTCTTTTGATAAATCATCACACTTACACATTCCCCTTTCAGTTCCAGTTTTCTACTAGAGGGGCCAATTATTTCTATTTCATATCTAGTATTAAGAAATCAAGCCTGCCTTGTAGTAGTAACTATGAGAGGGATCTTGGAATCCTAGTGGACAACCATTTAAATATGAGCCAGCAGTGTACAGCAGCTGCCAAAAAACCCCAACAGAGTTCTAGGCTGCATAAACAGAGGGATAAAATCAAGATCACGTGAAGTGTTAATACCACTTTATAATGCCTTGGTAAGGCCACACTTGGAATGCTGCATTCAGTTTTGGTCACGATGCAAAAAAAGATGTGGAGACCCTAGAAAGAGTGCAGAGGAGAGCAACAAAGATGATGAGGGGACTGGAGGCTAAAACATATGAAGAATGGTTGCATGAACTGGGTATGTCTAGTTTAATGAAAAGAAGGACTAGGGGAGACATGATAGCAGTGTTCTCAGGGCTTGCCACAAAGAAGAGGGAGTCAAACTATTCTCCAAAGCACCTGAGGGTAGAACAAGAAGCAATGGGTGGAAACTAATCAAGGAGAGAAGCAACTTAGAACTGAGGAGAAATTTCCTGACAATTAGGACAATTAATCAGTGGAACAGCTTGTCTCCAGAAGTTGTGAATGCTCCAACACTGGAAGTTTTAAAGAAGATGTTGGATAACAATTAGTCTGAAATCGCATAGGGTTTCCTGTTTAGGCAGGGGGTTGGACTAGAAGATTTCCAAGGTCCTATTCTATTCCTATTCTATTTGCTCAAGAATGGCAAATTAGATTTTACTGCATGGTATGTTCTCAAATCATGAGATCTAACTGTGGTATTTTTCAATAGCAATAGGTTTATTCTTTCTTTCCAAACTATGAGGACCAAATCACTGCTCAAGAAGGAATTTTACATTTTTAAAGGAAGTACATTGCACAATAAGGTTGTCCTCACTGATTCTTTTCTCACTAATTGTTCAGCTTACTTTATTAAGTTGGGACATCTGGGCAAGGACTCATTTTTAGGGCAGAATGATTTTTCAGGTAACTGGGCTCCAGTTCCTCCAGTATTTTAAAGTTAATGGCTCTTAGAATCAGGCCATCTGCAGCATAGATGAAAAAAACACCAATGTAATATGACTGTAAAAATCTCTCACATTGCTGCTACAACTAGATTGGCTAAAATTACCAGACTATTTACACAGGTAGCCCACATGTAACACATAATAGCAATGCAACTATAACTGATACAGATGACAATTTGTCATCAATTGTGTCAGCTTTTAGTGACTGCAAAGTTTAATTATCTCCAGGAAGATCTGTCCATTCCACCTATTCCTTCAGCTCTTCCACAGCACCTCTGTAATTGTATCCATTTGCCTTACTGATGGCTGCCTTCCTTTTGTCATTATTTCCATCTTTCTTAGGATTATAGTTTTCTCCAGAGAGTTAGACTTTACTTAATGTGTCCAAAGTATTATAATTTGAGACTGGTTTTTAAGGTCTCAACTGAGAACTCTGCTTCAATTTGTTCTATGAGCTCATTTTTTGTTTTGTTTTTCGGCTGTCTAGATTCTAGAATATTCTCAGGAATGTTCTTTAACAGCAAAGATAACTGAGGTAAATCGAGTTGAAAGAGCTACATAGGGTTGTAATCAATATTGATAAAATGAATTAGGCCACTTTTTAGCTAGTTAGCTAGTGACCCACTTGTTAATTTGTGGGTCCAAGAAACCACATTCAGATGATAATCAATGCATCTCAAGGCTGTCTTATTGAGAATAGTTGACCTTGATCATTGTTTTATCAGATGCTTTGCAACCTTATGGCATCTGCTCTGGATCTCTGTGAAGAGTTCCTCAGTGCTGAGAACATGACAAGAACAAAACTGAAAGAAGATGATAGATAATCAGAACAGTGACAAAAGCAATAAATGAATAATAGCCAGATGTTGTGGAAAAGTCTGAATGTCAGGCCTGGAAGCCCTCTTTTTACTGGGCCTTCAGGCCTGCCACATTTTTACTGTGGGAAAATGGAAGGGGAGATTGTATGGAGCAGTGGTGGGTTTCAATTTTTTTTAGAACCTACTCTCTAGGTGTGGCTTATTTTGTGGGTGTGGCTTGGCAGTCATGTGACAGGGTGGGAGTGGCCAACTTGTAAAATGTGTTGAAACTCATTTAACAATGCTCTTGCTTAGCAACCAAAATTTTGGGCTTAATTGTGATGATAAATTCTCTTTCTTTCTTTCTTTCTTTCTTTCTTTCTTTCTTTCTTTCTTTCTTTCTTTCTTTCTTTCTTTCTTTCTTTTTTTCCTTTCCTTTCCTTTCCTTTCCCTTCCCTTCCTTTCCTTTCCTTTCCTTTCTTACTTTCTGCCTTCCTTTCCTTTCCTTCCCATTGGATTACCGGCAGCGGCAGGCCAGAGTTACTTCTGGGTCTGCTGGTGGAACCCCCTCTCACTGGCTCTCTAAATTTCATCATCCAGCTCTTGTGAGTAGGTGCAAGCCTGCAGAAACCCACCACTGATATGGAGTATGGGAGATATATAGTCTAAATAGCATTTCTTTCTCAGAGAGTCAAGGACATCTTGCCTTGCACCTGGAATGATGTGACTGGGAGGCTTCTCCAGTTGGGAAGGTGCCTGATAGATGTGGATGATGGGCAGAGACTTGAACTTTCACTTGGGTGGGGAAAACCTGGAAGCTTTCCAGATGTGCCAATATGACATTTCTAATAAAATGGAATTCTGAGGAAACTGAAGCCTTGGAGTCTTCTTTCGTTGGGACTGTTTCTTGGAACCCTGATATTAACCCAAATCTACACTGAATGAATGATAGACTCTTGACACTCTTGTTCAACATCCTTCTTCTGTTTCCTTCCTACGGATCCATAAACAACAAGACATTTCTTCTGTAACGATAGCTATTAAAAATATTAACAAAGACATGTCTGGCTTTCATACCTTATTTTCAACTTTTAGTACACAGTTCTTTTCCAGGATACTTTTCCAAGAAGATCTAGTTTTAAGCCTAGAGAACACAATACTGAACCCGTTTCAAGGTTTTAGTGATCATCTTTAAAGCGCTCCATGGCAGTGGGCCTGGTTACTTGCAGGACCGCCTTTTACCGCATACCTCCATTCGACATGTCCGCTCCCACAGGGAGGGCCTCCTTTGGACAATGCCGTCCGCTGGACAATGCCGGCTGGTGACGCCCAGGGGAAGAGCCTTCTCTGTGGCAGGTCCCACCCTTTGGAATGACCACCCCCCAGACCTCCGGACTATCACCGACCTTCGCCTCTTCTGCCGGACTTTAAAAACCTATTTCTTCCATATGGCCGGCCTGGCATAGCTGCTACAACCATGTTTTATTAGATTTGGGTTTTAAATTAACTGTCTCCTTTTTAGCAAGGGTTAAATTGTTTAATAGTAGTTTTAAATTTTGTAGAATTTGTACTATTTGTATTGTTGGATTTTAAGTTCCTGTGCGCCGCCCAGAGTCCCTTTTTGGGAGATAGGGCGGGATAGAAATTTAATAAATATAAATATAATCACTGTTATTTATTTTTTTATAATCTTTATTAATATAAATATAAAAATAACATTTAACAAATATAAAGAAAAATCGACATACATTATTAAGGCGGAAAGGAAGGTAGGGGAAGAGGGGAGGAGGGAGATAGAAGAAAGAGAAGAGAGGGGTAGACATACCGGGGATATAGTTATTCCCCAAATTCAAAAGTTTTTGTTTGTCCCAGTCTGTTCTATTCATTCTTATATACATTTTGACTTAACTATCTAACTATGTATCTCTATAATTATCTTAGGTTCATTGTCGTCTCACTTGTTCCTTGTATTTATTCCACGTTTATACTATTTGGTTGTTCACTTTGGTATCCTTTTGTTCTCTTGTCGTACCATATGTACCATTTTCCCCATGTTTGAGCATAAATCGACTCTGTTTTATCTTTTAAGGTATATGTTAGCCTATCGGATTCAGCACAGTTGAAAATTTTGGATATGACGAGGTGGTCTGTTGGTACATTACTATCTTTCCATTGTTGCGCAATGGCCATCCTTGTTGCTGTTGTAATGTGTATAAAAAGGTACCAGTCTTGGTTCTGGGTTTGGTTTGGTTTAATGCCAAGTAAGTAAGATTCAGGCTTAAGAGGGAAGTTGATGCCTACAATTTCCATCAACCAGATTTGTATTTTCTTCCAAAGTTGGTTAATTTTTGGACAAGTCCACCATTGGTGAAAGAACGTACCCCTGGCCGTTTTGCATTTCCAACATCTGTCGGAAGTATTTGGAAACATATATGCTATTCGGGATGGTGGTAAATACCACCTATATAGCATTTTGTATAAATTCTCCTTGAATGAGGAGGCCAGGGTCATTTTAATAGATTTGCCCCAAATTGTTTGCCATTCGTCGAGTGTAATGTTCCTTCCTATATTCTTCCCCCAAGCAATCATAGCGCCTTTGATTATTTCCTCACCAATATATCCTTGTAAAAGCAATTTATATGCTTTAGAAATGAATTTAATCGGTGAATCCCATAAGATCTTATCAATATCTTGTTTTGACAGGTAAATTCCAAATTGTTTTTTATCCTTATTGAATTTAGATACTGCTTGTGTGTAGGACCACCAGTCTATTTTCAAACCCCTTAACTCTAAATCTGCCCGTGTTCTGATATTACCAATTTCGTCTATCAAGTCTTCATAAGTTAAATTCCTTTTTGGATTATGAACCGTTGGATAAGTCACTGCTTCGATTGGTGCTAGCCATCTTGGGATTTGGATATATAGTTGTTTAATTTTCAACCATGACGCAAAAAGGGTCGCCCTAATATGATGGATTGTGAAACTTTTGGGTTGTTTGTTGTCTTTGGGCCAAAGATATGAATGCCAACCCTGGGGCAGATCATGGCCTTCAATTGCTAGTATTCGACTTCTTGTAAGAGTAACCCAATCTTTAACCCAAATTAAGATTGACGCGTGGTAATAGAGCTCCCAATTTGGTAATCCCAGGCCTCCTTTCAGTTTGTGTTCTTGGAGCATTTTCTTTTTAATGCGTGCTTTTTTTCCCTGCCAGACAAATTTAAGAGTAATCTGATCTAGTTTTTGGAAAAATTCTTTGTTTAGTTTTACAGGTGCTGATTGAAATAAGTATGTCCATTTTGGTAAAATATATGCCTTAATAGCAGCTATCCTTCCTAATAAAGATATTGGGATTTTGCTCCAATTTTCAAGTTCCCTAGCCATTTCTCCTATTAATTTATTGTAATTTAACTCTTTAATCGCGGAACACCTATTGGTTAACCAAATTCCCAAGTATTTCACTTTTTTAACAATTTCAATTCCCATTAATTCTTGTATTTGTTCCTTTTGCTTCCCTGTTATATTTTTGGTTAACATTTTAGTTTTTTGTTTGTTAATTTTTAATCCGGCCACCTCACCATATTCCTCTATTGCTGTGATTAGTTTGGGTCCTGAAGTCAGAGGTTCCTCTACTATGAAGACCAGGTCATCTGCGAATGCTTGTATTTTGTATTCTTCTCCTCTGACTTGCAGGCCTCTAATATTTTTTTCTTGTCTGATTCTTGTCTGATTATATTTAGTAAGGGTTCCAATACTAAGATAAACAGAAGGGGTGATAGCGGGCAGCCTTGTATTTGTATTGTTGGATTTTAAGTTCCTGTGCGCCGCCCTGAGTCCCTTTTTGGGAGATAGGGCGGGATAGAAATTTAATAAATATAAATATAATCACTGTTATTTAAAACGTGACAACTTCTAAGTAGGTAGTTTTCCCTGAAAATAGTAAATAATTTTAAATTTGGCTTGCTTTAATACTCTATGCTGAAGTAGATTGGCCCTACTTGCCAATTTTGACAAAAGAATCTTAGTATTTCATGATTTTCCAATTCTTGGGGAGGAAATACCCATTGAACATTCATTTGAAGAAAGGATATGGAAACAGTTGAAAACAACTACCGTAATTGCCAAGCAATCAGAAAGGGAGTTCATTTTCCCTTTTGAGTTGAGTTGTGGGTGAATTACAGTGCAGGGATATTTCCTTGAAACTGCTTATTACTTATGCTGCTTGCTGGAGGAACATATCTTACCTCTTCTAAATTCTGCTTGCGTCCTGGAAAATAAAGCAAGTATTGTGGAGGGAATATACATTTCTAATTGGTCTTTCTTTTAATCCAAATGATTTTTGGATAGTCAGTAGTGCTATTCCTGGAGTTCACATTGCCTAGATAAAAAACTAGGGCAAGAACAATAGTAACTGCTGAATATTGCTGTTGCCTAAATCAATTAGTACATATGTGAAGATGGAGTAAATGGTAATCTTTCTGGGAGTGGGGAAAAAGCAGCAATTCCCCCACAGCAAACATGGTAGAAACTGCAGATAAAAAGAGATAAAAAAAGTAATCAGAAGCAATGCTCTATCTTGCATTTCACAATTGGTGGCATCTATGTTAGCAACAGGTAGGAGGTATAATAAGTTTCAGTGAAAAATGTTTTGATAATAGGTTAGCACTAAGATCGCCGCCCTGGATGCCTCTGTGGAGAAGGGCGGGATATAAATTTAAATAAATAAATAAATAAACAAACATTGTAATAAATTAGCCTTTAAGGTATCATAAAGCTCTCGTTTGCTAGACTGAAGTAACATAGTTATCTCAGTGCTAGGCATGCTTAAATCAACGGAAATCAGTATACATTAACAGAGCTTAATTGGGCAGGGTAGCGATTCTTATGGCTACACTAACGATAATGATCTTGGAGGAAAGGAATTTTTGTTTTAAAAGGATGGTGCTATTTGCATTATTTTGAAAGATATATATTTCCCAGTGACCTGCATGGTTTGACTCTTCTAATCACTATAATGTCTTCAGATAGGTTAATTATTTAATTTCCATTTTCATTCATTACTTTTCTTTAATTAACATAAAATTACCTGCTGATTCTACCTCTTCCCTTCGGTTTGCAACAGTTTTTTCCTGGCTACTTTTTTCAAATTAATATTAAATGCAGGTGAGTAACATAACCAGATGGGGCATGGTGGCTCAATGGCTAAGACGCTGAGCTTGTCGATCAGAAAGGTCAGCAGTTTGGCGATTCAAATCCCTTGTGCCACATAACAGAGTGAGCTCCCGTTACTTGTCCCAGCTTCTGCCAGCCTAGCAGTTCGAAAGCATGTAAAAATGCAAGTAGAATAATAGGGACCACCTTGGTGGGAAGGTAACAGCGTTCCATATGCATTTGGCGTTTACTCATGCCAGCCACATGACCATGGAGATTTCCTTGGAGCGCTGGCTCTTCACCTTAGAAACGGACATGAGCACCGCCCCCTAGAGTCAGGAAGACTAGCACATATGTGCAAGGGGAACCTTTACCTTTACCCAACATAATCAAAATATCAGCCTAACGTCTAGTGTACTATAGTAGTTCCTTTCAGTTATGGAAGAAAGGCTTGCTCACATATATCCTTTTATTTTTTTAAAAAAATGGCTCTCATCATTCCCTAATCCAGTGCTTCTCAATTATTTTCTGTCATGCCCCCCTAGGAAGAAGAAAACATTTCGCGCCCCCCGCGCGACTGTAAATAGTATCATCCAGGTCTAAAAGTCACACGGGCGGGTTTGGCTAATCAGGATAGAGCATCATGTCTATCCAATCGGGTCTGTTCTCCTCGAAAGGGAGGAGCATGCGCAGTCACATGTACTGGCTTAATGCTCACTATCGATGCAAATGTCAGCAGCGGTAGCCCAATTTCTTTAGCAAGGTCAAACGCGCCCCCCTTTACGGAGCCTCGCGCCCCCCCTGTTATTTGAGAAGCACTGCCCTAATCTAATGCAAAGTGGGGAAAATGAAATAAGCATTTATAATTGCAAGTAATTGCAAATGATTGCAAGTGTGTTTTATCCGAACCCTCCACCATATTTCAAGTACACTTTGAGTGGGCTTTAACATAGTTCAGCAAAAGGGCCTTGATTTAGCACAACAGTTCATGTTCTTAAGCTTATTAGTTTTAATGACAAAGTGCCTGAAGTGCACTTAACGCCATACGTTTGATTTGTAGCTGCTTGCTGCATGAATAACAAGAGACCCCATTTTTATTTGATATGCATTTTCTACAGATAACAACCTGAAATATAAATGCTGTCAGAATTAAAATGGTGATTCCTTCTGTATGGCTAGTAGGGACCATGACTGGTCTGTATGGCAACTAGGAACTTCTTTACTCAACAACCTACAAGGAGAAGATCAGCTTGTTCTTGGATGTGATTTAAATTGGTCAGATGCAAATGGCTTTTGAATATATGCTGAGCTTTAAGTTCTTAAATAGGATTTCTTTAGTGTTTTGCAGCTTATTTCTTTACATCACACAATACAGGCTAAAAATTGTGTAATGAGAAGAGCACAACTCTTTGGATGTGTGTTTTATTATTCATGCATCAGTGAGGCACCAGTTTATTATTCATGCTAAGGGAAATATTTTTCCTAAATTGTCAAACTTCATAATTGTCCCTGCAATTGGACAACCTGGTGCCCCGTATGTTGCTCCTAAACACTTTGGGGACGTCCCCTAGAGACTTCTAGAGGAACTTTCCAAGTTGTATATTTTTTAAGGTGGCGGAATGAAACAAATATCAAATACCTGATTAGTTAGCAATTATATTAATTATATTTAATCCTAATTAAATATGTAGGATATGAAAAAAATAGGTGATAATTTTGGTCCTGGCCTTGTCTCCAATTCCTGTAATATATGGCTTACCATTAAAAGTCAAGTATGTCCTTTGTCCAGAAAAATCTGTTCCCCACTCACCCCACATCCCTTTTTCTTAAATTGAGGATACTTAAAGATTGACATTTCATTTTAGGTTTGTAACTAAAATACAATTAGGCTGAAAGCTCCTCTTGCTCATGTTTTACTCTCATGGAATCGATTTGATAATTCTGACCACAATAGAAGTCACTCATGAGAGTTAATGCAGTCCTGAAAAGTATCACCAGACTGCAGAATTAGGAAGGCAGATGACAAACATTCTGAAAAGGTAGGAATTCAGACACACAAAAAGCTTAATATAGATGAATTTCCAGCTGATGCACAAAGATTCAGTTTGCTTCGTTACTTAGTTGACTTAACTTAGATAATATATCACATTGACTAATAACTGTGGGGAAACTAAAAATGTTCTACTGAGATGTGTGAGAAGGAATTTATATCATTAATAGGGTTATCAAGAAAAGGAAAAATCCTGGGCAAATGCTAGGAATACAAAAATAAAACAATTGTTATATTGGTGAGTCAGTAAGTAAACAATTGGAAAATGATTTATGGAAGAATGCAAAGACAGTAGCAACAAATGTATGGATACAATACAATACAATACAATACAATACAATACAATACAATACAATACAATACAATACAATACAATATAATACAATACAATACCAGAGTTGGAAGGGACCTTGGAGGTCATCTAGTCCAACTCCCTGCCTAGGCAGGAAACCCTATACCATTTCAGACAAATGGCTATCCAACATCTTCTTGAAGACTTCCAGTGTTGGGGCATTCACAACTTCTGGAGGCAAGCTGTTCCACTGATTAATTGTCCTAACTGTCAGGAAATTTCTCCTCAGTTCTAAGTTGCTCCTCTCCTTGATTAGTTTCCACCCATTGCTTCTTGTTCTGCCCTCAGGTGCCTTGGAGAATAGTTTGACTCCCTCTTCTTTGTGGCAACCCCTGAGATATCAGAAGACTGCTATCATGTCGCCCCTAGTTCTTCTTTTCATTGAACTAGAAATACCCAGTTCCTGCAACCGTTCCTCATATGTTTTAGCCTCCAGTCTCCTAATCATCTTGGTTGCTCTTCTCTGCACTCTTTTCAGAGTCTTCCCGTCTTTTCTACATCATGGTGACCAAAACTGAACGCAGTATTCCAAGTGTGGCCTTACCAAGGCATTATAAAGTGGTATTAACACTTCACATGATCTTGATTCTATCCCTCTATTCATGCAGCCTACAACTGTGTTGGCTTTTTTGGCAGCTGCTGCACACTGCTGGCTCATATTTAAATGGTTCTCCACTAGGACTCCAAGATCCCTTTCACACTTACTTCTATTGAGCAAGGTACCACCTGTGCATTTTGGCTTGTTGTAGATAAAAACAACTGGTGAGGAATTATTAAACTTTTCTACAAAAATGTTAAATTTGATGCCTGTAAAAATAAGAGGAAACAATCTTTACAATAAGCCCTTTAATTATGACATTTCCACCACCAGTAGTCCAAATAGGAACCTTACAGAACTGTGCCATTCTCAGTTCATCCTTTCAATGTTTATTTAGGGATTATGCCTATAGAAGTTGGCTTACTTATATCTGTCTCTCTGTTTACCCACTCACTCATCCATCCCTCATTTATGCCACTGAATATATTTTCATCCCTGGAAACAGGTGATATAACAATCATGACAAAATGACCTATCACAACTTGGGCAAAACAGAAATAATTTTGTTAATATCACATTTATTCACAAGAAAGAACATTACATTTCAGTCAGCTAACACATATAGCTGTAAACCTTTGTAATGTTTAAGGGGTTTAGACATTTTAATCAGCACGATCATCAAAGGGACATCTGAATAGACATGTTCCTTATGACATCTTGGTGAAATATTTCAGTACTAGAATATGAGCATGAAACATTTAAGATAGCCAGAAAAGAAATTAGAATCAGCATCACTGACCAAGCTCTCTCTCTCTCTCACCTTATATATATATTTTAGGATACGTATAAGAACTTGCCTCACACACATACACACATGCACACATACATACACAAATCCATTATCTTTCTTCCAGCCTTCACACAAGGCTCTTAAACTGGGCAGAGTTTAAATCCTGAATGCTATCCTGAATGCTATGTACTCAGTCAAATCCTGACCAGGAGTGCTGTTGTGCTTACTTGCTTTATTGACAATAATAAAAAGTTGAGTTTTTTCTTGAATTGAGCTTGACTCCTCATACTACATGGACTTGCCCAGGTAGTTTTCTTAGCAACTAGGGAGAAGGGATTTCCTATTTTCTTCTCCAAGGCAAGTCTAGTCTAATCTACAGTGCTGTAATTTTCTGGAAATCAAACCTCTGAATACTAACCAATCCTCACCTTGCTTAGTTTTTCAATAACAGCCAAGATGACTGTGATTGTTAGTTGCAAAGTCATGTCTGACCCATCGCGATCCTCCAGGCCTTCCTGTCCCCTACACTCCTCTGGAGTCCATTTAAACTGACAACTACTGCTTCAGTGACTCCATCCAGCCACCTCATTCTCTGTCGTCCCCTTCTTCTTTTGCCTTCAATCGTTCCCACCATTAGGCTCTTCTCCAGTGAGTCCTTCCTTCTCATTAGGTGACCAAAGTATTTGAGTTTCATCTTCAGGATCTGGCCTTCTAAACAGCAGTCAGGGTTGATCTCCTCAAGGACTGACCGGTTTGATCACCTTGCAGTCCAAGGGACTTGTAGGAGTGTTCTCTAGCACCATAGTTCAAAGGCCTCAATTCTTTGGTGCTCAGACTTTCCAAGTCCACGTTTCTTATGGTCCAAGATGGCTAAGGAGATGTAATACAGATTACCTTGACATGCAACATTGGTTTAGTGGAACTTTTGAACTTAACAACAGCACTGAAAAATGATTTATGACTTTTTCACATTTATGACCATTGCAGCATCCCCATAGTCACATGATCAAAATTGGGACCCTTGTCAACTGATTCATATTTATGACAGTTTCAATGTCCTGGCATCATGTCAGGACATTTTGTGACTCTCTGTCAAGCAAAGTCAATGGGGAAGCCAGATTCACTGAACAACTGTGTTACTAACTTAACAACTGCAGTGATTCACTTAACAACCATGGGAAATAAGGTCATAAAATAGGGCAAAATACTTAACAGCTGTTTCACTTAGTGACATACATTTTGGGCACAATTGTGATTGTAAGTCGAGGACCATCTATACATGTCCCTAATTTTAAAAAAAGGGAGGGCTGACCTTCAGTTGAAGAAGGGAAAGGAAAGAGAAACCTTCCATGTACTTTTCTATTGTCTACACCAGAGGTAGTCAACCTTTTTATACCTACCGCCCACTTTTGCATCTCTGTTAGTAGTACAATTTTCTAACCGCCCACCGGTTCCACAGTAATGGTGATTTATAAAGTAGGGAAATCAATTAAATTTAAAAAAGGAAAGTGCTTCAGTATCGGACAAAACCCCTACCTCCCACCACGAAAGCTGGAACTCCCACTAGTGGGCGGTAGGGACCAGGTTGACTACCACTGGTCTACACAGTTTGAAGAGGGATGCGGTGGCTCAGTGACTAAGACGCTGAGCTTGTTGATCAGAAAGGTTGGCAGTTCGGTGGTTCAAATTCCTAGCACTGAGTAACAGAGTGAGCGCCTATTACTTGTCCCAGCTTCTGCCAACCTAGCAGTTTGAAAGCACATAAGAATGCAAGTAGAAAAATAGGAACCACTTTTTGGTAAACACGAAAGGCGCGTTCCGTGCGCCTTTGGTGTTTAGTCATGCAGGCCACATGTCCACAGAGACATCTTTGGACAGCGCTTGCTCTTCGAGTTTAAAATGGAGATGAGCACCGCCCCCTAGAGTCAGGAACAACTAGCACGTAAGTGCAAGGGGAACCTTTACCTTTTTACACAGTTCGAAGCCCTCTACATATTCATACGAAAGAAAAAAATGCTAATCCTTCAATGATAAATCATGATGGAACTTTTTGGAAAAGCTCAGAGTTTCATCTAGGCACCTTTGATGGAGCTCACCTTTGATTCAGACCTCTTTTGAATTGATTGGAATCAACTTCTTTTGTTCAAGCTTTCTCCCTAACAGATGCTTATGTCTAGCTCTTCACAGCCAGCAGTTGCTTTTCTGCTGCTTTTTATTTAAAAAGTCGGTTAAAAAGAAGTAAAGAGGGGACAGAAGTTATAATAAATTCAAGGGGGCAGACGACATCCCATGTACTCTGGTTGCTGGCTGGTTTTAGGCATGGCTGAAGGAGAAACCCAAGTAAGGGACGTATTGTTGTTACTTCTCCAAGAGCCAAAGAGCAGTTACAGTTTAGTCTGATGGGCTTTGGTTTTCAGCCAGCCCAAATCAGTGACAGATCATTGGAGCAACTGGGCTTCTGATTTGATGGCCTGTGATGCACAGCTGCAAGTCAGAAGGTGAGGATTTTAGCCTACATTTATCTGGGCATGTGTCCCAGCATCAAACTGCAGTGGCGGTTTGTTGGCTTGCTCTCCAAATCAATTTGCAACCTATCTTTGCTCATTTGTGCTGAAAGTGGAAAGTAATGGGAATGGCTGGACCTAAGCAAAGACTAGTGAGGAAGGCTATGGAAAAGCTTCCCAATTTCTGATTTTAAAATCTAATGCGGCACTGTCCGCTCATTTCCCCCACATCACATTTCTCATTTGAACTTGCTGAAGTCAATCTCATTAACTTCAATGGGCTCTGGAGCTGTCCCTGGGGGTAAGTTACACCTGTCTGAGCTGCTGGAAAGCTATTTAGAATACTATCTGGACCGCCGTGGCTCTCATTATTTAAAAAGTTACACAATTTAAAAGGTGAACAGGTGAACTGTAATTGTTCTGAGAAAACTTTAAGTGGAAGGCTGGAGTAGTCATGTTTTCTCTCTCAAATCCTCCATGGTGGCAGATATGTACATGATGGACTATAAAGGAAAGCAAGGAGATGCAGCCATAAGTTTGGATCCAATCAACAGAGCTTCTGCAGTGCCATAAAACAAGCCCAGTTCATTTGTTGTCAAAGCTGCAGTGACACATTTCATCTATCTTTTCTTCTAATGGCATATTCTGCCCAGCATCTCTGTACAATACAATAGGATTAGCTACCTTAACTATAAGAACTATATAGGATTGCAGAGCACAACAATCACCTAATTTGTATTTATGTGATCATGCCCTGAATCTGCCAGGGAAGATGAGCTGGAACCTGAGCTGACAGAGATTGAGAGGGAGGCTTCGTTTGCTTCGGAAGAAAATGGGAAAGGGAAGGGCCAGTCAAGCCAGGACCTTTCGGGATTAAGACAGCTTGTAGACAGGGAGGAACAGGGGCATGATGAGCCTGACAGACAAAGCTCAGGCATAGAGCAAGGACCATCTCCATCTGATCCGAGAGCACTGTGACTGGAGAAAAGGTGAAAACAGCGTAGATTGAGCAGGCTACTTGGGAGAAGAGTGCCCCGCCCATCTTCACAAGGCACACCTGGGGAATGACACTTAAGGAGATGCTGTGGGAAGGGGCATTTATTGGGAACCAACGCTGAGTTCCTGAAATGTTAAGTGCTGATGTTTGAACTTTTCAAGAGTCCTTGCATTCTTTCTGGTTTTCTAGGCTAATTAACTGGATCCTTTGCTTCCTGAACTCCTTGATTTGCCCTGCTGGATTTATTACTGTGTGGCCCTGATGTACACAGTGCTGGGATCAGAGGTGAAATCCAGCAGGTTCTGACAGGTTCTGGAGAACCAGTAGTGGAAATTTTGAGTAGTTTGGAGAACTGGCAAATACCATTTCTGGCTTGCTCCAGAGTGGGGTGGGAATGGAGATTTTGCAATATCCTTCCCCCAGGAGTGGGGAAGGAATGGGAATTTTGCGGTATCCTTCCCCTGCCATGCCCACCAAGCCATGCCCACAGAACTGGTAGTAGAATAATTTGAATTTCACAACTGTTTGCAGCCAGAGACTGCTTGAGATGTGTTTGGGGTTTGTCATCACTTTGCTCTTGCCAGAAACATGGGAGCATTTGGGGAAATTAGAAGCGATAAAGGGGCGGATTGAACTGTCAGCTGCTTGTGTTATCTCTGTGCCGTGCCCTGAGTCATCACATCCAGTTTCAAATCTAAAAATTGCCACGTTGATTTGATTTTCATTATTTTTATCTTTAAAAAAAAAGATTTTACAAGGTGACTTAGGGCAGCTAAAAGGCATACCGACACCATTTTCAAGCAGAGGCAAGTGGACTTTGGAAAAACATAAATAAAGTCCAGTTGCCTTTTGAACAAAAAGCACCTTTGGGACAACCACAGCCTGGATGACTGAGAAACTCCATAGATATTTTCAAGCACCTTATGCCTTTTATCTTTCTTGACTAGAAATTGACAATTGTTGTCAAGAGTTTGACAAGCATTTCAAACTCTTCGAAGCAAAAGCCTTCCCTTTGGAGTGCTCTTTTTCAGTGTTTCAGCCAACATGTCATGCCTCTTTTTAGGATACTCTATCTCAATCAGCTGCATCATGGGAATTCTCCAGTAGGAAAGGATTCCCACCAATCTCTTGCCGGGAAAGCCATTGTGGAAACCTGTGGAAGTTCTCATTTAGAAGATGACAAACTTCGGAAGAGTCTTCTATCTTTTCTTCTTCTCTCTCACCTCTTACAGAAGTCATTTAGGACCCTATGACCACTGAATATGCCTGTTAGATTGCTCTTGAAGAAGGCATGCTCATCTTTGTTTATTTCCATGCCTCTAGGCTGCCTTCAGTCTCTTTTTCCCTAAACATTTTTCTTCTTCTGAAAATGTTGATGTTCCTGCTTGAAGAATATTGAGACTTTCCTCTTCATTCTTGGTAGTCTGTCTTTGTTCAATGCCAAATCCAGATTAGAACATTTTTAATGATTTTATTTTGAATCTGAAATTTATTGTTTTGTGACCTACTTTTTGAAAAGATAGCAGTTTTTTCCCCCTCGAAATGGCATTTTTCATATATTTGAAAAGGGTCATCATAACCCTTTTCAATCTTCTCTTCTCAAGGCTAAGCATATACTATTTTTCAGTCTTTCTTCACAGAACATTGATTTCTCTGAATCTGTTCCAGTTCCTTCAAATTCTTCTTAAAGTATAGTAGGAGTATTGGACAGAGAACTTGAGTTATGTCTGACCAACTCAGACTAAAGAGGAACTATGGTTTGCCATGCTTCGAAAACTATAGTTTTGGTAATGCAGCTTAAATTTTGTCTTTCTCCCCCTGGTATATTATACTTACAATCAGTTTGAAGTTAAGTATTTTCCAAACGTGTCACCTATTCCAGTTCTATGCATTTAATTTCTGTTTCCTAAGTGAGGAACTTAGGCATTTTTCTTAAAATTCACTTCTTTCAGCTGATCTACATAACCTGTCTAGATCATCAGCCTTTTTGTTTTTATTTCTGTGCCCTATGATATTTGCTATTTGATCCATTTTTGTGTCATTCACAGATACAATCATCCCTCCTTCCACTTCATACAAGTCATTGTTAAAAATGTTAAAAAGAACAGGGGCTAGGATTAAACCTTGAGGCACCTCATTTGATACTTCCCCTTTCCTTTGATAAGCTACCATTGATGAGCACATCTGAAGTAAGTACAGATTCAAGGGATAATTAGAACTGCAGAAAAAAACAATTGCTATCAATCTGCCTTCCATTGAGGACCCTTATTATACTGCACGAGTCAAAAAGAGGGTTGTGAAAATATCTACAGACCCTTCATATTCTGGACATAAATTGTTACATCTTTGACCCTCAAAAGGGAGGAGGGAGGGGATAGTCAGGTGGGGGGATGCCAAATTATAAGGCCGGCCGGTGGAAGTAGAGCAACGGAGAAGGGGGGAGGGGGGTCGCTTTCACTGAGGTATTTTCCATCAATTCGGTCTTGGGGAGGGGCAGGGGCGGTGGGAGACGGGATGGACACCGGTTGGAGGATCGTGGCCGCTGGTTACAGGCGGTCACGCGCTCCGACCTCCCATGCTCCCATCGCAGACTAGGTGGGCAGGAACCACATACCCGGGGCCCTAGGCTGATGCTATGCAACGCCAGGTCTGTGGTACAAAAAGACTCCCTCATCCATGACCTTGTGTCAGAGGGGGACCCAGACCTGGTGGGCATTACGGAAACCTGGTTGGGCCACGAGGGAGGACATCCCCTCGTGGAAATGTGCCCACCAGGCTACCGAGCCTTCCATCAGCCTAGGGACCTAGGGAGGGGGGGTGGCGATTATGGTTAGGGAAGGTCTTGAGCCGAAGGAGACCACGATCCCTCAGACGACCGGGTGCGAGTCTCTCCTTGTGAAGTGGGGCCTAGGGAGGCAGTTGGGCATGTTAGTTGTATACCTGGCTCCTCGCTATGCAACAACAGCCCTGCCCAAGCTCCTAGAGGTGATAGCCGCGGCGGCGGTTGAGACCCCCAGACTTTTGGTCACGGGGGACTTTAACCTGCCGTCAGCAGGCGAAACCTCTGGTGCAGCTCGGGAGTTCATGGCTTCCATGACAGCCATGGACCTGACCCAAGTAGTTTTAGGCCCTACTCACGAGGGTGGACACACCCTGGATTTGATCTTCATCTCAGGACAGTGGAGTAGTGATCTGGGAATAGGGGATTTAGTCATCACACCCCTGTCATGGACAGATCACGCTCTCCTTCGGCTCAACTTTCCGATCGCCGCACCTCACCGCGGGGGAGGCGGAACCGGACATTCCCATATGGTTCCGCCCCAGGCTCTTGATGGATCCGGTAAGGTTCCAAAGGGAGCTTGGGCCAATTCCTGTGGACTTGCCCCGCGACTCGACTGAGGACCTAGTGGCCGCATGGTTAAGTGCGGCCACGGGGGCCTTGGACTGAGTCGCGCCCTTGCGGCCTCTCTTGCGGTGACGAACCTCCTGGGCTCCTTGGTTCACCGAGGAGCTTAGGGAGATGAAGCGCCACAAGAGACGCCTAGAGAGCAGATGGAGATCCTCGCGTTCCGAAGCCGACCGAACACTAGTGAAAACCCATATTAGGACTTACTTAGTGGCGATAAGAGTGGCCAAACGTGAGTATTGTGCCACTCTTATTGCATCCGCAGATAACCGCCCTGCCGCCCTGTTTGGGGTGACCCGCTCCCTCCTTCAACAGAGGCCGCGGGAAGCCCCTTTACAGGGTCGAGCAGAGGAATTTGGGATTTATCTGCAGGAGAAAATCACTCGGATTCGGAGCGAGCTACCCTCCATCGACAGTGGTCCAGTCGAGCGGTCCGAGGCTGCTCTTGAGACACCATCTTGGGAGGAGTTTGATTTTGTTACTACCGAGGATATGGACAAGTTGTCAAAGAGACTTAGGGCTACCACATGTTTATTGGACCCGTGTCCCTCCTGGCTTGTACTGGCATCCTGGGAAACGACACGAGGCTGGCTCCAGGGCATTGCCAACGCATCTTTGAGTGAGGGGTCCTTGCCTGCCGCCTTGAAAGAGGTGGTAGTAAGGCGCCTCCTCAAGAAGCCGTCCCTGGATCCAGCATTATTAGAGAACTATCATCCCGTCTCCAACCTTCACTTTTTAGTGAAGGTTGTAGAGAGTGTGGTGGCTCAACAGTTTCCGCGACACTTATTTAGACCCGCGCCAGTCCGGCTTCCGACCCGGGCACAGCACCGAGACGGCATTGGTCACGTTGGTTGATGATCTCTGGAGGGCGCGGGATAGAGGATATTCCTCTATCCTAGTCCTATTAGACCTCTCAGGGCTTTTGATACCATCGACCATGGTATCCTATTGCGCCGACTGGGGGGGTTGGGGCACCGTTTTGCGGTGGTTCTCGTCCTACCTCTCTGGTCAGTCGCAATATGTGTTGGCAGGGGGGCAGAGGTCGGCCTCGAGGCCCCTCATATGTGGGATTCCTCAGGGGTCGGTCTTCTCGCCCCTATTGTTCAACACATATATGAAGCCGCTGGGTGAGATCATCCGTGGTTTTGGGGTGGGATATCATCTGTACGCTGATGATACTCAGCTGTACATATCCACCCCAGACCACCCCAACGATGCCGTCGAGGTTATGTCCCGGTGCTTGGAGGCCGTACGGATCTGGATGGGTAGTAACAAACTCAAGCTCAACCCATCCAAGACTGAGTGGCTGTGGCTTCCGGCACCCCGGTTCAGCCAGATTATTCCAACTCTGGCCATTGGGGGCGAAACACCGGCCCCCGTGGAGAGTGCGCACAATTTGGGTGTCCTCCTGGACTCTCGGCTGTCTATGGAGGACCATGTGGCAGCCGTGGCCAGGGGGGCGTTCCATCAGGTACGCCTGATGCGCCAATTGCGCCCCTTACTGGACCGGGATGCCTTACGCACAGTCACTCACGCACTCATCACCTCTCGACTTGACTACTGTAATGCTCTCTACATGGGGCTTCCCTTGAGGTGCACTCGAAAGCTGCAGTTAGTCCAGAATGCGGCCGCGCGGGTGATTATGGGAGCGCCCAGACACTCCCACATAACACCAATCCTGTGCGAGCTGCACTGGCTTCCTGTGGTCTTTCGGGTGTGCTTCAAGGTTCTGATGACCATCTTTAAAGCGCTCCATGGCTCGGGGCCTAGTTATATGCGAAACCGCCTCCTGCCCCATACATCCCTCAGACCGATACGCTCCCACAGAGAGGGCCTCCTCAGGATGCCGTCGGTTGGACAGTGCCGACTGGCGACACCCAGGGGAAGAGCCTTCTCTGTGGCGGGCCCAGTCCTTTGGAACGACCTCCCCCCTGAACTTCGCACCATCTCCGACCTCCTCCTCTTCCGCAAGTGTCTAAAGACACATTTGTTCCATCTAGCCGGCCTAGCGTAACCTCCATCATGGGCTTTTAGATAGTTTTAAACTTGGGAATTTTAATTTGGTTTTTAGCGCAAGATGTTATTTAAATAAGTTTTTTTAAAAAAATTATATGTTTTTGTATGCATTTTTAGTATTCCTGTGCGCCGCCCTGGGTCTGTTTGGAGAAGGGCGGGGTATAAATTTAATAAAATAAATAAAAGGGCGGGGTATAAATAAATAAAATAAAATGATGCTATAGGGCACTGCACACCAGAACAACGAGACACAAGGACAGTTTCCCCCCCCTTTATTTAACAACTAATTCCCACAACACTGCCAATAATTTACTAAGACTATTACCATTCTTCTTCTCTTTCTTCCTAGTATCTATCTTTCCCCACTTACGACTACAACCATGTTGCTTGTATCTTTCCATTTATATTGTTTTTATTTGTTCCTAGTACAATTTTATAGCTTATTAGTAACCTTGACTATCACTAAGTGTTGTATCTTTTTATTCTTTCGTTTTGAAAAAGTTTTATTGGGTTTTACAAATTTTTATAAAAATAGGATAAGGGTAGATAAGGAGTTACAAAAACATTTTGAGAACCTTTATGTCAAAAGTGTCGGCCCCCTCCGAGGCTTCAAAAAAAAATTATAGATAATACAATAAATTTTCATTTGTACTACAAAGTGGAAAGAGATACAAATATAAGTCTTGAGCCGAGAGAGACCACTGTGCCACAGACTACCGGTTGTGAGTTCCTCTGCGTGAAGTGGGGCCTAGGGAGGCAGTTGGGCATGCTGGTTATATACCTGGCTCCCCGCTATGTAGCAGCAGCCCTGCCCGAGCTCCTGGAGGTGATCGCTACGGTGGCAGTTGAGACCCCCAGACTTTTAGTCATGGGGGACTTTAATGTGCCATCGGTGGGCGAATCATCCGAGGTAGCTCGGGAGTTCATGGCTTCCATGACGGCCATGGACCTGACCCAACTAATTGTAGGCCCCACCCACGAGGGTGGACACACACCGGATCTCATCTTTGTCTCTGGCCAGTGGAAGAGTGATCTGGGTGTAGGGGATATAGTCATCACACCCTTGTCATGGTCAGACCACTCACTTCTCCGGCTCGACTTTCCAACCGCCACCCCCCTCCGCGGGGAGGCGGAACCTGGGTCACCTATTTGGTTCCGCCCCAGGCACCTGATGGACCCGGATGGGTTCCAGACGGCGCTTGGGCCATTCCCTGTACCCCTGACCCGTGCCCCGATCGAGGACCTTGTGGTTGCATGGAATACTGTGACCACGGGAGCCTTGGATCGGGTCGCGCCCTTGCGGCCTCTCTTGCGGTGGCGAGTCACCACGGCTCCCTGGTTTACGCCGTAAGAGATGCCTAGAGAGAAGATGGAGGTCTACCCATTCTGAATCCGACCGAACACAGGTAAGAGCCCATTTACGGACTTACACTGTGGCGCTGAGAGTGGCCAAACGTCATCATTGTGCCACCCTCATAGCATCCGCAGAAAACCACCCTGCCGCCCTGTTTAGGGTGACCCGCTCCCTCCTTCAACAGAGGGTGCGGGAAGCCCCGTTACAGGGTAGAGCAGAGGAATTTGTGATTTTTCTGCAGGAGAAAATCGCTCAGATACAGAACGAGTTAGCCCCCATTGATGGCCCAGTGGGATGCCACGAGACAGATCTTGTTTGGGAGGAGTTTGACTCCGTTACTTCCGAGGATATGGACAGGTTACGTGGGCGACTGCGAGCCACCACATGTTTATTGGACCCGTGTCCCTCCTGGCTTGTACTGGCATCCTGGGAGGTGACACGAGACTGGCTCCAAGAGGTTATCAACGCATCCTTGAGTGAGGGTTCCTTGCCTGCCTCCCTAAAAGAGGCTATGGTGAGGCCCCTCCTCAAGAAGCCCTCTTTGGATCCAGCTTTATTAACCAACTATCGTCCAGTCTCCAACCTTCCCTTTCTGGCGAAGGTTGTTGAGAGTGTGCAACAGTTTCCCCGTCACCTGGAGGAAGTTGAGTATCTAGATCCGCGCCAGTCCGGCTTTCGGCCCGGGCATAGCACCGAGACGGCATTGGTCGCGTTGGTCGATGATCTCTGGAGGGCCAGGGATGGGGGTTGTTCCTCCATCCTGGTCCTATTAGACCTCTCGGCGGCTTTCAATACCATCGACCATGGTATCCTATTGCATCGGTTGGGGGGGTTGGGGGTGGGAGGCACCGTTTTACGGTGGTTCTCCTCCTACCTCTCTGGCCGATCGCAATTTGTGTTGGCAGGAGAGCAGAGGTCGACCTCGAGACCCCTCACATGTGGGGTGCCTCAGGGGTCGGTCCTCTCGCCTCTCCTGTTCAACACATATATGAAGCCGCTGGGTGAGATCATCCGTGGTTTTGGGGTAGAGTACCATCTCTACGCTGATGATACTCAGCTGTATATATCTACCCCAAACCACCCCAACGATGCCGTAGCGGTGATGTGCCAGTGCCTGGAAGCCGTACGGATCTGGATGGGAAGTAACTGACTCAGGCTCAACCCAACCAAGACCGAGTGGCTGTGGTTTCCGGCTGCCCGATTCAACCAGCTTACTCCATCGCTGGCCATAGGGGGCGAACATCTTGCCCCTGTGGATGGGGTGCGCAATTTGGGTGTCCTCCTGGATGCCCGGCTGTCCATGGAAGATCAGGTGACAGCCGTGGCCAGGAGGGCGTTTTACCAGGTTCGCCTGGTTCGCCAATTGCACCCCCTATTGGATCGGGACGCCCTTCGCACAGTCACTCATGCTCTCGTGACATCCCGACTGGACTATTGTAACTCTCTCTACATGGGGCTCCCCTTGAGGTGCACCCGGGGACTGCAGATGGTCCAGAACGCAGCCGCGCAGGCAATCCTGGGTACCTCTAGGTTTACCCATGTAACACCTCTCCTGCGCGAGCTGCACTGGCTGCCTGTCGTCTTCCGGGTGCGCTTCAAGGTATTAATCATCATCTTCAAAGCGCTCCATGGCTCGGGACCTAGTTATTTGCGGGATCGGATCCTGCCTCATACATCCTCACGGCCGATCTGCTCCCACAGAGAGGGACTTCTCCGGGTGCCGTCCACTAGACTTTGTCAGCGGGCGACGCCCAGGGGAAGGGCTCTCTCTGTGGCGGGCCCAGCCCTCTGGAATGACCTTCCCCCCGACATTAGAACGACCACGGACCTCCGCTCCTTCCGTCTAAAATTAAAAACATATCTTTTCTGCTTGGCCGGCCTAGGGTAGTCTCTCTCTATGGGGTTTTAGTTGTTTAGTGGGAATTTTAGTCTAAAATGGGTATTTTAGCACAGGTACTGTTTAATTTGTTTTTAAGATGTTGTATATCTATTGTATATTTATGGTTTTTTAGTTTCCCTGTGCACCGCTCCGAGTCCCTACGGGGAGAGGGAGCGGTCAAGAAATTAAATTATTATTATTATTATTATTACTATTACTATTACTATTACTATTACTATTACTATTACTATTGTTATTGTTATTGTTATTGTTATTGTTATTGTTATTGTTATTGTTATTGTTATTGTTATTGTTATTGTTATTGTTATTGTTATTGTTATTGTTATTGTTATTGTTATTGTTATTGTTATTGTTATTGTTATTATATCATTTTAAAATCTATGCTAACAATCATGTATAAACATCCAAATAAAAGTTATACTATACAAAAATAAAGTCACTTATGAGATCTAAGTCTTTTGGCAATTGTGTCTTCCTCTCCCTGACCTCCAGTGGGCAGGGCCGCGGCACCCTCTACTCTCCCATTTTCATCCTCCAGGATTGAGGAGTGTTTTTTAAGGAAGACTTCCGCCTCTGCAATTGTTTTAATTCTTACCCTTCCTCCCTCCCAGAACACCAACATTCCCTCAGGCATCACCCACTTGAACCAGACCCCCTTTTTGAATAATCTTTTGGACAAGAAGGAATACTTCCTTCTTATCTCTCTAATCTTTGTCTCAGACCAATGGAAGAGTGATCTGGGTATAGGGGACATAGTCATCACGCCCTTGTCATGGTCAGACCACTCACTTCTCCGGCTCGACTTTCCGACCGCTGCTCCCCTCCGCGGGGAGGCGGAACCAGAGTCACCAATCTGGTACCGCCCCAGGCGCCTGATGGACCCGGATGGGTTCCAGACAGCGCTTGGGCCATTTCCTGTTTCCCTGACCCGCGCCCCGATCGAGGACCTCACGGCCGCATGGAACATTGCGGCCGTGGGAGCCTTGGATCGGGTCGCGCCCTTGCGGCCTCTCTTGCGGCGGCGAACCACCCTGGCTCCATGGTTTACTGAGGAGCTGCGGGTGATGAAACGCCGCAAGAGATGCCTAGAGGGAAGATGGAGGTCTAGCCGTTCTGAATCTGACCGGACACAGGTAAGAGCCCATTTACGGACTTACATTGTGGCGCTGAGAGTGGCCAAACGTCATCATTGTGCCACTCTCATAGCATCCGCAGAAAACCGCCCTGCCGCCCTGTTTAGGGTGACCCGCTCCCTCCTCCAACAGAGGGAGCGGGAAGCCCCACTACAGGGTAGAGCAGAGGAATTTGTGTCTTTTCTGCAGGAGAAAACCGCTCAGATACAGAGTGAGCTAGCCCCCATTCATGACCCAGTGGGATGCCACGAGAGAGATCTTGTTTGGGAGGAGTTTGACTCCGTTACTTCCGAAGATATGGACAGGTTACGTGGGCGACTGCGAGCCACCACATGTTTATTGGACCCGTGCCCCTCCTGGCTTGTACTGGCATCCTGGGAGGTGACACGAGGCTGGCTCCAAGAGGTTGTCAACGCATCCTTGAGTGAGGGCTCCTTGCCTGCTTCCCTAAAAGAGGCCATGGTGAGGCCCCTCCTCAAGAAGCCCTCTTTGGACCCAGCTCTTTTAAACAACTATCGTCCAGTCTCCAACCTTCCCTTTTTGGCGAAGGTTGTTGAGAGTGTGGTGGCACAACAGTTTCCCCGTCACCTGGAGGAAATTGAGTATCTAGATCCGCGCCAGTCCGGCTTTCGGCCCGGGCATAGCACCGAGACGGCATTGGTCGCGTTGGTAGATGATCTCTGGAGGGCCAGAGATGGGGGATGTTCCTCCATCCTGGTCCTATTAGACCTCTCGGCGGCTTTCGATACCATCGACCATGGTATCCTATTGCATCGGCTGGGGGGGTTGGGGGTGGGAGGCACCGTTTTACGGTGGTTCTCCTCCTACCTCTCTGGCCGATCGCAATTTGTGCGGGCAGGAGAGCAGAGGTCGACCCCGAGACCACTCACATGCGGGGTGCCTCAGGGGTCGGTCCTCTCGCCTCTCCTGTTTAACGCATATATGAAGCCGCTGGGTGAGATCATCCGTGGTTTTGGGGTAGATTACCACCTGTACGCTGATGACACCCAGCTGTACATATCTACCCCAAACCACCCCAACGATGCCGTAGCGGTGATGTGCCAGTGCCTGGAAGCCGTGCGGATCTGGATGGGAAGTAACGGACTCAGGCTCAACCCGACCAAGACCGAGTGGCTGTGGTTTCCGGCTGCCCGATTCAACCAGCTTTCTCCAACGCTGGCCATAGGGGGCGAACATCTTGCCCCTGTGGATGGGGCGCGCAATTTGGGTGTCCTCCTGGATACCCGGCTGTCTATGGAAGAGCAAGTGACAGCCGTGGCCAGGAGGGCGTTTTACCAGGTTCGCCTGGTTCGCCAATTGCGCCCCCTATTGGATCGGGACGCCCTTCGCACAGTCACTCATGCCCTCGTGACATCCCGACTGGACTATTGTAACTCTCTCTACATGGGGCTTCCCTTGAGGTGCACCCGGAGGCTTCAGTTAGTTCAGAATGCAGCCGCGCGGGCAATTATGGGGACCACCAGGTTCGCCCACGTTACACCACTCCTGCGCGAGCTGCACTGGCTGCCTGTCGTCTTCCGGGTGCGCTTCAAGGTGCTAACTATCATCTTTAAGGCGCTCCATGGCTCGGGACCTAGCTATCTGCGGGATCGGATCCTGCCCCATACATCCTCACGACCGATTCGCTCCCACAGAGAGGGACTTCTCCGGGTGCCGTCCACCAGACTTTGTCAGCGGGCGACGCCCAGGGGAAGGGCTCTCTCTGTGGCGGGCCCGGCCCTCTGGAACGACCTTCCCCCCGATATCAGAACGACCACGGACCTCCGCTCCTTCCGTATGAAACTAAAGACCCATTTCTTTCGACTGGCCGGCCTTGGATAGTCTCTCTGTCTATAGATTTTTAAATGTATTTTAATGGGTTTTAATTTTTTAGCACGGGATAACATAGTTTAATGGTGTTTTAAACTGTATATTTTGTATTGATTGTTTATATTGTTTTTAGTTTCTCCTGTGCACCGCCCCGGGTCCCTGTGGGGAGAGGGAGCGATTAATAAATGCAAAGTTATTATTATTATTATTATTATTATTTTTCGGGACCTGTTTCAAGATGGCAATCTCATGCTGTTGATAAATTAAAGGACCGTCTCTCTGTGCTCTCAGGATCCGTTCCCTTGTTGACCTTCTTACAAATTTAATATGGATCTCTCTGGGTACTTCATTTATCCTGGCATATGCTGAATTAATTCTATAAATCAGATCAATGTCCCCCCGAATATCTTCTTTACTCTTTTTTATATAATCTGCTAAAATCGTACACATTAAATCTTCCAGATCCTCAGTGCTTGATTCAGGAACGTTCTGAAATCTTAAAAAATAAGACATTCTTTCAAAATCCATATGATCCACATATGACCAGCTAAATTCCCTATTTCATTATGAGAATTTTTAAGCTCTTCCCTTGTCTCAGTCAACCCCACCTCCAGACCATCAATTTTTTGTTTATTTTCCATTAGTGCTTTCTGTGTCTCCAAAAGTTCTAATTTTGAACTGACATTGTCCTTCCGAATTTCTTTAATTTCTTTCATGATGTTCTGAAGAGTTTCATCTATTGCTGATAATTTAGCGTCCACATCTGCTTCTTTGGGTAACATTGAGGTAATCTTAGGTTGATGTAGCTGCTTTTTTGAAGCCATAATGAAAGATTTAAGTCTTTGTCACTAAAATGCCATCCGCTGGAGAGGAGTCTGCGAGCCAAGGAGGGAGCAGTATCCAATGTCCAAATTCAAAGTTTCATTTAGTTATAATCCAGAGAGAGACCAAGTTCTTAAAAACAATCAGATAAGAAAAAAAAAGAAGGCACTTCAGGGAAAGGTCCAATTAATCAATTATTCATCCATTAATAAAAAGAGAAAAACAGTCCCGAACACAAGGGAATGTCAGCAGTTTTCCAAGAAAAGTATGTCTCCTGAGAACAAAAGGAACGCCATCTTCCCCCGCCCTCCTGGAAGCTGCTGAGAGTTAGCAAGTGAAAGTTGTTTCAATGTTGCCAGACTTCGATACAAAGTATCCAAAGATCGTGAAGGAAAGACTTTCACTTATGGTTTAAAAAAATCGGATGTTGATTTCTCTGCTTCCCCAAGCCTGGGGAGCATTTCCAAACGCCGCTTTTTTCCATTCCAAGGGGGGGTATTACGAACTGCCCCCTCCTTCTTCTTTCAAGCTTAAAGTTGCAAGCATTAAAATAAAGTCACTCACGATCCACTTTGCAGCCAGGAGCCTCGGTGTTGCCTTCAACCCCGGCGTTTCAGTTCTTCTTCAAACCAGATAGCTGTTCCGGCTCTCCATCAGCAAAGGGGACGACGCCCCCTCGCGACTCGTTCCTCTGCACCTAGGTCAAAGCGGGGGCCACCCCCCCGACCGCCGTCAGGGTGGGAGGATTCCCCGCAAGCCGCCCGTACAGCAGGAGTCCTTTAAAAGAACTCACTGCCCCCGGGGGGGCTGCAGAGGCAACCAAGCGGCGGACGAGCCCCAAGACTCGACCGTTGCCTCCGGCCAACCGGAAGGAAGTCATATCTTTTTATTCTTGATGAATGTATTTTATTCTCCTTATGTACATGGGGAGCATATGCACCAAAGACAAATTCCTTGTGTGTCCAATCACACTTGGCCAATAAAGAATTCTATTCTATTCTATTCTATTCTATTCTATTCTATTCTATTCTATTCTATTCCATTCCATTCCATTCCATTCCATTCTAAAGTCAGCTGTGCATTTATTTACAGATACTCCTCAATTTACAACAGTTCACTTAGTGACTGTTCAAAGTTACATACAATGACACTGAAAAAAGTGACATGTCCATTTTTCACACATGACTGTTGCAGCATCCCCATGGTCACGTGATTTACATTCAGCTGCTTGACAACTGATTCACATTTATGACAGTTGCAGTGTCCCTGGGTCATGTGATTCCCCCTTTGTGACCTTCTGACAAGCAGTGTCAATGGGGAAGCCAGATTCACTTAAAAACAATGTTACTAAATTAACAACTGTAGTGATTCACTTAACAAATGTGTCAAGAAAAGTCATAAATGGGACAAACTCATAAATGCTTCACTTAGCAACATAACTTTTGGCCTCAATTGTGGTCGTAACTCCAGGACTATCTGTTAGTTGTCATGCCCACACTTTCACTAATTTGCGAATCGGAATGTCATGAGATACCTTTGTTAAATGTTTCATGAAAATCAGGATATACTATTGCCACAGTATTATTCATATCTGATTAAATAGAGATAAGTTAACTCTGCAGCTTCCTGGTAATGAATGATGACTGTATTTTCAAAGCCCTGACAGATTTATTTCTTTATGATCTGCTTTACAGTCTTCCCAGGTATTAGTGAGGCTGACCTTGCTGGTCTCTGGATCCTCTTTTCCCTCTTTTTAAACATTTAATGTCCTCCTTTAATTATCTAGGCTTCACCATTAGAGGGTTTTTCTCAATGTTATTATATAAGAATGGCCAGACAATTATAAAAAAAATATACCTTTTTCTGAATATATAACTCTCGCCCCATCCAATTTCCTGAAAATTTCCATGGAGCACCTACTTGGCCACTGCAACTAAAGAAAATCCTAACCACCATAATGAACACAGCACATTTGAAGTGAGGAATCTCTTTCATTGAAGCTGCTTAGTAATAAACTTTTACTGTGGGATTGAAACCAATTTTCGCTCTGTATCTCGTGGATTTATGATTTGGCTGGGCAAGGCTGGAGGTGTCACGTCCACTAAAGATGCCATTACACAATTCTTTTGCTCAACATGCTACAGCTGAGCAGGAGGGAGGAAGACGCACTAAGTGGGAAGCAAATGAATGAGGTCCTTATTTCAGCCATTCCACCACAAGACCTAGGGCCGTGATGGCAAACCTATGGCATGCCTGCCACCCGTGGCACATAGAGCTCTCTCTGCAGGCAAGTTCTAGAAGTCTGGAGGTTTCTGGCCTCCGAAGGGCCTCCAGAGCCTGGGGGAGGCCGTTTTTGTCCTGGAGGCTCGAGGAAAGCCTCTAGAGCCTGGGGAGGGGGAAATCACTCATCCCGGCATGGGGGGTGTCATATGCGCATGCGTGTGTGTGTGTGGGGGGGGAAGGGCACATTGCATTGTGGGTGTGGGCATGCATGCGCCCTATTGCACCCACATGCATGATTTTGGCATGCAAGGACAAAATGGTTAGCCATCACTGACCTAGGGAATATCACAGAAGGTTAAATAGCAAACAATTTAGTCAATATCTGTTATCATGTCTTGGGACTTACCATATTTTTCGGAGTATAAGACGCACTGGAATATAAGACGCCCTGGAGTATAAGATGCACCAAGGTTTTGAAGAGGAAAATTAAAAAAAAAGGTTTTGCACTCTGCAAACCTCCCCAAAATGGCCCATTTTTCACAAAAACAGGCCCGTTTCCCCCCAAAAGGGCATGAATAGCCTTTAGAGGGCCTGCAGAGTGCTCCTGGGGAGAGCAGAACATGGCCCATTTTTCACAAAAATTGGCTTTTTTGTTAAAAAAATTGCATGCATAGCCTTTAGGAGGCTTAGAATAAATGGCCTGTTTTTTACTCATTTGTGCCTTCCCCACCCCCCAGGAGCTCTCGGAAAGCCTTCTACAGGCTCTGCACGGCCATTTTGGTAAAGGGGGTGGGATTTCGGGGGGCCAAAAATGCTGTATTCAGGGTATAAGATGCACCCAGATTTTCAGCCTCTTTTTTGAGGGAAAAAGGTGCATCTTATACTCCGAAAAATACAGTACTTAGGGCAGGAGTAGATGGTATTCTGCCATCCTTTCTCTCTCATGCTTTCTTTTCTCTCTCTTCCTGTTACTGTCTTGCTGAATAATGTGTGTTGTTATCTCCATTGCCTTCCTTTCTTTCCGATTTAATACCACTGACTATAAGACTAGGGGAAAACAAACTATGCTAACGCCTGGGGATTGTATGAGGTCCTGATAGTGGCTCAGAATTATTGGATAATCAATAGAAAGGCCCATCTAAACATTTTAAAGAGAAAGAAGGCAAGGAAATAGAAGGGAATGACACACAAATTTCTTATTGTATTTCACATTATTGCATATCGACAGCAAACAGTCTGTATCTGAGTGAAAAGCATTCACTTATTTTAAAAATTGAAAAGTCCAAATTGCTGCATTCAAAGTACCCAGGATATGGATTTTACATAATGACTTAATGGCATTGACTTAAATGATTTTAAATCAATCACTGGATGTAGAAGCATTATGTGTTTCCAGATTAAGCTTCTGTTGTATAATTTTCCGGCTTCATTTAGGGAGCTGATGTTGTAATTGCTTTGAATTTTTCCACATGTTTTCCAGTTTTAATTCTAGGCAGAAAATCAGAGATTTCCAGAGTTATACAAGAAAAGATGAAAAACTTTAATATGATATGGCAGTGATGGCGAACCACAGGCGGCACGCGGAGCCCTTTTTTCTGGCACGCGAACAGTCACCCAGCTCAGACCCACTGTGCATGCCCACGTGCCTCCCGCCAGCCAGCTGATTTTAGGTTCTCTGGTGTCGGCAGGCGACACATGTGAATGCGTGGTGAGTAGAGGAGGTTGCAGGTGAATGAGTGAGGAAAGGGGGGAGAGCGCGCATTCAGGGGGGTGGGGTGGCACAGATACCCCATGCCCCGTGAGGCTGGCAGGAGGAGCAGGAGCCGGCCATCGCATCTGCCTCCGTCCCTGCTGCCCCGTGCGCCCGAGAAGCCCTTCCACCTGCAATTATTTTTGCTGCTGCTGCTGCTATTTTTGAGCCTCGCTACTCCCCCCCCCCACACAAACAACTTCACTCCAAATTAGGCAGAGGGAGGGGGATGGTAAAGAAGAGGTGGTGGCCGATTCCTAATCCTTCCTTTCTCTCTCCAGCGTTCCTCCTGCGCAACTCTGCTGCTCCAGAAGGGCAGCTGTAGCGGCAGGGGGAAAGCCAAGAGTGACTTGTTTAATTTGTTTTTATTATATTTATTGTACCCGAGGTTTTTATGTTTTATGATTGCCTGTTCACCGCCCTGAGTCCCGCAAGGGAGATAGGGCGGTATATAAATTTGAATAAAGTGAAAGTGAAAGTGACTGGCCAGCTCGGGCACTCAAGAGAGCAAGGCAGTATTTGCTGCCCTGGGCGGTTGGCTCTCCCTCCCGCTGCTCCTTTCCCTAGCCGTGTTGGACTTTGAAGAGTTCACGTGGCAGCTAAATGAAAACAAACAGCATAAGGAAGTGTAGTTGGGGGCAATCAAGTCCAGCATGGCTAGGGGAAGGAGCAGCAGGAGGGAAGCAGTGAAGGAACGATGGCTGTTGTCAACTTGCAAGCTGCCTGAAGTTGAGCCGGCAGTCTGGCAATGCAGGTCCAGAGAAGAGCAAGAAGGAGGGGGGGCTATTTTCTGCAAAGAAGCTCAACTTCAGGCAGCTTGCAAATGCGTCTGCAGTCACGTGCCGCCACCTTCCTGGCCCCTTTCTCAGCGACTCCCACTCGGGTGGGGGGGGGGGGGGAAGAAGAGGCAAGGCAGCTTTTTAGAGTTCTCCTCACCCGGCAGCAGCTGAGAGACCCCTCCCATCTAGCCACCTCTCCTGCAATGGAACGGGAAGCTGCCTGAAGTTCAGCTGGCCGTCTGGCAATACAGGTCCAGAGAAAAGCAAAAAGGAGGGGGGGGGCTTTCTGGAAAGAGGGGAGGGGGGGACAACAGCCATCGCACTGCCTTGCTCTCTTGAGTGCACGAGCTGGCCAGTCACTCTTGGCTTTCCCCCTGCCACTACAGCTGCCCTTCTGGGGCAGCAGAGTTGCACAGGAGGAACGCTGGAGAGAGAAAAGGAAGGATTAGGAATCGGCCACCACCTCTTCTTTACCATCCCCCTCCCTCCACCTAATTTGGAGTGAAGTTGTTTGTTTGTGGGGGGCAGGGAGTAGCAAGGCTCCAGAATAGCAGCAGCAGCAATAATAACTGCAGGCGGAAGGGCTGCCTGGGCGCATGGGGCGGCAGCGAGGGGGGCTGGATGGATGCTGCCTAGAGTGAGAGGCAGCCCGGAGGAGGAGCTGCTGCTGCCTCTGCAAAGGCAGGCCATTTGTGCCGGCAAATATTGATCCAAAAGGGGTGGTGGTGGTAGATATGTGCGTGAGACTCCAGAATAGCAGCAGCAGCAGCAGCAATAATAACTGCAGGCAGAAGGGCTGCCCGGGCACACGGGGCAGCAGGGAGGGAGGCTAGATTTACACTGCCTAGAGTGCGAGGCAGCCTCTGAAAAGGCAGGCCATTTGTGCCGGCAAATATTGATCCAAAAGGGTGGTGGTGGTAGATATGCGCGTGAGCATGGGGAAAATTTGTGGGGGAGGTCCGTGCATGCGCAGAGGCCACACATTGCATTATGGGTACTGGCATGCAGGAGTGTAGGTGTGTGTGTGTTCACGTACTTTTGGCACGCAACACGAAAAAGGTTCGCCATCAGTGTGCTATGGCTTCTATGGGATGGCTTCTCCTTGAAAAGGAGAATAAGCTAAGGGTGGTTCTGGACCGTACAGTCAGTGGTGGGATTCAGCCACTTTGCACCTATTCGGGAGAACCGGTTGTTAACTTTCTAAACAGTTCAAAGAACCGGTTGTTGGAAGAAATCTCATTTTGTTTTTCCCCTACTTTACAGGGCTAATTCTGTAAGGAAGGTAGGAAGGAAACATTCTGGTGTTGTTTCTAGCCTAATCTTTATTGCCCTGCTTACAGAAACTGCCTCTCTCTACATTGTAACATTGTAGCAGCTAAGGCGAAGCGCCCATCAACCTAAGGGACGTTGAATTGGCCATGCCCACACGGTCACATGACCACCAAGTCACACCTACCCAGCTGGTCATTTGGGCAGAGAACCAGTTGTTAAATTATTTGAATCCCACCACTGCATATAGCATACAAATGGACTGGGAAAGGACCAAGCTAATAAAGGAGAATATTTGTAGCTAAGTACTGAAATGAGGAATCCTTGATGCTCTCTGAGCTTGGATGTTTTCCCATTATGCTTTTCCTTCTCTGCTTACCCCTAACAGCTGGACAGAACATACAAAGACCCAATTCTCTCTGCCTCCATTTATTTACAGATCAGGACAATTTTTAATTTCCTGAAGGAGAATTGGTAGTTCTTTCTGCCCTATCTCCTATTTCAAATCCTCCCAGTACTTGGTTTGAGAGCTCTGCAGTAGGCCAACCTATGTTGGTGGAGAGAAGGAACATTGGATTCCATGATTGACAATGTTCTGACGTAGGCTTCCTCAGCAGCACGAAGTCAAGACTTCATCCTGATAAACACCTTTTATTTAATTTACAGTGAATTCTTCTCCAGCAAAGTCTTTCCTCTCCCACAGCCTTTCAAGATAGTTCACAATTACCAACCTTTATCAGGCTTGGACAGTGGCCAGGCCGATATCTTTCAGACACTGCAATACTTGGCAAGAATGCAGGAATGAACTAATTGTCTCCTGCAAACACCCCTCCCCTTTTGCTCCTCTTTTATACCCTATGGGAGGGGCCATTCACTGGCCACCTATGGCCTTAATCCTAAATCAACCCTTGTTCCTTAGTTGTTCCCTTCATCTGGCAACTTTGCACATACACACACTGGGAACAGACTCCAGCTGTTTGTCTGACTCACTGACGTCTGACTACAAAGGCAGCTGATAACTGTCCGACAGCCCTGGCCCTATCTCTGCCTCTGAAGCAGAGCACTTCTCAGAGCCTTTCCCAGACCCCAGTACTGGCCCATGTTCCTCCACAATCTCCTCACTGTCTGAATCTGCTGCCAGCTCTACTGGCGGGCCACAACATGCAGGGCGGCCCTCACATCCAAGCAATCTTTTTAATAATAATAATAATAATAATAATAAATCTTGAATTTATTGACCGCTCCATCTCCCTGGGGGGACTCAGAGCGGTGCACAGGGCAAATAAAACCATAAAAAACAACATACATACAATAAAAACGAATTAAATACATCCCTGCGCTAAAATCCCAGTTAAAACTACTAAAATTCCTAACTAAAATTAACAGTCCTATAGACGGGAGACTACCCTAGGCCGGCCAAGCAGAAGAGATGTGTTTTTAGTTTAAGACGGAAGGAGCGGAGGTCCGTGGTTGTTCTAATGTCGGGGGGAAGGTCGTTCCAGAGGGCTGGGCCCGCCACAGAGAGAGCCCTTCCCCTGGGCGTCGCCCGCTGACAAAGTCTAGTGGACGGCACCCGGAGAAGCCCCTCTCTGTGGGAGCGAATCGGCCGTGAGGATGTATGAGGCAGGATCCGGTCCTGCAAATAGCTAGGTCCCGAGCCATGGAGCGCTTTAAAGATGGTAATTAAAACCTTGAAGCGCACTCGGAAGACGACAGGCAGCCAGTGCAGCTCGCGCAAGAGCGGTGTTACATGGGTAAACCTCGAGGTTCCCATAATTGCTCGCGCGGCTGCATTCTGGACTAGCTGAAGTCTCCGAGTGCTCCTCAAGGGGAGCCCCATGTAGAGAGAGTTACAATAGTCCAGTCGGGACGTCACGAGAGCATGAGTGACTGTGCGCAGGGCGTCCCGATCCAATAGGGGGCGCAACTGGCGAACCAGGCGAACCTGGTAAAACGCCCTCCTGGCCACGGCTGTCACTTGATCTTCCATGGACAGCCGGGCATCCAGGAGGACACCCAAGTTGCGCACCCCATCCACTGGGGCAAGATGTTCGCCCCCAATGGCCAGCGATGGAGTCAGCTGGTTGAATCGGGCAGCCGGAAACCACAGCCACTCGGTCTTGGTCGGGTTGAGCCTGAGTCCGTTTCTTCCCATCCAGATCCGTACGGCTTCCAGGCACTGGCACATCACCGCTACGGCATCGTTGGGGTGGTTTGGGGTAGATATATACAGCTGAGTGTCGTCAGCGTATAGATGGTACTCTACCCCAAAACCACAGATGATCTCACCCAGCGGCTTCATATATGTGTTAAACAGGAGAGGCGAGAGGACTGACCCCTGAGGCACCCCACATGTGAGGGGTCTCGAGGTCGACCTCTGCTCTCCTGCCAACACAAATTGCGATCGGCCAGAGAGGTAGGAGGAGAACCACCGTAAAACGGTGCCTCCCACCCCCAACCCCCCCAGCCGACGCAATAGGATACCATGGTCGATGGTATCAAAAGCCGCCGAGAGGTCTAATAGGACCAGGATGGAGGAACAACCCCCATCTCTGGCCCTCCAGAGATCATCGACCAACACGACCAATGCCGTCTCGGTGCTATGCCCGGGCCGAAAGCCGGACTGGCGCGGATCTAGATAATCCATTTCCTCCAGGTGACGGGGAAACTGTTGTGCCACCACACTCTCGACAACCTTCGCCAGAAAGGGAAGGTTGGAGACTGGACGATAGTTGTTTAAAAGAGCTGGATCCAAAGAGGGCTTCTTAAGGAGGGGCCTCACCATAGCCTCTTTTAGGGAGGCGGGCAAGGAACCCTCACTTAAAGATGCGTTGATAACCTCTTGGAGACAGCCTCGTGTCACCTCCCAGGATGCCAGTACAAGCCAGGAGGGACACGGGTCCAATAAACATGTGGTGGCTCGCAGTCATCCACGTAACCTGTCCATGTCTTCGGAAGAAACGGAGTCAAACTCCTCCCAAACAAGATGTGTCTCGTGGCATCCCACTGGGCCATCAATGGGGGCTAACTCGTTCTGTATTTGAGCGGTTTTCTCCTGCAGAAAAGACACAAATTCCTCTGCTCTACCCTGTAACGGGGCTTCCCGCACCCTCTGTTGAAGGAGGGAGCGGGTCACCCTAAACAGGGCGGCAGGGCGGTTTTCTGCGGATGCTATGAGAGCGGCACAATGATGACGTTTGGCCACTCTCAGCGCCACAATGTAAGTCCGTAATCAGGCTTCTTGAAGTTTTCCCAATCATAGAATTAGATGCTGCCTGTGGTAGTGGGAAGCAGGGAGAACATGAGAGATTTTGTTTAATCTGACCATTTCCTTACCTGATTGTTTGCACCACCCTTCCCTAGAAGTTGTTCAAAGAAACCCCAGTCACTCTTTCATGGCTCTCTTATCTGTCTAGCTGGCTTAAAGATTGCATTTTGTTTTGTGAATAATGGGAGCGAGTTAATAACTTGCATTGCACACGCTCTCTTTCTCTCTACTTCTGACAGTCAGCTCCAGTCCATTTATGAAAAGAAATAATTAGACATAACCATCACTGCTCCCCTTTGCACAAAACCCTTTAACCCAGGGATGTCCAAACTTGGGAACTTTAAGACTTGTGGACTTCAACTCCCAGAATTCCCCAGCCAGCTATGCTGGCTGTGGAATTCTGGGAGTTGAAGTCCACAAGTCTTAAAGTTCCCAAGTTTGGACATTCCTGCTTTAACCCATCTGTCTGAAATTTAACACAGATATTTCTCATGTAAGATTCATTTATGTTTCATATTTTATTATATTACACTTCAAAGCAAAAAAAAAAGATATGGGTATTTTATAACCAGACTTTAAAAGTGCATACTTTGAAAACTTCTGTATCAATTTCTGTGCATTTTAACATGTCCATCCCTCACTAGTGATGCAGCTTCTTTATAAATATAATTCCAGTGTGATAAAAGAGGACCATGGTTTTAAAAAATACATTTAAAGCAATATTGCTAAAATATCCATGTATAGTTTCTATGGAATCTAGCATGCTTCCTCCACTTCTAAGATTCATCAGGTCCTGAAATTTCCATCCTATTTTGATAAACAACACAACATTGGTAGTCATTTCTTTATGTTTTCTTCAGGTATAAATGTTTTCCCAATCCATGTTCCAGGATTAGGAATAAGATAGGACAGGTTATTCCTTAGAACACTATTTTTTTAATTTTTTGGTCCCAGGATTCCTTCCCATTTTAAAAATTATGGAGGACAGCTTTTGTTTGTATTAGTTATATGTATCCATATGTACCATCTCAAAAATTAAACTGAGGCATCCATCCCTATAGAAGTATTTATTTATATATAATAATACTAAACTAATATCTAATTTATATTACATACTAATATAAATGTTTTTCATGAACAAAATTCTTGTATTTTTAACAAATAGAAAAATAATGACATAGCTACTTCATACTCGGTCTTTTGTTCTTTAAACTCCTTAAATTTTTCTTTTTGAGGATCTTATCAAGTCTATCCAACTGTGACTTTCTTTGTCTTGTCTCTTTCCTTGGGACCTATTCTTTCTTCTTTCCTATGTTGCTTTTTCTATTTGAAAATCATTTATGATCAAACCACTGTAGTGCTCTTCTTTGAAACTGGCTACTTATTTTTGTATTCAATCTATCTTCATTCATTCGTTTATTATTATTCCCATCTCTTCTCAGGATTGGCAACTCAATAAGTGCCTCATTTCCCCTGCATTTCATTTTTTTTAAAATGTTTTTTATTTTTAGACACAGATAAACAGACAAAACAAAAAAACATAAAACCATTTTCCATTACAAACAATGTGTCGGTTGGTTACAAGGTTTCTGTGCATCCTTTCCATGGTTATCATACGCAATTCATATAAGATCACATATCAAATCAAATATATTTATATACATTATTATTATGGTACCTCATTGCATTACATTTCTGTTACGTTTCTCCCAACATACCCAACTTTCTTCTGGGGAGAAGCCTGCTTTTATAGCAAGCTATCTATTTGCTTTCACTATTTATACATAATTTGCATTTTGTTTCCTGTCAAGCACAACTACCTTGGTCTTTGATGTATACATTTTCCTTAATTTCATCAATCTGCCTAAAGTTCACTGCAACTTATTTCAGTTCTCAGAAAACAACATGGCAATAATTAGATAAAAAATAGAAACCCTAATTAATATCCCAACTGTATTCCATTCAAGAATCAACCTTCAGCTCCTTATCTATGCAAAACATTATATAATCCATATGTTTTCTCTAAAACAACAAAATAAATATCCCTATCTCAGATTCACACGACAATTTGCTAGATACTGCATTTTTTCTTATCTCTAATGCTCACCAGATGGGGCCTAGGAATGCGGCAGCTAAAGATGCTGGGTTGGAGGTTAGCAAGCCTGTGTTTGATGTCTGAGTGCTGCTATGTGGCAAGGTGAGCGCCTGTCATTTGCTCTAGCTCCTTGACAGAGACATGAAAGGATCCCCCATGAACTTTCCCTAAGCAATCGAGATATTTCTGGCTAATCTTTTCAAACTGGAAGTGCCTTAAATGGGTCCTCCAACGTGAACGTTGACAGACATTACTCATCATAGCTTTGATCAATTGAGACTTTCACTCAATGCTTTTCAATGAAACAGAGTTGTTCCAGGTTATTAACAACCCTAGCTGTATTATGTTACATTAATCATTCCTACTAACACTGAAAATAATGCTGGATAGTGTTGACATAAGAAGATACTTCTTCTTCTGCCATAGGACAATGGTCACCAACTGGTGTCCGTGAGAAAATTTGAGTGGCCCGCAGAAAAATTATTTGCACATTTTATATTGCACTAAATACTATGTATTTTATTTTTTTTTTTTTAAATCATATTAGTGGTTTGCGGGATTTAAAATTATGGATTTAATGGTCCCAGAGGTCCTAAAGGTTGGTGGCCCTTGTTCTATGGAAAAGAAGAAACAGGATGTTCGACCAAACCAGAGTACAGCACACTAGCTTAGGAGATAAGAACAGGCTCCTTCTTCAAGGATGGGAATTTTTGGCAGCTTAAATGGAAGGCTGCCCCTCTGCTTCTTAACATTGCCTAAGAATAGCACCCGGGAATGACATGAGATAAAAGCATACAGGTAGTCATCCATTTATGACTGGTCATTTAGAACAGGGGTCCCCAACCTTTGCAACTTTAAGTCTGAAGGACTTCAGCTCCCAGAATTCTCCAGCCAGCAAAGCTGGCTGGAGAATTCTGGGAGCTGAAGTCCTTCAGACTTAAAGTTGCAAAGGTTGGAGACCCCTGATTTAGAAACTGTTCAGAGTTACAATCAGTGATGTGTTCCTACCGGTTTGGACCCGTTCGGGCAGACCGGTAATGGTTTGGCAGCCTGGGTTGCTGGAACCGGCAGCAACCCAGGCGTGCCACACCCCTGAACTGATCCCCTGGTCTCTTCTCCCATTGCTGGCATGTTTCTGCGCATGCGCAGAACAGTTTTCAGTAAACTGCACTGGCACGTGCACAAGCAAAGAAAGCTGCGCACGCTCAAATTTTTTGCATGTGTGCCAAATGCCTTCTCTCAGCCAACTGGTAGTAAACCAGTTAGGAGCCCACCACTGGTTACAATGTCCTTGTAATGGGTACTTATCAGCCTAAAAAGTACTTCTGGCTGTAATAAAATGTCATGCCATGCCCCTCATAGTCACACGGCAATTGGCTCACATTAATGACTAGTTGCAGTGTCCCATGGTCATGTGATTATGATCTGCAATGGTGTTGTGTTTTTTTTTTTGCAGTTTCTGGCATTTTTTGCCAGTTTCTGGAAAAGGCAATTTAGAAGAACAGGTTTGCACTTACAACTGTGTGATTGGCTTAAGAGTCATGGTGGTGCAGCGATTAAAGTGAAGTATTGCAGGCTAATTCTGCCGACTGCCAGCAGTTCAATCCTCACTGCCTCTATGTTGACTCAGCCTTCCACCCTTCTGTCGGTATTTTTATTTATTTTATTTTATTTTTCAAATTTATACCCCGCCCTTCTCCTAGCAAGGACCCAGGGTGGTGGGTAGAATGAGGACCCAGATTGTTGGGAGATATATGCTGAGTCTGCAAACTGATTAGTGGGGGCTGTAAAGCACTGTGAAGTATATAACCCTAAATGCTTTTGCAAGATCCAATCCGGGTCAGTCACTGGGACCAGAGTTTTTATCTTTCGAGGTTTCAGACTCATGCTGGAACCCATCTTCAGGAAACTTCTCTCTAGCTTTCTTTCTCTGGATGGTATTAGATGCTCACTTGTGGATCTTGGAAGCTGTGTTCTACAGCTGGCCGGCCTGGCATAGCTGATATAGCTATTTTATCATTTTAGTTGGGTTTTAATTATGTTCTTAGCACGGGCCAAATTCTATTTAATTCTAGTTTTAACTATTTTGATTGTCTGTATTTTTATATTTTATAATTCCTGTGCACCGCCCTGAGTCCCATGTTGGGAGAGAGGGCGGTATAGAAATCCAATAAATAAATAAATAAATAAATAAATAAATAAATAAATAAATAAATAAATACATACATACATACATACATACATACATACATACATACATACATACATACATACATACATACATACATACATAAATAAATAAATAAATAAATAAATAAATAAATAGCTTCCAAATGTTTTTGATGTAAGTGCTATTCCAAGTGCTATGGGTATAAATGATGATCATAAAAATATTTTAAAATTGGGTTTAGTCATATAACTGCCTCGGTTTATGACTGTCACAATTTACAACCAAAATTTCGGTCCCAATTAATTCCCTGGAACTACCTGTATATCATTTTAGCATGCTAGAAGGAGACACTGTCATTCTAGATTCATTAAAACGCATTACAAACGCTGTCAAACTTGGTTTGTTGCCTAAAAAAATCATTAAACAAATGTTATCACATATTGAAATCAGATACAACTAGACATATTGTATTGTGCGATTTATGGTGAAAATATTTAGCCACTGTTCCTAAAAATATGTTTGGAATATTGTTAGAACAGGGACATACACAGAAAGACAGAGGCACATGGTTTTCTTAAGTCATTTCAAGAGCAAATTGTAACCATAAGTTTTTGCTAGATATAAGAGCATCCTGAAACAAACAAAAAATGATTTTGACAAAAATACCTGCCTCAAAGTTAAACTAAAGAATTGCCAAGCAATGGGTTAGAATGTGCTAATCCTAACTTGGAATGAATTATTGTTGTTTGGAAGAAATGGTTCCAATGTGTAACATTTGTTTTATTAAGCAATTGTATACAACCAACATAATGGTTGGTGAGTATTTTTAAAAGAAGGCTTATGACCACCCTTTAAAACCTAAAACCAGAAACTCAACCACAAATCAATATCATTGCATTTACTGTTGAACTCAAGTATTTAAATCATGCAATGTACAGCAAGATTTGATGCCTCGACCCTGAATGTGGCAATGTTTGTAGAATCAGAAGGACTTTGAAAATCTAATAATAATGATATCAGGTTCTTTGACAGCTACACAGATGTGGAATTTGTGTGTGTACCTTTGTCTTGTGTACATTAGACCAGGGGTCCCTATTCCCCATGGAATGTCAGAAGCTGAGCCGTGCAAGCAATTGGAGCCCCATCCTTGGGATGCAGGCAGCACACAAAACTACACCCCCTCTGGTCCATGAAAGACATTTCTCCATGGAACTGTTCCTTGGTGCCTAAAACTTTGGGGAGGGGGGGCACTGCATTAGACACACATGCAGAAAACCATCCCTCTCCTTTCTCATAGCACGCTGAAAATAGCTTGCTTACCAGGCAAATCAGAGACTGGCCAGTGCGAAAGATGGACAGAGCTCCTGTAGCCTTTGAAACTGCACTTTTTACAATGCAAGTTGCTCACTTATGAGTAGCCCAATTTCCTGACCAATGCGCAATCCATGCGGCAGGATGATGATAATAGGATATCTCCAACAAAAACAGATGGCTATGTTATCCCAAGTGTATGTCAGTATATTACATATGTTTCTGAACTGGTGGGATACAAGCAACAGCATGTTGGCTTGCAAGGTTGCTTCTGCATTAGAAATCCTAGCTGTCATAGAACAGCATATATATGCTTGGCGTATACATAAAATTTGGTTGTACTTGTGGTATGCTGTCCAAATGGGCCAAAATTGGCAGGTCACATTGTAACTGTGAGCAGAAAATGCTGCATGTGGCACAGGGATGGCCAAAGCTGGTACCCTCATAAATGCATTATGTGAAAGTCTTCATTGGCCAAAGCCACGATGAGCAGCAGTAGCGAATATTTTTGGGGGCATCTGGTGGTGTCTGGCATGTGGAAGATTATGACCTGGAAATGGTAAAAAATATGAATGAACAAATGCAAGGAAAAAATAGTGTGCTTCATTGAGTGAAGATATGTAATCTTATGAAGTGCAGCTAAAGAATACATGCAGGGAATTGAATGAATGAAAGGGCTAAAATATTTGTAAGAAACTATGAATTGGTGCCACTTAGGTAGTATTGGGTGTGCATGAAAATAAGAATCCATATTTGATAATAATTAAATGTTACACTCCAATAACATGTAACGTTAGTGATAACAAACATCTTTCCCTCATCTCCAACCAGAAATTCTTTTTTGGGAAAAATCCAGAACTCCCTGAATGAATATAATCTAGGGAAAATATTTATTCTGTTAGGAAACAGGGATGAATGGGTGGAAATACTGATTGGGCCATTTGGAGAGCCAAAAGTGAACAAGACTATTTGTTGAATATCTGCTTAGAAAAACATATTTATTCTGGACCTGAATACATGTTTTAAGCATATTGTAAATGTATTCATTAGTACACATGATGAAAAAAAAGGAAGCGAAATTTAAAAGAGCATTTGATTTGATCGTTTATGATGAAAAATTGAAAGAATCCATGTAGGGTATGGTAGTAATCCAAGATCAAAATTTCTTGGTGGTGTTAAAAGTGGATCTTAAGAAAAATGGACATGGAATAGAAAGGGGAACAAATCTCAAGGCTTCAATTTCTTGGGATTACTACTGCTTACTTCCTTCATCTACAAAGCCTGAAAGAAAGTAGCAAGATAGTTATGAATATATCTAGGCCTGTATAACAACTTTCCAATCTTGGCTTGAATCCACCATCTAAGACTCCTTGTTCTGTTTCAGAACATTTACTATTATTGTATCTTCTTCCACTGTTTAATTACATTTTACTCTCATGACTTCTACTCCTGCCCTCTTGAATATTTCTTCGCCATTTTTACAAACCACTGCTATCTCTCTGCTTTCCTTTTTCAGGATAAACTTTTTCAAGGTTTCCTCATAATACTAGTATATCAAATATAGTTTCACTGAAAGAAGTTTAGGGATGGTGGGCACCATTACTCCTGCCAATGATCCATAATCCACAGGTTATTTTTCTGGGTCCTGAGTTGTTTTCCAATTCTGTATACAGCTGATCAGGAGAGACAGGTAGGTTTAGCATTGGTAGAGGCAAGTCTATCACTGCACCAAAATTGTAACAATTTTGAACAAATAGAGAGCCTCATATTCCCAAAGCACATGACTGAATTGCCAGACTGTTTTAGCTTTCACTCAAGATGGGACTGCTGTTCCCTTGGATTATTCATCTGGAGATCAGCCAGTGCAATTCTAATCAAGGTTCTGTAAGCTTTCTTTTTTTGCAGATTGGATCACAATCTCATTAGGTGGAGGTGAGTACAAAGCAGAATCTCGAAGTGAGATGCAAGGGCAATCACCTTCGGTAGAGTTTGCGCGACTCTGTTCCCAATGCTGTGTAATTGCAATGTCAAACCCAACAAGCAGCAATCACGCTAATTTAATTTAAATTTTTTTTAATTCGAATTTATACCCCGCACCTTCTCCTAAAAAAGGACCCAGGGCAGCGCACAGGAAAATTTAAAAACAATACAAAAATACAAAAATACCATTTTTTAAAAACTATTAAACCCGTACCCTGTGCTAAAATAGTGTAAAATCCCCCTAATTAAAATCTAGCTAATAACAGTCAGGAACAGGGGAGTTATGCTAGGCTGGCTTGTTGGAATAGGTGCGTTTTAAGACGCTGGCGGAAGAGGCGGAGGTCTGAGATGGTGCATAGTTTGGGGGGCAGGTCGTTCCAGAGGGTAGGGCCCGCCACAGAGAAGGCCCTTCCCCTGGGTGTCGCCAACCGGCATTGCCCGCTGACGGCACCCTGAGAAGGCCCTCTCTGTGGGAGCGGATCGGTCGAAGGGATGTATGGGGTAGGAAACGGTCTCGCATGTAGCTAGGCCCCGAGCCATGGAGCGTTTTGAAGATGGTCGTCAACACCTTGAAGCGCACCCGAAAGGCCACAGGTAGCCAGTGCAGCTCGCGCAGGAGAGGTGTTATATGGGAATGCCTAGAGGCTCCCATGATCACCCGCGCGGCTGCATTCTGGACTAACTGTAACCTTCGAGTGCACCTCAAGGGGAGCCCCATGTAGAGAGCGTTACAGTAGTCAAGCCGGGACGTCACGAGTGCTTGAGTGACTGTGCGGAGGGCAGCCCGGTCAAGTAAGGGGCGTAATTGGCGTATGAAGCGTACCTGATAAAATGCCCCCCTGGCCACGGCCGTCAAATGATCGTCCATGGACAGCCGTGAGTCCAGGAGGACACCCAAATTGTGCGCCCTCTCCACGGGGGCTAGTATTTCGCCCCCAATGGCCAGTGTTGGACTTACCTGGCTGAACCGGGGTGCCGGAAACCACAGCCACTCAGTCTTGGACGGGTTGAGCTTGAGTTTGTTACTACCCATCCAAACCCGTACGGCCTCCAAACACCGGGACAGCACCTCGGCGGCATTGTTGGGGTGGTCTGGGGTGGATATGTACAACTGAGTATCATCAGCATACAGATGGTAGCCCACCCCAAAACCACGGATGATCTCGCCCAGCGGCTTCATATAGGTGTTGAACAGGAGAGGCGAGAGGACCGACCCCTGAGGAACCCCACATAAGAGGGGCCTTGAGGCCGACCTCTGCCCCCCTGCCAACACACATTGCGACCAACCAGAGAGGTAGGACGAGAACCACCATAATACGGTGTCTCTCACCCCCAACGCCCCCAGTCGGTGCAATAGGATACCATGGTCGATGGTATCAAAAGCCACTGTGAGGTCTAATAGGACTAGGATAGAGGAACATTCCCTATCCCGCGCCCTCCAGAGATCATCCACCAACATGACCAATGCCGTCTCGGTACTGTGACCAGGTCGGAAGCTGGACTGGCGCGGGTCTAGATAATCAATTTCCTCCAGGTGCCGAGGAAACTGTTGAGCCACCACACTCTCTACAACCTTCGCTAAAAAGTGAAGGTTGGAGATCGGACGGTAATTTTCCAACAATGCTGGGTCCAGGGAAGGCTTCTTGAGGAGGGACCTCACCACCGCCTCTTTCAAGGCGGTAGGCAAGTACTCCTCACTCAAGGAAGCGTTCACGATATCCTGGAGCCAGCCTCGTGTATCCTCCCAGGATGCCAGTACAAGCCAGGAGGGACACGGGTCCAATAAACATGTGGTGGCCTTGAGTCTCCTTGACAACCTGTCCATATCCTCGGTAGTAACAAAGTCAAACTCCTCCCAAGATGGTGTCTCAAGAACAGCCTCGGACAATCTGACCGGACCACTTTCAATGGAGGGCAACTCGTTCCGAATCTGAGTGATTTTATCCTGCAGATATTCACCAAATTCCTCTGCTCGACCCTGTAGCGGGGCTTTCTGCGGCCTCTGGTGAAGGAGGGAGCGGGTCACCCCAAACAGGGCGGCAGGGCGGTTATCTGCGGATGCGATAAGAGTGGCACAATACTCACGTTTGGCCACTCTTATCGCCACTAAGTAAGTCCTAATATGGGCTCTTACTCTCGGATTCGGACCGAGAAGATCTCCATCTGCTCTCTAGGCATCCCTTGCGGTGTTTCATCTCCCTCAGCTCCTTGGTAAACCAGGGAGCCTGGGGGATTTGGCGCCGCATGAGAAGCCACAAGGGCGCGACTCAGTCCAAGGCCCTCACGGCTGCACTATACCATGCGGCCACTAGGTCCTCAGTCAAGTCGCGGGGCAAGGCCACAGGTATTGGCCCAAGCTCCCTCTGGAACTTTTCTAGGTCCATCAGGCGCCTGGGGCGGAACCATCTAGGAATCTCTGGTTCCGCCTCCCCGCGGTGGGGTGTGACGATTGAAAAGTCCAGCTGAAGGAGAGCGTGATCTGTCCATGACAAGGGTGAGATGACTAAGTCCCGTATTCCCAGATCGCTCCTTCACTGTCCCAAGACGAAGATTAAATCCGGGGTGTGTCCTCCCTCGTGAGTGGGGCCAAGAACTACTTGGGTCAGGTCCATGGCCGTCATGGAGGCCATGAACTCCTGAGCTACCCCGGAGGCCCCACTTCACGTAGAGGGACTCACACCCGGTCGTCAGGGATCATGGTCTCCTTTGGCTCAAGACCTTCCTTAACCATAATTGCCACCCCCCCCACCCCTAACTAGGGCCCTAGGCTGATGAAAGGCTCGGTAGCTTGGTGGGAACATTTCTACGAGGGGTAATCCTCCCTCGTGGTCCAACCAGGTTTCCATTATACCCACCAGGTCCGGGTCCCCCTCTGACACAAGGTCATTGATGAGGGGGGATTTGTGAACCACGGACCTGGCATTGCATAACATCAGCCTAGGGCCCAGGCTCTGTGATCCTTGACCTCCTAGCCTGCAAAGGGAGCTTAGGGGGTTGGGGCGCGTGACTGCCTGTAGCCAGCGGCCACGGTCCTCCAACAGATAATGCACACTCCATCTCCCACCGCCCCTGCCCCTCCCCAGGACCAATCTGATGGGAAATCCCTCCATAGGATTGACCTCCCCCCCTTCCTCCATTTCCCTACTTCCACCGGCCAGCCCTATAGCTTGTCCCCCGTCCGCCTGACTGACCCCCCCTCCACCCTGGAACCCCCTAAAAGCCGAATTAAAAATTTACATAGGAACCCTCTGAGCTTGCGACTTGCCCACCTCTCTGGATCTAATAATCCATCCTCGAGGTGGGCCCCAGATAAACAAGGGGGCCACAACTGCGAGAGGGGAGACTCTCGCAGATAAAGGAGATCTGACCTTGAATAGGATAACAGCATGTAAACCGACCCTGGCTCTACAAGGAGGCAGTATAAGCTGGTACATAGCAAGTCAAATTAACAGCAACAAGTAGATGGTAAAATGATAGATGGATGTTCCAGGAGGAGTGGAAAGGTCTAGCCGGCAGGAAGGGGGGAGAGGGTGGGGGAGGAGGGGAGGGCTAGGTCTAGGGGGGGGTGTAATGGGGGAAGCATAAATAATGCAGTGCATATCAGATGTCCAGATGGAAGGAATATGGCCAAAAAGACCTCACATAAGTCACTGTCTCTCTCAGTGCCACTGCTTCTTCTTCCCTCCGATGGTCCAAATATAGGCTTCTTCTTCGGCCTCATAGGCCGCGCCATGTTGGTATACCGCACTTCTTGATGGAATGCCGCGCAGCTCGATAACAGTCTCACGGCCCTGGCCAGAAGGAATACCATCAAGCCCCCTTCAGATGTTACATCCCTCACTGCTCCCATAATTCCTCAATCCCCAAGTTGTTCCCCTGTTCTGCCCGCTCCTCCATGCCTCCACTCCTCGGCCTGGTCATGGCCTGGTCTCGGCCTGGTCTCGGTCTGGGCCTGGGCCTCGGAGCCTGCTCCTTCGCCCACAGCTCCATTCCTCGGCCCTGCCGTCCTCCGGACCTGCCCTTCTTTTCTTCACCCCCGCTCCACTCAACGTCAGGCCGAGTCGGGTCGGGCAGGGGCTGCAGGGGCCAGGTGGGGGCTGGGTGTGGGCCGTGCCATCAGTAGACACCCCCGCGCAGCCAGATATTCGCTCCGCAACCCGGCCCTACCTCCTCCGTCGTCGCCCTGCCGCCTCTATCGTCGCCCTGGTCTTCACTCTGGTCACCCAGCCTACCTCCTCCTCGGCCGCACCAGGGCTGTACAAGGGCCGCTCTGAACTCCCGCCTTGCCAACGCTCCTCTTCCTCACCCATCACACCCTCCGCGAGCAAAACGCGTACAGTGTGACGGCGGACAATCCGGCTTGCAGGGCCAGCCCTCTTAGATGGTCAAAGAGGGCTGGCTGTGTCCTCCTGGGCCATCAAGCCCTTCGAGCCCGGTCGTGTTCAAGGCAAGAACGCCATTCTTCGCGCATGTGCAGCTCAGTCTGCATTTGTTCACAGGACATGCTGCAAGAAGTGAGAGGACATTCTGAAGCTGTCCAGGGACAACAAAGCACTGAGAGCAATAAGAGAACATCAGGGTTTCCCAGCAACCTATGTTCATTGGAGAAAAACTAGATGTGCTTTCTGATTTTTTAAAGTCTGTGGTTGTGCTATTTGGCAAGCATAATATATATAATCAACCCAATCTCTATTGGAAGTCAGGCTCCATATCAAACAACCGCATATTATTCCCAGGGATGAATTAAATCCCTATTTTATAACCCACTAATCAGAACTTTCACTACAGTAATTGGATTTGCAGATGTGTCCTAGTCAACAAACTAGAGGTTGTAATCAGCTCTGCTGTGTTTTTGGTTCTTCTTCATCTAATAATACTGTAATGTGGGGGGGGGATGTTTGTGTGTGTGTATGCATGTCTAAAAGGAGAGGGAGAATGCAAGAGAATGAGCAAAAAAGAAAAAGGGAAAAGTTGATAGAGAAAGAGAAAATTATGTTTGGCAGAGTAGCTAAGTGGTTCACTTATTGCTATGGAAACCTTCACATCTTAGCAACAGATTGTTGGTACTATGCTGGTATGATACGATAAACTGATGGCATCAAAGAAAAAACATGTTTGGAAATCTTTTTTCAGATGTTTTGGATTGGCTTAAAAATGTGCTATGAGGCTTTGTAACACCCTTCCCAAATCAAATAGCATGATAAGTGCTTTATTTACAACCAGCTTTTGTGTGTGTGTATGAGTGTGTGTTTGTGGTATTGTGCAGAAATGGTTTACAGTTACTTTATTTCAATATGTTTTTTTAAACTTTATTTTATTTTCCCATTTTACTACACAGCCCTGGACTGTTTATATGATTCCCCAACTATGATCAACTCTAGATCAACTAAAACTTGTTAGCTACTATTATTTATCATGTGAAATCAGAGCATTTTCCCCAACCCCTAATAACTATAATTTATGTCATGGAAGACCTGTTTCACTGGCAAAATAACGTTGGTAAAAGCCTATTAACAAATTTATTTATTTATTTATTTATTTATTTATTTATTTATTTATTTATTTATTTATTTATTTATTTATTTATTTATTTATTTATTTATTTATTTATTTATTTATTTATTTATTTATTTATTTATTTATTTATTTATTTATTTGATTTATATACTGCCCTATTTCACCTAAAAGGGACTCAGGGCAGTGCACAGAAGATCAAAACCCAACAATATACGAAGTATAAAAAATAATTAAATTAATTAAATATGTGCTAAAGTTTGGATAAATAGAATTAAAACCAATAAATATCAAATTTAAAATTATTCCCTAGTCTATGTCAGGCCGGCTAGATGGAAGAAATGTGCTTTTAACATCCGACGGAAGAGCCGTAGGTCCGTGATAGTACGGATATCGGGGGGCAGGTTGTTCCAGAGTGTCGGACCCGCCACAGAGAAGGCTCGTCCCCTGGGAGTCGCCAGCCGGCATTGACTGGCTGACGGCACCCTGAGAAGGTCCACTCTGTGGGAGCGGACAGGTCGAAGGGAGGAATGTGGTAGGAGGCGGTCTCTCAAGTAACCAGGACCCATGCCATGGAGCGCTTTGAAGATGGTAACTAGCACCTTGAAGCGCACCCGGAAGACAGGCAGCCAGTGCAGCTCGCGCAGGAGAGATGTTATGTGGGAGTAGTGAGAGACTCCCAAAATCCCCCGCGCGGCCGCATTCTGCACTAGCTGGAGCCTCCGGGTGCACCTCAAGGGAAGCCCCATGTAGAGGGCGTTGCAGTAGTCTAGGCGGGAAATAACGAGGGCTTGAGTGACCGTGTGTAGAGCATCTTGATCTAGAAAGGGGTGCAACTGGCATATCAGGTAAACCTGATAGAAGGCCCCCCTGGCCACGGCCGTCACATGGTTGTCTAAGGACAGCTGTGAATCCAGGAGGACGCCCAAGTTGCAAGCCCTTTCTGCGGGGGCCAATGACTCGCCCCGATAACCAGCGATGGAATTAACTGGCTATATCGAGATGCCAGAAACCACAGCCTTGGTCTTGGACGGGTTGAGTCTGAGTTTGTTCCTCCCCATCCAGACCCACAAAAACCCTAATCATTTTTTATTTTATTTAGATAAGTATAAAATGCCATTTAAACAAAACAATACTTTTGCTAACCAGTTGCTGCTGTGATTCTGAAATTGTTGCTATGAAAGCCATTAATTCCTCTTTTTTATTTTTTAACAAAAATGCTTTGAAATAGAATAATTGAAGCAGATTTTGGTGAAAGAAAAGAATTATGGAGCTTGTCAGAGTAGTTTACAAATCTTGAACTTAATATCTACTTTGTTAATGCAGTATCTCAGTGTGCATTTATAACTCTCTAGGGAAGCTAGAGACTACGCGCTCCGACTCCCTGAGCTCCTCCTGCAATCTAGGAGGTTGGGGATCACAGAGCCAGGGCCCCAGGCTGATGCTGTGCAACGCCAGGTCCGTGGTCAACAAAGCCCCCCTCATTTACGACCTAGTGTCGGAGCGGGAGCAGGACCTGGTGGGTATTACGGAAATCTGGTTGGGCCACGAGGGAGGGTTACCCCTCGTCGAAATGTGCCCACCAGGTTACCGAGCATTTCATCAGCCACGGGCCCAGGGCAGGGGTGGGGGGGTGGCGGTTATTATTAAGGAAGGTCTTAAGCCAAGGGAGACCACTGTGCTGCAGACAGCTGGTTGTGAGTCCCTCTGTGTGAAGTGGGGCCTTGGGAGGCAGCTGGGCTTGCTGATTGTGTACCTGGCTCCCTGCTATGTATCAGCAGCCCTGCACAAACTCCTTGAGGTGGTCACCAAGGTGGCGGTTGACACCCCCAGACTTTTAGTCATGGGGGATTTCAACCTGCCATCGGCAGGTGAGGCATCCGAGGCAGCCCGGGAGTTCATGGCCTCCATGATGGCCATGGACCTGACCCAAGTAATTGAAGGCACACCGGGACACAAACATTGGATTTAATTTTTGCCTCTGGCCAGTGGCTGAGTGATCTAGGAGTAGGGGAACAAGCCATCGAACCCCTGTCATGGTAAGATCACTCTCTCCTGTGGCTTGACTTCTCAACTGCTACACGCCACTGCGGGGAGGCGGAACCAGAGATACCAAGATGGTTCCGCCCCAGGAGGTTCCAGACGGAACTTGGGCCATTACCTGCGACCCTAACCCACGGCTCGACTGAGGACCTAGTGGCCGCATGGAACAGTGCAGCCACGGGGGCCTTGGATTGGCTCGCGCCCTTGCGCCCTCTCATGCGGCGCCGATCCACCCTGGCACCTTGGTTTTCCGAGAAGCTGAGGGTGATGAAGCGCCACAAGAGACGCCTAGAAAGCATTTGGAGGTCCACACGGTCCAAATCTGATCAAACATGGGCAAGGTCCCACTTGGGGACCTACCTTGTGGCAATAAGAATGGTGAAACGTAGCTATCTCGCCACTCTTATCGCATCCGCAGATAACTGCCCTGCCACCCTGTTTAGAGTGACCCGCTCCCTCCTTCAACAGAGGCCATGGGAAACTCCTTTACAGGGCAGAGCAGAGGAATTTGGACAATATCTGCAGGATAAAATCGCTCAGATCCGGGACGAGTTGGCCTCCAATGAGATTAGCCTAGGCGGAGCGTCCGAGGCAGGTCTTGAGACCGTATTATGGGGAGAGTTTGACTTTGTTACCTCAGATGACATGGACAGGTTGCCGAGGCGACTGAATGCTACCACATGTTTATTGGACCTGTGTCCCTCTTGGCTTGTACTGGCCTCCTGGGAGGTTACATGAGGCTGGCTCCAGGAAATAGTGAATGCTTCTTTGAATGAGGGGTTCTTGCCAGCCGCCTTGAAAGAGGCAGTGGTGAGACCCCTCCTCAAGAAGCCTTCCCTGGACCCAGCGTTGTTAGTAAATTATTGTCCAGTCTCCAACCTTCACTTTCTTGTGAAGGTTGTTGAGAGTGTGGTGGCACAGCATTTCCCCTGGCATCTGGAGGAAACTGTCTATCTAGACCCACGCCAGTCCGGTTTCCGACCTGGGCATAGCACAGAGACGGCATTGGTCGCGTTGGTTGATTATCTCTGGAGGGCTCGAGATAGAGGTTGTTCCTCTATCTTGGTCATATTAGACCTCTCAGCAGCTTTTGATACCATCGACCATGGTATCCTATTGCACTGACTGGAGAGGCTGGGGAGAGGAGGCACCGTGCTACGGTGGTTCTCCTCCTACCTCTCCGGTCAGTCACAATTTGTGTTGACAGGAGGGCAGAGGTCGACATCGAGGCCCCTCACTTGTGGGGTGCCTCAGGGGTCGGTCCTCTCGCCACTCCTGTTCAACACCTATATGAAGCTGCTGGGTGAGATCATCCGTGGTTTTGGGGTAGAATACCATCAGTACGCTGACGACACTCAGCTGTATGTATCTACTCCTAACCACCCCAACGATGCCGTCGAAGTGATGTCCCAGTGTCTGGAGGCTGTGTGGGTCTGGATGGGGAGTAACAAACTTCGACTAAACCCGTCCAAGACCGAGTGGCTGTGGTTTCCAGCATCCCGGTACAGCCAGTTGATTCCATCACTGGCCATCAGGGGCGAGTTACTAGCCCCCGTGGAAAGGGCTCGCAACTTAGGTATCCTCCTGGATTCACGGCTGTCCATGGATGACCATGTGACAGCCGTGGCCAGGGGGGCTTTTTACCAGGTTCACCTGGTACGCCAGTTGCGCCCCTTCCTTGACCGGGACGCCCTCCGCACTGTCACTCAAGCACTCGTTACGTCCCGCCTGGACTACTGCAATGCTCTCTACATGGGGCTCCCCTTGAGGTGCACTTGGAGGCTCCAGTTGGTACAGAATGCGGCCGCGTGGGGGATATTGGGAGCCTCACAGCATTCCCATGTAACACCTCTCCTGCGCGAGCTGCACTGGCTACCGGTGGCTTTCCGGGTGCGCTTCAAGGTGCTGGTAACCATCTTTAAAACGCTCCATGGCACGGAGTCTAGTTATTTGCACGAGCGCCTCCTACCACACACCTCCCTCTGGCTGATCCGCTCCCACAGAGAGGGCCTTCTCAGGGTGCCGTCTGCCGGGCAATGCCGGCTGGTGGCCCCCAGGGGAAGAGCGTTCTCTGTGGTGGGCCCAACACTCTGGAACGACCTACCCCCCCGAACTTTGTACCACCACGGACCTTCGCCTCTTCCGCCAATTACTCAAAACCCATTTTTTCCATCTAGCCGACCTAGCTTAGACCTTCGAGGTAACCCCTCACAGACTTAGTTAGTGATTTTAATTTTATCAGTTTTAATTTACATTTTTAGCACAGGTTACTGGATTTAATTTATATTTTAGCGTTTGTATGTATTTATTATGGTTTGTGTGTTTGGTTTTTAATTTCCATGTGCACCACCCTGAGTCCCATTGGGGAGAGAGGAGTGGTATAAAAGTGCAAAAAAAAAAGCTGGCTTCTGAGATTGGTCTAGAAATTAGACTATGGCTTTTCATCAGATCAAAACTTTAAGCCAACAGCATCCTCAAGAGTAGAGGTAACATTGGCAACATGGAGAATAAATCTCCACGTTTGTGCAAAGCACAAACATCAGCATGTGTTGATGTTGCATTCTGTTCCAAGGGGCAGGCTTGCATTTCCCTGGATTCATAATTCTATCACATCTTTTAGTAGAAAGACAAAGCAGACTATAACAGAGGTCATTCTGGGTTTGTTCAACAAACTGTGTTCAAAACCAATACCAGTAATTTTATATGCACAAATCTATCCGGTGTACAAATTGCACCCATGTCTGTACCCTACTCATAATCACCTCCCTACAATAATGCACTCAAAGAATGCCCATGTCACATCAATGCTCTGTGGAGCATTGCTCTGTGCGCTTCACTGGCCCCTGGTGAATTACTAGCACAATTCCAGGTACTGTCCTCTATAAAGCCCTACTTGTCACCAGGTCAGCTTTGTGGGACTTTATTTGTGATTGTTTCTCTTGTCTGACTTTGACAGAGTTGGGATGCTCAGTGTCTGTCAACCTACCCAAGGTGCACCACATGGGAAATAGACCAGATGAATTACTCCTACTTTATTGTAAGTCTTCAATAACAGAATTCTAGAATGCAAAGATTGCAAATCTGAAAATACAAATATCTCATAATTTCTTTTACAGGCTGAGAATTTATGGAGGATCCCTTCTGAGCCTCTTTTTCTACCTGTTATACAGCTACAGGATGTACCCTGTAATAAATAATAATAATAATAATTTAATTTATAACCCGCTCTCTCTCCCAGAAGGGAGTCGAGGCGGGGCACAGGGAATTTAAAATACATATAAAATACAAAGAGTATACAATAATAAAATGAAATTAAACTAACCCTGCGCTAAAATCCCATATTAAAACTAACCCCAATCTAAAAAGAGACTACCCTAGGCCGGCCAAGCGAAACAGATGTGTCTTTAATTTTAGGCGGAAGGAGCGGAGGTCCGTGGTTGTCCTGATATCGGGGGGAAGGTCATTCCAGAGGGCTGGGCCCGCCACAGAGAAGGCCCTTCCCCTGGGCGTCACCCGCTGACAAAGTCTAGTGGACGGCACCCGGAGAAGTCCCTCTCTGTGAGAGCGAATCGGCCGTGAGGATGTATGGGGCAGGATCCGATCCCGCAGATAGCTAGGTCCCGAGCCATGGAGCGCTTTGAAGATGATGACTAACACCTTGAAGCGCACCCGGAAGACGACAGGTAGCCAGTGCAGCTCGCGCAAGAGCGGTGTTACGTGGGTGAACCTAGAGGCTCCCATTATTGCTCGCGCGGCTGCGTTCTGGACCAACTGAAGTCTCCGGGTGCACCTCAAGGGGAGCCCCATGTAGAGAGAGTTGCAATAGTCCAGTCGGGATGTCACGAGAGCATGAGTGACTGTGCGAAGGGCGTCCCGATCCAATAGGGGGCGCAACTGGCGTACCAAGCGAACCTGGTAAAACGCCCTCCTGGCCACGGCTGTCACTTGATCTTCCATGGACAGCCGGGTATCCAGGAGGACACCCAAGTTGCGCGCCCCATCCACAGGGGCAAGATGTTCGCCCCCTATGGCCAGCGATGGAGTCAGCTGGTTGAATCGGGCAGCCGGAAACCACAGCCACTCGGTCTTGGTCGGGTTGAGCCAGCGATGGAGTCAGCTGGTTGAATCGGGCAGCCGGAAACCACAGCCACTCGGTCTTGGTCGGGTTGAGCCAGCGATGGAGTCAGCTGGTTGAATCGGGCAGCCGGAAACCACAGCCACTCGGTCTTGGTCGGGTTGAGCCTGAGTCCGTTACTTCCCATCCAGATCCGCACGGCTTCCAGGCACTGGCACATCACCGCTACGGCATCGTTGGGGTGGTTTGGGGTAGATATATACAGCTGAGTATCATCAGCATAGAGATGATACTCTACCCCAAAACCACGGATGATCTCGCCCAGCGGCTTCATGTATGTGTTGAACAGGAGAGGCGAGAGGACCGACCCCTGAGGCACCCCACATGTGAGGGGTCTCGGGGTCGACCTCTGCTCTCCTGTCAACACAAATTGCGATCGGCCAGAGAGGTAGGAGGAGAACCACCGCAAAACGGTGCCTCCCACCCCCAACCCCCCGAGCCGATGCAATAGGATACCATGGTCGATGGTATCGAAAGCCGCCGAGAGGTCTAACAGAACCAGGATGGAGGAGCAACCCCCATCTCTGGCCCTCCAGAGATCATCCACCAACGCGTCCAATGCCGTCTCGGTGCTATGCCCGGGCCGAAAGCCGGACTGGCGCGGGTCTAGATAATCAACTTCCTCCAGATGACGGGGAAACTGTTGTGCCACCACACTCTCAACAACCTTCGCCAGGAAGGGAAGGTTGGAGACTGGACGATAGTTGGTTAATAAAGCTGGATCCAAAGAGGGCTTCTTGAGGAGGGGCCTCACCATGGCCTCTTTTAGGGAGGCAGGCAAGGAACCCTCACTCAAGGATGCGTTGATAACCTCTTGGAGCCAGCCTCGTGTCACCTCCCAGGATGCCAGTACAAGCCAGGAGGGACACGGGTCCAATAAACATGTGGTGGCTCGCAGTCGCCCACGTAACCTGTCCATATCCTCGGAAGTAACGGAGTCAAACTCCTCCCAAACAAGATCCCCCTCGTGGCAATCCACTGGACCAGCAATGGGGGCTAACTCATTCTGTATCTGTCTTATCTAATCTATCTTTCCTTAGACAACATCTCTTTGGACAAGGTCTTTCTCACATACAAATCAGCCCCCCCTTATTTAGCAGTACCATCTTACTGTCCCCTCTCTCGTGGCATCAAATTTGTGATGCAGTATTTATACCATATCCCTCCAAGATTTGGATGGCCCTGATCTTCAAGGCATGAAAGACCCAACTTTCCCCAAATACTGGGACTGGATGATTAGATGAGTCCCATTGGTCAGCTATTTGCTGTTTGCCTATAAATGATGTATTTGGACCTCTGCTGCAGTGCATCTTGCTTATTATTGGGATTGGTTTTAATTATTTGGATTGCTATTGTTTTGTTTATTAATTTAACACAATGAAATTCAATGTAGATAAGAGTGAAGTCTTACACTTAGGCAAGAAAAACCAAAAGTACACATACAGACTGGGTGAAACCAGGCTTAATAGCAGTAACTGTGAGTGAGACCTTGGAGTCTTAGTGGCCAGCCAATTAAATATGAGCCAACAGTGTGCAGTGGCAGTCCAAAAAGCCAATGCAATCCTAAATTGCATTAAGACTGGAATACAATCAAGATCAAGTGAGATACTGATACCACTCTATAAAGCCTTAGTAAGACCACACCTAGAATACTGCATCCAGTTTTGGTCACCACACTATAAAAAAGATGTTGAGACTCTAGACAGAATGCAGAGAAGAGCATCCAAGATGATTAGCGGACTGGAGGCTAAAACATGTGATGAATGGTTGCAGGAACTGGAAATGGCTAGTCTAGTGAAGAGAAGGACCAGGGGAGACCAGATAGCAGTGTTCCAATATTTGAGGGGCTCCACAGTCAGGAGGGGGTCAATCTATTTTCCAAAGCACCTGAAGGGCATAGAAGGAATAATAGATGGAAACTGAACAAGGAGAGAATTTTTTGACAGTGAGAGCAATCAACCAATGGGACAACTTGCCTTCAGAAGTTGTGGCAGCTTCATCACTGAAAGCTTTCAAGAAGAGACTGAACTGCCATCTGTCAGAAATAGTGTAGGGTTTCCTGCTTGGGCAGGGGGCTGGACTAGATGAAAAGGTAAATAAAAATATTGTATAAATAAATGGATTTTAAAAAGAAGTTGTGAGATTTCTATGCCACTGCAGTCACAAAACTCAAGCAGGCAAACCACATAATCAAACTTCACAAAGCATTCCTCATAATCAAAGTAAGTAATTCGAGAAAAGAAAATCAACAATCTATTTTAAAAACAGCCAAAGCAAAAGTCAAATGACCTGATAGAATTGCATCATTCCATTAAACTAAAAAAGCCCTCCAGGAAAATAGCTGCTTTGAGCATCTTCCAGAAGACTATTAAAGTCAGAGCAAGGCTTCTCCAATGCACGAGTACTATGAGGGAGAAATAACATCTCCTGATCTTTCAAAAGTGAGGGACCATCAGCATACCGCTCACCTTGCCAGGACATGTTGTGGGGTTGATTTGGTTGGAGAAGGCATCTGTGGGTATCTCAGCATCCAGGACTTTATAGGTTAAAACCAACATTATACGTTCCACTTGGAAACCAATTGGCAACCAGTGCAAAGTCTGTAGCACAGGTGTTAGGATGTTCCTGAAGTCTAGCACCAATTAACAAGCCATTATATTGTGCACCTACTGTGCTTTCTTAGTACACTTTAAAGACATCATGATTTTGGAAGTCTAAAATAGAGGGCAATCTTAAACAAAAAAAATATGGGTTGTAAAGGACATTTCGGGGTTATTTTTTGCCCCAGATTACTTTTCAGGTTAGTGTATTTTTTAGGTTTCTGTGTGACACTTTATGTGGAATAGAACCAAATTCACTGATGGGCAGACCCAGAATAAAAAAGTATACAACGTATACTTTCCCCTTTCTCTTTGTCTCTTTCTGCATTTCTTAGCACGCAACAAGGGCAGGAATAGAGTATCAGTTCACAATCAGAAGTGTGAACTGCTTGCTTGCAAACAGTTTTTGAAATTAGCCAAATGTTGATATGTCTCTACTTCATTCTGTGCTAACATATCCATAGCACCAATCATCAGCCCTTAGGTGGTTGTTAGTTCTGCTTCAGAATCCCTGTTCAACTATTTGTTCATTCAATGGCTTATCATTATTCTAATTTACACAGAGTTTGCTGCTTTAAAGTATTGAGTATGGGTAAAGTTTGCATTTTTAAATAAATATTTCCTAAAATGCCATCCTGGCCTTTGAGGTACTCCTGTGCTACTAACCTTAAATGTACAGAATAAGAAAATTATAAAACTTGTTGAAACTCTTGAAACAATGTTTCTACCTACCTAAAAAAGCCCTTCAATCTGTATTGTTAGTTAAATTTTCTTTTGTCAATCTAAGCAGATAAAATATTGTGTCTTTATTGCTATGCCAACAAAAGCCTTTAAAGAAAAGATAAAGGAAAACAAAATAGCCCTTGATGATCACCAGAGTATATTTGGTTCAATCTTTTTGCCAAACATGCTGGGTTTCTCTGCATTTAGTATGTCCCTTGTTTTCAACAAAATAATCACTTTATAATTTGCATAGGTCACTTTTCAGAATAGTTTGAAAAATCTGTTACTTTCTTACTTCTTCACCTCTAAAGTTTTAAACAAGCGTGACATAAGGGATTTTTTTTTTCCAAAAAGGAAGTGGCTTTAAAAAGCTGCTGTGAAATTTCCTGTCCATTCAGAAACTGTAGAATAGGTAAAAACATCAGCTGCTCTCATAGCAACAGAAGCTTTACTCTTCTTTACGAAGATTTTGCTTTTTTATCAACCTCTTACTGATCTCACATATGGAACTCAACTGACTTAGGAATTAGAAGTTATTGAGCCACGGTGTCACAGTGGTTAGAGTGAAGTATTGCAGGCTACTTCTGCTGCCTGCTGGCTGCCTGCAATTTCGCAGTTCAAATCTCACCAGGCTCAAGGTTGACTCAGCCTTCCATCCTTCCGAGGTGCGTAAAATGAAAACCCAAATTGTTGGGGGCAATAAGCTGACTCTGTAAACTGCTTAGAGAGGGCTGTAAAACACTGTAAAGTGGTATATAAGTCTAAGTGCTATTGCTATTAAAAAATGCCCTGTGTTAATACAGCAACAACTCTTTGTCACGTTTTACACAGGGTGGAATAAGATGTAATTGCGGCAAACTATCCGTCAAGCATTTCCTAACATAATCATGTGGAGAGATGCAATCAATACCTGCAGGGAAAAAAAACCAGACACAAAAATATTCCTGATAAGGTTTGACCTTTAGCAATGTGCAGAACGGAAGACTTAAATCAACCTAGACCAACCCGACACTCTTCAAATTTCCCAGCCAGTGCTAGCCAGCATGGCTGAGGAGAGTTTTATTCCCAACGCATCTGGAAGGCATCATATACTAGGAAAGATTATTTAAAATATATAGCTTCATTAAAAAGGACAATTCATTTAACATATTCTAAGCAATATTTTTTTCCACTCACCACATACATTTTGTTAATGCTGCATTTTACTGAGACACAAATGGATTGTTTTGTCTCTCTCTCTCTCTCTCTTTTCCCTTCAGAATGCTGGCAAACAATATAAAGAGGCAAGATTTAATGTCCTGGAACTAGCTAAACATCGTGGTTTGGTTACTATACTTTCTGCAGTTGTGGCTAGGCATATCATATCTGGCCTGCAAAAGTCCAGATTACGATTAGATAGCAACAAAGTCTCTTTACAGCCATCTACGGTTTTTCTATTTTAAAAATTTAAGTGGCTATTTCTGTTGTTTCAGCCTTAAATTAATCTCTCTTCTCCCTCCTCTTTCTCTGTTCACTTTCCACTTCCATTATAGTGATCTCAAAATATTTTTTAAACTATTAAAGTAAAATATAGAAGTAAACTATCTAATTATTCAATGAATGTTCACATGTCTCAGAACATGGGTGTCAAACTCATGTCGTCACAGTGGCATCACGTGACATATCGGGAATTTCTCCCCCTTCGTTAAGCCAGGCATGAGCATGGCCACCATGTGATGCATCTGCCCCGTGGGTTGGTGGTTTCACAGCCATTTCTTAGAAGATGGTAGTTCAAAATACAGTTCTTCCCATAAAACTGTATTCTTATTTCAGAAACTGTTTCCAATGAATCTACACTTACTTGTGTGATTTGTACTTTTGAAAACAGACTTATGGGGAAGATGGGACTTTCTTTTTTTGGAGACAACCTAGCTGTCAAAGATGGGATGCGGTGGTTCAGTAGCTAAGACGCTGAGCTTGTCGGTCAAAAAGGTTGGCAGTTCGGCGGTTCCAATCTCTAGCGCCGCATAACCGAGTGAGCTCCTATCTCAGCTTCTGCCAACCTAGCAGTTTGAAAACATGTAAAAATACAAGTAGAAAAATAGGGACCACATTTGGTGGGAAGGTAACAGTGTTCCATGCACCTTCAATGTTTAGTCATGCTGGCCACATAACCATGGAGATGTCTTCGGACAGTGCTGGCTCTTCAGCTTTGAAACGGAGAAGAGGAACACCCCCTTGAGTTGGGAAGGACTAGCACATATGTGCGAGGGGAACTTTTACCTTTACCCTTTTAGCTGCCCAAGAAAGGACTGTGAGTACTGCATGGTATAGAATGGAAACTGCACATTTTGATATCCAAACTATTTCTCCTAAATTGGATGCATACCTAGCAATGCTTAGTAGGGAAGCAATCATTTCAGTTCTGGAAATAAATGCACAATATTCTTATTCCAGCAAATTAAAGTGCTCTTTTTGGATGCATTCAAGATGAAACAGTGACAGCACAATATAGCTTATTTTTTATGAACAATGTTGTCAGTTCTGTCCAAATAGAACAGGGCTGTCAAATTCCCAGCCCGTCTGTTTTAGTGAAGGGGGAAAAAGGTCTGATACATGATGCCACCATGACGATGTGAGTTTGACACCCCTGACATAGAACATTCTTCCATGCAAGTGTCTAAGAGTCACTAAGGGTCACTTAAACATAAATGTCTTCAGTTTGACCAACCTTCAGATGTATGGACTGCAGCTTTCAACCTTCCTCATCCAACCTGGTCACTGTCTGAGACTTCTGAAAATAGAAGTTGGGTTATCTGGGGGTATGCAGCTGTGGGAAAATACTATATTTTGACAACCTTTTCCCATGCTTATTTTTTTCATTAGTCTGACTGAAAGCCATTTATTATGGGTGTATCAAATTAAACCCAGGATGAAGAAAAACAATCTCTATTTCATCAAGGACTAAAATAACAGTGGCTTTCTCAATATTTTAAAGTTATTCTCAAAGAGATCTCCAAATCATTTCCCTCAGAATAACTAACTTGGATAATCATTCATAGCAAAGCTACAAGTATATTTTGCAGTTCTTGTTTGACATGCCAGGCATTGTTACAAACATCATTAATTACATTTTTTGAGTGAGTATTTGACTGACATCTGGACAGCTTTGGATAATTCTGGATAATTCCCACAGAAAGAATTTTAATCATATATTACTAGTACTCTTACTATGGTGCAGTGGCCTAGAGGTGGAGCTCTCGCCTCACAATCAGGAGGCTGTGAATTCGATCCTAGGTAGCAGCAAATATTTCTCTCTCTCTGGGCACAATGAGTAAATATCAGCTGCGAACTCTGCAATGGTGACAGGAAGGGCATCTGGCCAGTAAACACTCAGCTCCATTTAGGTGCACCGACTCCACCTCAATGCAAGGGATTACAGGATAATTAAAAAAAACCTTACTACTACACTTACTACTCTTTGTTTCATTACAACAAATAAATCATGGAATGAGAAAAACAAAAGGGGAATCGAACCGGATGTCTTGCTTCCAAAGGTTTTCCATTTCATCGCTAACTGTATTCTCCCTTCAGCAATAGTTGTAAGGAATGTGCAAAGGTGCATCTACAATATAACATCACATTGGCAATGAGGGTGGGATTTTAATTCTTTTTACCATCTGCCTGCTGCAGTTCACAATGTTTCAATGGAAAGTTCCAAGACAGTTTATCTGAAGGATTTTTTGCTTCACAACGATGAGTTATGACCACTGCTGCTGTTGGACATGCTCCAGAGTTTTCTGACACGAGGAGTTTTATTGTTAGAGAAGTTTGAGAGAGGGCTAGTCACAAATGGTTCAGAAGAAGAGGACAGGCATTATTTTTCCCTACCTACTTTACTTGCAAAGCCACACGGCCTTCTGAAAATGCTCGTTGCTCTTGTGAAGCCCATAAAGTCCAAATATCTCAGAGTTATAAAACGCTTGTCATAGCATCACAAGCTTTAGCCTATCATTACGGCTGAATGCTTTAGATTTCATGGTATAAACCACACAGTGGGAGAAAGCCGTACAGATGATTGTATTGCCTTTGAAAGACGATCCATCTCTTGTACCTTTGGGCCCTTCTTGGAATCAAACTTTGTAAGATAAATTTGGGCTTACGTGAAAAGTATTACCTGCATAAGTGATGAAATAAAAGATCTGTGTTTTTTCTCCACTGTCTTCTAGTAACAGTGTTTTAGCTGTGGAACTCACCAAACAAGATTCTTAGCTATTAATAGCAATAGCATTTAGACTTATATACTGCTTCATAGTGCACTCCATCCCTCTCTAAGTAGTTTACAGAGTTAGCCTATCGCCCCCAACAATCTGGGTCCTCATTTTACCCACCTCGGAAGGATGGAAGGCTGTCAGTCTTGAGCCTGGTGAGATTTGATCTGCCAAATTGCAGGCAATTGGCAGTCAGCGGGAGTAGCCTGCAGTACTGGTCTCTAACCACTGTGCCACCACGGCACTTAAAGAATATAATGGGAGGCGGAATAGGCGTCATCGGTTGGAAGACCGTGGCCGCTGGACACAGGCGGTCACGCGCTCCAACTCTCCGTCCTCCCATCGCAGACTAGGTGGGCAGGACTCACAGACCCGGGGCCCGAAGCTGATGTTATGCAACGCCAGGTCCGTGGTTCAGAAAGCCCCCCTCATCTGTGACCTTGTGTCAGAGGGGGACCCGGACCTGGTGGGTATAACGGAAACCTGGTTGGGCCATGAAGGGGGTATACCCCTCGTGGACATCTGCCCACCAGGTTACCGCGCCTTCCATCAGCCTAGGGCCCTAGGGAGGGGTGGGGGGGTGGCGATTATCGTAAAGGAAGGTCTTGAGCCGAAGGAGACCACGGTCCCCCAGACAACCGGGTGTGAATCTCTCTGCGTGAGATGGGGCCTAGGGAGGCAGTTGGGCGTGTTAGTTGTATACCTGGCTCCTCGCTATGCAACAACAGCCCTGCCCGAGCTCCTAGAGGTGATAGCCGAGGCGGCGGTTGAGACCCCCAGACTGGTAGTCATGGGGGACTTTAACTTGCCGTCGGCGGGCGAAGCCTCTGGAGCAGCTCGGGAGTTCATGGCCTCCATGACGGCCATGGACCTGACCCAGGTAGTTTTAGGTCCCACTCACGAGGGGGGGAACACACTGGATCTCATCTTTGTCTCGGGACAGTGGAGTCGCGATCTGGGAATAGGGGACTTAGTCATCACTCCCTTGTCATGGACAGATCACGCTCTCCTCCGGCTGGACTTTCCAATCGCTCCACCTCACCGCGGGGAGGCGGAACCGGACACTCCTAGATGGTTCCGCCCCAGGCTTCTAATGGACCCGGAAAGGTTCCAGAGGGAGCTTGGGCCAATTCCTGTGATCCTGCCCCGCGACTCGACTGAGGACCTAGTGGCCGCATGGTTAAGTGCGGCCACGGGGGCCTTGGACCGAGTCGCGCCCTTGCGGCCTCTCTTGCGGCGACGAATCACCCAGGCTCCCTGGTTTACTGAGGAGCTTCGGGGGATGAAACGCCACAAGAGACGCCTAGAGAGCAGATGGAGATCCTCTCGCTCCGAAGCCGACCGAACACTAGTGAGAACCCATATTAGGGCTTACTTAGTGGCGATAAGGGTGGCCAAACGTGAGTATTGTGCCACCCTAATTGCATCCGCAGATAACCGCCCTGCCGCCCTGTTTGGGGTGACCCGCTCCCTCCTTCACCAGAGGCCGCGGGAAGCCCCTCTACAAGGGCGAGCAGAGGAATTTGGGATTTATCTGCAGGAGAAAATCACTCGGATTCGGAATGAGCTACCCTCCATCGACAGTGGTCCTGTGGGACTGTCCGAGACTAGTCTTGAGGTTCCTGCTTGGGAGGAGTTTGACTTTGTTACCACCGAGGATATGGACAGGCTGTCAAGGAAACTTAGAGCGACCACATGTTTATTGGACCCGTGTCCCTCCTGGCTTGTACTGGCATCCTGGGAGACGACACGAGGCTGGCTCCAGGGCATTGTCAACGCATCTTTGAGTGAGGGGTCCTTGCCTGCCGTCTTGAAAGAGGCGGTAGTGAGGCCCCTCCTCAAGAAGCCGTCCCTGGACCCAGCTTTACTAGAGAACTATCGTCCAGTCTCCAACCTTCACTTTCTGGTGAAGGTTGTTGAGAGTGTGGTAGCCCAACAGTTTCCTCAACACCTGGAGGAAGTTGATTATCTAGACCCGCGCCAGTCCGGCTTCCGACCCGGTCACAGTACCGAGACGGCATTGGTCGCGTTGGTTGATGATCTCTGGAGGGCGCGGGATAGAGGGTATTCCTCTATCCTAGTCCTATTAGACCTCTCGGCGGCTTTTGATACCATCGACCATGGTATCCTATTGCACCGACTGGGGGGGTTGGGGCTGGGAGGCACCGTTTTGCGGTGGTTCTCATCCTACCTCTCTGGTCGGTCGCAATATGTGTTGACGGGAGGGCAGAGGTCGACCTCGAGACCCCTCTTATGTGGGGTTCCTCAGGGGTCGGTCCTCTCGCCCCTCCTGTTTAACACATATATGAAGCCGCTGGGTGAGATCATCCGTGGTTTTGGGGTGGAGTACCATCTGTACGCTGACGACACCCAGCTGTACATATCCACCCCAGACCACCCCAACGATGCCGCCGAAGTGCTGTCCCGGTGTTTGGAAGCCGTACGGATCTGGATGGGTGGTAACAAACTCAAGCTCAACCCTGCCAAGACTGAGTGGCTGTGGTTTCCGGCACCCCGGTTCAGCCAGATTACTCCAACTCTGGCCATTGGGGGCGAAACACTGGCCCCCGTGGAGAGGGCGCGCAATTTGGGTGTCCTCCTGGATTCCCGGCTGTCCTTGGAGGACCATGTGACGGCCGTGGCCAGGGGGGCGTTTCATCAGGTACGCCTGATGCGCCAATTGCGCCCCTTACTGGACCGGGCTGCCCTTTGCACAGTCACTCAAGCTCTCGTGACGTCCCGTCTCGACTACTGTAATGCTCTCTACATGGGGCTTCCCTTGAGGTGCACTCGAAAGCTACAGCTAGTCCAAAACGCAGCCGCGCGGGTAATTACGGGAGCCACTAGAAGCTCCCATATAACACCAATCCTGCGCGAGCTGCATTGGCTTCCTGTGGTCTTTCGGGTGCGCTTCAAGGTTCTGACGACCATCTTTAAAGCGCTCCATGGCTCGGGGCCTAGTTATATGCGAGACCGTCTCCTGCCCCATACATCCCTTAGACCGATCCGCTCCCACAGAGAGGGCCTTCTCAGGGTGCCGTCGGCCGGACAATGCCGACTGGCGACACCCAGGGGAAGAGCCTTCTCTGTGGCGGGCCCTGCCCTTTGGAACGACCTACCCCCTGAACTCCGGACCATCACCGACCTCCGCCTCTTCCGCAAATGTTTAAAGACATATTTTTTCCATCAAGCCGGCCTAGCCTAACCTCCCATGGGGACTTTTAGAAAAGTTTTAAATTGGGTTTTTAATAATTGGTTTTTAGCACAGGATTGGGGATTATTTAATATATATTTTAAATTATTTGTCTATCTTCTATTGTGTATGTTTTTTAAATTTCCTGTGCGCCGCCCTGGGTCCTCTGTGGAGAAGGGCGGGATATAAATGTAATAAATGAAATGAAAATGAATAATAGTATCCAGAGAGATTCCCATAAGGTAGCAACATTTTTCCAACACAGTGACACTGAACTGAGGGCACCACAAACACTGCAATGGTCTCAGCATGATAGAAAACTCACTTATGATAAAATAGGGAAAGGTCTCACAGCAGGAAAGCATGTTTGCAACAGACTTTGGAAACTTGCCATGGTTAAGAGGAACATATTACAGAAAAATTGCTTTATAAAGGTTTATTGGAGTAAGTCATACTCATCCAGGATATAGTGTGTTTCCAGTAATAAAGCAACTTTAAAGCCTTAGATGCCAAAACAATATACAAGTAGTCCTCAAGTTCATTTAGTGACCATTCAAAGTTACAACATCACTGAAAAAAAGGGACGTATGATCATTTCCCATACTTATGACTATTGCAGCACCCCCATTGCCGTGTGATCAAAATTCAGACATTTGGCAGCTGAGTCCCATTTATGATCTTTCCAGTGCCTTGGGATGATGTGATCATCTTTTATGACCTTCTCAGAAGTAAAGGCAATGGAGGAACCAGATTCACTTAGCAACGGTGCTATTAACTTAACAACTGCAGTGATTCAGTTAACAAATCTGGCAAGAAAGGTCCTAAAATGAGGCAAAGCTTACCTAACAAATTTCTCACTTAGCAACATAAATGCTGGGCTCAATTGTGATCATAAATTAAGGACTGCCTGTATCATAATTTGTGGTGGATCTGGAACCCCAGAAAAGATCTGGAACCCCAGGAAGGAGAGAGGATAGGAAGGAGGGAGGGATTCTAGAGGAGTAAGAGGCAACTCATCCCAGACATTATGTAAGAGAGAACTAAGATGAAGATAGCCTCTCTCTAACAGTTCATAGATTATGTTGTAGATGCAGATAGTAGAGTGTTCTGTCTGAAAAGTATTTGCGTACAGGTGTGAAACAATTTAAAAACTCAGCTTGGAAGAACAGCTTTGTGTCATTCTTGGGTTTGGGCCTGAAATAAATGCCACTGATGTTGGAAATGATAGCTTCTGCACGAACACCAAAATTGATGGGTCTCCACTAAATATAGAGAGAGCTGCATTCATATCATTATTTTCACAGAGTATCTTCAAAAATCGTTTTGTGTTTTTCACAACCTACAGTATATGAGTTGCCTTCTTCCTCCAGGAAATCTGTAAAATGGCAACTGGAAAGAATGGAGCAGAATGACATGGTACAATGTGACAGTCATAGTAAATGAGCAGTTCTAACTGTAGTTGTTCCAAAACGAAAGCCAATGGAAACGAATGAATAATTCTATTAAACAGTGGAGATTACAAAAAATTGTACATTGGTGTACACAGCCAAAACTATATCTCAGTATCCAATGCAGAGAATCTGTCCACTAAAATTGAAGTAAAATTGACTTATCATGCGCCGGTCAATACTTGGAGTTAAATTCACAGCCATGTTCATCTGTACCCAGGTCTGATGGGTACTGAAAATGGGCGGGGGGGAGAGTTGGTGGTGGTGCTAGGAGGGAAGATTTATTCCAACACTCCTGCAGTGTTTCCACATGTAATGAATTCAACACTGTAAAGCTTGGGTCATGTGGATTATATTCTCTTTTCTGCTTCCTTAATGGAAGAACATTCAGCACCACTAGACAATGCGCTAATTAGATCAAAACCTGTGGAATGCAAGTGAAATTGTCTTGGTGTCAAGTTCTTCAACTGTTAATAAAATAATATAATCATATTAATAATATTAATAATAACACCTCCATCTCACAGAAAATAAATTGAACTACACTGAATTAATACCATTTTAGGTCATCTCAAATTACCATGGATGATTCCTGCCAACCCTTTTACACGTATCCCTTGAGTTGTAGCATGCAACCATTCATTGGAATTGGACCACAAATGTGAAAAGGCTTTTCAGGCAGCAAAGCAAAGGCTGTTAATCAGCAAGTAGCTTACACAGCTACAGCTCGAATGAACCACTGAAGCTAGTATGAGTGTCAAGCCCTGCAAAACTGGCAAACCAGCATCATTTGGCTTTCTGGAATGAACTAGATTGCTAGTAGGGTAATGTAATAGAAACGTCAAAGCATTCCAGAACTGATCAACATATAGGTTGACTCAGCCTACCATCCTTCCGAGGTGGGTAAAATGAGGACCCAGATTGTTGGTGGCAATAGGCTGACTCTGTAAAGTCTTACAGAGGGCTGGAAAAGCACTATGAAGTGGTCTATAAGTCTAAATGCTATTGCTATACTTAGCATGATTAAGGTGGAGTTCCTCTTTCTTCACTTTCCCCCTCACATAGACTAAGGAATCGTTCTGTAATAGCCCAACTCCATCTAGTAATAGTCTTGCTGTCTCCTTTATGTTCCCATGATCTCTATATTAAGTAAGTTCAGGACAAAATAATCAAGACTTATTTTGAGAAGAGAATGGAGCTGCAAAATCTGGAGAATTGAGGTGATTATACTGACAAAATTCCAATAAAGATTCTTACAGGAGCTCCACGAGGGCCATCCAGGTATTTTTAGGAGGTGGGTAAGAGCCATGGTTACTTAGGATGGCTTGAACAAGATAAAGACATAGAAGAGTTTGTATGTCAGACTCCTGCTTAGATCTGTCCCTTATAACACTCCTTTATTCATTGTCATGGGCAACATGCACATTGGGGGGGGGGGAGTCTTTGTGAACTATGCTGAAATAAGCAGACAGACTTATGACTTCAGGCATTATGCCAAATATTGGAGGTGGTGATCTGCTAACATCAGTATTAGCATTACACAATGTTTGCCTCTTTTGGTATAGTAAAAGAATTGGCTTCATATACAGTAATGGATCTAAATTCACATTGTATTTTACCGAGACAGAGTGGAATGAAGCACTCTGCAACATTACCAAGTTTCAAATGGTGCAGCAGAATGAACTGTCCAAATGTTTAAAAAAACAGGGATGAAACAAACTAGTGAGGCAGCAGCAAAGAAAAAGAGCAAACAGTTCTACATCCAACTATAGCAGTGTTTCTCAACTTGTCAACTTGAAGATGTCTGGACTTCAACTCCCAGAATTCCCCAGCCAGCATTCACCAGAATTCTGGGAGTTGAAGTGCATATATCTTTAAGTTGACAAGGTTGAGAAACACTGAACTATAGGAACATTACATACATGGTACTGAAATGACTCTTTCAGAACCATTCCTAAAATGCTCATAGCTGGCTGGATTTGCTGAAACCTTCACTGGTCCATACTATAGAGAAGTAGTAGAAGTTTCTAAAATTGACACACAATAATCTTGTACAAGGAGTCAAATTACTCCCCTTAAAGAGACAATGTGCTTCCGGTCAAGTGCCCGAGCTTCTCTTTTCACTTCTAGACCTGAGCCACATAATACATTCACCAGAGGAAGCTTATATAGCACCACTTATTGCATTTCTTTATTGGAAACGATGCTTTGCCTGTTTCTGTTGTGTAATCAAATATTTAGAGGTTTTAAAAATGTCTTAATGGTGGTTCTTAAATTGTCCATTAAAGTTTAATAAAAGAGGAAGAAATAAAAATAGAGTTGGAACGGGGGTGGAGGGGAAAGGTTGGTCTTCTCATCCAATCTTCTGCTCAATGAAAGCTCCACTACATTATCTCTGGGATGTGACCCACCTCTGTTGGTAAACTTCCAGTGTGGAAGAACTGAACACTTCTTATTGTAGCTTGTTCTGTAAGACGAACTGCGCATGCGCGAAGATGGCGGTCTGCCACCGAGCGCTATGAGGGCCGCGGGAGTTGTGGGCGGCTAGGGCATGTCGCCTGGCCCGTTTGCCAACTTTTAGGGCCAGGCCCAGCGAGACGCTCACCCTGGCTGCCTTTTGAGGCCAGGACGAGCTTCCAGGGTGATCCGGCGGCTCTGCATGGGCCATTGGAGGGAAGCTGGCCGGAGGCTCCAAAACGCCGGGGAGGCTCCAAAACGCTGCGCTGCTCCGAGGCTTGAGTGGAGCGGCGCGTGGCGCGGAAGAGAGAAGGAGAGAAGGAGAGGAATGGAGGAATGGAGGAACAGAGCGGAGTGGAGCCGCGCGGCGTGGAGGAGAGGAGGAGAAGAGCGGTGCCGGTATGAGCTGACGAGCGGAGCCGGGGCGGCCAGTGGGCGGAGAAGTGACCAGCGCTGGAGCGGACATCAGAGGCCAGCGACTGTAAAGGCCTGGGGAGGCCAGACAGAGCCGGACCTGGCTAGCTGAGGACCAACTGGACTGGCATGGGCCGGCAGGGTAACATCGAGGCCGCAAGGCCTGGCTGGGCCGGGCCGGGCCTAAGGAGATCTGGGCCTGGCAGGCCGAAAGATACCAGGAGCGCTGGAGGCGGTGGGGCCGAAGGAGATGCCACCGGGGACAAAGGTGGGCAGTGGAGGCTCCAGGCCAAGAAAAACTGGCCTCAGCTATTAGAACTCTTCAGCTGAGGCCCTTAAGACTCCTGGTATTGTGGGACTGGAGGAGTCCTTGAGGACTACAGGCCGGGACTAATTTACAACTGGAAGGCCAAAGCCACCCTCTACCCCCAGTCTGATATATCTATATGAACTAACTCTCCCACCTTCGATGACAAACTAACTATTTATGAACCATGATTAACTATCTTTGAACCATGCATGATTTTCATGAATTTATGAACTATTTATGAACTTTTTAGAGCCGGTCTAGACGTCTCCTGAGTTTAACTTGTACTATACATACTTTAACATCTATTTTAATATTCAATAACATCTAGAATTTTAATGCCCTGTCTAACAACTCCTCTGACCTTATATTTTATATATATTTATACATATTTATATATATCATATTTATGACATTCACCATGAAGTACTCTAAGGCAGACCTTTTCTACTGCGGGAGTCCCCCTACTCGCAGGTATGGCCCTCCACGTCAACGAGGGCACACCTTGATGAGGGATTCTGTATCAAGAGAGGTGGGCGGGACGCAGTTCTAGGGGTGTTTGAACAAAATTCTTAATTGGCTTTTAGGGGGTTCCAGGGAGGAGGGGAGGGATAGTTTACAATTTAAATGGGGGATTTAATTTGGTTTTAGCGCAGGTTTTGTCATTTAATAAGTTTTTTAAATTATAATTGGTACTATTTTGTATATTGTTTTAAATTCCTGTGCGCCGCCCTGGGTCCTCTCGGAGAAGGGCGGGATATAAATTGAATAAATTGAATTGAATTGAATTGAATATCAGGAAACTCCTTCTGATACTGGCTTAAACCTACTTTTATGTTGGTTTAACCCAGCCTATTTCTTCTCTCTATAGTAAAGGAAAATGGCTGCTTCCCATGATCTGAACTCTGTGCTAATAAACTCTATGCTACTTTAGGTTCAGGTACATTACAACAATAGCATGTGTTATGTATTGAATATATAAATTGTGTTAAACCCTGCTAAAGTGAAACTAACCTTTAGATGACCCTAACTGTTAACTTCAATTGTTTTGGAGGGAAACTTAGAACATTCATATTTGGGTGGGCTCTTTCAAGTATAATGATTGGTTAAGGCCCTGTGGACCCAGAATATAAATTACAGGGATTTGCCTGCAGTTCCTCAGTTCCAGTTTTGAGTCAATAAATGCTGCTGTATCTATGCTGGTCTGTTCTTGCCTACTGACGCCCACTATACAATACACTGTACTAGGCAAGTAAACTTATTAAAAGAGCATGGACTGCTATGGCCTAGAGGTGCAACGCTGGTCTCACAATCAGGAGGTTGGCAGATGTAGGCTCTCCTGCTTAGGCAGGGGGTTGGGTTAGATAACCTGCAAGGTCCCTTCCAAATCTTTTAATATGTAATCTGAGATAAAACCAGGCTAGTGTGTTTTGTGACAAATCCAGGTTAATGGCATGCCATCCAAGTACTCATAAACACACTGTTTAATAAACTGTTTAAAGACCTTGTCCAATGTAGGTGTCAAGAAGGAGGAGTTTCCTGGTTTCTCATTTCTAAAGATAAGTAGGTGACATTTGCTGTCCTCAAGATCTTTGGAATCTTGTCAGTCATCCAAGAGTTCTTCTAGATTACTAAGAGCCATTCTACAATCAGCTGTGCTATAATTTAGTAAGAAATAGCTTGGGGAGCCATTTTTGCAAAGGTAGCACTCCAGCAGTGGGATTCACTTACCTTCCCTACTGGTTCGCAAATGTGAGAGTGCTCTCTCTCTCTCTCACTTCCCTCGCATTTACCGCATCTGCACATGTGCACCGCCCTCTGTGCATGCACAGTGCTTGCGTATTACATTGGGGCGGGTGAGCGAAGCCTCCCACAGCTGCTACTACTGGTTTGCCTGAACCAGAGAGAACCAGTTGAATACTACCTCTGTAGCACTCCCTCAGGAATCAAGTGATATTAAGAATCTCTTGGCAACCATTTTCAATTCAGAGAAAATTCATGGTTGCAAGCTGAGTTCACTGCTACATATGCTATATTCTAGTTCAGAATAAAACTGTTCTCATCAAGAAGTTTTGTGGGTGATTTAGAAGCACCACACATGCATACACACACAAAGCACTAATCTTAGAATGACATTTACAGGATTCTAAATTTATTACAAGTAAGACTTCTCTCCTTGTCTTATACAGATCTATTTATTTGTCATGCAAAGCTAGAAAGCTGTCTTAATGGCAAGGTGCCCATGTTCACCCACACTCTCTACCTATAAACAAGCAGGCACAATGAACTCCCTTCTGCCTGGTGATCTACGTTCAACATGACCTGCAACTATTATACTTTAGCTTAATCCACTTGGAAGGAACAAGATTATGAAGCCACTAAGCAAAGTAAAAGCAAACCAGGTGTCTTTTATTTTTTTGGCTCGCTCAGGAATTCTGGAGGTGAAGCCTACAGATCATAAAGGGGCCGTAATTGCCCACCTCTGAACTACAGCATTATTATGTAATATGTGGTGAGAGGAGACAAGCATTCTCAGAACAAATGTTGTCTGTCAATAGTGTATATGACTCAGATACAATATCTTCCATGAAGCATAATCAGTGCAATTTAGGCTATAACTGGAAACTTTGTGTGTGTTGTTCTCTATATGTGAATGCTTAGCTTACAAATTAGAAGAAGATTGTTGCAAGTCTATTTTTTTTAGCATATATACTTATTTATAGCTCTAATGAAATCTCTACATAGAAAATAATGAGAACAGACCAATTAACACATTGTATTTCCTCAGCTTCACCTCTTAATACTTCCTGTAATCTAACAACACAATGTTTTTGTATGAGCCAATTCAAGAAAAAAGAATTAAAACAATATATATCACACCTTGTTTATATTTGGGGGTGAAAGACACAAGAGAAAGGCAGCAGAAAGTAACAGAGTGGATTAGCTTTTATACTTGAATATCGTTGACGGTGAGCTAATAGTTCCACCTAATCAACTGATGTTTCATATTCATCAATGGAAATGGCATGACAGAATATGATTTTCTTACAGAGCTGCGGTGGCTCAGGGGTTAGAATGCAGTACTGCAACCTATTTCTGCTGACTCTCAGCTGTGCGCAATTTGGCAGATCGAATCTCAGCAGGGTCAAGTCTGACTCATCCTTTCATCCTTCCGAGGTGGGTAAAATGAGGACCCAGATTGTTGGGGGCCATATGCTGACTCTATAAACTGTTTACAGCACTGTGAAGCGGTATATAAGTCTAAGTGCTATTGCTATTATAGCAGACCATCCAGTATAATAATTTTGCTCAGAAGTTTAGAAAACTTGGCAGCATTTGAACTGGGAGGCTCAACAAGAAAAACTTAACTAGACTTGCAATAGATTTAACTAGTTGCTGTTTATTATGTAGAAGTGCGGGAGGTATAACAAATTCTTGCTTTAGAACCTGTTGTAAATTATACAACAGAAGTTTCTCTCTTTTCTCTTCCCTATTCTGTAGCTGCATGACTCTAAGAACAAACTCCTTAGAAAAATATTCAAATAATTGTATTGGGATTTACAGTGACACATCAAAAGGAAACAAGGGGAAAGTGGCCCCCCAAAAGGGAAAATTAAGTAGGTGGGAAAATAAAATAGGTGGGAATAATGGGGAAAGAGGAGGGAGGAAAAAATTGGGGAAAGTTACTAAAAGAGTAGAATTAAAAGGGAGAAAAAAGATTGGGAAGAAAAAAATATAGAAATTACAAAAACAAGAAAAAGCAAAAGCTAGGTGAATGGGTGGAGAGAAGAGAATATAAGAGAAGTGAAGTTCCTGAGAGACGAAGAGAAAATGCTTGAAAGGAGGAAAGAAGGAGAAGGGTTTACTAGTAGAATAGAATGAAATGCAGTAAATATTGCCAATGGTATACAGCTAATATGATGTGAAGGAAATAGATCAATACTATTAATTATAGATAATTAACTAAGTTAGATGTTTACTATACAAAATTAAATTTGAGGATATATATTATCGATAGTAAAACAGAATAATAGATGGAAATGAAATGTTACACTTGATTAACTTGGAGAGGCGAATAATGATATTGTTTATATACTAAGAAGAAATTAAAGTTGAGTTGGAAAATATGGAAAGAAAGTAAGATGACTGAAATGTGAAATGGAAATATGATGTAAAATGAACTATGAATAAGAAGAGATGGGGGAAAAACTTTGTTTATAAAAAAAGTTTTATAAAAAAAAACAAAAAAAAAACAAACTCTCTATAGTCCTGGTGTTCAACATCTGGAGGCCACACAAGTAGGGTACAAGACCCAGAGAAATGTGTGTGTCAGAGGAGGTCAAGGCATGGAGCCTCAATCTGCAGTTGTTGACGAAGTAGCTTTAGAAGGTTTGTTGCTTACTGTATTGTACAAACTCAAGAGGAATACTAAAACAGCACAAAGACACATAATGAAATATTCCACAGCAGCTGATGTATCTGTTCCTCAGCCACAAAGCCTATCCAAAAGCACAATGTTTGAGATGCATAACCCAGGTTACTTGATCCACTGTGTCTTAATGTGCCTAGATGCAGTTGCCAAAACTAGACACCCTTGTTACAAGTCAAAATTGGAATTGGAAATGGTAGTGGATGCGGGGGAAGTGCCCTTTGCAGTAAAGTGAGAGAAAATAGTATGAGAAATTAGCATCTAAAGGAAATTTGCCTCCTTCCTGCCAAATGTGTAAATGCTACAGCTTTGAACTGATAGACATTTGACAGTGGAGATTTCTTCTGGAATGAAAGAAAGTTCTAGGAACCACAATGAACAAATAAAATATTTTCTTTTGCCCAGGGTTCTGAAATTACATTAAGTCTTATTTCTCGGAAAAGATCACGTTTTCCCCCCCGTGTAGCAAACATTCAAAAATAGTCACATTACAGCCCTGCACAGATTTATTGCATATTGCATTTTTACAATGAAAGTAAAAAACATAGAAAACATCCAGAGTACATGGAGAGATTGTGACATTTTTACACTGCAAATACAAGGCGAGAGGGCATTGTGATATTACAGTCTGTTCATAGATGGAGTCTAAAAATAATTTAAACGATAAGCTTTAAAATACTTCTTTTGAGCAAAGTTTCTTAGTCCGAAATTATTCGGCTCGATAGAATCCTGGATGACCTTTCTGTTTCAATGATAAAAATAAATCATAATCAACATTCTTCAATTTTCAACCAGCAACTGAATGAAGGCAATGGAATAATTGAAACTGTGCACTGTCACCATTCTGGTTAGTAAAGTGCACCTTTGATATTAGAATTCATAAAATTAGAATAGGTAAAGGTAAAGGTTCCCCTTGCACATATGTGCTGGTCATTCCGGACTCTAGGGGGCGGTGTTCATCTCTGTTTCAAAGCCAAAGAGCCAGTATTGTCCGAAGATGTCTCCATGTTCATGTGGCTAGCATGACTAAATGGCGAAGGCTCACGGAACACTGTTACCTTCCTACCAAGGATGGTTCCTATTTTTCTACATGGATTTTTTATGTACTTTCGAACTGCTAGGTTGGCAGAAGCTGGGACAATTCATGGGAAATCACTCCATTCCATGGTGTTAGGGATTCGAACTGCCGAACTGCCAACCTTTCTGATTGACAAACTCAGCATCTTAGTCACTGAGCCACTGCAACCCGTAAAATTAGAATAATCAGGCCATAAAAACCCACCTGTACAACCCTATACTTTGAGGCATGGAGAACTCTATGGAGCAACTTCTAGTTGGTGATCCCATTTCTAATCACCTTAAGATAGATTGCATGGAAGGTTATCAGCTACCACCAGTTCAGTATCTGAGAAAAAGTTTCATAGTCAATCATTCATTCTTTTTGCATTAACCTTGTAGTTTTAAAAAATGTGTACATCAGTCAGATTGGTTTCCTTGTATAATTTTATTTCTATGTGTATACAAATTTGGAGAGATTTACTTTTTATATTTGTTTATGTAACTTATAGAGCCACCCATCTTATCAGCAAGTGAGTGGGCAGTATAAAGCAGATGTACAACAATAAATATTCTTGAGATACTTAAATAGACAAGATTCTTTGTCTACCAGAAAGGATCCCTTTATGTGACATTACACTAGATATAGGACATTGGACCACTATACAGAAATTTTCCATTTTTCCCAAATATTTGTGATCTTTTAAAATCCCTTTTCAAAGAATTTTGCCATCCTGATAAATAAGTTTAATAACACTATCCAATACAGATGCAACTTTCTGGATGGACTGATTTTAAAGCCAAATTTCTGAGTTGGATTTCATGACAAAGTGACACAACTTGTCTCTCTTGGAAGGGTCAATGAAAAAATATTGGTTAGTAAAGGAAATTTTTGCCATCTGGAAAGTCATTTTTTCTTGGGAGAAGACAAATAGATCTCCCACTTGATTTCTTTTAAAGCTAGTGTTGCAGTCTCAATAGGACGCATCCTTGAGAAATGGAAACAAGGAGGCTAAGAGAATGGCTTTCCGAAGATAGCAATAGCACTTAGATTTATATAACACTCCATAGTGCTTTACAACCCTCTCCAAGCAGCTTACAAAGTTAACATATTTTCTCCAACAATCTGGCTCCTCATTTTACCACCCTCGGAAGGCTGGAAGCCTGAGTCAACCTTGAGCTGATCAGGATTGAACTCCTGGCAGTGAGCTGAATTAGCCTGCTATTAATACTGCCTTTTGACCACTGTGCCAATAGGCTCTCTAGGAGGCTGTCTGAAAAGCAAGGACTATTAAAAAAAAAGAAATACTTTATTTGGGCTCCCAGGTGTTCTGAAGCGCAGCTCTGCACAATCTGAAGGGATACATGGGAACACAGATAAAGGACTTATTTTCAAATTATTAAAGTAGTCTTGTCTTCTTCCAGAGTTGAATGAATGCTTTGGAACCTGATCCTGGCTCTCTAGAAATATGCTTTTTGGTTTTTTTATCAGGAAAAGAAAAGAGGAGGAGGAGGAGGAGGAGGAGGAGGAGGAGGAGGAGGAGGAGGAGGAGGAGGAGGAGAGCAGATCACTACACATACTGTAGACATGAAATAGTTGGGGATTATCATAAAGATGAAAAGGAGAGCCTGTTCCTATGCATTTTGAAGAAGTTCTTTCCAAGTATCTTTCTTAATAATACCCAATATAAAATCTAACAATTTTAAACTATTTTTACTCATTAAGAATTGGCCATTGAATATGATACATCAGGGAAAAATGCTTTGTTTGCAATGCATCAGGAATGGAGCTCATGGGAGCTGTCATTGAGAAAAAGTATTCTAACATTATCTTGCAAAAGTGTATACTGCCAAGTTGGCATTTGGTGGAAAGTTTATCTAGTTGTTTAAGTTGGCCTAGAGATGGAATTTCTCAGGGGTGCTGAGTTAGCAGTGAGGTGGATAGTTTAACCTATTCCTGTGAACTAGATGGTATTACGAGAGAATATAAATTTCTACAGTAAGATTAGAGGAAGCTAGATATTATCCAATGTCTAAAATGTCTAAGGGTGGGTAGGATGGTATGTTGTGTTATCATATTACAAAACTTTTTTTATTTGTAATCCTTCATTTGGAAAGGAAGTTTTGCTCACTCCTTTTCTCCTTTTCTAATTTTTCTTGAATAATTAATGAATTGTAGTGAATCATAAAGAAAAAAAACATAACTTGGTAATCTCTCTGTTTTATAAGTAGACAGAATTGTCACCTCTTCCATATCCAATGGGCTGTGGGTTATGGTTGGGCATACTATCTCTACTGATTCTGCTCCAGCGGTGCTTGTGAGATGTCATGTATGTGTTTTTATGAGCAATCATCTACTACTGGTCTCAGAAACCTCATAATCTAAGGGAATCTACATCCTGATAGGTTTTATGACCAAAAAATCTCAGGGACTTTCTATCCAGTTGAACTAACTGTGTTAGTAACCAATTTCATTGTAATTTTTACAATGACAATAAAGATTATTATTATTATTATTATTGTTAGTTCCAAAGCATATAGAGAAGGCTGATTTGGGATAACAGAATTTAAAAACGACCTAGGAAATATGTGTTTTTGGTCCTGGTAGTTGCACTCTGGAATGAAATTCCTTCTTGAGATCTGGGATGCTCCCACCCTGAGGGCTTTAAAAAAACTGGTTCTTTGTCAGGTTGCTGGAGTTTGTTTGGGCTGTGTGTTGATAGGTGGTTCTGTATTGTTGGCTGGATTTGCCATTTTGTTTCCTCTTTTTAAAATTTGAAAAGCATCTGAAAGCAAGACATGAAGCAATGGATGGAAACTAATCAAGGAGAGAGAAGCAACCTAGAACTAAGGAGAAATTTCCTGACAGTTAGAACAACTAATCAATGGAATGACTTGCATCGAGCAGTTGTGAATGCTCCAACACTGGAAGTTTTTAAAGAGATTGGACAACCATTTGTCTGAAATGGTATAGGGTTTCTTGTCTGAGCAGGGGTTTGGAGTAGAATACTTCCAAGGTTCCTTCCAATTGTGTTGTACACTTAAAATTAGAAGGAACCTTGGTTATAGGTTACCGCATTTTTCGGAGTATAAGACACACCGGATTATAAGACGCACCCAGGTTTTGAAGAGGCAATTAAAAAAAAAAGTAGGTAGGTAGGTAGAGGGATAGAGAGTGAGAGAAAGAGAGAGAAATACAGTAGGTAGATAGGGAGAGAGAGTAGGTAGGTAGGTAGAGGAAGGGAGGGAGGGAGAGAGAAATACAGTAGGTAGGTAGGGAAAGAGAGAGAGTAGGTAGATAGAGGGGGGAGATAGAGAAATACAGTAGGTAGGTAGGGAGACAGAGAGTGTAGATAGGTATGTAGGGAGAGGGATAGAGAGAGAGAAATAGAGAGAGAGAGAAATACAATAGATAGGGAGGGAGGGAGGGAGAGAGAGTAGGTAGATAGGTATATAGAAGGGGGAGAGAAATACAGTAGATAGGTAGGAAGCGAGAGAGAGTGTAGATAGGTAGGTAGAGGGATAGAGAGAGAAATAGAGATAGATAGAGAGAAATACAGTAGATAGGTAGGGAGAGAGAGTGAGTAGGTAGATAGGTATATAGAGGGGGGAGAGAAATACAGTAGATAGGTAGGAAGAGAGAGAGTGTAGATAGGTAGGTAGAGGGATAGAGAGAGAAATAGAGAGAGAGAGAGAAATACAGTAGATAGGTAGGTAGGTAGAGAGAGTAGGTAGGTAGATGTTTCCAGGTGTATTTACCCATGTGCTGGAGAAGGAAATCACTGACCACCTTTGGAACAAATCTTTGTTTCTGCAGGCACAGTACTTGACCAACTTAATTCTCATCAATCACTCTAACTAAACAGCTTTCCAAAAGGGAAGAAAACCCCCTTTTTGCACTTTGCAAACCTCCCCCAAATGACCCGTTTTCACAAAAATGGGCCCGTTTTTAAAAAAAATAAAAGGCAATAAAAGCCTCTTTTTAGAGGGAAAAGGGTGTGTCTTATACTCCAAAAATATGGTATGTACTGTTTTTCTTGTGTCTTATATTGCAAGCTATCCAGAATTGGATTGGAGATGGGCTAAATCAAATGAATTAATTAACAAATATAATTCATGCATCCATTCCTCAAGTCCGGTTTTGTGTAGCTCTGTCTCATATTTCAAAATATCACATTTTGTATCATTGGCCTCAGGCTGGGAGAAAAAAAAATCCCTGCATTACATGAATATATGGAGAAGAAGGGCTCGGGATAATAACACCGTCCTTTGTGGCTGCTTCTTTCTTTGGGAACAAGACCTAGATCCACCCATTTATCCTCATTTTGTAAATAAAGTGGGCAAGAAAGAAACATAGCAGCCTTTCAAAATACAATTTAGTTTTTAGTGGAAAATGAAATAGTTGGAGTGTAATGCAGCTTTGAATGTATTTCTTTTTTTAAAATTCTTTAAAAAAATTCTTTAAATCTGACTTAAAATGGTAGGACAAATTAGGACGAAAATAATAAAAAAGAATTCAGTAAATTCACTGTAAGATTTACACAAATAAAACAAATATTTTACCAACTTTTAAGAGACAAAGTAACGATGGAAGAAATATGGCATTATATGAAGGTATGCGTATTATATTTACCATATATGTTAGTGATGGCGAACCCATAGCAAGGGTGCCACAGGTGGCACGCGGAGCCATTTGTTAGGGCACACGAGGCATTGCCCTGTCAGCTCCAGCGCGCATGTCCAGCTCACTTCAGCCTTCTTTTGAGACCATTTTTCACCCTCCAGAGGCTTGCCTGAAGGCTCCTGAGGGCTGAAGGCTCCTGAAGGCTCCAGAGGACGGAAAATGGCCCTACGAGCAAACCAGAGGGGGAGAAGCGCATGCATGTGTGGCACACCCATGCAGCCCCCCCTGCACTTTCCCTGCTTTTGGCACATGAGCCAAAAAAGGTTCGCCATCACTGATATATGTCATTTTGGCAGATCAGTATATACATTTTGCAAGTATGCATGCATGTGTATAGGTATGTGTAGGTATGTGCATGTAAGTGTCTACGCATACCCAACACACACACACACATACCCCTATGGACTAGACAATAGAAGTAACGAGAACAGTATAGACTATTACATCTAACAAAGAGAAGTTGATGTTTGGGGTGGGGACACAGCATTTTGTGTATCACCTGCAATGGAGCGGAATATTAAACATTCTATAAATCAACAAAAAGTTTGCATGCTGGACATTATTATCGTTTGCAGGTGGTTACATCCTGTTGTATGATCTGCAACAGTTCACTGTAGAAGATATAATGCTTTAATTAAGCATATAGTTGGCATTTCAGCAGGCAGAGCCCATAAATCCCCCACACAAAGCTAAGTTTGAATTGAAGTTCATAATGCTTCTAAACACCAAGATGAATGATAAAATATATAAACTTCCACTTAAGCCTCCAGAGTTTGCTGGGGCTAAGCAAATGACTAATACCAGGTCTGCAGCCACAGCTTTTTACAGGGGAGGAAGCATTAACTTCTATCAGTCAACCATCTAAAGGGCTGTTAAGCCTCCATTCCTCCCAAAGCCAATTGTTTCCATGCTATTGTTCATGGAAGACAGAAAAGTGGGAGGAAAAGGATTTCTGTGGGTGGCGAGGGAAGACACTTTAAAGCAAAAAGGCCACTTTGGATATGGAGAGTTCAAGCAGTTCCCATAATGACATCTTCTGCACAAAGATTATTGCTTTTCTTGAAATCTTGCTCCTTTTCTACCACTTTCTTTTGGCTGTATTTTGTTTTGACTTTTGTCCCTTTGAACATTTGAGCAGCCACCAAAAGCATACTTTCAAAATCTGCCTTATTGATGCCACAATTTGGTCGCATGACCTGGGGATACTTTGGGGGCTGCAATATGGAAAGTCATAATTGCCCTTACCTGTCACATACATGAAAATCACAATCAGCTTTCAGAGATGCTGGATATGGACTATGCAGTTTTGTAAATGGGATTTTAAACTCCCAACATGTACAGTGGTCTCTAAGAAAAATATTGTCCCTTCATAGCAATAAAGCTAAAGCTAAAGCTTCCCCTCGCACTTATATGATAGTTGGCCCTGACTCTAAGGGGTGGTGCTCATCTCCGTTACAAAGCTGAAGAGCCAGGGCTGTCTGAAGACGTCTCCATGATCATGTGGCTGGCATGACTAAATGCTGAAGATGCACAGAACGCTGTTACCTTCCCACCAAAGGTGGTTCCTATTTTTCTACTTGCATTTTTACATGCTTTCGAACTCCAGAAGTTGGAATAAATAATGGGAGCTCACTCTGTTATGCGGCGCTAGGGATTCAAACCACCAAACTGTTGACCTTTCTGATTGACCAACTCAGTGTCTTAGTCGCTGAGCCACTGCTGCAATTATAAATTATAGAAACAATTATAAAGCAAGGGCAAAATATCCATAAAAAATTAAATTGAAGTCAAATTAAATTGAACTGATGTCTCCATGATCATATGGCTGACACGACTAAATGCTGAAGATGCACAGAACGCTGTTACCTTCCCACCAAAGGTGGTTCCTATTTTTCTACTTGCATTTTTACATGTTTTCATGTAAACTGCTAGGTTGACAGAACCCGATACAAGTAACGGGAGCTCACTCCGTTAGGTGGCGCTAAGGATTTGAACTGCCAAACTGTCAACCTTCCTGATCCACAAGCTCAGCATCTTAGCCACTGAGCCACCGTGTCCCTTTTTCATAGCAATAGCACTTAGACTTATATACTGCTTCACAGTGCTTTACAGCCCTCTCTAAGTGGTTTCAGAGTCAACATATTGTCCCAACAATCTGGGTCCTCATTTTACGGACCTTGGAAGGCTGAAAGGCTGAGTCAACCTTGAGCTGATGAGACCCAACTGCCAAACTCTTGACAGTTGGTGATCAGCAGAAGTGGCCTGCAGTACTGCATTCTAAACACTCTGCCCCCACGGCTCATAATTGTGTGGAAACTGTTATTTGCTGCTGCTGTCTCAGCATGGGAGGAAGGAACTTGTAATCTTCTTCCCTCAGACCTATATAATCAGAATATTGTTTTCTTCTAGACACATAGCTATTTATCAAAAACAACCAGTCAAGCAACCAATCTAAGAAGAAATCATGTACTATAATCCATAAAATAGGGTCACATATTGTCTCCTTTCTCCTCATCTCATTCTCCCCCTGAAATGGTCTGCAGAACTCCACATTCAGTTTAAGTCCTCCAATACTTGACTTCAGTCCACTTCATTTGAAATATACACTTCCTTGTATAATACAGGTTTTATGCAATCTTGATAATTACAGTGTCCCCATCTTCCTCTGCTTAGGTGGGCTGAATACCTAAAAAGGTCCAACATTCTGAATACATTTAAAAGGCCCACCACAATTTCATTCTTTGCTCTGGTAACATATACAATCTGCTTTAGGCTGGCTTGCTTACTTCATTAGGAAATAGGTATCGGCCAAAGCTTAATCGTAGAACACAGGCACTTTAACCAGAAAAGTTCTCATTGTAACCTCCCTAAGTTTTCATGGATCTAAATAGAACTAAGAATAAAAAATCTGCCATCAGTTAAACTAGATAAGCAACCTCTATAAAAATATAATCAAAGTCTGTTTACATGGGCGAGAAGCATGCAGGACCTGCCTTTCATGTCTGCTCCAAAGGACCTTCTACATCAAAGGGTTCAGCATTTCTCTAAGCATAATTGTGTTGTTTGAATGGGGCTTCTTCTAGCTTCAATATTTCAGTTCTTTTTTGATTGTGACGTTATTTTGTCTTATGGTTCCGTTTTGTATATTGCTGGTTGAATTGTTGATGAGTTTTTTGTGGTTAGCACCTGAGTTCGGTGTATTCAGAGCTATTTCCTCCAACTGGATTCACCATCTCTCTTGGGAGAAATGCTGATAGCATCATTTCTGTGAAGTAAGGATACTGAAAATGCTAGGATTTATTTCTCCACAATTTCCCCCTATTCCTCTGAAGTACCCCCTCTGAGAGGGAAGATCAGTGTCGTTGTTTATAATCTTCTATTAGAAGTCTTTAGCCTTAATTTCTAATTTGTAAAGTCTGAGCTTTTCCATAGACTTGGGATCAAGTGATTTGATTTTCAATTTAATTTGACTTCATTTAATTTTTTATGGATATTTTGCCCTTGCTTTATAATTGTTGCTATAATTTATAATTGCAGCAGTGGCTCAGTGGCTAAAACAGAGTTGGTCAATCAGAAAGGTCGGCAGTTTGGTGGTTTGAATCCCTAGCATTGCGTAACAGAGTGAGCTCCCATTATTTATTCCAGCTTCTGCCAACCTAGCAGTTCGAAAGCATGTAAAAATGCAAGTAGAAAAATAGGAACCACCTTTGGTGGGAAGGTAACAGCGTTCTGTGCCCCTTTGCCATTTAGTCATGCCGGCCACATGACCACGGAGATGTCTTCCGACAGCACTGACTCTTTGTCTTTGAAATGGAGATGAGCACTGCCCCCTAGAGTTGGAAATGACTAGCACATAGAATTAAGAATTTTATCCTTAATTCCTATTTTGTAAAGACTGAGTTTTTCTATAGACTTTGGATCAAGTGATTTAAGTTTCAATTTAATTTGACTTCATTTAATCTATTATGGGCATTTTGCCTTTGCTTTATAATCATTGCAAACTTCCCAGTGTTCTGAGTTGTCAAATCTAAGAAAGTAAACAAATCAATAAATCACAGTAGGTAATCACAGTTAATAATTGAGACAGCTTTTAGCCAATGCATCAAATCTTCTTTGCATGTTATTTACAGTTCCCAGAAATTAGAGCAATAATTTAAAACATTCAACCATCATCCTGGAACTAATATGGATGAACTGGTCTTTTTGAACAATGGAATTCAAGGAGAAAGCTGGTCTATGCCTCCTTAATGCTAAGTATACACGTACATTTGAAATGTTTGAGAAATGTCAGTAGCAACAGGCAGGAATCTTCATTTGGAGAGAACCCCCAGAGTTTTGCTTAGGCAAATAACTTCTCTTTGAAATGGTGAGCTTGAAGTTGGAAACAAAGGTGAATTTAATGTTCCGTATTCTTTTGATCATGGAAACAAGGAGGCAGCCCACTCTACAAAGCACAACACAACCTTCTTCCTGAATGTGTGAGAAAACATGCTAGGTTCTTCATTAGCATTTCTCATTAGAGAGAAGACTGTTCATCTTGTCATCTATCAGTTCTCTCATCTTCTACAAAGAATGCATTTTGTTTTTGTTTCTCTGGTTCATAAGTCTGTTTGGTAGATTAATTTCTCCAATGTGTTTAAAATTAAAAATAGGTTTCCTGTGAGATTCCCTTGCATTTTCTTCTGTTGTCCAGAGGGGGTGCTGGATGCTTAGATTCCACATATTTAAAACTGAACCAGAACAAGAGCAAAATTCAGAAGACGCTCTTCAGTTATGATAACATATTACAGCTGTAATTTTATTTTAGGAGTACTGCTATCTCAAAATTATTCTCTCTTAACTGTTTTGTTGTTGTCTGTTTTATCTAGACATATTTTTCTTTCTATGCCATTCTATTATTATAAAAGAGAAGTGACCGGCAACTCGGAAGTTAACTAACTGATTAAATTTGGAAATAAAACATTGCAATGTTGGGAAATTGAAAAAAGTTGCAGAAAGTTGTATAACTTCAACACAATGAAAGCTCAGCAGCTTCTTTCAAAGAAGGAATAGTCAGGAAGATTTGTCTGCCCTGGAACCATCTTGTCCTGGCTGGCAGTCCCGCCACCCCCCCCCCCGCTCCAAATTAATATAAAATGTCAGGTAGTATTCAAAGGTATCTTCCATGCATAGGCCTTCATCCTATTAGTCCAAATGATGTTGGCATCTTGACTTTTCAATCCCTCTGTGTAGATGCCCTGCAGGCAGGCCTTAGAATAGAATAGAATTAGAATAGAATTAGAATAGAACTAGAATAGAATAGAATAGAGTAGAATTAGGATTAGAAATAGACTAGACTAGACTAGACTAGACTAGACTAGACTAGACTAGACTAGACTAGAATAGAATAGAATTAGAGATTAACTGAGTGCCCAGTTCTGCTTTTTGAGAAACGGGAGGTTTGGGTTGTTAATAATGCCAAGGAACTTACAGTGTGATGCAAAGTTGGAGGCTAAGCAATTGAACTTGATTAATTTGTTAGAGAAGCAGCTTTTCCCCTTCACAGGATATAAGAAGGGCTGTCTGCTCCCTACCACTTCGAGGTGATTTCTAGGTGCAATAACCTTATCCTGGTTAAACAGTCATTATAGTTAATCAACCAGGGTGACTCAGTCTCTGAGAGTTTCTATTCCTGTTTACATCTAGACACAGAAAGTAGCCCCTTTATCTTTCCCAGAATCAGCAGAGGATAGGATTGTATTAGATATTACATTCCCTTCAGATCTATCTACTAGGCCTGGAAATATTTCTTTCTGATCCTACCTAGTATTGCAAATATCTGTATTAGCCATGAAACATACACTTACCCCAGTGGTGGGATTCAAACAATGTAACAACCGGTTGGCCCAGGGTCAGGTTGGCTGTTGTGGGAGACATGGCCCATCCCCACCCTCTAATTCCGATGCACATGTGGGATGATCCTCCCACAATGGCCAACCTGACCTTGGGCGAACCGGTTGTTAAATTACCATCCCCATCAAAGTGGATTCTGGGCACTGCGCTGTGCTGCAATGGAGAAACGAGCCGGCACAAAGAAAGGAGGAGGGAAAGCTCCTTCCCTCATGCCAGCTGCTCTGTTGCCCATTTCTCCACTGCAGCACAGTGCAGTGACCAGGATCCAGAGGTGGGTTGGGTAATTTAACAACCAGTTAGCATGAACCGGTGAAAATTGGCTGAATACCACCACTACCTTATCCTCTCTAATCCATGTTTCATTTCCCAGATTACAGTAATAATACCCTGTTTCCCCAAAAATAAGGCCTCCCCGGATAATAAGCTCAATCAGACTGAGTGCATGCGCTAAAATAAGCCCTCCCTGAAAATATTGCAACAGAACAACAGCCATGAAGTGACCACGCTCTCCACCTCCTGCACCTCAAAAATAATAAGAAAAAAATAATAAGACCTCCCCCCAAAAAAGACTAAGTGCTTATTTCTGGGGTCAAAAGAAAATAAGACTCTGTCTTATTTTCTGGGAAACATGGTATTAACAGAACATTTTTAAAAAGAAGACAGGTGGTAAAAGGAATGGGGAGGAGCAGAAACATGTGGCTTTAATGCAGTGGTGGGTTTCAAATTTTTTAGAACCTACTCTGTAGGTGTGGCCTATTTTGTGGGCGTGGCTTGGCAATCATGTGACAGGGTGGGAGTGGCCACCTTTTAAAATGTGGTGAAATTCATTTAACAACGCTCTTGCTTAGCCATTCTTCTTCTTTCTTTCTTTCTTTCTTTCTTTCTTTCTTCTTTCTCTTTTCTTTTTTCTCTCTCTCTCTCTCTCTCTCTCCTCTCCTTCCTTCCTTCCTTCCTTCCTTCCTTCCTTCCTTTCCTTTCCTTCCCGTTGGGTCACTGGCAGCCAGTGACTTCCAGGTACGCCAGTGGAACCCCCTCTCACCAGTTCTCTAAATTTCACCAACCAGCTCTCGCGAGTAGGTGCGAGCCTGCAGAAACCCACCATCTTTAATGAGAGAAAGAGAAGGAGGGAGAGAGAGAGAGACAGAGAGAGAGAAGGAGAGGGGAGAGAGAGAGAGATTTCTGATTTGAACTTAACTCTGATTATAATGAGCTTCTAATATGTCAACCATTGCACAGATGATGATGCTGTTTTTCTGAGGTGTTTGATATAAGTTAGCTGAATCCTGTCCTTTCTTTATATTGTGTGGAAATCCATTCCTTGAGATAATAACAATATGTGGTGAATGTCTCGATGAAGGGAAAATAGTAGAACAGCCACCCTTTTATTAGCATGTTTATGTAACCATTAAATTTATACATAATTAGGTTTTGCATTTCTATCTGTTCTATGGATGGATAATGAGGGAACTGTGAATTCTAATCCCCCACATAGGCACAAAGCTAGCTGGGTGACTTGTAACCAGTCACCTTATCCTTAGGAAGGAGGCAAAGGGAAACCAAATGAGAATCAATTTAGTTGGTTAATGCACAAGTCTAGAAACTAGGGAACTGTGAATTCTAATCCCACCATAGGCACAAAGCTAGCTGGGTGACTTTAACCAGTCACCTTATCTCTAGGAAGGAGGCAATGGGAAGCCACTTCTGAAAACCTTGCCAAGAAAACTGCAGGGACGTGTCCAACAATTTCTGAAAATTAGATATTTGATCCAATGAAAGAGAAAAAAAAAGTATGGATACATTACATAGCACTATGTAATTCTATGGTGTTTAAGGGTGATGACAATAATTCAAAATTGTTGAACAAACTGAATTTGTGTCATGGAGAATCAGAGCAGTCAGAAGCATTTTGATTGCTGTTAGTTAAAATGATTGGATCCTAGAGATGTTTCAGGAAAATCAAATTACTATTTTACAAGGACCAAATAGGAAGATGGACAAACCCCAAAGGTTCTGTACTTTATCATAGGAAAAATAATCTGAGCAATTTTTAAGGGGTTTTCACCCCAAAACTTCATTGCAAAGGAAGGATCTTCAAAGCTTTCCAGTATCTATATAACTGTTTTTATTTTCAAATATAGCACCTTGCATGAAAAGACACTGAAGAGAAAACTGGAGTGGGGGGGGGGGGGGAGCCAAGCTACAGAATAGGATTCAGCACACTAGAAGAAACCATCAAGATAAAATCATAAATATATAGCACTCGTAATAGCACTTAGGGTTATACTGTATATTGCCCCATAGTGCTGTACAGTACTGCTTCTCCTTTGCAGCAGTTTACAATGTTACATATTGCCCCCAACAATCTGGGTCCTCATTTTACTGATCTTGGAAGGATGGAAGGCCGAGTCAACCAATGATCCAGCCCCATCAGAGATCCAGCCCCATCAGGATCAAACTCCAGACTGTGGGCAGAGTTTGCATGCACTACTGCATTCTAACCATATAATAACCCTTTACAGATTCACCATGATGATGCCAGGGCATATTAGCAGATAACAATATAGACTCACATGAATGCTGCAGGCAGGTAGTAAACTGTGATTTAATCCAATTCAGTTAAAGAAGGACAAAAGAAGGCATTGTGTCCTTTGTAGCTCAATTCAGAGGGGCTTTCCATTGAAAGAGATGCAGTTCAAGAAGCAGTGTCTGCATATAAAGCTGAGGGCAATTAAGGATGCATACAGGAAATCACTGAAGAATAATGAACTTGCAAATTGATGCCTCCCTCAGATTTTTTTTTCCTAGGGACAAAAAAGACGCTGAGTGATAGAAGGTAGTGGAATCATCTGTTCATTTCCTTCTTTCCCTTTAGCTCAGGCATGTCCAAAGTCCGGCCCGGGGGCCATTTGCGGCCCGGGGGTCGGTTTAATACGGCCCTCCAACAGCCCTCCCTGCTCTGTGTAAATGTGGCCCTCCCACGGCCCTCCCTTCTGTGGCAGACAGTCTTCTGCTTGAGGGCAGTGCGCATGCGTGACTGCGCTGCGCTGGGAGCGACAGAGGGCGATGACGTCAGGGCCGGGCTTCCAGCGTGAAGTGTGTTTCTCTTCCCCTCCCGGCTGCCGAGCAGAGACTTCAGCTCCAGCTACCTCCTCCGCGGGACTGCTGTATTTGGGGTGTGAGACAGACCGCCATTTCATGGGCTGGGATGCGGGGAGCTGGACAGAGGTAGGTAGGGCCCTGGCCTAGCAGAATCTGTGACACTGTGGAGTGGTGGAAGTGTGTGAGCTGTTACCAGAGAGTCTGACCGTGTCAAATAACTCAGCTTACACCTGCCATAAACGTATTTCCAGAAGGGCCACATTTTTACTCTGGCACTGCACCCTTCACCCTTCCCCTTCTGGCCAATTTATAAAATGGCGACTATAAATAAAAAAACGAAAGTTGGCAGTGAGGGCCGCCGTTTCCAGGAAAGGTGGAAAGTGGATTTAAATGTGACTGAAGAGCTACTTGACCTCCAGAGCCATACGGACCAAACAAGAGGAAAAGATTTATTTGTTGCTGTTAGTTCCACAATAGATGACATAAAACTGCCCTGGAACAAAGTTACTGGGATTATTACTGATGGGGCACCTGCTATGGCTGGTGAACGAAGTGGATTATCAACCCTAATCTGTAACAAGGTAATTGAAGAAGGAGGCGAAGCTATTAAACTCCATTGTATCATTCATCAGCAAGTTCTCTGTGCTAAACATCTCAAATATTAATTGTAATGGTTCAAAGAATGTTCGGAAAAATGTTCGGCCCTCCACCATGTTCACTTCATCCAATCTGGCCCTCTTTGAAAAAAGTTTGGACACCACTGCTTTAGCTGATGCTTCTCTATGGTCTTCAAGGCCTCCATCCCACAATTTAGAAAACAGGTTTGGTCTCCTGCTTAAGGCAGCAGGCTAGAAAGCGGGAGGGCATGAGTTAATGTCTGGCCTTAGGCATAAAAGTCAGCTGGGTATCTTTGAGTCAGTCATTCTCTCTCAACCCAATTCATCTCAGGCTTGTCGTTGTGGGAAAAATAGGAGGAGGAAGGCATGTTGAATAGGTTTGCCATCTTGAGATAAAGGCAAAAATAATAAAGGTGGGATAAAAAAATAAATTAACAAATTCTTTTTTTTCACATTGTCCAGATGAATGTGCTTTCATGGTAGTGGGAAAGAGGAAAGAGATGCAGCCATGATGGGAATTGGTATCCTGGAAAATAAATTAAATTACAAAAAGAATATAGAACCAAATGTTATGAGCAGATTTGCTGTTCAGAATTCCTAGTCGTCCCCAGCATTTTCTTTCTTGTCATATTCTTTTGCTTTAAATATTCAGTACTTTGTATCCGTTCGGTATATTTAATTTTCACTGAGCTGTAATTCTTCTTTTAGGAAACAAAATGAGGTTGTTTTGTGTGCTAATGATTTTTGGACTTCTTTCAAAATTGCTGATACTTTTTGCTTAGATGCTTGTCACACAAATAATAAAAACCTATTAATCTTAAGAAGATGCATGCATATATTCAGTAGACATCAATGGTGGGATTCAAAACTTTTTACTACCGTTTCTGTGGGCGTGGCTTTAGTGGCATGGCAGGGAAAGATACTGCAAAATCCCCATTCCCTCCCCACTCTCAAAATTTCCACTACCGGTTCTCCAGAACCTGTCAGAACGGGCTGAATACCACCTCTGGTAGACATACTGTAGTTTAGAGGTATAGGATCCAACATTCATACAGTGTTCATAATGTAGTGAACCTAAATTCATTTCTCCAACTTTTTAAAGTGTGTATGTGCGCGAAGGTATTTTATATAAAATCCTATATAATATAGGATTTTATATAGGAGGCAGGAGTTTAGCGGCTGGCATTTTTCTTCCCCTCACCATGAGTATTCTGTTTGGACAAAATAAATTATGCATATTTCAGTAAATATTAGAAACACAACTGCAGTTAGCTTGATGTGGTGCCAAGTTTAAACTTTTATTTTTAGAATGAAGTACACTCAGACCTTCTTAGGATAAATTACACCACAGACTCTTATCAAATAAACTGATCTCACGAAGATCCCAATGAAACTAAATCTGAAACTTTGCTATTTGAATAACTAATCTCTTGGAGGCTTTTTTCCCATTTGGGCCACACAACTAGGCATGAAATCCTCTTACTTTCACTACTGATTCAGAACCAGAATTGTGCGCATGCATAGAACCTTCTGCGCATGCACAGAGCATCTGTGGTGACATTTGGGCAGGTGGGTGGAGCCTCCCACTGCCGCTGCTGCTTCCGGTTCGAATACAACCATCTGTTAAGATCTCTAGCTGTAGCTATGGTGTGAACTGTTCGGTTTGGTACAAGATGGGCCAGTATTCAGAACAACTCTCTTCCACTCCTCCATATTGCTCAACTGCAATTAAACTCTACTTTTAGAAGTCTGTTACAAATACGGATAACGCTAGTTCACTAGTTCTTGACAACTTCTCAAAGTAGATAGCTCTTTAAAAAACCCACCTTCTGTCATTCTGTCATTTATAGATGCTTCTTTATTTCTTGTTTACTACTATGTTTTTTTATACATTTAGCTATGTTCCATACATGTCATTTACCATCTGCATTAGCTAGATGGCACCTTGTTGAAAAAATTGGCTGATCATGAAATGCAAAGCCAGGTTTGAACTTGGTTTATATTTGATGAATGACCATGAGAAAATTAGAAATCTATATTGCTAAGAAAAACAGCAACCGAGAAATGTAGTTTTACAGAGAGATGCTATCTTTTGTCTCTTTACCTTACATGTTACTTTTTAGAATTCTGATAAATCATCCAAGTTTATACAAAATTGGCATGTTCTGTAGATCTTAGCTATTGTCGGTCTCTGATAGTTCCCTACCCTGACATCCTATTCTTGTCTATTTAATATAGGACCAAATTGCTTAATAATGTTTAATGTACTGTAATGTGCAATATAAAGTTGAAAAGGCAAGCCACAGAATTTTAGGAGACATTTTTTCCATCTCTGAGTCTGATTACTAAGATTAATTTTTTTTGCACAGTACATCAACAAATAATTTCAACATATGAAGTATCTCTTAGCTGTTTTGGATCTCCTGGAGACCAAACTAGGCAAAAGAGAAAGAAAATAAGTTAAATAAAAGTAAGTTGTTATACCAAATTCTAGACCCTGGCAAAAAAACAAAACAGGATTGTTTAAAGAAACATGTTCTACGCACTGTACTAAGCTGTAGAATATTTAGCCTTGTTTAGTCCAGAGAGCTATTGTTTATTAAGTAAAATAATAATACAGCAAATATAGATAAATGATCTAAATATCATTTCAGTGGCATGAAATAATTTTTAAAGCGCTTCTTCTCAGATCATAGATAGCTCTTTTAACTAAACTCTGAGGACAAAGCCTTGATGGAACAATAGAACAAATTATCCTGAAGTGGTTTCTAGGCTTGAAGTGACTGTCAGGTAGGGCATGAGGGAATAGACATCATTCAAACCATGGTTAGCAACTTCAGAAGGACATTGGATGTACAATTTTTTTTCTAATCACTTTCAGAAATTGTTAAATGTGTTTAAAAATTTTTAAAAAAACTTTGGATCATCAAATTTTATAGCACCAGCTAAGATTCCATCAATCCTTAGTGAAAGATATTTTGAAAACATGTTTAAAGATTTTTTAAAATAAACACAGAAGAGTGCTTACAACTTTGATTTTAGAAAGCTACAAATGCATTAAGAGTTCAGAAACTGTAAATTTGAAGCAAGACTTTGGAATTAATTATAAAAAATCCTTACGATGGGATAATGCTTTTGCTCTGAATTATTTTTTCAAAGCATATAAGCACAAAGCTTTAAAAAATGGACACTAGAGAAAATAGAAGGAACCTAAAGTGTAATCTGGCTAAAGATTACAATTAAAGGAGAAGAACATTTAAACTTCACTTTCAATTACCAAATGAAGCAAAGTATTTTAACAGTGGACATATTGAATACAACTTTTGAACAATGAATCAAGAAAGGCTTCTTTAGGGCAAGTGTTAGTGAGAAAGGAAAGAAAAAAAGAAAACCTAAACATTATTTAAGAAATTGAAGCACAATTAAGAAACAAGCAGCCGGATTAATATTAGCAAAAAACTTTTTTTGCTGATGTAATATGAAAGAATTAAAAAAAGAATTTATGCACAATTTATGTGATAATTCCTCTTCCTGTTTCCACAGACATCAAGCACAGTGTTGTGAGGGAAGGATATAATGATGAATAGTTGAAAGCGTAAAGGGCACTAATCTGAAAATACCTCCTACATCCTAGCACCTCATGCAAATTATCTTATTATTCTAAGCTGGAGCCAGTGCTATGCATATGCAGTTCGGAAGCATTGTTAAGAGGCACCATCAGAATAATCTTTCTTCTTGAGAATGGAAAAACCAGGTAGTACTTTATGTTATGAGAATGTATGAAATAGAAAGCAATTTTTTTTTGTTTCAAATGTGGAACTAAACACTTGAAATATTCCATCAGAACAACTGAGTTGTTTGCATTTGGTCTGAGTAGAATTTGCAATGGCTCAGACCAGGAGTGATGGCTGGGGAATTCTGGGAGTTGAAGTTTGCAAACTTTAAGGTTGCCAAGGCTGGACACCATAGCACTTTTCTTGGAGATGCAAATATTAGTTTGTTGACTAGTTTGTTACAAGAGTTCTTAGTTCCTAGGTCTGAAATCCTAGAAACCTTGCCACTTGAAAAAATTGATGTTTGTTTCATGGTAGCGTTTTCTTCTAAACTCAAATATAGATTTTGTTTCCAGCTTAAAACATTCTGAGCTCTTCTAAGCTGAAAACTGCTTGCACATTATGCCTACTTTTCTTTGAACTTTTGTTTCTTGAAAAGGAGCTGATCATCCAGACCTGATATGCCTCTGTACTTCACAAATTGTTCTGTCTTTCCTAGCTTTGGATCCTTTCTTAGATTTTATTCTTCTCTGAATAAAACCACCTATTTACAATATATGTTAAAGATTGTCTATTTTATGTATTTGTAAGTTGGATGGACACAGTCAGGGGTGGGTTGCTGCCGGCGTTGCTGCCAGTTCGCTTCACATGCACTTCGCATGCACCTGCGCAGTTTACCGTAAATTAAAAAAAATAAGTAAAAAAAACATGTCGGCAAAGGCAGTGGTGACTGGGGAACTGGTTCAGGGGCATGGCCAGGGTTGCTGCCGGTTCTGTGACCAAGGCCAAAATATTACTACTGGTTCCCCCAAACTGGTGTGAACCAGTAGCAACCCACCTCTGGACTCAGTTATAGTGGAAATGAATGCTCTCTACATGGGGCTTCCCTTGAGGTGCATCCGAAGACTACAGCTAGTTCAAAATGCGGCCGCGCGGGCAATTCTGGGAGCCCCCAGGCACTCCCACATAACACAGCTCCTGCGCGAGCTGCATTGGCTGCCTGTGGTCTTTCGGGTGCGCTTCAAGGGGCTGATTACCATCTTCAAAGCGCTTCATGGCACGGGACCTAGTTATCTGCGAGATCGCATCCTGCCCCATACATCCCTTCGACTGATTCGCTCGCACAGAGAGGGACTTCTCCGGGTGCCATCCACTAGGCAATGCCAGCGGGCGACACCCAGGGGAAGGGCCTTCTCTGTTGTAGGCCCTATCCTATGGAACGACCTATCCCCCAACCTCAGAACAACTCTGGACCTCTGCTCCTTCCGCCAAAAGCTCAAAACATATTTCTTCCAACTGGCTGGCCTGGCCTAATCTATCTTTCACACCTCCAGTCTGTACATTTAAATTTTTAATTGGGTTTTTAGGGGGTTTAGTGTTTTAGATTTTTTAGGTTTTAGTGCAGGGTATTGTAATTTAATTTAATTTTAGATATTTATATTGTTGTATGTTTTTATATTTTATATTCCCTGTGCACTGCCCCGAGTCCCTTCGGGGAGAGGGAGAGGTATACAAATAAACATTCAATTAAATTCACGGTTCGAAAATTTGAAAGATCGAGTTAGGGAAAGCTGTCATGTGGTCACTAAGAGTTAACATCAACTTGATTGCATATCAATCATATTTGTTTATTAGAATTATTGGCATATGACCAGTTGTCTATTTATGCAATTCATGCTTTCCTACAATAAATTAATATCCTTAATGTTACATTGATGGAGATGAACAAATAAGTATTTTGTCGCATATAAAAACAACAAAAGTTGAATTAAATCAACTTTCCAGACTATAGCAGATTTTCAGACTATGTCTACTCTTTTATGAGGTATATAAGGATGATTACTTATAGGCTCAAAAATTGGGAAATTGGTCCAATATTTAGATGTTTCTATTACATGTCCAGGCAGATTGACAGACCACCAGTAACTGCATTTGAAAAGAAGAGATTTCTTTTTATCACTTTCAGCTGAAGATGTCAGATTCAATTGGTTGCCTCAGATTGTGTCTAGCCATCTATATAAATTGAGTTTTGTGATCTTGAAAAATGTTACAGGGAAACGGGTATAACTACATCATATTGTTGGGCAGAGGCGAAGGGAAAAATAAGTGCTGTTTTTGCTAGGAACCTATTTGTTTGTAAGGCCATACTTGCGCATAGAAAACCCTCACATTCCCCTCATCCAGGGGAAGTTCAAAGTTGTCGGTGGAAGTCATGTGATCTGCTGCCATGTTTCTTCTCCTGAAAATGGAATAAACCTAAAACATAGTGGCAGATGGCACTGGCATTCTGTATAGCACAGTTCTACTTTCAATGAACCATATGCTGAGGCACACAATTCTGGATGCTTGTATCAGTCTGTTTTGGTCCTCCAGATTTCAAAAGAGGAAATAGCAACCATGGATCCAGATTGTACTGTATGTTCTGAAACCTGAAATGACAATATTTGTGCAGTCCAAAAGGAGGAGCACTTCTCTTTACGTTGTACTTATTTGGTTACATGAAATAAAGTTAATCTAAGACAAGATGTACTGGGTTATTTTTCTTATTTTTCCACCTGCAGGATTTCAGAGCATATTGTGTCCAAAAGGTTTTACAAGATCTGTTTATATCTATCACATCTCTCTGCTTTCGCAAAGGTTAAATGGGGTCTGGAATTTTGCCCAAGAAGCAAACAAGCTAGGTTTTGTTTGTTAAATATGGTTGGTTGATATATGCAACACCTTAGAACAAAATACTGAAGTCATACTTTGGGGTCATTTATAGAATTTACGGTATCCCAAATTGCAAATTATGCCATTTAGCAGCGTTGAAAACTATGAGTGGTTTTTTTGCCTTCTGATTATGCTAGCATGTTGCTGAAAAATGCTCTTATAGAGTCACTATTTCAGCAAAGGTTGTTGTTTTGAATGCCTGCAGAAGAAAGTAAAGTAAAAACAGGCTGTAATTTTGATATAATCTTAGTTTGCTGTAGATACCTTTCAAAAACACTTCTATAATTTTTATTTGATTCTGGAAGTTCTCATCCAATGCCCTTACTAAATGTACAATATCATCATCAATACTGAACAAACTTTTAAAAAGTGGTATTAGATTATATTCTGGATATACATTTCAAAAAATGGAAATAAATAGTAGCATTTTCATTACACAAGGAAAGAACTTTTGGTGTAATATAATTGAAGTTTTTTTTTAAAAATTCCCCTAAATATGGATATTTCCCATGTTTAAATATGCAGTATTTAATGTTAGGGTTACTACAGTTATAATGTTCTCTGCATCTGTTAAGATTTCAATGGATTTTATTCCTCTTATTTGTCATATGTAAGTGGAAGCATTGGTCTGTTTTATTAACTGCAAGAAGTTACTGTAATGTTATTTCTATTATTAAGAAGGACATTCCAGCTATACCAGTGACTATGTGAATATAAATAGTTATGATATATGGGTAGTACACTTTCCCTATTGATAAGTATATACTTTCTATATGGAAGTGTAACTTAAAGTGTGCAATGTTTGTACAATATCAAAAATTAGAACATTGCACATTGAACATTGTCAAAAATTTGGAACTTACTAAGCATAAAGGACAACAAAAAAGAATTGCTGTTGTGTTTAGAAGGCAATGCAAACTCAGTTTTGCAGTCTTGTACCACTGATCATTAGAAGTACACCATAAAGGTGAAAAATACTCCATATGATGTGTGCATAGATTCATGTTCTGACTCCTTCCCGACACAAGACAAATGACTAGACTGGCTGCTATTTGGCAGCTTGCCTGAACTAACCTTGACTAGAAGATAACACGATCCAAACGCTCCAACTCTGAAAAAACTCTGTGACTCCGAAATAACCCCTCTGCGTTGTTTCCTGCAAACCTTTCGATGTCCCGAGGATTTCTTTTAATCTTGGGAGATTAAACTGGCCCCTCTTGGGAGGGGCCAGTCAATTAGGCAGCTGCTACTGATATCTCCGACTGCGTCATTCTGCTAATTGCCATTGGCTTCTCTCAATCCTTCTTAACCTGACATCAGGGACAAACTGGGCTTCCTCCTTCCCACTACACCAAGCCCCAGGTGCCTCCTGATGCCTAGCCGGGCTCTCTGCTCTCTCACTCTCAGCCTCCTCCTCTAGAGCAGATTCATAGGAATCCTCACTAGAGGAATCCATCAGCAGCTCATCCTGAGCCAGCTGGGCCACAACAGATGCATATATTTGAAAAATATGGTGTATGTGAAGAAGTAAATTCCCATCTTCAAAAAGGGGGAAAAACAAAACCCAGACACAGGAAAATACAGACCAATCAGCCTAACATCAATACCTGGGAAAACAGATGTGCAAACATCAAGGAACAAATGAAATTATAACTAAAAGCCAGCATGAGCGTTTTAAAAACAGATCATGCCAAACAAATCTTATTTCATTCTTTGACAAAGAGACTAAATAAGTAGACCAGTGAAATGTTGTGGACATAGTATGCTTACATTTCAGCAAGGCATTTGACAAAATAGACCACAACCTACTTTTTGGTAAGCTAGAAAAATATGGGATAGACAGCATAACCGCCAGATGGATTTGTAGCTGTCTGACAAACTGTACGCAATTATCCTTAAGTACATCTACATGGAGGGAATTAAGCAGTGGGGCATAAGGTTCCATCTTAGGCCCAGTATTCGTCATAAACGATTTAGATGAGGGAATAGAAGAGGAACTCATCAAATATGCAAATGACACTAAGCGGACACCCCAAAAGTCAAGCTCAGGATCCAAAAAGATCTTGACAGACTCGAACAATGGGCCCTATCCAACAAAATGAAATTTAATGTGGAGAAAAGCAAGGTTTTAACTTAGGCAGGAAAAATCAAAGTACACGTACAGATTAGGCAAAACCTGTTTCAAAAAAGAGAAACAGTGACAGGGACCTTGAAGTCTTAGTCGATGATCACTTAAACATGAGCAGTAATGTGAGGCAGCAATCAAAAAAGCTAATGCAATCCTTGGTTGTATAAACAGAAGCATTGAAACAAAACCACATGGAATATTAGTACTGCTTTATAATGCCTTAGTAAGGCCACACCTGGAATACTGCATCCAGTTTTGGTCATCACATTACAAAAAGATGTGGAAACTTTGGAAAAAGTGCAAGGAAGAGCAACTAAGACGATTAAAGGCCTGGAGACTAAAACAGGGATCTCCAAACCCCCATCCATGGACTGGCACAGGTTCATGGCATGACAGCAACTGGCCTGTACAAACAAATGAAACCCAATCTATGGAATGTAGGCAGCATGCAAAGCCATGTCCCTCTCCAGAAAGCTTTTTTCCACTGAACTGGTCCTTGGTGCCCAAAAGGCTGTGGGGTGCTGGACTAAAACATATGAAGAATGGTCACAGGATTTGAGAAAAGATGACATGGAGGGACATGGCATAGGGAGGACATGATAGCAATATTCCAGGATTTGACATAAAGGTTGCCACAAAGAGGAGAGGATCAACTAATTTTCCAAAGCACCAGAGGGCAGGAGAAGAAACAATGGATGGAGAGTAATCAAGGAGAGAAGCAACCTGGAATTAAGGAGAACTTCCTAACAGTCATCAGAAGTTATGGGTGCTTTAAGAAGAGACTGGGCAGTCATTGGTCTGAAATGGTATAAGGCAGGGGTCTGCAAAGTTGGCTCTTTTAGGACTGATGGACTTCAACTCCCAGAGTTCCCCAGCCAGCATAGCTGGCTGGGGAACTCTGGGAGTTGAAGTCCACCAGTCTTAAAAGAGTCAACTTTGCAGACCCCTGGTATAAGGTATCCTGCTTGGGTCTCCTACTTATTCTGATTGATAAGCAACAGTAATGGATGTAATTTGCACACATTTGCAAACCTGGTGAAACATTCATCTGGCCAGAAAATAAATCTTGACTATTACAATGTGTATTTCTAATTTGTATTTGAAAACCTTCTTAAATTACATTTTAGTATGCTTTTGTTCTTGCCAATAGACCATGACAATTTCCTGAAATATTAGAATGTAGAAACAAATTTCTCCCAATTAGTCTGGATTAAGTCTTGGGAGGACAGGACCACTAATAGCTGAAAAATTAAGAATTCAGTGTTAGTTCTAAGTCTATCATAATCAGATTGCCTGGATCATAGCCATAGTAAACAAGTCACACTGACAAGTTTCAAGAAAGAAAGGGGACACTGTTGTGCAACTGTTTGCTTGGAGCTTAAACTGCCTTCTTGACCTCATAAAAATCTGATTTGCTCCCTTATAGACAGTAAAGGTGAGATGGAAACAGCTAACAGAAAATATTCCCCTCTAAAGACATATCCTACATTTTGACAGGGGGCTGTCAGAAGAAATGTGATGTGATATTTAAGAGCTTATGCAAGAAAGAAATTAAACTGAGTCCTATTCTCATTTTACTGCATTTCCATCTGAGAAAAAGAAGACCACTGTTTTAAAAACGAATACCATTTTTTAAAGAAGAATATGGACATTCGTTTTGGCAATAATCACTCAATTTAATATTTTCATTTAATCTCATCTTGGAGATTTGCTGAACTCCCTTTCCAGAATACCCCTAAGGTAGATGAGTGAAGTAACCGAAGTAAAACTACACCAACTGCAACTCATGCCCACAGTGTTGTGTTGTAAATGCTGTAGAGAATGACAATCACTAGAGTGATGAAGTTGAGTGTGATGTGTGAAACCCCCATTTATGTCATGTTTTTGATATCTTTGAAGACGTACCTCGTTGCTCAGGCCTTTCCTTGGTATGTGTTATTGAATTATTTAGATTCAGGTATGTTAAAAAAAACTATATATAAAAAACAACAATTGTTTTACTGAAATAGTTGCATTATTTTCCATGGCTTAACCCAGGGGAGGGAACTATGGCTCTTTTATGACTCATGGACTTCACTCCCCAGCATGGCTGGCTCAGGAATTCTGGGTATTGCAGTCCATGAGTCATAAAAGAGCATAGTTCCCTACCCCTGGCTTAACCCATGCTGTTTTGTACATGATCTAAGGGTTATAACCATGAAAAACAGTTTTATTTGGATCTACTATAACTCTAAAAGCTGCTCTAACCTCTTAGTTACCTATCTCCCTGTCTGCTTTGCATTCACTTCTCATTATTTTCATTTCACTAAAATATCTAATAAATCTTTAAACAGCCTAGAGGAAAATTAGGCATTTTAAAAACTATTTTCCTTGAGCATCCGATTTAACCAATAACTGAAAAATAAGCCATTTATTGCCTTCCTGTTGCACTTGTATTTGGCTAACAATAATAAATAACTAAAATAAAAGCCTGAAGCATTATTAAAGTACTTCCCCATCAAAATGTCACTTTTCACTCTACTCTACCCCCATATAGCTTTCTGATTGAGTGTGACTTATTCTTTTTGTTTCTTTTTATTTGTTTGCTCTTCTCTCGGGAAGTTAAAAGTTTTTGCAAATGACTGCAAATGACAAGCAGAAAACTGCAGTACTTTTTTCGTAGACAAGGCCTATATTTTCCATAGAGCACAGAACGTTTTCTGACCTCAATAAGTTCCATTCTCCCAATTAATTGCTTTTCCCCCCAAGTGAATTCCAGGCATTTTTTTTTAAAGGAGACTATAAAATTCACATGAAATAAGAAGATGCTTCAGATAAGAGTAGTTGTGACTGCATGATCATTTTGCTGTGTGGTGACTCATCATCATGATTAGTCTATTTGGTTCCTCAGGAAATGAATGTAGGACAGCTTGCAGAATTGCACACTGATGCCATAACTATATGTCCCTCGGGAAAAAGATGAGTGATTTCTAGATGTTGATATGGGCCATTTCTCACTACAAAGGGAATACAGAAGCTCCTATTTCTCCCCCCTGCTCCCAGCATTCTGACAGCAGCAACCACACATAAGGAGAAAATATGGAGATAAATGTTGATTCTCCAAAGGCAATTCTAGATGAAGCTTGAGCATATGTGTCTGTAATTGCCCTGTTTTCTTTTTCTTGCAATTTGAGGAGTTGGAGAAATATGAATTTCTTTCTTATAATTCTTCCCTGCAACATTTTTTTCTGTCTTTATGGAGAAAAAGTTCAAATGTTCCAACTAGAAGCACCCCAAATTAACACTTAAATGAGTTTCCATTAAAATTGAATCCCATCCAGAATTTATCTTTCATTCTGTTCGGTCCAGATGATCAAAAGCAGACCTTATAGGAGAGATAGAATGGGTGCCTTGATTGATTGAAGTGTGAGAATGACAAAGTAAAACTGAATCGCATCAACTAAGGAGCTTCCCTGCCTTTGTTAGTTGAAGCTCCCTGAACTCCCTGATCAACAAAAGACAAGCTCTTACTTTTATCTCTCCCAAGCTTCTACTACATAGATTGCAATTCCAATTCTCACTCAGGTGAGGCAGCCCTCAGCCCAGTTCCAGGAAACACATCACCATATGATGGATATCACATGGAAGTGAAGTAATAATGAATTATTTTTCTAGTCCCAGAAGTGTTTTTTCAAAAGGCAACTGGACTTTGTCCTTGAAGATGTTTTGCTTCTCATCCTAAGGAAGATTCTTAGAAACATCTAAGTCAGGGGTCTGCAAAGTTGGCTCTTTTAAGACTGGTGGACTTCAACTCCCAGAGTTCCCCAGCCAGCATAGCTGGCTGGGGAACTCTGGGAGTTGTAGTCCACCAGTCTTAAAAGAGCCAACTTTGCAGACCCCTGATCTAAGTGAAACATCTTCAAGGACAAACACAGTCTGATTGCCTTTTGAAAAAGCACCTCTGGAACAACCATGACCTGGACAACTGAGTATCTCTGTAAACAATTATTCCTCTGGTTCATGAGAATTCAAAAGAATTAGCAGCTTATTCTAAATCAGGTGTGTCAAACTCATTCAACAAACTATACTTATTATAAGGGGTCTTTGGTGCTCTTTGGAGCTTGCCTGTTTTCTTGCAGACTTTCATTACCCTAACTTTGAGAAATCTCTAAGGTAGCCCCCACCCTTACACAGATAAGCAAGTCACCAGAATGAAAACTGACAGCAAACAGCATTCCTTACTAGCACTGATGGTGTTAGGGTTAAGGTAATGAAACGTCTTCAAGAAAACAAGCAAGCTCAGAGAGCACCAAGGGCCCCTCATTTCAATCCTGAGCTACAAATATTTTCCTTTATTGGTGTACTTATTATATGAGATGATAGAAGGGGTCTGGGAAAACTACCAGGTAATGGTAGTTTTTCCACACAGATAATACTTCATGGAAGGTGAGAAATTGAAACTGGACTAGGAAGGTAACAGAAGGTTGTTTGTAAGCTGGAGATGGAGAAAAAGAAGAAAGCTGGTTACAAAGTGAAGGTACGTCTATGGCAGAGGTGGTATTCAGCAGGTTCTGACCAGTTCTGGAGAACTGGCAGTGGAAATTTTGGGTAGTTCAGAGAACTAGTAAATACTACCTCTGACAGGCCCCGCCCCCAACAATTCTCTTCCTCCAGAGTCCCAGCTGCTCAGGAGGAAATGGGGATTTTGCAGTATCCTTCCCCTGGAGATTTTACAGTATCCTGCCCCTGCCATGCCCACCAAGCCACGGCCACCAACCGACGCCAAGAGAGCCAGTAGTAAAAAAAAATTGAATCTCACCACTGGTCTAAGGCTGTTAAAGAGATGTAGGTTGCAAGGTGATTTAAGAACAGCGGTGAAAAAGTAGCATAGAAGTCTCTGAAAGAATGGGATCTGTCCACCTGTCAGTCTTTCAAGGTGGACCAGATCAAGCAACAGCACAACCTAGATGCCAGGGATGATTTTTATTATTGTAAGGTAGAAAAAGCCTTTCTTTTTGCCCCACCAAAGTGAAGGAGGGGTTATTTTGAGTTTCTTTCTCCCAGTTTCCTCTTTCTCGGGAATAAGGAATCTTCTCTGAAAGTGCCCCCTTCACCTTGTGCTGTGTAAGGCTACATTTTAAGATGGCCGCTACATTTTAAGATGGTCGCATGATCATTTTAGGAGAGGTGCTGCTATTGCTGATGAAGAGAATTTTAGTTTGTTCATCTCAGATGGGTAAAGCATTTAGGGCATAACAAAACTGGCTACATTTTATGGACCTGTGAGCACAGACACCAGGGGGAGGCAAAGGGTAGGATTGTTTGTGTGCATTCCTGAATTATACTTGCATAGTTATATAACGGGAGCAATTGCAGAAAATACTGCTTTTGTACCTTGCTATACTAAGAGAAAAAGAAGACATTTATAAAGTGGTTTATAAGAAGGCGCTTGTATGCTGCATTCTATCTGATCAACTCCTGAGGCCAGGAGCGATGAAAACCACTAATCTTTTAATTGAGCAAGAGACCAATCTAAGAGTTATTTGTCACACTGCCATATCCTCCCGGCATCATGGCACAGTGGGATTAGTTAATGAGATACATTGCATACAAGGCACCTAACCAGTGGATAATTTCAATGCCTGAAAAATCAAATTATTTAAATCTGGAGAATTTTCATTCAGGGTGGTTTGCAGGCATAATTGAGCAAACAGCTGAAAATGACTTTGAGAAAGTTGTGAGCACAAATCTTTGTCCCCAGTTGCCTGTTTTGCAGCCGTTAGTGTTGTTTATTAACAAATGGATCACTGTTAATCGAGGACACTAAGATGGGAGTAATCTTCTCCCTTTCTTTTCATTAACAACACCCGGAGAGCTTGGTGATTATTCATTTTAGTGCTGCCAGAGCTAGATTTGAACAGTTGTATTGCTACTGCTGTATTTTCCTTTTTCATGGCAAAGCCAAACCATTTCTACAAATATTTGTAGACAAGCTTTATTTAATTACTCTAGTCCATATGCTGTAGGATGTTTCTTTGATAACCAAAAGCAAACATATTAACCTGTTGTCTGTCATTATTGTGGGGTTATAGGACATATGTTAGGGGTTTAATGTATATACATTAAAGCCTTGTGGCTTTAACTAAGACGACGGTCGGTAAATCTGATCTGGCATCATAGGAAAGTTTTTCTTGAACAGCTTCCATGTTCTAATTTTCAGATCAGCAATACCGTCAGACCTTGGTGGATTAAAAAGTCAAACTTCGCTTCCAGCGATCACAATTTTTAATTTGAAATATTAAAATTTACTCTAAAAATGCTTCATCAGAATTAAACACAAAGTCCCAGTTTTATCTCTGTGAGATGTTAACAATGCTATAATTTAAATCAGGGTTCCCCAACTTTTGGATCAGTGGCAATGGTCCATTTTAAACTAGAAGAGCATGTTATATAGGCACTGTCATTGAATGGCTGCCTTTTTGGTAACAATCAAACAAGACACATCCAGTTGTGCCACACTATCGGTTCTTGCACTCCAGTATTCTCTATACAGGAGGATTCATAATCCTCAATTTATGAAGGTTATTGAGCCAGAATTACAGTTGTAAATCATGCCAGTTGTTAAGTGGGTTATCACACAACTGATCTGATATTCTGACTTCTTTTTGAAGCAATCATTAAACAAATGCTGCAATTGTTAAGCAAACACCACAATTGTTAAGTAAACTCATTGTTCAAAATGAGCATTTTTCTTTTTTGCCGAAAACCAGTAAAAGAGTTTGTAAACTTTGGTCATATGTCTGTGGGATGCTGTAAATGGCCATAAATACAGGTTGGTTGCTGAATACCGAAAATGTGATCATATGACTGCAGAGTGTTGGAACTTTGAATTTGGGTCGTAAATAACTTTTTTTTGTGTCCATTGTTACTTTGAACAGTTGCTAAGCCTTTAAGCCAGGACTTACCTGTATTGGTGGTTTTCAACCTTAGCAACTTTAAGATGTGAGAACTTTAACTTTCATTATGCTATCTAAGGAATTCTGGGAGTTGAAGTCCATAGATTTAACGTTGTCAAGATTAAGAAACATTGTTCTATACCACTTCATCTTTCCACTGACATATTTTTGGTTCAGTTGGAAACACTCCCCATAAAACACTGTATTTCAACCTCCACAAATTTTTTCTTCAATACATTTGAGATGTAGAACAGGCCCAGAATTACTGTTGGAAATAGAGAAAGAGCTTGAGGCTGGTTACAGCATGGGAAAAATTGATTTTTTAAAAAGGAAAAGAACCTAAGAACAATACTGGCAAGTGGAATTGGCACTTCAGTAGACATCAAGAGAGTGAATTGAGACTACATTGTCTTCAGACACTGTCATACTAGAATGGAATCTTTCCATCCAGTGAAAACTTCTCAAGACAATCTGATAAGAGCCAAATCAGGCACCAAAGTTGACTTTATTTCAGCAATAATTTAGGATCCAACTACATATTGAACTCTTAAATTTATTGATTATGAAATCATAATATTAGTTTTATATTGTGGTTTTGTTGTGTTATGGCTTTAGTCAACTGATTTAAATGTCCTGCTCCTATATACATTAGTTCCTATATTAGTTCATGTATGCTTTACTTTTCATTGCATCCAACAGTCCTTAATGAGTTGTATATCTGAAGATTTTCAGTTTCTTGTATAATTGTGCAAAGACATAGATATTATGTATTCTTAATTAAAATCAACCTGAGTCATCTTAGAGCTTGATAAACAATGCTACCAACCAATATTATCTGCTTCACATTTTGTAGCTATTTGGAGTTTGAACTAATGTCCTTATTGTTCATAGTTTCATTTCAGAACATTCTGTTAGTAATTCTGTTTATATAAAGCACCACACAGAGCAAACAAAGAGTATAGTTACCATGTATTTTACTGCTCACCTATTTAACTGTAACAGAAAAACAGGAAACTATTTAGAACAAAGAATATAGACTAGTAGTAGTCACCTGGTCCCTACCACTCACTAGTGGGTGTTCCAGCTTTCATGGTGGGCGGTAGGGGTTTTGTCCGATATCGAAGCACTTTCCTTTTTTTAATTTAATTGACTTCCCTACTTTATAAATCACCATTACTGTGGAACCAGTGGGCAGTTAGAAAATTTTACTACTAACAGAGATACAAAAGTGGGTGGTAGGTATAAAAAGGTTGACTACTCCTGATATAGACTATATACTATAGATCCAAACACTGCTATCTACTGGCTGTATACTACTGTAAGAGTTGCATAAAAATACTTTCCAACAATGAATTCTAGCCCATTCTATTCCTTCTTTTCATGAAATACAGTTTTTCAGGTATATTGTTATTCTGCAGTGAACTAGGAACAGACCTTCTTGAACTCTGCTGACCTTCCGTAAATTATACATTCTTTTGCAAAATATAAGGATTTATTTAGTAATGTAATTTCTCAGCAATGCAACCAGAGTCCCAAAGGTAATCAAAGGCAATTTCATTGTAATTCTGTAGTTAACTCTATCGACCAAAAGAATGTATTGCCATAGCATTATTACATATATTTTATTTTCCAAAGCTGCAGAGTTATTCAATCCATAGAGTACTAACAATGATGCCATGTTGTGATTGCTGTTGCCTACCAATCAAGGTAATTCTAATGGCTGTGCAAACTCAAATATTTTTCCTTCCACACGGAAACATATGCAGGAGAAATTTCACATCATATTGGCTCTGTGTTCACCCATTATCCTAATATTTATGGTTTCTTGCTTTTAGTTTACCATGATGTGTGGCTAGTTTAACAAATGATGGTAAAATCAAGCTATGCCGTGTGAACCCAATAACTGATGATAATGAGTGAAATTATTTGCAAAATTATCTTTTAATTCTGATGCAGATAGAGAATTAGGCTGTAGCTCAAGGCTAGACAGACTAATATCAACATCCAATCAGAATGATGAAGGAAAACCTTGGTAGGATCAGAACTGCTGAGAATAGTGTTTGTTTTTGAGAAAGGGGAAATGATCTTTGTTGGGAAGGGTCAGCATAGAATTTGATCACTTGCCTGCATTCTTCTGTCCCCATTCTTCATCAAATTTTAAAGCCCAACTTACACCAAATCAGGATTCAGGACTGAGTATATACTGTATTATATCAAGCAATCAAATTGATCTAGAAGTTAAATTTGGGGACACATCAGGCCGGCCTGGCCTAACTTACACAGCCTTTTGGTCCACAAAAGTTGAATGAAGTTCAGGAATAAAAGATCATTATTCATCCCCTCATTAAAAAGACAAACAATGGATAAACAAGTATCAATTATTGACAGCCGTGGCCAGGGGGGCGTTCTACCAGGTTTGCCTGGTACGTCAGTTGCGGCCCTTATTGGACCGGGACGCCCTCCGCACAGTCACTCATGCACTCGTGACATCCAGTCTGGACTACTGCAATGCTCTCTACATGGGGCTCCCCTTGAGGTGCACCGGAAGACTGCAGCTAGTCCAGAATGCAGCCGCGCGGGTAGTCCTGGGAACCTCCAGGTTTGCCCATGTAACACCGCTCTTGCGCAAGCTGCACTGGCTGCCTGTGGCCTTTCGGGTGCACTTCAAGGTGCTGGTCACCATCTTTAAAGCGCTCCATGGCACGGGTCCTAGTTATCTGTGGGATCGCATCCTGCCCCATACATTCCTCCGGCCGATTCGCTCCCACAGAGAGGGACTTCTCCGGGTGCCGTCCACTAGGCAATGCCAGCGGGCGACGCCCAGGGGAAGGGCCTTCTCTGTGGTGGGCCCTACACTCTGGAACGACCTACCTCCTGAAATCAGAACAATGACGGACCTCCGCTCCTTCCGCCAGAAGTTAAAGACTCACTTCTTCCATCAGGCCGGCCTGGCCTAACTTTTCATACCTAGCCTATACAAAAAAATTGTTTAATTGGAATTTTAAGGGGTACAGCTGTTTAGGGTTTTAAGGATTTTAATGTTGATTTTAGCACAGGGGTAATTTAATTCAGTTTTAATATTTTGTATATTGTTGTATTTATTTGATTTTTAATTTCCTGTGCACCGCCCCAAGTCCTCATGGGGGAGAGGGGGCAGTCTATAAATTTAATAAAATAAAATGAATAAATAAATAAATAAGTTGGCTGTGGCAAATTGTTCCCTTCCTCAGCGACGTGTCCTAGACTCATCCTGCTGTGTTTAGAAAAACTACTGGATTTTCTCTCACCATGACTCTTATTCCCCCACCCCTCAGATTTATCACTTGTTTACTGTATTCCTGGCCTCAGCCTGTGCCAAGGCTTTGACTATCTGTACTGCTGCCATCTTAAGATATTGATAAAAAGGACTTTTTCTTTTAGAAATTCTCAAATTTGTCTGTGATTGGATTGTGGCAGGCATTCAACTTGCTTTCTTGTTGGTTGACAGCTGGCAGTGCTGGCACAGAAAGCAAAGACAAGCAGCTTTGACTCACCCCTTTCCTGACCTGGAACCAATCTTTTTACCATGTTCTTCAAATCTGACCTTTCCTTACCTACTCTAAACTCAATTATCACATTCTTTAAAGCTAAATTTAACATTCTTTCATCTGAACTTCTTCAAGGCAGATACAGTAAAATCCCTGTAACTGAGTGCATTTGCCCATGTAGTAATAAGAAAATTGAAACCATCTCACATGTATTTCTATGCTGTAATTTTACAGGGATATCAGGTCAAACTACATTTTACCTCTAGCAGATAAATTCCTTGGGAAGTCAGATAAATGTTTACATCCAGAGGATTTAAAACCATTCATTATGTTTGAATTTTGTGATGTTGAGATGAAAGCAAGATATAATTGGTCAAAAACACATTTACATTTGTTTTAAAATATTACTTGGTTGTGATACATTTTAAGTGTAGCAGATATACAATTTTTATTTTTATTTCATACCTATTAAAGTTGCCAACAAGGTAACAATTATATAAACATAGCAATAGAGGAGTGAATGTTATATTCTATATTTATTTTGCTAACAGAATAACAGAAAAACAGTTGGAAGGAGCCTTGGAGGTCTTCTAGTCCAACCCCTGTACCATTTTGGAGAAATGGTTGTCTAATTTCTTCTTAAAGGTTTCCAATGATGGAGCATCAGAAGTGTCTATCCCACATTTTCTATCTTACCAAGAAGTAGGTTGTGATCTACTTTGTCAAATGCCTTACTTTGTCAAATGCCTTAAATCAAACTCTACTATGTCCACAGAATTTTGCTGGTCCACTAATTTAGTCACTTTGTCAAAGAATGAAATAAGATTTGGCATTTGTTTTCAACAAATCCATGTTTGTTTCTAAGTGTTCATAGATCTGTTGCTTGATTGTTTTTTCAAGAATCCCAAGTATTGGTCAGGCTGATTGGTCTGCAGTTTCCTGGATCCATTTTTGAAGATGGGAACATCACCTCTTTTCCAGTCTTCTAGTAGTTCTACAGTGCTCCATGGTCTTTGAAAGATATGGTTCAATGGTTCCGGGGTCACATCTGCCAGCTCAGATCAGTTCCAAGATTAATCTGTTAGCTGTTAGTATATTGATTCACAACATTTTGTTTGTTTTGTTCCTTTAAAGTTTTCTATCATTGACCAAATAAATATGACTGATTGATTAATTCATCATCCATTGCACAATTAACTCCTAGACATATTTTTCTTGTTTTAACTGAGCTCTTTCATGTCTTTGAATATAGTCAGCCTTGTTTCTATGTGCTCCATCTGGTGAGATCCATGTATTTTATTTTGAATGTCATTTTAGTTGTTTGAAGAATGTAAACATTGAATTGACAGAAACTGATTATCCTTCTCCTGCTTCATTTCTGTTTCCTAAAGCATACACTTAACTACGTTTTCTTCATTGCTATTTGCAACTTCAGTGTTTCAGTTTCCAACTACATGTATATACAATGTCTTCCTTGCATCTCCTGTCAGTTTTAGATTGAACTTGACTATAAAACACATACACTTCTTCTAATTCTGCATGAATGATTAGGCCCTGGATTTGAATAACCATCATATTAAAAAGTTGTTTGCGAAATCTAATTGATATTATCATTAACTGCATTGTACATACAGTAAATAATGCCTTTGGTATATCCTTCCTGAATATAAAAGGAAAGTCTTCCTTCCTTTGTTTTTTGTGTCCTGAATAGTAAAGGTACTATCAGTGGATAATTACCATTTGTGGGTATGAGCCATGGTTAGAGTGCAATACTGAAGGCTACTTCTGCTGACTGCCAAATGACTGCAATTTGGCAGTTCATATCTCACAGGTCTCAAGGTTGACTCAACCTCTCATTCTTCGGAGCTGGGTAAAATGAAGACCCAAATTGTTGGGGGCAATATGCTGACTCTGTAAACCACTTATAGAGGGTTGTAAAGCACTATGAAGTCGTATATAGGTCAAAGTGCTATTGCTATTATTTTTTGACTGAAAGTATCCAAATCCTATCTATTTCAATTTGTTGATTCCCAGGCTGTCAGTCTGTACTTAATTCCTTCCATCTTTCCAAATGAAAAGCTTCCACACATTGCTAATCTCATCCTAATTATATTTTTTTGCAGCATTGGATTTCTTTTTATATGGTAACATAATAACTAGGCCTTTGGAAATCTTTAATTGCTATCCAGCTTGAGATTTTCATCATCCAGCACTATATTTCCTCTGTAGACATTAAAACCTTACACATTCTTGGTGAGGTTTGGATTGGTTCTAATAAAGCTATTGACCAATTATGGATTTAGGATATTTTAATGGATCATAATTAGTCAGTACAAACTTTGAGGTGCTTAATATGGAGCTAAAGTTTTAAAAATATATTGTGGAATTTGTTGAATATATAATTCAGTAAAATATTATGAAATAATTTCCTCCATTTTTTAAAAGAGGAAATTAAATGGCATACATGTGAAAGGATGAGTATGCTTAAATGAATAATTCATTCAATTCAGCATCAAGTATTCAAATTAACCTATCAGCATTAACAATTTTAACTTAACAGAATGTTTTGCTTGAAAGGCTAATTGAGGCTGCCGAAACAATATGCCATCTTAGCAAAGATGAAGGTGTTTCATTGAAAGCATACATGCACTGGCGGGCAACCAAACCTCACTATACTAAGCAGTGTGGAGGTTTTTTTTTAAGCATCCCAACATCTACAAAAATCTGTACACGTCTTAAAATGAACCAGCATTACTTCTTTATATTTTGTATTTGAATTTGTGGCTTGAGTAGTTAAATCTTGTCTTCTGCTTCGGCCCCATCTGGTTCTGGGTGAATTATTTGCACAATCAATGGCTATCCCAACCAGTTGATACATATGTTGTGATTCCTTTTTATATTCTTTTCTTCAGTATTTCACTTTTTGATATTTTGGAAAATTGACCATCACCAACAGAACATCATCCAAGACAGCTGGGCAATAACAGCTGTTTATCCCTTGCCTTTTTTTCCAGAAGCCAACTTAGTATATGCATCTGTATGAATGTGAACAAGGAACATCTATATATTGTATTTATGCTGAATAAAATATTTCATACTAAGCAATTGTATATTATCTCCTGGGACAATATTGTTGCATCTTATTTAGTGTTGGATGAACACTTGGCTTCAGTGGTGAGCTGCTGCGTGGTCGTGCAGGTTCGGGTGAACCCTTAGCTTTAATTTCTGGCTGGGCCCGCCCACCTGCCCTAGTGCTAAGCTATCCCTTTATAACTAACTTTCTGGCTCATTCCTTCCACCCTTGCTGCCCAGCTGAGTTTCGCTCCATCCCTGCTTTACTCACTGGAGCTGCCTGAGTTGATTACCTCCTTCTGTGAAGCTCTGTTTCACTCCCAAAGGGGCATGTGTGAACAAAGCTAGCTCACACACAGTCACAACCAGCAAACCACTTGTGAACGTAAGTGCAGCCTACCTCTGCTTGGCTTGGATCAATATCCTTTTCAAAAGCACTCCTGCATCAGATTTAATTATGCTTTTGGGGGTGACCAATAAAATCAATTTTAAAGATATGTGCTTTCCCCCATGATTCTGAAACCCTGCAAACTTTGGTTTGCAGACAGCACTTGTAATCTGTTGGAAAAGACCAAAGGAATTATGGCTTGTTGAAAGGAGTGATACAGAAAAATTGCATGGTCCTTCTGGCTCTATTCCTATGTGGGGGTAATATGGAAAAGGTAGTGTCACCAATTGTGGACCACTGGGTTTCATTTTGTGTTTTGAAACTCAAAAATTACTGTCAACTATTTTCAAAAGGCCAAAGGTAAGAGATAAGTGAATTGCTTTCCTGAGGTCTTTCTGGTTTTGAAAAGTAGAAATTACAACAGCATTCTGTAGAATATATTCTTCCACCATATATTAAGCCCCCCTGATGTAGACATTTCAGTAGTGGTGATATGTCTTCATTGGCTACAGAGGCATTGTACAACACTGATCAACTGCAATATGATTATTATCCACGCTTTTCTGCACACAGCTCCCTATACATAAATAATACTCCATGGATCTCAGATCACAAAAGAGAAGCTCTGAGCCAGAGGTGGGTTGCTCCCGGTTTGGCCTGGATTGGGCAAACCGGTAGTAGTGGTGGCAGGAGGCTCCGCCCACCCATCTGGATGCTTCTGTGCATTCGCAGAAGCATTGTGCGAGTGCAAACACGAGTAGTAATAAAAATGGAAACTCATCACTGCTTTGGGCTGTGGTTGACAGTAGCTCAGTGGTGGTTCTCTAATCAACCCTTTTAAAAGTTAGCTTCCTGCTTTTAATTAAGCAGAGTTTTATCCATTTATTCCAGGACTGGAATTTTAAAATCTGTAGATCAACTACATAGAGGAACATCCTTTCCAAACTCAGTCTCTTTTTCTCTGCTATATACAATATTTTCCTCATTATGGTGCCCTCAACTAAATCGAGACTCCAATTGCAAGAAAATGCAGTCATGCTGGAAGAACAAGGAAAATCTGGAGTTGTCATTCTGACACACTGAAGGTGGGGAAAGTCTGCTAAATATCTTAATGCTCTGATGGTTTTCTGATAGGAGGGCTCTTGCCACTACCCGTGTTACATATGTCTTTGCAATCTTCTGTTTTTTTCTCTTTAACCAACTTCGTGATGAAAAGAAAGAACATAAAAGAAAGGAGGAGAAAACACCACAAGCTGTTGTTAGCTTGTGCATGTAATTTTAAAACTTCTTTTTGGGGGGGGGGGTGAGAAAGCCATCAGCTAATCTCAATCCTCTCCTCCCAATTCCTGATATCAAAAACATTGTTCTCTTCAATGGCAGTGTTGCCATGAAGACACAAAGCTTGACATAATTACAAAAGGTGAAATGCCAAGTCTATAACCCTGGCTACCAGCCTGTTGTTGTTGTTTTGAGAAGGGGTATCAGCTGAACATTGTTAAAAAAAGAATGTCCGCCTTGAGGACATGACCCCTTTCTGTCAATATTTATAGCAATAGTTAAAAGTGGAACAGAAAGAACAGATAAATCAATGCTGATTAGCAATGAAATATTTTCCAGGGAAGGATTAGTTATTCCAGGCCAAGTGAACCATTATATAAAGATATCGAATCACAGCATCGTTGGCCAAAGGAAGCCGCTTCCATTCAGATTTTTCTATTAAGAGAAGGTCAGTTGGGAAAGAGGACTGTGGCTTCCTCCTGTCTCCATGACAGATCAACTCAGGTTTGTGAAGCAAACAAGCAGGGTTTATTGCTCGTTCAGTTGGAGAAAAGAACTCCTTGCCTAGGCATAAAAACAGTATGCAGATGGCATTGTTTATCTTTTTATTTTAGCTATTTGTTTCAAGTGCTCAGATGGGATAAGTACTCAAATGTCTGCTTGTTTTTGTTCTCAATATTTGTGTTAAAGACTTGGTTGAGCAAGGCGATTGGTTTTGCAAGGGATTATTCCAGCGTCAGAGTTTTGGTTTTTAACTTGCCTGGCATCTCCTGATATTTCTCACAGCATTGTTCTTTCTAAAAACTGAACATGTGGTGTTTGTTCTGGTCAGTTGGTTGTACATGGGCTCCTTGTTTAGGATGGTGTTCAAAAAACAACTTTGGAACCAACTTTATTTATTTAAAACATTTATATAGCTGCCTATATTATACTGAACTCTGGACGGCTTGCAACCAGCAATTAAAACATCCCTGATATACCATTAATGCATTCAGATATCTATTAAAAGTACAAACAATAAAATTTGACACCATAGTTAAATTTTCACAAGCAGTCTATCAGTAAGTAAGTCATTCTGTCACTCTCACCCTCTCCCAGCACTTGGGAGAAAAGCCACATCTTAAGTGTTTTACAGAAGGATGGATGGGGTGGGGTGTTGGTCTGGTGGCCTAAAGATGGAGCTGTTGCCTCACAATCAGGAGGTTGTGAGTTTGATCCTAGGTAGAGGTAGATGTAGTGTCTTCTGCTTGGATAGGGGGTTAAACTAGATAACCTGCAAGGCCCCTTCCAACTCTGTTAATCTGTTAACTTCAGGAAGAAGGGTGTTTAGAGCAGGGGCTGCCATGGAAAAGACACACTTCCTAGATCCACAAAATGGTAATATACACGTAATGTGATGTTCTTGCATTGATAACCTTCACTGTCCTCGTATTTATGACATTTGCAGGTCTGTAAAGCAAAGAAAAATCATAACCATAGTTGTGGTTTCACTTAGCAACCCCTTCACTTAGTTGCCGGCCCCAATTGTGGTTGCTAAAGGAAGACTACCAATATGGCCCATGAGATCTCGCAACATCTTTTGCGGCTGAGAACATTTCTACCCAGAGACTTTGTCACACTTTGAAATCAGCCTTGGATCCATTTATTCTCATGATCTGAGTTGAGTTCAATGCTGAGTCAATTTATTTCTATCTCTTCTGAGTTATTCTCTGCAGTTGTAGCGAAATCTAGTTCTCGCTTTGAAATGGTGGAGTTGGCTCAGCTCACTACATTTCCTAGGTTCTTCATTTCATGCTGGTAGTCTATCTTTGAAATTGGCAGCCATGAGAACAATCATGAGTCAGTTTCACTTAGCTTTTTGAGGAACCGGGGAAATGAAATGGTGATGTTTGAAAATATTGCCAATTTAAGCTCCGAAGCGTGCATTTGAATATGACTTTTTCCCATGATACTTTATTTCATTGTCTGTTAGCTCCGTGGCACCTCCTTAAACAGTCTTTGGACTGTGGGGGTGGATGGATTTGTCTGTTTCGGAATTATACATATTTTGCACTTATTAATTCACAGGCACATTTCATATTGTTTCCTCAAGTTATCTGGGGGGGGGCACCCTGAAATAAACAGCTCTGTGCATTTTCTGTCATAGATTTTGAATGGATTTATAGATACGTTGGCATGATTTTCAAATATAATGCAATAATATATTAAATATACTTGGATGACTTTGCTCCAGAATAATGTACCCAGAGGAGTTAGCTTTTATAGCCAATGGTCATTACATCTGTATGTGATTCAAACTCATTCCAATATCTGTAATTATCAACACTATGCATGCAATTTTATCTATGCATAAAGCAAAGTATAAACAAATAGAAGAAAGCAGGATAAGGATCTTTCAGACCCAATAGGTGGATCAGACCAAGAAATCAATTACACAGAAAAGGCTAAACTACTTTTATTGAGATTGGCTATAATAACAGAATCTTGCACATATTATTGCGCTATACCTTTCCCCACTTCTTATATTCCAATGAATAAGGATGTTGTCTTCCTAAGCTGCTTAATTTTCTGGGTTTCTGTTTAAAAGGAGGGGTTTTTTTTATACCACAAAAACAGAACTGGAAGCTTTTATCGTGCTGAACTTTGCACTTTCTTTGAACTATGATCTAAGGATGCAGGGCATTTCGTAAACCACACTTGGCACAATGCTAACCTATTTATAGCTAGTGGGGAAAAAAATTGATGCAACAAGAACATGGCAAAAGTATTATTTGCAGAATGCAGAGACTAGAGGGAAAGAAAAAAATAATTATCTCTCCAGTCCTGATTAAGAATATTGTTTTCGTGCAATTAGAATTAGATAGTAGCCATGTCATATTTTCCATTATAATCCCTGTGAGAAAAGGGGAAAAAACCCCTGTTCACATTGAAGTCTAATTAATACACTTGAAGGAAAATGTAAATTATGCCTTTTAATGCTGCCATATTAATTTAAATAGGCATGTGGCTCATTAAGAGAAGTTGAGGAAGTGTGAGTACCACTGAAAGAGATAATCTGATCTTTTTGATCATACATTAGCCTGAGCTAACTGTAGCTTGTAGAATTTTTCAGTAAATGCCTAATTACTAGGTATAAGTATCAACAAATACATTCTAATTTGAAAGAACAATATTTGTTTTGGTTTTGCCTTTGTTTTGATTCTCCTTTTATTGCCTCTTACTAGCTCTGTTGATAATTCATCTCTCTCTGTCCCTCCTCATTTCCCTTCATTACTGGCTTATAAAATCTCATATTATCTTATGACTTCTTCTAATGTAATTGCAGCTTTGGGTCCTGCTTAAAGTTTAATTGATGAAAATAAGAACTTTTAATTCAGCTGCATTTCAAATTACATAGAGCAGTCCTGTATTGAAAGTATACGCACAGTATTTGGTAGATATGGGTTAATGAGTGCCGAAGCAGGCTTAATATCCTTAGGCACTAAGAATAGAGCAGCGTCAAGGCTGTCTTGTGTCTAGTGCAGAGGTTCCCAAACTTGGCAACTTTAAGACTTGTGGACTTGTGGAGCTGGCTGGAGAATTTTGGGAGTTGAAGTCCACAAGTCTTAAAGTTGCCAAGTTTGGGAACCTCTGATCTAGTGGTTAAGGCACCAGGCTAAAAAGCCAGAGATCATTAGTTCAAGTCTCAACTTACAGCCGTGGTGGCACAGTGGTTAGAATGCAGTACTGCAGCTACTTCTGCTGACTGCCAGCTACCTGCAATTTGGCAGTTCAAATCTTACCAGGCTCAAGGTTGACTCAACCTTCCATTCTTCCCAGGTGGGTAAAATGAGGACCCAGATTGTAGGAGGCAATAGGCTGACTCTGTAAATCACTTAGAGAGGGCTGTAAAGCACTGTGAAGTGGTCCATACCGTAAGTCTATTGCTATTAGCCGTGAAAGCCACCTGGGTGACTTTGGTCCAGTCACTCGCTCTCAGCCCAACTCACCTCACAGAATTGTTGTTGTGGGAAAACTAGAGGAAAGAAGATGCACCTGATATGTTCACAACCTTGAGTTCTTTGCAAAAATAATAAAGGTAGGATATAAAGCAAACAAAATAAATAAATAAATGCTAAGTGTTCAGTGTTCTTAAAAAGGTAAAGGTTCCCCTTGCACATATGTGCTAGTCATTACCAACTCTAAGGGGCAGTGCTCATGTCCGCTTCAAAGCTGAAGAGCCAGCACTGTCCAAACACGTTCTCCATGGTCATGTATCCGGCATGACTGCACAGAACACTGTTACCTCCCCACCAAAGTGGTCCCTATTTTTCTACTTGCATTTTGAACATACTGTATTTTCCTCATGTGGCTGGTTTCCTTTGAGGGAAGTTTGTAAAAGATGGAAGATGATTTGTATAAGTCTGAAATGGCATTTGAAGAGGGAAAATTCATTTTAATTTCTCCCTTTCTGCCAACAGATGTTCCACTCTTAATCCGGCTCCTGGTTTATTGTCAATCATGTTAGAGGACCCAAGTCTGCTTCTAATGTACAATGGTCACAATGGTCAGAATTCTTGATATTGCATGTATATGTATAAGAAATGTGATTATCAGTGAAAAGCTAGAATTAAATAACTTGAGATTAGATAAAGAATGAAACTTTAATGAAAATGTGTATTAATAGTAGAATTATAAGGATTGAAGGATTGGAAAGAATATGAATATGAACAGATGTACGTTAAATGCTTGAATGATTGTGATTGGTACTAGAAGTGTATATGGAAATACTGTATAATGAAAGAAGGAAGGACCACTTGTTTGAATATTACAGTGAAAAAAAAGGCTAAAATGGAGGGGAATAATAGTAAAAACAGACATTAAAATGTTACAAGTTATGCAAGAACTAGAAGGTTGAGAATTGAAGGACAATAGTAAAATTTAGGTGTTAACAAAATGAAAAATGAAAATAAAATGTTCATAGGCATCTATTGTTATGTTTATTTGTTTTGAAATGTATGATACCCAGGTATCACACCATCCACACAATGAGATGTATAAAATAAAAAATAAATAAATAAAATCTTCATATTGCCTTAAGGAAGCCATGGAAAAGAAACTTCCTATGGAGATGCATACCTATCCCAGCAGTAATATTACTATGCTGGTGTGGGGAAGAGAGAGGAAGTGATTCCTTGTGGCAAGTCATATCAGAGCCATAATATCACCAAGAATGGGTAACCTTCCTTTTAATATCACCATGTGTTCTCACAACAGTTCACGAGGAAGACGAATGGCAGAGCCTCACAGTTCGATTATATTTGTCTGCATTTTGAAAATACTGACAAATATAATCAAAATATGAGGCTCCACCATTTGTCTTCCTCGTGAACTATTGTGAGAACACATGGAGGTTTTAAAATGAAGGTTATCAATTGTTGCACTGAGAACTTGTTTTGTTTGTCTGGAGTCATTTCATTGGGAGGGAACCGTCCCTGTGGTGGTCATAATTTATGTTCTATCTCTGAAGTGAGAAATTGGTAAATGGATTGAACATCACTTACCTTGCTCCAGCAGAGAGCTGATTTCCCCAGGGCAATCTCTTTAAGCTGTTGTTTTAATGAGGGTCAGAGACTCTTAAAGGGTTTGCAGCTTCTTTCATTCATGTGAGTCCCCATTGGAAGGTTCACACTTCTCCAATGTGTTTGTATCCTGAGCAAAGGACCCTAAAAATACATTTGATGTCCGTATGAAGAGCAAGAACATTGGAAAAATCCTAAATTGGAATCATGCTGGAAGGGACCATGTAGGTCATTGTGCCCTATCCCTATTTCATGTAAAGCTTCAAATTAAAGCATAAAGATATATAGCTTCTTAGCTGTCACCTGAACATATCCAATAAAAGAGACATGGCACTACTTCTCTGAGTGACTGTCAGTTGATTCCCAGGAAGAATTAACTAACTCCTTGCCCTACATCCATTTGTTTAGTAACTGTTCAAGTTACAAGGGCACTGAAAAAAGTGACTGATGTTTGTTTTTCATACTTACAATCATTGCAGCAACACCAAACTTACATGTTCAAAATTAGAGCAGTTTACAAATTGGCACATATTTATGACACTTGCAGTATCTCAAGGCCATTGATCAATTTTTGAGAACTGACAATTGAAGTCAGTGGGGAAGCCAGATTCACTTAACAAACAGGTTACTAATTTAATAGTTATTCACTTAATAACTGTGGCAGGAAAGATCATAAAATGGGACAAAACCTGCTCAACAATTATCTCATTTAACAAAAGAGATGTTGGGCTCAATTATGGTCGTATGTTGAGGACTACTTGTAATGTATCTGTTCGGTAATCCAATATCTTTGTGCCTGTATGTGCATTTGTGTATCTATTTTATACATACAAACACACATGTATGTGTCTGAATGCTTAGTATGCTTTTACGCTTCATCATATAGCAGAAATATTTTTGGATATTTTGCACATTGATCTTTTCTAGAAAAGCAGAAATTGAGAAAGGGAATCAGAATAAAGAATTCCAGTACATTTTCCAAAACTTTTTTTGTGCATAGAATTGTATTTGGCTTCTTGAAAATCTGCCCTTTTGGTGATCTTGCAAAGTAGATCTTGCAGAAAGTTGTATCCCTTTTTAAATCTTTCAAAAACCAAAATGGTGAGTTTGAAGTAAAAGCTATACAGCACAAATCTAATATATGCTGGAATTAGAGAACATTCTAATTTTCTAGCACATCAGACATATACTAGTATTCTTTTTATTGCAACCAGAGGAAAAAGCAAAATAATGTGGCATCCACTAGAGTGACATAATCGTGCATTTTGGAACAAAGGGATGGAGCAGAGGTAATGCCAGTAGCAACAAAAGCTTCAAGCAATTTAGCATTAATTGGAACAATTTTAGCAGAGCCAAAACATGCATTTCCCATCCCCAAATTATTTTAGAGTTGCCATTAAACCTTACAGTAAAATGAATTTCATAATACAAAGTTTCTGCCAAAGTTGAAAACACCAGACTCAGAATTAATCAAGCCTTTCAGAATTGCTATTCATTTACTCAAGACAGAGTAGAATTTACCATGACTTCAGTTTATGAAGTTCCTACTCAGGTATGTAGGAACACTGCAAATCAAAGGAGGACATAGGCCACCAGCACTATCAGTTCACCTGAACTGGTGCAAACTGGCAGAATACCACCTCTGATCCATATGTGCAAGAAGGTAGTTTAATTTTTTCCCTTCTGGCCTTTCCCTTTGTATGAAATTCAATGGATTTACCTCCAAAACTATTCTCCAAAGCACCCGAGGGCAGGATAAGAAGCAATGGGTGGAAACTAATCAAGGAGGAAAGCAACTTAGAATTAAGGAGACATTTCCTGATAGTTAGAACAATTAATCAGTGGAACAACTTGCCTCCAGAAGTTGTGAATGCCCCAACACTGGAAGACTTTAAGAAGAGGTTGGATATCCATGAAGTGGTGTAGGGTTTCCTGCTTAGGCAGAGGGTTGGACTAGAAGACCTCCAAGGTACCCTCCAACTGTTATTCTATTCTATTCTACCTGACATTTACTACTGATACTCCATACTACAAGCTTCTGTTCTGCTGTAACTTTCATTAGATTACACAACAAGTATTGGAAGTCTGCCATTTCAAAATTGCTCCTGCTTACTGTAAAGTTGGGACATGATTTATTTCTTTAAAAAAACAACATATTAGCATTATTTATACTTTTCCGGTATGTTTCACTCTGTTCTGGTAATGAGCACAAAAACCACGGTCACTTTAATATTAGGACTGTGTGGATCTTCAAAGGTGTCTTTTCCTTCCAGGATTTCACACCAGTGCTCTCTCTCCCAAAGCACAAGATGGCTTCAGCCAGCTTCACTTCAGAGGTGACAGCTGTTCCACAAAGCTGCATCAATAGTTTAGTTCTAGGAAGTTGTGTTTGGCTAATCTGCTCTTGGTCTCCAGCGGGCCTCTCTGCAAAACCTCTACTGAGTATTATGAAGGATGTACTGCTTGAATTCTTTGCTCTGCTTGCCAAAAGCTTTGGAGAACGCTTTGAAAGATGCAGCAGTCCTTCCTCCTGCAAGGCTGCGACAGGTGTGCTCTCCAAATACTATATCTCTTTGTCTTCTCCAGGATGTTTTTGCCAAAGTCCAAAGAGACATTTGCTTTTCTAGCATTGTAAAATTTAAACGTTCCTGTTCACTGAAGGAATTCACAGATGCACTGAAGCAAGGATCTCAGTCAAGGCAAATTTAATTCACTTTGCAGAAGCCAATTCATCAGTTTGGATTTTAAGAGGACAGTTTACAAACCTCTGACTATTTCCTCTGAAATCCAGGAATCCCATTCTTCATTTATAAATTCCAGCCTAATTCAACGTGTTATAACATTCTGACAAAAATGTTTAGTTGTTTTTTATTTTTCCCCGTGCTAGATCATAGAAGAGCAGGCTCCCCAAAATAATGTTTTAGAATTCACACAGATTTTCAGACTGACAAAGTTGGGCTCCTTTCAAAATCAGAGATCCAAAAGCAAAAATAGAATAGGCTTGAATAACTCAAGGTCCTGCTTTAGCAAATTATCTGTGAAATTTTGGCAGATGCTACCAGATATTAACTGAGATTAATGGCATTTCAGTAGCAATAATAATAACACTTAGACTTATATACCGCTTCACTGTGCTTTACAGCCCTCTTTAAGCAATTTACAGAGTCAGTAGATTGCTCCCAAAAATCTGGGTCCTCATTTTACTGATCTCGGAATGATGGAAGGCTGAGTCAGTTTTGAGCCAGTGAGAATCGATCTGTCAAAATGCTGGCAGCTGGCAACTGAATTAGCCTGCAATACTGCATTCTAACCACTGTGCCATCACGGCTCTTAAATGGATTTAAATTGCTTTAAAAGTGAGAAAAATCTGGAAATTGCTGTTTGGGAGGCAAAGTAACATAACGGGTCTTGGAATTATGTAGATAGCTGCCCTCAAATTAATCCCTATAATGTCTATAAACTTCTTTATCTCCCTGTAGATTCTATGAGCATCTCTGTCTGATGACTTATGATGGCTTTCTCCTCTTGACTGGATGTTTTGACTGCCTTTTGGTTTGGAAAGTTTTGGTTGTTGTAGTTGCAAGGAGAGTAGCTGATGGGTTCACTAATATGAATGCTCTTATGCCATCTGTTTTGGCTGTAATCTGTTGTATGAAATTTTGACCAAGCTTTGCTATCATCCCACCAGTAAAAAGCAGTATACAGCATGATGTTATTGATGCATGCATGGGTGAATATGAATGAATTATGATGATATGCTTGGTGAGATGGATGATGGGTGTATGTTATGTGTAGATGTTTGACATGAGATGAATATACATACATACATACATACATGTATATTTGTTCTTTTACAGGTCATATATATACATATATATATATATATATATACATACATACTATGTGTGTGTATATGTGTGTGTGCACACACAGATATATATGTATATATAGGAGGAGTTATAGATATATATCTCCTCTGACTCCTTACCTAAGAAACTATGAAGTTTAAATGACTGTACCACCCATGATTTACAAAACAGTTTGCAAGTTCTAGAAAAAGAATACTACAGTATATTCTAATCCTACAGAGAATCAAATTTAGTCATTGTCTTAGCAATACTTCATAGTCACACACATTAAGTGCAATGATATATATAATGGCTTTCTATTTGCCTTGTGCTATATAGATAAGATCACGTTTAAGACAATCTTTCCTAGTTGCCAGATTACTTCATGTTACAGTTTTGTGTTGATTTTTTTCAAAATGTCCTTCAGTGTTTTTTGGCCATTTAAACTAGTAAAAAACAAATCTGATCATCTATGTTTAGTTGTGACTTTATGAAAGAGTGATCTATGAGTCTCTTGGAACCAGCAAGACTCTCAGTCAATGTGACATGGAACAGTAGATGTTACTGATCTGAATACCTTCAGGAGAATCCAAAATGGAATGAAAATTCAATTATTCAGAATAAATAATATATTTTTGTTTCTCTCTCCCTCGCTCCCTCTTTCTCTCTCTCTCTCTTTCTCTGTGTGTCTATCTCTCTTTATCTTCTGAAGGCAGGGGAAGGGAAAAATGGGCTGCTTTTGCCTGTTTTTTTGGCCTCCTGGGCATCTGTGTGCCCCATTTTTCACCTTCCCCCACTGTCTCTACAGGCCAAAATTGTTGGCCTTACCTTTCAGTTCCAGCCCATGGGGTTCATGACGGTAAGTCCTGAGCTCAGCCAAAGTGTGGGCGGAGTGATGTGGGCAGGGCAGCCTTGTGGTCCTACGCAGACTGGATTAATGGCTTCGGTAAGCCGCATGCGACTCCCAGGCCATAGATTGAGGACCCGCGATGTAGATCTTTTGGATGTGTGAAGCATGAACTCTGTAATTTGTTAAAATGCACTGCATTAATACAACTAAAGTGAATATATCACTACATCTAAACTTTTGTGTTAATATTAAAAAAGGCTTAGGACTTTGTTCATCTTAGGATAATGGGTTCTCTTGCTGTAACTCATTGGCAGCAGCAGATAAAAGTAAAGATCTATGTATTACAAGGTTATTTTACAGAAATAATGTTGGCTACTCCCAAGTTTAACTTTCGGTCCAGCTTTATTCTTTATATATTAGTTATGCCAGTACCAGTATAAATTAGACTGTTTATTCTATATATTAAACCAAATGAATGTCTTTTTTTTTGTCTGTAGTAACAATAAACAATTTTTGCACAGCACAAAAGATTTCTGAAAAATGGCTGTTATCTTGAATGAAATGCTAGTAAATGAAAGCAGTCACACCGTATATATTCTATATACTGCTTGACTAAGTTGTATAACATTTAAAGTTACCAAAGAATAGCAGAAAGATGTGTAAATTTGTAATATTTGCCTGGAATAGAGATAAATGAGGAAAAAACAAAGTTTATTTCAGTTATGGTTTTTTTTCAAAACTAAAAAAAGTCAAAGGATCACTGGATGAAAGATTACAAATCAACTGGGGCATTACTGTCAGAGTTTCCTGCATTCCAGAATGTCTATGTGCATTTGCGTTTGGATAATGAATGGCATATATAATATCTTACCTTGTTGGAACTAGGTTATATAATATATAATTTTACCTTGTTGGAGCTAGGTTATAGGTCTCCAATCTGACTGATATCTGTAGTCTCTGATGTTTGATGTTTATTGATGTTTACTGTGGTTTTTTAAAATCCTATGTTATCCACCTAGAACCTAGAAGTGGAACAAAAGTGTGTGTGCGTTATCATGCACATATGTCGATAATACAATTCTCCTTGCTCCTCCGTGCATGTGCGCACAACCCCCCCAACCCCTGAGAGGCCACTAGTAGGCCTCTCTTAAGTCTCTGGAGGCTGGAAACAGCCCATTTTCTGACTTCCAGTAGGCCCAGTATGTTAGGAGTAGACTCCTAGTGTTGGGTAGGCAATATATAATACCATGATGACAAATGGTTTTTGTTGCTTTAAGATGTTTGAATGCAATTAGAAACTGTAATTATCTCGGCAATAAGAGGAAGTCAGGAGAGCGCATTCTCTCTCTCTGCTGATTGCTCTAGACTTCATTGCTCCCTGATTGCTCGACTGTGACTGACTGTTTGAAGAAGGAAGAAGGAAGGATCATGATTTGCGACTGTAAGCAATTGTTTATTTGTTAAGGACTTTGTTAGACTCACTATCTACTATCACTGCTTGTGAAGCAGTAGTTTAGTTTTACAACACCAGTAAAGCTACTTGTTTTTACTAGCAGTGTCTGAGTTACTATTTGTGTGTTTACTAGCAACGTTTCTCTAGCTGCACATTCCGCTGAACAACTCTTTGTCTCCCAACAGAGATATCCCCAACACAGTACACCCATTTTTTTGCCCTCCTCAGGCTCCAGAGGCTTTCTAGGAGCCTGGGAAGTGCAATAATGGCCTCCCCTGCCCCCTTAGGCCCTCCAGAGGCTGGAAACGCCCTCCTAGATTCTTCACATGAGCTGTGCTCTTACCTGGCATCACGTGGAAACTCCTGGGAAGGAAAGGGCAGTGTGGGTGGGCCAGCCAAAAATCAGCTGGCCAGCATGCGCATGCACACTAGCGCGAGCTGGGGCAATGCCGCCATGCCCACAGATATGGCTCTACATGCCACCTGTGCACGCACACCATAGATTCACCATCATGGACCTAGAACAAATGACAGTTGGGAACCATATGAATGGATATAATGAGTTGGTGTAGATTGGAGCCAGTGAGAAGGAGGTGCAAAAAGATGTGAGCAAAGCCAAGAAGAGGAGAAAGGAAACCTGTCAGGGTATTTCTGCAAGACAATGAGTGTTTACTTAGATATTACCTATGTGTGTGTCAGAGAGATTACAGTCTCCAAGCAAGCTTCTCAGAACTGCTGCTTCATTCATTCCTGCTGAGTTTAATAGCTATTGTTTTGTAAAGTCATTCATTGGTTTATGTACCTGTATAAATCTGGTTTCACATATGGTTATTATTTTAATGGAAGAGGTAGGACAGAATGCAGGGCAATGCATGAAAGTAAAGAGGTTGTCTTTTTCTAATTAGAAATTATGGGGAGTATCCAGATACAGCCACCTGCTGGTGAGAGTTAGCAGCTGATTTAATGGTTTGGATACGAATTAGAAAAAACTCTATTGGCAGGATTTCCTTCAAAGGTAGCATAATTCTCTCAAATTAAAAAGTAGCCACTGAGTTTAAAAAAATCAAGGTTCCCTCTCCCAAACATATGTTTATGACATACAGCATTTTTGGACATAAAGCAATACTAAGTGAACTCTGTTTATATTCAGAAGTTTCCAGACATAAGCTGGATTCTTAAAATAGAGTAAAACATAACATCTGTAAAAAATCTTGGGATTTTCTGTTTCCTGGCAAAGAAACATTGATCACCTAAGTCACTGTGAAGTAGTTTTCTAGGTTCATAATGGAATTTAATCATCAAGTGGCTGCATGATGTTATTGCACCCTGTTGTAAAAGATTAGCCATATAAAGATGTCAATTCAAAATCTAAAAGTCTGAAAATAATAATAATAATAATAATAATAATTAATAATAATAATAATAATAATAATAATAATAATAATAATAATAATAATAATAATAATAATAATAATAATAATAATAATCTTTATTGTCATTGTAAAAATTACAATGAAATTGGTTTTAGGCTTTGTTTATGATACAACATGGGTTTTAAAAATTCTCCACTACCCAGATCTAGGCTTCTTCTTGAAGATTTCTCTGCCTGAAACTTGTTTTCTTACTTGTCCTAATAAATCCGAGTAATCCTTTTTTTCTTTAACTGATGTGTCACAATCAGTTGATATGTTTGCTTCTCTATAATTCACAGTAGGTTCAGAGCGAGTTTTTGATGGAAAAGTCTGCTGTGACACCAGGAGCTCAAAGCCGCTTCGCCTAAGCGCGCCGCCATCTTGGATGTAAATTATAAGAGATTGTAAAATCAGATGTCTGAAGTTAAAAGTAGGCATGTTACTCTGTGGTGCAATAATATATTTATCTTTTCCCACCCAAAATTCTGCCACTGCAATTTATGAAACTAGCAGAGTAACATTATTCTTTCTTTTCCCTGGATTGTTGATGTGTCTATTTTTATGCCCTCTACTCTTCACTGCTAATACACACGTGCCATTTGCAGTTTTAATCTTATGGAAGACTAATGTTCTGCCTGCTAATGTCTCATAATGGGATTCACGTAAAACATAATGAAGCTATTCTAAACTTGTACAGTGAATAGGAGGCATGTTATAATTCTGTCGCTGAACCTCATTTGCTTGAAGTGTTCTGTTTGTCTGTTAAATTTGTTTTTAATAATCTAGCACATGTCTATTTTTAAAGTTGCCAGAGTAAAATGTTTAACATTAGAGAATATTTATCAGACTGTTCTTGTGTCAAGCTTTGCATCCTCCAACCTGAACAAAGATATTTTTATTTCCTACCCATGGCAACTCGTGGACATTTGCAACACTTCCTTCAATTTCTTTCTTTCATGCACTCATATTTATCATGCAATGGGATGCTTAATAAGCATCATCAAAACAAGTCTTCATCGTGGTCAAAATTTTACAGAAGAACCTCTGCCTCTCCTAGTATTGCTGAGTTATAACTTCCAATCAAACCCATCATTGTTCTTGCTTACTGCAGTAATTGAAATATGCAATTTTAGAAAATTCTGAAATTTTTCTATCCCAAATTTAAATGATTGCCTCAGTTATAAGTGTCTGCACGTCAAAGGAAAAAAATTATGAAAACATGCACAATGAGATCATTGTACAAATGGCATAAATGATGATCTTGCATCAGATATTGGGATGCAAGCAAATATCTAATTTGAATGATGATGTCACTGTATGTATCTCATAATATTGGAGTCATTGCGGTTTGCCAAGATTACCTCTGAATCGGGACACGAGTCTCTCTACAGCTACCTTCATGGAACTGCCTAGATCAGATTATTTCAAGTAAACAGTAACAGAATTGGAAGGGATCTTGGAGGTCATCAAGTCCAACCCACTGCTCAAGCAGGAGACCTGTACTAGGGATTTGAACTGCCAAACTCCCAACCTTTCTGATTGACAAGCTCAGTGTCTTAGCCACTGAGCCACTCGCTTATAAAGGTCAACCCTAACTTTTTGTAATTGGAATGAAATTAAAGACCAGACACCTAAAATAGAGGGAAATTTACTATTTATAGTAGAGCATTTTGATGGTTCTAATAGATGAGGTGGGAAAATAAAAAGCTGTTATTTGTTTTTATGCTTTCAAATTTTCTCATGTTTAGTGAGGTAAGCTGTGAAAATCAACCCAGCAAACATGGAGAAATGGTTGGGATGCTTTAAAACTGGCTGCTAAGCAAAATAGGCAGGAGCTTTTATTGAAAAAAGTATTCTGTTGATGTCAATGGGAGCTGGATGAAAGCCTGGAAGTTTATAGTCTTTACAAAGTTTTATTGCTGCTTCCAGTACTTAGTAGAGTGATGGTTTTTAGCACCACTGGGGAGAATTTAGAAGACAAGTGTAAGTTATTAAATTTGGAATTATTTCATTTCATTTTCATTTTATTACATTTATATCCCGCCCTTCTCCACAGAGGACCCAGGGCGGCGCACAGGAAATTTAAAAAACATACACAATAGAAGATAGACAAATAATTTAAAATATATATTAAATAATCCCCAATCCTGTGCTAAAAACCAATTATTAAAAACCCAATTTAAAACTTTTCTAAAAGTCCCCATGGGAGGTTAGGCTAGGCCGGCTTGATGGAAAAAATATGTCTTTAAACATTTGCGGAAGAGGCGGAGGTCGGTGATGGTCCGGAGTTCAGGGGGTAGGTCGTTCCAAAGGGCAGGGCCCGCCACAGAGAAGGCTCTTCCCCTGGGTGTCGCCAGTCGGCATTGTCCGGCCGACGGCACCCTGAGAAGGCCCTCTCTGTGGGAGCGGATCGGTCTAAGGGATGTATGGGGCAGGAGACGGTCTCGCATATAACTAGGCCCCGAGCCATGGAGCGCTTTAAAGATGGTCGTCAGAACCTTGAAGCGCACCCGAAAGACCACAGGAAGCCAATGCAGCTCGCGCAGGATTGGTGTTATATGGGAGCTTCTGGTGGCTCCCGTAATTACCCGCGCGGCTGCGTTTTGGACTAGCTGTAGCTTTCGAGTGCACCTCAAGGGAAGCCCCATGTAGAGAGCATTACAGTAGTCGAGACGGGACGTCACGAGAGCTTGAGTGACTGTGCAAAGGGCAGCCCGGTCCAGTAAGGGGCGCAATTGGCGCATCAGGCGTACCTGATGAAACGCCCCCCTGGCCACGGCCGTCACATGGTCCTCCAAGGACAGCCGGGAATCCAGGAGGACACCCAAATTGCGCGCCCTCTCCACGGGGGCCAGTGTTTCGCCCCCAATGGCCAGAGTTGGAGTAATCTGGCTGAACCGGGGTGCCGGAAACCACAGCCACTCAGTCTTGGCAGGGTTGAGCTTGAGTTTGTTACCACCCATCCAGATCCGTACGGCTTCCAAACACCGGGACAGCACTTCGGCGGCATCGTTGGGGTGGTCTGGGGTGGATATGTACAGCTGGGTGTCGTCAGCGTACAGATGGTACTCCACCCCAAAACCACGGATGATCTCACCCAGCGGCTTCATATATGTGTTAAACAGGAGGGGCGAGAGGACCGACCCCTGAGGAACCCCACATAAGAGGGGTCTCGAGGTCGACCTCTGCCCTCCCGTCAACACATATTGCGACCGACCAGAGAGGTAGGATGAGAACCACCGCAAAACGGTGCCTCCCAGCCCCAACCCCCCCAGTCGGTGCAATAGGATACCATGGTCGATGGTATCAAAAGCCGCCGAGAGGTCTAATAGGACTAGGATAGAGGAATACCCTCTATCCCGCGCCCTCCAGAGATCATCAACCAACGCGACCAATGCCGTCTCGGTACTGTGACCGGGTCGGAAGCCGGACTGGCGCGGGTCTAGATAATCAACTTCCTCCAGGTGTTGAGGAAACTGTTGGGCTACCACACTCTCAACAACCTTCACCAGAAAGTGAAGGTTGGAGACTGGACGATAGTTCTCTAGTAAAGCTGGGTCCAGGGACGGCTTCTTGAGGAGGGGCCTCACTACCGCCTCTTTCAAGACGGCAGGCAAGGACCCCTCACTCAAAGATGCGTTGACAATGCCCTGGAGCCAGCCTCGTGTCGTCTCCCAGGATGCCAGTACAAGCCAGGAGGGACACGGGTCCAATAAACATGTGGTCGCTCTAAGTTTCCTTGACAGCCTGTCCATATCCTCGGTGGTAACAAAGTCAAACTCCTCCCAAGCAGGAACCTCAAGACTAGTCTCGGACAGTCCCACAGGACCACTGTCGATGGAGGGTAGCTCATTCCGAATCCGAGTGATTTTCTCCTGCAGATAAATCCCAAATTCCTCTGCTCGCCCTTGTAGAGGGGCTTCCCGCGGCCTCTGGTGAAGGAGGGAGCGGGTCACCCCAAACAGGGCGGCAGGGCGGTTATCTGCGGATGCAATTAGGGTGGCACAATACTCACGTTTGGCCACCCTTATCGCCACTAAGTAAGCCCTAATATGGGTTCTCACTAGTGTTCGGTCGGCTTCGGAGCGAGAGGATCTCCATCTGCTCTCTAGGCGTCTCTTGTGGCGTTTCATCCCCCGAAGCTCCTCAGTAAACCAGGGAGCCTGGGTGATTCGTCGCCGCAAGAGAGGCCGCAAGGGCGCGACTCGGTCCAAGGCCCCCGTGGCCGCACTTAACCATGCGGCCACTAGGTCCTCAGTCGAGTCGCGGGGCAGGATCACAGGAATTGGCCCAAGCTCCCTCTGGAACCTTTCCGGGTCCATTAGAAGCCTGGGGCGGAACCATCTAGGAGTGTCCGGTTCCGCCTCCCCGCGGTGAGGTGGAGCGATTGGAAAGTCCAGCCGGAGGAGAGCGTGATCTGTCCATGACAAGGGAGTGATGACTAAGTCCCCTATTCCCAGATCGCGACTCCACTGTCCCGAGACAAAGATGAGATCCAGTGTGTTCCCCCCCTCGTGAGTGGGACCTAAAACTACCTGGGTCAGGTCCATGGCCGTCATGGAGGCCATGAACTCCCGAGCTGCTCCAGAGGCTTCGCCCGCCGACGGCAAGTTAAAGTCCCCCATGACTACCAGTCTGGGGGTCTCAACCGCCGCCTCGGCTATCACCTCTAGGAGCTCGGGCAGGGCTGTTGTTGCATAGCGAGGAGCCAGGTATACAACTAACACGCCCAACTGCCTCCCTAGGCCCCATCTCACGCAGAGAGATTCACACCCGGTTGTCTGGGGGACCGTGGTCTCCTTCGGCTCAAGACCTTCCTTTACGATAATCGCCACCCCCCCACCCCTCCCTAGGGCCCTAGGCTGATGGAAGGCGCGGTAACCTGGTGGGCAGATGTCCACGAGGGGTATACCCCCTTCATGGCCCAACCAGGTTTCCGTTATACCCACCAGGTCCGGGTCCCCCTCTGACACAAGGTCACAGATGAGGGGGGCTTTCTGAACCACGGACCTGGCGTTGCATAACATCAGCTTCGGGCCCCGAGTCTGTGAGTCCTGCCCACCTAGTCTGCGATGGGAGGACGGAGAGTTGGAGCGCGTGACCGCCTGTGTCCAGCGGCCACGGTCTTCCAACCGATGACGCCTATTCCGCCTCCCACCGCCCCTGCCCCTCCCTAAGACCAGATCGATGGAAAATGCTTCAGTGGAAGCGACCCCCCCTTCCCCTCCCTCCGTTACTCCTCTTCCGCCGGCCGGCCCACTCATTTGCCATTTCCTCCCAGGACTATTTCCCCCCCCCACCCTGGAACCCCCTAAAATCCGAATTAAAAATTTAAATAAAAACCCCCTTAATTTGCGCTTCGCCCACCTCTCAGGAGCTATCAGTCCATCCTCGAGGTGGGCCCGTGTTAGATAGGGGGGCCAGGCCTGCGAGAGGGGGGCCTCCCGCAGGCAAAGGAGATCACACCTGGAATACACTGCTAAAAACATAGAGGTCATCCAACCCAGGGGACACAGAGCAAGTTCACAAATAGAGTCCACAAATAGAGTCCAGGGCAAGTAAAGTGACAAGTGATAAAATTGTGCAAATGGACGCAGTTCTAAAAGAGCAGAGGGATAAAACAGTTCAGACAGTCAGACTTAGCTCTTTCGGGTGGGGGGGATCACAATTCAGTCTTAACACCACCCCATCCATCTGTCTTCTTCGGCAACACCGGCCTCAGTCCGCACTTAGTGCCGCACGACTAGATGGTCCCTTGTGCGGCCTGATGTAAAGTGCTGCCATGTGCTGCCACGGTTTACTCCCAAGTCCAAAGCACACACTTTGAGGTGTTCCTGGGTCATCTTCGGCCATGATCCACCAACGACCCGGCTGCTTGGCTTCTTCATCCATCTCTCCCATCTCCTACTCCTTCTTCCATCACTTTCCTTCCTTCCTTCTCCTCGTTCCTCCTCTCTTCACTCCATCCTCTCATGGAATTATGTCCAAGTTATTAATCAAAATGAAAAATACTGGTTCTAAAGAGAAAGTAACTTTCTGATTTTGGTATTGTGTAACTTTAATCATATCTTCTGATTATGCTTGGGAGTTATATTTAATTCATCATGGTTCACAGAAAGCAATAGATCTTATATCCAATGATCCAAATGCAGCACCATAAGTACAGCCTTATTTATTCCTAATATCTGCCATATGTTATGCCTGTACCTTAACATATTGCAAATTACAAATATTAGTTCATTTTCCAACCTGTATTAAGCAACAGATGGGAATTGTCATGCAATTATGACTTAGAGTTCTTTCTATATCTATTGGATAATAAACCATAAAGGCAATTTGCTATTTGGTTATGGGACTGATTTCTCATATATTTATTTTCACTAAAAACTGGCAAGCAAAAAGAAAATATCTTTAAACAATAAAAAAAAATCCTGGAGCAGAAGCATGCTATTGGATGTGAAAAGTATTGAAAATCAATAAGTCCGCTTTTTATATGATCACTTGATTAACCTGGGAGATGTGTTAGCTCTTTAAAATGAATGGAGCAAAAACTCTGTAAACTGCAAAAGGGAAATACTTCTTTGCTCAGATAAGTCAGGAACCCAATTAAAATGCTTAGAATCCATCTTTTTCTAAAAACAGTCACCTGAATTTGGACTTTTAAAACAGAAGATATAATCTCTTTGTCAAGAAGGAATGACAGCTAGTCCACTGAACCTAAAGTATTTTCTCATCTATTTATTTGACTTTAAGGTTACCAATAAAATGAAATGAAATGAAATAAACCTTGTTTTTTTATAGGAAAGGAGAACTATTCAAAAGCACTACAATTTGAAATAGATTAACAACATTTGGGTCATTTTGAACCTCCTGGGTTGGAAATTGTTAGCTTTGTATGCAGAAATGCACCATGAGTGTATATTATCTACTATCTGTTGTTCGGGTTAAATAAATCTACTTTCACGGTGTACAGTAATACACCTTGCTAAGTCACACCACTCAAAAATACACTTTGTGGAAGCAAGATACTTCATCTCAGGAAAGCCTCAAGGCCAGTCTGAACATAAGTTACGCTAGTAGTTTCTCATTTATTGGGGCAGCATTAACCATCTTGGCTGAGTAATCACACTAGCGAGCTAATTTTAATGTTAGAGACTATTGCTTGAAATGATAATACAAACTATAAAGTTTGGGACAAGGATTGTTTCCAAGGCTTTTCAAAGTTGCAGTAAGGGAACGAATACCTCCTGTTTGAATTTAAACACCAAAGTGTAGTGTGTTTCTCTATCAGGTCAAAGTGACAGTGATAAGGCTTGGTGTCTCTTGACCTCCAGATATACAGTATTTTCCCAGACGAGATTTTTCAGGGTCATTCTAATACAGTAAGTCATGAACTGTCCATAAAACCAATTTATTACAGGACTTAAAAAGAGACAAACAGTACAAAATTTAGATTGGATGCTTAAGCAAAACACTAAGCATACCAAAAGCACATCAAACAGCACAAATTCTGTATAATCAAGGAAATATAAAAGGTGCCATTTTCTGATTGGTTGCACAATCCAGCTATTGGAATTCATTACATATCTCTATTCAATTTCTAATCAAGAATTTGATTATTTTGGTCTGCTTCACAATCAGATAAGACAATCATCAATATTTCATTAATCCTCATAATCCTTCTCTAATGTTTTCATATTGTAATATGTAGTCTATACAGAAAGATTCTTAGGGACCATGTTTTAATTAAAATTAAATTAAAATTAAATGTATTTGATTTATAAACCTCCCCCTCTCCCCAAAGGGACTCGGGGCGGTGTACAGGAAAAATTTAAAAACCATATAAAACATACAATATATACAAAGTTAAAAATGAATTAAATTAAACCTGTACTAAAATTTAAAAACATTTAAAATGTAATCTCTATTTCTTTACTGTCAATTATGAATTGTCAATTAAGAACCAGAAAATGCATCATCATCATCATCATCATCATCATCATCATCATCATCATCATCATCATCATCGATCAGTATTACTGTAGGTAAATTTGGAACCATTGCATGCTGAAGGCTTCCTGAACTTTGTGGATGAATTCTTCTGCCTCCATCTTAGATGGAGAATAACAATAAACAACAAACAAGGATGCTTGGCTGTATAATCTGAAAATAATGTGTTGCTGTAGAAGTTTGTCTTCCAGAAGAAAGCTGATTGGGTCAAATTATTTCCTTATGTAAAATAAATATTAAATTAAATTATAATCCTGCTTTAGGCATAAAACCATCCAAATGGCCTTGGACTTATCTCTCTCTCCCTCATCCGTAGGACGGAAATAATAGCAAACAAGTTCTGAAATGTTACCAAGAAACTACAGAAACTTGTCCAGGCAGACACCAGGAGTCAACACTAATATGAACACACACAGACACACACACACAAACTAAGAAGACATCATTCAATTTTAGAGTTAATAAATTTTAATCTAGATTAAGCTGAGTATCCATAAACTATTAATAACATTCTGAAATTAAATTCTTGAGATAATTATCTTGAAAGTGTACTAAACATATTTTGGGATCTTGCAACATAATTGTGGTACAGAAGTAGTTAGAATGCAGTATTGCAGATTAATTCTGCCAACTGCCGGCAGTTAGATTCTCACTGGCTCAAGGTGACTCAGCCTTCCATCCTTTCAAGGTTGGTAAAATTAAGATCCAGATTGTTAGATCAATATGCTGACTCTCTAAACCTGCTTAGAGAGGGCTTTAAAGCACTGTAAAGCGGTATATAAAACTAATTGCTATTGCTAATGTTAAGTATGGCCTGGAAAAGAGAAATTTGGTACAACATTTAATAGTATAAGTAGACCTCACCTTATAATTTAATGACCAATCAAACTTATAACAGTCTTGGGGAAAGTGATTTATGACTTGACACTTGGCAAACAGTTCACATTTACATCAGTTGCAACATTTTACAGTCATGTGATTGCGATTTGTGACCTTCATAGTCAGCTTGCAATGGACCAGCAAAGTCAATTGGAGAAGCTGAATTTGTTAACAGTCATGTGATTCACTTAACAACCGCAGTAAAAATAGTCATAAAACTTGAGTCTGGCCACATGACAACTTGCTTTACAATTGCACCAACTTGTAATGGAAATTCTACTCTAAATTGTGGTTTAGAGTAGGACTACCTATAAATGAAAAAGTTGACCATTTATTTTGACGGAAGGCAATTCCAATTCAATTATGATATATGTTCTATATTGCATATATGATGTACTAGTACATAGAAACTGAGTTTGTGAACGTCTGCTGAGTTTCCTTAAGACTTTCTGCAGTTAACTATTATAGAACTCTAGAACATTTGTTTTGCTTTAATAAATGTTTCTACAAGAAATTGTCAAATTTTAAATTCATAATGTGGTGGGCTAATGAGTATTGGCTGAAGTAGGAAAATGACTGACATTTTAAATTATGATAATATATCCAAGAGTACATATTTAATTTTATCCATTTGCCTAAAACTGATTTTACATTTTTCATAAGTGGATGATCATTTCTCAGCACTCATTCTCCAAGTAATTTTCCTACTAGTACCCCAATATATTTGAGAGAAAAAAGTTGAATTGCCTTCCTGAAAGCTTCAGAACAAAATGTAATGTATGATTAGTATATGATTGGGATGGAATCAAAGTTGGTTTGCAAAGATAAAAGTGATAGAGAGGTACAGGAAATGGGACTGATGTAACATACATTTGAGAGCCATTTTGGTGTTGTGATTAAAGCACCAGGCTAGAAACAAAGAGACCATGAATTCCAGTCCCGCTTTAAACCTGAGTTAGATTTCTACATTACTGTATGTCAAGAAGCATATACCTCTATCATTCAGAGATGGTTGCATAGCTGTTGCACTTATACTTCTATGAAATGCTATGATTGGTATAAAAGGATGTACCCTGAACTCTTTTCAAACTTATTATTGTAGGCTTGATGATACCGAGAAGTGATCTTATTCTCCTAAGGTGAAGGTGAAGATCTTGTGGGACTTTCGAATACAGACAGATTGTCATTTGGAACACAACACATCAGATATCACAGTTGTTGAAAACTGAAGTGTACAATTTATCAATATCGCTGTACCAGAAGACACAGAGTCAAAGAAAAAGAACTGGGAAAAATCACGAAATATCATGACCTTGTCATCAAAACTATGCAATTATGGATGAAACATGTAACAGTGATGCCTATTGTCATGGGGGCACTTGGTACCATGTCCAAAAAATTTATGAAAAAACATCAAGAAATTGCAGCTTCCTGCAATAACACCAGGAGAACTGAAAAAACTGAGCTACTCGGAACATTGTGCATCTTAAGAAGGTACTTAATACCTTCTAGGTTGATACCTAGGATGCTGGCAGCAACTCGTATCAACTGTCAGCACCAGTCAATAATATTTGTAATATATTTTAAAATGTTCAGTTGACTGAGTTCATGTTTAATGAATAAAAGTTTTTAACAACAACAAGGAGGGGGAGTAAAGAAGATAATAAGGATAAATAATAATACTACATCCATACTACATGGGTAAATATAACGACTTAGAAAGCACTGTGAGAATTAGGCATTCAGCAGAGTAATGGCACAAAATTGGTATATTGTTGTGTATGTCACCAGGGAAATTGTCTAGCATGAATAAAAGTAATTCAGATCTGTGTTGGAAATATGAACAGTAACAGTAACAAGCTTAGTAGACATATAAAAAGTCAGACATTTAAATATTCAAATACATACACTAATACATAAGATTTTAAAGACTGATTTGCAATTGAAACCAGAGGCTTTTCTTTTGGGGCCAATGGACAAATATTTGGAATATAATTTTGGAACTTTCACTTTTATACATAATTGCAGTAAGATTATTATATGCATAAGGGTGAAAAGATGAAATGCAAACCTCATTGTAGGAATGAAGGATGAAGATGATAGAATTTAAAGAGATGGCCAAATTGATTTTTTTTTAATTTGGGAAAAGGTATTATCTATGTTTATTGATGAATGGAAACTATTTACAGACTTTATGTGTGAAACAAGAAAAAAAAACCTTATGATTTATGGTTTTGCTTAGAAAAATAATAATTATAAAACAGAAGAGAGTTATGCTATAATCACAGTATAAGAAGTAAATTTATACTTGTACTTATGACTGCTGTAAGGAAAACCAGAAACTATTTTTTATATTTTCTCCCCCACCTCCTTGCACTTTTGGTTTTGTCTTTCATTTTTCTCTCTCTTATTTTTATTCTGTATTAATTTCTGTGAGTTTTTAATCTTTTTCCAATTAAAAAAAAAAAGTCATACAGAAACTGAGAGGTAGAAAAGGCACAATTGGTTGTTTATTTATTATCAAACATGCTACTTTGCCATGGTGGCACAGTGGTTAGAATGCAATATTGTAGGCTAATTCTACTGATTGCCGGGAGTTCAATCCTGACCGAGTCAAGGTTGACTCAGCCTTCCATCCTTCTGAGATCAGTAAAATGAGAACCCAGATTGTCGGAGCCAATATGTTGACTCTGTAAACCACTGAGAGAGGGTTGTAAAGCACTTTGAAGTGGTATATCAGTCTAAGTGGTATTGCTAATTCCTGAAAGAAAGAAATATTGCTTTTCCTGAGTTAGGAATAAAAATCAAAATGTCATTCATAATAATAATAATAATAATAATAATAATAATAATAATAATAATAATAATAATAATAATAATAATAATAACAATAACAACAACAACAACAACAACAACAACAGCAACAACAACAACAACAACAACAATAATAATCTTTATTGTCATTGTAATAAAATTACAATGAAATTGGTTTGAGCGTTGTGCTAACATTTGCATCAGGTGGAATATAGACAGCGGTGACAACTATAACAGAAATCTCTCTAGGTAAATAAAATGCCCGACAAATGACAGTTGAGAATTCCACATCTGCAGAACAGTGTGTATAAGCAACTCTACTGTTAGTACACCAGTTATTATATGTGTAAATACACAGTCCTCCACGTTTGCTTTTACCAGAGTTGTTGTTTCTGTCAAAGCGGTGTGTGGTGCGGTTAGTTAGCTCCACAGACGCATCCAGTACAAGTGGGTGAAGCCAGGTCTCTATGATGATCATCACACAGCAGTCACAAATGAGCTTATTTGCTGCCATCTATAGCTCTAGTTCATCAGTTTTGTGGACAAAGGATCTAGAATTGGTTAAGAAATGCTTGGTAATGCTGGTCTGTGAGGCTGCTTCCGTAATCGAACTAGCAAACCTGCTCTGCATCCCCTCTTCTGCTTCGGCTCTCTTCGCTGCCTCCGAGGCCAAACAATGATGCATGGAGAGCTTGGCAGTCTTACTATGTCACTCGGTATATTATGAGACTGCTGGAAGTCGCTGGTAATATCGAGTCGACTAAAGGGATCAATCTTATATTCTGTGCAAATATTGCAAGTGTTATTGCCTTGTCGTGCAGTATGACTTCAGATTATCTTTGGTAGTGATTCACTGACAGCTGTAGAGAGGAGAGGATAAAGAGAACTCATGATTGTTCTCAACACAATAATATGAAACTCTGAATATTCATTCTCAGTAGGGTTGGTGAACGTTTGTAGGAATGTTTACGGCTAAAATAAATTCTTCCTAAAACCCTAATCTTCAAAGTAATTTTAAAAGTAAATGTCATCCCACTCTATTTCTAAGAGAGAAAAACTGCAGGGAATCTTAGTGTGTTGTCGTAATGAGCATCATTGAATGCTCAGTCGAATGTGTGTGAATTTACCATCTGCTGATTCAGCATGAAAACTCATTTGTTGGTTGCAATGTAATTAGAAATAAAATAATTGATTCTCTATGCAGGAACTGATGTAAACATCTCAAGATTATGTCTTAATAATATCTGCAGGAATCCTAGAACTCTACATCATTCCTAATCTTAGGAATGCCAAGAAATCTTAAAGTTTATCAAGTTCCTGAACCTCAACCTACCAGACGATTGTGAAATAATAATTTTAAATGAGGTGTAACTACATCTTTAAGTATTTATAGGACTCAATATTACAACTATTTGTGGTTACTTGTTATTTTTCTTCTAGGTTTTTATAATTATAGCATTTGCTCATTCGGCTATTAAATTAATCTAATTAATTAATCAACTGGCTCTGTGTTCAATTTGACCAAGAAAATAATAGATCTTTCTAAAATCATTTAAAGCAGAGCTATAAAAACTGGGCATTAAAAAGTTTCTAAAATGTATTGTTGAAGAAGTGAACAAACTCCAGTGCTATTTTGGAGATTATTTTTGCTTTTTGTTAAGTTTGCCCTCTGATTTTTTTTCCCCCTCAAGGATCTGGCTAATAGTTTTCTCTCAATAGGAACATTGAATTTCAAATGTTTATATTTGAGTTATTTCTTATTCAACTTTGCTTGCAAAACAAATTGCATTCATGAGTAGAAATGGAATAGTTAATGTCTTTAATTATATTTTGTCTTATTGATTCAGTTTTTTGGGGGGAGTTTCTTGTAGTGTTTGTACAAAAAACTGCTCCAAAAAGGGGTAACACAAAGAGTTGGCAGACAATCAGGTCAGGAATTTTCTTCATTAAAAATAAATTTCTCTTTTATATTACCGTGTTTCACCAAAAATAAGACAGAGTCTTATTTTCTTTTGACCCCCCAAATAAGCACTTGGCCTTATTTTGGGGGAGGTTTTATTATTTTTGAGGTGCAGGAGGTGGCGAGCATTGTCACCTCATGGCTGCTGCTGTGTTGCAATATTTTTACGGAGAGCTTATTTTTGGGGGAGGGCTTATCTTAGCGCATGCGCTTCAAAGCCTGATTGGGCTTATTATCCGGGGAGGTCTTTTTTTCAGGGAAACAGGGTACATGCAGTATGCAATTCACTAAGAAAAAAATACCACTTAATATTTAGAGGCATTCCAAATGCATGATGCAATCTTGTACATTGAACAAATGAAATAAAAGGATGTGACTGAAAACTGAAATGGAATACAATAATTGCTTTTAAAAAAGTAAAGGACAACTCATGACTTATCAACATTGCAAACTCAAATATAGGAATATACACCATTTCAATGTGCCTCACATAGTGCAACAAACATTTATCCTTCTCCCCTCTCCAACCAGCATATAGTCTTCCCCTTAAATCAGGGATTGTCAAATTGTGGATCAAAATTCCGTGTAATATTGCAAACAAATCCGAACAGGGTTTCTATGAACTTGCAATGAGCTTGTCTAAGGGCAATATAAAGCAAGATATGATCTGAAAGGACTCCAGGTTTATGTTCACAAGGACTGTCATGGTCTCTTTCTTTAATGTCATGGTAAAGGCCCTATAGCTGGAGACACATTGATTAATTGATTATGTGCCATCAAGTCAATGTCAATTCTTGGCAGCCACGTAAATTTTCTCCATAACAATCTAACTTGCTCTTTCAGATTTTTTAATGGTGCTCTCACCACCACTGTAGTTGAGTCCATCCAACTTGCAATTGGCCATCCACTTCTTCTCTTTCTTCTATCATTTCACAGCATTTCATATTGTTTTCCACAAGGTTAGAACTTTTGATATTGTGTCTAAAGTAGGATAATTTGTGCCTGGTCATTTGTGCATTGAGTGAGTACTCTGCACTGATTTGTTCAATGACCCTTTGATACAATAGAACCATGGTGGTGCAGTGGTTAGAATGCAGTATTGCAGGAAAACTCTACCCACTGCCAGCAGTTCTATCCTGACTGGCTCGTCCATCTTTCCAAGGTCGGTAAAATGAGGACCCAGATTGTTGGGGGGCCATATGCTAACTAGGGAAATTGCTAATACAGGGCTGTCAAACATTATGAAGTGTGCCATCATTTTGCTAAACACTTAATTCCCACAGCAGTCTCATTTCTCATTTTTTCTCATCTTCTAATCTTTCCTTCTTCTAGGTGTTGGCTACTATCTTTAAAGTGCTCCATGGCTTAGGACCTGGGTACCTACAAGATTGCCTTCTGCCACCAAGAGCCTCCCATCGGCCAGTATGCTCCCATAGAGAGGGTCTCCTCATGGTGCCATCGGCCAAACAATGTCGACTGGTGACACCCAGGGGGAGAGCCTTCTCTGTGGGAGCACCTGTCCTCCAGAACGAATTGCCCCCGGAGTTATGAATTATCCCTGACCTACATACCTTCCGCCGTGCTCTTAAAACTTTTCTTTTTCAACAAGCCGGACTGGCATAAATATGAATTTTATTAATTTTAATTGGGTTTGTTTGGTTTTTAACTTATTATGGGCCAAATTATTTAATATGTTTTAAAATTGTTTTAACTTTTGAATATCCATGTTTTATTTTGGCTGTACACCGCCTTGAGTCTTTTGGAAGTAGGGCGGTATAAAAATAAAACTAAACTAAACTAAACTAAACTAAACTAAACTAAACTAAACTAAACTAAACTAAACTAAACTAAACTAAACTAAACTAAACTAAACTAAACTAAACTAAACTAAACTAAACTATTGGTTTCTTACGATTTATCAATTGTTGTTTGTGACTTATGATAAATGATTGTAACTATGATTTTTGACTTATGACCTATTACTTGCTCTTTATATGTACACTGTGAGCACATGCACCAGAGACAAATTCCTTGTGTGTCCGATCACACTTGGCCAATAAAATTTCTATTAATTATTATAATTCTAAGTGCTGTTGCTATTGCTGTTATTGGCTATCGATGGTATTTAGAGTAATTATCCAACACCAAACTTAAAAAGCATCAATACTCCTCCTATTCTGTTTCTTCGAAGTCCAACTTTTACTTCCATAGTGATACAGAGAATGCCGTCCTGTTCAGAATTATGATTTTTGTATTGGAGGTATAGGCCCATCACAGCACATCTTTTCCAAGGTCTTTATGACTGCTCTACCAAATGCTAGTCTGTGAACAGGAAGGCCCAAAGACACAAGGTCATAATTATCTGCTTATATTTACCAGACGGGGATAACTGTGTGGAGACTGCAAAGAAAAGAACTGGCATCAGCAAATTATCTTGACAGTAGAGCCAAAGGAGACTGCCCAAGCAGAAAGGAGAGCCAGGTACAATACTGATCCAAAGACATATACTTTACTCCTCACCCTGCTTGATTTTATTGGCTGGGATTCTAAAATAGTGTCCTGGGTTTCTGGTATCCCCTGAAAGCCTAGTTTTCAGGGGATATCAAACATCTACCATTTGAGAGAAAGAATAAGCCTATGCTTACAATCATTCCTATTTTTCTGAACTGCATCTTCTAAGTTTCATTTCAAAAGCCTTTGGAATGGTGAGTCCTGCTCCCTTGTCCCATCCATGTATCCCTGCATGGAGTGTGCTATAGAACCCCAAATGAAATGGTTGCAAAGCAATGCCACAGAGAACGGTGGGGTATAAATAATGTAGCATTGTTTATGCTTAGGGAAAACCTGTTGAGTTTACCTCCTGCATCAGAAATAAGTCTGCTACCTCCCCCCCCCCATGTATCTCCCCTGACATCCAGTTCACAATCAGTCATCAAAAATATTCAAGGAGGTCTTCTAGTCCAACCCCCTGCCTAGGCAGGAAGCCCTATACTGTTTCAGACAAATGGCTATCTAACATCTTCTTAAAGACTTCCAGTGTTGGGGCATTCACAACTTCTGGAGGCAAGCTGTTCCATTGATTAATTGTTCTAACTGTCAGGAAATTTCCCCCCAGTTCTAAGTTGCTTCTCTCCTTGATTAGTTTCCACCCATTGCTTCTTGTTCTACCCTCTGGTGGTCTGGAGAATAGTTTGACTCCCTCTTCTTTGTGGCAACCCCTGACATATTGGAACACTGCTATCATGTCTCCCCTAGTCCTTTTTATTAAACTAGACATACCCATTCTAATTAAAGTACCACATCTGAGCTGTAAGAATCTGGATAATAGCACTATATTAGGCGTGTCAAACTCATGTCATCAAGGTGTTGTCACGTGACATATCCGAACTCCCTCCTTCACTAAATTGGGTAGGGGTGGGGTCTGCATGTGGCGCATCCGGTCCGTGGGTCACGAGTTTGATATCCCTACACTAGATGATACCAAAGAAAGAGATTTACTGACCCTTTTTTGTTACCATATAGCAGTGATGGCTAATCTTTTCGGCAAAGAGTGCCAAAATCTTGCATGCGCACCCATAATGCAATGTGCATGCAACTCCCCTTTGCGGGCCGCATCGCCTGTGCATGTGAATGTGACATCCCTGTGTGAACCCCATCCCCGTGCATGCGTGCACATCTCCCACATGCATGCCCCCCCTGCGCATGTGCAGCAGAGACCCAAAAACCAGCTGGCTGGCAGGAGGTGTGTGCGCATACATGGTGCAGCTGAGTTGGCTTGCATACCTGCAGAAAGGGCTCTGCATGCCGCCTGTGGCACGCGTCCCATAGGTTTGCTACATAGTCTTTACTTTACTTTGCAGTCCAGATCTGGCAGTGCTGATTTTAATTAACCAACTATTTGGGAACATTTGCCAAATTTGCCATTTTTAAAGAAGACTCTAACTGGCTGCAGGTCCCAGATAACTGAAGTGCTAATTTGTTCCCATGATTGCTATAGCAATCAAGAAAGGTTTATGGTTGTTAGCTATTTGTCCTTACCTGGTATAGAATGCTGCCAGGAGAAAGGCAAGCACTGAGACTGGTAAGCAGACATATCTAGTGCTAATCAATAACAAATGGCTGCATCCAGAAACAATTCAGAGTTCAAAGCAAAAAAAAAAAAAAACTCTTCAGCATCCTATGAGAACTGATATTTGACAGATTGTTTCTATCTATATTCTTGATGGAGCAGAACAGTGGAGATCTCTTTATGAGAGGCAGCTAAGAGATAAGTCCTGCCATAATATTCTGGGGAAAGTAGCATACATTCCCTCCTTCTTTGTCCCTTCTCATGAATACACATGGACAAAGGTTTATCTGTATCAGACATTTGCAGGATTCAAAATTAGAGCACCCTATTCACCTGGGACGCTTTAATTTGGATATCTGTATCAAGCAGAAGGTTGACAGGATGGCCTATATGACCCCTTCCAACCTATTCTAATATAATATTTTTCTCTAGCCAAGGATTCAACTCAAAGTGATACATCAATTGGTTGAATCAATTGTATATCAGCTTTTGTGGAGGGCTGAGTTACAGCAGGCCCTATTGGTAGCCAAACTAACAGTGCCTTCTAAAATTAGGAAATGTGTCTTATTGTAGGCTTATAATCTTTCTTGTTGTCAGCTTTAAATTTGATGGTAATTTCAGCTTCATAGCTATCGACCCAAAAGGCACAGGCCTTTCAGTATTGATTATTAATTTGGCAGTGTATTCGAAGCTTCTGTCCCTTCTTCTTTTCTAGAGGTTCATTGCCATCAGGATCTTTGCTTCCTTGGTTTCTTTCATTTTGAAGTGGCTCAGTATAATCATGCTCCTTTGGGTGAATAAAAAGCTGGTATGTAATTTATCCTACCTTTATTCTCAAAGCTTTCACTAAAATGCTGGGTGATATTGTCTCTATCACCCTTCTGTTTATAGTGAACCATTCATGAATATCAAAGTACAGCTTGTCCTGTCTATCATCTTGATATGCAAGCATATGTTCATTGGCCGTTGACCAAAATAAAGCTCTGCCTCCCCTCTCTGTCTAATGTGCAAGCACAGTAAGCCTTACATCTTGAAAAAAAACCTTTCTACCAAAACTTTGTTAACTTTTTCATCCCAGGCTGTGCTGATTTAGTCCATAAATGCTGTTTTGCAATTTGCAGATCAAATCTACCCAATCTATTGATTTTGGAGTTTGTTCCATATATTGTTCACTATTATCTTGATACAGGAAGACTTGTTTTCACAAGTCTTGATTTACCTGCATTTCTTTACTTGCATAAAAAGGGTCCTTTTTGCGTGTCCTACTTAAATATTGGGTTGAATATATTTTCATAATGCTTTCCAAGCAGGATTTCTGTGAATAGGTAAAGGTTCTTCTCACACATGCATTTTAGTCATTCCTGACTCTAGGGGCAGTACTTATCTCCATTTCAAAGCCGAAGAGCCAGTGCTGTCCAAAGACATCTCCATGGTCATGTGGCCGGCATGACTAAACACCAAAGGCACACGGAACTCTGTCACCTTCCCACCAATGGTGGTTCCTATTTTTCTACTTGCATTTTTACATGCTTTCAAACTGCTAGTTTGGCAGAAGCTGGGACAAGTAACAGGAGCTTACTCCATTCTATGGCGCTAGGGATTCGAACCACTGAATGCTGACCTTTCTGATCAACAAGCTCAGCATCTTAGCCACTGAGCCACCACACCCCTTATTTTCTGTGAATATCCATTGGCAACTGTTCTGGCTTTATAGCATTAACTTTATTAATTGTACTTAACTTTCAACTTATATCCATTTATATCCAATTGCCTTTCAGTCTTGTGGCAATCAGATGAATGTCAGTTTTGATTTCCCTGAACCAATTCCATGACATCTTGTGACGTTTTCCCCCCTTCTGATGGCCTTATTTATAGGTTCAGTCTCTGGCCAAGCATTGCATCCACACACTTTGCAGTTGTCACCATATTTTGGAGTTTTCTAGATGGTATAACCTTCATTGTCTGATTTGATTAGGTTTTACAGTATATCCAGCTGTTGGCTGAGTATGCTACTTGGTTGCCATTTGGTCTGATGCTTTGGGCATGTCTCCTGCTTTCACTATGCCTGCTTGGTTGACCTAATCCCAGCCTTTCTGTGGACTGATTGTTCTATGGTGAAGTACGCTTCCTACTTCACAGTTCACTTAATCCATGATTCCCAGTTGCAGGGTCTCATTGAAGAATACATTTCTGTACATGGCCATTTTGTCTATCTTAGGGTTAAGGAATTGTTACTGTATCCCACAGCCTACCATGGTGCTCTCAGTGGCTTTGTTATTTAGCTTTGAACATGTGCCACTGGAGATGTAAATGTAGATTTAGCAGCTAATTATTCTCACAGGTGACCCATGCTTGACTTTGTGCAATCTCTTGAGATGCAATATCTTTTTTTGTAACATTCAGAAGTAGTTCTATAGGTAGTTAATTGCCATCACTGCTGCTCTCTAGAATTTTTGGAGTAGGGTAGCATATACAGTATCAGCATCTTCTCACAACCATTGGTGTGTTTGTCTCTGTTTTGTTGGGGTTTGTTAGGGGTAAAAAACACCCCCGTTGGAAAATAAAAGCAGAATAGTGCAATATACCGGACAGCAAAGAGATACGTTGCTATAAGCACACAAAAACTAACTAACACTGATAGTAGAAAAAATAAATAGTCTTTACTTTTGCAGTAACTAAAATACTACTTCCCAACAGTGATATTAACTCCTCCAACATTAAACAGTCCTCCACCAAAACCATAGTTATCTTACAGTCAAAACAAAGAATGATACTTCTTTCGTATTCAGCTCCTCCTCAGTGGCAATCAGGAAGCAAAGGAAAGCAAAAGGGAATGAACTGTGTTCCCAGCTTTCTTTTTATGATTGAGCTGGGAAGTACAGCCAATCAGATTCCACATAGTCCTTAAAGTTACATATACTCTTTAAGAATCCTGGCTTATATATATTGTCAACCCAACATCAGGATGATAATCCTAACAGGGTTCTCAATGCCCTGTTGTTCCAAGTATGCTTTTCTCAATTCACATGATTTTCTGTATTGGAATTTGTTGTTCCATGCTGTCATTTACCTTTTGAGTTTTTCCAGAGTTTTGTTTTTATAGTTCTTGAGTTATATCCTGGCATATCGGGAGAAGCTATTGATAAAGCTGATGAAAATTATGTTCTTTTTTTATATCAATTCCTGAGGTTGACTTGCTTGGTTATGCTTGAGCTTACAACTTGTCTTTGCTTCACAGCAGCACACACTACAACCTTTGTATATCATCGTGTTGCCATAGGGGACATGTTCACTTTTTATCCAGCCTCAGAAATAATGTACAACATTCCTCTGTACAACATGTGGTACCTTTCTGCTCAATGGGTAGACAGTCATTCTGTTTCTTTGCTTCTGAAGAGTGTGGACAGGTTGTCTTCTGCAACAACTTAAGACTGAATCTTTGGCCACACAGAAATGCACAGTGCAGCTCTTCTTGGTCAAATAATAATAATAATAATAATAATAATAATAATAATAATAATAATAATAATAATAATAATAATAATAATAATAATAATAATAATAATAATAATAATAATAATAATAATAATAATAATAATAATTTTATTTATAACCCGCTCTCTCTCCCCGAAGGGACTCGAGGCGGGGCACAGGGAATTAAAAACAGTAGAAAAAATACAAAATTTAAAACAATAAACATACATAAATACTGACTAAAAGGCATATTAAACAGAGAACCCTGCGCTAAAATTCCCAAATTCCCAAATGCTTCACAACAAGCAGTCTTCCATATATTCTTGACACATGCAGGGATTGTGTGTTTCACAATTAAGAAAGCATGAAAGTCTATCAGTTTGAAAACATTGAGACACCATTCCCACCCCTGGCATTCCTTTTAACATGACTCAGGAATGACCACAACAAGCTGATGGCTTCACACAAGTGTGGCAACTGACTACAGGTGCTTTAGGAGGGATGAGGCAGTTGTGGTGCTCCCATTAAGCATGGAGGTAAGTCTTGTTTCATTTTTTTCAATGGAAAGACTTCTTTCTTGCTGGATCTAGCCTCAGCCTGCTTCAATGGTAGGTAGTGACTGAGATTCAGAGTTCACTATAAGGTCATGGGAATAACAATAGCAATAACACTTAGACTTATATACCACTTTACAGTGCTTTACAGCCCTCTCTAAGCAGTGTACAGAGTCAGCATATTGCCCCCAACAATCTGGGTCCTCATTTTACTCACCTCAGAAGAATGGGAGGCTGAGTCAATCTTGAACCTGATGAGCTTTGAACTGCCAAATTGCAGGCAGCAGGCATTCAATAGAAAAAGCCTGCAATACTGCATTCTAACCACTGCACTACTGTGGCTCTGTTGGGGGCAGAATTCTGCTCATGCGCTCGTGTAGAATGATCTGCGGGGTTATGACCTCTGGGAATGGTCAATGGGCTCTCCTGGATTTGGGGCAAGGAGGCTGCCAGGTTGTGCAAGCAAAGCTTTGCAGCAGACAAGTCCATTGTCGTATAGTTGCTGTAGTAAAGATCTGGGCCATCTCCAGTCAGAGGATCCATCTCATCTAACTTTACCTGACTTTCTTTTCCTCCTGTAACTGTACTCACCCATCCACTTGTTTTTCATGACTGCTAGAACAACCTGCCATTCCTGTCTCTCGTCTCAGGCATTTTAAAAGGATGCTGGTAAAAAAAAAAAAGCACAGCAGCAAAGCAGCTTTATGCCTCTTGCTTTTGCTCCCCCGTGCTTCCGAATGGCTTTTCAGCTCTCAGCATTAAATTAGCGTGAACCAGCATTTCTTGAGATCTTTACAACCTCATTCCACACAGCTTCCATCACAGACATGATTTACTGTTTAAATTAGCCTACTCACATAATCTGTGTAGGAAAGTCTACATTCCTTTGACCATTTGTTTTCATCTTCATTAATTAACTGGCTCTTTTCCATGGACAAACTGAGTCTAGCTGTAGGTTTCCTGTGCCTTTTGTCCTAAGCTCTGGCTTTGAAGGCACAAACCATAGGCACAGCAAAGAGCAAAGAATGGCACGCAGCCTAATGATTAATACATACAAAGCTGGATTGCTGGCAATTCTCCATAGCACATTGTCCAGGCAAGCTGGCCATCTGATTGTCCAAGCAAAGTCCAGAGTGAGTTCTGGAAGGGGTCCAGGTTTGGGTGCACAAGTCTTATGATGTGCCCACCCTCAGTTGGGTCACACACAGCCAGATTCTACCTATCCAAGCTGGTAACAAGGTCAGTTGCTGGTATATCGTGGACGGGAAAAAAAATTAGGAAGGCTTTCTTAACAGCATAAGGCAGATTTCAAGAATGGCACAAAATAATTATGAGCGGTAATCTTGCGTGTGCTTGTTTCCAACAATTTTGGGTTTGTTTCCAATGAAAGTGTTTTATTTTACAAGGTTGCAACGTTTTATTGTTTTAGATTATTATTGCCATTGTTATTTGGATTTAAAACATAGCTGACCACTCCAATGGACTCTCAGCAGCTTACAAAATACAGTACTAAATCAAAACAATTAAAAACATAAATAAAACAGCTCAGATTAAAAGCTACCATTAAAACAAAGCTTTTTAATAATTACCATCAAAATGTACACACAACCCAAACAGCCCTGGTGGGGGAACAAAGCCATATCTTGCTTTTTGGATCCCCAGGAGAGAGGCACCATCCATATTTGAGGGGGGAACTGTTCCAAAGGTGGAGACTGCAACAGAGAAGGCGCACTTCCTTAATCCCATAAAATGATAACATTTAATAGAAGAAAACTGAAGTTCTCCCTCTCTGCTGGAATGTACCTGGCTGGCAGAAATAATTTGAGGCCGGTGCTAACCACTTTCTATGCATGAGGGGCTTTAAAAGTAGCAACCAGCACCTTGAATTAGCACCTGGAAGCCAACTAGCAGCCGGTCTAACTTGCATAAAAAGTGCTCGCACATGAGAAGTGCCTATTACTGCTCATACCGTTGAAGTTTCCAGATGGTTCAATGCTCCAGCTTGCACACTGCAATACTCCAATCATGAGGCCACCAGGATGTGAGTGACTATCTGCAGGGCTTCCTGTTTGAGGAGCAGGTGCAACTAACTAGCAGGTGACTATCTGCAGGGCTCCCCTTGAGGTGCACCCGGAGGCTCCAGCTAGTGCAGAACGCGGCCGCGTGGGGGATTCTGGGAGTTTCTCGTTACTCCCACGTAACACCTCTCCTGCGCGAGCTGCACTGGCTGCCTGTGGCCTTCTGGGTGCGCTTCAAGGTGTTAGTTACCATCTTTAAAGCGCTCCATGGCACGGGTCCTGGTTACTTGAGAGACCGCCTCCTACCACATTCCTCCCTTCGACCTGTCCGCTCCCACAGAGTTGGCCTTCTCAGGGTACCATCAGCCGGTCAATGCCGACTGGCGACTCCCAGGGGACGAGCCTTCTCTGTGGTGGGTCCGACACTCTGGAATGACCTTCCCCCCGATATCCGTACCATCACGGACCTACACCTCTTCCGTCGTATGGTAAAAACACATTTCTTTCATCTAGCCGGCCTGACATAGATTAGGGAATTTTAATTCGGTATTTATTGGTTTTAATTATTTATTTAAATTTTAGCACAGATTTAATAATTTAATTGTTTTTTATATTTTGTATATTGTGGGTTTTTTATCTTTCTGTGCACCGCCCTGAGTCCCTTTTAGGTGAAATAGGGCGGTATATAAATCGAATAAAAACAAAAACAAAAACAAAAACTGGCACACAGGATGCCCTGTGCAAAAACTCTCCTGACTGCAGCTGCCACCTGCTCTTAGAGCAGTAGCTGTGAATACGGGTAAAGATAAAGGTTCCCCTCGCACATATGTGTTAGTTGTTCCTAACTCTAGGGGGCGGTGCTCATCTCTGTTTCAAAGCTGAAGAGCCACTGTTGTTTGAAGACGTCTATGGGGTCATGTCCCCGGCATGACAAAATCCCGAAGGTGCATGGGATGCTGTTATTCTATGAATTCTGTATTATGTTATTCTGTAAATACAGAAGGACTCCTAAATTGCACACCAGTCTTGAATGGGGAAGTGCAACCACAGACAAGACCAAGGATGGAAATGTCCCTGACTGCGGAGGTAGCTGGACCAAACAGCCACAGCCACTCAGTCTTATCAGGAAATCTGTTTCTCCTCATTCAGGCCCAAACAGTCTTGAGACACTGGCTCAATACCATGACAGCTTCATTTGTGCAACCCAGGATACACATGTAAAGCTGGATATCCTCAATGTATTGATTGTACAGAAGCCCCCAATGGACATATGATCTTTCCCAGCAGTTTCTGATTGCTCAGCCAACAATAGCCTGCCTACGTGAGCACCTGCCTCACAAATATTAGTGGTTTGTGTCTTACAAGCATAATCGGGTCCAGATCTTTTTTTAGCTAGGTAAGGCAGTTAAATGAATTGCACCTGATATTATGGCTTTTTTTGGCCATGATTGGTAAATGAGTCATTGCAGTTTTAAGTGCATGACATGGTTATTACGCAAATCCAATTTCTCCAATTGACTTTGCTTCTAGGAAGCCAACTGAGAAGATTGCAGATGGAGATCACATGACCGCAGGATGTATTTACCATTGTAAAATACATGGCAGTTGCCAAGTGCCCAAATTTTGATCATGTGATTTATGCATATTGTCAGAAGAATAATTTGGAGTTCCAACTCTAATGAAATCTGTGAGGAAAGCTGTGAGGAAAGGAGAAATATTTATTCCTAAAAGCAAAACAGTTTGTTTTTAACAGCAGGTTGCAGAGAAATGGAGTACAGCAGCAGATTTTTTTATAAGGGGGCTTGTCCGTGGTGTGGAAAATGTCTATGTGTTGATTCTAGGGTGGCACTTGAGGAGCGTGTGTGTGTGTGTGTGTGTGTTTGTGTGTGTGTGTGTAAATATGTAATCTTGTGAACATGCAGTTCCACTGGGAGATCTAACTTAATTAACTCTGTGTTTGTAGATCTTATCCTTTTGATATGTGGATTAGGTGTGCGTAACTTATTTGGCATTTGAGGAAGTTTGCTGATTTGATTAACCTGGAGACACTGATTCTCAGATCATTGTGGATCTTGTTAATATTTTAAGGGAAGATGGAAACAGCATAAAGAATAAAATATATTTGGATGTAAAACTTCTCACAGTATGCTACGACGGTTGTAAGTGCAAGAACTGATAATAATTCTTTATTTTTTCAGTATTGTAACTTTGAACAGTTGCTAAATGGTTGTAATATGTTGTTGTTAGTTGCGAAGTCATGTCCCACCCATCACGACCCCATGGACAATGTTCCTCGTCGTACCACCCCCCAAAGTCGTACCACCCCCCAAAGTCGTACCACCCCCCAAAGTCATTGCGAAGTCATGTAGTTGCGAAGTCATGTCCCGCCCATCACGACCCCATGGACAATGTTCCGTCGTACCACCCCCCAAAGTCCATTTAAGCTTACTCCTACTGCTGAGCACCAAATAATTGAGGCCCTTGAACTATGGTGCTGGAGAAAACTCCTGCGAGTCTTTGGACTGCAAGGCGATCAAACTGGAGGAGATCAACCCTGACTGCTCTTTAGAAGGCCAGATCCTGAAGATGGAACTCAAATACTTTAGCCACCTAATGAGAAGGAAGGACTCACTGGAGAAGAGCCTAATGCTGGAAACGATTGAGAGCAAAAGAAGAAGGGGAGGACATAGAATGAGGTGTTTGTAATATCTTCCTGGCTAATTCAATCTTGCAGGATTGTCACACTCCATATACCTATGATTAAACAAAGTCATCTATCAGGACTCCAGACAAACACACTTTCTGCAGCAATTTCTATCCTCTGTAATGAGGTTCCCACCTGAGATCTAGACTCTTGTTATTTATTTATTTTTTATATTGAAAAAGTTTTATTGAGTTTACATTTTTTGTGGGGTAGGGTAAGGGTTACATAGAAATTTTGAGAGTGGTCACGTCAAAGTCGTCGGCTCCTCCGGAACCTCAAATTACATTATTAAAAAGAAAAAAAAGAAACATTTCACATAACACTACAAGCTGGGAGCAAGTACATATTCCTAAATTATTCAGTTATATACTGTCAGTCAATTGCAAAAATCCAGATTACAAATATCATACAATATTACTCAAAAGAAAAACAAGGGCAAAGTTATTTTTTAGATCTAAGTCTCTTGGCAATTGTATCTTCCCCCTTCTCCCCCGGGCCCCCAGCGGGCGGGGCCATGGCTCCCCCTGCCCCCCCTGGATCTTCTCCCAGGACAGAGGAATGTTTTTTAAGAAAGGCTTCCGCCTCAGCAACTGTTTTAATCTTTACTCTACCTCCTTCCCAGAACACCAGCATCCCTTCGGGTATCACCCACTTGAACCAGATCCCATGATCAAACAATGTTTTAGACAAGAAGGAAAATTTCCTTCTGGCTTCTCTAATTTTTCTTGGAATCTGCTTCAAGATGGTAATCTCCTTTTGTTGGTAAATCATAGGACTCCCTCTTTGCGCCTTCAAGATTTCCTCTCTGGTTGACCTTCTAACAAATTTTACATGTATCTCTCTGGGTACTTCATTCATCCTAGCATATGCAGAATTTATTCTGTAGACTAGGTCAATGTCCCCTCTGATCTCATCTTTGGGTTTATGTAAATAGTCTGCAATAATTGTACTCATAAGATCAGGGAGACATTCACCATCCATCTCAGAAACATTCTGGAATCTCAAAAAATATGTCAACCTTTCCAAATCAATCCTAGTCACATGCGCATTTATTTCCACAACCTCATTAGAAACATTTTTAATCTCTCCCTTAGCCCCCTCCAGCCCCCCTTTCAATTCTTCATTCTTCTGTGTATTCTCAAGCACTTGTTTTCGAGTGTCCAATAGTTCCTTTTTAAAGTTAACATTTTCTGCCCTCTGAGCCTTAATTTCTGATACCAAATTTTGTATAACAGTTTCAAGGGCAGTCATTCTTTGTTCAAGGCTTGCGAGCGTTGCTTCTTGTGCCATGTTTAGCTGTTAATATCCGTGCCAGTAAAATGGCGTTTTTAGGGTGGGGCTGGTAAGGCAGATCAGGAGTCCAAAGTCCTCAAAGTTGTAAAGCTGCAAAATTCAGAAGCCAACAGAGAAACACTTTTCCAACTCCATAGGTATAATAACGAAGGCAATCCAGAAAGGAAAACACAAATCCAAAAAAAGAAAATTCTTCATCAATAATTAGAGGAAGTCCAAATCGCAAAGAGACACTGGTAATTTTCCATAGGTCATAGTCAGTCGGGGACAAAGAGAAGCCATTTTCCGCCCAAACTCAGAGCCCGAGGGAGAAAGCGGTTAAAAAGCAAAAAAGAAACTGTTTCAGCCAGACCTCGAGACATAATTGCAAACAAGCCGCAAAGTACTTTCCCTTGTTAGAGACCATCCAGATTTAAAGTTTCCGATTCCTCGCAACGAGGCATTTCCGAGTGCCGCTTTTAGTCCAAGGGGGGGTTTTTGGAAACAAACACCCCCCTCCAGTCCCTTTCAGCCCGGCTGACAGTACACAAAAAGAAAAGTTTTAAACGCTCACTCTCCGCTCGCAGCTGAGGTCCCGAAAAGCCTCCCGACTCTTCCAATCTTCTCTCTTCATAGAATTAAATGGTGCCGCCAACCTTTGGCGAAGGGAAGACCCCCCGCAGCATGTCCTCTTCCACCTAAGCCGAGGAGCAGGGTCGCTCTCCCTGCTGCCGCGGGGGGGGGCTTCCCTGTCGAGCCGGCTTTACGGGAGAAGCCCCAAACAAGGGGCTTCTCGCCCCCGTGGGGGGGCAGGAAAAGGATCAAAGCGGCGAGCGAACCCTAAGTTCGCCCGTCGCCGCCGGAGCCGGAACCGGAAGCCTAGACTCTTGTTATTTAGAAGAGCCACGAAAAGCTGGTTGTGCCATGGTGGCGCAGTGGTTAGAATGCAGTATTGCAGGCTACTTCTGCTGACTGTCAGATGCCAGCTGTTTGGCAGTTCAAATCCCACCAGGCTCAGGATTGACTCAGCCTTCCATACTTCCGAGGTGGATAAAATGAGGACCCACGTTGTTGGGGGCAATAGGCTGACTCTGTAAACCGCTGTAAAGTGGTATATAAGTCTAAGTGCTATTGCTACTGCTATTGTTCACCCAGGCCTTTGATGAGGGAGAGTTACTTCATTCTATCTGATTTGTTTTTCTTGCTATCTTTTATCTTTTTATCTCCTTTTTAATTGGCTTTATTGTAACTTCTTGGATTGTGAGTCATCCAAAGTCATTGAGAGTCAGGCTGCATACAAGTTGAATAGATAAATAAAATATTAAACAAGAGCGAAGGCAGCATCAAAACCACAAGAGAAGGTCAGTGGGCATGATCTCTCCCCTCCCATTAACACTTAGAAGTAGAAAATAAACAGTGCATCCCACTCCTCGCCCACACAGTTGTTTCAGAATGGATATCATGGTCCATGATATCAAAAGCTACTACAAAAGACAACTATTAATAGGAATGGCTAGATTTATTTTTTGCACCAGTCCTGACCCCATTATGATAACTAGTTGTATTTATTTATTTACCATATTTGTTTATTTATTGTTTCTAAATCAAATTTATATAACACCCCCCCCCCATCTCACAGGAAGTGACTCTGGGTGGTATATGATAACCAAATACAATTAAAACATATACTGTATCTAATAATAGTCATAAAAGTAAAAACAAGATTAAATATGAAAATTATGAAAATCAAAATTTCCACTGTCATCTTTCTTGGTGCTAACTGTGAATGTGATTTTCTCCCTCTCTCTCTTTGTTTTAGGCATAATTGTACTGATTATTCAGGTGACCATGTACAGGATTTCACACTAATGTGGTTTTTGGATTGTTTTGCTTATAGAAATCTCAAAGCTCCAGAAAGATAAAGCTACGAAGCTTTCATTTAGTAGAGCATCATAGATTAACAGGAACAATTATTGTAAGTTTGTTTGACCTCTTACTTTATTTATGCAGAGAACACCATTAGTGTGGTAATGCAGCCAAAAAAGAAACAGTCTGTAAAACAAGTAAAAAAATTCTTGCATTCTAAAGATGATTACTAGCATTTTACCATCATTATTATAATGCCATCAGTTTCAGTAGAAGCCATAAAATGTATTGCGTCCATCAAATATCATTCACTGGAGACTTATGAATCAAATAGAGGATCCTGAGATTCCTGCTTCTTCTTGCTTAATGACCCATGCCTTGTGTAGTTATGACCCATATTGCTTAGCAACAGCAATCCCAGTCCCCATTGCCATTGTAATCCGAGGATCACCTATAAAGATTTAGGAGTTTTGGGTAAGCCCTTTCTCTTCACCTATCTCTCTGATCCCATAAATACTAACCCAGTCACTGCTCATGTAATAAAGTACTAGAATAGATGGCCGTATTTGTTTCATTTTAGATCTGAAATCTTCACTCGAGTCCATTTTATAATATGAAGTATATACATCAAGAATACTAATAATTTCCAAAATTAGCAAACAATTTTTGAAGATCTTGATTAATGTCTGGGGATTCATTGTTCAGCCAATCCTAGCTGCTTTGACAGTTCCCATATGCTCACAACCCAAAGGGCCTCTACATAAAAAATGCTTGCAATCCATGTCTTCTGTTGGCTCTTTCCTTTTGTCTTTGGAAGGAAAGAGCCTCATGACTGGGTCATACAAATTCATTCATCATTTTAAAGGACCGTAACTCTACAAAGTTTAAAGGGATAGGGTTTTTTTTCCCTTGACCTGTTTAGTGCTTCAGAAATAATTCAGAAAAGGTGCCTCAAAATGCAAGCAAAAGGTAGGTCTTCATTCTTGAAATCTTTTCTCAAAGTTTCAAAGCTGCCCTCTGATTTCCCCCCTTAAAGTGAGGGTGCTTTAGGAAGTTATAGTATTTATTTATTTATATATATATCCTGCTTGTATTATTTTAATTATTTATTTATCCAATTTCTATAGCTGCCTGTCTCAATCCAATGGACTTTCTATCTATATAAATAAAAATGTAACAAGAGTTTGTTCAAAACCGCTAATCTCCGAAAGTACTGCACCGATTGCTTCCAAATTTTCACACAATGTTCCTTTCAAATATGGCACCAATGACATATATATAGGTTGAGTCGAAGGGCAGAGAGGGATGACGTTAAGTCTCCTCCCCTTAAAGGGACCTTGAACAGGAGCTGGGAAAAAATATTCTCTCTCATTAATAAGAGTCCTGTAAATTGGCTGATGTATCAGGGATACCGGATAGCTCAAGGCATAGAAAGGCTTGCCTCATATGCTGGAAAGCACCGGTTCAAATACAAGTAGAAGGAGTATGGCCAGCTGAAGAAGGCTAATAAGCCTGAAATGGATCCATCCTGGTCTCTTTATATTCAGCCCTTAAAAATCTAACACATATCTAAAAAATTTCACACAGCAGCAAACTAATTGGTTCTCTGTCTGGATGATCTCTAGGTTGAGTCGAAGGGCAGAGAGGGATGACGTTAAGTCTCCTCCCCTTAAAGGGACCTTGAACAGGAGCTGTGAAAAAATATTCTCTCATATATATATATATATATATATACATATATGTTAAATTTCTTTTAAGGGATGATTAATAATAATTAATTAAGAGACCAGGATGGCCATCATTCCTCGTCAGCTGGCCATACTTTCATCATTCCTCGTCAGCTGGCCATACTTCCCTACAGGGATTTCAACTGGTGCTCTCCAGCATTCGAAGCAGGCTTCTCTATGCCTTGAGCTAACCAGTTTCCCTGATTACATCATCCTTTCTACAGGACTTTATTGATGAAGTGGATATATTGTTACAGCTTCCTGTTAGGCCTATTCAAGGGAGGAGACAAACTTGTCATCCTTCTCTGTCCTTCGACTCAACCTAGAGACCATCCAGACAGAGACCTATTAAATTGCTGCTGTCTTTTTAGATATGTGTTAAATTTCTTTTAAGGGATGATTAATAATAATTAATTAAGAGACCAGGATGGATCCATTTCGGGCTCCTTAGCCCTCGTCAGCTGGCCATACTTCCCTACAGGGATTTGAACTGGTGCTCTCCAGCATTCGAAGCAGACTTCTCTATGCCTTGAGCTAACCAGTTTCCCTGATTACATCATCCTTTCTACAGGACTTTATTGATGAAGTGGATATATTGTTACAGCTTCCTTTAGGCCTATTCAAGGGAGGAGACAAACTTGAACTCGGGAGGCAGCTCGGGAGTTCATGGCTTCCATGATGGCGATGGACCTGACCCAACTAATTTTAGGCCCCACCCACGAGGGTGGACATACACCGGATCTCATCTTTGTCTCCGGCCAGTGGAAGAGTGATCTGGGTTTAGGGGACATAGTCATCACGCCCTTGTCATGGTCAGACCACTCACTTCTCCGGCTCGACTTTCCAACCGCCACCCCCCTCCGCGGGGAGGCGGAACCCGGGTCTCCAATTTGGTTCCGCCCCAGGCGCCTGATGGACCCGGATGGGTTCCAGACGGCGCTTGGGCCATTTCCTGTACCCCCGACCCGCGCCCCGATCGAGGACCTTGTGGTCGCATGGAATACGGCGACCGCGGGAGCCTTGGATCGGGTCGCGCCCTTGCGGCCTCTCTTGCGGCGGCGAGTCACCACGGCTCCCTGGTTTACCGAGGAGCTGAGGGTGATGAAACGCCGCAAGAGATGCCTAGAGAGAAGATGGAGGTCTAACCGTTCTGAATCTGACCGAACACAGGTAAGAGCCCATTTACGGACTTACATTGTGGCGTTGAGAGTGGCCAAACGTCATCATTGTGCCACCCTCATAGCATCCGCAGAAAACCGCCCTGCCGCCCTGTTTAGGGTGACCCGCTCCCTCCTTCAACAGAGGGTGCGGGAAGCCCCGCTACAGGGTAGAGCAGAGGAATTTGTGATTTTTCTGCAGGAGAAAATCGCTCAGATACAGAACGAGCTAGCCCCCATTGATGGCCCAGTGGGATGCCACGAGACAGATCTTGTTTGGGAGGAGTTTGACTCCGTTACTTCCGAGGATATGGACAGGTTACGTGGGCGACTGCGAGCCACCACATGTTTATTGGACCCGTGTCCCTCCTGGCTTGTACTGGCATCCTGGGAGGTGACACGAGGCTGGCTCCAAGAGGTTATCAACGCATCCTTGGGTGAGGGTTCCTTGCCTGCCTCCCTAAAAGAGGCTATGGTGAGGCCCCTCCTCAAGAAGCCCTCTTTGGATCCAGCTCTTTTGAACAACTATCGTCCAGTCTCCAACCTTCCCTTTCTGGCGAAGGTTGTTGAGAGTGTGGTGGCACAACAGTTTCCCCGTCACCTGGAGGAAGTTGAGTATCTAGATCCGCGCCAGTCCGGCTTTCGGCCCGGGCATAGCACCGAGACGGTATTGGTCGCGTTGGTTGATGATCTCTGGAGGGCCAGGGATGGGGGTTGTTCCTCCATCCTGGTCCTATTAGACCTCTCGGCGGCTTTCGATACCATCGACCATGGTATCCTATTGCATCGGTTGGGGGGGTTGGGGGTGGGAGGCACCGTTTTACGGTGGTTCTCCTCCTACCTCTCTGGCCGATCGCAATTTGTGTTGGCAGGAGAGCAGAGGTCGACCTCGAGACCCCTCACATGTGGGGTTCCTCAGGGGTCGGTCCTCTCGCCTCTCCTGTTCAACACATATATGAAGCCGCTGGGTGAGATCATCCGTGGTTTTGGGGTAGAGTATCATCTCTACGCTGATGATACGCAGCTGTATATATCTACCCCAAACCACCCCAACGATGCCGTAGCGGTGATGTGCCAGTGCCTGGAAGCCGTACGGATCTGGATGGGAAGTAACGGACTCAGACTCAACCCGACCAAGACCGAGTGGCTGTGGTTTCCGGCTGCCCGATTCAACCAGCTAACTCCATCGCTGGCCATAGGGGGCGAACATCTTGCCCCTGTGGATGGGGCGCGCAACTTGGGTGTCCTCCTAGATGCCCGGCTGTCCATGGAAGATCAAGTGACAGCCGTGGCTAGGAGGGCGTTTTACCAGGTTCGCCTGGTTCGCCAGTTGCGCCCCCTATTGGATCGGGACGCCCTTCGCACAGTCACTCATGCTCTCGTGACATCCCGACTGGACTATTGTAACTCTCTCTACATGGGGCTTCCCTTGAGGTGCACCCGGAGACTGCAGATGGTCCAGAACGCAGCCGCGCGGGCAATCCTGGGTACCTCTAGGTTTACCCATGTAACACCTCTCCTGCGCGAGCTGCACTGGCTGCCTGTCGTCTTCCGGGTGCGCTTCAAGGTACTAATTATCATCTTTAAAGCGCTCCATGGCTCGGGACCTAGCTATTTGCGGGATCGGATCCTGCCCCATACTTCCTCACGGCCGATTCGCTCCCACAGAGAGGGACTTCTCCGGGTGCCGTCCACTAGATTTTGTCAGCGGGCGACGCCCAGGGGAAGGGCTCTCTCTGTGGCGGGCCCTGCCCTCTGGAATGACCTTCCCCCCGACATTAGAACGACCACGGACCTCCGCTCCTTCCGTCTGAAATTAAAAACATACTTTTTCTGCTTGGCCGGTCTGGGGTAGTCTCTCTCTATGGGGTTTTAGTTGTATAGTGGGAATTTTAGCTTAGATTGGGTATTTTAGCACAGGTATTATTTAATTTGTTTTTAAGATGTTTTTGATTGTATATTTATGGTTTTAGTTTCCCTGTGCACCGCTCCGAGTCCCTACGGGGAGAGGAGCGGTCAAGAAATTAAACTATTATTATTATTATTATTATTATTGTCATCCTTCTCTGTCCTTCGACTCAACCTAGAGACCATCCAGACAGAGACCTATTAAATTGCTGCTGTCTTTTTAGATATGTGTTAAATTTCTTTTAAGGGATGATTAATAATAATTAATTAAGAGACCAGGATGGATCCATTTCGGGCTCCTTAGCCCTCGTCAGCTGGCCATACTTCCCTACAGGGATTTGAACTGGTGCTCTCCAGCATTCGAAGCAGGCTTCTCTATGCCTTGAGCTAACCAGTTTCCCTGATTACATCATCCTTTCTACAGGACTTTATTGATGAAGTGGATATATTGTTACAGCTTCCTGTTAGGCCTATTCAAGGGAGGAGACAAACTTGTCATCCTTCTCTGTCCTTCGACTCAACCTAGAGACCATCCAGACAGAGACCTATTAAATTGCTGCTGTCTTTTTAGATATGTGTTAAATTTCTTTTAAGGGATGATTAATAATAATTTAATCTTTTAATCCCTTAAAAGAAATTTAACACATATCTAAAAAGACAGCAGCAATTTAATAGGTCTCTGTCTGGATGGTCTCTAGGTTGAGTCGAAGGACAGAGAAGGATGACAAGTTTGTCTCCTCCCTTGAATAGGCCTAACAGGAAGCTGTAACAATATATCCACTTCATATATATATATATATATATATATATATATATATATATATATATATATATATATATATATATAGATAGATAGATAGATAGATAGATAGATAGATAGATAGATAGATAGATAGATAGATAGATAGATAGATAGATAGATAGAGAGAGAGAGAGAGAGAGAGAGAGAGAGAGAGAGAGAGAGAGAGAGATAGAGATAGCGATAGAGAGATACAGATATAGATATAGATATAGATAGGTACATGCAATGGAAATGTAAAAAATTGTAAAACAGGTAGGTAGATGGATACCTACCAGAGAGCAATGGGACACAGGTATTATGCCATCCTTTATGACATAAAATACTCTGTCCATAAGATTTAAGGAGAAATACAGTAGGTAGGTAGGTAGGCAGCTATAGGGATAGAGGGAGAGAGGGAGAAATGCAATAGGTAGGTAGGTAGAGGAATAGAGGGAGAAATACAGTAGGTAGGTAGGTAGGTAGGTAGGTAGGTAGGTAGGTAGGTAGGTAGGTAGGTAGGTAGAGGGAGAGAGGGAGAAATACAGTAGGTAGGTAGGTTGGGGGTTATACAGTGGTTGTATGTACATGTTAGTGTGTGCAGGTGTAGATCTACACACAGATTGGTTGGCCATTTAACCATACTGGGCAACAGCAATGTGTGGCTGGGAACGGCTAGTATATAAATAAGTCAAGACAGCAAACATGCCTAATACTCCTTCATCCTCCTATTTGCCCCACAACAATCTCAATTTCTGTGGTGGGTTGGCCTGAGAGAGTGACTGGCCCAAAGTCACCCAGCTGGCTTCCATGCCTAAAGTGGGACTAGAATTTACAACTTCCCAATATTTGGCCTGGTATCTTAATCACTAGACCAAACTGGCGTACCTGCTCCATTAACAAAACTGAATCCGGTATAGCAACTTTTTAGAATCAAAGCAAAAGCATTGAACAGCCCTGGTCTTCAAGGAAACCAAACATCACTCATATCAAATTAACAATTTCCATATCCCTATGGCAACTACAGCATCAATACAAATGCCATAACTCTAGACAAGATAAGAAAACCACAGCATTCAGATCTAGGTAAGATCAGGATCAAGGAATGCCACTGTAAAACTTTGAGGAGTTGGGGGGACGGCAATTCAAGGCTCTTTAGGGGTAATAATACCATGATTCCTAGCCTTGGTTAGGTCCTGAACCTTTGGAAAATACCCTGTTTAAAACTGTAATATTAGTTGGATAAGTAGACAATACTAACCATAATGTCCCTTGGTCTTTGGCCAAATGATTTACATATTTGTGCAATAACTTTGCCAATGGTATATGTTATTAATTCAGGTAATAATTCAGGTAATTAATAATGCAACCAAGTCTGCATTTTTTATCATATCATAGAAGAAAGAATTAGTCAACCATATTGATTGAACCTTCCTCGATACTTTTTACATGAGATTGCAATCCAAGCAGATGAGAAAGTTACAACCTGTTTCAAATACTTAAGCATCCCTAATATTCCTTTATAAAGATATTGGACCATGATGATTAACAGATCGATTTAATAGAATATATAGTAACATAGACTCTAACTCTGAAGGAAGCAAAGTGAGAGTTGTGAAGCTATCTTAAAAGATGGCATTTTTATTTCATCCTGTTTGAGTTTGTCATAGGTTTAGTTGCCTGCTGAGAGGAAGCAGAAAAACTAATCTTATTCCATATACAACCTTAAGGGCTCAGCTTTTCCTTTCTTTTTTTTCTTTTTAATAAGAGCACAATTATTCAAAGTGCTGTGAAGTATCTTAATAGCAAACGAGAAAGCATTTCTTTATTGTTTTAAATTATTCTCCAATTTAATCTCAAGGAAAACAGAAGCCTATTGATTTTTGAAACCAATTCAACACAATAATTCACAGCCCAAAAAAGAACAGCATTTTTAAAAAACCAAATAAACACTGCTGTGTATGTATGTAATGTGATTAAAGGTCTCAGGCCAATAGTTGGTGTAATGTCCTTGAGTTGTAACTGGTCTTGTCCTCAACTTATGACTGGCCACAGGTCCTCGACGTACGACTGACAGTCTGGCAACCAAAGCCTCACGCCTATTGGCTAAGACGCACCAGGCTGGAAGCGGGCTTTTTATACTGTTACCATTGGCTGTTCTGCTTGACAGCTCCCATATAAATAGCTGTCAAGCAGAGCAGGGTGCTGAATTGTATGTACATAGTTATTCTTGGAGCGTTGTTCTGTGTAAATAAAAGCTGTTCAATTCACCTCAGCAGTCTGTCGCCTCTTCAGTCAATCCAGACTTCTACAGTTGGATTGATCACAATGTATTTTCTTCTGGGGAAAAAAAAAAAGACTTAAGATTGTTCAGAAACCTGTGATACAATGAATGTATATACACGATGTCACGATGTCATGTTTAGATGTATGGAAGACTACAGAAACACCAATAATGAAGGAATGGATTGTGAAGATGTCTGGAGTTGCAGAATCCAGAAAATTGACTTGTTTGGCGAAGAAGGGAACTACAATTACTTACATTAAAAAACCTGAAAGCTCTTTATAGACTTTTTGCTGAAAATGGATAAAAATGAACTGCTGTGTTGAGGATTTACCGATTTAAAATATTGGCTTATGGGAAGAAGGAAACTGTGATATGCAGCATGGGAGGGTGGAGGTGGTAATTACTATATTTGTAACTCCTGCAAAGAAGATGAAAAGTTACTTCTTTAGTGTTTTTACTTGCTTTTTTGTTATTCTTTACTTTTTCTTTTACTCTTTTGTGATTTTTCCCTATTCCCTCTTCTGTATTCCTATACTTTTTAAAATCTTTGTCAAAATCAAATTTCAGATAAAATGTATTGCATTCATCATCTTAAATATTTGTGATACATTCTTTATTTTTTTATTTTTTATTTATAAACATGTAAAATATACACACACAAAACGTAGACATACGCCACATTTACACAATGCAATATGAACAGGAGCTTCCTGTTCTTTCTAATAGCAATTGTCAATCGATGCAGCCCATCTTATATTATTTCCCCTTCTGTTATATTTCATTTGGATTTCATCATTCTAAACCCTCTTATTTTACTCATAACTACTACTTTTAAGTTTTGTTGTATTCCTTCATTGGTTCTTGTTTCTTTCCTCCATCCACCTATATCATTTATCCCATATCTGGTAGAATTCCGATTCTTCTTTTCCCTGGATTTCTTTAGTTAATTTGTCCATTTCAGCACAATCCATAACCTTTCTTATTATTTCATCTTCGCTTGGAGTTAATTTGTTTTTCCATTTCTGGGCAAAGCCAATCCTTGTCGCCGTAATCATATGTACTATTAAATACTGGATTTCTTTTTTGTATTTCGCAGACACTATTCCTAATACAAAAACTTCAGGTTTCCATTCTATTTTAACTCCTGTTATTACCTCCAACCAATTTTTGATTCTTTTCCAAAAAAATTTAGCCTCCTCACAAGTCCACCATAAGTGGTAATATGTTCCATGTATTGATTCATATTTCCAACATTTAGGGGAGGTATTTGTTGAGATTTGAGCTAACCTTGTTGGTGCCAGGTGCCATCTGTAAAACATTTTGTACTGATTTTCCTTGTATGCAACTGATAGTGTCATTTTTAAGTTTGTTCCCCCCAATTTTTCCCATTTGTCTAATTCAATGTTATAGCCAAAGTTCTATGCCCATTTTATCATTTATTCTTTCACAATTTCCTCTTCCATTTTATACTTCAGGAGAAATTTATATATTCTTTTAAATAAAATTTACTTTAAAAAGCCAAGATGTCAGCTGTTTACTATATCATATCCTCAGTAGCATCAGGCTGGTGTTTTAGGCTAATGTAGGATAGGAACTCCCAGTTTCTGCTTATAAGGCCCTTTTTGCTAATATTCATCCATCCAATAAAATCAAAGATGGCAAAATTTGTCATCAGTCAGTAATAACGGCTGCATGGATATTTGTAAAATATATACTTTTTTGAAAGATGTCATGAAAAGTCTGAACGGCGCTGCTGTTTAGTTTAATGAGATACATTCAATGAGAATATAATGGTTAAGAATTTGCCCTGGAGGAATTAAACATGTTCAACAATCATGCAATCCTAATCATGTTTACTCAAAAATTATCCTGGTTAATTTTAGTGGGATTTGTCTTCCAGATAAACAGTGGTGCAATCTGAATTTTTTTCTCAATCTCTGCAGTTAAAATGCATGAAATCAGTGACATTTTTTTTATTCAAACATATTTAATTATTGGTGTATTTTGCACATATTTTCTCCACTTAGGTGTTTTTTTACCCTTTATGAAATTGGCAAACTGTTCAGTGGCACAAACATCTGATAATCTCTCCATATGCTGGATTTAACTCTCCTAATTCTGGCCCAGTATGTCCAATGAATGTTGGAAGAGTGGGGTACCAAGCAGGGGTGAAATCTACTTACCTTCGCTAATGTGAGCGTGCATGCATGCTCTTTGCATGCGCAGAACCAAGAGCATAAAAAATGGACATGACGACATCTGGGCAGGTGGGCGGAGCCTGCTACTGAACATGCCTGCAAAGTAAGTAGAACAGCGGAGGGGGGGTGGGGAATCCGCTGTGCCACGCGATTTATATTAGCTAGAAAGCAGGAAAGCTTTCTAGCTAATATAAATCGCATACCACAACTGATCGTCAAAAATAGTGGTGTGTCCAAACCAGTAACATTTTTTACTACCAGTTCAGGTGAACCGGTAGCTTTTTTTACCACCATTGTGGGCGAACCAGACTGAACCGGAAACATTTCATCTGTGGTACAAAGTGCCATAGTGGGATCATTGACATCTTTTTGAACCAAACAATTTTGCTAGAAGCCAATACAGGGTAACAAAGTGACTTATTTTCAAATTCATTACAAGCAAGAGATGTACATAAAGATATGCCTGCCTGTGGCCACATACCTTCCCTTCAATGTGTACATTTCTAGATTAGTTATACTTCTGCCAGAGAGTTGATAGAATAATTACTTTTTTAATGCATAATATATAAGAATTCCAAGCATCCGTCTACATAGTGGGAAATAAAAAAATAAAATGCGATAAAAATCATGGATGATAAGAAAAATGCAGCATCACAATATTGGGATTTGGGACTTGAAAACATCTGGAATTTATCTTTTAGTATTTCTAGTTAACAGAATTACGCAACAGTATTGGAAAAGATGAAAGATAATTTAGTTATATTTACCTTCCCAACTTCTTCCTAATTTAAATTTTGTACCAAAACAGGGAAAAGAATCTGATTAATGTTTATTTAATTACTGTAATTATTTATGCACTGTATGTTATCTAATAATAATTTTTAGTTATTATAGATAACTCTTATCTTAATACAAACTTACCGGTCACAAAAGTTCCACTTAAACATTGCCAAAATCTTCCAGTCTGAGTTATCTATTGATAATACACCACTCAATGTGAGCTGAATCAGTAAGGACCAGTAAGGAAAACAAATCAAATCAGAAAGAAGTGAATAATTTGTTAGATAGCCATTTGTCTGAAATGGTATAAGGTTCCTGCCCACGCAGGGGGTTGGACTAGAAGACCTACAAGGTCCCTTCCAACTCTGCTATTGTATTGTATTGTATTGTATTTGATCATTTTTCAATTCCAATGTCCAACAGAATATATAAGAAGCTTATATGCATGTCTTTCTTCCTCCTTTTCAATGAATAGTGAATATTTCAAAATGGCTTTTTCTGTACTTAGATAGATGAGAAGCGATTGGCTTTGTAGGAGAATAACATGATTCATGTGGAAGAGGAACAATCTGTCCATTAAAAGCAATACCAGCTTCTATTTGCATGGGAGATTAATATAAGTAATATTCACCCTAAGACAAAGCTATATTTCAAAATGAGCTGCAGTAACATTTATACAGTCTTGAATTTATTCTTTCTAGCATTTGTATTTTGTTCATAGGAAGGCTTTTTACAAACAGTGGGGGATATTTAGCTCAATTTGCAGAAATTAACCTGTTATAGTAACCTGTTTGGCTTTCTGCAGGACATATTATTATCTTAATTTTTTAATATATATTTATGAACATAAGCTGCTCAGGATTCTGCTCTGAATGGAGACTGCATAAATTGCATTTAGTAAATACGTTTAGGGAGATGTATGTGTGCACATATATTAGTAGTGGGGAGGGGGCACCCAACAAAAAAATAAGTAACAAGTACTGTGATGATTGAGACCAACTTCAGTGTAGTGGATCGGACTAGAAACTGGAAGATGGTGAGTTCTAGACACAAAGCCAGCTGGGTGACTTTGGGCCAGACACTTTCTCTCAGCTCTGGGAAATGGGCAATGGCAATCCACTTCTGAAGAAAGTTCACCAAGAAAACTGAAGAGACTTGAAGGTGTAAACAAACACAAAGAAAAGACAGCTAATATAATACTATGGACTGAATTTATACATTTATGATTAAGTACTAAACCATACCTCTTCAACTGTAAAGAATTTTAAAGGACTGTGGAGTAGCTCTTATTTTTCAGCTAGGATTATATAAGAATTGAATTTGCATTTGACAGCCAATTGCTAAACTCTTTGCTCCTAATCTGTTTCTTAATTCTGGCTCAAAAGGATGACTTTAGTATGTTGGATTTATGAATGTGATTTCCACCTGCTTTGGAAGGTGCTTTGTCCTTGAAAACACTTTGTCTATCAAGAAAATCAATTTTCTTGCCTAAATGTAGAACCTTACTTTTTTCACAATTGAATTTCATTTTATTAGATAGTGCCCAATGTTCAAGTTTGTCAAGATCCTTCAGTATCTTAAGCCTATCTTCTGTATCTTCTGTATCCTTCTGTATCTTAAGCCTATATTATTATTCCAAGATTGGTAAACTGAATTGCAAATCATCTGTCAGATTTCTAGATGAGTACAGATTTACATGTAAACAGGGAATCTTCTTATTGGTATGAAACACCAGAAAAACACTTGTTGCATTTTGAATGAGGATCTGCTGCCATACTGGTTTACTATTTGACTGCAATGCAGAGAAATGGATAAAGCTGACAAGATTATTGATACATTTAGTCCAATCCTGTTCATTAATGTATTCATTAATACCATTCATATTTTTTTTAGAATAAAATAAAATAGAATTCTTCATTGGCAAAGTGTGATTGGACACACAAGGAATTTGTTTTTGGTGCATATACTCTTAGTGTACATAAAAAGACACGATACATTTGTCAAGAATCATAAGCACTTAATGATAGTCATAGGGTACAAATAAGCAATCAGGAAACAATCAATATCAATATAAATCGTAAGGATACAAGCAATGAAATTATAATCCTGCAGTTATAAGTGGGAGAAAATGGGTGATAGGAACAATGAGAAGACTAATAGTTTAATAATTTAAGTTGGAACTGTATTGCAAGCCTTTTGCTAGACAGAATATGCTTTTCTGCTATCATTGGGGCTGAAGGGGGAAATATCTTTAAAACTATAGAAATGTTTGACAATAATTTTACCATCTTCAATTGATCGGCATTGGAGAAAGACTTACGCACTTTCTCCCCATGCTCAAAATTGAGCCAAAAACTGCACATTTGCATTAAAATATTGGATCCTAAGCTTGATAGAAATACACTGGCACAAAAAAAACACTCCCTCATTATCATTAGTGAAGGAAACAATTAAGACTTATATGGATGAACTGAATTTAATAGGTCCTTGGCGTTTGATGTATCCAATAAAAAGAAAGCATTCATTTTATTCAAGTGTGATCAGAATCTTTTTAGGCTTAAGTATTTTTTTTAATATTAACTTTCTATCATCAGATTTAAGAATATTGACATGTGTTATGTATCTGAACATAGTGCAATTACCTTGAAATGTGTATTTCAAAAACCACTTAACAATACAATACAATACAATAGCAGAGTTGGAAGGGACCTTGTAGGTCTTCTAGTCCAACCCCCTGCGTGGGCAGGAACCTTATACCATTTCAGACAAATGGCTATCTAACATCTTTTTAAAGACTTCCAGGGTTGGGGCATTCACAACTTCTGGAGGCAAGCTGTTCCAGAGGTTAATTGTTCTAACTGTCAGGAAATTTCTCCTTAGTTCGTATCAAGACATTGTATTTCAATGTTTCCCTGCTGAATGATAAAAGACTTTGCACAACAAATGCAGTTAGAGACTTCATGCTTTCAAACTGCTAGGTTGGCAGAAGTTGGGGCAAGTAACAGGAGCTCACTCTGTTATGCTGCACCAGGGATTCAAACTGCTGAACTGCCGACCTTTCTGATTGACAAGCTCAGAGTTTTAGCCACTGAGCCACCACATCCCTGTAGCCACCACATTCCTAATTCATTAGACACACTTAATTCAGACGTTTGTTCAAGTATCTTTCTTTAATATTATACCATTCTTATCAAGAGATGACACTGAGTTCAAAGAAATTACTCATCAAACACAAGGGCAAATCACAGAACTGTTTTTATTGCTTAAAATTTGTAGAGACTTCTCTTGCATGACATTTTATATCTAATTCCATCTGAAACTTCTCACTTGATAAGTGGTTTCCACGGTCTTTAGTGCCTGCAAATGTTATCTCATCCTGTTGGATAATAAGAACAGTTATAATGGTTCCTGTAATAGTCAACAGGGAGATATAAAATTCTGACTTTCCAAATCTCACTTCAGATTTGTCCTGAGTCAAGTCAAGTGACCTCCAATAACTGTGAAATACAATTTTCTAAATGGCCAAATCAGAAACTCTGCCAATTTCTGAAACTTCTTTTTAAAATACCTTTCTCTTGCTTGTTTGCTTCCTCAAGCAGATACAGGTGGACTTGACTGATGACCACAACTGAGCTCAAAACTGATGTTGCTAAATGAGACAGTTGTTAAGTGATTGTAGCTCCATTTTGCAACCTTTCTTGCCACACTTGTTAAGGGAATCACTGTGGTTGTTAATAACATGGTTGTTGAGTGAATCTGGCTTCCCCATTGACTTTGCTTGTCAGAAGGTCACAAAAGTTGATCACATGACCCCAGGACATTGCAACTGTCATAAGTATGAGTCAATTGGGAAATGTATGAATTTTGATCACATGACCACGAGGACGCTGCAATGGTCATAAGTGCAAAAAACTGTCATTAGGCACTTTTTTCAGTGCTGTTGTAACTTTGAACGATTGCGAAATGAACTGTTGTAAGTCAAGGACTACCTGTACTTACCAGATATTATTTTGATATAGTTGCCTTTGGCAACTATATCTGAGTCCTAGTTATATTTGTTAGCCCCTGATAATTTGTTGTTTGCATGCATAAAATATCATGACCCTGCTGGCAAGTACTTTTCTTAGCTTTCCTGTTACATGTATTAAGTTTAACCAGGTCAAGAAACACCAAACCATATCCATTCATAGGCCTGGTGGAATCATGTTGATTTTCAACTCTGTGCTTATTCTGTCTTTCAGATACTAATATGTTCTGCCCCCACAGACAGACAAACAGACACACACACACACACAAGCTTGACTGCTTGCCACTATTTCCTTGGCTGCTTGCCACTATCTCCTTGGCTGCAAGACTGGACTTTCATAACAGAGACAAACAGAATTACAGAGGTGACTGACCAGAATTTCCAAGGAGGAGTTATCAATGTTGTTCCCTGCAAATGACCCCTCCCCACAGCCTTCCTTATAAGCTCTCTTGGGAGGGGCCACTCATCAACCAGCTGAGGCCAATTCAGGGCCTCTGAGCTTGCCTCTTATATAACTGTTGCCCTTTTCTCAGCCCTGCGTAATCTAGCATCAGGGGCAAATTGCCCCTGATCCTCCCCACTGTTCCATGACCCAGGCGCCTCCTCGTGGCCAACCAGATTCTCTGCTTCCTCAAGGTCTCCCTCCTCCTCCAGAGCAGACTCATAGGACTCTTCACTAGAAGAGTCCATCAGCAGCTCCTCCAGAGCCGGCTGGACCACAACACTAATATCACACCAATGGAGAAATGGCAGTTTAAAGATTGCATCCAACATTTTAATGTGGCCTTAGCAGTACCCCTGATTGGCTTGTCTCATAGGTCTCTGGCCCTTTTAGTAGAAAAATCTCCCTTCTGTCCTGTTTTGATTTCATTAATTCTGGGATAAAAAGATCATGGGAGGCATTAATAGATCTGTGTCAGGACAGTTTGGATTGACCTTTAGAAAGAGCTTTGTACAATATTTTATCACTTTGTTTTTCTTGAGCTCTTCTTGCAAAACAAAAAAAGATTTATAGTACATGTGGTATACTGGAAGCAATGTGGCCACTTCAGTTTGCTCTTAGAAGCAAGGGAGCTGTATTGCCTCACAAAGCAGATTAGAAGTCCTGCTCTGCTCAAACTTTAATCAAGGTGAAGTGTTCCTCAACTGGCATAATTCAACTCAATGCAACATAAAAGGAAAGACTTCATGTTGGAATGTTTAAAATGCTTGACTAGGGCAGAGCAGGGAAGACTCAACCTATCTGATAATATGGTCAGTGAAGTATATAAGATTTTTACAGTCAGTTTGTGTATCCCAACTAAAGATATGTGAGGGGAAAGGCCTGCAATGCCTTCCTATCCAGTCCTATATGTTTCTTTTGTGCATCAGAGAGAATTGGTGAAAAAGGAGGCAGATAAGCCCTGATATCGGTGAGCTAAATTTTTCAGAATGGCACCGCCAACATAAATTAGCTTCTTTGCCTATTCCCCTCTGCCCCTTATTTCATAACAACTCTTTTGCCTACTTCAAATGTTACATAGATGGAGAAAGAAAGGCTTGGAGATTTAATAACCACAAATGTCAAGACAAAATTCATGTTTAATCAATAGGGAACATGAGTAGTAGTTTCATGACTGTAATCCTAAACACGTTTAATTTGAACTTACAATTAAATCAATGAAAAGTATTCAATCAATGTATATGTGCCATGGCTAAGGTGAAAGAGCAATGTAAAATCACTGGTGGAAGACTTATTTAAAAAGAATAAAGTTGAGAGTGCTAGAATGCTAACATTTATTTTTGTGCAGCAAGAAAGTTTGTCACTCATGTACAAGATAACAGGAATAAGAATAAACATGAATAAGAACACAAGAAATGGGTACAAATACATGGGGACAGTAGGACAGGGACGTTAGGCACGCTGGTGCGCTTATGCATGCCCCTACTGACCTCTTAGGAATGGGGTGAGGTCAACAGTAGACAGTTTAAGATTAAAGTTATAGGGGTTTGAGGATGTAACAATAGAGTCAGATAGTGCATTCCAGGCATTAGCCACTCTGTTGCTGAAGTTGTATTTTCTGCAACCTTGAGTTTGTATCTATTGTGTGCTCATGTATTATTGAGGTTGAAGCTGAAATAGTCATTGACAGGTAGGACATTGTAGCAGATAATTTTGTGTACTACTCTTAGATCAGACCACAGGCAGCGTAGTTCTAGGTTGTTCAAGCCCAAAATTTCAATCCTTGTGGCATAAGGTATTCTGTTGCGAGCAGAGGAGTGGAGTACTCTTCTCGTGAAATACCTCTGGACCAGTGGTGGGTTTCAAATTTTTTAGAACCTACTCTGTAGGTGTGGCCTATTTTGTGGGCGTGGCTTGGCAGTCATGTGACAGGGTGGGAGTGGCCACCTTTTAAAATGTGGTGAAACTCATTTAACAATGCTCTTGCTTAGCAACCAAAATTTTGGACTCAATTGTGATGATAAATTCTTTCTTTCTTTCTTTCTTTCTTTCTTTCTTTCTTTCTTTCTTTCTTTCTTTCTTTCTTTCTTTCTTTCTTTCTTTCCTTCCTTCCTTCCTTCCTTCTTCCTTCCTTCCCGTTGGGTCACTGGCAGCGGCGGGTCAGATTTACTTCCAGGTATGCTGGTGGAACTCCCTCTCACCGGTTCTCTAAATTTCACCGAGTAGGCTCGCGAGTAGGTGCGAGCCTGCAGAAACCCACCACTGCTCTGGACTCACCCAATTGTGTTAATGTCTGATATACAGTGTGGATTCCAGACAGATGAGCTGTATTCAAGAATTGGTCTAGCAAAGGTTTTGTATGCCCTAGTTTGCAGTACGATATTTCTGGAGAAGAAGCTTCGCAAGGTTAGGTTAACAAACTCTTAATGCCTTTTTGGCAATCTTTCTATGATGCTGTGATTATTTTATTTTGGGATATTATATTTTGGTGTTATAATCTTATTTTCATTTTTGTTTTAGTAAAACTTTAGATCCACAAGAGGTCATGGATTTGATCCAATCTTAGGACTTTTCTGCACTGTCCGGATGTATTTTTGCCCCATAGGCAGGCAACTTAATTCTGGGCAGCAGCGAAGAATATGGTTTCCCTCTATTAATTCATCACTCTCTGTCTGGGTGTCCTTAGGATGCTGCTCTATTTCCAAAATAATTTTTCAGATGTTATACAGCCTTGAGTATTCCTGTCTATTTGGTAGAGCACACCAGGAGTTTTTGAGACAAACTCCTGAGGTTCATTGATTACTTTGCAGAGAAAGGAATGCTCGTTCAGCTGAGTTGGTGCTTACCATGCTGTCTAATATCTTTCAAAGCTGCCTTTCATTCTTCAATTCAGGTGAGTGGAAAAACAGTAATAAGGGAATAGTGTAGGGTTTTTTTAAAAAAAAAAGAGGGAAGGAAATGAGGGGGGGAGCAGAGGGGAAAATAAGAAATCCAGATAAAATGATAAAAAAGTAATTAGAAATATTTTTCTTGGTTTCAAACCAACACCTTTCTGCCTAGAAGACAAGACTTATAGCCACTGTGCTATTAGAGGACTCTGGATCAGTAAATAGTCAGGCAATGTCTAAGTTGAAAATGAATAAATACAGCAAATGTTTAAGGAAACTCGTCTTTCCTGGGAAGATATTATAGCTGGATAATTGTCCAGTACAGGAACATGTAACCTCTATTGACTGTTTTACCAGTTCTAAGTATCTCAACCTAGACTGGATTTTCTTAAGTCATAATTTGAATGAAACTGGTATGAGCACTGGAGAGAAGCAGAGATTTTAAGTGCAAAGGAAGGTTTTAATCAATTGAATGTAAGAATTCATCTTAAAAGGTAAGACACTTTTTATTTTTAATTGAGTTAATTGACATTTAAATTTTAATTTATTATTAAATTAAATTAAATATTATTATTTAATTTATTATTATTAGGCATCTGGAGTTGCATTACTGAATACGAATGGCCATAGAAATATAAATAATTTACAAATTCTAGTCCATCTGAGAGCATCTCAGCCACTTGGATGCATATGGTTGCTTACTAGGCAAGTGGTAATTATGCCAGTCTTCCCAACAATCTTATCAGTCTAGATCAGTGACCGAGTGCCAAAAAGCATGCACCCGTGTAACCTGGAAGAGGAGCTGCAATGGGGCCATGTCCGTACATGCATGTGTCGGGAAATGAACTTCTGGTTTCCAGCGCATGCATGCATACCTTGTCCTCCAGTTACTGGTGCGCATGAATGTGCAATGATCAGCTGGCCAGCGAGCATGCCGCTGGTTTCCAGGACTGCCACATGCATGAAGGCAAGCTGATCATCGTACATGCATGTGTGCCACAAACCTAGAAGAGGAACAGGCGATGCCATGCGTGCCAGGTGAAATGGCTCAGCATGCCACTTCAGGTACACGTGCCATAGGTTCACCATCACAGGTCTAGATGGAACAATCGAGCTCCATATGTGTAAACACCATAGCTGTAGAAAAGAAACAAACCACAACACCCGGAAAACCTAAGGCATTTTTTGCTCCATGCTATGGGCTAGATCAGGGGTCTGTAAAATTGGCTCTTTTAAGACTGGTGGACTTCAACTCCTAGAATTCCCCAGCCAGCCAGCTGGGGATTAATAATATAATATTATATTATTATTATAGATTATATTAATAGTTCAATTTTGTTGTCAATCAAGCCAGGCTGGCTGGGGAATTCTGGGAGTTGAAGTCCACCAGTCTTAAAAGAGCCAACTTTGCAGACCCCTGGGCTAGATCATGAGCATAGCCAAACTGTGGATTATGGCTTTTGTATGTTAATGGTTTAACATCACCCCTACCCTGGCATTTCCATTATAAGACAAGAAATTTGCCCAATAAGCCAATAAACAACATTCTTTCTCTAATTATGTATTCACAAATGGATAGACAATGACTTGAAGTCCCAAGATTTAGAGCAGACTTCTACCCCCGCTTTCCAAATGTACCTTTGTCAATGGATGCCTTGCTTTTCCTGTAGGATTACTTGCATTTTCTCTGAACAGAAGCAAGTGAAAGGTAACATTACATTGCTTGAAGACAACTTTATGACCCTATAAATCATGCCTTGAAAATTTCTATGTGATAAGACCTGGATTACTCCTTCTCATTTGCTTACATTATTGTTTGTACCCACAGAGTATTCAGGACTGGTGAGAATGGTCCATGCTGGAAAATTATTCATGTCCTACTAATAAAGATTAAAGTGGGGGAAGTGAGAGAGAGAGATAGCTAACAAAGGAGGGCTTGATTGACAACAAAATTGAACTATTAATTTAATTAGTGCTGGTGAAATGGGATCCTACCAGCAGGCTGTTAGTGAGTGTAATTATAAAAAAAAATATTCCCCAACATAAAATGATGCCAAGGTTGAAGTATCCTAGTCTCCTGAACTATTACTTGGTATGTCTACCTATCCAGCACTACCATTTAAAGAGAGTGAAAAAGCATTTAAGGATACAAAACTTCGTTCAGATATCTTGTATTGTTAGTGAATTAGTGAAACATGAAAACGTTAGAAGCCATAGATTCTTCTACTGTATACTTTGTCAGTTTAGCATAATTGCTTTTTTATCATCATGCAGGGAAAGTCCATTTGCCTCCCCTTTGGGTTCAATGGACCTTGGGTAATAAATACCCAAAATCTCTGGACCATAGTCCAGCTACTCTTTTGGTAGCTCTTGGTTCATTGCATGGAGAAGATTTTAGTTGACTTTTTATTTATTATAGCTTGCTCCATTTGTCTCAGCTGGGAAGAAGATGTTTGGATTTGTCACCAGGAATCAATGCTGACTTAAAGGCACATATCCTAAACAGTCTTTTGGTATGGTACAACATATCTGGAAAGCAGAAAAGGAATTACAAAGGCCCACCAATCAGCATATTCAACTGATATCCCTCCAATGACATTTAGTCATTGGTTTATGACTGCAATTGAGCACAAAACTATGGTTGCTAAGTGAGACATTTGCTAAGTGAATTTTACTCCCCCCCCCTTTTGCAACAATTGTTAAGTGAATCACTGCAATTGTTAAGCTAACACAATAGTTAAATGAATCTGGCTTCCCCATTGATTTTGCTTGTCAGAAGTTCGAAAAAGGTGATGGCATGAACCTGGGACACTGCAACGGTCATAAATATGAGTCAGTTGCCAAGTGTCTGAATTTTAATCAGGTCTACCTGTATTATTGGCAGTCAGATATCTGATATTAGTTTAGCTGATTTCTCATAATGTTTAATATCTATGATGGAACCCTAGTAATGAATTGAGAGGTTTCTTAATAGCACACTGCTTGCATACACATTGTACCACTATAGCTACAATATATTTACTCTTTATTTATCCCTTTTTTCCCCTTCTCTTGCATCTCTTCTCTGTGTCTTTTTCTGAGTTTAAGTCGTATTGCCTTTAAAAAAAATTTAAATTAATAAAATTATTAAAAACAACAACAAATCACTCTAAGTTTTTCACTAGGATAAGGATGGCAGTGGATGGCTACCAATCCAGTGCTCAGTTCTGGAACCCCCTAATTCCACTAGCAATGATGACAGAAACATCTTCATTCTCCCATCTCAGTCCATAATCAATACTTCTTAGGTCCCATCATCAGATCCATAGTACCCCAGCCTGGATATAATAGGACCAGTGGTGGGTTTCAAATTTTTTAGAACCTACTCTGTAGGTGTGGCCTATTTTGTGGGCGTGGCTTGGCAGTCATGTGACAGGGTGGGAGTGGCCACCTTTTAAAATGTGGTGAAACTCATTTAACAACGCTCTTGCTTAGCAACCAAAATTTTGGACTCAATTGTGATGATAAATTAATTCTTTCTTTCTTCCTTGCTTCCTCCCTTCCTTCCTTCCTTCCTCCTTTCCTTTCCTTTCCTTTCCTTCCCATTGGGTCACTGGCAGCGTCGGGCCAGATTTATTTCCAGGTATGCCGGTGGAACCCCCTCTCACCGCTTCTCTAAATTTCACCAACCGGCTCTCGCGAGTAGGTGCGAACCTGCAGAAACCCACCACTGAATAGGACCTACTTTATTTATTTATTTATTTATTTATTTATTTATTTATTTATTTGTTTGTTTGTTTGTTTGTTTGTTTGTTTGTTTGTTTGTTTGTTTGTTTGTTTGTTTGTTTGTTTGTTTGTTTGTTTGTTTGTTTATTTATTTATTTATTTATTTATTTATTCATTCATTCATTCATTCATTCATTCATTCATTCATTCATTCATTCATTCATTTATTTATTTATTTGATTTATAGACCGCTCCCTCTCCCCGCAGGAACTCGGGGCGGTGCATAGGACTTAAAAACATATATAAATACAACAATAACAATATTTAAAATTAAATTAAATAAATTAAAATTCTAAAATTCTTAAAATTTTAAAACCTTTAAAACCCTTAAAACTATTCCCTACTATCCCTATTAAAACAATCTCAATTTATACTACAGGCTACAATCGGATTCTTTAGGCCAGGCCGGCCTGATGATTTTTACTGATTTTTCCAAAGCAACAAATAAGAACGTTCAATCTTCATTGTCTTGTTTATGTATGTAGAAGCTTTTACTGTGAGGATATAATTTACAGTGTTATCAAGCATTCCCAGTCAGCTCTTATGTTAATCATTTATTTAAATTCTCACCAAATTGCAGAGGCTGAGATCGTTACTGATTTCTAACATCAATCTTCAAGAATGAATTAGCATTGAACTGAAAGTGTAAAACCACATTTGTCCATTTTCTATTTACAGTACTATTCATTCACCCACAATAACTGTTTTCTCTTTTTCTCTTATATGCACAAAGGCACTGCAGACTTTCCTTCCTGTCCTGTTTGTTTCTACTGCTACAAAACAGCTGTGTTTACACAATGCATTTGATCAGGTCAGTTAACACATCTGGTGGCTTCATTCATTTAAGATTCTATGCCTGGCTAGTGGTGTGTGTGTGTGTGTATGTGTGTGTGATATGTTTGAATGCAGCCAGTTTGACTGGTTTGCAGTATTGCACAAATCCAGAAGACGTTGTGTGAACATAGCCTTCCTGTTGAGGAGGACTTTGACTAGGCAAATTGTCTCATTTCTCTCAAATGTTGTCATTCCAGAACTATTAGCTATTTTGTCTATTAGTCCAAACCATAAAATGTAACTTCTTTAGTCAATATTCTCCTTTATTTTTGCTGCCACTTCTGTGTAAGTCTCCTGCTGAAGCAAATTTAGAAAAGAAGCAGTCAGAAGGTAGCAAAAAAAGGAGATATTTTCAAGCATTCTCAATTTTGTAAGACTCCAACTGGTTTTCCTTGGACATCTCAGTGCCCTATCTTAGTCTTCAATAACATGCTCCTGATTAGCGATGCTATTTTCTCATTTCTGATTAGAAGTTGCTATCTCTTATTCTCTTTCATTTTTTGTTTATACTACTCTAACTTTATGTGTGAAGATGCCCCTGCAGTTTTTAAGTAAAGTCTGGGTTTTAATTTATTTATTCATCACATTTATATACAGTAGCTACCCATCTCATGAGAAGTGAAGCATACAGGAGTCAATTAAAACAACAATACACATATAAAAAGATATTTAAAAATAGATCAATTAGCATTGGAACTGGAGATAATGAAAACTATACACATATCTATCTATCTATCTATCTATCTATCTATCTATCTATCTATCTATCTATCTATCTATCTATCTATCTATCTGTAACATAGGTAAAGGTTCCCCTCACACATATGTGCTAGTCAATCCTGACTCTACGAGGCGGTGCTCATCTCCATTTCAAAGCCAAAGAGCCAGTGCTGTCTGAAGACATCTCCCTAGTCTTGTGGTTGGCATGACTAAATGCCAAAGGCATAGGGATTGCTGTTCCCTTCCCACAAAAGGTGGTTCCTATTTTTTCTACTTGCATTTTTATATGCTTTTGAACTGCTAGGTTGCTGGGACAAGCAATGGGAGCTCATTCCGTTACGCGATGCTAGGGATTTGAACCACCGAACTGTCGACCTTTCTGATTGACATGCTCAGCATCTTAGCCACTAAGCCACTGCATCCCTACACACACACACACACACACACACACGGATAGAGAGAGGTGGGAGAAAGTGAAAGGGGTAAATAGAGAGAGAGAAAAAACAACCTCTATCCATCTCAATAATAGAGCTACCTAAACTATTCCTAGGATTGGTGGCATAACCAGATCTTGAGGAACTTTCTGAACCCCTAATGTGTAATTCCTAAAACATATTAAATAAATAAGAACTAAAGCCTACTTGAAAAATAATATTTTAGACACACTAGACACAGTCCTTACACTCAATCACTGATGTCAATTGGGAGAATGAATAGGCAAGATGGTGCTTATTGGATGTACAAATGCTCACATTTGTAAAGAGGCAGGACTTCAACAATGCTGGCAATCATAATTTGCCTGTTTTGATCCCCCACCCTCATACTGACACTGATGTAGCCAATGTGTATCACACTCCCATGTCATTACAAAATCAGGAGATGACAGGATTAACGTAACCAGATTCTTGCTATACAGAATTCCTGGTGTTAGCTGTCATTGTCAATGAATGAATCTCACGGGCTTTAAATGACAGCGTTAGATCAAGCTGTAAACTTGCTATCTGAAGAAAAGTGAAAACCATTTTAGAATATAAAGACCATCTGTCCGCATCATAAATATTATAATTAGTTAGAGAAGCACACAATTCCAAAGTTTACAAACATTCATTTTCCCACATACACACTGCTCTCTCTCTCTCTCTCTCTCTCTCTCTCTCTCTCTCTCTCTCTCTCTCTCTCTCTCTCTCTTTTATTTTGCATATTTAGATGTAGTAATTTATTTAACTCCTGTTTGCCAACAGCATCACTCATGCATAGTCCATACACAATTTCACACAAAATTCACAACTAGGAAGGGATTTCAATTGGACTGGGGGTTTAAGAATTTTCAAATAAATGACAGACGCCAGGCACAGGTTAAAATTGCTGATCAAGTTATTGGGATGTAAGGAAGCCAAAATAGGTAAGAAAAATTGTGAAATCATTTGACAAATGATCACACTTTAATGTGCGCTTCATGGCCCATAATCTTCATGAGCTTTTTACTAAAAATGTAAATATATTTCTCTTACAGAGAAATATATTTGAGGGAGAAGTATTCCGGACAATATTTTTAACTAGTAATGACATTAAAAGGAAAAGAACAGATTCATGGATTCCCTTACTTTGGGGGCAAACTGAATAATTGCGATAGGTACATGTATCATTCAAGTGAGAATAAGAATCATATTTATTTTTATATATTTGCTAATAACATTTGTTAATATGTTTTGCTGCCAGGAGGTCACAAATACACACATCTGATCATGTGTGTGTGCGTGCGTGAGTGTGTGTGTGTTTGTATATGTGTATGCGTGTGTGTAAGTGCATTTTAAGCAATATTCCGTGATTACATTTTTGAATGCTAAAGGACATCTCCATCAGCAAGTACAGGCTAATTATGGTGAATACATCATGTGTTGACAATAATGAGTTGACAGTGACTATGCATCTCTGGGTCCCAAAAATGTAAAACTGGGGAACCAAAAAGAGTGGATTTGGCTGATCAGAAATTAAGTGGATCATATTACTGATGTTCTTCAATATTGGAAGGTTTATGCAAGACAGATTTATCACATACACTATAGACCGGTACCACATGACTTCTACTTTTCTTTTTTCCAAAATGGAAAGAATAGCTTCAAGGGCATCTATTTGGCTCACATGAAGTGGTAGAAAGGACTTTTCCTGGTGCAAGAGAAAAAGTGTGGAGTTGTTAGTGGTGACTTTAAGAAGTTTGTATAGCAAACAGTGAAGATTATGCAGACAGGTAAATGCAGGTAACAAAAAAAGGTCGTTTTGGGATATATTTTTTTGCTACTTCGTTCATTAAAATGTACCCATTTAAGTCAATATAATGTAGGTAGAGACATTATTTTTTTCATTCCCACCCCATCTCTCTGTATACATTTCCTAGCAAAAATAGGATAGTGACCAGCAACAATAAAGATTACCGTATTTTTCAGAGTATAAGGCACATCTTTTTCTCCCCAAAAAGAGGGTGAAAGTCTGGGTGCATCTTATACACTGCATACCATATTTTTGGCCTCCCGAAACCCTGTCCCCTTTGCAAAAATGGCTGTGCATAGCCTTTAGGAGGCTTCCAGAGTTCTCCTGGGGGCTGGGGAGGGCAAAAATGAACAAAAAACAGACTGTTTTTTGCTCGTTTTTGACCCCCCCCCCCAGCCCTCAGAAGCACTTTATAAGCCTTCTAAATTCAATTCAATTCAATTCAATTTAATATTTGTAAACCGCTCCCTCTCCCCATAGGGACTCGGGGCGGTGCACAGGAAGAATAAAAAACAATAAATATATACAAACATTTCTTTAAAAAACAAATTAAACCTAAACCTGTGCTAAAATTCCCCATTAAAACTAAGCTATACTAAAAAACTTCCCAATAAAACCCCAGAGACAGAGAGACTATCCTAGGCCGGCCAGACAGAAAAGATGTGTTTTTAATTTAAGACGGAAGGAGCGGAGGTCCGTGGTCGTCCTAATGTCGGGGGGAAGGTCGTTCCAGAGGGCCGGGCCCGCCACAGAGAGAGCCCTTCCCCTGGGTGTCGCCCGCTGACAAAGTCTAGTGGACGGCACCCGGAGAAGTCCCTCTCTGTGGGAGCGAATCGGCCGTGAGGATGTATGAGGCAGGATCCGATCCCGCAGGTAGCTAGGTCCCGAGCCATGGAGCGCTTTAAAGATGATAATTAACACCTTGAAGCGCACCCAGAAGACGACAGGTAGCCAGTGCAGCTCGCGCAAGAGCGGTGTTACATGGGTAAACCTGGCAGTTCCCATAATTGCTCGCGCGGCTGCGTTCTGTACTAGCTGAAGTCTCCGGGTGCACCTCAAGGGGAGCCCCATGTAGAGAGAGTTACAATAGTCCAGTCGGGATGTCACGAGCGCATGAGTGACTGTGCAAAGGGCGTCCCGATCCAATAGGGGGCGCAATTGGCGAACCAGGCGAACCTGGTAAAACGCCCTCCTGGCCATGGCTGTCACTTGATCTTCCATGGACAGCCGGGCATCCAGGAGGACACCCAAATTGCGCGCCCCATCCACAGGGGCAAGATGTTCGCCCCCTATGGCCAGCGATGGAGTGAGCTGGTTGAATCGGGCAGCCGGAAACCACAGCCACTCGGTCTTGGTCAGGTTGAGCCTGAGTCCGTTACTTCCCATCCAGATCCGCACGGCTTCCAGGCACTGGCACATCACCGCTACGGCATCGTTGGGGTGGTTTGGGGTAGATATATACAGCTGAGTGTCATCAGCGTAAAGATGGTACTCTACCCCAAAACCATGGATGATCTCACCCAGCGGCTTCATGTATGTGTTAAACAGGAGAGGCGAGAGGACCGACCCCTGAGGCACCCCACATGTGAGGAGTCTCGAGGTCGACCTCTGCTCTCCTGTCAACACAAATTGCGATCGGCCAGAGAGGTAGGAGGAGAACCACCGTAAAACGGTGCCTCCCACCCCAACCCCCCCAGCCGATGCAATAGGATACCATGGTTGATGGTATCGAAAGCCGCCGAGAGGTCTAATAGGACCAGGATGGAGGAACAACCCCCATCTCTGGCCCTCCAGAGATCATCAACCAACTCGACCAATGCCGTCTCGGTGCTATGCCCAGGCCGAAAGCCGGACTGGCGCGGATCTAGATAGTCAACTTCCTCCAGGTGACGGGGAAACTGTTGTGCCACCACACTCTCAACAACCTTCGCCAGAAAGGGAAGGTTGGAGACTGGATGATAGTTGTTTAATAGAGCTGGATCCAAAGAGGGCTTCTTAAGGAGGGGCCTCACCATCGCTTCTTTTAGGGAAGCAGGCAAGGAACCCTCACTTAAGGATGCATTGACAACCTCTTGGAGCCAGCCTCGTGTCACCTCCCAGGATGCCAGTACAAGCCAGGAGGGACACGGGTCCAATAAACATGTGGTGGCTCGCAGTCGCCCACGTAACCTGTCCATATCTTCGGAAGTAACGGAGTCAAACTCCTCCCAAACAAGATCTGTCTCGTGGCATCCCACTGGGCCATCAATGGAGGGTAGCCCGTTCTGTATCTGAGCGGTTTTCTCCTGCAGAAAAATCACAAATTCCTCTGCTCTACCCTGTAGCGGGGCTTCCCGCACCCCCTGTTGAAGTAGGGAGTGGGTCACCCTAAACAGGGTGGCAGGGCGGTTTTCTGCGGATGCTATGAGAGTAGCACAATGATGGCGTTTGGCCACTCTCAGCGCCACAATGTAAGTCCGTAAATGAGCTCTTACCTGTGTCCGGTCAGATTCAGATCGGGTGGACCGCCATCTTCTCTCTAGGCATCTCTTGCAGCGTTTCATCACCCGCAGCTCCTCAATAAACCAAGGAGCCAGGGTGGTTCGCCGCCGTAAGAGAGGCCGCAAGGGCGCGACCCGATCCAAGGCTCCCACGGCCGCACTATTCCATGCGGCCGTGAGGTCCTCCATCGGGGCACGAGTCAGGGGTACAGGAAATGGCCCAAGCGCCTTCTGGAACCCATCCGGATCCATCAGGCACCTGGGGCGGAACCAGATTGGTAAAGGCTATGCATGCCATGCTTTTGACAAAAATGGGGCATTTTTTGCTCGTTTTTGGTCCCCCAGCCCCTAGGAGCACTGTACAAGCATCCTAAAGGATATGCATGCCCTTTTTTGACCAAAATATTGGCCCATTTCTGCAAAAAGCAGGCTGTTTTGGGGAGATCTGCAGAGTGCAAAAACGTTTTTTTAAAAATTTGCCTCTTCAAAATCTTGGTGCATCTTATACGCTGAAAAATACAGTAAATTTGCAAACCCAATAATCAGCAAAATGAGTTAAGATGCATGATTGATTTTACCTTTTTAGTAGAATAGCATCCAAATTCTTTAATTTAGTTTACTATCAGTTTCATCCTAGAATAACTGTACTCCAGATGTCATTAAAAACGTATAGTCACTTCTTTCTTAAAAGTTTGCGAATTAAGATAGCTCTTCCAGACATCATCCAATTCTTTTACACTCTTTCCAGTGTTGTTTCTTAAAACAAATTATTTTTTTGTTCTCTAAATGCTGTTTTGTACTTTTAGCTTTAAAGAAAAAAGTGCAACAAATGGTTTTCTTTAGTAGGCTTCCACATTAGAACCAATGTGCATTCTGGATAAAGTGTCAGCTTCAGATTATGGAAAATGGCTAAAATAGCCTTTTAGCTGAAAATTGCAATAGCAACTTACTCTTATCTTAACTTACTTTAGGAAAGTAAGGAAAGAAAGTAGGAAAGAATCCAATGCATTCAAAGTTCCCTAAATATCAGGTAAGACATACCTAAAATGCTTGCCCTCATTATTAAGAAAATTGTTTAAATTACTTCAGGCATAAAATTATTCTTCATAGTCTTTTTATTTTATACACCGTATAACTATTATGGAATTATGGGAGGAATTTAAGAGGAATTATAACTATTTCCTCTTAAAATACCTACTTTGACACTTTCTGTTAAAACATGTCTTAAAACATTTCTTATATTTTGAACTAGGATAATTTCTAAATGGTTGAATCTAGAATTCCCACTTTCAATTAATGCTTGTAAGTCGTATCTTCTCAAATTAATACTCGGAGTGACAATCCATGTGAGAACAGGTTTCAGACAACCTTGGCCCAATGGGTTTACAGTTCAAAATAAACACCAGGCCAGGTAGGCAGGAAGCCATAGGATGTTTTTTAGTTGTTAGATTACTGTCTATTTTAGGGGGTACCAGGGAGGGGGGAGGGTATAAACAGTTAGGAAGAGAGGGCCAGGCCAGCAGCCGACGGAGGGTAGCGGAAGGATCCGTGAGGGGGGGGGAAACGCGAGTCGTCCCTAGGGAGGGCATTGCCATGCCGACGGTTGTGGGGAGAGGCAGGTCCGAGGGGAGGCAAGTTCCATCCTCCCGGTTGGGGACACGTGGCCGTTGGTTGCATACGGTCAGGTGTCACAACCCTTGCAGGCTGGGTGGTCAGGGAATACAGAGCCAGGGCCTGAGGCTGATGTTTTGTAACGCCAGGTCCGTTGTCAACAAAGCCCCCCTCATTCATGACCTTGTGTCAGAGGGGGAGCCGGACCTGGCAGGAATAGCGGAGACCTGGTTGGGCCACGAGGGTGGACTCCCCCTCGTTGAAATGTGCCCACCAGGTTACCGTGCTTTTCATCAGCCTTGGGCCCTAGGCAGGGGTGGTGGGGTAGCGGTTATTGTAAAGGAAGGTCTTGAGCCGAGAGAGACCGTTGTGCCTCAGACCACCGGTTGTGAGTCCCTCTGTGTGAAGTGGGGCCTAGGGAGGCAGTTGGGCTTGCTGGTTGTATACCTGGCTCCCCGCTATGTAGCAGCAGCCCTGCCAGAGCTCCTGGAGGTGATCGCTACGGTGGCAGTTGAGACCCCCAGACTTTTAGTCATGGGGGACTTTAACTTGCCATCGGTGGGCGAATCATCCGAGGTAGCTCGGGAGTTCATGGCTTCCATGACGGCCATGGACCTGACCCAATTAATTCAAGGCCCCACTCACGAGGGTGGACATACACCGGATCTCATCTTTGTCTCTGGCCAATGGGAGAGTGATCTGGGTATAGGGGATATAGTCATCACACCCTTGTCATGGTCAGATCACTCACTTCTCCGGCTCGACTTTCCAACCGCTACTCCCCTCCGTGGGGAGGCGGAACCTGAGTCATCTATCTGGTTCCGCCCCAGGCGCCTGATGGTCCCTGATGGGTTCCAGGCGGCGCTTGGATCACTTCCTGTACCCCTGACCCGCGCCCCGATGGAGGACCTCGTGGCCGCATGGAATATTGCGACCACGGGAGCCTTGGATCGGGTCGCGCCCTTGCGGCCTCTCTTGCGGCGCCAAGCCACCCTGGCGCCTTGGTTTACCGAGGAGCTGAGGGGGATGAAACGCCACAAGAGATGCCTAGAGAGAAGATGGAGGTCTACCCGATCTGAATCTGACCGGACACAGGTAAGAGCCCATTTACGGACTTACATTGTGGCGCTGAGAGTGGCCAAACGTCATCATTGTGCCGCTCTCATAGCATCCGCAGACAACCGCCCTGCCGCCCTGTTTAGGGTGCGGGAAGCCCCTCTACAGGGTAGATCAGAGGAATTTGTGACTTTTCTGCAGGAGAAAATCGCTCAGATACAGAACGAATTAGCCCCCATTGATGGTCCAGTGGGATGCCACGAGATAGATCTTGTTTGGGAGGAGTTTGACTCCGTTACTTCCGAGGATATGGACAGGTTACGTGGGCGACTGCGAGCCACCACATGTTTATTGGACCCGTGTCCCTCGTGGCTTGTACTGGCATCCTGGGAGGTGACACGAGGCTGGCTCCAAGAGGTTGTCAACGCATCCTTAAGTGAGGGTTCCTTGCCTGCCTCCCTAAAAGAGGCTATGGTGAGGCCCCTCCTTAAGAAGCCCTCTTTGGAACCAGCTTTATTAACCAACTATCGTCCAGTCTCCAACCTTCCCTTTTTGGCGAAGGTTGTTGAGAGTGTGGTGGCACAACAGTTTCCCCGTCACCTGGAGGAAGTTGACTATCTAGACCCGCGCCAGTCCGGCTTTCGGTCCGGGCATAGCACCGAGACGGCATTGGTCGCGTTGGTCGATGATCTCTGGAGGGCCAGAGATGGGGGTTGTTCCTCCATCCTGGTCCTATTAGACCTCTCGGCGGCTTTTGATACCATCGACCATGGTATCCTATTGCATCGGCTGGGGGGGTTGGGGGTGGGAGGCACCGTTTTACGGTGGTTCTCCTCCTACCTCTCTGGCCGATCGCAATTTGTGTTGACAGGAGAGCAGAGGTCGACCTCGAGACCCCTCACATGTGGGGTGCCTCAGGGGTCGGTCCTCTCGCCTCTCCTGTTTAACACATATATGAAGCCGCTGGGTGAGACCATCCGTGGTTTTGGGGTAGAGTACCATCTTTACGCTGATGATACTCAGCTGTATATATCTACCCCAAACCACCCCAACGATGCCGTAGCGGTGATGTGCCAGTGCCTGGAAGCTGTACGGATCTGGATGGGAAGAAACGGACTCAAGCTCAACCCGACCAAGACCGAGTGGCTGTGGTTTCCGGCTGCCCGATTCAACCAGCTGACTCCATCGCTGGCCATTGGGGGCGAACATCTTGCCCCAGTGGATGGGGTGCGCAACTTGGGTGTCCTCCTGGATGCCCGGCTGTCCATGGAAGATCAAGTGACAGCCGTGGCCAGGAGGGCGTTTTACCAGGTTCGCCTGGTTCGCCAGTTGCGCCCCCTATTGGATCGGGACGCCCTTCGCACAGTCACTCATGCTCTCGTGACATCCCGACTGGACTATTGTAACTCTCTCTATATGGGGCTCCCCTTGAGGTGCACTCAGAGACTTCAGCTAGTCCAGAATGCAGCCGCGCGAGCAATTATGGGAACCGCAAGGTGTACCTACGTAACACCGCTCTTGCGCGAGCTGCACTGGCTGCCTGTCGTCTTCCGGGTGCACTTCAAGGTTCTAGTCATCATCTTTAAAGCGCTCCATGGCTCGGGACCTAGCTATTTGCAGGATCGGATCCTGCCGCACACATCCACACGGCCGATTCGCTCCCACAGAGAGGGACTTCTCCGGGTGCCGTCCACTAGACTTTGTCAGCGGGCGATGCCCAGGGGAAGGGCTCTCTCTGTGGCGGGCCCAGCCCTCTGGAACGACCTTCCCCCCGACATTAGAACTACCACGGACCTCCGCTCCTTCCGTCTAAAACTAAAAACATATCTGTTCTGCTTGGCCGGCCTAGGATAGTCTCTCTTCGATGGGGCTGCTAGAAATTTTAGATGGGGATTTTAGTTTTTAATTGGATTTTTAGCGCAGGGAAATATTTAATTTGTTTTTTAACTATATGTATGTATTTATTGTTTTATTAGCCCTGTGCACCGCTCCGAGTCCCTTCGGGCAGAGGGAGCGGTCAACAAGTTTAATAAATTATTATTATTATTATTATTATTATTATTATTATTATTATTATTATTATTATTATTATTATTATTATTATTATTATTATTATTATTATTATTATTATTATGTTACTCAGAAGGTAGCTGTGCCAATAAAGTACCTTTGTATGTACATAGATGACAGTTTTGGGTGGTAGTGTGGATGTAGTTAAAGAGAATTGGGGGTTCCCTCATGTTTGATGTTCCCTCCTTTCTGTGATAGTTTGACCAATAGTACTTTTACTTCATAACAGCCCTTTATGCTGTGGAGTTCAATCTCTTAGCTGTTGACTGTCACATTTCCCAGGAGAATGTTCAATAATGGATTCATTGCACTCCTTATCATGGTATCATAGAATCATGTTGGAAGGACTCTAAGGCTCATCATCAAGTCCAATCTTTTGCACAGTACAGGTTTATGTATATCCCTAGTAGACTAACCATCCTCATTTGGAAAATCTCCAGTGAAGGGGAAGAAATTATGCAGTAACTTATTTAATTGATAGACAGTTGTTACTATCAAAACATTCTTCCTATTTTCTAATCTGTACCTACATCTTGGAAGTTTCTTCTCAATACTTCTAATCTAACCCTCTGGAGGAAGTAAGAATAGGTCCAAGCCTTCTACACTTTTGTATTCTTGAAGATAGCTATCATATCTCCTTTCAACCTTCTCTTCTGCAAGTCAAACATACCTCGGGCTTTTAACCATACCTCATAGGACTTCCAATCTTTCATTGTCTTGGTAGCTCTTCTCTGAACAAGCTCCAGTTTATCAATGTTCTTTTTAACCTGAGGTGTACAGAATTGAATACAATACTTCGTGCCTAATTCATGGACTTTGCTCTTCTTGATGCTCTTCAAGATGCCATTGGCCTTCTTTGCAGTTGTGTTACATTGCTGAGACATATTTACCTTGTGAAGCAGTAGTGCCCCAGAGTCATTCTCACCTGTATTGCTCTTGTGCCAGATTTTTTCCTATACATGTTTCTTTTGTTTTCTTATCTAGCTATATTACTTTATATTTGTATTACATTTCTATTTGTTTCTGTCCACTGTCCTAGCCTCTTTTTAAAACATTTTCCCTCTTCTCCCAAGTATTATCTAACTTCTCTTAGTGCTGCATCATGTACAAATCTAGCAAGCATTCCCTCAACTCCTTCTTCCATATAATTTATAAAAATGTTGAATAGCACTGGATCCAGGAAGAGCCCTCTGGCATCCAACGCATGACGTGTCCTCAGGTAGATTTGACACTATTTATAATTACTCTTTGACTATGATCCTGAAGCTACTTGTGGATCCACCTAAAGACTGAAATGTCAAACCCCATTTTATCATTGTGTTAGTAAGGATGCTATGAGATCCTGTCAAAAGCCTGGCTAAATCCAAAATATACTCTATTCATGGCCTTTCCCTGATCAACCATTTCAGGAGTATTTATCAGGTCCCCAAACCAAAAAAATGACATGTGGCAATTCTTCCAAGCTGAGTTCTTTATTGGTTCATACCTATAAACCAAAATCTTGGAAGACTGTGCACTCTACTATCTGCATCTACTGTATACTCTGTAAACTTTTATGGAGGAGCGGTCTTCATCTTCTTTTCTCACACATAATATCTGGACTGAGTTGCTTCTTACTCCTCTGAAATGCACCCTACCACTACCACCGCTGGCAGGCTCCACCTCCTCTCTACATTCCATCACACTGTTTCAGAAAAAGAGCTGAAGTTAGTTTGGCAGAACTTGTTTTGCATACATCCATGTTGGCTCCTATTCATTAATGAATTCCTATTTAAGGGCCCACAGACATGCTGCTTGATTATCTTTTTTTTGGGGGGGGGGGAACCATTAGCCTTCCTGCAGTCTTTTGGGATTTTGCTTGTACTCAAGGACTTCTCAAAGATTACATAGAGAGGTTCTGCAATTATCTCTGCTAGTTCCTTCAATGCCTTGGGGTGTAACGTATCTGGACCTGGAGACTTTAATTCATTTAGATTAGAAAAGAATTACCTCATTTTCTCTTTGCTTATCTTGAGCTTTACTTCCCCAGTGGCATAGTGGGAGACAACCAAGGGTTTATTCACCTTCCACAAGAAAATGGATGCAAAGTAGGTGTTGACAAGTTCTTTCCTCTCATAAAAAGGTAAATGCAAATGTTCCCCTTGCACATATGTGCTAGTCATTCCCGATTCTAAGAGGCAGTGCTCATATCTATTTTAAAGCTGAAGAGCCAGTGCTGTCCAAAGACGTCTCCGTGGTCATGTCTAAACACAGAAAATGCACGGAATGCTGTTACCTTCCCACCAAAGGTGGTTCCTATTTTTCTACTTGCAGTTTTATGTGCTTTCAAACTGCTAGGTTGGCAGAAGCTGGGATAAGAAACAGGAGCTCACTCTGTTATGCAGTGCTAGGGATTCAAACCACCAAGCTGCTGACGTTTTGATCAACAAGCTCAGCACTTTAGCCACTGAGCCCTCTGTCCTCTCATACTCCACCTTGATCATTTCACCATTTTCTGTCTGCAGAACACTTATTGTATCCTTGACTTTTCTTTTGGCCCCGACAATTCCCTCCCCCAAAAAGCTTTTGTTGCTGTTGGTTTTATTTTGGCATCCATTGTTTGCCTAATCTTGTACTAGACTTTAGCTTTTCTCACGCTAGTGCTACAGTTTTTATAAAGGGCTTCATATTTTTCTTTGGATACATTCCCCTCTTGTTCACTTTCTTTTTCCTCTTAAGCAATTGAGAAAGTTCTGGGTGGATCCATTTTGTGTCTTTTGATGTTTCCCATTCTTCCTTGTGGGGATTGTTTGGATATGGTCTCTACAATATCTTCTTTTGCAGAAGCTCCCAGGCTACTTAGGCATTTTTTTTCTCCTTATGGGTATCAAGCCATTGGATCCTTTCTACTGTTCTTCTTGGGCCATCAAAGTCTGCTCCATATGCAATTTCTCCATCTTGGACTATCTGAAATTTCAGGATAGCATGATCGCTGCCTTCCAGTTTGTCCTTACTTCCTCAATCCTGATGTCCTCATCCTATTGATGAGATTTAGGTGCAGAGTAGCAGACCCACTGTTTCTTCTTCTACTTTTTGACAAACTGAAATTGTCTGTAAGAGAGGACAAGAATTTATTAAATTTTTAACTCTCAATAGCATAGGATTTTCAACAAATGTCTGCATAATTGAAATCCTCCATGCTCACTACAACATGCTTCCTTGAAGGTGGAGGTCAGAGGTGGGTTGCTCCCATTTTGGCTTGGATTGGGGAAACGGGTAGTAGTGGTGGCAGAAGGCTCTGCCCCACCTGCCCTGATGCTTCTGCATGTGCGCAGAAGCATTGCGTGTGCAGGAGCATACCCGAACTGGTAGTAAAAAAGTGGGCAACCCACCACTGGTGGGGGTCATCTGGTACAGATGAATTTTGTCTTCCTCTTCAGCATACCTTGGAGGTCTATAATAAATCCTCACAACATCCATTTTAAAAAAAAAATATTTTTATTTTTTATTTTTCATATTTATAACCCGCTCCCATCTCACCACAAAGGGATTCGGGGCGGCGAACATAGAATTAAATCAATAAACATAAATACAGAGATATTAGGTGCCTGTGATGTAACCATTTTAAAATCCCCATTTACAATTGGTAGTGCTGGGGTTACGCAAGGCCGGCTAGTTGGAAGAGGTGAGTCTTAAGACATTTGCGGAAGAGGCGGAGGTCAGGAATGGTGCGGATTTCAGGGGGCAGGTCGTTCCAAAGGGCTGGTCCTGCCACAGAGAAGGCTCTCCCCCTGGGTGCCGCCAGTCGACATTGCCCGACCGACGGCACCCTGAGGAGGCCCTCTCTGTGGGAGCGTGTCGGTCCCAGGGATGTCTTGCATGTAGCTAGGTCCCGAGCCATGGAGCGCTTTGAAGATGGTCGTTCTGTTCTTGCTAATACAGTTTTAACAGAATTTGCATGCTCCCAAACCTGAATTTCTGTAGATTTACATTTTCCTCATATATAAGCCAACACCCCTTCCTTTTTGTTGAGCCTAGTTCATTTGTGTAAGTTATAGTCTTCCAGCAATGTGTTCCACCTGTATGTATAAGCCCATTTCAGTTTCAGTAATACCTATGGCACTTATGACTCAGCGTAGTGGTGCGGTGGTTAGAATGCAGTATTGCAGGCTAATTCTGCCAACTGCCAGGAGTTCAATTCTCAGTGACCTAAGGTTGACTCAGCCTTTTATCCTTTTGAGTTGATAAATGAGGACCCAGAGTGCTGGGGGCAATATGCTGACTCTGTAAACTACTTAGGGAATGCTGTAAAGCACTATGAAGTGGTATATAAGTCTAAGTGTTATTGCTGTTGCTATGCTAGGATTTCTTTTCATGTTTCTTTATGCTTTTGGCATAGGTGCATTTTAGTCTGTAGCTGGCACTCTTTACTAGGCTGAGTCTTGTATTTTCTTGCCCTTTCTAATCAGGCTTCAACTACAAAAAGATTTGTTCCAATAATAAATAGTAAATGCAATCCCATACATTATCTTACCCATGTACAGAGGAACTTACTCCCAGAGAAGTGAATACATAAATGGATACATCGATATGGAGTTGTACTGTCTGAAGGTAAATTAGCATGAACTTCATCTACTTTATTGGCAGAAGATAGAAGAAAAAAGAACAAGTTTAGAAACCCAAACTGGAACACAACAAATGTTGATTTGACATGAAAGACTATAGTAAAAAGAGAAAATTAACATAAAATAAGAAAAACCAGCAATAGATCATGTGAGTCATTTGTACTATCAGTAGGAAGAACAAAGAATGGGCTATAAAAAATTAAAATATTCACAAACGGCTCAAATATGTTTTTGGAAGAATGTTCTTTACAACATAGCATGATAAATGCATAAGATAGCAATATAATAAGTCAAACAAGAATACTTGGATGTGCTTTATCTTTTGAATAGATGTGTTATTAAGATGTAGAATTTTTAGAAGACTAAGACAAAAAGAAGCCTTTTAATTATTGGATGTAGATATTATGGTTGGGGGGGGGTGTTGGCTGATTATAGTTATATTAAAGGACTAATTTTAAGAAAGATTGTTATCTTTAAGATGCAATATTCAGTATTTAGTTAGTTTTGGGAAAACATTTAAAAGAATCTAAGAATTTTGCATAACTCTCTAAGAAACATGCTTAAAACTAATAGATGATGAGAATTGTATCCAAAAATATTAAATAGGCTCTTATTGATAAATTTTGTGTGTGTGTGTGTGTGTACGCTTGTGTCTCAGCTGATCAGGATAGAACCAGTGGTCTAGTGGCAATTACAACCGCCTCACATGTAATACTTCCCTGGTTCGAATCCCAGTAAGGGTATGGCTAGCTGATGAGATCTAAATAGTTCGAAATAGATCTATCCTAGTCTCCCTTGTTTATTTATTTATCAGCTCAAAACCTAACACACACACACACACACACACACAAATGGAATTCTGAACCCTAATGGACTTCTCTGTGTGTTTGTGCATGCACGTGCGCACATACAGGTGTGTGTGGTAGCACAAATAAAAGTACAAGTTTAAAAAATATCAATTTCCCAATTCTGGTAGGAGAACATACTATACAGTGTTGTTTAAGAAGTGTAATAATAAAAATAAAGACCAGAAGAACTTTAATACTTTACTTTACACTATCTCTTTGCCCTGCTCTGATCTAATTTAACACCAGAAATCTATTTGCTATATTCCAGAACCTACTTTATGTTCACACAGAGCAATTAATTTTAGGTTAGTTCTGAAATGGTTGTAATATATATTATAGGTGTCCTTCATTGGACTTGAAAATGGATGTTTGGGGAAGCAATAAGTGCAGAGGAACAGTGCTGTTGGATGCATTTTGCAAGCCTCTTGTCAAGATGAATGTTTAATTTGCGAAATTGATGACTCTGGGTTTGTGAAACATGAAACTCACCTCTTATTCTATTTAGGTATCTTAAAGAGATTCTGCAACAGAAATGACCATCTCAAGAGTTCTTACTATGTATATGAACAAAAACACTAAGCTGGGGGATTTGCATACTCACTTGAATTAACAATATTCAGTTTTATATGAATTCATCTAGAATCTACTGAAAAGCCCAAACAAACAGTAATCTTATAGCACAAGGATCGGGTTGCAATTATAAATATAGAGTATGAAGAAGTGCTAATAAAGCAGTGGCATTTACAGCTTTTGTGTGCTTCATTACTTCACAAACAATAATGATTAGCCCTGCTAATTAAGTGTGGACAGAAATGATCACTTCCTTCTGACTTCAACAACATTGTAGGGAAGTAATTGAAAATGTTCCCAGTTCCAGATTCTATGGCACATTCACGTATCTGTGAGGTTTCTCAATGTGTGGACAAACATCCAGAATTATTCAGCCAGCTGAATATTCAGAGTTGAATGGATAATGGTCAATAGGAAAGTGGAAAGAGAAAGAAATCAAGTTTCTATTGGTAAGAAATAGTATTCAGTCATATACAGGAATTTTGTCAGGAGCGTTATACAATATTTCCCTTCATTCTTTCTTCTGTAAATTAGAATGCAGTGTTTATTCAGTTGGTCAGTATTACTTTTGCATACAACCCAGCCTTCCCCAATCTAGAATTCTCCATATATGTAAAATCCAGATCCTAGAATTTCCATGGGAATTGACCCTTTTGGAGAGATCTGAGTCAAATTGGAGAAGGTGGAAAGTCTCTTTCAATTTCCATATTTCCCTGAATGTTAGAAACAAGAGGAAAGCATAAAAAATTACACTCTTTCTAATACAGTGACCCCCAACCTTTATGGCTTGGTGACCCAACAAGGGGTGGGGGAGAAAGGAAAGTGACCCATGGAAGCAGTGGGCAGGCACATGCCTGTGGATCATTTGCCCACTACTTGTATAAATTCAGCTGTGTGCATATGCCAGCTCGCCGCTCCTGCAGCCCACTTCCAAACTGGCCACTTGTATGCCATTTCCTTAATCTTCATATCTTTGTATATAACCATTTAGTTAAAAATTGCAGTGGAAATTTGTTTAAGGTTATGGTCAAAAAGATAATAAATTCATAAAAACATGTTCTGGTCAGATTATAGCCTATGAATTACAAAAATGCAAAGTTAGATACTTATTTGAAATTCTGCCCTATTCCTATTATAAATCTCAGGATGTGCCATATGGCCTTCAGCATAACTCATGCACCAAAATGGTCTCTACTGCTGCATTACAGCATCGCCTTTATTCATTTGCCTTGCAAAATATCTTCCAGTTCTAAGTGGTGGAAACTACTTTCTTGGAGAAAGTGGCTTATGAGAATTTTTTTCCCCCCTGGGCACGGCTCTTTTATTTGGCACATCACTGTGAAAGGGAAGAAGATGCCTAGAGAAGAACATCAAATGCATAAAATGAATTTCACAACCAGTCCTCATTTAGGGATTGTCTCATTAAGCAGCCATTGGCAGTTACAATAGTGATGAAAAGGTGACTTTGCAACCAATCATCACATTGGTGAAACATAAAAACCTATTTCAGGTCTGCAAAGCAACTGCTTCACTTAAGAACCAAGTTGCCGTTCCCAGTTGTGGTTGCTAAACTAAAACTATATATCTGAAATAACAGGTCTCAGTTCTTTCCAAGCAAGGCAAGATATTCCCTGGGAGCCCCTCTATTATTTGATTCCTTTACCTTCTTTTCTTGTTTTAAAGCAAAGTAAATCACAAACTTTCCCCCCATCTAAAGGGAGATGGTGGTAGATCAGTGATGGCGAACCTTTTAGACACCGAGTGCCCAAGCATGCGCACACGTGCATGCCTAAACTGAAAGATGTGCATGCACGTGCCAACGTGAGTATGCGCACATGCGCAGCAGAGACCCAAACTCCAGCTGGCCAGTAGGAGGAGGGCCAACTAAGATCTTTTTCTTTCATGACCTTCTGTTTTGCCGTTTGCAAGGAAACAGAAGTTCACAAAAGAAACACCACGGAGATCTGATCGAGGCGATGGCACCAGTGCCAGCAGAGAGGACTCTGAGAACCACCTCTGGCACACGTGCCATAGGTTCACCATCACCGTGGTAGATTCATCCTTTTTCCCAAGTAAGGATTTGCGAAGTGCTTCCTTCAGACGTATTTGGAGGGAAATGGGTCCACCATATTTTGTACATGCATGTCTAGGATGCTTGTTGGAAAGAGCTTTGAAAGAAGAAGGATATTTATGGCCTGCCTGACTAGGGTTTTCTTATATACCAGCACAGAGACCTAGGCTTGACAAATTTCATCAAGCTAAATGTTTTAACCTCTCTCTCTAGATATACTTCATTTTTCATCTTCGGTCACTTTATTAACTGCAAGGGAGCACGCCATCACCTTATTTCACTTTTAGCAAACATTGAACACCACACTAGGAGCCTATGGTGCAAAATACAGCATTTTTAGTGATTGACAGGGGTAGAAATTAAATGGAAATAATCATCAGTATAGCTACAGCTCTGAAGTACACAGACATATTGTGAATAAAGTTCCCAAAGCTGTATCTCCAACAATAATCCCAACAATGTCTGTATGTCTATGCGCTCTCTCTCTCTCTCTCTCTCTCTCCCTCCCTCCCTCCCTCCCTCCCTCCCTCCCTCCCTCCCTCTCTCTCTCTCTCTCTCTCTCTCTCTCTCTCTCTGTCACACACACACACACACACACACACACACACACACACACACACACACACTAGCTTGGTACAATTATCTGGAAAAAAAAACATTGAAACTGGAATACCCTTCCCCCATTCCTGAAAAATGACAGATTGATAAAGTTGGTAAATTATAGACATAGGGAATATCAATTTCATTTCATAGCCACTGGTAAACTTGCTTTCAGTGGGGGTGAAAAAATAGCAATGAAGAGCCATACAGTCACAGCTTCCAGATATTATATTTTGGGAATGAAGCTGGCAGTTTTTCTGAAATGCCTGCGTCAATCTACACTGCAGCTGAGTCATAGCACTTGAAGCTGCTGTTGGAAAACATGAACACAAACACGAAAGAAATAGCTGGAATGGCATTTAAGGGCCTGTAATATGAAGCAAATGGAGTATTTGTCTCTACTTATTCAGATGGAGAGAACCACAAGGTCTGGCTCTACACAGACACAAAAATTTCCCTCAGGACTGAAATGAGGTTCTTTCTACCCAGCTATGAAACATTTATGAAACAATCTCAACAAAATTGGGAATTGTCTCATCACGCGAAAAGCAGCACAGTTCACTCAAAGAAACAGCCCAAGAAAGGCAAGCAGACTGTCAGATAGTTTTGGAATTCCATTAAAGTTTATTTGATTATTGGGGGACATCTGTCACTTTACTAGTATATTACTATCTGTACACTTTACATAGGACACCCCCCCCTCCTTATCAGAAAGAGTTAAAAACTAGACCAGATTTTGGCTCAGGTTCAAAGCACCTGAGCTAGTCCAGAATGTAGTTGAATGACTGGGTGACTGACTAAACACATTTGTAAACAACAACTTGAAGTGATTTGTAACAACATTCCCAGTTAAAAGAATTTAGAAAGATCAACCATTATCAGGTAGTCCTTGATTTACAACTGCAACTGAGCCCAAATTTTCTATTGCTAAGCAAGACAGTTATTACATGAGTTTTGCCCCATTGTACAGCCTTTCTTGCCACTGTTGTTAAGTGAATCATTACAGCTTTTGTTAGCAACACGGTGTTTAAGTGAATCTGGCTCTTCCATTGACTTTGCTCGTCAGAAGGTTGCAAAAGGTGATCACATTACCCGAGGACACTGAAGCTATCTACATTCCAGTTGCTAAGCATCTGAATTTTGATTACGTACTATGGGGATTCTGCAACAGTTCTAGGTGTGAAACATGGTTGTAAGCCATTTTTACAATCCATATTATAAGGTCAAATAGTCACTAAATAAATCGTTGTACATCAAGGGCTACCTGGATAAAATAGCCAACGTGAAGCAAGCATTAAACCAGCAACAGAGTAAAATCAGGAGGAAAATGTTTAAAATATCATAGCAATGCTAACATGTTATTTAAGAGGCCTGGAGAACGATCTCTTTGCCTGGCACCAAAAAGATCACAAAAATGGTGCCAGATATACAAGGAGAACGTTGGTACTAAAACAGATGCCTCACCATCTTCTAAGCCAGGGATGGCTAAACCTTTTGCCATTGCATGCCAAAAGTGGGGGAAGCACAGGGGGGTCGTGTGTGTACATGCCTACACCCACAATTCTATGCACCCGCCCCTCCGCACACGACCCACACACATGCACATGGGACCCCCACGCATGCGCATGTAACCCCCCAGCACTCTCCCCACTTTTGGCATGTGATAACATGGTGGACCTGTTTTTCACTCTCTCCAAGCTCCAGACCCTTTCTAGACCTTTCCCATCCCCCTGGAGGTCGAAAACAGCCTGTTTCCTCACTTCTGGTAGGTCCAGAAGGCCTGAAAATCAGCTGGTTGGCACTTGCATGCATGCTGGATCTGAGCTTGCATGCCCATTGAAATGGTTCCGCATTCTACCTGTGGCACGCTTGCCATAAGTTCGCCATCATGGTTCTAAGTCTTTTCTTTCTTGTGCTCCAGGGTATTTCTCAGAGTCACTTACTAAGACATGTGGAGAAATCAACTAGACTGTCTAATCTCACTATCTACTCAATACAGAAAGTCAAATTTAGGATACATCAGACTCCAGCAGAAGGGCCTAGCCTTTTCTCACACATATTCAGCAATAGAAAACCCACCATTCTTCTTGAGAACTAGTTCCATTTTAAAGATGAACACAAAGCCATTATGTTTTTTTTAAGAATGAGTACATTTGGATTCGTGTATTCTATATCATCTTATAAATAAATAAAAAAAAGAAGCCCTCTCCCCTTTTGATAGAAAAGCAATATATTTGCCACAAATCATGAATCAATGTCAAAAAAACGTAAGTTTTATATAGAGTATATAGCATCTTTTCAGGTAGATTCACATTTGATGTGCCAAGCAAACTAGTAAACACAGGTAATTTCACGGAAAAACCAGGATTGGTGCATTCAAAATGGGGATGGGCGAGTAGTGTTGAATCAAGGCTCTTTTTAGATACCGCAATGCCTGGGGAAGCCACCGGTCTGTTTCTCTTACAATTCTATAAAATATAAGGTACAGTTCAAAAATGGAAAAAGAGAAGAAGGCACAGCATGTACACTCAATGCTACTTTGAAAAAAAGCACTTGATTTCATCTTCCTGTTTGTTAAATTAATATAAATTTATATTAAGTTGTTATTGTGGTTATTTTGCAGCTTACACACAATGAGCTTCCATAGCTGAGGAGAACTTGGAGCTGAGTCCAGCCATGCTTACTCAACTATCTTAACAGCTATACTGCTCTGAAATGACTCATGAGAGTTTGATGTAAAGTATTTAAGCATCTCACCTTCAAATCTTCTCACCTTCAAATAGCTCTGATAGCTCTGATTTAAAGAAAATCACCCTCTCCCAGGACATTCAGGAGCTCAAACTCATTATGATGTTCAATTACCAATCTTACAATGTCATAAATTTGGGATTTATTAAATTTTTAGACCGCCCTTCTCCCTTGCGGGACTCAGGGCGGTGTACAGGCAATAATAAGATCAATAATATAGAGCATAAAATACAATTAAAAATACAATTAAAAATATATTAAATAGATTGGCCTGATCTAAATCCTGTTAAAAAACCCTTACTAAAACAATTTAAAAACTAAAACACTTTTAAAAAACTACGCACGAAACAGATAGATAAATGAACAACCGTGTGATTTTTCAGAGCAAAATCTAAGCTATACACAAAAAAACCCCAAAATATATGTTTAGCCAGGAGCCTTGTCCATTTAGCTGGCTTCAATATCGAATTGCACATTGTGTTTACACTATGGTAAATATGCAGCCGAAACTAGTGAACAATGTTAATCATAATCAAAATTATAAGGAAGACAACCTGGAGCAATGATACAGCCAATGCAGCTCTAAATGAATTAGGAAAGATATTGCTTACAATTTATCTGTATTAAAATACTTTAATATTCTGCAAGCCTGATATTTTATGAGTAAGATAAATGGGGAATTCTCATCTCTGTCCCTTTGAGATAAAATTAAGGCTGCCTTAGTGGACTTCCGAACCTAATTTGTAACTTCGCACGAATCCTCTAAGTGAATCCAGATTGCAGCAGTGTGATGTTTCATATATTTGCTTGGCTATTGTATTTGATTTTTGGCAGACAAGAATCATTATAACAGGAAATACACATAACTATTGCTTGTTGCGATCAAATTAGCAGATTTAATTCCTGTCTGAACTCTACTTTGCCTTTATCTAATGACCCCGAGGTTTTACCATTTGCCACCAGTTAAGCATGGTTCATTCACAGATGAGACCAGTGGTGGGATTCCGCCAGTTTGCACCAATTCAGGAGAACCGGTTGTTAACTTTCTAAGCAGTTCGGAGAACCGGTTGGTGGAAGAAATCTCATTTTGTTTTTTTTCTACTTTACAGGGCTAATCATGTGAGGAAGGCAGGAAGGAAACATTCTGGTATTGTTTCTAGTCTAATCTTTATTGCCCTGTTTCCAGAAACTGCCTCTCTGGTTAATCCTTATTACATTGTTAACAGCTAAGGCGAAGTGCCCATCGACGTGAGTGACATTGAGTTGGCCACACCCACACAGTCACATGACCACCAAGCCAAGCCTACCCAGCTGGTCATTAGGGCAAACAACCAGTTGTTAACTTATTTGAATCCCATCAATGGTTAAACAACTGTTTTCTTGCTGTGTGGTAAGTAGAATTACAGAAAAATGAATGTGGGTTTCCTGCTGCCCTATTTTATATCAAACCAAATCAAGATGAGATTAATCTGAGCTTCTTTCTCACACCGTCTACTTCCCCAGGACTGAGTTACCATTTTCTAGATAGGAATCTGGAATGGATATAGAAGGTATAATGGCACTATCATTACTTGTGTCAAGCCAACTGTAAATAAACAGATTTATGACTAAGCATAATGTGTGTCAACAGAGGTATCTGCAGAGTGTCTACAAAATGAAGATGATTGAAAACCTCCCTCTTACATGCATTGCCACCATCTTGATGCTTACTATGACCTCATCCCCAACCCCCATCCTCCCTTCCTGTTCACCAAATGTGTTATTTTTTTTCCTTACTGTCCTATTTTGTGGATAAATATGAACATCTATTCATATGTTGAATAATATGAACATCGAGTCATCCCGATGGAGGGCATACCCATACACAGGGTCGTGGGGAGAGGCAGGTCCGAGGGGAGACAAGTTTTATTCTCCCGGTTGGGGGCACGTAGCCATTGGTTGCAAACGGTCAGGTGCCACAACCCCCGCAGGCTAGGTGGCCAGGGAGTAGAGAGCCAGGGCCTGCGCCTGATGTTTTGCAATGCCAGGTCCGTGGTCAACAAAGCCCCCCTCATTTATGACCTTGTGTCAGAGGGGGAGCCGGACCTGGTAGGAATTGCGGAGACCTGGTTGGGCCACGAGGGAGGACTTCCCCTCGTTGAAATGTGCCCACCAGGTTACCGCGCTTTTCATCAGCCCCAGGCCCTAGGCAGGGGTGGAGGGGTAGCGGTTATTGTTAGGGAAGGTCTTGAGCCGAGAAAGACCATTGTGCCACAGACCACCGGCTGTGAATCCCTCTGCCTGAAGTGGGGCCTAGAGAGGCAGTTGGGCTTGCTGGTTGTATACCTGGCTCCCTGCTATGTAGCAGCAGCCCTGCCCGAGCTCCTCGAGGTGATCGCTACGATGGCAGTTGAGACCCCCAGACTTTTAGTCATGGGGGACTTTAATCTGCCATCGGTGGGCGAATCATCCGAGGTAGCTCGGGAGTTCATGGCTTCCATGACGGCCATGGACCTGACCCAATTAATTCAAGGCCCCACCCAAGAGGGTGGACATACACCGGATCTCATCTTTGTCTCAGGCCAATGGAAGAGTGATCTGGGTATAGGGGATATAGTCATCACACCCTTGTCATGGTCAGACCACTCACTTCTCCGGCTCGACTTTCCAACCGCTACTCCCCACCGCGGGGAGGCGGAACCTGAGTCACCTATCTGGTTCCGCCCCAGGCGCCTGATGGACCCTGATGGGTTCCAGGCGGCGCTTGGGCCATTTCCTGTACCCCTGACCCGCGCCCCGATGGAGGACCTCGTGGCCGCATGGAATACTGCGACCACGGGAGCCTTGGATCGGCTCCTGCCCTTGCGGTCTCTCTTGCGGCGCCGAGCCAGCCTGGCTCCTTGGTTTACCGAGGAGCTAAGGGTGATGAAACGCCACAAGAGATGCCTAGAGAGAAGATGGAGGTCTACTCGATCTGAATCTGACCGGACACAGGTAAGAGCCCATTTACGGACTTACATTGTGGCGCTGAGAGTGGCCAAATGCCATCATTGCGCCACTCTCATAGCATCCGCAGATAACCGCCCTGCCGCCCTGTTTAGGGTGACCCGTTCCCTCCTTCAACAGAGGGTGCGGGAAGCCCCATTACAGGGTAGAGCAGAGGAATTCGTGATTTATCTGCAGGAGAAAATCGCTCAGATCCAGAACGAGTTAGTCTCCATTGATGGCCCAGTGGGATTGCACGAGGCGGATCTTGGTTGGGAGGAGTTTGACTCTGTTACTTCCGAGGATATGGACAGGTTACGTGGGCGACTGCGAGCCACCACATGTTTATTGGACCCGTGTCCCTCCTGGCTTGTACTGGAATCCTGGGAGGTGACACGAGGCTGGCTCCAAGAGGTTGTCAACGCTTCTTTAAGTGAGGGTTTCTTGCCTGCCTCCCTTAAAGAGGCCATGGTGAGGCCCCTCCTGAAGAAGCCCTCTTTGGACCCAGCTTTATTAGCCAACTATCGTCCCGTCTCCAACCTTCCCTTTTTGGCGAAGGTTGTAGAGAGTGTGGTGGCACAACAGTTTCCCCGTCACCTGGAGGAAGTTGATTATCTAGACCCGCGCCAGTCTGGCTTTTGGCCCGGGCATAGCACCGAGACGGCATTGGTTGCATTGGTAGATGATCTCTGGAGGGCCAGAGATGGGGGTTGTTCCTCCATCCTGGTTCTATTAGACCTCTCAGCGGCTTTCGATACCATAGACCATGGTATCCTATTGCATCGGCTGCGGGGGTTGGGGGTGGGAGGCACCGTTTTACGGTGGTTCTCCTCCTACCTCTCCGGTCGATCGCAATTTGTGTTGACAGGAGAGCAGAGGTCGACCTCGAGACCCCTCACATTTGGGGTGCCTCAGGGGTCGGTCCTCTCGCCTCTCCTGTTCAACACATATATGAAGCCGCTGGGTGAGATCATCCGTGGTTTCGGGGTTGAGTATCACCTCGACGCTGATGATACGCAGCTGTATATATCTACCCCAAACCACCCCAATGATGCCGTAGCGGTGATGTGCCAGTGCCTGGAAGCCGTGCGGATCTGGATGGGAAGTAACAGACTCAGGCTCAACCCGGCCAAGACCGAGTGGCTGTGGTTTCCGGCCGCCCGATTCAACCAGCTGACTCCATCGCTGGCCATAGGGGGCAAACATCTTGCCCCTGTGAATGGGGCGCGCAACTTGGGTGTCCTCCTGGATACCCGTCTGTCCATGGAAGATCAAGTGACAGCCGTGGCCAGGAGGGCGTTTTACCAGGTCCATCTGGTACGCCAGTTGCGCCCCCTATTGGATCGGGATGCCCTTTGCACAGTCACTCATGCTCTTGTGACATCCCGACTGGACTATTGTAACTCTCTCTACATGGGGCTTCCCCTGAGGTGCACCCGGAGACTTCAGCTGGTCCAGAATGCAGCCGCGCGAGCTATAATGGGGACCGCAAGGTACACCCACATAACACCACTCTTGTGCGAGCTGCACTGGCTGCCTGTCGTCTTTCGGGTGCGCTTCAAGGTGCTAGTTGTCATCTTTAAAGCGCTCCATGGCTCGGGACCTAGCTATCTGCGGGATCGGATCCTGCCCCATACATCCTCACAGCCGATTCGCTCCCACAGAGAGGGACTTCTCTGGGTGCCGTCCACTAGACTTTGTCAGCGGGCGACGTCCAGGGGAAGAGCCTTCTCTGTGGCAGGCCCAGCCCTCTGGAACGACCTTCCCCCCGACATTAGAACAACTATGGACCTCCGCTCCTTCCGCCAAAAATTAAAAACACACTTTTTCTGCTTGGCCGGCCTAGGGTAGTCTCTTCCTTTGGGGTTTTTTAGGGAACATTAGTTTTTAATGGGGATTTTAGCGCAGGGACAATTAGTTTAATTTATTTTTATTTTACTGTATTATTGATGTACATATTTTGTGTTTTTAGTTTTTCCCTGTGCACCTCACCGAGTCCCTCTGGGGAGAGGACGCGGTATATAAAATAAAAATATTATTATTATATTATCTTCAGCAAGTTCAAGGCAGTATGGAAGAATCAGGAACAGTATATGCCTTTCTTAAATTCCCTTTCTTTTTCTGATAAATTGTAACACTTGAATTAATGATGTACTTAATGAGTAATTCATATCTGGTTGTTCTGTGGCTATATGCAATTCGATATAATATTGAATTTAGCAGAACAGAATATCAGTTTAATATTGCTCTGTGATGTGTAATTTAATGATCCAAGACAATCAGTTTGCTTGTGGTTTTAAATAAGTTTAGTTTTAAATAAAGTCAAGTATTATGATTTGGAGGGATTTATAACACAAGAAAAATATTAGTTGCCTTTGGAATCAAAACAACAATTTGAAATTAATTAAATTACTGATCATTTATGTCAATATTTTGGATTTAAAAATCTGGTGGACAAATTCATAATTTATTTTTAAAAGCATAGTGTCAGCTAAAGAGGAACGACACAAAAATGCTGAAATTCTATACTCTGGTTTCTCTTCAGATTGTATAAATCTTACTTTTTACTAAAACAAAACGCTGAAATTCAGACAAATCAGCCATCAATAGACATAAACTAGACAATAGGTACATAGAGGTAAACCAAATTTACCTTCCATTTAAAAGAAACAATTAAAAAGTTAAGAAGGAACCCAAAAGAGAAGATATATCCTGTCCAGTAATTTACACCCAGATAAGCAGGAATTAACCTTAGACAAATAATCAAGCAGAAAACAACATCCCAATCAAAGAATTACCAAGGAGAAAATTGCACTCCACCAATACTGGCAGGGCAAGCTACTGTATATAAATGGGGGGAAAGCTCCACACTCATTACCACTGACAATATTATCTAATTAGGTAATGCAACATCTGCAAGTGAATAATAAAGTTCAGAGAGCACCAAGGACTCCACTTGACATCTGCCTCCATAGATTTTAAGTGCTGTTTCTAAAAGGCTAGATTACATTGAAACATAGTCATCTAAAATGATTGAAGAGGCTACTACTTACTCCATAAGTAATGGAGAAATTAATTCAATAAATGGTCTTCAGGCGTTTTGATTGCATCCCTAATTAGAACATGAAATAGCTTCCTTGAAAAAATACCAAGAGAACAAAAGAAAGAGTACCATTGTACTAATAACAAGAAAAATGCTATAGAGATAAAAATAGTATGATTCAATCATAACTGAATTAGTACATCTTTAATTGATTCGTCAGAAAATTACTTTTTATATGAAATTACCATATTTTTCGGAGTATAAGACGCACCCAGGTTTTGAAGAGGCAAATTAAAAAAAGAAAGTTTTTGCCCTCCCTGTCCCCCAGGAGCACTCTGCAGGCATCCCAAACCATCTGCACACCCCATTTTTTGTGAAAAATGGGGCATGCAGAGAGTTTGAGAGGCCTGGAAAGTGCTCCTGGGGGCCAGGGAGGGCAAAAATGTGACGCGTGGGAGCTTGATCTTCTTAAAGAGTAAGACTTTTATCGATCTCAAATCCACTTTTCTCTTTAGCAAAGAGGGAAAGACATACGGAGGCTGCTGAATGGCTGCTGCTGTGCTTGGCTGGGAACTGCCCATTGAATGTGGAGGGGTGGGGATCCCTCCCATTTGGATTCATGGTTCTTCGCCTGAGTGGCAAAAGGGAAGCATAAAGGAAACGAGGCTACTTTGTCACACACACACACACACACACACACACACACACACACACTCCAAATCCGCCCGGATCTGTCATGCAGCAAAGAGATATGGTAGCTGGGGTCAATAGCAGCAGTAGCAACAAGCACTGCATGACAGATCCGGAGAGACTGGGGTGGGGGAGCAAGGGAAGAGAACCAATCATCTCTGCATGAAGACTTTTCTCAGGACCCTAGATCTCCACTTTCTCTTCAGAAAAAGCTATTGGCATCATTGGGATTTTGGCTAGTGAAAGAAGCATTGAATGGAAAGGAAACCTCAGAATGCGGCAGCTGCCAGGCTCCAGGAATACAGCACTCGTGTATTTCCTTTCCATCCTGTGTTTGTTCCATTAGCCAAAATCCCAATGATGCAAATAGCATTTTTTTCCAGAGAGAAAGTGGAGATCTAGGGTCCTGAAAAAAGCCTTCATGGATATTGTTAATCTTCCCTTCCTACACCCCCTCCTCCAAGCCGCCCAGATCTGTCATGCAGTGAAGAGATACGATAGCTGGGAGCAATAGCAATAAGCAGATCTAGAGAGATTGGGGGGAAGGCAGAGGGAGGAAGGGAAGAGGAACAATCTCTATTGTTATAGAGATTGCTATTACCGCGATCTCTGCTGCCTGGAACCACCCGAGAAGGGGCAGGTAAAGCATTTTGGTTGGTAACGCACCAATCTCAGCAGCCAAAGCCTTTGAATTAAGCTTGATTGTACCCCATTTCAGGTTTTTAACTTCCCAAACTAGCGTTCTGAGAAATCTACAATCTCTGAGGCACCTTTCATTTGCAGGAGGAGGGCAATTTAAAGCAGCGCCTCCTTAAGCCGAAGCCTCTGAGAAACTGGGAAAGAAAGGCTTGCTTTGCAGGCGGCAGTTTCTGGCAGATTCCAAGCACGGCTTTCTTTCTCAGTTACTCAAAGTCTTTGGTATACTCTGCCCTCACCCTCCTCCTCCTGCAAGTGAAAGGTGCCTCAGAGATTCGTCGGGCAGCTTAGGGGAGACAACTGCCACCGCTGCCACCCCCTAAGCCCTCCTGGGAGTCAAGCCAAGCGGGAGTCTCGAAAGCGAAATCGCTCTCCTTTTGAGCCGTCATGATCTCTGCAGCGCCAGATTTACCTGCCCCTTTTTTAGATAACCCAGGCAGCTACATTCGGTGTATAAGACGCACCCAGATTTTCACCCTCTTTTCTGGAGTAAAAAGGTGCGTCTTATACTCTGAAAAATTCGATAATTCTGAATGTTGAAAAAACTGTCTCTTTCTTGGTATAGCCTGGAGCTTCTGGCCTTTTCTCCTTCTTCCATTTTCTCCTCCCCTTTCTATTTCTCAATCCTACTTATTTGTATTATTTCCAACTTATTGAAAATTTGGAAAGAAATTTTATAAAGGGAATTAACATTCTTTACACTGAAAACTGAACACAATGGTGGAACATGAGAAAGCTGCAAATGAAAGATTAAGTTTTGAAATGACTTGATAAGGCTGGGGTTTGTATAGAAAACAAATTCAAAATGAATTGCTATGAATGTTCTATTACAGTGATGGTTAACCTTTTCAGCACCAAGTGGCAAAACTGGAGTGTGTGCACATGCGCGCGTTGGATCACCTGGAAGAGAGCAGCTGGCCATTGAACATTCATGCAGTGGCCAGCTACACTTCTGGGTTCTGTCACATGCATGTGCGCACCAGAACCTATAGGAGAGCAGCTGGCCATTGTGCATGCACGTGGCAGCCAGCTACACTTCCGGGTTCTGTCACATGCATGCGCACACCAGAACCCATAAGAGAGCAGCTGGCCACCATGCACATGCACAAGACCAGCTGTCCGGCATGCATGTGCATGATAGAACCTAGAAGAGCAGCTGGCAATGGTGCATATTCCCACAGAAAAGGCTCTGTGTGCCACTTCTGCCATGCCTGCCATAGGTTCACCATCATGGCTCTATTATAAGCCCCCCACTTCCTGGTCATATAATTCAAAAAGTAAGTTACTATTGAGGGACTGAAATACCTTCTCATGCACATTCTCCTTAATGTGTTTTGCTTGCTGTTTAATAAGGAATAATAGTAGATTAGATTGGATTGGATTGGATTGGATTGGATTGGATTGGATTGGATTAGATTAGATTAGATTAGATTAGATTAGATTAGATTAGATTAGATTAGATTAGATTAGATTAGATTAGATGCGGGACGCGCGCGCCTCCGGTCGGCAGGGATTGCGAGAGCAATCGGCTGCGACGAGTGAGACCGCCTTGGGGCTGTTGCGGAAGACGTCAGGAACAGGCAACTCCCCCTGCTGTGCGTTTGTGTGTGTGTGTGTGTGTGTGTGTGTGTGTGTGTGCCTTGCCCCGGGTGCTGACAACCCACGCTACGCCACTGTATCAAATGGAAATCAAAGGATCGTGTCTTTTAAAATAATAATAAAGTTCTTCATGTGGAAGTCTTTGTGTGTAGAATTTTATCTCTTCCTTAAGTTCATCTCTTTCTCAAGCTCAGTTCCTCACCTGGTAATTAAATTATACATCACAGCACTTAGCAATAGGACTTAGACTTATATACTGCTTCACAGTGCTTTCAGCCCTCTCTAAGCAGTTTACAGAGTCAGCGAATTGCCCCCAACAATCTGGGTCTTCATTTTACCCATCTCGGAAGCCTGAGTCAACTTTGAGCCCAGTGAGCTTTGACATGCCAAATTGCAGGCAGCCGGCAGTCAGCAGAAGTAGCTTGCAGTATTGGACTTTAACCACGGTGCCACCAAGGCTTCTGGTATGAGGAGGTAAAACATGCCATTGGCTTTGGACTCATTTTGCCCACTTCATTGTTTATATACTAGTGCTATTTCATCATTTGACAGATTATAGTATGAGATCATTTTATAATTCTTATATAATTATTTTAAATTTGTGATTGATTGAATAGTGCACAAATATGTTTTTATTAAAAATTAGATACATGTTATATCAAAGAATATTACTTCCTCAGAAATAGTTAGCATTTGGATGAGTCAGCTAGTCAGATGGAAAAATGAATCCTTTTCAGTCTTCCGTAAACACGTTTCAGAAACATTTCCCAAAGACTCTTGACATCAATTTTCTGGATCATTCAAGGAGGAAGGAATTACTTTGCCACAAATAAGCAGAAATACCTGTTGGATCTAAGCCATAAGCAATTTATATGAAGCTGTACACTTAATTGCCTTCCTTGAGTTTGTTATTGCTATGTACCTGTTGGCAGATGGTTCTCAATTTGATTGAGTAACACATCTGTCATTGCAAATTCCATTATATCTCCCCACAGGTGCCAGAGTATCTCACCACCAATAGTTATTTTGTTTAACTTATATAGGGAACAGTGACAAATCCAGGCTTCAGAGCTGCTATATCTCACACTTCTATTGAAGGTGCTTAATTTCAGCTGTGCTATATAATAGTTGTAGTCATTCAATGATAATGGAAATATATTTCGCTGCCTGGCTGTTATGGGGCAAAAGTGCACTTTAGTTAGGAATCAAATCGAATTAGATAGATAGGAGGTACATGCAACAAACTATCTTTTATTGTAACGCTCTCTACATGGGGCTTCCCTTGAAGTGCACCTGGAGGCTCCAGTTAGTTCAGAATGCGGCCGCGCGGGGGATTTTGGGAGCATCTAGACGCTCCCATGTGACACCTCCCCTGCATGAGCTGCACTGGCTGCCCGTGGCCTTCCGGGGTGCGCTTCAAGATTCTAGTGACCACCTTTAAAGCGCTCCATGGCAAGGGACCTGGTTACCTGCAAGACCGCCTCCTGCTGCCAAATACCTCCCACCGACCAGTCCGCTCCCACAGAGAGGGCCTCCTCAGGGTGCCGTCGGCCAGACAATGTCGGCTGGTGACCCCCAGGGGAAGAGCCTTCTCTGTGGCAGCTCCTGCCCTCTGGAATAACCTCCCCCCTGAATTATGTACAATCACAGACCTACGTCTCTTCCATCGGGCCCTGAAGACACATCTATTTTGTGCAGCTGGCATCTCATAGTCTTTTAATTGGGTTTTAGCATTGGGTGTTATAATTAAGAGGCCAAATTATTTAATATTTATTAATCTGCTATTTTAATTTTTGTATTTCTTCTTTTTATTGTGGCTGTTCACTGCCCTGAGTCCTGAGAGGGAGAAGGGTGGTATATAAATTAAATAAACCATAAACCATAAACCATTAGCATGCACTACTGCAGTGATCACCATTATTGTCATCATGGTCAAAAAATTGCAGTGGACCCTCAATGACCATACAAGTTATATACCCTCTGAAATGATAAATAAGAATTAAGAAGCGATGTAAATTATAGGAGTGTAGCATTTTATAAAAACTTGAAATGATCATGGTAAGGGCTCACCCATGGCCTCTAAATTCTATATTTTTAAGGAGGCTCCAAGTATTACTATTACTAATACCTTCTGACATAAACAATGTCCTTTTGTAGGCATACATGGCCAGTATCTTTTAGGAAGTGTTGAGCTTCAGGATCAGACACAAAGAACCAATCAGTGACCAGCTTTTACCAACCATCACCAAAAATACAATACAATAGCAGAGTTGGAAGGGACCTTGGAGGTCTTCTAGTCCAAACCCCTGCCTAGGCAGGAAGCCCTATACAGTTTCAGACAAATGGCTATCCAACATCTTCTTAAAGACTTCCAGGGTTGGGGCATTCACAACTTCTGGAGGCAAGCTGTTCCACTGATTAATTGTTCTAAATGCCAGGAAATTGCTCCTCAATTCTAAGTTGCTTCTCTCTTTGATTGGTTTCCACCCATTGCTTCTTGCTCTACCCTCATGTGCCTTGGAGAATAGTTTGGCTCCCTCTTCTTTGTGGCAACTCCTGAGATATTGGAACACTGCTATCATGTCTCCCCTAGTCCTTCTTTTCATTAAACTAAACATACCCAGTTCCTGCAACCCTTCTTCATATGTTTTAGTCTCCAGTCCCCTAATCATCTTTGTTGCTCTTCTCTGCAATCTTTCTAGAGTCTCCACATCTTTTCTACATTGCAGTGACCAAAACTAAATGCAGCATTCCAAGTGTAGCCTTACCAAGGCATTATAAAGTGGTATTAAAACTTCATGTGATCTTGATTCTATCCCTCTGTTTATGCAGCCTAGAACTGTGTTGGCTTTTTTGGCAGCTGCTGCACACTGTTGGCTCATATTTAAATAGTTGTCCACTAGGACTCCAAGATCCCTCTCACAGTTACCACTATTGAACAAGGTACTAACTATACTGTACCTGTGCAAATGTTTGCTGGAAGCAAAAATATCTTTTCCTTTCCCTTTGCCAATTCCATGTTCTACAAAAGACAAACAAATAGTTAACGAACTATATCAGGCTTAGCATTCGGAATCTAGATGACATTTTGATCTCCAACCTGTTTGCATAAAAATCAGATGTTGGGATATTGTTCTCACTAGCCAGGATTTTTGTATGTCATTCATCTTTAGGATATGTCAGCAAAATGGCCAATTGCTTGGATAGAGAAGCAAATGTGGACCAGATTGTCCTTGGCAGGAATTGAATGTTCTAAGCAATCTGCAAATAACTTGAACAATGAGTGGCAGCTGTTGATAATAGAAGGTTGTGTTGAGCGCTTCCATATGTTTCTCCACATCCTCTTAATGAATGTAAGGTTGTGGGTTTGTATCCTTCTGAAGTTCTATGGAATGACATTGCTGAATATTGGCATTTCAAAGCCGTAGTTTTTATATCTCTATAAGGTCATGTACCTAAGAGTCTGAAAATGAGAAATGGCTGATTATATTTTATAGTCTGTTATTAGCATTAAATATATTAACTTTCACAAGTGATTTGAAGTCAAGGATGAAGAAGGAGACAGCCGATTTGTAAGTAACACCAAATTATGATAGAAATTCATGCAGATGAAGAGTTGATTCCTGCCAAGTGACTGAAGAAGCAACACATGGATAATGCAGTTTATTTATATTTATACATTTATATGACACCCATCTCATTAATTCAACTGTAGGTGGCTAACCAAAGTTTAAAAATATAATATAAATATGATTTTAAAATATTTATCTTGACCACTAACATACAAAGTGATGAAACCGCACACCAACAGTATGCTGCCAGGTGACTCAAACTATCTATTTCACAGTATAATAGCCCAAATGTTTAATTGACTAATTTCATTTTAGATTTTCTATGTAAGGGTGATGTTTTAACACTTATCCTTCTCAAATGAACTTCATTCAGAAACAAATGTTGCAGGCTATAATGAAATTGCATTTCCTGTTTTTTTCAGGTATAAATGGCCTGTCAAATCTTTTGTACTCATGTGGTTAGAGAAAAGGTCTCAATTCACATTATAATTATTGTTGTTAGTTGCGAAGTTGTGTCTGACCCATCACTACCCCATGGACAATGTTCCTCCAGGCCTTCCTGTCCTCTACCATCCTCTGGAGTCCATTTAAGCTCACGCCTACTGCTTCAGTGACTCCATCCAGGCACCTCATTCTCTGTCGTCCCCTTCTTCTTTTGCCCTCAATCTTTCCCAGCATTAGACTCTTCTCCAGTGATTATAATTATACGTTATAATATACACTATTTAAATAAATAGTGTATATTATAATGTATCTATAATGTATTATAGCTTAACGTATCTTTAATGCTTTGACATTAAGAGTCATTTTTGGCCATGTATGTAAATAGACATATTTTAATCATATGAGATAAATTTCTATACTTTTCCTATTTTGTTCCCACCATCCATGTGTTATCTTCATCCACCTTCGTACATTTTCTCCAAATTCACCCTTGGTTCTTTCATTAGCACCATTCACAAAGGTGTTAACATGCAACTATCACCAGCCTGTACATTTCTAATTTCATGCAAACCAACAGTAGCCTAGATGACATCAATTCACACTTCTGACATATTTTAGTCCTTTCATTCAGAATTAAATCTACAACTTTACTTTTTGGTGACATTTAGCTATATTCCACCAGATCAGATTTACTAAATGCTTCTCCTTTTTCTTTGCTTCACAGAAACATAGAATATCTTATTTTTCCTTTTGTTTGAATAGATCTACAGATCGAATATTGAAACACCTAGATATTTTAAGGTTTTTACTTGCTTGGGGAATGTTTCTCCCTATAGGTTTTTTATAAGTGCAGTTTCTGCTTTTTTCAGATCAACTGAGTCAGGATTTTTTGTATCATCCAATAAAATATTGATCCAAATGCAACAGGAATGGACTAATTAGCTTGTCACTTGAACCTGATGTCATGAGTTGAGAAAGAGTGACTGACCGAAAGTTATTTAACCAGCTTTCATACCAAAGGCAGGACTGGAATTCATAGTCTCCAGGTTTCTAACCTGATACCTTAACTACTAAGGCCAAACTAGCTCTCTCCTGCTTGATGACTGTACTGTTAATCATTGACTATGGGTCTGTATTTCCTAAAAAATGCAAATAGTTTTATCTTAGAGTAATTTATTCAGGGTGGTCTGCTGGTTCAGGTGATCCTCAGAATCATATGATTATCTTTTTCAACCTTGTCACAAGGAATGTTAATGGGGAAGTCAGATTTCTTTAACAACTGTGTTACTAATTTAAGTGCAGTGATTCATTTAATATCTGTGGCAAAGAAAGTCACAAACTGGAGCAAAACTTACTTAACAACCATCTCACTTAGCAACAAAAGTTTTGGTCATAAGTCCAGGACTCCCTGTTCCTTGTCATAACCATTCTCCCTCACACACATATCCAATGTCTATAACTAAGAAACAGGGAAGACAGGAGTTTTGCTAGCAATGAAGTATTTGATGCAAACACTAATTTTGCTTTGTTTGGGTTTGGGGTTATGTTGTTTTAACAACACATGTTCTCTAAAATGTAGAAAAACTTCAGGGGATCAGAAAATTTTGAAAAGAACTGTTAACAAATGAACAATAGCTTTTTTTTTTTTTTGCTCCCACTGGGAAGGCAGTGTTGTTCAATTCAAAAATTAGAAAGTAGCACTTCATGATGGCAATGCCACAAAATAAGGGAGAGAGGAGAGTAATTTTAACTTGCAATGATAATCAAATTCCCATCAAATCATTACAATTCATCCCACAGTACCCCAAGTAGCCGAAATACTGATGTTGGAATGAAATAGCACCAGGCATACATACACACACGCACACACACACACACACACACACACTATTCAAGACAGCAGTAAATTTTATTTCTATGGTCTGCACTTCAAGATAGCAAATTGAGTACAATATCTCCTTCCACTTCATTTTTTTTCCCATATCAGATACATTTTACTTTAGAGAACACACAGTGTGCTAGAATAGATGGTTTTCTCAGAATGACATATTGCATTTTACTCAAAAGTGTCTTCTTTTCACTTGTCCTCTACAACTCTGATCATTTTTGTGCAAAAAATGTTGATCAGGTGGAGACATTAAATCAAGAATTGCATTATAAAAACTCCTTCAACTGACAATGCATCAGAATTCTTTTCTTTGGAGGACATAAAAATCATTTGCTTTATTTGCCCAGAATAATTCCACATAAAGTTTTTTTCTTCTTTTAACTATTTCTTTAGAGAGAGAGAAAAAGTCTTACCAGTTTGTTGCTTTCTTTTCTCTAGACAATAAAAGGTGGGAGGTTTTTTTGGTAAAATATTCTGAATGTTTAGAAGGCTTTCATATGCTATATAAATGATCAGCAAAAGTTACTTATTCCCAGGTGAATTAATACCTTCAACTCATTATTGTTGTACGCATAATCAACTTGATTTTTTAAAACATCTGCCAGGTGGCAGGAATTGTAAAGTTTGAGCATATTAAGTGCAATAAATACACCAGGGATAGAAAAAACAAATATCTTCAAAATCTGATGTTTTGAACAGCAATTCCCAAAGTATTAACAAAAACTGGCTAAGGATTATAGAAGAAAAAAAAATTCTTAACTAAGCTTTAGGAAGAAGACAAAGGTCTTTTTAACAGAGAAAAACTCCAATAAACAAGTTTAAAATGGCCATGATCATATTCTGGTTTGCATCAGCATAAACACAAGGCCTTCTACTGTATACTTTCCCAGAACAACAAAAATAGAGAATAGTGGGAAAGACCAGGCATATATCCATGACATTTTCTCCCATACGAACTCTTGGCAGTCATTATCCCTCAGCAATCCTAGAACCATCTCAGTACCATTTCTGCATTTCTGAATGTTCAGATACTGAAGAGAATTCAATAGGTAGAAAACATCACCTAAGCCAATGAATCCAACTCTTGTCTACTGCAGAAATTCAAATTAAAAGTTACTTGACAGATAGCTCTTCATCAACCTTAAATAGAGAACTCACAACCTCTCTGAGTAATTGCTTTTAGTAGTCAATCACTCAGTCCACCCTTTATTATGGGGAATGTCCAGAATTTGACTTTAAAAAGATAGAAATTAAAAATAATAAAAGTTAAAAATAATAAGAGTTAAATAAGGAACCTGATCAGCTCTAGAAGATTTTACAAATAATTTGGCCAGCTTCAATGAAACTGAATCATATTGATCTGCTAACAATGACTAATATACATAAAATAAATCTGAATGATTCAGAAGTTTAGTTAAGAAGGGGATATAAACCTAGTCATACATTTTTATAAAAATGCAACAATATAAGATTTTATTTTCAATTGTCCTTTTCTCACAAGGACAGAGTGTTAAAAATCAGGGTCATTCTTGCCTTCAAGGACAGCTGTTAGAAGTACTGCATATTAACAACTCTAAGGTTAGTGCGCTTGCACAGAAGCAAAAAAACCAAGATGGCGCCACTTATGGTGCCGATAAGAGAACCGGTTCAGGGACGTGGCAGGCCTGAGTCACTGCTGGTTCCAGTGACCCAGGCCGCCAAACCAGTAGGCACCCACCACTGAATTTAGGTATGGATATTTTGTTTAAAAATCTTGCTGGTCTAAAAAAGGAAATTTTTCTACATTAAACACACACATACCTTCTCTCAGGAGGGCTGCCAAATATAATTGCCTTTCTACAGCTATAACATGATTTTGAAGGTTGATGCCATTTTTTTGTAGATCATCATCTGTAAAAAATCATTTTTGAATTTTTCATATTTTTATTCAAGACTTTGTTTTTAAGAACGAAGATTTAAAAAATGTCTTCAGAAAAACCAACCATACTAATCAGATGCTCCACTACTAAAGCAACAATCACTCAAACAGAATTGAGTGGATGTATCACTTCCTATATTTTGGAAATTGCTCATTTATTGTTGGAGTGGCGTGTTTTTTTAAGAAGCCACGTCATGCTGTTTTATTGGCTCTTTCATTTGCTTACATTTCTCAGATTTTTCTCTTCCATTCCCACCAGAGATGGTATTCTGCAGGTTCTGACTGGTTCACCTCAACTGGTAGTAGAAATTGCAGCTCCGCCCCCCCCCGCCCTGACTCTATGGCATCCGTTTTAGGAACTTTTGTTAGCCAAAGCGCATGCACGGAAGGCTGATCACGTGCTCACATTTGCAAACTGGTAGGGAAGGTAAGTGAATATCACCCCTGGTTCCCACAGATACATTTTGACATCCTCTTGATCAAGCTTGCCGTATTTCAGCCAAACACATTTTGACCACTCCTTGGGAAATGTAATCTGACCGTTTTATGATCAGTCGAAGTTAGGACAGCCATAGAATGTAAAGGAGGCTGTAAAGCATTCCTGGCCACGGTTAATGGTTGCACACACACATCCCCTGCAGTCATACTACAGCCTGTTTGGCAGGTAAGCTTTATGACCTGTCGCAGAGCTCCAAGGCCTGTGAACATGAGCCATGATGTGTTTTTTGCTGGGTTTGAGTAGGTTCACTTAACTGCAGTGTTCGCTTAATGACCACTGGGAAAAGCATCAGAATATTAATTATACTCATATGCATGCCTTGACCTACAACTTGTCATGACTTACAATTGTAACTCTGGGCTCATTTATGGTGGTAAACCGAGAACTACCTGTAGGCACTTGATTTTGAAAATGTTCTGGCCCATCTTAATCTAGAAATCTATATTTCACGAACTTGTGGATTTGTTTATCTGTCCCACTGGAGTAACAGCGAGTTACCAACTTCTATCACGTTGTGACTCTTCTGAGGTCTTCTTCCTTCCTCTTTTCAACATAATTTCCTTTTTCTTTTCCAAAAATCACAAGCATGCTTATTAAACAAAGGCCTCAAGGCTGGTTTCTGCAGAGGTTGTTACTTCTGGTTGTCTCATTCATTGGGCATGCTCCTTTGCCTGATGCTTTTTTTGGTGGGGGTCAGTTTTTGTTAATAATACTTCTACCGTTTGGCGTAATAAATCTGAACAAGTTGACACATGGCCAGTGACTGCTCCAGTCCTTTTACTGTTTTTCCTCAACTGCTGCTACAAGCTTGCATTTGTAGCAGATATATGGTAAGTTTCTTAAGGCAACCCTAGGAGAAAGGTGCTTGTCCTAGCTTTTTCTTTGTTAATTTTAATGGACTGTATGTGTTGTTTTACTCTTTTAATTTTTTATAATATCATTTTATCAGACTGGGACGCTCAGAATCACATGACTGTGAAATGGACAATGAATACATGTAATAAATAAATAGATTTTTAAAAAATAAAATACATTTCTTCTTGCTCCCTTCTTAAGTTCTCCGGTACACAAGTTACATGTTGGCTAGACTGAAGGCTACATTGTTGGAATTGTCAACTGAATTCTGCTACTAAATATCTATTAGTTGCTTCTGTCTACTGATTTTCATTTATGGAAACTGACTACCTTCAATTTCTTGCAAAGACTTGTACGGTATGTATAATCTTAGCAAGAAGTAATCATTCAGTCACCATTTGTGGGCAATAAGCAATTCTTAACAAACATTTTTTTTTCTTTTCAATCAGCAGCTATTCAAGACACCACTTTTTCATTCAATACATCGAATACAAGTCCTACAGAATAGCAATAGCACTTAGACTTATATACTACTTCACAGTGTTCTACAGCCCTCTCTAAGCGGTTTACTGAGTCAGCATATTGCCCCCAATAATATGGATCCTCGTTTTATTTACCTCAGAAGGATGGAAGCCTGAGTCAACCTTGAGCTAGGTGAGATTCGAACTGCCAAACTGCTGGCAATTGGCAGCCAGCAGAGGTAGCCTGCACCAGAGGTGGGTTTCTACTGGTTTGCACCGGTTTGGGCAAACTGGTAGTGGAAATTTGACCTGGGTCGCAGAACCAGCAGTGACCCAGGTGGCCACGCCCCCAAACCGGTTTCCTGGTCTATGTTTTTTATTACTTTTAAAGGGTTTTTGCATGTGCACAGAACAATTTACAGTGAACTGTGTATGTGTGTGGAGCGTGCATGAAGTGAACTGGTACCAATGCCAGTAGGAACCCAGCCCTGGCCTGCAGTACTTCAGTCTAACCGGTTCGCCATCTTAGCTCTTCACAGACAGGTCCTTCTCCCCTTTATCTCTAACTCCAATAGACAAACTCCTAGTAGATCTTCTTCTTTGCTACCTGAATGAGTTCTCTTCCTTGGTGCTTAGCAGGCCTGCAGCCATCTTTTCTTTTGGATCTTAGGCCTGCCACACTTTATATTATTCTATTATGCATTTTCTGTTGTGGGAAAATGGGAGAGGGGATTATATGGAGTTGGATGATACGTAGTCGTAACAAAATTATTTATAGAAAGCCAAGGTCATCCTTTGTCTCTGCACCTGACCAGAATTGGATGGATTGAACTGCCAGTATGGGTGTGGGGGCAAGATCTTGAACTTTCAACTGGGTGGGAAAATCAGGAAGCTTTCAGATTTGGGTTTTCCCAGAGATGTTAACATGGCTCTCTTAATAAATTGGAACTTTGAGGAATCCTTTGCCTTGGACTCTGATTTTCTTTAGATTTGGAACCCTGATATTAACCTGAGTCTCCCTTAAAATACTTCACCAGCTACCCTGAACTTTGGGGTGCTGTCCATGATCCTGAGCCCAGGAGTCGACCCAAACCCAGGCGGCACAAAGACTCAGGGAAGATGGAGGAAGAGAAGAAGACAGTGCTACTCTGTTATTCCCAAATCTGTGCTGCAAAAAATGTAGTCATCCAGCAGCTGCCCAAACTTTTGCATATTTGGTAATATTTAATCATCCATTTTCTGAAGCGGTCTCTGCTTGCTTAGCAGGAAACATTCAATTTTGCTTTGGTTTATAGAAGCAGAATCATCATTTAAGTAAAAGACAAGACAGACTGGATTCTTTTGCTAAGACATTAAATGCTAGAATCTGAAGAATAGTAATAGAAACCAGCATCATCTTGTTAAAAGTAATCAGGTGTCTGAACTGATATATGGAATGATAGTATGGAAAATGTATTTCTGGTATTCTGGTATCTGTTATTGTGGATCTATGGATTTGAACTGCCCTTTTAAAATTGCTATTCCATTTCTTTGCTCAAGGCTAACACTGCTAAAGAAAAGCTGAATCCGATGAACCGCTGGATATTGTGTTCCATATGCTTATATAGATGCGTTTTTCTCTTTATACAAAAAGGTTGTTGTTTTGAATGAACTTTTTCTAGTTCTAACTATAAAACATTTCTCCCAGCATTTGGCAAGGTTGATTGAAGCTCCCTTTGCATTGTATTGGTATGGGTTCCTTGTTTTGTTATTTTAGTTCCTATCCAATTTAGTCATCTTTACCATCTTTTACTTTTTTATGTATTGCGGTGCCCCCCACTCTTGTTTTTAAAGTTTTTAATCAGTGAACCACCAAGATTCATTGGGAGTCAGGTGCTATATAGATTAATAAGTAAAATAAAAAAAATAGAAAAATCAGTTGTAATAGTTTCAAAGGTTTATTTTAGTCTAGTCCAGGGGTCTGCAAAGTTGACTCTTTTAAGACTGGTGGACTTCAACTCCCAGAGTTCCCCAGCCAGCATAGCTGACTGGGGAATTCTGGGAGTTGAAGTCCACCAGTCTTAAAAGAGCCGACTTTGCAGACCCCTGGTCTAGTCCAATTAAGCAGAGGGTTTTAGTTGCACATAGATAAATAGGGAAAGCTATTCAAGGAATATGTCAACTCTCTAACTTTCCTTCTTGTACTTTCCTCATTCATACTACCAGAAAAAGACATGATAGATATTCTGTAGAGCACTAAAACAGCTGTTATTTTCTCCCTGCAGTGGAAGAAATTGTACATAATTTCAAACTTCATTGGAAAAATAAAAGATGTAACCCTTACATATTTTGATTTGCATACAGCTACATTGTGAAGTCTGCTATTTTGCCAGTAGTTTCTGCATTTTAAAGATGATTCCAAAAAGTAAATTAACATTAAGCGCTATTTCAACAAAGCACTGATCATTAATATCTACCCACTCTCCTCCCCAGACTTTTGTATTTGAGCAAATTATTCGTTTACAGGTTATAATGATAGTATGCAGGGAACTTTCAGGTGTTCACAGCCAATTTGAACATTTGGGTAATATCTACAATAAACAGAAGTGAAGGTTTGGCCATTAGGGTATAGTTTTGAGAAGAAAAGCAAAAAATCTTTATGAACATGCTCCACTTTCAAGCACTTGCTTTGATTCAGATTCAGATTTATTAATAGAAAACCAGTCAAATTATTTGAGCCAAGAAAAAATGTTGGATTGGAAATCAGTTTCCACCTCAGCACTGCTGAGCCTCTTGATCCAGAAAGTTCTAAACTGAACCCTGATAGAGTCCTGAGCTACCCAAGAAATCCTATCATTCCCCTTTATGGTGGGGAGGAGAAACACCACACCAAGCTGGGATCTTTGGGCAAATATGAAGTCTGACAGAACAGTGTCCTTGGAGCCACATGCATAGAATAATGTATACAATCACCACAACCAGCATTGATAAAACCAACCATCTCGTCAATTTTTAAAGCAAAATGTGAAAAAAAGTGTTTTCAACAAATTCTGAATTAAAAAGGAAGAAACAAAATAATGAAATCTACCAGTAATGTGTATTCTATTTGTTCATAAAACTCATACTTTATAGTCGGTTGGTTATTTGAAGGTTGCCATTATCACACAGTGTCCCATTTTTCCTTTTTTTATTCCGAAGTCCTTATTATTTATTTGTTTGTATCCAGTCTTTATGATTTTTTACAAGGTGGCAAACATATCCAATACACCTTCTTTCTCCAATTAGCCCCACAACAACAACTCTGTGAGGTGAATTTGGCTGAGAGAGCATGATTGGCCCAAGGTCACCTAACTGACTTTCATGGCTAGGGCAGAACTAGAACTCACGGACTCCTGCTTTCTAGCCTGTGCCTTAACCACTAGACCAGTGATGATGAACCTTTTTTGACTCATGTGCCAAAAGCAGGGGGAACGCATGAGGGTCGTGCACGGGCATGTCACACATGCACGCACTTTCCTTCTCTGGTTTGCTCATAGGGTCATTTTTTGCCCTCAGGAGCCGTCAACTCTCCGGAGCCTTCAGGGAAGCTTCCAGAGGATGAAAAATGGTCTCAAAAGAAGGCTGAAATCAGCTGGACATGCGCGCTGGAGCTGACAGGGCAACGCTTCACGTGCCCTAACAAATGGCTCCATGTGCCACCTGTGGCACCCGTGCCATAGGTTTGCCATCACGGCACTAGACCAAACTGACTATATTTAGTATTTTCTCCTAAATAATTTCTATCAACATGTATTTTCTCAGAAAAGTACCCACAGCAGGAATATATGTAGTCAAACTAATTAACGGAAGGAAAGCATATGCACAGGTAAATATATTTTTGAAATTTAGTATATCCTCAAAATTAATAAGCATAACAATGATTTTAAAAGGGACAAAATCATTTTATAAATGAAAGAAAAAATAACCTTGCTTTTTGAAATTTTAACCATGCTGTTTATTGTTGGGGGGGGGGAGTCAATCCAAACATTCGTAAACAACATGTATTGACAATCCCGTGCTTTAGATCAGGTATAGATTTCTCCTTCAAATGTTGCTTAATAATCTTTCTAGTCAATGCCTATGCCAAAAAAAGGTTTACACTTCTTAATGTCTTCAAATAGATTTCAAATACTAGGGACAACCAAGAATAATATATGGAGCTTTAATCCACAGAGATTGATCCAGTTAAATTAACATTCCTGTGGACTTCAGGACAAAAAACATGTAAAGGTTTAACACTAGCTGAGATCTTCCATTTTTATTCAATACTCGCCATTCCGGGCCACGCGTTGCTGTGGCCCAGTCTGGTTAAATGGCCAACCAATCTGTGTCTAGATCTACACCTGCACACACAAACACCTACACACAAACACCGTATAACCCCCAACCTACCTACCTACTGCATTTCGCCCTCTCTCCCTCTACCTATCTACCTATCTACCTATCTCCAGATCTACTGATCTGGATGGGTGGTAACAAACTCAAGCTCAACCCTGCCAAGACTGAGTGGCTGTGGTTTCCGGCACCCCGGTTCAGCCAGATCACTCCAACTCTGGCCATTAGGGGCGAAACACTGGCCCCCGTGGAGAGGGCGCGCAATTTGGATGTCCTCCTGGATTCCTGGCTGTCCTTGGAGGACCATGTGGCGGCCGTGGCCAGGGGGGCGTTTCATCAGGTACGCCTGATGCGCCAATTGCGCCTCTTACTGGACCGGGCTGCCCTTCGCACAGTCACTCAAGCTCTCGTGACGTCCCGACTCGACTACTGTAATGCTCTCTACATGGGGCTTCCCTTGAGGTGCACCCGAAAGCTACAGCTAGTCCAAAACGCAGCCACGCGGGTGATTATGGGGGCCACTAGATGCTCCCACATAACACCGATCCTGCGCGAGCTGCATTGGCTCCCTGTGGCCTTTCGGGTGCGCTTCAAGGTTTTGACGACCATCTTTAAAGCGCTCCATGGCTCGGGGCCTAGTTACATGTGAGACCGCCTCCTGCCCCATACATCCCTTAGACCGATACGCTCCCACAGAGAGGGCCTTCTCAGGGTGCCGTCGGCCAGACAATGCCGACTGGCGACACCCAGGGGAAGAGCCTTCTCTGTGGCGGGCCCAACCCTTTGGAATGACCTACCCCCTAAATTATGTACCATCACCGACCTCTGCCTCTTCCGCCAATGTCTAAAGACATATTTGTTCCAACAAGCCGGCCTAGCCTAACCTCCCGGAGGACTTTTAGGAAGTTTTTAAATTGGGTATTTTAAATTTGGTTTTAGTACAGGATGGGAATGTTTAATATTTATTTTAAATTATATATTTATCTTTGTATTTGTGTGTTTTTAAATTTCCTGTACGCCGCCCTGGGTCCTCTGTGGAGAAGGGCGGGATATAAATTTAAATTAAAAAAAAAACCTACCTACCTACCTACTGTATTTCTCCCTCTCTCTCTCTCTCTCCCTCCCTCCCTTCCTCCCTACTGTATTTCTCCCTCTACCTACCTACCTACCTACCTACCTACCTACCTACCTACCGTATTTCTCCCTCTATCCCTCTACCTACCTTCCTACCTACCTACTTACCTACCTACCTACCTACCTACTGTATTTCTCCCTCTACCTACCTACCTACCGTATTTCTCCCTCTATCCCTCTACCTACCTTCCTACCTTCCTACCTACCTACCTACCTACCTACCTACCTACTGTATTTCTCCCTCAGAGTATTTTATGTCATAAAGGATGACATAATACCTGTGGCCCACTGCTCTCTCTGTATCCATCTACCTACCTTTTTTACATTTTTTACATTTCTATTGCGTGTACTTGGCACAGGTGTGACATCTACACAATCTATATATATCATTGGTGCTGTATTTCAAAGGAACGTTGTGTGAAAATTTGGAAGCGATCGATGCAGTACTTTTGGTGATTAGCAGTTTTGAACAAACTCTTGTTACATTTTTATTTATATAGATTATCTAGGAATAATAGAACATTTGTTGAACACAATTAGACATGAAAGCCAGCTGAGTAAGTTTGGGTCAGATACTCTCTTTCAGTGCAACTCACCTCACAATGTTGTTGTAAAAAAACGAGAGGAAGGACTATTAGATATGTTCACTGAGTCATATATAAAAATAATAAAAGTAGGATAAAATAATTCAGTGAATTTTTCTGACAGGAAATCAATTCTTTTACCATTTTGTAGCAATTAATTAATGTTTTGATTATTGTGTCTAAACTATAGGAGTAGGAGGAATGTTAAGTTCCAAAGCAAAGTTTTAAGCTTTTAGACTTCTTTAGGAAGAGCAATAATACAGAGATTTCTGGTCCTGAAGGAATAGAATAATTCAGTTTAGTTCTACTCTTAATTGGTGGCACTTCAGAGTGTTACTTTTCTTTGATAACTTCTTTTCAAGACCAAGACAAAATCTGATCTCCATTCAGTGCGTTATGTCAGGATTTGAGGTCTTTTAAAACAGGAGAAAATATGACATCAATGCCTATAGACAAATAGCAGTGCATAAATGATTTTGATTCATTCCACCTCCTATAAAAGTCCTGGAATCATTTCATTTCTCATAGAGTCTGGATCATGTAAAGTTTCACCATATAAATCTGGGAAGTGGACCAAGCATCCAATCTGTCAGTGCAGATATCCTTTCTTAAACTTTCCACAGGCAGATCTTGAAGCAGATTTACTGTAAGAGTCTTCACATATTTAACTCCCCCAAATTACTTTTTTTGTTGTACTGCTCTTCAAGTAAAATTCAGGTAATGTCAGCAATATTGGCAGAGGTATTGTTTCTCAATAGAACTTTTTTTAATATATAGATTTCTACTGCCAGTTAAATATTTCAGATTATGCTGCACTCCTTAATTATTTACACTAACAAAAATTCATGTTACTTGCTTAGTAAAAACTTGCTAAAACAATTTTCTTTACAGAGTTCAGTGAGAAGTTGATCCATATGTGCTATTGTAATTAGCTGTTTCTTCTTTCCACTTATAAAAAAAAGAGAAGTTTACAGTTCAATTATTTCATCTTGAAAATTCTTTCATATTTCTCCCTTTGGCTTCTTTACTCTCTTCTACTTCTTCCATTTTTTAAATGTGGCTAGCCTCTTCTCCACTTCTTAAAAATGACTTCGTTTGAAATAAATTGAGGCACATTATTTGTCTCGGGACACAAGTTAATGATCACATTTTTGTTAGGAAAACGCAAGTGAGCAGTTACTGGAAGAGAGAACACAAATGACTTCAATATGGATAGCTTAATTCTAACAGACATACTGTAATTCACTTTTCCTTAAATTAATGTAAAAACAATAAAATTATTAAGCCAGTTCTCTAATTTGGATACAGTATGGAAAGAATAATTGCCTGAATGCCTTTCTGCATATAAGACTCACTTACCTGTCTGGTAACAAACCTTTTCCTGCCCAGGCATGTATGGCTATTGGATATATTTATCTTATATTAATATATAGCATTATATGTATCATGTAATCTTATATTAATGTACAATATTAATTATTTTATATAGTATTCTACTATTATAGTATAGTATATATTTCTAAGTGGACTATTGCATGAAAAAATATATAACACAAGGATTTGTTAAAAGATTATTGTTTTTTATTTTATATCCTATGATTAGACAACTTTTTGCTGCCTGGGAAAGTACATTTAACATTTTCAGGGACAGTCTAAGAAAATTATGAGGCTGTAGCTGCAAGCACTCTAGATGAAATAGGTTACTTGGTTCACTTTTAGTTAGGATTTAAGAGCCATGGTGGTGCAGTGGTTTGAATGCAGTACTAACTCACTGCTTACCCCAGGAGTTTAATTCTGACTGGCTTAAGGTTGACTCAATGCTTTCATCCTTCTGAGATCAGTAAAATGAGAACTCAAATTGTTGGGGGCAATATGCTGATTCTGTAAATTGCTCAGGGAGTGCTGTAAAACTCTGTGAATCAGTGGATACCATATTTTTCGGAGTATAAGATGCACCAAGGTTTTGAAGAGGCAATTTAAAAAAAAAAAAAGGTTTTGGCACTCTGCAAACCTCCCAAAAACGGCCCATTTTTCGCAAAAGTGGGCCTGTTTCTACCCCAAAAGGCATGAATAGCCTTTAGGAGGCTTGCAGAGTGCTCCAGGGGAGTGCCCCCCCCAAATGAGCAAAAAATGGCTCATTTTTGTGAAAACGGGCCTATTTCTTGTCCAAAGAATTACATGCATAGCCTTCAGGAGGCTTATAGAGTACTCCTGTGGGGTTGGGGGGGGCAAAACTAAGCAAAAAACAGGCCGGTTTTCATTCATTACTGCCTTCCCCAGCCCCCAGGAGTTCTCTGAAAGCCACTTACAGGCTATGCATGACCATTTTGGTTTCAGGAGGCAAAAATGCTGTATTCAGTGTATAAGATGCACCCAGATCTTCAGCCTCTATTTGGAGGGGAAAAGGTTATATTCCGAAAAATATGATAAGTCTACGTTCTAGGACTTCCTTCCGGTTTCCCGGAGGTAACGGTCGAGCCTTGGACTCGTTCGCCGTTTTGTTGCTTTTATGGCCCCTAACGGGGCGGGGAGTTCCTTTTAAAGGAATCCCTCCGTAAGGTTGGCTTGCTGGGATTTCCCTATCCCGACGTCGGTCGGGGGGGGGTCCTTGTCTTCGACCTAGGAGTGAAAGGACATGCTGCGGGGGGCCTGGTTCCCTTTGCCAATGGAGGACCGGAGCAGCTAACTAATTTGGAGAGAGCTGAATCGCTGGAGTTGGAGGCAATGCCGGGACTCTGGCTGCGGAGTGGATCGTAAGTGACTTTGTTCTTCTGCTGGCAGCTTTTGCTTTAAAAGACGATGGAGGGGGGAGTTTGTGAGACCCCCCCCCTTGGAACGAAGAAAAGCAGCGATTTGAAAAGGCTCCTCAGGCTTGAGGAAGCGGAACAATACACATCCGAACCTTTCTAAATAAGTGAGAGTCTTTGTGGAATGATTTTACATACTTAGTGTTGAAGTCTGGCAACAAAGAAGCGATTTCCTTTGCTGTTTGCTCCCGGTGGCTTCCAGATGGGCGGGGGAAGATGGCGTTCCTTTGTTCTCAGGAGACTTACTCTTCATGGAAAATTGCCGACATTCCTTTGTGATCGGGATTGCCTCTCTCTTTTTATTAATGATTGTATGTAATTGATTAATTGATTCTTTCCCTGGAGTGCCTTCTTCTTTATATCTGATTGCAAAATTTGGTTTCTCTCTGGACTTTAACTGGGTAATAAGTTTGATTTTGTTTATTGGAACTCGCTCTTGGAACTTGCTTCACTGACCGCACCTCAGCAGACGCCATTTTACTGACACTGACTTAAATCATTCACCATGGCTTCAAAAAAGCAGACACATCAGCCAAAAATCACTTCGATGTTACCTGAAAAACCTGATACAGATGCTAGATTATCAGCAATGGAAGAAACATTACAGACCCTGGGGATGGAGATCAAGGAAATGAGGAAGGATCATGTCAGTTCCAAGTTAGAACTTTTGGAGGTACAGAAGAAATTAATGCAGAATACACAAAAGACTGATGAGTTGGAGGTGGGGTTGGCTGGGGCAAGGGGAGAGCTTAAAAGTGTTAATAATGAAATAGGAGATTTAACTGGTTATATGTCTAGGATGGATTTTGAAAGGATGTCATATTTTTTAAGATTTCAGAATATTTCTGAAGAACCTGGTGAAGACCTAATTGATTTAATGTGCACAATTTTAGCAGATTACTTACACAAACCCAAGGATGAGGTCAGGGGGGACATTGATTTGATATATAGAATAAATTCAACATATGCCAGGATAAATGAAGTACCCAGAGAGATACATATTAAATTTGTTAGAAGGTCGACAAGGGAAAGGATTTTGAGGGCGCAGAGAGACAGTCCTTTAATTTATCAACAGAAAGAGGTTGCTATCTTGAAGCAGATCCCGAAGAAGATTAGAGAGGCAAGACGGAAATTTTCCTTCTTATCTAAAAGATTATTTAAACAGGGGATCTGGTTTAAGTGGGTGATGCCAGAAGGAATGTTGGTGTTCTGGGAGGGAGGAAGAGTAAGGATTAAAACAGTTGCAGAGGCGGAAGCCTTTCTCGAAAAACATTCCTCAATCCTGGAGGATGAAAATGGAGGAGCAGAGGGGGCCGTGGCCCCGCCCACTGGGGGCCAGGGAGAAGAAGATACAATTGCCAAGAGACTTAGATCTCAAAAATGACTTTATTCAGTACAGTATAACTTTTGTTTGGATGTTCACACATGATTGCTAGCACAGATCTTACAATGATATGTATGCATTTCTTTCCACTTTGTAGTATAATTGCAAATTATGTATTACCTATATTTTGTCACGAAGCCTCGGAAGGGGTCAACGACTTCGACGTGAAAGTTCTCAAAATATCTTTTTCACACCTTACCCTTATCCTACTTGTTAAAAAATTCTAAAACCCAATAAAACTTTTTCAATTAAAAAAAAAGAGTCTACGTTCTAGTGCTGTTCAGTTCTGACAATGGGATGAAAACAATATTGATCACTCTGAGGGATACAAACAATGAGTCCACCTGGATCTTTTGGGCCAGTGATGGCGAACCTATTGCACGGGTGCCACAAGTGGCACCGGAGTCATTTCCTAGGGCACGTGAGGTGTTGCCCTGTCAGCTCCAGTGTGCATATGTGTGCTGGCCAGCTGATTTAGGCCTTCTTTTGAGGCCATTTTTCACCCTCTGGAGGCTTCAGGGAAGCTCCTAAAGGGTGGTGGGGAGGTTGTTTTCACCCTCCCCAGGCTCCTAGAAAGCCTCTGGAGCCTGGGGAGGGCAAAAAAAGCATGCCAAAAGCAGGGGATCGTGCACATATCATTATGGGTGTGGCACGCCCACATACAACCCCCTGCGCTCCCCCCGCTTTTGGCACCCGAGCCAAAAAAGGTTAGCCATCACTGTTTTGGGCTATTCAGTAGACTTCATATCCATTAAACATGGTGCATGTAGTCCTCGACTTACAATTAAAATTGAGCCCAAAATTTTATTATTAAGCAAGACAGTTGTTAAATGAGTTTTGCCCCATTTTATGATCTTTCTTGCCGCACTTCTTAAGTGAATCACTACAGTTACATTGATAACGCAGTTGTTAAGTGAATCTGGCTTCCCTATTGACTTTCTTTGTCAGAGGTTTGCCAAAGGTGATCACATGTCCCTAGGACATTCAATCATCATAAATATGAGTCAGTTACCAAGCATCCAAATTTTCATCACATGACCATGAGGATGCTGCAACAGTCATAAGCCGCCAAGTTGAAAAACAGTCACTAACCATTTTTTTCAGTGCTATCGTAACATTGAATGGTCATTAAATGGATGGCTGAATGTTGAGGACTACCTGTATCTGGCCTGCAGGGTGATTAGATCTGGCCCGTGAAGCAGTCCTGGAACCAGTGAAAGACCAGCCAGCAAAATCGGAGCTTGGGGGGGGGCATGTGCAGCCCTCTAAACTTCCATTTTTGGCTGTGACGGCCCCTTCAAGGTGCTAGCCACCATCTTCAAAGCACTCCATGGCACGGGTCCTGGTTACTGGAGAGACCGCCTCCTACCACATACCTCCCTTTGATCTGTCTGCTCCCACAGAGTGGGCCTTCTCAGGGTGCCGTCAGCCAGTCAATGCCGGCTGGCGGCGCCTTCTCTGTGGCGGGTCCGGCACTCTGGAACGACCTGCCCCCCGATATCCATACCATCACGGACCTACGACTCTTCCGTCGGATGTTAAAAGCACATTTCTTTCATCTAGCCGGCCTGACATAGACTAAGGGAATAATTTTAAACTTTGATATTTATTGGTTTTAAATTTATTTATCCAAATTTTAGCACAGATTAAATAATTTAATTGTCTTTTATATTTTGTATGTATTGTTGGGTTTTTATCTTTCTGTGCACCGCCCCGAGTCCCTTTTAGGTGAAATAGGGCAGTATATAAATCGAATAAACTAAACTAAACTAAACTAAACTTTGGCTTCCGGCGTGCTCTCAAAACCTTTTTTTCCCAACAAGCCGGGCTGGCATAAAAAATGAATTTTAAATACAAATTTTTATTAATTTTAATCGGGGTTTGTTTTGGTTTTAATTTTAAGAGAGGCCAAATTGTTTAATATGCTTTTTAAACTTTTTTTTTTTAACTTTTATATATCTGTTTTACTTTGGCTGTACACTGCCCTGAGTCCTTCGGGAGTAGGGCGGTATAAAAAATCTAAACCTAAACCTAAACCTCATGCAGCCATCTGCCAGTGAAAACGGAACTCAGGAGCGCCACACATAGCCCTTCCAAGTTCCATTTTTGCCGGACGAGAGCGCAGGTCACCACAGGTGCCCCCAACACAAGTGATGTCAAGCTGGCCATGCCTCCCAGTCCCAAGGTGAAACACAACCTTGATGCGGCCCTCAATGAAATCAAGTTTGACACCCATGATCTACAAGTTACTGTATACTAGTTGCAGAATACAGCCTCTCCACCAGGTGAGGTTTCTCAGGCCAGCCTATCAAAACTTACATACTTTGGCTCCCCAAGTATTGTGACAACCGTCTCTGCTAAATAGAATCAACCTGTCTGATACATTTGTTTTTGGCAGACATGGAAACTACAAAGTACAAAAAAATGTGGTTATTCCATTTTTTTAAGTATGTCCTTCACACTCATGTTTAGGAAAGTGGTAAAAGGTATTTGACCAAGCTTTGTAAGGTTTGTCATTTTAACACTTGATTTTGGACTTTGTGCTTCAAATTCTAGGTTATGTTGCTGTTTTATTTGTAAATCACTAAATAATTTAGGATGTAACAATCATCAATCAATCAGTAAAGGGAGGAAGGGAATAATTATAAAATATGCAGATGGTATTTAATAGGTTAGGTTAGCTAATTATCTGAAAGACAGCAATAAAATTCAATATGAATAGTTCATTAGCTGTTAATCAATGTATAAAAAGCAAATGCACATTTCTTAATATAGGAAAAACTAAGTGAAAATATGTACAGGTCAAGGACCATCTGCCTTTTAACAGTAAATTTGAGAGTTAGTTTTCATACCATAATAGCAATAGCACTTAGATTTATATACTGCTTCACAGTGCTTTTGCAACCCTCTCTAAGTGGTTTTACAGAGTCGGCCTATTGCCCCCAACAATCTGGGTCCTCATTTTACCAACCTCGGAAGGATGGAAGCTGAGTCAACCTTGAGCCTGGTGAGATTCGAACTGCCAAATTGCAGTCAGTTGGCAGTCAGCAGAAGTAGCCTTCAGTACTACATTCTAACCACTGCCCCACTAATAGTCACAACCAATATATCAATTAGTAGTCACAGTTAACATATCAATCATGTTTTAGTTGTGACTACTATAAAAACAAGAGACAGAAGGAATTAGGTCTTCTGCATCAAACAGAGGACTGTCCAGCTCATTGTATAGTAAAAGTGGGAGAAATAAAGAGATACAAAACCTGGACGTTGATTTCATCATCTGTCTTCTAATGCACAATAGTCAGTGGAATTGCCTTTCTACAATAAAACAGAAGTACCTAGATTCTTGTGATTCTGTTGTTTCCAATCCAGCCTGCTGGGGAGAAGCTTAAATGTGTCTTTCAAAAACATCTTAGTCCTTCATCAATAGAAATAGAACTTCTGGACCTTGGGAAGTAATTGTTCGGTAATATTATGTAGTATCTTGAATACTCTGACCACTTCTTAGCTCTACTAAGAAATGTGGAAATATTTTGAGAGATTGAAAAAAGATGCAGAAAACAAAAGGCATCGAGGATTGAGGCAACCAAGTATATTAAGCTTGAGAAAAGACAACAAGGGGAGGCAATGATAGCATTTTTCAAGTACCAAAGGTGTCCTACGGAAAAGGGCAATGTTTGTTCTCTAAGCCTGGGTACCTCTTTGACAGGTTGAATTAATGATGCTTCTATCTAATCATATTGTGGAAACGGATCAAAGAAGTGAGTCATCCAAGCTTATGGCTTTTTCAGCCTCTTGTACAACTGTGCAACCTTTCTTCCTTAAGTGAACAAAGCTACAGTGGTTGACTGAACTGATGAGCTCTTGGACATTGACGTAAGTCATTAGCCAGCCAAAGCTAGTATGAGCTCAACCAGCTCCACTTTTTAAAACACTTATGGGAAGCACATTCTCCAGGTTTGTTATATCTCTGCCCTTCCTTCTTTTCTGACTCATTCTTGCACTAGTTATTCTGGCCAGTTATTCTCAGAAAAAGCTCTCCTTTTCATGCCAATCAGCCATCAGCCCACGCAAGCCACCATGGACTCTTTGCTAGGTAACCTGTACAATACTAGGCTCTTCTTTCCTCATCATTACTGCTTTCAGAGAGTTCCAAAGGGAATATTTTAAAATTTATTACAGTAACATCTTGAAGCTGTCTGCTGGAAAGATTGCCGGATAAAGTCCTCAGACACATCTAACATTCTTTCTTTTCATCTAGTGCTTTCTCTAAAGAGAAAGCCTTTGGATGAAGCTTTCTTCAAACGTTATCTCAAAGTTGGGTTTCTGTTTTGACCCACATTCTCTCTGAATTTTTAAATGTGAAATGGAATTTAGTCTTGACACTATCAGATCTTGAATCTCCAGTTAGAATCAAATCGGGGGATGATTCATGCTCCTTCCTTGTTTTTTACTGACCCCAAGTCCAGGACAGAATCAAATGCTCAGGTTACAGGTAAGAACAGTTTCGCATTGTCTTCACTGGATGCCTAACAAAAGAGACTAGATCCATGATGGAGAACCTATGGCATGTGTGCCACAGGTGGCACACAGTGCCCTCTCTGTGGGCATGCGAGCCATCACCCTAGTTCAGCTCCACTGCGCATGCACTTCCCACCAGCCAGAATGTTGCCGGGTCTCTGGTGCACATGCGCAGAGGGCAGGGTATATATGCATGTGAAAAGGGTGAATAATGTGCAGGAGGCGTGTACATGGGGGGGCACATGAGGGGGCATGTGTATTGCAGTTTGGAGGTTTGGGGGTAGGCGCACATATTTGTGATTGTGCTTTGGGCACTCACTCCAGAAAAGGTTAGCAATCACTGGACTAGATAGTCATCTATTGAAGATATTGCATTCCATATTTTTACATTTTTACACTGCCTAGAGTAGTGGTTCACCCGATCAAAGTATCCCTTTTCAGCTCAATAATTCCCCCAACATTGTCAAACTATTCACTAAGACTGAATTAGTATTCTTCTTCTCATCATTCCTAGTATCTACCTCTTCCCACTTATGACTATAACCATGTTGCTTGTATCTCTCAATTTATAGTCTATTTGTTTCCTAGTATGATTTGATAGTTTATTAGTAACCTTGACTATCACTAAGTGTTGTATCTTTTTATTCTTAATGAATATATTTTATTCTCCTTATGTACACTGAGAGCATATGCACCAAAGACAAATTCCTTGTGTGTCCAATCACACTTGGCCAATAAAGATAATAATTCTGAGATGTTATTTATGTGTACATTAAAATATGTGTGACATATATTTCCTTAATACATAACAATGTAAGCCTGAGTCCTCTGTACATAAAAAGGGGAATACAAGCATATATAAATTTGCTACTCAATAAGAATACCAATTACATTTCTGCTCCCCACTCCAAATAATATCACCATTGCTTAAGGCTACTGTGTCCGACATCTTCAAGTTAGACTGATAAATGTTCCGGAGACTTCAATTCCCAAACTCTCTAGCCAGCAGTCTGCAGTAAAACCAATCCATTTGGGGAACATCAAAAGAAGGCTGTATATTGCTATATATTTATATTAGCTACTATGTCATGTTTTCCCTACCCGCCCCCCAATAGGGTTTACAATTCTTAACTCCACTCTTGATGTAGTTGATGAACATTGTTGTGCCTTTTAGAGGCATTTTGTTAGATTCTAACCATTGTTTTGAAAAGCAAAAGTACACCCCTGCCATGCATTCATATGTTTTAGTCAAACTGGAAGCTGAAGGCAGCAATCAAGACATTTTTATGACTGTGAAATGATTGCAGCAGGTGAATGATGTTCTCGCTCGATTCATATACCATTCATTTAGGTTTCAGAAGTTAGCCAGATTTGTAAGTTGTCAGTAGAACTGCATTATAGCATTTTCAGATTCTTCAGAGACCTGGAAACTTTTCCAGGCAGTCATATACATCAAATGTAAGTCCTACCAATATCAGTAGAAATAAAAAAGAAAGGGATTATTAAATTCAATGGTTTCAGTCAGTCCATTTTATATTTTGGGGACATTCATAGAAGAAGTTCCAGTATTGGATCCATCCAAGAATACTTTCATCCCTGAAAAAGTATAGAGCAGAGATTTGTGCTCTCCAATATTGAATGCTCTAAGCCAAGGGGGTGTATATAGTAATAGAGTATGTATAGGTAAATTTGTTTATATAGAAATATTGCAGCTCTGTCCCATACTGTTCCCCAAATGTTTTCTCTCAATGGTTGAAGTGATTTCATTGGATTCCATAACCTGGTGTCTTTGGATTCTAACTATACCACTGTCACAGAACTGAAGTCATTCAGGTAAAGTAAAGCTTGTTGAGAAACTGAAATAAAGCCATGTTCAGAATAACGATGCTCCTCAATTACAGTCATTGATAATTGATGGAAGGAGAAAAATCTCCACACCTTAATCTGTATTAATACAGACATACTGTATGTGCATTCAGTGTGGCTATTCTTAATGAAGCATACATGTTAGATAATTGTGCCTATTCATTAAATCATATTCTAGTCAACAAAGTTTATTCTCAGATAAATATGTGTTAAATGTTAACCTCATATTTTCTTTGATATTTACATATATGTTTTTCTAACACATTCTGGTTCTAAATTCTAGAGCATACACATTCTCATTATCTCTCTCTCTTTCTCTCTCTCTCTCATTCTCTCTTTCTGTCTCTCATTCTCTCATTCATTCTCTCTCATTCCCTCTCTCTCTCCCTCTCTCTCTGTTTCTTTCTTTCTTTCTTTCTGTCACATATATATGTACATATACACAAAATTGGGTTGCCAATGTTTTCACTACTGGTTTGAACGTGCATGCACAGAAGCATCTGGGTGGGTGGGTGGAGCCTCCCTCTGCCACTACTACCAGTTCAGCCAAACCCGTTCGAACTAGAAGCAACCCACCACTGATACAAATGCGCACACACAGTCTACATTTTGGAACTACAAACAGTATGTAATAGTGTGAAACTGCATTTCTGCTCCATTCCTTTTTCCTAAGTGAATAGATAGATGGGAACTTTTTTCTTTTGAAGAAATCGAGGAATATTGGTCCAGTGTCTTCCTCCAAATCAAAGTCTTACTTTGATTGCATTTTACTTGTAGTTTTCTAAAGTCTGGCACAAGCACACTTTATTTTAAACTTCTGAGTTTTGTAGACAACTGATTTTAAGATATGAAATACATTGATTTGTTATTGTTAACATATTCAATGGTTTAGTAAATTTCATGTGCATCCCACACAACAGTAAACAACATCAGGAGTTTAAAACCATCATATTATGCAACGAAGGAAGCAATATTTACAATAGATGGACACCTCTTGGACACCATGTAGTAGATAAAGGGCCACATCCATTGTGTTTATTATGAAGATATAATTCAGAAACTAGATATCTATTTAGCAATTATTTCCTTTTTGTGAAAAGCTAAGATCAGCTAAATCACACACTTACCACATTTTGTTTTTTAAAAAGGTAACTTCTAAACAAAAGTTAATTAACAAGATAAACTTGACAATAAAGCATTTTATGTAAAATGCAACTCCCTATAGTTTTATGTGACATGTCTCCTTAATTATACTTAATTCCAAGACTTACCCATCCAATTACTTTGCTAAAGTTCTTGTTTGATGTAAACACATGTTCTGTACCAACATTGCAAAGATGCTAAATGGTCCTGATAATAATTATGTCTCTCTAATTTAAACCTTAGTCAAAGTCTAAATGACTATATTGCTCTGAATTAAAACAAAGAGTTTTATCTTCATCATGGGCCAAAAATGGTCTTTATAACTGTTTTATATTCAAATAAAATAAATGAAGAGTCAACCAATCAAAATTCTCTGATAATAATGAACTGATATTTAATACTGGTATGAAATTTATATTGATGCTATTATCTTTTTTTTTTTTTTAATAAATGTCATTCAAATCTGTTCCAGTTTAAACAAAATGTTTCAATTTAGATAGAGAAGAGAACCTAAACATAATGTACATCAGTGAAAACTGTCATGATGTTCTTGCTCCTTCTTGATTTACGAATGGCTTTTAAAAACATAAGTAAAAGTATCCTTCTAGACCAGGGGTGTCAAATTCAAGGTCCGGGGTCTGGATCAGGCCTGCAGGGTGCTTAGATCTGGCTCACAGGGCCACCCTGGAAACAGCAAAGGATCGGCCCATGGTGTGCTTCTTCACCCCCAAACTCTGTTTTCGTTGGCAGAGGGTTGCAGGAGGCCATCACAGCCAAAAATGGAGCTCAGGAGCCCATTTTTGCTGGCAGACTGCTCGGACTACCACAGGCATGAGTGATGCAGAGCTGGCCACACCCACACCAACCACGTCCACTCCCCACCACACCCCAAGGTAAAACACAACCCTGATGCGGCCCTCAATGAAATCGAGTTTGAAGCCCCTGTTCTAGGCTGATTCAGCAGGGTAGGAGTGAGAGTTGTGATGGTTCTCCTCCTTCCACCAAGTTCAGCTCTAATCAATGTTGGGAGGTGGAGTGGTATTTATTTGTTTGTTTGTTTGTTTGTTTGTTTGTTTATTTAATTTGATTTTTATACCGCGCCTATCTCCCCGAAGGGACTCAGGGCGGTGAGGTATTGCCATAAGTATCAATTTGCAGGATTCCGCAAGAAGGTACTACCTTTCCAGTCTAGTTTAACATCCACAGGAAGCCATGTGAGGGTCATTAGATGGCGTGATATGTTAGTGATACCCAATTATGTGTCGCTACCCTAGGCTAACCAGGTGATTTCTCAGTATATGATGTCTGTGAGGAACAGGCTCAGATTCAACCCTAACAAAACCAAATGGCCAAGGGTTTTATGTTTGGAGACTTTCCATGATAATGGATGGGTAGTAACTTCCCAGACAGAGGTAGTGCACACTTTGGAGGGGGGGGGGTTGCAGGCTCACCTAAACTCTGTCTTGCTCAAAGATCAAATGACAACACCTTTGCAGAGATCCATCTTATGCATTGCTTGCACCTATTCTTAGATTGGGTGGCTCCATTTACAATCTCACATTTGGTCCTTTTACATCTGGATTATTGCAATGTGCTCACCATGGGTTTGTCCATAAAGTCCACTCAGAAGCTACAGATAATCTGGAATGCAGTGGCAACAGTGGGTATGATTATACTTTAGTGCCGCTTATAGTACCTCTGTTTCTTAAGCTGCAAGGTTTCTGGGCACAGTTCAAAGTGCTGATTATCACATATAAAGTTCTTAATGGCACAAGGCTCATTTATCTGTGGGAGGATCTGTGTCCAATCATATCTCCACAGCCCACATTTATTCCAACAATATGTGTCAGATACACAAGCTCCAGGTCTTTTCTATCATTGCGGGATTGGTGACATCACTTCCATGCCATCTGATGGGTAAAAGAAGGTGCCGGGAATAGAATCAGGGGTGGGTTGTTGCCAGTTTTATTACTGATTTACAACCCCCATGCACCAGATGCGCACTGTGTGTGTGTGTGTGCACTGTTCAATGGAAACTATTCTGCACACATGCGCAGAACAATTTACAGTGCAGTCACTAAAATCCAACATGGTGACAACATCAGTGGTAGTGAGGAAACTGGTTTGGGGGCGTGTCAGGCCTGGATCGCTGCCGGTTCTGTGACACAGGTCTGACTTCCACTACCGGTTTAGCCGAACCAGGCAGAACCAGCAGCAATCTACCTCTGAATAGAATGCCTCATGAGACCCAGACAGCCTTATAAAAAGTATTGAAGATACTTGGATTCTTGGATCCTTGGATGCTAGGTGAGCCCATATTTGAGGAAGTGATTCTGTGGATTGAAAAATCTCCCTGAATGCAGTGTGTTGTTTTAACCAATGACTGTTTTTAATGGATTGTTAGCTAGACAGAGTCACATGCTAAGTGGGAAGCCACATAAATTGAATTAATAAAATGCATGAAAAAACAAACAAAGAATACAACAGTCATTCAAACAACTACTAATGGGGCAGATAGAAGACAGTTTTAACTATATATACTGTAAAATGGGTTCTTGTTTTTTTAATATTATTTCTCTGGTGGTATGTAAATTGTACTTTTAAAGAATTTGTGGACTATGTTTTTTGTTACATGGGAAAGAAAATTTCCATTAGATTTCCATTTGAGCTAAAGAAACTTAAGCCAATGTGATGTCATGATGGAATAGAACCAAAGGAATTGCAGAGATCCCTGAAGCTCACACATTATATTTCTACCTAATTACTTGTTATGAGAATAAATGAGATAAGAAAAACCCAATATCTTGTACTGGGATTCTGGAGGAGAAATATACAACTCTGACAAAAAAATAAAATGAACATTATTTCACAGTATGTAGCTCTCTTCTAATGAGTCCATGAGAAGAAAGTTCACAAGGGCAACATTTGCACATATCTATCTTGGAATAACCAGTCTATTTCCCTGAAAATAAGACCTCCCCAGATAATAAGCCCAATTGGACTTTTAAGTACATTTGCTAAAATAAGCCCTCCCCAAAAAATGTTGCAACACAGAAGCAGCCACGAGGTGACCATGCTCGCCACCTCCTGCACCTCAAAAATAATAAGATCATCCCAAAAATAAAGCCAAGTGCTTATTTTGGGAGTCAAAAGAAAATAAGACCCTGGGTCTTATTTTCAGGGAAACATGGTATGCAAATGCCCCTCCCCCCAAAGTGTGTGTGTGTATGTGTGTGTGTGTGTGTTTAATGTATGATATGGTAGCGTTTGAACACTTCCTCATCTCTCCAAAGTAATGGAAGATTTCACTGTCAGAACAAACTCAGGACTCTCAGCTATTATGCCATGAAAGTAGGGATAATACTAAAGGGCCAGAATCTGATGAACATCAAAGGAAAAAAAACAAATTCTAAATAACAATATGGCAAGTATTCTGCAGCCTATCCCCCACTAAGCTCGTTCTGCTACTGGAGCCCTGAAAAAAAAAGCTACCATTCACAGCGGGCACTGATAAAAATAATACGCATGACTATACAGTAGTTTTATACAAAAGATGGTAGGATCCATAATTCCAAAGAATTTCAAAATTCAAGCAAACTCTATTCCTTATCTGAAAGAACAGCTGACTTATTGCAGTCTGTTGAAATAAAATTGATAGCCTTGATGCACATTGAAGACCATTGCTTCCACCATTAAGGGAGATGTGTTCTTGGAGTACATTCCACTTCAATAAATCAGCGCCGAAGCAAATGGTCATTCACAAAAAGGATGTTGTAATAAATTATGAATTATAATAACCATACTGTACACCTTAAGGCTGCCATTTTTATTTCAAAAGAAGACACACAGGTCTCATTGTGCAAAAGATTATCCACACTAGCTTGGAAGGCATTGTATAACAGAAACGAATAAGACAGATGTTTGCTGTAGGAACATTAAATTCATACACAAGCCAGCCAACTGTGCAAACAGCTCATGCTGGGTGGCTGCTGTTTGTTTAGGCCTTTCTGATATGCTCTTTTTAAATGTTCTGTTTTGGGAACCTCAGCAGCATGTCTACCTCCCTTCCATTTCCCCCCTCAGACAGAATATGGATAGGCATTATTTAGAGTGAAATTCTCTGCCGAAAGAGAATGATACGTATATGTATATGGAGGATACATACTATTTCTCCTACATCAACAAACAGCAAAGGCATGGAAGACCACAGCAGCATTGCTTCTTGAGAGCTGGACATCATTTGAAGATATAGGAAAATATTCCCAAATTTCCAAATACATCCACATGGAAGCCAACTTCATCCAGGTTAATGTCAGAAAGGAAAGTGACCAGAAATAGGTCAAAATAACAATAGGAAAAAAAAAGAAAAACTTCCCTCCCATTTGTGGGCTCAAATAAATTGGGGAAAAAATACTTTGTATTAAATTAGTTTTTATGATGGATTTTTCTTGTTAGTGGATTTTTTAAACAGAAAATTACAGAAAGAACATATGGAAAAGGGGTGGGTGGGGGCAATAAGCATTTAGAAATGTAGCAATGGGAACCAGTAGTAATACTGATTTTACAAAAGGCATATCACGTATTTTTCAGGGGTTTTCTCCTAGATATTTTAAAATAGGAAATCTATTATTAATTACTACTGACAAAGGAATCAATGTAATTCAAAATCTGTAGCTTTTATTGATTCTCATCAGCAATAGAAGGCAAATTCTATCTCTCCTTTTCATGGAGAAAGACCAAAGAAGTGACAAACTTGGAAGGAGAATTTTAAAAAATACATAGGAGCAACATTTAGTCTTTTTACCATTGACATTCACTGATTTGATCTTTGAGGGGAAGAACAAATCACATACTGTTTGTGTTGCTCATCTCTGTGTTACATGCTTTTATCATGTTTTGTTCCCTGTGAATATTTTGTCATTTTACATTATTGCTGTTTAGATTCTGTTTTGCTACTCTTGTTATAACAGTCTGTAAGCTGCTTAAGGTAAGCAAGAATTTAGCAAGAGAGAAGGCTTAGTAAATAGATTAAAATGGAGTCCGTTGATGCATAAGTCTTCCTTCTCCTTAGGTGAATATTATATCTACTATTAAGAAATAAATATTCAGAGCATTTCCACCCAATATATATCTGGTCTTATTGTTGGCAGAAAGTATCCAAAAGAGTACCTATATTAGTTTGTTGCAATGTGAGAAAAGACACAAAATGCCCGTCATATTTTCCAGAGTAACCAATTTATGAAAGGCTAGCTTTTTATAGATCTTAATCACATGTCTAAAATGAGAACCAGAAAGAGGATTTTTATATAGACTTGGAGCTGTCACTGAAGGGAAAGAAAAGAAGAAAGAAAAAGGGAAATGTTGATTGGAATGGCTGCTTGAGTGTTATGGATGTGATAACCAGCAAAATCTATTTTTGTATTTCAATAAACATCTTTAAATACACACGGATCCTGCTTTTCTGTTAAATATAAAGCATAGGTATTCTACTTTTGTTTACAAACTTGAATTCTCAGAAAATATTTGCTAGAGGACAAGAAACAAAACACTGCTGTAAACAACTGTAAATGCATTCATAATTATGTTAACCATTTGAAATATATATTGCTTCCCTGGGCAAAATTTAAATGTTGCCCTCATACTTTATCTTAACATGTGCTGTGCAGCATATTAAAAATAGCACGCTAGAATATCTAAGCAAACCAGAAATATTGTTTTCATTTCTCTGTCATTTCAATTACTAACTCCCCTGTGATGTAAATATTTTGAAAGACTGATGTAGATAACAAGATTCCACATAAATACAAGTAAAATCATCCCAAGAAACAAATTGCTTGAAGTGCCTCTGACTTTTGGTTCCCTCATGACAGAATGGAGAAGCTTTCTTTTGTGGGATTGCATTGATCCACAAGAAAAGTTGTTTAGGTGCTATTTTTGGGTGGAGTTAGAGTTAACCCTTAAACACCTGTTCTCTGATCAGTGTCGATTTAGGATAATAACTATCTATTACTGGAAATACTGGATTGATATACCCTTCTTTACATTTAGGCATATGTGTCTAAGTAATTAAGTTAATGGACTTGCTCCATGTCATAGGCATGGTTGAAAAAAAGCACCTAATTTATTTCCAGCAGAATACAAGTTGCCTGACAGGAAAAAAAATATGGAGGACAAATATTTTCCAATTCACTACCTGCCAGCAACACATGTTCACAGAAGTTTGAAAGAAACTTCTGAGGCAGATAATGGATAAAAGATAAAAGAAACACAACTGAGGTAGATAATGCAAAGAAATGAACACAGTGGGGTGTTTCTTTTTAGTTTTCCTTACAGGGATGTGATATGGTGCAATATAAAAAATGGATAGGATTTTCATAATGCATTCATACTTCACCTGCTTTTAAAATATTCCAGCAGAACTAGGTAAATGCTGTGTTTTCAGAGCTTTGGTCTATTAAACCTCAGCAGAAGCTGTAATTGAGAAGATTCTCTCACTAACTGATAAAAGCGAGATCAAAGGAAAAGTCATAAAGAAGAAAGCTCTACCTAAAATTTTATTACAGTCTAGTCCAGCCAGGAGTAATTAAGTAATGGATCATCATGGGTGTCTTAGAAGTAGGTTGAATTAGCACATTAGTCTTCCTTGTGTAAATGTATTCTGTGTCCTGCTAAAACCTGGGCACTTTCTCTGACTGGAAATACTAATTTACAACCAAGATTTCCCCTTTAGCTTGGAAAATACATATGCATGTGAGAATGATTACTAGAATTATCTACATTATACTTTCATTATAGAAAAAAAATATCCAAATGACTTTTTCCAGATTGCGGTACTTTGCTTTGCAGTCATATTATTGTCCTGCCTAATATTCAAAGTGAACTGTAGTTCTCATTTTGTCCAATTTTTTGAAAGATTATGTTTATGCATACCTATGTATGAGGAATTATGTTACATCCTTATATTACATTTCCTGCAGTATAAATTTCAGTGAGTGCTTGAATGAGATTACTTGAAGCAACGGGAAGAAGAGGGTGATCACATTCATAATTTGCTATAGTTTTTCCAGACACTGCTAGTTTCTTCTTCCTATAGAAAAGAATACTCAGTTGAATGAGGAGTTGATTTTATCCTATGCAGTTCTTATGCTAATTGCAAGCACTTGGGGCTATGAAATTCCATTTTTCCAAATAACGAAGAATAGATAGTTAAAATAGTTGGCTAGCTACTGCATAAGGTACTTTTCATGCATATCTCCAATGATGTGTCTTCTTTTTTATGGTATGCAATGCTTTCTTTTGTTTCTCCCTCCCTATTCTGCAAGAATCATGCATCTATGTGATAATATATATCATATATCTTATTATTTTAGAAACATAAAGATTCTTGTTTTATGTGTACTATTATGTCAGTCATTGTACTATTGCTTTTTTCAGCCATTCAATAACTTTCAACTCCTTGTGATGAATGGACATATTTTTACCAGGAGTATCCATCGATAATTGCTTCTTGTGTGTCCTGTTAACAGCAGCAATAACCTCACCACCTTGCTTTCCATTAGTTTCTTTTCTGATTACCATCAATATTTCTAAGCCAGGGGTGTCAAACTCACATCACAACAGCAGCATCATGTGGTGTATCATGACCTTTTCCCCCTTTGCTAAACCGGGCGTGGCCAGCATGTGATGCATTCAGCCCATAGGCCAGGAGTTTGACAAGCCTGTTTTAAGCATTTGGGTCTTTTCAAATGTCTCTTGTCTTCACATTATGTGTTCAGAATATTTAAGCTTTAGCTTCATTATCAGAGCTTCTAGTGAGGAGTCTGATTTAACTTCAAGTGGGATCTCTTTGAGATAATATCATTTTTATCTTTTCTCATTCTGATGGTGCTTAATGGTCTATAAATGAGATAAACAATAATTGCATACTTGAAAATTAAGATATAATCATAAAGGACTTTGGATAAAAGATTTGGGTAATGATACATTACTAAATACTTACACAATTTCCAAAAGTGATTGGAATTCCAAAAATAGTAACAAAGAAAATGATATGTCACTTATAAAATATTTACAAATATCATCTTGTAAACGTTTCATCCCATTATCCATTAAAAAAAAGTTTAGAGAAAAAAGTTTGCATTGACTTTTCACTGCTGTTTTCTTCAAGGAAGTTTACTATAAGTTAGTTTTCTGAATTACCGTATTTTTCAGAGAATAAGACGCACCTTTTTTCTTCTAAAAAGAGGCTGAAAAACTGGGTGCATCTTATACACTGAATACAGCATTTTTTGCCTCCTGAAGCCCCGCCCCTTCACCAAAATGGAAATGCATAATCTTCCTACAGCTGATTTCCCCCCCATGTACAATAGAATAGTTCCTTTGCTCAAATTTGTAAGAGGTTTTCTTAGATTGCAAGAGGCATGCTATGTTCAGTATTTTGATGTTGCTTCTAATATTTTGAAACTGAATGCCAAAAAACAATGAATTCATTACGGCATCATTTGAGAGTTCCCACAAAATTGCTTGGACCTTCATATTTATGAATATATATTTCAGAGTTGTAATCTAATCCAGAAAATTAAGGATTTTGTTTTCATAAAGTTTAAAGTTTATATAACACTGGAGAAGCAACATGCTATGATTATATTTTTATATAATCTTCATGTTCATTATAATAGTGTGATCAAATTCAACGTAAAATAATATTCCTAAAACCTCAGGCCCACAATACAAGTCTGTACAGAATCAGCATAATCTGAAGCAACAATGAAATCAACAAAAGTAAATAATTGTTAGAATTCAGTATTCTAATTAAATGTTCATTGAATTTGATCACACTATTATAATGAACATGAAGATTATATAAAAATATAATCATAGCATGTTGCTTCTCCAGTGTTATATAAACTTTAAACTTTATGAAAACAAAATCCTTAATTTTCTGGATTAGATTACAACTCTGAAATATATATTCATAAATATGAAGGTCCAAGCAATTTTGTGGGAACTCTCAAATGATGCCGTAATGAATTCATTGTTTTTTGGCATTCAGTTTCAAAATATTAGAAGCAACATCAAAATACTGAACATAGCATGCCTCTTGCAATCTAAGAAAACCTCTTACAAATTTGAGCAAAGGAACTATTCTATTGTACATGGGGGGGAAATCAGCTGTAGGAAGATTATGCATTTCCATTTTGGTGAAGGGGCGGGGCTTCAGGAGGCAAAAAATGCTGTATTCAGTGTATAAGATGCACCCAGTTTTTCAGCCTCTTTTTAGAAGAAAAAAGGTGCGTCTTATTCTCTGAAAAATACGGTAATTCAGCATAGCTGGCTGGAGAATTCTGGGAGTTGAAGTCCACAAGTCTTAAAGTTCCCAAGTTTGGACATCCCTGATGTAGATGGAATAACCAGGAATAACTTTTCAATCAGCCTTTACCAGGAACAAATACTTCTCTCTTTAAAAAGCACATGTCTTTAATTCTTTGCTTTACTCACTTGGGTGCACTCACTCACTAAAGCTGAACTGATCATCCATGAATTAAAATTTATTAAGTACAGTATTTGAATTCTCAGGTCACATAAGTGATAGCAAAGTATATGGTATTCCTGCTTCATGTCACAGCACAGCGTGCCCTTTGCTATGGGGTGAGAGCTTTACATTATTTTCTTCCTTTTTTATTCTGGATGATTTAAAAAATATCACAGAAAGTTTACAATGTGATAAATTATGAAATTATTAAATCTAAAGAGAGTATAAACATTGCAGGAAATCCATGGCATAGAAGAAACTGAGACAATAGTTTTTTTAAGCTATTTAAGTTATTTAAAGTAAAGGATTAGATCAAGTTCCTTATTTTTTATTTAAAAAGTCAAAACTGTCTGGAAAAGGCCTTTTTAAAGGTCAGTGTGTCAGTTGTGTTGTGCATCAAAATTAATCTGTGGGCTAAAGTGCACTATTTACCTCTTTCTTAGATAATAAAAGCCATAAAGACATTACCATCCAATGTCACCTTTGCCCTTTTGATAAAATGTGTTCTTTCTTAGAGTTTTATTATTTTAAGGAAATGTTGACAAAAACACCGCCAGTAGTCTTAATGAGCTGGGTTTTGTGCAGGAAATATCAGAAGAGGTCTTGAATGGGAGGCAGTGAAAGCAAACTGAATATCCAAATAATGTAAACTCTCCATCCCTCCCCACCTATCAAAAATCAAGCTAATAATATTAATATTAGTTTTTCAGTCTGCTTGAGCATCTGAAAAAAAAAACCCACATTGATATATTGGGGGGCGGGGGGGGGCAGGGAATGATGACACCAAAGATGATTTGCATGAGATACTATAAACATAGTGGGCAGACTAAGCCCATTAGATCTGATTGCTGGGGAGACCCCCATATCATTCTAAGAGGAATCCGTATAATTCTAACTAGCAGAGAAAGGTAGATTATGGATGATCCATTTTAATGAAGTATATCACCTCGTGGAGATCCATTTATTTGATGTAGTGAAAGACTTTTTATACACATATCACCCCGCCTTGAAAAGTGTGGCAGGAGGGCCAATTGGCCGACAGGCTTCAGTTAGAAGGTTTCCTGAATACTGGTGGGATGTTGCTTCATTTTGCAAATTGCTCAAAAGGATATTTTACTTTGGTATTGAACAAAGCATGGCATCATTTCAAAGATCTTCCCTATTTAGGTCTAGAACTTGGTTTCCACACATGGAAGGGAAAAATGATGGAACTTCAATCCCTCCTTCCTTCCTTCCTTCCTTCCTTCCCTCCTTCCTTCCTTCCTTCCTTCCTTCCTTCCTTCCTTTTAAAATAAGGTTCATTTTAGCCCTTTGAAAATTTGGGATAATGAAGTGAGACATATAGTCATTATTCTGCTCATTTTGGACAAAAAGCCTATTCCTTGGTTCAACAATCATAGCAATATTTGATACACACAGTCTGAAGATGTAATGGTTCATTTCTCACAGACCTCCTCCAAAACAGGCTATCTTTGATAGAAATTGATTGCTTCTCCATAAGAAAATTATAAAACCATGACCTTGGAATTGTAGAGGAAAAATAAGTAGAGGAAAAAACAACACATATAGATAAAATCCATCATTATGCACTTATCATATAGTAGACTGTGAATTCCTTTACTATTCTATTAGTTTTTTCTTAGGGAATATTCAATAGAATGCGGTGCTACATAATCATGTAGGAAACCAAGAAAACCACTGCCCTGAGTCCCACTAGGGAGATAGGGCGGTATACAAATGCAATTAAAATAAAAAATAAATAAAATTGGGCCGAGGTGTTGCACCGGCCTTTCTTTACTTGTCAGAGAAGAAGAGGTAGAGCCTGGGGGGGGGGGGGGGGGCGGGGTCAAGAGAGGACTCATCTTAGAATCATTACACATCCACAAATGGTTCAATTCCAGCCCCTCTTGAAGTCTGCTGATTCTTATCTAGTGCCAATTTAGTGGCAAGCATCAGTTGACTAGATTCTGGTATATAATTTCTTCACTACAATTTAACTTATGATCCTGATTCTTTGTTCCTGTACCTGTACGAACTATAAAACTATATACAACTATAAAAACAATGTACCTTTTGTTTTCTGCTCCCTATCTTCTAAAAATGTTCGCATATGTCCCTGCTTTAGGGTTGAACATGGCATAAGGAACCTGTTGACTCTTCCACATTTTCCAGTTTGACTTCTTTTCCATCACTGAGTTTAAAGTCACATTAGCAAGACGGAATTAGTTTCATTCCTTTTCCAGTTCTCAACCCATCATTCAAATATTTTCCATTTTATGTTAGTGAACAGCCTTACTTAAATGGGATTCTAAGTAAGATAAAAAGCCTGTTGATTCATAAGCGAGGAACTTAAGATCTTTCAGATGTTGGTTGTAACTCTCAACAACCTCCAGACAGTAGAGCGTGTTTGCATTTGTCATGAAACAATTAATGTTTAGTGGTATCAATACAGATTTGGCAGTTGCCTTTGTTCCTTTCTGTGAATTTCAAACAATATTATCATGCTCTATTCCTAGTAGGGTGCTATACAATTTAGTTGTATAGTCCACTGAGTATTTTCCTTTATAACAAAATGATGCTTAATTATGATATATTTTTATATGTTAGTAGGTGGTGATTGTTATTTTCATAACACTGCATAATGAAAGGTTACCTCACAGTCACAGTGCTATTTCAAATATATGTACAATATAAGAATTAGTCCATAGAGTAAGAATTTTAAGGGTGTAGACATTATGGTCTCCAAGTAAGAATGGAAGCAATACATAACATTTCACATTTTTTTCTTTAAAAAAATAAGTTTTCTGCATAACATTTGCATGAGTTGAAAAAGATAGGCCTTAAAATATTGCACTTATATTTTTTTTCTTATCAAACTCTTAATAATATATTCCTTTTTTAATGTCTTCATTGACCTTCATGCACTGTATAGTTAGATCTCATAATGCAACAAATGAAAAGGTTAATAAAGAGCAGATAAATTAAAGATATCTCAAGCTAATAATAATACAAATGGGTACATAATGTTCTAGAAGATATTGCTAAACTGGATTTTTATTCTATTAAAATATCCAAATTCTATAACAATTTTACAGATGTTAGACAGAGATATTCTAACATGTGAATCAAAAAGAAAAGTTACATAAACATGCATACTATATTTGTAATTTGTTATGTGTGTGTGTGTGTGTGTGTGTGTGTGTGTGTGTCTGTGGGTCTGTATGTTCCACACTGGGATGCCTCAAGTAATTTTAGCCAAACTCTGGAATGCCTCGAGCAATTTCAACCAAACTTGGGGGTAAGACACCCCTAATATCTCTCGGGGTGTGTGTTCTGTTAAAATACAGCCTGTTGTTTTGTACTGCTGTACTGGCTTCTACTGTGCAGCGCAGTGGAGTTGCCATGGTAACGGCTTCACAGTACTCCACAAGGGGGCTCCCTCTGGTAAGAGGAAAAATCCAACATTAGAAATTACGTTTGGTCCGGACATTCCCCTCTCCCCCATAAATAAATACATGGACAATGCCAGGTTATTGCCAGGTATTACATAAAGCGGATGATAATTACAATTAAACATTGCTCATAAGTCAAGCTTACCATTAAGACTGCTTGTAGGGATTTGCACTGAACACAGTACCAGTAGGCTCAAAACACAGCATGACCATCTGTGCAAAGTAGCATTCCCAAGTTTGTCACAATGAACTGCCATTACCTACTCTCCACCATGCATTTAAAGAGCAGAGGATTGTTGAGCTGAAACTCACAATGTCTTCTCCTCCCTGGAACACTCGCAGGGCTATTGTAACACAGTAATCTCCATGATTCCCTTGAGAAAAATAAAGCTTGTTTCAGAAAGACCAAGTTCACCCCATCGTACCAGGAAAATCTTTAGGACCTGCTGGCATAAAAATAATATTTTTCCAAGCAATATGAATTACCTGAATAGAGGTTGGGACAAGAAGAGCTATAAGAACTGAACAACGGGTGATTTCTACAGCTCAGCCAGCTTCAAACCAAAAAATAGCTGTGCAGATTAGCTTAAATAAATGTCCTTATTTGCATGAAACTTTATTCCAAATTTTATAACTACATTCTGTGCAATCTTATTCTTTTGTGCTTTTGAGAGATATTAATATTTCTGCTTCAACTCCCCTAAAAAAAAATCAGACTTCATTACTCCATGGAATATTTTGGAAGGATACAAGCCGAGTAAAAGTACTTTAAATGCATGAACTTGTGTATTGTTGTTTCAAGCATTTTGTTTTAGAAAATTGTATTTATCTTTGAATAAATATTGCTAACCATTCTGAGACGTCAATGTACAATATATAAATAAAAATATAACAAGGGTTTGTTCAAAACCGCTAATTTCCGAAAGTACTGCACCGATCACTTCCAAATTTTCACATAACGTTTCTTTCAAGTACGGCACCAATGATATATATAGATTGTGTAGATGTCACACCTGTGCCAGGTACACACAACAGAAATGAAAAAAATTGTAAAAAAAGGTAGGTAGATGGATACAGAGAGAGCAGTGAGCTACAGATATTTTGTCATCCTTTATGACATAAAATACTCTGTCCATAAGATTCAAGGAGAAATACAGTAGGTAGGTAGGCAGCTATAGGGATAGAGAGAGGGAGGGAGAAATGCAGTAGGTAGGTAGGTAGGTAAGTAGAGGGAGAAATACGGTAGGTAGGAAGGTAGGTAGGTAGGTGAATAGAGAGAGAGAGAAGTACAGTAGGTAGTTGGTAGGTACTTAGGTAGGTAGTTAGGTAGGTAGGTAGGTACAGGGATAGAGAGAGGGAGAAATACAGTAGATAGGTAGGTAGGTAGAGGGAGAGAGGGAGAAATAAAGTAGGTAGGTAGGTAGGTAGGTAGGTAGGTAGTGGATAGAGAGAAAAAGAGGGAGAAATACGGTAGGTAGGTAGGCTGGAGCTGGCTGGAGAAGTCTGGGAGCTGAAGTCCTTCAGACTTAAAGTTGCAAAGGTTGGAGACCCCTGGGTTAGAGGATTTAACAATGGAGTCAGGTGGAGCATTCCAGGCATTGTTCCAGGCACTGTTGCTGAAGTCGTATTTTCTGCAATCGAGTTTGGAGTGGTTTACCTTGAGTTTGTTTCTATTGTTGGCCCATGTATTATTGAGGTTGAAGCTGAAGTAATCGTTGACAGGTAGGATGTTATAGCAGATAATTTTGTGCACTATGCTTAGGTCATTCAATGAACAGTCAACCATGTTCATTGTCTGTTCAAGCTCTCAGTTGTCCTGTCCTAGAGCTAGCTTTGTGATTTTCCCATCTAAAAATTAAACAGGAATTGGACCTCTAAATTTTTAAACCAGCCACAAAAGGGAAGGAGAAATCTATTCATCCTTACAAGAAGCTAGAATGATCTGTGCATACAGACTGAGCTTTATAAGTGACGTATTGTCTGCCACATAATTCTCCCACAGTGTTCACTACTGACTTCAACAGGTCAAATTTCTGAGTAGACATATGTAGAATTGTATTGAAAACAAATAGGAAAACAATATGCTTAATGGATCAGAACAATCTTTCCAAACACTGTGTCAGATTATAAACCCTGTCGGGGTTTTCTGTCAGCTTGGCTAAGGATGATAGGCTTAAGATACAGAAGGATCTAGACAAACTTGAACACTGGGCACTGTCTAATAAAATGAAATTCAATTGTGAAAAAAGTAAGGTCCTACATATAGGCAAGAAAAACCAAATGCACAAGTACAGTATAGGTGGTACCTTGCTCAATAGTAGCAACTGTGAGAGGGATCTCGGAATCCTAGTGGACAACCATTTAAATATGAGCCAGCAGTGTGCAGCAGCTGCCAAAAAAGCCAACACAGTTCTAGGCTGCATCAACAGAGGGATAGAATCTAGATCGCGTGAAGTGTTAATGCCACTGTATAGTGCCTTGGTAAGGCCACACTTGGAATACTGCATACAGTTTTGGTCGCCACGATGTAGAAAAGACGTGGAGACTCTGGAAAGAGTGCAGAGAAGGGCAACCAAGATGATTAGAGGACTGGAGACTAAGACATATGAAGAACGGCTGCAGGAGCTGGGTATGTCTAGTTTGATGAAGAGAAGGACCAGGGGAGACATGATAGCAGTGTTCCGATATCTCAGAGGGTGCCACAAAGAAGAGGGAGTCAAACTATTCTCCAAGGCACCTGGGGGCAGGACAAGAAGCAATGGGTGGAAACTAACCAAGGAGAGAAGCAACTTAGAACTAAGGAGAAATTTCCTAACAGTAAGAACAATTAACCTCTGGAACAGCTTGCCTCCAGCAGTTGTGAATGCCCCAACCCTGGAAGTCTTTAAAAAGATGTTAGACAGCCATTTGTCTGAAATGGTATAACGTTCCTGCCCATGCAGGGGGTTGGACTAGAAGACCTACAAGGTCCCTTCCAACTCTGCTATTGTATTGTATTGTATTGATGATTGAAATTGTACTGTAATACATCCAGATGGAAGCAGGTTTAGAAAGAATAGTTAAGATACTAGGTCATATGTTTGTTGTTTTGCAGGGATAACTAAAATTGTGCATCTGTAATTGCTCTCTGTTTTGGCAATAAAATGGAGGGATCATGACTCCAATAGCATGCTGCCCATGACCTCATTATCCATGATAAATGGCTGATACCATCTCTGGCAATAACCAGAATAGAGGGCTGGTAACTATGCCATTTTAGTAATGATGCTTCCATTTCAAAGACCCACAAACAAAAAAATACTTAAAGCCAAATAAGTACCTAAATGCTTACCTAAAAAGAACTGCTCGCCTGACATATCCATACAGATTTCTTGGCAACAATATGTAACTAATTTTGCCATTAACAGCAATGGCAAAATAATATTATTTCACATATGCAATGTAAATTATTCCAAAGAAAGAATTTATCCAATATTTAAACAGTGCCTAAAACACTTATTTTTTAAGCATGTCTATGAATCAACCACAGTAATCAAGAAATCTCTGTTATTACAAACTGCGTAACAGGTGTTTTAATGAAATTACTTGTGGTGTAGGGAGAAGAATGTCTAACGTTTTCTATGTTATAGACTAAAAATTTCTTCTCAGAAGTTAGACAAGAAATTCATCACGTTGTAGAGATGAATCTAACATGCAAAACAGATAGATGCCTGAAAAATCTCCCAACGTCTGGATTCAGTTAAACACATATCAAAGATTTGTGTTATATTCAATGGTTTTGAAATGCAGTCAAATTGCCTCCCTTTCTAACCAATCTTTATTATGTCAGTATACTTTCACTATAATTCAAAAGGATAAATCATAAAGCCTCCCACTAGGGAGACGTCAACCTTGCTATTTTAAATTTTACCAAGATGTTCATTGTAGATCTCCCTGCAGTTCTAACCTATTTATAATTTATTGTGCACTTAACAGCATAAATCAGGGTTTCTCAAACTGTGGGTTTCACCTCTCTGGAAAGTTGCAAACAAATTTGGGGGGAGGGCTACAAAAGGCACTCCCAGAAGCAGCACCTTTTTTGGACTGAAATATGAGATATTCTTGCCCAGTTGGAATCTGTGTTATCTTCTGTGGTCATCTTCTGATGATCATCTTTTCCATCCAGGTGACAAGCCCAGCAGGCACCTGATAGGGGAAAGAGAAAACCAGGCTGGAAAGGTGAGGGAGGTGAAGTTCCTTCCGTGTTTTGTGGACCTCATGGCAGGCAGCTATCAGAGGTTTGGTTCTTCTGATCACTCCAGGTGGTTCTCATTCTCTTATGCCCCTCCTAGTGGCGGATTAAGGCTCAATGGTGCCCTAAGCACTGACAAATCTTGGTGCCCCCCCCCCTTTGTACATACTGTACAAATCTTCATATTTTTTTCTTTCTCAACTTTGTCGTTCCCCTTTGGGCCTGGTCCCCTAAGCATATGCTTAGTCTGCTTAATGGTTAATACACCACTGGCCCCTCCACATTCATCACCACATTACTCCAATGAGAATCTGCCCAGATCAGGCTGAATTATCACGGTTTTTCTCAATCCCAAAAGACCCAATTTCTGACACTGAATGGGCAGGAAGAGGAAGTTTTCAATCCCCCCAGACCAAGGATTAACTCCATAGGAAGGCTAGGACTACTTTTGTTGAGAATGGCTATAATCTTGCAGAATCTTGCAATTCTGATTGTGTTATACTTTCTGCCCTTCTTATCGTGCAGTGAATTAGAGATGTGTCTGTGGGATCCTCTTCCACATATTTTCATCCGGCGGAACCGGAGACACCGAGTTGGTTCCGCCCCAGGCGCCTGATGGACCCGGAAAGGTTCCAGAGGGAGCTTGGGCCAGTACCTGTGTCCCTGCCCCGTGGCTCGACTGAGGATCTAGTGGCCGCATGGTATAGTGCGGCCACGGGGGCCTTGGACTGGATCGCGCCCTTGTGGCCTCTCATGTGGCGCCGAGTCACCCAGGCTCCTTGGTTTACCGAGGAGCTTTGGGAGATGAAACACCGCAAGAGACGCCTAGAGAGTAGGTGGAGATCTTCTCGATCCGAAGCTGACCGAACACTAGTGAGAGACCATATTAGGACTTACTTAGTGGCGCTAAGAGTGGCCAAACGTGAGTATTGCGCCACTCTTATCGCATCCGTGGAAAACCACCCTGCCGCCCTGTTTGGGGTGACCCGCTCCCTCCTTCATCTGAGGCCGCGGGAAGCCCCTCTGCAGGGTCGAGCAGAGGAATTTGGAGTATTTCTGCAGGACAAAATCACTCAGATTCGGAACAAGTTGCCCTCCACTAGTGGTCCAGTTGAGGCGTCCAGTGCTGGTCTTGAGATTACACCTTGGGAGGAGTTCGACTTTGTTACTATCGAGGATATGGACAGGTTGCGGAGGAACCTTAGAGCCACCACATGTTTATTGGACCCGTGCCCCTCCTGGCTTGTACTGGCATCCTGGGAGGTGACACGAGGCTGGCTCCAGGGCATTGTGAATTCATCTCTGAGTGAGGGGTACTTGCCCACCATTTTGAAAGAGGTGGTGGTGAGGCGCCTCCTCAAGAAACCATCCCTGGATCCAGCTTTATTAGAGAACTACCGTCCCGTCTCCAACCTTCACTTTTTAGTGAAGGTTGTTGAGAGTGTGGTGGCTCAACAGTTTCCCCGACATCTGGAGGAAGTTGATTATCTAGACCCGCGCCAGTCCGGCTTCCGGCCCGGTCACAGCACCGAAACGGCATTGGTCGCGTTGGTGGATGATCTCTGGAGGGCACGGGATAGAGGTTGTTCTAGTATCCTTGTCCTATTAGACCTCTCAGCGGCTTTTGATACCATCGACCATGGTATCTTATTGCACCGATTGGGGGGGTTGGGGCTGAGAGGCACCGTCTTACGGTGGTTCTCGTCCTACCTCTCTGGTCGGTTGCAATGGGTGTTGGCAGGAGGGCAGAGGTCGTCCACGAGGCCACTCACATGTGGGGTCCCTCAGGGGTCAGTCCTCTCGCCACTCCTGTTTAACACCTACATGAAGCCGCTGGGCGAGATCATCCGTGGTTTTGGGGTGGAATACCATCTGTACGCTGATGACACTCAGTTGTACATATCCACCCCAAACCACCCCAACGATGCCGTCGAGGTACTGTCCCGGTGTCTGGAGGCCGTACGGATCTGGATGGGTAGGAACAAACTCAAACTCAACCCGTCCAAGACCAAATGGCTGTGGTTTCCGGCACCCTGGTTCAGCCAGATAAGTCCAACACTGGCCATTGGGGGCGAACAACTGGCCCCCGTGGAGAGGGCGCGCAACTTGGGCATCCTCCTGGATTCCCGGCTGTCCATGGAGGACCATGTGATGGCCATGGCCAGGGTACGCCTGATACGCCAGTTGCGTCCCTTACTGGACTGGGGAGTCCTTTGCACAGTCACTCAAGCGCTTGTGACGTCCCGGCTGGATTACTGTAACGCTCTCTACATGGGGCTCCCCTTGAGGTGCACTCGAAAGCTACAGTTAGTACAGAATGCGGCCGCGCGGGTGATTATGGGTGCCTCAAGGCAAACCCACGTAACACCTCTCCTGCGCGAGCTGCACTGGCTGCCTGTGGCCTTTCGAGTGCGCTTCAAGGTGTTGACGACCATCTTTAAATCGCTCCATGGCTCGGGGCCTAGCTGCCCCATACATCCCTTCGTCCGATCCGCTCCCTCAGAGAGGGTCTTCTCCTGGTGCCGTCAGCGGGGCAATGCCGGTTGGCGACACCCAGGGGAAGGGCCTTCTCTGTGGCGGGCCCGGCCCTCTGGAACGACCTACCCCCCGACCTTCGCACTATCTCGGACCTCCGCCTCTTCCGCCAACGTCTTAAGACGTATCTATTCCAACAAGCCGGCCTAGGATAGCCCCTACTACTGACTTTTTAAAAATAAATTAATTTGGTACGGTTTTAACATGGGTTTTAGCACGGGTCTATTAATTTAATATATTTTAATTGATATTGTATTTTGTGGTTTTAATAATGCCTGTGCGCCGCCCTGGGTCCTAACAAGGAGAAGGGTGGGGTATAAATTTAATAAAATAAAAAAATAAAATAAAATCTTGTTTTCGACTTATGTTTTTTCCTTGTTGCTTTGATAATGTATCTTACCTGGCTGTGTCAAGGTTATCTTTTTTGCTCTCCACTGAAGCAAACATGCATGTGTCCATATCTTTATTACTATCATTAAAAAGTATAAGAGAGAAAGAAGATCTTTTGTTCATGAGATCAGCAGAAGCAAGGAACCATATCTGTTTGGTACCAGTTGCCCCAGCATAAAAAAGATCTACTTTTCAAAATGGAAATATTGTTTTACTTAAGCAGTATATGGGGAGTGATCCCCATAGTGGGTTAACCCTCTTAGAGGTGGGTTCCTACTGGTTTGGCCGAACTGGTAGTGGTATGCCAGCCTGGATCGCAGAACTGGCAGTAACCCAGGCTGGACATGCCTCCAAACCGGTTCCCTGGTCACCGTCGCGACCATCATCTTTTTTTGAGTTCTGTGCATGCGCAGAACAATTTCCATTGAACTGCATATGCGCGCACAGGGTGCATCCAACACGCATGCACAAGCGAACTGGCAGTAATGCTGGCCAGAACCCACCCCTGGGGCTTCTCATACAGCCACTCACTGGAGTCACTGACATTAGTATCAGGACATTCTTATCAACTCTACTTTTAATTGTCTCTCTTTTCAATGGGTATGTGCAGCAGCTATCAGCGTTGTCCCTTGTGAAAAACAACCAATATTACATGACAAGCACTTTTTTTATTTTTTACAAAAGGGGCAAAGTAATAAATCAATTCTTTGCTAGACAGAGCTTAGCTCAAGATATCAATATGCTCATGATTTGAACTAAATTGTTTAGTGCCCTCTTAAGACTTAAAATAAATTAAAAGCTCATGAATCTTGTAAAGATATTGATCTTACAGGAACAAATTGTCCAGACTTAGTAATGATGTACAATGTCAAAAATAATTATTTTAGTTTAAGAATTAAACTGAAATTATATCTTAAACGTATTTCAAAAACTGAGAACAAAGTAGTGCAAAAAAATGTACCTTAGCACAAACATTTTCCTAGGAACACATCTTTTTCCAGGATATTGCAAAAAATGTGCCTGGATAATGGATAAATATAAAATGTAACCCAATGTCATCTTTGTAAAAAATAAATGTAACTTCAGGACTTACGACCGGCCGCAGGTCTTCCAGGCTGCCTCTTGGAGCCTTGGCAACAGGCTGTAGCAAGGCGGCCAACTGACAGACGCGCCTGATTGGCTGAGGCGCGCCTGGCCCTTGCTGCAGCCTGATTGGCTCCCCCTTTGACAGCTCCAAATATAAAGAGCTGTCAAAGCGCGGGAGCCCCTGTCTACCGCACCTTTCTTTTACTGAACCTATCTTCTTCTGTAAGCTGTGCCTAGCTAATAAAAGCTATGTTTTGAGCAAACCTGGCTTGGACTCCCTCTATTCTCCACCGTGCAGAGAATCATAACACTGGCGACGAAGGTGGGATCAGGCAGAGCTCATTTTCGCGGTACGATCAACCGGATCGTTTCCCCCGCTCGACCCATCGACGCGGCCACGGAAACCTGGGCCTCCTACGGCCCACCTCGAGCGTTTCCCTGCCGGCTAGTACGACCGGGCCAGGACGCTCGACGACCTCTCGAGCTGCGGCGGCCGAGGCCTCGAAACCGCGCAAGCCGTGGCTACCCCGGCAGCGGTCGACGACCTGCCGCGGGACACCGCTTCGCCCTCGGACAAAGCCAACAGAAACAGCCAGGAACTACGAAACGCACCGCTTCTTCCTCGGATCGAGCCGACAGAAGCAGCCAAGGCCTATGGGACTCCCGAGTCGCCGTGCAAGGCCCATCTACCACCGCTACGGCCATCAGGGCCTCCGACATCAGCGCCAGCCACACCGGAGGCTCGGCGCCGGACAAGCAGCCTCCGCACCCAAAGAAACCGACAAGCCTCCTGGATGCCGGTTGGTTGCGGCGGTGCAGGGCGGGTCCTTAGGCGCAAGGGCCCGCACGTCCCCCTCGGTTTGAGACAGCTTCTGAAGAGTATGCCGGAAGGCGGCGTTCAGTTCGGCCGGGCCTGAAGAAGCGAAGGCCCCGAGCGGTTTCTCGGAGAACGAGTTGACTGGCCCAACCGGGGCAACGGGGCAGGGCAGTTCCGACGATGGGTCCGCAGGTGTGGGTAGGCGGCGCCTTAGCTGATCCACGTGGCGCCACCACTCGGACCCGTCCGGGAGGCTGACCCTAAAAGAGCAGGGACCCGTTAGCTCGGTTACAGTGGCCGGAACCCACTTAGTGTCCCCTGCATAGTGGCGGGCGTACACAGGGTCCCCGGGCTGGAAAAGGCGGGGAGGTGGGACCCCCAGGTTGCAAGGCTGCACATCGTTGTATGCCGGGTGCAGCCTGTCCAAGGTGGTCCGCAGGCGGCGACCCATCAAGAGCTCGGCGGGGCTTTTCCGTGTGGCTGGGCAAGGGGTGGAATGCTGATCTAACAGGTAAGCAGCCACCCTTGCGGGCCAGTCCCCTTTGGTCATCCGTCCCAGAGCCTCCTTGGCCGAGCAGACGGCCCGTTCTGCCCGACCATTGGAGGCCGGATGATAAGGGGCCACTGGCGCGTGGCGGATCCCTTGCGAGGCCAAGAACTCCTGGAAAGTTGCGGACTGGAACTGGGGCCCGTTGTCGGACACCACGATGTCCGGCAACCCGTGCGTCGCAAAAAGGCGGCGCAAGGCCCTGACCGTACTCTCGGCCGTAGTGGAAGCCATCAAGATGACCTCCACCCAGCGGGAGTAGGCGTCCACGACCACCAGGAATGTTTGGCCTCGGAAGGGGCCTGCGAAGTCTATGTGGAGCCTCTACCAAGGGCTCCGGGGCAAGTCCCACTCCCTGGGCGGGGCGACCGGAGGGGCGGGGCGGGTGGTCTGACAAGGGACACAACCCCCGACCCAGGCAGCTACCTCCGCATCCAAGCCCGGCCACCACACATAGCTGCGGGCGAGCGCCTTCATCCGGGCTATGCCGGGGTGGTCGGCGTGGAGCGTCCGGAGCACCTGGTGACGGAGGGGGGGAACGATGACCCGATCCCCCCAGCACAAGCAGCCGCTGTGGAGCGAAAGCTCCATCTGGCGTGTCTTGTACGGCCAAAAATCTTCGGCCACGCCGCCCTGAGGCCACCCTCGCAAGACCCAGGTGGAGACCTGGGACAGGACAGGGTCGGCCCTCGTCCGGGCGGCGACGTCCGAGGACGTCAAGGGCAGGCCTGAGTCTGCTACAGACAAGACAGACAGCGCCGGCACTGGCTCTTCGTCCGCCTTGGGGAGGGGGCACCGGCTCAGGGCATCAGCGTGCCCCAGCTGCTTGCCCGGACGGTAGTACAGCGTATAACTATACGCTGCCAGGAACTCCGTCCATCTGGTCATCCTGGGAGAAAGGATGGGGGGGCTCGGACGGTCACCGGCCAATAGCCCAAGGAGAGGCTTATGGTCTGTGAAGACAGCAAAAGTCCGACCATACAGGTATTGGTGGAACTTTTTGATGCCGGACACCATAGCCAGAGCCTCCTTGTCAATCTGGCTATAGTTTCTCTCAGTGGGAGACATTGTCCGGGACCAAAAAGCAATGGGGGCTTCTGAGCCATCTGGGAAGGAATGGCTCAGGACGGCCCCCAGGCCGAAAGGGGAGGCATCGCACGCTAACGTCAAGGGCAGCCTGTCATCATATTGCACAAGGACTGCCTCTGACGTCAGAGTGGCTTTGACAGCCGCGAACGCATGCGCCTCACGGCTGCCCCAGCACCAGGCCGCAGATCGATTGAGCAATCGATGAAGCGGCTCGGCTAGCGTTGCCTTGTGGGGGAGAAAAGGCGCGTAGAAATTTAAGAGACCGAGGAACGCCTGCAGCTCCGTCTTGGAGGCAGGTGTAGGGGCGTTCCTAATGGCCTCGACCTTCTTTGGGGTGGGGTGGATGCCCCGGGCATCAATCAAGAAGCCCAGGAACTCCACCTCCGGCGCGGCAAAGACGCATTTGCTGCGCTTCAACTTTAATCCCGCGCCCCTGAAAATGCTGAGGACCTTCCTCAGTACTTTGGCGAGTTCTGAGATGCTGGAAGCAGCTATCAGAACGTCGTCAAAATACGGGACTACGCCTGGGAGCCCATGGAGCAAACGTTCCATGAGGCTCTGGAAGATCCCCGGGGCGACGGACACACCGAATTGGAGTCTGCGACAACGGAAAGCCCCCCGGTGGGTGACGATGGTCTGCGCCTCCGCAGCCGCCTCGTCCACCGGGAGCTGTTGATAGGCCTGGGCCATATCCAGTTTCGCAAATATGCGGCCTTGCCCCAGGGAATGGAGCAGGTCTTGCACCACTGGAACTGGATATGGGTTCGCCTGGAGCCCACGGTTGATGGTCGACTTATAGTCGGTGCAGATCCGCACCGACCCGTCGGGCTTGATGGGGACCACTATGGGGGTCTCCCATCTCGCCTGGTCAACGGGCTCGAGCACGCCCTGCGCCACCAGCCGGTCAAGTTCGGCATCGACCTTGGGCTTCAGGGCGAGCGGCAGCCTGCGGGCCTTGAGCCTAATGGGTGCAACCTGAGGGTCAAGATTTAAGGAGACAGGGGTGCCCACGTAAGAGCCAAGCCGACCGTCTAGCACGTCGGCGAACTCCTCCAAGACCCCGGAGATGGGAGAGGAGGCGGGAATAGAGTGGACTCCTTGCACTGACAGGCCAAGGGCGGGAAACCAATCCAGGCCGATGATGGCCGCCAGGGGATCAGAAACCACCAGGATAGGCAAGGGCCCCTTGAAACCCCCGTACTCCACCCGCAGGGAAATTTGGCCCAGGGTGGGAATGGACGATCCCTGATAGTCCCGCAAAACCGTGAGTGGGGGGGACAATCTGTCTACGGAAAGGCCGGGGCGTAGCTTGGCCAACTGTGCCCGGGAAATGATGGACCACGACAAGCCGGAGTCCACCTCCATGCGGACCCCCACCCCCTCCAGTTTCACAACTGTCCTGAGCCGCGTACGGTCGGGCAAGGCTTCCAGCAGAGAGCTGTCGTCGGTCAAGGCAAAGCAGCCGGACGGCTGTGGCTGCTGGCGTCTGCCCCGGCGGCGTTGGGTGGGTGGGTTGGCCGCTGGCCCTCTACGTTCTTCTCCGGAGCGGCGTTGGGGCTCGGGGAAGGGTTGATCCTCTGCGGGCGCGGCGGCGCGGCATGCGGCGGCCAAGTGTCCTTTGCGGCCGCAGCGGCGGCAGATGGCCTCCTTGAACGGGCAATCGGCCCGGGGGTGCTTCCCCCGGCATCCCAGACATCTGTAGGCAGCCGGCAGGGGCGGCTTGCGGCCGGCGGGCCTTATGTAGGCGACTTGGTCGTCCTCGTCAGTGTCATCGGCCTCCTCCACCAGGCACGCGCGTGCGGGCGGATGGCGGTCCAAGTCTCTATCCAGGACCGAGGACTCGGACATCTCGAATGCCCGAGCCTCGTCCACAGCCTGTTCTAGGGTCAGTTCAGCGCGGGCCAGCAGGCGCCTTCTGAGGCGGACTTCCCTGAGGCCCCAGATGAATTGCTCCAGCAGCGACTCGGCCAGGAATTCCGCGGCGAAAGCGCACGGAATGGCGGCCATGCGGAGCGCCTTCAGGAATTCGGCCACCGACTGGTCAGGCTTCTGGAGGCACTTCCTGAAAGCGAAGCGGTGGGTCATCTTAGACAGCACCGGGGCGTAGTGGGCCCTGAGCCGTTCGATCAAAGTGTCCCACGGCATCTCATATACTTCTGTCGGCGCGGCCACGGTGCGAGCGGTGGCGAACAGCTCCATGCCGCCGCAGCCGAGGAAATGGCCCAATTTCCTCGCCGGGGGCAGCGCCCCGTAGTCATTTGCCAGCACGAAGCACTCAAATCGTGCCATAAAGGAAACCCAGGTCTCCTTCGCCGAGTCGAACGGAGCGAAGGGAGGGACGGAACCCATAGCGATCGTACGGCAAAAGAAAACACGTAAAAAAAAAATTCTTGTGAGGAACATTTCTTTCCCTCAGCAATCGGAGCTCTGCCTGGCCCCAGCCCTCGTCGGCAGGGTTAGATTCTCTGCACGGTGGAGAATAGAGGGAGTCCAAGCCAGGTTTGCTAAAAACAACAGCCCTTTATTCTAGGCAGGTTAAAATATCAGTAGGAACAAGTACGAAAGAAATAGGCGGTAGACAGGGGCTCCCGCGCTTTGACAGCTCTTTATATTTGGAGCTGTCAAAGGGAAAGCCAATCAGGCTGCAGCAAGGGCCAGGCGCGCCTCAGCCAATCAGGCGCGTCTGTCGGTTGGCCGCCTTGCTACAGCCTGTTGCCAAGGCTCCAAGAGGCAGCCTGGAAGACCTGCGGCCGGTTGTATCTCGAGACCGGTCGCAGGTCGAGGATATAACACCCCTTTTAAAAAGTTAACAGTGGCTGGAATTTTGAGGTATTTAGACCACCGTGAAGAAATAATATATTTCAAAGTTCCATGAATTTAACATGTAATTTTAGATAACTAACAATAATTTTTATCCATAATTAATTAATAGTATTGGAGAAAGTTTGAAAGCAAATTAATTCTTCTGAGTGGGATTATTTTAAGAAGCTTTAACTAGATAAATTCATTATAAATGAAAGAGTTTGTGGGGTGTTTTCTGCTCTGTTCAATGGGACCCAAGATATTTAAAGTTTAATTGAATGGAATTATATAATAGCTACATGAATAAAATGGAAGTAAGAAAAGTTGCCCATCCAGTACATTTTAAGGAACCACACACTAAGTCTACAGACTTCAGAGCTAGTTTTATATTCCTTTTCTTGGGACTTAGAACTTTCACTGGTTGCTGTGATGCCTCTCTTATTCTGACACTCACTCTGAAATCTATGGGGAGATGAAGTTTTTTGCTCAACTGCCTTAGCCATAAGGAAACATCTACATGTACAGTTAGATCAGGAGTGTCAAACTCAAGGCCCCGGGGGGGGGGGGGGGATCTGACTCAGGGGGTACTTAGATCTGACTCTTGGTGCTGCCCTGGGAACAGCAAAGGACTAGCTTGTGGTGCCTCTGCCAATGAAAACAGAGCTTGTGAGGGCTGCGGGCAACCCTCCTGAGCTCTGTTTTCACTGGCAGAAAGTTGCAGAAGGCTGTTGCATCAAAAAACGGAGGTTGAGAGCCTGTTTTCGCTGGTAGAGCACTCAGGCCACCACAGGTGCCCCATCATGAGTGATTTCGAGGTGGCCACACCCACCCTGGCCATGCCTAGCCCAGCCCCCCATGGTCAAACACAACCGTGATGCGCCCCTCAATGAAATCGAGTTTGTCAATCCCTGAGTTACATGAGTAAAGTTTTTCTCTTTGTATAACTTTGTGTAGATGTGACATGTTCATTGCTGTCTTCTCAAAACCAAAGGTCTATTGCTGGCCTTGAATCTTTCTTTTTGTCTTACAGGACCGTCCATCTATCTATCCATTATGTTGAACCTGTTTTTGACACATGAATTCCCGGAGATTCATTTATCCATGTGTATTTCAATCACACATTCAAAAACAAAGGGGGAGAAATCAGTTCATGCCATCCTTTCCAAATGCAAAATGCACACGTTCCTTAATGCTAAAGATCTATGGAACAAAAGCTTGGCAGAAAGTGTGACAGATTTTTTGCTGAAGTACAACAACTGCTTGGGATATTTGATTAGTGGATAAAGTTCTTGTTCCAAGTACCTGAAAACATAAAATACTTTATGATGGAACATACTTTGGAAACTTCAGCAGTCTTAAAAATCTGTGGAAGGTGAAAACATAGTGACATAAGTTCAATGATTTGCTGGTGTAGCATAAGTGAATTGCTATTTTGAGAGAGGGAGAGAGAGAGAGTGCATAAGAGAATGCATGAGAGAGTATCTCTCAAAACCTTTGAAGAGGTCACAAATCCTCTATGTTATTTCATCTCATAAAGCTGGTAAAAAAGCTGTAGAAGAAAAGGACTTGCTCCAGGTTAAGATTTTCATTAGTATCTTAAATAACTGTAATAATATGTGGTTCACAAATCCACTTCAGTCTTAGTTAACCTCAATTTATTATTTGTTTTTTAAAAAAGAAATTGGGCTTAAAATCAAATCAAATCATCAATCAATCAATATTTTATTCTAAATCATTCATTACTTTATGCTTAAGGAAACACTGCTGGTTTCAAACAAAATGAAATCAAAGCTTCTGTTATAAACCAGTGTTTGTTTCCAATCAAAATAAAATCACTCTCTTCTATAAAGACTTGTTTCAATCAAATATTTATATTTACAAGCCACCAGTGTTCATTAAATTAATCAGCTTTCTCCTTGATTGACCAATTTATTCAAAACAAATACCATTTCAGTCCCAACAAGCATGCATCTATCCTCTGCATGATGCATTTTATGTTAGCCACATAATATTATCATTTCTTCTCAAATACTGTTAGAAGTGATGGAAATATTCCATAATCTACCCTTATCCTATAAGTGCTGTGGATCTAAAGAATCAATGGTTAAATCAGGAGTAAAAAGCCATTTCTCTGTTGTGGGCCATTTATACTTACATTTCTAAGCTGAATTCATGACATTATCTGTGAAAGGCAGTACTAAAAGAACTGAAGACAGAACCTAAATAGGTAAAGCAATCATTTCTCTGTCTTTCTAACACTCTCTCCTTCCCCCTTACTTTTTCCCTTCTTTTCTTCTTTTCTGTTAGTTAGCTAACAGAGACAGAATTATCTCTTATGTCAGCTGCTGGATAAAGTGCAATTAATACCCACGAAAAGCTTTGAAAATACTACCAAATGCTGCCTAAATTACTCTGAAGTTAACACAGGGTTCTAGAGCTGCAGGAGACCTACTATTAGTCATACTTACATAAATTTATTAAAGATTATATTTTATTAAAGATTTTGATTACATTAACAAAAAGTAATACAAGGTAACAGAGAGAGAAAACAAGTAAAAAGTACAAAGAAGAAAAAAGTAAAAAAAGAAGAGGAGAAAAGAAAAGGAAAGGAAAATGGAATAAACCAAAAAGAAAAATATGTAAATAAATATGGAAATGATTTCCAATTTTCGTTACAAAAAGTATAAACATGTTTGATAGAACTCTGTTACAGGTTATTTTGCTTTTCATTCTTTTTAAACTGTGTTTTTTATGTAAAACCTTATTTTGGGGGAGCACTTTAATAAAGTTGTTTTTTGTTTAAAAACAAAAGAAAAAGGAAAAATTATAAACATGTTTGGTAGCTATTCACCCTCTATGTTACAAGAAGAGAACCCATTGTACATGCACTCGTGCACACACACACACATATAATATCACAGCACCCTGGTATGCCCAAATATGGGGGGAAGCATGCTGCTTCCCTTATCTGTCTTTCGGCTCACCCTAGGAGCCATCCAGGCAGAAAGCTATTTTTTTGTTGTCTTTGTTATATTTGTGTTATGTTTGTGCTGATAAATAAATAAAGGGAGACTAGTATAGATCTATTTCAAGCTATTTAGCTCTCATCAGCTAGCCATACCCTTACTGGGATTTATGTTGTGTTGTGACATTATATATACATGTACATGTACATATACATATTGCCCTGGTTCAAATCCCAGTAAGGGTATAGCTAGCTGATGAGAGCTAAATAGCTTGAAATAGATCTATACTAGTCTCCCTTTATTTATTTATCTATCAGCACAAACGTAAGACACACACAAACATACACACAAACACACACACACATCTGTTTATAACATTACAGAGGGTGAACACACACATGCACACACACATGCCACATACAGAGAAAAGATATGAACTTTTCAGTATTGATGCCAGCAAAAAATCTGTAAAGGTAACTACAAAACATACTTTAATCAATATTTTGATCAATATTTTAATCTTGATCAAATAAGCCAACTTTACATCCCTTCCTATGAAGGAATGAAAACCTATGAAAATCTTAATCTTTAGTTCATTCAAATATTGTCATTGGATTTGATCTCTTCACTTCTTCTTTGTCTCACTGCATAGGCTTCTTCCAGGCTTTAATGAGCCTCTTTTATAGATCCAATATGAAAACATGATCGAGGTAATTCTCTTGGTTTATCATTTGTATTTCCCCCTGAATTTTTAAACTTTAGTTAGTTTCATGTCAAGCATGAAAAACAGGACTACACATGGAGTTCCAGTTAAACTTATTTATCATGTCTATGCACAAGAATTTACTCAACTAGCAGCATTAACCTGGTGTTACATAAAGGTTAATGGAATTCAAGAGAGTTTGGATTTAGTCCATTTATGACTATGTAGAGACTCTAGATTAATTCCTCTTTTAATTTGTCCACCAGATTCTATCATTCTATTGGTTTGTCTCTTGCATTTCCAGTTTAAATACTTTATCTAGTAATCCACACTTTTTCTTCATTCCAAATTCACCCCACATATACATAAAAAACCAGGAGTAGACTGGAGTAGACTGCTAGGCAATATATAATACCATGATGACAAATGGTCCTTGTTGCTTTAAGGATGTTGGAATGCAATTAGAGACTGTCATTATCCTGGCAATAAGAGGAAGTCAGCAGAGCGCATTCTCTCTCTCTGCTCGATCTCTCTGCTGATTGCTATCTGCTCATCTGCTGTGACTGACTGAAGGAAGAAGAAAGAATCGTAAATTGCGACTGTAAGCAGCTGTTTGTTTGTTAAAGACTTTGTTTGACTCACTATCTATTATCATACTGCTTGTGAAGCAGTAGTTTAGTTTTACAACACCAGTAAAGCTAATTGTTTTTTACTAGCTGTGTCTGAGTTACTATTTGTGTGTTTTACTAGCAACGTTTCTCTAGCTGCACATTCTGCTGCATAACTTTCTGTCTCCCAACGGAGATATCCCCCAACAGTTTAGTTTCCTACTTTATGTGAGATTAAATATTATGCTACATGGATCTTGACTTGAAGAGCAAGCTGACAAACACACCTGGATGATTAGATTTATATAAAATACTAGATGACAGTATTATATTTGTGAAATGTGAATTATCATATATGAATATGGAAACTCAAATACATGTTGGAGATCCAGAATTCAGCCATGCATCATTTGAAAAATACACATTTAAATCTATGTGCTGATTAAATGAACAGCTCCATGGTCTGAAATACAACGTTCTATCAGAACATCAGCATTTTATGTATAACATGCTATAGTCACTGCTGAATGGATAATCCCTGAAATAAATTATAATAACAACAAAATAAATTGTAGGCTGCCCAAAAAAAAAACAGCTTCCATTTTAGATTCATTCAGAGGTTTGGGAAGAGCTTCAATCTGTACTTTCATTAATTAGAGACAAAAGGGGCAAAAGATTTCTCCATTAATAATGCTTATAAAAGCATAAATGAAAAGTATTAATCATGTTTTACTCTCTTTTCTAAAGTCCTTTTTGTCAGCACCTATTACTATCACTCTTTCAGTTGCAACTATTGTTTTCAGTTGCTCTTAGATTTCAAGAAGGAGGAGGTTGAGAGGATGAAAGAATAAAACCTGAGGCATTTTCCAGAACCTTGATCATCATTTGAAATTGGTACTGTATTTGCTGGGTTACTTTAGAACCTGCTTCTGAACTGCTAGCCATATACAGTAAACAAGTTCAAGTATTTTTGTGATGCACTGATCTATGACATGGCACAATAATTCATTATATCACACAATTAAAGGAATTAAAGGCAAATACAGGTTAAATCTTAATGATCATAAGCTCTCCACAACCAAATGAAATGAAAATGAGCATTCAATATCTAAAGCTAAGAAAGCTGAATCCAACACATTTGCTACACTTACAGATGGTAACTTAGTTAAGAATTCTTTTTAAATATTTTTTTATTTATTCTTATAAAAATATTTTTTTAAAAATAAAAAAATATTTTTTTAAAAAAGAATTTTTCATTAAGAAAAGTTTTATTGGTTTTTACAAATTTTTTCAATCAGGAAAAGGGTATAAGGTATTAGTGAGACATTTTGAGGACATCTATGTCGGAGGTGTCGGCCCCCTCCGAGGCTTCATATAGAAAAAAAAAGGGTGATATAATAAATTTTCCATTTCCCTACAAAGTGGAAAGAGATACATACATATATCATTTCATAACTTCATGCAATCAATCATTTGTTTCTATAAACATCCAGGTAAGGGTTACACTATATTGAAAAAAGTCATTTGTGAGATCTGAGTCTTTTAGCAATTGTGGCCCCTCCCGTTCCCCCATTTTCATCCTCCAGGATTGAGGAGTGTTTTTTAAAAAAGGCTTCTGCCTCTGCAATTGTTTTAATTCTTACTCTCCCCCCCTCCCAGAACACTAACATTCCTTCGGGCATCGACCACTTGAACCACACCCCTTTTTTGTATAATCTTTTTGATAAGAAAGAATATTTCCTTCTTATTTCTCTAATCTTTTTCGGGATCTGTTTCAAAATGGCAATCTCAGTCTGTTGATATATGTATCAAGGGACCATCTCTCTGTGCTCTCAGGATCCCATCCCTCGTCGACCTTCTTACAAATTTAATATGTGTCTCTCTGGGTACTTCATTTATTCTGGCATATGCTGAATTAATTCTATAAATCAAATCAATTTCCCCCCCAAATATCTTCTTTGCTCTTTTTAGTATAATCTGCTAACATCGTACACATTAAATCTTTTAAATCCTGAGAGTCAGCTTCAGGAACATTTTGAAACCTTAAAAAGTAAGACATCCTTTCAAAATCCATCCTAGACATATGACCAGCTAAATCCACTATTTCTTTTTGAGAATTACTTATCTCTCCCCTCATCTCAACCGCCCCCCCCCCGTCCAGTCCATCAATTTAGTTAAGAATTTTTAACCTGTCTCATTTCCCTTTGTTTGCACCAAACGGTGGGATTCTACCAGTTCGGACTGGTTCGGGTGAACTGGTAGCTCTGACTATCAGCTGGGAGCGAACCAGTTCGCTTCGATTTTGAAGGGGACCTGTATAGCCCCTGCGCTATACTCACCTATATTTTCTTTTCTGAAGTCCAGCTGATTGGCATGGCAGAGAGGATTGCTGTGCCTCAGTTGTTTTCTTCACCAGCAGTAATGCTGAAGGTGAGTTTTCAGTAACTGTGCATGCACACGCAGCATGCGTCAGGCATGAGCACTCAGTGAACCAGTTGTTAAACTGATAGGATTCCACTCCTGTTTGCACCCAATTTGTCATTTTACCATTTTTATCCCTTGTCATTTTTAATGCCTTGTTTTTAATGTTTCGAATAACTTGTAAATTATCCAGAGTCATTGAGAACTGGGTGGCACATCTATATAAAGAAAAATGTGAAATAGTTTGTGCAAAGCTGTTAATCCCAAAAACTACTGGACCGATTTACACCAAATGTTCACATAATGTTCTCAAGGACTTCCGATAATAGAATACGTACTTATTTTGTGGCTAGCACATGTGTGTGATGTGCAAGGTACACAAACGTAAAATGTACCCACTGATCAGGATTTTACCTCCCTGTAACTCCTCCCATCTGGCTGTTGCATCAGTGAATGGCCTTGAGGTGGCGCATTGCCAAGGGCAACGCGAGAATCTGCGCATGCACCTCCCTGGGCCAGGCCAATGGCCAAAGCCACCTGGTAGCCTCGTGGGACGCCGCGCCCGGCATCTCCTGGGGGGGAAGCCTCGCTTCCATGCCTCCTTGCCGATGTTGTCACCTCCACTGCCCCCCCACTGCCAACCCAGCCCCCTCCCTTCCCTTCTCAAGCAGACAGCAGCAGCCACCCCACAGCCCCGTGGAACGCTGCGTCCGCCCTCTCCCGGGGGCAGGGGCGGGAAGCCTCTACCTCCATGCCTCCTCGCTGATGCTGCCGCCATACCTGGCACTCCTGGTGCCGTCACTGCTGCCGCCGTGGCAGCCCCGCCCCCCACCGGCCCACCGATCTCTTCTCACCACAGAGAGGTTGGAGGGCAGGAGGCCCTCGAGGCCGCGGCGGTGGCAGAAACGCCAGGAGCAGCAGGCACCACGACAGCATCAGCGAGGAGGCATGGAGGTGGAAACCTGCCCCCACCCCCAGGAGAAACAGGACACGGCGCCCCACGAAGCCACAAGTGGCTGCTGCTGTCGGCCCTGAGGGAGGGATGGAGGGGGGGGGCAGGCCGACTATGGGGAGGCAGCAGAAGTGCCAGGAGCCACAGGCACAGTGGCAACATCAGCGAGGAGGCACGGAGGTAGATAGAGAGAGGGAGAGGGAGGGATAGAGAGAGGGAGAAAAACAGTAGGTAGGTAGGTAGGTAGGTAGTAGAAGGAGAAAGTAACAAATACAGTAGGTAGGTAGGTAGGTAGGTAGGTAGGTAGGTAGGTAGAGGGATAGATAGAGAGGGAGAAATACAATAGGTAGGTAGGTAAGTAGGTAGGTAGATAGAGGGAGAAAGTAAGTAATACAGTAGGTAGGTAGGTAGGTAGAGGGATAGATAGAAAGGGAGAAATACAGTAGGTAGGTATGTAGGTAGGTAGAGGTATAGAGAGAGGGGGAAATTCAGTAGATAGGTAGGTAGGTAAGTGGGTAGAGGGATAGATAGAGAGGGAGAAATAGAGTAGGTATGTAGGTAAGTAGGTAGGTAGATAGATAGAGGGAGAAAGTAAGAAATACAGTAGGTAGGTAGGTAGGTAGGTAGAGGTATAGAGAGAGGGGGAAATTCAGTAGATAGGTAGGTAGGTAAGTGGGTAGAGGGATAGATAGAGAGGGAGAAATAGAGTAGGTATGTAGGTAAGTAGGTAGGTAGATAGATAGAGGGAGAAAGTAAGAAATACAGTAGGTAGGTAGGTAGGTGGATAGATAGAGAGGGAGAAATACAGTAGGTAGATAGGTAAGTAGGTAGATAGGTAGGTAGAGGGAGAAAGTAAATACGGTAAGTAGGTAGGTAAGTAGAGGGATAGATAGAGAGGGAGAAATAAGGTAGGTAGGTAGGTAGAGGGATAGAGAGAAAGAGATATACAGTAGGTAGGTAAGTAGAGGCATAGAGAGAGGGAGATATACAGTAGGTAGGTAGGTAGAGAGTATGAAATACAGTAGGTAGGTAGGTTGGTGGTTATACGGTAGTTTTGTGTACACAGTTTGGTTGGGAAGGCAGCTGTTAGAATGTACAGCCTACAAACATGCTAACTCTGAGAGCTGGTAATTTTGGAAACAACTAATCTAACATATCCGAAGGACATATGATTATGATAATTAGGATTTAATCTGTATTTTCCTCTAATTCCTTTAATACTTGGGTACAATATTAGTATGTAAAGTATGATTATTTTTAGATCTTCAAATTAGGGATATGCTCTTTTTCAATGATACCAAAATATTCTTTCCAAAAGTGGGTCACTGAAATACCTGAATGATGGAGGGTCCCACAGACATCAAAACTGAGAATGAAGAAGATTTGATGAACTGTGTGTGTGTGTACAATGTAATATATAAGAATCAAACCAACCGTACTTGTAATAACTAATCATTTGAAATCTATTCAGTTTGCCATTCTTGAGGTGCTTCCGCAAACTCATTATGTTAGAGAGGGCTGAATCCCATCGGGAGCAATATCATGACTAACTTTATTGATAAGCTTTCTGAAGAAAGCATTGTTACAAAGAGGGGTGTGTATTCTTTGAAATGGTTCAGATTGATAGAAGACAGATGCAGGGGCTTTAAGAATCACATTAACTACATGGAAGGCTTGAACAGGTTAGCTAGGCACTCATTCGTATGAATTCTGATGCAATTCGTCCAGATCAGTTACTGATATGTATATGGCTCTATTATGTAGATATAAGATATAACTTTCATGCATTTTTTTTCTAGTTTGTTCAGAGATAAAGGGGGTAAGAAAACATGGGATCATGTGAATAAAATATCAGTTCAGGCATCAGAACAAGAGCTAAAAAGCAACAAAAGCAAATTTGCATTCAATGGGGAGTTTAGAAGTTCTTAAATCTTCACTGAAATGATATGGATAAAATCTGTGTTTGCCAAAGGATGGACAACTTGAAGGAAACATCAGGTTTTATACAGATTGTTAGGAGTTACTATTGAAAGATGGACTGAGTTATGGTCTGGGAGAAGGTTTCATAGATTTTAAAAGGTAAGGTGGGTATCTTTTTTTTTTTAAAGAATTTTATTGGTTTTTAAAGTTTTTACAGGGAAAAAGGTGCAAGGTGAAATAACATTTTGGCATCTTCCCTGCCATTGGTGATGTCCCTCCCAAAAAACTTCATGAATATACAATTTTAAAAAATAAAGGATAAGCACATAGAAAAATTACATCTTATAATCCATATAATCAATCATTTTTTCCTTTGCCATTTTCTCGTGTATCAACAGTTACAATAAGCTTTCAAATAAAATCATTTTTGAGACCTGAGTCTTTTCGCAATTGACTCTTCCCTCCTGTCTCCAGGTGGGGCCATCGCTCCCTCTGTTCCCCCATCTTCACCTCCCAACTGGGAGGAACGTGTTTTGATAAACGTCTCCGCCTCGGTTAATGTTTTGATTTTTACCCTGTCCCCTTCCCAAAATATCAACATTCCTTCTGGCAACAACCACTTGGACCAAATTCCTTTCTTATATAATTTCTTAGACAAGAAGGAATACTTCCTTCTAATTTCTCTAATTTTTTTCGGAATTTGTTTCAAGATGGCTATTTCTTTGTCCTGATATTTTAAGACTCCATCCCATTGAGCCCTCAATATCTCATCCCTTGTGGAACTCCTGAGAAATTTAACATGAATTTTCCTTGGTACATTATTTATCCTAGCATAAGCTGAATTAATTCTATAAACCAGGTCCATATCCCACCAGAGCTGATCTTTATCTTTTTTAATATATTCTGCTAATATTGTACTCATAATATCTTTAAGATCTTCATTATCTGATTCTGGCAAATTCTGGAACCTGAGGAAGAAAGACATTCTTTCAAATTCAATTTCAGTTATGTGAGCTCCTAATTCTAAGCCCTCCCTCCGGATCTCCCTAACCTCCCCACCCCCATCTCAGCTACCCCCCTCCTCCAGCTTCACAATTATCTGTTTATTTTCCATTGTATCCCTTTTTGTTTCCCTAAGTTCAAGTGTTAAATCTGTCAGCTTTTTCATTATCTTGTGAAACATTTCGGCAACTGATGGCGGGCTGCTTTGGCAAAAGTTGTATAATCTTTGGTTGTGTAGTCGGGCTGGAAGCAGCTGAAGAGGGTGCAGAGAGTGACTTTCCTGCTGGTGGCTTTCTAGAAGCCATTATGTCAGCTGGTAAAGAAATGGCACTGGTAAAACAGGCAGCTGAGAGAGTCCGAGGCGTCAGGGAGTCTGAACGGAAGAGCAGTCTTAAGAGTTCACTTTTAAAAATGAAGACGAAGAGAGAGAAAATAAAAGAAAGAATTCTTACAGTCCAAATCCAGGAATCCATGTATTGGGAGAGATCTGTGGGCCTCTGGGAGGAATGTTGAAAGAGAAAGTTTCAAGTCCTTCGTTGTTGATTGTAGAAAGAAGATACTTTACGCAGGAGAGTTACAAGCGGAGAACAAAGAGAAGCCATCTTACCCCGTCTTCTGACAGGAAGAAAAGTGAAAGTTCCATTCCCTTTACTTTCTTTTCTTAAAAGAACTCCATGAACAATTGTTGCAAATGTGATACAATATAATTCTTTTCCATAGCTAGCTCAAATAGCAAGTTAGTCCTTTCCTCTCTCCATTCAGAATTCCCCCCTCCAATCTTCATTTAAACTAGATTGAACTGGAACTTACAATGTCTTATCTCTATGCTTCATCATTAGCCCAAGAGATTTGGGAGCGTCCTTTACCTCTGGCCTTTCAGATGCACTTCTCATTCAGCTTTCTGTTTCCGAGCTCCATCCGGCGAAGAGGCAGGATGGCCCCCCCTTTTTGCTCGCCAGCTCCTAGGTTGAGGATGGGGGTATTTTAGCCGGCTGCCGCCAGGCTGGGGGCTCCCAGCAAGCCACCCCTACGGCAAAAGACCCTCCCCCCCGAGGTCTTTTGTGCTCCCGAATGAGCCCACCGGTACAGCAAGCGGCAGAGAGCCCACAGGGCACATCTGTCGCCTTCGGCAACCGGAAACATTCTCAGGTAAGGTGGGTATTTTAAGGACTGTGAAATAATAAGGTAGTAATAAACCTAACTAGTAAGTCCTATTGGGAATTTTGCTACTGCTACTAATTAATACTATCGATGCTCACAAAAAAGCATTTTAATACAATCCCATCTCCTCCCCAGTTTTTAACAGACTCTTATAAAAAGACAAAAACAAACTAAATTTCAAAACTAGACAGAACATAGGACTACAACACTTTCAATGAGTTTCATAGGATTACATGTCAAATTAATCCAGCAGTCATTTAGAAACATGGTAAAAGCCTCCATCAAGAAAATGCAATGCAACTACTAACATCAGTCACACTAACATAACATCAGTGAGTGAATGATGCAAAGGTTAAAGCTTTCTCTAGGGTCACTGATCAAGGGAAAATACTGATTTGCCCATCTTTTGTAAGCCTTGGAAGTACTGAGAACATCCCTTTCTAATTGTTGGTAGCTGTCAAGAACCTTTGAACCACCAGGATGCCCTTTTTGTTTTCAATGGGTGGCAAACAAAGAAGCACTTTAGTGATTTTTTTCTTTCCTGTTTCATTCAGATGAAATAATTCACCCACTGATCCTCTGCAATTAAACTCAAGATTAAGTCGATGTAGCTAAAAAGCACATCTGAAGTACTTCTTTATTTGCTGGTCATTTATCTCTTGCAACCTAACAGGAAAAAAGAAGCATGAATATGAGACACATAGATTTTTCTTCCAGAATAGAACATCTTTATATGCAGATATTTGTCCAGATTTTATGTATGCATGTGAATACTTTCTCTTTCTTTAAAGTCTTCATTAAATACAAAGATAAAGTAGAACACTAATCAATAAGACAATATACATGACCATCTGGAAGTACATAAGGCATGTATTTCATTCTCATTTTAAATTTCAGAATTTCTCTTTATAAATTATTTTTTAAAATTCTACCCATAAATGCAGAATCTTCTATTTCTTTTCCTCTTCTTGCATTTTTTTTTCCATTCCAAAAGTCATCCTGCCCTTCAGTCTCCTAGCAACCAGTCTCCATCCTGGAATGCAGATTCAGATTCTGTTTAAATTATTGCTTCAGTTCCCAAAGGCTCTTAATTCTTAGGTGGCAATCAATGCAACATTATGGCTTTGTCTTTTCTATTATTTCTTGATTCTAAGCATGTTATTAAAAAAAAGGACAATGGATTTGTCCAGGCTCTGCATTTTTCATTTCCATTTCCATTTCTGCTTGAGTCCTAAATTATCACTCATTTGTTATGAGGATGATACTCACCACATGACTCTGTTCCATCTGAAAGTACCACTGTGCTGTATAAACATCAAGTGTAAGGAATAGATGAGGCCAAAGACATTTTCTGCCCTCAACAGACTTACTGGAGCATCATGAGAAGAATGCCTGAAAAACAGTAATTTTAGACCTGTTGGATATGTAATTTTCTATTATTCTTATTTGCCCTTTGGTTGCAAAATGGAGTTTTCTGGTCATTAATTTTCTTTACTGATTTATGCCATCAGAAATGATTAGAATTTTCAGAAGTTTTTTCTTCTTGGAATAGTATAGTTCATTGTCACTCTGCCTCCATCCTTTTAAAGTAACGGAACACAACATGAAGAAAAGGCAGGGATTCTTTAAAACTATTTTAAAATAAAGATGACATAATTTATTCCATGGTTTATTGCACTCCAGTTTCTATTCCCCCTGAAACCCAGTTGGAGTCATAGCATTTCAGTTTAATTCCAAAACAAAAATACTGCAGTTCTTTTCTTCCCACATATTCTTCACATAGAAACATAGGAGGTTTACATCTATATGAAAGAAAAGGTCAGCCTATCAGCAGAAAACAAACATATTCCCACCAATGCAGTCATTCAGCTGTTTGCTGTTTCTTCAGGGACTGAGAGTTTAATTAATTGACCCAAACCAAAGAGCTTTTTGCAGGTTCATCTTTCACGCATCTCAGCTAACATTTTGTTGGATTACAACTTTCCTGTGAATTTCAGCAGTCAGCCTAATTAAGCCTTTCAAGGATCTCAAACTAGACAAAAAACAGCTCCAAGCCCCGTATTGTTATTTTGCCATCCGCCTCCTAATGCACATATAAAGATGATAACATTTCTATAACTGAAAAGGGCAAGCATTTGTGTCTCTCTAGTGAAATCTTCTCCAATTCTGAGAATTCATGAAGGGTAATCTAATACATTTGGAGAACATCAGATGAGGGGGGAAAATGCTCTAATGCATTTTTATACCTAATTTGAACTGAGGGTATTCAAAGATATTTGGAATAAAAAAAACTGACAAGAAATTTAAGCTGGCCATTTAATTTCAATACTACTAGTTGTGGATTTTAAATGCTGCAGTTACATCCATTATTTTTTTAAAAAAATATTTCCAAACATTATGTTTACCTTCAGTGTAAATATCAGTACTCCAGGTTGTGACAAGAAACACACCTTGAGGTACCGTGTTTTCCCCAAAATAAGACAGGGTCTTATTTTGTTTTGACCCCCTGAAATAAGCGCTTGGCCTTATTTTTTGGGAAGGTCTTATTATATTTGAGGAGCAGGAGGCAGCAACCATGGCTGCTACTATGTGGCAATATTTTGGGAGATGGCTTATTTTAGCCCATGTGCTCAAAAGCCCGATTGGACTTATTATTCGGGGAGGTCTTATTTTCAGGGAAACAGGGTACTAGTTTTACTTTATTGTAAGTTCAACAGAATCTTGCAAGTCTGAAAATCCATTAGTCCTCTATTACAGCAAAGCTGGCTGGAGAATTCTGGGAGCTTCAGACTTAAAGTTGCAAAGGTTGGAGACCCCTACTCTATTATCTTTACAAAGAAACTAGGAAGAGTCCCTTCTGAAATGTTTGCCATGCCCTTTTTCCTTCTGTGGGCTAAGATGCTTCTAAACTGTTTATATAACTAGCCTTTGATTCTGCGTGGTGACTGACTACTGTCTAAACAGGTGCCTGCAATCTTCTTGACAGGGTTTTAGAAATGTCTGCTTCCTGTTCCATAGTCACCAAGTTGGATTTGTTCCTAAGGTGGGGATAGAATTTACAGTTTTCCCAATACTGTGGGTACTGGCTATCTTTAGCATATATTATAATATACCATTATAGGTAAGGGTACAATCATGATAAAAATATAATCTAGTATGCCCCCAGTAGAAGAATGGATTGGAAAAACTGATGGAGCTAGAGAGATATAATTTTAATTAGAGAAAGGAATATGTTTCTATTTGGGAACCGCTTCTGAACTTTGTGCTTGAGACAGAAGAAATTAAAGCTTGACTTTGGGTTTGGCTGATTGTTTGTCATTATAGAAATGGCTAGTACTTGTTAAATTGGTATTAGATTGAGACTGCAATTCCATTTGTATTTTACTGCAACAAAAAGGTTGGAAGTCAATTCCTTTTTTTTTCTTTTTTCCTCCTCTTACCATACAGGTCTCCACCCCCTTCTTCTTTTTTCCCCATTTCCTACTTTCTTTTATTTGTGTTTTATATTAGGATAATCCTAATTAAAAATTTGGAAGAAAAAGAATATAATCTAGCATGCAAATATTGGCATTCTATTCCTTTTACTGTGGAAATTTGCAAAGAAAAGAATTTTAAAAACCAATTTCAAGCACTTTGAATATTTTATTTATTTAAATATTTATTTATTTAAATATGTATTTATTTATTTATTTATTTATTTATTTATTTATTTATTTATTTATTTATTTATTTATTTATTTATTTATTTATTTAATCAAATTTTTATACCGCCCTTCTCCCTTTCGCTAGATATTTAACTACTGTATAAACATAGGTACTATGAATTACAGTGGTGATAGATGATAATGCAGCTGAGAAAACCTTTTTTAACAAGGTGAGAGACAGTAAGTCTTTCACATACTCAAGTGTTTATCCTATTTCCATTCTTGTTAGCAATGGAATCCATAGCTTGCTGTTTGTCACAGAGGTAGGTTTTTTATATTGCAATAGAAAATACTTCCCCCCTGCTTATCTCCTATCACACTTCCCCCAAAACCTGTGCATGAATCAGACACCTCAAATTTCCCACCTCTTAAGTCGAAAGTATATTAAGATCTCTGTCTTTCTGTTGTTTGAGGTCCCACTCCCTTGGACAACAGTCACCCACTGATCATTGAATAAAGGGCTGACAATTTCTCCTCAGGATTTCGTTCTTTTCTTCAGCAAAATTTAATGACATACTATATAGAGCAGAAGTTGTATTTTGCAGCTTATTGTTTGTTTTGGATGAAAGAATGGATGGATGTTTACCAGACTCAATGTTGTCTCAGCCTTCCATCCTTCTAAAATCTGTAAAATGAGGACCTGGATTATTGGGGGAATATGCTGACACTGTAAACCACTTAGAGAAGGCTGTAAAGGGATGTAAAGTGATATATAAACTGAGATGGTGCAGTGGTTAGAGTGCAGTACTGCAGGCTACTTCAGCTGACTGCGAGCTTAAGTTCAGCAGTTCAAATCTCACCAGCTCAAGGTTGACTCAGCCTTCCATCCTTCTGAGGTGGGTAAAATGACCCAGATTGATGGGGGCAATATGCTGACTGAGTAAACCTCTTTGAGAGGGCTGTAACAGCGCTATGAAGCGGTATAAAAGTATAAGTGCTATTGTACTTGTTATAAGTCTAAATGCTATTGCTATTGTTAAAAATATACACATTTATTGAAATTTGAAATAGTGACGAAATAGATTAAAGAATGTATGACAAAATAGATTAAGAATTTTGGTGATACTATAGATGGATTAGTGGGAAAATATGTGATTATAAAGAGATTTTTTTAAATAAAAAGATATATTATTGGTACATGATGCCATAGAGATTATCTAGAACTGTGATGGCAAACTTATGGCATGTGTGCCCAAAGTGTTGCCCAGCACGCACAGCCTTGCCTATTTGTCTTCCAGGTTTCTGGCATGCATGCACATGCGATGATCAGCTGTTCTTCATGCATGCGGCAGTGCCAAAAAATGGTGTGTGAATGCATGCCAGCCAAAGATTGTCAGGTATGCATGCATGCCAAAGGTGACCAGACATCCCGCTTTCGGCGGGACAGACCTGCATATTAATAATTAGTCCTGCGTCCTGCGTCCCTTTAAAAATTTACCGATTTTTTGAATATTCCAAATCTTCCTCCTCCTCCTCCTCTTCCTCCCCCCCACCCGCCACTCCTCTCCTCCTCCTCCTCTCCTCCTCCTGCGGTCCGACTTGTCTGCCTCGGCAGAAGATCCGGGTCATGAGGTGGGAGCAGGAAGTTGGGACGTAGCTGCCCAGCTAAGCAGCAGGGGGTGAGGCAGGTAATGGTGACCACGGCGGCGGGTCGCTGAATCTGGAGCGGTCCGGCTGCCCCACGGCCAAGGAGGCAGCCATAGCCTCCCCAGCCAGCATGCCGGCCACTCGTCTGCTTCTTAGGGTCTGAAGGGGCTCCGCGGGGGGAGGAAGGGAACTAGCTGCCAGAGCCAGCAACATTCGCTACCCGCCTGCCCCATTGGCTCACCCATCGGCAGCCAGTTCCCTTCCTCCCCCCACGGAGCCCAGTGGGTAAACCAGCAGGGCAGGTGGGTAGTGAATGTTGCTGGGCGCCGCCACCCACCCTGCCCGCTGGCTCCGACAGCCAGTTCCCTTCCTCCCCCCACGGAGCCCCGTCAGCCCCTGGGAAGCAGAAGAGTGGCCGACATGCTGGCTGGGGAGGCTACCGGAGCGCTTCCCAGGGTCTGAAAGGGCTCCTGGGAGGGGAAGAAGAAACAGACAGACAGAGAGAAACAGGGGGGAGGGAATCAGAGAGAGACTGATAGACACACAGAGTACAGAGAGAGAGAGAGAGAGATGGTGAGGGATGAAGGGAGAGAGACAGAGACAGGCACAGCGAGAGAATGACAGAGGGAGGGATTGAATCGGAGACAGAGAGAGGGAGGGAATCAGTGACAGACACAGGGAGAGACAGAGAGAGGGAGGGAGTGAAAGATAGACAGAGACACAGAATGAGTGATTGAGTAAATGACAGACAGACAGACAGACAGTGACAGATGGGCGGAGGGAGGAGAGAGAGACAGATACAGAGAGAGAGACAGACAGACATAGAAAGAGACAGAAAGAAAAAGAGAGAAAGAGAAAGAAAGAAAGAAAAAAAGAAAGAAAGAAAGAATGTATGACCACAATTGAGCCCAAAATTTTGGTTGCTAAGCAAGACCATTGTTAAGTGAGTTTCACCACATTTTCCAAGTTGGCCACGCCTCCCGGTCACATGACCACTGAGCCACTCCCACAAAATAGGCCCCACCTCCCCCCCGGTCAATGGTGTCCCTCTTTACCAATGTTAAAATCTGGTCACTTTATGCATGCCAGAACCAGGAAGTTTGATTTTCCGGAGCAGGATCCTTTCATGCGTGTGGCAGTGCCAAAACACTGCCTGCGCATTTGTGCTGGAAAGTTGATCATCAGGCACCCATGCGTGCTAGAACCCAAAAGTTCAGTTTTTCCGGAGTGAAAAACTGACAAGCACGCAGGCAACATTTCCGTGCAAATGTTTTGGCACTCAGTGCCTAAAAGGTTCACTATCACTAATCCAGAATGTAAAAAGGTATATATACTGCATTAAAAATGTGAACAAAATTAAAGGACATTTTATCATGCTTGGTTAAAAAATGGGTTCAGAAACATACATTTTATACAGAGGATTAAAATATTAGTATTCTATTGAAGAAGTTACAGAAAAAAGGGAACTGTGATAAAACATGAAGATGAGAAAAAAGAAGTTACAGAAAAACACGAACTGTAATGAAACATGACAGAGGTTTGATTAAAATTGTATGTATAACTAATTGGAAGCCACTTGTTGATGTACATACTTTTTCATGTTTTTTGTTCTTTCATTTTCTTTTTCTTTACTTCTTTTTCTTTGCCCTTTTCCTTGTTTTTTCTTTCTCTTTTTCACATTTATTTTACTTCTTTTCTTTGAAAGTATGTCTTATTATCTATATAAAATATTTTCTGGTTGTTGTTTTTTTAAAAAGATCTAGTATGTACTGGAATTGTATTGACAAGTGGTGCAATTCATTTCTTCCCAGTGCTATGCAAACTGCATATTTTGTCCTGACAAAATTTGCTGTCCCATTCTTCACTAATAACAACCATCACAACCCACATCAAAGCAATTGATTTTGTTCTGCAAAATGATAAGAATTTAACTGCACAGCTGCTAAATAGCAGTTTTGTGGCATAGATAAAGGATAGATAACCAGGCAGATAGGCAGATAGATACAAATGTGTATTTTTGGTTATGCCAAAAGGAAGAATGTTTCGGAAAATGTGGAAGAATCACTGGGTCATGGCAATTTGTAAATAGGAATCTGCAAAGCTAACTGTTTCTGAGATAATAATAACCTAAAAAATGTGTTTTTTTTCCTTCAAAAATAGAGGAATTTGATCAGGACTTTTTGGGAAGTAAAAGTAATTCATAGTGTTCCTGATATGTTCTTTCCACATTGCTATGAAGAAAAATCCATTTACATTTTGTGAATCAGCAGAAAGCAATCCAACCCTTCCCAATCCAATCCAATCCATACCTTTTGGAAATCTTTTTCCCAAGAAAAAAGAATATTACAATACAATACAATGCAATAGCAGAGTTGGAAGGGACCTTGTAGGTCTTCTAGTCCAACCTCCTGCGTGGGCAGGAACCTTATACCCTTTCAGACAAATGGCTATCTAACATCTTCTTAAAGACTTCCAGGCTTGGGGCATTCACAACTTCTGGAGGCAAGCTGTTCCAGAGGTTAATTGTTCTAACTGTCAGGAAATTTCTCCTTAGTTCTAAGTTGCTTCTCTCCTTGATTAGTTTCCACCCATTGCTTCTTGTCCTGCCCCCAGGTGCCTTGGAGAGTGGTGAATATTGGTGAATGCTGATGAATTTTTAATGGGTCGGGTGAGATATGGTTTCTATTTAACTAGTTATAAAGTGGTCAAAGGCATATTTTATTGTTTCATCACCTCTGCAGCTGATAGCCAATCAAAAGACTCTGGGTGTGCAAGGCTTCCCAAGCTATCATTCATTCATGGGAAGACATTATGTGAAAACTCTTCCTATTGGACCTTTTCAGATTGGGAAAAATGAGCAGCCAAGAAGTTTTAGGATGAAGGCGTGGGAGGGAAATATCAATATCCTCTGTCATCTCTGAGAGGGGTGAAAACTAAAATCTACTACCGTGTTTCCCCGAAAATAAGACAGGGTCTTATTTTCTTTTGACCCCCAAAATAAGCGTTTGGCCTTATTTTGGGGGAGGTCTTATTATTTTTGAGGTGCAGGAGGCAGCGAGCATGGTCAGCTCATGGCTGCTGGCTGTGTTGCAATATTTTCGGGGAAGGCTTATTTTTGGGGGAGAGCTTATTTAAGCATATGCACTTAAAAGCCCGATTGGGCTTATTATCCAGGGAGGTCTTATTTTCAGGGAAACAGGGTCCTAAGAAAAATTAGAAGAACCAGAAAACTTGACAAGGCTGAGAATAAAAACAAAATCCAGTAGCCTTTTTTTTTGCTTTGTTGTGTTTATTTTGGAGGGGTTCAAATCTGTTTTGACTCTTAGTGGCTGTCTGAATTGCAACATTTTTAGTTGTGGTTTGCCCTTGTCCATTTCCTATGGTTGACTACCCTGTTTTCCCCAAAATAAGATCTAATCGGAAAATAAGCTCTAGCATGATTTTTTCAGGATGATCATAATATAAACTCTACCCCAAAAATAAGCCCCAGTTAAGATCATGAGCCAGATGGATGCATTTAGTACTATATTTCCCCCTGCCCCAAATAAGTAAATAAGCTCTATTGCATCTTTTGGAGCCAAAATTAATATGAGACCCTGTTTTATTTTCAGGGAAACATAGTAGGTCCAGGTCACCCCACTGGCTTTGTGTCTAAGATGGGAGTTGCACTCATAGCTTCCTGATGTCTAGCCTGTTATTTTGAGCATTTCACCAGCCTGGACATCAGCCTTTTTCTTTCTGTAGGAAAATGAATCTCCTTTAAAAAGAAAGCTAGTTAGTATCACAGACCATCTAGAAGTCTCCCAAATCTTAGGAACTAACCAAAAGACACTGTAATATATCACTTTTCAACTTTACTGTACGAAGCCACAACAGATGCTAATAATATAAAATTGTCATCATATGAATTATCCACCATGTGCAGTAGCAATAGATTTTTTTAATTGCTTTGGTAAATTATTTACACTTGCCAGTTACCATTATCAGTAGAAACATTCAGTATGCAATGTGAATATATTAATGGAGCAAAGCAATCAAACATTTTTGTGATGAGTTCAACCAAGTCATAATTTCCTGTCCAGATCCACCAACATCTCTGGTTTGGTTTCCAGTTTGATGGCCGTCACACTGAGTTTTCTATTACAAATCTCTTGTAGCTAAGAGGCTTTTATAACCCAGCTGCCATTTCTGTCTGTAGCAAGCAGTATTATTGTCCAGCCCAAAAGGTTTGCTCATGCCTTCTTGAAGATTCCTGTAGTATGAGGGGTCCTTGGTACTCTATGAGCTTACTTTTTTTCTTGCGGACAATTCATTGCCCTAGATAGGGCATCATCAGTGCTAGTCACTATAACAATAGTATCTAGCACTGATGATATAACCTAGTTAGGATAATGAAATGTCTGCAAGAAAACAAGCAAGCTCAGAGAGCACCAAGGATCCTCTTTTCAACCCTGAGTTACAGATATTCTCCTTTATTGATTCCTGTAGTGTGCAAGCTAGTCAGAACAAGTCTTGTGTTGCAGTTAAGGCTTCAGCCTAGAAATTGTGACTTCGAGACCTACTTAGGCACAAAACTAGCTCCATCTCAGCCCTAGGAAGCATAAAATGGCAAACTACTTCTGAAATCTTGCCAAGGAAAGTGCGGGAACTTTCCCAGGTAGTCCCTAGGAGTCAACACTGACATGAACGCATTCCATTGTCCCCAAATTGAAACGGTAATCAAGTTCTACAACTTCTGGAATCCCCACCTAGCAATGGTGAACCTATATAAAAATGTATGACGTGGGTTAATTTGACAATTTATTTCCCATCTATATCAGCTTCAAGGTTTTACAGTTAGTTTTTGACTTATGACCATAATTAGGGCCAGAATTTCCACTACTAAGCAAAGAAGTCATTCAGTGAGTCATGCCTGATTTTACAATGCTCTATTTTCAGGAGTGGAATTTAGCCAGTTTGAACCGGTTCACATGAACCAGATGTTAATTTTATATCTAGTTCAATGAACTAGTAGTTGCAAAAACTGGCTCACCCCTCCAACTCTGCCCCTCCCCTCTCAGGAGTGTCCATGTGGCCTATTCATCATGCCAGGTAAGTGCAGGGCCCGCAGAGAGAAGGCAAAAAATAGATGTTCTGGAACTTCCGGAAATGAGCAATTTCCATCCTCCGGGAGGCTTGAGAAAAGCCTCCAGAGTTGGGGAGGATGAAAACACACACATCTCACCATGGTGAAGGAGGCTGAGCAGGCCATGCTCAAAATGGCCACGCCCACCCAGCAACCAGGCAGAGAACTGGTTACTAACATTTTTCAATCGCACCCCTGTCTGTTTTGTCATTTTGCCATTTATCATCATAGTCATTAAAAGGGAATCATGAGATCCTTAAGCAAAGTATACTTTCTCCATTGATTTTGCTTGTTGGAAGCCAATTGAAAAAGTTGTAAATGGTGATCATGTGACCTTGAGGCACTGCAACTATCATCAATACATACCGGCTGCCAACTTCCTTAATTCTGATCTCATGCCTTTTAAAATCTTTTATGACCCATGCTCTTTTATGTATTTAAATCTTTTTTACATTGTATTTATACATAATTATTTATTTATTTATTTAATTATTTATCAATATTAATGTACTCTAAGCTAGACCTACTACGACTGCGAGAGTCCCCGCTCTCGCAGGTTTGGCCCTCCGCTCTAATGAGGGCCCACCTTGATGAGGGGTTCATTAATCCGGAGAGGTGGAAGAAGCGTGGTCTTAGGGGTTTTTTAATTTGTAAATTAGTGTCTATTTTAGGGGGTACCAGGGAGGGGGGAGGGTATAGACAAGTAGAGGCGGGTGAGGAAAGAGAGGGCCAGGCCAGCAGGCGACGGAGGGAAACGGAAGGTTCCGTCAGGGGGGGGGGAAACACGAGTCGTCCCGACAGAGGGCATTTCCATCCAGAAGGTCGTGGGGAGAGGCAGGTCCGAGGGGAGACAAGTTCTATCCTCCCGGTTGGGGGCGCGAAACCATTGGTTGCAAACGGTCAAGTGCCTCAACCCCCGCAGGCTAGGTGGCCAGGGAGTACAGAGCCAGGGCCTGCGGCTGATGTTTTGCAACGCCAGGTCCGTTGTCAACAAAGCCCCCCTCGTTCATGACCTTGTGTCAGAGGGGGAGCCAGACCTGGTAGGAATTGCAGAGACCTGGTTGGGCCACGAGGGACTTCCCCTCGTTGAAATGTGCCCACCAGATGACCGCGCTTTTCATCAGCCCCGGGCCCTAGGCAGGGGCGGTGGGGTAGCGGTCATCGTAAAGGAAGGTCTTGAGCCGAGAGAGACCATTGTGCCACAGACCACCGGTTGTGAGTCCCTCTATGTGAAGTGGGGCCTAGGGAGGCAGTTGGGCTTGCTGGTTGTATACCTGGCTCCCCGCTATGTAGCAGCAGCCGTGCCCGAGCTCCTAGAGGTGATCGCTACGGTGGCAGTTGAGACCCCCAGACTTTTAGTCATGGGGGACTTTAATCTGCCATTGGTGGGCGAATCATCCGAGGTAGCTCGGGAGTTCATGGCTTCCTTGACGGCCATGGATCTGACCCAACTAATTCAAGGCCCCACTCACGAGGGTGGACATACACCGGATCTCATCTTTGTCTCAGGCCAATGGAAGAGTGATCTGGGTATGGGAGATATAGTCATCACACCCTTGTCATGGTCAGACCACTCACTTCTCCGGCTCGACTTTCCGACTGCTGCTCCCCTCCGCGGGGAGGCGGAACCTGAGTTACCAATCTGGTTCCGCCCCAGGCGCCTGATGGACCCTGATGGGTTCCAAACGGCGCTTGGGCCAGTTTCCTGTATACCTGACCCGCGCCCCGATGGAGGACCTCGTGGCCGCATGGAATACTGCGACCACGGGAGCCTTGGATCGGGTCGCGCCCTGGCGGCCTCTCTTGCGACGGCGAAACACCCTGGCTCCTTGGTTTACCGAGGAGCTGAGGGTGATGAAACGCCGCAAGAGATGCCTAGAGAGAAGATGGAGGTCTACCCGATCTGAATCTGACCGGACACAGGTAAGAGCCCATTTACGGACTTACATTGTGGCGCTGAGAGTGGCCAAACGTCATCATTGTGCTACTCTCATAGCATCCACAGCCAACCGCCCTGCCGCCCTGTTTAGGGTGACCCGCTCCCTCCTCCAACAGAGGGTGCGGGAAGCCCCATTACAGGGTAGAGCAGAGGAATTTGTGATATTTCTGCAGGAGAAAACCGCTCAGATACAGAACGAGCTAGCCCCCATTGATGGCCCAGTGGGATGCCACGAGACAGATCTTGTTTGGGAGGAGTTTGACTCCGTTACTTCCGAGGATATGGACAGGTTACATGGGCGACTGCGAGCCACCACATGTTTATTGGACCCGTGTCCCTCCTGGCTTGTACTGGCATCCTGGGAAGTGACACGAGGCTGGCTCCAAGCGGTTGTCAACGCTTCCTTAAGTGAGGGTTCCTTGCCTGCTTCCCTAAAAGAAGCGATGGTGAGGCCCCTCCTTAAGAAGCCCTCTTTGGATCCAGCTCTATTAAACAACTATCGTCCAGTCTCCAACCTTCCCTTTTCGGCGAAGGTTGTTGAGAGTGTGGTGGCACAACAGTTTCCCCGTCACCTGGAGGAAGTTGATTATCTAGACCCGCGCCAGTCCGGCTTTCGGCCCGGGCATAGCACCGAGACGGCATTGGTCGCGTTGGTCGATGATCTCTGGAGGGCCAGAGATGGGGGTTGTTCCTCCATCCTGGTCCTATTAGACCTCTCGGCGGCTTTCGATACCATCGACCATGGTATCCTATTGCATCGGCTGGGGGGGTTGGGGGTGGGAGGCACCGTTTTACGGTGGTTCTCCTCCTACCTCTCTGGCCGATCACAATTTGTGTTGGCAGGAGAGCAGAGGTCGACCTCGAGACCCCTCACATGTGGGGTGCCTCAGGGGTCGGTCCTCTCGCCTCTCCTGTTCAACACATATATGAAGCCGCTGGGTGAGATCATCCGTGGTTTTGGGGTAGAGTATCATCTCTACGCTGATGATACTCAGCTGTATATATCTACCCCAAACCACCCCAACGATGCCGTAGCGGTGATGTGCCAGTGCCTGGAAGCCGTGCGGATCTGGATGGGAAGTAACGGACTCAGGCTCAACCCGACCAAGACCGAGTGGCTGTGGTTTCCGGCTGCCCGGTTCAACCAGCTGACTCCATCGCTGGCCATAGGGGGCGAACATCTTGCCCCTGTGGATGGGGCGCGCAACTTGGGAGTCCTCCTGGATACCCGGCTGTCCATGGAAGATCAAGTGACAGCCGTGGCCAGGAGGGCGTTTTACCAGGTTCGCCTGGTACGCCAGTTGCGCCCCCTATTGGACAGGGATGCCCTTCGCACAGTCACTCATGCTCTCGTGACATCCCGACTGGACTATTGTAACTCTCTCTACATGGGGCTCCCCTTGAGGTGCACCCGGAGACTGCAGTTGGTCCAGAATGCAGCCGCGCGAGCAATAATGGGAACCGCTAGGTTCGCCCATGTAACACCGCTCTTGCGCGAGCTGCACTGGCTGCCTGTCGTCTTTCGGGTGCGCTTCAAGTTGTTAGTCATCATCTTTAAAGCGCTCCATGGCTCGGGACCTAGCTATCTGTGTTATCTGCGGGATCGGATCCTGCCCCATACTTCCTCACGGCCGATTCGCTCCCACAGAGAGGGTCTTCTCTGGGTGCCGTCCACTAGACTTTGTCAGCGGGCGACGCCCAGGGGAAGGGCGCTCTCTGTGGCGGGCCCTGCCCTCTGGAACGACCTCCCCCCCGATATTAGAACAACCACGGACCTCCGTTCCTTCCGTCTGAAATTGAAAACCCACTTTTTCTGCTTGGCCGGCCTAGGGTAGCCTCTCTTCTATAGTTTTATAGGGTTATATGATTTTAGTGTATTGGGGAATTTTAGCGCAGGGTTTGATGTTTAATTTGTTTTTATTGAATTATGTGTATTTCTATGTGTATTTATTGTTTTAACCTCCCTGTGCACCGCTCCGAGTCCCCTTGGGGAGAGGGAGCGGTCTAGAAATTAAATTATCTTATCTTATCTTATCTCATGACTGCAGGGATGCTGCAATGGTCATAACTCACTTTTTTTTCACTATTGTAACTTTGAATGATTGCTAAAGCAATTGTCTTAAAGGTGGGACAACCTGCATTATTATTATTTTTGCACTGATCAGCAGATACACTTTTCATTTAATTTACATTGTGATAGATAAAACAACTCATTTTGAGAAGCATGGGATTTTTAAATAAGCATTTTTATACCCATTCCAATGTAGGTATTAAGCTAAAGACTCTATATAACATTAGGAAAAATTGAAGAATTTGGCCACTGCCTCCACCTCTCTTTCACTTCCCATTATAGTATCTACAGTAATGGAAAGGCTCACCTTCTCTTGCAATTGAAGTTAAGTAGATCAACTGAATGATGAGCTTGAACCATCAAATGTCAGTGTTCTTTTTAAACGCTTGCCAGGAAAGATAAATCTTTTTGTACAAAAGTATCCCCGAGGTGCTTTTAAATGTCTCATTTAGTGGCCAGAAAATGCTTTCCTTTGAAATAACTCACAAAAGTGTCGTATAGTTATACAAGTAGACAATTCTATTATACTGAAAATTTAGCTTGATGAAGTTGTACTGAATCCATTCATAAAATGAAAGATCTGGAAGTCTAGCTTTTAAGTACCTTATTCCTTACATGCAGGTCCAATTTAAATTTGAGTCTATTCATTTCTCTTCCTGGTGAGCAAGTCTTAGTTTTCTGCCTTATCCTTTCTCCGGAGATGTTTCAAATGTGTTTCAAGATCTTGTTTGAGAGGTGGGCGGAATCCAAATTTGATACTCCAAGGAAGTGCTGTATTTCAATGCCATAAAGCATTGCTGCCTGTGGTATTATGTCCATGATTTTCATTATCAATGCAACTTTCTTTCTGCCATAAGTCCACTGAAATCTCATTTTATCAAGACTGATGATTTTATTTACACAGCCTGCCAGATGTCACTGTTTTCTTTCCAAGTGCCCATACTGAAGAAAATAACCTTAAAAAGCAATGCTATTTTGACGTGCTCGGTTTTGAGCTCCTAATGTCTATTATAAAGTGAAACAAAGAAAGGAAGAAAACTGCTATAAGAAATAAGCAGAATACAGAATGAATATATATATATATATATATATATATATATATATATATATATATATATATATATATATATATATATATATATATATATATATATATATATATATATATATATATATATATATATATATATCCCCACCTTTTATTTTAATTACAATGACACAGCACAATCCCCTACTACCAGTCTATCACAATACTTTTTTACTTATTTATTTTTAATGGCATCTTAAATCACCTATGCAGTCTTTTATACTGAGTTATTTTATATAATATATTTGCTAACTAGGGTGTTTAAACTCCAGGAACTCCTCAAAAACTAGGAAATTTATTGTAACTTAAATCACATATTCTAATTACCCATAAATATAGTTTGTACCACCATATTATTCTTATATATGTATAATTTACAGATGGGAAAGCCCATAGTGACTTGGTGCTAAATAAATGAATCAGGGGAGAATTAGCAGAAATCTGAATTTATTGGCCCTATTTTTTTTTTAAAAAAATATTACCCTTACTTGATGGTGCAGGGAGACCATTATCTGAAAAGCAAAAGTATTTGGAGGAAGCCTGATAGGAAAAAAAGATTACAAGTGTATAAGCCATGGCAAATTTATTTAATTTTCTGTGTTTTTCTTGCTACAATTGTGTAGCTGAAAGCACAGGAGATGACATAGCAAATGTAGTTGGAACAATTTTCTTGAAAAGGCCCTCTGTTCGTTTTTTTACTCCAAAACATAGACCCGTGTTACCAGTTGTTCATCTACTCATCAATGATTAAGATAAATCATGCTCTTAGATGATTATGAGTGAAAGTAAGAATACATTAGAAATGTGCTGACCCTCAGTGTAAGAATTTAAGTATTAGACTCTGAATGTAGCATTGCAAAAAGTAAAATAAAACCTGGAAGCAAGAAATTGCTAATTATAGGATACATATTTTTATTTCAGAAAATAGCTTTGTATACATTATCTGAAGATTGATTCAAAATAAAATCCTTCAGCATTTATGAAATGCATAGGTAACATAATAGGTTATATAAATCCATGTTTTTTTCTGTTTCATTAATCATTTGATCATATTTAATTTCTTAGTTGATGCAACAAATGGGTTTGACATTAAAAACAGTTATTTAGAATAAATAAAATCTCCACTCAAATCTAATTCCTTCCCCACAGAATGGCATAAGCCAGGGGTCTGCAAAGTTGGCTCTTTTAAGACTGGTGGACTTCAACTCCCAGCTGGCTGGGGAATTCTGGGAGTTGAAGTCCACCAGTCTTAAAAGAGCCAACTTTGCAGACCCCTGGCATAACCAATGGAAGGACCTTGAAGTATCCAATATTTTTATTCTTTCTAGGATAGTGTAGTGAGCTATAACAAGAGATAATGCAAGGTCTGCTAATAAAATATTCTATTGCACACAAACACTGCAGAAGGAGGAGCTGAAATCATGAATCGTGGGTACATAAAATCCATCCCATAATGAAAATCAATGAGATCATTTAGATAAACTTCTTAGCAATTATTCCATTATGGAATTAATTAATGGAATTATTTAATAATGATGTCCCTTTCAAAGCTTCCAGGTCAGGTTTGTTCACTTGAGAAGCAATTTGGAATTTAGGCTTCAAGATTACAGATTATTTCTCCTCTTAACACACTTAACACACACATCTACTATCTCAGGAGTGTCAAACTGATGGCCAGATGCATCACATACTGGCTACAACTCCGCAAAGGGAAAAAACATCATGATATGTCGTGTTACAGCAATGTGATGTCGCGAGTTTGACACCCGTGTGCTATCTAGCATGCTCCCACACACATATCACTTGCTTGTGGTATACTGTGGAGTGTGGAAAGCATAGAAAAAAGTACTTCATAAAGTTCATTGGCAAAACCCCTTACCGTACAGCACCAATGCAATCACATTCATGAAAGGTTTTGCCTGACTGTTTTGAAGACTTTCATAGCTGCCCTGCATATGAATGCACTTCTACAGATAAGACTTTGACTGATCAGTCTGTGGGGACCCAAGAGGTAGCTAGCAAAGCACAAGGTGGAGTGGGGAGGTCTTGGGGGGCTGAGGCAGATGGGCAAGGCCTGTGCAAGCCTTCTCAGGGTCTCCCCCATTCCTGAGCCACCTTGTCTATTCATTTCACAATTCTTTGGGGACAGCAGGGATGAGGGGATCATTAAGTGTGATGCTTCACTTGATGGCTATCATGACATGCAACCATAATGGAATGGATAAGCTCAATACAGTTGTATCTTGATGACTTCCTATATACCCTATAACAGGCGTGTCAAACTCGCATCATCATGTTGTCATCATGTGATGTATCATGATTTTTCCCCTTTGCTAAACCAGGGGTGGGCATGGCCAGCGCATGACTCTCAGGCTGTGAGTTTGACAGCCCTGCCCTATAACAATAAAGCAGCATTCCTTTATATCTATTTCTTGACCTGACCCACCTCAAATAGTTGATATCAATCTTGATAGCTCATCCAAGTGTAAGATGTGATAAAGTTTTCCTTTATCACATCTTACACTAAATAAAATCAAGACAGGTTTATTTTAAGTTTCTTTCTTATGCTTCCTTCAATCTCTGAATTCTATAATTTCTTCTACAAATCACTCCTTAATGACTCACTCCTTTTTTTCCTGCATTAATGTGTCTCTCATAACTTCCTAAAGGTCAGCTCCAAATTTTCCTTTCTGAAGGATATTCTCATTCTTCGCCCACCTTCCTCCTCCTGTCATTCATCATCAAAGACTTCGAAAAACTACTAAAAAAATACCTGTTCCATGTTTAATGGAACTCAACAAATTGGTTTGCTTCTTCTTGATGATTTTCCACAGTACAGGTGCAATCTTTATTTGTAATTACAGAAGGCATATCTTTTTCTATAGTGAAGACAGAAAGTCAATTTAATTGGACATAGGAAGCAGTTAAGCAACAGCCTTAAACAATATTTCTTATTAGCTGACAGACTGTAGCTTTTTAATTTATTTTACCACTACTGTTAGAAATATGTAATAAATATTTTGAAAACTTTGCAAGTCTTTGGTTTGCAAAGTCTACATGATGTTTGATTATTATTAGTAAAGAGGTAATCATATTCTACTCTGTATTCTTTGGTAGATGACATTTAATGAAAAGAGTGACTTAAGTAACTTATAAACAGTTATTGCCCAATAAGCTTTCTTTCAGTCATCTATGAGGTTTTCACAAAGATAATAGCAAAAAGAAGATAGAGAACATTGAATGATGCAGAGCCAAAGCAGCAGGCCAGGGTTCAGAAGTGGCTACAGCACAATGGATCACAACCAGGTTGTTCAGCAAGTCATTGAAAGGCACAACGAATACTCCATGTCTCTGTGCATGGCTTCCATTGACTATGAAAGAGAAGCAGGAGGAGGAGGAGGAGGAGGAAAAGGAGGAGGAGGAGGAGGAGGAGGAGGAGAACAACAATAGCAACAACAGCAGCAACAACAACAACATCAAAATTATTCTGTAGGAGATTAGAGATTAATGAGAATGGCACAGAATTACTGCTCATCATACTGTCTATGCTTTCTTTACTTATGTATGAGTTACATAGAAAATTCTAGCAAGTTGAGACACGATTCTCCCTTCAGAGATCCCATTTATTTCCATTTTTTTTTAAAAAAAAAGTTTGGTCTCTGGAGGAAGAGATTTTGCTACCCCTGACAAAAAAAACCCCTGCACTGATGGAATAATTTTTAACAGTTTTAGGTGCCAAAAAATATGACTGCTTCTTTTCCGACTTCCAAACCCTTCTTATTTATTGTTTCTGACAGCAGCTGGACCTTTTCTCTGCCAGATCTCTCATGAATTTCTTACACTGGGATATCAGTCTTTACTAACCCTAGCCTCCTTTCCTTACATTAGGGAGGATGGTGGTGGGGTGGAAATGTATTCAAATGTACTGCAGACAGTATAGTACCTTCATAGACAGAAGAAAGAGCCATTACTAAGGCAATGAACAGATAAACATTTTAGATAAGTATAACCTATATTTCTTGATCTGGTTGCCATCTCCTGCTGATATTGGTGTCACACTGTGCCTATTTTGAAAGGTATTTGTGATTGATTGAACAATAATAGGAATGTTCTAATTCAAAACAATATCAAAACCACAGCACAACAAACAAGAGAGAATTAGAGGTAACAGTAATAATGATAAGGTATAGCATCAAATCAGCACAATAGATTAGCAATAAACTACTGACATCCCAAGGCACCACAGTAGCTCTTAACATGTCTAGAAATTTTTTTAAAAATCAGGAAGTCAACCCTGTACATGACAGAAAAGCTCTTTTGGGCAGCATGTTCTTAAGACAAGGTCTTAAGTCTCCACTAAAAATATCCTTTCTGTTCTAGCCACCTTCCTAAAGAAAACTTCAGCTGAAGGACTTGAGATTCTGCTATGTGTGTGCATGGAACGTGAGACTCCTTTCATTATCCTGACCTCACAGCAATGAGAATTTTGTAAGCCAGTCCCAACCCTTTAAATTGGTCTTGTAAATGGCTTAGAAGCCAGTATTGACAGCAAAACACTGGACTAATGTAAGCATATCAGTCTCAATTAGGAGTTTAATTGCCCTGTTTTGAGTTAATTGAAATAACTGGATTGGTTTCAAAATCTCCTCCAAGTAAAATGTTTTGTAATAGCTCCAACAGGAAAGTATCAGGGCACAAATAATCATTTTGTGAGCCTTTGTCCAGGTCACTCTGTCTCTATATAAGACCCTTGAAACTACAGCAGCTATTTTAGACACTAGTGAACAATGCTGAATTTAGATATACAGTGGTATCTCAGTACTCATTGTTTATTGGTTCCAGGAAATGCAATGAGAACCAAAATTTATGATTACCAACAGATTTTTCCCATAAGGAATAATGTAATGAGTCACAAGGCAATCGACAACAACAAGCTCTACCTTGCACATTGAGTACCAAAATTTTCATATTAAATTCACATCAAAATGCACTGAGTACCAAATTCAATGAGTTTTGAAGCAGTTGACTACCAAGGTACCACTGTATCTATAAACCACCAAACTGTTCAGAGGAGTGCGTCGTCTTGCTATGAATATTGTTATTGTGTACTGGGCTTTAGTAAGCAAGAACAGATCAGTATAGATACAACCACATTTATTGACTCAAAACTGGAACTGAGGAACTGCAGGCAAATCCCTGTAATTTATACTCTGGGCCAAGAGGGCCTTAACCAATCATAATACTTGAAAAAGCCCGCCCAAATATGAATGCTCTGAGTTTCCCTCCAAAACAATTGAGTTAACAGTTAGGGTCATCTAAATGTTAGTTTCACTTTAGCAGGCTTAACACAACTTATATATTCAATACATAACAAATGTAAACTTCCTTTTTTATATTAAATTTACAGAGATCTCCAATCACACAAGTTGCAGATAAAAATCTTTCTTCCCAGCCAAACAAGAGCTATCTTTTAACTGAAGAGATAACTGAATGCAAAACTGAATGAGGACTGAAGTTGTTTACTTGTTCCCTGTTGAGTGTCCTATTGATTGTACCCATCAGGTCAGGCAGAATAGAGCTGGAAAATGCAGGTAAGACTATCCATCTGTTTCCATCATATGGATTTTTCTACAACTGCTCAGATTATGGAGAGAGCTATTAGGGAGCAAAACAGAGTTATAATACTCGTATTTCTATAGTCTAGAAATGTATTGAAAATTAATTTAACCTTGTATAGCTGACACTGATTTCATAAAAATTAACATTGTAACAAGAAATGTGTTTTATCGGAATTGGTAACATACTTATCTCTGTTATTTAAATATTGACATTTATTCTGAATAGAGCAATACCTGGACAAGTAGTTCAGAATAATTAAATCTACTTTCTAAAAAGTCCTGACTTTTGAAATTAATACAGAGAAACACAATGATATGAAGCAGTGAATCAAAGAAGTGACATTTATCTATGAATAAATCCTATGGAGCTCAGTTGGATTTATTTGTGAGTAGGCATGCATGAAATTGTATTGTTAAGTATCGTTTGGAGAGAGGTAAAGATTACAGGATGCACGGAAAGAATATCTGATTATTAAAGCAACTTCACCCACTTAGGATAATTATAAGAATAAAATGACTATGTAGCAATTTTATTCTCCTCAGGACTTTTAGTTTCAATCCTACTGTACAAGTTATTGACTTAATGAACTGGAGAAAATATGGGTTTTAAATATATTGAGTATTTTTTTCTGCACAAATGTACTATGGGACAGAAAAGGCTTCAATCATCTGGTAGATAAGCAAGAATAACAAACATGGTATGAGGTCTGTCTACTTGAAGGACTGCCTATCTCCCCCAGTGTTTGCCCAGCCAGTTTGAACTGATAGCTTTGACACATTCCAGGTTCCTTCAGTTAAGCAATGCCATCTATCCAGGCCTTGGAAGAATGCTTGCTCTATTGTTCCTCTTGAGATCCAGGTAGCTTCCACCTTGTTGGTGTTTCAAAGTATCTTGAAGTCCAAAATCTTTGCCCTGAAATTTGACTGTATTGGCCTTTTTAAAAGAGAAAGTGTGTATTAACTATTGCTCAGTTTTGCCACTTGATCTTCTTTTATTGTAAAGCAATGTACAAATTATTATTATTATTATTGTTTTTCAAAAATACCTTTTCTGATGAAAATACCTATAGCCAAATTATCAATATAAGACCACTGAGATTTTTATTCTTTAGAGATGTATGTGTTCTTTCCAAAGCCTTCAAATAGACAATAATCCAGACTTGGCTATTGGCCACTGTTAATTAGGCAAGATAACTAGTTTTTTGGCTGAGAGCCCAGAACATTCATGTCACAAGCTTAACTCTGCAGCAACCTTTCACACAGACCTTCAAAACTCCTTCACAGAACAGGCATGAGCTGAATTCACAGACAGATATTCATGGCTCTTTTCTGAAAGTTTATTTCCTGCAAATGTCCCCTCCCATCGCCTCACCTATCAGCTCTCTTGGGAGGGGCCAATCAACTACCACCTGGTGCTTAATCATCGTCTGTGAGCCTGCCTACAAAGTTGCTGCCTCCGCCTCTCAGCTCTTCTCACTCTTGTGTCATGGACAAACTGCCTTTGATCCTCCCCACTACTCCATGCCTCAGGCACCTCCAAGTGGCCAACTAGCCTCTCTGGTTCCTGCTCTGACTCTGAACACCTTCCAGGGTCTTCCTCAACTTCCAAGGCAGACTCATATTGTTCCTCGCTATCAGAGTCCATCAGCAGCTCAGCCAGTCCCTGCTGGGCCAAACATGTATGTATGTACATCTTCACTTGTTCATCCCTTGGAGGTTAAGATCAACATTCCTAGTTTGAGAGGTCTTCAAAGATTTGCTGAAGATTCTGGAAAAGCTACTCCCAATCAGAACAGACCACAATCAGCCAGATGGAGAAATGATCTGATTGATCATAAAGCAGTTTTCAATAGAAAAAGAGGGAGGCAATCACCCATGCATGGAAAATGTTGCCAGACCCAAAGCTTTCACTGATTTCCCAGTTGAGTGGATACACAAAAGCAGACATGCATAAACATACCATCCCAGAACTTCTGCGGTCTGGTCATTGTGTGAAAAGGACAGTCAGATTGCTTCCTCTATGAGATAATCCTGATGTTCAATAACTCAGTGTAGAGACATTAAATATGATTAACAGAATAACAGAGTTGGAAGGGGCCTTAGAGGTCTTCTAGGGCCAATCCCCTGGTCAGAGAAGGAAACTCTGTACCATTTCAGACAAATGGTTGTCCAATCTCTTCTTAAAAACTTCCATTGTTGGAACATTGACAATTTAGGATCCCCGATTTAGAGGAAAAGGAAAATAGCAAATCTTTTCCCTCTCTCTTAGCAATGGTTTCAAATGGTTTAACACTGCAAATAGCAGGGGGAACATGGCAAAAGACCAATAAGGCTGTAAGGGGCAACTTACAAAAAATAAAGTAAGTTTAAGTCTGGCCATACTGTGCTGGCTTTTGGTTATGTTGTTGTCAAGTTGTTTTACAGACCAATTTCTTTATGACCTGCTTTAGGAGTTTTGATGTCAGATTGACCAATCTTAAATTTTTTGGGTCCTTCTTTTTTTCTGTTTTTGAAGATAGTGGCATTGTACTATGTATCACCTGACACTTCCAAATTCAGTTTATCTCAAAGAGGATACATAATGGTTCAGTCGGACTACCAGCAAAGTCCTTCAGTACCCTCTATTTTCTATTCCTGGAGATTTAAACTAATTCAAAGTTAGATGGTCTTCCCTAGCCATTGCCAGGTCTTATTATCTGTTTTGCCTGTTGTTGTTGTTGTTGTTGTTGTTGTTGTTGTTGTTTTAACTCATTGTTCATGTAATGCTTTGTCTTCACAAGCCTCTTTTCTGTTCTACATTTGGTCTTTCTTGTAGGTGGCTTCATTACTCAGCAAGCCTTCCTGGTACATTAGCTTCAGTGCATCTTCTTCACTATCCTTCAGATATTCTTCCACTGCCCTTTTCTTCTTCTTCAACCACCTGATGTACTTGCAAATTTCCACACCCACCTATTTTCCTTGATAATCAGAGTCTGTTAACACTGCTGCATGGATTTGTTCTCGTTATTTTTCTGATCTTCCTCGCCAGGGTTTTTAGCCTGAGAACAGTCCTCCATTCCAGCTCTAAATCTAATACTGACATATTCAGAAGGCTAAGTGGATATCATTGCATGCCAATATTTATGAACAACCGATCAATAACAGAACAAAAGATGGAGCTTATAAGGCGTGAGATAATAATACAGTTAAAATGTATGCTAAATTTGATCGTGCAATTCATTAAAGAATTGCTTCAACAGGCATTTTTCAGGTACCTATTTCATTTACCTCAGTAAATGAAAAATCCTTCCTCAGATGTTTTTTATTCAAAACATTATTTACTATTACATGTAATACTTAAAAAAATGCTTCTCATTCATGCTATAGTAAAGCCCATTTACATGATGTGCAAATCATGAGAAATTGTCAAGCAATATATGTATTTTTGAATAATGTCCCAAACCTAGCAGAGAAAGACTTTTACCTTTGGCTAGAGTGAGGAAGAGGACGTCCCATGTTTTTAGTGGAAGGTGAAAGTCAATTGCCTAATATTGGATATGGTCTGTAGCTTACATGTTATTCAGGGCCATCTGTTGTCCAGGTGTCTGTTGTTAATGAATTGTAAAAGTGGCTCTGGAAGCAATGTAACTTCAATGTTGTTAGGGCTTTTTTGTTTGTTTGTTTGAAATCAGTGCCAGATTTCTCTTTTTGACTCATTTTTCCTTCTAAATTGCTTGTTTCTGTTTTTTTTAATTTAGATTGTTTGTTGTTTGGGGTTTTTTTTTTTGCAGTCTTATAATTCTAATCATACATCTACCATGAAATTGAACCAAATGCTGCCTCTGCTCCTGGGGCTTCTAAAATATATTTTAATTTGTATCGGATTTATTTGAAAAGATATCAGAGACTCCTAACATTCTTTTAGTTCATGTTTTTCCAGATGTGGTTTGGAAATAACTATAATGCACTCCGAACAAGTTTTGTTTTATTCTTGATTTGTTTCTGTTTTTTTTAATTTAGATTGTTTGTTGTTTTGTTTTGTTTTGTTGTTTAATTTTAGTGCAATGACAATAAAGATTATTATTATTATTGATTTCCTGCCTTAAACATTTAGGCTCAAAAAGGACATGATATTAACAAGTAAATCATAAAATTAATACTGCCAGAAATGTGGGCACAAACAGCATGTTTATTCTGAGTGATCAAAGGTTTATGCAGGTTGATCATTGCCAACCTTCCTCAAGCAACCTTCACAAATTTTAAATTTTTTTTCATAAATCCCAGTCAATATGATGATAGTTATAATTCCAAAGATACCAAAGTGGGTTGCCATTTCCTTCTCCAGTGGATTACGGTTTGTCAGAACCCTCTGCTATGACCTGTCTGTCTTGGGTGGCCCTGCATGGCATAGCTCATAGCTTCATTGAGCTACGCGAGCCTTTCGCCACGACAAGGCAGTAATCCATGAAGGGGCTAGTAATAATACCACTCCAGAATTTGAGGAAACACCAGAAGAGGAGTATTAGACATAAAAGTTCAGGTTCTCATATGAAGGTCCAATTTATCTGATTTTGTAGGAAATGACCAGCCTGAGCCTGAGGGATGGTCAAACACATCATCAGTCACGAGTTTCTTTATACCTACAAGAAATCTAGTTCCAGCCCACTTTGAATTCCATTTTTTCTTATCTGCCACCTATTTGCTTTGACCATTAGTAGTTTAGATTCTTGTAGAGAGCTTAAGCTTGCAATAAAGTTTTATATTCATTTGAACTGGATTTCTTGATTCCCCCGGGACTTAACTAATGCGTTTCTACTCATGTTCATGCAAAGGTGTCTTCTCAACTAATGGCTAGCACTTGCTAGGAGTAAGATAAGGGTCAATGGAATTCAAGGGGGTGTTAAACCTAACCCACTTGTGACTACATACCCTGTTTCCCCAAAAATAAGACCTCCCTGGCTAATAAGCCCAATTGGGCTTTTGAGCATATGCACACACAAAAAAGTCCTCTCCCGAAAATAAGCCCTCCCTGCAAATATTGCAACATAGCAGCAGCCATGAGGTAACCACACTTGCTGCCTCCTGCATTTCAAAAATAATAAGACCTCCCTGAAAATATTTTGGGGGTCAAAGAAAATAAGACCCTGTCTTATTTTCGAAGAAATGTGGTAGAGATTTGAGGCTGCTCCCTGTTTTAAAACTGTCCTCAGGTTTTGTCTCTTTTTTCCCTACAAGGAGGAGGGAATTCTAGTGCTGAACTTATTCAGGCCAGGTCTTGAAGGGACGCTCTATTCAAAATGGCCAGAGTATCAGAAGAAACAAAATGCCCTTGTGCTTCTATCATCCTAGTCCAGACTTAATATCACCTCCAAAATGTCCAGGAACAAAGGTTTAACATAAAGCTGTATCTCCATAATTAAATAAGCATTACTCACCTGGCAAGACCCAGCATGTAGTGATTAAAGGTAATGGGCTAGAAACCAGGAATTCATGACAGCTCATCTAGGTGACTTTGAGCCAATCATTCCCTCTGAGGACTAGGAAGAAGGCTGGCAGTCAGTCAATCATCCCTGAATCCTACTTATAGGGGGAAAACACTTGATGCATAGCCCAAATAATAAAGCTGGAAGTGTTAGATTAATAATCTTCTGTATAGAGCTGGACACTATAAAGCTAATCACTGCTGAAACATTTTTCTTCTGTGATGGGCAGGTCCCACTGTCATCTGAACTTATTTTTCACTCACATGACTAAAATTAGTAAAACAGGCTTTGATTCATATAATATAAGTAGAATTTGATACCTTGGCCTGCCAAACATTTCCTTTAATATGCTTATCAAAGATAGAGAGATTCTCATGGGAGGCAGATTCATAATGCTATATAAAATTCTGGCATAGTGGATTCTATATTCAAAACATTTCTAAAATTATTATCCATCTGTGTTGTGGCCACCAAATTCTTGTTATAAATTACTTCTAGATCAAAAATTCTAATTTAATCTGTACAATCTGCATCTGTTATTACTTTTCAACTTCCTTTGAATATCACTCATGGCTTACAGCCAATATGTAAATTTAACTTAGCTGAACAAATCTCCGCTTCTCCTTGTTCAAATAGTTTAAGACAGAGTTATTACTTGGGCTCCAAATTACAGCAATCCTTGGCCCCAGGGGATATAAAGCAAAAGGTCATCAAAGCTCATTAGCTGGAGAGGAAATTGGCTTCAGTGATCTCGGTCTCGCCATTTGCCATAATGTTCTATATTGATAAATTCAAAAAAATATTATGAATGGATGCAACAGAGTCAATAGTTGTGTCCAGCATGAATAATATCTGCTGATTATAATGGCTACAAATGCTTGTTGCATTTACTGCAAAATGCTTAACCCCAAAAAACAAATAGCATGAAGGCATTATGGAACTATTATTCCAGAATACTAGTAGAACATTATCCAGAACATTCAAAACATTAACACTAGACCAACAATCAGGAAGGATTAGGGATGACATGATAGCAGTGTTCCAATATTTGAGTGGGCTGCCACAAAGAAGAGGGAGTCAACCTATTTTCCAAAGCACCACAAAGCAAGATAAAAAACAATGGTTGGAAACTAATCAAGGAGAGAAGCAACTTAGAACTAAGCAAAAATTTCCTAACAGTGAGAACAATTAACCAGTGGAATGGCTTACCTTTAAAAGTTGTGGGTGGTCCATCAGTGGAAGCTTTTAAGAAGACGCTGGACAGCCACTTGTCTAGAATGGTATAGGTATTTGTGATGGTGAACCTATGGCACTTGGGCCACAGATGGCCCGTGGAGCCATTTGTCAGGGCACATGAGGTGATGCCCTGTCAGCTGGCCAGTATGCATGTGCACACTGGCCAGCTGATTTTGGCCCTTGGGTGCCATTTTTCATCCCCCAGAGGCTTCAGCCTCTGGAGCACGAAAAACCAGCCCTATGGGCAAATCAGAAGTCATTCTGGGTTGCTCATAGGGCCGGTTTTAGCCCTCCAGAGTGTTCAGGGAAGGCCCCTGAACACTCTGGAGGGTTAAAACCGGCCCTATGAGCCCTGGGTCCTAACAAGGAGAAGGGCAGGGTATACATTCGAAATAAATAAATTAAAAAAAAACAAAAGTCCATTCCTGAACTTCCTTTATGCCCGTAGGGAAGGTTTTTCACACTCCAGAGACTCCTCAGAAAGCTCCTGAAGCCTCTGGAGGGCCTCCCGGGAGGGGGGAGGGGGCTGTTTTCACCCTCCCCCAGCTCCTACAAAACCTCTGGAGCCTGGGGAGGGTGAAAAAAAACCAAAAATGGGGGGAACACTGGTTGTGTGTGCATGTGTGCTTGGGTCATGTGCAAAGCATTATGGGTGTGGCATACCTGCACATGACCCCCCCCTGTGCTCCCCCTGCTTTTGGCATGCAGGCCCAAAAAGTTTCACCATCACTGGCATAGGGTCTCTTCCAATTCTGTTATTCTGTTACGTAAACAATAGCCCAATCAAGGAATGACCAATGCAGATGAACAAGCTAACAGTAAGCAACATCTTAATCAAGGATCTATCAAGAACACTCCTACTAACAGTAGCAATACAAATCATAAACATTTAGAGTATATAAAAATAAGAGCAAACCCCAGTAACTACTAGCACTGATCATGTTATTGGATTTGGTAAGAAAACAACCAAGCTCAGAGAGCACCAAGAACAGTTTAGATGAAGCTCAGGAAATGTCAAGAACTCCACAGTTCCACCCTGACTACAACTATTCTCTTCTATTAGTATCCAGAATGCTTTGTCAAAGTTAGCTAAAGAGTTAATATCAGGTAGATTGGAAAGAATGTGTACCGAATGACAAGTTGTTAACTTCTTTGCTCTTTAGTAGTTAAGAATTTATGGAACAAAACTACGGAAGGTTTTTGCATTGAAATATGGTATCTGATTCTGAATAAATGCAGTTCAATCATGGCCACTCTCAATTTGTTTTTCCAATATTTGGAATATGGATACAAGCAGTTCTCAACATACAACCGCAATTCAAAATGAAATTTACGTCACTAAAGATATCATTAAGTGAAACATCACATAACCAGATTCTAATTTTATGACCATTTTACAATCCTTAAGTGAATCACAAAGTTGTTAAGTAAATCATGGGGCTGTTAAGCAAATCTGACTTCCCTATTTGACTTTGCTTAATGAAAGCCAGGTGGAAAGATTGAAAATTTCCCATCACATGACTGCACGATCCTGCAATCTTCATAAATGTGAGCAGATTGCTAACTGCCTGAATTGCAATCATATGGCTGCAGAGATGGTACAGGGAGTTGCAAACTTCAAGGTAAAGTCATCAGTCTAATCAAATAACTGTAGGGATGGTGGTACAACAGTTATAACTTCAAGGACAGAGTGTCAGTTTCTTCTTCCTGCACTGTCATAGCTTCAAAATGTCATTAAATCAAGGTCTACTTGTACATGAGAATCATTGGCATCCAGTGGTGAAATTCATTTTTTTACTACCGGTTCTGTGGGTGTGGCTTGGTGGACTTGACAGGGGAAGGACACTGCAAAATCCACATTCCCTCCCCTCTCTGGGGCCAGCCAGATGTGGTATTTGCCAGTTCTCTAAACTACTCAAAATTTCTGCTACTGGTTCTCCAGAACCTTTTAGAACCTGCTGAGTTTCACCCCTGTTGGCATCCATTGGATAATGGTTATCATTGACCTCCCCATATTGGAGGGTATAAAAGAAGTTAGAGGGTGGCACTTTTTTATTAGCTTAGTGGATTTTTAAAGGTATATCTCTTCCTGATAAGACCTTCCAAACAAATTGATAACATCAGTAGATGCACCTTGTTCATTTAAGTGGAAATTTAAACAGATTGTTTAAAACTGCATCCCAGTTTCTAACTCTTCAAGATAAATTCATCTGATATAGCATATAAAACAAACATAAACGCCCTGGTAATTATAGAAGCAATTGCTCTGAAGTTATTTTAAAGAGCCGGCAATTAATCTACTTGCCTGGCAATCACGCCACTCTAGCTAGAATGTGGGGTCAGAGTTTATTATTTGGGGTTTAAGTAAAAAATCCAAAATCTGAATCCAATTTGCATTCATGCTTGGAATAGTTAGATTTACACAAATCAGGTCTAGTATCAGATCCCCAACCACATGAGTTTTACCCTTTACTGCATTGTACTTAGTAAAACTTCAATCTTCAATCAATCAGAATAGAGCTGCAGGGGACCTTGGAGGTCTTCTAGTCCAATCCCTTGCTCAAGCAGGAGACCCTGTACCATATCAAATAGGTGGGTTTTCAGATAAGTCTTTTCTTAAAAACCTCCAGTGATGAAGCATCCACAACTTCTGAAGGCAAGCTGTTCCACTGATTAATTTCTCTCACTGTTTGGAAGTTTCTCCTTAATTCTGGGTTGCTTTTCTCCCTAATTAGTTTTCATCCACTGTTTCGTGTCTTGACTTCTGGTGCTTTGGAAAATAAGTTGACTACCTCTTCTTTGTGGCAACCCCTCAAATACTGGAATAGTATTATCATGGCACCCCAAGTCCTACTTTTCTCTAGACTATCCATACCCAGTTCCTGCAACCATTTTTCATATGTTTTTATATACAGGCCTTTAATCATCTTAGCTGCTCATCTTTGTACTTTTTCCAAAGTCTCAACCTCTTTTTTGTAATGTGGTAAATAAAACTGGATGTAGCATTCCAAGTGTGGTTTTACACATGGAAAGAGACTCATTTTAGAATAAATGAATAACTTATGCTGTACTGACTATTTCTTCTGAAAGAAATGCATAGTTGACAATCCTCCTGCACGTAAATGCATGTATGATTTGTCTACATATTTAAAACTGCAAAGGGAGGGAAAGGATATATTGTGGCTTTTTAAAATAGGACTTTTCTCTGAGTCAGTCCCATTGATGACCTTTGTTCTCTATTTCTTCCCCCATTTTAGTGCTCAACATATCAGCTTTACTATTAGAAACAGAGTGCAACTGCATTCAGTGTATAAAACAGACAAATAAAACCTATTAAATTGGGATTGGCTGGAAAATTGGTTATGATCTTTGAGCAAAAACAATCACAACTCTGCACGACTAAAAGCATACAAATAAGCTTGCCTGTGCATAGCCACTTGCCGAAGTACCAAGCGCCTTTGCTGAAATTTATTTTGCCAAAAGAAATTCTAGAAAAGGAACGAAGAAAATGAATAAATAGTTTGCTTCAGTTCGAATGAATGCAACCCAATTCCCAAGAAAGAAGAAAGGAGATGACATGAGGGCACCTTTTATTATAATTATTATTTCATCTTCCCTGCAGTTTCCTCTTCTGTTTCTCTCACTCAATAGTCTCTGCACAATTAAGGACTCTGAATCACACTGGGGACTTGTACAATTTAGGCAGATTCCCCTGACTTTTCCCAACCATACCTAGAAAGAAATGGTGAAAAGCCAATGAAATCATCTTAATATAAGGGATTGTCCTAAAACATAACTAGGACTTCCATCAATAATGTTTTCACAATCACTTTTTTTCAGTGTTGTTGTAACCTTTGAACAGTTGTTAAATGAATAATTGTAAGTTGAGGACTGCCTGTAAGTGAAGTGATGTAACTGTTTTGTTTTGCTCAGAGAAGTCACTTTAGAGGAGAGTTTTGTATACCTCATTGAAACTTTGCCTAGCCCTATTAATTAGCATTTTCCAAAGTAGTTTTTTTAAATATATTTTTTCTTCAATTATACTTCCAATTTTGCAAAGCATAACAAGATGTGTAAGAATATTAAAAAATAGGTGAAAAAATTGACATACGTACATTCTATTTTTTTGCCAAAACATTCAAATTTTTGTTGGAACAAATGTCTTTTTGGGTTTAATTCCAAGTGGGGGAAAAGCACACTGAAACCTGGTGGCTGCTCAGAAATATAGTTTTAATGGTGGACAGGAACACATGGTTTGGGATCCTGGGGGGAAAGGGGATCACATGCCTTGAAGATCTTGAAGAAAAAAAAGGGAAGAGATGCTGAGAGAGCCTGAGTTTTATACCCTCTCTTGGGCTCCTCCTTAGAGCTTCCTGTTCCTGTGTAAGAAATGTATCCTATTGGCTGTCAGGCTCCCAGAGGGCAGAGATCTTAGCTAACTGTGTAGGCTGTCAATATCCCAGGCTCGGTTGAGCCTTGCTGGATGATGTGATCTTCCCAGGTGCCATGTAGTGAGATGGGTAGAGGGTTAATCCTATCATGTCCTGAGAGCCATATCTTGATCTCATCACCCTGGAGCTGAAGGGGGGAGGGCAGGGAGCTGCTTTGTCTTTAAAACATGTTTCTCTTTTTGTCACCCAGGGAAACAATCCTTTTTCTAGGAGAGGGGTGGGTGCTAACTTCCTCCATGTTGATGGAGAAAAATAATCAAATGAATGCTACAAAAGATTTAACTCAGACTGATTTGTCCATCCTAGTACTGAATACTCCAAATGCTGTCTCTTTCATCCTGTTATCATTTTTAGCTTCACTTTCAACACGAAGCTATTAATTTTCAGAATACAATTTTTCTATATTTAACGCTAGAGATATGTAACACATGGCTTAATTGTGTGGTGAGGAAAGTCGGTCGCTTCCAAGACAGCATGTTTCCTTGTTATGGATTTATAACTCACATTCTATAGCAGAGGCTGCTTTGGAAAGATAATGTCCTTTTTCATGTATTTGGACTGAAAACAGCAATCCGATGAGGGTTTAAAAAAAAAAATTTCCTGGTGGGGAAAAAAAGGCAGAGATTTTGCAAATCTCAACTATTTTTAAGACCGTTTGGTGCCGTCATTTTTCTGAACCTTTTAGGTAAACAAGCGAGCAACTGACAAGCTGAGCTAAAAGGCTGCCTATAACAAAAGAGGGTTTTCAGCAGCGATTTACAATTATTCTTAAAAACTGCTGAGTGGTTCTGGCTCTGCCCTGGGGAAAGCAGAAGGGGAGGTGTGATGCTCTCAGAATCAGCAGTGCAGAACATGTGCTAAATTGACTTCCTTGATGTGTTTGCCAAGGGCACTTGGTGGTGACTCTGTATAAGCTCTTTCCAGTCCTTTAAAGACTATTAATATTCAAAATAGGTCTCTTTTACATCAATTTCCTCAGTCCTGAAACTGCGGTGCATTTTTCAGGACCCTAGAGAGTTCTTCATTAGAAAAAGAACTGGGGGTTCTCCAGCTATAAGAGACACTCCAGGTCAACCCTTCTCTTCATTATATCTATAAACCCTTATCTGAACCTAAAGTAAAATTAACCTGATGTCACTTCAGTGGAGGATAGGGGGACAAAAGGTTTGAAGTCAGTGGATGGTCAGACAGAAAAGTGCCTATATAAAAAGCCAACTCCTTATGCATATGAAAATATTCACGAATAAAACTCACACAGAATACATCTGGAATGTCCTGGAATGGAGTCTCGGTCAGAGCTTTGAGAATCCAGCTGTCAGGTTTCGAAGTGATGAAACCCATTAAAAAAAAGAAATGTGCAAAGTCAACCTTTGAAAACAAATTTCCCTTATTTACAGTAGGTAAGGACTTTGTCAAATTGACAAAGTCTGTTGTAATTCCGGACCTGACACAAACCGGAATTACATAATATTGTAAGTTAGAAACATCCCTCAAAAGTCACATTCTCCAATAAATACTCAAACTCCACTGTTCCCAGCAGGAGCAGCCTCTGTTCCCATGGGAACAATCACCAAACAATTCTCACTATTCGATCCTTCCCCTCACCTTAAGAATGTGGTGAGCCCGAAAAACCCCTTACATAGTAAAAAGAAAGAAGAATAAATGAGTATAATAGAGAGCTAAATAAAATGGCTACACATATGTCAAACTCAGGCTCGACACCAGCTTTAAAACTGCTAATTCGTTTACTGACCTGCTGATTGTGACAAGGATTTGGTCCTTGCACCTTTGCATGAAATCTAGCACTGTTTCTTGGATTTTGCTTGAATTTGTAACTGATAAATGTTATCAACTGGATGGTGCTATTCTCCTGCTAGTTTGTTCTCATTCAGTTCCAGTTTTCAAACTAAGACTGGTGTGCTCTGATCAAAGCAGGGAGTAATCCCAAAGTCACCCCTTAATCTGTGTAACTCAAATATAGACTTGATGTTATATAGGATGTTCTCTGCATGATAAAGGTGTAGTAAGAGACCATTGAAAAGGCTGAGATAGTAGCAGGCCTACAAGAAAGCAAAACCAGGTTTCTCTCAACCTTCTTCTCCATTAGTGCTCCTATACCATATAAATTATCAGTGCCTTCATTAACACTAGGAATGTTTGTCAAAGAACAATTTTCTTCCATTCATACCATCACACATCTATTTTTGGGAGCTTCCAGGTACTATGAATTAAAATTGTGCACTTGTCAGAGATGAGAGTAAAGAAAGAGGAATCCCTTGTTTTTAAGAGTAGTATGACCAGCATTTGCAAAAGCTAGAAGTTTTTGCACATGTGTAGAACCTCTCCCAGTTTTGGAAGAGCCAGTCAAGGAGCCAAGTGCTTTGTTGTGACAAACTGCATTACTTCTTTGTCTTGATAAAGAGCACTGCAAAACAAGGTTCTTTAAAAAGATAAATCACAGCCAAACTAGGTATTGTACCTTGAATAAATACCTCATCAGGTCCCATCCAAGTTGCTACTGCTGTCCCTCATCTGTCGTTCCCCCAATCTGTCATCTAGAGAAGCTACAAAAAGAAATTAAGTTGAGTTTGTCTCATGTTGACCAACAGCAACCCTCTAAATGTTATTTCTCTCATTCAATCCCCTGAAATTTCTCCATGAACCATAGAGAGTGGTGGAGCCATCAGTCACTGGTAGTGGACCAATCTAACAGGTCCACCTTTGCAGTAGTGGATAGTGACACTAGACAATCCAAGGTAATCAGGGCATGATCTGACCATGACAACGGAAGCTCTCCTGATTTCATATCACATGGCCACTGCTCTGACATAAAACAAACAATCTTCTGCAGACCTCCAAACAGATCCAAGAAACCATACTGATTTTTTTTAAAAAAACACCAAATCCATAGATGTGGCGAAATGTCATTTGTAACCCAACAATTCTAAATGGTCCAAGTGGGTCCAAAAGTCCAGCTTCCACCCACATAAGTGCCATCCAGAAAATCTACCAATTTGTTTCAATTTATTCTGCTTCAAGATGCTCTGTTGTCACGAGTGCCCATGTGGGAAGAGGACAAGAGAAGCAAGTGACATCATATCAATCATGACATCCAAAGTAAACAGTGCATATCATATAATTCATAGTATCTGTGTGATGCTCTTATAACGCAGACTTCATTATATCTTGAACGAGAAGCCTCTAATTAATCTACTATTTTCAAAGACCTACCTTGTTCATGTTGGCTACTGAGGCAGCGAAAGTATAACAGTGGTCCAAAAGTTCTCTGTGCTACAGATCCAGATTCCGATGGAGCAAAGCATTTTTTGTCAAACAGATGAAATGAAAGAATTGGAAGGGATTACCTATTTTGGAGTTAGACAATCAGTAGCAGTTTAGATTTTTCTGAATTGCAACTCCTTGCATCCTTATGAAGCATGACCAATGGAAGTTGTTCAGCAATAATTGGAATGCCGTAAGTTGCATTTTCCATGCTAGATATTATACCCCATGCTACGCTTTAACCACAAAAGAAGCATGGAGTACTCCTACAAGCAACTGATACCCAAATACATATTTCTGAACAAGGGTATACATCGGATGTTCTTGAGAAGTTAAATTTCATTTCCCATCAATACAAACTACAGAACTGTAGTCAAAAAGCAATGGCTTGCTGCCAGTTCAGACCTTAGAAGTTCTTAGTTAAGGCAGGAAACATTTGTAGTTTATGTTTCCTCACGCTAGGATATAATGTAAAGTATAAAAACAACAACAAAGAGGTATGGAGCTACAACTTAATATTTTACAAATTGGCCATTGTAAATTCAATGGGTTTTAGCTTCAAGAAGAGAACTCGAGAATAAGCAGTGTATTCCAGGTGTGATCTCCTTTGCCTGCGGGAGGCCCCCCTCTCGCAGGCCTGGCCCCCCTATCTAACACGGGCCCACCTCGAGGATGGACTGATAGCTCCTGAGAGGTGGGCGAAGCGCAAATTAAGGGGGTTTTTATTTAAATTTTTAATTCGGATTTTAGGGGGTTCCAGGGTGGGGGGGGGAAATAGTCCTGGGAGGAAATGGCAAATGAGTGGGCCGGCCGGCGGAAGAGGAGTAACGGAGGGAGGGGAAGGGGGGGTCGTTTCCACTGAAGCATTTTCCATCGATCTGGTCTTAGGGAGGGGCAGGGGCGGTGGGAGGCGGAATAGGCGTCATCGGTTGGAAGACCGTGGCCGCTGGACACAGGCGGTCACGCGCTCCAACTCTCCGTCCTCCCATCGCAGACTAGGTGGGCAGGACTCACAGACCCGGGGCCCGAAGCTGATGTTATGCAACGCCAGGTCCGTGGTTCAGAAAGCCCCTCTCATCTGTGACCTTGTGTCAGAGGGGGACCCGGACCTGGTGGGTATAACGGAAACCTGGTTGGGCCATGAAGGGGGTATACCCCTCGTGGACATCTGCCCACCAGGTTACCGCGCCTTCCATCAGCCTAGGGCCCTAGGGAGGGGTGGGGGGGTGGCGATTATCGTAAAGGAAGGTCTTGAGCCGAAGGAGACCACGGTCCCCCAGACAACCGGGTGTGAATCTCTCTGCGTGAGATGGGGCCTAGGGAGGCAGTTGGGCGTGTTAGTTGTATACCTGGCTCCTCGCTATGCAACAACAGCCCTGCCCGAGCTCCTAGAGGTGATAGCCGAGGCGGCGGTTGAGACCCCCAGACTGGTAGTCATGGGGGACTTTAACTTGCCGTCGGCGGGCGAAGCCTCTGGAGCAGCTCGGGAGTTCATGGCCTCCATGACGGCCATGGACCTGACCCAGGTAGTTTTAGGTCCCACTCACGAGGGGGGGAACACACTGGATCTCATCTTTGTCTCGGGACAGTGGAGTCGCGATCTGGGAATAGGGGACTTAGTCATCACTCCCTTGTCATGGACAGATCACGCTCTCCTCCGGCTGGACTTTCCAATCGCTCCACCTCACCGCGGGGAGGCGGAACCGGACACTCCTAGATGGTTCCGCCCCAGGCTTCTAATGGACCCGGAAAGGTTCCAGAGGGAGCTTGGGCCAATTCCTGTGATCCTGCCCCGCGACTCGACTGAGGACCTAGTGGCCGCATGGTTAAGTGCGGCCACGGGGGCCTTGGACCGAGTCGCGCCCTTGCGGCCTCTCTTGCGGCGACGAATCACCCAGGCTCCCTGGTTTACTGAGGAGCTTCGGGGGATGAAACGCCACAAGAGACGCCTAGAGAGCAGATGGAGATCCTCTCGCTCCGAAGCCGACCGAACACTAGTGAGAACCCATATTAGGGCTTACTTAGTGGCGATAAGGGTGGCCAAACGTGAGTATTGTGCCACCCTAATTGCATCCGCAGATAACCGCCCTGCCGCCCTGTTTGGGGTGACCCGCTCCCTCCTTCACCAGAGGCCGCGGGAAGCCCCTCTACAAGGGCGAGCAGAGGAATTTGGGATTTATCTGCAGGAGAAAATCACTCGGATTCGGAATGAGCTACCCTCCATCGACAGTGGTCCTGTGGGACTGTCCGAGGCTAGTCTTGAGGTTCCTGCTTGGGAGGAGTTTGACTTTGTTACCACCGAGGATATGGACAGGCTGTCAAGGAAACTTAGAGCGACCACATGTTTATTAGACCCGTGTCCCTCCTGGCTTGTACTGGCATCCTGGGAGACGACACGAGGCTGGCTCCAGGGCATTGTCAACGCATCTTTGAGTGAGGGGTCCTTGCCTGCCGTCTTGAAAGAGGCGGTAGTGAGGCCCCTCCTCAAGAAGCCGTCCCTGGACCCAGCTTTACTAGAGAACTATCGTCCAGTCTCCAACCTTCACTTTCTGGTGAAGGTTGTTGAGAGTGTGGTAGCCCAACAGTTTCCACAACACCTGGAGGAAGTTGATTATCTAGACCCGCGCCAGTCCGGCTTCCGACCCGGTCACAGTACCGAGACGGCATTGGTCGCGTTGGTTGATGATCTCTGGAGGGCGCGGGATAGAGGGTATTCCTCTATCCTAGTCCTATTAGACCTCTCGGCGGCTTTTGATACCATCGACCATGGTATCCTATTGCACCGACTGGGGGGGTTGGGGCTGGGAGGCACCGTTTTGCGGTGGTTCTCATCCTACCTCTCTGGTCGGTCGCAATATGTGTTGACGGGAGGGCAGAGGTCGACCTCGAGACCCCTCTTATGTGGGGTTCCTCAGGGGTCGGTCCTCTCGCCCCTCCTGTTTAACACATATATGAAGCCGCTGGGTGAGATCATCCGTGGTTTTGGGGTGGAGTACCATCTGTACGCTGACGACACCCAGCTGTACATATCCACCCCAGACCACCCCAACGATGCCGCCGAAGTGCTGTCCCGGTGTTTGGAAGCTGTACGGATCTGGATGGGTGGTAACAAACTCAAGCTCAACCCTGCCAAGACTGAGTGGCTGTGGTTTCCGGCACCCCGGTTCAGCCAGATTACTCCAACTCTGGCCATTGGGGGCGAAACACTGGCCCCCGTGGAGAGGGCGCGCAATTTGGGTGTCCTCCTGGATTCCCGGCTGTCCTTGGAGGACCATGTGACGGCCGTGGCCAGGGGGGCGTTTCATCAGGTACGCCTGATGCGCCAATTGCGCCCCTTACTGGACCGGGCTGCCCTTTGCACAGTCACTCAAGCTCTCGTGACGTCCCGTCTCGACTACTGTAATGCTCTCTACATGGGGCTTCCCTTGAGGTGCACTCGAAAGCTACAGCTAGTCCAAAACGCAGCCGCGCGGGTAATTACGGGAGCCACCAGAAGCTCCCATATAACACCAATCCTGCGCGAGCTGCATTGGCTTCCTGTGGTCTTTCGGGTGCGCTTCAAGGTTCTGACGACCATCTTTAAAGCGCTCCATGGCTCGGGGCCTAGTTATATGCGAGACCGTCTCCTGCCCCATACATCCCTTAGACCGATCCGCTCCCACAGAGAGGGCCTTCTCAGGGTGCCGTCGGCCGGACAATGCCGACTGGCGACACCCAGGGGAAGAGCCTTCTCTGTGGCGGGCCCTGCCCTTTGGAACGACCTACCCCCTGAACTCCGGACCATCACCGACCTCCGCCTCTTCCGCAAATGTTTAAAGACATATTTTTTCCATCAAGCCGGCCTAGCCTAACCTCCCATGGGGACTTTTAGAAAAGTTTTAAATTGGGTTTTTAATAATTGGTTTTTAGCACAGGATTGGGGATTATTTAATATATATTTTAAATTATTTGTCTATCTTCTATTGTGTATGTTTTTTAAATTTCCTGTGCGCCGCCCTGGGTCCTCTGTGGAGAAGGGCGGGATATAAATGTAATAAAATGAAAAAATGAAATAACTACTTCTCAATTTTTGATGGCGGGCAATTGGGTAATGGAATGCTATAGCAACTGTAAAGACTGCTTCTAAGCATTACTCATAGTTACATTCAACAAAATATACCTAGGAATTTAAGTTGCACAGAAAGGAACAATATCCATTTCCATTTTTGTCCCAATCAGTAGAGATGCACAGAGTATAAATAGATTATGCTGCCAATCAAAGCCAGTAGTAGTGAAAGAATGAAATAATTTGTTTTACACATTCATAAGCAATATAAATCAGTTGAGAAATATTTCTGTATTTTTCATATATTTATCAAAAGTTAATCCGATATGATCAGAAAGTCTAAAAAACCAACTTCTGCATGGCAAACTAAATTTGCATTGTTGGTGGTACTTTGACTGAAAGAATGTCAAGAGAAACATTTTCCAGTAAAGGGAGAAAAATTAATATAGGGTTATAAAAAGACATTTAGGAAAAAGAAATGACATCATTTAGAATCATAGAATCATAGGACTGGAAGGGAACCTGGAGGACTTCCAGGCAATTGCCTGCCCAAAGGAATCAATTGTCATGCTATATCCATGACAGTGAACCTATGGCATGTGTGTCACAGGTGGCACACAGCGCCCACTTTGCGGGCATGCAAGCCATCGCCCCAGCTCAGCTCTGCGACACATGCATGTGCACCACCCACCAGCCAATTGTTTTTTGGGTCTCTGCTGTGCATTCGTGGGGGCAGGGCGCATGCAGGGGATCATGCAAGCACAAGCAGGGCTGCATGTGCATGCATAGGGTGGGGGCATGTGCAAGGGTCACATGTGCATGTGGGGGGGCAGGCCACCCAAGGGGGGTTGCATGTGCAGGGGGCAGGGCACCCAAGGGGCGGACAAGTGCACATTGCATTATGGGTGAGCGCATGTGCAAGCACACTTTTGGCACTCAGCACCAAAAAGGTTAGCCTAGAGGTGGATTTCTCCCAGCTTGGCTCAGTTCAGTTGAATATATAATAACTTTGCAGCCTGGGTCTCTGGAACCGGCAGCGACCCCAGCTGCCATGCCCCGAACCAGTTCTCCATCTTGTTTTGGACTTCTGCGCCTGCACAGAAGCATTTTTAGTCCTGCGCATGCATGTGTACCATGCATCAAGCCCGTGTGTGTCGCATCCCTGAGTGAACCGGCAGCCAGAACCCACCCCTGGGTTAGCGATCACTGTGCTACATCAAATAGCTGCCATGAATCTTTTCTTAAAAACCTTCAGCGAAAGAGCACCCACAACTCTGAGAGGCAAGCTCTTCCATTGCTGAATAATTCTTACTGTGAGGAAATTCTTCCTTATTTCTAGGTTGGACCCCCCTCTGGTGTGTTTCTACCCATTGCTTCTTTCCTACCCTCAAGTGCTATGAAAAATAAATTGATGCTTTTTTCCCTGCGACAGCCCTTCAAGTATTGGAAGACTGCTGCCATTTCTCCCCATCTTCTATTTATTAAGTTAAAGAGGTCTTTAGCTTTTTTAACTAGCTCCTTTAGCCATTCTAGTTCCTTTTGCTGTTCTAGTTCCATTAGCCTTTCTAGACTGGGCATTCTATACTAGCCAGAATGCAATAAGCCAGAATGTGGCTTGTTTGATTTTGATTTACTGCTGTATGAACTGTACCATACATGTAAAAAAGGGGTAGAGTTTTGGTCACATGATTGTGGACACCATCTTGATTTTTCTATCCATCCTTCCCTGAATGGATGTCCCTTGCTATCTATATAAATAAAAATGTAAAATAGTTTGTATGAATCCACTAATCTCAAAAACTACTGGACCGATTTACACCAAACTTTCACACAATGTTGACAAGGACTTCTGATAATAGAATACCAACTCATTTTGTGCCTAGCACACATGTATCATGTGCAAGGTAAACACATGTAAAATGTACCCACCGAAATGTGTTTTCACTTCCCTGTAACTCCTCCCACCAGGCAACAGTCATTCCTCAGCCACGGAGGCCTCTTAGGGCCAAAAAGGCACTGAGATAGCAAACTCCCAGATAGCCCATAGAGAGAGGGGGTGGAGAAATACTGCTCAAGAGTGTTCTCTGAGGTAAAAATACAGAGGCAGACAGCTGCTTTAAACTGTTTAATACGAACTGAACCAAACTGTAACAAAGAACCACCCATCTGACAGCAAATACAGTTTAATAAAAGAGGGACTAGGGGAGACATGATAGCAGTCTTCCAATATCTCAGGGGTTGCCCCAAAGAAGAGGGAGTCAAACTATTCTCCAAAGCACCTGAGGACAGAACAAGAAGCAATGGGTGGAAACTAATCAGGGAGAGAAGCAAACTGGAATTAAGGAGGAATTTCCTGACAGTTAGAACAATTAACCAGTGGAGCAGTTTGCCTCCAGAAGTTGTTAATGCCCCAACACTGCAAGTCTTTAAGAAGATGTTGGATAGCCATTTGTCTGAAATGGTTTAGGGAGTGATGGCTAATCTTTTTTGGCTCGCGTGCCAAAAGCAGGGGAAGTGCAGGGGCGATGTGCACAGGTGTTCCCCATCCATAATGCTATGTGCATGACCCCTGCATTTGGCATGCTTTTAACGTCCTCCGAAGGCTCCAGAGGCTTTATAGGAAGGCTGTTTTCACCCTCCCCCCACCTCCAGAGGGCAAAAAATGGCCTCAAAAGAAGGCCTAAATCAGCTGGCCAGGGCACACATACACACTGAAGCTGACAGGGCAATGCCTCGCATGCCCTAAGAAATGGTTCCATGTGCCACCTGTGGCACCCGTGCCATAGGTTCACCATCATGAGTATAGGGCTTCCTGCCTAGGCAGGCAGTTGGACTAGATGACCTCCAAGGTCCCTTCCAACTCTGCTATTGTATTATTGTTTTACAGTAGGTAGGTAGATAGAGGGATAGATAGGGAGAAATAAGGTAGGTAGGTAGGTAGATAGGGTGATAGATAGAGAGGGAGAAATACAGTAGGTAGGTAGGTAGGTAGGTAGGTAGGTAGGTAGGTAGGTAGGTAGGTAGGTAGGTAGAGGGAGAAAGGAAGAAATATAGTAGGTAGGTAGGTGGGTAGGTAGGTAGGTGGATAGATAGATAGGGAGAAATACAGTAGGTAGGTAGGTAAGGGGATAGATAGATAGGGAGAAATACAGTAGGTAGGTAGGTAGAGGGATAGTTAGAGAGGGAGAAATACGGTAGGTAGGTAGGTAGGTAGAGGAAGAAAGGAAGAAATGCAGTAGGTAGGTAAGTAGAGGGATAGACAGAGAGGGAGAAATACCGTAGGTAGATAGGTAGGTGTATAGATAGATAGGGAGAAATACAGTAGGTAGGTAGGTAGGAAGGTAGGAAGGTAGGTAGGTAGGTAGAGGGAGAAAGGAAGAAATGCAGTAGGTAGGTAGGTGTATAGATAGATAGGGAGAAATACAGTAGGTAGGTTGGTAGGTAGGTAGGTAGGTAGGTAGAGGAATAGAGAGAGAGGGAGAAATACAGTAGGTAGGTAGGTAGAGGGATAGAGGGGGAAATACAGTAGGTAGGTAGGTAGAGGGTGAAAGGAAGAAATACAGTAGGTAGGTAGGTAGAGGGAGCAAGGAAGAAATGCAGTAGGTAGGTAGGTAGGTAGAGGGATAGATAGAGAGGGAGAAATACAGTAGGTAGGTAGGTTGGGGGTTATATGGTGGTTGTGTGTATGTGTGCAGGTGTAGATCTACACACAGATTGGTTGCCATTTAACCAGACTGGGCCACAGCAACGCGTGGCCGGGTATAGCTAGTATTTATATAAAAAATTACAAACATCCAAACCATTTCTGTCCTCTTTTAGTACAGCTTTAGATTACCTCTGTTATTCCACCACTAAATAAGAATTTGAGATTGCAAACACGCTGCCTGTCCTTCTTAGAGTAAAGATAGAACCTACAGTGAAGAATAAATGAATAAATAAATACTGTCCGGAAGGTATTGAGATTTTACAATTAATTGGAAGTAAGTACAACATTCTGCCAACTCTATCCATCAGTTTTATTTTCAGTTTAAAATTAAAGAGAGGCATCCAGTTCATTTCGTAGCTACTGAGTTTAATATGCAGGCTTGGAGCAATTAAACAAAGGAAAAATGGCTACTTTTCCTACTAAAGGCCTTCTGTCTGCTGCTTCATTTAAATTAAGGAATTGGCAGAAGAGAGAAATTTGATTCATGTTCTCCATATCAAAGCTGCTTCCTCTGGAAATAGATCCCAAATAAGTTATGGCAATGGTTTCCCCCCCTCCCCATCCTAATTAAAGAGCATAAAATTACACATACATTTAAAAGTTCTATTTTCTGTTAATTCGCAATTAAAGAGATAATGACATAAGAGTTAAAATAATACACTGTAGAGAGATGTGAATGATCTAATAAATGCAGCCATAATTGGACTAACACAAAGCAACCATTATATTAAAAAACAAAATTCTGCAGTGTTTTGTGAAATAAGAAGAATAAAGGTTTTAAACCACAAACTATTGTGAAGATAATTTTCCTTAACGTTCCACACATTTACACAGAATAAACAAACCCCACTGAGTTAAATAAGGTATATTTCCAGATAGGTGGATCAAAGATTGCAAAATAAATTTCTTTTTCCTATTACCACAAAATGACCTTAAAATGAAAAATAGTCATCATTTTGCAATGCAGAACTCTTTTCAAAAAGCATCATTTGGTAGATTCGTCAACTTGTTTCCTGAACATTGGTTTTTAGGACTTTTATCAGCAATAAAATCTCTGATCATTCAGCTTTTATCTGGACAATGTTCAGCTGTGGAAGTAACTTTATGATGAGCAGTTAAGTGGTGATGTATGCAATGAATCTATAACCATATGGTTGATTCTCAATGTCATTTAGTTTGTTGTGCAAATATTTTCTAGAATGAAGATAATTTTTTTTGGTCTGAAATGGTATGGGGTACTTGTATTTATTAGTTTGTCAAACATATACAAGATAACAGGTATAAATATAAACATGGACATGAATACAAATAAATGGGGACAGTAGAATGCTGTTACACTCATGCACATCCCCTTTATGGACCTTTGAGGAATGGGGTGAGGTCCATGGTTTAAGTTTGAAGCTGTGAGGGTTAGAAGATGTAATATTGGAGTCAGGTAGCGCATTCCAGACTTTGACCCCTCTATTGCTGAAGTCGTATTTTCTGCAATCAAGTTTGGAACGGTTTACCTTGAGTTTGTATCAATTGTTTGCCCCGTGTATTATAATTTGGTTGTCTAATTGATTTTTGAACTGAGTACTGTGTCATCGGTGACCTGTAGCATTATGAATTTAATTGGGCTATCAATTTAATATGGAAACCTTAATTAGTATCAATCTTATACCCATTTCTGGAAAACAGGAAGAAAGGATGTGTCAATGACAAAGAATTACATAAACGTAAGTGAAAGAATAAAAAAAGTAAAAGTATGAAATGACAATTAAAATGATCAGAAAATAAAAGAGAGGCAGAAAAGCAATTTTCCAAGAGGCAACTATGTTGAATCCAACTCTTAGATACTTTTTAAAAATCCAAGTTTGGTTTTCAGTATCATTTTGTCCCCCATGTCCAATCTCTACTAACTAGATTGGATTGCTTTGACAAAGAATCAGACTTCTTGATTGTATGCTCTCTTACCCCACAGCTCCATCACAAAGGTTATTGCTGGCCAGAGATGCTTATGGTTGGAATATTCTCAAGCAAGGTTCTAAGAAGAAGGAAGAGCAATCCATTTGCTCTTTTTCTTTTCCATTCTTTTTTCTTTCTTTCTGGCTTTCTGGCTATCAAATGTTTATGGTCTACTTAAGCACTCAGTCCTACACCCTTAGATATTGCAGAGAGAGAGACAGAGAGACAGAGACAGAGACAGAGACAGGGAGAGGGAGAGGGAGGGGAGAGAGAGAGAGAGAGAGAGAGAGAGAGAGAGAGAGAGAGAGAGAGAGAGAGAGAGAGAGAGAGAGAGAGAGAGATATGAAAATAATGCAAAACAAACTAAATCTTTCTTCCATTTTTTGCAGTTGGAAGGGGGTGGGGGGTGGAAACAGGAATTTCTTCACTAGCAGCTTAAATGGTAAAATGTACTTTCAATCTGTTTTACATTTTCAGTCATAAAAGGTTGCAATTTGGCTAAGCGGAAAAAGATTTTGCAAGTCAAATCTATGCAGTCAGATCTATACATCATTCACTGCACGCACATCAGTCACTTAACTCGGTCAATCACTAACTCAAGAACTACTTAACATTGGATCTAATAGTACACCATCAAATTAATAAAGGCAAATGCCAGTCTTTGGGGGGAGGTGGGTTGAGACAGAATCCCTACCGGCTTTCTCGATTTTTGCCAGATTTTCTCACGGCTCTTCATGCCTAGGAAGGCTATAAAACTGCAATGTCCTCTCCCCAATGGGTAGGAATGCAGCAACAGAGGCTGCTTAGGTACCAGTAGTTTACTTATTTATTAAATTTATAAGTAAACCCATCTTGCTGCCCAAAGCAACTCTGAGTGGCTTTAAATACAATGAAAAAGTATCAATATAAAAACAATTTAAAAGTACAAAAATTAAATACAGATTAAAAAGAATGGCCCTTGGTGATGCAGAATTGTCTTCTCTGTCACTGCACCAACCACCAGCAGCCTGAAACATCCCCATTGAGGCCCCAAGTCAACTGGCAATGCCAGATGTCAAGGCACTTCTGGAAGCAATAGCAATACCATAGGGGGCATGGAGGAAAAGGTTCTTTTTGCTACATCTCACCAGTTGAAATTCCTTGGCTGACAGGATCTGTAGTGGGCTCCTTCTGCCAGACCAAGTGGGATGAGCCAATCCCATTGGGGCAAGTTTTCAACTTACAATCACAATTAGAACCAGAATTTCTGTTGCTAAGCAAGGATGTTGTTAAGTGACTTATAAATTGTTTTGTAATCTCTTTTTGCCACAGTTAAGCAAATCATTGAAGTTGTTAGGTGAATCATGTGGTCATTGAGTGAATCTGGTTTCCCTTGTTGACTTTGCTTATAAAGAAGCCAGGTAAGAAGGTCACAAATGGCAAGCACATGACATAGAGACATTGTAGTCATTGTAAATACATGGCAGTTGCCTAGCCCAGTGTTTCTCAACCTTGGCGACTTTAAGTCCTGTGGACTTCAACTCCCAGAATCCCCCAGCCAGCAGAGCTGGCTGGGGGATTCTGGGAGTTGAAGTCCACAGGACTTAAAGTCGCCAAGGTTGAGAAACACTGGCCTAGCCATCACCATGGCTAACTCGCTGCAACCAACTCACTGTGGGACAACTTGGCAAGGGAAAATTCAACAATTCAATTCAATTATTTAAAATAATGAAAACATTTTTAATCCACATTTCATTTTCCCCCTCCTTTGACACCCTTTCTTTAATGATTCTATTCCACTATTTCTTCGATATCAGTGTAACTCTTGTTCTGAAGCAAGTTGGCCTATGGCACATTGGCCATGGCAAATTGGCCCACAGTGAGTTGGCCATGGTGAGTTGGTCATGGGAGTTGGCTGTGGCAAGTTGGCACATTCCACATCAAAATTATGATTACACAACCATAGATGCAATCGTTGGACGTGCAGGGACCAATTATAAGTCTTTTTTTTTCAGGATTGTTGTAAATTCAAATAGTCACTAAACAAATGCTTGTAATTTGAGGACTAGGTACTATAGTCTGTCACAGTGACAGTGTATTATAGGTTGCTGGTTTTTGGCAATGGGTTTGACAATGGCATTCCCTGTTTCATTAATTCTGTAGTTTGATCCTCTGTACTTTTCACTTGTGGCTTCCACCACTTTTCCCATACTAAATATGGCCTACAGGAGCAGCAGCAGGAGCAGAACAACATCATTTCATGTTTTGTGCTAACAAAGATTGCATACTGATTTCTTTTTCTGTAGAAAGAGATGTTTCTATCCCTGGAAAGGACTCCAGATCAGTAGAAGAAAATAAAGCAGATGCAATACGTATCAATATCTCCTCTGGAGCATATGTCATCTCTTTTACTGCTCATAATTATATCCTGTCTTTCAGCTTGGTCTAGCTATCTATCACCCATCCCAACCTTGTGTCTCTTGGCAGCTCATAATACAAAAAATATCTCCATAAAATATAATAAATCTATTATAACAAAGCCAAGGCCCCTAAAAGACGATTTTCCAATCGAAATCCCATACTTGACAGGCTCCAGTAACAATCTGACCTCAACATCTTGAAGAAAAGTCAGGTCACCAAATCTGTCCAGGATGATAATGCATCCAAATTGGGGGGAGAGAGGGATGTTGTTCCATAGGGCAGGTACAGTACAATACAATAGCAGAGTTGGAAGGGACCTTGTAGGTCTTCTAGTCCAACCCCCTGCGTGGGCAGGAACCTTATACCATTTCAGACAAATGGCTATCTAACATCTTCTTAAAGACTTCAAGGGTTGGGGCATTCACAACTTCTGGAGGCAAGCTGTTCCAGAGGTTAATTGTTCTAACTGTCAGGAAATTTCTTCTTAGTTCTAAGTTGCTTCTCTCCTTGATTAGTTTCCACCCATTGCTTCTTGTCCTGCCCCCAGGTGCCTTGGAGAATAGTTTGACTCCCTCTTCTTTGTGGCACCCTCTGAGATATCGGAACACTGCTATCATGTCTCCCCTGGTCCTTCTCTTCATCAAACTAGACATACCCAGCTCCTGCAACCGTTCTTCATATGTTTTAGTCTCCAGTCCCCTAATCATCTTGGTTGCTCTTCTCTGCACTCTTTCCAGAGTCTCCACGTCTTTTCTACATCGTGGCGACCAAAACTGTATGCAGTATTCCAAGTGTGGCCTTACCAAGGCGCTATACAGTGGCATTAACATTTCACATGATCTAGATTCTATCCCTCTGTTTATGCAGCCTAGAACTGTGTTGGCTTTTTTGGCAGCTGCTGCACACTGCTGGCTCATATTTAAGTGGTTGTCCACTAGGATTCCTAGGTACCTCTCACAGTTGCTACTATTGAGCAAGGTACCACCTATACTGTACTTGTGCATTTTGTTTTTCTTGCCTAAATGTAGAACCTTACTTTTTTCACAATTGAATTTCATTTTATTAGATAGTGCCCAATGTTCAAGTTTGTCTAGGTATCAAGGGGGAAAAGGACACCATGTGTTATACTAGATAGGATCACCTGAGTAGCACTTCAGGTTCCTGTAGTCTGCAGTGTTTTTCTTTGGAAATCCATTCCATGACCCTGAGGACCAGCGGTGGGTTCTGGCAGGCGCTACTGCTGGTTTGTTCGTGGCACACTGCGTGCGCATGCACAGTGCAATTAAAATTGTTCTGCACATGTGCAGAACTGAAAAACAAGATGATTGCACCCATGGCTGTGCCCAGGGGACTGGTTCAGGGGCATGGCAGGCCTGGGTCACTGCTGGTTCCAACGAAATTAAATCAGTTTGGCTGAACTGGTCTGAACCGGTAGGAACCCACCACTGCTGAGGACACAAATAAACCTCCAAGTGCTGTCTGCAAGGAATATAAAACCTTCCATTCCCCACCATCCAGTCAGAGCTGAAGAAGTTTCTTTTTTTTTTTAATTGAAAAAGTTTTATTGAGTTTTACAAATTTTTTGAGTAGGGTAGGGTAAGGTGAGATGAAAAAATATTTTGAGAACTTTCATGTCGAGATCGTTGGCCCCCTCCGGGGCTTCTTAACAAAACATAGATAATACATATTTCAATAGTACTACAAGGTGAAGAGAAGTGCATACATCATTGTAAATTCTAAATTCTATGCTAGCAATCGTGTACAAACATCCAAACAAAAGTTATACTGTATTAAAAAAGCCATTTTTTAGATCTAAGTCTCTTAGCAATTGTGTCTTCTTGTTCTCCTCCCTGACCCCCAGTGGGCGAGGCCGTGGCCCCCTCTGCTCCTCCAGTTTCATCCTCCAGGATAGAGGAATATTTTTTAAGAAAGGCTTCCGCCTCAGCAACTGTTTTAATCCTTACTCTTCCTCCTTCCCAGAACACCAACATCCCTTCTGGCATCACCCACTTGAACCAAATCCCCTGTTTAAACAATTTTTTAGATAAGAAGGAATATTTCCTCCTCACCTCTCTAATCTTTTTCAGGATCTGCTTCAAGATGGCGACTTCCTTTTGTTGGTACATTAACGGACCCTCTCTCTGCGCCCTCAATATTCCCTCCCTGGTAGACCTTCTAACAAATTTAACATGTATCTCTCTGGGTAGTTCATTTATCCTGGCATATGCTGAATTTATTCTATAAACCAGGTCAATGTCCCCCCGATCTCTTCCTTAGGTTTGTGTAAGTAGTCTGCTAAAATTGTGCTCATAAGATCAGGAAGGCATTCACCAGATTCTTCCGGAATATTCTGAAATCTTAAAAAATATGACATCCTTTCAAAATCCATCCTAGACATATGACCAGTTAAATCTCCAATTTCAGTATTAACATTTTTAAGTTCTCCCTTTGCCCCAGCCAGCCCCAATTCCAACTCTTCAGTCTTCTGTGTGTTCTGCATCAATTTCTTCTGTGTCTCCAAAAGCTCTAATTTGGAACTGCAGTGGTCTTTTCTAAGCTCTTTAATTTCCAGTACCAAAGAATGTAACACTTCTTCCATAGCTGTTAATCTTGCATCTGTGTCTGGTTTTTCTGGTTGCTTTTTGGAAGCCATGGTGAGCTGTTTAAGTCGGTGCCAATAAGATGGCGTTTTTTGGGTGCGGCCGCTGGAGCAAGTCCAGAGAAAAAGTTCAAATCAAAGTTGTAGAAAGTTGTAAAATCCAGAGAGAAAAGCAAATTTCACAGTCAATTATGAAGACAAAGAAGGCACTCCAGGGAAGGAATCAATTAATCATTTATCAAAAATCCTCCATTAGTAGAGAGAGACAGTCCAGGTCACAAAGGAATGTCGGAAATTTTCCATAAAGAATAGTCATTTAAGAACAAAGGGAAGCCATCTTCCCCCACCCAATCTGGAAGCCAGCAGGAGAAAGCAACAAAGAAAATTGTTCCATTATAATAATAATAATAATAATAATAATTTTAATTTGTAAAACCGCACCCTCTCCCCACAGGGACTCGGGGCGGTGCACAGGTAGAATAAAAACCAAATACATATAACAATTCTAAAAACAAATTAAATATAACCTGCGCTAAAATTCCCATTAAAACTAAATAATACTAATTCCCCATAAAACCCATATAGCAGGACTTAGATACATTGTAGCTAGAAACAAACCACAAAGGACTTTCACTTCTTCAGCAAAGTCCGGATGAGAAATATCCACTTCCTCGCGCTCGAGGAGCCATTTCCAAACGCCGCTGCTGTAAATCCGAGGGGGAGTTTAGCAAACACCCCCCTCCATCGTTTCTTTTAGTCAAAGCTGCCAGCAAAAAAAAAGTCAGAGTCACTTACACTCCACCTCGCCGCCCAAGTCCCGGCAAAGCCATTCGGCTCAAACGCTCCCGCTCTCTCCAAATCAGCTATTTGTTCCCGTCCTCCGTTGGCGAAGGGAACCAAGCCCCCCGCAGCATGTCTTCTTCCTCCTAGATTGAAGACAAGGACCCCCCCGGCCACCGCCAGGCTAGGAAAGGTCCAGGCAAGCCGACCTTACGGGGGGGTCCCTAAAAAGGCACACCCCGCCCCGTTTGGGGCCGGAAAAAGAACAAAACGGCGGACGAGTCCCAGGACTCGTCCGTCGCCGCCAGAAGCCGGAACAGGAACAGCTGAAGAAGTTTCTTGGATGAGAAATGAAATGTCTTCAAAGAAAAAACAAGAAAGTCCAGTTGCCCTGAACCAGTCCCCTGAAAAAATAATAATAATAAATTTAATTTGTAGACCGCTCCCTCTCCCCGAAGCACCTTTGGGACAGCTATGACCTGGATGACTGAGAATCGCTACAGACCCACACTTTCACTATCTGCAGTTTCCATAAGCTGGTCCAGAGGTTTCTTTGTCCTTCTCCTGACCACAAAGATATCCACAAATACTCTCCAATATATTTATATATAATTTCTCAATTTAGAACTGAGGAGAAATTTCCTGACAGTTAGAACAATTAATCAGACGTCGTGAATGCCCCAACACTGCAAGTCTTTAAAAAGTTGTTGGATAGCCATTTGTCTGAAACGGTATAGGGCTTCCTGCCTGGGCAGGGGGTTGGACTAGAAGACCTCCAAGGTTTCTTCAATGCTGTTGTATTGTATTATATTCCACCTATCAACTGCTAAAAGCCCATCAGCAACAAACTTCTGGCCTCTTTGCCACATTAAAAAAAATGAAATGGTACTTTGAGTGAAAAATCATGAAGGTTTTTGAATGCTGCTCAGCTATTAGGAAACTGGCTGCGTGTTTGTTTATACTAAGCATTAGGAACTTTCTCCTTCTTTATGTTCACATTATTGCCTGACAGATACACAATAATATTCTTATAATGATACAATTTACTGCAATCTCTGCATGGAATCCATCAATTTTACTCTGTAACTAAGTAGGGACTTCACTTTTCCTTCTAGCATGCAAACTAAGCTTCCTACTCACTGCTCAATGCAATCATTTCAAATACCCCACTCCAGCAACAATTAATTTAACTTTGTATGTTTATTCAAATATTTGCAAGCTTGCCTTTCTAGACAACAATGTGGTAATCAATGTGGTAAGCAAAAAATAAAATGAAAATGGCTAAAAAAACAACCCTCTAGGAGTTATATTTTATTTTATTTTATTTTTATATTTCAAATTTATACCCCACCCTTCTCCTAACAAGGACCCAGGGCGGCGCACAGGCAATATTAAAAAACCATACATAATTACAAAAATACATTATTAAAAACTATTAAATTATATCCCATGCTAAAAACACTTATAAAACCCTATGAATTAAAATTTATCTGAATAAAAGTCAGAAATGGGGGGTTATGCTAGACTGGCTTGTTGGAATAAATATGTTTTGAGATGCTGGCGGAAGAGGCAGAGGTCCGAGGTAGTGCATAGATCAGGGGGTAGGTCGTTCCAGAGGGCTGGGCCCGCCACAGAGAAGGCCCTTCCCCTGGGCGTCGACAACCGGCATTGCCCAGCCGACGGTACCCGGAGAAGGCCCTCTCTGTGGGAGCGGATCGGTCGAAGGGATGTATGGGGCAGGAGGCGGTCTCGTATGTAGCTAGGCCCCGAGCCATGGAGCGATTTAAAGATGGTTGTCAGCACCTTGAAGCACACCCGAAAGACTACAGGTAGCCAGTGCAGCTCACGCAGGAGCGGTGTTATGTGGGATTGCCTTGAGGCACCCATAATCACCCATAATATATAGCTATAATAATTATAATACAGATATAACTAGTACATAAATATACCAGGTTGTCCTTACAACAATTCATTTAGGAACAGTCCTCTAAAAGTGACTTGTAACCAATCCTCATATTTTCATCTGTGATCAAAATTCAGTGCTTGGCCACCGTCATGTAGTTACAATGGTTGCGGAGTCCCATGGTCATGTGATCCCAATTTGCAACCTTCCCAGTCAGCTTCCAATGCAGGAAGCCGAATTCACTTAATGACTGCATAATTCACTCAACAACCATGGCAAAAAAGGTCATAAAATCTGGCACAACTCATTTAACAAATAACTGGAAAATCCAGGTCCCGGTTGTGGTTTATGTCAAGGGTTGGCTGTAGATCACTTTAATGCCTGGATGTAAAATGTGACAAGAATTAAAGCAATGACCTTTAAATATAAAAAAATGGCATGTTTAATAAAGCCTGCTACAATTAAAAAAACTCTTTTATTATAAAACTTGCTTGCATAATATGCATATTTAGCAAACATGTATAAGTCAAACTTGATTTCATTGAGGGCCGCATCAGGGTTGTGTCTGACCTTGCAGGGCTGCAGGGGGATACGGCCAGGATGGACATGGCCAGCTTGACATCACTCTTGTCAGTGCCTGTGGTGGCCTGAGCGCTCTGCCAGAGAAAATGGGCTCCGTGGCTCCGTTTTCAGTTGCAGTAGCCTCCTGCAATCCTCTACCAGTGAAAAGGGAGAATAGGAGGGCCACATGCAGCCCTCGTGAGCTCCTTTTTTGCTGGAAAAGGCATTGCAGGCCAGTCCTTCACTGTTTCCAGCGTGGCCCCCGGGCCTTGAGTTTGACACCCATGCTGTAAGTTGTGCTCACCTCGGGAAATACAAATAGAAGTTTTTCATTTCCCCGTGCAAAAGTAATGAATTTAAGATTGTTAAAAAAATGAAGTTGATGGATCCCTCCATCCTTAGGAGGCTCTTCCCTAATTTGTTCTATGTTCTTGTGGCTGACAGTCTAATTGATCTTAAAGGTAAACTAATATGCAGCAAATAGCAATGAAATATAATGAGATTTATCATACCATCTATTTATCTCAATAGTAATCACACTATGAAATATATTGATCATGGAAAGTAAATTTTAGGACGAACTATAAAGATGAGAAGCTGGCACTGGAAGACAAGAACTGTGAGCAGATATAATTGATTGCAATACAAAGTGAGCCAGCAGAGGAAATACAATTATCACAGTTGTGACTCATCATAGAAACAAGCTCCCACTGCCCAGTCTTTAATGCCCAGCCTTGCTGTCAGTCAAAAAATAGAGTGCTAACTTTTCAGAGCAAGATGATATACAGCATTGATTGAGGGATTCTTATTTTTCAACTAGCTGCAGAAGGAAGAGGGTAAATCCTTTAAAAATAGCTAGATGCTTCAGAAGAGTAAGAAACCATCAACTTTTGCCCTGCAGCAATATATAATACAAGGAATGATAGCAAGCCTAGGTTTGTCCCTGTCTAATGATGGAACTAGAAGCCTTTACATGCAAATGATTCAAGAACCCAGTTCCTCATACATCAGTTTTATTGCAAGAAATAGAGCAGCCATTAATGAAGAAATCCAACAACCAGGATCGGAAGATGCAAACCATATATCTAGCAGACTCTCTTAAAATTCTTTCTCATTGCCATACAGCATAACAGACTGATTCAAGGAAAGGAGCATTGGACACATGTGTATTGCTAATGGAATGGACCACGGCAGTGGATCTAAGACTTTCTGCTTTTGATATTGACTGATCCAACTCTTACAACAAGGGGGGAAACTGCTTCATTTAAAGTAGATAATTCAGAAACTGTTTTTATATTTATATGCTGCTCAAGTTGGTCGAGATCATTTGTCTCTTTTCCCCCCTGTATCCTGAAATGGTGGTATTAAGTGCGAATGATCTAGTAACTGACAGAAATAGCTCCATTTTTCTCCTCTCCTCTTGCCTTCTCTTCTCTTGCCTTCTCTCCTCTCCCCTTTCTTCCCCCCTCCCCTCCCCTCTCTTTCCTTCTCTTTTCTTTCCTTCTCTCCTCTATTTCCTCTCTCCTCTCCTCTCCTCTCCCCTTTTTCTTCTCCCCTCTTTCTTCTCCTCTCCTCCTCTCCTCTTCTTTGATTCAGTGCTTGGAATGTGCTTCCCCAACATAATGCCTATGATCTGCATTGACTGTAATTTCCATGATTCCCAGCTAGCATGTGCCTAGCACTTCTTCAGGGTACATGTTAAGGAATGGTAAGAACAAATCCACAAAGGAATGGAGCCCTTTCGAAATTATCATTTGCTTTTAGAACCAGATCTAATGCCTAGTCAGGGGAGAAAAGTAGATCTAACTTGATTAGGCATAAGCATTCAGAAAAATATTATATCTTGAACAAAGAACTTTCCACTGCAGCAGATAAGTTTTTATTCCTCAGAGACAAGGTTCCCTTCAACTGGGAGATAGTGGAAATCTTAGAACAACACAGATCAAAAATGCAAAATGTTTAGATGCACAACACTCCAAGCAGTGATCAACTGACACAAATATTCTATGAAACGATTAAAAGAAATAATATTAGTACAGCAGTTCAATACACAACTACAATCCATCTGGGTCTATGTGGGTGCTCAATCATTGGAAGTTTTCAAGAATAGACTGGACAACCATTTATCCAGAATAGTATAATTTCCTCCCTAGAGTAGATTCCCGCTCTATCCCTTCACATAGCAGTCAACCAGTACCGAGATTAACTGCATCTATCTCCTTATCAGTCTAATAACCCAACAACTATTAATAAGTAGTAGTAATAGTATAATAGTATACAAATAAGAAAACAACAGCATCCTCCTACAATCTAATCCATCATGGATGTATCAGCATAACCAAACATACAAGAAGTAACAAACATAGTGATAAAATAGAACTGAAAAAAGTAAGGTTCTACATTTAGACAAGAAAAACAAAATGCACAGGTTCAGTGTAGGTGGTACCTTGCTCAATAGTAGCAACTGTGAGAGGGATCTTGGAATCCTAGTGGACAACCATTTAAATATGAGCCAGCAGTGTGCAGCAGCTGCCAAAAAAGCCAACACAGTTCTAGGCTGCATCAACAGAGGGATAGAATCTAGATCACGTGAAGTGTTAATGCCACTGTATAGTACCTTGGTAAGGCCACACTTGGAATACTGCATACAGTTTTGGTCGCCACGATGTAGAAAAGACGTGGAGACTCTGGAAAGAGTGCAGAGAAGAGGAACCAAGATGATTAGGGGACTGGAGACTAAAACATATGAAGAACGGTTGCAGGAACTGGGTATGTCTAGTTTGATGAAGAGAAGGACCAGGGGAGACATGATAGCAGTGTTCCGATATCTCAGAAGGTGCCACAAAGAAGAGGGAGTCAAAGTATTCTCCAAGGCACCTGGGGGCAGGACAAGAAGCAATGGGTGGAAACTAATCAAGGAGAGAAGCAACTTAGAACTAAGGAGAAATTTCCTGACAGTTAGAACAATTAACCTCTGGAACAGCTTGCCTCCAGATGTTGTGAATGCCCCAACCCTGGAAGTCTTTAAAAAGATGTTAGATAGCCATTTGTATGAAATGGTATAGGGTTCCTGCCCACGCAGCGGGTTGGACTAGAAGACCTACAAGGTCCCTTCCAACTCTGCTATTGTATTGTATTGTATTGTAACTACCATCTTCTCAGGCAGTAGGTAATCTACCAATACTAAGGCATCAATTGGTCACTAAGCTGAGGAATTCTGGGAGTTGAAGTCCACAAGTCTTAAAGTTGTCGAGGTTGGAGACCCCTACACTAAACGATATGCACAGGACCATCCTATATAATCTCAGCTAAATCTTCTACACTCATTATGCCCACTTAGAGCAATAAAATGTTTGCCGTCCAAAAACCTAGCTTGATGAACTCCAACAATACAATACAGATAGTCTTTGACAGTTTGCTTAGTCAATGTTCAACGTTACAATGAATTATCCAAAAGATAGTTATAACCTGGTTCCAAAGTTCCTACAGTCACAGGAGCACATTTGCTTGGCAACTTGCTTACATTTACATTTGCAGCACTTCACATGACAGTGATTTGCAATCTTTTTGCAGAAAACCAATGTTTATGCCTTTTAGCAAATAATGGATTCTAACAATGTGGTGTTCAATTAACAGACACACATTTGCTTTACAACTGCTGTGCTCACTTAATAACCACCATAAAAAAGGGCATTAAATTGTGGACAGTTCACATGCGTGACCTGTTTTATAACCATCACAATTTATAACTCTAATAGGCAGGCTTCATTATGATTATAAGTTGAGAACTACCTGTAATTTGATTATTTTCTTTTAAAATTAGATACTTAAAGGAACACAACGGAAAACTAAATTTCAAAGAGTTTACTTCAGGCTAAGCAAAATAACATTTATAAATGCTATGCAGTACCACTTATTTCTGGATTCCACAGGTAAATAGGTAGTTTCATAGTTCAGCGAAGGGGATATTTTAAAAGTTATTGGTTTCTTTTCTTTAGTGACTTTGAACTTTGATTTGCTCCAAAAAGTTCTTGCTGAGGATTAACTGTGATTCTACCAAATCAACCGTATGTTCCAGATTGAAACTGCTATTTTATAAATTTGCAGCCGACATCTTTTATGCAATGAGAGATGCCAGATCCCCAGATAGAATAAATGTATCCAGTTTTTGTATCATGTCTTATAAATGTACTTTGCATACAAATATCCTTAAAATAATAATGAGAAGCAGCCAGAGGAAAACAATATAAACAATTATCTATGGAGACTCTCAGTCACCCGTCTTGTTTTTCCAGAGGCAACTAGACTTTCTTGCTTTCCTTTGGAGACATTTTGCTTCTCATCCAAGAAGCTTCTTCAGCTCTGACTGAATGGTGGGAAAATGGAAAGATTTAGACTCCTTGCAGACAGCTGGTCATTTGCATTCTTTTAGAGAGTCATGGAGGCCACTTGGAGGTTTATCTATGTCACCAGAGTCCTTGAGAAGTTGGAGCTGTGCTTTCTCAGGATGTTTTCTGCCCTGTGTTGTTGAACATAGGCGCAGGCTGTTGGGGATGAGTCTGTTTTGGCTGCATCTCAAACTGAAGCACAAATGGTTCATCTACCTTGCAATTTTTCTGGAAATCCATTCATACTCCCGCACCATTCCAAGGATGTTCATCCCAAAGTGCATAACTTTATTTTATTTTATTTTTATTTTTTATTTTATTTGTATTTATATCCCGCACCCATCTCCCACAGAGGGACCCGGGGCGGCGCACAGGAAAATTAAAAACAAATACAAATATACAAATACTCCTAAAAACTACATTAAACTCAACCCTGTGCTAAAACATAATTAAAACCCCCAAATTAAAACTTTGATCAACTAATACTCAGTTCGGTATCGGGTAGTTCATGCCAGGCCGGCTAGATGGAAAAAATGCATTTTAAGCGCTGGCGGAACAGGTGGAGGTCTGAGATGACACGGAGTTTGGGAGGTATTTGCTTTACAACTGTCGTTCCAGAGGGTTGGGCCCACCACAGAGAAGGCCCTTCCCCTGGGCGTCGCCAACCGGCATTGCCCAGCCGACGGCACCCAGAGCAGACCCTAACTAAATATCTATGGAGATTCTTACTCATCCAGGTCATGGTTGTTCCAATGATGGTGCTTCTTTTTTCAAGAGGCAACTGGACATTTTTGTTTTTGTTTGAAGACATTTTGTTTCTCATCCAGAAGCTTCTTGGATGAGAACCAAAATGTCTTCAAAGAAAAACAAGAAGGTCCAGTTGTCCCTTGGGAAAAAAAATAAGAAGAATATGCACAATTACAATTTTGGTAAGCTGCCCGGAGTCACATAGAGTGAATGGGCAGCCATATAAATTTTCTTAAATAAATAAATTACAGGAACATGGTTTTAAAAAAAGAAGAAAAGGAAGATTATGACAATTGGAAGCATGGGGTTCCTATTTTGAATCTGTAAACACACACACACACACACACACACACACACACATACACCCTCTAAGGCAGGGGTCTCCAACCTTTGCAACTTTAAGTCTGAAGGACTTCAGCTCCCAGACTTCTCCAGCCAGCAAAGCTGGCTGGAGAAGTCTGGGAGCTGAAGTCCTTCAGACTTAAAGTTGCAAAGGTTGGAGACCCCTGATCTAAGGTACTTGTACTCAACGTTAATAATAATAATAATAATAATAATAATAATAAATTTTATTTGTAGCCCGCTCTCTCTCCCCAGAGGGACTCGAGGCGGGGCACAGGAAAATTAAAAAACAATAAACACATACAGAATACATAATTTAAAATCACAATTAAACAAATCCTGCGCTAAAAACATCTATAAAAACTAAAAACTGTCCCTAAAACCCCTTAACACTACAAATAATTAAAATTACCCTAAAACCCCAGGACAAGGAGGCTATCCCAAGCCGGCCAGACGGAAAAAGTAGGTTTTCAATTTGAGACGGAAGGAGCGGAGGTCCGTGGTCGTCCTAATATCGGGGGGAAGGTCGTTCCAGAGGGCCGGGCCCGCCACAGAGAGAGCCCTTCCCCTGGGTGTCGCCCGCTGACACAGTCTAGTGGACGGCACCCGGAGAAGCCCCGCTCTGTGGGAGCGAATCGGCCGTGAGGATGTATGGGGCAGGATCCGATCCTGCAGATAGCTAGGTCCCGAGCCATGGAGCGCTTTAAAGATGATAATTAACACCTTGAAGCGCACCCGGAAGACGACAGGTAGCCAGTGCAGCTCGCGTAAGAGCGGTGTTACATGGGTGGACCTTGCGGTCCCCATAATTGCTCGCGCGGCTGCATTCTGGACTAGCTGAAGCCTCCGGGTGCACCTCAAGGGCAGCCCCATGTAGAGAGAGTTACAATAGTCCAGTCGGGATGTCACGAGAGCATGAGTGACTGTGCGAAGGGCGTCCCGATCCAATAGGGGGCGCAATTGGCGAACCAGGCGAACCTGGTAAAACGCCCTCCTGGCCACAGCTGTCACTTGATCTTCCATGGACAGCTGGGCATCCAGGAGGACACCCAAATTGCGCACCCCATCCACAGGGGCAAGATGTTCGCCCCCTATGGCCAGCGATGGAGTGAGCTGGTTGAATCGGGCAGCCGGAAACCACAGCCACTCGGTCTTGGTCGGGTTGAGCTTGAGTCCGTTACTTCCCATCCAGATCCGTACAGCTTCCAGGCACTGGCACATCACCGCTACGGCATCGTTGGGGTGGTTTGGGGTAGAAATGTACAGCTGTGTATCATCAGCGTACAGATGGTACTCTACCCCAAAACCACGGATGATCTCACCCAGCGGCTTCATGTATGTGTTGAACAGGAGGGGCGAGAGGACCGACCCCTGAGGCACCCCACATGCGAGGGGTCTCGCGGTCGACCTCTGCCCCCCTGCCAACACAAATTGCGATCGGCCAGAGAGGTAGGAGGAGAACCACCGTAAAACGGTGCCTCCCACCCCCAACCCCCCCAGCCGATGCAATAGGATACCATGGTCGATGGTATCGAAAGCCGCCGAGAGGTCTAATAGGACCAGGATGGAGGAACATCCCCCATCTCTGGCCCTCCAGAGATCATCGACCAATGCGACCAATGCCGTCTCGGTGCTATGCCCGGGCCGAAAGCCGGACTGGCGCGGATCTAGATAATCAACTTCCTCCAGGTGACGGGGAAACTGTTGTGCCACCACACTCTCAACAACCTTCGCCAAGAAGGGAAGGTTGGAGACTGGATGATAGTTGTTCAAAACAGCTGGATCCAAAGAGGGCTTCTTAAGGAGGGGCCTCACCATCGCTTCTTTTAGGGAAGCAGGCAAGGAACCCTCACTTAAGGATGCGTTGACAACCTCTTGGAGCCAGCCTCGTGTCACCTCCCAGGATGCCAGTACAAGCCAGGAGGGACACGGGTCCAATAAACATGTGGTGGCTCGCAGTCGCCCACGTAGCCTGTCCATATCCTCGGAAGTAACGGAGTCAAACTCCTCCCAAACAAGATCTCTCTCGTGGCATCCCACTGGGCCATGAATGGGGGCTAGCTCGTTCTGTATCTGAGCGATTTTCTCCTGCAGAAAAGTCACAAATTCCTCTGCTCTACCCTGTAACGGGGCTTCCCGCACCCTCTGTTGAAGGAGGGAGCGGGTCACCCTAAACAGGGCGGCAGGGCGGTTTTCTGCGGATGCTATGAGAGTAGCACAATGGTGACGTTTGGCCACTCTCAGCGCCACAATGTAAGTCCTTAAATGGGCTCTTACCTGTGTCCGGTCAGATTCAGATCGAGTAGACCTCCATCTTCTCTCTAGGCATCTCTTGCGGCGTTTCATCACCCTCAGCTCCTCGGAAAACCAAGGAGCCAGGGTGTTTCGCCGCCGCAAGAGAGGCCGCAAGGGCGCGACCCGATCCAAGGCTCCCGTGGTCGCAGTATTCCATGCGGCCACGAGGTCCTCCATCGGGGCGCGGGCCAGGGGTACAGGAAGTGGCCCAATGGATCTTAACTGTTGTATTAAAAACAACATATGAAAAGAAGATATTCTTGACATCTGTTCCAATAAAAGCAAAGAAAGAATACTTTATTTTTCCAAACTAAAATAAAATAACAAAGCAGAATATGAAAACAAACAAACTGACTTCACGGAACGGAGAACAAAACTTAGAAAATCTTAGACCTCCATTGCTGTCATTACTTCATGCAAATGATAGGATACAAAAGCTATATCCATTAGGTTTGTGAACAAGGAATTTAATGACGGCATTTTCTCCTCACCAGCCAAAATTTATCTTTTTCAGTGTTGGGCAAATGTATTCCTTGCGGGTATTGGGTGTGTGGGTGTGAATAGAACAACGCCATGCTGTGCATTAAATTAGCCTTATATAAGGTAGGATCTCTTGTAAGTAGATGAGAGTTTAGCTTTTCAAATAGCTGAGTCCCAACATGACCGGGTAAAGCATTTTGGGTATAATATGGTGGAAGCCATTATGAGCATTAAAGGTGACAACCATTACCTTGAATTGCACTTATAAATACACTGGCAACAAGTGCAGACTGTGCTGCAGATGTTACATGTGCCAAATTGCCAACACCATTTACAAGCATGGAGCGAGGGAGTGCCTTCTATACCAGCTGAAGCTTCTAAGGCAGCCCCATGTAGAATGTTGCAGTAGTCAAAAAGGAAGATCCACAAAGGCAGCCCCACATACAGCACATTTCACTAGTCCAAAGGGATATCACAAGAGCATGAGTAACAGAGGCTCCTAGTCCAGCAATGGGCGCAATTGACGCATATCCCAAAAGTGTGCAAAAGTCATTTTAGCCATGGCTACTCACTATGAGTTCAAGACCCTCCCCTGGGTCCATCTAAGGCAGTGCAATCCTTTCCAATACCAGAAGTAGGGGGAAAAAACTCTACAAAGTTCAAGTATTCAAAATCAATCAGTCCATTTTGTCCCATACAGGCCCATACAGGCCCATGCAGCCTCCAGCCACTGAGACAGACCATCTGCCATGGTTCTGAGTAATGAACCCAATCAAATCAGGACTCTGAGATACCTTTTATTGAATACATCCTATCAGCATATAGAAAAGTGAACTAGCTCTAAGTAATTCCCAAGCATTAGGCTAGTTAAAAGAATAGAAACTTCTCACCCCCCTCAGGTGTCCTACTTCATGTTAACCAATCAGTCCAATAGCAGCTTCCATCTCTGTCTTAGCAGGTGTTCGTTGCCATGGCCTTGGTTCTCACGGTGAATCTGGTCGATGTTTTGTCTAGCAGGTTAAGGCACCACATTCCAATACTTTTTGATTCCCCCCTACCCGCAAGACTGACAACTGGGAAACAAAATGAAAGTAAGAACGGCTTTAGCCAAAGTGGTTTCGAAAGTTGACACCATCGACCGCATCACTCAAGCAGCCCAGGGTAGAGGTAAAATGCTGAGAATCAACATGATGATATCCACCTCAAATTGCCAGATCACCTCACTCAGTGATAGATAATGGTGTCCTGATTCAACTGTCTCACTAGCATACAAATTTACACATTGGTCTAAGCCAAAATTAAACTGAACCAAACACCTTAAGGTTTGTATAAACTCTAAATTTCCACACGGAGGTTAATTTACAGTAATTTGACTTTCAAAAGCAAGCTTAGTGTGTGTGTTCCATTGGCACTTTCCCACGACTGTCCCAAAATCATCCACCACAGTTTATGCTTAAAACAGGACTAGAACTCATAGTCCGCTGTTTTCTAGCCTGATCCCTTAATCACTTCACCAAACCATCTCTCTTACATTGGTTACTAATAGTATAATAGCTCATATGAGTGAAAATCTGAAAATGGCATGAAAAGATAAGCAGGATTTCAAAAGCTATGCTTTGAATATATAGCAGTAGCAGTCATTAAAATGATTAATGCAAACCATTTATTTTACCACCTCTCAAAGAGGAAAAACCTGATAATATCTTTCCAGCTGGTTTTTATTCTTTCTTTCCCAATCTCCATACATAGGAGCAAATTGCTGCAGATAAATCTCCATTGGATTGTATCCACCTTTTGCAAGCAAATTCATTTTATTTTTATATTTTCATATATATAATTATTTGCCGCCCTCTTCTTTTCCCTGTCAGGACTTTCTTCCGACTTTTGGTTAAAAGAAAATCAACTGAAACTTTATTGGCTCCTTTCTGACAATACAGCTTATGAGGAAGCAGAAAGAAATGGAAAGGGCATAAGTCAGGGATGTCCAAACTTGGGAACTTTAAGACTTGTGGACTTCAACTCCCAGAATTCCCCAGTCAACTATGTTCCCAAGTTTGGACATCCCTGGCATAAGTGGTGCTTTTATTCTGAGTTCAGAATTAAAACTACAATTAAGCTTTAAGAGACAAAAAATGATTCTTGCGTAGGACATAATAAGATATCAAGGTGACCTTGTGCTTTGTCTGCTTTTATATTTACAATTATATGTTGGTTACAAGCTTGTGGCTGACTAATTTGTAAAACTGGAACAGGGAGTCTGACAATTTGCCATGATTTCGTTCATCATAATCAGAGGTGGTATTCAGATGGTTCGGGTCAGTTTGCCCAAACCAGTAATGAAAATCGTGGGTAGGTCCGCCCATCCATCCATCTGCCCCGGCTTTATGCCATCCTATTTAGGCACGTTTTTGAGGATGGGCGCATGCGCAGAAGGGGCAACTGCGCATGTGGCAAACTGGTGGTAACAAAATGTAAAGTCCACCGCTGAACATAATGTGTCGCAAACTTCTCCCATCCATTGGTGAAGATTGGGTTAAGATTTAGTCACTGAGATGCCACTGGCAATAAAATCTGGTATTACTTGTTCATCTCAATCCCCCCAAACCTATTTGTGATAAGCTCACTATTTTATATAAGTATGTGTTTTTATTTTGTTTTCCTCTACCTTGACACAATAAATCAGAATTTTTAAGGGGTCATGTTCTTTTGACTAGTTTCTGCCTTGTCTGGTGTTGAGAGGATATGTCAAACATTTTCCTTTTTATTTCTAGACCGTATTTAGAAACGTCTCCTGCTTTACCTTAGTCTGCTCTCTGTTCTGACTCACTGAAGTCAATAGTATTCCAGCCTAATGACCAAGCAGCAAGATCATTAAACCCAGTAGGACAGTTTTCTGAAAAGACCATGACATGACAGCAATGTAGAACATGCTATATGACACCATGGGAAGAAATTCAATTGATAACTTTTTTACTAAAAATCTAAACCACAGAACTTGTTCTTTTCCAGTGAGAGATCGTAATTTTCACATTTTGGTTTTCATTCTGCTGTGTTTTTTAAAAAAAGCTCTCTTCTTGCTTTATCAGTTTTTCAAGAGTTTTTTGAAAAGCAAATCAAGTCTTTAATATGATTAGATCCTTTCTTTCTTTGCTGTTTAAGTTCCCCCCCATTCCTCCTCAACTCCACCCCCCACAACCAGTGGTACAATTCAGCTGGTTCTATCCAGTTTGGGTGAACCAGTAATGGCAGAGGTAGGAGGCTCTGCCCATCTGCCCGGACGTCATAACGTCCCATTTTTGATGCTCTGCACATGCGCGGAAGGTCCTGCGCATGTACAAAGATGGTGCATGAGCTCACATTTGGAACCGGTAGTAAAGGTAAGTTGATTTCACCCCTGCCCAACCACCCATATCTAAAGTTCTTCCAGACATGGTGAAGATCTATTGAAAATGAATTGTTTTTCAATTTTCACTATTAGAAAAAAAGTAAATGGACTTCAGTGATTTGAGTATAAGTCTTAAGTGCTCCACTGAATCTTTCTAAAGATAATACATGATAGGAATAGTAATTCCTAACTGGTAGGATACTTTGGCAGTGCAAACTACTCAGAAGTTGTTGCTATGTTCAAGTGGAAGCAAGGGATCTATTTACCCTAGAAGCTTTCACTTGGATAACTGCACTCAGTGGCCTTCCAACCCTTACACCATGTGATAAGTTAGATGTTCTCTGCCTTCAGTACATATTTTTCTGCCCTTTCACTGCACCCTCTACATCTGAACTGAAATGAAATCAAGCATTAACTCAACATTTGGCAAACAACCTTTAGTAGCTCTGATGGAGATACATATTACCATCTGCAGCATCGGAGAGATCAGTCAAGTTTGATGATGATGAGCATAATGATGTGGCTTCACAGCTGCTGACATACGGTTCTCTCCTACTAAATGTAATGATCGCCTTAAGTCAGCAACTAAAAACTCTCAAGCTCAGGAACCATGGCCCTGCACTTCTTGAACTTGCAAACTATCAGCATCAAGAAATGAATTGCTCAGTGGTAGCAGCCTGAAGGAAAATTAAATTCAGATTGTCAGACTGAGGTTGCTAAGGGCATTGGTGATTAGTAGTGGGGTCTGGACACAGAAACGAATGATATTTTTTTTCTGATTTTAATAAGCCCACATACAACAAGGTCAAGGATTTCATGACGGCTTCATGGTATTTTATATTTAGTGACTTGTGATTGCAAGAGAAATGTGAATTGTGAAAATTGGCCTGGGCTATCCTGTATTTTCTATGTTCAGTTAAGCAATGCCTGTTAGAATCTAATTCATTGACATGTACAATTAATTGCAATAAATATTCAAACAGATGTCTCTATGGCAAGTTACATAAATGAATTGAACATTAAAATCATGCGATATCAAGCAGAGTGAAGGACGAAGGTCATAAAGTCCTGTTCCAAGAAGAAGGAGGTCAGCATGAAAGCATGAAAATGTGGCAGTTTGCAGAAAACTTTACGCAGAAACTGACCTACTAAAGTTTTTGGGCTGGAGAGTCATTAAAGTACAATTCTCAAATAGTGAATTTGAACTAAGAAAATGTAGTGTTTAATCATTTATTTCAACCTCTAATTGTAACCTACCAAGGAACTTGACCACTGCACCCCAGTACAAAATTTCAGGGTGCTGGGTTGTTGTTTTTTTGTTTCAGAAATTCAGGATAAGCTATTAAGGGGCTGTTTAGACTTGTGAAAGTATTTGAAAGTATTAGTTATTGGTTAGTTTCTTCATAGCAACTGTCTTGGTAGGAAGTTATCACCCAGCCCTCTCCTAGGAAAATGAAATATCCTAGGAAATATTGAAAAGGCAGAATATTATACTTCTCTGGATGTGAAAAGGGAGAAACATGTTTTAATTCCTGCAGCTTCCTACCTACCCCACCTTTTGTCAATGGGCCATTAAGAGGCCAAGCCAGTCTATTCACATAACAAAGACCCCCCCCATCAGCTCCAGGGTGATGGAATCAAGTCATGCTGGTATTATACCTAACTGATCACATGGCATCTGAGAACTCAACCAAACCTGGACTCAGCCTAGAGAGTTGCCCCTGCATGGCCCCATGTGAGTCTGACAACCAATCAGAATACATTTCTTACACAGGAACAGGAAACAGATAGGTGGGTCCGAACAGATTATAAAAGACCCTGCAAGCCCCTTGGCCCCTTTCTTCTTCTTCTTCTTCTTCTTCACCCGTAAGCATGTGATCACCTTTTCCTCAGGACCTCAAGCCATGTGGTCCTGTCCACCATTAACCCATCTTTCTAAGCAGCCTCCATGTTTCCAGTGTCTTTTCTCCCACTTGGAACTGAACCCAGAAGGACATTTCTTCCAACAGTAATGGAAATTACCACATTCTAGCTGTTACAGGGAAGTGACTGCATCTGTAGCTGAAGTAGTTTTGCCCACTTCACTGCACATAAAACAGAGAAATCAGCAAAACCATGAGAAAGAGGGAAATTGGAACTTCAGCCCTTTGGATGTCTGTGTTCTTCTCAGCTCTTTTGTATGAGTTCTGCTTATAGATTACAATCTGACAACAGAAGCAGAAGATGCTGCCTGATCAACACAAATAGCCATAGGCACTACATAAAGCTGGAATGTCCAGCTGCCAAAATCAAAGGCCACAGTAAGTGGCCACCAGTTGGCTTAAAATTCTGCCTAGAGCTTTGTGTGGAAACTCAGTTTGTTATTCAACAGGAGCTCATCTGGAGCTTGGCAGAAATTCTGCCAGTCAACTTAAAAGCAGTCAGCTATGCAACAAAGGGATCCATAGCAAGTCAAACCTTTATAAATGCCAAAAGCGGGCAATGAAACCTTGAGGGATGCAAGGATTACATCTGACTATGAGAATGAAAAGGGCCTTACAAAGAGATGAGTAAGCCCAAACCCCAAAGGTATGGTTACTTGGCCAGGCCAGCTAATTAAAGCTGGGAGGATGAAGCAAACACTGTTCAACTAATCCAGATTATAAATCGGAATCAACAAGGGCAGTGAATGAAAGGAGCCCAAAGTATTTTATTGGGAAAGTTTAAAATTCATAAACTTTGCTAAGAATTCTTCATCCAGCCTACTGTTTAGTGTTGGTTATAGTGTGTATAGCCAAAAGAATTTCCCGGTCGATGGTTAAACTAGACTAGAGTAGAGTAGAGTAGAGTAGAATAGAGTAGAGTAGAGTAGAGTAGAGTAGAGTAGAGTAGACCAGACCAGACCAGACCAGACCAGACCAGACCAGACCAGACCAGACCAGACCAGACCAGACTAGACTGGACTAGACTGGACTGGACTAGTCTAGACTGTTTTGAAAGGTCTTAATGCTGTGACATTTTCCTGCTTTCGAAAAACTTAAAAAGAATCTGGAGTTTCAATTATTTCTAAATTGACTGTGGGACCGAAGATGAAGGATTGTGAGGCAATTGAAATTGGGAGTCACTTTATTACATCCCCATTAACTTTCTTCAGCCTAAATTCCTTCAGATGTATGAAACTACAACTTTCATTACTTCAGCCAAGCACAGGCTATGGTGCTGGTGGCTGAATATAACATCATTTTAGAGCAGTGGAGATCACTGGAATAAATACATGTATTTCATTATCTTGACAGTGTGAGGTTAAAAAAAAAACCTTAGGTTTCCTGAGATGTAATTACTGAACCAGCACCCAGGCTAATGGTATCTGTCAGAGCCTGCTAAAGTGTAATTATATTCGTTAACTAAATCATTGGATTGGAGATCTGATTACGGTTGATATTATGAGCAGATTGCCTAAAGACATAGATTTTGTATGGATAAATATAATGAAATATGGGACTTGTATATCTATATAAACAAAAATGTAACTATGAGTTTGTTCAAAACCGCTAATCTCAGAAACTCCTGCACCAATCGCCACCAAATTTTCACACAGCGTTCCTTACAAGTGCAGCACCAATGAAACGTACAGATTGTGTGGATGGCACACCGGTGCCTGGTACACGCCACATAAATATAAAACTGCAGCTCTCCTGTGTTTCCCTCACTCGCTCACTCGCCCCCTCCCCTTCATGGCCCCTCCCACCCAGCTGCTTTTCAGCTCACATCACTTGCACATGCAGTGGAGCGGTCTGCATCATATCCATGACGGTTGCCTCCTCAGCGGCCTCTCTCTCCTCTGTTGCAGCCCCCTCTCCACCAACTCCCCTGCCAGAAGGCCACTGCCAAGTCAGTGGCCTCTCCTCCACTGCCACCACCGCTACCCTTCTGCCAACTCCCCACACACAACGCCACTGTTGAGTCAGTGGCCTCTCTCTCCTCTCTCTCTAGGTAGGTAGGTAGGTAGGTAAGTAGGTAGGTAAGTAGGTAGGTAGGTAGAGGGATAGAGGGATAAATACAGTAGGTAGGTAGGTAGGTAGGTAGGTAGGTAGGTAGGTAGGTAGACAGACGGATAGAGAGATAGAAGGAAAAATACAGCAGGTGGGTAGATAAGTAGGTAGGTAGAGGAAGAGAGGGAAAATACAGTAGGTAGGTAGGTAGGTAGGTAGGTAGGTAGGTAGGTAGGTAGGTAGGTAGGTAGGGTAAGAGAGGGAGGGGAGGGAGAGGGAGGGGAAACTGAGGCAGATAAGGAAGGGGGTCGCTGAGAGGGTCTCTGAAGGGAAACTTTTTCATTTAACCAAACTTGGCCACAGCGACATGTGGCGGCTAAAGCTAGTACAAAATATGATAAGTTTTTTTTTAAAGTACTGTATATTAGAAAGCTATATAAATACATACATGCACTTCCATAATGCTTGCCTTATAATTATATATAAAATTGTAACTACTGATGTAGGAACATATTATATCCCATATATATTTATTTGCATTTTTCCTGTTGTATTTTTTCACTTATTTTTAAATGTTATATTCATTTTTTATAATAAATACTTTTGTGTTTTGTTCCTGCTATATATTCATAATTTGGTACTATTTTAAAAATAATTTTAATCTGTTTTATGCTAAAAACTGTTTTTATATTTGCATATTTTATTACACTGTAAGATGGGCAATAAATAACTGTAATAATAAAAATACAACAATAAACAAATATTAATTAAATCACTTCACGGAACCATTCTAATCCTATGCATTTAAACTGTTACTTCATCAAAGATAATTTTTTTAATCAGAAGAAAAATATTGTTTACTGACAAAAAGAAAGAGAAGAAAACTGCCATTTTTCACTTTCCTTTTCTGATGCCTCTAGTCAAATCAGTTCGGCGCGGTTCGGCCGAACTGATAATAGTATGGTGGCGTGGATCGCTGGAATTGTCAGCAACCCAGACCTGCCAAGCCCCCAAACTGGTTCTCTGGTCGGGGCCTTCTGTGCCACCATCTTGTTTTTAAGTTCTGCGCATGTGCAGAACAATTTTAATTGAATTCATGCATAGCACACATTGAGTGAACCGGTAGTAAAACAATCTGGAATCCACCCTGGTCAAATGTAATATTTGTCTGGAAGCATAATAATAATAATAATAATAATAATAATAATAATAATAATAATAATAATAATAATAATAATAATAATAATAATAATAATAATAATAATAATAATAATAATAATAATAATAATAATAATAATTGTAAACCGCTCCCTCTCCCCATAGGGAGAACACTGATAACTGATAGAGAACACAAAACCTAATTGTTCAAGGTATGCTAGAGACAGATTTAAGTTTTAATATTGAAGTGATTATGCTAAAAAAGGAAATATTAAACTTCAGTTTAACAGTTACTGAAATACGTGTTATTGAGAGCAATGGGCAACATCCTCCTGGAATAATGGACTAAATCCATTCTATCTTAAGTAAAAGTCAAATGACATAAATTCTTGTGAATGGTATGCATTTAGGTTTAATGGACCCTTGGAAAAACAGATTCTGCCTTCCCTTAAGTAATCCTTTAACTGAGTTTTATTGTATTGTGCAATATTCTATAAGAAGATTAGATAGCTACATTGTGCACAGAGAATGCACAATATCTTAGTATTGAAGGCTTTCACAAAATCACAGATGATAAAAAATATAATGTATTCAATTCCACCACATGGAAAAACATTGTACTTTATGCTTTAAAAAGAATTGTCATAATATCAGTTTTCTTTCATGAATACAAAATTTGGGAGGAAATGAAGAAAAATCTTTAAAATGAGGAATTTGAGTAATTTTCCACAAAAAGGAGGAGGGTCAACTTATTTTCCAAAGGACAAGAAATAATGGATAGAAACTAATCAAGGAGAGAAGCATCCTGGAATTGAGGAGAAACTTCCTAACAGTGAGGACAATTAACCAGTGGAACAGCTTGCCTCTAGAAGTTGTGGAGCCTTCATCATTGGAGATTTTTAAGAAGAGACTGGACAGTCACTTGTCTGAAATGGTATAGGGTCTTTTGCTTGAGCAGGGGGTTGGATTAGAGCAGGGGTCCTCAACCTTTTTTGCACCAGGGACCGGTTTCATTTTAAAGAAATTTCTGCGGACCGGCTGGCCTAGAGGAGGAGGAGGGGAGGGGGAACAGGCGGCGCAAACGCACATGGGGGGGGGGGAGTCAGCTCACTTGGCCCTCTAGGGCAGTGGTGGGCAAACTTATTAGTCAATAGAGCCAAATATCAACAGTACCACTACTGAAATTTCTTTTGAGAGCCAAAAGATGTGGCCTGTTTTATGGGAGTGACTCAGTTGTCATGTGACCCGGTGGACGTGGCCAACTTGGAAAATGTGGTGAAACTCACTTAATGCTTACGACTTACCCCCTGAACTTCGCACCATCTCAGACCTCCGCCTCTTCCGCCAGTGTCTAAAGACACATCTTTTCCATCAAGCCAGCCTAGCGTAACCCTCCGCTGTGACTATTTTAGACAGTTTTAATTTGGGGATTTTAAATTGATTTTAGCACAGGATGGGAATTTAATATGTTTTTAAATTTTATATTCTGTTATATTGTATGTTTTAAATTCCTGTGCACCGCCCTGGGTCCTTTTTGGAGAAGGGCGGGATATAAATTTAATAAAAGAAAAAGAAAAATAAAATAACCAAAATTTTGGGCTCAATTGTGGTCATAAGTTCGTTCTTCCTTCCTTCCTTCCTTCCTTCCTTCCTTCCTTCCTTCCTTTCTTTCTTTCTTTCTTTCTTCCATTTCTGGCTGGTCTTTGGTCTTCTGAAGATGGTAAAAATGGATTTATGGGCACTCGTTATATATAAAGGCAGCCCATGATTATTTGGGATGCTGGTTTGAATCCAGGAAATGACTCAGAGGATGTGATTCCTTTGAAATGACCACTGGGAGAAAAATAGATCTTTAACCTGGTTAACCAAAAAGGTAGCTTGAGGTGGAAGGAAATAGGAAAATAGATTATTTCCTTTCCTTTCCTTCCATTGCCTCCCTCCCCCTTCCTCCCTTCTTTCCCTCCCTCCCTCCTACCCTCCATTCCTCTTTCTCTTTATTTCTTCCTTCCTTCCTTCCTTCCTTCCTTCTTTCACCCCTCTCTTCCTCGTCACTCCCCCTTCTTTCCTTCACTCCCTCCCTCCCATCCTCCATTCATCTTTTTCTATTTTTCTTTCTTTCTCTTTCTCTGTTTCTCTCTCTCTCTCTCTCTCTCTCTCTCTCTCTGTATCTGTCTCTCTCCTCCTTCCACCCACCTCTATCACTCTGTGTGTGTGTGTGTGTGTGTGTGTGTGATTACCTCTCTCCCTCTCTCTCTCTATTTCTGTCTCTCTAAGTCTGTCGCTCTGTGTGTCTGTCATTCTCTCCCTTCCCCCCCCCCGGGAAGCAGCAGAGGGGAGGTTATCACACAACGAGCGAGTGGACGGGTGGGCGAGCGGAGGACCCGAGCTGCTGCTACCTTAAGCGTCGCCGAGGCCGTCCGGGCGCCACACGCGGCTGGAAGGGAGGGGGTGTGCGCGCCCAGATGGTGCTTAAGGTAGCCGCAGCTTGGGTCCTCCGCCCGCCCGCTCGGGATGAGGTAGCCGTAACCTCCTCACTGACATGCTGGCCCCTCCGGGTAGCCCCGGAAAGTGCGCCGCGGTGGCCGTCGGAAGGAGTTGGTGGAGGTGCGCTCGGCCATCCTCTGCCCAGGGGGCTGCTCCCTTATCCTCCTCTCCGGCCCTGCGGCCCGGTTCTTATGAAGCCGCGGACCGGCACCGGTCTGCGGACCGGGGATTGGGGACCCCTGGATTAGAGGACCTCCAAGGTTCCTTCCAGCTCTATTCAGTTTTAGAAAAGAGCAAAAACTAGAATTTAAAGTAAAGTATACAAATGAAACTATAAATGTAATTTCATAACTATGTAAATCAATAATATTTTTTAAATATTAAAAAAAAGTTATTTAAGCTTTGAGATTTAGGCCATTTCTTTCTTTCTTTCTTAGCTAAATTGTGCACATCAAAGAGATACTAAAATGAGCAGAAATTATAAAAAATCCGAAAGGAAAAAAAAAGGAAGAAAGCAGTTCACTGACTGACATACAGTACATATATTGGAGACTAAATATGGTTTAAGTAAGTCAAGCCAACAGAGACTTGTAGAGATTGTCATGACTGGCAAACTCTTACACAGAGTTTAATAGAAGAAACAGAGATGAAGTGGTCAAGGAGTATACCAGCAGTCCCCACTTATCAACTGCTTGTTCAGCAACCATTCAAAGTTACCAAGGCACTTATAAAGAAGACTTATGACCAGACTCACACTTGTATGAGCTGACCTATCACCAGGATCTCCTATCATTTTTTTGGTAGATAGGGAAGCTTGCTGTAAAGTAGTTCAATAAGATCAAGATCACCAAGTCACCAATACAATACAATACAATAGCAGAGTTGGAAGGAACCTTGGAGGTCTTCTAGTCCAACCCCCTGCCTAGGCAGGAAACCCTATACCATTTCAGACGGCTATCCAGGAAACCCTATACCATTTCAGATGGCTATCCAATATCCAGATCTAATATTATCTGGAAATATCAAAAGGTTTCATGCAGCCATTGGGATGATAAATAGACAACACACCTATCCTCCATTATTTTGTTCAGCTTGCTTTTAAAATGTTGGTTTCTAATTCTGAGCCCAAAGCTCAGGTCTTAAATATACCAACAACCACATAAGATCAGCTGTTAAATGGCAAATACAAGATGTGAAGTATTTGGACAGAGGATCTTTTAAGATATGTCATACTTTCATAAAAAGTTAATACATAAACTGACAAGAAAAACTTATAGGTACATACACTGAAATAAATCATGTTGACTTATGGGAATCATTAACTTTCGTTTTTATGAACATTCATAAAATGTAGAAACCCCATCTTCAAACCAGGACATAAAAATGTGGGCTCATTTATTCATCACATTTACATTGCAAGCACATTTTTCAAGTTAATTAAAGGAACAGGTACAACACTGTAACATTAATGTTATCTAGGTTAAATTGGTTTTGGCAAATTGTGAAACCATTATGATTGGCTTTACACAGACTGATGGCTTCTTTCCAAAGATAAAATAGCAACGACTACATAAAAATACTGCATGTTCATAAAATACAAATACTTGGCAAAATGAAATAGAAGCAAGGTGAGGAAAAGTGAGTAACTCAGAGACTACAGTTAATTTTAAAATCTTTGTCATTCTTAATAATTGGACGCATAAAAGAACATAACAGTGTTAGAAGGAGTACTAATTATATGAACCGTATAATGAAAATAGCTTCTGGAAATATGGGTAGTCATGTAGCAAAAGTAATAACTAGGGATGTTATCTAAATTAGACAACAGCTGGTTCTAGCAACAATTCACAACACCCAGGTATTTATTTTTTAGGTATAAAAATGCATTATCATATGTCAACAATAGTTTCCACTTTATAGTTTCTTTTTGTTCTGGACTGTGTATAGTGATCTTCTCTGTTTATTGATAGCTAAATTTACTGCTTTCATAACCAAGATAGATGCCTTTCAATAAAGCATTCATTGACTAGAGTAGAGATGACAAGAGCTTAAGTCCAATGGACATATAATTGGAGAAGCCTAATTTATGATATCAAAAAAAGGGGGGGGGATCTATGTTTGAAAAGTACACTAATTTGTTTATTTGTGAAAGTGACTGAACTAAGGAGCCATTTATTTTAACCTTGTACCCCCAATCTTTACAATTCAAAAAACTTTCCTGGGTATCCTTGATAATTTTCAGACCAGGTACTTATGGAAACCAAGCTTACCCAGTTGGTTATTAAAGAACTCCTTTAATATCTAGAAATGTTGAATTTATTGAACTTGAACACTAATTTTACAAAGAGCTGTTCTGCTTGGAACTCCCTATATCCTTAGATGCTACTTTAATCATTCTTAGGTCCTTGATTAGGACTTGAATAATTAAGTTTCCACAAGCCTTAGACTGTGAATTTAACTGTAGATTACCAACACATAATAACAATGTGCAACTCTAAGATGCATACACTATTGCACTTACATTAACAAAAATCTACCGAGCTGCAATGGGATAGTGCCATATTATATTATATAATATATAAACTGTAAAGATTTGCTTCTATGATAGCTTTGCAAATACAGATCCATCCATCCAACTGATTGCTTTGTTTTTTCAGGTCAGTAATAAACTAGAAGTGATGCATCCAGTCATATATTGAGAAGGTGTAATTTCTCCAATTACTTGACAATGATGCTTCTAGTTAATTTATAGCAAGGGTATGTCACTTGCAAAGTTTTATTTAATATCATAATTGTGCAGACCGACATTCAGCAGCTTTGGATAGAGTGGTTTGAGGTTAAATATGGAATGACATTTTCTGTCCAAAGTATTTAGCTAGCATGTCATGCTTGATACAAACCACTGAGACAATTAAGACTTACTGGCAGAAAAACTATAAGTGCCTGTAGCTTCTCATATTGCAAGATGGAAAGTAACAAATGTTTGGATTATTGAAATAAGTGCTAATGAATTCATGCCTTCAGTACAATTCCAGAGTTATGGCTTCCATATTAAAGAGGATCGTATGTCAAATCATAACATGTGGCAATATTGCATTTCCCACAAAACTACTGCTGGTTCTTCTGCCTTTGTGATCAGTATGAATGCCACAGCATCACTGCAGAAGATACCATGGCAACACTCAGATGATTCCAGAAGAAATAAAGGGCAACTTTGAATCCACTTAGCTGTAATAGGCTGACAACATGGGAAAGGACCAGAAAGACCACCTGATCTGACTTGTATCCACCAAATGAGTTGAAGATACCAATGAGCACAGGCTTTTTGCAATCCAAAACGGAAACAAAATCAGATTTCCTTGAGCACACATGTGTTCAGGATTCCTGATCCTAGCTGGTAGGTCTATGTATATGACTCTCTCTTTATAAATGACAACTTCAAATTTGCAATTGAAATATGAAAGACATCTAGAAAAGTATTGTGGGGAAGGGGGGAATCCTGACTGAAAGTTTATTCCATGTAGAAAGAGCGACATCTCTTCTTTTATTTATTTATTAAATTTATATTCCATTCATTTTGCAAAATCGAAGTGATCCTGAGTGGCTTCTTCTCATATTGCTGTGCCCTTAAATCTGAGTTAAGGTAGCAAACTTAATGAAAAAGGAAGCAAATTATATTACACACACTTTGTTTTTAGACAGTAAAATGTAGCGTGGCATTGCTTGACATTAAGATGTGAACTCTTTCCAAATTTAATTTGGAACACTCTGAGTGTCTTGCCTTTCACAGCAAACACGATTATTCTGCACAAGTGTTACAACTCCTAACTGACACTTAGAATCACATTCAAGTGAAGGACAGGAAGGTGATGCAAAGTGGAGAAGATTGAAGCAATATGCAGATGCACCTTCTGCCACCGATATTTTAGGATACTTTCCTGTATCCCCAGAATTATAGATTTGCTGTATATATGAGCAAGTTAAAGCACGTTCTCAAGCAATGCAAACATATTTACTGTGACATTTTTAGGCAAAGCTGCTGCAAAAATTGTGTTGGATCTTAGTACACCCTCAAACAGCTTTGTGGCCTTTCAAGAGGGCCAAAACAAACAACAGCACTGCTTTTTGGTCATATTATGGAGCTAAAACTTTAGAAAGAGTAACATGATTTGTGTGATATTTCAGATGCCAGGAGAACACCCTAGCCTCTTCCTCAAACTGCAATTATACTAAAATATTGTCACTCATACAAGTGACATCACCATTGCAAATGCTGCCATTTCAGACCTGCATCCTGATGTTTGATGCAATAATACAAGTTCTGACATTTCCATGACATGGAACCAATACATATTGTCACCTGCCCCCATTGTTTTCCTTTGGACATCCATGGGAAAAGGATGACAGTTGTGAACTCGTCTCCCCCAAAAACAAAGCTTTGCAATAACTTGAGACTTACTAACATAATTTCAATCCACTTCAACTTCTTGTTCCCATATATGTTAATTTTCATTATGTAAGATTTTCTTTTAAAAAAATGCAGAAGAATAATGCCATCTCCTTGCTTTACGAATACTGTATTGAAATAGTGCAATTCATTCTTCAGTGTCTCTATTTTTATTGCTTCATTATTGTTTTATATATAGCAAAATATATAATAGGAGCAACCAATTTGATAATCTTTAGTTGTTTCAATTACAATACATTTCAATTGCCAATATAGTCTGGGAATGGTGGGAGTTGAGATCCAAACTTTCTGGACTTCTGTATGGCTCCTTAAGCTGCTTATCTTCCCTGCTGAAATGGGCTGGAAGTAAAATTGGCATAAGAATTGCAATCCATTCCTCCAGTTTGGTAATGGTACTTACCAAGTGATTTGTCCAGAAAAGCACTTTCCTAGTTTAAACCAAGTACCACTGGTGAATTCTCTCTTTTATCATTGTTTAAAAAGATTTATTTTGTACAATTTAGATAGTTTCAGTCTTTCAACTGTATGGGTATGTCTAGTTTAATAAAGAGAAGGACTAGGGGAAACATGATAGCAGTGTTCCAATATGTCAGGGGTTGCCACAAAGAAGAGGGAGCCAAACTATTCTCCAAAGCACCTGGAGAATAGTTTGGCAACAAGAAACAATGGGTGGAAACTAATCAAGGAGAGAAGCAACTTAGAACTAAGGAGAAATTTCCTGACAGTTAATCAGTGGAACAACTTGCCTCCAGAAATTGTGAATGCCCCAACACTGGAAAACTTTAAGAAGATGTTGGATAGCTATTTGTCTGAAATGTTGTAGGGTTTCCTGCCTAGGCAGGGGGTTGGATTAGACGACCTCCAAAGTCTCTTCCAAATCTGGTATTATATTGTATTGTATTGTGTTGTGTTGTGTTGTATTGTATTGCATTGTAACTATCCCAGCTTCTATTCCATCTGTTTAATCAGTGCATATATCACACACACACACAAACATTTGGCTAAGATCAGGTGTAGTAATGTGATGGATCAGCCAGCTTCTTTTCCTTTTTCACCTATGCCATAAGAGCGATCACTAATCCCTGTCTTTCCCATGGATGATCTTTGCAGATAAATAGCTTCTGCTTTCCAATCTTCTGATTGAGCCTTTCCTCTGTTGATTCCCGTTCTTTTGAATATCCCATTCTAGTGTGTCCAGCAGTCTCCCCAAGACCTCTGGATGTTCTTTTCCATGTATTGCTGCATTCCATCCATCCATCCATCCACAGAACCATTTTAAAAAGGTAGAAGGAAAGATCCAACAGTTTATTAATTCATTAGTGGACTGGTTAAAAACAAGGATCCAGCAGTTATTGGGTGGACCAGTTAAAAGAAAAAAGAAAAGACCATCAGTAGAAGGTTAAAATAATTAGGCTTACCGGTGAAGCTGAATGGATTTGTACAGTGCATACCTGTGGTTCACATTTTTCACCAGAATATTGGTACCCACATTTGCTAAACTAGGTCCTCAGATGAGGAGTATCTCCGTGTCCCTAAGGAATCCATGTGAGGCTTGAAATAGGCCTCTGTCTTGTGCATGACCATCTGATTTATTTTCCTTCTCCCTTCTGGAAGAGTTTTCTCCTGGGCAAATGAAGAGATTGCTTAAATGCTCCCCTGAGAGGTTAATTAACACCCTCCTGCTGCTTTGGGTTGCTATCTGAAGTGACTCCATACTTGCAGCTTCCAACCTCTTACTAAGTAAATGGCACTGAGACATCCTTTTCAATCTGCATTGTGTGGCTTGCTTACTCTCTTGTAATCTCTTCCTCTCCAATGAGGGTAACAATGAGTCAAGTTCCAGAACATGAACCTTCTCGTCATTAAGACTCACTTGGCTGTTTGGGTGATCTCCTCCTGATGCTGTTATTTAGGTGCAGTTTCTTAATGAACATTTCTTCAAGACTTTCCTTTCTTGGCATCTCTCTTGGTGTTTTCCTTCTTTGACATCCATCCTGCAAATTCTAATTTAAGTATAAACACACTGATTAGTGGAAGCAGCTTCATACAGCAAAGTGTATGCCATCTTTATGAGAGAATGTATTTTCAGAAGGCAACAGATTTTCTAGCAGCCCATGGTTAAATGACCATAGAGAGTACCAACTAGTGACCACAGGAGACAAGGGTTTTCCACCACAAATGACACTCACCTTTCAGGGAATTAAAGAATATGCAGAAGACTGATCACACAGCACTACTAGAAGATGAAAAACACAACTTCTGATACCAGAAGTTGGGAACCCTATGTGTTGCATCCTGAAGAGACACGGGAAGCCCCGGCAGCCGCCAGCCGCGTCCTGATTGGACGGGAGTAGACGGGACGCGGTTGGCTGTGGCCGAGGGCGTCGGTCGCGCTGATTGGCCGGCTACCCTCCAGCCGCGGTTGGCTGTGGCTGGAGGGTGTGGTCGCACTGATTGGCCGGCTACCCTCCAGCCGCGGTTGGCTGTGGCTGGAGGGCGTGGTCGCACTGATTGGCCGGCTGCCCTCCAGCAGCTCCATAAAAGGAGCTGCAAGGCAGAAGGCGCCACCTTTGAAAATTGGTCACTTGCTATGTCTTTCTCCTTGCAATAAAGAGCTGCTAAGTCATACCGGTCTGGACTCTCTTTTCGCTGCCGAGAATCTAACACTGGCGACGAAGGACTGGGGCCGGTACTGACTACTCAGAGCGAAGTCACTCACCGATCGAAGAATCTTCGTCAGACCGCTCGTCCTCGCTACTTCTTCAGCAAGCCTACAAGACTGCAGCCAAGCCGATGGCCACCCTGCCGCCGTTCGCTCCCTACGACGCTTCGCAGGAATCATGGGAAGCCTTCCTGGCCAGATTTGAATGTTTCCTCCTCGCGGGAGATCACGGCGAACTCACCCAGGAACGTCGGCTGGGACTCTTCCTGGGCTGTGGAGGCCGCACAGTCTTCGCCGTTGCGCGGAATATCGCCGCGCCTGTACCGGTCCACACCCTGGATTGGGGCACGCTGCAGGCCCGCCTGAAGGCCCACTTCGCCCCCGCACCCTCGCGAATCTCTCGACGGTTCGCGTTCCGACAATGCCGCCAGCAGCCCACACAGTCAGCAGCAGATTACCTGCAAGTCCTGAGAGCCGCGGCCATCTTATGTGAGTTCGCCGCCACGAGCCTCGACGAGTCACTGGTCGAGAAATTCATCTGCGGACTGAAAGACACGAAGCTCAGGCGCCGACTGATGGCCCGCTCAGACATCACCCTGGAGCAGGCCGTGGAGGAAGCTAGGGGCGCCGAGCTGGCCGAGGCCACGTCCCCTGACCTAGGCCCCGGCCAACAGACAACGCCATCGACCGCCCCACGGGCCTGCCTGGTAGATGACCACGACCTCGTCGACCCGACGGACGACTTCGAGGCCTACGACCAGGTAGCGCGCATCCAAGCCTCAGGCCGAAGCCGCGCCAGAGCTCAGCCACCCCGCCGGCCACCCACAACTTGCATCGGGTGCGGCGGTGGTCACCCAAGGAACGACTGCCCTTTCCGGGCCACCATTTGCCGCCGTTGCGACCGCAAGGGCCACATCGCACGCGTCTGCAGAGCCAACCTCCCGACCCTGGCCCCCCCGCCGACGTATCCTGCAACCGCCACGCCGTTCCGGAATTTCAGCCAACGCCGCCCATTCCGCAGACCACAGCCGGAGGCAGACTGTTTCGCCATGACGGAGTGCCAGGACTCGATTCCGCTTCCAACAGATGACCGTAGGCGTATTTCCACGTCCCTTCTTTTAAACGGCAGGCCCATTACTATGGAGGTTGATTCGGGCTCGTCTCGATCCCTCGTTTCCTGGCCACAGCTAACCAGCCTTTGCCCCACTATTAAGCCTGCCAATTTGGCACAGCCCGGGACTCTGTTAAAAGACTACCAGGGAAACCCCATTGATGTGTTGGGCCAACTCCGCGCCCACGTCCGCTATGGTCGCTTCGCCGGGGTTCTCCCAATCCTGGTCGTCAAGCGCCCCCTAGCCGCCCTCATAGGGTTAGACTGGTTCACCGCCCTGGGTCTTTCAGTCCAGCGGGTACACCGGGTGCCCACTGCCTCACCAGTGGACGAAGTCCTGGCAGACTTCCCCGATGTGTTCGATGGCACTCTGGGCATTTACAAGGGCTCCCCAGTTTCCCTCAACTTAGACCCCCAGGTCGCCCCAATCCGGCTTAAGGCCCGTAGACTGCCCTTCACCCTGAAGCCAAAGGTGGACGCGGAGCTCGACCGATTAGTAGCGCAGGACGTCCTGGAGCCGGTCGACCAGGCTAAATGGGAAACCCCCATCGTGGTTCCCATTAAGCCCGACGGGTCCATACGCATATGCGCCGACTATAAGTCGACAATAAACCGCGGGCTCCAGGCAAACCCCTACCCGGTTCCGGTAGTGCAGCACCTACTACACTCCTTAGGGCAGGGTCGCATCTTCGCAAAGCTAGATATGGCACAGGCCTACCAGCAACTTCCGGTGGACGACGAAGCAGCTGAAGCACAGACCATCGTCACCCACCGGGGTGCTTTTCGCTGCCGCCGCCTCCAATTTGGCGTGTCCGTGGCCCCGGGGATCTTCCAGAGCCTCATGGAGCGGCTGCTCCATGGGCTTCCGGGGGTCGTACCGTATTTCGACGACGTCGTGATAGCTGCCAACAGCGTATCAGACCTCGCCAAAGTACTACGGAAGGTCCTCACCATTTTCAGGGGCGCGGGTTTCAAATTAAAGCTCAGCAAATGCAAATTCGCTGAGCCTAAGGTCGAATTCCTGGGATTCATGGTAGACGCCCAGGGCATCCACCCCACCCCCTCCAAGGTCGAGGCAATCCACGCTGCCCCCACCCCCACTTCCAAACAGGAGCTACAAGCATTCCTCGGCCTGCTCAATTTTTACGCGCCATTCATTCCACACAAGGCGTCACTAGCCGAGCCGCTCCATCGATTACTCGATCGATCGGCGGCCTGGCGCTGGGGCAACCGCGAGGCTCAGGCATTCGCAGCAATTAAAGATATGCTGACATCAAAGGCCGTGTTGGTACAGTACTCTGACCGTTTGCCTTTAGCGTTGGCATCAGACGCCTCCCCCTTTGGAGTGGGGGCCGTCCTGAGCCACGTCCGCCCCGACGGCTCGGAGGCCCCCATTGCCTTTTATTCCCGAACGCTGTCTCCTACGGAGCGCAACTACAGCCAGATTGACAAAGAGGCCTTGGCTGTAGTGTCCGGGATTAAGAAATTCCACGAGTACCTGTACGGCCGCCACTTCTCTGTCTTCACCGACCACAAGCCGCTCCTGGGGCTCTTGGCTGGCGACCGGCCCACCCCCCCGATCCTCTCCCCCAGAATGACCAGGTGGACAGAGTACCTGACAGCGTACGACTACACGCTGTTCTATCGCCCGGGGAAACAGCTAGGACACGCAGACGCCCTCAGCCGCTGCCCCCTGCCCCGGACAGATCCGGCGCCGGTGCCGGCCCTATCCGTCCTGTCCGTGGCCGAGTCAGACTTACCCCTCACCTCGTCCGACGTCGCAGCGCAGACCAAGGCCGACCCTGTCCTGTCGCAGGTCTCCACGTGGGTCCTGCGAGGGTGGCCCCCGGGCTCGCTGCCGGATGTATACCGGCCCTTCAGGGCCCGCCAGCTGGAACTGTCGCTCCACAGCGGGTGCTTGCTCTGGGGAGACCGGGTCATCGTACCCCCACCCCTCCGCCACCAGGTACTCGACTCCCTCCATGCCAACCACCCAGGCATAGCCCGCATGAAAGCATTGGCCAGGAGCTATGTCTGGTGGCCGAGTATGAATGACGAAGTGGCCGCCTGGGTTGGCGCTTGCCAGGCGTGCCAGGCCTCCCGCCCCGCCCCCCCCACCGCTCCCCATCGGGATTGGGACGCCCCCAGGTCACCATGGTCCAGGGTTCACATCGATTTCGCCGGACCTTTCCATGGCCAGACTTTCATGGTAGTGGTAGACGCTTACTCTCGCTGGACCGAGGTCATTCTGATGACCTCTACCACGGCCAAGAGCACCGTGCGGGCGCTCCGGCGCCTTTTCGCGACGCACGGGTTGCCGGACTGCCTAGTCTCCGACAACGGGCCCCAATTTCACGGCACCGGGTTCCAGGAATTCTTAGCCTCACAGGGGATCCGACACGCACCAACGGCGCCCTACCACCCGGCCGCAAACGGCCGGGCGGAAAGAGCCGTCCGCTCAGCAAAAGAAGCTCTCGGGAGGATGGATAGGGGGGACTGGCAGTCTAGAGTAGATGCTTATCTCATGGGACAGCACTCCACACCTTGTCAGGCGACAGGCAAAAGCCCCGCAGAGCTGCTGATGGGCCGCCGCCTGCGGACCAAACTGGACAGGCTGCACCCACAATACAATGAGATGCAGCCGTGCAACCTGGGGACCCCATCGCCCCACCGTTTCTCCACCGGCGACGCCGTTTTTGCCAGAAACTTCGCTGGGGATCCACGGTGGGTCCCCGCTGTCGTCCGCGAACTAACGGGCCCCTGTTCCTACAGGGTCGAACGACCGGATGGATCCGAGTGGCGGCGACACGTGGATCAACTGAGACGCCGCATCCCGTCTCCAACCCTGCTGCCACCATCACGACCGTCAGACTCGCCAACCATCGAGGCCTCAACCCAGCGGGACGACTGGCCCAGCCCCGTATCTTCTGCGCCCGCCGACACCTTTACCGACTACCCTCTCCAGGGACAATCCCCGGGACTGCTCTTGCCAGAACCAACGTTCCGGGAACCACCTGCCGTACAGCACACCCCCGGGACACCACGTCCGGGTCTGGCCGACCCGAGAACATCACCCAACGGACTTGAACAAGACGCCTCATCACAGGACACGCCCCCGGATGACGCACCACCAGCGGCACCGGGCGACGGCGCAGACCATGACAACCCAGCACGCCCTCTCCCAGCGGCCCCGGCGCAGGCATTGAGACGCTCGGGGCGGAACAGACGTAGTCCCACATACCTCAGCGAATACGTATGTTAGGACCACGGACGGACTCCCTGGGGGGGAAGGAGTGTTGCATCCTGAAGAGACACGGGAAGCCCCGGCAGCCGCCAGCCGCGTCCTGATTGGACGGGAGTAGACGGGACGCGGTTGGCTGTGGCCGAGGGCGTCGGTCGCGCTGATTGGCCGGCTACCCTCCAGCCGCGGTTGGCTGTGGCTGGAGGGTGTGGTCGCACTGATTGGCCGGCTACCCTCCAGCCGCGGTTGGCTGTGGCTGGAGGGCGTGGTCGCACTGATTGGCCGGCTGCCCTCCAGCAGCTCCATAAAAGGAGCTGCAAGGCAGAAGGCGCCACCTTTGAAAATTGGTCACTTGCTATGTCTTTCTCCTTGCAATAAAGAGCTGCTAAGTCATACCGGTCTGGACTCTCTTTTCGCTGCCGAGAATCTAACACTATGCATTTCTGTCTTCAAACAATGGTTAGTAAACCATAACCATGCTGGAGCAAACTGACGAGCATTTTGTAAAGGTTTTTCACTTACTAACTTCAACTACTCATTTTCACATAGCCGTGGCCTAAGTCACCAGTCCTTCACATGGCCCAGACAGAAGTATTTGAGGGACGTTTAATGGCTTCTTGATTAGGATTGAATGACAATGGTTACTTTTTGTAATGTTTAATTGTTGTTGTTTTTAAAAATGGGATTGAATTTTGATTATTTGAAGAGAAGAAATGGGCAGAGGGAGTATTTAAAGGGAAGAGATAGAGTCAGATTTGGTGTAATAGACAGAATTTGCAATACTTAAGGATAAGGTAGTCAGGACGTGGTGGTTCAGTGGTTAAGACACTAAGCCTGTCAATCAGAAGGTTGGCAGTTCAGCTGTTCGAATCCCTAGTGCTGCGTAATGGAGTGAGCTCCCATTACTTTTCCCAGCTTCTGCCAACCTAGCAGTTCGAAAGCACATCAAAAATGCAAGTTGAAAAATAGGTGGGAAGATAACAGCATTCCGTGCACCTATGGCATTTAGTCATGCCAGCCACATGAACATGGAGACATCTTCAGCCAGCGCTGGCTCTTCAGCTTTGAAACGGAGTTGAGCACTGCCCCCTAGAGTCAGGAACTACTAGCACATATGTGTGAGGGGAGTCTTTACCTTTACCTTTTAAGGATAAGGTTTGTGGGTGAATACAAATTGGGGGAAGATAGGAAATGAAGAGATTTTCTTATTTTAAGAAATACTTATAACTTCTTAATGTTGATACTTGCTGGGAATAAAATGGAATGTTTTCTCTTTTCCTTTTTCTTTTTTCCCCCTTCTTTTTCTGCACTTTCTTGGTTTTTAATTTTTTTAAATGTATCACTTTATTTCATAGTTGTATAATCTTTACTTTTATAATTTAATCTCTAACAAATTATAAAGTCATTAGTTGAAAGGAGCATCCACAAGAATCATATAAATACATCACACACCTTGCCAAGAAACACACACAAAATTTTCCTTTTTCTTGTGTCCATCTTCCCTGGCTTTTAAAAGACAAATTAAATGATATTTCTTTTTCTGCCTTTCAATTTTCAGATGTTGCAGAGACAAAATTGCTTGCTAATAAGGCCAATCCACATACAAAAGCTAACTATATAATCAGTAGTCTGAAAGATTAAATGATTTAGATGACATTTAATTAACTTGCCTGTAAGCCATGTAAGGCTGCATAAAGCACAGCATGCTTACATTGGCAGTCTTAGGGCTATTAACAACATTTGATCATCTTTATTGCCCTGATCATTGCCCTCTTTATTGAAGGTTTTCCATTTGAAAGTTTGCCATTTGAAAGTGGCAATTTAAAGTTGACTTTCAAGGCAATTGGATGCTGCCTGGATAGGAAAATCAAGCTAAATTCAGTTATCTACATGTATTTCAGCCAGACTGAGCAGTTGCTTTTTTCCGAAATAGTAATTCTTATCGCTTCTCAAAACTGATATTTAAAAAATGGCTAAGACCATTTTGAATTTGTATGTAAATGTTACCCATTTAAGAAAGTGTTGCAAGTTAGATTCAAATAACTTCAAATAAGTATAGCAAGGAAGTATAAGGAAAAAGTTCTGATGGGTGGGGATGAAGAATCCTGTCAAATATTTGGGATCGCAATGGGGAAACTTAAGGCAAATTTGTGTACATATTTGCATATGTATTTAAGAAGTCAAATACAGTCCATAATTTATTTCAAATTATCAGGTTCTTGATCAATTGTGCTTCTTGCAAGCCCATTTTTCAATCATACAACCCTTCTTTAAAGTCCATCTAAAAATGAAAGCAAACAAGCAACGCCTGCCTATCTTCCTTTCTCTTTATTCCTTTTTAAAATTACAGTGCAAATGAACAAATCCCATTTGAAAACTTCTCACAGGCTTTTAAATGAATGCCAATGTTCATTCTGATACACAAGGATGAACAAGGGCAAACATGGAAGACAAGCATGGGAATGCAGCAGTGGTGGGTTTCAAATTTTTTTAGAACCTACTCTCTAGGTGTGGCCTATTTTGTGGGCATGGCTTGGCAGTCATGTGACAAGGTGGGAGTGGCCAACTTGTAAAATGTGGTGAAACTAATTTAACAACGTTCTTGTTTAGCAACCAAAATTTTGGGCTCAGTTGTGATGATAAATTCTTTCTTTCTTTCTTTCTTTCTTTCTTTCTTTCTTTCTTTCTTTCTTTCCTTACTTACTTACTTACTTACTTACTTACTTACTTACTTACTTACTTTCTGCCTTCCTTTCCTTTCCTTCCCATTGGGTTACTGGCAGCGGCAGGCCAGACTTACTTCTGGGTCCGCCGGTGGAACCCCCTCTCACCGGTTCTCTAAATTTCACCATCCAGCTCTTGCGAGTAGGTGCGAGCCTGCAGAAACCCACCACTGGAATGCAGCATAAAGAACTGTGGACTGCATTACCTTTATAGAGATAAGAGCAGGCTACAAGAAGAGGTAATCAGAAAGGAAACTATAAGACATGATTTCTTTCCTTTAAATAATGTGTAAACAACGTGAGGTTATCCATTGACTCTCAGTGTAGTTAATAAAAACCTTTCAAAGTTCCCAAATGTTATTTTTTTAATGTAACCACAAGGGGAAATTATTGCATACATGATTGGAAAATAATTGTGTTAGCTGTATTCCATTTAAACAAAATGAAATGGCATTTAATTTTTTTACTTGGCCTATATGCTATTTTTCAAGATGTAGCTTCCTGCAGCATAACCTTCATTTTCATTTCATTTCATTTTATTGGATTTGTAGAACCGCACCCTCTCCACTAGGGGACCCGGGGCGGTGCACAGGTCGTTAAAAAACATCTTATAAATACAACAAGACAATAACTAAAATCGGATTAAATAAATTACCCTGTGCTAAAAATTTAGAACATTAAAACCCCAACCTTGATAAGAGAAGTGTGGCTCATCGCCAGGAAAGAATTGACCATCTCTCCTTTAAATGGAAAAGTGTCACTACACTCCAGCAACAAATAGGTCTTCTAAGAAGTTTTAATCAGAGCTTGAGACAAGAAATGAAACACCACGTTTTCATTGCGACAATAGAATCTAAGTGAAGTAAGAAAGTCTTGCAAACTTTGCAAAGTTTATAACAAACACACACACATTATGTCAATTTAGACATTGGATGTAAAGTTTCTTTTTTTCAATAAACCAACCAGCTCAAATATTTATATAATTGGGCTTCATATCGAGCAAGCAGAAAAATGTGCTATAAAGCATCCAGCAATAAAATATTCAGTGCAGGAAACAGCTTCTGAACTTACACTCCTACTGATAGAACCTACAAGGCAAAGAATAAGTTTCATGTCTCTAAATTATGTCCTTGGCTTGGGAACTAATAGGAAAGTGATTTTATTTTATTTGGATAGTTTTGCAGTATAAGATTTCATCAGGTTATATCGGTACTCTAGAGCAGGGGTCCCCAACCTTTGCAACTTTAAGTCTGAAGGACTTCAGCTCCCAGAATTTGCTGGCTGGAGAATTCTGGGAGCTGAAGACCTTCAGACTTAAAGTTGCAAAGGTTGGGGACCCCTGCTCTAGATAGAAGGCAGATCTACAAGATGTGAGATAAATAAATGAAAAAAATGAGTGTTTTTTTTAAAAGGTCTGGGGAATCATTTAAAATACTTATGTCCAAATCTGCAGAGTGTACTCCTCTATATCTGTCCGAAGTTAATTTATACATAAAGACTGAAGTATCATATTTTGAAGCTGCCTATTATTGGCCAGGCTGAGGCAATAGAAGAGGGAGCAGGCGCACAAACAATCTAGTTATAATCTTTCTTATGACAGTGAGATGTGTTGGCTTTCTAGTATTGAAATTATGGTGATTATTCTGAAATGTTACATATGCAAATGTTGGTATAAATTAGTATAGAGAAATGTCACCCAAACTGCTGTTCTCTTTTGTTCTCTTCCTTTTGCTTTCTGATTAGAAATGCATCATTTCTCATTTTTGGCAATAGGTAACTATTCATTAAATCTTTGGCTAGAAAATATGAATGGATTAAAACACATGTAGCTTCAGCCCATATAAATTTAACTCAAAAGTAATTCCCAACAGGGCAAAAAAACAGGGCCCAAATCCCTGTTTTATACTATAGCCTTTATTTCTATTTTCCTACCATATTGAATTATTATGCGTTTGGAGGAGAAGAAAATTTGTCACTAGGCATATTATTTAGTTTTAGTTTCTAGTTTTATTTGTTTATATCCCGCCCTACTCCAAAAGGACCCAGGGCAGCACACAGGAATTTAAAATAACATATAAAATAATACAAAAATACAAAAATTTAAAAACCTATTAAATACCAAGTCCTGCGCTAAAACCAATTAAAAATCCCCCATTTAAAACTATCTATACTAGTCACAGCGGAGGTTATGTTAGGCCGGCTTGATAAAAGAGGTGTGTTTTTAAACACTGGCGGAAGAGGCGGAGGTCAGTGATGGTACGGAGTTCCGGGGGCAGGTCGTTCCACAGGGTGGGGCCCGCCACAGAGAAGGCCCTTCCCCTCGGTGTCGCCAGTCGGCATTGTCCGGCCGACGGCACCCTGAGAAGTCCCTCCCTCTGGGAGCGTATTGGTCTAAGGGATGTATGGGGCAGGAGACGGTCTCACATATAACTAGGTCCCGAGCCATGGAGTGCTTTGAAGATGGTTGTCAAGACCTTGAAGCGCACCCGAAAGACCACAGGAAGCCAGTGCAGCTCGCGCAGGATCGGTGTTATATGGGAGCATCTAGAGGCTCCCGTAATCACCCGCGCGGCTGCATTCTGCACTAACTGTAGCTTTCGAGTGCACCTCAAGGGAAGCTCCATGTAGAGAGCATTGCAGTAGTCAAGTCGGGATGTCACGAGGGCCTGAGTGACATCCCGACTCGACTATGACATATACAAATCTTGGAAAAGCATGTGTTAATTTGAATGCTATATATCATATGGAATTCTGTATTGAATGCCAAATCTATGGATTCTGTACAAGGAACCTGACTCCAAAGCAATTCAGGACAGCTTACACTAAAACTAGGAAACAATACACAGAAAACAATAGAAAGGGTGTCCTAGGTATATGGTATATACCTCAACCAAAAATCACAAACCACTGGTCTCCACAAACACCCGACCTCGAAGTCTGGGAGAACAGCCAAATTCTTAAAGACTTCTGGAACATCTCAACAGAGAGCTACCCAAATCTTTGGGAAAATATTATTCCAGGCTGTTGCCTTTCCTGGGTCCTGAAAGATAATTCTATTTGATTGAAGGGACCTGAGGCCCAAACTTATTGAATGGGCAAAAAGAGTGGAAGATTGGTGATCTTTTTTCTCTTTCTCTTTCTTTTGTAACTGAATAGTAGTAATAATAATAATAATAATAATAATAATAATAATAATAATAATAATAATAATAATAATAATAATAATAATAATAATAATAATAATAATAATAATAATAGTAATAGTAATAGTAATAGTAATAGTAATAGTAATAGTAATAGTAATAGTAATAGTAATAGTAATAATAATAATAATAATAATAATAATAATAATAATAATAATAATAATAATAATAATAATAATAATAATAATAATAATAATAATAATAATAATAATAATAATTTAATTTCTTGACCGCTCCCTCTCCCCGTAGGGACTCGGAGCGGTGCACAGGGAAACTAAAAAACCATAAATATACAATAGATATACAACATCTTAAAAACAAATTAAACAGTACCTGTGCTAAAATACCCATTTTAGACTAAAATTCCCACTAAACAACTAAAACCCCATAGAGAGAGACTACCCTAGGCCGGCCAAGCAGAAAAGATATGTTTTTAATTTTAGACGGAAGGAGCGGAGGTCCGTGGGCGTTCTAATGTCGGGGGGAAGGTCATTCCAGCGGGCTGGGCCCGCCACAGAGAGAGCCCTTCCCCTGGGCGTCGCCCGCTGACAAAGTCTAGTGGACGGCACCCGGAGAAGTCCCTCTCTGTGGGAACGGATCGGCCGTGAGGATGTATGAGGCAGGATCCGATCCCGCAAATAGCTAGGTCCCGAGCCATGGAGCGCTTTAAAGATGATGATTAATACCTTGAAGCGCACCTGGAAGACGACAGGCAGCCAGTGCAGCTCGCGCAGGAGAGGTGTTACATGGGTAAACCTAGAGGTACCCAGGATTGCCCGCGCAGCTGCGTTCTGGACCATCTGCAGTCTCCGGGTGCACCTCAAGGGGAGCCCCATGTAGAGAGAGTTACAATAGTCCAGTCGGGATGTCACGAGAGCATGAGTGACTGTGCGAAGGGCGTCCCGATCCAATAGGGGGCGCAACTGGCGAACCAGGTGAACCTGGTAAAACGCCCTCCTAGCCATGGCTGTCACTTGATCTTCCATGGACAGCCGGGTATCTAGGAGGACACCCAAGTTGCGCGCCCCATCCACAGGGGTAAGATGTTCACCCCCTATGGCCAGCGATGGAATTAGCTGGTTGAATCGGGCAGCCGGAAACCACAGCCACTCGGTCTTGGTCGGGTTGAGCCTGAGTCCGTTACTTCCCATCCAGATCCGTACGGCTTCCAGGCACTGGCACATCACCACTACGGCATCGTTGGCATCGTTAATAATAGTGGCATTTAAAAAATCGGTGCATTGACAAAATTTTATATCAATTTCACTAGCCCACGTTGTTTGAATCTGCTCGTATACTACACCAATATATTAACACCCTAGGATCTTGGGAAGTAGTTGATGTGTATGAAGGCCAATACCAGCTAAATAAGTGGCAGCTATGTCATTACATTTTTGCAAACAGATTAAAATACAAAGCAAGACAATATATTTCATAGCCAGTACATGAAAGAAAGAAAGAAAGAAAGAAAGAAAGAAAGAAAGAAAGAAAGAAAGAAAGAAAGAAGGAAGGAAGGAAGGAAGGAAGGAAGGAAGGAAGGAAGGAAGGAAGGAAGGAAGGAAGGAAGACCAAACAGATAACAAGACCTGCCAAGAGGAAGAAAGTGGAAGAAAGAGACAGAGATGCTAATTCTGGCTGTACAAGACTAAGCCTTTAAAACAAATGCATAGAAAAACAGAATTGAGAAGACAGCAAAAGCTGCCTCTGCAAAGAAGCTGAAGAAACAGTAGACCACCTAGTCAGCTGCTGCAAAAAGATTTTATAGGCTGACTACATTGACAAAATAGTAACAACAGCACCTTGGAATATATCTGCAAGAAATACCATTTGCCTGCAAGCAAGAAGTGGTTTGGCCATAAAATAAACAAAGTAATTGAAAATGAAGAAACTAAAGTGCTGTGGGACTTTAGAATTCAAACTGAAACAAATAAGTTCCTGCCGCATAATATCTCAGACCTAAACTGTCTCAATGAGAAAGGCCAAAAAAAGTCTGGATAGTGGACATTGCAGTACCTGGAGACTTCAGAATAGAAGAGAAAGAACTGGAGAATATCACAAAATACAAAAACTGCAAATAGAAGTAGAACGATTGCCGCAAAAGAAAGTAAATCTGGTCCAATAGTGATAGATGTCTTGAATGCAATCTCAAAACACCTGGAGCATCATGTAAACACCATCGGCATTGACAAAAATCACCATTTGCAAAAGGCAGCATTCTGTCATGATACCTGTAACACCATCAAACAGCATCTAATTATCCCAGGTCTTTGGGAAGGATTCAATAGCTAGATAAAAAAAAAATCTAATCCAATCTAAACATTTGACTACCTGTGCAACAAACCATAGTAACACCATGCTTACATACTAAATGAGGAACAGCAAACAAGAAATATCATTTTCATTTCTCTAGACAAAAACCCAAGGAGACACATCAAAATCCAGGCGGCTCTAGCTCTAAAGGAATACTGGAATATCAAATAGGCAACCACTTCACAATAGAAAAACCAGATAAACTTGGTTCTATTAAACCTATCACTAATTTAATTTAATTAAATAAAATTATACCAGATGCAACAGAAAAATCAAACCAGGTAGGCCTATCACTAAGCCCAATCCTGATTTTTTTTTACCTCATTCATCCATCAAAAAACAAGCAAAACAACTTTTCCTCCAGTAAATTACAAAAAATAATAATACAGTACTTTATTTTGTGACCTCATGCATATAATCAAACAGACATACCACCACAAGAAAAACAAATTAGGAGATTGTGGGAAGACAAATAACCCCTTTCAGCCTGGCAAAAAAAAAAAAAAATGATTGAGAAGGTCTGGAATATTATCTCATTTATCTCTTTAAAAAGCAATGAAGAAAAAACAAATTTTCCCATAAACAGTTCTAAGAGCAGAATCAAGTCCTTGAAGGCATTTGGTTGCCTGACAAAAATTGCTGCACATCCTTGGCAATGCAAACATAACAATCATACATGTAATAACTCTTTTATTTCTTGTCTTCATAGAGAAGATGCTCAAGCTAGCTACCTTCCAAATCCAATATCCTTCGTAGACTTTTTGATTGGCAGAAGATTTTAATAAACTGCAGAATTCTTCTGGTCTGTTTCTAATTGAAGCCCTGGGCAATTTAGAAATCTTGGTAGATATTAAAAGTAAAGTGGGAAAACCCCTATAGTAACTTCTTCCAATATTTTTTCAGCTAGATTTACATTCAAAGGTTTTTTTTCCGAACTTCATTCACATCTCATGCATATATTTCTGCATACTATACTGTTTAGAGCAGGGCTCTCCAACCTTTGCAACTTTGCTGGCTGGAGAAGTCTAGGAGCTGAAGTCCTTCAGACTTAAAGTTGCAAAGGTTGGAGACCCCTGGTTTAGAGGGAACTCTTTTCTAATTTTGATTTCCTGCTGATTTGGATTGTGGAGGTTGCTTAGCTGAGTAATTGGGTTATATAAGCCTCATTACACAAAAGTTTCAAAATGCTCCAATAATTCTGTTTAGATGAGCAGAGACCAAAATCAATCCATAATTCAAATTCATTCAAATCTGTTGTCCGAGGTGTACCATTTAATTAGCTGCAGCATTTATTTCTCATTTACATGGCTGAATGTTTTGAAAAGCAGCATCAAATGTTATACTAAAAGCCTGCTGGGTACAAAAAATACAATTATTTATTCAATTTTCAACTAATGATTAATTGACAAATCCCCATAGTGGAGCTTAAAATGTTTGCATTAGACATATTGTGTTGCCTACAATTTCCAGGCATTCTGGTTCCTAATTTTTTTCCTTAGTGAAAGCTTTGTGACTTTCTTTTTTGCAAAGGAAGTGGAAACAGAAATGAGCAGTAGTAGCTATAACAACAGTGAGATTTAAATGAAATATTGTCAATTTATTTTAGGCAGTAACAATCCTACTTCTACAAAAATTGTACTGCTCATTTTTGATTGCTTATTTTGTCTCTTACTACAGATCAGAATATGAGGGATTTATTCTTGTGATAGGGCAAAATAAAGTAGTCCAGCTACTAAACGCTCAACGTTTGGGCAAAGCACAAACTGAGGGGGTTCTTGGGTAATTTTTTAATTCGGCTTTTAGGGGGTTCCAGGGAGGAAGGGGGGAATAGTCCAGGGGGGGGACGGCAAACGATTGGGCCAGCCGGCGGAAGTAGGGTAACGAAGGAAGGGGAAGGGGGGGTCGTTTCCACTGAGGTTTTATCCATCGATTCGGTCTTAGGGAGGGGCAGGGGCGGTGGGAGGCAGCATGGGCATCATCAGTTGGAAGACCGTGGCCGCTGGATTCAGGTGGTCACGCGCTCCAACTCCCCGCGCTCCCATCGCAGACTAGGTGGGCAGGAATCACAGACCCGGGGCCCTAGGCTGATGTTATGCAACGCCAGGTCCGTGGTACAGAAAGCCCCCCTCATCCATGACCTTGTGTCAGAGGGGGACCCGGACCTGGTGGGTATAACGGAAACCTGGTTGGGCCACGAGGGGGGTTTACCCCTTGTGGAAATGTGCCCACCAGGTTACTGAGCCTTTCATCAGCCTAGGGCCCTAGGGAGGGGTGGGGGGTGGCGATTATGGTTAAGGAAGGTCTTGAGCCAAAGGAGACCACAATCCCTCAGACGACCGGGTGTGAGTCTCTCTGCGTGAGATGGGGCCTAGGGAGGCAGTTGGGCGTGTTAGTTGTGTACCTGCCTCCTCGCTATGCAACAACAGCCCTGCCCAAGCTCCTAGAGGTGATAGCTGAGGCGGCAGTTGAGACCCCCAGACTAGTAGTCATGGGGGACTTTAACTTGCCGTCAGTAGGCGAGGCCTCTGGAGCAGCTCGGGAGTTCATGGCCTCCATGACGGCCATGGACCTGACCAAGGTAGTTTTAGGCCCTACTCACAAGAGAGGACACACCCTGGATCTAATCTTCGTCTCGGGACGGTGGAGTAGTGATCTGGGAATAGGGGATTTAGTCATCACTCCCTTGTCATGTACAGATCATGCTCTCCTCTGGCTGGACTTTCCAATTGCCTCACCTCACCGTGGGGAGGCGGAACCGGATACTCCTAGATGGTTCCGCCCCAGGCTCCTAATGGACCCGGAAAGGTTCCAGAGGGATCTTGGGCCAATTCCTGTGACCCTGCCCTGCGACTCGACTGAGGACCTAGTGGCCACATAGTTAAGTGCGGCCACGGGGGCCTTGGACCGAGTCGCACCCTTGCGGCCTCTCTTGTGGCGACGAATCACCCAGGCTCCTTGGTTTACTGAGGAGCTGAGGGAGATGAAGCGCCACAAGAGACGCCTAGAGAGCAGATGGAAATCCTCTCGCTCCGAAGCCAACCGAACACTAGTGAGAACCCATATTAGGGCTTACTTAGTGGCGATAAGGGTGGCCAAACGTGAGTATTGCGTCACCCTTATTGCATCCGCAGATAACCGCCCTGCCGCCCTGTTTGGGGTGACCCGCTCTCTCCTTCACCAGAGGCTGCGGGAAGCCCCTCTGCAAGGACGAGCAGAGGAATTTGGGATTTATCTGCAGGAGAAAATCACTCGGATTCGGAATGAGCTCCCCTCCATCGACAGTGGTCCGGTGGGATTGTCCGAGGCTGGTCTTGAGGTACCATTCTGGGAGGCGTTTGCCTTTGTTACCACCGAGGATATGGACAGGCTGTCAAGGAGACTTAAGGCGACCACATGTTTATTGGACCTGTGTCCCTCCTGGCTTGTACTGGCATCCTGGGAGACGACACGAGGCTGGCTCCAGGGCATTGTCAATGCATCTTTGAGTGAGGGGTCCTTGCCTGCCGTCTTGAAAGAGGCGGTAGTAAGGCCCCTCCTCAAGAAGCCTTCCCTGGACCCAGCATTATTGGAGAACTTTCTAGTGAAGTTTGTTGAGAGTGTGGTGGCCCAACAGTTTCCGCGACACCTGGAGGAAGTTGATTATCTAGACCCGCGCCCGTCCGGCTTCCGACCCGGTCACAGCACCGAGACGGCATTGGTCGCATTGGTTGATGATCTCTGGAGGGCGCGGGATAGAGGCTGTTCCTCTATCCTAGTCCTGTTAGACCTCTCAGCGGCTATTTATACCATCAACCATGGTATCCTATTGCACCGACTGGGGGGTTGGGGCTGGGAGGCACTGTTTTGCGGTGGTTCTCGTCCTACCTCTCTGGTCGGTCGCAATATGTGTTGACAGGAGGGCAGAGGTCGACCTCGAGACCCCTTTTATGCGGGGTTCCTCAGGGGTCGGTCCTCTCGCCCCTCCTGTTTAACACATATATGAAGCCGCTGGGCGAGATCATCCGTGGTTTTGGGGTGGAATACCATCTGTACGCTGATGACACCAAGTTGTACATATCCACCCCAGACCACCCCAACGATGCCGCCGAAGTGCTGTCCCGGTGTTTGGAAGCCGTATGGATCTGAATGGGTGGTAACAAACTCAAACTCAACCCTGCCAAGACTGAGTGGCTGTGGTTTCCGGCACCCCGGTTCAGCCAGATTACTCCAACTCTGGCCATTGGGGGCGAAACACTGGCTCCCGTGGAGAGGGCGTGCAATTTGGGTGTCCTCCTGGATTCCTGGCTGTCCATGGAGGACCATGTGGCGGCCGTGGCCAGGGGGGCGTTTCATCAGCTACGCCTGATGCGCCAATTGCGCACCTTACTGGACCGGGCTGCCCTTCGCACAGTCATTCAATCTCTCGTGACATCCCGACTCGACTACTGTAATGCTCTCTACATGGGGCTTCCCTTGAGGTGCACTCGAAAGCTACAGTTGGTCCAGAATGCAGCCGTGTGGGTGATTACAGGAGCCGCTAGATGCTCCCACATAACACCGATCCTGCGCGAGCTGCACTGGCTTCCTGTGGCCTTTCAGGTGCGCTTCAAGGTTCTGACGACCATCTTTAAAGCGCTCCAAGGCTCGGGGCCTAGTTATATGTGAGACCATCTCCTGCCCCATACATCCCTTCGGCCGATCCGCTCCCACTGAGAGGGCCTTCTCAGGGTGCTGTCGGCCGGGCAATGCCGCCTGGCGACACCCAGGGGAAGAGCCTTCTCTGTGGCAGGCCCTGCCCTTTGGAACGACCTACTCCCTGAATTGCGTACCATCACTGACCTCCGCCTCTTCCGCCAGTGTCTAAAGACACATCTTTTTCAGCAACCCGGCCTAGCCTAACCTCCCGTGGGGACTATTTTTTAGATAGTTTTAAATTGGGGATTTTAAAATTTGATTTTAGCATAGGATTATAATTTAATATGTTTTTAAATTTTGTATTTATTGTTTTGTATGTTTTAAATTCCTGTGCGCCGCCCTGGGTCCTTTGTGGAGAAGGGCGGGATATAAATGTGATTAAAATAAATAAATAAATAAAATAAACACTGCTTCTTTCTCCTTCAAATCAGAATTAGGAATTAGGAAGGCAGACAAAGAAAGAAAAAAGTTCCTGTTTATTCATAAAGTAGATCTAGAACAAGAAAAATGTGGACAGTCTGCAGACCCCTCATTTAAAGGGTTTTGGTCATCTAAAGATCCTTTTCTGCTGTGGCCCCCACTCTTAGGAAATATTGTGCCACTTCAGGTGAGGTTTTCCCCACTCTTTTGACTTTATGGAAAGGCATTAAAAGCTGGTTCTGCCAGTTGACCTGGGGCCCTGATGGGGGCGCTCTTTGCTGGAGGTGGCTGTTAGATTAACAGAGAAAATGCTACCATTGTACTGATCTAACCTTTTGCCACGTCTCTCTATATCTATATATTACAAAAAAAGATGTTGAGACCTTGGAAAAAGTACAAAGAAGCGCAAATAAGTTGATTAAGGGCCTGGAGACAAAAACATATGAAGGACGGTGGCAGGAATCGAGTATGGCCAGTCTAAAGAAAAGAAAAACTAGGAATGATATGATACTAGTATTCCAGTATTTGAGTGGGCTGCCACAATGAAGAGGAGGTCAACTTATTTTCCAAAGCACCAGAAGGCAAAACAAAAAACAATGGGTGGAAATTAATCAAGGAGAGAAGCAACCTGGAATTGAGGAGAAACTTCCTAAAAGCGAGGACAATTAACCAGCTTGCCTTCCGAAGTTGTAATTGCTTCATCGCTGGAGGTTTTTAAGAAAAGATTTTACCTGGGGTCTCCTGTGTGAGCAGGAGGGATTGGATTAGAAGACCTCCAAGATCCCTTCCAATTCTATTCTGATTGTTGAAATAAATAAATAAGCATGCAACTCTCTCTACATGGGCCTCCCCTTGAGGTGCACCCGGAGACTTCAGTTAGTCCAGAATGCAGCCGCGCGGGCAATTATGGGTGCTTCTAGATCCACCCACGTAACACCGCTCTTGTGCGAGCTGCACTGGCTGCCTGTCGTCTTCCGGGTGCGCTTCAAGATATTAGTTGTCATCTTCAAAGCGCTCCATGGCTCGGGACCTAGCTACCTGCGGGATCGGATCCTGCCCCATACATCCTCACGGCCGATTCGCTCCCACAGAGAGGAACTTCTCCGGGTGCCGTCCACTAGACTTTGTCAGCGGGCGACGCCCAGGGGAAGGGCCTTCTCTGTGGTGGGCCCAGCCCTCTGGAACGACCTTCCCCCCGATATTAGAACTACCACGGACCTCCGCTCCTTCCGTCTGAAATTAAAAACACATCTTTTTCGCTTGGCCGGCCTAGGATAGTCTCTTCTGATTGTTTAGGGATTTTTAGTAAATATTTGGGAATTTTAGCGCAGGGTTTTCTGTTTAATATGCCTTTTAGTTAGTATTTATGTACGTTTATTGTTTTAAATTTTGTATTTAAAACAGTTATTTTGTATAACTGTTTTTAATTCCCTGTGCCCCGCCTCGAGTCCCTTCGAGGAGAGAGAGCGGGTTATAAATAAAATTCGATTCGATTCGATTCGAAGCAAACATGCCAAGCTCTAAAAAAGCAAAATTGGAACGTTTAATTTAATTTTAATTTAATTTAATTTAATATTTAAATTTCTATACCGCCCTTCTCCCTTCCGGGACTCAGGGCGGTGTACAGACAGCAGTAAAATCACGAATAAAAACATAGAAAGCAATTAAAAACCTATTAAAAATACATTAAATAATGAATTGCCTGTCTAAAACCTGTTAAAATCCCTACTAAAACCATATAAAACTAAAGTGTTTAAAAGTATGCCAGTTTAGAAACTATGCCAGGCCGTTGCTTTCTAAGTGGCAGCTAATCTAATAATTTTATTTCACTTGCTCTTTTTCAGAATCCTGGGGGCAAAGTGTTACCTGTATTCTTTGACTTCTAAACTTAAGGCCTCAGTACATTTCCAAACACTGAGTACACAAATGCAGAGAAGCAAATGTGTTTGCCTCAGGCTATTAATTTTTAAGGTCTTGCTTCTTGGAGAAATTTATCAAATGACTAGACCACTCTTAAATCTGCAGACAATCAGCTGTGACCACACTTGGTTCAAAAAAATATTCTTTTTATTTTCTTTTTCTCAGAGGTGAGTAGTGGACAGGGCAAGATCTGGTTGTATTTTTCCATTTGTTATTTTTTTTTATAATCAAAGGTTTCCATTCCTTGAATGCATAATATAACCTCTTAATCAGAGTGGCATGACTTGATGCATGGTATATTATTAGGGCATTTCCCATTTCCCCCTAAATGGGTCCAGAGAAAGCAGTTACCTGTGATAGATGGTGATTTTGTAAAATGCAATTTACACATATACCCAAATGGCCAAATTCTGTAGAACCGAACAGCAGGGCAGTTCTACTAATAATTTCCGTACTCTAAAGCAAATTCTAACACAGAAACTGAGTCTCAAGTGTCTTGTAGCTCATTCTTCCAAGGGAGGTATGGTAAACTGAAGATAGTTTGGTGACCATGATCTTGGAAAATTCCACCACCATCCTGGTCATGGGATCAAGAAGATCCTGCAGGGAAGCTGCTAGGCTGCAAGTAGGATGATATCCCACATTTTCCCAAAAATAAGACAGGGTCTTATTTTCTTTTCACCTCCGAAATAAGCTCTTGGCCTTATTTTTGGGTAGGTCTTATTACTTTTGAGGTGCAGGAGGCAGTGGACATGATCACCTCATGGCTGCTGCTGTGTTGCAATATTTTTGGGGAGGGCTTATTTTTAGGGAGGGCTTATTTTAGCGCATATGCTGAAAAGCCCAATTTGGCTTATTATCCGGGGAGGTCTTATTTTTAGGGAAACAGGGTAATAACAATCCCAGCTGATTCCTAGAGGCCAACCTAACAAACAGGATCTCACAGCCTGAATACCACTAGAAATATTTCAATAATGATCATCACTCTTCCACACTTTCCCTGGGATCTCGGCAGATGCTATATCCAAATCCCAGCAAGGCACATTTCTGAGAAGGGACACTCTCTCAGTCGGGTTTCAATCATACAAAACAGGCCAGCTGTCTCATCCATGATCACATCACAAATGAGAAAGGCCTTCGTACTACAGGTTGATCTGGTATTCAAAAGCAGCAGCTGAAAGCCCAAATTTCAAAATGTCCTGTTCGATTGTCCAAGAAATGAGTTTGAGTGCAGGAAACTGAATTCAATGTGGCATTGATTCAAGACACCATGCCCTATGTTAGGGCCTTAACCCTAACCCAAAGGTGTCCTGCTTCCTGTCTCCCACCATCACTCCTGCTATCCATTGCCACAGAGATGTTCCAACTTACCTTTAAACTCTCATAGATCCTTCCTCTCCCTACCCATCCTGCTCCATTCCCAAGATTGAGGGTTCCAATCATATCACAACAGAAAAGTAATTTATACTCCCAAGAATCGTCTGGCTTGTTAGGGCACTTTTGCTCATTAATGCCCTTAGTCAACAACACCTCTCTTCAACCAGCAGTCGCACACACACACTTTGCACCCTAAGCCAGCCCCCTCTCACAAACTGCAAGTGTTACCCACTCCCCCCCCAAGAATGATTTAAGTTGTTGTCCTCTTTCCAGATCTTACACAGTGGCCCTCACCTCTTACCAAAACAAAACCAAAAAAGCCCAACCCTTCACCAAATTCCATTGTTTTGGAATAATCCAAGAGAGAAGGGAATATTATCAAGTTATTCGTCATGATGTAAATGTGTGCCCAACTACAAAATGTCTGCAAAAAAAGGAAAAGTTACAAATTCTGTGCAATTTTGTTTTCTCCTTTGGAATTATCTTGTACTTTCCCCTCTGGAAAAGTTAAGATATCCCTTCAAATCATTCCAGAGTCTGCCCCTATGTAAGAGACCAATCTAACAAGCAAGTTCAAGAACAGACTGATGTTCCTAGTTTTCACAGTTTACCATAATGTGATGTTTACTAGTATCTTGTGGATATTACCCATAGTAATGATTTTTAAGATATACATAATTATGTTATTTGTTATTGTTATTTTTCATACTTGTATCCCGCACCCATCTCCCACAGAGGGACCCAGGGCGGTGCACAGGAAAATTAAAAACAACTACAAATATACCTAATACTATAAATTATCCTAAAACAACATTAAACCCAAAAACCTGTGCTGAAACATATTAAAATCCCACGGATTAAAACTTTGGCAAACTAAAACTCAGTCGGCCTGGCATGGTTCATGCCAGGCCGGCTTGGTGGAAGATGTGCGTTTTTAAGCGCTGGCAGAAAAGGTGGAGGTCCGAGGTGACGCGGAGTTTGGGAGGCAGGTCGTTCCAGAGGGTTGGGCCCACCACAGAGAAGGCCCTTCCCCTGGGCATCGCCAACCGGCATTGCCCGGCCGACGGCACCTGGAGAAGACTCTCTCTATGGGAGCGGATCGGTCGAAGGGATGTATGGGGCAGTAGACGGTCTCGCAAATAACTAGGCCCCGTGCCATGGAGCACTTTGAAGATGGTCATCAGCACCTTGAAACGCACCCGAAAGGTCACAGGTAGCCAGTGCAGTTCGCGCAGGAGAGGTTTTATATGGGACTGCCTAGAGGCTCCCATGATCACCCGCGCGGCCGCGTTCTGAACTAACTGTAACCTTCGAGTGCACCTCAAGGGGAGCCCCATGTAGAGAGTGTTACAGTAGTCCAAACGGGATGTCACAAGTGCTTGAGTGACTGTGCGAAGGGCGTCCCAGTCAAGTAATGTTGTTTTAAATTTGATAGATCAATAATTCATAGCTATGTTGTACTCACCTTTGTTACTGTGCTATCTTTTTGTTTCTTTTTCAGCCCTCCAGAACTAATATTGGCAACTTCTTGTTATCTTGAGACATTTCTTTCTCACAAGTAGTTGACTGAAAGTAGAATAAATGAAAATTCTATTCAGCAAATTACCTTGCAATGTAATTACTCTTAGATATGTACATATTTATTGCTGACAACAATCTCTGGCCCCTCATTTTACTGACCTCAGAAGGATGGAAACTTTGAGCTGATCAGGATTGACATGCCAAGCTGCGGGCAGTGTTGGCTGCCATAGATCAGGGGTCCCCAACCTTTGCAACTTTAAGTCTGAAGGACTTCAGCTCCCAGAATTTGCTGGCTGGAGAATTCTGGGAGCTGAGGTCCTTCAGACTTAAAGTTACAAAGGTTGGGGACCCCTGCCATAGATGATTCTAACCACTGTGCCACCTCAGTTCTTCCTAATTTTTAACAAGGAAATCCTCCTAAAGTCTTGTTTTCCAATTTCTCCTCAATATTCATCCTAGTAACTTTTCTTAGTGGTTTGTAGCTCAAATTCATTTAATGGTTTCTTGTTCATAGTCACCAAGGAATTAGAGATCAACAGCCTTTTAATTATATCTTAAATAGCCCTCTAACTTGCCCTGTATCAATTCCCATGAGGGAATGCTGTAATTATTGACTTATCTTAAAAATAATTCAAAACAGTGCTATTAACCTACAAATAAACAATGCAAGTAGATCATTAAAAACCACAATAACCTCTCCTGTTATTAGAGAAATCTCATCGAACCAACGCAAGGAAAAATAATGGGCAAACCTCCAAACCAAGATCAATACAAAGGATCAACATGTAAGTTGAAATCCATGACTGAAAAAGAAATTGGAAAAAAATGATAATAAATTCAGAAATGTTATAAAGTTTAGAATAAACTGAAGTGGTAAAGTGAGTGAGAGAAATGTCAGGAAACTATCAGTATTTCTCCAAACAAAACGTTTTCTAATATACCGAAATAAAGGAAAGTAAAATAAAAGAGTAAACCAGTTGCTCAGAAAAAAATTGGCTATTTTTTTTGTAAACAATGAAAAAGTAAACCTATTCAATTCCTATTTTAGTTCAATTTTTCCCAACAAGGAAGTGTCTTACCATATAGCTAACAATAATAAAAGATCAAAAATATAGCCTGAAGCTGGCATAAACATGGACAAGGAATACTTTTTTTTCTTTGAAAGCATTCAAATCTGTGAACAAAAGGGGGTGGAAAATCCTCAAGATTCTAGGGTATTGAAGGAACTTACTAGCTAAACCTCTAATCCTTATCTATTTGAGAAATCATTTGAAAAGTCCTTGAGGAGTCTTCCCACCAGGCATCATCCCTATATCAAAATATGGAACCATTAAACTGTCAGATTGGCATCAGTAGCTGAGAAAATATAGAAGCTATCATAAAGTGATGGGTTGTATTAATGGAAGTATAATTCCACATCGGGGAAAGTTATAGTTTCACTTGATTCTGAATGCATCACAAGTATTAAACAGTATACTTTAGGAGGACTCAGATAAAAACAGGATCATTTAATGAAAGGTAATCACAATGCCCAGGTGATTGAAAATGACATGAAATTTATAGGAAGGCAGAATTCCACTGAATATTAGGAAAACATCTGTGACTGCAAGAAGATCTCAACAATAAAGTATCTACAGAAGTGATCCCCTATCATTGGATGTCTACAAGGCAGGACAAGATCTTTAAATTAGTTTCCTGCCCTGATCAATGGCTGGTGTCATTTAAGTGTTTCTTTCCAACCTGGTCTACCCAATTATGGGACAGAGCATACTGCTCCATTTCCCCTAGCCTATAAAGTGAAGAGAGCCCATGGCTTAGAGCAGTGGTTCTCAAACTTCCCAATGGCATGACCCTTTAATACAGTTCCTCATGTTGTGGTGACACCCAACCATAAAATTGGTGGTTCCTAAGACCATCGAAAATATGTGTTTTCCGATGGTCTTAGGCAACCCCTGTGAAAGGGTCGTTCAACCCCCACAGGTTGAGAACTGCTGGCTTAGAGGTTAATACATCTACCTAATATACAAGTAGCCCAGGTTCGAATCCCAAAAGGGTATAGCTAGCTGATGAGCACCAAATACCTTGAAATAGATCTATAGTAGTCTCCCTTTGTTTCTTTGTGAATAAAACATAAATTCAATGCGAGCTCTTTTTTTAATTCACTTATTTACAAGAGTTGATAAAGCCTTGTCCAAGCATAGAGAAAAAAAATTGCTGTCATATTTTCTGGGAGATATTCTTGGACTGAAATGATTTGATGTCCTTCTCTTTTAAGGGTTCCTGGTGTGGAAAAAGTTTGCAAATCTGGAGAAAGCAAACTATTTTAAAACAGATCTCGTAGGAAACCATTATAGATCTGGTACTTTTTAAATAGTAATTTTATTAAACATAAGTACAACAGTAAAAACTATACAAACTTTTAAAAATATAGACAAATAAAACAGTGGAAGGCACAGAAAATAATGAGAAAGGGGAGAAAAGAAAGAAAAATAAGAATATAGTAAAGAATACACATGACTTCTCGTTGTCATCAAAAGGAGTGAGTTTAAACTTCTCACCTCCTCTTAAAATATAACCAATGACCTCATCTTCCCAAATCTTATACTTTTTAATCTACATTTTGTTATGGCACAGGAATGAATTTGCATTTCCCCCTCTATTTTTGCAATATAAAGTAGCCTATTCCCTTCCCGTTTGTCTGTGAGTCTTCAGCCTGTTTCATGGCAAAAGATTTGCTGTTGTTATTCCTACTCTACTGTTCTATAACACTATATATTGTATGGAGATAATGGAAATAAGAGGGTTAGGGAAATAGTTCTGCCAGAAGATCAATGACTCTTTTTATATTGGTGTCCAAATAAGTCCCAATTCACAGGCTGCTGCTAAAGATTGTAGGAGGCAATGAAAGCAAAAGGGAAAACAGCTTCTGCTTTTTTGGAGCTGGGAAAAAATGAGTTACTCCTATCTGGGTTTCAAACAGATCACCAATAAAGAAGAAAATAAAAGAAGACATAGATAAGGATAATCTTTACAAGTGCTCCTTTGCAGAGCTGTGGAAATCATAAATAGTGTTCAAATACTAATATATCGCTCACCATAGTAACTAGATCAGGGGTCTCCAACCTTGGCAACTTTGAGACTTGTGGACTTAACTCCCAGAATGGAATTGAAGTACGCAAGCATTAAAGTTGCCAAGTTGGAGACTACTGGACTAAATTACTTGCACTGGCTGTCTAGGGGTTAATTTTTAATTACCCTCTCTCTGAATATTGACCTTCTCAGGAGTATATGAAACTCAACATGCTAGGGAGAGAATGTTTAGAAAACACCAGAATATTATATTTTTCTTTGGGAATTCATAACTGAGTGATTCTATGAGTGATTTGGTGTTCTGTCCCAACCTTGGGCCAGACCAAGACTCCTTGTCCCTTTAGCTACTGTGCATTCATGGCATTCACACATAGAAAAGTCCAGGCAATAATCCTTCCAAGGGTTATGCACAGTACAGACCTTATCAGTTCCTCAACTAATTGCCAGGCTAGTAGCTTCCAGCCAAAGCTGTAAATTAAACTCTGCCAAGCAGTGTCTGAGACACAAACCACAATGAGCAAATTTTCCAAAAGAAATCCAAACAGTTGTCTCCTGCAACCACCCCTCCTCTTTCCTCCTATTTATTCCTCAGCCAGGGAGAGGGCATTCAGCGTCCCCATGTGCCTTTCTTCCCAGGTTGGCTCCTTGTCCTCAGTTGTTCTCCTCTCCTAGCAGCTCTGTGCATATGCACATCTGGAACAGGCCCCAGCTGTTCCTCTTCCCACTTATCTCATCGTCCCAGTCTGCCACTAACTCTGCTGGCAGCTGGCAGGCCACAACATTTGGTAGCTTTCCAGAAGCACATCTTCTGGATTAGGAAGTGAGTCACACTCTTCCAGATGTGGTTCCAGTCTGTTGTTAAAATGTTTACCAGAAGGTGGAACATTCACAGCTTATCCACAGGCAGGTTGGATTGTGGGTATGAATCATCAAAGGGTTTTGGAGAGCAGAAATGAATGGTTTCCTGCTCACCTCCAGCCCACTATAAATGTAACATCCACCAGTATTTTCTTGCTCCAAATACAAAGTAAAGTGTGTGTTTGGTTTTTTTTTTTGGCTCAGGCTAACTCAAGAATTGTCATCCATTTGCCTGCTGATCTTTACTTTGTTCTAATCAGTTCCCTGCAGTTTGATTTGTAGATGCATAGAGCCAGGATTACCTCTGTCTCATTTTTCCCTGGTATTTTCTCAAAAAGATTAACTGCAACTTTTTTCCCCAGTTCTTTCATAGTGGCTTATTGATCATAACACTTAGTTGACATACAAAATATCCCTGGTTCTGCAGAAACATTATATAATCATTATTTTTCTTTCTTCCGCTGCCTACATCTCCTCTGAGCTGTTCTGTTCTTTTTTTTGTTAATGTCTGCTGATCCTTGATTTCATTGTTTACTAATCATTTGCGATAAAGGCCTTTCATTCCCAAATAACTATGTGGACTATTTGGTAGCTGAGGTAAAATCCTTCTACCTCAATAATTAGGAAAACAATAAAATGGAGCAAAGGGGCAGACTTAAAAAAATGCAGATATAGAGAAAGATATAGAGGAAGGAAAATCATAACTAAGTAATTAAAAAAAACGTGAAATATTTCACCTAGTTTTTAACTGGGCATGTTCAGCATGGTACACAAGTGGTATAACCATTAAGACATTGAAAAAGAGCTGGTGGCAGATTTTGTTTTGAAAAAGGTAGAAATATGCAAGAAGGGGATATTTAAAGCTGGTTACTGTGCCTACATATGTGTGTAGTTAATACATGCAAATGTTATTAAGCTTTGTCTACGCATACAGCTGTATATCCAATAGGAATTGCAGAGAGAAAGAAAAGTGATTGGCAAATGATGTCCTGGAATAGATAATTGGACAAGAACAGCAAGAAAAAAAATGCCCAATGTCAATCCCCATAGTAACCTGCAGTACCCTTTGCAAGCTACTACTGAAATATCTCTGAACTGATTTTTTTTTTAAGCCAGATGAGAGTTAAGCTAACAACAGCACAGGACAGGTACTGCTTAAGGGTATAGTGTGGATATGCACTCAATGGGTGGTTTCCCTTATCAAATTTGCTCTTAACAATCTTGTTTACATAATGACCTGGGAAGCTGATTTAATGATATAACAACTGAACATAATATTTAATGGCCAGATTCATATATCTCTGTGGAGTTTGTTGAAGTGTTATTCGCCACTGAATTGCAGCAATTCAGAATCATCAGGTGGCCCATTATTTCATCCCGTTTTAATGGCAAGCAATTTGGGATGCGCCAAAAATATGAAGACCTTTCCTAATAACCAAACTTCCTCAATAGTGCAAGTTATATATGTGCTTGAAAATATTTGCCTGAGTTTAGCTGGTATAAAGGCTGTACATTTCTAGTGATTAAATAAGGCCAAAAAGGAGGCTTCATGAAAATGGAATATGATGAAATGTATGATCATCACACCAACGTTCTTGCAGCTTTATTCAATCGTGTACAATGTATGTACATTGTATGCAGAAGAAAGATTATTCTGTTATTATTATTATTTATTTATTTATTATTATTTATTTAATTTGTATACCGCCCTTCTCCCTCTCGGGACTCAGGGCGGTGAACAGCCACAATAAAAAGAAGAGACACAAAAATTAAAACAGCAGATTAATAAATATTATATAGTTTGGCCTCTTAATTATAACACCCAATGCTAAAACCCAATTAAAAGACTATGCGAGGCCGGCTGCACAAAATAGATGTGTCTTCAGGTGTGTGTTCTGCCCTGCTGGAGAAACAAAGAGTTAGGATAACATTGAACATAAAACCTGTTCAGGAATTTAATTCATAAGCAAGCACGTAAAATTAGATGGAAATGTCCAGGTGAGATGTGACTAAACAAACAGCATATCTGAGAAAGACTTAGGCACAGCACCAATCTTTCTAAGCTTGGGCTGCCCTAGTTGAGCTAAATTTCAACCTCTCCTTCAATCCATGTCTACTATTTAGCTACTTAGTGATCTCCTATAAAGATGGAGGAGGCTGGATGAATGCAGCTTCCACGGCTCAACATTTTGGTGTGCTTTATGTACATGATACAATAACTCCATGTGCCAAAGGAAAGAAAGGTTTGATTTACACCGCAACATCCTTAAGGTAGACTTTTATGAACTCTGTATCTATCTGCCATATGTTACTCTTGGAATCCTCTAGACCAGGCATGTCCAAAGTCCGGTCCGCGGGCCATTTGCGGCCCAGGGGTCGGTTTAATACGGCCATCCAACAGCCCTCCCTGCTCTGTATAAATGTGGCCCTCCCTTCCTCCCTCTGTCTCTGGGGCTGTGTGGCTGGGAGGGAGGTGGACGGAGGTTACGGACGCCTCCTCCCGCAGAGAAAGAGAGAAAGAGAAAGAGAGAAAGAAAGAGAAAGAGAAAGAAAGAGAAAGAAAGAGAGAAAGAAAGAGACAGAAAGAGAGACAGAAAGAAAGAGAAAAAGAGAGAGAGAGAGAAAGAGAGAGAGAAAAAGGAAAAGAAAGAAAGAGCGAAAGAGAGAGAGAGAGAAAGAAAGAGAGACAGAAAGAAAGAGAAAGAGAGAGAGAGAAAGAAAGAGAGAAAGAGCGAAAGAAATGGAGAGAGAGAGGGGAAGAAAGAGAGAAAGAGAAAAAGAGGTAGGTAAGTTTTTTTTAAATTTATTTTCAATACATTGTGAAAACTCAACTGTCAAATGAAATGAAAAGTATGTCATTTGCAATTAACTTGGCATAAAATAATTTATTTGCATTTAATTGTAATGGTTCAAAGAATGTTCGGAAAAATGTTCGGCTCTCCACCATGTTCACTTCATCCAATCTGGCCCTCTTTGAAAAAAGTTTGGACACCACTGCTCTAGATATTTCTAACAATTTCTGAGAAATTGTCTAGCAGAAACCAGTAGAAAGAAGGCTGTTCTTTCAAGGCTTCAATATTTCAGAAGAACATGTTTTCTTTTTATTGGAGGAAATAGTGTGGGGCTGCTTAGATTATTACCATAGCAAGCAAACTTTGATCTGAAAGTGCTAGTCTAACCCGAATAGTGCGAATTGGTTTGAACTAATTAACAGTAGTTAGGCAGATACAAAAACCAATGAACATCAACATTTATAGTATGCTTCAATTAACTACCTCGGTCTTACAGCTATGTAATTATTTTGCTCTCTCTTTCTCTCTCTCATAGCTAAAGAATCCAAAGTATACCTATTAAAGTTAGATTTATATTCTAGGATAACATCCCATGTGCTGTTAGTTTATTGTTCTGTATACATTATGATGCCCTAATATTCCAGGGAATTCCAGTACTGTATATATTTCAGAGTTAGATAGGTTGAATTTCTTTTGGGATGGATCAGCTGCACAGGATACGTTATTATTTGTTTCATAGCCACAGTGATTTGCAAAAGCTTGTCCCAGAGACTAAGCATATCATACCCAAAGCCCCAAAGCATCATTCAAATAAAAGACACTTAAAGGAGACAAATACCTTCTCTGTAGAATAGACTTCGGGACTAAAAACCACAAAGTACCAATAATTGTCCTTCATAAATATAACAATGCCTTTTTAAATGTCTAATGTGATGGACTCCTGGTATTTACAATTTCTATGAATCAAAGCAAAAATCAACATCAATTACCAATATGATCTACTGTACATTTGTCAATTTCTGTGAGTTTGCAAGCATATAAAAATAATATTGAAATGGGGGGGGGGGGGGGGAGAAAACACACTAACCAATCAAATCAATAGAAATCATAAAACTGAAAGATAATGATGCAATGAGCTAAAATGTTTGACAAATAGACAGACTTTAGCCAACAGGAGAAAGATCACAGTGTTGGTTATAGTAAATTATCCCTGGTAATGGAATTCCATTTATCGGTTATCATCTGTCTTTTCTTGATGTTGATCTTGAAGCAGTTCTAAACATATTCAGAATTGTTGCTGCTGCTTGTCATTATCCTTACAATTCAGTAAATATCCATCCTACCCTTTCACTCCACCAAGATGTAATACAAGCCAGTAAGTATAAACAAAATTCATAATATTAAACTCAAGTAACAATAAGAAACACCCAAAATGACAACGACGTGTAAATCTATTTTTACTGCAGTACAATGACTCAATGGCAGACTAGAATTAAAGAAAAAGAGAGAGATACAGAAAACTTGATATTCTTCAGTCATTCAGTTGCTTCCAGTGTTTTGTGATCTGATGGCTACCATTGGCTTTCATTCTATTGAGGTTTATTTTTAAATATTACTTTAAGAATTGAAATATATTTTATGTTTACTAATTTATTATATTACTGAATTTTCAATATTTCCATAAGTTCCTGTTGTGGATTATGTCCACCTTTTGAGCAGATTCATCAAGCCAAAATTGCATTGATTTCTACAAGCGAGTATTCCCTTAGAGCCGGGTTGGGTAACTATGACCTTTTTTAGGACCTGTAGTCTTCCAACTCCCAGAATTCTTGAGCAAGCATGGCTGGCTGAGGAAGTCTGGGAGTTGAAGTTTACAAATCATAAATGGACCATAGTTCCCCACTTCTACCTTAGAGGCAGAGTGAGAAGGGGAAGTGGGAGCAAAATTTTAGTCCAATCAGCATTTAGCATTTTCTCTGAGATGCGTCTAGGTGGAAAGTTTCTCGTATTTGCCAAAGATAGTGTGCAACTATTCAACTTTTTTCCCCACCCTTTTTCTTCTTTCTTGGAAATTGGAAAGAAAAAAGTAAACAAAGATGTGAAACCATACAATGCCATCTGGACCCTGAAAGCAATTGCTGTAATAAGCCACTTGAACAATAATGGGATGATAGCCCATTTCCCAAGACAAAATGACTCAGCTTCATCATTATCTTTTCCCAATAAACACCTTACTACAGCATATCAGCAATAACTACTTGCAGTTGCTTTTTGTAGATTTCCAAAAAAACAGCACTTTGAGGACCTGTTATTTGCTGTCCAGCTTCTACTCTTTTCCCTAAGCTTCTTTTTTTTTTAAAAAAATCCAGAGTTTATTTTTGGAGATATGCTATCCAGATCAAATCCAGGGTCATCTTGTTACTTCTTTTTGCTTATACTTGTGTTTCATATATTAATTAGACATGGGGTAAAAAGCAGAAAAAGAGTATTGTAAGAGGCCTTTTCATGGCCTCTTAAAGGCCTCTTAATGTTAGGAGAGGTAAAGTCAGTGGTGGGATTCAGCCGGTTCGCACCACTTCGGTAGAACCAGTTATTAATTTTCTGAGCAGTTTGGTGAACTGGTTGTTGGAAGAAATCATTAGGGCAGAGAACCGGCTTTTAAATTATTAAATCCCACCACTGGGTAATGTGTTAGATAATCCCAGTGGGAAAAGGCTGTGAGATTATGAAAGATTAAGCATGGTTAGGTCTAATTTAACTTCCTCAGATGAGTTGACTGAGTCAATCAGCCCTTCGTTAGAAAATCCATGATACAGTAAAATGTCTTATTGATTCATTGATGTTTATTTATTTAGCATATGGCACATATTACCAAGGATCACTGATGTGGCTGGCTGCCTCTGTGAAAGGAATATTTGGGGGCAGTGTTATTTTACCTGCGGGACACCTGAATGCCAATAGGCAATCAAGGGAGGCTCCTTTCCTGTCCCTACATGGTTTATTCTCTCACAGGAATCAAGCCGCTGAGCTGCCGACTTCAGCAAAGCGCTGGCTCAGCATCTTACCACATGAGCAGTAGTGCGATTTAGCCAGTTCGCACCATTTCAGGAGAACTGGTTGTTACCTTTCTGACCAGTTTGGTGAACTGGTTTTGGGAATAAATCATTAGGGCAGAGAACCAGTTGTTAAATTATTTGAATCCCACCACTGCACATGAGTCACTGCAGCCCTTTGAAGTATGTCACAAGAAAAAGCTAATAAAAAGTCTGGAGGTTTTCCATGTTTTTCCAGTCTGCCTCTGTCTCTAAAGCAATTTTTCATTTTTTTTCCTGTAGATGCATTACATATACTAGTACTAAAGTGCACCTTTCTTCCAAAAGAGTTCAACCTTTCTCGGTGCACATAAAATTTACTCTACTGCAGAAAATCTAAAATGTGCAGGGCTATTTCATACACTTTTCAGTTTTTGGTTTACTAGAGCAAGAATCTGAGGTTGGGCCTGCTTTGTTACATGGTTAGAAGAATCACTGTGAAATTCCTCATAATTCTCTGAAAGGTCAAAGCTAGCAATTGATACTAAATATAATAAAATATACCATATTTTTCGAAGTACTGTATAAGATGCACCTTTTTTCCTCAAAAAAGAGGGTGAAAATCTGGGTGTGTCTTAAACACTGAATACAGAATTTTTGGCTTTCTGAAACCCCGCCCCCTTTGCAAAAATGGCCATGCATAGTCTTTAGGGGGCTTCCAGGGTGTTCCTGGAGACTGGGGAGGGCAAAAATGAGTGAAAAATGAGCTGATTTTTGCTCGTTTTTGCCCCTCTTCGCCCCCAGGATCACTCTGTAAGCCTCCTAAAGGCTATGCATTTTTGGGGAGGTCTGTAGAGTGTAAAAACTTTTTTAAAAAATTTGCCTCTTCAACATCTTGGTGCATCTTATACTTCACTGCATCTTATACTCAAAAAAAAATACGGTGGCCCAACTCATAGTTTCATTTTTTTTTTTAAATGAACAACCATTGGGAAAGTATTCTTGGCAATATCATTGGTATTCATTCTGCAGGCTGCCTTACTTACTACTCTTTTCCAAGGTTTACTTCCTTAGAGATTATAATTCTCTTCTGTAGGGTGTGGTTGTATTTCACCCAGAGTTCTATAGGTACGTATCTATGCATCTCACAAAAGCATTATAACAATTTTTGCTTTAAATACTGCAATACCTATTTACAAAAATGGGAATCCAATAATCATTTGCAGCTTGTTTTTCCCAGCAAATTTTGGAAGATCTCCTGGGATAACCCAACAACACTGTATCTGATTAAATATCCAGTACTCATATCTGGAAATTCACATCATTCTCCTAATGATATAACTTGGTACAGAATAGGTAGCGCACACAATTATCTTTCTCTTTTTTAAATTTAGTAAATGAATGTATGTGTCCAAATAACTCACACATTTGGTGACTCTTTCCTCAACCACCCTCCCATCCATTTTAAAAATCAACAACTCCTAACCATTCTTTGCAATGAAAAGTTTCTGGAAAGGTGAAAACTTGCACCTAGTTTGTTAACCTTAAGCTGGACAAATAATGGTGTTGCCTATATTAATTTTAGATTGCTTTCCTCCCCACCTTCAGTCAATATGACCCCAATTTGCTTTTTCCTGCTTTAATTTTGTTACTCAAAATTCAACATCAAGAAGGATGACAGAAAAAGAAATATTGGAATAAATTTATATTAGCCAGATAAAAATGCTGATAGAAATTAGCATTAGATAGAAATGCCATTCAGGATCTGGACAAAAGTACAGCATCAGACAGAGTGTAGAAGAGAATCCCTATTTTACTTGTCTAATTAATTGATGGTATTTAATCCATATAAGATTAAACAAGATTTCTCAGATGAATGCTTTCAAATGATGACCATGCATATTGATGTCATCATTAACTAGAACAACTTTATATCCAAGAAAATTGATTTCCTAATTATAAGTGTAAATTGTCTTAAAAATGAGTTTATATAATGAGTATATTTTTTACACAAAATCTTTTTGCCACAGGGGGAAAATGGCATCATTTATTTAGAAGCAAGTCCTATCAAGCCAAATAGGAACTATATTTTAATATGGTGGCCAAGGCTAAATTAGATTTTATAGGACAGTGTTGGTGAATCTTTTCAGCCCTGAGTGCCAAAACGGAAGCACTCGTGGGGAGGGGGGCAGGGGCGGGGAGAACTGGAAACCAGAAGAGCAACTGACCAATGTGCATGCACAGGAGTGCTGGAAACCAGAAGAGCAGTTCCCCAGCACACACACCACCTTGTCTTCCGCTTCCTGGCACTCCCACACACATGAAGGCCAGCTGGCATGTGTGTGCCAGAACCTGGAAGAGCAATGGGTAATGACTGGCATGCCTGGAGAAATGCCCAGAGAGATGGCTCTGCATGCCGCTTCTGGCACACGCTTCCGACACACGTTCCATCACAGTTATAAGATTAGAGCAAAATATCTTTGAAACAAGAAAATTTTAGTTTGCTTTGAGCATAATCGTGATTTCTTGTCCTTATATCAGGAATAGCCTAAAATTCCTCAGTGTTGCTCCTGGATAATTTTAAATTCTGAATTTAATCATTTTAAATCTTCTCATTACTTAGTGCAGAATATTAGTCTACTGCATTTGATAATTCTCTTATTTTGCCAAAGGTCTGAAGGAGGGGGTAGGGCATGTCAAATTTGTCAACTTTCCAAACATTTGAGGTACTCAAAAGTTGTGACACTCCTTGGGGATTGTATAGATATTTTGGTTACTTTTAATATAATTTTGATGTGCTGGGTAAGTAACTGCATAAATATAACTTTTTAACATATTGTTTGTTTCCTTTGGTACAAGACAGAGAGGTATGGACAGTGATGATCCATAGAATGTATGAAGGTCACACATGACAACGAATAGCTTGCAACAATGCCTAGTTACATAAATAATATGTAAATAAACATGTAGCAGTAGAAAATATTTCAGAAGCATGGGTCCAAATGTTACCATAAAGAATAAGCATTCTTAGGAGTTTCGATTAAGGGCTTGCAGGAATTGATGCATAGAGCATTTTTGTCATGTCCCATGGTTCCAGTAGAATAAGATACCCTGTGAGGACATATGGAATGTCCACTGTCATATTCCCTGTCTCCTTCCTCAAGGCAAGGTTTGAAAAAAAAAAAGAGTGTTCCATGTGCCATATCATCATTCAGGTTTGGAAAACCCAACCAACTCTGAAAACTTTCAGTGTTGAGGATATTTGTTAATCCCTAATAGATGTGATTCCATCTCTCTAAAAATTTTACAAAAGTATTTGAGTTCTGGATACACAGAAGTGATTAATTTAGATTTCTGCCCATTACCCCAGCTTGTCAAGGTTGTCTACTGGCTTTGGTAGATAAAGTCTAAGTAAATTGGTATCTTAAAGGGGCGAATATTTTTGGAGAGGAGACAGTTATCATAAAGGAAATGTTGTAGAGGAGAGGATTTAAGTGTTGCCCCTCTATCCAGGCTCAGTGCAAATCTGATTTATAGACACTGTTCCTGCCAAGTTATAGATGAAAAATCATGTCTATTCTGTCTGCATCTCCCTGGGTATAACAGAAATTTTCCGCTCAAAGCTAATCTCTGTTTTGAACTCTGCAGACAACCTTTAGCAAGCTTGATCTTAACCCTGATCATTTGTTGAATCAATACTCTGGGTGTTCCTTAGAATTTTACAGCTTTAAGGCTGCATTCTGTGTTCTCTGAAAAGTAAATATATAGAAAAGTGAACATTTAAAATTCTTACAAAACTCCTTTCTCCTATTTCTATCAACTGCTTGCTGGTTTATACTAATGCGAACAATAGAGAGACTTCAGAAATGATGGAGGAATATGTGAAGCCAATTGACACAAGACAATAATTACCTATTTTAATTGGTGGTATTGGTATAATACCAACTGACAATGGATATTTGCTAAGCAACAGCCCAAAGCCAAACCCAATATCATAATAGTCATTACAGAAGTTCCAAAGAGATTACTGAGTGATTATCTTGACTAAAGCATTCATTTATTGAGCAGATATGACTAACAAAAGTATTACTCTTGCTTTATTAGGATAATTAAGAGGTGGGGGTTTGTCTTCCAGGGCACCAATCATCAATGATGAAGAAAAAGTCAGGATAGAGGAAATTTGGCATAAAGGCACAGACAGTTCTGCCTACAAGAGGGAATTCATGTAATTTTTTCCCCCAGGAAACATAAATATGAAACTGCTTGTGATCACTGACTGATTAATGCCTAATCCAGGGGTAAAATGCTACCATTTTCGACCTGTTCACCTAAACTGGTAGTAAAAAAAAATGCTGCCAGTTCAAGCAAACTGGTATTTCTGACAATCAGATGGGCGACGATCAGCTGTGACATACAATTTAAATTCGCTAGAATTATCGGATTTCCTGCTTTCTAGCTAATCTAAATCATGTGACACAGTGGATTCTCCACCTCACTCTACTTACCTTTGCAGACTTGGAAGGATTCAAAATGTTCTTTTTTTAGTGCTGCACGGGCACTCCTCAGGCATTCAAAGCACATGCTTGGTAGCAGATTTACCGAACCAGTAGCAGACTTTGGAGGACTACCCTGCTGGACTAATCCCTATGCTCAGAAAGAATTACCATGATTCAAAGCAATCCAGAACCAGATATAATCTTTACTATTGTATTAATGTATACATGCAATGAGTCAGACAGCAAATATTGGTTCCTCAAAATAGAAACCTCTGGGTATATATCAGTAGACAGTCTGTCTGTACCATCTGCCTCAAATTGGTATCCTCCAGTATTTTCGAATCACAACCCCAGAATCCCTGCCATGTCTAGAAGACACTGGATAAGGCCTAAACTACAAAGCATTGATTTCGACGCTTGGAACATATGCATAATGTATACATATCCCATTGAAATGAATTCAGTGTAGAGAAGCTGTTCCTACATTCACACATTCAAAATTGAATTCTTTATGGAAAGATCGTTTCCTTTATAAGCAGCTAATTCTCTCCCCTTCTGCTCCAACATTTCAATATAGGCAAAGCAGTGGTGGGTTTCTGCAGGCTCGCACCTACTCGCGAGAGCCGGTTGGTGAAATTTCGAGAACCGGTGAGAGGGGGTTCCACTGGCGTACCTGGAAGTAAATCTGGCCCGCTGCTGCCAGTGATCCAACAGGAAGGAAAGGAAAGGAAAGGAAAGGGAAGGGAAGGGAAGGGAAGGAAGAAAGAAAGAAAGAAAGAAAGAAAGAAAGAAAGAAAGAAAGAAAGAAAGAAAGAAAGAAAGAAAGAAAGAAAGAAAGAAAGAAAGAAAGAAAGAAAGAAAGAATTTATCATCACAATTGAGTCCAACATTTTGGTTGCTAAGCAAGAGCATTGTTAAATGAGTTTCACCACATTTTAAAAGGTAGCCACTCCCACCCTGTCACATGACTGCCAAGCCACGCCCACAAAATAGGCCACACCTACAGAGTAGGTTCTAAAAAATTTGAAACCCACCACTGAGGCAAAGATACGTTCTTGTCTTGCACCCAAGTAAGAGATATTCAGCAGAGATAAGAAACTGAAATGAAATTCAGGTTAGAATGGTGTCAGAAATTATCCTGTTCAACATGCAGATGTGAAGGAAGGAAAGTAGGAGAAAAGGATGACCAGCAACAAAGAAGATATACTCAATTACAATGGCAATGAATGAATCATTGAAAAATCTGAAAAGCAGGAAAGGGACAGGTTGTCATTGAGAAAATCTATCTATTGGTCACAAAGAGTTGATAATGATTTAATGTCACATAATCAATCAAACATATAATAAAACAGCAATCAATAGCATCTGTAACAAATTGCAGTGGTATCAAAATAATGACACTTATGTGATAACTTTAAAGGTAACGGTTCCCCCCACGCATGCATGCTAGTCATTTCCAGCTTTAGGGGCCGGTGCTCATCTCCGTTTCAAAGCTGAAGAGCCAGCACTGTCCAAAGATGTCTCTGTGGTCATGTGGCTGGCATGACTAAACATTGAATGCGCACAGAACACTGTTATCTTCCCATCAATGTGGTTGTCCCTATTTTTCTACTTGCATTTTTTTTACATTCTTTTGAACTGCTAGGTTGGCAGAAGCTAGGACAAGTAATAGGAGCTCATTCTGTTATGCAGCACTAGGGATTCAAACTGCTGAACTGCCGACCTTCTGATCAACAAGCTCAGTGTCTAAGCCACTGAGCCACCACTTCCCTGTGACATGCCACAATTATGCATTTGCAACACATCTGATGCAAACAAGTAAGTCATTTGTGTGATGATGTCGCTTCTGTATTCTCTATTTGCTGACACCCCTGATATTTGTGATAGTAGTGTTTTAAATGGTAGCCTTCCTTATGTGGTCCCATTAACAGAAAATGATGACATTCTGGTTACGTCTTCTCTGCCCATTATTGTTCATGGATTCAATTTAATTTAATTTAATTTATTTAGATTTATAGAAGCGCCCTTCTCCATTGAAATGGACCCAGGGCGGTGCACAGGAAATTAAAATCAATAAATAACAAAAAATACAAAAAAGTTAAGAATAAATTAAACTAAAAACGTGTGCTAAAAATCCCAATTAAAATTCTAAAATGCATTTACTCATTGGCTAAGCTAGACCGGCTTGATGGAACAAATAAGTCTTAAGTGAGCGGCGAAAGAGGGGAAGGTCTGAGATGGTCCAAAGTTCGGGGGGTAGGTCGTTCCAGAGGGATGGCCCAGCCACTGAGAAGGCCCTCCCCCTGGGCACCGCTAGCCATCATTGGCCGGCGGATGGTACCCTGAGGAAGCCCTCCCTATGGGAGCGGATCGGACGGAGGGAGGTATGCAGCAGGAGACGGTCCCGCAAATAACTAGGCCCCGTGCCAATGAGCGATTTAAAGATGGTGACAAGCACCTTGAAGCGCACCCGGAAGGCCACCGGCAGCCAGTGCAGCTCGCGCAGGAGAGGAGCTTCGTGGGAGCTTCGAGATACTCCCAGAATCCCCCGCGCGGCCGCATTCTGTACTAGCTGGAGCCTCCGGATGCACCTCAAGGGGAGCCCCATGTAGAGAGCGTTACAGTAGTCTAGGCGGATTCAAAGGCTGAACCTCTAAAGTAGAGGCCTGCTGAAAAAATCCACAAAGATCCTTGTGTCACCTTAATGTTCTTGAAGATCTGCCTGAAAGTAGCAGAAAGCAGTGACCAGATATGACTTAGAATTCTGTTAAGAGTTCTCTGTTTTAAGGGTTTTCAGCCTAAACTCAAAACTTTCAGACACCTCAACATAAGTTCTAAAGAGGAGAAAAAGTACATCACCATTTATTATGAACAGCAGACTGAGTAAGTACACAACTCACTTAGATAGTCTTCCATTCTTGTGATCATCTTACATTTTATACTGGGCAACATATTTCATGCCCAGCCTTGTTTTAAAAAAATAGATCAAAGTTAGCATGATGTGTAAATGCAGCTTCTTGGATTTGCTGAAAATGTTATGTGAAAATAACTATTAAACCCCCAAATGATAAAACCATTAAAATTGCACTAGCATCGATGCATCAATAGAAAACACTTGAAGCCCATTGACAGAATGATAAAATTCTACCCTTCTAGAACTTCGCCCAACCACCCATTTGATTGGATGAGGCCATCTGTTTGCAATTCTTCACTCGGGATTTCAATCTGGCGTGTCTGCAAGGTGAGACAATTTTCTTGCTTTTCCTTAGGTCGATCATTCCCTTTAACAACTTTTGAGAAAAATGAAACCATTTTTCTGCAATGCACCAAATACATTACTTTATTCAAACCTAAAAAAGTAGAAGTAATGTATTTGTCTTTGTATTTGTTTATGATGCTGTAACTGTGCGGTTAATGAGGTAATGGATTGACATTTACCTGTGTTAGTCTAAAAAGTAAAAAAAAAAAACCTTCAATATTTATGATCCATAGAGAGGCTGGCGTATACTTCTTTGCTGCCTGAAGCTGCCTTAGAATGTAAGCAGAATACATTTCAAGGGCTACTGCAATTTTGTCTGTCTCAAATGAGGTTCTTCCCTCAACTTTGAGGTGGGGAAAACATTAAGGTCATGGGATAATCTTTAGAGGCACATTCCATACCTCTGATGAACTCACAACCTTGATCCATTTCATACAGTTGTTAGCTGGCAATCTTGTGTGGGTGGACTTTCAGTGCAGATAAAAAATAATGGGCTATTACTTTATATTCATAGATATATGCTCAGCGGCTAAGACGCTGACCTTGTCGATCAGAACGGTCGGCAGTTCAGCGATTCGAATCCCTAGCACCACCGAACAGAGTGAGCTCCCGTTACTTGTCCCATCTTCTGCCAACCTAGCAGTTTGAAAGCATGTTAAAATGCAAGTAGAAAAATAGGAACCACCTTTGGTGGGAAGGTAACAGCATTCCATGCGCCTTCGGCATTTAGTCATGCCAACCACATGACCATGGAGATGTCTTTGGACAGCACTGGCTCTTTGGCTTTGAAACGGAGATGAGCACCACCCCCTAGAGTTGGGAATGACTAGCACATACATGCAAGTGGAACCTTTGCCTTTACCTTATAGCCATACATACATGAAAACATATCCCAAAAGGTTCACTGCTAAACAAAATAGGGCATGCATTCAGACCTGCTAAATCGTTTACCTGCAGGGCTCATAGGAACTGTCTTTGTGTGCGCGTGCGTTCATGTGTGTTTGTGTGAAACAAAATACTACATATTACTAAAACATGTCTTTGTTCAGAGGGAGGTGTTTTCCTCTTACAAATGTTTCTGGTGAGGCAGTTATTATCCAGGAGTATCTTAAGGTTTTCAGGGACACTGTTCCACAGGTTGCCATATGTTTCTGTTATAATAGCTTCCCAGCTACATAGAGAAGAGTAACAAGGATGGTTAGTGGACTGTAAGCTAAAACATATAAAGAACAGTTGCAGGAATTGGGCATGTCTAGTCTAATGAAAAGAAGGGCTGGGATGACATGATAATAGTGTCCCAATATCAAAGAGAGAACCAACCTAGAGTTAAAGAGAAATTTTCTGACAGTTAGAACAATTAATCAGCGGAAAGACCTGTCTCCAGAAGTTGTGGGTACTCCAGTACTGGAGGTTTTAAAAAAGAGATTGGGCAATATTTTGTTTGAAATGGTATAGGTTTCCTGCTTGATCTGGTGGTTGGACTAAAAGTCCTCCAAGGTCCCTTCCAACCTCCCAGCCTCATCATCTCCCTGATTGAGTATCTCAGCTCTGCCTCAGAGTTGGCATTGGAATTCCCCGGGCTTGTGATCCATTATGCTCTTATTAGAGCTGAATGGTGTGAAATTATTCCTTTCTGATTAGAACGCTAATCTGTTCTGATATTCAAAACTGCTTGTTTGCTGCCTTGTATACCCACCAGAGACTTTGTGACGCCATTATTTAAAGACATTTTGAAGTGCAGAGGTTGGATGCGAGCTACAGCTTCAGGGCGGGATTAGAGTTTCATAAAAATCAGAGCTGGAGAGACTTTCCATGGTTGGGAGGGCTAGGTTGAAGGTTAGCAAGGAAAAAAAACTGCTAGGAATGATACCAAGCAAAGCAGGAATGTGTCATAATGTTGGTGGGCTCCAGATCCTTTTTATTTTCCTGGAGTTTTGAGGAAGAATGTAGAGCTTTCATTTTTCATATAATAATGGTAAACTTATTTCGGGGTTTAATTGACAGCATTTATGTTTCTTGTCTCAAAATGGTGGGTAGCTATACATTTGGATTTTGATCATTGTGGATCGAGGATAAGCAGAAGATGCATGGGTGCACAGGCAGGTGTTTCAGGATTTGGCACCTCACTCTTTTTCAAGATCTTTGTTGGGGGAAAATAATAGCCTCCCTCATTTCACTTTCCCATGTCTTATTAACCTCCCCCTACAGCTGCCATCTGCATTTATTAAAATGTTTCCCATAATTAAGAGACATATTTAGCAAGCAGTTTGGTGCAAATAGTAATAGCAATGTTTTCTGCTTATTTCAGCACTGCAGTTTAATCTCCCGGATTTGGGTTGCAAGGTTCACATGATTTAATCATTTCTAGTTTATCTATAATAGATCTAACCTGTAGCATATGGTGCAATGATTTGTCTCTCGTTTACCATGCGACATAGCCTCCAAAACCAATGAGCCTTTCACCATCATGTAGAGACTTAGATCTCAGCTCTCAAGGACGAAGCCACACTCAAAAAGAAAGAAAGCAACACATTTATTGCATTTGGATGAACAAAGCATCCTAACTTTTAATATCTCATTTTTCCTGGAAACAGTTTTTTCCCCCAAAAGCATTTTAACTTGAAAGTAGCTGACTATTGTATGAAAATGTTGACTTGTTGGTTAAAGGGTTCTTATGTGCCTCTGTTAATCCTCAATGCTTTATGCTGTATTTTAGAAGAAAATGGACAAAACTATTCATCTTAAATAGGTTTGGTTCTACTATTTCTTCGTTCAACAATAAAAAAAATAGGCTAAGTTTTCAGAAAAGTACTTTTCTAGATGGAAATACACATCTGAGCTATAGAAGTGGCATGCAAACAATTTCCGTGAACAACACCCTACAGATCATAATTTATACAGTTCTTTATATGAAAATACTTTAATATGAAAATACTCATTCGATTTTAAGAACCATCCTATCTGAAGAAAACATTTTTTAAAAAATAATACAATATATTTATTGTTTTGCCAACAGTTTTTCAGGTGTACTCTAAAGAACTAAATTTTCCCAGAAGTTAACTTATGATAATGATGTGACTATGCCACGCTGTTTTCTTGGTAATAATGTCAACATAATTTGCCACTGCTTTCTTCCATGATACTTGCTTTTACCTGCTTATTAAAATTGTTCAAATGGTTTCGTAACCAGGAGGTAAGCAAGTTATAGTCGGCTTATTATTTTCAAGGTCAGGTTATCTCTGTGTATTTCCCATTGGTTTCCTTTCTTCAAACTTCCCTTTATAAATAATCAAAATTGGATCACTTTTGCAAACCAACTATATAAACTAGGGGTCTCCAACCTTGGCAAGTTTAAGCCTGGAGGACTTCAATCCTTGGCTGGGGAATTCTGGGAGTTGAAAGGTTAAACTTGCCAAGATTGGAGACCCCTGATATAAACAACAGGCTCAGCGACCATTTTAATGGAGATGATTAGTTTAGCTGCTGGAGACAATATTGTTGTATTTTATTTTATTAGAATTTGGCATCCACAGAATCAGCACATCTTCTCAAGTTTGATAATAAGGCAGAGGTAAAGCAAATCCTTTACTTTCCCTTTATCTAGCCTTGATTTGATTTCATGAATATTTGCTCAAATTACTCCTCTAAAGTACATTTTCAAAATACTCAGTGATCATTTAAAATAGATTGAAATAATTTCCAGTCACAGAGAGGCCTGATAAGGATCAGAGAACTGCCTTGTATGCATTGAGATTGTTATTATTTTCTCATGCTGTAGTTCCATTTGAAGTTGTTGGTTTTGCAGTTTCATCCTGGACCAACTGAGTAGCAGTGGAGAGGCAAACATTTTCAACAGGTTCATGGAAGGAAATAATCAATTTACCCCTTTCCTAGAGAACCATGGGGCGATTCTTGATCGAGCTCTCTATGGCTGCCAGTTTAAAAAATATATAAACAATACAGTGTCTGAAATGAAAGCCTGCACTTCAAGTAGTTTGTTGTTTGTCCATAAGGCCAGAGAACTAATGATGCACACTAATTCAACCTTCCTCAACCCAACTGTTCCAGTCATGCTGTGACCACAGTTCCCAGAATTCTCGCCAAACATTGGTCATGCTGGTTGAGGAACTGAAGGCTCGCATTCCCAAAATCAATCATTTAATCAATACCAGGGCAGGAAAGGCAGCTTGTTACAATCTTGTTGCTTGTTAAGCAATACAAGCCCGGTAAGAGATCTCACAACCTGAGCTCAGAATAGAGCTGATTGATTCCGTCCATGCGTACCATTCTATATGCATCCAGTACCACTACTTGTTCTCAAGTTGGCCAACTGAATGACATCATTCTAAGAGATCCTCAAAGCAAAGCCAGGCTCCAGCAACTTCATTTGTAGACAGATGTCACACAGCCACTTCATCAAGTGTCCTTCTCATTCATGCAGAAGAAGCAGTCAACAAGCTATTCCAGAGAGCTCTTCACTTCAGATGAAAACTGCGCCACCAGCAAGTCAGGTGACCAGAAAGTATGGTCTCAGTATACCAGAGGTGGTATTCAGCCAGTTCTGACAGGTTCTGGAGAACCGGTAGTGGAAATTTTGAGTAATAATAATAATAATATATTTAATTTCTAGACCGCTCCATCTCCCCAAGGGGACTCGGAGCGGTGCACAGGGAAATTAAAACAATAAATATACATAGATATACAAAACAGTTAAAAAACACATTAAACAATAAGACCCTGCGCTAAAATTCCCCAAAACCAATCACTAAAACCCTAAACCCTATAATACTATGGTAAGAGGCTACCCTAGGCCGGCCAGGCAGAAAAAGTGCGTTTTCAATTTCAGACAGAAGGAACGGAGGTCCGTGGTAGTTCTAATATCGGGGGGGAGGTCGTTCCAGAGGGCAGGGCCCGCCACAGAGAGAGCCCTTCCCCTGGGCGTCGCCCGCTGACAAAGTCTAGTGGACGGCACCCGGAGTAGTTCAGAGAACTGGCAAATAGGCTGGCCCTGCCTCTCTGCCTCCCAGCTGATCTTCTTTTGTTGCCCTGAACAGGAGAACAGAGCTGGAAAGCAGGTTAGGGAGGTAGGGAGGAATGGGGATTTTGCAATAACCTTCCCCCAGGAGTGGGGAAAGAATGGGGATTTTGCAGTATCTTTCCCCTGCCATGCCCATCAAGCCACGCCTACAAAGTCACACCCACCGAACCAGTAGTAAAAAAAATTGAATCCCTCCACTGCAGTGTACCACCTGAAGTTGTTTTTGCACTAACTACTAGAATGTTTGCTTTCTGCTAATAAATTGTTGACAAAGCACAAACTATGCATTCTTATGTATCTAGGACATGGCAATGATAAAAGACGGAGCATAGCAGCATCTTTATGTACTCTCTGCTACCTGCAGTCTCTCTTTCTCTCTTTGAGAAGATTGATATGGAGCTATAGTGAATTAAGAGATTAGCATCTGTCTTTTAACTCTTATCTAAATTCATGAGGTGAAGTTTTATTGGTATCTAATGCAATGATTTTAAAAAGGAATGTTACCATTTCAGTACAAAGTGCTAAAAAAAAATGTTCTAGGATTTAAGCCAGTTGAAATTGATTTGCTTAGTATAATGCACTAATAAATAAGGTTAAAATCTATCATTTTACCCATCATGGTGGAACATCACATTTCCCAGGATATTAGCTTATAGAAGATGAATTTTATAATTTGATGATTGCTGAATTAGAATTAGACACTTTTAATTCTACAGTATTATTTATAGCGATTATTTCGTGCACCGAGAGAACCTTTCATTCCTTGGGGAATCTTTTCAGCTTATTATTTTATTACTTTATTTTCATTTTGGATAATTTTATCTTGTCAACTCAAATGAGTATTTAAAACAAACAAAATAAAATTTAAATTATAATTAATTACATGTGGTGTAAAATGATGGCTATGGTATAGGCTTAAAGCTAAAAACTCTGAAAACTGGAGGCTCTAAACAACTTGGATTATTAAAATATTCATCTTATGCCCAAAGCCATCATGTTTAGTATCTGAGAACAATATTCAGATGTTGCACTGCCACTACCTTAAAGTCTGTTATCTGGACCTCCGCAGACTGACTCCCTCCAAACTCCTATTTTTCCAAAGTAGCAATGACTGCAGTAGCCATTATGAGGGTATCTGACTCTGATGCCTTCTGGTCAGATTCATTTATCTTCCAAGGAAGCAAGGAAAGACTTAAACCTTTACTAACCTCTATGCCAGGGACCGCCAACCTTGGCAACTTTAAGACTTGTGGACTTCAACTCCCAGAATTGAACTCTGGGAGTTGAAGACCACAAGTCTTAAAGTTGCCAAGGTTGGAAACCGCTGCTCTACGCTATGTGATCAGAAGGCATTACAAACCTGGCTTTTCTAGGAAGTCTATAAGGCAGGAAAATTTGTGAATGGATTGGCATGGAAGATTAGTTACCTTTTTCTTATATTCCTCAATGCACAGCTATTATTTCCTATTTCTATGCTGCCCTGAATTACTGCTGTGAGATGGGCAGCTTTATAAATTGATTTAACGAATATATATTGCACCTGTTTCTGTATTGTTCATTATTATGCTTTTGACCCAATGCATGCCACCTTGAGTCAATTTGATTAGGGAATCTTGTTAAATGAATTCAATAATAGCAGTTGTATTTTAAAAATTAATAGACTTTTTGTGAACTTAGTTTGTATTGATTATACTTCCAAAAAAGGCATTCCATTACTTTTGTGTCTCCCCAAGGTATCTCTGTATTGTTTTAACCCATCATAATGAGGCATTCAGAAAAGGATGTGCTGGTCACCATAAACAACTCATTATTTATAAAATGGAGAGAGAGGGGGGAGGGAGGTAGGGAGAGAGAGATCATTCAAAAGTAAAGACATGAATTTAGAATTAAACATTTGTCTTAAAAACTTGAAATTAACCAGAATAGAATAGAATAGAATAGAATAGAATAGACAAAGCAGAGCAGAATATAATAGAATTCTTTATTGGCCAGGTGTGATTGGATGCACAAGGAATTTGTCTTTGATGCATATGCTCTCAGTGTACATAAATAGACAAGATACATTCGTCAAGAATCATAAGGTACAACACTTAGTCATAGGGTACAAATAAGCAATCTGGAAACAATCAATATCAATATAAATCATAAGGATACAAGCAACAATGTCCTGCAAGTCATAAGTGGGAGGAGATGGGTGATAGGAACGAAGAGAAGATTAATGGTAATAGTAATGCAGAATTAGTGAATAGATTAACAGTGGTGAGAGAATTATTTGTTTAGCAGAGTGATGGCATTTGGGAAAAAACTGTTCTTGTGTGTCTAGTTGTCTTGGTGTACAGTGCTCTATAGCAGGGGTCCCCAACCCCCGGGCCGCGGACCGGTGCCGGTCCGTGGCTTGATAGGAACCGGGCCGCAGTGAGCAGCACAACTCTTAGAGGAGGAGGAGGGAGGAGGGGGCAGCGCCCTGGGCAGAGCGCATGCCGGGGGCAGGAGAGCGCAGGCGCAGCCGCTCGCACCATTGGGGGCCTGAGATGGGCGAGTGAGCCGACTCACCTAACCTGCGCACGCATGCGCTGCCTGTTCCCTCTCCCCCCGCTCCCCCTCTACGTCAGCCGAGCCATGGCCACCGGTCCGCGGAATTTTTTTAACTTGAAACCGGTCCCTGGTGCCAAAAAGGTTGGGGACCCCTGCTCTATAGCATTGTTTTGAGGGTGGGAGTTGAAACAATTTATGTCCAAGATGCGAGGGGTCTGTAAATATTTTCATGGCCCTCTTTTTGACTCGTGCAGTATACTTGTCTTCAATGGAAGGCAGGTTGGCAGCAATTGGTTTTTCTGCAGTTCTGATTATCCTCTGAAGTATGTGTCTGTCTTGTTGGGGTTGCAGAACCAAACCAGACAATTATAGAGGTGCAGATGACAGACTCAATAATTCCTCTGTAGAACTGTGTCAGCAGCTCCTTGGACAGTTTGAGCTCCCTCAGTTGGAACACAAAGAACATTCTTTGTAGTGCTTTTTGGATGACGTTTTTGATGTTAGGTGTCCATTTTAGTTCTTGAGATATGATAGAACCTAGACATTTGAATGCTTGCCTATCCAATTTTGCACTTCCTTACTTTCTGTCTAATTCCTGATCTTCTTATTCTATTAATTGAGGGACACTTGTTTACTTTGAGCTACCTTCTTTCATTGAAGGTAGCTCAATGAAAGAACACAACTATCGACACAACTCTTCTATTCAAGAGTTGTGTCGATATAATATTTATCTCCCTTCCCATTTAAGGAATGATAAAGGTGAATGTTTACTAACTAATTATGAAAAATGGCCTTTTATTATTTACAGAGCTTTACTAGGAAAGCGGTTTTTTCTTTTGTTTATAGCAAAACCTGAAAACAAAGAAAAGAAATGCAGTATAAAAACCGAAACACTCTCATCTGCAGCTTGCTCAAAGATGTCTCTGTTTTCTAATGGCAGGTGAGTAATTACAGTGCTTTAGCGCCTTCTTGTGTTGCGCTCTAGAAATGCAGAGCAAAAAAGAATTCACTACCTGTACTTCCTGCTTTTGGACAAGATGAAACGACAGCATGCTTCAAGGTCTTTGTTATTCTTATTAATGCTGAAGTTCACAGAAGAGTTTTATTTTGTTTTCTCTGATATCGGAAATATAGAAGCACTTTGAAATAATGTTGCCTGATCTTTTTGTACATTGACAATGTACCTGCTTATATTTTCCAATGCTGAATGGCAAAACTTCCCAGGATTTTAGATAAACATGTATCATCACCCTTGTCAGACCTGATCACATCGGGAGTGGGTGATTCAATTTTAGCCATATAAATCACTGCAAAGCCCTATTGTTGAACTGAGAAAGAAAATAATAAAATCTCCACCTGCCAGAAGCAGTCAAGGCATCTCAGTATTCACAAATAGACAACAGTTCTGCTATACAAAGGAGATAGAGAAAAGATAAAAATGCTTCATGGAGAAATGTTTAGAGAAAGGCTCACATTGTTTATAATGTATGGATTTTGTTCTCATATAGACACATATGAGAACAAAGCCATAGAAACATTACAATACATCTTCAAAATATATAAAACTAGCTGGATATCTGTGCTTCACGACGAAACTAGGTGATTGGGCTTGATACTTAAAGCTTGAAACTAATATAGAATGTGTAACTCCTTAGAGTCAGAATGTGCTAATATAAGGCAACTGGCAGTTGGAACAGAGTTCTTTTTAGGTGGGAAGAGGGAGGAGAGTGTCTAACTCCTTAGCATTAGAGCATGTTAATATAATACTGTATAAGAAATACTAATGATTGGATGGTCATTTCATAAGAAACCAAGAGAAACATATGTGCCAAATTTCAATTTGTAGGCTTTACGGTTCTGGAGATATGATGATGAGTAAGTGGTACTTGCCTTTTATATATATAGATTGATATTGAATATCTGTTGCAAAGATTTCATGTGCCTTTTATATAAAAAGACCTTTGATCCTCTCTTTGAATAAATGACTAACCAAACTCTGAGACAATGCTTCAATTTCTAGAATAACTTCAATTTAAAAAGTAAATCTAATGTAGAATTCAATTATGTTTGGAAACAATTTCAGATTATAATTTTATACATAGAGCTGTGCCACATTCAAAATTCAGGTTTCAGAATTTAAATCTTGGCATATAATTGATACATAATTTACAATATTGTCTTAATGTTTATTATCTATAGTTTCATTTCATTTTTTAATTACAATTTGAATTGTGTCTGCCAAGTGCCTTTAAAATTTAATAGATATTGTATGAACTTTCCAATTTGTTGATTATCCATTCATGTTTTACTGTTTATAATTTTTATCTCTAGTATCTATTTTTAAATTCTTTTACACTTCAACTTATATTTATATTGTCTGATTTCTTTAAAATATTTAATATACACATAATGTGAAGACTCCTTTCTCTTATATAGGAAGCTTTATACTTACAAATTTACATTAAAATAATTTGAATTTAGTGGATTTTACTCCTAAATTATTTAACACAGAATTGTCCTTATCGTTTTCAGAAATAATTCTGGTTTTCAAGAACTTATCATGTTTTTCTAATGCCATTCATTCATTGGATAATGAGGACTGTTTGCAACAATCCAAACAGCATTAACAACCTCATCTTCAAAATAATTTCAAATTTCATAAAGACCAATAAAACCCATCACGGAATCAGTAAACAGTGGCACAGCCAATATTAAAACCAATTTGAATGATACATCAGCAACAAGTTTATCTAAAGGTACCCACCACCCAGTGGTGGGTTCCGGATTCCGTTGGAACGGCCCTGGAGTCACCCAAATCCACACACGCAACGCACACGCATTCATCCTGCCTATCAGCGAGGCTTCCACAAGCTTCTGCGATGCTCCAGCTGCTCAGTGGAGCATTACGCAGGTGCTGTATGCTCCATATGCATGTGCGGAAGTGCAAAAAGCATAAAACACTGGTAAGGAGCTGAGGTGGGTGGGCGGGCCCTCCGGAGCACTGTACCGGAATGGTATTCAGTGTTCCGGGTTGGTTCCAGTACGCCCATACCGGGGCATACCGCCTGCAACCCACCACTGCCACCACCAGAAGCTTGGATATCAAGTCCATAGACCAGAACCTTCTGCTGTGTGGTTCTAAGTTAATGGAAAGTACTCTCAAACCATTTGGCTTTTCAGTCTGCATTTAAGTAAATTGTCACAACACATCTGTATTGTCAAGCTTTTATTTTAAGGCCTATTTTGACTTTTAACTTTAATGTAAACATTTTAATTTTCTAAAGCTTTCTAATCTGTTTTATTGTTTTGTTTTGTTTTAATTGTCACAAATTGGATTGTAGAGATTAATAAACAGATAAGTGGAATATTAATTTATAAGTGATGAATTAAATACTGAAAGAAAGTCAACTTCAGCTGATGGGAAAGCTTCTTTCTAATTATTACGTGAAGATGGCAAAGGAAAATCAGCTTTTTACATGAGAGGAACTTTCATCCAGCTGAGATAACAGCCTAGTTGAATATGTTATTTTGCCTGCTTCTTTGTTCTCACTTTCTTTTAACTATCCAAGCCAATGTCTGTGGGATTCATTTCAAATTTAAACTCAAGCCCACATTTCCCCAAGACTTACTTATTTGATGTATATACCTTCCATTTTAATATTGAGCAACTCTGGGCAGCTAGACGAGCAAGCGCAGGGATTTCTGAAAATTGGAAACAGAATGGGAAGCAATTGTTAAACAAAAATGACTTCTTTCCAGTAGGGATGGATAAATATTTCCTTTCCTTACAAGACAGCATACATGAGAGAATAATAAGACTGATTAATCCATTGAAGTATATGGCTTTGAATGTGTAATTATTAGAAGTTTGGCTTTGAATTCTTGTACTACATTTGCATTTCTTTTCCCTAAATAATTCCTCTTTTTCAACAGCCAAATAGCAGCCAGATATGACAAACATCACTTTGCATTGGAAATAGCGGCACTAGATGATGTGGCCATAGCTGATTGGAAACATTTTATTCAGGTCAATGGTGGAGTTGATCGAAAATAGAAGTTTAGTTTGCTGGTGTGAACTCATCAAGCATAGTTCATGGATACATTTATTTGGAAATTCTGCTTGTAGCTCATATGATTGCGTGTTTGACGCAATCATCTCTCCATGGTCAGGTGATACTTTCTAGTATTAAAATAACCAGAATCTTTTCCCATCAAGCTCCAGTCTTCTGGAACCATGTTCCATTCAGCTGGAATATGAATAAATAAAAATTGACATTTATGACAAGAACACGTTCTCTTTTCTTGAGGTCTTTGTGAAGGTGTCTGGAATACTAATGCTTCATTCAGAAAAGTATTGTTGTTTAAATATAGGTGCTGATTATTGTTTTCAGTGTTAAATATTTAGGTTACCAAAGCTTTCTATTTTAGTTATGATCTTAAATGAGACTGTGCTAACATATTGCATTAATCTATTTGTTATATTTTATTATTTTGTAATGTTCCTAATTGCAGTGCAGGGCATGAAATATAAGCTATTAGTAGCATGATCAGTATTAGCCTTACATGTATAAGAAACTAAGAATCTAAGGTTTTGAAAAGTGCTGGAAAAAATGAAACTGACAACAATAATTTAATCCCTAGATTAAAAGAATACCCTGTATCTTTATTTTGCGAAAATTCCTGGGAATTAACCCAGAGGTAGCACATCCAAGATAGCCTTTTAATAGGTTCCCAGATCTGGGGACCTCCTGTAATTGTGGGTCTCCTGTTGTGTTTTATTGTTATTAGTGCGACTGTTGTCTGAGCTGTCCATTTTGTTTTATATTTTTTTAACTATTTTAACTGCTTATTTAGATTTTATAATCTGCCCAGAGACTATTGGAGTGGGCAGTCATATTAAATTTAAATAATAAATACATGTCCTTCAGAATCTAAATTAGATTTGGCCAGTTAAAACATAGTGCTAAGGGAACAATCATAGCTTGAATGACAGCCTACAGAAAGTTGCAATTTTAATTTGAATAGAGTTACTGCGGTTTAGAGAAAATAGTGTTAAGCTTAATTTTGTTGAGTTTATTATACTGTCCAAGCCACTAGAATTCTAGTGGTACAGTCCTGCACTGGGTAAATGTACATAAGAGCATAAGAACATAAGAATAGCCTTGCTGGAACAGGCCACAGCCCATCCAGTCCAGCATTCTGTCTCACACAGTGGCTCCCCATTTGCTTCAGGGTATTCCCAAGCAGATGTCTTCCCCTGCTTATGATTCCCTGCAAATGGCATTGAGAAATATCCTACCTATCTCTCCAACCCGGAGGGTATCCTTAGGCATCCAAAATGATAGCCATTGATACCCTTGTTCTCCATGAACTTGTCTAATCCTTTCTTAAAGGTGTCGAGGCTGACAGCTGTCACCACTTCTTCTGGCATCTTCTGATAATGCTTCTTCTACATAGCTGCACAAGGCAGCTTTGTAGGTTTCTGTGCATTACAGTATACAAATGGAGCATTTCTATCAATGTGTAAGTTCTTAAGAACCTCTTGTTGGTAGGACTCCCCATTGCAGCCCTTCACTAAGCTGAAGTGGGATAGTTGCTTGTCATGCACCTTTTAAAATACAAAATAATTATGTCCTCTAGAGGGAGATACTTTACTAAGACAGTAAAACGAGGCCTACTTTCACCTTTTGGAGAAGATAATTTAGAATACCCCTTCACCTTAATTAAAAGCAAATCAAACCATGAGACTCTACTTCCTTCGCATTCTTAGTCCCTCTTTAAACTATGACCAACCATATTTCAATAATCACATACTATGACTCAGTGCTCAATCAGAAAGATGGAACCTAGCTATTTCAGTAATACTGAATTATGTTCACCTGTCTGCCAACATGGCATGGCCAAAGTATTACAGGTAGTAGCTATGCAACCAAGCCTTGCATTTATGATTGTTGCAGCATCCCATCAAATAATTGATGTGTACTTTGTAACTGGCTTGTGACAAGCAGAATTAATGTGTTCACGGGATGTTTTGCTTAGGACATGGTGATGGAGTTGCTGGCCCCAGTTGTGGTTGCTAAGCATGCACTACCTGTATTTTTTGATGATCGTTTGTTATTTCTATGCTTGCTCTTAAATTTAACCAGTGAATATATCAGCCAATAGTGCACTTCAAACAAAGCAGTGGTCAAATTTTGATTATGCAACAATTGCTATGTGTGAAAACCCATCATAAGTCACTTTTTTCCAACGCCATTATAATTTTGAACAGTCACTAAATGAATGGTTGTAAATTGAAGGCTATCAGTATATTTACAGGAATCATACTGTTTCAAGTAATACACCTATAGCAAACAAAACTCCGAGGCAGGTAGATTCTTTGAATAGTTTTATTGCATAGATCATATTGGTAGTTCTTGTGAAAACCGACTCTGAAAGTTCCAGTGGTTTTCACCTAATTAAAAGTAAATGTTTTTCCCCTTCCCCAAACAATCAATCGCATGGTCCAGTCAAGGTTCTGTCCGGTTGTCTTAGAACGTCACTCCTCCTCTCTCTTCCTCTCTCTCTGAACAGGTGTGAGAATGTCCTTGTTTCCCAGGAGAAAGTATGTTGCTTTGGCTACAAAACCCCAGATATCTCTATTCCAACCTCTCTATCGTGTACATCTGACCTGACATTCTTCCGTATTTTGGGATATATCTCAGGGGCTGCCACAAATATATAAGGGGCAGCCACAAAGAAGGAGGTGGGGTTGTTCAACCTATTCTTCAAAGCACTAGAGGGCAAGACAAGAAACAATGGATGGAGACTAATCAAGGAGAGAAACAACCTGGAATTAAGGGAAGCTTCTTAAGGAGAAACAGTGCGGCAAATAACCAATGGAATTCTAGTAGTTGTGATTGCTCCAACACTGCAAGTTTTTAAGAAGAGATTGGACAACCTTTGTCTGGAATGGTGTAGGGTTTCCTGTCTGATAGGTGTTTGGACTAGAAGACATCCAATGTCCCTTCCAACTCTGTTATTCTGTTCTGTTAAGCAGTCTTAGGTTTTGCCCCAAAAGCCTTTTTTTTTCAATTCTCATTTATCTATTTCTGCAAATATTTGTGGACAACAATTGGGGGGGGGGGACACGACAATTTTTGGATGGCATGTGATATCAGGCTCCAACTTCACAAATAGAAAATGTTGGGCCGATGAGATAGAGAACCACTGACAAAATGAAGTTGTTTTATATTGGTCAAGCTCACTCAAGATCCTCTGTGTTGTTTTTCCTAGCTAACAATGGTTCTCTATTAATCTCAGTAAAGACCTACAACCTATTTGTTACTCCGTGAAACTAAGATGATAAAATCTAAACTAAATAGACATGCAAATTAGTATCCTCTTCCCCAGGATACATAAAACAAATTAGAACAACTGCTGAAGTTTCATAGGGAACTGCCATTATATTCTTCAGTTCATTCAATATATTTTAAAAGCAACTATTTTCCTATAATTATCTCTATTTCTCCCTTACTCCTGCAGATCCATCTCTCAAGAGCTTCTCAAGAGTCAGCAAAACAACCACTCAATCAAATGGTCAAGGGAATACTTAATTAGAGGGAATCACAGCCAGTTCTAGGATCATTAAGGAGCTAAGCCTTAGTGTGGGTGTCATTAGTTTTCAATGCTAGCTGGGTAAGTTTCACATTCATAATGTTCTATTTTTGCATCAATCTCTCTTTAATGTTCTGCATGAAAATTCACATATCGATAGGCATTCACACACACACACACACACACACACACACAATCCACATTTCCCCTAAAATTTATCTGATATTTTCCCCCAGTAAAAACATTGCTATCTTATGTCCCTTTCTAAAACAGAGATGGTCGAATAGGTTTTTGAAATTTATAAAATTTCAACGATCAATAATGATGTATTAACCAGTCTAATGTTTAGGAGACAGCAATCAAACTAAGAAAATTTGGGGGGGAAATATCCTCAGATAAATACAGGAAGTCCTCAACTACAATTGAGCCCAACATTTTTGGCGCTAAGCAAGACAGTTGTGCCCATTTTATGACCTTCTTTGCTACAGGAAGGTTGTAAAATGGTGATTGCACGATCCTGGGGACCTTGCAAATGGCATAAACACATGGCAGCCATCAAATGGTCAAATTTTGATTATGCAACAATTGTTATGTGTGAAAACCCATCATAAGTCACTTTTTTCCAACGCCATTGTAATTTTGAACAGTCACTAAATGAATGGTTGTAAATTGAGGGCTATCAGTATATTTACAGGAATCATACTGTTTCAAGTAATACACCTATAGCAAACAAAACTCCGAGGCAGGTAGATTCTTTGAATAGTTTTATTGGATATATCATATTGGTAGTTCTTGTGAAAACCGACTCTGAAAGTTCCAGTGGTTTTCACCTAATTAAAAGTAAATGTGTTTCCCCTTCCCCAAACAATCAATCGCATGGTCCAGTCAAGGTTCTGTCCGGTTGTCTTAGAACGTCACTCCTCCTCTCTCTTCCTCTCTCTCTGAACAGGTGTGAGAATGTCCTTGTTTCCCAGGAGAAAGCATGTTGCTTTGGCTACAAAACCCCAGATATCTCTATTCCAACTTCTCTATCCTTCAGCTCCAGGGTGGTAACATTGACACTTCAAAATGGCTTCAGTCAGGTCAGCTTCAGGGTTGACACATGCATTCCAATCTAAAGATACTTTCCTTCAATCAATAATACTTCATTAAATTCATAGTAATATAAACTCTGGTAAATGTTTGTTATATTAATTCACAAACAGGATATTTTATGCAGACATGAAAAAAAATGAAATTTTCGAGCACAATATTGTTTGTTAGCATTGGCATTGTCCTTCCTAAGTTGCCAGCTGATGTTTTCAGATACCTTCCAGTCTGATGTTGTGTGATTGATATAACTAAACAATAAATGATTGGACAGGTAAAATGAAACCCCTGGCTTCCATTATGCCAGTATTTCATAGTGTACAGCATTGGCATCTTAATTTTTTTATTATTGTTTTTGAAGTTTGTGGGATTCATTTCATTTCAAAAATGCAAATCTACTGGTTTCCATAGCATTTCATCTTGTTCACAGTATCTGTGATGCTTAATATTTTTAAGGGAGTCCAGTTTATTTGGTTTGCATAGTTTTAGAAAGAAATGAGTTGTAGGAATTGTTAAAATTGTTTGTGTGCCCCTCACACAATGTGTGTTCTGTTAGATAACGAAACAAGCAATGGGGATTTACTTGCATTTACTTTTAGATAAATGCCTAGTTACACATGGCAAGTACAAAGAAATTTTTCTCTTTCCCCATATTTTGGCAATATATTCCTGGGAAGTCCATGATTTTATATTTTTGAATGTTTTGTTGTATTCATGTCTTATTTTTTACAAAGCTTCTAAAAATGTACAGTGAGAACATATGCACCGAGACAAATTTTTTATGTTTCCAATCACACTTGGCCAATAAAGAATTCTACTCTATTCTATTCTATTCTAAAAAAAAGTAAGAGGTGTTTTTTAAAAAAAAATGAAATATACACTCATTCCTTGGACTGAGAACTCTCAGAAGACAATGATCTTTGAAAGCCTTTGTAGGAAAGATGGGACAACCCCATGAAGACCTTCCAATTTTTTCCTATAGTCTTTAGCCTAATTTTAAGAGACTTTTGTGAGCAAGTAATGGTTGATTAATTCTTTTCCTTTGTGAGTTCTACCCTGGTAAAGAACAAGAAGGAGGAGGATAGCAGAAATGAAATTCTAGGGAAAAAGAGAGACAGACAGGAGTGAGCTCAAGAATGACTAGAATCACAAGGCTCCACTGATCACTTGCTTAGATCTTAGCTGCCATTGGATGCAGGTCCCAGCAAATTATCCAAAATAAGTTCTTGTGACAAGAGCCTCCAAAGGTGATCTCGGATCGTTAAATAAACATAAGCCCTACTCAACTTTTATAGATTAAGATATCCTCTAGATAAATGAGTAAACTGTTGTACAGGTGTTCATTCAGAACCTTGGTTTTTTTTTTGTGAAAAAAAAGTTTTATTGGTTTTTACAAAATTTTAAAAATAGGAAAAAGGTATAAGGCATTACAGAGATATTTTGAGGACATCTATGTCGGAGGTGTCGGCCCCCTCCGAGGCTTCTTACAAAAAAAAAGGTAAGATAATACAAATCATTTTTCATTTCCCTACAAAGTGGAAATAATAATAATAATAATAATAATAATAATAATAATAATAATAATAATAATCTTTATTTATAACCCGCTCTCTCTCCCTGAAGGGACTCGAGGTGGGGCACAGGGAATTAAAAAACAATTAAAACAGACAAAATACAAAGTTAAAAACAAATTAAACTGGCCCTGCGCTAAAAACTCCTATAAAACTAAAACTATCCCTAAAACCCCTAAACAATTTAAAAATTTAAATTACCCTAGGCCAGCAAAGCAGAAGAAGTGTGTTTTTAGTTTCTGTCGGAAGGAGCGAAGGTCCGTGGTTGTTCTGATTTCGGGGGGAAGGTCGTTCCAGAGGGTCGGGCCCACCACAGAGAAGGCCCTTCCCCTGGGCGTCGCCCGCTGGAACAGCCTAGTGGACGGCACCCGGAGAAGTCCCTCTCTGTGGGAGCGAATCGGCCGCAGGGATGTATGGGGCAGAAAGAGATACAAATATATCATTTTATATTCATGCAATCAATCATTATTTCTATAAACATCCAGATAAAGATTACACCATATAGAAAAAAGTCATTTGTGAGATCTAAGTCTTTTAGCAATTGTATCTTCCTCTCCCTGACCTCCAGTGGGCGGAGCCGTGGCGCCCTCCGTTCCCCCATTTTCATCCTCCAGGATTGGGGAATGCTTTTTAAGAAAGGCTTCCGCCTCTACAATTGTTTTAATTCTTACTCTCCCCCCTTCCCAGAACACTAACATTCCCTCAGGCTTCAACCACTTGAACCACACCCCCTTTTTATATAATCTTTTCGATAAGAAGGAATATTTCCTCCTTATTTCTCTAATCTTTTTCGGGATCTGTTTCAAGATGGCAATCTCATTCTGTTGATATATCAAGGGACCGTCTCTTTGTGCTCTCAGGATCCCATCCCTTGTTGACCTTCTTACAAATTTAATATGTATCTCTCTCTGGGTACTTCATTTATTCTGGCATATGCTGAGTTAATTCTATAAATCAGATCGATGTCCCCCCAAATATCTTCTTTGCTCTTTTTAGTGTAATCTGCTAACATCGTACACATTAAATCTTTTAAATCTTCAGAGGCAACTTCAGGAACATTTTGAAACCTTAAAAAGTAAGACATCCTTTCAAAATCCATCCTAGACATATGACCAGCTAAATCCACAATTTCCCTTTGAGAATTTTTTATCTCTCCCTTCATCTCAGCCGTTCCCCCCTCCAGTCCATCAATTCTTTGTTTGTTTTCCATTAGTGCTTTCTGTGTCTCCAAAAGTTCCAGTTTTGAGCTAACATTGTCTTTCCGATTTCTTTTATTTCTTTCATGATGTTTTGAAGAGTTTCCTCTATTACTGAAGTAATCTTAGGTTGATGTGGCTGCTTTTTTGAAGCCATAATGAAAGTATTAAGTCCTTGTCACTAATATGGCGTCTGTTGGAGAGGTAGTCCGTGAGGCGAAGAGAGAGTAAAAGTCAATATCCAAATTCAAAGTTCAATTTGCTTAGAGTCCAGAGAGAGAACAATTTTTAAAAGCAATCCAATAAGAAAAAAAAAAGAGAAAGCACATCTGGGAAAGGTCCTAATAATCAATTAAATCAGTCCACTGTTAAAGAGTTCAGTCCCGAAGACAGGAAGACGAGGGAGTGTCAGCAAATTTCAAAAGGAAACATTTCTTGCTGAGAACAAAGGAACGCCATCTTCCCCGCCCCTCTGGAAGCCACGGAGAGCTAGTGAAAGTTCATTTCAATTATTACCAGACAGAGATACAAAGTATCATTGAGAATCTTAAAGTAAAAGACTTTCACTTATAGTTTAAAAGTCGGATGTTGATTCCTCCACCTCCCCAAGCTTGGGGAACATTTCAAAACGCCGCTTTTTTTTCCTTTCCGAGGAGGGGTTTTGCAAACTCCCTCCTCCTTCTTCTTTTAAAGTGAAAGTTGAAAGCATTAAGTGAAAATCACTCACAATCCACTCTGTAGCCATGAGCCTCGGCGTTGCCCTCAGCCCTGGCTTTCAGCCCATCTTTAATCTCAGCAGCTGTTCCGGCTCTCCATCGGCGAAGGGGACGAAAGAGGAACTCCCCCCCGCGACTCGTTCTCCGGCGCCTAGGGCGAGGTGGGAGCCACCACCCCCGACCGCCGTCAAGGTGGGGGGACTCTCCGTGAGCCGCCTGTGCAGTGGGGGCTCTTTACAAGAGCCCCCTGCTCCCGAAGGTGCCGCCGGAGCAACCAAGCGGCAGATGAGTCCAAGACCCGACCATCGCCTCCGGCTAACCGGAAGGAACCCATTCAGAACCTTGTTAATGAACACCGCCAGTGCCCCTTGTAATCCAAAAGGCATTATTCAATATTGGCAGCTCCCAAGGGGGCAATTGAAAGCTGTTTCGCACTCGTCTCCCTCTCATATCCTGACCCTGTAATATGCCTCACGGACGTCCAGTTTGGTAAAAATCACCCCTTGCAACAAATGAGCCAGTATATCTTTCATAAGTGGCAATGGATACGTGTGTTCTACACACACCCCATTAATACCGCAAACATCTACACAAAGGCATAACCCTCTGTCCTTCTCCCTGAACAGTACACGGGCTGCTATGGAGAACCTAGATGATTATATGAACCCCCTGGCCAAGTTTTTCTCAATGTATTTGCACATTTCATCTAATTCCTTAGGCATCATTTAATACATTTTTGGTTTTGGAAGCTTAGCTTCAGATAAAATCTCAATGGCGCAATCAGTGGAATGATGTGGTGGAAATACATCACAATCCCATTAACTAAATACAGCTAGGTCCTGGAACATGTCTGGGAATTCTGGTTTATCCTTTACAGTCTTGGCTATCATTGGCTTTTCCCCCTCTCTGTTAAGGAGCATATAATGTTAAAAATCACAAAGTTTGTGTTATGGTTAGATTCAAGTTTAAATATTTCTAAAAAGTTTGTGTATTTTCAACCCAAATGAGCTCAGAATAGAAATAATAGTGACAGGACCTTTGTTCTGGTTATCCACAACTTTGGAGTTCCCAAGAATTCTTGGTAAGATTCCTTTTTTATTATCTTCAAAATAATTGCTTTTTTGATATACCAATCTACTTTTAATTAAAATGCTCTATTTTTCTATACATTTTAATTTAAATTCTGTTGTATTAAAGCACTGCCTAATTACAGTTTCACCATAACTTACAATTAGTGCTATGTAGTTACAAATTTTGCATTTATTACCCAACTACATCTATAAAATGGTTTAGATTATTATCACGATGTGTTAATTGCATTCATACTCTTCTCTTTTTCTGTCTGTAATTTTATCCCCACAACAATCATGTAAGATAGATTGGTCTGTGATAATATGACTGGCCTAAAGTTACCCAGTGATCAAATGAGAACAAATTGGTGTCTTCAACTATTTGAACCAAATCAAATATTTCAATCATTATAATATACTGTTCTTTGTTCCTAAATAAAATAATTGTATTATTATCAAGAGTTGAATTAAAAAAGAGATATTTCAACTGCCATTATACCGAATTATCATCCATGAGTTTGATAATGGTGGATTCGAGATATCTAGAACACAATTGGATTAGGGGAAAATATGTTGGAAACTTATCTAAATGAATTAAATTTATTGGCATGCTGATGCCTCAACAAAACTTCAGATCATATAGATAAATCATTTTCACAACATTCAAAAATAACATTTTAAAAACTAATTAAAATTGATTGTTGGTGCAAAGAAGAAATAAAAGTATGAATAAAATAGGGGATTCTGCTGTAATAGTATCATTAGATGAATAGTGTTTTATGACACATTTCTTGAGTTAAGATGATATTTGGTGAATGCACATTAATATGTTGTTAGGTGAAGAATATTAAGAATGTTGGACCCTCGCTTTTCTGCTGGGTCTTTATAAATTAATACCTAATGGATCCACAGTGCTCTGGTAAGCAATCTCTAATTGAAAACCTAGCAAATTCTGGTAATTGTATATAAAACAAAATGACTGCTCTTGAGCACATTGAAAGCTTGACATTTGTCAGTTTGTTTCCTGGGACTCATAAGCAGAAAGGCTTTTCTAAAACAAATTAAAACATTTTAAGACAGGTTCTTACAATTGAAAATTGGGGTCTGAGTGGTGCACAGCATCACAACTAGTCAGTTAAAAGGAACAAATAATATATTTTCCAAAGCATTGTCAATCGTTCATGGGAACACTATATTTTTCAGAATTGTGGCACATTTTGATGATGTCCTGGTTGTGAGATCAACAGGGAAGAAGCTTTTATTTATTTTATTTTTATTTTTATTTTAATCACATTTATATCCTGCCCTTCTCCGCAGAGGACCCAGGGCGGCGTACAGGAATTTAAAAGCATACAAAAGAATAAATACATAATTTAAAAACATGTTAAATTATTCTAGTCCCATGCTAAAACCAATTTTAAAATCCCCAATTTAAAACTCTCTAAAATAGTCCCCACGGGAGGTTAGGCTAGGCCAGCTTGCTGAAAAAGATGTGTCTTTAGACACTGGTGGAAGAGGCAGAGGTCGGTGATGGTACGCAATTCAGGAGGTAGGTTGTTCCAAAGGGCAGGGCCCGTCACAGAGTAGGCTCTTTCCCTGGGTGTCGCCAGACGGCATTGCCCGGCCGATGGCACCCTGAGAAGACCCTCTCTGGGAGCGGATGGGCCGAAGGGATGTATGGGGCAGGAGACGGTCTCGCATATAACTAGGCCCCGAGCCATGGAGCGCTTTAAAGATGGTTGTCAAAACCTTGAAGCGCACCCGAAAGGCCACAGGAAGCCAGTGCAACTCGCGCAGGATCGGTGTTATGTGGGAGCATCTAGTGGCTCCTGTAATCACCCGCGCGGATGCATTCTGGACTAACTGTAGCTTTCGAGTGCACCTCAAGGGAATCCCCATGTAGAGAGCATTACAGTAGTCGAGTCGGGACGTCACGAGAGCTTGTGTGACTGTGCGAAGGACAGCTCGGTCCAGTAAGGGGCGCAATTGGCGCATCAGGCGTACCTGATGAAACGCCCCCCTGGCCACGGCCGCCACATGGTCCTCCATGGACAGCCGGGAATCCAGGAGGACACCCAAATTGCGCGCCCTCTCCACGGGGGCCAGTGTTTCGCCCCCAATGGCCAGAGTTGGAGTAATCTGGTTGAACCGGGGTGCCGGAAACCACAGCCACTCAGTCTTGGACGGGTTGAGCTTCAGTTTATTACCACCCACCCAGATCCGTACGGCCTCCAAATACCGGGACAGCACTTCGGTGGCATCGTTGGGGTGGTCTGGGGTGGATATGTACAGCTGAGTATCGTCAGCATACAGATGGTACTCCACCCCAAAACCACGGATGATCTCGCCCAGCGGCTTCATATATGTGTTAAACAGGAGGGGCGAGAGGACCGACCCCTGAGGAACCCCACATAAGAGGGATCTCGAGATCGACCTCTGCCCTCCCATCAACACATATTGTGACCGACCAGAGAGGTAGGACGAGAACCACCGCAAAACGGTGCCTCCCAGCCCCAACCCCCCCAGTTGGTGCAATAGGATACCATGGTCGATGGTATCAAAAGCCGCTGAGAGGTCTAACAGGACTAGGATAGAGGAGCAACCTCTATCCCATGCCCTCCAGAGATCATCAACCAACGCGACCAATGCCGTCTCGGTGCTGTGACCGGATCGGAAGTCGGACTGGCGCGGGTCTAGATAATCAACTTCCTCCAGGTGTCGCGGAAACTGTTGGGCCACCACACTCTCAACAACCTTCACTAAAAAGTGAAGGTTGGAGACCGGACGATAGTTCTCCAACAATGCTGGATCCAGGGACGGCTTCTTGAGGAGGGGCCTCACTACCGCCTCTTTCAAGACCGCAGGCAAGGCCCCCTCACTCAAAGATGCATTGACAATGCCCTGGAGCCAGCCTCGTGTCGTCTCCCAGGATGCTAGTACAAGCCAGGAGGGACACGGGTCCAATAAACATGTGGTCGCCCTAAGTCTCTTTGACAACCTGTCCATATCCTCGGTGGTAACAAAGTCAAACTCCTCCCAAGAAGGAACCTCAAGACCAGTCTCGGACAATCCCACAGGACCATTGTCGATGGAGGGTAGCTCATTCCGAATCCGAGTGATTTTATCCTGCGGATAAATCCCAAATTCCTCTGCTTGCCCTTGCAAAGGGGCTTCCCGCGGCCTCTGGTGAAGGAGGGAGCAGGTCACCCCAAACAGGGCGGCAGGGCAGTTATCTGCGGATGCAATAAGGCTGGCACAATACTCACGTTTGGCCACGCTTATCGCCACTAAGTAAGCCCTAATATGGGTTCTCACTAGTGTTCGGTCGGCTTCGGAGCGAGAGGATCTCCATCTACTCTCTAGGTGTCTCTTGTGGCACTTCATCTCCTGCAGCTCCTCAGTAAACCAAGGAGCCTGGGTGGTTCGTCGCCGCAAGAGAGGCCGCAAGGGCGCGACTCGGTCCAAGGCCCCTGCGGCCGCACTTAACCATGCGGCCACTAGGCCCTCAGTCGAGTCGTGAGGCAGGGTCACAGGAATTGGCCCAAGCTCCCTCTGGAACCTTTCCGGGTCCATTAGGAACCTGGGGCGGAACCATCTAGGAGTATCCGGTTCCGCCTCCCCGCGGTGAGGTGAAGCGATTGGAAAGTCCAGCTGAAGGAGAGCGTGATCTGTCCATGACAAGGGAGTGATGACTAGATCCCCTATTCCCAGATCACAACTCCACTGTCCCGAGACGAAGATTAGATCCAGTGTGTTTCCCCCCTCGTGAGTAGGGCCTAAAACTACCTGGGTCAGGTCCATGGCCGTCATGGAGGCCATGAACTCCCGAGCTGCTCCAGAGGCTTCGCCCGTCGACGGCAAGTTAAAGTCCCCCATGACTACTAGTCTGGGGGTCTCAACTGCCCCTCGGCTATCGCCTCTAGGAGCTCGGGCAGGGCTGTTGTTGCATAGCGAGGAGCCAGGTACACAACTAACATGCCCAACTGCCTCCCTAGGCCCCATCTCACGCAGAGAGATTCACACCTGGTCGTCTGAGGGATCGTGGTCTCCTTAGGCTTGCTGTTATAATTCAGGAAATTCTGCACCATGTTGACAAATCAGATATTCAGTTGAAAAAAGAAAAATGTGAAATTGTATATCCATTGTCACAGGATGTCCTTAGACTTTTTATTGATGCTTTGGGTATGTATCCAACCCAAGATAAAGACCAGGAAATCCGTAATGGACCTACTCCAAAATCAAACCAGAATTTTTCAACTTCTCGGGGGTTCCTCAATTTTTAGTGCATTTTCTTTCTTCAAAAAGTTGATCAAATGGCTGAGCTATTGTATGGTTTACTGGACAAAGGATGTACAGAAAATTAAAATATATATTGACTTCTGATGCAATGACTGTACATTATGATAAAAAATAATGCTGCAAGTCACTGGTGTTTTTCTTTATACTGTGGAGCATTCTCTAATTATAGTTTAGCAGATGGCAAAGAAGTATCAGTTACTTACTATTCTAGAACCATGTCTTCTACTGAATGGAACAAGTTGATAAATAGGTCCTTGATATTATCCCAGGAGTCAAAAAGTTCCACAACTATCTATTGCTAGAAAAATATTTCAGGAATCTTTCCAAATGCCAAGCTGATCTTGTATGCAGTGTTGGATCCTTATGCTTATGGTTACACATTTGTCTATAAGCCAGGATAAATAATGGTCAATGCAGATGTTTTCTACTGTATCAAATGCCAGATTTTGTAATGCCACCATCATTGGAAGTTTTGATCTGGAAGTCCTCCCAGAACTTCCACTTCAGGCTGATTAAACTGCAAGATTTACTCTTTGGGATCCAAATTAGCTGAAATGGGTATAGAAGATTGACCAGCTTACAAAGAATGTAACCATCTCAAAACCATCAGCATGATATATCTGCCATAAAGGATGTTTCCTGTGAAAGAACCATGTTGTCATTCTGGAAGGAAAGACAATTCTAAACCATTCTAACCAGATATCATGTAGCATATCCTTGAATAATTCACACAAAAGCTTCAACTAGAAGTTGTCTGGTGGCCAGGATTTGACTCAGGCATTGAAAATATTATATTTATATTATATTTATTCAATTTATACCCCGCCCTTCTCCAAACGGACCCAGGGCGGCGCGCAGGAAAATTAAAATACATACAAAACATCATATAAAATTTAAAAAAGTAATTCAATGGATCCTGTGCTAAAACCAGATTAAAATCCCCAAATTTAAAAACTATCTAAAAGTCAGTATAGGGGGCTACGCTAGGCCAGCTAGATGGAACAAATGTGTCTTAAGTCACTTGCGGAAGAGGCGGAGGTCAGAGATGGTGCGAAGTTCAGGGGGTAAGTCGTTCCAAAGGGCTGGACCTGCCACAGAGAAGGCTCTCCCCCTGGGTGTCGCCAGTCGGCATTGTCCGGCCGACGGCACCCTGAGGAGGCCCTCTCTGTGGGAGCGTATTGGCCTGAGGGATGTATGGGGCAGGAGGCGGTCTCGCATATAACTAGGCCCCGAGCCATGGAGCGCTTTAAAGATGGTCGTCAAAACCTTGAAACGCACCCGAAAGACCACAGGAAGCCAGTGCAGCTTGCGCAGGATAGGTGTTATGTGGGAGTGTCTAGGCGCTCCCGTAATCACCCGCGCGGCTGCATTCTGGACTAACTGCAGCTTTCGAGTGCACCTCAAGGGAAGCCCCATGTAGAGAGCATTACAGTAGTCGAGTCGAGAGGTCACGAGGGCCTGAGTGACTGTGCGAAGGGCAGCCCGGTCCAGTAAGGGGTGCAATTGGCGCATCAGGCGTACCTGATGGAAAGCCCCCCTGGCCACGGCCGCCACATGGTCCTCCATGGACAGCCGGGAATCCAGGAGGACACCCAAATTGCACGCCCTCTCCACAGGGGCCGGTGTTTGGCCCCCAATGTCCAGAGTTGGAATAATCTGGCTGAACCGGGGTGCCGGAAGCCACAGCCACTCAGTCTTGGATGGGTTGAGCCTGAGTTTGTTACTACCCATCCAGATCCGTACGGCCTCCAAACACCGGGACATGACCTCGACGGCATCGTTGGGGTGGTCTCGGGTGGATATGTACAACTGAGTATCATCAGCGTACAGATGATATCCCACCCCAAAACCACGGATGATCTCGCCCAGCGGCTTCATGTATGTGTTAAACAGTAGGGGCGAGAGGACCGACCCCTGAGCTACCCCACATACGAGGGGCCTCGAGGCCGACCTCTGCCCCCCTGCCAACACATATTGAGACCGACCAGAGAGGTAGGACGAGAACCACCGCAAAACGGTGCCTCCCAGCCCCAACCCCCCCAGTCGGCGCAATAGGATACCATGGTCGATGGTATCAAAATCCGCTGAGACGTCTAATAGGACTAGGATAGAGGAATATCCTCTATCCCGCGCCCTCCAGAGATCATCAACCAACGCGACCAATGCCGTCTCGGTGCTATGCCCGGGTCGGAAGCCGGACTGGCGTGGGTCTAGATAATCAACTTCCTCCAAGTGTCGCGGAAACTGTTGGGCCACCACACTCTCAACAACCTTCACTAAAAGTGAAGGTTGGAGACCGGACGATAGTTCTCTAGTAATGCTGGATCCAGGGACAGCTTCTTGTGGAGGGGCCTTACTACCGCCTCTTTCAAGATGGCAGGCAAGGACCCCTCACTCAAAGATGCGTTGACAATGCCCTGGAGCCAGCCTCGTGTCGTCTCCCAGGATGCCAGTACAAGCCAGGAGGGACACGGGTCCAATAAACATGTGGTAGCCTTAAGTCTCTTTGACAACTTGTCCATATCCTCGGTAGTAACAAAATCAAACTCCTCCCAAGATGGTGTCTCAAGAGCAACCTCGGACCGCTCAGCTGGACCACTGTTGATGGAGGGTAGCTCGCTCCGAATCCGAGTGATTTTCTCCTGCAGATAAATCCCAAATTCCTCTGCTCGACCCTGTAGAGGGGCTTCCCGCGGCCTCTGTTGAAGGAGGGAGCGGGTCACCCCAAACAGGGCGGCAGGGTGGTTATCTGCAGATGCAATAAGAGTGGCACAATACTCACGTTTGGCCACTCTTATCGCCACCAGGTAAGTCCTAATGTAGGTTCTCACTAGTGTTCAGTCGGCTTCGGAGCGAGAGGATCTCCATCTGCTCTCTAGGCGTCTCTTGTGGCGCTTCATCTCTCTAAGCTCCTTGGTGAACCACGGAGCCCGGGTGGATCGTCGCCGCAAGAGAGGCCACACGGGCGCCACTCGGTCCAAGGCCCCCGTGGCCGCACTTAACCATGCGGCCACTAGGTCCTCAGTCGAGTCGCAGGGCAAGTCCACAGGAATTGGCCCAAGCTCCCTTTGGAACCTTACCGGGTCCATCAGAAGCCTGGGGCGGAACTATATAGGAATATCCAGTTCCGCCTTCCCGCGATGGGCTGCAGCGATCGGAAAGTCGAGCCGAAGGAGATCGTGATCTGTCCATGACAGGGGTGTGATGACTAAATCCCCTATTCCCAGATCACGACTCCACTGTCCTGAGACGAAGATGAGATCCAGGGTGTGTCCACCCTCATGGGTAGGGCCTAAAACTACCTGGGTCAGGTCCATGGCTGCCATGGAAGCCATGAACTTCCGAGCTGCACCAGAGGTTTCGCCTACCGACGGCAGGTTAAAGTCCCCCATGACCAAAAGTCTGGGGGTCTCAACCGCCACCTTGGCTATCACCTCTAGGAGCTCAGGCAGGGCTGTTGTTGCATAGCGAGGAGCCAGGTATACAACTAACACGCCCAACTGCCTCCCTAGGCCCCATTTCACGAGGAGGGACTCGCACCCGGTCGTCTGAGGGATCGTGGTCTCCTTTGGCTCAAGACCTTCCCTAACCATAATCGCCACCCCCCACCCCTCCCTAGGGCCCTAGGTTGATGGAAGGCTCGGTAGCCTGGTGGGCACATTTCTACGAGGGAATGACCTCCCTCATGGCCCAACCAGGTTTCCGTAATACCTACCAGGTCCGGGTCCCCCTCTGACACAAGGTCATGGATGAGGGGGGCTTTTTGCACCACGGACCTGGCGTTGCATAGCATCAGCCTAGGGCCCCGGGTCTGTGGTTCTTGCCCTCCTAGCCTGCGATGGGAGTATGGGGGGTTGGAGCGCGTGACAGCCCGTAGCCAGCGGCCACGGTCCTCCAGCTGGTGATGTTCCTCTCGTCTCCCACCGCCCCTGCCCCTCCCCAAGACCAGATTGATGGGAAACACCTCAGTGGAAACGACTGAGTACATATTGTACATATATGCAGCATATGCCAGTCTGTTCAACATATACCCCAGCGGGTTTTATCATTTTGTTGGGCATTCTACCAGAAAAACATGACAAAAGGATTATATATCTGTTTTTACAAATACTAGCTACATACAGAATTGTATTTGTACAACAATGGAAAAATGATGAGAGGCCGTCAGAGAAGAGTGTAATTAAGAAAATACTAGAATGTGCAGAAATGGATAGATTAATGCTTACTATTAAGGATAAAGAATATTTTTTTTGATATGGGATGCATTTTATCAATAGTTAGACATAAACAGAATTTAGAAAGGAGGAGATGTAAAAAGAGGAAATGTTAAAGTGGAGAGTTGTTAAAGAAGATAATGTTAAGTATTATTGTTATTATATTATTATATTAACATTAATACAATACAATACAATACAATAGCAGAGTTGGAAGGGACCTTGTAGGTCTTCTAGTCCAATCCCCTGCGTGGGCAGGAACCTTATATCATTTCAGACAAATGGCTATCTAACATCTTTTTAAAGACTTCCAGGGTTGGGGCATTCACAACTTCTGGAGGCAAGCTGTTTCAGAGGTTAATTGTTCTAACTGTCAGGAAATTTCTCCTTAGTTCTAAGTTGCTTCTCTCCTTGATTAGTTTCCACCCATTGCTTCTTGTCCTGCCCTCAGGTGCCTTGGAGAATAGTTTGACTCCCTCTTCTTTGTGGCACCCTCTGAGATATCGGAACACTGCTATCATGTCTCCCCTGGTCCTTCTCTTCATCAAACTAGACATACCCAGCTCCTGCAGCCGTTCTTCATATGTTTTAGTCTCCAGTTCCCTAATCATCTTGGTTGCTCTTCTCTGCACTCTTTCCAGAGTCTCAACGTCTTTTCTACATCGTGGCGACCAAAACTGTATGCAGTATTCCAAGTGTGGCCTTACCAAGGCATTATACAGTGGCATTAACACTTCACGTGATCTAGATTCTATCCCTCTGTTTATGCAGCCTAGAACTGTGTTGGCTTTTTTAGCAGCTGCTGCACACTGCTGGCTCATATTTAAATGGTTGTCCACTAGGATTCCTAGATCCCTCTCACAGTTGCTACTATTGAGCAAGGTACCACCTATACTGTACTTGTGCATTTGGTTTTTCTTGCCTATATGCAGGACCTTACTTTTTTCACAATTGAATTTCGTTTTATTAGATAGTGCCCAATGTTCAGGTTTGTCTAGATCCTTCTGTATCTTAAGCCTATCTTCTGGAGTGTTGGCTATTCCTGCCAGCTTGGTGTCGTCTGCAAATTTGATGAGTTCCCCATTTATCCCCTCATCCAAATCGTTGATGAAGATGTTAAAGAGTACTGGGCCTAAAACAGAGCCTTGGGGGATGCAGTTCCATGTAGATGCAGTTCCATTGAGGACTACACATTGAGTGCGGTTGGTCAGCCAGTTGCGAATCCATTTGGTGGTGGTGCTGTTTAACCCCCAATTTTCTACTTTATCTAATAGTAGGTTATGGTCTACTTTATCAAATGCCTTACTGAAGTCCAGGTAAATTATATCAACAGCATTCCTCTGGTCCACTGATTTTGTCACTTTGTCAAAGAATGCAATTAGATTCGTCTGGCATGATCTGTTTTTGACAAACCCATGTTGGCTTTTGGCTATTACTTTGTTTGCTTCTAGGTGTTCACATTATTCTGGTGAATACTATAACAAGCACGTGGATTATGATGCCTTAAAAACAACTGTACCCAGATCACACGCTGTTTGATGGAAATTGAATTTTTATATGTTATATAAATAAAACCAATGAAACATTAAAAAAAAAATATATCCCAATGGGCATTTCCCCCCCCCTGGAACCAAGAATTCTTAGTCAAAACTTAACATAGTTTGCAGAATCATATCAGGGAAATAAATTCCTAATTGTATTGGACTCTAAAACAAAATGATTGGAATTGATTTTAGTGTTATTACAAATGTTGAGTACAATAGTAGCAGCACTGCACTGTTTATTTAGAACCTATGGATTTTCTGACAGTGTCATCTCAGCAATCAGTCTCCATTTATTTCAAAGTTGAAGGATTCTGTGGGTGGTAATTTTATCTGAGTCATCATTATTACCCTAAGGTAATAAGGGCATAGTAAGGCTTAAATAAATGGTGAAACAACAAGGACTTTGTTGGAGAGTGACCAATATGGCTGCCCAGATTCCTGCTTATATGATATTGCTCCTTCCTGAATCTGAGCAAGAGTCAGTTCTGTTGGCTTACTTATGAGGTGGCAGCTTAAAAACGTGCCTTGCCCATTTCTACTCACATCTGACTAAACTCTTACAAAACAAAAAGGAACTTATTTTGGATACTACTTTGTCAGGTACAACTTTTCATTTGTTTATGATAAGTGAACAGATTTTTGTGAGGAGCTACTGTATGGAGCCAGACCCAAAGAGTTCTCTCCATGCTTCTTGAGATCATAAGCTCATTATCCTACAAAGTTTAATGTGTATCTGGCCAGTGGTGGGATTAAAAAAAAATTACTAACAATTCTGTGGGCATGGCTTGGTGGGCATGACAGGGGAAGGATACTGTAAAATCTTCATTCCCTCCCCACTCTAGCAGAAGGTTACTGCAAAATCCCCATTTCCTCCCATTCAGCTGGGACTCGGGAGGCAGAGAATAGATGGGGGCAGGGCCAGTCAGAGATGGTATTTACCAGTTATCCAAACTACTATTACTGCTACCGGTTCTCCAGAACTGGTCAGAACTGCTGAATACCACCTCTGCATCTGGGTTAGTATGTCCTCATTGGGTTGATAAACTGAATTGTTCCCAGAATGATTTCATAGCAATACTAGAAGCACTCTTTCCAAAGCATTTGTGTGTCAGATGCCGTTCCTGAAGAATCACGGACCTAGTTCAGAATAACAGTGGGTTTTATTTTTTGCCTTCAAAAGTTGAAGAAAATTTCAGTAAATGTTTTACATACAAAAATCAAATCCAGAGACCAGTCGATGGAAATAGTTCCCTTACTGTATGCTACATGTTTATTAATAATAATTTATGGCCCACTTCAGCTCACAGTATTGTTAAGCAGAGGGGTTTTTTCAGCATTCTTTTGAACTGATTGATTAAAAACTATGTTTGAGCACTGTGTACTACTGTGTAATATTACAGTAGAAATAAGAAAGTATAGTAAGGTCTCCATTTAACAAATGAATAAAATGCAAGGGGTTTGTGTTAAACAAAATGTCCATTAAATATGAATGAGACTTTATGCATGTGTAAAATGCCAAATGGGATTTTATGTATGCATATTTCATGTATTATACGAATGCACAACATGGAAAATGGGATTTCCTGGGATTTGCTAGAATATACATTGTGCTTGTTGCATCCAAAATCTGCTACACCTAGATCTATCAAATTGGGGGATTACTGGCCTGCTCATTCACTTCCCTGGCCAACTCTTATCAGTGGGCCATAGCAGGTGAACCTGACAGTAGTGGTTGAACAGCATGATCTTCTAACTATCAGATTTTTTCAGACTCCTCACATAGCCTCAACCTAGGATCATAGATCTTATGCTTCATGACTTAGCTCAACTCCTAAGTTTGACATAGCTGTAAACTCTCAGATGTGGTACAGGTAGATTAGAATCTTTACTGCACACAAGAATGAAATTATATAGAGGAGACCATTACAGAGACATAAAAGGGTTTAAATTGAAGCTTTCTCCCTGTTATCCTTCTAAGTAAAGAGATGCTTGCATGGCTTTGAAGTCAAGTAGTTGTACATTTACATAACAACAAGTCTGATCGGAGAGCCACTAGTTCCTATATGACCTGTTTCAACTCTTACAGTTCCTAGCTACCAATGTCTCACATATGCAATACAGCAATCCCAGCTTTGTGGACATTACGGGGAATTAAAATAGATGTTTAAAATATTTATATCCCACCAATCTTCAGCACAGTTTAAAGTGGCTCATTGCACCAATAAAAAACAGAGAGCAGTACAACAATCATATAGCAGAGAACCTTACAGTGGTAGCAAATAACTAGTAAAAGAAGAGTTTCATCAGAGCTACGGTTGACTTTTGCATGATAGACCGTCCAAAATGGAAGAAATGTGGATCAAACCAGGCAGGGAATGTCTTTCAATCCCCAGAAGAAATTATGAATGAAAACTCAACATAGGCAGTTTGGTTTAGTGATTAAGGCACCAGGCTAGAAAACAGGAGATTGTGAGTTCAAGTTTTGACTTAGCCGTAAAAGCCAGCTGTGTGACTTTGGGCTAGTCACTCTCACTCAACCCAACCAGAGATGGTATTCTGCCAGTTCCACCAATTCAGGCAAAATGGTAATGGAGACGGCACAAGGCTCCGCCCACCCACCCAGACGTCATCAGGGACCTTCGGCACATGCTCCTGCTACCAAACCAATAGTGAAGAAAAGAGGATACCATTACTGAACCCCACCCACCTCAAGGGTTGTTGCTATGGACAAAATTAGAGGAGGAAGGTGTGTGGGATATGTTTGCCACCTTGAGTTATTTGTAAAAATAATAAAAGTAGGATACAAGTAGGTAAGTAAGTAAGTAAAATATCGTACCTTTGACATTTGCCCAACTATGCAAGGTTGTAGTCCTGGAATTACCCTTCCAGTTCCCCACTGCAAGAGATCTTGTTACCTGCCATGACCAGTGGTACAGAAGACTTAATCCAATACTTTTACCCTTTTTATCTTTTTAAATTACAACAGAGATGACAAAATAGACATTGATCTATTTGCTGTATTTGGAGCACGAGCAAAAGCAGTAAAGAGTTAGTCTTGACCGTTGAAATGCGTTATTTGCATTTCTAAAAAGCAGAGGTGAATGAAGGACAAGATAAAGAAAGAGTAATAATCCGAATCACTTCAGCAAGATTAGGATTAGCAGAGCACTTTGAGGATAAATTGGCCCTTCATTTCTATCACTCAACTGAAGTTGTTGACATCAAATGGTGTGTGCCTGAATGAAAGATCAAACCAGAGCTTTCAAACTGAGCTTTTGAATTCTGATTTAATAGCCACTTACCATGCACAGGCTCTGAAGAATACTTAGCTTTTTCTCTACAAAATGGAATTAGAGACCTGGAATGAGATTTGGTCATATTTTGAAAAATTAATGAACATTAAGGATGCCAGGCATACGACGAGACAGAGAGATTCAACAGACAAGGCCACTATTTCAAGTGTTAGTATTAAACTGGATGGATCTTCTGTTTTATTAAAGTTGCACATACTAATGTGAGACCCAGGCTCTTGAATTATGCATTGGTCTATGGATATTGTCACTTATATAATACAGTTAATATCAAAGTCTGCCTTTGAGGAAGAACTGTGGGATAACTGATGAAATACATTTGCAGCATGCAAAGAGGTTGTATTCTGGGATATTATGATGGGGAAATCCTCAATAAGGAACTCTGGGGAGCTGATGCAATTTGATGTAGACAAGACTAAGCTATGTGATTCATTGCTCTGCTTTCCTCTCTTGGCAACAGGTGGTACATTTGTAACAAAACAAACGCCTGAGGCAAAACAATTGTTTAGAGAAACCCTTTATGGTCTGCAACAATCTGGATGGCCAATGCATGGCAGGATAGAGATATAGAACTATGATCTTTCTGCCATGTAATCAGGATTTCTCAAACTTGGCAACTTTAAGATATATGGAATCAGCTTTCAGAATTCCCCAGTCAGCCATGCTGGCTAGGGAATTTATATATTTATTTATTTATTTATTTTATTAGCTTGTCAAACATGTACAAGATGGTAGGTATAAATATAAACATGGTCATAAATGAAAGAAAGAAATACAAATAAATAGGGACAGTAGGACAGGGATGGTAGGCACGCTGGTGCGCTTATGTACACCCCCTTTATGGACCTCTTAGGAATCGGGTGAGGTCTATACTAGACAGTTAAAGGTTGAAGCTGTGGGGGCTTAGAGGATGTAACAATGTAGTCAGGTAGAGCATTCCAGGCGCACTTTGTTGCTGAAGTCATATTTTCTGCAATCGAGTTCGGAGTGATTTACCTTGAGTTTGTATCTATTGTTTGCCCATATATTATTGAGGTTGAAGCTGAAGTAGTTGTTGACAAGTAGGATGTCGTAGCAGACAATTTTGTGTACTATGCTTAGGTCCGACAGTAGGCGATGTAGTTCTAGGTTGCCCAAGCCAAAACTTTCAAGCCTGGTGGCGTAAAGGATTTTATCGTGAGCAGAGAAGTAGAGTACTCTTCTTGTGAAATACTTCTGGACCCCCTCAATTGTATCAATGTCCGATAAACAGTATGGATTCTTGGAAATGAAATCTAGTCAGATAGTGAAGTAGTGATAATGTAGTGCACACTCATGTAGTGTTGCTGTAGTAAATGCTTGGAATTTTACTGTTTATGGTAGCCCTGGTAATTATTCAAAAAAGGTTCCCTAAACCAGTTTCACCAAGAGCAGCAAGCAAAATTGCCATACATAGTGACAGTGGAAAATGGGAATTATGCGTCTGAATTACAGTGAAAAGGTAACAAATGATTCATGATTAGGACTTCTCCAGCCATATTTCCCTTTCAGCTTCAAATTACAGGATATGTAATTCAGTCTTTGGGGGAAAATATAGTACTTAAACATAAAAATATGATGTGGAATTACATAGCTAAAATGTGGCATTGGAAAGAAATTTCACATAGAAAGGGGGAAATATGCTAAGGAATGGAATCAGAGTAAGTGCTTGTTATCAATTTTTGAGCTATGTTTATAGTCTGAAAAAGAGAAGACTGAGCTGTATATTTTTATATGGTGAAGATTTAATGGTAAACATTTTCACCCAGAGGATCACTGGTCTATGGAACTCCCTGCCAGAAGAAGTGGTGACAGCTGTCAGCCTCGACACCTTTAAGAAAGGATGAGATGAGTTCATGGAAAACAAGGGTATCAATGGCTATCATTATGGATGCCTAAGGACACCCTCCGGGTTGGAGAGATAGGCAGGATATCTCTCAATGCCATTTGCAGGGAATCATAAGCAGGTGAAGACATCTGCTTGGGAAGACCCCGAAGCAAATGGTGAGCCACTGTGTGAGACAGAATGCTGGATTGGATGGGCTGTGGCCTGTTCCAGCAAGGCTATTCTTATGTTCTTAAATTTGAATTAATCTTAAATCAACATTATGCAGATCTTTTTCTCTCTGTTTTTACTAGTTTCTTTCTCTTCTTTACTAGCTTATATTATATTCAGTTTACTTTAATCACCATAATGCATTTAATCTTTTTACAGGATAATTAGTAATGTAGCATTTTTCTTTTATATGTTACACTTCACATTGATAAATATTTTTTTTAAAAAAAATAAAGTCCAAACTATAAAACTTAGAAGACCAGCATCGTGCTAAACAAATAAAACAATTCTGGATGTGCAAAAGACATTTATTTTTCTGAAAGATAGAACTGTTTTAAGGAGTAAGACTGAAATACTGTACAAAATTATCATCTGTTCTTTGCAGATGCAAAGCATTGTTAGTTTGACTCTAGAGATTGGAGAGGGAGGGGGAGGACAGAGAGAGGGAGAGATGCCATGCTATATCTTTTTCATCCCTTCATGGGTCAAGGATCACTGAAATAGCTGTGCCTTTCTGAGGAATGCAGCTGAGAAGAACATTTCTATCAGGTCTATGACAATTTGCTGCAGCCAACTCACCACGGCCAACTTGCCAACTCAGTGCCAGACAACTCAACAACAAGAGTTACACTAATATCAAAGAAATGTGGAATAGAATCATTAAAGAAAAGTTGCAAAGGGAGGGGCAGAATAAAATGTAAATGGAACATTTTTAAAAAATATATTATTATTATTATTATTTATTATTTATTCAATTTATATCCCGCCCTTCTCCGAACGGACCCAGGGCGGCGCACAGGAAAGTTAAAACAATATACAACAATAAAAAAATAAAAAAATACAAAAATACAAAAATTTAAAAATCTATTAAATATGGCATCCTGCGCTAAAACCAATTAACCCCCCCCCCCGTTTAAAAACTATCTATACTAGTCCACAGTGGAGGCTATGAAAGGCCGGCTTGGTGAAATAAATGTGTTTTCAAACACTGGCGGAAGAGGCGGAGGTCAGTAATGGTACGAAGTTCAGGGGGTAGGTCGTTCCACAGGGCAAGGCCCGCCACAGAGAAGGCTCTTCCCCTGGGTGTCGCCAGTCGGCATTGTCCGGCCAACGGCACCCTGAGAAGGCCCTCTCTGTGGGAGCGTATCGGTCTGAGGGATGTATGGGGCAGAAGACAGTCTCGCGTGTAACTAGGTCCCGAGCCATGGAGCGCTTTGAAGATGGTCGTCAAAACCTTGAAGTGCACCCGAAAGACCACAGGAAGCCAGTGCAGCTCGCGCAGGATCGGTGTTATATGGGAGCATCTAGAAGCTCCGGTAATCACCCGCACGGCTGCATTCTGGACTAACTGTAGCTTTAAATAATTAAATAGAATTGTGAAATTATCCCGCAGCGAGTTCTCACATGGTGAGTTGACTGTGGTGAGGTGTCCAGTGATACAATACAATACAATAGCAGAGTTGGAAGGGACCTTGTAGGTCTTCTAGTCCAACCCCCTGCGTGGGCAGGAACCTTATACCATTTCAGACAAATGGCTATCTAACATCTTTTTAAAGACTTCCAGGGTTGACCAACTTCCAGGATGAGTTGGCCATAGTGAGTTGGCTGTGGTAAGTTGTCCAATGGTGAGTTGGCTGTGGCTAGTTGGCCTTAGTGAGTTGGCTGTGGCACATTGTCCTTTTCTGATTTAGATTCCCACTTAATCATCTCCAACCTGGAGACCTGCGAAGTAGGATTGCTTCCAAAATGTAAAATCAGCACACAGTTTTTTAAAAATCCTAAAATATACCAAGTGCTGTAATCCTAAAAATCAGAAAATATATGGTTTTGCTATTTATTCATTGGAAAAAGAATGGTAAATATTCAAAAAAATAGTTTAGAATGTCAAACATTGAAATGCAACTCAGTTATTAAAGGTGGCTATAAGGCGGCAGCATAAAAGTTTCTATCTGAAATTAATTTCAAAATATGTATCAATGATAACTCCCTCCACAGAAAATTCCTACTTGATCTATAGCTTAGGTAGGAATTACTGTACATATAATAAACAAGTTGTATTACAGTAAAAGATGAGAAATATAAATCAGATCCCCTTTTGTGTTTCATTTTTATGTGTTTACATTGCACCTAAGCAAATATTATCTTTTTGCTTAGAGAGATCTGTGACGACTAGTAAAATATGGTGATGGAACAATAGCAAGAAAGCTATGATAAGAGAGGCTTTTAGATATGCCATTTGGTTCCCATGCTTAAATTGGGGTTTTGGACTGCCAAACTCTGTTGCAATTAAAAAAAGAAATAAGCATTTTGCACATCTACAGAGTTGCAAATTAAAAAACAGAACTTACAGGAGAAAGTTAGACAGGCTTTGGCTTGCTAATAATTTACAGGTCATATTAGCTATATAACACAACGAAAAAGGCACCTATAAATATGGAATGTATGTTTCTGGCATTTTCATGCACTCTTTCCATTTCTCTCAAACTTTCTATCACATTATAATTTTGGAAGAACGCAATAGTTCATGGGCTATTTTTAGCAATCAAGTACCTCAGAAGTTGTACGGGTCAGCAATTTCTCATGTAAGTAATTGGATTTTTAATTAGTTCTTTCAAGTTTCTTATTCTGGAATTTCCAGCAAATAAGTCCTTGTAATGCAGGCATTGTGATTGAAGAAAGCAAGTCATAATTATAAACATTTCTGACCCTCCTCGCTAAGATCATGGTTCACTTCCTAGCCTCTTTATTCACCTTTGGAGAGGACATAAATAATGCAAGTCATAATGTTCAACCAGTATAAAGGCTTTGCAAATTAAATATTCAAAGCCGCCTATCTGTCAAGAGAGAAGCCACTATTTAGGGCCATCTTCATTGCGCCATTTCATTTGGTTATGCATGAGGGACACACATTCCCAAATAATGAAGGGTGAACATGCATTGTATAATCAGTAAACTAACGAATGGAAACAACACAAACTGAGAAGATAATTATGGGCCTGCTTTCTCCACTGCCAAGCTTTTCATACCTGATGAGCAACCTCAAAGCACTGACTTTTCTTAGGATTGTCCATGTTTAGCCTTGTTGGACAAGGCTACTCTTCAAGATGAGACCTTTCCTCTTTAAAGTTCAGCATATGGATCCCCAAACGCAAACACAAAAATCAGTGAAACAATACTGCGGTATAATCTGACCTCTACTTAATTAGCATCTGATTACAGTGATAATTTGTCAGAGTTTGTTGCAGAAATCAAATCCAGAAAGCACACACAGATAACTGATTCAGCAGGATTAATTAACTTCTCTTTATATACAATATAACACATGAAACATATATACAATACCAAGAGTGGTTCTTCCAATGTGGTAGAGAGGAGAGATTGATTTCAGTTCCAGCAGCAGACCAGTTCGCAGCTTAGCACAGACAGAGCTATAGTACTAAGCCACGCCCATGCTCCAAAGTGTTTCAGTTCCCATTGGCTTACCTTGCTACTAAGCCCTATTCCAGTTCATGAATATATCTACTCTAGCATAATTAAATTAAATTAAATTTTTTAAAATGTCATTATATTATGGAAGAATAAAATGAATATTAATGTACATTGTAAGAATATTCAAGTAACACACCAATCTTTAATCTCTTTGAAGGATGATAGTGTTTCAAGCTTGTCTCTTTTTGCCCCCTTCTAGAGTTCTGGATGAACCAATCTAAAAGTTTCTTCATAATTCTCCTACATGGTACTGTGGAAATCAGACAGATATTGCCACTTCCTAGGCTCTGGGGTTTATCTAGCTTCAATTCCGTCTCTATCTAATTAATGAAGAAATCAAATTTCACTTCTTAATGCAATCAGTGTGGGGAATGCTCAAACAATACAGTTCTTGTTCTATTGCTTTCCTCCAATGCATTGTTGCTAGTTGTCCCTCACCTCTCTGGCTTGGATGTTCCTTCCAGAATTAAGATCTGGAGCCAGAGTCCATTGATTATTCAAGGCACAAATTCCCATAGAATATAGGACAAGAGAATTTCTCCCTTATATAATACCTGCCAATACAGCTTACAAGTCTTTTACACACCACAATTCTCCATGCTCCAAATGGAGAGAAGAAGGAAACACTTGTGCTAATAATTTATTTGGCTATCAAATGTTTTCTAATATTAATTGGAGCAATAGCTTCACTTAATTGAAAAAAAGCACAGATGATTACTTAAAACATTAAAAAGTCGCAATCTGGCATAATTAAGCTTTTTTGCAAAGCGGTCTCAATATCATCAAACAATATATACACTGTAGTGGTGGGATTCAAATTTTTTTTATTACCAGTTCTGTGGGCCATCTTTGTGGGCCTGTGGCTTTGTGGCTTTGGCAGAGGAAGGTGACTGCAAAATCCCCATTCCCTCCCCACCTCACTAACCTGCTTTCCAGCTCCGTTCTCCTGTTCAAGGCAAAAAAAGAAGATCAGCTGGGAGGCAGCAGGGGCGGGGCCAGCCTATTTGCCGGTTCTCCAAACTACTCAAAATTTCTGCTAATAGTTCTCCAGAACCAGTCAGAAATGGCTGAATGCCACCTCTGATACACTGCATATTTTAACTCATCTGATTCAAACCATTTTACAGCTTACCCAATCAATGTGCCAATTTGTAATACCCGGTTCCTTCCATATAAAGGTAAAACAAATGTGTTATTGTGGATTTGTTTAACTTGCCTTCCCATACTGTAAAGAATAAGGGTGCTGAGCCGTTCTATTTAAAAGAAGCTAAAGAATGTAATCTAAAATTGATTCCCCCACCCCTTGGTAACCCATAGGGAGACCAGCAAAGTTTACCATGAAATAAAAAGCTCCATGCTGCATAAACCAAAAATCAGACTAAGAAACAGGTGAGCATTTCAAAAAAGTTTAATCGCAGAACTGATTAAGATGGCCATGTTCTATCGTACAAGATTACATTAACACAGCCTTATTTGAGTTTTCAGAAATTAGGATTACAATCTTTTCTTTAACCTCAGGAATTGTCTGAACATTTATAAACAGGAAAAAATGCTATGGAATATGAAATTCAATTAAGTTCCATTTAAAAAAGAGCTAATTGTGTTCATATTTTTTTTAAACATATAACAAAATAATTTGAAATAGTTTAATGAGGAACATCAGTGTGGCTATCTTCCCACAACTCACCAAAACAATTGTTTTATTGTTATCTCTGATCCACAAGCTTTATGCTCTGCAAGAAAATAAAACAAACAAACAAGTACAATGCAATATTATTTCAGGAGGAAGAAACTCAGAAACCACAGCAAAAAAGAAAATAAACACTGAAAGCCTCTGAGTAACTGAACAAAAATGCTAAACATGGAAACAGAAAAAAGATGTACCAGAAAAGGCTGAAAGGTGTTGTTTTTTTAAAAAATGTGGTTATTATATTCTGACAAACTTGATCACATCCGCAATGGGATACTTGAAGGGCATGTGCTCACACATTTATTATTTTATTATCTTTCCTATATTGCCCATCAGTGCATGTTACTTTTGCAACTCAGTATATGTTATATGGCAAGAGGGAGCAGACTAAGTTCTCAGGGTGAATTGTAGCCTCTGAAGGGTGTTTCTTGCAATCCTTGATGCCCTCTGATCAAAACTGACAAAAATTGGTAGCCTGGTTAGGGCGATGCTGGATTCCCCAAATGGGTCATTATCAATTCTCAAGAGCAGATGTGGGCATCGCATAATGTAACAAAATGTGAGCGTGCACGTCTTCCGCGCATGCGCACGTCGTCAAACACATGACAATTATATAGGACGGGATAGCACCGGGGTGGGTGGGTGGGCCCAGCTGCTGGTCAGAACTACTAGTTCACCCAAACTGGTCTGAACTGGCAGCAGTTCACCTTTGCTCAAGAGTCAATGGGAGTATCTAAGAGGTTGTTAAATGGTTGAGGGACAAAAAGGGATCAATGGGTGGTTGATAACGGATGAAAAGTTGATGAGGATTAATTCATCTTTTGAGGTTTCTATAGAGCTCCATGGCACTTCCTAGTTCTGAAGGTGAGGTGGCTAGCAGAAAGACAAGTGCTACCCAGGATGGTTAGACACAAGTGAGAACAGCCATGACTGACCTCTATTTTTATGGTTGGGTGCACAGTCAGCCAGATGTGGGATTGAATCAAGAAGTAATTATTAAATTATTTTCATATAATAAATGTTTGGGGGTCACTGAAAATCCACAGCTTCATGAAGGCATAAATGAGTTTGGGGACTCTTGAAGGTCTAAAATTCTTTTAACATGGTTTATTAAAGAAAAGAAGGGCGCGGTGGCTCAATGGCTAAGACGCTGAGCTTGTCGATCAGAAAAGTTGGCAGTTCGGTGGTTTGAATCCCTAGCACCATGTAATGGAGTGAGCTCCCATTAATTGTCCCAATTTCTGCCAACCTAGCAGTTTGAAAGCATGTAAAAATGCAAGTAGTAAAATAGGGACCACTTTTGGTGGGAAGGTAACAGCGTTCTGTGCACCTTTGGTGTTTAGTCATGCCAGTCACATGACCACGGAGACATCTTAGGACAGCACTGGCTCTTCGGCTTTGAAACGGAGATCAGCACCACCCCCTAGAGTCAGGAACGACTAGCACAAATGTTAGGGGAACCTTTACCTGCTAAAGAAAAATAAAACTTTAGACCTGCCCCTAAAACTGCACATGGGATAAAAATGGATATAGTTAAATCCAGACTGGCTCAAGGTTGACTCAACCTTTTTTCCTTCTGAGGTCAGTAAAATGAGGATCTAGAGCAGTGATGGCGAACCTTTTTTGCTTCGGGTGCCAAAAACACACATGCTCGTGCTATTATGCCCGCTCATGTGCCCGCTCCCATAATTTAATGCCTCCCATGCCATGTCCCCTGCTGCCCCGCGCATGTGCAAATGACTTTTTTGGAGCCTGGGGAGAGCAAAAAAAGGCCCAACACACAAACTGGAAGTTCAGGAATGGACTTCCAGGATGCCCGTTGGGCCATTTTTCTCCCTCTGGAGGCTTCAGGAGGGCAAAAACTGGCGGAAAATGAAGGCCAAAAATCAGCTGGCCAGCATGCTCATGTGCGCTGGAGAAGACAGGGCAATGCCTTGCATGCCCTCAGCAATGGCTTGGCGTGCCATCTGTGGCACCCGTGCCATAGGTTCGCCATCACAGATCTAGAGTGTTGGGGGCAATATGCTGACTCTAAACCACCTAGAGAGGTCTGTAAAGCACTATGAAACAGTATATAACTCTAAATGCTATTGCTGCATTCCTCTTCTTCCCCCGCCTCGAGTCCCTTTGGGGAGAGAGAGCGGGATATAAAATTAAAATTATTATTATTATTATTATTAAAAAAATATTCAGGATTCAGGTCTGGGAATTAAAAGGCTGCCTACTTCTTCTAAATAGTAATATATTAACAAAGGGAAAAGGGAACACAACCTGTAATTTGCTCTTTTATCCCAGTGCTGGACAACCTGAAAGAAGTCAAGGAATACATTTTGTTTGTTTGTTTCCTAGCTAATGGTTGGTGAAGACAAAAGTGAGAAAAATTCTGATGCAATAACCTTTGGTATGGCCAGGAAAACATGATAAAATCATTTAACACCCTCTTCAAAATTCTAAACAGGTAAAACTTCTAAAGAAAAACCTTCAACAGAAAGAAGAAATTAAAATATTACTACAGATATTTAAAAAGCCACTCTGTCTTTCAATTCTAGCCATGCAAAGGAGGAGCTGGAGGAGAAGGAAATGATTTTGGGGGGCTACCCTCAAGATTTCAGGAGGTCCAGGAGCCACATATAATCTAAGAACCACAGATCACCGAATGTCTCTTTTGTTCCCTTCCGCTCTCATAAATTCCACCTATTAATAAAAATAACATGGAAACTTAGGAGGCAAAGCTATTTTTAGAATTCAAGATTTACTTACCATACTCAGTTCTTAATCAAGAACTTGTAGTCAGTGATGTCGGGGTGTGATTTCATTACCTAAACAAATTTCAACAGCTGAAGCCATGTACCATGAATTCCTTCATCAAAACAAAAAATTTGGCAAGTGCTATGTACACAAATAGACAAAATGCTAACTGTACAATAAACAGAAAATCTAGATGGATGCATAGGAATGTGGGAAACAGATCATTGGTTAAAAAAAACACCAAGCCCACAGAGATTCTAGGTAGTAGTGAAACATGTGGAATAAAGAACAATTAAAATTTAAACTGATCAAAATAAGAGAAAATAAAAAATAATGCTCAAGTAGTAAGTACCTCTCTCCTTTAGACATCAATTACAGCTACAATAATTCTGCTGTGCTGCCAAGGGGGATGGGTGGACACTTATAAAATGACACAGAAATGGGAGATTATTAAAGTACTGAGATGGATTAGAGCAGTGATGGGGAACCTATGGCACGGGTGCCACAGGTGGCACGCGGAACCATTTCTTAGAGCACGCGAGACGTTGTCCTGTCAGCTCCAGTGCACAGGTGTGCACTGGCCAGCTGATGGCCAGCTGATTTAGGCCTTCTTTTGAAGCCGTTTTTCACCCTGAAGCCTCTGGAGGTGTGGGAGGAGGCTGTTTTCATCATCCTCAGGCTCCTAGAAAGCCTCTGGTGCTTGGGGAGGGTGAAAAAAGCGCGCCAAAAGCAGGGAGTCGTTCACATAGCATTATGGGTGGGGCACGCCCATGCACGACCCCCCCTGTGCCCCCTCCGCTTTTGGCACACGAGCCAAAAAAGGTTCGCCATCACTGGATTAGAGAATAACAAGGTAATGGCATCCCCAAAATTGCATTCTTGAGTTTGATTAGCAATACAAAAGCACCCCCTGTTAAAGTAATGGGCACAAAAGATCTGACTTTTAACAGAACACTAGAACAGGCACTCCTGGAACATTTTGCAAGAGAAAATAAATGACTGGTAAATGTTGTAAGACAAATTGCAGCATTATTACACATAGAAATGAAAATAACATAGAACAACAAGTAAAGGACATTAGGACAAAGAAACTGGTCCCCAATCTTCAGGGCAATCATGCATGAGCATCAAATGATTCCGACCACATCATAGAATTAAAACTCTCCCTTGCGAAACTGATCTCTGACAACTCCTTGCCTGTTGTCCAGGCAGTCCTCGACTTACAACAGTTCACTTAGTGACCATTCAAATTTACAACATCCAAAGTGACTTAGGACTGTTTTCACAATTACGACCATTGCAGCATCCCTATGGTCATGCAATCCAAATTTGGGCACTTGGCAACTGGTTCCGATTTATGACGGTTGCTGTGTCCTGGGATCAAGTGATCCCCTTTTGCAACCTTCTGACAAGCAAAGCCAATTGGGGGGGGGAGCTAGATTCACTGAACAACTACATCGCTAACTTAATAACTGCAATGATTCACTTAACAACTGTGGCAAGAAAGGTGGTAAAATGGAACAAAACTCACTTAATAAATGTCTCATTTAGCAACATAAATTTTGGGCTCAATTGTGGTCATACGTTGAGGATTACCTGTATTATAGATTGTTACTGTATTTTCAGTGAGTGTTTCAAATGTTCAAAATTATACTGATAGTTTATAGTTATAGTTTATAGTTATAGTTTATTAAATTTATATACCGCGCCCTTTCCCCGAAGGGACTCGGGGCGGTGCACAGGCAATTTAAAACATATATAAATATAACAAAATACAAAATATAAAACCAGATTAAATTAACCCTGTGCTAAAAAATTTAAATATATTAAAACAATATCCCTAAAAACCAATTTAAAACAATTTAAGTGCAGACTATAGGCTGGGTGATGTAAATTAGACTAAGATTTGGGTGACATCCAATGGAGCATCAGCCGCCTTCTGCTCCCATCATGGGGCTTTTCCCATGCTCTCCTCCTGCTTGCCCACCACCACATGGGTAAGCATGCCGTTTCATCAGCAGTCAGCGCTAGATAAAACACGCAGGGTTGGCTCATGCCTATACAAACATCCCTTGTTGTTTCATCATGAGACGACTGGCTTTGAAAGACAATGCTTTCCAGATGACTTTAAGAGATACAGGCAGTTTATCTGTGGAGAGTATAATCAGGAATGGTTTGCTATCCAGAATCATTCCTTGATTCTGCCACCCACTCTGAAGAAGATGCTTACCCTGTTTCCCTGAAAGTAAGACCACCCCAGATATTAAGCCCAATCGGGCTTTTGAGCGCATGTGCTAGAATAAGCCCTCTACCAAAAATAAACCCTCCCTGAAAATATTGCAACACAGCAGCAGCCATGAGGTGACTATGCTCACCACCTCCTGCACCTCAAAAATAATAAGATCTCCCTGAAAATAAGGCCAAGCACTTATTTTGGGGGTCAAAAGAAAATAAGACCGTCTTATTTTCAGGGAAACAGTACAAACTGAGCCCAGTATAGCGGAACAGGTTCAAAACCTGTTCGGTTCAGAGACTAGATCTCTCTAGGCATTTTTTTCTTCAACTGTAGCAATTTGGGGAGTGCATCAGAGGTTGGCAAATTGCAGCCACTGCTGGAATTCAAAAATGTGGATAGCAAAAAAACCGATGGATTGTTGGATCTCTTTTAATTCTTAGAGAGGAGAAGCAACTGAAAATGTGATTATCTAGCTATTAAAAGGGAAAAGTGTTGTTATTTGGTGCAAGAAAAAGAACTGTATCTTAAAATATGCATTTAATTCTACTCCCTGTAGGATAAAGTGAATAATCTGTGGAATTTTTACTGCGGAGGTCTGGGTATTATCATGCCTAATTCATTTCAATATTCTAGCTTTGATTCGTTTTTCCAAAGTAATTTTGACCAAAGGAATAGATGGTTGTTGCTTTGCCCTTGACATGTTGTCTGAAATAAAAATAAAACAAAATTGCTTACCATCTGAAAAAAAAAACAGGTTTCCTTTGCTTTTGTTTAAATAAAACTGTTCCCATCCGAAGCAAATAAAGTGTAAAACCAAACTTCATTCCTAGGGTTAAAATTAATGAACCACAGAATGTGGCTATAGGGAATAAATTTACCAAGACTTGACCTAGAGTACCAGCATCTCTGATTATTAAAGGTTCTCATTAGCTTCCTGGACCGAATGCCTGAAGCAAAACTATCTCTAACATTTGCCCTAGGAGCACAATTACTACATGCTGCTCCATTGAGCACTGTTTGCTGAAATCCATTATACCTAAACCCTTTCTACTATTGTGATTACTTTTTATGCAAAAGACTCTTAACCCCTCCTGAGGACATTTGTGCTTTTAAATAGTAGGAAAAAATGAGTAGAAGTATTTTTTGTAAAATAATGATAATAATCTATAGATAGAAAGTGTTTCCCTGAAAATAAGACCCAACCGGAAAATAAGCCATAGCATGAATTTTTAAAGGATGCCTGTAATAGAAGCCCTACCCCCCAAATAAGCTCCAGTTAAGATTGTCAGCCAGATGGATGCATTTAGTAAGGCCACACTTGGAATACTGCATTCAGTTTTGGTCACCACGATGTAGAAAAGATGTGGAGACTCTGGAAAGAATGCAGAGAAGAGCAACAAAGATGATTAGGGGACTGGAAACTAAAACATATGAAGAGCGGTTGCAGGAAGTGGGTATGTCTAGTTTAATAAAAAGAAGGACTAGGGGAGACATGATAGCAGTGTTCCAGTATCTCAGGGGTTGCCACAAAGAAGAGGGAGTCAAGCTATTCTCCAAAGCACCTGAGGGCAGAACAGGAAGCAATGGGTGTAAACTAATCAAGGAGAGAAGCAATTTAGAAATGAGGAGGAATTTCCTGACAGTTAGAACAATTAACCAGTGGAACAGAAGTTGCCTCCAGAAGTTGTGAATGCCCCAACACTGCAAGTCTTCAAGAAGATGTTGGATAACAATTTGTCTGAAATGGTATAGGGCTTCCTGCCTAGGCAGGGAGTTGGACTAGATGACCTCCAAGGTCCCTTCCAACTCTGCTATTGTATTATTATTTAGTACCAACACCAACACTCCGAAAATAAGTTCTAATGTGTATTTTGGAGCAAAAATTAATATAAGACCCAATCTTATTTTTGGGCAAACATGATATGACAACCATTCACATTTGTTGATGAGGAGGCTCTACACCTTGGCCAGACTGGTATTTTGGGGGTTTGTCTGGTTGGAGTCCTATTTGGAGGACAGGTCCCACTCCCCTGGTTCCTGCTTTTTTAGCACTCCATATCCTCTCATCTTTATGTTCAGTGTGTACATGCAGCTACTAAATATACTGGGTTGAAAAATACATATGCTGATGACATCCAGCTCTATATTATGTAATGGTAGTAGTCAGTGTTGTTCACAGAAATTAAAGAAGGCAGCCTAATTGAATCTGACCAATTTAGAAGTGGCAAAATATGCCAATTGAGTTTTTCCCCCCCTTGTGGTAGCTTTGCATGTCTGAGATTTCCTGGACAAGTGGGATTGGTGGCCAGCTTCTATCAGGGTGAGTCATTTTCTGGACTTAGAGATTTGAATACGTTCCTGAGCATCCCATTAAAAAAGTAGGGTACGTGAAGTCCAAATTGCATGGTCAGGTCTTAAAACTCTCAACACTCTTTTGGAAGATCAGAAGAGTGGTGCTTCATCTCACCTTAGGGGGAGGAGGGGTAAGATGTTCCAGATGGTGGCAGCAACAGCAGAGAAGGTTCCCTTCCTGGATCCTGCCACTTGAAATTCTTTAACTGATAGGGTATGCAACATACCCTCCCTGCCTGACCTGGTGGGATTTATGTCCAGGATGTGAGGGGTCTGTAAATGTTTTCACGACCCTCTTTTTGACTCCTGCAGTGTACAGGTCCTCAATGGAGGGCAGGTTGGCAGTAAAAAAAAAAATTCTGCAGTTCTGATTATCCTCTGAAGTCTGTGTCCATCTTGTTGAGTTGCAGAACCAAACCAGACAGTTATAGAGGTGCAGATGACAGACTCAATAATTCCTCTGTAAATAAGACAGTTCTTCAAGTAATCTGATCCCATGCCATGAAGGTCTTTAAAGGTTATAACCAACACCTCTTACTTCATGCATACTGCACATTGGAACTTTAGGTCAGCAGTGCCATCTAGACATCTGTCCAGCATCTTAACTGCAAACCAGCCACTTTGGGTTGGTGCTCTTATTTTTCACATGAAACTTTCATATTTTTGGCAATGGCCAGATTAATTATTGTTGACACACCAGAAGCATTACAGTTATTCTACATACTGTGGTCAACTGCATATTCTGTATACTGTTGTAAGGCAATTGTTCTTTTTTGTCTCTCAGTTCAAAAGTTAGCTCCCTCAGCCATAAAATCTCTGTAATTTTTGTTTTCTCATTGAAAATCTAATGACTTCCTCATCACTTTCTTCTGTACTCCATGATCACAAGCAATGTTACTAAATTGTTTCGCTTCTACTTCCTTATTCGGGTGACCCACAAGCTCTATTACCTTGCTTTTCCATACCAGATCATGAAATTATCAACATAATGGTTCATGTATTATTTTTAAAGCTTGAATGTAGAGAAAATTCTGCCTTGCTGAAGCCCCTCTTTAAGCAACATTTGATTTAGCTTTTCATTCAACATTCTGGTTGCCTTTTTTTTTTTTATCCCTAAAGACTTTTCTGTACTTGGCTCAGAGGCCTTGTCATCTTGAATGAGACCAGGTGGCTGTTCCATGTAAATGTCTTCCTCCAAAAAGGCTTGATGGGCATGGCAGGGGAAGGATACTATAAAATCTCCATTTCCATCCCACCCCACTAACCTGCTTTCCAACTCTGTTCTCCTGTGCAGGGCAAAAGAAGAAGACCCAGCTGATCAGCTGGGACTCGGGAGGCAGGGAATAGATGGGGGCGGAGCCAGCCAGAAGTGGTATTTGCCGGTTCTCCGAACTACTCAAAATGTACACTACTGTTTTGCGAGAACCAGTCAGAACTGGCTGAATACCACCTCTGATCTCCATGGTTCCATCATCTGCAGGGTTTTTTGCTCCATTTTTTATAGGAGATTATTACACAGGAGTCTTTAAAAAAAAGCTATCTCTCCATATGTTGTCTCTTTCCATTTCTCAGCTCCATGAGCCTGTACCTCCTTGGGACTGTGGCTCTTTTCCTCTCAGCTATGAATGAGAGCCCAGTCTGGTAGGTAGGTGTCTTTTCCTTAGGTCTTTATGGTTTTAACTGTGACTCAGGCTCAGCTGTGGTTGTTGTGAATTTCCTTTTGCAATCTTCCCCATGTCAACTGTTATTAGCCATTTCTAAAACTGACTCTGACATTGATTTAAAACCAGAGATGGGGAATAAGTGTGTAATATTGCCTGCTGGTGGTTACTATCTACAGATCTTTACTACATTGTCCTCAAAACATGCTCATTATTTTAATTCTTCCTATGATTGAATTTTGGGATTCTTTGTGTCATGATGCTTTGTTCAACTCTATAGTCTAATTTCTTTTCCTTTGGGAATGTAACCATATGTTTTAGCTGCCAACATTCTAATATAATTTATACTGTGTTTTTCACTGAACAATAAATAGTTCAATAGGAATGCCTTTTTGGGATGAGGTATGTGTAAATAATAGATTGGAAAATATAATTAGGAAAAGGAAATGTAAAATGGTAAATGTGAAGTTAGAATCAGGTTTGCTGGAATATCATCCCAAAAATATGCCAGGTCAAAGAGGAAAATATGCAATCACAACAATAGAAAGAGGAAAGGAAGAGAGGAAAGGTAGGAATAGGAGAAGAAAAGACAGGAAAGAAGAGGGAAAGAAGAAAGAGAGAAGAAGACATAGAGGAAGAGGAAGAGAGGGTAGGAAGGGGAAGAAGAAAAGGGAAAGGAGGGGAGGAAAGAAGAAAGTAGAGAAGAAGGGAGGGAGGGAGACAAGGAAAGAAAGCTTGGGTTGTGGTAAAATAAAATAGGTGTATGGGATGGTAAGCAAAGCAATCCCGAATATATATAACACCCGAAGACAACAATACCAGCAAACCTACACCCGTGAAAATCTATGAAAGCATACACACACACACACACACACACACACACACATATATATGCTTTCGTAGATTTTCACGGGTAGGTATGCTGGTATTGTTGTCTTCGGGTGTTTTCCCATGTAAGTATGAAATTGTTTTTGCAATTTGTTTTTGCAAAATATTGCCGAAACGTTGCAAAAACAATTTCATACTTACACGGGAAAATATCCGAAGACAACAATACCAGCATATATATATGGATCCATTTCAGGCTTATTAGCCTTCTTCAGCTGGCCATACTCCTTCTACTGGGATTTGAACCAGGGCTTTCCAGCATTTGAGGCAAGCTCTCTATGCCTTGAGCTATCCGGTATCCCTGATACGTCAGCCAATTTACAGGACTCTTAAATGAGAGACTAATTATCACAGCTCCTGTTCAGGGTCCCTTTAAGGGGAGGAGACTTAACGTCATCCCTCTCTGCCCTTCAACTCAACCCAGAGATCATCCAGACAGAGAACCAAATTAGATTACTGCTATGTGACATTTTTTAGATATGTGTTAGATTTTTAAGGGCTGAAAATAAAGAGATCAGGATGGATCCATTTCAGGCTTATTAGCCTTCTTCAGCTGGCCATACTCCTTCTACTGGGATTTGAACCAGGGCTTTCCAGCATTTGAGGCAAGCTCTCTATGCCTTGAGCTATCCGGCATCCCTGATACATCAGCCAATTTACAGGACTCTTAAATGAGAGACTAATTATCACAGCTCCTGTTCAGGGTCCCTTTAAGGGGAGGAGACTTAACATCATCCCTCTCTGCCCTTCAACTCAACCCAGAGATCATCCAGACAGAGAACCAAATTAGATTACTGCTGTGTGACATTTTTTAGATATGTGTTAGATTTTTAAGGGCTGAAAATAAAGAGACCAGGATGGATCCATTTCAGGCTTATTAGCCTTCTTCAGCTGGCCATATTCCTTCTACTGGGATTTGAACCGGTGCCCTCCAGCATATGAGGCAAGCATCTCTATGCCTTGAGCTATCCGGTATCCATCCTGGTCTCTTTATTTTCAGCCCTTAAAAATCTAACATATATATATATAGCGAATATTTTTTACAGCTCCTGTTTGTTAGGCCTATTTTTAAGGGAGGAGACAAACTTGTCATCCTTCTCTGCCCTTCGACTCAACCTAGAGATCATCCAGACAGAGACCTATTAAGATTGCTGCTGTCTTTTTAGATATGTGTTAGATTTTTAAGGGATGATTAATAATTAATTAAGAGACCAGGATGGATCCATTTCGGGCTCCTTAGCCCTCCTCAGCTGGCCATACTTCCCTATAGGGATTTGAACCGGTGCTCTCCAGCACTTGAGGCATGTCCCTCTATGCCTTGAGCTAACCAGCTTCCCTGATTACATCATCCTTTTTACAGGACTTATTGATAGCGAATATTTTTTACAGCTCCTGTTTGTTAGGCCTATTTTTAAGGGAGGAGACAAACTTGTCATCCTTCTCTGCCCTTCGACTCAACCTAGAGATCATCCAGACAGAGACCTATTAAGATTGCTGCTGTCTTTTTAGATATGTGTTAGATTTTTAAGGGATGATTAAGTGCTGGAGAGAACCGGTTCAAATCCCTGTAGGGAAGTATGGCCAGCTGAGGAGGGCTAAGGAGCCCGAAATGGATCCATCCTGGTCTCTTAATTAATTATTAATCATCCCTTAAAAATCTAACACATATCTAAAAAGACAGCAGCAATCTTAATAGGTCTCTGTCTGGATGATCTCTAGGTTGAGTCGAAGGGCAGAGAAGGATGACAAGTTTGTCTCCTCCCTTAAAAATAGGCCTAACAAACAGGAGCTGTAAAAAATATTCGCTATCAATAAGTCCTGTAAAAAGGATGATGTAATCAGGGAAGCTGGTTAGCTCAAGGCATAGAGGGACATGCCTCAAGTGCTGGAGAGCACCGGTTCAAATCCCTGTAGGGAAGTATGGCCAGCTGAGGAGGGCTAAGGAGCCCGAAATGGATCCATCCTGGTCTCTTAATTAATTATTAATCATCCCTTAAAAATCTAAAACATATATATATATATATATATATATATATATATATATATATATATATATATATATATATATATATATATATATATATATATATATATATATATAAAGTGGATATATTGTTACAGCTTCCTGTTAGGCCTATTCAAGGGAGGAGACAAACTTGTCATCCTTCTCTGTCCTTCGACTCAACCTAGAGACCATCCAGACAGAGACCTATTAAATTGCTGCTGTCTTTTTAGATATGTGTTAAATTTCTTTAAGGGATGATTAATAATAATTAATTAAGAGACCAGGATGGATCCATTTCGGGCTCCTTAGCCCTCGTCAGCTGGCCATACTTTCCCTATAGGGATTTGAACTGGTGCTCTCCAGCATTCGAAGCAGGCTTCTCTATGCCTTGAGCTAACCAGTTTCCCTGATTACATCATCCTTTCTACAGGACTTTATTGATGAAGTGGATATATTGTTACAGCTTCCTGTTAGGCCTATTCAATTATTTATTATTAGGCCTATTTAATTATTATTAATCATCCCTTAAAGAAATTTAACACATATCTAAAAAGACAGCAGCAATTTAATAGGTCTCTGTCTGGATGGTCTCTAGGTTGAGTCGAAGGACAGAGAAGGATGACAAGTTTGTCTCCTCCCTTGAATAGGCCTAACAGGAAGCTGTAACAATATATCCACTTCATCAATAAAGTCCTGTAGAAAGGATGATGTAATCAGGGAAACTCGTTAGCTCAAGGCATAGAGAAGCCTGCTTCGAATGCTGGAGAGCACCAGTTCAAATCCCTATAGGGAAAGTATGGCCAGCTGACGAGGGCTAAGGAGCCCGAAATGGATCCATCCTGGTCTCTTAATTAATTATTATTAATCATCCCTTAAAGAAATTTAACATATATATATATATATATATATATATATATATATATATATATATATATATATATGTATATGTTTTCTGAGGTTTTCGCGGGTGTTTGTATGTAGGTCTTTGGTTGTTCGGGTTTTCTCCCGTGTAGAATTGGAAGTATCTTCACGACGTTTTGATGAAATCTCATTCATCATCTTCAGGCTGGTGCTTCGGGCTTGGTGCTTCCAGGAGCAATATATGTATATGTATATGTATATGTATATGTATATGTATATGTATATGTATATGTATATGTATATGTATATGTATGTATGTTACGTTTTTGAGCTGATCAATAAATAAGTCGGGGATATTAGGATAGATTTATTTCGAGCTTATTAGCTCTCATCAGCTAGCCATACCCTTACTGGGATTCGAGCCAGGGCTGTATTACATGCCAGGCAAGAGCCTTGCCATTTAGCCAGTTTGGTTCTGTTCTTGTCAGCTGAGATAGGCGGATAGTTATATATAATTGTTTCCACAACACCCTGTTAGGGCCCCAATTAAGGGAGGAAGCATACTGTTTCCTTTTCTGCCTTTCGGCTCATCACTAGAGACCATCTAGACAGGAAGCCATGAATTCCATTGTGTAACTTTTTAATATGTGTGATCAGCTCAAAAACGTAACATATATATATGAATATTTAAAATTGATAATACACAATGTTAATAACCATGAGAATGTATATTTACAAATGTATGTATCAGATTAAAAATAAAAACTTTTTTGAAAAAAAAGGAATGCCTTTTTGGCTTCTGTTGGTTCTGAATATAATTAGCAATAGCACTTAGACTTATATACCACTTCACAGTGCTTTTACAGCCCTAAGTGATTTACAGAGTCAGCATATTGCCCCCAATATTCTGGGTCCTTATTTTACCCTCCTTGGAAGAATGGGAGGCTGAGTTGACCTTTCAATTAATTATTTAAATAGTTGCTCTTCACCACCTTTGTTTCTGCTACACACACATATCCAACAAAGGATGATTGTTTTTTTCCACTAATTCATTTTGTTTTGGTATAAAAAGAATAATTTCTTATGCATAATCTCCTTTACTCTAAATAATCCAAAATCTGCCCATTGAAAAAATCCTGTTCAATTGTCAGAGTGTAAAATTGGTGGCTTTCTTCCAGCTTTATTCTTTACATAAGCAACAAACCACTGGATTCGGCTGAACACTTCAGTCCTGCATCTTTTCAGATGTAAACTTTAAAAATAAGAAGCTGGCTCTCAATAACTTATAGAAAGTCTTCCGATTTGATTCAACAGGAAGGGATAAGAAGTCAGTATGGAATGTTTTTTTAACTCAATAGCTATTGCTGTTATTCTGTGCTTTTTTATATTTTCCATGCTTCTGACAATTTTTATACTGGGTGTTACTCTTGAGCACATTTCTCATACAAACACACAAAACTGGCTGTGACTGGAACATTTGCACTTTGCAATTCTGAAATGTATAGTGAGTGATTTCCTTTGCATTTGCTAGATTTGCTCTGTGATTCAACGGTCTAATTTCCTGTGCCAAGATTTAGGGCAATTTTTCCCTTTACATTTGTTTTACAAACTCATCTGATTTTCTTTTACAGGAGAAATCATAACCGGTGTGAAGAATCTACTCTGAAAAGTCCAGATTCTCCATCCTTGTTACTGAGCAACCTTTATCAGTAACCACTTTACATCTTCTTTTTTATTAACTGCATGAATAACACTTGGCAAGTTGAGAATTTAAATATGGAGCGTACAGAGTACAGTATATTTTTCACATGCAAAGAAATTGTTTCTTATTCATTTCGGATTGCATGTTATTATAACACCTTCAATCCTTTGGAAACGTATTTGCTTTTCACTTGCTGTTATGATCTGCCCTTTGTAAGTTGAATTAAGTTTAAGAAAATAAATATTTACTTTTACACATTAGAGCTGTCGTCCCACTGTCCAAATACTCTAGTGTGAACGTAGCTTGCCATCTTTTGTGCTCTCACAATGCAACATCTTTCCAATGTTTCCTTCTCTTTCCCAGAATGTGTTGTTGTTGTTAGTTGTGAAGTTGTGTCCAACCCATCGCGACCCCATGGACGACGTTCCTCCAGGCCTTCTTGTCCTCTGGAGTCCATTTAAGCGCACGCCTACTGCTTCGGTGACTCACCTCATTCTCTGTCCTCCCCTTCTTCTTTTGCCCTCAATCTTTCCCAGTATTAGGCTCTTCTCCAGTGAGTCCTTCCTTCTCATTAGGTAGCCAAAGTATTTGAGTTTCATCTCCAGGATCTGACCTTCTAAAGAGCAATCAGGATTGGTGTCCTCTAGGACTGATCAGTTTGATTGTCTTGCAGTCCAAAGGACTTGCAGGAGTCTTCACCAGCACCATAATTCAAAGGCCTCAATTCTTTGGCACTCAGCCTTTCTTATTTATTTTTTATTTATTTTAATCATATTTATATCCCGCCCTTCTCCACAAGGACCCAGGGTGGCCCTGGTCCAACCTTCACAGCCATACATTGAAAAAAACCATAGCCTTGACTATACACATTTTTATTGTCAGGATGATGTCTCTGCTTTTTAGTATGCTGTCTAGATTTGCCATAGTTTTCCTTCCCAGGAGCAAGCAACTGCATTATTTCCTCCTTTTTAGATTTAGTTCCATTTCTTCTTTAGCCTTCTCCTATTTTATTTTCTCACGGTTCTTTTATCTTCAGTCTGGATATGGTCTGGAGAACCCTTCAAGTTGAAAAATGGCCTTTTATACTGAAATCCTGTTCAGGCCTCCAGCCAACCAGGAACCCTTGTCACAACTCTTGCAGTATCCCGTCCCATTTTTCTTTTTTGGTTCTGTGGCTGAGAAGCATGTTCAGTCTTCATTGGGTTGGTCTCTTGTATTTTTATAACGTTTCCTTTTTAAAGATAGTTTTTCTACTTCAGTCACTGTTGGAAGTTCCTCTTTTTTACTTTTTCAGTGTCTAGCATTTCATTTATAAACTTGCTAGTGTTGGTCTCCTAAGTATTTAATGAGAAAACCATTTAACCAAGAATGACCTTTCCTTCGCATTAACAGAGAGTTTTGAAGACTAGTTTTGTTTTTGGGGTTAGCTGTTCACTTTTAAGTGAATAGTTGGGCAACTGATTTCCTCATTGGCGACCTCTCTTTTTAATAACATAGCATTTTTTTTAGTAAAAATAGATGGGAAAATAATAACTAGTTGTAGATCTGTTATGCAAGGGGAGAAGGAATCTATCAAATATTTGAGATATATTTTTCAGCATTCAATCAGGGTGGACATTTTATGTTGATGGGTAATGTTCATGGTATGTTTGTTAATTGTTCTACACACATTTTTATTATTGTTTTTTATTTTGCTGGGTGTTGTCTTTGTACTTGATGTCTTCTTTTTTCTTTTTTATTCTGTATTATAACCTTGGAGATAAATTTTAAAAAAATATTGCAGGATCCAATTTGGCTCAGTCACTGGAACTAGAGGTTTACTCTTTTGAACTTTTGGACTCATGCTCAGGGAATTTCTCTCTATAGGAATGTGTTCTTTAGGCTATTCTATGCATCATATGTATGTGGTGCCTGGTTGGATGTGGCTTTCTATTGGTTGATTGGCGTTTTGATGGTCAACTAGTGGCTGGTATTTCCTTGTGCTGAAAAATCCTCATACCTAAGTACCTGATAAGTCAATGTAAATCACCACTCTTATTGACTGACAAGGGGCCCTTTTTCTAGGCTTCAATCATTTCTCTGGCTATCCTTGTACCTGCTCAGCCAACAATCTTAGTAGCTGTGAAATTGAATGTACATCCTTGTTTACTGAAATGTGACATTATAAAAAAAATAATTGATCCATCTTTTCTCAAATCTTCAGTGCCTATTCTCCTTGCAAGTCTCCATGTTATTTCAGTCTTGTTTGAGGTGGCATTTACTTTTTACATTTTTGCAAGATTCATCCATATTTCTCTTCCCCCTACTTGCATCTTGCTTTTCTATTCATTTGCAGCAATCATTGTGGTTTATCTGTAGGTAAAATCCCCCCTCCACATAACTATTTAACATTCAGAATATTTCAAATGAATAAAATTTAGAGAAAGATGGTAACTGGCCTACTTGGCCCATTGGCTCTACCAACTTTAATTCATGTAAAATATATATATATATATATATATATATATATATATATATATATATATATATATATATATATATATATATATATATATATATATATATATATATATATATATATATATATATATATATATATATATATATATATATATATTTAAATTGTTTGTAATGCTACATATAAAAAGCAGATCTATGGACGGGTTTCATAAATGTTTCATTGTCTTCTCCAGTTCAGCCCCTTATTTATATGACCTGTACTTGATTAAATATTTCAGAGTCCATCCAAGCACAATGACTCTGAGTAGCTTAAAAATATAAGAAATAAAACAGAATAGCTTCTGACAACATAAAGAATCTCCATATACATAAGATATTTTTATTAATAATGATTTCTGTGTTTCCCCAACAGCATGGAATAGAAATAAGAGGGTTCAGAAGGTGTAGCAAAATAATAAATATCCAACACCCACATTTCATTGCTACTGAACGATTTCCCCATCAAATTATTCTTGAGGGATTGTGGCCCTTGTTAAATAAATAGTTGCATACCCCTGATTTATTTCTGTATATTTCTTGGATGAATATGAATATTTGTGAAGAAAGAAGATAATTCCTCTTTTGAGCTAAGTGCCTGCAAATGGACAGGCCCTTGAGAATATCAAAATTCTCAGCATGGTAGAACCTTAAAGCCATAAATCATGAGTTCACTGTAGGTTTCTATCAACATTGTGGGTTGAAATGTTTTTTCTTTCAGATTGGATGCAGTCCAACTGGCAGCTAATTCAGCTTCCTGACTCTTCTTATACATAGCTTTTCTCAGTGTATCAGTATATGAGCTCATTGCTTGCATCTTCCCCTACTGACCCATGTTTGATTTCTACCAAGTGCAACAAGTTTCATTGTTGGTCACAGTACTACAAAAAGCGAAATTTACAATCCCTACGTAATAATCTACAATTAGTCTCTGAATGACAAGCCAAAACTTCTTTTTAAAAAAGCAGAACATAAAAGCAATATTATTTATTAACACATAACATGGATGGATGTGAATGCACCAGTGAAGAATTGTCATTAGAGATCGTTTATAGTAGGCAGGAAAAAAAAAGACTTGGGTTTTCAGCAGCGGTGAAATCAGGCAGGTTCTGACAGGTTCTAGAGAACCAGTAGCAGAAATTATGAGTCGTTTGGAGCAGGGGTCCCCAACCTTTTTTGCACCAGGGACCGGTTTCATTTTAAAGAAAGTTTTGCGTACCGGCTGAGTGGCTCAGCAGTCATGTGACTGGGTGGGCGTGGCCAACTTGGAAAATGTGAAACTCACTTAACAATGGTCTTGGTTAACAACCAAACTTTTGGGCTCAATTGTGGTCATAAGTTCTTTCTTTCTTTTTTTTTCTTTCTTTCTTTCTTTCTTTCTTTCTTTCTCTTTCTTTCTGTCTCTTTCTCTTTCTTTCCCTCTTTCTCTCTCTCTTTCTTTCTTTTTCTTTTTTCTCTTTCTTTCATTCTCTCTTTCTTTCTCTTTCTTTCCCTCTTTCTCTCTCTCTTTCTCTCTTTCTCTTTCTTTCCCTCTTTCTCTCTCTTTATTTCTTTTTCTCTCTCTCTTTCTTTCTTTCCCTCCTTCTCTCTTTCTTTCTTTCTCTTTATCTCTTTCTTTCTCTCTTTCTTTCTCTTTCTCTCTTTCCGTCTCTTTCTCTCTCTTTTTTCTCTCTCTTTCCTTTCTGTCTCTTTCTTTCTCTCTTTCTCTCTGTCTGTATTTCTTTCTCTTTTTCTCTTTCTTTCTCTCTCTCTCTCCCACTTTCTTTTTCTTTCTTTCTCTCTCTCTATCTCTGTCTCTCTCTCCTTCGTCCGCCCATCTGTCACTCTGTGTGTGTGTGTCTGTCTGTCTGTCTCGCATTCACACACTTAATCACTCATTCTGTCTCTCTCTCTTTCTCTCCCTCCCTCCCTCTCTCTGACTCTCTGTGTGTGTCTGTCACTCTCTGATTCCCCCCTCCCTCCCTGTCTCTCTCTGTGTCTGTGCCTCTCTCTCTGTCTGTCATCATCCCCCCCCCCTTGCGGAGCCTCCTCAGCCCGGCCCGCTGCGCTCACTCGCCTTAGCCTGCCCCGGCCAGCCGGCCACCGCGTTTCGTCGCTTGTTCGCTCGCTCAGGCTCCTTCCAGGAGCTGAGAAGGCTCCGTGGGGGGGAAGGAACGGCGTTCAGTGGGTGACCCATCGGACGCCGGTTCCCTCCCCCCACCCACAGACCCTCCGCAGCCCCTGGAAGAAGACGAGTGGCCGGCATGCTGGCTGGGGAGGCTCCACGGGGGGAGGGAGGAAGGGAATCGGTGGCCGGTAGGGAGGGCTGCTGCTGCGGCACCCAGGAGTCCCACTGTCGACGAGGGTGGAGGAAGAGCCACACTCCAACGGCGCGAACAGCCATGCCTGTGCTCTCCCGCGCGCTCTGCCCAGGGGACTGCCCCCTCCTCCCTCCTCCTCCTCTCTGGCCCTGCGGCCCGGTTCCTACCAAGCCACGGACCGTCACCAGTCTGCGGCCCGGGGGTTGGGGACCCCTGGTTTGGAGAACCGGTAGTGCAAATTTTGAGTAGTTTGGAGAACTGGCAAATGCCACTCTGCCTGGTCCCAAAGTTGGGTGGGAATGGAGATTTTGCAGTATCTTTCCCCTGCCACCAAACCACACCAACCAAGCCACACCACGCCCACAGAACCAGTATTAAAAAAATTGAATTTCATGGCTAGTTTCCAGGTTTTAAATTGGCTTTTAACCTATTCTTTAGGCAAGTTCACTAACACAACGAAGAATTGGAGCAATAACTTTCCAGACTTGGCTGACCTCAAGAACTAACTCAAGACTATGGGTTAAACTGGGAATTTAACTAACATTCTCTTGGCTTGCGCATACTGTAGATTTTTAACTTTACCAAACAGGGGTGCTGAATCCAAATGTGCACCATGTATCTGAAACTATCACTTAATATTCCAAACACACAATTAAGATATTAGGATCTTTTGTACGTTAAGTTGACCCTCTCATTCATTCCCCCCACCCCCGGCTGTTGTCCATTTGACAGCTGCCTATCAAGTTCTCTTTTCCAATCCTGCGACTTCATCTCTTTTACAGAGAATTGCAATAGATTTAGAAAGGGAAAGCCTGTGTTCTATCAACAAGAATATTTTGCCTGTAATGTAAAGTGACATCTCATCTAGTCATAAGCATGATTAACACCTAACTTCTCTTGGGCATAATTTGCAGTGCAACATTTGCTTAAGTGGTCTATCTAACATGTAAATTTTTGGAGCGTACAAGTAGTGCCCTGAGTCTTAACAGTCTTAACAGACAAATGGAGGCTATAATTCATAGTGATTGTTCACCACCAATGCATAATGCTACAAGGTTTGCATAAGAAGAAAGACTATATACCATTGTTTTCCCTGGAGCTCTACATTAGTTGGTCAACTATTATGGTCTCATGGCTACTTAAACACAATCGGCCGATCAGACTTTTGAAAAACATCTCATAGGACTAAAAGCAGTGGTGGTTGCAGGCAGTACGCCCCAGTATGGGTGCACCGGAGTCAGCCCGGAGCACCGGATACTGGTACAGTATGGTGCTCTGAAGGGCCTGCCCACCCGCCTGACCTTGTTACATGTCTTTTAAGGCTACTGTGCATGACGCGTAAAGTGCATGGCGCGTACAGTGCCTGCACGACTCTCTGCTGAGCAGCTGGAGCGTTGCGTAGGTTTGTGGAAGCCTTGCTGACAGGTAGGATGCATGTGTGCATTGCACGTGTGTCTGTGCGTCGCACACGTGTGTGCGCACATGCCACACACGTGCATGTGGGTGATGCTGGGGCCATTCCAACCAAATCCGGAACCCACCACTGACTAAAAGGTCAATATGTTACAGTAGTCATAAGGTTCCAGTAGAAAACTATGGTGCAGGTTTAAATTGTGGAGTCCTTGGTGCTTAGAGAGTTTTGTTCTTTTCTTGCAGGCATTTCATTATCCAGTAGGTAGGATTATCAATGCTAAGGTCCTAGCACTGATGTTATTACACTGATGATGTTACCTAGATGGGTAATGAAATGTCTGATACAAGTTACTGGAAGTCCTTCAGTTCATCCCAATTATATTGTATACTCAAGGAGGCATCAGATAAGCAACAATTTCTTAGCCTACTCTCTGCAATATATCTGCAAATCCAGCTGCATCACCAATCTGGCACTGCATTATCATTCTTTCCTGCCTGCCAGATTCAATGAGAGATGATGAATAGCTTAATTTACTATTATGAAGTGCATTTTTTGGAATGCAATTTCCACTATAAATCATTTTCTTGATAGATCAGATCCTGATATTGCATGATAAGTTTTGTTAGATACGTTGCCCAACCCGAACACAATTGTGGACAAAAAGTACACTTGCTTATGAAGATTTGAATTTGGTGCTTGTTAATGCATAGCTGCATTATTGGTCAATGTCTTGCATTATGTTACACTCTTCTTTTTATTTAGTTAGATGGGGACTTGTGTTTTTGTTTTTTAATTGTAGTTGCCATGACATTCTGGCTAAGACAATAAAAAAATCTATTCTGGTAACTGAATCACAATCTGTTGAATCTGTGCTTTGGTGTGAGACAGAAAACATAATTTTATTATTTGCAGACTGACGCTTCAAAAATTAAAATGGATTTTCTATTGGAAATACTGGTTTGAGATTTTCAGACCAAAACTTGTGTAATTAGCTGTCTGCCACCCTACCTCCTGACAGATTGTAGCTTTCTCTTAGATAGGTTGGGGGAGGGTTTCCCAACAATCCAAGGGAGATGTAATAAACAATTAGGAGACTTGTCAAGATGACTACACATCCTTCTGTTTTCCTGGGGTTCTTTTTTGCACAACCCTTTGAAAATGTTTGTGGGTTTTTTGGTGCTTTTCCCTACAGTTGGTATGATCCTACACCAGTACTCTTAGACAACTTCCATTATCTTCACAAATTTGAACTGAATCATTTCTTAGTATTAGTCTCTCTTCAAGAGATTCCCACCTCTGTAGAACCAACTAGGTGTAACTGAAGATTACTCTGTTCTTTATAGTGGAACTAGCTGATAACTTGGCGCTGATGGATTTCTAATGTTGGATTTTCCCCCTTACCAGAGGAAGCCCCCTCATGGAGCCCCCTTATGGAGTATTGTGAAGCCATTACCATGACAACTTTATTTATTTTTTATTTTATTTTATTTATATTTATATCCCGCCCTTCTCCACAGAGGACCCAGGGCGGCGCACAGGAATTTAAAAAAACATATAAACGATAAATACATAATTTAAAAACATATTAAATTAATCTAATCCTATGCTGAAACCAATTTTAAAATTCCCAATTTAAAACTCTCTAAAATAGTCCCCATGGGAGGTTAGGCTAGGCCGGCTTGCTGGAAAAGATGTGTCTTTAGACACTGACGGAAGAGGCGGAGGTCGGTGATGGTGCGCAATTCAGGGGGTAGGTCGTTCCAAAGGGCAGGGCCCGCCACAGAGAAGGCTCTTCCCCTGGGTGTCGCCAGACGGCATTGCCCGGCCGACGGCACCCTGAGAAGACCCTCTCTGTGGGAGCGGATCGGCCGAAGGGATGTATGGTGCAGAAGACGGTCTCGCATATAACTAGGCCCCGAGCCATGGAGCGCTTTAAAGATGGTCGTCAAAACCTTGAAGCGCACCCGAAAGACCACAGGAAGCCAGTGCAGCTCGCGCAGGATCGGTGTTATGTGGGAGCATCTAGTAGCTCCCGTAATCACCCGCGCGGCTGCATTTTGGACTAACTGTAGCTTTCGAGTGCACCTCAAGGGAAGCCCCATGTAGAGAGCATTACAGTAGTCGAGCCGGGACGTCATGAGAGGTTGAGTGACTGTGCGAAGGGCTCCACAGCACTGTACAGTAAAGGCCATTTTAAGGTAGTATGGTAGAAGCCATTTTAAGGGACAACAGGCTGTATCTTAACAGAACACCCCCCCAGGGGTGTTATGGGTGTCTTACCCACACAGTATTTGGAGAAAGAAAGAGAGGGTGGGGGAGAGAGGGGGAGAGATATTGTATTTTTTTCACACAAGGGCCAAAAACAATATGTAGGTAGTGCTCAACCTATGGCCATTGGTTTAACAATTGTTCAAAGTTACGACAATGCTGACAAAAGTGACTTACAACCACTCTTTGCACTTGCAACCATTCATGCTTCCCTATGGTCAAGTGGACAAAATTCAGGCTCTTGGAAACTGGAGTGTATTTATGAGAGTTGCTGCACCCCACCCCATGATTATGTGATCACTCTTTGCAACTTTCCCAGGGGGCTTCCCGTAAGTGAAATCAATGGGGGGGGGGAAATGGATCGGATTAACCACTGCATGATTTGCTTCACGACCATGAAGATTTCCTTAACGACTGTGGCAAAAAAAAGGATGTAAAATTGAGAATAGCTCATTTAACAACCACATTATCAAGTTCCAGTCCCAATTGTTATTGCAAATCAAGGATTGCCTGCAGATAATTTGGGCTCTTTCCTTTTCTCTCCATTCCTTTCTCTTCACTTCTCTACAGAGATAGTATGAATACCTTAACCTTCTAAAAAGAGCCTTTGAAGCATTAACTTAAATGCATCTGAATTCAAGAATCCCACCTTTGCATCTCAAAGTATTTATTGCTTTTATTTGGCAATAAAAGCAATAACATTAGGACAACTACGGACCTCCGCTCCTTCCGTTTAAAATTAAAGACACATCTTTTTCGCCTGGCCGGCCTTGGGTAGTCTCTTTTAAGGTTAGGGGTTTTAGGGGTAGTTTTAGTTTATGGCTTTTTGGCGCAGGAGTAATTTAATTCATTTTTAATTTTGTATTCTGTCTGTGGTTTTAATTGTATTTTTAAGTGCCTGTGCCCCGCCTCAAGTCCCTTTGGGGAGAGAGAGCGGGATATAAAATTAAAAATTATTATTATTATTATTATTAATTCATGGCTTTCTGTATTTGTTATTCTTTAACGGCTATTGCTAGAAATAATTATTGTAAAAATTTTCTCCATACTTTGGAATGCCTCACACATTTGGTGTGTGTAAACCATTTTATGTATGACAATATATTGCATAAGATGGATACTTACATTTCTACACACAGGGCATACAACTTTTGATTTTGGTATTATTGTCTGAATTTACATTATAATGAAAAATATTTTAAAATTTATTACCACAAAAAAAAGGCAATTCCCTTCTGAACTTCCGTTTGTTATGGGAAATCCATGTGCTTTCAATTAATTTCTTTTTGTTTTTATTTCTTAATAGAGTTGGATAAAATTTGGAAGCCAATCTAAGAGAATAAAGCAGAGGATCTTCTGAAATGTAAATATGCAGCTGGGTAATGTCCTCCTTTAAGTGTGGATGAAATAATTAACTTTTAGAAATTTGGGACAGAATGATTTGCATGTTTGCTCTCTTTTTTATGGATATTCTGTCACATTTCTGGTGAATTGGTCCTGAGAATTTTGCATGAGGGAAATTTTTATGGTTTGGAGATGAATAAATCTATTTATCTGAAAATAGCCAACATTGCAGATGTGTCTTATGATTGAAAAATGTGCCAAATAACAGAAAAAGAAACGCAGAAGCTTTTTTGCTAGCTGCCAGTGAACGTGGTTTGGACTAAGAGGGAAGGCACACAAAAAATTTAACTTCTCCCACTCTCAAACTAAAGTGATATGAGCTGCTAGTTAAATGCAGCTAGCAAGCTGTTCCATAGACTGTCACAGCAAGGGGGAAAAAATCTGGAATTTGAATTGGAAAGCTACTACAAAGGAAAAATCCCAAGCAGGGTTGTCCACAAACATAAGTCTCGTTTATGTCCATGGTTTTAAGTTTGGTGAGAGACAAGAGAGTGTCAAGTATATAAAAAAAAAGACATTTAACTAAATATGGTGTCAGGCCTGGAAGCCATCTTTTGCATTAGGCCTTCAGGCTTGCCACATTTATTGCTGTGGGAAACTAGGAGGGGGGATTGTATGGAGTGGGATAGATATAGTCACAATAACGTTCCTTTCTCTGTGACTCAAGGACATCTTGCCCTGCACCTGGAGTGGTGTGACTGGGAGGCATCTCCAGTTGGGACGGTGCTTGATTGGACCATCTGATGGACATGTGGGTGATGGGCAGGGGCTTGAACTGTGGTTGGGGGGGGGGATCTGGAAACTTTCAGATTCAGATTTTCCCAGATCTGCCAATATGATATCGCCAATAAAATGGAACTTTGAGGAAACTCAAGCCTCAGAGTCTTCTTTCGTTGGGGGTGTTGCTTGGAACCCTAACATATGGATTTTTTCATGAGAAATGGAGATAAAGGAAGACTGGCAAGCAAAAACAACCTGGGGCAAACTTCAAACTTCTTCAGATTGGAACTTTCGAAGCATAATTTCCCTCATACCCAACCAAATGTTCAGAGCCCAGTAAGGAAGCACTACTGAGTATGAGGGTTCGGGGAGAGGGGGCGGTCTAGAAATCCAATAAATAAAATAAACAATAAATAAATATACCCACAGCCAAACAAACTAAACATCTATTTTTCAAAATACTAACCAAGATTGTCCAGCAAAGGAATTAATTCACATTCTCCTCACCTGTGATACTCCCAGCAATGAACCTTCATGGGCAAGGCCAGTTAATAAATTTTGATGATTGGGAGATGGTTTGATGATGTCTAAATCAAATTGTGTGGCCTAGAAAAAAGGTTAACATTACAAGACATCTGTTCCAAATGCTACCCTTTGCAAGAAGGAGCAGGGGAACACTCTGTTCATGATGTCATGTAAGTGCTGTGACTTACATCTTTGTACAAGACCTCAGAGTGCTAATAATAATAGTGAAATTTGTACGAAGACACGATTGCATGCCTCATTCAGTCAGTGCTGTGGACACTGCTGACTGGAGTGGGATTACTTGCTCTGAGCAGATGCAAAGCAATCCAAATAAGAACATATAAACATGAAAAAACATAGCAACAGCATATAGCAAAGTAAGGATGGCATTCATTCTGTTTCCAGGTTTATCCTGGGATACTGCAGGAGTTGAGATTTACTTTCAAGAACACCAGCTGCTCCACCAGTTCAGATCCTAGGGAGATAGCAATAGCACTTAAGACTTTATACCACTTTACAGCCTGTCTGAGCTGTTTTCAGAGTCAGCATATTGTCCCCAACAATTTAAGTCCTCATTTTACCCACCTTGGAAGGATGGAAGGCTGAGTCAACTTTCAGCCTGGTGAGATTCGAACTGCCAAATTGCAGTCAGCTGGCAGTCAGCAGAAGTAGCCTGCAGTACTGCACTCTAACCACTGCGCCACTGCGCGGCTCTTCAGATGGATTCGAATCACACATTCTGCTGCAGAACTTTTCATCTGCAATACTGGCTGACAGACACGTGCCAGCAGTGATTCGTAAAGCATTTGCTATAAGATTTCAGTAACAAAGCCTTGCAAGTCTGAAAGTATCTCTTACGTTTAGCCTCCCAAAAATGAAGGAGGATCCCTTCTGAGATATTTTCTCCACTCCTACTCCTCTTTCAAATTCAGGTTTGGTTTATCACAGGGGTGTCCAAACTTGAGGACTTTAAGACTTGTGGACTTCAACTCCCAGAATTCCCCAGCCAGCATGGCTGGCTGGAGAATTCTGGGAGTTGAAGTCCACAAGTCTTAAAGTTCCCAAGTTTGGACACCCCTGGTTTATCAGAACATTGCCCAGGTGACTCTTTCTCTTTTTCCTTCAGTGTCATTCCCTCCTACCATTACAGCATGATAGGCATTTCTGGGCAGTTCCTTTAGCAGATTCAGGACAGATTCGGGAGTTTCCCAGAGACGTTTATATTTCTTCTCATAAGTAGGTGGCATGAGATCGTCTCAGCACTATTCACCTTCCTTGGTTGCCTACACTAAACCCCACCAAGGATTACAACCCCTTCTACTTTCAGCGAGGACTCTGGGAAAGAAGGTTGTCAGCTGCTGCTACTGCTAAAGAACTCTGCAGCCTTTGGCTACTACTAGGAATTGCCACTAAGAATCTGTTGAGGACTTGCTATTAGGACTCGATCTGGTAAAAACTGGAGCTGCCTTTCCACCCTTGCTTGCTGCCAGCTCTGTAGACCTACGCTGACCTGATCAAGTCATCCTTCCATTGCCTTGGAATACAAGTCCATACAAGTTCCTTATATACTGTACATGGCATTAACTTATCCTGTCAAATTGCATTACTGTCTGGTTTGGAAGCATTACTGCTTCAGCCAGGAAGGCAATGCAGAGGGTGGTAAGGATGGCAGAAAAGATCATTGGTAGTTCACTACTTTTCATCCAGAACATACCATATAAGTGATGGTTGAGCAGAGTTCGCAGGATTGTCTGAGACACTACACATCTCCTTCATGACCTGTTTTCCTTTTTACCTTCTGGGACCAAGCTTCGTGGTATACAAAGCAGACCATCTACATTCAGTCAGTTTTTTTCCATATAGCATTAAACTTGTGAATTCTCAGGTTTCCCCTTTTACTACATATTCAGAATAGACAGTGATGTGTGTGTGTACACACACACACACACGTATATATTGTGCAGGTATATATTTATATATGTATATAGATTGTGTATATGTATGTATTTGGGTAGATATATACTTCCTCTTGAGAGCAGGCAACATTAAATATTTCATTTTTAATGTCGGCCAGTGTGCTCGCAATAAAAAAATGACAATAAAGTTGTCTGTCTGTCTGTCTATCTATCTATCTATCTATCTATTCATATGGTAGTCAAACCTTAAATCCCTTCTCAGATAGAGATAGTCACTGAATGCAGAAGACAAGAGGACTTTTGCTGGGGTGGAGTGGGAAGAACTACTAAACGAAAGACGAATTAAAAGGAAGGAACTGAAAGAACTGTGATTAGAGAGACATAAGCAAAACCTGGGAATTAGGTCAGAGTGAGATGGGATTTTAATAAGATGAAGATTTGGAAAATGATACAATCGCACGTAAGGCAGACCAAGAAAGTAAAAGCTACAGAGGATTATAGTTAACCTCTGTCCCCTCCCTCACCACTCTAGGCTGAATAAAATGCAGAGAAAGAAAATAATAGAATAAGACTTGGAAGGGACCTTGGAGGTCTTCTAGTCCAACCCCCCTGCCTAGGCAGGAAACCCTACACTACTTCAAATGGTTATCCAATATCTTCTTTAAAGCTTCATATTGGAACATTCACAACCTCTAGAGGAAAGTTGTTCCACAGATTAATTGTTCTTACTCTCAGGAAATTTCTCTTTAGTTTAGGTTGCTTCTCTGCTTGATTAGTTTCCACCCATTACTTGTTGTCCTACCCTCAGGTGCTTTGGAGAATAGCTTGATTCCCTCTTCTTTGTGGCAGCCCCTGAGATATTAGAATACTGATATCATGTCACCCCTAGTTCTTCTTTTCATTAAACTAGGCATATTCAGTTCCTTCATATGTTTTAGCCTCCAGTCTCCTAATCATCTTTGTTGCTCTTCTCTGCACTCTTTCTACAGTCTCAACATCTTTTTTACATCGTTGAGACCAAAACTGGATGCCGTATTCCAAGTGTCGCCTTACGAAGGCATTATAAAGTGGTATCACATGATCTTAATTCTATCCCTCTGTTTATGCAGCCTAGAACTGTGTTGGCTTTTTTGGCAGTTCCTGAACACTGATGGCTCATATTTAAATGGTTAGCCACTAGGACTCCAAGATCCCTCTCACAGTTACTACTATTGAACAAGGTACACCTATACTGTACCTGTGCATTTGGTTTTTTTTGCCTAAATGTAGAACCTTAGTTTTTTCACCATTTTGTTAGATAGCACCCAATGTTCAAGTCTGTTAAGATCCCTCTGTATCTTAAGCCTATCTTCCAGACTGTTGGCTATTCCTGCTAGCTTGGTGTTTTCTGAAAATTTGATGAGTTCCTCATCTATCCCCCTGTCCAAATCATTGATGAAGATGTTGAAGAGCAGTGGGCCTAAAACAGAGCCTTGGGCTACCCCACTGCATGCTTCCCTCCAGGTAGATGAAATTCCATTGAGGACTACATGTTGACTGCAGTTGATCAGCCAATTACGAATCCATCTGGTGGTGATGCTGTCTAACCCACATTTTTCTATTTTATCTAGTAGTAGGTTATGGTCTACTTTATCAAATGCCTTACTAAAGTCCAAGTAAATTATATTGACAACATTCCGGATCCACTAGTGGTCCACTAATTTTATCATTTTGTCAAAGAATGGAATAAGATTAATCTGACATAATGAGTTTTTGACAAACCCATGTTGGCTTTTGGTTATTTATTTATTTATTTATTTATTATTCACATTTATACCCCGCACCCATCTCACCACAAAGGGACTCGGGGTGGCGCACAGGGAATATAAAATATAAATAAACATATATACAAAAATAACATTCATTAAAACTAAATTAAATTAACCCACCCTGCGCTAAAACCAGTTAAAAACCCCTAATTAAAACTTTGATAACTAAAAGCAGTGCAGTATCGAGTAAAATCATGCCAGGTTGGCTTGATGGAAGAAATGCGTTTTTAAACGCTGGCGGAACAGGCGGAGGTCCGAGATGACACGGAGTTAGGGAGGTAGGTCGTTCCAGAGGGTTGGGCCCATCACAGAGAAGGCTCTTCCCCTGGGCGTCGCCAACTGGCATTGCCCGGTTGACGGCACCCGGAGCAGACCCTCTCTGTGGGAGCGGATTGGTCGTAGGGACGTATGGGGCAGCAGACGGTCTCGAAGGTAACTAGGCCCCGTGCCATGGAGCACCTTGAAGATGGTCATCAAAACCTTGTAACGCACCCGGAAGGTCACAGGCAGCCAGTGCAGCTCACGCAGGAGCAATGTTATGTGGGAATGCCTTGAGGCACCCATAATCACCCGCGCGGCCGCATTCTATACTAACTGCAACTTTCGAGTGCATCTCAAGGGGAGCCCCATGTAGAGAGCATTACAATAGTCCAGATGGGAAGTCACAAGTGCTTGAGTGACTGTGCGAAGGGCCTCCTGGTCAAGTAAGGGGCGCAATTGGCGGACCAGGCGGACCTGGTAAAACGCCCTCCTTATTACTTTGTTTGCTTCTAGGTGTTCACTGATTCATTGCTTGGTTATCTTTTCATCCCTGGTATTGAGGTCAGGCTGATAGGTCTGTAGTTTCCTGGATCTATTTTATTTCCTTTTTTGAAGATGGGAACTATGTGAGCTGTTTTCCAGTCCTCTGGCAGTTCCCTGGTGCTCCAGGATCTTTGAAATATATAGTTCAGTGGTTCTGAGATCTTGTCTGCCAGTTCCTTCAGAACATTGGGGTATAATCCATCTGGTCCTGGTGATTTGAACTCCTCTAGGGTAGACAGGTGCTCACTCACCATTTTCTTCTCTAACCTGTGTTCCTAATCTGTTGGTTTTTTTTAGTGCTGATTTTGGTAGGTTGGACAGTATTTTTCCGTTTGTGTAAAAACAAATACAAAAAAATGAGTTAAGTAGTTCTGCTTTCTCCCTATTGCTTGCCATCTTCTTGCCACTTTCTCCCAGAAATGGGCAAATTATTTCCTTGACTTTTTTCTTATTTTTAACATGTTGGAAGAAATCCTAGTAGGTAGAATGAAAAAAAGATAAGGGAGAAGAGAGACAAACCAAGGGGGAAAAATCTGATAGGAAAGAAATCAATAAAGTGATAAACCTTATTGGCCAGTTACTCAAGAGAATGATGGAATGCATATTAGACCACTCAACTTGCTCCTAGCCTTCTCTATCTGGGTACCAGAGCTGCAACATAGTATCTTGTCTATCAAAATCTAGCAAGAAGCAACAGAATAGCACTGAATCCCCAAAGCACTTCTGAGCCACCTGACTGAATTTGTTGCTTTGAAACAGCACCTGCTTTAATTGAGAAATCTAGTTTGAAAGGATCAGTTCATTTAAGCTTTATTTACCTAGATTAGCCATATAAAGTTAGAATGGTCCATGTAGGCAGGAAGGACCATAAAATGAAGATATGGACTATCCTCATGACTATTTCAATATTAAAGAGATGAATTGGATTATTCATAATCTTGTTCACTTACCATATTCTTTCCAAAGGCAGCATCTTTGTTTATGGTTGAAAGCCAACATCATTAAACAAATACAAAGAATATGATTAATACGGAGTAATTTATATAACAGCACTGGTTAAAAAAATTCTAATTCTGGCACTAGATGCAGGTCTTCCTTATGATAGTTACCATCAAGCAAAACTTGGCAATCTTCTGAGATATTTCAAGAGAGTCATCTGCTTACAAGAAACAAACCTCTTCCTTATTCTGCTAACCCAATCAGCCAGCCAATGTTTTCCACATTAGTGTAGAGCAGGGCTGTCAAACTCACAGCCCCTGGGCCAGAGGCATCACGTGCTGGCCGTTGCCCATGCCAGGTTTAGTGAAGGAGGGGGGAGTCACAATATGTCACATGATGATGCCGTGACGACGCAAGTTTGACACCCCTGGTGCAGAGTGTCAAAATTATTAATTGAAACATTACCACAAGTCATATGGGTAGAACTCTACTGATCTGTTTAGACAAGGATGCTTCCTTACCCTTCACTTTGTTTTGACCATAAGAAGGACCAGAGTTACAGTGGGATATCCTAAAGTTCACCTTGCAGTAAAAGGATGAGCCTACAGATAAACATGCTGGAGGCTACAAACCTCCTCTCATGGAGTTTGTCTGGATCTATACATCCTGACCTGCTTCCCTCCTTGGTTTCATTGTTGATGATTACTGCTGCCACCAGCTACCTTTCAGAGATGTCCTTCAACTAACAGAGATAGAGCTCTCGTACCTTGTCCTGTCCTTTGGACAAATGAAAGTCTATATCAGTGGTAGTCAACCTGGTCCCTACCACCCACTAATGGGTGTTCCAACCTTCATGGTGGGCAGTAGGGGTACAATACAATACAATAGCAGAGTTGGAAGGGACCTTGTAGGTCTTCTAGTCCAACTCCCTGTGTGGGCAGGAACCTTATACCATTTCAGACAAATGGCTATCTAACATCTTTTTTGTCCAATACTGAAGCATTTTCCTTTTTTTAAAAAAATTTAATTGACTTCCCTACTTTATAAATCACCATTACTGTGGAACCGTTGGGCGGTTAGAAAATTTTACTACTAGCGGAGATACAAAAGTGGGCGGTAGGTATAAAAAGGTTGACTACCCCTGGTCTGTATGAAAGGAGTTAAATGAATGGAGATAAACAAAATTAAACTTTGAAAGAAAACAACTTTGAAATATAAGATATATTAAATTTGATAGGCAAAAGTAAATGCAGCAGTTTTGGCAGACCATCATATGATGCAATATGACTCACCGGAGAAAAGCCTAATGCTGGGAAAGATTGAGGGGAAAAAGAAGAATAGGATGACAGAGAATGAGATGGCTGGATGGAGTCACTGAAGCAGTCGGCGTGAGCTTAAATGGACTCCAGAGGATGGTAGAGGACAGGAAGTCCTGAAGGAGCATTGTCCATGGGGTCACGATGGGTCGGACACGACTTTACAACTAACAACAACAATATGATGCATGTCCTTTATAATTAATGAGCTAGGCAGGAGCTCTGCTTCCAAATTAAATTTTAGAGCACAAGAATTTAATAAAAAGCACAATAAAATATATTTGCCATGTCCAAACATTACTCAGAATATTTTTACCTGTACAGAGGAAAAAAAACAAGGGATAGTAAGATACAACTAGCACATGCACACAAAGAAAGATTAAAATGTTCACTGTCCTGGCTAGACATGATTACTTCCTAAACAGAACCCTTTCAAAGCAAATGTTTTCTTCTTGTTCTCCTGGTTCTTCTTAGGGTTCTTGAGGAAACTCCACACATTAGTCAGAGCTATGAGGGCACAATAGACCCCACTCACTTTCCCATTTCAGGCATGTAATGTGTTACTCCATTTCGATTCAAGTTCTTAAAAGAACACATTTTTTTTAATCCAGGGGAGGGAGTTAGAATGGCCTCTAACTAGACTAGTACATGCCAGCACTATCTCTCCTGCCTAAGGGACAACGGACGACTTTCCATCTTAAATGTGGGTTGCAGTTCAAAAGCTGGCTGCTGGCCAGCCAACACATCAATAAAAGTGGGGTTGCAGCATGTGCATATGTAACATGTGTGTTACATGTGGATATTGAACCTGCACATAGGTGACAAATTGGTGTTTCTCAAATTGGTCACTTTAAGATATATGCACTCATTCCCAAAGCGTTGAACTCCACACATCTTTGACAGGCCAAATTTAAGAAATACTAATTTAAAGAAAGATGTTTCATTCATTAGCATCTAAGCCAGGGGTGGGTTTCTTCTGGCATTCCTGCCAGTTTGGTGCACACATGTGCAGTTTCCTGTAAATAGGTCTGTGCATGCACATAACATTAAAAATGTGAAAAAAATATGTTGCAGCGACCGGGGAACCAGTTTAGGGGCATGGTGAGCATGCCATCCCTACTGGTTCAGCAACCCAGTCGTCATTTCCACTACCGGTTCCACCGAACCAGTGTGAACGGGTAGGAACCCACCTCTGATCTAAGCCTTTCAAATTCAACAAAAATAGTTCTTATATTTAAATCATGTTCTTTCCTTTGGAGCTCAAGGTGGCATACATGATCTCTGCTAATTTTATCCATATTGCACTCTGAGGGAATTTAGATGGAAAGAAAGTGTCTTGAGCAAAGTCATCCAGTGATGAAGGTGAATTTAAGATATTTTTATGTCAAGGTTTAAAGCTACAACCACTACTTGATGCCGGTAGTGTATATTAGAGATATCTTTCCAAATATATTTAAAAGATATGTGAACAGTGATGAATGATGCTCTTGGATGCAATTAGTTTTCTGTACGAAGGGCCTTTTGGGGTGGGGGGGTGAAGACTGACCTTCAGAGAATAAATGGAAAACTGAATAAGGCTCTGCTAGAAGCAATGTAGCAGTTTCCAATGGATTTAGAGTACCAGAAGATGGGGAGACAGCAATCTTGCTCAAACCATACTTGCCCACTTTGAAAGGCTATGGGTTCATATACTTTCTTTTCTGATCACTTGTGATTAGAAATGTTGGTCCAGAAAGTTTAGTAATGAACTAGAATAGAATAGAATAGAATAGAATAGAATAGAATAGAATAGAATAAAATTCTTTATTGGCCAAGTGTGATTGGTCACACAAGGAATTTGTCTTTGGTGCATATGGTCTCAGTGTACATAAAAAGAAAAGATACATTTGTCATGAATCATAAGGTACAACACTTAATTGCCCCATACATCCCTTAGACTGATACGCTCCCACAGAGAGGGCCTTCTCAGGGTGCCATCGGCCGGACAATGCCGACTGGCGACACCCAGGGGAAGAGCCTTCTCTGTGGCGGGGCCAGCCCTCTGGAATGACCTACCCCCTGAATTACGTACCATCACCGACCTCCGCCTCTTCCGCCAATGTCTTAAGACATATTTGTTTCAACAAGCCGGCCTAGCCTAACCTCCCATGGGGACTTTTAGGTAGTTTTAAATTGGGTTTTTAAAATTTGGTTTTAGCGCAGGATAGGTTTATTTAATAGTTTTTAAAATTATATTTATTGTATTTTGTATGTTTTTAAATTTCCTGTGTGCCGCCCTGGGTCCTTTGTGGAGAAGGGCGGGATATAAATTTAAATAAATAAATAAATAAATAAATAAATAAATAAATAAATAAATAAATAAATAAATAAATAAATAAATAAATAAATAAATAAATAAATAAATAAATAAATAAAATAAATGATAGTCATAGGGTACAAATAAGTAATCAAATCATGCTAGGAAACAATCAATATAAATTATAAGGATACAAGCAACAAAGTTCCAGTCATACAGTCATAAGTGGGAGGAGATCGGTGATAGGAATGATGAGAAGATTAATAGTAATAGTAATGCAGACTTAGTAAATAGTTTGACAGTGTTGAGGGAATTATTTGTTTAGCAGAGTGATGGCATTTGGGGAAAAAACTGTTCTTGTGTCTAGTTGTTCTGGTGTGCAGTGCTCTATAGCATCATTTTGAGAGTAGGAGTTGAAACAATTTATGTCCAGGATGTGAGGTATCTGTAAATATTTTCATGACCCTCTTTTTGACTCGTGCAGTATACAGGTCTTCAATGGAAGGCAAGTTGGTAATAATTGTTTTTTCTGCAGTTATTATCCTCTGAACTCTGTGTCTGTCTTGTTGGGTTGAGAACCAAACCAGACAGTTATAGAGGTGCAGATGACAGACTCAATAATTCCTCTGTAAAAATGTATCAGCAGCTCCTTGGGTAGTTTGAGCTTTCTGAATTGGTTCAAAAATAACATTATTTGTTGTACTTTTTTGATCACGTTTTTGATGTTAGGTGTTTGTTTTAGGTTTTGAAAATTGATAGAACCTAGAAATTTGAAGGTCTCTACTGTTGATACTGTGTTGTCTAGTATTGTAAGAGGTGCTAGTATGGGAGGGTTTCTCCTAAAGTCTATTACCATTTCTACACTTTTGAGTGTGTTCAGTTCCAGTTTGTTCCTGTTGTACCACAAGGCGTCTGTATGAGGATTCATCATTGTCTCAAATGAGACCAATCACTGTTGATTTTGGAATTGACTATAAAGAATCCTCCCCATGGGAAAATGCTTTTGTTTTGAATTCTTAATAAGACTTTAAAAATTAAATAAAAGAGGGAACTGGGAGGACTTACAGGTTACAATTAAAGAAGAAAAACACTCAATCATAACTTACAAAAACAGACTGAAGAAAAATATGTCAACATTAAGCATGTTGAAGAATATGTTTAAACAATGGACCCAGAAGTTAATGTTAAGAGTATCTGCCTCTATAGCTAATCCTGTATTTAAAAGATGTTAAGGAAGAGGAAAAAAATTTACCTGATAAGATTTAGACTGATTTAAAGAAGATTTAAAAGTAACAGGCTAGGAGAATGACATGGAAAAAGATGTTATACTGGACATACAAAGGTAATTGACTGATATTTTAATAATTTAAAAGGATATATAAATAACAAAAGAAGAAAATAACCTAGATTATTTTCCTATATTTACCAAAGCTTACTTATTTAAAGCTTTAAAGAATTTTCCTTAAATTCCACTGAAGATGTTACATAGCCTGGTAATAAAATGTTTGGAAACCAACCCACAAGCTCAGGAATTAACTTTTACCCTCAAGAAATCCAATTCTAGAAAATTATTTCAGGGACTAAGATCAAGATTAGAAGAAGCAAAATGAAAGAATATAAAGTTGGCTTATTTGATCCAGGGTAAAATAGATCTGTTGTTATCTCTAGTAATCCTTAATGGACTTTTGCTGACATCAGGACTAATAATGATGAGGCTTTAAGGATTTGTTTATAAATAAGAGATGGGACATGGGACATGGGAAAAAGAGACTATTTGTTGTATTTTAAGACAAGATAATTCAATTCAATTCAATTTATATATCACCCTTCTCCCTTCCGTGACTCAGGGATAACATACTAAAATTGTTTGTTTGTTGTGATGACCAACAAGGCAGAAGTCATTTCTTTATATGTTTCTTTTTTTCTTTACTATATTTTTAGTTTTTCATTCTTTTCTATTTGTTTCTATTGTTTTCCTTTTTATCTTTTCTGCACCTTTTACTTTTTGTGTGTATTATTTTTAATAGCATTATTATAAAAACAACTCACCAACATGTGGAGAAAGTTTCCATTTCAGATTATTAACATTACTTTTTATTTCATCCTTCCTGTGCAGATATCATAGTAATGTCTTTAGTCTGCACAACAACACTTGAATGGCTGAGCTAAGGTTTGGACTCAAGAGGAACTAAATTTATTTTGATGTTGACATTAATAGTTATACTACAGTATTCAGAATTAGTAATATAAAATTATTCTGCATGAAAAACATTGTAACAAAGTGTTTTTCTTTTCCTAAAAAAATCTTGAGTCTCAGATGAATTTTAAGGCACACTTGTCAATTGATCTTTGCTCCATTTGAAATTCTGTAAGTATGATGAAGCTGATGGAGAATCAAATTCAAGAGGGAAAAAGGAAAGCTGGAGAAGCGACTTCAAAAAGCAGGACAGTAGAATCCAATTACCTTCGCTGTTTTGTCCTTCCACTCTGAGGATCAACGATTTGTTTACAGCCATCTTTGATTGCTAAGAAACTGATCCAATATCTTTCCAAATGATATTGTTATTTATAACTCAGAAAATAAGTGGGTATGCCTGGAAGATTGAATGCTCATTTTCCCCACTCAGTAGAGTCACTGTTTGGTTCTGAAACAACAGTAAACATTCGTTATTCCTTCTTGCTGCATTTAAATCTTTGTACCACAAATACAAAGGGAGATGAGCACATGACGGACATATGCAGATGACCAGACATCTCGGAGTTGACCATGATTCTGTGGGATATTTATCCATTTATTTATTTATTTAATGTATTTATTTTCTTTTTTGTTTACTTACTTATTGTGTTTCAAGACCATTTTGCTCAAAAAGAGAGCTCTTCATTTCCATAAGAATCCAATTCTTCTTAGTGGAATGCACTATACATTTGAACCAGTCTTAACAATATTCCAGGCTAATATTACAAGAAATATTGTCTTTATAAAAAAAAAAAGCCTGAATGATGTTCCTTAATACACCTCGAGTTGCACTGGCTACCTGTAGCTTTCCGGGTGCGCTTCAAGGTGCTGGTAACCATCTTTAAAACGCTCCATGGCACGGGGCTTAGTTATTTGCGGGACCGCCTCCTACCACATACATCCCTCCGGCCGATTCGCTCCCACAGGGAGGGCCTTCTCCGGGTGCCGTCTGCCGGGCAGTGCCTGTTGGTGACCCCCAGGGGAAGGGCCTTCTCTGTGGCGGGCCCAGCCCTCTGGAACGACCTACCCCCCGAACTTCGGACCACCACGGACCTCCGCCTCTTCTGCCAACTTCTTAAGACCCATTTCTTTTACCTAGCCGGCCTAGCCTAGATCCCGAGATCATTTTTACAAACTGAGTTTTAATGATTTTAATCTTTGGTAATTTTTATTATTTTAGTGTATCTTTAGCACAGGTTAGCTTCAAATTTAATCATATTTTAATATTTGTAGTTGTATTTATCTATATGTCTGTATGTGTGCATTTTAACTTCCTGTGCACCGCCCCGAGTCCCTTCTGGGAGATGGGTGCGGTATAAAAATCAAATAAAATCAAAATCAAATATAATATAGCAACAATACCTAGCCTAGCATCTTCCCGAAAAAAACACACTATAATCCCCCCCCCTTTTATCCAATTACCCCATCTCACAGGCAATTATCAATCTTCATTCATAGAAAATTTCAATCTAGACCATGATGGCAAATCTGTAACATGCAGCGCACTCCCTGTGAGTACCTGAGCCATCACCCCAACTCAGCTCCGATGCACATGTGCGTGCACCTCCCACCAGCCAGCTGGTCTTTGGGTATCATGGGGAGGGGTGCACGAAGGCATGGGGGGAGGAATGCAGGGCTGCACACGTGCATGCCTGCTGGTGGCGCACATTGCATTTTGAGGTTTGGGTGTGCACATGTGCATTCAAGCACACACACACACTTTGAGCACTTGTTCTGGAAAAGCTTAGCCATCACTGATCTAGGCTTTCAATCTATCCTTATGTCATGGCTATATGATTGCCATCAGTTGTCCATGCTGTGACCATAGAAGCCTCGGGACTTTGCCGATGGCAAGAGGAATTCATGTTTGCTTCTTTTCTCTTTATGCAAGTTAGACAAGAGAGCTACCCCAAACAGTAGGCAGAATGGATCCAGTGGGGAGGTGAGGGGACAGTGGAATGTATTCATTCTTGCTGAACGAGACTGCAGCAGTCTGGGATGGGGTTAAATATTATGTTAAACCAGCGGTCTGCAAAGTCGGCTCTTTTAAGACTGGTGGACTTCAACTCCCAGAATTCCCCAGCCAGCTATGCTGGCTGGGGAATTCTGGGAGTTGAAGTTCACCAGTCTTAAAAGAGCCGACTTTGCAGACCCCTGTGTTAAACCATTTTAGTTTGGGGCTAATGAACACTATAGAAGTACTATGGCTTATAAACCATGGCTCTTGGCTAAACAATAGACCATTGGTAATCAAACCATTAATTAGCATGTGTTAATCTTCTCTAGGAAAGAGTAAAAGCGCAAACACAAGGCGGAGCTTCAAAACAAAAACTACTGAATTCTTGAAGGCATTCTAAAGCCTGCCTTAAGTCTTTTTACTTAGCCTGCACACAGTCTTTTTAAGTATTAAATGAAATGTGATTATGAAAATATTATGGTTACAGTTACAGGTAGATAAAAATAGTTGCTTGACCGCCTCCTGCCCCATACATCCCTTCGTCCGATCCGCTCCCACAGAGAGGGTCTTCTCCGGGTGCCGTCAGCTGGGCAATGCCGGTTGGCGACACCCAGGGGAAGGGCCTTCTCTGTGGCGGGCCCGGCCCTCTGGAACGACCTACCCCCCGACCTTCGCACTACCTTGGACCTCCGCCTCTTCCGCCAACGTCTTAAGACGTATCTATTCCAACAAGCCGGCCTAGCCTAGCCCCCGCTTCTGACTTTTTATATACAAACTCTAATTTGGTAAGGTTTTAAATGGGTTTTAGCACGGGATTTAAATTATTTAATATGTTTTAATGATTTATATTGTTTTGTATTGTGATTTTAGTAACACCTGTGCGCCGTCCTGGGTCCTAATAAGGAGAAGGGTGGGGTATAAATTCGAAAATAAAATAAAAAAATAAATATCACTCTCTGCTTGCAAGAAAAGCATCAGAGAGTGTGTTAAACTCATCCTCACACTCAGGTATTTCTAATTTTGAAATCAATTCATGTGTGAGAGCAGTAGATGATTTGAAAGTTCATTTGGTTTCCTGTGCTCCTGATAGCTTGGGTCAAATGACAATAATTACCTTAGAAACAAAACATTAAGTCAGTTCTTGAAGTATTCTTAATCTTAATGTGCAATTTAATTATTTTAAAACGTAAGACCACACTACCATTGGTATTAAAATGACATGATTATTGCCTTCAGAAGTTGTAGGTGCTTCATTACTGGAGGTTTTTAAGAAAAGACTGGACAGCCCCTGTCTAAAATGTCATAGAGTCTCCTGCTTGTGCAGGGATTTGGACTAGAAGACCTTCAAGATCCCTTCCAGTTCTATTCTGATTGGTTGATTGATATTTTGTGTGATGATGTATATAATATTTAATATATAAGGTTTAAAAATGATCAAGCAGTTTGTCTGGTAAACATTCTCAACTTAACGTATACTACAGTTCTTATGGATCTGTTCTGAATAAAGCATGTCAGATCAAGACTCTTTCTTTTAACCTTAAGGATCTTAGAATCACATTTAATCCTTGATTAAGAAGTTTTTAAACCAAAGTTGTATTGATTTTGCATTTAACATTTACACACGACAAGCACTTTTGTTTATGTTTTAATTAAAATTTATTCTACGTACATTTCCCAAATTGAAGTCAGGGAAGAAAACTCACAACATTGAACTTGACATATTCACCAATCCTTCTATGCAATACACTTAATGTTGCATTCATAGCATTAAAAAAGAAAAAAGAAAGGAGCAGAATTAGCTATCACATAAAACAAAAATACAACGTGTGTGGGAAATGTGATTACCCACATTATATTTCTGGCTTCCAAGAAACTGCCACCAATATCCATATGTCTGATACATGATCTGCATTTTATTTAATTAATTAGTTGCCCATCTTGATATACATTGAGGATCAACCAGAAAAGTAGAAAGCGGTAAGAACTTGCTTACACAGGTTGAAAAATATCTTTCTTACTATTCTGGAGAGCTGTACCAGGGAGAACATCTCTGATTTTTCCCCAGGATTTCCCCCCCCCCTTCCTGGTCAGATTATTCCAAGTCTTGTCTCTACCGAAAAATAACCCTTTCTCCCTGAACAGAAAAACAGTAATCTGACAATGAAGGAAAGCCTCTTCCTTCTTTTTTGTGGGATTTGGGCTAGAGTCTTGAATATCACTCTATCTTATTATCAATCTCAACAATAAGAGGAAATTGATACTAATAAGCTTTAGGCCAATGGTCTGATTCAGTAAAAGCAATGATGAACACAGGACCGAGGACTTCATGGACTTCACAACTGTGCAGTCATATACTGTTCCTTTCAGGATGCTTGTTCAACTTTCCAGTCTAGCCTGAACTTAGACTTTGTTCAGACCTAGGCTTCACCAGAGCTTGAAGCAAATTCCTTGTCCCGACAAAAACCCCTAATTTACTGTGAATTCTACTCATTCAAATCCAACAGTCTTTCGAAGGATGGTTTACAATCACAGAGCTTATCTAGCTTGGAGAGCTGCCAGGCTGATATCTGAAGAACTTGGCAAGGAGAGTCATGAACCAATTAGGCAAACTAATTGGCTCCTGTAAAGTCCGCTACACCTTTCACTCCTCTTTTTTTTCCTCTGGGAGAAGCCATTCATTGTCCTGTGGCCTTACTCCCAAGACGACCCCTGTTCTTTAGCTGTTCCTTTTGTCTGGCAACTCTTCACATGCACACGCTGGGAACAGGCTCCAGCTGTTCATCTGCCTCACTGATGTCTGACTCTGAAGGCAGCTGATAACTGGCATACGGCCCTGGCCCCCTCTCTGCCTCTGACACAGAGCCCTCATCAGAACCTTCCCCAGACTCCAGGACCGGCCCATGTTTCTTCCCAATCTTTTCACTGTCCGAATATGCTACCAGCTCTGCTGACCACTGGCAGGCCACAACAGACTTAGAATAACTTTACTTTGAATGTACACTAATTGGCATACATTAAAATGAAATTTTGTTGCATATAGCTCTCAAGGGGTCTCCATATCCAATATATGCTACATAAACATGACAAGATAAATAAATACAAAGTTATGCATGTACCCACATATGTTATATGACACGGAGAAACAACACAGTCTAGTTCAGATATATATATGTACATGGCAAAAGAAACAAATCTTGGGAGTTTACCAGATGGATGACATAAGGAACAAAGCTGTTACAGAATCCTGGTAAAAATCCTTCAAAACCTCCTCGCAGGAGAGTTGCAAGATTGGGTAATGTCCCTGTCAAACGCTTAGCTTCTCTGCTCAGAGAAAACAACCCCAAGCAAGCCACCTATCTCAACTTCCACCTTCCCATCCCTTCTTTCCCCAGGATAAAAGGGCATTCAGCTTTCTTTGGAGTCAAAACAAGCTTGCTGTGCTAGTTTCTCTCCAAATCTCCCTGGGTGGACACATCCCATTCTTTAAAAAACAAACAAACAACCAAGTCTGTTGCAGGCATTGATCAGATCGCGCTCCATTAGTTTTAAACATTTAAACAGTTTTGCACATATATATTTTTTTAAAAAAAAGGGCCCTCTGTTAGTGTGGGCGGCATCGCGCTCAGATTCCCTGCCTCTTCGCTGTCCAACCTAAAGTACTGTGGAAACCCTGTTCGCCTCTATGGCAGCGTTGGGTTCCCTTCCACAGCATCCTCCCTGCCGCTTGTCACACGCCGCTCACCTGTCCGCGAGAGCCCGCATCCCACTAAAAACACGTGGCCAGGCGCCCCGCCACGCAGAGGGCTTGCGAGAGAGAGAGAGAGAGAGAGAGAGACGGAGATCTGCCAGCTCCTTTCCCCACGTCTCCTCCCCGCGGATCCTGAGGGCTGGCCGCCCTCTTCGCCAAATCCTGCCTAGATCGCTCCCGCTTGCCCTCGCCCCCCACTTCCTCCGTGGAATCTCCGGGGGCAAGGAAGAAGCCGAGGGGGGGGGGGACGCGGAATGAGTCACGCTTGAGCGAAGCAGGGAAACTCCAGCTCCTCCGCCGAGGCCAACGCTATTAAAAAGCGCATGCGCGCCCGGAGCCTCTGCTCGCTCTGCTCCCCACCCTCCCTTCTTCGCTTTCCCCTCTCCCTCCTTTCCTTCCTCCCTCCCTCTTTCCTTCCCTCCCTCCCTCTCTCTCTCTCTTTCTCTCTCCCGCTCTCTCTGTCTTTCCCTGCCGGCTGGGTGCTGAAGTTGGGCGGATGGCAGCAAACCAGCTCCGCTAGGGACCAGCTGCACCAGCCTTTTTCCCCGGGACCGTTCAGTGCCAAGCACACACCACCAGGCGGGGGTGGGTAAGATGGACCGCTTTTTTTTTTCGTTCTTCTTCTCCTTCTCTTCTCTTTCGCTCTTTCCTTTCAACCCTCCGCCTTGGACAAATCGCTGGCACCAAAATGTCTGCTTTATAGACCGGCGCTTAGAGATAGACTTCGATCTCGACCAGGCGAACCGCGAGCGGCAAGGAAGGAGGAAAGGAGGGAGGGAGGGAGGGGCTGCCGGGTTGCCTGCCTGCGTGGAGTGCGAAAGCGAGAAACTGGTATGGCTGAGGGCAGCCCGAGGTGCACGCCTGGGTTTCTTGGGTGCGCTCGGGGTGTGTGTGTGTGTGAGAGAGAGAGAGAGAGAGGGAGTGAGTGTGTAAGTGAGTGAGTGCGCGCGCGCGCACGCGCTAGTGTGTTCGAAGTGTGTGTGTGTGCGCGCGCGCGTGTGGTGGGGGAAATGTTGTTTCTCTCCAGCGATGCAGAAAGGGGTGGGAGGGAGGGGAGAGGCTGGCGTGGTGGCTTCCCTGGACCTGCCCTCCTCACGCCCGGGGCTGCGGGCGGGAAGATGCTGAGGGGCTGGAGCGAAGGACTTGAACCTGACCGAGGCAGGAAGGCAGAAGAGATTGGAAGCGCTGAAAGAGAACCTTAGGAAAGGGAAAATTGGGGGAAAGAAAGGTGGGGAGGGAGAAGAGAAAGGAAAGCTCCCTAGAAGTACAGGCGTCCGTTGCAAATGTAAAGAGAGACATTTCTCCCCTTCTTACTAGGAAATACTACAATGTTGGAACTTGCTTTGCCTTCCCCAATCTCTTTGGCAGTTATAGAATCATCTTCTCTCTTCTCTTCTCTTCTCTTCTCTTCTCTTCTCTTCTCCTCTCCTCTCCTCTCCTCTCCTCTCCTCACTTCCAATTTTTATCTCCTTCACCACTCTCCTTTCCACCACTCTCTGAAGGAATTGGCATTCTTTCCTTAAAACAACCGTTCTTAAAAACCTCATAGAATTGGTCAGAAGGAAAGGAAAAGAAATGAATCCTAGAGTAGCAGCTTTGATGTGAAGAGGCTACCCGCCCCCACATATAACACACACACACTTGTAACTGAAGAGGTGGGGTGCAGAGCTTTTCTTTGTCATTCCTAAGGTCAGCCAAGAAAACATTTTCTGCCCTTGCCAGTCCAATGGACTTTCTTCTGCTTGGCTGAAACCTATTTAGCTCCTTCTCCCTCACTGCTCTTCTGAGAATACGTGAAGTTGGAGGAAAGGCTTGGGTCCACTTAGGGACCCAGAGATGTCAAATGAAGGGGGAGACAGTGCCTGCAGTATAGACAGACAACCAACAGGATGGTTATTTCTGATTAGGCAAGAGCAACAGAAGGGGTCTAGCGAGGTGGAGTCAACACCTGCCACAGCCCTTACCACTCATTGGAAGTGGCATCTGAAATTTTGGCTGCTTCCTACATTGTCTTAGCAGGATTACTGAATACCCTGCTGGTATCAAAATGCAAAAAAAAAAAAAAAAAAAAAGGAAGAAAAGGCCTGGGTCTTTTTCCTTTCAGAATCTCCATCTTTCCCTCCAGGATATAGCAGAGTCTGATGAATCAACACGCTTCATTTGTAACTATCTACTCTGCTTCTGTTATTCCTTTTTGTAATTTCAGATTGCTGTAATCTCCAGCAGGTTTAGACAGAGGGGTGTCTTAAAATCTTTTCTTTCAAACTAACTTTTAAGGGACTGGCTCAAAGGCTACTACTTTTATGTAGAGTTTCATTTTAATCTGTTGTGTTACAGACCACTCCAGAATTGCTGTTATGGTACCATTTTAAATGCATACTTAGGGATCATATTCAGATTTAATATGGGCCAGAAGGTGTGTCCCCCCCCCCTCAAAAAAAAAAGACTATTGAGCGTTCAGTTACAATATATTTGTAAATGTACGTCACAGAATCTTACTTTCTAATAACAATTCTTGTTATTCAAGTGTTCATAGAGGAATGTATACTCAGGGTAGCTCCTAGCAGGTCTCCAACCTGTTCTAAATTTGTTCATTTATTTTAATAGATGTTCCTATAAACAGAAAGTATTTGAGCCTTGATTTATCACGGTTTGATTATAGTTTAATTTGGTTAATGTAACATTAATTGTGGTTTTCATTAATTTGTGGGCTTTTGCCAAGATGTTCTTTTTCCCCTTATATATCTTTTCTTATTCTTGTGGTAGTTTTGGCACTCAATATCAAGCCCTCCTGCACTGGGTGCTTCAGTACCATCATCAAGGATAGGTCAATGTTGATACCCCAGTTTCAGTGTGGTTTTGGTTTTTACTTGCTGTTTCCATAGCAGTCAGGTTTTTATAGGGATGTGGTGGCTCAGTGGCTAAGACACTGAGCTTGTAGATCAGAAAGGTCAGCAGTTCAAATCCCTAATGACACATAACGGAGTGAGCTCCCATTACTTGTCCCAGCTTCTGCAACCTAGCAGTTCAAAAGCATATAAAAATGCAAGTAGAAAAATAGGGACCATCTTGGTGGGAAGGTAACAGCATTCTGTGCACCTTCAGCATTTAGTCATAGTGGCCACATGACCACGGAGATGCCTTTGGACAGCGCTGGTTCTTTGGCTTTGAAATGGAGATGAGCACCACTCCCTAGAGTCGGGAAGGACTAGCAGATATGTACAAGGCAAACCTTTATCTTTACAGGTTTTTATAAGGTAGGGTTGCTAGCCCTATGCCTAACTCTTTTCCTTTATCCAGGCTTGGGACCAGCAACAACAGCTGCTGAACTACTCAATCCATCCAGTGCCCTCCACAGGTGGAGTTATCTTCTCTTACTGAGAGTCCTTAGGGATTCAGCAGTCTATAAATGTAAATCATCATCATCATCATCATATTCTATCATGTGTTTTGGGAGATAGTTTACTTAGAAATAGCGACATGGAATTTACTGGGAAGTTAATATTAGTGTGGTTATTTCATTTCATTTTGTGTTATCTGAAATTTGCCTTTTGCTTCCTGTCTCCCTTCTCTTGCATATTTATTCAAATGAGCCACATTGAGTTCAGTAAGGGTTATTTCCAGTTGGATGTTCATAGGACTGCAATTTTAGATGGAAATTAGAAAAGTATATTCCTTTATGATCCCTTTAGGGGAAAAAAGATTAGCTAAGATTAAGCATTCATAGAAGAGTTCTCCAACAAATTGTGTTTTACATGAGTGAAGAAAAGTATGAATCAATTTCAGTGGGTAATAGAATTTGATCAGTGTATGATCAGAAATGTTCTGTTCTTGAGTGTTGGGATAGCAAAGCTTCACACAACTGTTCCTCAATTTGGCAGTCTCTTCAGCGTGACTCATTGTTAAGATCTTCCTAGGTTCCACATTTTGTGTTTCTCATGCCTGTGTGACAACGTGTCACTTTTAACTACTTTGGAAATTTTGTTGAAAGGTAGTAGGTAAAATATTTATAAAAATAAAATTTCATTTCATTTCATTTCATTTTATTACATTTATATACCGTCCTATCTCCCTGACAGGACTCAGGGCGGTGCACAGGAAATGATAAAAGCAATAACAATAAATACAGTAAAAATGGTAAAAATAGATTAAATTTGAAAACCCGTGCTAAAATTGTAATTAAGAACCCTTACTAAGATCACATTTAAAACTATGCAAGGCCGGCCGCATGAAATAAGTGTGTTTTTAATGCCCGGCAGAAGAGGCGCAGGTCCGTGATTGTACGAAGGTCGGTGGGCAGGTCATTCCAGAGGGCGGGGGCTGCCACAGAGAAGGCTCTCCCCCTGGGAGTTGCCAGCAGGCATTGTCCGGCAGATGGCACCCTGAGGAGGCCCTCCCTGTGGGAGCGGACAGGTCAAATGGAAGTATGTGGTAGGAGGTAGTCCCGCAAGTAACCAGGTCCCATGCCATGGAGCGCTTTAAAGATGGTTACTAACACCTTGAAGCGCACCCAAAAGGCCACAGGCAGCCATTGCAGCTCACGCAGGAGGGGTGTTATATGGGAGTATCTCGAGACTCCCAAAATCCCCCACGTGGCTGCATTCTGAACTAGCTGAAGCCTCCGAGTGCACCTCAAGGGAAGCCCCATGTAGAGAGCATTACAGTAGTCCAGGCGGGAGATGACGAGGGCTTGAGTGACCATGCATAGGGCGTCACGATCTAGAAAGGGGCACAACTGGTGTATCATGTAAACCTGATGGAAAGCCCCCCTGGCCACGGCTGTCAAATGGTCATTCAAAGACATCCGAGAATCCAGGAGAACGCCCAAGTTGCAGGCCCTCTACGCGGGAGCTAATGACTCGCCCCCGATAGCCAGAGATGGAACCAACTGGCTATATCGTGATGCCGGGAACCACAGCGACTCAGTCTTGGACAGGTAGAGTCGAAGCCTGTTCCTCCCCATCCAGACTCGCACGGCCTCCAAGCACCGGGACATCACTTTGATGGCATCGTTGGGGTGGTCAGGGGTAGAGATGTACAGCTGAGTGTCATCAGCATACTGATGGAACTCTACCCCAAAACCACGGATGATCTCACCCAGCGGCTTCATATAGATGTTGAACAGGAGGGGTGAGAGGACTGACCCCTGAGGCACCCCACACATTAGGGGCCTTGACGTCGACCTCTGCCCTCCTGCCAACACAAATTGCGACCGGTCGGAGAGGTAGGAGGAGAACCACCGTAAAATGGTGCCTCCCACCCCCAACCCCTCCAGCCAGTGCAATAAGATACCATGGTCGATGGTATCGAAAGCCGCTGAGAGATCTAATAGGACCAGGATAGAGGAACAACCTCTATCCCGAGCCCTCCAGAGATCATCTACCAACGCGACCAATGCTGTCTCTGTGCTGTACCCAGGCCAGAAGCCGGACTGGCGTGGGTCTAGATAGACAATTTCCTCCAGGTGCTGGGGGAACTGTCGTGCCACCACACACTCGACAATCTTCCTTTTGAAGCTATGTGAGGTATGTGAAAATTCTGATATTATTCCTGCATAAATCAGACTTATTTATGATACATATAGATGTCACCAGTGTCAAAAGGGTGAATTTTACTTTTGAGACACCAACAAAGTTAGATTTTTGCCTTATGGATACTTTATCCCATTCCACTTTTTGCTAAAAGCCAGAGAGAGACACCTGAGTTATCATTTCACTAGGTTTACTAAAGAAGTTTCATTTTTATTTTCCTCATAATTCCCATTTCAAAAATGAGGAGTATAGTTGCAGAACATAATGCTTCTTCTAAACATAGACAATGCCACAAAGGAAAGCATTAGATATAAAAACATCAGCCTTGCCTGTGTTGCTCAATACATTTGCTCTTAGTTGGAAATATCCAATACTTCCATTTAATTCCCAATCAGGCCATTGACTGGGATTCTTAAATTTAAAAGATTATAAGCAAGTTGCTATTGACCCTTTGTACTAATACTCTTCTAGGATATATTCTGCTTGGAGTTTAATCAATAAAGAGAGCTTTTCTCTAAGCACTGCTACTTACAAAGGAGCCAAATGGACTTATAGACAACTCTTGTTCCTCTGTTCTAGGAATATGAGTGTATTTGAACAAACAGGATAGAAAGGTAATGCTAGACAACAATAGCAGAGTCACTTAGACTTATATACCACTTCACTGTGCATTACAGCCCTCTCTAAGCAGTTTACTGAGTCAGCATATTGCCCCCAATAATATGGGTCCTCATTTAATCAACCTTGGAAGGATAGAAGGCTGAGTCAACCTTGAGCTTTTGAACCCCTGGTAGTTGGCAGAAGTAGCCTGCAATTCTAACCACTGCACCACCATGGTTCATAGGATAGTATATCTAGAAAGGATGTATCTCCTACACAAAAGGAAAAAAGCATTGATGTACGGCTTATTATTTTCATGGTCTGCATGGTGTGATTGGAATATTCTAAACTAAATAACTCCCAACCTGTTTTGCCAAAACTAGAGGCAATTCATGAAAATATTGCAAGTGGCCCATGGAAGGATGCCCACTGAAATTTTATGAAAAAATTAAATGGCAAAAATGTCAGAAAATTACCAAATCTTTTGAGAGGTTGAAGCATTTTGCAAAATTTCAGGTAGGAAAGCTATTTTGAGATTCGGCAGCTTCATGATATTTCAGCCTTTAAAAAAATAATATGGGTTCTATGGACACTGCTGATATGGGTCATTGTGCTATGGTGCCTATAGGCATTATACTGCAGATTCTTTGGGTTATGCAGCTGTCTTCAAATAATAATGGAAGGAATGGAAACATTTAGGAATCAATGTTACAGAGTCATAATTTTTAAATTTATTTATTTATTTTATTATATTTCTATACCGCCCTCTCTCCTCAATGGGACTCAGGGCGGTGCACAAGAATAATAAAAACAGCAGTCATAAATACAATCAAACATGGTTAAAAATAAATTAAATCAATTTGACAACCCGTGCTAAAATTCACAATTAAAACCCTGACTAAAAATCAATCATAAAAGACTATAAAGAGTGCAGACGTCTTTCCACTTTCTTTCTTTTTTTAAATTATCTGAATGTGATTACATTATTTCAAAAGTTTCTTTGGAACTCTGCTATTTGACATATTTATCTGAGCCCCTGGACTATTTCAAAACATTTCTCAGGTTGTTTTCTGACATCTGGTATCTCTGGGTACTACTACATTTTTTAGGGGTGTCTCCCACAAGGTACTACTACATTTTTTAGGGGTGTCTCCCACACTCCTCGCTCCCTCTTTGCAACAGTGTGAGTTGCAAAGTCAGAGAGGATGACTGTTGAAACTCACCAAGTGAATTTGGGTAGCTGAGATAAACTATGCCACAGTCCTAATCCTTACCCACGACACTACACTGGTTCTCTTTAGCTGCTTCTGTGGAAGGAATTTCTACTGCATAATTATGCTATATAATTACATAATTATGCTATATAAAATTGTTTTCCCTACAAGAGATTAGGAAGGCAGGACATTAGTGTTCTTCAAACATTATGTTTCAATGACATCAAAATAGATGAAGATGAAATATATTTATATGTGCACGATATAAATATATTCTCTGAAAAAAAGTGTTCTTGTTTCTGTTGGGGCATTTGACCAGCAGATTCTCAAATCAGATACTTCTTTAAACTGGGTGTAGGAAAAGGTTTTTAAAAAAAAAAAAAAACTCAGCAGGCAAAAGAACCACATGAAATTATATTGCAGCCCATTTCTTAAAGGTGCAGTAACAAACATCACATCTGCCTTTTTTCAATTCTGAAGTGTATCTGTTTTTCTTGACTTTGACAGTATTATCAGTGCAGAATAGGTAGTTACTAAATACTTAACTCTTGGTGAAGCTCAGCCTTTACTGTTTACTCGTAGCCTTTATACTTGTTAGGTAGTCATATAAACTCATCTTTCCAAGGCCGTTGCTTACCACAATGAACACGTGGCATTTCCTCCTGAGCCATAGCTAAGAGTGGGGAAAACGAATCTCGCATCTGATGTTTTCTAAGGATTCTTCTGGGCTCTCAGATGTACCCATAGCAGCAGCCATATCTCTTCTTGAATACCTTGTTTTTTTCCTTGATGAGTTCTATTTGGATAAACACCCCTATAAATAGGATTCACAATTCATATCTTGGAAGTTTATGATCTTTAGACGCCCTGATTGGGCTGCATCTCTTTTTGTCTGCTTACCATCTTGATTATGACCTCCATTTAGTTCTTACCCAGTTTCACATTACTTTAATGATTTTATGTCCCACGTAGCTCACTTCATTGATGATAGCAATAGCGATTAGATTACGTACTGCTTCGCAGAGCTTTAGAGTCCTCTCTTTTTTAATGATAAACTGTATTTTGTCTTTGTTGAAACACCCATTGCCAGAGGATTCTCCATCACCTTCTTTAGAAGGTCATCATGCTCTGCTTTGTAGAAGCAGCAGTTATCAGATCATCATGTGCAATTCTCCGATATTTTCAAAACATTCATGGTTCCTTTCTTAGAATATTTCACTGTGTTGATTTGATGACAAAAAGATAATGTAATTAAACTATGCTGCGTTAATGGAGAGTTCAGTGTGCATAGTTATGTTCATGTTGCATCTAGGGATGTTTTATTACTTATTTAGTAATCATAACCTTTCTCATCTCAGATAGTGAAAATATGGTGGGGTGGTTTTTATTTTTGGCTCCTCTGATATTATTTTCTGCTGATATGAGGAATTGTTTTCCTTTTAATGCTTTGTTGAACTCTTTTGGACACACCTAAGAGTTGCATACTATTTACCCATGCTAGACACCTAGGCACTCCATGCACTTCTATGTTTTTTCCATGACCCAATGATAGCAAAAGGAATTTCCCTGTATACAAATCTGTATTACATCTTTGGTTGTAATATTTTCCCAGAAAACAACCCAGTTGTAGTATACCTGAATTAAATCCCCTTTATATTCTGGCTTTGGAGTGTATTCTGGCTATATGTATCATGCATATGAGATTTATGGCAATGTGAATCATGCAGATTAAGTAGTAGTGGGTGATTGTCAATGATTATGAGGAACCTGAGGTCAGTGTCTTTTGACTTCACATGAGATATCACAAAGGCAGATAGTAGTGTTTTGATAGCCCACCCCTAATTGTTCAGCAGCCTCCTGTAGCATGGTGTTTGCCTTAGAATCAATGAAGATTTGAAGCTGATCTCCAATGTTGTCTGCCTATTATACCTCACTTCACCATAAACAGTTTTGAGAGTTTATGTTGTCATTGAGCAAAACCTGAGTCTCTATATTCTTGGTTCAGGTTAAGAACTTTGTACTGCAGACTTGGGTGAAATGATTTGAACCTTTACACTTCCAACATAAAACATTATAAGCATGTTCTAGGTTGATGCATTGTTTCACAACTACATGTGATTTGACTTGTTGCTAGCAGAACATCCTATTCATTGGATGAGGGGATAAATGGGGAACTCATCAAATTTGCAGACGACACCAAGCTGGCAGGAATAGCCAACACTCCAGAAGATAGGCTTAAGATACAGAAGGATCTAGACAAACTTGAACATTGGGCACTATCTAATAAAATGAAATTCAATTGTGAAAAAAGTAAGGTTCTACATATAGGCAAGAAAAACAAAATGCACAAGTACAGTATAGGTGGTACCTTGCTCAATAGTAGCAACTGTGAGAGGGATCTAGGAATCTTAGTGGACAACCATTTAAATATGAGCCAGCAGTGTGCAGCAACTGCCAAAAAAGCCAACACAGTTCTAGGCTGCATAAACAGAGGGATAGAATCTAGATCACGTGAAGTGTTAATGCCACTGTATAGTGCCTTGGTAAGGCCACATTTGGAATACTGCATACAGTTTTGGTCGCCACGATGTAGAAAAGACATGGAGACTCTGGAAAAAGTGCAGAGAAGAGCAACCAAGATGATTAGGGAACTGGAGACTAAAACATATGAAGAACGGTTGCAAGAGCTGGGTATGTCTAGTTTAATGAAGAGAAGGACCAGGGGAGACATGATAGCAGTGTTCCGATATCTCAGAGGGTGCCACAAAGAAGAGGGAGTCAAACTATTCTCCAAGGCACCTAGGGGCAGGACAAGAAGCAATGGGTGGAAACTAATCAAGGAGAGAAGCAACTTAGAACTAAGGAGAAATTTCCTGACAGTTAGAACAATTAACCTCTGGAACAGCTTGCCTCCAGAAGTTGTGAATGCCCCAACCCTGGAAGTCTTTAAAAAGATGTTAGATAGCCATTTGTCTGAAATGGTATAAGGTTCCTGCCCACGCAGGGGGTTGGACTAGAAGACCTACAAGGTCCCTTCCAACTCTGCTATTGTATTGTATTGTATTTGATGGTCGTCTTAGCAGAAGGTTTCACTTTATCCAAGTGATAGATATCTCTTGACATGCCTTTCAGCTGAGTCCAAATTAATGGCATAGGTTCTGCAAGTATCCACCCCCTGTGAATTTGGGACAATGGCATCCTCAAAGTCAGAAGAGAGGGTGTCAAACAGGTCAGTTTAATTAAAACAGCATTGCTCAATTGTGATGAGAGCTATTTTGTTCATAAACTGGAGAATGTTGAATGTATATCCAAAATAGGCAGAATTTGTAGTTGGTATTCATCATTTTATCATTTGACAAAAGTAGCAGGGGCCTGAGGATGTGTGTGTCCAAGGACAAACATAGTGATTTCAAATGCTAGAAAAACCAACAATTTAGATTTTGGTTTGGCCAGAGAGCTCATTAGTGGAATCCCATTATAAAATTTTATATGAAGGAAGCTCAGCCATTGTTTCTAGTTGAATTTGTACCTTTCCCATACTATCAAGCTATCTTATGCCTGTTTAGCAGAATCTGGGCTTTGTTGAACAATAGCAGTGATGTATACATTAAGATGCTGGACATTTCTAATGAATCATCCAAGCATCTTGTCTGTGCCATACAAGCAATAAGAACAGTGTGAAAGGACTGAATGCTAAGATTTGTGGTTTCTAATTTTGTTTGCACTTTGCCAAAAGTAAGTAAAGCTTCTTCAGGTTGAACATATGCCTTGTTACCTTCATGATGGGACCAGGTAGTTTCCTTGGCAGCAGTAAAAAAGTGTTTGTCACTGGTTATTTTACAATTCTGACATTCCCTAGAGCAGGAGTCCCAACCTCTTGTCCGTAGACTGGCACCAGTCTGTGGGATTCCAGAAACCAGGCCATGCAACAAGCAGAGCCCCATCTGCAGGATGCAGGCAGCACGTGAAACCACGTCCCCTCTGGTTCACTGCAAAACCTCTCTCCACTGAATCAGTGCTGGTGGCCAAAAGGTTGAGTGCCACTGCCCTAGAGGTAAGCTTCTCAGCCCAGACACAATTGGTCAGGTTCCATTACAGTAGCACAAACATTTGTGATCACACTGAATTCAACATTTTACCTTTTTGTTTAAATGAGAAGAGCATTTTTATCTGTTGCCACCAGTGGTGGGATTCAACCGATTCGCTGAGCGTGCACTTTGCACACGTACAGTGCATTTGAAAACTTATCTTCTACTGCAGCCCCAGTGCAAAACAGTTGAGGCACCGCAATCCGCTCAACTAAGCTACAGAAAAGGGAATGTAGGTCAGCATAGCACAGGGGCAAGTGGGCGGGCCTACCTGATCATAGGAGCAAACCGGTTCATTTTCAGCTGATAGTCGGAGCTACTGGTTCATCTGAATCGGTCTGAACCAGCTGAATCCCACCCCTGGTTGCTACTCATTAACATAGAGGAAATAAACCAAAGAAAATATCCCAAATAAATACAAAAAGGATGCAAGTTGGAGAATTCTGCTTTTACTGAAAAAGTGCCAAGGTTTGTTTTTTAATATAATACTATGGAAATCATAAAAGAAAAGTACGATTTCACATGCAATTGTCTGCATCGATGAAGCTGTCGTGGCCCAAACTATCAGCAGCAGCATGAAATCGCAGCTGCACCTTTCTGTGGAGTGCATTAGTCTCCTTTTTCCACTTTTCTCAATTCCCAGAAGAAAAATGGTCCACACTTACCTGCCTTTTCTTGTTATATTTGACTTAAAGCAGGCCTTTCCAGGTTGTGACCTGCCAAGCTAAGGATATTGCACTTAGACTTGGTTTACTTCTCCTGTTTCCTACCTACTTGAGCTAAATGGTAAAAGCAGGTTATCAAGAATGAAAAACTTAGTAATAAGGATATATTTTTTTTGCCCTGAACTTGAAAACCATTAATGTTTTCTAGGAAATGAAACAGAAGCATGCTTCCAAGCATATAAGACAATTAGTAGCTCCCACTCAGGATACATACTCTTTCTCAGAATCAATGTCAGTGGCTGAAGGATTTAATGAGAAGGATGTTACTGCAGTCATGTCCTGCTTCTAGGTTTCCTTCTGTCAATGGTTGGCCTTTATGGGAAAGAAAATAATGGAATAAATATGCCAGGCCTGGCCTTTTTATGTTTTTAAGCCTAATTAAATGGAAAACGGTATTGTTTCTTTTCTTTTTCAATTGTTATGCATTATGCTACAAAGACGTTTAGCTGTCCTGAACCACAGTTTAGAAATGGTCCTCCAACAGTTTCTACATTCCTGGCTCCATCCTATTTGCATTCAATTCTGCCAAGGAGTTTTGCATAGCAATGCTTTCTGTTATTATTTTGGGAAAGAAGCTGTGTCATTTTGCCTACTCTACCATCATTTGAAATACATTGTGCTATGCATCCGGTTGTTGTCAAATGCTGTTTTTCAAATGCAGCCGCTCGTTGCTAATTCTGACATTCACTTGTAGCGTTCTTGCCAATTTATTTATTTAGAAGCTGGGATGAAACTGTTGCATTTTGGGCCAGTTTCCTCTTCTAGTCCAGGTGAACGACAGAGTTGGAAGGGACCTTGGAGAACTTCTAGTCCAACCCACTGCTTAAGCAAGAAACTCTATACCATTCCAGACAAATAGTTGTCCAATCTCTTCTTAAAGATCTCCAGTGTTGGAACACCTACAATCATGGAAGCAACTCAATTCCACTGATTATTTGTTCTAACTGTCAGGAAATTTCTCCTTAGTTTTAAGTTACAGTATTTTTCAGAGTACAAGATGCTACGAAGTATAAGATGCACCTGGCTTTTGGGGAGGAAAACAAGAAAAAAAATCTGTCTCTGCCTCCCAGCAATTTGCCTCCTTAGAGCAAACAGCCCTTTCAGCTTCAGCACAGCCTGATTAATACAAGCAGTTGATCGTCAGGCCTCCTAACAATCAGCTGTTTCAGGCTGTAGGGATTGCCATAGCTATTGGCGCCTCTGGGTGTCCCATTTTCAGCCTCCGCACACCTCATTTTTGGCCTCTGCACACCCCATTTTCTGCCTGTTCTGGGCAGTGGAAAATGGGGTGCGCAAAGGGCAAAAACATGGTGTGCAGAGGCCGACAATGACACGTGGAGACCAAACATGGGGCATGCAGAGAAGGCAATAGGCAATGGCAATCCTTGCAGCCTGAAACAGCTGATGGTCAGGAGGCTGACAATCAGTTGCTTGTGCTAATCAAGCTGTGCTGAAACTGAAACAGGCTGTTTGCTGTTTGCTGCAAGGAACGGGGTGGGACGTGGAGGCCAAAGGGTGGGGGCTGGTTGGTGGGTGGGACTACATTTGGTGTATAAGATACACCCAAATTTTCAGCCTCTTTTAGGAGGGGAAAGTGTGTCATATTCTGAAAAATACAGTAGTTCTCTCCTTGATTAATATCCATCCATTGCTTCTATGATGGAACAGATTTTCCTTAGCTTCCACATAAGATTTAGACTGCAGAGCTCTTGAACATGCATTGATACAATCAGGATGAAATTGGCAGAAGAATTTAGAGTGAATGAAAAATTTAGGGTTGAGAGGCTTTTACAATAAAATGCCTTTTGAACTCAGGAGCTGTTCATCTAGTGCACATTTTTCTTTGTGCAAAGATTATAAAGGCTTCACACTGCAGACATTGGACTGATGCTGACCTCCTTCGTTCACTGCCTAGTACTGTTCTCCACTAATTACCATTTGCAAGGTGGTATATTTAGTTCCATTCATTTAGTTCTCGTGTTATATAGCCCCTTGGGGGAGTGGGGGAGAAATCAGTTGTTTCATTTCATCAATTCAATAACAGGATAATTTCAGGCAGAAATAATGGAACTCTGTATGAGCTGAGAATTGCTTGCAGAGAAAGAATGCATGTTATTTTAAAGCTTCTGTTTAACATGATTTTGATTATCCATTTTGCAAGTGGTTTCAAATCCTTTCGATCATACTTAGTATTATATAACTGTAGAATGTTCAGAGCAGTTCATATACACAGTATTTGGTAAACCAATATCTATGTAAATAGCAGATTTATATTGGGATATAGAAGAAAATACTTATTTGGCTCATAGGGGACATCACTGCAAGCTTAATTGAACCTACCACATATAATAAGGGAGAGGAAGTGATCAAAAAGCAAAGTTCCCTGTAAAGAGACAAAAGGTTTAAAAATTAAAGCTACTATTTTTATTGTGAACCTTTGGAACTAATATGGCTGAAAATTCCTTCCTTCCTTCCTCCCTCCTTCCCTACCGCTCTCAATTTTGTGGGATAATTATGAACTCAATTCTAATATCAGAAATATAGTCAACCTTTCATATTTATTGGCTCTTTTAATTTGATGAGCACATCTCTTTAGCCCTGAGTTCAACTCATCAATGAAAATGATGAGCAGACCCAAACTGGGACAGTTACTTCTTGGATCTTCTTGACAATAATTACTTTATAAGTACTCAATTGGTAACTACTCTTTCAAAACAGCTTGTCATCACACTATATACATAAGTCAGGGATGTCCAAACTTGGGAACTTTAAGACTTGTGGACTTCAACTCCCAGAATTCCCCAGCCAGCTATGCTGGCTGGGGAATTCTGGGAGTTGAAGTCCACAAGTCTTAAAGTTCCCAAGTTTGGACATCCCTGACATAAGTGATGATAGCTTCTTTCTGCCATAATACTTTCTTTGGAATCATAAAGCTGCCATATAGAAATTGATGGTGGGTATTTTAGGCTACCATCTTGCACATCATCAGGATACAACACTCCAACAGAATTAAATACTTTATCCTTTCCAATCTGGTATGTCAGCTTTCAATTTACATAAATATTAGCCAGTACTTTCAACATGTCTGGACGGATGATTTGCAGATGGCTTTCTTGTTTCCATTACACCTTCTTTTTTGAATCCTACCCTCTCTCTTTTTCCTTCCTTTCATTGTCTTCAGATAGCTTCCTTCCTCTTTCCTTCAGCTCAGTCTTGTCTTTTCTTTTCTTTTTGGAATCTCAAGCCCATGTAATTTTTTCCCCCTCTTCCACCTTTCTCTCAATTTGGGATCCCCTGACCTTCATAAATTGGGCTGAAGGCCACATGCATAGATTGCCCGGGCTGTCTCGCGACCGAAGTGCAGATCAATGAGAACATTAGATGTGTTTGATCACATTGCCAGCAGCCCTGACCCTTTCTGTATTCAGTGATGTCATAACTCTTTTCAATAAATGTACTTAACTTCGGTGCCAGGAAAATAAATTTGGACACCATCCTTACATCCACTGAAGCGACTTAATTCAGTGGCACTTATTACTGAATAGATGTTATTCATACTTTTATAATGATGGTTTTCTCTTTAATTGCATGTTTAGCCCACCTATCCCATTTCTTTTCATTGTCTTGTCTGTCTCACAAAACTCTTTTGTAATGCACTTCCTGAATGTGAGTGTTTCCACCCCCAAAATTTCTATCTTAGCTGTTATGTTTTGGCTACATGTTTAAAAATACTTCATTTTCATAATGGCATCTATGTGTAATCAACAACTGCTGATATGTGTTTAAGACAAGGATAATGAGTATTACAAAGTATCCAAATTTAGGTTTTTTTACAATAAATAATTATCTTTCCTAAATAACATCAAAAATAAAATGTAGTATTAAAACAGATCCAGTGAACAAGCTATATGTTGCTATATTTGAATGTTTCCCAGGAGCACAAGTTGCATACAGACTTGCTGACTGACATTATTTGTTTCCTTTTTTTATCTTAATCCACAGACTGGAAGGATGTATTAGCATACTTCCTGAGCCCCCCACTCCCTGGGGGGAGGGCAGGGGGTGAGCTTCCTTCTAAAATGTTCATTTTGTCATGTTGAAGTTATTACTATTCTTTGATGTGTAATTTGTTCCCACATGTATCAGTAGGAATGGACAACTGGCAACCGACTTGGTAAGCCTCGCAAGCTGTTTTGTCATGTCCTTGATCCTTGGTCTTGTGGACGACTCATCTTCTGAATTGATGGGTCCAGCTGATATATGTTTGCTTCAATTCCTCCTTGTAATGAATCACCAACTACCTTTTTAATTTTCTTATGGTGTACAGTAGTGTTTTTCAACTTCAGCAACTTGAAGATGGCTGGACTTCAACTCATGGTTGAAGTCCACCCATCTTAAAGTTGCCAAGGTTGAGCAAAATTGGGGTACAGCATCATTCTCTCTGGGATGCCCTAGGGACCAAGTGCCCAAAGCACGCCCAAACCCCCAAAATGCAATGTGTGTGTGGCTACCGTGCATGCGCATCACTTCCCACACAGTGCCCCTGCACCGCCCCAGGTGCATCTGTCCCCCACAAGTTCCCCCTGTGCATGCGTGCACACACACCCCTACACATACCCAAACGCCCTGTGCATGTGCGGCAGAGACCTGAAGACCACTGGCTGATGGGAGGTATGTGCACAAGCGCTGTGCAGCTGAACTGGGGTGACAGCTTGCATGCCCACAGAGAGGGCACTGTGTGCCACCTCTGGCACTCATGCCTAGGTTTACTATCATGGCCCTAGGACTCTGCCATCAGTCTTTTTATTCTGTGGTGCCTATTCTCTGAACCCTCAAAGCCAGTTCGATTTGCAAAGCCTGTCTCTGAGTTCTAACAATGCAGAATAACTTCTATACCTCCTATGTCTGGTATTTATTTATTTATTTATTTATTTATTTATTTATTTATTTATTTATTTATTTATTTATTTATTTATTTATTTATTTATTTATCGGTTGGTGTGGCCATTCGGTCACTTTCAGTGGCTCTAGGTGGCTTTCAAACAATAAAAAAATCACAATATAAAAAGAGTAAAAGCAATAACAATGGCAACCAAAAGCAGTCAAACAAGCCACTTGATTGGCTTCATCCCATTCTGGGTTCCTCGGGCCTCAGTCTTGCAAAAAGGTGTCAAAATGGCATCTGGTCTAATCTCTGCAGGAATGCTTTCCAAAGGGAGGGAGCCACTACAAGGAAGACCCTTCTTCTGGGTACCACTTGGTGTACCTCCTTTGGCGAGGAGATGTGCAACATTTCCTGCTGCCCTGCTGTGTTGGCTTGGGTGGAGGTAATTGGGAAGAGATTGTCTTTCATATAACACTGTTTGGTTGAGCCTCTATTTATCTTGCTTCCTTATGGAGGTGCGCTTCCATTTCTCTGGTTGAAACTCCTTTTGTTACCCTTTGTGATCAGCTGATGTGTGGTCCTCTCACTGTTCCAGTCATTTTATATTTACCTGATGGGTTGCAATGGCAAACCTATTTCAAGCATTTGCAGGATGCAGTTTTAGGTGTCTATCCATTTGTTTTTCTTCTTCTTAAGAAGCTGCCAACAGGGGGGAAAAAATCTTCTTATTGTACTTTCTCAGGATCTTGTGTTAGTCAGCTATTTGACCCCAAGCAAACTGCTGTTAGTTCTCCTTGTTTGCTGGTTCAGTGAACCCATGTCCTACCGCCAGACCTGTTTATATTTCACTTCCCATCTGTGGACTCATCTTTTTATCCTGCTTACATTAATACGGAGACACATCAGTAACTGATTTAAGTGACATAATCTCCATCTCTTCTTCAAATCACGATAGAAGCAGACTCAAGTTTTCTAAACTGCTTTTTCCTTTTCTCCTGATTGAAACCTTGAAATTTGACAGTTTGTGATGCTTCATTGATGATAGGATCAGTGACAAAGTTGGACTGTAATCTGCTCCACATCCCATTGGTTGTGGTTCATCAGTGGTTCTCAACCTTCCCAATGCCACGACCGTTTAATACAGTTCCTCATAAAATTGGTGTCTTGGTTCCTAAGACCATCGAAAATATGTGTTTTCCGATGGTCTTAGGAGACCCCTGTGAAAGGGTCATTTGACCCCCAAAGGGGTCCTGACTCACAGGTTGAGAACCACTGCATTAGACGCTTTGGTCTGCTGTCTTTTTAAATCACTGACCATTGCTTTTTGTGTCCATTTTGTTTTGGGGTGCAGAAAAGACCAGAAACCTGGGTTATTAGAACTGCTAGCAAGGATAAATGGGTGGACAGATGGATGGATACATAATAGAGGTGGACATGACAAAGAGGAAATCAATATACCAAAATAAAGGTTAATTTGGTGAGGTATAGGAGAAACATGGGATTAAGCGGAAGACGGGCACAACTCATATCTTAGCTGAGTAGGCTTTCCAATGCAAAGCTATTTGCATAGTAGAGATATGAAGCAGAGAATTAAGGAAATAACGGAGGCACAACAGGGCTGGGAAGGAGGATAAAACATTTACCTAAAGAGAAAAGATACTGTCAACTTAAAGATGTCCCAAAGTTGCAACATTTGGTATCAATCCTTTACAAGATGATAAACTCCATGAGACTTGCATCCAAGGAGATGTTGCTAAATTTTTCTTTTAATAAAATTTGTTACAGAAAAGGTGATAACCAGATAACCTGCTAATTATCAGTGAACTATTACTCTATGACATAAAGAATTAGAATTGATTTCTAATTATTAAGGAAGAGGAGGCATTTTATTTGGGTTAGATTTTAAACTTCAGGAGATTGGCTGTCCTATGGAAAGGGAAAGAAAGGGAAGGGACCCAGCTGCCTGATCATTAAGGCATGCAGTGTGCCAAAAAATACCTAGAGTTCCCCAACATTAATCTATCATAAATTCTAGAAAATGATTGATAATTTTTCCCCCCTATCTGTAACTATTTTAGAATGTGGGGAGGGGGGAATGGGGAAATCTCTGTCCTCAGGCAGTCTCACATTAAACTGCCTGTCTCCATTCCAACATTGCCTGTCTGCTTGGGTTTTAATCATGATTTAGGTAATTTTCCTTAATTTCTCATTGTTTTGAATTATTCTTTTATTATACTGTAAGTCACCCAGATTTTCTGTGATAGTAAGATAGATGGCATATAAATTCAATTAAAAATACATAAAAACTTCAAGATCATTCTTGGTGGGCCTCATTCATGACACAATAAGGCTCAGCCATGAGGTCAGTGTAGTCTGGATTGGCATACTTTTTGTTGACTCCAGGACTAACCTGTTCTTAGGAAATATCCAGATTATTCAGCAGGAAGCGTTCATCTAACCCAGAGGTCTTCAAACTTGGCAACTTTAAGACTTGTGGACTTCAACTCCCAGAATTCTTCAGCCAGGCTGGAGAATTCTGGGAGTTGAAGTCCCCAAGTCTTCCCTTGGGGAGTCCTTGGTACTCTCTGAGATGGCTTGTTTTCTTGCAGACATTTCATTACCTGAACCAGGTAACATTATCATCATATTACCTAGTTTGGATAATGAAACATTAAAAACAAGTTCAGAAAGCACCAAAGACCCCTCATGTCAACCCTGAGCTGTAAATATTCTCCTTTCGTAGTATCCCTTGTACAGATAAGCCTTGACTAACGACCACAAAATTTGAGCCCAAAATTTATATTGTTGAGTGAGAATTTGTTAAATGACTTTTGCCCCCTTTTGCGACCTTCCGTGCCACAATTGTTAAGGGAATCACAGCAGTTGATATATCAGTAATATGGTTGTTAAGAGAATTAGGCTTCCCCATTGAGTTTGGTTGTCAGAAGAGTGCAAAAAGTGATCCCATGACCCTGGAATGCTCCAAGGATCATAAGTATGAACCAGCTGCCAAGCATCTAAATTTCGACCACGTGAAGCTTATCACTATTTTCAGTGCCGTTGTAACTTTGAACGGTCACTAAATGAACTGTCGTAAGTCAGGGACTACCTGTACTGAGCAGCCATTCAAGAGGTTAATTTTTCACCTTTCACAACTCAGTGAAATTGCAGAATTCTCAAAATACAGAACTTTTCCTGTATGTTTTTCCTCTTTCTGTTCTGTTTTATTTATTGTTCACAACAATGGGAGAGCCAATTGGATAAACAGCTCAGATAGTTGAAGACCTACATTCACCTCTCTTTTCCCTTCTGGTCATGTGATCCAGAGCAAAGCACCTGCAGCCCATTCTGTGCTTCTCAGTTCACTCACATACATACACACCACACAAGGGGAAAGCAATAACAGACCCATCACATTCCTTTATTCCAAAGAAGATCCCTGCTTTGGCTGTGGTTGATAAAGCAACCTGGGAAGAATTCCAGCCGCTGTATTGTGCATGCTTTCCTCATGTTGTTTATTCTTTCCAAGCCAACAGAACGTCTGAATGAAATTATGTAAAGGGGTGTGTGTGTCAGATCTCTGTCACCATAAAAACTCTCTGAAAACAAATGTAGCCTAAGGAGGAATGGTGGGGAAAGAACAATTGAATTCAAAAACTGGGGTAACAGAGGAAAAGCAAATCCCAAAATACCCCCCATGCCTTCCAATGGGAAAGACACTTCGGCAGCACAATGAAACAATGCTGATTCCTCCATTCAAAGCCCCTTCTATCCTCCCGCACCAAATGACCTAGAGCCGAGCTATTGTCAAAGGACTGGTAAGAAGTCCAGAAGCCGTGATATGCACATGTTCCCTGACTTATTATTAAACTTTCTGTTTCTATTTAGTATGGCTGAATGCCATCACTCTGCTAAACAACTAATGCCCACAACACTGTTGAATTATCTACTAAGACTGTATTGCTATTCTTCTTCTCTTCCTTCCTAGTACCTATCTCTTTCTACTTATAACTATAACCATGTTGCTTGTATCTTTATGATTGATATTGTTTTATTTGTTTCCCAGTATAATTTGATTGCTTATTAGTAACCTATGGCTATCACTAAGTGTTGTATCTTATGATTCTTGATGAATGTATTCTATTTTATTTTTGTTTATGTACACTGAGAGTATATGCACCAAAGACAAATTCTGTTTGTGTCCAATCACACTTGGCCAATAAGGAATTCTATTCTATTCTATTCTATTCTATTCCATTGCCCCTCTGTTAGAAGGGAGAGAGTAGTTAGTTGCATGTTTGCTGCAAAAGCCGTTTCATGGGGTTACACATAAGCACTTTCTTTTGCCAGCAGTCTAGTGGAAATAGTGTCTCTGCATACACACCCATGTCCAGGCACTGCAGACAGCTTTCAAAGCAGCTGGTGAGCCTTGCAAAGGACATGCCTGTTTTAATGCTTCAACGAGAAGTGCTTTTTCACCCTGAAGTGCCTTACAAACCATCTCTTTTATATTCTGCACAGAGCCCAACCATTCAGTCCATTTGAGAACGTTCTCAATTAAGTCTGAATATGGAATAATGGCCAAATAGAATTGCAGTAAATGCTATAATTCATAGCACTGAGTAAGACCTATTTGCATCTTATTTGAAAGGTCCTTTGGCAAACAGACACTTTATATTTTAAAAATGAATCTCCTACACCATTATGCAATATAATTATTCCATTTAATTTCACAGCTTTTACGATATGTTTTGCTAAGTCTTCTTGGCCGTATTCTGTTGTGTATTGTCCATTCTTGCAGTGGGACTGACTAGTCTTGTTAAGTACCACTACAGAGTTGTGTGTAGGAGATCAAAATAGGAAAAAACATTCTGCTCATATAATCATGAATCAATCCTGTTGCAATGACATTTCTTTTTTTATAATAGTTGACAGATAGTTGGTGACAGACAATATTTATAATGCAGTACACTGAAAGTCTATCTTTCATTTGTCCTTTGAACGTTTTCTAAAGACTCCAATTGTACTGGGCATTGAATTTCACTGAACTGGATTTCAGTTCATATAGAAAAAATGCTGGGAAAGCTATTAATAATCAAGTTTGTATATTATTAGATATCCCCTGGGATTTGGTATTATGTTACAAGTTGTCTGTTGCTTAGGGAGTGTAAGTCCCAAGAATATTTAAAGTAACCTAAATTCCAGTAAGATACAATGTCCAATGTTTTTAGTAGCTCAAAGAATGACTTGTATCATTTGTTTGCATTTTCAGTCTGAACTTTCCTGGGGGAGGTGTTTTGAAAATGATAGGCCAATTTTTCTAGGCTAAGATTGTCCAATCTACACATAAAATATGAAGATATGCTAGTACAGGTCTCTGAATTTCACTTTCTAATACAGCTGTTGATACCTCTGGAGATAATGGAAAAATAATTGTTGTGATCATTTACCCCTGGCACATCAATATATCCTGACTTTTGAAGAGATAGAAAAGTTAATATCTATATTGAAATCCACAGATAGAAAAGTAAATTTCCAACATAACTGTACTTTCAATGGAAGCTATGATCAAACCATAGTAATAAAATCAAGATAGGAATTTGGGGATCTCTATTCTGGAAAGAACCAACCTTCCTTCCTTCCTTCCTTCCTTCCTTCCTTCCTTCCTTCCTTCCTTCCTTCCTTCCTTCCTTCCTTCCTTCCATTAAAATATGTAATTAATTATTTGTCTTAATTCCATAAAGTAAAAGTGATAATTCTACAGCTTTAGTCTCCGATAGTCAAGAAATAAAGCTCAGTTTATTCCTTATATAGTATATCTGAGTTTACCTTTAAGTATTTTAAGAATGCTTGGAAAATGCAAATATTTTTAGCATTTGCTAGTGTGTTTCTGTAAGGATTACTTCTAACATGCTAGATTAATTTTATGTTTAAACATAATCCAAATTGGAGTATAAATCCTTTCACTGAGAATTCCATTGCATTCTTCAATATCGATAGAATTGTGCTGCCTTACAAAGAGTAAGCAATATATATTTGTAAAATTATCTTGAAACATATTATTCAAAACCAAACACCATTTGAAGTAGTGGGGGGAAATTCACCAACTACATTCCTTCATGTCAGTAGACTGTATACAAGTGTATATATGTGGTCAAAAATGCCAGTTCTTCGTTGTTGTTTTCTTTTCTGTCTTATGCATCAGATTGTTTTCCATTTCTTTAGACTCAACTGCACTTTCTGGTGTTTGTGGACAAGAAGAAAGTTGAAGCACATGATTTATATTATCTGGGAAATGGGTTCTAGTTCTAATCTTCTACAAAGCTAGCATCACCCTAATCTACAGAAGACTTTTTTTCTTCTTGTTGTGATTATCAACTTTCTGAAGATGATAATTAAGTCATGAAGACCTGGGATATAATGTTTTCGGATTCCTAAACTATGGCTAGGCAAAGAAGGGAGGAACAATGCCAGTGATGGGATTCAGCCAGTTTGCACCACTTCAGGAGAACCGGTTGTTAACTTTCTGAACAGTTTGGTGAACTGGTTGTTGGAAGAAATAATAGGGCAGAGAAGTAATTGTTAAATTATTTGAATCCCACCACTGAACAGTGCCTTCCCCACCCCAAACATCTTTAAAAATAAAGGTTCCCCTCACATATGTGCTAGTTGTTCCCAACTCTAGGGGACAGTTCTCATCTCTGTTTGAAAGATGAAGAGCCAGTGCTGTCTGAAGACATCTCCTTGGTCAGGTGGCCAGCATGACTAAATGCCAAAGGCGCACGGAATACTGTTATCTTCCCACCAAAGGTGGTTCCTATTTTTCTACTTACATATTCACATCCTTTCAAACTGCTAGGTTGGCAGAAGCTGAGACAAGCAACAGAGCTCAAACTCCCTTCCCCTCTCCTTTCTTCATGGATTCCCCCCTCCCCAAATTTGTTTGTAAAAAGCTGTGAAAATTATTTTCACAGGGATGAACTTCAGTGAAGAGAGGAAGAATATCTCTGGGGTTCTTAGTGTTAGAATGTTGAATCGAGGCAGAATTCCACTTGGAATGTACATGCCCTTGAAAAGAATGTGGCGCAGATAGAGAAATGAGAGCCCCATACTGGAGTGTGGATCACATTTCACAACAGAAAGCAGTTATTACTCATCCACAGCACATAACTTTCCTTAAGTACGTGAGCAGATATGCACCCGAATTGACATTTTTGCCTGTCTGGCATGCAGATGATCATGAAGCTTGATTTTAGATAAAAACAAAATGCATTATTTAGGTACAGAGAACACAGTCAGTGTTTCTCAACCTTTTGGAGTGTGGACTTCCAACTCCCAGAATTCCCCACTAGCCTTGCTGGCTGGGAATTCTGGAAGTTAAAGTCCACACATTTTAAAGTTGCCATTTAGTGAATGTCTAATCTGGTAACTATCATTCCTTGTCTTGTCCATTTCTCTAATACAGCCTTGGCAAATTAAAAATGTGTGGGCTTCAACTCCCAGAATTCCCGGGCCTGCAAGGCTAGCCGGAGAATTCTGGGAGTTGAAATCCACACATCTTAAAAGTTGCTAAAGTTGTGAAACACCACATTAGAGAAATGGACAAAATAAGGAATGACACCTGATTGGATCCAATTATCTCCCCCATTTTGTTTCATCAAAATGAGGACAACTGTCCCATGAAATTGTAACCAAGCTGCCATAAATTGTGTTCACTACATGATCTCAGTTTGCATCGCATCCCAAAAAAGGATTGAAAAAAAGAGAGATTGCATAGACAGGTTTATTTGTATATCACTGCTCTTTCATGTGGATATCAGAATCAGAAAAAGATAGCACTATTTCCAACTGTTAAATTTGGCAGTGAAATATCAACTGTTTTTTAAAATATCAATTATATCAAACTTGAAAATATTACATTGCTGTGATGCATGTTAAAATTGGCTTAGGCTACTGTATATACAACAGTAGCAAATTAAACAGGAAAAAGTGTACACATAATCTATCACATCATTACCTTTTGGGAATAAGCAATATGATACAAAGTGCAAAAAAGAGCAAAAGATAAGGGGTAAAGGAAAAAAAGGACATTAACCTTGTCCAGTTTAAAAAATCACTTTTTCATCACCATTGTAATTGCAAACAGTCACTAAATGAATTGCTAAAAGAAATACTACTGCTACTTATTTTGGATTATTATTCCATTCTCATTCATTTATATCATAGCCATTCTATGAGATACATACTTTCTAGGCAAATCATCACTGTATTCAACTTATTTTTGTGTTTTCATATACTGAAGTCGCCCTAGATGAGTCTATACTTATTGACTTTTACTGCTCATCATAAACAAAGTGTTTTTCAGTAAAATGGAGAAAGAAGGAATAAACTAACTTCCTATCTTAGCCACAACAATAACATATGCAGCATTTTTGTCAAGCGTGGGAAAAATCAGCAGATCACTTTATACTCAAATGAGTATAAAGATTTATTGCAAGCTTAAGGTCTCTATAAGAATCTGACCAACTAATGGTCAAGGGAAATGAGCGGGAGATAAGACAAACATTCAAGGTGGGCTAGACTTAGATCTCTTGTGGTCACACAGGGACTCATGACTTATAATGTGTTTGACCCCTCCCTTGGGGCCTAATCATCTCCTACAATTTCCTGCTGTTGATAGCTTTGGGCAGAAGGTAGCCAGTAGATCATAAGCACAACCACAGCTTATTTGACTCTAAGCATGCTCTACACAAGCTACGATTTCTAATTTAGAGGTTATTTTTCCATCATCATTCAGTCATTTGCATTAGCCAACCAGGAAACATGTAGAGTATCTTGACAAACACTCAGAACTGTAGGATAAATCTATGAAATCAGAAGCTTTCCATTAACTCACTTAAAAGGAAAAAAGATACCATAATCATTAGCTATAACCATATAGCAGATCTACAAGCTATAATCATACAGCAGATCTACAAGCAGTTTTTCTCCATTCTTCTTGACTTAGTTTGATACCTCTTGTGCCTGTTCTTCTCTGGCCATAATCCAAATTCATGATAGTTGTTTAAATCTCAATCCACACACTAATAATGTTCCTCAATCTTTTCTCCAACTGACATACCAAAAAGATACTTGTTGGTGGAACTTGCTTGACAGTCTACCTTCCTTGAACCCAAACTACGGGCAGATCCACAAACCGGGCACACAGTGGCAGATAGAACACACTGTATGTATGTACAAGTAACATGTCAATCCAGAATGCTTTATCTCCTACCTTCCTTTTTATCTTCTTAAGCTGTTTGATTTATGAGTAATCTTTCTCTCACTTTAAAGCTTTGCCCCCTTTCTCTTGAGCAATCTTCCTGCATTTAAAAAAAAACAGTCTTTTTTGCAAGTTAGCCACTTCCTTTTCTTTTAATAATAAATAATTTAATTTAATCTTCATGGCTAGGTCAGGCATGGTGGGATCAGACTACATGCTTTCCTAGGTCTGCATTCATATTTTTGCACTTACAGCTCCATATCTTTTGGATCTTTTTAAAACTCTGAACTTCACCTTTGCTCAGGGGTGAGCTTCAAAAAATTTAGCAAAGGGTTCTCTGCCTGGTTGCTGGGGGAGCATGGCAACCTCCTGCACCATGGTGGAGGGGTAGCACTCCCTGAGCTCCAGAGGCTTTCCTCGAGCCTCTGGGAGGGCAAAAACGGCCTCCACAGGCTCCAAAGGCCACCTGGAAACCTTCCTGAATTTCTGATGAGCTCTCCCTGAGCCTCCATGCATACCCTGCACTTACCTGCATCCAAAAGGGGCCACATGAGGACTCCTGGAAGGGATGGGCAGGGCCAGCCAGGAGTGAGATTAGGGGGTTCTCTGAACTGCAGAGAATCTTAGCTAGAGGTTCTAGCTAACCCCTGCGAACCCCAGCAGCCCAGCCCTGATTTTGCTCCTTCCTCAGTTTCCTTCAGTCTCCTGGAATACTGACCATCCACTTCCCTAATAGCAATAGCACTTAGACCAGTGGTTCTCAACCTTCCAAATCCGCGACCCTTTAATACAGTTCCTCATATTGTGGTAACACCCAACCATAAAATTGGTGTCTCTGTTCTAAGACCATCAAAAATATGTGTTTTCTGATGGTCTTAGGCGATCCCTGTGAAAGGGGTCCCGACCCACAGGTTGAGAACCACTGAATTAGACTTATATACCGCTTCATAGTGCTTTACAGCCTCTCTAAGCAGTTTACAGAGTCAGCACATTGCCCCCAACAATCTGGGTCCTCATTTTACTGACCTCGGAGGGCTGGAAGAATGAGTCAACCTTGAGTCTGGGGAGATTCAATCTGCCAAACTGCTGGCAGCCAGTTATCATCAGTGCCTGTAGTACTGCATTGTAACCACTGCGCCACTGCAGCTCATAATAATGAGAAGAGGGCTCCACAGTCCTCCTTTGTTTAGGTTTTAACAGATCCAGACCTGATATCCTGTTACCTTGATCTTCTCCGTCCCCTAGTCTTGGTAAGGCAGACATTGGTAGAAAAAGAAAACTAACCTGGGAAAGCACATTGGGAAATTTGGCCCAATCCTAAAGATCGCATTTTCAAACCGGAAATTAACTCAATTTTTTTTGAATCAGTTTGAAAATGTCATGTGTGCAGTTATTGACAATAACCTTTTTTATGAAACGAAATGCTTTAAAGAAAAGGAGGTGCACCATCATTCTAAAATGTTTTCTTGCACTTCACAAAGAAAGGTTGTTTTTGTGGAATGTATGTCAAACAACTAATCAAAAGGTTGGCAACCATGGACGCTGAGAAAAAAAAATGGCCAGAGTCTTGATTTGAAGAAAATTATAGATAGCTCTGCCTCTTGTCACAATGAAAGGTATCACCTGATTATTAGTAAGGCAAACAAATTATCAGTCAACTTCCCTCTAATTGCAGCAAATTCTTCATTTCTTTCAGAGTGCTAGAGTGATGTTTTGCCCTGTCTTTCTAGCCATTTGCTTCTCTGATCTAATGGGTTGGTTGGAACTTCATTTATAGCTGAGCTCTAGGACTTTAAATGTAGGTTAAAAACAAATGTTTCTCTTTCTCATTGTATTTATGCTCAGCCTCGTTGCTCACAAAGGTGCAACACAGTAAGTTCAGTTCAGTAAGTATTAATTCAGTCAGCTCAGTTTGATCTGCTACTTATGGCTCAATATTTTATTACTTGATGCTTTATAAGTTGAAATGCCGGGGATTAAACCTGAGGCCTTTTCACTGAGTTATACCTTCTTTCTAAGCAATGGATTTACACTACGTTTCTTACAATTTAATGTAGCTGCATTTTGGTGGTGGTTGTTATGATCCATCAAGTCAGCTCTGACTCCTGGTGACCATAGGGACACATTCCTGCAGTTTTTTTAGTAAATAGTTCACCAGTATCTTCTTAGAGAGAGACTGGCACATAGTTGCCCAGCTGGCTTTTATGCCAAAGGCAGAACTAAAACTCACAATCTTCCAGGTTTTAATCCAGCACTTTAACTACTAGATCAGAGGTTCCCAAACTTGGCAACTTTAAGACTTGTGGACTTCAACTCCCAGAATTCTCCAGTTAATTGAAGTCCACAAGTCTTAAAGTTGCCAAGTTTGGGAACCTCTGCACTAGATCAAACTGGCTGACTCTATAGTTATTCTTATTCTTTATGATAATCTTCAACAGGCTTCTGCTTAGGTCTGAAAAAAATACCCAAAAGTTTTAGGAAATTCTAGAACACTGTTCAGAAAAAGACAGTGTTGAAACATCCCCAAGCATTTGCCAAAAATTGGAAATAATTATACAAAGACATACTGTAATTTTTAGAATCATTTGAGTGCCTAGATGTGAAAGGAAGATGGAAGCTTAGCACTGAGCTCTAATGAGGACACAATCCTAGCAATCATACACCAAGTTGATGGCATCTGTGGCAAACTTGGGACTTCTTGCTTCTACTGTATAACTTTGACTCACGATGCCCTTCGGGGCTATTTACTATGTATTGAGTTTGAGTTTGAGTTTTATTGGTTTTTTATACCGCCCTACTCCCGAAGGACTCAGGGCAGTGTACGGCCAGAATAAAACCAAATATACAAAAGTTTAAAAAGCTTTTAAAAAACATATTAAACCTTGGCTGAAACGTGGAAAAAAACCCCAAACTAACCCTGATTAAAATTAATAAAAATTTGAATTTAAAAAACCATGTTTTATGCCAGCCCGGCTTGTTGGAAGAAAAAGGTTTTGAGACCATGGTGGAAGGTGCATAAATCAGGGATAGTTCTTAATTCCAAGGGCAATTCGTTCCAGAGTACAGGTGCTCCCACGGAGAAGGCTCTCCCCCTGGGTGTCGCCAGTCGACATTGTCTAGCCGACGGCACCATGAGGAGACCCTCTTTATGGGAGCGCAATGGCCGGTGGGAGGCTCTTGGTGGAGAAGGCGATCTCATAAGTACCCCGGTCCTAAGCCATGGAGCGCTTTAAAGATAGTAACCAACACCTTGAATCGCACCCGGAAAACCACCGGAAGCCAGTGCAGCTCACGCAGGAGGGGTGTTACATGGGAGCGTTGCGTCGCTCCCATAATTACCCATGCGGCTGCATTCTGGACCAGTTGGAGCCTCTGGGTGCTCTTCAAGGGGAGCCCCATGTCTTGACTGGAAAATAACTCAGCCTTAATGATGATTTTGAGATGCTGAATTCTGATAGCCGTAGCTGCTTTTGGAGATAATTTCCTCATTTCAGATTTGAAGTCTGCCTTTGGTTCAGCTGCAAACAGCTCAGATATGTTGATTTCGCATTGAGACTGATTTATTGGAAAATCTCTGAGATAATTGGTATCCTTTTGTCATAGTTTATTCAGCAGTCAGTGAAGGAAAGCATTCTAAAAGAATCTTGACCTTCTTTATCCAAATTGAATGGATTCACTGTTTCTAACTGTATTTATAATTGGAGGAAGTTCTTAATAGTTTACATAGTAATAATGCAGCTAGGGAGTTATACATTTGTGCTAATATTCAGTATAATATCAGAGAACTGGGTATCTGACAAAATATATTTATATGGTAGAATTTGAATTCATTAATATGATTTAAAGCATGAAGCTGGGGATATCTACAGTATATGATTAACTTCAACCAATTTCTAATTTTTGCACCACTAGTGACTAATTTCATTTCAAGAAAAAAAGTCAAGCATTACATAAATTATATAAAAAATTCTTTCGTAATATGAAATTACTCACCAGTGGTGCAATAATTAGAAATAGGTTAGTCTTTGAATTAAATAACTATAAAACAACTTCAAGGTCCATCATTTTCTTAAATGTTCTTAGCAAAAGTAGTCTTGCATATTTTTAAACTGATGTATAAAGAAATTTGAAAGAATTTTACTGTCTCTAATAAATTTCTGGAATAGAAAAACTCACCCGCCCAGGCACTTTCTTACCTAGGCGGGTGGGGCAGGCACTGCTACAACATGCATCTTGCTGTGCCCACCCCAATGAGCAAAGGAGACCCCAGCCACAAACCACCCACCTGCATTCAAACCAGCCTGCATCCCCTCTCCCCACACAGGCTCTCTGCAAGGGGAGGGAAGGTCTCTCCCAAGACTGGCTTCTTTCCTGCTCTCCTGCGGCATCAGTCTGTTGAATCACGAACCCGCCAAGTGATAGGAGAGCTCTCCCCCTTTCGCAGGGTGGGCACCCCTGCTGGCTCCACCCAGCACCGAAGGTTCCAGGGGTGAGGTGGTGACACAGTCGGTCGGTCAATCTGGCGTGTGCCAGGCAGAGAATCCTCAGGTGCTGATTCTTAGCAGTGCCCCCGCCAGCTGCAGTAAGACCCCTGCTTCTATCTCAGTACCAAACTGTCCATGCCCCCCCCCCTACACACACTCCGTACCTCCCCTGGTGGCACTCCGGTGGTAGCTGAGTGAGGGAAGGAGAGGGGAGAGAGAACGATGTGGCTGGGCATATCCAGAGCCATCGCTTCTTCACAACAGCCAAGGACAGAATAATAATAATCTTTATATAATAATAATCTTTATTGTCATTGTATTAAAATTTCAATGAAATCTTCCGTCCTCGGCTATTGTGAAGAAGCAGAAGCTCTAGGTGCACCACGCCTGCTTCATTCTCTTTGAGAGCCCCTTTGTACCTTGTTTCCAAAGCTGCCACTTGGAACTCACTGCTGCCACCTGTCACCCACCACTTGCAGCTCTAGGCGGCTGGCAAAAGGTGAGTGAGGATCCCACTCAGCATTTTTTCCCGCCAGTGGAAAAAGTGTTGAAAGCTCACCCCTGCCACCCTGCCTGCCTTTTGGAGCTCCAGGGGGGGTGGCAGGGGTGAATTTGGGAGACGCTGGCCAGTGGGGAGGGGTGGCTAGGCTATTGTGAATGCTTACCTGTGTGTAGGCAGGAGGGGGCAGTTCTGTGGATGCACATAGCAAAAGCGAGGCAGGGTGATCATCCGAGTGGGCCAGTTTGGGGGGGTGTCCAGCCAGCCATCACTATAGGTTCAGTCACCCAGGCCCAATTATCGCTACCGGTTCACCTGAACCAGTCCGAACCGGGAGCAACCCACCTCTGATACATGCATACCATAGGTAAATGGTTAATTGTTATTTTGAAATAAGTATCAATGTGTGTATAGGCATTCATACTCTTCAATTTCAAAAATGGGTAAATTTTTGAAGTGAGGAAAATAAGGAGAGCAGATATCAGCTTGGCTTTTTTGTGTCATGGCTGTCAATGTAAGACTTATTCCCTAATTTAGGAAAACCTGTTTGCTGTCGTTATTCCAGCTTGGTACAGTATGACATCTGGCTACCATATTCTTTTTTTGATGATGTTAAAAGTAAGCTGAGATCAATCATAGTGACAAGCATGTAACTTGCTCAGAGCCATCCACGATGCTTTCTTTTGATATATTGTTTTCTGAAAACTTTGTACTGAAAAGATCGTAGAACTTTAGTCTGTGAACAATTTTACAATTCCTACTCTCCTTCACATAAATTAGTTCAAAGGATGAGGAAATCATAGTTCCTTCTTATTTGCAGCATTCATCTCAATGTTTAAATTATTTTCCAAGTGAGAAAAAACAACAAATAAATGTACACTTGAATATGTCACTTGAAAATTTAAGTTAGAGTATCCATAACTAAAGAGAATGATGGGGCATTTTTATTCTAATATGCACTTGCCATTGAATGTACATAAAATATAGAGTAAAGATGCCCATTAATCAAAGGCACTGAATAGTATAACAGTCAAAATTTAGATGAATTTAGAAAATTCAGGAAGTTAAAGTGAAGCTCAGGAAAGAAATTGTTGAAACATTATACAGGTGAAACTCGAAAAATTATAATATGGTGCAAAAGTTCCTTTATTTCAGTAATGCACCTTAAAAGGTGAAACTAATATATGAGATAAGACTCATTACATGCAAATCAAGATAGTTCAAGCCGTGATTTGTCATAATTGTGATGATTATGGCGTACAGCTCATGAAAACCCCAAATCTACAATCTCAGAAAATTAGAATATTACATGCAATCAATAAAACAAGGATTGTACATAGAACAATATCGGACGTCTGAAAAGTATAAGCATGCATATGTACTCAGTACTTGGTTTGGGCCCCTTTTGCAGCAATTACTGACTCAATGCAGTGTGACATGGAAGCTATCAGCCTGTGGCACTGCTGAGGTGTTATGGAAGACCAGGATGCTTCAATAGCAGCCTTCAGCTCTTCTGCATTGTTCGGTCTCATGTCTCTCATCTTTCTCTTGACAATGCCCCATAGATTCTCTATGGGGTTCAGGTCAGGCGAGTTTGCTGGCCAATCAAGCACAGTAATCCCACAGTTATTTAACCAGGTTTTGGTGCTTTTGGCATGTGGGCAGCTGGAAAATGAAGTCAGCATCCCCATAAAACTCGTCTGCGGAAGGAAGCATGAAGTGCTCCAAAATCTCCTTGTAGATGGCTGCATTGACCCTGGACTTAATGAAGCACAGTGGTCCAAAGTCCTGTTGCTCAGGGGTCCAAAGTCCAGTATGAAGTTTCCACAGTCTGTGTTGATTTGGAGAGCCATGTCATCTGCTGGTGTTGGTCCACTGTGCTTCATTAAGTCCAGGGTCAATACAGCCGTCTACCAGGAGATTTTGGATGCTTCGTGCTTCCTTCCGCAGACAAGATGCTGACTTTATGGAGATGCTGACTTCATTTTCCAGCAGGACTTGGCACCTGCCCAAGTTGTTCAAATAAGCCATACTTTCAGAACTGTTGAGATTTTTGGTACTAAGATTAAAAGTTTTTATGTATTAGTTAAAATAGAGATCTCATATTCTTACTTGCATATCAAATTGATTTAACAGATATTTATAGAGACTAATCAGAAGCTTTTTTGTTTTGTAGTATTTAGTGATCCTTTCTAACAATGATCCTAATTTTAGACTAAGGCTGGGAACAGATGACAGCATTGTTTCTCTTCTTATCACCTAAGTCTCCAAATGATTGACACAGGAGTAAATCTTCCTCTTCCATAGAATATCATCCCAAGGCTTAAGAAGCCCAAGGCTTCTTAAGGAGACCAAGACTTCTTAAGGAGACCAAGAAAGTTTTCTTTTTAAAACAAATCTATATTGATTTATTAAAATGATATTGGCACTTTGGCAGAAAAGTGCAAATGTTGACAGGAGAGTTAATTCAAGGAGGAGTGAAAAGAATCACACATGGTATAGGAAAAAATCAATAAATATCTCTTCCCTCTTATTCTACTATCTGGGTTACCCAGAAAAACTTATATGAGGCTTTAAAGAGTTTTTCTACTTAAATCCATTTCTAGTTTCTGTCCCCACTTGCTTTCCTTGTATTTTTCTTTATAACAAGCCCATCTTTCTAGAGTATTTTCCCCTTACAGCTGCAGTATTCTTTCTCTCCACTAATATTGATTTTTGGGAAAGGATATGGCTATTTTAGGGGATGTAATGGCTCAGTGGCTAAGACGCTGAGCTTGTCAATCAGAAAGGCCAGCGGTTCGGTGGTTTGAATCCCTAGTGCTGCGTAACGGAGTGAGCACCCGTTACTTTTCCCAGCTGCTGCCAACCTAGCAGTTTGGTGGGAAGGTAACAGTACTCCATACGCCTTTGGCCACAGAGACGTCTTTGGACAGTGCTGGCTCTTTGACTTTGAAACAGAGATGAGCACCACCCCCTAGAGTCGGGAACCACTAGCATATACGTATGATGGGAACCTTTATCTTATGGCAATTTTAGTCAAAAACACATACATTGTTATTTCAATTGCTAAGAGGTGATCTTGTCATTCTAGGAATGTTATACTGGGTTTTGTTCTTCAAGAGAAGAATACAAAAGTAGAAAAGAAGAATATTTGCTTCAATACATGACTACTCCTAGATAACTTTCATGATGATATTTGAACTGTCCACTTTGTAGAAAGTTAGGGTCAAAGGGGGGTTAAAGGGGACAAAAAATATTCCAGGTATAATGCTGAATTAAAAGTGTTATTAAATGAACAAGGGAGATAAATATATAAACTGAAGGAAGCAGAAGCAAAAACAGAAAACCCAACAGATTTTAAAGGCTAATTTCTGTCAAGGAAAAGTTTTGTGTGTAGATGTAGCATAACTTCACAAAAGAAAAGTATCATTTAAAAAAAACCTCTTACATTTTTTAAAAAAATGCCTCATTTTAAAACAAATACCTTGTTTGCCAGATAGTGCATATTTGATATTGGCAAGGGAATGCTGGCTGGGGAATTCTGGGAGTTGAAGTCCGGACATCTTCAAGTTGCCAAGATTAAGAAACATTGCATTAGAGAATTGGACTCTCTGAAGTAACTGGGATTAATCTGAAGTTAAAATAACATTGCATTACCAGTCTTTATCTTCTTTGGGAAATGCATGTAATAAGGGTTGAATGGAAGATAAATTCTAAGACTGTACTAGTGTAGATTAGTTTAGGTATTCAAGTCAAAGGTCCAATCAAATCTTCAAATCAAACCAGCCTTCCGAATTGAATAGGATAGTTGATCTGAATCATCAAATAAGATTCTTTAGAATCAATTCAGATAATTTTGTATGTGCAGCAACAATGGATTTTTCTAAATTGGTTTAGAAATCTTAAGTAAATTAACCTAAACGGATGATTTGGTATGAACACCTGAATCAAATCCAATTTATTTTTCAAAGCAAATCAGTATTCAAGCTGAATTTTCTCCAGGTTTCCCCCCCCCCCCTTTATTCATGATTTTTTTTTCTGTTTCCATGTGGTAGTTGATGCTGTTTCTGGTATGATGATGCTATAATCAAAATATAGGTCAGGTAATATCATAGTTTTCTGCAAAAGGAATTATGGGAATTGGCTGTAGGAAATGGAAGCGCATAGACCAGGATGTTTTAGATGCCACTTGCATAGTTCCTGACTATTGGAATTTATAAGAGTTGTAATTCAAATCACCTGAAATAGATTGCCTATCCTGATACAGACAGTCATAGAATCATAGAATTTATGAAGGAGTGGTGCATGCAAGAGCCATGGTAGTGGCACAGTGGTGAAAGTGCAGTATTGCAAGCTAACTCACTGCTCACTGCCAGAGTTTGATTCTAACTGTCTCAAGGTTAATTCAGCTTTCCATCCTTCTGAGGTCATTAAAATGAGGATCCAGATTGTTGGGGGAAATATGCTGATTCTGTAAACTGCTTAGAGGTGGCTGTAAAGCATTATGAAGAGATATATAAGCCTATCGCTATTTCGTCCAATGCCTGCTCAATTGAGGAATCTACTAAATAAGTTTTTAAATCTTCAGAGGGCCAAGCCACAACTCTTTTTATTTGCTCTGTTGGGAAATACATCCCTAATATCCATTCTAAATTGCCCTGCTTTCCATTTTACCTGTTGGCCATTGTCCTGTTTTCAGATGTAATAAAGAATTCAATCAATAAAGCACCGGAACCAGGTTTTCTCAGCCAAAATCATGATTATCTCAAGACATTTTGCTGCTTGAGACAGAGAAGTCAGCAGGATTGGGGTCTAATTCTAATTCAGCCTTAGCAATAAAGAGCATCTTTCCTTGCCCCCAGAGACAATAACGGAGTTGTGTAATGGAATGGACAAGAGGGATTTTCTGGCATGCACAATTTTGTCTTCGGTGAGAAAGGGTTTATGTCTTTTCAGCAACTCTTACCTGAGACAATTGCGGCACTCTCTCTAATCGTAGAACTGGCCCTGGCTATGGTCTTTACACTTTGCTTAGTCATAGAATTGTGAGTGTTAATGAGGAGGGTGGAGCATGTGTGAATATATAGGTTAACAGTGCTGGTGGCAGTCTTATATCTGTCAAGATTCCATTTCATGTCATTGTTTCAAGGCCACAGGGATCGTTCCATGCTAATTACTTTTATGGGCAGAATGCAGTATGTGGAAATTAATTATTCCTAAATATGGCAGCAGGCGTCTGTGCAGCATCTTTGCAGTTTACAGTGAACTATGCTTCGTAGGGCAGCTTGCTGTTTAATTATAAAGGACCACAGAACAATCTTGGCCTATGAATTAAAATTAATAATAACGTTTCTCTAACTTGCTTCTGCTTAATGGTGTCCATCAGTGGCTCAGCTGATTGATTGCTTCTCTAAGTAGAAATGACAATACCAATATTAGTGGCAACTAATAGAGGATGTTGCTGGAATAAATGATATATGCAGTTGTGTGCTTCTCTGAGAAATAGAAATACTTGGTTGTTTCACTATCAATATGTTGCCCATAAACACTTGATTTATTCTTTGGACCCTATGCATCTAAAGTAGAAGTCATATAAAGATTTAGACAATTGAAATCAGTAGGATATATTTTGGGGCATATGTACACATGGATATGGAAAATTGTTTTATCTATTCATCCATCTATCCTTGATGGGTTTTTAAAATCATTCATAAATTTGCTTAGGCTCCAGACCGCAAGTAATATATTGGGTCTTCTAAATATGGTCTTCCTGTTTCTTTAAATATTGAAGTCATATTTAGGACCAGACAGAAAGAAAGGAAAAACGTAACGTGATATATTGGATATGGCTATTGATAGATTCCTGCTGAAACCAATCAAGAGAACACTTAATTGGTTTTAACCCAGTTTAATTATTATGGATATCTCTACAGGATACAAAAACAATTGCAGATTTTTTTTTCTTCCAGACTGCAGAATCTTGCTCCCATAATTTGGCAATGAGGGAGGCATCTGGGATACTCAGCATTAAACAATGCTATCTTCATTATACAGACCTATGTGTCATTCATCTGCCACATGTATGGACCACCAGAATCTGAACGAAGATCATATTCTGCCTGTAATAATAGTAGCAATGACATAGCCAAGGATCTGGCAGAACAGAGTTCCTAGATCAGGGCTGTCAAAAGCTCGGCCCGTAGGTCAGATGTGTCACGTACTAGCCATGCTCATGCCCAGTTTAGCAAAGGGGGAAAAGTCCCAATACATCATGTGGAACCACCGTGATGATGTGAGTTTGATACCCCTGTCCTAGATGGTAGCATGCATCTTATTTCATATGTTATAAAGCTGACTTGTACAACACTATTATCCCCTATATTACCTAGATGTTAGATATGCTTTTCTCTTGCTCATTGTCACATTTCATGTAAACATTGCCTTCCTCTGGGTATCTCCAGTACAATTCTTTTTCTCTGAACAGAAATGCAAAATGCTACAACAGTTTTAGCACTTTGTCTTAAATATCACCTAGTGTTACATAAACTGTGAGATGCACTTCAGAGATTATGAATAAGAAAAAGAGTTCCTGAATCTAACTGAATATTGAATAATAAGAAAGGACCTGTGAAGGATTTTGGTTAAGTTCTGCAGTCTGAATCTCAAAGCCTAATAATCTCACTGCTTCGGGGCCAACAATAGGCAATTTGCTCTTTTTATTCTCATAACTAATTGCCATTGAGTGGGCTGATTAGAGTTGAAGTCCAAGAACTCTGTGGAGGACCACCTTGCCTATCCCAGCCTTGGTCTTCCAAAATATCTGGGCAGGCAAGGAAGTTTGTTATGTCACCCTTTTGCTTCTCCATCCAATCCCAATATCCACACAAAGTAAATTATTTTGGTGAAGGGAGGAACCATCTTCCAAGCATCTCATGGAGGGAGAGAATATCCTTAAACCTGAATTCTTGCTCTCTTGGTCTGAAGGACAAAACTTGAATTGGGAGAAAGGTAAAACTGTCCAGTGGGTAGATACATGCTGCCAAGTCATATTCCCCACAGACATGAAAGTATTTGAAGGGAAAGGAAAATCTTTTGGTTCCCTGAACATTTCCTGAAAATAGAGGTCCTTTATGATTACTGCCCTGCAATTTTCTCTCCTTTTTTTCTGCCAAAGGAAATCCTGCTTTATTAATTAGGGACAGCAAAACTACAGAGATTAAATTTGGCCCCTGTTAAGTCTCTTAAATCCTGCTGTGGTTGATGGCATCTGTAGTTTTGAGCTTGGAGGTGGGTCTGAGCTATTGGGATGTTTTTAGCTGCATTCCCTTGATTTTCTCTTATGTCTACATTCTTGTAGCCACAGGGGTGCTGAAGTAGCTGAGATGAGAAAAAGGCAACAGTCCCAAAATGAAGGAACATCGGCTGTGTCTCAAGCTCCTGGAAACCAAAGGGCCAACAACACGTGTTGCTTCTGCTGGTGCTGTTGTTGCAGCTGTTCATGGTACGTCATGCCATCTTTTGAGTACCCTTTCCATATATTATATGACAGCTCCAAACCATCAGTTGCCTGTTGCAGAAATTAGTTGGGGGGAGAGGGAGGGGTGTTCTGCATATAAAATACATTACACAAGTGTAGTGCTCAGTTGGTGCTGATTTGTTGTGGGAAATGGTTGTGTTTCCCTTAAGTTATTGATTGTTGTGACTTTTGTGTGATTTCAAAAATGTGATTAGTTGGCAATCCAGATAGTAGCAATGCTATCTCCAAGAATACCTTCATATCCCAAAAAAGGAGGGTTCATTTGTGTGTTTTCACACTTGGTATATAACTTGGCTTTATTAATTGTTATTGTGTCAAAATTAGATAACTTGTAAGGTGCCTTAAAACCTAGGGTATTTGATTAGTTTTCCTCCTATGATCTTCTTAATATCACCATGTTTTCATAAAATAGGGACACGGTGGCTCAGTGGCTAAGACGCTGGGCTTGCTGAACAGAAAGGTCAGCGGTTCAAATTCTTAGTGCCGCGTAATGGAATGAGCTCCCGTTACTTGTTCCAGCTTCTGCCAACCTAGCAGTTCGAAAGCATGTAAAAATGCAAGTAGAAAAATAGGAACCACCTTCGGTGGGAAGGTTACTGTTCCATGCGCCTTTGGCGTTTAGACATGCTGGCCACGTGACCACAGAGATGTCTTCTGACAGTGCTGGCTCTTCAGCTTTGAAACAGAGATGAGCATCAGCCCCTTAGAGTTGGGAACAACTAACACATATGTGTGAGGGAAACCTTTACCTTTACATAACTCCCATTGAGTTCTCACAAAAACGGGGAGAAAGTTTGGGTCTCGCTTAAGAAATGTATGCTACATTTTCTGACTTTTGAAGGGATTCCAATTTTTGGGGTGCAGGTGGGGTTGGATGACGGGATGAGAAAGAACAGAGAGAAAGCCAGTGCATGTTGGATGAAAGGCAAACAGGATCATCCTGTTTATTACTGTTTGATAATTTGATGAATAACCTGCAGAATACATTTATAGTCTGGAAACGTTCAAATTCCACCAAGCTTCTTCAACTGGCAAAAAGCCATCATTTTAATGGGGATGGGGCCAGGAAAATTGTTGCTACTCAGCTCTTCCTAAAAGAATCACAGGCTGAGGAAATCTGAGGCTGAAATCAATGTTTATTTTCTGTTTTTAAAATAACCTCAGATAATCATGTGATATTTCCAGTATGTCCAGGGTGCCTGTCACTAAAGCATATAAAACTTTAATGTAATAAGATTTATATGCGTGTGAAACAGTCCAGCGACATCAACAGGGCTGTATGAATTTATACATGCTGAGGGGTTCCATACAGCTGACATAACCTTCTCTCTCTCTTTCTTTCTGTGAAATTCCATTTCCAAAATTTCTTTGCACTGTAGCACTGGGACTGGTAAACTGCAGCTTCCAGCATAATTTCATACAGCTCTCAGCCCAGTTTTGAGAGACCTCTGCCAAAAATCAGCTCAGAGCCCTGGCAGGAGCAATTTGTTCCTTCTTCAGCAATCTCTTGGTTGGGGAGGGAGGGAGCGAAGGGATTGACAGAGAAGGGGAAACTGAAGTTGGGAACTGAGAGAAAGAGAGTCGGTATGGAGTTCTGGTTAAGGCACCAGGCTGGAAATTGTGTGAATTCTAGTCTCTCCTTAGGTATGAAGCTAACTGGGTGACCTTCGGCCAGTCATTCTCTCTCAGTTCCAAAAGGAGACAATGGCAAACCACTTCTGAAAAATCTTGCAAAGAAAAGTGCAAAGACAATCGCCAAAAAGTCACCAGGCATCAACACTGTTGTGAGAAACAGGGAGAGAGGGAGAGGGGGCAGGAAATCCCAATCATTTCTAGTTCTTCCATTTTTGCTATAAAAGAAACGAAGCCCTAGAGTATGTGCCTAGATGAAAGAGCAAGACTGTGTAAATAGGTTTCATTCTCCATGACTGAGGGCATCAGGTCCAAAAGTATCCCAAAATATCAGTGAATTCAACCTTCTACTTTCTCCTGGCTAAATGGGAATGGAATATTTTCCTCATGGGGAACTATGGCAGTCTTCCCCAATCTGGTGCCCTCTAGATCTCAGAACCTCCCCAATCTTTTGCCCTCCAGCAACCAGAACCCCCAAAGGACAGACTTCAGACAGGAACAGCCCAAAGCACATCCTCTTCTCTTCTGCTATCTGTGAGAGTTCTGCTTCCCATCAATAAGAACCCTTTTGGCTCAGTGGATAAGACACTGAGCTTGTCGATCAGAAAGGTCGGCAGTTCAAATCCCTAGTGCCATGTAACAGAGTGAGCCCCCGTTACTTGTCCCAGCTTCTGCCAACCTAGCATTCGAAAGCACGCAAAAATACAAGTAGAAAAAACAGGAACCACTTTTGGTGGGAAAGTAACAGCGTTCAGTACGTCTACTGCGTTCAATCATGCCAGCCACAGGACCACGGACACGTCTTCAGACAGCGCTGGCTCTTTGGCTTTGAAACACAGATGAGCACTGCCCCCTCGAGTCGGGAATGACTAGCACATGCGTGCGAGGGGAACCTTCACCTTTTTACACACTATTACACATTGGCTCCCCTTTTGTAATCTTTGCAGCTGAAAATACCAGTTCTGCAAAAAGAAGAATCTACTACTGAAATAGCATAGGGCTTCCTGCCTAGGCAGGGAGTTGGACTGGATGACCTCCAAGGTCCCTTCCAACTCTGCTATTGTATTGTAATGTATTGTACTATGAGTGAAAGTTTACTTTCATATTGGTAATATTTCATTCGATTCTTTCTTCCCTCTTGCTTGCCTGTTCTTCATGTGAAACATACAAATGAAGAGACAGAGATGGGGTGAGGTGGGATGGTAATTTATAAGTTGCACAGTTTTTCCCCCCTTCAGATTCAGAGGGTATCAAATCCACATTCAGAGAACAATCACTCTATGTACTGTTCATGTGGCTGTCATCCTTCCTCTTAATGAAATCCCAGGTGTGAGCTAAAACACAAGAATTTGCCACGAGAGCCGAACTTTGGTGCAGCAGCTGTACTCTGTGATTGCCTAGACCAGGGGTCTGCAAAGTTGGCTCTTTTAAGACTGGTGGACTTCAACTCCCAGAATTCCGCAGCCAACTTTGCAGACCCTTGGTCTAGACATGACCAGTTTATCAGCATAGGCTGTTCTTGGACCATTCCACTTCTGATCAGCATTCCCCAAAGCTTTTCAAAATATGACACCCTCTCAAAAGTCTTTGGATGCAGTGGGCAGATTTCTTGCAGATGATAAATGGGGATGTTGTGCCTGATCATTGTTATGCACATGCTTTATGCAGTCTCTCTCCAGAGTTGCTTTTTTTCAGCAATAGACTGCCTTTCTGGCAAACTGGGCTTCCTATCTGACTGCATTTCAGAAGCTTCTCTAAATGTGTGAACTAAGCCGTAATCTTTTTCACCACAAAGCCAGACCTGATCCTGGCATCATCTCCAATACATCAACACATTGTATATCACTTATCCAAGATCGTATCAATTGTTTCTCTGCTGTTCTGGAAAGGGAAAAATTTGCAAGATAAGTTGGGGATACAGGTAGTTGTCAACTTATGGCCACAATTGAGACCAAAATTCGTGTTTGGTAAGTGAGACATCTGTTAAGTGAGTTTTGCCTGATTGTGTGACCTTTCTTGCCACAGGTATTACGTGAATCATTGCGATTGTTAAGTTAATAACACAGTTGTTCAGTGAATCTGGCTTCCCCATTGACTTTGCTTGTCAAAAGGTTACAAATGATACTGGAACACTGCAACCGTCATAAATATGAACAAGTTGCCAAGCTGGTTGAGAGCCAGCACAGTGGCACAGTGGTTAGAGTGCAGCACTGCAGGCTACTTCCGCTAACTGCTGGGTGCCTGCAATTTGGCAGTTCGATTCTCACCAGGCTCAAGGTTGACTCAGCCTTCCATTCTTTCAAGGTGGATAAAATGAGGACCCAGATTGTTGGGGGGCAATATGCTGATTCTGTAAACTACTTAGAGAGGGCTGGAAAGCACTGTGAAGCGGTATATAAGTCTAAGTGCTATTGCTATTGCTATCTGAATTTTGATTACCGGTATATGGCCGTGGGGATGCTGCAATGGTTGTAAATAACATTTTTCAGTGCCTTTGTAACTTTGAACAGTCACTAAACAAACTGTTGTAAGTCGAGCATACCTGTGTATACTCTTTGTATATGATATAAGAACTGCCAAGGACTAATGGCTTAATTAAATTATATTTCCACTACTCTTTAAAAGCAGGCTTAATTTATTTATGTTAATAATTCTTGACTGGGACTTTTGAAGCATGGAGTTCTTAAAAAGCTATATTGGCAAGGTTCCAAAATACCATATATCTGTCTATATACAAACTTGCGAATAATCAGAGCTCACATACCATCATTCTTTACTTTTCCAATGCTCCAGGGTATGTGTTTTTTGTCATCACTAATACTGTGTACATTTATACAATTTTTAAAAAAAGATTGGGACAAATCTCCAAGTGAAGTTCCATGCTCTAGAACAGGGATCCCCAACCTTTGCAACTTTAAGTTTGAAGGACTTCAGCTCCCAGACTTCTCCAGCCAGCAAAGCTGGCTGGAGAATTCTGGGAGCTGAAGTCCTTCAGACTTAAAGTTGCAAAGGTTGGAGACCCCTGTTCTAGAAAATTAGCAGGGTAGATTCAAGGTTGTGGTAGAAATACCACTGCTGACAATTCAAACCAGATTCATTTAACAACGGTGTTTACTAATTTATCAACTGCCTTGATTCATTTAACAAACGTGGCAAGGAATGACCTAAAATGGGGCAAAACTCATTTAACACATTTCTCACTTAGCAACATAAATTTTGGGCTCAATTGTGGTCATACGTTGAGGACTACTTGTAATGTTATCTTTCATCCTTAATGTTTGAGATGCAAGTTTTTTTTAAACTAAAGGATACGGTAGACTGAGAATGATACAACACAGACCTGCGAACCAAGTCCAAACATGGAAAGCCTAGTTCTAAAGGCTGCTGTAATTATTATGACATATACATGGCAAATTGGAAGAATAATGAATCTATAGAAACATACAGAGCTAACCCAGTTGACATTTACCAGATTGGGGAAGGCCGATCTGATCTGTTTTAACTCTCCAACTCTGGGCTGTTCAGCTCCAACAATAAGGCAGCTGCTCAGGTTATTTCTGATTGGTGTAGGTGCCTACAGACCAGTGGTGGGATTCAAATTTTTTTACTACCATTTCTGTGGGCGTGGTTTGGTGGGTGTGGCAAGAGAAGGATCAGTTGGGACTCGGGAGGCAGAGCATAGATGGGGATGGGGCCAGTCAGAGGTGGTATTTACCGGTTCTCCCGAACTATTCAAAATTTTCGCTACTGGTTCTCCAGAAGTGGTGAGAAACTGCTAAATACCACTTCTGCTATAGACCTAGGAGAAAAAATGCAGAGTTTCTATAGCACATACAATGCTCTTCATCTACTAGAAAGACAAGGATGCCTGCAGCGTTCTGTAAATAATTTTTTTTAACATGAATTAAAAATCAGGTTAATTCATCATGAATTAACATGAATTAAAAATCACCCTCCTAGTCACCACAGTTGCTTTTGGGCCCCCCCCTTGGACACCTATATTATATTATATTTATATTTATTCAATTTATACCCCGCCCTTCTCCAAACGGACCCAGGGCGGCGCACAGGAAAATTAAAATACATACAAAACATCATATAAAATTTAAAAAACTAATTCAATAGAACCTGTGCTAAAACCAGATTAAAATCCCCAAATTTAAAAACTATCTAAAAGTCAGTATAGGGGGCTACGCTAGGCCGGCTAGATGGAACAAATGTGTCTTAAGACACTTGCGGAAGAGGCAGAGGTCAGAGATGGTGCGAAGTTCAGGGGGTAAGTTGTTCCAAAGGGCTGGACCTGCCACAGAGAAGGCTCTCCCCCTGGGTGTCGCCAGTCGGCATTGTCCGGCAGACGGCACCCTGAGGAGGCCCTCTCTGTGGGAGCGTATTGGTCGGAGGGATGTATGGGGCAGGAGGCGGTCTCGCATATAACTAGGCCCCGAGCCATGGAGCGCTTTAAAGATGGTCGTCAGAACCTTGAAGCACACCCGAAAGACCACAGGAAGCCAGTGCAGCTCGCGCAGGATAGGTGTTATGTGGGAGTGTCTAGGTGCTCCCGTAATCACCCGCGCGGCTGCATTCTGGACTAACTGCAGCTTTCGAGTGCACCTCAAGGGAAGCCCCATGTAGAGAGCATTACAGTAGTCGAGTCGAGAGGTCACGAGGGCCTGAGTGACTGTGCGAAGGGCAGCCCGGTCCAGTAAGGTGTACCTGATGGAAAGCCCCCCTGGCCACGGCCGCCACATGGTCCTCCATGGACAGCCGGGAATCCAGGAGGACACCCAAATTGCGCGCCCTCTCCACGGGGGCCGGTGTTTCGCCCCCAATGGCCAGAGTTGGAATAATCTGGCTGAACCGGGGTGCCGGAAGCCACAGCCACTCAGTCTTGGACGGGTTGAGCCTGAGTTTGTTACTACCCATCCAGATCCGTACGGCCTCCAAACACCGGGACATGACCTCGACAGCATCGTTGGGGTGGTCTGGGGTGGATATGTACAACTGAGTATCATCAGCGTACAGATGATATCCCACCCCAAAACCACGGATGATCTCGCCCAGCGGCTTCATGTATGTGTTGAACAGTAGGGGCGAGAGGACTGACCCTTGAGGTACCCCACATACGAGGGGCCTCGAGGCCGACCTCTGCCCCCCTGCCAACACATATTGCGACCGACCAGAGAGGTAGGACGAGAACCACCGTAGAACAGTGCCTCCCAGCCCCAACCCCCCCAGTCGGCGCAATAGGATACCATGGTCGATGGTATCAAAAGCCGCTGAGAGGTCTAATAGGACTAGGATAGAGGAATATCCTCTATCCCGCGCCCTCCAGAGATCATCAACCAACGCGACCAATGCCGTCTCGGTGCTGTGCCCGGGTCGGAAGCCGGACTGGCGCGGGTCTAGATAATCAACTTCCTCCAAGTGTCGCGGAAACTGTTGGGCCACCACACTCTCAACAACCTTCACTAAAAAGTGAAGGTTGGAGACGGGACGATAGTTCTCTAGTAATGCTGGATCCAGGGACGGCTTCTTGATGAGGGGCCTTACTACCGCCTCTTTCAAGACGGCAGGCAAGGACCCCTCACTCAAAGATGCGTTGACAATGCCCTGGAGCCAGCCTCGTGTCGTCTCCCAGGATGCCAGTACAAGCCAGGAGGGACACGGGTCCAATAAACATGTGGTAGCCCTAAGTCTCTTTGACAACTTGTCCATATCCTCGGTAGTAACAAAATCAAACTCCTCCCAAGATGGTGTCTCAAGAGCAACCTCGCTCAGCTGGACCACTGTCGATGGAGGGCAGCTCGCTCCGAATCCGAGTGATTTTCTCCTGCAGATAAATCCCAAATTCCTCTGCTCGACCCTGTAGAGGGGCTTCCCGCGGCCTCTGTTGAAGGAGGGAGCGGGTCACCCCAAACAGGGCGGCAGGGCGGTTATCTGCGGATGCAATAAGAGTGACACAATACTCACGTTTGGCCACTCTTATCGCCACCAAGTAAGTCCTAATGTAGGTTCTCACTAGTGTTCGGTCGGCTTCGGAGCGAGAGGATCTCCATCTGCTCTCTAGGCATCTCTTGTGGTGCTTCATCTCCCTAAGCTCCTCGGTGAACCAAGGAGCCCGGGTGGATCGTCGCCACAAGAGAGGCCGCACGGGCGCGACTCGGTCCAAGACCCCTGTGGCCGCACTTAACCATGCGGCCACTAGGTCCTCAGTCGAGTCGCGGGGCAAGTCCACAGGAATTGGGCCAAGCTCCCTTTGGAACCTTACCGGGTCCATCAGAAGCCTGGGGCGGAACCATATAGGAATATCCGGTTCCGCCTCCCCGCGATGGGGTGCAGCGATCGGAAAGTCGAGCCGAAGGAGAGCGTGATCTGTCCATGACAGGGGTGTGATGACTAAATCCCCTATTCCCAGATCACGACTCCACTGTCCCGAGACGAAGATGAGATCCAGGGTGTGTCCACCCTCCTGGGTAGGGCCCAAAACTACCTGGGTCAGGTCCATGGCTGCCATGGAAGCCATGAACTCCCGAGCTGCACCAGAGGTTTCGCCTACCGACGGCAGGTTAAAGTCCCCCATGACCAAAAGTCTGGGGGTCTCAACCGCCGCCTCTAGGAGCTCGGGCAGGGCTGTTGTTGCATAGCGAGGAGCCAGGTATACAACTAACACGCCCAACTGCCTCCCTAGGCCCCATTTCATGAGGAGGGACTCGCACCCGGTCATCTGGGGGATCGTGGTCTCCTTTGGCTCAAGACCTTCCCTAACCATAATCGCCACCCCCCACCCCTCCCTAGGGCCCTAGGCTGATGAAAGGCTCGGTAGCCTGGTGGGCACATTTCTATGAGGGGATGACCTCCCTCGTGGCCCAACCAGGTTTCCGTAATACCTACCAGATCCGGGTCCCCCTCTGACACAAGGTCATGGATGAGGGGGGCTTTTTGCACCACGGACCTGGCGTTGCATAGCATCAGCCTAGGGCCCCGGGTCTGTGGTTCTTGCCCTCCTAGCCTGCGATGGAAGTATGGGGAGTTGGAACGCGTGACCGCCCGTAGCCAGCGGCCACGGTCCTCCAGCTGGTGATGTTCCTCCCGTCTCCCACCGCCCCTGCCCCTCCCCAAGACCAGATTGATGGGAAACACCTCAGTGGAAACGACCCCCCCTTCCCCCTCCTCCGTTTCCCTACTTCCGCTAGCCGGCCCTATAATCTGTCGCCCTCCCACCTGACTATCCCTCCCCCCCACCCTGGGACCCCCTAAAAATTGGATTAAAAATTTACCCAGAAATCCCCTGAGCTTACGTTTTGCCCACCTCTCAGGGTTCAACAACCCATCCTGTGTAGAGATGGTCCCACATATGCTTTTTCAAGAGACAACTTGAAAAACATGAAAGAGGAAACTTTTGGGTTTTTCTTTGAAGACGCTCTGACCGGATGGTGGGGATGACACAGATAGACCTCCAGATGTCCTCAACGACTCTTTAAAAGAATGCAAATGACCAGCTTTCTGCAGAGTATAAATCCTTCTGTTCCCCACCATCCAGTCAGAGCTGAAGAAGCTCCTTGGATGAAAAGCAAAACGTCTTCAAAGAAAAAAATGGAAAGTCCAGTTGCCTCTTGAAAAAGCACCTTTGAGACAACTATGACCTAGATGACTGAGAATTTCCATAGATTGTGTAGAGATTGTATTGCACAAATAAAGGTTTGTCACTGATACCAGTCCTAATACCTCGGTGTTGGAATGTGTACAGTAGAATCCTAGCATGGTTAGATCTAAAGCTGGTTTCTGGGTCTGTTGTTTTGTTGTTTTAATACCAGAAGTGCCTATATTTTTTTAATGTTCTTTCAGCTAGGAATATGGTGATGCCAATTGAAGACCGTGCTTGAGTAGTCAGTCCTTCTAAATTGGGAAGAATTAAAATAAAGGAATTCCTTTTTCTTGGTAAAGAAATTCAAGAGAGCCAATTTGGTGGAGTAATTAAAGCCATAAAGCTAGAAAGTGGGAGACTGGGAATTCTAGTTCTGCATTAGACATGAAGTCAGCTGGGTGCCGAGAGGAAAAGAGAGATGAGGAGGGGGTGAAATCATACTGGTAGAGGAAATGAAGCCGCTTCTTCTCCCCACTTATCTTGTCTCTTCAAAAAAAGTTGGATAGGGCTCCCTGGGCTGCAAAAATCCAGGTATCAACCAAATGGCAGCAGAGTTTTTGTTTTTTCATCTCTGTTGCCATCCAATGGGCATCCAGATATTTATATCCTCATCAGGGTGTGAAATTCAGCACCAGATCTGTCCTGCCATTGGGAGGGTTTACCTGTGCATCCAAAAGCTCTGGGTGATTTAAGAATGTTCATGGAAGATAGTTCTGATGGGTTAAGACGCTTATTTTGATTGCCAAGAAAGTAAGAAAAGATAAAAGCAACTTGTTTGGAGCAGAATTCAGTTCATCTTTCTCCATCTGGATACCCCATAAACCTCACAATTGGCACAATAACTTTGAATGCATCTAGAAAGTGTCAGCTTGGAGAAGTTACGGTATTTTTTCAGAGCATTTCCTCCTGTCTTAATCAGTGGCAGTGGGAATTTGCAACTTTGTATTTATTAATGAATTGGAAAATGCACTGCTAATAAGAAGAAAGACTTCAATAGCTACATTTCTAGGGAACAGAGCAATACAAATGAGCCAAGGGTATGCTGCTTGAGCGATATTATCGATTCAGCCTAAGGCTGTATCTCTGCAGTAAACTTTTGATTGAAAGTTGGATTGGCAGAATAAAAGGGGAGAGGGGTTTCCACTCCAGCCACAGTTCCAGTCAGAATGAGAATGAACTGTTCTACCTTTATCGTTAAATAATTCACACCTTCTTTAGTGGATAGTACCTTTACGCCATGAATAGAAATACTAGATATGGGTGGACAGAGTTTTGCCATTTAAGGACGCCTCTGTTTTAGTCTATCTTTTAAATTGCTTTGATATTAGGAAATTACTAGACTATTTATGCAGGAAGGTACACTGAGTCATTGAAGAACAAAGCAAAAAGATTATTTCATTTTTTTTTAAAAAGACAAATAATCCTTCTTATTCATCTTCTACTGACTAGAAAGAGTTCATTATTGAATCAAGGTTCTTCAGCATTTTTGTGGACTTTCCCAACTAAGGATGCATTAAGTCTTTTGTATTGTCTAAAAGTTATCTACGTATTACCTGCGCACTCCCAACTACCAATTCACTTCGTACAATTGTCTTAGAGATTTGAGGCTGAAAGTGAGAGAATGTTATGATTGAACACTTCTATACTTGTCTAACATTTCCTGACTCTGGAAGGCAGTATGTGTAAAACAAACAATGTAACTGGTTCTTTTTCTTCCTGTACTGATTTGCATGTTTGACATGGTTCAATTATTCAGTCACTAAGCTGGATGATGAAGTCATATCTTCATTTCCTTACCAGTTATCAGAGTTTACTTTTCATAAGGAGGGATCTATCCTTAAAAACGAGGCAGAAATAATAAAAATGTAAGACTTTACATGTAGCTTACAGTACAGTAGTAAACATTTGATAAAATGTTAAGGAAAGGAGAGGAAGGAAGAAGTACATGCGAAGATGTGGGCCTCCTCAGAGTACCATCTGCCGGTCAATGTCGGCTATTGGTGCCCAGAGGGAGGGTCTTCTCAGTGGTTGGGCCATCCCTCTGGAACGACCTACCCCCCGAACTTCGGACTATCACAGACCTTGCCCTCTTTCGCCGCTCACTTAAGACATATCTTTTCCATCAAGCCGGTCTAGCTTAGCCAATGAGTAAATGTATTTTAGAATTTTAATGGGATGTTTTAGCACAGGTTTTTTAGTTTAATCTATTTTAGTTACTCTGTATTTATTGTTATTTATTTATTTTAACTCTCTGTGCACCGCCCTGGGTCCATTTCGATGGAGAAGGGCGGTTCTATAAATCGAAATAAATTAAATTAAATTATTCAATTTTTTTAATTTTATTTTCTTAATTTCAGCTGTAAAGTAATAAATCGTACCTGTACTCATCCAGTTTATATTCCGTTACTTATAGAAAGATAATAATATTCATCTGAGATATAGCTAAGGTAGATGCTCCTTTCCCATTCAGTTCGGATGACAGCTTTAGTAGTATTTCTTTTCCTCAAGGAAATAAAGAACCTCCATTCCTAAAGTTGTAGCCGACCAATCAGCAACAGTATGTGGGAATGGCCTTGGGAGACAGGAGAAAGATCTACATTGTAGACAAGTCTGATAAACAAAATCTGAGATGGACAGAGGGATGGGGGCAGAGAAAATGACTCTGGCCATCCCTAGTTTTGGGAGAGTAAACTCAAGGGAGGGGGGGTACTTTCTCCTCTGTCTGATTACTCTTACTGTAACCTTATAGGAAAGGTAGTTTCACCAGCTCATGCTAGATGCTTCTTGTCTGAAGTACCTCACTTGTGATAATTTCACAAGTCTGAAAGTACTCCACCCCTCCCTTGTCTTTGTTCTCCCCAAAACATCCCTTCTGAGATGATTTCTCCAACACGTTCCTCCTTTGGGCTGTTTATCACACCATTGTCTAGGCTTCCTCCTGGTCATTCCCACATACAATTACATAACCTGTCATTCTGTCTTGTAACACTGCACTCATTTCTAGCTGGGGTGATGCTTAAAATCAAGAGGAAGCAAGGGAGGACGTGTTTGTCTTCCCCTTTCTTCCTGACACCACACTAAAAAGTACAGAACGAAATGGTTCAGCCCGTATTTTTCAGGTAGCCACAGCCATTAGTTGCATCAGAGCTATTCCCCAACAATAACTAACTTTAGCCTAAACAACTAGAGCCATGATGGCGAACCAATGGCACGGGTGCCACAGTGGCACGCGGAACCATTTCTTAGGGCAGGTGAGGCATTGGCCTGTCAGCTTGTGTGCGCTGGCCAGTTGGTTTAGGCCTTCTTTTGAGGCTGTTTTTCACCCTCTGGAAGCTTCAGGGAAGCTTCTGAAGCCTCTGGAGGTGTGAGGGTGGCTGTTTTCACCCTCCCCAGGCTCCTAGAAAGCCTCTGGAGTCTGGGGAGGGCAAAAAAAGTGCGCCAAAAGCAGGGGGTCACCCACCTAGCATTATGGATGTGGCACGCCCATGCATGACCCCCCTGCACTCCCCCCGCTTTTGGCACGCGAGCCAAAAAAGGTTAGCCATCACTGAAGTAGAGGGACAGGCCATCTTCATATTGTTTTGATTAGAAAGACTCAGCTTCGCTTCCTACTGTGTAAGAAGAGGTACACACTCTCTGTTTATATATAGTTTTTTATTTTCTTCATTTTCATAACATATAATAACATGTATACTATTACATAGCCAACATCGTATTGTATTATTAAATGTTTACATCAATTCTTACGATCAACTCCCAAAAACAATTATTGGCTCTTCTGCTCTCCATACACCATATCTGTACCTTATCCATCACTTTCTTCTCCCTCTCTACTCTCCCTCCGTACCTCCTTTCTTCCCTCCGTACTTCCTTTCTTCCCCTTTCTCTCCCCTTTCTTCTCCTCCTTTCTCTCCAACTCTTCAAAAGTTAGTTTGAATGATTCAGTCAAATCATTAGCAACATGGGCAAGAAGTTTCTCTAATGGCAAGCAGCTTACCAATGAGAAAATGAAACGGGGGGGGGGGGGGAGTCCATGTTTTTCACAAGGTGGAAAATGTCTTCTTGTATTTTTGGTCTATGGCTGGGCCTCCTTCCTCGGCTGATGGCTTTCCTTTGCTATTCGTTTGCTGACCTTTCTGAAGCCATGCCAACATCTAATAACTGTTTTGCCTGTTCCAGGAAGAAATGTTATCAGGAAAGATGACTGTATTTCTTTTAGTGAAGAGAGGAACCACTTTCAGATAGCAAATAGGAGTTTTTGCATAAAGGTTTTGCATATATTTTTGCATACATAGTGTTTGCAAAGCTTTGTTATGATCAGAATGAAGTATTATTCAAAATCCTGAAAGGAAAAGAATGAAAGAAAGAGAGGGTTTGATACTTACGGTAGCTACATGATGTGAAATTGCAATTTCTCTAAATTGGTTGAGGATCCCTAGGCTTCCAAATGACACATAGATTTATTTTTTTATTTTTTAGCCAGCTTCAGGAATGGATATTTTTGCGCCTATAACGGTAGCATACCAGTGTTGGAGCCCGGGATTCCAATAGCTTCCAGGAGTGAACTAAGAATTTGGAATCAGCAGCTGGCATAAAACCCCAAAATAAAAATTGATTTTTTTTTCACTCACACTGCTTTGGTAATCTGAAAGCACTTCTTTCTGGCCTCGTTATACAAATATAAGTATTTTATTAAAAGGACTATTTTCTTTGTATGGATTTAATCGTGAATAGGTAAATGAGCCGTGCTTTTGTCATTATTTTTACAGCAATTTTGGGACATGTTTGATAATTTTACCCAATTTTTTAAAGTTTCATGATTTAAAAAAAAAAAGAAAAGAAAAGAGAGGGAGGGAGGGAAGGAAGGAAATTGGAGCTTCCTCGCTATTTTTTTGTATTGAAATTTCACTATCTATATTAATTTTTCAGGCTCCAGGATTTTATTATGTCATGGTGCATGCGAGGTCATTTACTTCCTCGGTTTTCCATTTGGAGCCCTCCCATGCTTTCTCACAGCTTCTTTTAATCCCATCTGTCTCAAGGCATCCAGTGATTTAGGCCTCTTCCTCTGTCAAGAGCACTCAGTTGGGCAAATCATAAAGCAGCAGCCTCACTGGCAATTTGATAGAGAAGATGAGAAAATGCTGCTCTGATGTTGGCTGACATTTATGACTGAACATTTATGACTGCTTAGTACCTTGATATAGTATCCTTGGATTTCATTCAGCAAAGTTGTTAAGTGTTACCAGTTGCAAAATGAGGATGTGGATCAGGATTTGCAGCATATGTATTTACTATTCTGTAAAGACGCCTGAGGTTTACACATCGTACATCCCCTCCCTCTCTCCCTCCTTCCCCTCCTCTCTCTCACACACAAACGCACACAAACGCACACTACTGAGCACAAACCTACTTTGTGTGAAGCAAGATTTTAGAAGAACTGAAGGAGCAATACTTATGAATCCATTGTCAGGTGTTCACTGAACAATCATTTCCAAGGAAATTTTTCTGGTCATAGGAGAATCACACTGTGGGCTTCACTTTTTAGAAAACAGGTCAAGAAGCTAAAAGATATGGTAGTGAACATTTATTTATTTATTTATTTATTTATTTATTTATTTATTTATTTATTTATTGTATTAAATTTCTAGACCGCCCCCTCTCCCCGAAGGGACTCGGGGCATGTTCTTTGCCTTATAAAAAAACAAAAGCCAAACAGAGATCCTTAACAATTCTTTCAGTACGTTGCCATCTACAGCTTCTTTAAAGATATATATATATATATTTAAAAATTACTACTTTTCAATTATTTTCATTTGTGTGGCATTTCTAGAATCAATCAACTTAATGTGACCAAAATATTTATTTATGGATTCCTAATAAATTGAACCCATCAAACATACTGGTGATGTTTTCTTAGGCATGAATCAGAATGATTTACATTCAGAGACAAATTTGATCTTTCTACAGAGAAACTCTTCGCGACTTGGGTGCGGTGGCCAAGGTTGATGGCCTATAAGTCACTCCACCTGTCAAATATTTACTCTGCAAATATACAATGTCCTGATTGAGGAACTATTTTCTGGAAGGCATTTTTAAAATAGAGAAATCAGGCTTGGCGATAATGATTAAAATGTTAATTTCTTTTGTCTGATGTGAATGATTAGCTTTTATTTATTTATTTATTTATTTTTGTCTTGCATGGCTACCTTTCACAATAAGACTGAAGAAATTGCATGCTGTGATTTAAGTTTGATGCATACCTCTTGGGCATTTTTTAAAGACCAGCTTTTCCAGCGGTGTCAAACTTGCATTGTCGCTGCGCCTACACATGACATATCGCCACTTTTCTCCCTTTGCTAAACTGGGGGTGGGCATGGCCAATGCATGAGGCATCCCGCCTGCAGGCCATGAGTTTGACAACCTGGAGCTATTGAAAAACATTTTGTTAGGAATTCCCCAAGCAGACAGCTGTATTTGTACTTTCTAGGCACTGTGATCTATGTCAATTTGGAGGCACAATCCAAAAATCCATTAGGTGCCAATTTTGCTGAAGAACCATGATTCTTGATTATCACTGTGATGGGTGGTTATGTGGGAATTCTATGTGTAATTGCTTACACTCTGCAGGAATATGGAAAGTTTCAACACTTGATTAATTAAATGTTATGTCTTTCTTTGGATAGTATTATGGGATCATTTTTAGATCATTTATTTATTGTATTTCTATTTCATTTATATTGCTTCCAATGCCCAGAACATTCAGAAGCTTTGTCTAGAAACATAGGGCTGGAAGTCATCTCAGAGATCTTCTAGCCCAACCCCCTGATCAAGACAGGAGCCTAATCCATCCCGGTCGAATGGTTGTCCAGTCTATTTTGAAAACCTCCAGTGATAGAGCACCCACAACCCAGGAATCAAGCTAATCCATTGATTAATTGCTCTCACTGTCAGAAAATTTCTCTTTACTTCTAAGTTTAGTTTTTAATTTTAAAAAAAAAAATGTTTTTCAATTTAGTATTTTAAAACTAATTAAGATATAGTAATATAATACTCCCAACATTAAAAAATATAATGTAAACATCTTTAAAATGAGAAGCAGATAGATATACTCACCAAGCATGTGTGAATAGCATAATCCAGCCCTAATTCTTAGGAAGTTAGATGCTAATAGCAAAGCTTTAGATTCTGGTTTGTAGTTTCAGAAAGACAGCCAGTCCTCAACTTACAATCATTCATTTAGTGACTGTTTGAAGTTACAACAGTACTGAAAAAGTGACTTATAACCATTTTTCACACTTACAATTTTCAATTTCAATTTTCACACAAATAGAAATGTTTGATAAGTGGCGTGTATTTATGGTGGCTCCAATGTCCCAGGATCATATGATCAACCTTTTGCAACCTTCTGATCAGCAAAGTAAATGGGGAAGCCAGATTCACTTAACAACTGTGTTACTAATTTACCATATTTTTCGGAATATAAGACGCACCAAGATTTTGAAGAGGCAAATTTTAGAAAAAAGTTTTTGTACTCTGCAAAACTCCCCAAAATGGCCTGTTTTTTGAGAAAATGGGCCTGTGTTGTTGTTGTTTTTTCAAAAAAAAGGGCATGAATAGCCTTTAGGAGGCTTGCAGAGTGCTCCTAGGGGGTGCCTCCCCCAAAATGAGCAAAAATGGGCTGTTTTTCACGAAAATTGGCCTGTTTTTTGTCAAAAACAGGGCCATGCATAGCCTTTAGGAGGCTTATAGAGGAGCACTCTATTTCTGCCCTCCCCAGCCCCCAGGAGCACTCTGGAAACCTCCTAAAGGCTATGCATGGCCATTTTGATGAAGGGGGCGGGGTTTCGGGAGACAAAAATGCAATATTCAGTGTATAAGATGCACCCAGATTTTCAGCCTCTCTTTTGAGGGAAAAGGGTGTTTCTTATATTCTGAAAAATAAGGTAATAACTTAACAACTATGGTAAGAAAGGTCATAAAATGTGGCACAACTTTCTTAACCACAGTTTTGCTTAGCAATCGACATTTTGGGCTCAGTCTTGGGTAAGTTGAAGACTTTCTATAATAACCTAGCACATTTAATTCAGAAATCTAACCATGATATTCCGTCTCTGATTACCATCTGCTTTTAAAACTTTAGAGTTACATCAGACCAGATTATCTAGTTAATATTTATTCACTGGTTTGGAGTTCTACTAAAAATTGCTGATAAAGCAGTATAAATAACAGTTCAATATTTTTAAACACTTGGAAGTAGGGCACTAAATATCTGGGAGCAGACAAGCTAGAAATCACTACTTAATAAAATAAAAGTCTTGAGTTTCATAGGGACGCACATCTGATTTTATTGAATGGCTGAGAAGAATTGAGTGCTTAGTGACCAGATAAAGAAAAATTACCATCCAACCCCCTGCAGTGTAAGGTGAAATATGAAACTTTTGCCTGATTTATTATCTCCCAGCCCAATTTCCTATTTGCACGAGGTTTATTGTCTAACCACATATAATTCCAAATCAGCTTAATATGTCAGTTACAGCAGAAATAACAGTCTTGAATTTTGGAACTAAAGTACTATTTTTGGAAACAGTAGAATTAGGCAAGTCTTTCAAGACCGCCTCTTTTCTTATAAACCAAGAAACTTATGAAATCCCTCAGCTAAAAAGAGGCATTGCTGTCAGCTTTTGCCCTTCTTAGAAATCTGGTAGAATATAAATAACTCCTTCACCGCACAGACTCAACCAGTCTGCTTAAAGAAACTTTCATAGAGTCTCACATAATGTATCTTTATTTATTTGTTTGCATTTGTTTCATTCATTCAGTTGAATGAGTATTGGAAAGAAATTATGTAAAAGGGCCCATCTGTCAGTAGGAGACAATTGCAACCAGCTCCGAAGAAGCATTTATTTCAACCTGTGCTTATATCCCTATAATAAGCACTTGTCTCAGGTGATGGATGAAGGACAGTGGGACTCCTCGTTCCCTCTCATACTTCTCAAGTACTTTCCTCCTAGCCAAGCAGCCCATCCTCAAAACAACAACCTGCCAGGTTTCACAGCAGTTCCACCCCTTTCCCTAAAGGCTACATGAGGACCCATCCTGCTCCAAGCTTTCAAGGCTGATAAAATTAAACAATTAAGGCAAACTCTTTAATTTCACAACACATGGACAGACTTTGACATAGTTTCACCTGGGGAACTGTGACCATCCTACAGTAAGCCAAGTCCAAAAATGGTACAGGAGCCTGGTACTCTGACAAATTGGTCATCAGTGGGCACATAAACATAAACTTTATCTACATACCATTCAAAAAAGACTATCAACAAGCCCAAAAGGGTGGTGGAAGATCAAAACAACCCCCCCCCATCAGTAATCAATACCCAGATGAGCAGTGATTAACGCCAAGATTAACATCAGCCCAATAAACAAGAAGTAAATAATACCCCAATCAAGGAACTATTGGGTAAGCTAACAGTAAACAAACCAATCAAAAAAAAACCAAGACCGCTCCTCCTAAAACTGACAGGGCAAGCCACTAAAATATAAAATGAGCAGACTCCACTCTCTTCTAGCACTGATGAGGTTATCTAGTTTGGGTAATGAAAACAAAACAATCTAGGCATCGTCTTTAAGGCTCAGTGGTTGGAACTGAAACTCTCGGGAGACTGGCAAGCCAAAATTGATCATAGTTCTTTTTTCCTTTAAGCAGACCATGACTTTTCTACTACATTCTGGAAATATGTCTATTTGCCAGTCTCTTGGGAGAGGTTCAGCTGGCCCCTATCCTGTCCGGTTGTCAAAGAACAGCTTAAGATCCTGTTCAGCTAGGCAGGATAACAACTGCTTCCGGACCGATCTGCCTTTTAATTGAATTTTAAAAAAAATATTTAAACAGCTAAACAGCGTCCTTTTTTTTTTTTTTTTACTGTAAATTATTTTACTGAATTGTTTTACAGTATTTGCTTTTGTATACTGTTCTGGGATTTTCCCCATTCTTCATGGGAGAAAGAGCCATGTAGTAATAAAATAAACAAAAGTATTTACCTAAGATGTTACCTTCTGACAAGAAAAAGCATGGAAATACACACACACATTCACAGAGTGTTAACATTTGGTGTACCTGTGCATTACTGCTCAATATCTTAATCCCCCAGAGGGCAATTTTCTCAGGGAATGCCAATATTTACAAGATACAAGCTTCACCCAGGAAACAGGTTCTTTACATACATTTCAACATCCATCTGCTCAAAAGTTCCCACATTCAAATAATTGATCACACTAGGACCCACTCACGTGACACACACATGCACCCATGCTGCTTTATCAAGCCAGGAGGAGCATGGATCTAGAGAACCAGTGGCTGAGCTCACAGTCCTACTTTTATTGCTGAATTACTGCAAAATCTCCATTATTGTCCAAAGGCCATGGAACATGTTCAGAAAATTCATACTTTGGAAAAATAAATTCTAGCACACACAGCTCAATCGCAGCATAGCATCGGTTAAAGAAAAAATAAGAACCTTGGAATTATAGTTTACTGCGTGCACTAGACCATGGTTACAATCCTCTCCTATGCATAACCTCCTCATTAGAAAATAATTTGGTATCCGGCCACCTTATTCTAAGGAGTAACAAACCTCCACATATCCTTCTCTCAAAGTGCAAAATAACACAGGTGGCAACTAAATAAATAGCCAAAGACCCCTTTAAAAAAATAGTTATTTCTGTCTCTTCAGGATTGTCCACATAAACTAGTAGTTTTCTCAATGTTTTTTCCTCACTCTTAAAAACTGTTGTTCGTTTTTAGTTATTCTAAAGGTATTAAAATGCCATCCATGCATCCTGTTTGACTGTGATTTTATCCGGTTATGTAGGGCAACGTTTCTTTTGAGTTGAACTCAACTCTTTGTAACACAAAAAATGTTTCACGAGAGCTGTGTTGACTCTGTTTCTTTAAGAAATCACTTCTAATAAAGAATTAGGCTTTTGGACAAAGACATTATCTTGTGAATAATAGGCTCTTATAGATATGGACCACACCACTTCCTTGTTTAGCTTTTCAGAAATAAATATCTTGCTCTGGTAGAGAACATTGAGGACATGTTAAGCTTGGGGTCTGTTCCTTTTGGATGGCCACATTATGTTTTCTTGTTTTCATGCTTATTTTTTGCTTAGAGTGAAGTAATGGTGGGTTTCCATTTTTTTTACTACTGCTTTGCTCATGCACGCATGTGCATAGGCAGAAGCATCCAGGCAGTGGGCGGAGCCTCCCACTGCCGCTACTACTGTTTACCAGCAGAAACCCACCTCTGGAGTGAAGTAATATAGAAATATCAATAATAAAAATATGAATATATTCATATTATCAAGCTTTAATAATGGGAAATAGTTTATTATTAAAATAAACAAATTTGTATTGGCAAAGTTTCTGAATCGAAATGCTATTCATCATTTTCATAGTTATATATTGAATACATTCTGCCAAGGACTCCTCTCATCTTAATATATACAGTGTATATATCTATCTAAAAATAATTGCAGGAACCTAGAGGCATATGTTTTATTCATTTAAAATGATATATAACTTGATTAATTCTCAGGACAATGTCATCAATCATTCTCTGACAAGCTCCTCATACTGCTGAGGAAATGCTATTGTACTTTCCCCACTTGTTTTTACTTTTTGGAAGAATAATTTAACCCCTTACACATATACATTGAACACAGCTTTTGCATTTGACACACAGAGGGGAATGGTCTAGACTGGGAGTGGTTTTTTGTTGTCCTCAAGTCTTAACAGCTGAACCTCAACACATGTTTACATTATGTGTGGCAGGCTATTCTGTGATCTCAGTTGGTTTGTTCTTCACTTTATCCTTCTGCAACTTGAGTTTTCTGCTCTGGTCTCGGCCTATTATGGGGATGCCACACATGGCATTTGTGTCAGTAGGGAATTTCTTCAACAAATTTTCAGCACAGAAACACTCAACTTCCAGTTCCACCGTAGCATTACTTAAAACACTGACGATAGCTTTTCAGGATTAACATCAAAGCTTGAGGCAGCTGTTTCCCTAGATTATGAGGTTTCCAGAATGTATAAGACAGGGGTGTCAAACTCAAGGCCCACAGGCCGGATCTGGCACACAGGGTGCTTAGATTTGGCCTTTGGGCCTGTCCTGGAAACAACAAAGGACTGGCCCATGGTGCCTCTGCCAGTGAAAATGGAGCTCAGGAGGGCCACACATAGACCTCCTGGGCTCCATTTCTGGTCATTATGGCCTCCTGCAGCCCTCTGCTAGTGAAAACAGAGCTTGGGAAGGCCACATGCAACCCTCCCAGACTCAGTTTTCACTGGCAGAGGACTGCAGGAGGCCACTGTGGTGGAAACGGAGCCTCGATGAGTGACGTTGAGCTGGCCATGCCCCCCTGACCCCCCTGAGGTCAAATGCAACCTTGATGCAGCCCTCAGTGAAAGCGAGTTTGACACCCTTGGTTATAAGATAACTAATGGCACAGCACAGGGACAGTGGCTGGTGTCTTCAATTGTGTTTGTCACTTTCTTATGTTATATATGCCTGCCTTATAAAAACATAAATTAGGCCATGTATTGTGCGTAAAAGATTGAAATTAAGCAGAGGCTCAGATCAGCTCTGAATTAAAAAACAACCACCACCATGCCCCTTTCATAAGAAAAGGAAAATGTTATGACTTCAAATTTTGGAAATTAAAGACCAGTGCCACTGCAACAAAGGAGCTATGAACTGATTAATAGCACTGCTAAATTAGAGCTATTAAAATATGCAAAAAATAAAATAAATGCCTTGGTTAGAATTTATGTAATGGTTTTTAATTCTTCTACTCCGTCTTGAATTAGAGCATAATAAAACACCTATACTTTTTCTTTCTCAGCATGTTTCTATGTGTGTGATTTTACTTAATGCAGATAGAAAGATGTATTGGAGATTTAATTACCCTATTGAATGAAATGTTAGCGAAATTGTACTTATTTTTATTTTAAAAAGACATATTCTCCTCTTCTTGATCTTATCACAGTTGAGGAAATACTCTAAATGGGAGCCTTCCAAGAGCTTTTGTGGGGAAGTCAACCATTGGTTTGCACTTGTTCACAGAAAAGTCTCGCCTTAATTCTGCCATTTCTCTTAAAGCAACGGCTTGTCTTTTATGTTTTGCATTCATTACTTTACATTAATTTTCTCTAGACAAAATAAAGTGTTGTACTACATTGCAGCCTCACTGTTAGGAATGAAGATAGAGCGGACAGCACAGGAAGACCGACACACACTAGCAAACTGGAGAGCATCCAGGTCATTGAAGAGTGGTAAGTTTTTCATTTGTATTGTCTGGGGTTCATCCTTACTTGTTGCGCGACTATATTCCAATTCAGTTTTTAAATAAAATGGTCCTAAGTGAACACATGATGCACACACACACACACACACACACACACACACACACACACATACACGGAGGAGGGGCAGGATGAAGGGAGGAAGAAGGGAGGAAGGAAATAGGGGAGAGAAAGAGAAAGAGATATGGGGGAGATCCCAGGTTGCTATTGTATCATTCAGATAAAGTTCTCTCAACTTTATCTTAAGGAGATAAAGCAACCTGGGATTATGTCCTGTGGCTGACCTGTTTATTCACTTTTTCTGTCCCCTCAAAAGTGGGAGAGCTTGCTTACATCAACTGCAGGCTCACTTCCTGAGCTACTTTTCTCCATGGCAAAGTGTTTTCTTAAGAAATGCTAATGGGAAGTTAACAAGCTGAGCTCTGTGACCTTAATTAGTTGATCAGAGCATTCCTGCCTCCCATGGCTGCCTGAAACTGATCAGGCCTTAATCAGTTTCACACTGAAGGCTCTTGTTGTCATTAATGGACACACTGGTTAGAAAATGATTTTTTTATTACTGTTTATTACTATCTATTTGCAAATAGTGACTACCTAAAGTAGTTGTTAAATGAGGAGTGGCCATATGCCTTACCTGATCTTAAGTCCACAGAGATTTTACTATGCATGGGCATACATAAGAAAAAGTCATATAAAATTGCCTTATATAACTGAAATGCCCCAAAATAATTTGTTTTTCCCTAACAATGAAAAAGCAATTAAGGCATAGAAAAGGACATATATACTTTACATACATACAACTATGTATGATCGTTTGTATATCGTTTATATAACCAATTTCATTGTAATTTTAGTACAATGACAATAAAGATTATCATCATCATCATCATCATCATCATCATCATCATCATCATCATCATCATCATCATTATTATTATTATTATTATTATTATATAGCTTACTTTAAAATATGCCAATAAGAATGGAGGAAGTGTCTAAAATTCAGAGATTTTATTTAATGGAATTTATGAGTTTTTCAGATGGTATTTTGGAAAGGCAGGAAGTATTTATATCACTCTTGTAGCAAAAAAAAAATCTCAATATTTTCTCCTCAGACAGAGAATTGCTCATAATTTCTACGATTAAATTATAACAATTCTCATTTTGGTGCATTTACTTCTCATTTGTGTTTATGGGCATAATTCTGAAATATTTAGCAATATTAATATCCCTGTGATACATTTTCCAATCATAGGTGCTTTTTTAAAAGCCACTTTTCTTAAAGTAAAATTATTCTGTTTACAATTTTCATTCCTAGTTTTCTCTGGCTTTGCACTCTATCACAGTGCCATCTTGTGGTCAAAGTATGTTTCTGTAATACTGTGTCTAATTTCAAAGCAGTTCCCTATTAACTACTGCCAAGGATTCATTTTTTGATCCTTTATACCAGTGATGGCTAACCTTTTGTGGCTCGCGTGCCAAAAGCGGGGGGAACGCAGGGGGGTCGTGCGTGGGCGTGCCACACCCATAATGCTATGTGAGCGACCCCCTGCTTTTGGCACGCTTTTTTCGCTCTCCCCAGGCTCCAGAGGCTTTGTAGCAGCCTGGGGAGGGTGAAAAAAACCCTCCCCTCCCCACCTCCAGAGGCTTCAGGGGCTTCCCTGAAGACTCCAGAGGGCGAAAAACGGCCTTAAAAGAAGGCCTAAATCAGCTGGCCAGCACACACATGTGCGCTAGTGCTGACAGGGCAACGCCTCACGTGCCCTAAGAAATGGTTCCGCGTGCCACCTGTGGCACCCGTGCCATAGGTTCGCCATCACTGCTTTATACTATTTGGATAATGTATTTCTCCACACACACAGAGGGTAATATTCTAGGGGTGGGTTGCTGCCAGTTTTACTACCGGTTTGTAACCCGTGTGCAATGCGCGCTGCACACACATGCACTGTTCAATGTAAATTGTTCTTTGCGCATGTGCAGAACAATTTACAGTGAACTGCGCATGCACAGTCACTAAAAACTAAAATGGCAGCGGCCCAGTGGCAGCAAGGGAACTGGGGGCGTGGCAGTCCTGGGTCGCTACCGGATCTGCGACCCAGGCCTAAATTCCACTACCGGTTCAGCCAAACCGGGAGCCACACACCTTTGGAATATACAAATTCATTCATACATATAACCAAAGTCCTGATGTAAGTGTGTGGGTGGGTGCACACAGACATGTGTATGTGTAAAGCCCCAAATCAAGCTTGACACATCCTTGCTATTTTCTTGACAGCAATAAGGAACTGATTCTCCCATGCCTCCTTTCAGGTTATTCTAACTTCTCAGTTTAAGTTGCATGCCTGAAATTCCATTGTAAGCTCTCATCCAAGTATGAACCAAAGTCAACCCTGTTTAGTTTCTAAATCCAAACAAAAGTTAGGCAATTATTGCCACCTACTACTGTGAGACATTTTTTATAGCCTGCATACTACAGCAAAAATTACTAACTAAAGGAGAAGGGGATGTCGGAGGAAGACACAGTTAGATAATATCATCAACACAATGAACATGAATTTAGGCAAATTCTGGGAGACAGTGGAGGACACGGGAAGTGGGGATTGGCATGCTATGGTCTATGGCAGGGGTTCCCAAACTTGGCAACTTGAAGACTTGTGGACTTCAACTCCCAGAATTCTCCAGCCAGCAGAGCTGGCTGGAGAATTCTGGGAGTTGAAATCCACAAGTCTTCAAGTTGCCAAGTTTGGGAACCCCTGGTCTATGGTGTCTCAAAGAGTTGGACATGTCATGAATGTTTTAAAAGTTAAAAAAAAAGTTTTGCACCTTCTTATATAGAGATTTTGCACACAGTTTTCCTAATGTATATAAATATCCATTTCTGAAGAAATGTTTATTTAAAAACATACAAAATGTCCCGCTTGTCCTTTGACGCTTCAATTCTGCAAAGAAAGACTTTAAAAATATAAATGCCCTCCAATTTAAACGGTTTATAAAAGGTATATCTGCAGCTGTTTGTGTCCATTTGCATACTTTTGAAAAGATTTTTATGAACAGATTTTTAATCTGGGAACCATAAAGCCTATAGACTATACAACAGCAAATTCTGATGCATAAAAGCATCCAAATTCAGAAACTCATCAGGGAATAATAATTAATAATGTGCTTTGATGTCAGTATGCCATTATAAAGTCTGATAGGAACAAAGTATACAAATTTGCTCCCAATTGAATAAATAATTCTTGTTTTATATATTTCTAAGTTCACCTGTCTGTATCAACTGATCTTTGATTTTTTTTTTAAATTCCAATAATTCCACTGCTAACCAATGATAGCAATAATTGGCCAGTAGATACCAATAAACAGGACAAACAAAGATCAATATGTGAAGAAACCATAAATTATTTATTTAAAGATTTGCAATCCATATTTGGATTATAAAATTGATTTAAAAAACAAAACATCCATAAGTGTATGTATGTATGTATGTATGTATGTATGTATGTATGTATGTATGTATGTATGTATGTATGTTAGACTTTTAAGGGCTGAAAATAAAGAGACCAGGATGGATCCATTTCAGGCTTATTAGCCTTCTTCAGCTGGCCATACTCCTTCTACTGGGATTTGAACCGGTGCTTTCCAGCATATGAGGCAAGCCTTTCTATGCCTTGAGCTATCCGGTATCCCTGATACATCAGTCAATTAAGTCCTGTAAATTGGCTGATGTATCAGGGATACCGGATAGCTCAAGGCATAGAAAGGCTTGCCTCATATGCTGGAAAGCACCGGTTCAAATCCCAGTAGAAGGAGTATGGCCAGCTGAAGAAGGCTAATAAGCCTGAAATGGATCCATCCTGGTCTCTTTATTTTCAGCCCTTAAAAATCTAACACATATCTAAAAAAAAAAAAATTCACACAGCAGCAAACTAATTGGTTCTCTGTCTGGATGATCTCTAGGTTGAGTCGAAGGGCAGAGAGGGATGACATTAAGTCTCCTCCCCTTAAAGGGACCTTGAACAGGAGCTGTGAAAAAATATTCTCTCATAGATAGATAGATAGATAGATAGATAGATAGATAGATAGATGATAGATAGATAGATAGATAGATAGATAGATAGATAGATAGATAGATAGATAGATAGATAGATAGATAGATAGATAGATAGATAGATAGATAGATAGATAATTGTTTCCACAACTTCCTGTAAGGGCCCCAATTAAGGGAGGAGACATGCTGTTTCCCTCTCTGCCTGTCGGCTCATCACCAGAGAACATCTAGACAGAGAACCATTTTTTAGTTACATTGTGTAATATTTTTTAGATATGTGTTCAGATATGATATCAGCTCATAAAAACTAACATATATATACCTCAGAAACCTCAGAAAACATATATATAATCAAACATACATAGAGTAAATATATTGCACATCATCAATCTTTCCACTTCTTTTAATTTTAAAAGATATATTTTCTCCCTAAATAAAAGGAAGATCTTTTATTTTTCATTAAAAGCCAAAATAAATAGATCAAAGCAGAGGGACACATTAAAAGGTATTTGTTACAAAAACAATGACTGAAGCATTTAGCATTAAGGAATTTCTCATCATTCCATCATGAATTCAATTGGGAATTAATCCAGGATTTTCTTGGTCACAGTAGTAGATCTCTCTCAGGACAAATGGTAGCCGGAAAGGATCAGTGAGTCTATAAACCACACAATATGAACTAAGCTGTAGGTTGCATAGATATGATTTATAGACTGGGTACAACTTTTCGAGTCGTCTTGAAGCACACATTGGTTTCTTCTCACTGTTTCCATTATGGGTGTTAAAACTAATCTGAATAGGGTTTCAGGTACCTGTGTACAATAATGTTTTAAGTTACCGTATTTTTTGGAGTATAAGATGCACCGGAGTATAACCCAGGTTTTGAAGAGGCAAATTAAGAAAAAAAGTAGGGAGGTAGATAGATAGAGGGATAGAGTGGGAGAGAAAGAGAGAGAGATACAGTAGGTAGGGAGGGAGAGAGAGAGAGAGTAGGTAGGTAGGTAGGTAGATAAAGGGAGAGAAATACAGTAGGAAGGTAGGGGGAGAGAGAGTAGGTAGGTAGGTAGATAGGTAGGTAGGTAGGTAGGTAGGTAGAGGTGTAGAGAGAAATAGAGAGAGAGAAATACAGTAGATAGGTAGGGGGGAGAGAGAGTAGGTAGATAGGTAGATAGGTAGATAGTGGGGAGAGAGAGAAATACAGTAGGTAGGTAGAGAGAGAGAGTGTGTAGCTAGGTAGGTAGGTAGAGGGATAGAGAGAGAGAAATAGAGATAGAGAGAAAGACATACAGTAGATAGGTAGGGAGAGAGAGAGTAGGTAGGTAGGTATATAGAGGGGGGGAGAGAAATACAGTAGATAGGTAGGAAGAGGGATAGAGAGAGAGAGAAATAGAGAGAGAGAGAGAGAGAAATACAGTAGATAGGTAGGTAGAGAGAGAGAGAGAGTAGGTAGGTAGGTAGGTAGGTAGATGTTTTCAGGTGTATTTACCCATGTGCTGGAGAAGAAAATCACTGACCACCTTTGGAACAAATCTTTGTTTCTGCAGGCACAGGACTAACTAAACAGCTTTCCAAAAGGGAAAAAAAACCCTTTTTTGCACTTTGCAAACCTCCCCCAAATGGTCTGTTTTTCGTGAAAATGGGCCCTTTTTTTCAAATAAAAGGCATGAATAGCCTTGGGGGGGGGCTTGCAGAGTGCTCCTGGGAGGGGGGGCAAAACGAGGAAAAAACGGCCTGTTTTCTCGTGAAAAGGGGCCATTTTTTGGTCAAACAAATTGCATGCATAGCCTTATGGAGACTTATCGAGTTCTGCTGGGGGCTGGGGGGGCAAAAACGCCCTGTTTTTTGCTCATTTCTGCCCTTCCCAGCCCCCAGGAGCTCTCTAGAAGCCTCCATAAGGGTATATGCTTGGCCATTTTGGTGAAGGGGCGGGGTTTCAGGAAGCAAAAAAATGCTGTATTCGATGTATAAGACACACCCAGATTTTCAGCCTCTTTTTAGAGGAGAAAAGGTGCGTCTTATACTCCGAAAAATACGGTAGTATTCCAAGCATAGCCCAAGATGCTTAATTTGAGGATGAAGTGGTGGCTTTCTTCCCGTTTCTTCTTCTGTATTCTGGAAATATTTACAATTTTTCACCTCAAAAGAAATAAATGCTAATTGAGTATCATTCAAGCCAGTAAGTCTAAATAAAGAAAACCATGGGGATGCTGAGGTCAGTATAAAAAAGAAACAGCTGCATGTTAAAAATTCATTATCTAACAAGTGTTTTTGGTAGCTCACTGGGATGTCTCTTTCCATTGTTATTTTCCTTCCTTCCTTCCTTCTTTCCTTTCTCTGCCAACTCCTTCTACTATGTATTTCTGCTGAAAAGAAGTAAAAGGCAACCCACGAGGCCAAAAAGTTAGCCATTCCAAGCAGCCTTATAATGTTTCATTGGTGCACTCTTGAAAGAGAATTTGTGATTACACTTGAACATTGATGCTGATGCAGGAGCAATTTCACTGATTAGATGCAGATTTATTTTGGTGGGCTTTGACTTATAATTCACAGCATGTGGAGAGCATCTTTCCTGCGCAGTCTATTATTTTTTAATCAAGTTGGAAGAAAAAGAAATCACTTTCAGAGCTTCTTCAAAGGAAAGTTAGAAGGTGGCTCAGGTATGAGTTCATGTCCTGCATTTCGCTGTAAAGTCTTCCAGTGCTGTTTTTTGACTCCCCGTGCCCATCAAATCCCAAAGAAATACATTAGCAGGCAATTCTTCTAATGTCTTGTGTTTTTGGCAGTCAGGCAAGTTGCGAAGTGGCGGAAAATTAGCTAATAAGAAGTAAACAACAACAACAACAACCAGTAACAACATATTCCACTGCCTTACAACAATAAAGTAAACTCAAAAATGCAACTAAAAGAAATTGAAGGATAGTGAGGTATAGTGGTGAAGACATTGGACTGGCAACAGGGAAATCTAGAGTCTAGTGCAGGAGTGGGCCCTTTTTATGACTTGTGGACTTCAACTCCCAGAATTCCTGAGCCAACAGCAGTGGCTCAGGAATTCTGGGAGTTGAAGTCCACGAGTCATAAAAAGGCCATCATTCCCCACCTCTGGTCTAGTGCATTCTCAGCCACAGAAATTCTCTGAGTGACTTTGGGCCAGCCACCATCTCACTCAGCCCAATCTACCTCTCACAGGGTGATTCTTGTGAGGAAAAAATAGGAAGAAGGAATGCTTGGAAGGTCTTGAGTTCCTGAACAAGAGGCAGCTGGATGCTTCACAATAAACATTTGGTTGGAAAAGTTACTTTGGGGAAATTCAAAGACATTTCAGCCTAGTATTATTATTATTAAACAAAATCCAATGGAAAATAAAAGGCATTCAGTGAGGTTGTAGACTACACAGAGTGGTCCAGGAGATATGAAATCTATCTAGAGAAACAAGCTAGTTGGACTGGCTTAAACAATATGGCTTCTTCAGGTCTCAGGGTTCAACTTCATTGGGATAAATCCCATTAAACAATATAAAGCCAACTGCAAATCAAACTACTGTTTGACAATATTTGATTGTTCTGACACTTTGGGGTGTTGTCTTTGTGATTGCTATTTTTTTGCAGCCAAAATCCCACCGCTGATGAAATTCTATCTTGGGCTCAGAATTTTGACAAGATGATGAAAACACCAGCCGGTAGGAATATTTTCAGAGAATTTCTTCGAACAGAATATAGCGAAGAGAACCTCCTATTCTGGTTAGCATGTGAAGACCTGAAAAAAGAACAGAACAAGGATGCTATTGAAGAAAAAGCCAGACTTATATATGAAGACTACATCTCTATACTATCGCCAAAAGAGGTACTCTTAAAACTTACCAAATAATATTAGATATTCACAAGACTCTGTTTGCATGCATAGTGTGATACATTTAGAATATTTCTCACCACCAGAAATCTGTCAGAAAATGGTACTATATGATGGATAGTAGGGCAGCATAATGAATAAACTGTTGGGATAATCCTAGATGTTAAGCTAAATTACAATCTACCTTCAGTCATGGTAGTGTGTGTGTGTGTGTGTGTGTGTGTGTGTGTGTATTTATTTTTAATATGTGCATAGTAGGATCTTTGCAATGGATCCAGAATTTCCATGAGCAAAACCCTGAAGTAAGGATAAGCAATTTTCAGCTAATCCTTCCTCCATCTGCCTTTATATCCCCAGAAAACATGACTTCTCATCCTTCCATTTCTCCCAACAGGAGGCACTCTTGATTTCTTTCTACACGTGACAGGAAACTCTGAATCCAAACAATTCAGATGGATTTTATTCTATAGTGAAAGTGTTTAGGGGTGCATGCTTACATTTAACATAATTTCCTCACATACATTAAGAAAATACTTTGCTCTTGGTTTATTGTAGCATAGCATTGATTACTTACATTGATGTCTCTAGATATTGTCAATCATCCAAGTTATTGTTATCCCAGAGATGCTTTTCCAAAAGGCAACTTCACTGGAGTTTTTTTTTTCTTTGAAAAGATTTCACTTATCATCCAAGAATCGTCTTGTTAGAACTGAAGGAGTTTCTTGGATGAGAAGTAAAATGCTTTCAAAGAAAAAAACAAGGAAGTCGCGTTTCCCTTTGGGAAAAGCACCTTTGGGACTACTTACGTTGACATTAAACAAATTTAACTTTCACATTTCAGAATCCTTGTCTTCAAATGAATATCAGTGTATTGTTTCAGTTATGATTTCAGTAAAAAATTTAAAACCTAAAGTATGGTATTTGGTACCAAGGCAAATCTAAACATTTTCCCAGTTAAAGATTCAATGGTAATTTTATTTTGGTGCCGATATGGTTTCTACATGTGTCCTGGACCTAAAGAATATTATATTTAACATCAGTGTTGTAATGACATTACACTAAGGCAAATATCTCTCTAGTCCAGACAAGTTAAATTTATGGATTTAATTTTGGTTTCATTGATTTGAAGACACCCTGGGGAATTGAGTTTATGAAGACAATTCTTTATAGATAAAGTCCCAGTAAGTCCAATTGTACTTAAGCTAAAAATATGCTGATTGATCTGCATAAGTTCCTCAAGGTGAACATTTCATTGTCTTTTCCTCTCCTCCTTAGGTTAGCTTAGATTCACGGGTGCGAGAAGTGATCAACAGAAATTTGTTGGACCCCAACTCTCACATGTATGAAGATGCTCAACTTCAAATCTACACATTAATGCACAGAGACTCTTTCCCTAGGTTTTTGAACTCTCAGATCTATAAATCTCTTCTCGAAAGTACAAGGAGCTCTACTTCTGAGACTTAAAAATAATTTGGGGGGTTTGAAATCTTGATTTAGCTTTTGGGGAATGGGTGGGGCAAGGACTATTAGGATGAAGACAGACGTAAAATTTTTAAAGCAACAGGGCTGCTCTGGAAGCACCTTCACTGCATTTAGTCCAAAATGTACCCTTCCCCTCCAGAGTCCAGCTCTGGAAAAACCGGTCCTGCCCCTTGCAGCAGAAGCCGGCTGTGCATGGTGCTGATTTGTTGAAGCCCCACCCCCATGATGTCACCAAGAAACCTCCCCTGCAATAGCTGGAACAATTTTGCACTTTAAGAAGAGTTTCCTTTTTAAATGAAGAAGGCAGGAAATGAACAGATAAATAGTCAAATGTTCATCCGTCCTTTTGTTTTGAATGGACAGGGGTAGGAAAAGAGACAGGACTGGAAAGTGTGCCAGTTTTTCTATTCATTGTTCTTCATGGCTGCCATTTCAGCTGCCGATTCTGATAGGAAGATGGGCTCAACCAGAGCTGAGGGATGAACTGAAAGCTCTCTTTTTATATTACATCTGTCTTCACCTTAGTAGTTCAATAACACCTGGAGCTGAGTTCCTGGAGAACTACAGTTTGGCACGACTCTGGCTACTGTGAAGCAAACAAATACACACAAAGGTCTTTGCCTACATTTATTAAGGTCTATCATTCTTGATTTTGGAAGGGAGGGAAAGTAGATTTGCCAAATCACACTTATTCAAATACTTTTACACCTGCAGGTAAGATTACAATGATGTTCTTGTCGTTTTAATGAAGAGTTTCCTTGTGTATCCTCACACTGCATGTGCAAAGCAAAACTGCTTCACTTTATCACTTAGTTGTTGCAATATTTAATCCAACAACATAAATTATATCTATATTTAAGAACATTGTGTGCAATATGGTCTTATGGTACACACATATGATTATTGGAGTGAACCAGAAAACAATCTGACTTGGGTTTAGCAATGTTATTCCTCCATGTTCTGTGGAGAAAAATTCATTGCTATATAAGACAGACAACATTTCTATGTAAGAAAAAGAGCAAGAAGTGAATGTTATTTATCATCATTTATTTAAAATTCAAAACAGAGGATTCCTCTGGTTATTGACTGCCAGAATTGTGGTACTTTCATTACAGACATGTCAAAACTAACAACAAACATCAAAGCACAAGCTACACGAAAGAAATCAAATGGAGAGACACAGTCTATAAGCTGACATTGTTTATAATTGTTATAAAAACAGATAATCAATGTACATTTCAGATGTCAGATACTGTAATGGATTTATTAAAGACTGGCTATCCAGTTGTCTAAAATTGTTGTGTAATGTTATGTAATTCGCAAAAGGAAAGAAACAAAACAAAACAAAAATCTTCCATTCACAGAATCAAGTCTAGAAAAATGTATGGTTTTAATTTAAAAGATATTTTTTTGAAAAATGCATAAATGTAGCATTTTGGTCAGCATTGGAGACTAGCATTTGTCTACACATTTGCTTTTCTTAAAAGTTCTGTCCTGTGAAAAGGAAAATTTACATTTTTAAAGGAAAAGCTAAGGAAGAATATCTTCTGGCATTCCTAATTTGAAAGGGTTCATTTATGGGCCAGTATTGTGGAGATTTAATAAATATTAAATTCAAACCTACTGGCCCAAAAATAGTGGCAACAGTTGTTCTTTTTTCTTTTTAAAATAAGCATGCTTTCTAAGCACTAGTAAAAATGAAGACAGTGTGGGGTCCTCTGTTTACCTTAAGTTGAATTTGCCAGGGTCAATCTTTTGCACAAGCCATCCTATAATGAATGTGGATTTGACCAAGAGCTGTTTTTCTCTTCAAATGTGCAATTGAAAAGTCCCTCGGAGATCCATTCCTGTGCTGCTAATTCAGTTTTGTAAGTAGCTACCTGAATTTTTTTTTTTAACCCTAATTTCCCTAAGTGCTTGCTTGCATCTTTAAAAAGAAATAGCAAATTTCAAAACAACCAAAAAAAACCCGTCTTAGAACTTGTTCATTTTAATATTCAGTCTTGAGATTTTCTTTGAATAGTTAAGGTGCCACAAAACAGATACAAATTGAAGGTATTGTGAACTCTAGATTTGATTCTTGGGGACATTCTAGAAACCGATTCTTCTCCCTGAAGTTAACTTCTTGTTGCTGTCCATGATGAAGATATGGTGTTAAACAAATAGAATCAAGATATTTAATGTTAGCTGTTTGTCTGCAAGTTATTCCTGAGTTCATCTACATCTTAATGTGGATGCATTTACTAAGCATGCCGAGTCTCATTCATTGAAGGGGAATTTTTGCTGGAGCAAAGTTGCGGATTTTGCCCTCTGAGGTTGGAGTGGCCAAAAGAACATAATGTATAGATGACATTAAACACTGGATTGTTCATTCTAGTCCTAAACATCTGTGCCAGCAGTGCCCCTTCCCCCACATGCTTGCATAATACTGGAATCTCTTGATCATCTAGTGTCCTTGAGAGCTATATTTCCCCAGTTAAGTCCTTCGTTGCAAGTAATTATGCCATTCATTTATTTTGGAAGGGACTCAATTCTTTTTCTCTTTCACTACCTCTTCATATTTAATTTATTGAACATATGTCAAGGGGCAGAAGTATGTGTGGTTGGGAATATACCTATTACTTTACTTACAATACTTGAAATCTGTAAGCTTAAGGGGCATGGTGGGGAGATGTGGACAATTTAGCTAACCATTTCTTAAGATCTTTTGGTTTTGTAATTTATACAGAATTCAGGAGACAAGACTTTTGTAAAAAAAAAAAAAAAGGGCTATTCTTTATTCCCTATGCAACTCTTTTAACTGTTGTAGTGTTTGACGAAATGGGATTTTAAAAAAAGGCAAAAAAGTAAGAGAAAATTCTGCAAAGCAGAAAAAATAAAAGGTCTGTTTACACTGGCGTTTGCTGACTATCCTACCATACTCAGCACTTTTAAATATTGTTGTGTATGAAAATGTAGTTTAAAATGCAAGACAAATTATTTATAAAGGACATTCTTTTAATAAATACCTGTTTTATCTGAAAAGTGTTATTGTGTTATGATATACTTTATTCATGTTGGTTATTAATTTACCATTATGAATAAATTTTAAAGGTATGTTGATAGAATCATATCTTCGAAGATGTTTACAAAAACAAGCTTTTTTTCTAAAGGAGAAGGTAGCAAGAAAAAAAAGCAAACAACTGCCTCCTCCTACTGTGAATTTCTCATAATGAAATAATTTAAGGCTCATTATCTGAAATAACTGTGGTATTACATATTTATAACACCGCAGTAAAAGTTACGTTTCCTATGGTACTCTGCATATATATATATATATATCTGTCTGTACATATTTATATGACGTGGATTCTGGTTTGTTATGGTGTTTGAGATACAGCTATCTCTGGTGCACACAACTAGGTCTAAGTAATTAGAAAATATCGCATGTATTCAATATTGAGACTTCATATTTTCAATGTTACTATTTGATGGTGACCTGTTAACCAGAAGCTATCTTTATAAGATACTTTTACTATAGTAAGGGAGATGTCAGTTTGACAGGACACCTTTCCTGAGGAACCTTAACCAAATAACATCTGTGAGGGTCTGCCAATAGCACCTAGAATTATGGTACTAGACTTCATTTTATGAGTAATTTGGTCATGATATGGGAGATATCATTATGAATAAGATGTCACATTTGAACTGTTTCCAAAATTACTAAGTGTGTTGTTGCAGTGAGACTATGTTACCATAAGAGCATAAATCCTGAATTTTGCTGGATTTATAGGTTGGCCTATTGAGCACTCTGTATTTTATATCTACTTCCTAGGAATGAATGTATATTTTAAATCCATCTGGCAAATAGATGTAGACACCCACACCACATAACCCTTGTGTCATTTAAAGAGATACAAAAACAAAGGTGGTTGTTGATGTCAACTTTCTGCAACTAAGAAGAATAGCCAAATTTATTTCATTCCAATTTTGCATACCTCAGTTTTCAGTTCTCTGAAAGGAACATTGACAGTGTTTTAAATGACAACATAATCTCATTGCTCTCAGTCAATTTGCAACATATGAGCAGCCAATGATGACACTTCTAAAATGATTATTGTGCATGTACTATACAATACTTTTAATATAAATGAATTGCTTAATTATACTTACCACAGGCAGAAATAGATTGAAGATGTATTTACTTCTTGTTTTGGGATTTTAATGAGATCACAAATATATAAAATAAATATAATGCTTTTTATTAACAGATCATTGTGACTAAGTTATATGTACAAGTGGTCATGAAAATATCATTTAGGTCTCTCATTCATCCAAGTGCGGTTGATGATTCTACAGGCTATAACCCCATTGTCTTTTCTCATGTCTTCCTGGTAGACCCTCAACCCACAAACAAGGTTTTTCATGGACATCCCTTCATGGGGAAGGGAACATTATGGTTAGTAAAATTGGGGTCTAAGCTGTAGTTACTCCCTCTCTCCATACTGATGTCACTTCATATCATATTTCTTCTCTTACTAAATAATAATTCTGTTGTTACTAGATAAATAAAAGTCCCATCAACTTTTCTATGGATGTGGAGCAATAATTGTTTTGCTTATTAATATCAATTAATTGAAGGTTAATACCTATGCGTTGCTTATACAACAGTTAGCATATAGATGTTAATCTTTTAATGAATTCATGCTTTCAGGAAAGTTTTCAGTTTAGGGAGAAAATATGAATCTTTGCAAGAATTAAAAGGGGGTACAGTTTAACAGGAACTGGAATGATGTGTGACTGGGTTATTTTTAAGCAAATCGTTTCTGTATTGTTGTCATGAGAAATCCATTGATATGTCCATGAAATTACCAGGAATCATATTCTATTTGGGTTCTGAAAATGAAATAAATCCTTTTAGAATGCATTCTTTCTTTGAACCACAATATAGATAGCAGTGGAATTGCAAGATAAGAGATTATACTGTTTTTGGAATATGCAATTTCTTGAGAGCAGGGGGTGGGTGACTTTTTCTCTTTTTTTAGTTTTCTGTGTCATCCATACTCTCATAGAAGAACTGCCACTGGGGAAGACTTCCCAGTCACAAGGCCAGTCACAAAAGTCTTTAAAACAGGGGTGTCCATCCTTGGAAACGTTTAAGACCTGTAGACTTCAACTCATGTTTCACGCTGTCTGGGGATTTCTGAGAAATGAAATGATCCTTTGTTGATTTTTTTTTCAATTAAAAGAATCTTATAACAATGGAATCAAGTGGATGAGGGAGTCTGAGGAATGTCAAGACAAATCTTGGCTGACACCCCACTGTCCCCATGTCCTAGACCTAGGCTCACGCACTGCAGAACAAGCTATTTGAGCCAATGGGTTTCTAAGAAGACCAAATGTTACTACTTCAATTTAATTTAATGGGACAGAAGCAGGAAAATGCTGAATGCATAGTCAAGTACCTTTTGAGACAAGCTCAATTCCTTCTTACATCACAGACTAAGATAGTTTTCTTGGCAGTTTTCTTCTGTCCCATTCAATTAAATGGAAGTACCAATTATTTGGTCTTGTTAGGAAGGAATATAAAATAGGTTTTCTCTTTTCTTTCTCACTGCCCATATTATGCATTGAAATTTCATTCTAATGTATGCCAATTATTGTACATTCAAAGTGACAATGAAGTTATTCTAAGTCTATTGTCTCACACTAAAACTCCTAAGAGATCTCTCACCCAAAGTACTAACTGGTATCCACCCTATTTAGTTTCCAAGCGCAAACTAAACCTATCTATCTATCTATCTATCTATCTATCTATCTATCTATCTATCTATCTATCTATCTATCTATCTATCTATCTATCTTCTATCATGTTTATTTGCAGCCCCTCTCATAATTGGAGGCAACTCTTTAAATCCAACTTAGTTTTTATTTATTGAAATATATCCTGTTTTTTGTACATGAGCTTCAGAGGTGGGTTGGCTACTGGTTCGCACCGGTACGTGGGACTGGGTTGCTGAACCGGTACGGATGGTAGGCTGGCCATGCCCCCAAACCGGTTCCCTGGTTGCTCAGCATGTTTTTTTACTCTGTTTTTAATGTTCAGCTTATATTGGCATAGGTAATACCTTCGCCTCCTGTTTATCCCTACAGCAATAATCCTAGGAGATGGGCTGGTTTGAAAGAGATGACTGGTCTAACATCACCTAGTGATCTTCTATGGCTGAGGGTATGAATCTTGTCCATTTGGGCAGCAGTCCTTCTGGCATCCAAGAGACCTATCCTAAGGACCACAAACCCAGATTTAAATGGATTTATTTGTGGCTGGAGGCGCATCTCCAGTCTTGAACATCAAAAACAATCCCTGTCTATAGCTCCCTAAATAACAATGGGGAGATGAAAAGATTAAGCAGCCTAAAACAGCTGTCTGCATGTTGCAATGATTCCTTCCTTTTGAAATAATCTTTTCAAGTTCATTCCTGGTTTCCTTTACCTGGGCTTCTCCATTCAAAGAAAATTCTAAACAAGCTAGTGAGAGGCCCTCAATTATTTCCAATGATTCTATTTCTTGTAATTATCACTTGGGGATGGGTGGGAATGACTTCCTAGGAGGATATAATAAGAAATAACTCTCGGCAGAGATTTTCACCTGCTGGTCTGTGAACAGCAGAGCACTTGTTTCCTCGGGAGCTCTGATACTGAGCCTTTCTTGAAATTACTCTGTAAATGTTTACTGACCAAATTAGAAATCCAAATTACTTTATACACATCATGTAATCTGCTCCCATGGGGATTAAACAAGCTCTGAGTTCCCTATAGTGCATCAGAAAGAAATGGTTATTAAACTAGTCTTCTTTAAATTTCTCTAAGCCAATGGTAAATTCATACATGAAGTTTGTTTAAATTGTTAATATAAAAGGGAGTGGTATAATCAGATTTATTTGTTCCAACTGAGTATAGTTTAAGATTACCTAGCAGAGATTTACAGATAACAGCACTCCCAAGTACAAGTAAGTTTTAATCTTCACATTTAGGTTAAATACAATGCACTCTTATCACACTTTCTCCAAAGTAAATATGTCCTGAATTGCACAATTTGCTTAAGTCCATCAGACTTCCAGATGTTTTTGCAAAGAAAAAACAGAGTCAAAGAAAAAGCCTTGCATTTGGAAGAACTACTCAGGAAAAAAAAACCTTGCATCTTAGATTCAGCAAACATCTGTTTCATACTAAACAGGATAAACAATGCAAGGCCCTTGTGTTATCCCTCAGCTCAGCAGCAGACTACCAAACAAATGCTGTTTGATTTCCCTCAGATTTTCAGCAGGAAATGAAAGAAAAGTGTCACATTGAAGTTTTAAGGCTCTTCCTCATATTCTGATAGTGTGCCCTGCTCCCACCCTTGACACAGGAGGAAAAAAGAAAATTGTTGTAGTTCTTTTACCGGACCTGGAAAAAAATACTCCACAAACTTGCTTCCCTCACATGAAGGCCATTATTGGCTTCTGCAGCAGCTGTTGGGAAAATGGGTAGAAAAGGGGACAGTCAAATCTAGCAATAGTCATGCTGGTCTTGTGAAATGTCTTCCACAAGGTCGATAGCCATAAAAAAGGAAGGAAAATATTGGCTGCTGGACAAGGCTATTTTCTCTGATAGAGGAGAAAGAAATGCTGACACGGATGGATGAGAGGAGGCAGTTCTGTGGCAGGCCCAGTAGAGCCACGCACTTGCTTGACCTCCATTATATTCCCTTCCACGCAAATTGGGAAGCTTCCAGAAAGGAAGGCTTGTTTCATTCAGTTGAAAAGTATTAGTTCTAAATTGCTGATAAAGCAGTATAACAATTCAGTATTTTTAAACATTTCAAACTAGGGCACTAAATATCTCAGAGCAGGGAAGCTAGAAATCACTACATACACGTGATGAAGGTCCCACAATGTCCAAAGACAAGCCGTTCCACTGGTTGATTGTTCTGTCAGAAAATTTCTCCTTATTTCTAGGTCGAATCTCTCCTTTATGTGGAGACATTAATTTGATAGCACATAAACAGTCAATGCTGAGTGGACTCAAAAAGTATTAAGCTCAGAAGCACTTTATATTCTCTTCCATGCAAATCAGGGTGTTTGTAGAAATGAAGGCTTGTTCCATTCAGTTGGAAAGCATTAGTTCCCTAACAGATTGGCCTGATCCAGCCTCAGCCTTCCTAACCAGAAGAATGTCCCAAGTGGAAGCTCCAATGTGAGAGAACATGTCCTCAATAAAAGGTAAGCTGGGCACTTTCAAACCCTGCAGGTGAGTCATTTTAGGAGCACCAGTATATTTTAACAGGCACACAGAATAGACAACTGAGAAATAAACTATCATTGAGAGGGGTGGAGAATAGCAAGATCTGCCCTTGAAAATCATTAGGAAACTTCCATTTCAGATTCGGGCTGTGCAAATAGTGTGGTGGTAAGATACATGGTAGCACAGTGGTTAGAATGCAGTACTGCAGGCTACGTCTGTTGGCTGCTAGCTGCCAAGAAGTTGGACAATTCTCACCGGCTCAAGGTTGACTCAGCCTTCCATCCTGCCCAGGTGGGTAAAATGACCCAGATTGTTGGGGGAAATATGCTGACTCTGTAAATGGCTTAGAGAGGGCTGTAAAGCACTGAAGCGGTATATAAGTTTAAGTGCTATTGCTATTAACTGGTGCTAGATATACGACACAGTGTAACAACACTCCTGCATGAGTTGCACTGATGACCAGTGGGTTTCTGGGTGCAATTCAAGATGCTGGTGGCCACCTACAAAGCCCTACATGGCTTGGGATCAGGGTTTTGCCTTTTTTCCAGAGTTTCTACCCTCCAGCTAGATCAAACAGGATGAGCATGCTGTAGATCCTGTCAGCCACAGAATGTCAGCTGAGGGGGGGACTCAAAGACAAACATTTTCTACAGCAGCCTCCGCTCTGTGGAACATCCTTCTTTTGGAAATTATAATAGTCCCAACCCTGTTAGCCTTCTGTAAAGCTTTAAAGGATTGGCTATGTTCCCGAGGCTAGGGTGATACACAGCGTCCTGGCTATAATGTTAACAGGCCAAATTTCTTCTTTGTATAACCTCAAATTAGACATTTTAATGTTTTTATTGTTTTCATGTTTTTTACTGTTTTTATTGTTTTAAGATGCTTTTAAGATTTTAATTGTAATATATGATTTTGAATTGTGAGCTGCCCAGATTCATTTGCTGAGATGGGCGGCTATAAAAATCAAATAAATACATCTCCAACGAGGATTAAAAATGTAAGAGCACATGAAGTTTTCCTTCACTTCGGTATTAATGCTTTCTGACAGACAGGAGATATTCCCTTTAAATTTATTCCTCTAATTGTGTCATTGTTTGATTTAGTAAAGGGTTTTTTTTTAACGACAGCTGTAACATTTCTCTGTGGCTGTACTTGGGAGAGATTTAAAGATAACTCCATGTGACTTTGACCTCTTGAGGTCCCTGAGTAATTTAATTAGCCAGTTCATTGTACCCAGCTGTTCCCCAATTCTTCCCTCTTCCCCTATTGTTATGGACAGAAATGATGATCATAATGTACTAATTAAACATATTTCTATGCCTCTGCCTTCAATACAGACTTTCCCTGGCTTATGTAGCACCAACACGAGTTGGAGCATCCACAATAAGATTAACACAACTGCAACAATATGAAAACGAAAACCATGCCATATACCAGGGGTCCCCAACCCCCGGTCCGCGGACCGGTGCCAGTCCGCGGCTTCATAGGCACCGGGCCGCAGGGCCAGCGAGGAGGATGTCCGAGCGCGCCTCCACCAGCTCCTTCTGACGGCCCAATGCACTTTCCGGGGCTTCCTGGAGAGGCCGGTATGTCGGCTGGTGAGGTTAGCCCGCAGCGGGCGGGCGAAGGACTCAAGCTGCGGCTACCTTAAGGTGCCGCCAAAGCCACCCGGGCGTCACACGCCCACCTCCCTTCCAGCCCCGTGAGGCGCCCGGACGGAGCTCGGGTCCTTCGCCCGCCCGCTGCGGGATAACCTCGGCAGCCAACATGCTGACTCCTCTGCTGCTTCCCCGGGGGGAGGGAGGGAGAGATGATAGACACACAGAGAGGCAGACTTAGAGAGGCAGAAAGAGAGGAAGAGGGAAACACACACACACACACATACAGAGTGACAGAGATGGGTGGAGGGAGGAGAGAGAGACAAAAAAACAGAGAAAGAGAAAGAAAGAAAAATAGAAAAAGAAAGATGAATGGAGGGAGGGAGTGAAGGAAAGAAGGGGAGGGGGAGGAAGGGAGGGGTGAAAGAAGGAAGGAAGGAAAGAAAGAAAGAAAAAGAAAGGGAAAAAGGGTAGGAGGGAGAGAAGGGAGGAAGGGGAGGGAGGCAATGGAAGGAAGGAAAGGAAAGGCAGAAATCTATTTTCCTATTTCCTTCCACCTCAAGCTAGCTGTTTGGTTAACCAGGTTAAAGATCTATTTTTCTCCCAGTGGTCATTTTAAAGCAGGGATGTCCAAACTTAGGAACTTTAAGACTTGTGGACTTCAACTCCCAGAATTCCCTAGCCAGCATAGCTGGCTGGGGAATTCTGGGAGTTGAAGTCCACAAGTCTTAAAGTTCCCAACTTTGGACATCCCTGTTTTAAAGGAATCACATCCTCTGAGTCATTTACTGGATTCAAACCAGCATCCCAAAGAGTCATGGGCTGCCTTTATATATAACGAGTGCCCATAAATCCATTTTCACCATCTTCAGAAGACCCTAAAGACCAGCCAGAAATGGAAGGAAGGAAGGAAGGAAGGAAGGAAGGAAGAAAGAAAGAAAGAAAGAAAGAAAGAAAGAAAGAAAGAAAGAAAGAAAGAAAGAAAGAAAGAAAGAAAGAAAGAAAGAAAGAAAGAAAGAAAGAAAGAAAGAAAGAAAGAAAGAAAGAAAGAACTTAGGACCACAATTGAGCACAACATTTTGGTTGCTAAGCAAGACTGTTAAGTGAGTTTCACCACATTTTCCAAGTTGGCCATGCCTACCGGGTCACATGACAAAACAAAACAGACCACACCTTTTGGCTCTCAAAAGAAATTTCAGTAGTGGTACTGTTGATATTTGGTTCTATTGACTAATAAGTTTGCTCACCACTGCCCTAGACGGCCAAGTGAGCCGACTCCCCCCCCCCCCCGCGTGCGCATGCGTCGCCTGTTCCCCCTCCCCCCTCCTCCTCTAGGCCAGCCGGTCCGCAGAATTTTCTTTAAAATGAAACCGGTCCCTGGTGCAAAAAAGGTTGGGGACCCCTGCCATATACTGTATTTTTCGGAGTATAAGACAATCCGAAGTATAAGACACACCTAGCTTTTGGGGAGGAAAACAAGGGAAAAATATCTGCCTCTGCCTCCCATCAATTTGCATCCTTGCAACAAACAGCAAACAGTACAGACAATATACACTGTTTGTAGTGTTATATTTCAGACTATACTTGTACAGATTCTGTTAAAATTCATGTGCTTTCTGGAAGAATAGTTATTCTCTGCTATTTAAAAGAATAGCACTTTTTAAACAATAGCACTGGGCCTCTTCAGATCAAGCATTTACAGTATTTTAAAAAGCTTCTTAATTTTGTTAAATTGTTCAGAATAATAATAAAGCAGTTTTAAAAAAATAAGTCTACTAATTTGAACATTCTATACGCATTTATGGTTGTTGACTTACCTCCTTGCAGCAAACAGCCTGATTAGCACAAGAAAAAAAAATCTGCCTCTGCCTCCCAGCAATTTACCTGGTGGAGCAAATAGCAAGTTTCGCTTTCAATTTCTCCCAATCATCAGTTGTTTCAGGCTGCAAAGATTGTTATAGCCCAGTGATGGCGAACCTTTTTTGGCCCGTGTGCCAAAAGCGGGGGGAGCACAGGAGGGGTCGTGCGCGGGCGTGCCACACCCATGTTTTGCACACGACCCCAGTGCACATGCACGCACAACCAGTGCTCCCCCGCCCATTTTTGGTGTGCTTTTTTCGCCTTCCCCAGGCTCCAGAGGCTGAAAACAGCCTCCCACGCCCTCCCAGAGGCCCTTCGGAGGCTTCAGAAGCTTCCCTGAAGCCTCCGAAGCGTGAAAAACCAGCCCCACAGGCAAACCGGAAGTTCGGGAATGGACTTACGGTTTGCTCATAGGGTCAGTTTTTTGCCCTCAGAAGCCTTTAGGGAAGCCTCCTGAAGGCTCCGGAGGGCTAAAACCGCCCCTACAAGCAAACCGGAAGTCAGTTCCTGAATTTCTGGTTTGCCTGTAGGACCGTTTTTTCACGCTCCAGAGGCTTCAAGAAAGCCCCCGGAGGGCGAAAAATGGCTTCAAAAGGCCAAAATCAGCTGGCTGGCCAGCTGACAGGGCAACGCTTCATGTGACCTGACAAATGGCTCCGCACGTACCATAGGTTTGCCATCACGGTTATAGCCTATTGAAGCCTCCATTTGCTGCAAAGAAGTAAATTGCTGGGAGGCAGAGGCCAAAGGATGGGAGCCGGTAGGTGGGTGGGGCTACATTCAGTTTATAAGACGTATCCAAATTTCCAACTTTTAGGGGGGGGAGGTGCGTCTTATACTCCGAAAAATACAGTAAGCCCAGATAAGATCTATAAAAGTAGAGTTGGCGGCAGCAGTCCCATCAGGGAGAAATAGTTTGGTCTTTGTGAGTTTTTCTGACTTTCTGGAAGACCAGCAAACAGGGATGCCTAGGCGCAGTTGTAGAAGAGTCTAAATCAAGCTGTACTCCAATAGAGCCCACACCACGTAGCCTTGACATTTATCCTGCTCCAGTCTCTTCCGACCCATCTAAGCTTCATTAAAGACAGCACATTTCCAATGTTTTTAGTTTTTAATTTTTATAAATTTGTACAGGGGATTATTTAATTCGATTTTAGTTTATATGTAATGTTGATGACACTTTTTAATTTTTTACCTGTACACCGCCCCAAGTCCCTTCGGGGAGAGGGGGCGGTCTAGAAATCAAATCAAATCAAATCAAATCAAATCAATAATTGCCGAGCTAACAGTTGGAGGCTAGTCTAGCTTTGGGACAACCCTTGGTAGAGCTGATTTGGCTCAGTGGCTAGAGTGCAGTTCTGCAGGCTACTTCAGCTGACTGCTAGCTGCAGTTCAGCAGTTCAAATCTCACCAGCTCAAGGTTGACTCAGCCTTCCATCCTTCCAAGGTGGGCAAATAGAGGACCCAGATTTTGAGGGGCAATATGCTGACACTGTAAACCGCTTAGCGGGCTGTAAAAGCACTATGAAGCGGTATATAAGTCAAAGTGCAATTGCTATTCGGCAATTTTTGGCATTTGTCACAATTCTTTTGAGTCTGGATTAAGAGCGAGGACCAATTAACCTGGCCCTAGATTTTTTTTTCTTTTTTTCTGGATTCTTAAATGAATTGGAATAATAAAGAAAGCTGGTGCTGACACTCAAACATTATATTTCATGTTCACATGTGGAGGGTAGGGGACTACCTTAAGAAAATTTGGGGTCTGGAATCTGGGTAGTCTAAAGGAAAAAAGAATTAGGGGTGCATGATAGCAAAATTTCAGTATTTGAGGGGCTGCACAAAGAGGAGGGGACTCAAATTATTCTCCAAAGCACCAGAGGGCAGTACAACAATGGTTGTAAATTACTCAAAGAGAGAAGCAACCTGGAATTGAGGAGAAACTTCCTAACAGTGAGGACAATTAACCAGTGGAGCAGCTTACCTTCAGAAATCATGATTGCTCCATCACTATTGGTTTTTTAGAAGAGATTGGACAGTCACTTGTCTGAGAGAATAGAATGGAATGGGAATAAGGATAGGATAGGATTAAAGGAATTTTTCTTTGGTGCATATACTCTCAGTATACACAAAAAAATAAAATAGAATACACTCATCAAGAATTAAAGATACAACACTTAGTGAAAGTCATAGGGTTGCTAATAAGCTATCAAATCATACTAGTAAACAAAACAATGTAAATTTTAAAGATACACGCAACGTGGCTATAGACATAAGTGGGAAAAGATAGGTACTAAGAAAGAAAAGAAGAACAGTAATACAATCTTAGTAGGCAGAGTGTTTAGCAGAGTGATGGCATTCAGGGGGAAAACTGTCCTTGTATACATACATACATACATACATACATACATACATACATACATACATACATACATACATGTTCTCCTGTATGAACGGGGCTGGACTAGAAGACCTCCAAGGTTCCTTCCAGCCCTACTCCATTCTAAGGTACAAATGCTCCCTCTTTTGTGATATGACGGTGTCCTGTTTAGAAACGCGAATTACAACCTGAACTTGTCTCCCAATCAGTAGGTTGTGAGTTCAGTCCTAGGTAGAGGCACATGTAGGGTCTCCTGCTTGTGCAGGAGGTTGGACTAGATGACCTGCAAGGTCTCTTTCAACTCTGTTAATCTGTTAACTCTCGTCATCATTTGTTTCGCATTTTGCTGGTATTCATCATAGAGAGCGGAAGATAGAGCAGCGACTTCCGGCAGCCATTGCTCTAAGCGACACGTACGGGAAGCGGAATCTTGGCGGCCTGTTGACCTCGGCATGTGGTGGTGCTTCGGCCGGAGTCGACCGGCGTGGCGGAAGTTCGCCGTTTGTTTTCCCTCGGTGCCTGCCGCCCGTCCGCGATGCGGAGGGCAAACCCTACCGCGACGTTGGCTCAGCAGCCAGCCCGATTTGCGCGACTTGTTCGCCAGACCGGCGCTTCGGCGATACCTGGACCAGCATTCCCGGACGGGAGAGCAGCCCGGCGGCTTCCCTTCTGCGTTGGCGGCGCGGATTCGCCTCTTGGGAGACAAGGAAGAGGAGCTGCGCGAGACGGAGCGCTTGGCGCGAGAAGGTGAGACGCCCCCACCTGATGGCTGGAGTGGAAGAGGACGGTGGGCGCTGGATGGCAGCACCCAGCCCGCCTGGCAGGGGTCCCTGCACAGATCCGAACTGCTGGCAACCTTGCAGTAGTGCGTTCTAACCACTGCACCACACTACTACCGTATTTGCGCGGCCCCATCCTGAAGTTGACGTTTCCTAATGCAGGGGTCTCCAACCTTGGCAACTTTAAGCCTGGAGGACTTCAACTCCCAGAATTCCCCAGCCAGTGAGAGGAGAGGGATTGCGAGGCAGAGAAAAAAATATTAATAGTATTATGACAATAGTGTGCTAACCTATTCTAGATGAAAACGAAGATTTGCGGAAGCTTGCAGAAAAGGAAGTTATTTCCTGTGAGGAAGAGATAGAAGAATTGAGACATCAGGTAAAATCCCTTATTGAAGCATGACATTTAAATTCAAGACTAACTTCTATTTTGATAAGGGACTGTCAAATGCTATTATTTGGTAGTCTTCCTCTTCTGCCCTACTTCATTTCATGTTTATTTCTTTCCACATACTGCTGAATTTCAGTTCTTTTCAGGATTTAATTTCAGGGAGGAATCCCATTAATCTGCTGAAGAATTTTTATTATGAATAGAGTATGTATGGTCTAAGTTATTGATGCTTTCTGGGCTTAGTTGTTTCATTACCAGGGTACAGTTTCAGTGAGTTGGTAGCGATTTGATGTTGAATCTTATGTATACTTAACTCATCTAAACCAATTCATCAGCTAACACTAACCAACTGTACAGTAGGTGTATATGTTGGATTTAGAGAAAAATATTGCACAATTGTAATATATTACATAATGTTTAAAATATATGTACAGATCCTTTTTTTAAAATTGCAGCCAATTCCAGGGAGCATTCCTTGCTGAGTGAAATTTAACTTAATTAAAAAAGGATTTTTTATATATTTCAGATAGTATCACTTTTGATTCCTTCAGAGGAAACTGACAAAAATGATCTTGTCATAGAAGTGACTGCTGGAGTTGGAGGGCTGGAAGCAATGTTGTTCACTGCTGAGATGTTTGATATGTATCAACAGTATGCAGCATATAAAAATTGGACTTTTGATATTCTGACATATACTTCCAGTGTTATAGGCAAGTAGCCTTTTGAAATTCTGCCATGTACTTCCAGTACTATCAGCAAGTTATCTTGAGATAACAAAAGAAATCCCCAAACTATAGTGTGTAACAGAGAGTGAAGATTCTCATCTTCAATATCTTTCCAGGGATACTTGTTGAGAATCATATTATTTCAGTACAGTTGTTTTAGAGAGCTTAAGAGTGCTAAGAATGCTAGAGGTACCTCATGTAGTGGCATATATTTTACTTTGACGTTGCCTTTCTCCAGGTAGCTCACAATATAACAACACAAACACAGTACAATAAATAAAAAAATACAAAAAGAGAAATAAACAAAATACTAGAATCACGTAAGGGCATTGTATATTTCAGAAGTCTGGCAAATGGGAGATATGCAAATTGGACACATAAACCTACATGAAAGAATGCCTACATCTGCATGCCCCACCACTGTAAGATGCAGACCTCCAATAAACTGCAACTAGGTGGATCATAGCTCAACAACAGATACTCATGAACACACACAATAGGTAGACAGACAGGCACTCTTTTTTGTGTTTCTGAACTTTTGAATAACCTTTTTTCTGGAGACTTACATTTTGTGATTGCTTTTACTGTTTTTACAAAATTAAGGTGGCTTAAGACATGCATCTGCCAGTATAAAAGGCCTTGAAGCATATGGACAATTGAAGTTTGAAGGAGGAGTACATCGTGTTCAGCGCGTGCCAAAGACAGAGAAGCAAGGCCGCATTCATACCAGCACAATGACTGTAGCAATATTACCACAGCCAAGTGAGGTATGTGGTTACTATAATACCTTCTGCATTCAGACAAGAGGATTCCATTCTGTTACACTTTTTTCCCTACCTGTTTAGAACATGAAGACTAATTAGCAGCATAATAAAATCACCAAATCTTACAGCATAAATAATTTATAAAGTTTGTTGAATTTGGAGTTCAAATAGTCTCTTGTTAAAGAATAAGCAAAGTGTTTCTTTCCTGCTCCAGATAACTCTGACAATTAATCCTAAAGACTTATGTATCGAAACTAAAAGAGCCAGTGGAGCTGGTGGCCAGCATGTGAATACTACCGATAGTGCTGTACGGATAGTCCATATTCCCTCAGGTACTATTGGAACATGACTTTCAAATGAGTGAATTAAAAAAAAATGCTCTGATCTTTTATATGATGATGCTCAGTAACAAGATACATGCTTTATAGAAAACCATAGCTATCAGTGTTGTCTATAGTTTGGACTGAGGTTGTTATTGGATATAGGACATTTCAGCACTGTAGCGTAAGGAAGCTAACCAGCCAAGGTAAGTTCTGTTGAACTCTCATTCTGAAGATGTGGAAGGACATGACCCGGAGTCTGTTTTTTTAGGAATTCTGGCTGAGATTGGGGAACACTGGAGAAAAAAATATATGAAAAATATTCTTGCTTTGGAAAGGATGTAATGTATAAATGAGAAAGTGCTAATTTGCATACATGCTATACGTATATTATTGTACATTGCTAACAATGCAGTCCATTACCGCTCCGAGTCCCTATGGGGAGAGGAGCGGTCAAGAAATTAAACTTATTATTATTATTATTATTATTACATCTTTATGCAGAAATTTGTGTGTATATTCTCCCTCCCTCCCCTCTCTCCCTCCCTCCCTCTCTCTCTCTCTCTGTGTATAAGGCAGACAGAATTTTATTTGCAGCTTTACCTCAACAACCTTTCAAACTTTATCTTTTTTACTTGTACCTATACTACATTCATTTTCTTAGAACTAATAATGTATAGTAGATTATATCTTTCAACTGCATACATACTTGTTACCAACAAAAAGCCATATAAAAGATAATTGGCTTCTGGTAGAATATATAGCACATATATAAAATACGTAACAAAATTTGTCGTTCTAATCAAGATCTGTTCTGATTCTGCCACAGCTTCAATAGCATATTTGTTTCCAAATACTGACATCTTATTCTTAAGTTTAAAATATAGCAATTGTATCATTTAACTAAAAATGCAAAGTACTCTTGTATACTCATTATATCTTAACATACAAAATACATGTTTGTGCTTTACATACTTCTGATTGTTTTTTGGCTTAACGTCTACATTTCCTCTGTTGTAGGTATAGTATCTGAATGTCAACAAGCAAGATCTCAAATTAAAAATAAAGAAAAAGCTATGGCGCTTCTTCATGCTAAACTATATAGCATCAAACTTGAAGAACAAACAGCAAAGATACATACTGCCAGAAAGATTCAGGTAAAATGTGCTGCCTTGTTCTTCAGTTCTAAGGATGTTCTGCTGTAATAACTATGGCTGAATCTGCAGCTGCAGTGGGGGATGGAGTTAAAAGACTGGCTAGCTTGGAGTCTTTGCAGAAGAGAAAGCAATGGAAATTTGACTCTGCACACCCCAACCCCCCAAAATTATCCTTGAAGTGCTTATCTGGTTGTTCTCAAGTTAGTCTAGTGAGATTCTTGTAAATAAGCAAGTTGCAATAAAGAAACATCTCAGATCAGCTCATGGTTTCATTCTGGTTTTCTGAAGGCAAATCAGCAGTGCACTGATACACCCTGTTTCACTCAAAGAAAATCAGAACTGGTGAGAAAAACTGTTTTTTGCTAACATCATAAAGAAATAAAAATAATTGACAATACCGTCCATTATTTATTTGCTCTACCTGGTCAGAGAACATCAGTGAGCATGATCTAAATAGCAGACACCAGCAGAATGCTTTGTTAATAAGCCATAATACCTTGTGGTGTTGGCCTAAATCAGCTCATGTTGAAAAGACATGGTTGTAACTTGGATTCATGTGGTTGAAACACAAGTAATGCAGTGTGAACCCTGAAATGTTACTGAGCATTGGTAGAAAGAAACAGTGCTCTGTCAAATTGGTGCCCTTCATGTGTTGTTCTTTCAAAATTTCGGTTAATCATGAAAATTGTGGCCCAAGACATTCTAAGGGAACTTGGAGAAAGTTAATTGTTTAAACCAGGGGTCCCCAACCCCCGGGCCGCGGACCAGAGAGGAGGAGGAGGAGGCAGCCCCCCGGGCAGAGCGCGCAGCCGGGCGGCCGGGGCAGGCTAAGGCGAGTGAGCGCGGGGGGCGGGGACTGGGACGCCAGTTTACTTCGTCCGGTGGGTGGGTGAACGAGCGAGCAAGCAAGCAAGCGCGGGCGGCCAAGGAAACTTGCTGCAGCACCCCCAACAACCTGCCTGTCCACCTGCTGCGGTTACTCGCTCGCTCACCTACCCACCGGACGAAGGAAGCTGGCGTCTGGTGGGTGAGCGAGCGAGTGAGTAACTGTGGCCGACTAGCCAGCGGGCGGGTAAAGAAAGTTGCTGCGTCAGCGCCCAACAATCCGCTGGCCCGCTTGCTCACCCATCGGACGCCAGGTTCCTTCGTCCGGTGGATGGGTGAGAGAGCGAGTGAGTAAATACAGCGGTTACTCGCTCGCTCACCTACCCACCGGACGAAGGAAGCTGGCGTCCGGTGGGTGAGCGAGCGAGTGAGTAACTGTGGCCGACTGGCCAGCGGGTGGGTAAGGAAAGTTGCTGCGGCAGCGCCCAACAATCCGCTGGCCCGCTGGCAGCGGTTGCTCGCTCGCTTGCTCACCCATCGGACGCCAGGTTCCTTCGTCCGGTGGATGGGTGAGAGAGCGAGCGAGTAAATACAGCCAGCGGGCTGGCGGGCCGACCAGGCTACTTCCAGGAGCTGAGGAGGCTTGGGGGGGGGGGGAGAGACAGACAGAGAGAGGCCAGACACAGAGAGAGACAGGGAGGGAGGGGGGAATCAGAGAGTGACAGACACACACAGAGAGACAGAGAGTGGGAGGGAGGGAGAGAAAGATAGACAGAGACACAGAATGAGTGATTTAAGTGCCTGAATGCGACACACACACACACACAGAGTGACAGATGGGCAAACAAAGGAGAGAGAGACAGAGAGAGAGAAAGAAAAAGAAAGTGGGAGAGAGAGAAAGAGAGAGAGAGAGATAGGCAGAGAGAGAAAGAGAGAAAAAAGAAAGAGAGACAGAAAGGAAAGAAAGAAAAAAGAGAGAGAAAGAGAGAAAGAAAAGAGACAGAAAGAGAGAAAGAGAAAGAAAGAGGGAAAGAGAGAGAGAAAGAAAGAGAAGGAGAGAGAAAGGGAAAGAAAGAAAGAAAGAAAGAGAGAGAGAAAGAAATAGGGAAAGAGAGGGGGGAAAGAGAAAGAAAAAGAGAAAGAAAGGGAAAGAGAGAGAAAGAAAGAGAGAGAGAGAAGGAGAGAAAAAGAGGGAAAGAAAGAAAGAGAAAGACAGAGAGAGAGAGAAAGAGAAATAGGGAAAGAGAGAGGGGGGAAAGAGGGAAAGAAAGAGAAAGAAAGAAAGAGAAAGAGAAAGAGAAATAGGGAAAGAGAGGGGGGGAAGAGGGTAAGAAAGAGAAAGAAAGAAAAAGAAAGAGAAAGAAATAGAGAGAGAGAGAAAGAAAGAAAGAAAGAAAGAAAGAAAGAAAGAAAGAAAGAAAGAAAGAAAGAAAGAACTTATGACTACAATTGAGCCCAAAAGTTTGGTTGTTAACCAAGACCATTGTTAAGTGAGATGAAAATGTGAAAACATTTTCCAAGTTGGCCACGCCCACCCAGTCACATGACTGCTGAGCCACACAGCTGGTCCGCAAAATTTTCTTTAAAATGAAACCGGTCCCTGGTGCAAAAAAGGTTGGGGACCCTTGGTTTAAACGGTTGTCTTTATTTACTTCTCTCTCTTCTCCTATCCACTTTATTCAAAATTTCTGCCTGACTGAGAAAAAGCATGTTTAGATGGGGATATGCAAAAGAGGTATTATGCATGTGTGTGATGTTTACAAGAATTGCCTTCTATGAGTAAATGTAACAAAATTTCACTAACCTTCCTCCAATTTCTTGAGCAGTTTAGACTGGAGCTCTTCAAAACAGTATATTTATATTTTGTGTGGTTTTTGCTTATAATTGACTTTTAAAAGGACTCTATATATTAATGCTTTACTTTTTTCATGGACACATATTTTGTTGGATTGAGAATGTTTCCTAAATTCTCAACTATTAAGACATGTAAAAACTTTTACTGATTAAAATTTTTCCCCTGTTTAGATTGGGACCAAAGGAAGATCAGAGAAAATCAGAACTTACAATTTTCCCCAGGATCGAGTTACTGACCATAGAATAGGCAAGTCAGTACATCACATCGAAAAATTCATGCTGGGAGGAGAACTGCTAGATGAAATGATAGAGTCAATAAGAAAATACAGTGAATATGAGGTGTTAATGGAAGTTATTTCAGAAAACGATGCAAGCAGACCAAATTGACCTTCATCAAATCCCAGACCATAGGTAGGAAAGTGCTTTCCAAACTAGTTCACTGCATATCTGTTTGCTTGCAGAGAATTTACAATCCCAGACATACTGTATATCAATTTATTTTGGTACTGCTTAACACCCAAACAACTAATATTTATTACCTGTAACAAGTGTGTTGAATGCATCCTACCCCATGGCCTGGGAGAATAGCCACATATTTAAGGCCTTCCTAAATCATGATACGAGCTGTCCATATCTTAGGGAAACCTTATTCCACAGAACAGGTGTTAAAACAGAGAAAGCTATGCTTCCCAGATCCTGAAAAATGACACTATCAAAGGGACCTGGAGCATGCCCACTCTGTTGTCTCTTATTGATTGGGCAGAAGCCACAAGAAATAGGCAGTCTCTCAAATAACCAGGCCTCGTGCCATGTAGGGTTTTATAGATTAGGTGATAACTAGCACCTTGAATTTCATCCAGAAGCATACTTGCACCCTAGTGCAAGGAAGTCAAGTGGGCAAGGCTAAAAGCATGATGAGACTAAGTGGCTAAGCTGGCCTGTTTTCTAATTTGTTTTTGAAGGATTTTTATATGTATATTAAATTTATATGCTGCCTAATTCCCAGTGACTCTGGGTGGCATGAAAGCCTGCTGCTGTTGTGAAAAAGCATCAAAGCTTCAAGTAGAAACTGTTAAATACATGTATTTATTTAATTTATATAGTTGCCCATCATAATGAGCAACTCTGGTGACTAATTCTGGTGAACAGAATTAAAATAAAACTAAAACAAAAGCAAACATTATAAAAATTAAAAATTCAGATAGTCAAGAAACAATAACCCAAATCACTAACACAACCAAGCTGCTAAATTCTAAAAACTGGGTTATTACAGCTTCCATACTTGAATAGACAATGGTGAGAAATTGGAAAATGAGAATATGCCAGTTTTCAAGTACTTGCTCACAAGAAAGAAGAAACACTAGTAAGCTTCCAAATAGTAAACTAAATATAGTATCAAAATTGTACAAAAAACTAACGCAGACCTTGTCTGCAAAATTAACATTTTCAAACACAGCATACCCTCCTGTGCTTGATGGAAATAACCAGATCTTAATCAGGTCTTGACATAATTGTGTCTTTGCAATGTTGCATGAGTACATAAATGACAGTGGTGGAAATTGGTGGATATAAATGAATTATCCAGACTACTTTGGATATATCACACACAGTTCAAACATTATTTTTTGGAGATATCCACGTTCAAATTTAATCTATTACATTTGAAGTCTTTTAAATAGGACAAATAAATAAAGCAACAGTTCTCAAAATAAGAAAATGCAATGTAATGTAATTTCTCTGTAAATGCTAAGATGAATATTTTTCTTTATTATATTTTCAGTTTTGCAAGTTGTTTGGGATTTCCCAAAAAAACCTAGCATCTCTTGATGTTCTAAAACTGCATTCAGTCAGCCTGATTGAAATTATTTCCCTTAATTAAGGATTTACTCTTTGCTAGTAATTATAGGTGGGGTTCCTTATCTTACATACAATAGATTTTTGTCAGTGTTGCATCAAAGATGGGAGAATCTAGGATTTAAAAAACAACTGAGCAGCAGCAACGCTTTTTCCAAATTTTTCAGGAAAAAAAGAATTCCCAAATTAGTTTTCCATTTGAGGGGAAACTCTGAGATGCTTTCTGAGCTTAACTGTTTTCTTACAAACGTTTATTACCCAAACTAGCTAACATCATCAGTGCTAGTAATGGAGCTCAGCTTTCCTTTTCCATTTAGATAATCAATATATACTTATAAAAGGCAAGTCAAAGCAATTGTCTATGTTAAGACAAGAGGAGTCTCTATGTAAATGATAAGAATTTATTTATATTTTGTATCAACTTTTACTTGAAATAAATTACATTGAGAATTGTCTTTAAGAATCTGATTTTTCTGAATAATAATACCGTACTGAATACCAGTATATTAAATACTAAAATGGAAAAAAATTCCTTGACTACGCAGCCTTCATTCAGAGGCAGATTCAGTTTCTCACCCATGCTTCTATTTGTTGTCTTATTTTGTCTCCTGGTTTTGCAGAAAAAATAAACAGGGCAATGTACTTGTAAATGATGAAAACAGCCTACTTGTAAAAGATCAAACTCTTCCCAGCAACTCTCTCCCATTGGACATTTAACTGTATGCATTAACTTTCAGTTTAAAATTTGAAATAGCATATGAAAAATAGCTGCACCCCAGGACTGAAAAGGTCCCCAAACGTCTTACATAAGATAAATAGGGAATGTATGATTTTATTCTAAAGTCTAAAAATATGTAACCAAAAGTAAATGATGTGGAAAGAAAAGCTCAAATTTAGTTCCTAATATTTTGAGAATGGGTTCCCAAGGGAAAAAAAAATCTGGTATCTATATCCACATACAAAGACTTAAATAGATGTCCCAGCTCACTGTCTCCAAAACTCATCCTCGTGGAATAGAACTACCCTTTTAGTTCCAGCTTACAAATTTAGTACAGAATACCATATTTCAATATGAGAAAATGTAATGTAATTTCTATGTAAATGCTAAAATGAGTATTTTTCATTTTATTTTTTTCAAATTTGCAAGGTGTTTGGGATTTTCCAAATAAAGCTAACATCTCTTGATGTTTTAAAGCTGTATTCAGTCAGCCTGATTGAAATTATTTCTTTTAATTAAAGATTTACTGTGGCAAGTAAAACTACCAAAATTTCCGACCCTGTACATGTAACCTCTACTTATGACCCCAACATTTTTGTTAAATGAGACATTTGCTCCATTTTACAATCTTCCTTGCTTACATTGTTTAGTGAATCCCTGTAGCTGATTTTAATCCCTGGTTAAATGAATTTGGCTTCGCCAGTGACCCTGTCAAGTGACCCTGTCAAGTCACAAAAGCGGATCACATGACCTTGGGACACAGCAATGTCATAAATATTAATCAGTTGCCAAGAATATTAATTTTGATCACATGATCATGGGGATGCTACAAAGGTACTAACTGAAAAATGGTCATGTCACTCTTTTCAGTGATAACTGAACGGTCACTAAATGAACTGTTAAATCAAAGACTACTGCATTCTGTCAGTTGGTGGTTTCACAGGTTGCTTAAAGAATTCCTAACTTTGTTCCTCTTCCAGAGTCAATAACTAAAGCCATTTATATTTCAGCAGAGCACCTATCCTTAGGTCATACTTCCTGTATGCTACTTTTAATAATAGTGTATCTTTATAGATAAAAGAATAGAATCGAATGGAATAAATGTATCATTTAGGTTTTAAAAAAACATAAAAATACTTTCTTGTATGAGGTAGTTATGTACACCTTCTGGAAAATATTCACTTTGATGAAAATAAGTTTGGTTAGAAACCCTTTTTCTTTCCACTTAAACCTCTTCATTTTGTATTTGTTTTATTGAGAAATTGTATGCTAGGTTGACATCTGAAATATATGCCTTTAATTCATCTGATTTTAGTGTTGACATTTCTTAATGATAATATTGCCAGGTCATCTCCAAAGAGATTTTAATGAAAAATTGATGCATAAGTGTTTATAGGTTGGGGTATCTGTTTAACTTTACTAAATGTGATAGAATTTCTTCATAGATTAACCCTATTGCTGTGATGGCAAACCTATGGCATGGCAAGCGTGCCAGATGTAGCACGCAGAGCCTTCTCTCTGGGCACATATGCCGTCACTAGCTGGTCCTCGCCAGTGCTGGAAAATGGCATGGAAAACAGCCAAAAACCAGGCCATTTCTGGGCTATTTCAGGCTCTTTTCCGGGCTGTTTTGGGGGCATTTTTCAAGCCATTTTGACCCCCAAAACACACTCCAAAAACGGCCCTCAAAACCAGCTTGAAATGGTCTGAAAAGCAGTCTGAAAACACCCCCAAAACAGCCTGAAAACAGCCAAAAAACAGGCATCCATGCGCCAGCACGCTGGTCTTTGGGTTTCTGGCACTCCGGCGTGCACATACACACACGTTCCGGTTTGGGCACTTGGTGCCAAAAAGGTTCGCCATCGCTGCCCTATGGGCTTTTAAATAAATAGCCTTGGATTTTAAAATATATGATGTAAAAAACAAAGGGAAGAGAATACAGTAGCAGTAGCCCAAATCCTATCTAATGTAGCTTTTTAATTGTGCGCTTTTCACCTGTGGAAGGGCAAGCTAGTCTTTCCATTTCTGATCAATGCCTTTACTTTGAAGGCTATAAATAATTGTGGGAAAGAAATGCATCATTCCAAAGTCACATATAGAGCCTTCTTTATTTAATGGGAAAGCATGGTTCTCCAAATAACATGCAAGGCTAAGATAAGTCCAATGCTTTGGATGGCCATAGCTTGCCTACTTATGCCCCGAAATGGAAAAAAAAAATACTATTAATTTTCTTGGAAGTTTAGGGTCAGATACATATAGCACGGGGGTCCTCGATATTACAGGGAATACTTTCCAAATCAGGTGCCATTCGGAATAGATGGCACTTCCATCTCACCAAATAAACAAAAAAGCACCAAACTTCCACCCAAATTGAGTTACTTTAGAGAACATTCTAAGAATCGCGGCGGCCAGTAAACCTGCACTTAAAAGGAGCGAGATGGGATCGTCGGTGCTTTATAATCCGGCCACAGGGTCTCTCTTTTTTTCCCTTCTCCTTCGCGCCCTGTAGCCACATCCTGTCCCCGCGCAGGGGATGGACGCCCAATAGAACGTCCCTGAACAAGAGAACGCGCGAGCCTTGTCTCACTCCTGGGCAGGCGCTGCAGTATCTCCCGCGCTCTGTGGCCTGCTTTAAATGACACCCCCCAAGCCCGCAAGAGAGGGCAGGAACGCACGCTAGCCGGCCTCTTTTTTTCTCTCTCTCTCCACGTTTTCCCCGCGCGCGCGCTTCAGTCTTTTAAATCCCTTGGCTGGAGCTGAAGGCTGGCGGGCAAAATGGGAGGGGGGAGGGAAGAGTCCCTTTCAACGGCAAGGCACACCTCGCGAACCGGCATTGGTCGCCGCCACTGGCTTCTCGTTGATTGGCTGTCGGTTGGCTACAGCTCCTCCTAATTGGCTCTTCGGGTTTTGGATACCAGATTTAAACCTTTTAAAAGTGCCCGGAAAAAAGTGATTCCACCCAGAGCAGACGGAGGCTGGTCAGTCAGTACGCAGAGACTGACTTTGGGGGGAAAAAAGAAAGCGCGAAAGGAAGCAGCGGTTTTGCCCGCTAGAAAACCAGCAACTTCAGGTATCGGGGCTTGTTAGTTGGAAACTTATATTGCGGGAGACTCTTGCTTATGATGCGGCACTAAGCGGGTGGCTGATAAAACGAGGCTCCGATCCCCATGACCACGAGATTCGAATGAATGGGTTGACCCATAAGGGGTATTCAGTTCTGGGGTGGGGGGGATAAGGAATACAACCCCCCCCCCCCCAATTGCCATGGATTGAGAAACTGAGGCGGGCAAGAAAGTCCCGCTAGAGAAACAAGCCCATCGGCTTCTTCCCGCGTCTTGGCCGGGGGTTGTGCAGGAAAACCTGCATCGCTTCCCAGCATGTCCTTGATCTACTCAACGGGTAACAATATTCTGAGGTTGGGGGTGGGCGATCATTTACCCTAACCCAATCCCCCCCCCCCATTGGCTCCTATTTTCTCCCCAAAAAAATGTATCCGGGGGGGGACGCATGCCCCTTTGCGATGGGGAGAGGCTATATCTTGGATCACGTTGGGGGCCGTTTCCTTCTCTGTCTCCCCCCCCCCCCCCCCGCCCTCTCTCTTTCTTGGAGGCCGCCTCGCATTTAGCGCGCCCGGCGGACTCCATTTCCAAAGGGCGGGTTTGAGAGCTCCCTCGCTTTTTGCTGGAGCGCGCCAGTAAGCCAGATTGGATGGCAAGGGCAGTTGGCGTGGCTTCAGCGGCCCCTCATCTCCCCCCCCCCACCTTGATTTAGCACTTTCCTAAAAGAAACGTTTAAAAAAAAAGCGCCGCATTTTTGAAAGGCCCCGAGAAAGGAAATTTAGCAGGGACAGAACTCCCGCTCTTCCCGTTTGTACTCTGCCGGATCTTTTCTGTCAAGCTGGAAGCTTTAAAATTTGGGGGGAGAAAAAAAAAAGACTGGGCTAATCCCACCAGATGAGGCAAAAAGCGAGGGTTGGGCCCCATATTTAGAGGGGGGAAAGGGGGTCACAAGTAGGCAGAAATTTGTATTTGCTGTGATGGTTTACTTTGGAATGGGCCATGTTCAGGCCTTTTGTCTTTAACCTAAACCCTGAGTCTCATGAGGGGGTATATAAACCAAAACTTAAGCACTGGATTTGGTTATGTGTCCAGCCTAGGTGTCTGTAATCAGTTCTGAAATGTGCTGTTCTTCCTGATTCCCTTACCAATAATCCCTTAATAATAAAATAAAGCTTTGAAACTACCTTGATGGCTCCCCGGTTTTCTTTTAACTTCTTGAGGTTATAGAAATCTGGGTATTCTTCTCATCCACAATGATGAATAAATAATGTATGGTACCTTTTTCACTCAAAGCACATGTCTTTAAATAGCTCTTGCCATGCAGCAGTTTGTGCAATGCAGGCGGTTTCAAAAATGGTTCTGAAACTGACAGACTTCATTGTCTCACATATCTGAAGGCACTATGCCTAGGTTAGAATCAGATAACATCCTGGGTGGTGGCTGCATTATACTATCCATAAATAATACCTGCAATTTATCCTTTTTCAAATTCACTGAATGGTATCTTAAATGCGTAGAACCTATTAAATACTTCTGGAATGGCTTCCATTAGCAGATTGGAGTAAGGTCATTTTTCCTCCCTATAGTCATCCCTCCACATCTACACAATCCTGGGAACAGAAGGGAGAGAAAATTGTGTGAATGGTAGTTATTCATAACTAATTGGAGTCTTCCAAATCCAGCTATATGGAAAAAGATATCTAAATTGCATTGCTACCTTCCTTGAGAAAAATCCTTACTTTGTATTTTGGGGTAAAAGAAAATTTTACCCCAACCTTTACTAAAGCAGAATTTTCGGCACAATAGCAGTTGGAAAAGGTTAGACAAAGTTATTGCCATGTGTTTTGATTAAAAAAAGTAGATCAAAGACTATTCAATCTTGCCCATACAGGAAAACCACTGTTACAGAGTCTGAAAAATAGCTGACCAAATTCAGAGTCTTTAAGCAGATGTGATTTGCTAACATCTTGCTAATGCAGGAAAACCACTGCTACAGAATGGCCAGAAAAACTCACAATTCTTAAGATTTATTAACTACTTAATAGGTTATTGTATACCAACAAAGTGTGTCTTAAGTTCCTCTAATCAAATTTGTGATAAACATGCCATATTTATTGCCATTTTTAATTTGAGTTCTGTTGAATTGGTCTGTATGGAAATGTTGCTGAGTTACATGCAGAATAAAACAGTATTATTTTCTTGTTTTGTCGGAAGTCAAATGCCTTGCCACTTGTATTATTAACCCTTTCTATAGAATGCCACATTTCCACAATGCTATTAGAGCTGTCTACAATTATCAACAAAATAATCAAGAATTATCAAAGTGAAGGCAACAATTTGTTGATTTTGTTTTTTTAAAAACCTCTTTCATTTACTTTCAACTATTCTCTAGTTTAAAATTATGATTTGGACTAATATATATTTCTTAATTTCAGGGAACATTTGAAAAGCTATCCTAACCACTGAAAATGAAACGTGATTTTAATTATACCCATGTTTACTGTGGATCTTCACCATTAAAACTAACTGGAACAGAAGCAACACCAAAAGAGCCTTGCACTGAGAGTTACAATGAAAAATACAAAGGCTGTACCAAAGAAAAGCTCTTCTATGGTGACCTGCATCATGGAAGTTCCAAGAGTTTTAACCTCAAAAGCGGAGAAAAGCTTATGCATAATAAAGAAAACCAAAAAGTATCATGGCATATTGAGAGCACCAATGAAATTGACAATGAAAATGAAGACAGCGGATACTCTTCTTTGTTGGGTATTCAGCACAAATCCAGTGATAATGATGACAGTGTGCTATTAGCAGGGAATATCAACAATGTACCAAATCATAGTTTCAGTCCAAGGAAGAATTTACTACCAGTCCTCCATTTTGAAGAACTTGTCTGCTCAACTTTGAAAAAAACTAGCAAACGGAATCCAAAGTCATGGGCCCTTGTCTTAGATAAATTGACTTCAAGGAAAATGGAATTTGTGAATCTGATTGGCAAAAAAATGGGATTAGATAAACTAGATATTCTTGGAGAATTATTTCATGGGAAATTCAGACATCTGTTAGCAAACATCTTAATACATCTTAACTATACAGACTTGATAAAGTAAGTTCGCAATGATGTGTTTTCCCTTGGCAAAATAAATATAGGCTAAGCTATACTGTATTAAATTTAAAGATTTTCTTAAAGCCCACAATATGTTTTCCTGGGCAAAATGCTAGTTTTCATTATGTGGAAATACTTCACAAGGAGACTGAAGCTATATTCAAAAATGTATTTCATAAATGGAGCAAGATTTCCATATACCTTTTCAGCATGAGCTGTTTGCGCATGTGAAATAACTATGTAAGCATTTTTTTCTAGTTATAGCATTAGGGATAAAAAAGTACTGAAGATAATTCTGACCTTTGCACATATACTAGGATGAGCTTTAGATGTAACTCACAAAGTCATTGTTGGGGCAAAAGAAAATGTATTCCTAAAGGTTAAGCAGTGAATTTTTTTTTATCATTTTTCTTTTCTACATTTTAACAAAATGGAAGCCCTTTCAGAAAAGGATAGTTGTCCAGTATCTACATCACTCTAGTTCAGGGGTGTCAATCGCACGGCGTCATGTGACATTGGGACTTTTTCCCCTTTGCTAAACTGGGTATGGGCGTGGCCAGCATGTGACACATCTGGCCCACAGGCTGAGAGTTTGACAGCCCTGCTCTAGTTGATACTTTTCTATGTCTAAGGAGGAAAGTCCACAGAAACATAATCAGGACAGTGTTTTTTTAAAGACTTATATTTATGTTATATGTGTATTGAAATTTTCTATGGTTTTTGTTAAGTAATGCTTAGAATGCTATTTGATTTTAACTATGGGTTTTCTTTCCACAACAGCATGGCTAAAGTTAGTATTACATGGAAGAAAATTCTTCTTGGTGACAAGTGGGCTTTCCAGATGTATAACAAAGCACTAAAACTCAGTTTGGTAAGTCTAGTGCTTCTCTATCTTTATCACAGAGACTTGGGTTTTTATAAACAAAATCCCTGTAAACCATACAGCAGGATGTAAGAGTTTAAACATGCATTTTCTGTTTGTAAACGGTAGAAATGGTTCAAATAATATGTCACAAAAATTTAATGTTTGTACGTAAATATTTTTAAAAAGTTAAAAATAATGTGCAAGAAAATAAATCTGCGAAAAGAACACGGGGGAGATCTTCCTGGAGAATTGCTTCCTCCAAACATTACACAATCCCTTTCTTTGAAGGTTTAATGAGCAGACAATATCATGTAACAGGTGGTCCCAAACTGACAGGTTAGAGGTCAATTGACTGGCTTTGAGTAAAAAGGCTAAAATAAGAAGCCACTTTAAATTCTATAATATAGGTTCGTTTTATGACAAACAGAAAACAGACTTTTCTCCAGAGGGAATCAAGTTGGGGATTGTAAGGAAAAAAAATGTTAGTTATATGTTCAATTCCCCAGTCATTTCTGAAAGGCCTATACTGTACAGCAGGGGTCCCCAACCTTTTGCACCAGGGACCGGTTTCATTTTAAAGAAAGTTTCGCGGACCGGCTGGGTGGCTCAGCAGTCATGTGACTGGGTGGGCGTGGCCAACTTGGAAAATGTGAAACTCACTTAACAATGGTCTTGGTTAACAACCAAACTTTTGGGCTCAATTGTGGTCATACGTTCTTTCTTTCTCTTTCCTTCTCTCTTTCTTTCTCTCTTTCTTTCTCTCTTTCTTTCCCTTTTTCCTTCTCTCTTTCTTTCTCTTTCTCTCTCTCTTTCTCTCTTTCTTTCTCTCTTTTTTTTTCTTTCTCTCTTTTTTTCTCTTTCCTTTCTGTCTGTCTTTCTCTTTCTTTCTCTCTCCCACTTTCTTTCTTTCTTTCTTTTTCTTTCTCTCTGTCTCTCCCCTTCGTCCGCCCATCTGTCACTATATGTGTGTGTGTGTGTCTGTCTGTCTCGCATTCACGCACTTAATCACTTTCTGCATCTCTCTCTTTCTTTCTCTCCCTCCCTCCCTCTCTGTCTCTCTGTGTGTGTCTGTCACTCTCTGATTCCCCCCTCCCTCCCTGTCTCTCTCTGTGTCTGTGCCTCTCTCTGTCGCCGGCCCCCCCGCGGAGCCTCCTCAGCCCAGCCCGCCACGCTCACTCGCCTTAGCCTGCCCCCCGGCCAGCCGGCCGCCGTGCTTGGTTGCTCGTTCGCTCACTCAGGCTCCTTCCAGGAGAAGCCTCCGTGTGTGTGTGTGTGTGTGGAACGGCAGACCCTGGAAGACGAGTGGCCGGCATGCCGGCTGTGGAGGGAGAAAGGGAATCGGCGGCCAGGAGTCCCACCATCAACGAGGGTGGAGGAAGAGCCGCACTCCAACGGCGTTAACAGCCGCACCTGCACTCTCCTGCGCGCTCTGCCCAGGGGGCTGCCCCCTCCTCCTCCTCTCCAGCCCTGCGGCCCGGTTCCTACCAAGCCACGAACCGGCACCGGCCCGGGGGTTGGGGACCCCTGCTGTACAGCATATGGAGAGATGAAAATGTGTTACGTGCAAGTATACTAATGAATTATTGTATTTTCAGACAGAAGCAAACAATTGTTTAATGATTTGTTAATTGTTTATTAAAATTTTATTTTCTCCTCAGAATAGCAACATAGTAGCTGCCAAACAGTCTGATACAAGGGAGTATGCCCTCCATCGTGAACCATTAACGTATATTCAGAAAATAGCACCTACACAAATCAACTTTTCTAAAAAAACATCGCGAACGAAAGCAAACTCTCATAGTAATCAGACCTCTTCTTTCAGCCGACATTCACAATTTTCTGAGGTAATCTACAAATATTTTAATTTTTATTTATTATACTGAAAGTACAGGAAACCAGTTATTAAGATTGTCAGACTTAGCTGCAGAACCTTTTGGAGCATAAGCAAACTCAAAAGGCAGGAGAAAAATTTGACTATGCCTCTGAGGAAGCTCATAGCAGGGAGTTATACTTGAAAGTTTGAAAACCTTTGATATCCACTGATTAACTTGTAATAATGAAAAAGTTAGGGTTTTTTAATTAAGTTTTTTTATTTTGCCATTTTTGTAACATAATCACATATATACTATTAAAGAGCCAACATCATACTGTATTATTAAATGTTTACATCAATTCACCTTACCATCAGCTCCCCAAAATAAGTATTGGCTCTTCTGCTTTCCATACACCATATTTGTACCTTATCCATCACTTTCTTCTCACTCTCTCCTCCCCCTACCTCCTTTCTTCCCTCTGTCGCCCTTCTCTTCTCTACTTTCCCTTCCTTTCTCCTTCTCTACTTCCTCTTTCTCTCCCCTTTCTACTCCTCCTTTCTCTCCAACTCTTCAAAAGTTAGTTTGAATGATTCAGTCAAATCATTAGCAACATGGGCAAGAAGTTGCACCAATTCTTAATTTTAATGTTTTAAGCAATTTGTAAATTACCCAGAGTCCCTGGGAGTTGAGTAGCATATACATTTGTTAAATAATTACATTTTGCAACAGTAAATTATTGGTACAATACCCCACTTTTAGGGACTACCATAGCTAGTGACCATTTGCAAATAAGACAGCAATAAAAAAAATCATTTCCCAACCAATAGTAATAGCATTTAGACTTATATTACCACCCTATAGCGCGTTACAGCATTCTCTGGGCGGTTTACAATGTAGAAGCATTATTTGCAAATTGCTCCCAACAATCTAGATCCTCATTTTACCAATCTTGGAAGGATAGAAGGCTGAGTCAATCTGGACTTCTGTCAGAATTGATGTTTTGCCTGAAATACTATATTTTAACTACTGTACTTCCAGGGCTCAACTGAGTACTTACCATTGTAGTATTTACAGCCACGTTTCATGTGCCCAACAACAAAACACTTTCAGTGTGAAACTGATTGTGCTTTGGTCAGTTTGAAGCAGCAGTGCCAGCTGGCTAGAGACTTCTAATCAACTAATTTAAGCTAACAGAACTGAGCTTGTTAGCTTGAAGTTAGGGGCTTTTTAAGAAAGTGCTATGTTACAGAGAAAAGCAACTTAGGAAGCTGTAACCTGTTTAGGCAATCTCTATCTTGTGATATGGGAAAAATAGATCAGGCACAAGGCATTGTACAAGAGAACCTCATCTGATGAGGTGGCAACAATCAATGATCTTCACAGATCTTCACTCTTTCTCAATCACATGTTTGTTAGGAGTCATTTTATGTATTGAGAAAATCAAACAGATTGGTCACTAAACAAGGACAGAGTGCATTGTGAACGCATCTCTTAGAATTTTCTAAACATGTTTCATATGGTCATTCCAGGAAAGTGATTTTTTTTAAAATAACTTCAAAATACATGCTGAATTATTGTTTTTGTTTTTTAGGTTGCAAAGACTTTGAAAAATACTGAGAGTCTGAAAGTTTGCCATCGCTGTGGTTCCCCTGCAAAATACGATTCCCATCTACAAAGGGCAACATGTGTCCGAGAAAGCTGTTGTTTTGACTTTTGCACAAAGTGCTTGTGCAGCTACCATAGTGCCAAGGATTGCACCATTGGAAAGCCAGTAAAGACGTCTTTCAGACTAGGACCTCTTCCTTGCAGCAAAAAAAGCAAACAGAATTTACGGAGGCTATAATTTTCCTGATACAAATTCTAGCTAGAGTCTCGTATTTTGCTTGTAAGTTTCAGAAGAGGAGTGAATGTGAAAGTTGTGGTTGTCTTAATTAAAAAAAAAATGCAGTGATTTTTTAAAAAAAATGAATTTTAAAGATATATTTTTTTCAGATGTCCTCTTCTCCCCTTTTTAGAAAGATATTCAGAATTTTTAAATTACTTCTAGGTTTACATGGAAACTACGTGGCAACCTTGACTTAAATAGACTGACTGGGTTTTTTAAGTTGGGGGTAGTAACATTGTTTTTAAAAGTTGCTTGTTATATGGCCTCTAACTTCGTGCCTTTATAAAAAGCCTTTCAGAGTTTTTACAGTACAATCTATAAGGAAATGATATTTAATGTATTTGCAATGCCAAATTTTTATTAACTGAATTTCATCTGATTAAAACATTAAATGTATAAATAGTAGAAGTTTTTATAACCACACTTGTCCTGATAGCTGCTGAAACTTAGTGTTGTCCTGTCCCATTTCATCTTCATTACTAGGTAAAGATGCCTAGAAATGTATATAGTTGTAAATACTTAAATATTTGTCTATATGAAAAATAAAAAGTATCTTTCTAAATAAAAACATCTGTGCTATTTGAATGTTGTAGCTTTTAAAGATTAATGTGTAATCTCTCTGTGTTAGCCCACTAATCACTTCGATTCAATACTCATTAAGTTACCCATTTTGACACACCTACATTGTACAGGGCTTCATGCATTTGGAAGCTGGATGCTTAGCACAAGCTAGCTCATGAGGATGTACATAGGTCTTTTCTAGTTACTAAACTATGCTATATGAATAGGAAAGAATAAATAGAATCTGCCTGATAGAGAATTATGTTCATAAAAGGATAGAGATGTTAATGTTACAATTCTCCAGAGGTTGAGGAATAAAGCTGTCAGCATATTTTACCATTGACAGCCATCTGAGGCTTTTGTGAGTTATAATTTGGCAATGCCTTAGCTCAGTGGTCAGCAAACTCATTAGTCAATAGAGGCAAATATCAACAATACAATGATTGAAATTTATTTTGAGAGTCAGAAGGTATGGCCTATTGTGAAAGTGGCTCAGTCATGTGACTGGGTGGGCGTGGCCAACTTGGAAAATGTGAAACTCACTTAACATCGGTCTTGCTTAGCAACCAAAATTTTGGGCTCAATTGTGGCCATAAGTTTCTTTCTTTCTTTCTTTCTTTCTTTCTGTCTTTCTTTCTGTCTTTCTTTCTGTCTCTCTGTATCTGCCTCCCTCCGCCCATGTCACTGTGTGTGTCTGTGTCTCATTCACTCACTTGATCACTCACTCTGTCTATCTTTCTCTCTGTCTCCCTGTCACTCTGAGTCCCTCCCTCCCTGTCTCCGATTCAATCCCTCCCTCTGTCATTCTCTGTGCTTCTCTCTCTCCCTCCCTCACCCTCTCGCTCTACTCTATGTGTCTGTCAGTCTCTGATTCCTTCCCTCCCTGTCTCTCTGTGTCTGTCTCTCCCCCCCATCCGTGCCGGCGAGCATCTTCAGCCACTGCGAAGCAGATGAGTGGCCAGCATGTCCCACAGACAACAGCTATGAAAGAGCAGCCAAAGGCAATCCAGGAGTCAGTAAAGCCATCTCCAAGCAAGGACAGAAAAGAAACTCAAATTTAATTGGATTTCTGAGCATTTGGATTCTTGCCTGTGCAAAGCCAGGACTATGCAACTTACTGTACATTCTGTAAATATTTTCTCTTTTACATTCTGGGGATATTTTGTCCCCGTCCTATGTGTGGCTTCTGCCTATCAGGCTCACTGGCCGCCAGTTCCCTCCCCCCGCCCGCAGAGTCTCTTCAGCCCCTGGGAAGCGCTCCGGTAGCCTCCCCAGCCAGCATGCCAGCCACTCGTCTGCTTCCCAGGGGCTCCACAGGGGGAGGGAGGGAACTGACCGCCGGTGGGTGAGCCAGCAGAACAGGCAGGCAGGGAATGTTGCTGGGCGCCACCCCAGCGGCCAGTTCCCTCCCTCGCGGAGCCTCTTCAGCCCCTGGGAAGCAGACGAGTGGCCGGCATGCTGGCTGGGGAGGCTACAGCTGCCTCCTTGGCCATGGGGCAGCCGGAGCGTGTCCCCGGAGCCCAAGGAGTCCGTTCGTCGACGAGGGTGGAGGAAGAGCCACACTCGAGGGGCCAAAGAGCCACTTGTGGCTCGCGAGCCGCGGTTTACCGACCACTGCCTTAGCTTAGCTTGTCACTCCTGTTAGAAAGAACAGATCTTTTCCCCATCATATTTAAGGCAGGACAATGCATTATTCCCCTCTGCCCCAAGATCTGGCCTTGATTTCACAGAACAACACAAAACATTTCACAGCTACAGAAAGCAACCAGAAATCAAGACATCTTCCCTCTTTATTTTTTATCCCAAAGCTTACAAATAATAGGGGTGGTAGTTCATACTGACAAAATGCTCCTTTGCCACCCAATATGTAGATTAAAAACTGGCCAAGGGAAAGGTTCTTAAACATTTCTCGGCCTAACAACCTCACGGGATTGTTGTGGAGAAAATAGGAAGAAGGATTATTAGAGAATGTTCTGTTCCTTGTTCTGAATAGAGGATAAAACCAAGATCTTTTGGGGTGTGCCCCAAATGGAACTCTGACTAAACTATGTTGTTTTCAACTGGAAACACTCAGGATGACCATCTCAATCTCCAAACATTGTAAACCTTTAGTTTAAAAACCCTGATATCTAATTCCATTTTAGTTTGGATGACCCTGGGCCAATCCCTCTCTTTTAGACCTAGGAAGCAAGTAAGGAAAAACTATTTCCAAAATCTTGTTAAGAAAGCTGTAGGCCTTAACAGAATAACGAGTTGGAAGGGACATTAGAGATCCTCTAGTCCTGTGATGGCAAACCTATGGCACGGGTGCCACAGGTGGCACGCAGAACCATTTCTTAGGGCACACAAGGCATTGTCCTGTCAGCTCCAGCGCGCATGTGTGTGCTGGCCAACTGATTTAGGCCTTCTTTTGAGACCGTTTTTCACCCTCTGGAGGCATCGGGGAAGCTCCTGAAATCTCTGGAGGTGGGGGAAGGATGTTTTTACCCTCCCCAGGCTCCTAGAAAGCCAGATTGACTACCGGCTTGCCCGAATTGGAGTGAACTAGCAGAATACCACCTCTGCCTATGACTCTCATTAAGTGTTGTACCTTATGATTCGTGATGAATATAATCTTGTCTTTTTAAAGTGTATGAGAGCATATGCACTAAAGACAAATTCCTTGTGTGTCCAAATCACACTTGGCCAGTAAAGAATTATAGTCTATTCAGTGGTGGGTTTCAAATTTTTTAGAACCTACTCTGTAGGTGTGGCCTATTTTGTGGGCGTGGCTTAGCAGTCATGTGACAGGGTGGGAGTGGCCACCTTTTAAAATGTGGTGAAACTCATTTAACAACGCTCTTGCTTAGCAACCAAAATTTTGGACTCAATTGTGATGATAAATTCTTTCTTTTTCTTTCTTTCTTTCTTTCTTTCTTTCTTTCTTTCTTTCTTTCTTTCTTTCTTTCCTTCCTTCCTTCCTTCCTTCCTTCCTTCCTTCCTTTCCTTTCCTTTCCTTCCCGTTGGGTCACTGGCAGCAGTGGGCCAGATTTACTTCCAGGTACGCCAGTGGAACCCCCTCTCACCGGTTCTCTAAATTTCACCAACCGGCTCTCGCGAGTAGGTGCGAGCCTGCAGAAACCCACCACTGAGTCTATTCTAAATTTCCTCGAAGTTTTAAATTCTTAGCTACTCCATAGTCTGAAAAGAAAAGAACCACAGGATGGTGCTGTTGCATATTTTATGACCAAAGAAAAGCTAACATGATTTGAGGGAAGCAATTTACTTAATCTCAGGTGAATATTAAGAAATCAGAAAAGGCCTTATTCATTGTTTTCTTTACGGTGCTATTATGTGCTAGGTTAGAGCCATCACCACCCCAACAAAGTTATAGAAGTCCAGAAAGGAAACAAAGTGTAGGGAAAGAGGGAGGCATGCACATATTTGTAAGATTCTGAAACTTCACGATCTTCTAACCCAGGGGTCTCCAACCCCCGGTCCGTGGACCGGTGCCAGTCCGTGGCTTGATAGGAACCGGGCCGCAGGGCCGGAGAGGAGGAGGAGGGAGCAGTCCCCTGGGAAGAGGGCGCGCTGGGGCCGGGAAAGCGCCGGTGTGGCCGCTCGCACCGTTGGGGGCCCTAGAGGGGCGAGTGAGCTGACTCTCCTCTCCCCCCGCGTGCGCATGCGCCGCCTGTTCCCCCTTCCCCCCCCCCCGCTCCCCCTCTACGCTGGCCGGTCCGCGGAATTTTCTTTAAAATGAAACCGGTCCCTGGTGCAAAAAAGGTTGGGGACCCCTGTTCTAACCTATGGTGTTATTAACTTTCTATTGATTCATCTACACATACATATATAACTGCCACATTTAAAAAATACTGCTACCATCACCAACCCCCCCGCCCCCCAAATGCTGAAGACCAGAAAGGAAGGAAAGTGTTGTAGGGAAAGAGGAATATATTTTGAAAAAGTGAATGAGAATTTGTGGATTAGCACTGGAATGTTTTGATTCTTGATTCTGTTCGCATCATTTGATTATTCAGAATGAATGTTGTGTGATTATATTACTGTGATAGTGAAGAGTGTGTGTGAACCTGGCAATTTCTGAGAGGGGGCTGGGTCTAGGTCAGTGATAGTGAACCTTTTATGGCTCGTGTGCCAAGAATGGAGGGAGTGCAGGGGGGTTATGCGTGGGCGTGCCACACCCATAATACTATGTATGTGCCCCCCTCCGGAGCGTGAAAAACCGGCCCTACAGGCAAACCAGAAATTCAGGAACGGACTTCCGGTTTGCTCCTAGGGCTGGTTGCAGCCCTCTGGAGCGTTCAGGAGCCCTCAGGAGGCTTCCCTGAACACTCCAGAGGGCTAAAACCGGCCCTACGAGCAACCTGGAAGTCACTTCCGGTTTGCTCATAGTGTCATTTTTTTGCCCTCTGGAAACGTCAGGGAAGCCTCCTGCGGGCTCCTGAATGCTCTGGAGGGCTAAAACCAGCCCTATGAGCAAACTGGAAGTCCATTCCCGAATTTCCAGTTTGCCTGTAGGGCTGGTTTTTTGCGCTCCAGAGGCTTCAGGGAAGCTCCTAAAGCCTCCGGAGGGCAAAAAATGGCCTCAAAGTCAGCTGGCCAGTGCGCACATGCGCGCTGCCCAGCTGACAGGACAAGCCTCGCGTGCCCTGACAAATGGCTCCATGTGCCACCTGTGGCGCGCATGCCATAGTTTTGCCATCACAGGTCTAGGCTATAGTCGCATCACATTACATGTTACCAAAAATTCTTTCACGTAGTAGCTCAAAATACAAAATAATTGAAATGATATTCCGGACATTTTTAATGTTGTTTGGATAGTTGCTAGAGCATAACACCTCAACCACATGAAGGGTGTATTTTTTTGGACAGGTGTCAGGGTTGCGGTGGCATAAGCAGTCATAAGAGTATTACATTTTTCTATTTCACCTTCTCTTTTGAAATTTAGCATAGTAGAGTGTTTAAATATAAGATATTATAGAAGCTCACAATTCAGTTTTTCTTTCTGAGCATCGATTGATTATCTGAAATTTAAAAAAAATACTTGGCTTTTGAAAAACAGGATTAAAATATAAAACCTCATGTTCTAGCCATTCTGTCATTTATTCTGTTTCCATCCCTAGTTAGTGCAATGTTTCTAGAAGGTCTCAGAATATAAATACAAAATAGACCTCACTTAACCACAATTGGGGACAGAATCTCTGTCGCAAAATGATGCAGTAATTAAATGAAACATCACGGGAACGCTCAGTTCAGCTGTGGTCGTTAAACTGGTCATCTGCAATTGTTAAGCATAACATCATCTGATCATGACTTGCGACCTCCTGCTGACTTCTCTTTGATTCTGAGGGTCACAAATAGCAATCACATGCAACAGGACTCTGCAATAGTTGTGTGTTCCAGTTGACAATCACCTGAATTGCAATCATATGACTGCAACAGCTGTGAGGACTGCTAATAAATCTATTTTTTCAGCACATCATAAGTTTGAATGGTTTCTGAACAAGGCAGTCATTAACTAAGGACTACCTATATAGAAGACCTTATTCGCTGATGTTTAGCATTGTACTTCTTCTGACTATTCATTATCATAAGCATTAGCCAAATTATTATAGTAAAATAATATATTCAGAATCAGAATAGAGCTGGGCGGGACCTTGGAGGTCTTCTAGTCCAGCTCTCTGCTCAAGCAGGAAACTCTATACCATTTCAGACAAGTGACTATCCAATCTCTTCTTTAAAACCCCCAGTGATGAAGCATCCACAACGTCTGAAGGCAAGCTTTTCCAATGGTTAATTGGCCTCACTGTTAGGAAGTTTCTCCTAAATTCCAATTCTACTCTCCAAGGAGAGAAGGTTGCTTCTCTCCTTGATTAATTTCTATCCATTGTTTCTTGTCCTGCCTCTGGTACTTTGGAAAATATTGATACCTTCCCCTCTTCTTTGTGGCAGTCTCTCAAATACTGAAATATTGCTCTCATGTCCTCCCTCCTCCTCCTTTTCTTGAGACTAGCCAAACCCAAATCCTCCAACCATTTAGAAAAGATGTGGAGACTCTAGAAAGAGTGCAGAGAAGAGCAACATAGATGATTAGGAAACTGGAGACTAAAACATATGAGGAACGGTTGCAGGAACTAGATATGTCTAGTTTAATAAAGAGAAGGACTAGGGGAGACATGATAGCAGTGTTCCAATATCTCAGGGGTTGCCACAAAGAAGAGGGAGTCAAACTATTCTCCAAGGCACCTGAGGGTAGAACAAGAAGCAATGGGTGGAAACTAATCAAGGAGAGAAGCAACTTAGAACTGAGGAGAAATTTCCTGACAGTTAGAACAATTACCCAGTGGAACAGCTTGCCTCCAGAAATTGTGAATGCCCCACCCTGGAAGTCTTTAAGAAGATGTTAGATAGCCATTTGTCTGAACCGGTATAGGGCTTCCTGCCTAGGCAGGGGGTTGGACTAGAAGACCTCCAAGGTCCCTTCCAACTCTGCTATTGTATTGTATTATTTTTCATATGTTTTAACCTCCAGGCCTTTAATCAGGCTAGTTCAGGGCTATCAAACGTGCGGCCCGCAGACCAGATGTGTCACACATTAGCCACGCCCATGCTCGCTTTAGCAAAGGGGGGGGGAGTCGTGATACGGCAGGTGACCAGGCGAGTTTGACACCCCTGTCCTAGTTGCTCTTCTTTGCACATTCAAAGCGTGAGTGAGAAGAAGTGAGAACTGAATTTCAAAGGTTGTAAAGTGACCAAAGTTGCCCACCCTTGCTCTAGCTGATTAGGTGCTATCCAGAGAAGATTCAAAGATTCAAATGTGAGCCCAGGAAGGAAACGGCCCCTGGTTAACCATCTCTTAGACAAAAAACAGGCAGACAGAAAAAGAAGCAACAGGAATCAGATCTTTACCCTGTATCTACAGCCTCCTGGGGAGTAAGTCACAAGATGCAGAAGCGTCAGTGTCACTGGATTCATATTTCCAGTTGATGACACATATATTGGTCTGCGTGTGTTTCATTCTCTTCTCTGTGGTTCTTCTTCCAGCACCAGAGGTGGCATTCTGCCAGTTTGCCCTGGTTCTGGCAAACCAAGAGTGGCAGCAGCGGGAGACTCTGCCCGCCCGCCCAGATGTCATCACAGATGCTCTGCGCATGCACAGAAGGTTCTGTGCATGTGCAGAAGTGCTACATTTGAGAGAAGCATGCGCACACACGTGCACACATGCATGCGCACACGCGTACACACATTCCAAACCGGTAGCGAGGTTGAGAGCATTTTATGCCTGTCCAGCACGTTTGCTTCTCTAATTTTGAACGTTTGATGAGTGTGTGATCTCAACTACTGAGCAGTATCTTCTGATTTCTACTCTCGCTTTCAATCAATAATGAAAGCAATTGTCCCTGATCCCCAGGATCAGTCTAATTCTGTCTCAGCCAATTCTTCTGGCGTTCTCAAGCTTTTTCCTGCATGGCCTCTCGTATTTTACCCAAATCACTTGCAAACACTGAAAAGTTTGCTCCTTCGGCTTCCATGTTCACCCTATCCTCATAGGGTCACCCTATGGTCTAAATCAGGGGTAGTCAACCTTTTTATACCTACCGCCCACTTTTGTATCTCTGTTAATAGTAAAATTTTCTAACCGCCCACCGGTTCCACAGTAATGGTGATTTATAAAGTAGGAAAGTCAATTAAATTTTAAAAAAGAAAGTGCTTCAGTATAAACCCCTACCGCCCACCATGAAAGCTGGAACACCCACTAGTGGGCGGTAGGGACCAGGTTGACTACCACTGGTCTAAATGTACATCATTTACCTTTTTCTCCCCAGAAGTTTCACTCTTTATTGTTTGCTAGTTGTACAGCATTTGCAAACAAATGAATAAATGGTCTTGTTTCTTTGTTCCAAAAACGCCAGAGTATGTCATGGAAGTCTGTGGGCCAGCTAGGATGGGGTAATTAAAAATCTGAAAATAGCTGGTGTGGCATCACACTTGAAGCTTTGCTCTTTTTTTTTTAAGCATCTTCATCAGTAGTTGGGTGATACTTACATGCTTGAAAAAAAGAGACAGGGAAAAATGAAGTGAGAACAATACAAATGACTCTGTTGCTTTGAAAAATTGCAAGGATGTCTATACTGAAACCAGTTTGATTGTATGTTTCCCTGGGAAGGAGTTAGCAACCTTAGTAGCACTAATTCCCATAATCAGTCTGTAGAGGAGTTTAAGAAGTTTTCAGTAATCAATTTGCAGCATTGGTATATTGATGAAAATAAAAGAAATGAATGCTTTGTCTAGAAAAAATAATAGATAGTTGTTGTGGCCCAGCCGGCTCCGGATGAGCTGCTGATGGACTCCTCTAGTGAGGAGTCCTATGAGTCTGCTCTAGAGGAGGAGGCCGAGAGTGAGAGAGCAGAGAGCCCGGCTAGGCATCAGGAGGCACCTGGGGCTTGGAGTAGTGGTGAGGATCAAACCAAGTTTGTCCCTGATTTCAGGCTAAGAGTTGCGAGAAGGCAGCATCAGTTACAAGAGAGACGAACCCAGAGGAGGTAATTAGTCTCAGCTGCCTAATTGACTGGCCCCTCCCAAGAGGCTTTAAAAGAAAGCCTCTGTTAAGGTAATGGTTGCAGGGAACAACACATAATTTGCAGAATCAGATCTTTCGTGTCTCAAATCGTGGTGTATATTCTTTCGTCAAGAAGCTTCAGGTCTGCTCATGGTCAGTTCGGGCGAGCAGTCAGTTTTGGTTATTAGTCTTGTTAAGGAGGGAGTCAGAACAAATAGTATACATTAATAGGGTGATATTAAATTGTGGTAGGGCATTAAGCAAGAAACAGGCATGGGACTCCACAGTCCACGAAGTTGGAAGTTAACTAGGCCCTCTTTATATCACTACTGTAAAATCTTTTTCCTTCTCTTTCCCGCTAGAGGGCCTCCTTCATCTTTTATTTTGCATCTTGTCAAGAAGCAAAATCAGTTAAAGATGTGTCCAAGATAATTATATTCATGGTTAATCAGGCTTGAATCATAATATGATCTAAGTACCATGTTATGTTTATCGTTATTTTATAAGGACTTGCCTGAATCTTACTGAATCATATAAATATAAAATTGCCTCCCAATGTCAAGTAGTAATAAAACAGTCTGTTACACCTTGCAAATATATTTTATCATTGTGGGCAGAACACATGTCAGGTTCAAACACCATAATCATTTGGATTAAGCCTTGGAAGCATTCTTTGCAATTACATGCCGGGCTCCTTAATTATATGCTCAAAATAATGAAGGAAAAGGTTGAATTCACTTATCGGTCTAAATAAATGCTTGTTTACATATTTATTCATCCAGCTATCTATCCATTCTGAACATTTTTATCTTGTTCAATAAAAAAAAGACCTCCAAAATGGCTTGAAAATAGAGTAAGTTTATGTCCTCAAGTGTTTAACTAAGAATACAGGACCCAGAAGCAGATGTATTAGAAGGGAGAAGGAACCAAGGCAAACTTAGGTAAGGGTTCTTTTAGGCATTCCCTAACCAGACCTACATTGTAAGGTTCAAACTCAGTACTTTATTATATTCTGCATATTATTCAGGTATCTCCCGAGAATGCTAACTTTAACCTGGGAACAGTTTGATAAGGTTCTAGGGAGCTTAAGGGAGGGGGGGTCAGTTCTGGGCCTCTTAAGTAGGGGTGTGCGTCAAAAAATTTAGCAAGAGATTCTTTGCCTGGTTGCTGGGTGGCGGTTGGCCTGCTGCAGCATGGGAGGAGCGTTTTTGCCCTTCCCGGGCTCTGGAGGCTTTCCTCGAGCCTCTGGGAGGGCGAATATGACCTCCCCAGACTCTGGAGGCCCTCTGGAGGCCAGAAACAGGCCCATTTCCAGCCTTCCTGAATTTCCAATAGGGCTGTTTTTTGCCCTCCCTGAGCCTCCGTGCGCGCCCTGCACTTACCTGCATTCAAAACGGGCCACGTGGGGATGCCTGTGAGGGGAGGGCTAGCCAGGAGAGTTCGGAGGGGTCTCCAAACTTCACAGAATCTTAGCTAGAGGTTCCTCAAACCCCTGAGAACCCCCAGCAGTCAAACCCTGCAAGGCTACACGAGGACTTGAGGCTAATTCAATACTTTGAGGCCTTTTTGTCCCTGTCTAGCTGGGTGTTTCCCTGCAGGTTCTTTGTTCTCATACATTTTGGGGAAGAAAGAAAAAATCTGCTTTTCAGCTCCTGGATCTGCTTCTCATCCCACCCTTTCTACAGTTCCATAGAAAGGAAGGGAGAAACTCTGATTTCTCAGAAGACAGTAAAATGCTCATTTTACTTCCTCATTTTTTAAATCACTTTGGATTCCATGTATTAACATAATTAATTTGATACAACATGCAATTCATATTTGCCATAGTAATAGCCATGTATTTTATTTTGTTCTCAATCATAAAACCAGTTTTTTTCCCATCAGTTCTATTTGATTGTCCAATTTCATATTTTTGAAAGATATGTGTACACCAGTGGTAGTCAACCTGGTGCCCTAGTGGGTGTTCCAGCTTTCATGGTGGGCAGTAGGGGTTTTGTCTGATACTAAAGCACTTTCCTTTTTTTAATTTAATTGACTTCCCTACTTTATAAATCACCATTACTGTGGAACCGGTGGGCGGTTAGAAAATGTTACTACTAACAGAGATGCAAAAGTGGGTGGTAGGTATAAAAAGGTTGACTACCCCTGGTGTACACAATGGACTCAGAAGTTAATTACCAAACAGTAGAGGAATTGGATTACTTTTCTCACACTCGATTTACAAAAGAGACTTGTTAAAGTTTTGAAAGATTTCCTAAGAAGGGACAAAGAAAAAAAATGAAAAGAAACCCAGATCTAGGAATTGTCCAGTAGTGTCACTATCTTTCTTTATCTCAGAAACTCTCCAGCTCACAAATATGTGTCCTTGTGTCTAAAGAGGTGGCACTAGTTACCTGAACGGTGCTCCAATACTTCCTTCTTTTCAACCCTTACAGGTAAAGAGGATTTTATTTATTTAAACAAAATTGTATGGCTACTCATTTCATATAAAAGTGATTCTGGGATACATACAGCATACTTTTTTTAAACAAAAAGCAATTCTATATAAAAACATGTTACCTAATCAGCCAAGTTCACTCCTGAAGGGAGAAGATACCATAAGGTGAGAAGGTTGATGAAATCTTTCTTCTGACATAGTTACATGTTAAGGATATCTCTGTTAGGAGACGGAAAAAGGTGCAACGGAATGTAGCAAGAGATATGTTGCTAGGTATCCACACTAGCAGTCACAGACACTGATGGTAAAAACAAGTAGACTTTTACTTGCGGTGGAAAAATAAAGTAAGATACACTTCTTCACAAACAAGTGATAAGTAGTCCTGAATAATATACACAGTCTATTGCTCAAATAGTTGGCTTACAGTTGCTCAACTCATGATTCTCTTTGCTTTTGCCAATGTAACCAACATACAGAGTCTTCATCCAAGAGATCAGCAAACTAACAGTGATTCTGGCTTCCTCTTATGGCTGATTGAGGAAGCAGCAGCCAATGACATTTCACTGTAGCATTTAAAGTTACAGATACCAATTCCAATCATGGCTTATATATATTGCCAACCTAACACTAGGATTACATTCCTAACAGTAACATAAGAGCATGTTGTTATTCATCAGAAGGATCACAGCTGCTGGGGAGTTTATTGACAGGGGATCACCTGAAATAAAGAAACTTTAGTTGTCCTGGCTGGTATGGAGACCTAGGGAGGCACTTAATGTACTTTTATTTCCATACACTTTATAAGTCCCAATAAATTTGTGGGAGCTTTGTAATGCCCACCTTAGATTTTGCTTTGTGATTAGTCTGGGTTTTTTGACTCATTGACATCTGATTTCTTTTCTTTTTTCTAATTTTTCTTTTTCTTATTTGTTGCATTTTGAGTGGTATTTGCTCTTCATGTCACCTGTTTTTCTGTTTTCCTTATTATATGGAAAAACCATAAATTGGCAAAGATATCATATTCAGTTATGATTCTGATTGCTAATTGCTCAAAATGCGTGAACAAAAAAGAAGGTAATCAATTTTTTAAAAAAAATATTGGCAACTAAGTGTTTTAATATATTTACATTATATTTAATAATAATAATAATAATAATACTTTAATTTGATTGACCGCTCCCTCTCCCCGTAGGGACTCGGAGCGGTGCACAGGGAAAAACTAAAACAATAAATACAAACATATTAAAAAAACAGATTAAACAATACCTGTGCTAAAATACCCATTTACATACTAATTCCCATAACTAAAACCCCATAGAGAGAGACTACCCTAGGCCGGCCAAGCAGAAAAGATATGTTTTTAATTTTAGACGGAAGGAGCGGAAGTCCGTGGTCGTTCTAATATCGGGGGGAAGGTCGTTCCAGAGGGCTGGGCCCGCCACAGAGAGAGCCCTTCCCCTGGGCGTCGCCCGCAGACAAAGTCTAGTGGACGGCACCCGGAGAAGTCCCTCTCTGTGGGAGCGAATCGGCCGTGAGGATGTATGAGGCAGGATCTGATCCCGCAGATAGCTAGGTCCCGAGCCATGGAGCGCTTTAAAGATGATGACTAATACCTTGAAGCGCACCTGGAAGACGACAGGCAGCCAGTGCAGCTCGCGCAGGAGCGGTGTTATGTGGGCAAACCTAGAGGTTCCCAAAATTGCCCGAGCGGCTGCGTTCTGGACCATCTGAAGTCTCCGGGTGCACCTCAAGGGGAGCCCCATGTAGAGAGAGTTGCAATAGTCCACTCGGGATGTCACGAGAGCATGAGTGACTGTGCGAAGGGCGTCCCGATCCAATAGGGGGCGCAACTGGCGAACCAGGCGAACCTGGTAAAACGCCCTCCTAGCCACGGCTGTCACTTGATCTTCCATGGACAGCCGGGCATCTAGGAGGACACCCAAGTTGTGCGCCCCATCCACAGGGGCAAGATGTTCGCCCCCTATGGCCAGCGATGGCGTCAGCTGGTTGAATCGGGCAGCCGGAAACCACAGCCACTCGGTCTTGGTTGGGTTGAGCCTGAGTCCGTTACTTCCCATCCAGATCCGTACGGCTTCCAGGCACTGGCACATGACCGCTACGGCATCGTTGGGGTGGTTTGGGGTAGATATATACAGCTGAGTGTCATCAGCGTAGAGATGGTACTCTACCCCAAAACCACGGATGATCTCACCCAGCGGCTTCATATATGTGTTGAACAGGAGAGGCGAGAGGACCGACCCCTGAGGCACCCCACATGTGAGGGGTCTCGGGGTCGACCTCTGCTCTCCTGCCAACACAAATTGCGATCGGCCAGAGAGGTAGGAGGAGAACCACCGTAAAACGGTGCCTCCCACCCCCAACCCCCCCAGCCGATGCAATAGGATACCATGGTCGATGGTTTCAAAAGCCGCCGAGAGGTCTAATAGGACCAGGATGGAGGAACAACCCCCATCTCTGGCCCTCCAGAGATCATCAACCAACGTGACCAATGCCGTGTCGGTGCTATGCCCGGGCCGAAAGCCGGACTGGCGCGGATCTAGATACTCAACTTCCTCCAGGTGACGGGGAAACTGTTGTGCCACCACACTCTCAACAACCTTCGCCAAAAAGGGAAGGTTGGAGACTGGATGATAGTTGGTTAATAAAGCTGGATCCAAAGAGGGCTTCTTGAGGAGGGGCCTCACCATAGCCTCTTTTAGGGAAGCAGGCAAGGAACCCTCACTCAAGGATGCGTTGATAACCTCTTGAAGCCAGCCTCGTGTCACCTCCCAGGATGCCAGTTCAAGCCAGGAGGGACACGGGTCCAATAAACATGTGGTGGCTCGCAGTCGCCCACGTAACCTGTCCATATCCTCGGAAGTAACGGAGTCAAACTCCTCCCAAACAAGATCTGTCTCGTGGCATCCCACTGGGCCATCAATGGGGGCTAGCTCGTTCTGTATCTGAGCGATTTTCTCCTGCAGAAAAGTCACAAATTCCTCTGCTCTACCCTGTAGCGGGGCTTCCCGCACCCTCTGTTGCAGGAGGGAGCGGGTCACCCTAAACAGGGCGGCAGGGTGGTTTTCTGCGGATGCTATGAGAGTGGCACAATGATGGGGTTTGGCCACTCTCAGCGCCACAATGTAAGTCCGTAAATGGGCTCTTACCTGTGTTCGGTCGGATTCAGAACGGGTAGACCTCCATCTTCTCTCTAGGCATCTCTTGTGGCGTTTCATCACCCTCAGCTCCTCAGTAAACCAGGGAGCCAGGGTGGCTCGCCGCCACAAGAGAGGCCGCAAGGGCGCGACCCGATCCAAGGCTCCCGTGGTCGCAGTATTCCATGCGACCACAAGGTCCTCGATCGGGGCGCGGGTCAGGGGTACAGGAAGTGGCCCAAGCACCGTCTGAAACCCATCCGGGTCCATCAGGCGCCTGGGGCAGAACCAAATTGGTGACCCCGGTTCCGCCTCTCCGCGGAGGGGGGTGGCGGTTGGAAAGTCGAGCCGGAGAAGTGAGTGGTCAGACCATGACAAGGGCGTGATGTCTATATCCCCTATACCCAGATCACTCTTCCACTGGCCAGAGACAAAGATGAGATCCGGTGTATGTCCACCCTCGTGGGTGGGGCCTAAAATTAGTTGGATCAGGTCCATGGCCGTCATGGAAGCCATGAACTCCCGAGCTACCTCTGATGATTCGCCCACCGATGGCAGATTAAAGTCCCCCATGACTAAAAGTCTGGGGGTCTCAACTGCCACCGTAGCGATCACCTCCAGGAGCTCGGGCAGAGCTGCTGCTACATAGCGGGGAGCCAGGTATACAACCAGCACGCCCAACTGCCTCCCAAGCCCCACTTCATGCAGAGGGACTCACAACCGGTGGTCTGTGGCGCAGTGGTCTCTCTCGGCTCAAGACTTTCCTTTACGATAACCGCTACCCCACCGCCCCTGCCAAGGGCCCGAGGCTAATGAAAAGCGCGGTAGCCTGGTGGGCACATTTCAACGAGGGGGAGTCCACCCTCGTGGCCCAACCAGGTCTCCGCTATTCCTGCCAGGTCTGGCCCCTCCTCTGACACAAGGTCATAAACGAGGGGGGCTTTGTTGACCACGGACCTGGCATTACAAAACATCAGCCGCAAGCCCTGGCTCTGTACTTCCTGACCACCTAGCGAGCGGGGGTTGTGGCACTTCACCGTATGCAACCAACGGTTCTGTGCCCTCAACCGGGAGGATGGAAATTGTCCACATTATCAAATATATTTATTATGGTCATATGAAAGATGATATCCATATGACCACACTAAGGATTTTCCAGATATGTTACTCAGAAATTTGATACTTTTTTAAAACCTTTGGTTGTGGACCTAAAGAAGAAGGCTGTAAAAAAATGATAATCATGATCGCATGATCAAAGCCCCACCTCTTATAATGTAAATTGTTTTGACCAGTTCTGCTCCTCTGCAGATAACTCTATCCCATTGACTTACATATGTAATTTATCCATGTAATTGTCTTAACAACAGTTCACTTTTGCCTTATTCTTCTAGCCTACAGCCTTGGCATTTCATGCCACGTGTCATCTAAGAATTAACCAGGTCCAATCCCGCTTTCCAAGTCCAGACAAGCAAATCTCTCTCCTTGGTGTTCCACAATGTTCTCTGTAACATCTGGAATGGCTCTGATGAATTCTCTTCCCAGTGTACCACTTTCTATGATTGTTTTCCTGGTTAAGACAAAGTAGACAAATTGTTTCAGAGAGTTGCACTTGTGATGTGAACGTAAAGTTAAAAAAAAAAGAGTTTTTTTTTAAAAAAAGGTAGATCCTCCATGCACTGGCCTCATGAAGGACCAGCACTGCCTTGGTTAGGTGTTCTGACCCCCTTTCTCCGACTAACACAAACTCTCTTGGTTGCTTGCCTGAATGACTCTGAACAGATACGAAGCTTCCTAACTCAACTAAACATGAACCTGAAAATCAACATGAATAAACACGAACCTAGAAATCCAACGTTGTTCTCTGCAAGGACTTTCTTAGCAAAGACTTCCTTTTAAACCCTCTTGGGAGGGGCCAGTCATTAGGCAGCTGGGACTAATTCAACTACTTCACGTTCGCTTCTGATGCAATTGAAGCCTCTTTTTTTCAGCCCTTCTCAACCTAGCATCAGGGACAAACTGGCCTTGATCCTCCCCACTACTCCAAGACCCAGGCATCTCCTGATGACCAGCCTGGCTCTCTGCTCTCTCAAGATTGCTCTCCTCCTCCAGAGCAGACTCATAGGACTTCTCACTAGAGGAGTCCATCAGCAGCTCATCCGGAGCCGGCTGGGCCACAACAGTTAGGTGTGCCTCTTCAATAATGGGAGAAATCGCTGACACTAAATGGTGGGGATGACATGATGTTCTGCCTAATGACTGCTTCACTTAGTGATGGAAATTCTGGTCCTGATTAAGGTAATTAAGAAAGGACTACCTGCATCAGCAAAGAGCCAATTTTGTCTATTGGTGAAAGCACCAGGCTAGAAAGCAAAAGGCTGTAGCCATAGTTCTGCCATAGCCATGAAAGCCAGCTGGATGATCTTGGGCCAGTCACTCTCAGTCAGCCCAACCCACCTCACAGAATTGTTATTGTGAGTGGGAAATCAATGATGGGATTCAAATTTATTTACTACCAGTTCTGTAGGCGTGGCTTGGTTGGCGTGGCAGGGGAAGGATACTGTAAAATCTCTATTCCCTCCCCACTCTAGGGGAAGGTTACTGCAAAATCCCCATTTCCTCCCGATCAGCTGGGACTCGGGAGGCAGAGAATAGATAGGGGTGGGGCCAGTCAGAGGTGGTATTTACCGGTTCTCTGAACTACTCAAAATTTCCACTACTGGTCAGAACCTGATGAATACCACCTCTGGGGAAAATAGAAGGAGGAATGGATGTTGGATATGTTCATTGCCGTGAGTTATTTGTTAAAAAACATAAAGGTGTGATATAAATAAATAAAATCACAACAATTTGAATGCTACCTTCCAAACAAGACAATTAATGTGTTTTGCTTATGTTTAATGTGAAGATTGTGTCCATGTGATGCTGATGGGGATGATGTATTCTCCACTGAATCATTCTGCCAGTAGCAATAGGCATCAATATATTTAAGTTAATTTAATCAATAGTTAAACCAAAGCCTTAGAAAATTAACTGACAGGTAATGTGGGGGCAATATTCATAACAATTACCAGGATTACCTATGACCTTTTGATGCAGTTCTGCATAATAGCAATATGGAAGAAGACTTAAGAGTTGCAAAGGCTTCAGGTGACATTTAATTTGTTTCTGAGAATATTCAGACTTATAAATTTCTCTGCAAATGTAATTGGTCTGCAGACTGCAGAAGAAACCCATATTGAAGTAAAGGGCAGTCCCAGGAGATGTTTTCTCCTCAAGTGAACCTTGGAGATTGTGGAATTATTTGCTATCTCCTTAGAAGCCTCATTTTAGGATAATGCATATGGAGATTCTCAGTCATCCAGGTCATGGTTGTCCCAAAGGTGCTTTTTTCAAGACACAACAGGACTTTTTTTTGGTTTTTTAAAGACGTTTCACTTCTCATCCAAGAAGCTTCTCCAGGTGGCCTTAACAACTTGCTAAAAGAATGCAAGTGACAAGCTCTCTGCAAGTAGTCAATCCTTCTATTTCCCACTATCCAGTCAGAGCTATAGAAGCTTCTTGGATGAGAAGTGAAATGTCTTCAAAGAAAAACAAAGTCCAGTTGCCTCTTGAAAAAAGCACCTTTGGGTATTAAAGGTAAAGGTTCTCTCGCACATATGTGCTAGTCGTTCCCAACTCTAGGGGGTAGTGCTCATCCGTTTCAAAGCCAAAGAGCCAGCACTGTCCAAAGACATCTCTGTGGTCATGTGGCTGGCATGACTAAACACTGAAGGCACACAAAACGCTGATACCTACCCACAAGGTGGTCCCTATTTTCCTACTTTCATTTTTACATGCTTTCAAACTGCTAGGTTGACAGAAGCTGGGACAAGTAATGGGAGCTCACTCTGTTACACTGCATTAGGGATTCAAACTGCCAAACTGCTGACCTTTCTGATTGACAAGCTCAGTGTCTTTGCCACTGATCCACCACGTCCCTCTATGGGTATCAGGATAATGCTACACTTTCTACATCTTTTTAAATACCTTCCCTGACCTTCTCTATTCATAGAAAGGAAGTTATCCTTAATACCTGTCTGCAAAGTTAAAAAATCAACAACCCCCAATTCTCAAGTACCCCACATTTCTTGAAAAGTATGTTCACCCTATTCCTTGAAAGCATATATGGAACTAATAGCATGGGCTGTAACATTGCTTTAGATAACACCAAATTAGGTGTGGGATGTAAATATTCTGTATTTTGGTTAATTTCTTCTTTTGCAATGGAGGAATTTCAGTTTATAAGCAGCTGGAAGCATTTTCCTTTAAACCATTCTTTTGATTATGTTAATTTGGTCTGTGATTCTAGGTCAGCCCAGGATAAAATTAAACTTCCAGCAAACGCTTAGCAGAAGAGATCGCCTTCTGCCACCGAGAACCTCCCACCGGCCAGTACGCTCCCATAGAGAGGGTCTCCTCATGGTGCCATCAGCTAGACAATGACGACTGGCGACTCCCAGGGGGAGAGCCTTCTCCGTGGGAGCACCTGCCCTATGGAACGAATTGCCCCCAGAATTAAGAACTATCCCTGTCTTACGCACCTTCCGCCATGCTCTCAAAACCTTTTTTTTCCAACAAGCCAGGCTGGCATTAAAATGATTTTTAAATTATAAATTTTTATTAATTTTAATCAGGGTTGGTTGGGTTTTTTCATTTTTAGGCCAAATTGTTTAATACATCTTTTAAAAACTTTTTTAACTTTTGTATATTTGTTTTACTCTGGCTGTACATGGCCCTGAGTCCTTCGGGAGTAGGGCGGTATAAAAAAACCAATAAAACCTAAACCTAAGAGTTAGATAATAATCAGCAGTTGATCTTTAATTGATTTTCTACTCATAGAAGACCCGACTGAGTTTTTACCATTGGCAATAATCTTAGACAAACTTATTCCATAGAGTTATTCTCCACTTATTCCTCTGCATTTTACTAGATACTGAAGACCATTGTTATTTCACATTCTATTTTTCCAAGCAGTGAAATGTTCCAAAGGACTTTATACGCCTTGGAGGGAGAACTCAGCAAATCATAAAATTGGAAGACACAATTTTGGGCCATCTAGGTCAAGCTGAGTAATACAGAACAATAACTTCCTGTGATTTAGAATTATATTTTAAAACCTATTTATTATATTTTAACCTATTAATTAACCTATTAATTATATTTTAAAACCTATTTATTCCAACAAGCCGGCCTAGCATAACCCCATTTCTGATTTTTTATAGGGATAATTTTAAATTTTAGAGCGTTATTATTTTTAGCACAGGGAATTATTTAATTAGTTTTTAAAAAATTTGGATTTTTGTATTTTGTATGTTTTTAATGATGCCTGTGCGCCGCCCTGGGTCCTTTTTTAGGAGAAGGGCGGGGTATAAATTTAATAAAATAAAAAATAAATAAATAAATATTTCTGTTTGATTAAGGTGACCAGACGTCCCACTTTTGGCGGGACAATCACACTTTCAAATAATTAGTCACGCCTCCCGCGGGCTCTTTAAAACGTTTTTGAAAGACATGTTAATATCTGGTCACCTTATCCAAAGCATCCAAAGCTTTGAGGCGGGCTCCCAAAAGAAGGCGCAGAGTGGCCAAGGGGCTCCGTGGGGAAAAAAAACCTTGACTGCCGAGCGATAAACAGACGGGAAGGTTAACAGGCGCGCGCAACTCACGGCGGGCGAGGAGACTGGCGACTTTGCTATGTCATAGACAAAGAAATCCTTCCATGAACAATTATTTTTTCACAAGTTCTGTTAATGCCTAAAATCCCAAACCATCCAGATGTGTTATGGGTTCAGTGACTACTTCTCAACATTGTGATGGCCCTACTGTTCTTTTATAGTAATTTTACTAAATATTACCATTTAAAAGATAAAATTTAGTATAAACTAAGAAAAATAAAAACTGCAGAAAAGAAAAAAGAAAAATTTAAAAAGGAAGAAAAGACCAGAGTATAGTAAGAACAAACTAAAAAAGTCTATAGAGAAATGACTTCTCCCTTCATCACAACTAGTATAAACAATTTCAGTCCGATACTACTCCATACTCCACAAATTGCTGGAGGAACCCAACAAGGTAAATTATGTTTCTGCTCAATGAAGCGAGATTATGCCAAAGGTGCTTTTTTTTTTAAAGGCAACTGGGCTTTGTTTTGTTTTTCCTTGAAGACGTTTCACTTCTCACCCAAGGAGCTTCTTCAGTTTGTCTTCAGGGGAAAAAGCACCTGCCTTTTGAAAAAAAAGCGCCTTTGGGAAACCACGACTTGGATGGCTGAGAATCTCCATAGACATTTAGCAAGCTATATGTATACATTTAAAAGGAGGTTGTAAGTAAAATTATTCATATCAAAGATGATTATTGGGAGGAAAAGTATAAAATTAAATAATCTAGGAAGAGAATGCTGAAATGTTTGTTTTAAAAGGAAAAAAAATTAAAAACCCCTTTTTTAAATAAAAAAAGACATTTAGCAAGCTGTGGTATACCTTGACATGGTTGCAGTATAAATTATTACTGGTAGAATACCTTGCAATTGTGTCATTTTAAATTACTGTGTGCTGAATACTTAACAACGGTTTTTAAGGATTTTCTTTATAGAATTTTTTTAAAATTAAGGAATTTTTATTTTTTAATTGTTTATAAAATATATTTATTACAAGAAATGTTATTCCTTCTTGCAAATGTTTTCTTTGAGATGCAATATGTTGCTCTTAAGTGTTCAGACCAGGTTTATGTGTCTCAAAGTGGCTGCTTTTCTATGGGCATGCCAGGTTGGTGCAAGGCAGCTTTGCCAGAAAGAGTGTGTTTCACCCTGGTTGTCTAGGTAATTCTTAGGTGGTTGCTGGTTCTGTGAGCTTCCTGGCACTGTCCTTTATAATTTCCCACAATGCCTTGATGGTTTTTATTCCAGTAGCTTTGTCTAGATTAGGAGAAAAAACTGGTTTCATTTTTTGTAGGGGGTTTCTTATTTTTTGGTGTTTTCCTGACACTGTCATAGTTTGTGTGGGTGTGTTATGTCCCACAGCAGTTGTACACATTAATAATGATCAAGTACTAGTAATATTTCCTTTTACATTTTAATGACCTTTCCTTACATAATTGGTGTTGTCTTTCATACTTTTGGATTTCTATTTTCTGTTTCTGTTGCTTAGCAATTGCTAAAACAAATCCCACATGAAAAAATATTCAAAGCCTTCTTGATTTTAATTGTCACTTTATTTATTCCTGCACATTGTAATATGTATTCATTTTCATATCTCTGTTTTTCCACTGTTGTGCAAACATAATTCCAGCAGCTAACATGTGTGAAATTAAATATACAAAATATTTCTGGTTTTAATTCGATATCTTGCTTTACCATTGCTTCTAACCATTAACCACTCCCATCCGGTCACATGGCCAGCAAGCCACTCCCACCCGGTCATATGGTCAGCAAGCCACTCCCACAAAGCAAGCCACACCCACAGAATATTTTTGACACCCCCCCCCCCAGGCAATGGTGTCCCTCTTTACCAATATTAAAATCTGGTCACCTTATGTTTGATGTAACCTAAAATTGCCTTTGGCAATTATGTCACACCCCTGGCTCATACTGTCTTTGTATTCCGCTACTATTCAAAGATCTTTTTTTAAAACAAATCTTGCAAGTAACATTAACAAGCCAGGTATCCCCTCCCTCCCTCCCTCCCTTCCTTCCTTCCCCATCTTTATTATTTTTATAAATAACTCATGATGGTGAACATATGTAATATTCTCTCTTCCTTCTTTATAACTTGATTAGATTTTTTTTGCCCATGAGGAATTTTACACTTGTCTCTATTAAATTAGTTGCAGCTCATTTCTCCAACCTTATAATTTCAAACTTTATTTCTGTTGTCTGGAATATTAACGATCCGACATAATGCTGCGTCATCTGCAAATCTGATGAGTAATCTTTCTACCTCTCCATCAATATCATTAATGATAACTCTGAAGAGTGGGGGATCCTTGTGTCACAATAGATACTTCTCCCCAGGAGAAACCACTAATAAGCACTTTAATGAGATTTTCAAGCCAATAATGTATCCACTTATTTCTCATACCAACTAACCTATATTTAACTAATTTGTTAATCAGCATGTCATGAAATATGTTGTTACATGGTTCCCTGAAGCCAAGTCATAAAGACAGTATGCCCACAATCTCTTAATCTAATCAGAAAATGAGATAAAATTAGTCTGACAAGATTTGTTCTTGACAAATTCATTCTGACTTCTGGTAATTATATTGATGTTTAAGTTGGTCAGAGATACTTTTACATTACCTACAAATCAAACTCACCCACAAAAGGAATGTGGCTCCCTCTATTTGGCAACTCTCAGCATGTGTCCCTTTTACCACCCAAAAATGTTCCCTCATTGCTGTAGGACATGGGATTAAATCAACAGAGTGTAAAGAATTACTAACAGTTGGGTGGATTTCTCTGTAGTAGATTATTTAATCACAGTTGATATCTGTATATAAATTAATACCTTAATATTTGAAAAAACTGTGACTATCTATACCAACAGATCAATATTTTATTATTTTTAGATAAGAGATAGTCTTAGTCCCACCACACAATGAAATCAACTCTACAGGTTATCTGCAATTATTTATATTGAGGTTTGCTATGATAACAGAATATTGCATTTTGATGTACCTCTTCTTGCTTCTTATAATTCAGTGAATTCTGAAAGTGTCTGTCTGAGCTTCTTCCAAACATTACCTGGATTTTTAAAATGTTTTAGATTTTATTGCCTTGACGATGGAATTGGCATAGCTCCATCAAGGTGATCTTCTGAACACTTTATAAGTAATCCTCTCTTTGCCATATGGAGTAATCCCAATATGATTAATAGTTTACTAATGTATAAAATTTACTTAGCAAGAATAGCCAGCATGATTGCCCTCATTTTAAATTAGCTTCATTAGGCTCAGCTTTGATGAGAATTATCTGCTGAATTATTTAGAAGAATATGCACTGAAGCTATTACATACAAAATTGCAGTTCTCTCACATTTTCTTCTGCCTGAAGAGGCCTGTCACTTTCAATTAGGCTCTCGAAGATTAAGCACAATTCTTGACATCAACCATCAGAGTTTGACTCTGCAAGAATATCTAGTGGAAGATAAGGGCATGAACACACTCTGCCAATGTAAGGTTGTGATTGGTTCAAAATACTCACTGATTAGATAATATTACTCTTTTCTCTGTTTTCTATTTACATAGGTAGCAGCATCAGATTTTTGATTATCCCAAAATATGTTTGATCAATATCAGATTAGCTCCCATTTTGGACCGTTTGATTTTTTTAAATTCCCTATAAGCTCAAGTAGTTCACATCAGCAAATATACATCTTAGCAGGAAACATAATTTTGAATCCTGAGCAAACTATTTTCTTGTTTCTATTCAGAAGCATAGCTTAACAAATAAAGGCCACTACAACCCTATAGTCATGTCAGATTAAATCAGGTTGGCCTGGCTTCTATGTGTGTAATTATGTAGCTGAATAATAGTATATTAAATCTTCAACATCAGACATTTAAAGATGTTGAAAATGTTTTTTTATCACTTTAACAAAAAAAGAGAGGAAAAAAGGGGGACACACAACAACAAAAGAAACAATAAAAACACATATTACATGTCAAAATCACAGCCCTTTTAAATATTAGAGCAGGTAGCATATGAGATACCGGTACATTGCAATTAATTGAATAACACAATAAATTTTCAATTTTTTTTACTACATGTACTAATACAGCGTTGAAAATATGTAATTATTGCCATATAATTGACAATTTGTAGTCTGCTCCTGCTAGTAATATGCACAAAAATCCTATTGCTCATCAGATACAGCATACCAATTAATCCAAATCAGTGTTAAAAATAAAAGATCATATGGAACATCCATAATAAGTTGGTTGAAGTGTGGAGTTCTTTTGTGAGGACTTAAAAAGCTTGTCTGGAAGTGTGTGGCCAATATGGTCATTATATGGAAACGTAAATAGAAAGAGTAAAATAGTTTATTTCAAGGATTATTTTCCTGTTTCGTTTATTAAAATATCCCTACTCAAACTAAAGTTATAGAAGTAGAGGCATCATTTTTCATTCAGTCTTGTAAATATGAAAAATTGTTGTAAGATATTTTTTTTTCCTCCTGAGACTATTTAGAGAGCATGCAAGCAACCAGCCTGATGTGTTATAGGGAATATTTATATAGACTCCTAAATTGATAGAATATTTTCTTGAAAAACATATTTTTCAGGTTTTTGAGAAAGCAAATCAAAATGCTTTGGCTCGATTTTAATTTTAATTGGGGGGGGGGCAGACGGAACAAATTAACATATGAATTGTTTTTCTGGTAGTGTAACACACATTAATTATAGAGAATATAATAGTTGGCAACAAGATGGAAATATTTTCTTCTGATTGTTACTGGCATGAAAGCCTTTTATGTTTCCGACATTGTCATCTGCTTCAACCACATTAAATTTCAATTTGTTGACATCTGGTCCCACACAAATCAAATCAGAAAGATTTGACATTACCAAGCTGTGCTCAACACAATCACAACAAAGAGTTGAATCTGAGAGACACAGAACTTCAGAAATGACAGTAATTGCATTTTCTTCTTTTAGGTTGAATTCCAGTCAGACACATTTCTACAGGGGATTTGAAGTTTTCTCAGCTGTTCAGACTCCTTCTGGTTTCCAAAAAATCTACTCCTGTGTGTTGGGGAACCCTCTGGATTGGGATACAAAATGTACAACTGAAAGGAAGACAGCCCCGGGGTGATCAATTAAAAAAAGTGACTGTCAGGGACAACTCATAAAGAAGTTAAAGAGATGTAGTCAAGCCAGAAACCAGGAGACCTTGAATTCTTGTCCTGCCTTAGGCCAAAAGCCACCTGGTTGACCTTGTACCAGTCTCTCTCTCTCTCAAAACCAACCCACAAAATGCTAATAATGGTTCCCAAAATACTAATGGTTATTTTAAAAAAAAGAACAGGTGCTTGAAATGTTTTAATGTCTAACCACTGAGTCCTCATTTTACCTACCATGGAAGGATGGAAGGCTGAGCCAATCTTGAGCCTGGTGAGATTCAATCTGCCAATCCACAGATCTGATGTCCAGAATTCTGGGAATTGAAGCCCACAGGTCTTAAAATTGTCAAGGTTGGACACCCCTAATCTAGGTATACCTGTTCTCCAAATGAAGGCAGCCGTGAGAGAGCTGGGGAGGAATACCAGGACCTCCAAGCTGATCTGTAACTTCTCTGGCCTGAGAATATGATTTCATAGTGCCTTTGAACAGGTCCAGGCCTATTCAAAGACAGATTGAGTTTTGTAGCCAAGGCTTTAAGGAATAAATAGCTATACAATAAATAGCTATATAGACCAAATGCCAAATTCATCTTTTCTCCACTGTTGCCTCTCCTCATGCTCACCTATCATTCTTCTAAAACTTCAATCCTCTGGCTCTTCCACCACCACCACCACTTCCCGATCATCTTCCATTGTGATCTCATTCTGATCTATTATTCCTAATGCACATTCTGTGTTCCCCACCATCGTGCTTCAAGGGATATAGTTTGAGCAGCAAAACTTCCTATCCAAAAGTTTACTGAAAAAAATTAACAATGATATCAATAAGATGATAATTATATGAGCAACTGCATGATTACAAGACATTACAAGAAAGGCAAGGAGAAGATGATTGAAGCTGGCAGTGGGCATGTCCATAAAATCTTTACACCCCTCTGAATCAACTCTAGACCTGTATTCTCATGTTATCATCTGCATTCATGGTGGTGCAGTGGTTAAAATGCAGTACTGCAGGCTATTTCTGCCAGCTGCTTGCAGTTTGGCAGTTTGAATCTCACCAGGCTCGAGTTTGACTCAGCCTTCCATCCTTCTGACATCAGTAAAATGAGGATCCAGATTGTTGGGGGCAATATGCTGACTCTGTAAACCACTTAGAAAGTGCTAGAAAACACTGTCTAAGTAAAGTAAGTCACTGAAAAGAAAGTCTAAGTGCTATTGCTATTCTGTAGCTGATGATGGCAAAAAAAAAATGCTCTTCATTTATTGTAGTATGTGTGGTCATCTGATTCCCCCCACTGGGGAAAACTTCTGCATCACCCCTTCTTCTGATTCACTAGCTTAATTAGCAGATCACTCTTTTCATAGCTAAAGGGAAAAGTAGCACGACAACTTTATAGGTCCTTCTACTCAGAGACTATTCTAACTTGTGTTGTTGTTTTTTATGTGTTTTTCTATGCAAGTGATACACTGCTCTGCCAATTCATTTGAAAATACGGACAGTATTGACCTAAATCGTTTTGACTGTTTGGGAATCTTTACAACTATTTCCCTACACCAAAGGAGTAAGAGTAAAATTCTGTCTGCTTTCCCCTTCCCTTCACCAGGCATGAGCCCATGTACAAAGCAGCAAAACTTACCCCCTCCCTCCCTCCCTCCCTTCCTGGGAATTACTTTGGAGACAGGATGAGAACTTTGACTGGACAACTGGCACATACAAGATGTTTCAGCCCACAGAAAGAGGGAGAGCATAGAAAATGTTTCATAGGGGATTCTTCCTAGTCTTCTGATAAGGAAAAGAAAAAGAGGGAAGAAATACTTTCAATCTTACAACCTTACAATAAAGATAAGGCCAGTACTCCTAGTTGTGCTTCCTGTCTGGATTACTTGGCTGGTCTAACATCACCTCTTCAGTTAGTACCCCTTTTGTCTAAATATATGAAGAAGGAAGCTAGATCACATATCTCTTCCAAGCCTCAATTTTTAAGCAGATTCTATGACTAGACTACCTGCCACTTATCCATAATCTCAGTTAGAAGTTCTACTTCTATTTCATCTCCCTGTACCTGAATATATCCAAATATATATTTGGATATATTTATCCAAATGTAATTTGGATTATATTATCAAAGAACTTTAGTGTATTGTAGACAATCCTGGATAAAGAATGCTTAACTTTTGCATTTTACTATCCCCATCAGTGTGCTATGACTTTGTATTCATCCTGAATCAGTTCTTTACTTCTTATGGGTCCTTAAAATAAAACCCTCTTCAACTGGGAAGTGAATTCCTTCTAATTCTTTCCCTAAAAATAATTATTTTAGAAACATATGCCACTCACAGGGGACATTTTTGTAACTGCCAGCAGAGTTTCTATTGACATGTGATGCTTTCATTCTCAAAGATACTGAGTTTATATGGAATTATTAAATAGAGAAGAACAGTTAAGATAATTTTGGTGCCTTCTATACATATGAATTATAGCGGCACTGGAGCAATTTGTTCCCTGAGGCGGCTCCCAAGGATTCATAAATCACAATTACACTTAATTCTGTTTTGTGTAAAAAAATTCTCTAGGAAAGCAGTCCGTTGGTAGGATTCATACAGGTACAGGCATCCTCTGTTGCTTCTTGTTTTCTGAAGGGAAGGCCTCGGGTTAAGTCAGGCCCGGTCCAAATTTCTATCTGCTTTGTTGAATCCTGAGTCATTAGCTTCATTCCCGTGCTCGCTCTCACTCATTCACTCACACATACATATAAGTGGACTACTGAATATTCCCTCTGCAACTCCCTTCACCAAAATCCCAGAAGTATCCCAATGAAGTCCAGCCCCAAGCAAACCAATGTTAGTCCACAGAGCAATGGCCAATGAATCCACAGGCCACTTAAGTGTTTCCCAATCAACATAAACCCACCAGGCAAAATTAAATCCACAATACAAGAGGATTCATGATGCAGGAAAAGTCCAGAATTCACTCATCATGATCCAAGTCAATCCAAAGCAAGGCAAGGAACACAACGATGAGAAAACACAAAGCTAGGGTCACATTGTTCCCAGCATCACTTCCATCTGTCTGCTCTGCTAAATAGCCAGTTTCTGGTGCAGCCCATCAAGAAGGATGAGGCTTTCTCCTCATGAGTAATCTGGCTGATCTTCTCTGCTCCTGCCTTTTCTCTGCCCTGCATGTTCTTGGATCATGTCCATAAGGCAGTTCTTCTTCCTCATCACTGACCAGCTCCAGCTGCATGCTTTCCCCACCTGAAGCCTCAGGGTTCTGCTGTTGTGCTTCAGCCAAATCTCTCTCAAGTGGAGCCATTGACCAACTCCCCTCCAGACATGCCTGGAACTATATCGTCTTTCTCCATGCTGACATCTGGAGAGGCATCTTGGGAAGTGTGGGGAGGAGAGTCATTATAACTCCTCCCCAGAGATAGTATTCAGCCGATTTTCTCCGGTTTGAGTGAACCAGTAGCGGCGGCTGCAGGAGACTCTGCCCACCCGCCCCAATGTAACGTGCAAGCACTGTGCATGTGCAGAAGGGCGTTCACATTTGCGAACCAGTAGAGAAGGTATGTGAATCCCACCGCTGCTCCTCCCTTTCAAGAATTCAAGGGCCAAGTAGGAATTAAATCAGTCTTAATGTCTCCAAATTTGAACAGGGCTAATTCTATTTAGCTTCTGAGATCTGTAGTCTTTTAAGCCTTACATTGGGTTGTTATGCTTCTTGGATGGATTTAGTCCAGACAGGTGGTTTATAAATGCTTAAATATTTATTTGTTCATTTATTTTACGTATTTATTCAATTTCTACGGCTGCCTATCTCAATCAACCATTTTGGGTGGCTCATAAAAAATTGGGCGACTCATAAAACAATTAAAAATTAAAACAATAAACACAGTAAAACCAATAAAAACCATTGAAAAGGTCCAATTCAATATTACTGTTAAACAAACATACAAATGAGATTTTCATTTTCTGTAAAAAACAAGGACAGTGTAAATCAACAGGTCCATCTGAATCTGCATTGTGATTTAAGAATTTTTGATACACAAGGGCACTTTGGCTGACCTTAAATTTGAATGGCTTCTGGTCAGAGAATTATACGTTATTTACACTGTAGATGCTCAGATGTCAACAGAGGTCTTTAAACCACCAGAAATGTTGAGTGACCTTTCAGGTACAGCATTTTTATAATGAAATTTCTACTATCCTAAAAGTCATTGGTTAAAGGGGATTCTGGGTGAGATTAGCAAGTTTAACTGGCAATGAGATACAACCCAAACTATTTTGATGTGCAAGCCTAATCCTTCGGGGGGGGGGGGTCATTGGTGTTCTCTGAGCTTGCTTGTTTTCTTGCAGACATTTCATTACCCTAACTAGGTTAAGAGTAAAGAGTGCTTTTTGCTGTCAGTTTATATTCTGTTGCCTTGCCTATCTGGATGGGTGGGTGAGAGCGGTCTTAGGGATTCTTTAGTTGAGCTGTGTACCAATGGCTCCTTGGCAGTTTCTTAATTGATTGTTGGTCTAAAGTTAACCTTGGAGTTAATCTATGCTGATCCGAGTGCTGATTACTGGTGGAGAGGTCCTGGAGTCTTTTTTTTTCTCTTTTGGGCTGGTTGGTTGTCTCTTTCGCATAGTCTATAGATGTTGTTAATATCTATGTGTCTACTGTCCAATCCTTCTGTGCTCTGGATTTCTGCTCTAGCACAAAGGACATCCCCCCTCCCAATCATTACTGTATTTCAGTTTGCCAAGTAAATGTCACTTTAACCCAGTTTCCTGTGGGTTCCCAGTCATTTAACCACTCTTGTTCTTTCCCCTACAACTTTACTCAAGTGTGCATTCTGTTCTTTTATGTGGCTTTGGCTCAGGAAATGTATCTTGCTGGTCCTGAATTAGGTACCTCACAGTGATTTACCAGTGGGGGGCAAAAGTTGGGTATTTGTCAGCCATAACAATTTGGTTCTTTTTGGATGGTAGATAGCAAATTGACTCCTTTGTACACACCATGGAATTCAACATAGGAGAGCATTCATGCAAGTATTAGTTGTATCAGCCTTAAAACTATTAGTTCCACGTTGAGAATGATCTGTAAATAATAGAAGCAGGAAGAATGAACATACAGAGACTCAATTTTCAAACTTTCCTGAGAAATATAAACGTCATCAGGACGAATCCTCAAATTGACTCTACATGTTGGGGCTGCTTGGCATTTCTACTTGAGCTTCTTATTAAGGAGGGATTTTATGCTTTCCTCATTTTAGCTACTTTAATTTGCCTTACTGCAGCTTTGCTGGAAAACTAGAATACTGATTTTGCTACGCTTAATATACACACCCATTCTGAGTACTTGTGGAGCGTGCTCTTTTTCAGTGAGAAAGAAGAGAAAGGATTTACTATACAATTATTAAAATATCCTGCTTGTTATTGTTGAAATACCCTGCCATTTCTTTTAGCACTCCTCATATGCTCAAGAATACAAGTAGTCCTCAATTTACGACCAGAATTGAGCCCACATTTTATTTTGTTAAGTGAAACATTTGTTAAGTGAGTTTTGCCTCATTTTATGATCTTTCTTGCCACAATTGTTAAGTGAATCACTGCAGTTGATAAATTAGTAGTTTGGTTGTTAAGGGAATCTGGCTTCCCCATTGACTTTGCTTGTCAAAAGTTTGCAAAAGATCATATGACCATGGGACACAGCAATGGGTCATAAATATGAACCAGTTGCCAATCATCTGAATTTTGATCCCTTGGCCATGGGGATGCTACAAAGCTTGTAACTGTGAAAAACAGTCATAAGTCACTTTTTTCCAGTGCCATTGTAACTTTGAATGGTCATGGATTGCAAGTTGAGGACTACCTGTATTAGAGTCTAATAAGAACTCTTGCAGAATTCCAACCTCCAACACAAAGCAGGACTAATTTAAGACACATATGTAGATTAAAAGTACTATGTAAAACATCAGGACATGATTTCCCTTTTCTGCTTTTGAAACATGCTCTACCCTACTTCTTCAGTCTTCATGGCCCTCTTCACATGATAAGCACGATCTTCTACAAAGTTATTGTCTTCATCTGCCTTTGCTAGTTAATGCTTAACAATCATGTTCAGAAGGGCAAAATTAAGCTCCCAAGGAATCTAATTAGATTCAAGTTTGAAATTTGACTACATTGTAATGTGCTGACTTATAATAAAGCTGTGACCCAACTGCGGTTTTCTGCTTTTCAGAATGACTCTCCAACATAAGTGGCTTAAAAATAAATAAGTCATACAGGTTTGTGCTATAATGCAATTTATTTCTGAAAGGGCGCAGTTAAATATACTCTTGTCTTTTTACAGAGAAATAAGCTATGCTTGAAATTGCATGCTCATTAAGAGGAATTAGATCAGAAAAGGAGCTTCATTTGGTTTAGGTAGTGTCATGACCTTCATATGTAACTTTACTTTCTCTCTTTTAAGCTTGCTTAGGAGCCCAATATTCTACACATAATTAGCCATCTTTTCTAAAAGTGTTTGGAAATGCTGCTGCTTCAGTTGTTCCTCTGATACCATAATGTTACTCTGATCTTTCAACAAAAGTTCGTAATTGCTCTGTTCGTCTTTGGCTCTTTCCTAAAGCATGATAAATGTTTGCAGGAAAAACATACATGATTATTAGTTACTCTCCTGCAATCCAATCTAACCAGATAATCAAAGATGGCTTAAGTATTACATGACTGAAATTAAAAAAAAATAATAGCATCCATGAGCTGCAAAAGAATCAATACTTAGACCAAATAAATATTTGTATAGAAAAGCTATTCAAACTCAGGCATCATCTCTATTCATACATAAAATTGACATATATTCCTATTCATTATTGGTCAGGGTTATGTCTAAATCTGTCATTTCCAGAGTCATCCTGAGATCTAATGTAGTTTTAAATTGATTAGTCACCAGTTTTGCTTTTGTATTATTTTCATTTTGGGTTCATTTGATCTGATTTTTCAAATAAATAAATGCCTAAATAAGACATTAACAGTTGCGTGGCATACAATTTAAATAATAATTTCAGATCCTGGAAATTTGTCAAAGACAGAAACTCTGCTAAATCTCAATTTCTTCTACCTGGCCTGTCTACCTTCCTCTCCTGGTGCTTCACACATTCTTTGTGTGTGCTTTTAGCACTGTTTTTGAACTTCCACATAATTATCATAAAGTTGCTGAGGATGTAGTGGTTATTATTTACTTTTATGCTACTTTTGTGTCTCTAGAGCAGGGTTTCCCAAAGTGGTCAGTATCAGTCCCAAATGATACTTGATGGGCATATCCAAGGGCTCAATTAATGTCTGTGTTCAAAAAAGGTTCATAAAATGTCTGGGAATCAATAAATGGTCAATGAATGATGGAAGGTCAGTTGGAATCAAATCATGTCTATAGAACTCCATGCTTAGGCCTGAAGGCAAAGTGGTTTAATCATGACAAGTTGGAGTCACTCTGGATTAAATTGTAAGTCGCCAGCAAATGTGGCCTTGAGTTTTCTCTTAATTTGTCTTAAAAACATTGTTGTTGTTGTTCACAGCACTATTACAGTGGTGTTTATTAAATTATTTTTCATATAATAAAACTTTGGGAGCAGGGAACAACCTGAACCTTCATGAAGAATCAATGAGCTGAAGAGTTTGGGAATCCCTCTTTCTGGAACCACCTTGAGGGTTCCTCCCTCATTTGGAAAATCCAGTCAAAGTGTCCTTTCCTGTCAGCTGTTCTTTGGATTTACTTGAAAAAAGGGAGACTTACTCCTGGAGAAATGATTTTACAAAGGCAGACCAGTACACACACACACACCAGTGGTGGGTTCCAGATCCCGTTGCAACCGGTACAGTGCAGCAGGGCCTGTTGGCCACCACATAAATGTGCTCAAGTGCACGCATGCATCCTTACCTCCTGCGATGCTCCGTAATGCTCCAGCTGTTCAGCAGAGCATCATGCAGGTGCCGTGCGCCATATGCTCTGTGCACGGAAGTGCTCAAATACAGGTAAGGAGAGTGGGCGGGTGGGTGGGCCCTCTGGAGCACTATACCGGAATGGTACCTGGTGCTCCCTGTACTGGAGCGTACCGTCTACAACCCACCACTGACACACACACATTGGAATTATTTTTAAGGAATTCTTTTTCTTCTTGACAGGGGCAGGGGGTAGTAAGTATTTTATTTTCCATCAGGTTTAACGAAAATGGATGGAAAAAATGAAGCATAGTTAACTGTCTTCCACTGTAAAGATTCAAAGTACTCTGTATTAGATGAGATGCACAGTAAAATAAAATATGTATGATTTGCACAAGACCTGCTGATTTCTAACATTCCATCTGTTACCAAGAGCTTCAAGTTTCCTGAAATATAATTAGACAGGGAAACCTCAACTGAGTGGTTCGTGGTACCACAGACTTTGCAAGCCACAGACCAAAGACCAAATTCCCATGACAAATTACCTCAGGATGTCTTCACATCATTTGCTTCAGTTTCTGTCATTTGCATAATGATTTCATCACACAAATTGACACAAATCACTGCAATTATAGACTTTCATATTTAACACACAATTTTTGAATTGCCACAATTAGTTCATTAAGAGGAAGTTGTTTGCAGATTGAAGAATTAAAAAAGGTGTTACTGCTTACACTGTATTTGGGAGATCCTGAAACCTTGATAGAATTCTAGAGAGATTTGGCCATTTTCAACCTTTAGTATTTGTCCATAATAACCTTGAAAGAAAAGGGAGAGAGGGAGGGAGGGAGGGAGAGAGAGAGAGAGAGAGAGAGAATTTAATTTGGATATTATTGTTCTTGTTATTGACTTTATTTTAGCTTCAGGTGCAAGCCAACAGCTATAATCTTTCTCATTTTAACATACTGGGATGTAAATTCTTCTTGAATTCAGATACCAAGGGATATCTGTACTGTTGATGTTACAGGACAGTGTATTTTTAGGACTAAATAAAATGCAGCAGTACTTGGTAAGGTAAAAGTAAAGGGAATCTGAAGATACCGTACATCAGGGGTTCCCAAACTTGGCAACTTGAAGACTTGTGGACTTCAACTCCCAGAATTCTCCAGCCTGCTCTGTTGATGTTACAGGACAGTGTATTTTTAGGACTAAATAAAATGCAGCAGTACTTGGTAAGGTAAAAGTAATGGGAATCTGAAGATACCGTACATCAGGGGTTCCCAAACTTGGCAACTTGAAGACTTGTGGACTTCAACTCCCAGAATTGGGAGCGGAGCTGGCTGGAGAATTCTGGGAGTTGAAGTCCACAAGTCTTCAAGTTGCCAAGTTTGGGAACCCCTGCCCTACATTCTTTGATATCTGTCCTTAGCCACAATATATATTCATGCACATACAATATATTTGTTTGTTAATAAAGTGTAATACAGGTCTTCCCAATCTGTTACTTTTTATCTGAAGTAAAGATGAATATTTTATGAGAATAATATGTCATTATTCTTAAAACAGCCAATACAGATATTTCTTAATTTACAATCATATTTTTTTTTCTTTTTATGACCCTGGAGTCCCTGAATTCAGGCTAGAGTCAGAGTGACTAGGTGGAGCTGAGTACTACTGGTTGGATGCCCTTCCTGACGCCTACATGGAATTTGCAGCAGTTATTTTTCATTGTCCCCTAAGGGAGGGGACATCTGCCACTACCTAGGATTAAACTTGCAACTTTCTGGGTGGGAGGCAAGTGTCTTCATCACTACACCACCATGCTGCTCTTACTTACGACCACAATTGAGCCCAAATTTTCTGTTGCTAAGCAAGACAGTTGTTAAGTGAATTTTGCCCCACTTTATGATCTTTCTTACCACAGTTATTAAGTGAATGACTGGAGTTGGTAGCACAGTTGTTAAGTGAATCTGGCTTTCCCGTTGACTTTGCTTGTCAGACGGCTACAAAAGGTCAATCACATGACCCTAGGACACTGTAACCATCATAGATACATGCCAGTTGCCAAGCATCCAAATTCTGATCACATGACCATGAAGATGATGCAATGGTCACAAATGTGAAAAATGGTAAATAATAATAAATCACTTCTTCAGTGAAAATGTAACTTTCAACGGTCACTAATAAATGGTTGTGAGTTGAGGATTACCTCTACTGTATTTTGAATTAGGTAAATGTGCTAATGGCATGCCAACTCATCATATCAGAAAATCAAATTCAGGAAAGAGACAAAATTATTGCTAAATGAAGTAAATGGTCAAAGGAAACATTGGAATAATTGGATGGAGAAAGACCAGTCCCAAACTCTTCATTTTTAATGAAAATGCTACAACTATTTTTTTTTATGATATTGTAAAGTTGCTGTCACCACCATTAAAGCTGCTGGTAAATATCCTAATAAAAAATCCTAATATCTTCAGTACAAACTGAACCATAACTCAATTTATGATTCAGCTTGTCCTTACTATTTTTTAAAAGTGATAATAAAGATCAGAAAGAAATATAGGCAGAGGTTAGACATCTTTGGATTCTTATTTAAAATTCAAAAAGGAACATTAAGTTATACTATCAGTCTGGCTACATACTATTTCCATTAACTTATGGAAACCCTTTCATGGGTTTCTATTATAATTTCCTTTACCAATCTAGGGCTTTGTATTATAACTCACATATTACAGCCCTCCACAATACCTTACTTATTGGACCTTGCAGATAGAGCATGCACTGGGTTATGGGGGAGACTAACATGAGGTTCTTTGGGTTAAACTAACTTTCCTCAATCAACCATCCCAATAGCTAAATGGAGTAATTGGGGGATTTAACTATAGTACTTCTTTCCGCATCACTTCTCTGGTCTCAATGGTCCACAGGACTTCTCTGGTCTCAATGGTCATGTAGGTTTCTATAACTCATGGCCACATTGGTGAGGAGGAGAGAGAAGTGAAATAGGAATGAATATGGTTTCTTTGATTCTGTTCACTGGACAATTATAGATAGCATAACCCCCGTTTCTGACTTTAATAGGGAAAATTTTAAATTTTAGATTTTTATTAGTTTTAGCACAGGGAAAGTTTAATAGTTTTTAATAATTATGTATTTTTGTATTTTTGTATTTTTGTATGGTTTTAATAACGCCTGTGCGCCGCCCTGGGTCCTTTTTTAGGAGAAGGGCGGGGTATAAATTTAAATAAATACATAAATAATAGATGGGTGATAGATGACGGATGATGGATGGATGGACAGACAGATGTTAGTGAACAAAGAAACCTTATTCACTTTTTATATCATTTCTCTCTCCCCCAACCAATAAATACACAGAGACACACATATACATGCACAATACACACAAACATACATACACAACACTCATACATGCAAGATAGAATAAGCATGCAGAATATGATGTCTATTATTGTTAAGGCTCCAAGTTAGGAGCCCTGGGAGCTTAAGAATGTAGCAGTCACTGCCCAATTTCTCTGCTCTGGGGATTTTCTTTAACTCACAACCCCCAGACACACCCGAACTCTCTTCAACCTCAGTCTATCCCCAGAATCAGTTCTGTTCTGGGTTTTTTTTTATCATTTCCTTTATCTTGACCATGTAGGGAGAGTCTCAAAGACGACATTCCATTAGGCTGGAAAGAATAAAAATGGCTACAGGGGAAAATGTCAACCTTCTAACCTCCTTGGTGACAAATGGTAGCACTAAAAAAGGCAGTGAGATGAAGGATTGAATTGTCCCATTTGGGCATTGGGGATGAAAGAAAGTGGCCTCAGGGCAAGGATGACTCAATCTGCTGTAATTTACAAAGATAGGCATAGAATGTCAGAGATAGGCAGGGGGTCATTGTGGCATCAATGTCCTGGCTGATTAAGTAGAAAAAGGCAATGGAGAGCACTCCAGAATAAATATTCACTATGTAGTAGCCTTGGAGAACGTTCACTAAATAGCCCCACTAGATTCCCCACCACCACCACCATTGTATATTAGCACCCTTCAGTTTAACTCTTCTGGAAAGACTACAGAATCTGGCAAACAGAAGCGAAATGCTCTAAAAGATATTTAGAAAGGCCCATTTTGCTAAATGAGGTCAAATATTTGATCTGAGAAATTAAACATTAAAATTTCCATTCTAAAGTACTCAGCAAATCTCTTCCCTTTGGGAGAAATGATGCTATGCATCACACCCTCCCACATAGGAAAAATTTGCTGAGAATACACTTTCTGTGAAGGTGGCTTTCTTCCTGGCAGGGACATCAAGGCCTCTGGTGGTAAATATGAATTTGGGGGGTCAAGAAGACATGGGGTTTTTGGCCTTTTGGTCCATTTTTTGTGTGTCTTTGAGTCATTGTTGATGCTTGGCAACATCTTGAACAAGTTCCTGCAGTTTTCTTGGCAAGGTTTTTCAGTAGTGGTTTGCTATGGTCTACTTCCTAGGACTGAGAGAGGGACTGCTCAAGGTAGCCCAGCCTACTTCATTCCAGAGAAAACTAAAACTCACAGTCTTCTGGTTTCTACCTTAGTGCCTTAAATATTACTCCAAGCTGGTTCTCTATCTTTGGTCTGCAGAATCTAAAACGGAAGTTCTTAGTTATCAGCCTGAGCATTTGAGTCAATATTTTTCAAATCTATCCTGATAGTTCAAGGTATTCAGGGTTTAGAACAGAAGTGCATTGGGGGGGGGGGGGGGGGTTCTTGCATTACAGATGTAAGAGAGTTGTTAGTTTTGTAATAGTTATGAGAGGTTCAAAACTGAAAGCCCAGTAATGTTATGGTGATTCTTTATCAGAGATTATAGTTGCCTACAACGGAGGACGGGATATAAGAAAGATCTGGTGAATTAAATCTAACTTCTAAACACAAAATGGTAGATGCTGTTTTTTTCAGTTCACTTTTATTGGATCCTGCATTTGGGAGCAGCTTTTTGGGGAAATTAAAAAGTAGCTAAGGAGGATTAGTGTCATGTTGGTATTAATACTCTCCTGTAATCTCATCTAATATAGGATTAAACAGATTAAAGGTGAAGAGTCGAGACAGTGAAGGTGGGCTATATTGGGAGGACAATTTATTCCTGTCATATTTGACTGAATTTTCAGGATTTTAACTATCAACTGGGTAAAATAAATTCGACTTTTCACAAACCTCTCAAATCATTGTACATTAAAGAAGGATCTTTAGAGAACTGAAATGGATGCAACAAGATTGTGTGATGTTTGTAGACTTGAAGAAGCAGTTGATCATATCAGTTGGGATTGTTTGCATTATGACAATTGTGTTCTGTTGCACAATTGTGTGCACAATTGTGTGCTGTTGAAGAGATTCTCCACCCCCCCCCCTCCACTGAATCTGAAAAATGCAATAGGAGTTGCATTATGACAATGGGCCTTGAAGAATGACTTTATATATCCATTATTTTAGGATCAAGCCCCTACATATGTTTCCAACATCACTTCCCAGTACAACTGAAAGTGCCTTGACTAGCAATTTTACTTACATTGATTTTAGAAAGATGATTAAGCATATGCTAATATCCCTCCTGCTGAAATCAGTGGGATTTCAAAATGACAAATTACATTTGGATCCTGTCTGTTTCATATATTTTAGAGATATGCCTGAGATATTTGAAAAAGGTCACTTACACATGACTTGCCATGTATAAATAGAGTTACATTTGTGAAATTGACTATAATTATTGATTGTCAAGTTTCTTGCTTCATAATGCATGGCTGTTTTACATTCTAGAACTTAACAAGATTTTGATTTCTAGATGAATGAAAGTATCAGTAAGGCATATAGGAAAAGTTGGGTTTAAAAAAAAGAGTTAGGCATAGAGATTAAAATGAGAGGATTTGGAGCATTCAGTAGATGAGGTTTATTTGTAGACATGAACTGGTCAGGCTGGACCAAACAGGTGTATTGACTGAAAGGGAAATGATGCAAGCTTCAGTCAAATAACACCCGTTTTCTTTCCATCCATTTCATTAGACTGGTTGTCCCCGGATGCTAACTTTCAGAGTCATCCTGCCACCAGCCAAAACTGAGAGTGGCAGTTCATTGACATTTGGATGAAGATGATTCAGATTCTCTGAGGACGGATTTGGATGGTCTGCTTCCTAAAACATTTAGGCCTACATTTAACAGAGTTCCTTGAAAAAACACTTATTGACTGAGCAATATTCCAGAATAGATCTGTGCCTATAAAAAAAAAAAAAAACTAGCTGAGTACAGGGATCATGTACATAAAACAACTGTATGAGATTTTTTTTTAATGTAGGCTTGCTTGAAAATCAGGATTTTCAGCCTATTCCAACTCTTGAAAGAGTTGGAATAGGCTGAAAATCCTGATTACCATCAGTGGCCCTTCAAAACTTACTCCTTATACAAGTGAAATGGGAGCAACTCCAGTCGCAGCAGAGGCAAGAAAACTATAGGGTGGTGATCACTGAACCAGATGGGTAGATGTTAATAAATGCAGGAGGCTGCCTAGAAAAAAAAAGGGCAAGCGCATCAAGCAAAATGAAAGCAATTTTTAGCTATTACAAGCCCTTTCCCTTTGGAGCAAGAAAATAGAATTTATGGTAGATTGGGAAATGTATGAAAACTTCTACTCCTGCCTTCCAAAAACAATTGATAGGCCATACTCATGGCAAGACAAACTGGCAGTATGGATTTGCTCAGATATTCTGAACAATCATCTCAGAATTACTCAGACCTTGCTGTTAGATTTGCTTTTGGACATCTGCACTTTCTCATTACTCTTCTGAAATTCGTAACGTACTTTGTCTACCTCAGTGGATGAGGATGGAGCCAAGAGTCAGTCAGTCTGCCCTCTGAGCTAAATCAACACTTAAATTTATTTGTTGGTCCCTCCCTGTTTTGATGTGAGCAAAACCAGATCTTGAAATCAATGCCTTCCCTTACAGAAGTTTTTAAAAAAAGAATTTGCTAGCAGTTTGCTTCCTATTTACAATCTCCCCTCCGCTGTCACCACTATCTAGCTGTCCACAATAAATATAATCCAGTAAGTTCTAAAGGGGGAGGAAATATAATCAAATGAGGTTCTGAAAAACTGCAGTATTTGGATATGACACCTTAGAAAAAGTACTCTCCAAAAAGGAAGACTTTCTAGACAATTGGAATGATATCCGGAATGTGGTAGATACCTGATGTGTGTTTGTGTTTGTCTGTATTTGTCTATGTATGATGGGGATTTATTTATTTATTTTAAAATTTATTGGCCACCCAAGACAACTACACATATATGAGGCTAATTATTACATATATTGGGACCATTAGAATAATTGGTAAATAGGATATTCTGGTAGCTTAGTAAAATGACCATCTAGAAGACTTTTAACCAAATCAGCATAATTTGTATTTTATAAAATGAGAAATAGGAACCTACCTTTCATGCTTGATTGGCAATAAAATACATATTAGAAAGTACTTTGAATATGATATGCATAATATATAGTCAACTTTCTAATAGTGATTTAAGCCCCATGGTTTCTTTCTTTCTGATAAAACGGAAAAACAATTAGTTCATTTTATGAATTTCAGATGGTTTAGTCCACTGTTTTCTCTGACTCACTGGCTGGTGATTTTATTTTGTATTGAGCACCAGCTAATAAATTCACTTATAGTATATTCCATGTCCCTAAAGAAAATTTTTAAGAAACTATAGATAGAAAGTTCCATATGTGTAAGCGATGATGACTGGTTAAAGTGATTTCTATTGAAAAAATAATTAGTTTGCTGGAGTTGAAATTCAAGCCGGGGTATATTTTTCTTCTGTTTCAAAATCTATTAAATTGGCTTCATTATGTTATTGCAGACAACCCAGCTGTCTTTTGTCATGAAGCTTATGCATCCTTTATTAATTATGCACTTACACATATAAACAAAATATTTGAAATGTATAAATGTTTGCAAGCTGAAACTGTACAAATATGAATCTTACTGTGTAACAAAAACGTATTATATCTGAAATGATATGCATAAATATAAGACTGACATTACGATATGATCACATGGTGTACATGGTAGGCATAATGATCACATTATACTTCAGTGATCTGTAGCTTCTGTTGTACATTCATTCCTATGCTTGAAAATCACTTCAAGTCCTTTCAGCCAGCTGTCCTTTATAAAGCTAACCATATCTCCCTTTGAAATTTTTATGAAGGATTATTTGAAATACCACCTCCCTCTCAGGAGTCTGTCCATGGTTACAACAGTTGTTTGTCCTGTGTTATCTGAAGTTCAACATGGAAGACTGCATCAGGTCTCCATATAAACTCTAGAACATTCTGTCTGCTAAGGGATTTTTGGTCTTTTTTCCTGAAAGATCTTATGAAAATTCATGTTTAAGTGCATTTCTCTCACTAAATAAATGTATATGTATTTTAGTACATATTATTTAGTACAAACATTTTTGCCCTAAACTTTTCCTTAATATTCATTCTTTTGTAAATATATGCATCAATGTACATAGTATAAATGATTTTGTATACTTTAGAAAAAATACAAAGTGTATCATAATATTAGGAAAGATGTAGATATAAATATTTATTAATTCAGTCAATCAGTACAAATGTATAGTCATGTTCTGATTGATATTTATGGTTCAGATACAAAAATTAAACAGTTTATAACTAAAATGCGAATCACACCAATCTCTCCCACATGAGGCACATCAGTATAGTCAGAAACAGGATGTTCTGTTCAAACAAATATTCTTTTGAACTGACAGAATCAAATCTGCTCAAATACAGGGATTTCAAAGTCAGAATTTGATTGGTTTCTTCCGCAATATCGGGATGTGCTTTCTTATTTAAACCAACTAAAAGGATTTGGTCTGGAAATACTTTCCTATAGTAGTGATGCCCACTCTTTAATAACTGAAGCCCCACTAATAACTTGGTCAAAGAATGTAGATCTCATCATAATAGAAACAAATTCAGGAAATTATGGTGTTTACAGGCATTATCGCTTTATGGTCAGTTTTAAAGTCATTCTTTTTTTTTAATTTTGTGATCCACTGAGAGTACTTTTGAGCACCACTTAGGTTTGCCACTGGCTGAGAACCATGATCTGCTATGCATAACTTGCTATAAGAAAGAAGAGTCTCATTTACATGTTTATAGCCATTAAAATAAAGGTAAAGGTTCCCCTCGCACATTCCCGACTCTAGGGGGCAGTGCTCATCTCCATTTCAAAGCCAAAGAGCCAGCTCTGTCTGAAGACGTCTCCATGATCATGTGGCCGGCATGACTAAATGCTGAAGGTGCATGGAACGCTGTTACCTTCCCACCAAAGGTGGTTCCTGTTTTTCTACTTGCATTTTTACATGCTTTCAAACTGCTGGGTTGGCAGAAGCTGGGACAAGTAACGGGAGCTTACTCCATTACGCGGCACTAGGGATTCGAACTGCCAAACTGCTGACCTTCTGATTGACAAGCTCAGTGTCTTAGCCATTGAGCCACCCTGTATCAAATATAGATCCACAAATATCTACTATATAATTCAATGAAATTGCTTCAGACATATACATTTTTCCATTGCATTTCATTGTTACCCAAATTTGTGGAAACATTTTTTTAGGTGCTATAAATCTCAGAATGGGCAAAAATCATTCCAGTCTGCATTAACACTAACTCTACACTGTGATTCTCTAAAAGATTCATGAAGACTCGATCCAAGTTCTTCCAAAGTTTCAGTGAAAACCCTTTCATATACTGTATTTTTAGTGTTGGTTTATAAGACCTGTATAAGACTGAGTCTTACCTCAAATATTTCCCATATGTTAAGAAGCTGGATTTTACAATGGGGCTTTGTATTGTTTTGGTGTCTTCAGATCACTGTATTCTGAATTTCATAGGTTTCTCTATCACAGCACCTTTCAGTGTACATTCTCAGTATATATAACATTTGCTGACGGATTCCTCTACCAAATGAAAGACTGGGACATGTTGAACAGGTCAGTCCATATCAAATACTAGACAATGGAGGCAATGTACGTACAAATGCTTTTATTACATTTTCCTGTCTTTTCATTCCTTTTTCTCTTTCATCTATTGAAGGCAATTTAAAAAAAAGAACAACACCCACAAGCACTCACTCAAGACATGATAAAAGATAATATTTGAGCCTTATTCACAGTAGCATCTATAGGGGAGTTTTCAAAACAGGCAAGATGGGGTTGGAGCATTGAGATGCAAGCACCATCCTTTTGTAATTGTGTGCATTTACAATCCTTCCAAGGTGGGGAAAATGAGGACCCAGATTGTTGGGGTCAATATGCTGACCCTGTAAACCGCTTAGAGAAGACTGTAAAAGCACTGTGAAGCTGTATATAAGTGCTATTGCTATATTTACCAACTGAATATGTATAAGAGGAGAAATACAGATCTGGTCTAATGTCCCAGGAGTATGTAATAAATTTTGGAGTATTAAAATGAGGTAAATGTTTCAAAAAGGAAATTAAAATGGCTAAAATTATCACTATGATACAATACAAGAGCCCTAAATATAATCTCACTACTTGAAATATTCAGATTAAATATTGAAAGATTCAGGTATGGTCTTTTTGGTCAACGTTGAGGATGGCATTAAAAAACATGAACATTCCCAAACAATAAGAACGTTAATATCATTTGCTTGATTTCTTCCTTTAAAAACCTTCATTTTAAGAAAACGTAAGTAAATACACTTTTTAACAGTTTTTTATATGATACTTTTGCAGGGATTTAAACTGATTGCAGGTTGTCCTTGCTTAATGACTATCAAAACTATACACACGAGTATGTGATCACATCTGTGGCACTTGGCAACAGGCTCACAATTACACCAGTTTGCAATGTCCTGCAGTCACATGATTGTAATTTTTGGGATTTTGTGTCAGTTTCTGATATTTGCTTTATGATTTTATCCAATTGGATGTACAAGATTCACTTAATGACCGTGGTGTTCCTTTAATAACTGCAGTGTTCATTTAACAAGTGCCACAAAAGTTGTAAAATAGGTGTGGTAATGTGGTGGGCCATTTAGTGACTGCAAGGACTTACAACTGTAATTCGAGGCTTAACCATTAGATACTACCTGTATTGATTTTATCCACAATTGTTGCTTAGCATTGCTTTCACCTTGTCATACCGAGAAGCAGCCCAGAAGTTATTGAATAGGCAGGGACTGAAAATGACTATCAGTTACATTTATGTGTTCAATTAAAACAGCCTAACCCTGTATATTGCAACAATCTCTGGTGCAGAATAAACTGCACGCATGTTACTCAGAAACTCCCCCAGATAAAGATTTGTTCTGGTTTATGTTCTAAAGCGCACAGTGATATACAGTTTAATTACAGAGTGGGTGATAGTTTTACTATCTATTACTATTAGATGTCATTTTATTATCTAAAACTGCCTCTTTTTGCTTAATATATATAGAAACAGGTTTCAGGTTACAGTGCAGACAATGCACAAAAGGGCAAAGAACAGGTTAAAGTATAACAGTTGGAGTGATCTACTATTAATTTGGTTCCAGCCTTTTTCTTCAAAATGCCTTAAGTTTTGGTGATTTTTCATTTATTTTTAATATGTTTAAAATGGAATTTTCAAAAGCTGCTTCAAATTTTTTTGTCTTTACAGTAGTTTTAAAGACCCAGATTGTAATGCCATCTTTTTGGGCACATAACTAGAGGCTTCTTCAAGAAGTTCCCTGTGGACACTGGTCTCATCTAGTGACATGTCAAGAAACAGGCTTTTCTGGATTTCAAATAACAAGATGAAACCACAAAGGCAATTTTGTACCAAACATGGCTCTGTTGATTTGATGCAATAGAGAAAAAGGTACAAAGCAGTTGTGCAACAACCACAATTTCAGCTAGTGTTGCGTCTCATCTAAGTCATGTCTATTGCAATTCCCTCTCCAACACATTGATGAACACATCACACTCGCCACCCTTGTCTGCATCTGGTCATTCTAATGATTGCTAAAGTATGGTCAATATATGATTATGTTACTGCTTCATCTTACTATCTGCTTAAATGTTTCCCTTTTGTAAGGTTTACCTAGCAGCAGGCTCATAGTAGTACATGAGACTAAAGACAACAACTACATTTTAAACCAAGATTGGTATTAGATCTGAGATACTGTAATTGCTTCAAGGTTATATACATGATGACAAATTATAAAACCTAAAACCAAACTGAAGGAATCCATATAATGAACTTATCCAAGAATGACTGGAATTATATGAAAGCTGCTTTTGATTCTATTCTTGGTCCAAGGAAAAATTCCTTAGATGAAGTCTGGCATAGTATCTATGGTGATTCTCAGTCATCCAGGACATGTTTGTCCCAAAGGAGCTTTTTCAAGAGGCAACTGGACTTACTGTTTTTTCTTTGAAAACATTTCGCTTCTCATCCAAGAAGCTTCTCCTTCTCCTTCTTCTTCTGCACTGAAGAAGCTTCTTGGATGAGAAGCGAAATGTCTTCAGAGAAAAACCAGAAATTCCAGTTGCCTCTTGAAAAAGCATCTTTGGGACAAGTCTGGCATAGGTTATTTAATGGCATCCTAGGTCCATCTGGTGAGCCCCTTCTTGCTTATTATTAAAAAATAAAAATTATTTAAAAAACTTCTGAATATTTGGGACCACGCTATAAACCCAAATAGCCCCAGCTAACAGCATCTGATGAATAATTATGGAGATAATCCCCCAAAATGCATCAGTTTGCCTACCCAATAAGCCATTAAAGGAAGTGGTTGATCAAAAAAGTCATTAGAATGGGTAGAAGGGCTAATTTTGAATAACAGGAAGACAAGCCACAACCAATACTGTACAATTGTCAGATGAAATAAATCTGAGTCCAGGATAGTAATATAATTTGAGAAAGTATGTCAGACATAATCTTCCCCAATTCTCATGAAAATAAAGGAAGGAAGGGGAAAAGACCCTTCAGACTTGCAAGGTTCTGTTACTATAACTATATAATAAAAGTATTAATTTCCGTATTGTTGTTGGTTTTCAAGTTGGGTATAACTTGGAGAAATGACAGTAATTTGTCGTACTCTCTGGTGAAGATTGTGATTTCTTTACTATGTTTTCTGATGACAAAGTTATTCATAAATAGGTTGGGTCCACTTCTAAATCCTATGCTTTTGGATGACTTTCAGTTGGAATCTCTTTCATGGATGACTTCTCTCTTTGGATGACTTTCAGTTGGTCATCCAAAAGCATAGGATTTAGAAGTGGACCCAACCTATTTATGAATAACTTTGTCATCAGAAAACACACTAAGTTTTTCAGTGCTTGGACCCCAGCATTCCCAGCCATTCTCCTGGTATCTTTCCATTCCCCAGTTCTTCTATGATCCAAGATGTTGAGCTTATAAACAAGACTGTTCTTGAGAGGCAGTCCATCTTCTTAATCTCTGGGTAAACTGTACTCCTGATATTTTGTCAGGAGCTGGCAGACTACATTCTGCAATTATCTCATGTTCTTTACACAACCTCATTATACATTTGCACAAAGTAGGAGTTGGGGAAGCAGCTGCAATTTCTCCACTTCTCTATGCACTTGGCAAATTTATAAGCATTTGCATGTCAGCATCTCTTTGGATTTCATCTTCCCAGCATTTCCTAAGCAAAAGGGGCAGATTAATTGTTATAATGATCTGAATCACATAGACATTCATCAATGCAGTTGCTCTTTGTCTTGAGAAAGAGGGGGGTTGGGGAGAGCAGGATAACAACCTTCTCTCATCCAGACTAAAAATTAATTTAGACACTTACCCACAAAATAGTGGCTGAAAAAAATGAATTTTAGTTTGAATTAATTGCTTTCTTTTCTTTTCAGTTGAAAGACCAGATGTTCACTTTGGAAGGAAAGTCTCAAATGCAGGGGACAACGTTCTCCAAACTGACCATCTCCTTGGTTCTTTAAAAGTTATGTTCTTCAAAGTTAAGATAGTCATTGCAACCACAAGACCAAAATTCTGTCCTTTTTGCCATAAACATAAAAAGGGCAGATATGATGGAATATAGTTGGGAGTCACAGGTGGGAGGAGGCGCTTTTTTCCCCCAGAGGACAAAGAAACAATAGAGCTAGGAAGATGGTGGAGGTGGACCCTTTCCATAGCAATTCACAGAGTATGTTAAATAGTTTGTTTCTTTAGTCTGGCAAGATTCTTTTCGGAGGTGAATGGCATAAAGTACTACACAGAAATAACTTCAGGGATTGTTCTTGGTTTGTTGGCCTCACAGCAGTGTTTCAATCACATGGTCACAGAAACCATCTTGATTTTTATTTTACATATGTCCCATGGATGCCCCTGGAACTAACACTTCCCAATAAGGCATAGCAGTGCCCTGTAGAGCCCCACAAAGCTTTTGTACAGTAAAAAATCTACTTCCATTAGCTGTTGTCAATTATCATTTAATTAAAACTTGAAGTAGCTTGCTCTAAGAGGGCAGGTTTGGTGTTAAATCACCAGGCTAGAAACCAGGAGACCATGAGTTCCAGTGATGTCTTAGTCACAAAGCTAGCTAGGTGACTTTGAGCTACAGTCTCTCTCCCTTTCTCCCTCCCTACCTCCCTGCTCTTTCCCTCCCTCTCTTCCCCTCCCTCCACTTTCTCTGTCTCTCCCTACCTGCTTCCCTCTCCTCCTTCCCTCTCCCCCCCTCCCTCTCTCTGAGAGAACAAGGACACAGTAGCAGACCACATCAGGAAAACTGGAAAGACTACTCAGCAATCAACACTGATTCAAAGGCACACACACAGGAAAGTTGCTTTAAGATTAAATAAGATGCGAGGAGGTGGAAGGTAAAGGACGAGATCAAATAATGTAATGGTAATGTGGGAATGACCTAGGTCCTAGGGAGACAGGAGGAAGAATGGCAAGCTATAGACAATGGTTGGATAAGAGGTCACTTATCTCACAAAAGAAATGCATAGGTGGCAACAAGTCTCAGAAGGGACCTTCCCTAATTGTGGGGATTGTAAAGGCATGGGGGGGGGGGGATGTTCTTTCAGATTTGCACGATTCTGTTAATGTAACTTTACATTAATCCCAGCCAGCATGCATGAAGACCACACATCTTAAAGTTGCCAAGTTTGAAAAACACTGATCTAGAGTTACCAATAATTCAAGCATTAAGTCTACATCACAGAAGTTGATAGATCCATCACATAACTTTCAATCATTTGTCTCCTGTGTTGGATGAGGCATTTGCTTTGTTTAATTCAAACTTGATTAAATCTACTGCTGGGGAACCGCAGAGATTCATTTCTTCCCATATATTTCATCACTAACCAGTGTTTTATTGAATTCCATGTTTGAATTCAGCTGTAGAATGCATTATCTCTCTTTTCATTCAGCTAGGCTTTTCATACTTTAGATAATACCTGTTAGACTCTGAATCAAGTGTACTATGTGTGCAGTACAGCTTGCTATTTTAACCTCTTCAAATCTAATCTTCAAATTTAATCTGTAGCTTTATTTTATTACTTATTACAAAGTGACCAACCTTTATCATATTATCATACTGCCGAAATATTATATCTCTCATATCTTTTTTCTTTAATGTAACAATCATTTTCTTAAAATAATGTATCATCTGATGAATATAAAGCTGTGTCACCTTTTTTTTTTTACTTTTTGATTTTCTTTGAGGTTGAGCTGAACACAGCAGGTTGGTGTCCTGCTCTTACAGCAGGAGACAGCAGGAGACAGCAGAAGGACTTTTTCTCCATTATGCATTAAAAATGTTTTTTACTATCATGTAGCATCATGAACTGTTTGCTGCAAGTTTAAAGTCAGCAGCATCTTCTGGGATGGTCACACAACCACGCAAATCTCATGGTTACACATATCAAGCAAGGGAATATGACAAACACAATGTTAAAACCAAAAATAAGAATGATCCTTGCAGCATCATTCCAAGAAGTATGGAAGATTATCAACCTCTGCATTATTCTAGTCATCTCATCCAGTCATCCCAGGGATTAAAAAAAACACAAAAAGGAGGTCCATTGTTTTGTTAATGTTCTAAAGCAGTCTTCTTAAATATACAGTGGTTCCCCAAAAATAAGACATGGTCTTATTTTCTTTTGACCCCTCCAAATAAGCACTTGGCCTTATTTTCAGGGAGGTCTTATTATTTTTGAGATGCAGGAGGAAGCGAGCGTGGTCACCCCATGACTTCTGCTGTTTTGCAATATTTTCAGGGGGGGCTTATTTTCTAGGGAGGGCTTATTTTAGCACAATTGGGCTTCTTATCTGGGGCGGTCTTATTTTCAGGAAAGTAGAATAGTAGCCTTCTAATATCTTGGACAATAGTGCACACCATCCAGGAGAGCTGTAAAAGGAAACATTTGGAAAGTATGAGTTTGGAGGATGCTAATCTAATAATAATAATAATCTTTATTGTCATTGTACTAAAATTACAATGAAATTGGTTTTAACTTCACTGGTGAAAAATTATAATAGAAACAAAAAAAGAGAGAAAAGAAAAAACTAGCATGTGCATGGAGTAATTGCGGTTGAATTTAAAAGTCTCACAGCCCAAGGATAGAAGCTATCTTTAAACCTGTTTGTTTGGCTGGCTATACTTTGATATCTTCTGCCTGATGGTAGAACTGCAAAGAGATACCAACCAGGGTGTGAATCATCTTTGAGAATCTTCCTTGCTCTGCTAAAGCAGCGAGATCTGGTGATGTTATCCAGTGATGTCAGAGGGCAACCGATGGTTTCTTGTGCCGAATTGATCACTCTCTGTAGTGCCTTTCTCTCCGCAACTGTTAAACCAGCATACCACACTGTGATACAATATGTGAGGACACTTTCTACGGTGGACCGATAGAAAAAGGTCATCAGCCGTTGTTCCACCTGATTTTTCCGCAGGACTCTAAGGAAATGAAGTCTCTGTTGGGCTTTTCCAATCACCAGAGACGTGTTGTTTTTCCAGGTGAGATCTTGGCTAATAAGCACTCTTAAGAATTTAAAAAAGGAAACCCTCTCCACACAGCCCCCTCAATATACAGTGGGGCAGGTTCCCCTCTGTGCAATCTAAGACATTGCTTGGAGCTGATGATTTTGACCATATCCTCACAGGTTCTGTTTATCAGAATTGGCCACTTGAAGTGAACTATTTTATTTACTTGACATTAAAATCATTCTCAGTGGTTCTCTGCTTGCCAGCAATTTCTGAAATAATTTCCTGTGGCATCTGGTTTCAGAACTGGAAAAAGCAAAGACAGAAGAGGAAGGAAGGAACAGCCGCTTAAATATTCTGGTTATTCAAATTATACATATTATTGTTAGCATCATTATTCATCAGGAAACCCCTGGGTTTTTTTTTTTCTGAAAACCATGTAGGTTCTGGGGGAAAAAAAACAGATGAATACATTATTGGAAAAAGAAGAAGAAGGAAGTATTCAAACAGCAGCTATATATTTGATTGACAGAAGGAGGGTTTCCAGTCTTCTATCTGTCATAATAAAGCTTTTAGTTACTAGTTGGTAGAATAGGTCAAAAATGTGACTTTTCTCAACTCTGTCATACCAGGCAACTTAGCACTCCATTTATTAATGCCACACACAAATCTAGAATTGGTTAGGATTAAGGTTTATATTTTGTAACATTCTCTTCTAATATGAATATGCATTCATTTTGTAGCCCTCACTAAATGAAGACACCTGAAATCAAGCAGGGATATTTGCCAGATCATTTCCGCCCCCCCCCCCCAAATCTGTTTTGAAAGAAAAGAAGCTATTGGAGATACGATGGAATAAATGCTCTTAGGTCAGATTTTTGTAATCTACCACAGGAACTAATGCTCCCCGCCCCCCAACCCTTTTGTCCCAACTGACTTTTCAAAAGATTCTGTTAATAAAAATACACAAGGTTGGCAAACTACAAAGCTGAGTACTAGCTTCTAACAACCCATTTATTTGCAGCAATTTGTTTAGGTCCCACCAGGCTGGTAAACAGCATTCTGGGAAATTAATTTGCTTCCTGCTAAATGTGTGCTTTGTGACTGACGTGCAAATCTCCTATATTATCTGTTTTATAAAAGCTCTCACCACTAATTCTTAAAATCGCAGATGTGTTTCCAGGAGTCATCTAACCCCTGAATTCTATTTTATAAGGTTTTTATAAGATTTTTGTTGCATTCTGACAGCCGCTTGAATTCTGATTGGCCAAGATGCGACTGGCTGCAGCCGAGAGCGGGACTCGCGCCGATTGGCTCGCTGTCTGACAGCTCAATATAAAAGGAGCTGTCAGACAGAAGGCGCGCGCGTTTTTGTATTAGTTGCTTTTCTGTCCTGTTGTCGTTCTGTTTAATAAACTGTTAATCTTACCGGTCTGGACTCACTCATTCTCGACAACGCTTGAGAATAAAACAGTTTTCATAGTTGTTGGATCTCTTTTAGAACATTGTTTTCCTAATGGCAGCCTACTTAATTACACATTTTATTTCAAGTGACTTTATGAATAATTATTTACAGTCTTCTTTTGGCACCATAGAATATTTCACTGTGATTTTATATTTAAATTATTAAGCTGGGCAAGATAGCTAATGAGGAACTGCAGACAATATTTGAAAAAAAGATCCCCAGGTAGCAAGCTCTCTTGTGGTATCCAAACCAGGTGGGTAGAATTAACTGGGTATTGCCTGATATAGGCCTTTGAAGGTATTAGGTATTGTATGTAGTTGTCAGTTGAAGTTCTCCGTCTGGTCCTGTGTTGGAGCGGGAAAATACTCTCTCCTGATTGGTTATGGGCTAATCAGCTTCCCTATAAAAGAAACTGTGTCAGCCAGGGAGAAACAGTTGCCTCACAGACAGTATTGAATAAAGAACTGTTAGAAGTCACTCAGGCCTTACCTCCATTCTTCACCCAGAACATAACAGAAGTAATGAGAAGTATTTTGAATTGGGATCCAAAGCTGTTAAGAAGCCAGGGCAGAACCTTACAATTTGTGTTACTTTGCACTAGTCCATCACTAGTGTGGCCATTGGATTTGGTACTAATCAGAGTTTCTGAGTCATTGCCAAAGGCTGCCATGTGAGGATGTAACAGTAGTCCATGGGGACCAGGACATACATTACTGCCCCAAGGGCATCTTAACTGAGTTAGGGCCTAAATCTGTGCATCAGCTGGTGCTTCAAATTTACCTATGCAGTAATAGACTACCAGCCTTCATAGTTCATTAACTGACACTACATTCTGATTTTGAATACATTACTTTTTACATTCTATAAATTTGAGAGTGGAATTTATTTGAAACCCTAAAAAAGATGCATAATCCAAAATAAAGAAACAAAGCTGTCTATATTTTTCATATCCCTGTTATACTGGCAGATACCATTGCTTTGGCATTTCTAGGCTTTTACTGATGTCGAGTAAAAGAGCCGAGGTGGGGCAGTGGTTAAAGTGCAGCACTGCAGGCTATTTCAGCTGACTGCCAGCTGCAGTTCGGCAGTTCAAATCTCACCAGGCTCAAGGTTGACTCAGCCTTCCATCCTTCCGAGGTCGGTAAAATGAGGACTCAGATTATTGGGGGCTGATTCTGTAAACTGCTTAGAGAGGGCTGTAAAAGCACTATGAAGCGGTATATAAGTCTAAGTGCTATTGCTATTGTTATGTCCCCTTATCTGTTTAGCTCTTTTTTCAACATCAAATGATTGCATTGCCTTCTACATTGTGCAGATCTTAGACTGTCTGGGTAGGGTTTTCATGTCACATTTTATCCTGAAATTGCTATACTGGAAGAATAGCCTGTCGGTTGTTCTGGTTTGTTTTGTTTGGGTTTTTTTTTTTGGTGGTATATTGCCAGCCTGTCTTTTGCTGAGCCACACGCCTTTCTTCAGGTTGGAAAATTTGATTAACACTCAATTGAACAGTTGGCTCAAATCGGAAAGGGTAAATTAAACAATGGGGATAATTTGTAATTAGATTTAGCACTAGTTAATCAGCCAGAGCACATCCAACATTTTCAGCTATCAGGAAAGGATTTAAAAAAAAAAAAATCTCAGTGTGTGTTTTTCTTCCCAAATAATTATTTTAGGCTGTTGCCCTCATGAGACTATAAAACAAACAGAGAGAATTCACCAAGGCCTTAGCCCAAATAAATAATGATATGGTATAAACTTTAGATTGTACGACAGGGATGTAAACTTGTATGATGTATGATTTTTGAAGCTCATCCTACCTACCTATTTCCTTCCTTCCTTCCTTCCTTCCTTCCTTCCTTCCTTCCCTCCCAAAGTTCAAATTTACTGTATACTAATCTGAACATCTACAATCCAAGAATTTGTTTAAGATTACATAATGAGATAAGGCAAAAACAATGCAAGAGTTCATTTTATTTTATCATTTTATCCGTATTTTTATCAGGGAATTGCACAGAAGCTGTCCAAATGAAGTCATAGATGTTTACACAAACGTGTAACTTTATATAAATAAATATATTGAGGTATATCATTAGCTTTATGTCCACACAGGGCATATGAGCCAACTGTTCAAAAAGGTAGAGAAAAAGGGAAACTCCCTCCCTCCCCTCCCTGCAATCATTTACAACTCTGTGCTCTGGCTCACAGCATAACCCTACTGTTCCAGATATTAAAATTTAAATATTTTATTTTTACATTTTAATTTAATGTAAAGTAGGACCAGATTATTTGACTGCTGGTAAGAGGCATGAACCTGGAAACTCATCCGTAAATAAGGAAGGGGCTGAGGGTATCTATGCTAGAGAACTGGGGAAGAAAATATGGTCTGAACATGTTCAAAAAACTTTCTCTCCAGTACTTCAGCTTTATGTCCCAGAATTTCAATAAGTCCAAGTGGTAGTATAGGCTAATGGAATTTGAATAACAATCACAATTTTCAGTCAAATCTAGCATGTTGACCGCCAGGTCATCAGTATTTGAGAACCATGGTTCATTCTTTCTATTTAGAAGCATTTAGAAAAAAAATTGAGTGTTCCCAAGTTTAGCTACAGTGCTAATGCCAGTTGTATATATGTTTCTGGAGAAAACAGATTAACGGAGAGAACTAGGGATTGACATTTTACATTTTGATTACACAGGATATCAAGCTTAACATTCATGACTGCCCTGTAGCCTTCAGATCAGTACTTAGGGGGAATTTTCTGCTCTGTCAACTACTCTGATTGAATCTGCTTTACATATCATGTTAGATTTGGGAATGGGGCTGTTCCAAAACTGCATCAGCACTTAAGGGTGAAAGCAAAAAAAAACCCCACAACATCCTTATTACATTAATCATTAAAACATCTCACATATAGGAATACAAGCAAAGAAACATTGGAGTTTAGTTTCAATCATCATTGAAGAAGCTCATCAGTTCAAGAGTCCAAAGCTCATTCAAGAATCTCAGGAGGTTATTAAAGGTTTTATTTTGTCTTTAACATGAATTCTCCCTTCTTTGTCTTTAACGAGTGTTTGTCCAGGTGTTTCGAAGTTCTCATTTTCATCTAGATAAGCAATCTTTGCATTGTGGAAAGTTTCCAGGTGACTATCTCCTTTTGAATGAAAATTACAGATATGAATTGGCACTCACAATCTGCATTTTTCTTGGGCTGAATTTGGCCCATTTCTTTTCATTGTTCTTACCTAACTCATATCTGATATGGGTACATATTATAGAACCTGATTTTTTTTCTTTTTCTTTTAATTCAGTCACTGCAACTATTGGACCAGATGGAAGAGAAGCTTGTTCCTGATAAAAAGAGGATGGAATACAAACAAGCATTCATGGAAAACTGGGCTAATTTTTTTATGGGATAATATCTCATCTGGTGGACCTCATGGTAAAGAAGGTTGCTTTGAAGAGAAAGTGAAATGGTATAAAGTAACTATTATAATGATGGAAAAGCTGATGGGTCAAATCTTCTAAATTATAGTGAAATAAGTACAAATTCAACTTGTATGCCTCTATTAATGTTTTTGTACATATGCTGTGCATTTCTGTATTTCTTTCTACAATGATCAGATTCTCACAATAAATTCCACAAAATAAGATTCTGTTTACATGGTGTGAGCAAATAAAGAACTGAACCTTAACTGGATTGCTCTAAGCCAGTGGTGGGAAAACTCATTAGTCAACAGAGCCAAATATCAACAATACCACGATAGAAATTTCTTTTGAGAGCCGGAAGGTGTGGCCTGTTTTGTGGGAGTGGCTCAGCGGTCATGTGACTGGGTGGGCGTGGCCAACTTGGAAAATGTGAAACTCACTTAACAATGGTCTTGGTTAGCAACCAAACTTTTAGGCTCAATTGTGGTCATACGTTCTTTCTTTCTTTCTTTCTTTCTTTCTTTCTTTCTTTCTTTCTTTCTTTCTTTCTTTCTCTCTTTCTCTCTCTCTTTCGCTCTTTCTTCCTTCCTCTCTCGCTCGCTCTCTTTCTCCATTTCTCTCTCTCTCTCTTTCTCTCTCTCTTTCTCTCTCTCTTTCTGTCTCTTTCTCTCTCTTTCTCTGTCTTTCTCTCTCTCTCTTTTTCTCTCTTTCCTTCTTTCCCTCTTTCTCTCTCTTTCCCTCTCTTTCTTTCTTTCTTTTTTTCTCTCTTTCTTTCATTTCATTACCCAAACTAGATAACATCATCATTGCACTGATGATGTTACCTAGTTTTGGTTATGAAAAGTTTGCATGAAAACAAGCAAGCTCAGAGAGCACCAAGGACCCCTCATGTCAACCCTCTCACCACCCTGAGTCCCGAGAGGGAGAAGGGCGGTATATAAATTAAATAAAACAAACAAACAAACAAACAAACAAACAAACCCTGAACTACAAATATTCTCCTTTATTAGTAAATACTTGCTATTCTTACCCTAACCGATTTACTCTGCAAGATTCTAGGGAGTGGCTATGTTAAAACTCTTCCTCTGTGTGTTGTGTTGTGTGGAGCTCCAAGCTGTGTTGTCTCTTGTCTTGCCCCACTCCTTGGAACGTGCATCACACCATCTCCTCCTTTGCCTACACAATCCACCACAGATCTATTCATGCAGAAATTGGATAGTTATGTGTTAGGAAGAATTTAATTTGGATCCTGGCATTGAGCAAGGATTTGGATTCAACAGCATAAAATTACACTTTCTGTTATTCTATCTAAACAAACAGACTTCACTGGATAACATTGATATTTCATTGTATTATACTTTATAGAGCAATGAGTTATCACATTAATGAAGGTATTTATAAATCAAAACCTGCTTGCTACAATTTTTTTTAGTGTCTTCAATAATAATAATACAACAATGCTTCAAAGGCACTTTCTATTAGAATTGCCTTAAAGAGATATATTTATAGTTTTTATTATTATTTCAGTGCCCCTTGTTTGATCTTCTCTATAATTTATATGATTCATTCTATTCACGCTAATTTAAAACCACAAACATAATCTTGGTATTAAAGTGCAGGGATAACCTTCATACCTATTAGAGCCAACGTGCAAACTGAAAAACTGTTATAATATTCTATGAATAGTCACTGCCATCATTTTGGTAGAAAGGATATATTCTTTTTTTAATTATCTCTCCTTTATCAGCCAATGCCCTCTCTTTCTTTCCAAGTACTCATTGAGTCCCTATTCTCAAGGCATCATGGAATGACTCTGAGGTCGTGTGCTTGCAAAGATGTGGGGCCCCATCCTTCTCCCAAGCCTGTAGCTATGTACGTGGGAGCTTTTTTTAGACATGATGTGGCTGAGGAAAGAAGTACACAAAAGTTTTTCTTTTCTTTTCCAAGGAATGTATACCATCATCCTCATGCTGCAAGAAAATGCAGAGTCGATGTAGTAGTGGTTAAAATGTTAAGCCAAGCCCCTACACACACACACACACACACACACACACACACACACACACACACACACACACACACACCCTCTGGAACTAGCTGGCTGCTGAGTTGCATCTTCCTGGGTCCTTGGTCTATGCCAAAGTTCAAAACAACTGGTATCCTGTAAGAAAAGAGTAAGAACACCTGGGGGGAGGTGGAGTTAAACATGTCATCAATTTAGAGTCCTTATATTCTCACAAATAGCCCAACTTCAGCCCCTCTTGAACTCTGTTGACCCTTATCTAGTGCCAATTTAATGCTGATGGTTAGTTGACTAGATTCTTGTGTATAAGCTTGAATAAATCATCTGTGCTGTGACTTAACATATGGTCCCAAATCCTTGTACCTGACAGATCCCTTGTCACTTGTTTATTCTTTTTTGTTTAAAGGCAGGGCATATAAAGAGTACCACACCTAGAGATGGCCTGATGGCCCATTTTATCAGTGACATCATTATAATCCAAGATATTTGATTTTTTTAACCAAAATATATCATTAGAGAAATGTTTTTAGAGTGCCACTGTTAATTTTTCCCTTTTGCGGGTGTCGGACTAGGGAGTGTGTGTGGTTTTCTTTATCTTAACTGTTACAAACTGTGATCCTGATGAAAGGCTCAAAGGCAAAAATGATTGCACAGTGAAGTTGAGAATTGCTCAAAATTTAAAAAGCAGTCAGGTTTTAACAAGCCTTACTGGGATTTATTCTCAGGGATGCTAGCATAGGTTTAGTCATGGATCTTTTTTGGAAATTTGTCTGAGCAAACAAAATTAGTCAATAATAGATTCAGTAGCTCTATAAAGTGAAATGTAGATATCTGTTTTAAATTGTTCATATAGTTCCCTAACAATTTCATAGGCTTAAAGATTTTATCCCCTCAAATGTGAAAAATGAATTTAAAAAACAGAAAGCTGCCACCCATGGATTTGGCAGTGGGAGGCATGAAAAATCACAGGACTGAATTCTGCTTTGGATTTGAGTTTCTGCCTGGTTTTATATTCTCTCAAATACTGAGCTGAACTAGACTATTACCTGAATCATCAGACTGGATCCAAACTAAATCTGTATATCACTGCACTGTAGGACTCCAAAGCTTGAACTTGCATTTGGATTCTATTTAGTAGGTGTTATTTATGTCCCTCTATCCAAAGAGCAATACTGTTTACACATAATTTTTCAAAAATATATGTCCGATAATTTCATCAGGAAGATTTTTGTGAACATATCCAAAAAGTTGTGGTCTTCCATATCAAAGGGCAATGGGGTTGGCAGTCCAGTCTTTAGAAGAAATTATAATCTGATTATTCTAATATAAGGTGACCAGATTTTAATATTGGTAAAGAGGGACACCATTGACCGGGGGGGAGGGGGGGAAGAGGAGGAGGTGTGGCCTATTTTGTGGGAGTAGCTCAGCGGTCATGTGACCGGCTGGGCGTGGCCAACTTGGAAAATGTGGTGAAACTCACTTAACAACGGTCTTGCTTAGCAACCAAAATGGCCACAATTGTGGTCATAAGTTCTTTCTTTTTTTCTTTCTCTTTCTCTCTTTTTCTTTCTGTCTCTCTCTCTCTCTCTGTCTGTCTCTCTGTATCTGTCTCTATCTCCTCCCTCCGCCCATCTGTCACTGTGTGTCTGTCTGTCTGACGGTCTCTCATTCACTCACTTAATCACTCATTCTGTGTCTCTGTCTATCTTTCTCTCCCTCCCTCTCTCTGTCTCTCCAAACCAATCAACACAGCATTAATCCCCCCCTTGCTATTTCCTTTCTAACCATTATTTAAAACAGGGGTCTCCAACCTTTGCAACTTTAAGTCTGAAGGACTTCAGCTGCCAGAATTCTCCAGCCAGCGAAGCTGGCTGGAGAAGTCTGGAGCTAAAGTCCTTCAGACTTAAAATTGCAAAGGTTGGAGACCCCTGATTTAAAAGGGCTAACTTTAAGGAAGGTAGCTATGGATAGCCATCTTTCAGTTCAAGAACTACTACTGAAGTTCTCTACACATCAGCATTTACTGAAAATGAATAATTGGAGATTGAGTTGGAAGGAAGGAAGGAAGGAACGAAGGAAGGCTCTTCCTGTGTCTGTCACTCTGATTCCCTCCCTCCCTCCCTCTGTCTCTGATTCAACCCCTCCCTCTTGTCATTCTCTCTCTCTGTGCCTCTCTGTCTCTCCCCCCCCCCCTCCCTGGGATCCTTTTCAGCTCCCGGGAAGCGCTCTGGTTGTCCCAAGGTGAAAGAAGAAGCTGTAGCCTCCCCAGCCAGCATGTCAGCCACTCGTCTGCCTCCCAGGGGCTGAAGGGGCTCCATGGGGGGAGGGAGGGAAACTGCTGCCGGTAGGTAAGCCAGCGGAGTAGGCGGGCAGGGAATGTTGCTGGGCACTGCCGCAGCGCCTTGCTCGCCCGCCCGCTGGCCGTACAAGTCCTCCAGCCCCAGCGCCGCCCCGGTGGGTGAGCCAACAGAGCAGGCAGGCAGGGAATGTTGCTGGGCGCCGCCACAGTGCCTAGCTCGCCTGCCCACTGGCCGTACAACGCCTCCAGCCCCAGCGCCACTCCAGATTTAGCATCCCATGCTACTTCCTGCTCCTGCCTCATGACCTGGATGTTCCGCCGAGGCAGGCAAGTCGGACCGCAGGAGGAGGAGGAGGAGAGGAGTGGCGGGTGGGGAGGAGGAAGAGGAGGATGAGAAGGATGAAGATTTGCAAGATTAAAAAAGCGGGAATTTTTAAAAGGGACGCGGGACACGGGACTAATTATGAAAAGGCGTGATTGTCCCGCCGAATGCGGGACATCTGGTCACCTTATTCTACTATTGCTCAGTAACTCTGCCAGCTTTTTTAAATTACTGTATGTTTTAGCTGGAGGGATAATTAACTTTCTTAATGTAGGATGAACTATTTAGTTTAAAAGTTGATTTTAATGAAAAGAAGCAATGAAGGAGGTGAATTAAAAGATTGTCACTCTGAAATCTTATAATACAGCCTTTTTCCACCATCTTGCTGCCCTGGCATCATGGTGCACATGAATGTTCTGGCAGATGCTCTTAAAAGCATCAACAATGCAGAGAAAGGGGGAAAGCATCAGGTTCTCATCAGGCCGTGCTCCAAAGTAATTTATTTATTTATTTATTTATTTATTTATTTAAATTTATATCCCGCCCTTCTCCACAGAGGACCCAGGGCGGCGCACAGGAAATTTAAAAACATACAAAATACAATAAATATAATTTAAAAACTATTAAATAAACCTATCCTGCGCTAAAACCAAATTTTAAAAACCCAATTTAAAACTATCTAAAAGTCCCCATGGGAGGTTAGGCTAGGCCGGCTTGTTGAAACAAATATGTCTTTAGACATTGGCGGAAGAGGCGGAGGTCGGTGATGGTACGTAATTCAGGGGGTAGGTCATTCCAGAGGACTGGCCCCGCCACAGAGAAGGCTCTCCCCCTGGGTGTCGCCAGTCAGCATTGTCCGGCCGACGGCACCCTGAGGAGGCCCTCTCTGTGGGAGCGTATCGGTCTAAGGGATGTATGGGGCAGGTTCTTAACCGTGATGATGAAACACGGCTACAGAGGTGAATTTGAGATCGTTGATGACCACAGAGCTGGGGAAATTGTTGTGAATCTCACAGGCAGGCTTAACAAGTGCGGTGTGATCAGTCCCAGATTCGATGTTCAGCTGAAAGACTTGGAAAAGTGGCAGAGCAACCTGCTGCCTTCACTTCAGTTCGGGTTCATTGTCTCGACCACATCAGCTGGCATCATGGATCACGAGGAAGCGAGGCAAAAGCACACAGGAGAGAAAATCCTGGATTTCTTTCTCCAAACTTGTAAAAAAAAAAAAGAGGCAGACAAATTAATAAATGGTTCAAAAGTGGGGGGGGGGGGGGGAGGGAAGAAATCTTATAATACAATATTCTGGACTTGTTTAATGTAAAATGAATCAAGTCCACTTTGTGTTCCATGTGATTAATGCAATCAGGATAAACAGTAAGAGGTAACACATGTCAAAAAGAGCTAGTGTTTGTTGTTGTTTTGCATTGATTCAAATAAGCACACTAAGTCTCATACTATGTGTCAATGTCACTTGGAGAGTTACTTTCATACATTTAAGACACATGCACCAAAAATATCTGTAATTTGTATCAGCAACTCTAGGCAGTAAATATTTTGAAAGTTATTTATAGAGAACTAAATTAAGTCTCTGCAGACATTTAAAGCAGGAGTGCCTTATAGGCGATTAGGGTCTACTGATAGATTTCTGAGTGTTTTGAAATCAATCATAAGAATGCAAAGGTGCCTTGTTGTTTTAAAAGCAGTAATATTTAGATGGCACAGCTCCCCATTCCCCTTCCAAGCCCACCCTACAAATAGAAATAGAGTATAGGAATGAAGGGAGTTTAAAATAAGCAGGAATGGAAAAGTCGTCAGTACACAAATAGGCTTTTCTGTATCAAATCTCCAACTGAGATTTCAGGTGAATCTAGTTGTCAGGTCAAATACATTAGCCTAGGGCTGTGATGGCGAACCTATGACACGTGTGCCACAGGTGGTACGCGGAACCATTTCTGAGGGCACGTGAGGTGTTGCCCTGTCAGCTCCAGCTTGCATGCACACACTGGGCAGCTGATTTTCGGCCTTGATTTTCAGCAGTTCTTTGTCCTCTGGAGGCTTCAGAGCGAAAAATGGACTTACCAGGCTGGAAAATGGGAAGTTGGAAATTGGAAGTTGGAAAATTGGCTGTTTCCGGCCTCCAGAGGACCTCTGGAAGGGGGGCATTTTTTCCCTCGCCAGGCTCCAAGAAAGTTGTGCATGCATGCACAGAGCAGCAGGGTGGGGTGTCACGCATGCATACACAGGGTGAATGGCATGGGGGGATTAAATTATGGGGGTGGGCACCCGAGTACGTGCAATGGTACGCAAGCACGTGCTTTTGGCACCCGAGGCAAAAAAGGTTTGCCATCACTGGCCTAGGGATACCAAACATTCAGCAAAAAATAGGTATCTCCTTGTGGTTATCCTATTGGCCTCCATTCAAAACAAATACTATTGTCTGACTTTTTGAGAATCTAATTGAGCAGTCATCTCTGGCACAGGAGTTCCCTGATCAGTATTCAAGGCAAGTTATCAAGATCAGTTTGAAATTAATCTTAATCAACAAAGATTATTAGGGGCCTAGGGGCTAATACTTATGAGGAATAATTGCAGAAATCGGGTATATCTAGTCCAGTGAAAAGAAGGACATGGGCTGGCATGACAGCGGTGTTCCAATATTTGAGAGGCTGCCACAAAGAAGAGGGTTTCAACATATTTTCCATAGCACCAGAAAGCAAGAACCTAATCAAAGAATAGCAACCTAGAATTAAGGAGAAATGTCCTAACAGTGAGAACAATTAACCTGTAAAACAGTTTGCCTTCAGAAATTGCTCCATCACTGGATGTTTTTAAGAAGAGACAAGGCACTTGTCAGGAATGGTATAGAGCAGGGAATTCTGGGAGTTGAAGTCCACAAGTCTTAAAGTTCCCAAGTTTGGACACCCCTGGTATAGAGTAATGATGGCTAAACTTTTCCAGACTGAGTGCCCAAAGCGTAAATGTGCACAAGCGCCCAAACACCCCAAATGCAATATGCCCAGACATGCCCCCTGCCCTCTGCACATGCGTGCACATCCCCCACACATGCCCTGCTCCTGTCACATGTGCTCACAGCCCCCCTCATCCCCCTGGCCCCTGTGCATGCGCAGCAGAGACCCTAAGACCAGCTGGCTGGCAGGAGGCGGAGGAGCTAAACTGGGGCGACGGCTCATGTGCCATCAGAGAGGGCACTGCATGCCATTTCCTGCACGCATGCCATAGGTTCGCCATCATGGGTATAGGGTCTCCTGCATGATCTGGGGGTTGGGCTAGAAGACCTCCAAGGTCCCTTTCAACTATTACTGTGTTATTAATCAATTATACCTGAAGGCTTTTGCCTCCTAATAGGGCAAACAGCTGGAGCTAGTACATTCCTCTTCGTGTGTATTCTCCATTGTGAACTGTTAATTGATTTGTCAACCTTTTCCCTCTCATCAGTACATAAATACAAATATTTAATAGTTACTTTATCCTTCTTTCCTCCATTTGTATCCAGAACTGTGCCAGCAGTGTCTGAAGTATGTGTGTATATGGGTGTGTCAAAGCAGATAACGCGGGTGCTTTGACAGCATGTCCAAATCTCATATCTTATGTATCAGTCATATTTCCTGCAGACATTGCTGCCCCATAGAATTAGATTTTTTTTTTAAATTGTGTTTTTAGAACTTTGCTTCTGCTGGAGAACTTTCCAATTCTAGCAAGGAAGAAAATGAATTGTAGCCTTGATTAAAAGCTAATATATGGGGCATTTAATGTTAAAAATGGGAGGATACAGTCAGCTTCTGAGCAAGATGTCTTTCCGCTTCAACTACACAGGCAGATATTTCAGAGAATATTAGCAATTACTATTCAACTCTATGCAATTTATATAGATAGAATTTAGGTATTCTATGAGCCTTTGTTTTTGTTTTTGTGAGAGCAAGAACGATGTCTTTTGGAAGAACCAAAATTAAATGATATAATGTATTGTTTTTGCAGTCTCCATGAAAATACTCTCTCTCATTTATCTTTTAATGCTGTTTCATTTGAGAAACTTCAGTTACTGCTATGACATAAAGTGATAGAGCCCTGTTTGCAACGTGGCATTTTTCAGTATTCGTAAACAATAAACCTGTTTCACAAGATTCCAATCCCAGGTAGTGGAAATATTTAGTTATATCTCCAACTCATTAAAGCCTAGAATGTAACTTAAAGGAGAAAGCAAGGCAATTTATCTTCACAGCCCTTTCTGTTCAAAAAGCACATCACTAAATGAAGCCTCTTCCAGGGATGGGATTCTACTGGTTCTGACCAGTTTGGCTGAACCAGTAGCTCTGATGATCAGATGGGCCCACCCACCTGTCAGTGCTATTTTCCTACCTTTATCTTCTCAGCTGATTTGTGTGGCAGAACAGATTGCCATACAAATCAGCTATGTTATTTCTCTGAAGAAACCCAGAAGTGAATTTTTTTTCAAATGCATGCGCACACAGCAAATTGTGTGATCACCAAACTGGTTGTTACACAGGGAAAATCCCACCACTGGCCCCTTCCTCTGTCATTATCCTCTGAATGTCACAACAACTTTCTTATGTGGAATCCTTGTAAAATTGAAATTGAAGAAATGAAGGAATCTTCTTTTCATGGTGTTGTCTTTGAGGTACTGCTGTCCCGTGGTCTACTTTAATGCTGCAGTGATAATATGATGGATGACTGGACATTAACAGCAGATGTCCTGTTGGGAAGAAGTGCCCAAACATCCATGGATTACTACAATGACACAGCTAGAACTAGCAGGAACTTTGAGTTGAGGTATGATTTAGATTAGGAGGGGGGGAATGCTAAAGAATAAATATAATTGTATGCAAAAAAAATGTTACTCCAATTGTCCAGAGACCTTCTTTACTTGTATCTCTATATATAGGATTATTTGTTATAAGTGCACCAAAGTCACTAAGGAGTTGGATATCTTCTAAATGTGGATAAATAAATCGATAGTCAAATAAGAAGAAATATAAGAAGCAGTATAAAATAAAATGAAACGTCAGCCATCTCTGTCTACATGTACACTTACATTTATCCAGTCTTGTTGCTCTTTTTCCATTTTCCTCCTTCATGAAATGTGAACAGTCATTCTGTTATGTGGTCGGTTTAGAGCTCAGCAGAGAGAGATGAGTGTTTAATTGTTTATTAAAAATAAATGTTGCCAGCTTGAAATGAACTTTTTACAATGGTACCTAATAGAGAAATTGTTCAAGTGATGCTTTCTCCATTCATGAGATTTTTTTTTAAAGCATCGTCACTGTGTTTTCAGATTTTGAAATGCCAGTGAAGACCTGAAAAACAGATGTCAGATGGCTTTTGTAAATCCCTTTCAAAGACACCTTAAGCCCAGTTGGAATGACAAATCAAGGTTTATATCTTTTTGAAAACCGCCAGAACCAGGCTCTGCCAAGAATAATCTTACCTATTGCCTCTAAATCATCAAAGTCTCAACCAGACAAGCCTTGGCAGTTCTTTGAGTCTTTTAATGGCCCAGAGCAATGCGGTGGCCTACTGTTTCAGCTGGTTCAGTCTCCAATCCTTATGGCACTCAGGAAATTGCCACAGACCTGGTTGTCCTCCAAGATCTTGAAGAAAGAGTGTTTACGGAGTCCCTTATTTGTTTTGGTTTGTGTTGCTTTGTTGTTATATTTTACATTTCTGGTCTCTTAGATTTTAATGCTACTGAATTTTCAGTTGTAAGCCTCCCAGTCTTGTTTGGGAACTGGACAAGATATATTCATACAGAAAATATGTTTTTTTTCCATAGCATAATCATCATTAAAGAACTCCATTCTGAGGTCATCTTAGACTCGCATTGAGAAGGTGCCAGGTAAAAGTATTCTAGAGTACAATGGGTGAGTTTTTGTCGGCTTGTTTTAATCTGTGAAATATAGAACAAGAGACATGGAGGGGGGGGGGAGAAATCAACTGGTAAGACATTTATAGATAAATATTTATTATTTTTATTATTAATGATGGTTTTGTTAAGGGAATTATGTCATAGCAAAGTTGCTTCTTTTTAAACCCCAAAAAGTGAAAGAAAGGTGCAGATTCCAAAGAAGTCTTCATTTTTCAATCTGCTTTGGCAGGACGGTTTGGCTAGGTTCAAAACTAATTTTTGAAGGTTTTTTAAATTAATTCAGAGATTAATATTATTTTTCCAAGATATTTCTTTCCTTCTTTATTGCTTCTTGAGGTAACCAGAGAAGAGGGGGTCAAGTGGTCAATCTATTCTCAAAAGGACCTGAGGGCAGGATAAGTTGTAAAAGATGGAAACTTATCAAGGAGAGATCCAACCTAGAATGCAAAAGAAATTTCATGAAACAGAAAACTAATGGAACAGCTTGCCTCCAGAAATTGTGGGTGCTGCATTACTGGAAATTTTCAAGAAGAGATTGGACAGTCATTTGTCTGGAATGGCATAGGGTCTTCTGGGTGAGCAGGAGTTTGGACTAGAAGGCCTCTAAGGTCCCTTCCAACTCTGCTATCCTGTATTATATTCTGCTGCTCTTTAATCACTATGTTAGATAGGGTGAATGGATGAGGCAGACTCAGGCTTCAGCAACAAACAGCTCTTTATTATCACAGATCAACTATGTACAAATCAGCAATGTTCTGTCTGACAGCAGCCCTTTTATAGGGAGCTGTTAGACCTTCGACCAATCAGATTGAATCTCTGTTCTCGCCGGAAGAGAGGACCTTGGTGTAAACCATTATAACGGTTTCTGATATCTAACACAGTGTGTTATCTTGGTTCCACATATCCCCGTTATTCTTCAAAGCACTATTCCTATTGCTATCTCTGCTTCCTTTCCTCTTCCTGTATAAAGTGAATCAGGAGCTGTCAGGAAATGTGTGGGATCATAACATCTATGAGTCCCTTGAAATGGCTTAGGAAATTAAACACTTTTTTCCATTAAAACAAGCAAATATTTATTTATTTATTTATTTTATTCGATTTGTATCCTGCCCTTCTCCAAAAGGACCCAGGGCGGCGCACAGGAACATTAAAATAATATACAAAACAATACAAAAATATAAAAATTTAAAAACCTATTAAATATGAAATCCTGCGCTAAAACCAATTAAAATCCCCCATTTTAAAACTATCTATACTAGTCAACAGCGGAGGCTATGTAAGGCTGGCTTGATGAAACAAATGTGTTTTTAAACACTGGCGGAAGAGGCGGAGGTGAGTAATGGTACGGAGTTCAGGGGGTAGGTTGTTCCACAGGGCAGGGCCCACCACAGAGAAGGCCCTTCCCCTGAGTGTCGCCAGTTGGCATTGTCCGGCCGACGGCACCCTGAGAAGGCCTTCTCTGTGGGAGCGTATCGGTCTAAGGGATGTATGGGGTAGGAGACGGTCTCGCATGTAACTAGGTCCCGAGCCATGGAGCGCTTTGAAGATGGTCGTCAGGACCTTGAAGCGCACCCGAAAGACCACAGGAAGCCAGTGCAGCTCGCGCAGGATCGGTGTTATATGGGAGCATCTAGAGGCTCCCGTAATCACCCGCGCGGCTGCATTCTGCACTAACTGTAGCTTTCGAGTGCACCTCAAGGGAAGCCCCATGTAGAGAGCATTACAGTAGTCGAGTCGGGACGTCTAACATTCACCTACCTAGGTTTTGGATCATTTCAATCATAATTTGGTTTAGCCATCTTTGGGAAGTTCTGCCTTACATTGGGTAAGCAGCCAGAACAAAGGGCTGGCAGAAACCAATATGTCAGTCAAAAACAAAATGGTCCTGCGAGGGGAGGCAAGTGAGAGGACCTCAACATGTATTTTCTCAGCAAGACACAAATCTTGCTTTTTCAGTACAACAATTCAGTAACATGACCACTTTCAATAAATGGATTATGGAAGACAAACTTAATACAAGACTTTTAAAAGATCAAAATATGTTTTTTAAATAAAATATTGAAAACTACAAATAATATACTCCATCTCTTTTCTTAATTCACAATTTTGGGGAATTATTCTGCTTCTTACAAGCAGCTGCATATTATTTTCCAGGGCAATTAGGACAAGGTCTGACAGATGACAGGTGATTTGAAAGCTAATAGTGACTTCTGACACAACTAGCTTGGCTGGTCAAGTAGCACCCAAATTTTCACCTCTTCTTATATTGCTAGATGATAGAAGAATTCCAGTGCTTGCTTGGTTTAAAAAAAAAAATAGTTCCACATTTTAATCCTTTGATTCATGATTCAGAACTAACCACACATAGAGGATACAGAAGGAGATTTAGTGAGCTAAATCAAGCTAAAGGCCCTGAGTCATTGGTACTCCAGAAAAAACTCAGCCAAGTTAGAGTAAGACATTTGCATTTTGACTGTTAAAATAAAAAAAGTTATTTTTTAAGTAAAATCAAATCATGCAGTCTATTATTTAAATATGTGAAAATACATAAAATAAGGATTAGCATGCTTTATTGTTCCACCTTACAATGTAACTAACAGCCAAACAGTTGAATGCACTACTGTATTTTTGTTTTAATGGACTTTCAGATGGGGCCAGTCTTCTTAAGCTCCCAGGAAATGCAGAAACAGTAAAATAAAAAAAGGTTACAGGCCAAAATGGAATGTGGAAAGACACATGGATTTCCTGATTTTAAAAAATCTCCACTGCTAAAGGAAGGGTTGGTTTATTCAATTTATCTCTGTCTCATCTCAAACTTCTCTTTTTCCAATAAGCCAATAGCAACTTTGAGGTAGGAAAACAATATAAAAAAAGCAATTCAGTTGTGATAAATAATTAACTCCACTCTGTTTTGGTTTAGGGTTTTTAGATCTTGCTGTCACAACTTCTTTACCCCTGAAATCACTACTAGTTAAGCACATTTGATTAATTTGTGCTGATCTTTTATTCCAAATGTATCAAAGTGCCTTTAGAGATTTCTAGATAGCATTATAAATACATAATTATGCCAAGACAGAAAGCGATATTTGCAATGAAAAAGCTCAAGTAATATACAGTAAAAAATTGGCTGTTCAGGCGTTTAGATTTTGATTGATTGACAGGATCAATCAACTATGTATCATCAAGTTGCTGTCTACTCCTAGTGACTACACAGGTAGATTTTCTCTAGGACAGTGGTGTCAAACTCACAACATAGACCCCTGGTTTACAGGATGGTTGATGCTTTTGCTTGTTTTCTTCACAGTTTAGGCTAGAACAGTGGTTCCCAATATGGGCCACATGCCCTACAGGAGGGCAATTGGATTTTTTAATGGGGACAACTTGAACCTTGTTTAAACCAAGTTAATGGCCTTTTAGGCTTCCTCTGCATGAGTAGAGTTCACTTTTTGAATAAAGTAAGAATTATATGTCATGGGGAGGGGGGGCATTAGGATTTTAGAGATTCCTAGGTGGGTCATGGACCAAAAAAGGTTGGGAACTACTGGACTAGAGTCTTGGGCTGTCCTGGTGATCTCCCATCCAAGTATTAAGCAGATTAAACTCTGCTTAGTTTTTTTCTGAAATCAGCCAAAGAAGAAAAGTGCTAGCAACAGGTTTAACCAGCCAGCAGTGATTTGTAGTTGCTATAACTCTTTGCCACAATCCAGATATCTATGGAAGAGGGCTCGAGGGATAATATTGGTCTTTTATTTGTCCTTGGCTTTAGCTATGCTGCTTCTGTCATAGCCTTAATCCACAGTCACAAATAATATGAGACACTATCTTTCCCCAGTCTTTAAGTGTAGTCTTTTCTAACATGGTATCCTCTGAAGTATTAGAGCTGCAGACATAAGATATCTTCAAAGTTTCAGGTTGGAGGAGGTAGTTCTAGAAGGCATCCCTTCCTCATGAAACACTTACCATATTTTTCAGAGTATAAGATGTACATTTTCCTCTCAAAATAGAGGGTGAAAATCTGGATGCGTCTTATACACTGAATACAGCATTTTTGGCCTCCTGAAACCCTGCCCTCTTTGGAAAAATGGCCATGCATAGACTTTAGGGGGCTTCCAGAGTGCTGCTGGGGGCTGGGGAAGGCAAAAATGAGCAAATGGGCCATTTTTGCTCGTTTCACCCCCACCAGCCCCGAGGAGCACTCTATAAGCCTTCTAAAGGCTATGCATGCCTCCACCACCACCACCACCACCACCACCCTTTTTTTTTTTTTTTTTTACAAAAAACAGGCCTGTTTTTGGGGAGGTCTGCAGAGTGCAAAAACGTTTTCTTTAATTTGCCTCTTCAAAGTCTTGGTGCGTCTTATACTCCGAAAATACGGTACTTAATTTTTTAAAATATTCAAATTCCTGTGACAAACATGTGGCTGATCATGGCTGAATGATTGATTATATGCCATCAAATCATTTTTAACTTCTGTTGACCACAGAACCTAGATTTTCAACCATGACAATGTATCCCTAACCTTCTACAAGTTCTACTTGTGTGTGTGTTTGTTTGTTCATTCATTAAATTTATATTGCCGCCTATTCTCCCATGGTAACTCAGGGCGGCTTACATAATTTAAAACCACATTAAAAAAACAATAAAGCTAATAAAAGAATCAGATAAATTAATATAATAAAACCATGCCCACCTCTCCCCACCCAGTGACAGCAGATCACACGAGCCATTTAACGGGCTCCATCCCACTTTGAGTTCCTCAGGCCCACTGGCAGAACCAGGTCTTCAATGCCTTCTGGAAAAGTATTAGAGTGGGGGCAGTTCTCTGGGGAAATGATGTTCCACAGAGAGGGAACCACTTGTATATTGTTGCTACTATAATGAGTCTATCCACCTTGCTGTTGACCATCCTCTGCTTCTCTTTCCTTCCACCTTTCCCAGAAAGGTGACTCACCTTAAAAGTTCTAGATAGGAATGGAAATAAGTTTATCTATTTAAAGAAATAATAATAATAATAAGTCTCAAGAACAGGGGATCCACCACTCTGTGGTACAATTTATTTCCTCATCGCAGTAGACATCGGAGTCTTAAGTGGTACTGAAACCATAATAGCCCTTGATAGAGTCTAATTCTATCTATTCTGTCAGCTCTTTCTTCAGTTCATGGTAGAATATACCATGCAGATACTATAGTTTCAACAATAGTCACTATATTTTCACACCTGGCCATCATCCACCTTGTCTTACATGCTATGTTCCCTGAGAAGAGCTCTGGCGATTTGAAAGCTTTCACATTTTTTCTTGCACATTATTATGGGTTGGACTAAAGGATCCTGGTACTGCCCTCTACTGCCAGTCTTCCGTGAGTCATTAGACTTGACTAGAGGTCTATAAAGGTAGTTCTTGACTTACAGCCTTTCATTTAGTGACCATTAGAACCAGGGGTGGGTTGCTCCTGGCATTACTGCCAGTTGGGTGTGCGCAAAAATTTGCACATTCTGTGAGCATTTGCACAAAAATAGGTCTGTGCATGAGCAGAAGCAAAAAACAAGATGGCGGCCCCAAAGAAGAACCAGTTTGGGGGTGTGGCAGGCCTGGGTCACAGCCGGTTCCAGCAACCCAGGCCACCAAACCACTACCGGTTTGGCTAAACCAGTCTGAACTGGTAGCAACCCACCTCTGGTTAGAATTTACAGCAGCTATGAAAAAAAGTGACTTATCACCATTTTTCACACTGGTAACCATTGCAGCATTCCCATGGTCACATGATCAAAATTCAGAAGCTTGGCAGTTGGCTCATATTTATGATAGCTGCAGCATCCCAGGGTCATATGATCACCTTCTGTAACCTTCTGACAAGCAAAGTCAATGGGAACGCCAGGCTTAATAACCATGTTACTAACTGGGCAACTGCAGTGATTCTGTTAGGTGATAGCTCCGTTGGGAGACAAGCAGAGGGTGTGCAGCAGAAAATGCAGCCAGTGGAATGTTGCTAATATACACACAATAAGTATACCTGACACTGTTTAAGTAAAATAGAATAGCTTTTACTTAGGTTGTAAAGTAAAGAGAGAGAGAGATGCGCTCTCTTTGCCTTCTCTTATAGTTAGAGATAATTGCACTTACTAATTGCACTCTTAACATTACATCAGCCTTAAAGCTACAATGACTATATATTGTCTACCCAACTATAGGGGTCTACTCCTAACAGATTCACTTAACACCTACGGCAAGAAAGGCTTTAAAATGGGATGAAACTCACTTAACAACTGTCTTATTTAGCAACAGAAATTTTGGGCTCAATCGTGGCCATACGTTGAGGACTACCTGTAACTATATAACATTATTTCAAATGGTTAAATGTTTGTGGATGATTAATTAGATCATTAAAAATATTGAGAAGAAAAGCATTGTGTGTACATGGGTGTGTGAAGCGCTTGCTTTGATCTTCATAGGTGATATTATGCATGATCCAATATTAAAAAGCTGCCTGGTGAGGTTAACGTACTATCCATTAGTAGTTGTACTCTCAAAAAAGTAAGTAACCTGGCAAGTTCATTATATTTGCATTAAAACCTGAGAAGTCTATTTTTCCAGTTACTCAAGCCTTGGAGGAAAATATTGTTGAATAGAGATTTGCACTATAGAACCCAGTATGGGCAGAACCCAGTATGAAAGGTTGGCTCAGTTTCCAGAGGAAGAAGCCAGACTAGGAACTTGTGGAGTATGGAATGAATCACAAAGTTGTGGCTTCAACTGGATTTCTTTATAGCTGCCCAGCTGCAAGCTAATTATTTGATAGGTAATCCATCTGATAATCTCTTTAGCTGATAAAAAGAGGCTATGCTATTCTTCCTGTCTTATTAGTTATTACCAGTACTGTGCTTTCATATTCATTCATTCATTCATTCATTCATTCATTCATTCATTCATTCATTCATTCATTCATTCATTCATTCATTCATTCATTCTATCTATCTATCTATCTATCTATCTATCTATCTATCTATCTATCTATCTATCTATCTATCTATCTATCTATCTATCTATCTATCTATCTATCATATATTTATCCATCAATCAATCTATCATCTCTGTTCTGATCTAGGCTTCCCAAGAGTATAAAGCAACCTCCTTGTCCCAACAAAAAACCCTTTTATTAGTTTACTGTGAATTCTGCTCATTCACATCCAGCAAAGTCTTTCAAGGGAGGATTTACAGTCACAGACCTTATCTGGATTGGACAGCTGACAGGCTGATATCTTCAAAACTTGGCAAGGAGTCTTGGAGAGTCATGAACCAATTAAGTGAATTAATTGTCTCCTGCAAACTCCACTCTCCTTTCACTCCTCTTTTATTTCCTCTGAGAAGGACCATTCATCATCCACCTATGGCCTTACTCCCAAGTTGACTTCTGTTCTTTAGCTGTTCCCTTCATCTGGCAACTCTGCACATGCACACACTGGGAACAGGCTCCAGCTGTTTGTCTGCCTCACTGATGTCTCACTCTGAAGGCAGCTGATAACTGACATATAGCTCTGCCCCCTTCTCTGCCTCTGACACAGAGCTCTCATCAGAGCCTTCCCAGACTCCAGGACTGGCCCATGTTCCTCCACAACCTCCTCACTGTCTGAATCTGCTGCTAGCTCTGCTGGCACTGGCAGGCCACAACAATATCTGTCTCTAATCACCTTCTATTCAGATATGGTGATCATATAACGCTTCTGCAACAGGTACACTTTTTCACCGCTATTAGCAAGCAACGGCAATGCAGAAATACGATTTAAAACATTCCAACAGATGTCTGTCTGTTCTGCTTGAACACATCATGTCCCTCAGTAATTGGTGGTGCTGCAGGACATCTCCTTGTTGCATTTTCTTGTTCCAGTTGTTCTGAATCTTTCTGAATCCAGTGTGGTGACCAGTGTGAAACTAAAACTTCCCATTGTATAGAAATTATATTCTGTTGATAGCAGTTGCTATTGGCAGCCACACTGGCAATTCATACAGTATTTGGTTTGTAATTAATTGCAGATCAACGATGCTTTTCACACATATTATTATAAACCTCATTCTCCCCTGCCCCCCATGGCTATTATTTTTATACTAAATTGTAATTAATTTCTAATTATACTAAATGAAATAAAATATATCTTTCTGGGTGAATTCCATTTCACTGTTTATTTATTCAGTTCTCTCGAGATCATGTTGAATATATTGTTTCTCTTTTTTTAAATAGTTAGCTTCCCTACCTAGTCTTAAGGTTGCTAAGCATTCTCTTTAAAATTATCATTAATGTCTTTTTAATATTATCATTAATGGAAATATTGTGGAATAGAGAACCAGGACTGAACATTGTGACACCTCACAATGAACCTTAAACATTTCTAAAATCATGATCACTTTTAGCACCTCTAGGCACCAGCCAACAGACCCACATATGAAAGATGCAAATTAGCAACTTTATTGCCTATAATACAGGAATCTCTCAAGACTGCTTCTCTTCCGACTTCCTTCCGGTTGGCCAGAGGCGACGGACGGGTCCTCGACTCGTCCGCCGCTTGGTTGCTCCAGCGGCGCCTTCGGGGGCAGGGGGCTCTTGCTAAAGAGCCCCCACTGCACAGGCGGCTCGCGGTGAGTCCCCCCATCCCCACGGCGGTCGGGGAGGTGGCTCCCGCCTCGTCCTAGGCGCCGGAGAACGAGTTGGGGGGGGGAGTTCCTCTTTTGTCCCCTTCGCCGATGGAAAGCTGGAATAGCTGCTGCAATTGAAGATGGGCAGAAAGCTGGGGCTGTAGGCAACACCGAGGCTCTGTTATTACTACAAAGTGGATCGTGAGTGATTTAAAACTAATGCTCTCAACTTTCGCTTTAAAAGAAGGAGGAGGCGGGAGTTTGTAAAACCCCTCCTCGGAAAGGAAAAAAAAGCGGGGTTTTGAAATGTTCTCCAGGCTTGGGGAGGTGGAGAAATCAACATCTGATTTTTAAACAACAAATGAAAGTCTTTTACTTTAAGATTGATACGGAAACTTTGTATCTCTGTCTTGCAACAATTGATATGCACTTTCACTAGCTCTCCGCAGCTTCCAGAGGGGTGGGGAAGATGGTGTTCCTTTGTTCTCAGTAAGAAATACTTCTCTTTAAAATGTGCTGACACTCCCTCGTCTTTATGGGACTGAACTTTTCACCACTGGATTAAGACAACGGACTTTTAGGATTCCTCCCAGATGTGCCTTCTTTTTTTTTTCTTATTTGACTGTTCTTAAAGATTGTTTTCTCTCTGGATTTTAAGCAAAGTGTATTCTAAATTTGGATTTTGACTCTTGTTCTCTCCTCGCCTCACGGACTACCTCTCCAACAGACGCCATATTAGTGACAAGAACTTAATACTTTCATTATGGCTTCAAAAAAGCAGCCACACCAACCTAAGATTATTTCAATATTATCCAAAGAAATGGAGGTGGAAGCTACACAGTTATCAGCAATAGAGGAAACTCTTCAAAACATTATGAAAGAATTAAAAGAGATCCGGAAAGACAATGTCAGCTCAAAATTGGAACTTTTGGAGACACAGAAAGCACTAATGGAAAACAAACAAAGAATTGATGAACTGGAGGGGGGGCGTCCGAGATGAGCGGAGAAATAAGTAATTCTCAAAAGGAAATAGTGGATTTAGCTGATCATATGTCTAGGATGGATTTTGAAAGGATGTCTTACTTTTTAAGGTTTCAAAATGTTTCTGAAGCTGCCTCTGAAGATTTAAAAGATTTAATGTGTACGATGTTAGCAGATTACACTAAAAAGAGCAAAGAAGATATTTGGGGGGACATCGATCTGATTTATAGAATTAACTCAGCATATGCCAGAATAAATGAAGTACCCAGAGAGACACATATTAAATTTGTAAGAAGGTCAACAAGGGATGGGATCCTGAGAGCACAGAGAGATGGTCCCTTGATATATCAGCAGAACGAGATTGCCATTTTGAAACAGATCCCGAAAAAGATTAGAGAAATAAGAAGGAAATATTCCTTCTTATTAAAAAGATTATATAAAAAGGGGGTCTGGTTCAAGTGGTTGATGCCCGAGGGAATGTTAGTGTTCTGGGAGGGGGGGAGAGTAAGAATTAAAACAATTGCAGAGGCGGAAGCCTTTCTTAAAAAACATTCCCCAATCCTGGAGGATGAAAATGGGGGAACGTGAGGGGCCACAGCTCCGCCCACTGGAGGTCAGGGAGAGGAAGACACAATTGCTAAAAGACTCAGATCTCACAAATGACTTTTTTCTATATAGTATAACCTTTATTTGGATGTTTATAGAAACAAATGATTGATTGCATGAATATAAAATGATATATTTGTATCTCTTTCCACTTTGTAGGGAAATGAAAAATGTATTGTATTTCCTTTTTTTTTCTGTATGAAGCCTCGGAGGGGGCTGACACCTCCGACATAGATATCCTCAAAATATCTTTTTAACACCTTATACCCTTTTCCTGTTTTTAAAAATTTGTAAAAACCAATAAAACTTTTTTTTCATTAAAAAAAAAGACTGCTTCTCTTCCCTTGGGAACAGATCAATAATGTGCCATGGAACTTAGGGTGGAGGGTCAGGCTTATGTCTCTTGCAGCTAGATAAGGACTCAAGTCTAATTCCCTACTTGAGCCCTCCTCCCTGCCTATTGTGAGTTTTCCCACACTTAAGGGTCAAATCTGGAAGCAAAAAACTTGATTCTCCCCAACTGAAAGTAATAATTTCCAAAGTGTATATACCAGGGGTGAAATCTACTTACCTTCGCTACCAGTTCGCAAATGTGAGTGCATTTGCTGGCTTGCATCGCTCGCACTCACCACCTCTGTGCATGCACAGGACCTTTCATACATGTGCAGAGCATCAAAAACAGATGTGATGATGCCCAGGTGGATGGGCGGAGCCTGCTACAGAGTATGCCTGCAAAGGTAGGTAGAACAGCGAGGGACGGGGAATCCATTGTGCCATATGATTTATATTAGCTAGAAAGCAAGAAATCCTGCTTTCCAGCTAATATAAAATATGCATCACAGCTGTTCGTTGAAAATGCAGGTTCTCCCAAACCAGGAGCATTGTTTTTACTACCAGTTTGGGTGAACTGGTAGAATTTCACGCCTGTATATACCGTACAACAGCTCTCCCCAAACTGGTGCCCTCCAGATTTGTTAGGACTACTACTGTCAGAATTTCCCAACTCATGTGGCCAACTTGTTTAGCATTTCATAAAAACACTGCTAATATGCTATCAGAATAAATTGATGGACAGAGTCTTGTAAATGGTATGATAATAGTGACACATGGAAGAAAAAGGAACAGACTTTCTAAGGTTCTGCTAAAAGCAGGAAAGGCAATCTTTTCTCCAATCTCGTTCCCTGTAAAAGATTCAAATTAGCTATGCCAGACTGCAATCATTTTCAATTTAAGGAGTTCAAGCAGAACAAGGTGAGAGCCTCATTTCTCCTGAAATCCATGCAGCCACTTCAGTTGTGGTTCAATACTAGAACACCTCATGAAAGACCCTATTGTTATAGGAAGACTTCCAGCTGTACAGAGGGAAATTTACTGTACAGCATCTGTGTTAACATTTAGGAGAGAAGTTTGAAATTTCCCCCAATATTTTTTTTCTCAATAATTCCTCTTATAATCACAGCAATAAATATTTTTATCCTTAAGTTTAAGGATAAAAATATTTATTACTGTTATTATAAGAGGTTGAGAATGAGAAACACATGCGATTCTACTGAAAATCATCTCTACTAAGTATTCTGCTAATAATTTGCCTGGTAAAAAGGTAAAAGAAGCCCTGGTGGTGCAGTGGTTACATTGCAGTATTGCAGGCAAACTCTACCCACAAGCTAGGACTTTGATCTTGGGTTGAGCTTGAGTAGGGGGGTTGGACTAGAAGACCTCCAAGGTGCCTTCTAGCTCTATTTGGCTTGATTGATCCTGATGATTCAGCCTTCAAACCTTTTGAAGTTGGTAAATTGAGAACCTAGATTGTTGGGGACAATATGCTGATATTGTAAACTACACAGGGAGTGATGTAAAGCACCTTGGGGTAGTATTAAAGTCTAAGTGCTATTGCTATTGTTACCTTCTGTCCCTTCCTTATACATAGGCCTCTGTTGACAATGCAATAGTTCCTATAGAATCTGAAAGAGAATCAAGGGGGAAAATGCTACTCTTATAAATGAGTTTTCACGAAAGTGATAAATGTGTGTTTGGGCTGATTTTACCTTCTGCAAGTTGAAATTTGATAGATTTTGGAAAAGAAAATCCTTTGCAGCAAGATGCTGGAGAAGTTTCTACAACATTCACTACAGTTACTTTGTTTACTTTCAGAGTGGAATTTCCATCTATCTATAGCTGTTCTTTTCTTCAAAGACTATATTTGAAATATGTACAGCAAATCTAACCAAAATAGTCACACACATAAACATATGTTCCAATTTTACCAGTGTTGAGCATTGAATCAGTGTTCATGATTTGCACAAATACTATTGCTGTTATATCTCAAAGTAAATGATAAACATGTTAATTTAATAATCCTTTAAAATAAACCAGAGGGCTCAAGACTACATAATCAAATGCCAACCATATCATGGTTTCTGGGTCCTGATCAAATGCTAACATACTATGTGCTGGTCCAGATCTTGTAAATGAATAACAGCAGCTCCATCAGGCAAGTCCTCAACAAGTTTTCCCTGTAGCTTGTCTTGTGCATCTATTTCTTCCTTATGCTGGAGAAAGCTCTAGAGCAATGGTTCTCAACCTTCCCAATGCCGCGACCCTTTAATACAGTTCCTCATGTTGTGGTGACCCCCAACCATAAAATTGATCTCTCGGTTTCTAAGACTATTGAAAATATGTGTTTTCCGATGGTCTTAGGCGACCCCTGTGAAAGGGTCATTTGACCCCCAAAGGGGTCCCAACCCACAGGTTGAGAACCACTGTTCTAGAGCATCTTGGACGTCATGCTAATATTAATTGTGCTAGGAAAGAAAGAGGGGTAGATTTTATTATATCCTTATTGGGATAAGGATGTTCCCTGACTGCTGCTGGTAATAATGACAGCAACTACAACATGGGTCCAAGCTGGTTGGCTGAGTAGCAATCTGGAGTATGAATTTGGCCAGTTTATTATGTATTATATTGAGAACCCCTAAGTTCTTTGGTAAGCTGAGGATTTTTCCCACTTGGTCTTTCAAGAAATTTGTTTGGATATAGCAGGGACTGGGAAGGAACATCTTTCCAGCCCATTCGAATATGCTCCAATGCCCCCTTTTCATTTTCTTACAAGTTTCACCTACTTTTTGTAAAGATGCCCAGATGCTTGAAGCTTTGGAACATAGAATAGAATAGAACAGAATAGAATAGAATAGAATAGAATAGAATAACAGAGTTTCAAGGGACCTTGGGAGTCTTCTAGTCCAACCCCCTACCTAGACAGGAAACCCTATACCATTTCAGACAAATGGTTATCAAATATCCAACATTCCTTTTTTAAAAAAAAATCTTCCTGGGATGCTCATATTTTAAATTCCAGGAAGGAAGGAAAGAAAATGTCTACAGTTTATAGTTTACTTCATTGTTCATTTGTTATTTGTATGGAAGGGTAATAGTTAGCTATCATCTACATACAGAAGGAGATGCAAAGGACTAACACTCTCCTATGGAAGATAAGCAGAGCACCATCAGAATAGCAAATTATAACTATAAAATATGACTTGCTAGCACCTGTCAATATTAGAAATTGAAGCCCTGGCTACCTATGTTGGAAAATAATTTAGTTGAAACAATATTTAGCTTGTCAGTTTCCAGCCTTGAACTGGCAAGTAGTTTATTTATGGGTGCTGGGCTTTTTCCAGTTGAAAACGATCAATGGCGCTTTGAGTAAGTCATGTCTCAAGAGGCTTCTCTTGCTGGCTCCACAGAAGCTAGGCTTATCCCGCGAAAAGGTCAGTCAGCAAACCAAACTTTGTCAAGCTGGAGAAGCACTTGGGAATCAGGCAGAGTGTGTGTATGCACAAGATTTCTACTTCCCATCTTCTGCTTTGCCACTTTTCTGGGAAAGTAATTTCACCACCAACCCACATGTATCTACATCTCCCTCCCTCCCTCCCTCCCTCCCTCCCTCCCTCCCCCTTTCTCTCTCTCTCCACATATTTAGTCCATCAAAATATTTCCATATCTACTATACCTTGCTAGAGTTTTAACCATTGCTCCCAGTGACAAGCTAATGTTCCTAACAGTTCCATTTCAAATTCAATCAATTTATTTTCTTACTAGCTATACCCGGCCACGCGTTGCTGTGGCCCAGTCTGGTTAAATGGCCAACCAAACTGTGTGTAGATCTACACCTGCCCACATACACACAACCACCATATAACCCCCAACCTACCTACCTACTGTATTTCTCCCTCTCTATCTATCCCTCTACCTACCTACCTACTGTATTTCTCCCTCTTTCTCTATTCCTCTACCTACCTACCTACTGTATTTCTCGCTATCTATCTATACACCTACCTACCTACTTACCTACCTATTGTATTTCTTGCTTTCTCCCTCTACCTACCTACTGTATTTCTCCCTCTCTATCTATCCCTCTACCTACCTACCTATTGTATTTCTCCCTATCTATCTATCCCCCTACCTACCTACCTACTTACCTACCTACTGTATTTCTTCCTTTCTCCCTCTACCTACCTGCCTACCTACCTACTTACCTACCTACTGTATTTCTCCCTATCTATCTATCCCTCTACCTACCGACCTACTGTATTTCTATCTATCTATCTATCTATCTATCTATCTATCTATCTATCTATCTATCTATCTATCTATCTATCTATCTATCTGCCTACCTACCTACCTACCTACCTACCTACATTTCTTCCTTTCTCCCTCTACCTACCTACCTACCTACCTACCTACCTACTGTATTTTTCGCTATCTATCTATACACCTACCTACCTACCTACGGTATTTCTCCCTCTCTGTCTATCCCTCTACTTACCTACCTATTGTGTTTCTTGCTTTCTCCCTCTACCTATCTACCTACCTGCCTACCTACTGTATTTCTTCCTATCTATCCCCCTACTTACCTACCTACTGTATTTCTCTCTCTCTATCACCCTATCTACCTACCTACCTACCTACTACCGTCTGTCTGTCTGTCTGTCTGTCTGTCTGTCTGTCTGTCTGTCTGTCTGTCTGTCTGTCTGTCTATCTATCTATCTATCTATCTATCTATCTATCTATCTATCTATCTATCTATCTATCTACCTACTTACCTACCTACCCACCCACCCACCCACCCACCCACCCACCTACCTACCTACTTATTTCTCCCTCTCTATCTGTCCCTCTATCTACCTACCTACTGTAATACAATAATACAATAGCAGAGTTGAAAGGGACCTTGGAGGTCATCTAGTCCAACTCCCTGCCTAGGCAGGAAGCCCTATACCCATGATGGCGAACCTATGGCATGGGTGCCACAGGTGGCACATGGAACCATTTCTTAGGCCACGCAAGGCATTGCCTTGTCAGCTTCAGTGTATATGTGTGCCCTGGCCAGCTGATTTAGGCCTTCTTTTGAGGCCGTTTTTTGCGCTCTAGAGGTGGGGGAAGGCTGCTTTCACCCTCCCCAGGCTCCTATAAAGCCTCTGGACCCTGGGGATGACGTAAAAAGCATGCCAAATGCAGGGGGTCATGCACATAGCATTATGGATGTGGCACACCTGTACATATCGCCCCTGCACTCCCCCTGCTTTTGGCACGCGAGCCAAAAAAGGTTAGCCATCACTGCCCTATACCATTTCAGACAAATGGCTATCCAACATCTTCTTGAAGACTTGCAGTGTTGGGGCATTCACAACTTCTGGAGGCAAGCTGTTCCACTGGTTAATTGTTCTAACTGTCAGGAAATTTCTCCTCAGTTCTAAGTTGCTTCTCTCCTTGATTAGTTTCCACCCATTGCTTCTTGTTCTGCCCTCAGGTGCTTTAGAGAATAGCTTGACTTCCTCTTCTTTGTGGCAACCTCTGAGATACTGGAAGACTGCTATCATGTCACTCTTAGTCCTTTTTGTTAAACTGTATTTCTTCCTCTCTCTCTCTCTCTATGGGCCACCTGGGAGTTTGCTATCTCAGTGCCTTTTTGGCCCTAAGAGGCCTCTGTACATTCTTTTTGAGGAACTGACTGTTGGAAATGCCAGGTGGGAGGAGTTACAGGGAGGTGAAAAAAATTTCAGTGGTACATTTTACATTTGTGTACTGTGTACATGACACACGTGTGCTAGGCACAAAATGAGTAGCTATTCTATTATCGGAAGTCCTTGGCTACATTGTGTGAAAGTTTGGTGTAAATCGGTCCAGTAGTTTTTTGAGATTAGTGGATTCGTACAAACTATTTTACATTTTTATTTATATAGATTGTCAACACCATTTTTCTGCTGACATTAAGGTAACGCCATTTATTTGACTTGGTGAAATACCTTACTTCCATCCAAGTTTGGGCATGACTGTTAAAAGTCAGGACTGCAAGCTTTTATTATAGAGATAGTCCCTGACTTACGACCACAATTGAGCCTAACATTTTTGTTGCTAAGTGAGACAGTTGTGAAGTGAACTTTGACCCATTTTACAACCTTCCTTGCGGCAGTGGTTCAGTTGGTAGCATGCTTGTTAAGTGAATCTGCCTTCCCCATTGACTTTGCTTGTCAGAAGGCTGCAACAGGTGATGTGATCCCGGTATAACAGCAACCATTATAAATATGAATCAGTTGCTCAGCGCCCACATTTTGATCACGTGACCATGCTGCAACAGCCATAAGTGTGAAAAATGGTGTTAGGTCTCTTTTTTCAGTGATGTTGTAACTTTGAATAGTCTGCTGTAAGCCGAGGATTGCATGTATGATGATGGAAGGCAGCAAAACGCTGCCAGGTTCCACACTGATACCTTTGTGTTTTATTGCAGCCTATTTCTGAAATATCTTGTTGCGTCTCCCTTAAGGCGGAGGTAGAAGGGATGAGGAAAGGACAACACAAGAAATCCCTGAATTATCCAGCAAAGAGCCTAAGCCGTTTCCTGTATCAAGTATAAACAGCAACTTTTGATGTATTTTGTTTCTCTGCGTTATTTGTCTTTACTGAAACTGCAGGCATCAAAGCAACAGACTTACAGCAACCGGAGACAGAGAATTGGTACGAGTTAAACCAGCATACATACAGTATGTACAGTCCAATCACTCTAAGGTTATTATTTACATTTGTAAGCATTCATTTTTATTATATAAGAAACATAAATATCACAAATTTCACTCCACAATATATATTTATTTTGATTTTAAATAATGAAATCATCTCTTTGAAATACTATGAGAAACTCAAAAAATAGCTTGATCTTTTTTTAGGATTTTTTTTTTTGCAGGACTTTTTGCAGGTTTTTATTTTAATGAGTCGTCTTCAGAGGTTCTGGAGAGAGAGGGGGAGGAGGGAAAGGAGAGAAAAAAGATGAGCTTAAATGTTGAATACACCTTAATGAAGAGCGATGATATTTCTTAAAGATTTGGTCTCGCTAATTAATAACGGCTAGCTTGGATTCAAGTTTTTACGTATTCCCAGAAATGGAAAGAAATATTCATCAGTTGATTTACGATTCTGACTACAGTGTCTCCCCTAGAATAAAGGTGGGAGGAAAGTCATAAACTCCGGACCACGTGGGTCCCTCATCCTCTTTTGGTGCCCCCCACATCACCCGCCTGAAATGTCTTAACAAACTGAATGGTTGCACCATGATTTTCTGCTGGCTTCTATTTTTCTCAAAATAAAAAGTAAAAACAATAATAATAATAATAATAATAATAATAATAATAATAATAATAATAATAATAATAATAATAATAATAATAATAATAATAATAATAATAATAATAATTTGTTGACCGCTCCCTCTCCCCATAGGGACTCGGAGCGGTGCACAGGGAAAACTAAAACAATAAATATACAAACACATTAAAAACAAATTAAACATATACCTGTGCTAAAAAATGCCCCATTAAAATACTAAAATTCCCAATTATAAGTAACTAAAACCCCATAGAGAGAGACTACCCTAGGCCGGCCAAGCAGAAAAAATGTGTTTTTAATTTTAGACGGAAGGAGTGGAAGTCCGTGGTCGTTCTAATGTCGGGGGGAAGGTCGTTCCAGAGGGCTGGGCCCGCCACAGAGAGAGCCCTTCCCCTGGGCGTCGCCCGCTGACAAAGTCTAGTGGACAGCACCCGGAGAAGTCCCTCTCTGTGGGAGCGAATCGGCCGTGAGGATGTGTGAGGCAGGATCCGATCCCGCAGATAGCTAGGTCCTGAGCCATGGAGCGCTTTAAAAATGATGACTAATACCTTGAAGCGCACCCGGAAGACGACAGGCAGCCAGTGCAGCTCGCGCAAGAGCGGTGTTATGTGGGTAAACCTGGAGGTTCCCAGAATTGCCCGCGCGGCTGCGTTCTGGACCATCTGAAGTCTCCGGGTGCACCTCAAGGGGAGCCCCATGTAGAGAGAGTTGCAATAGTCCAGTCGGGATGTCACGAGAGCATGAGTGACTGTGCGAAGGGTGTCCCGATCCAATAGGGGGCGCAACTGGCGAACCAGGCAAACCTGGTAAAACGCCCTCCTGGCCACGGCTGTCACTTGATCTTCCATGGACAGCCGGGCATCTAGGAGGACACCCAAGTTGCGCGCCCCATCCACAGGGGCAAGATGTTCGCCCCCTATGGCCAGCGATGGAGTCAGCTGGTTGAATCGGGCAGCCGGAAACCACAGCCACTCGGTTTAGGTCGAGTTGAGTCTGAGTCCGTTACTTCCCATCCAGATCCGTACGGCTTCCAGGCACTGGCACATCACCGCTACGGCATCGTTGGGGTGGTTTGGGGTAGATATATACAGCTGAGTGTCATCAGCGTAGAGATGGTACTCTACTCCAAAACCACGGATGATCTCACCCAGCGGCTTCATATATGTGTTGAACAGGAGAGGCGAGAGGACCGACCCCTGAGGCACCCCACATGTGAGGGGTCTCGAGGTCGACCTCTGCTCTCCTGCCAACACAAATTGTGATCGGCCAGAGAGGTAGGAGGAGAACCACCGTAAAACGGTGCCTCCCACCCCCAACCCCCCCAGCCGATGCAATAGGATACCATGGTCGATGGTATCAAAAGCTGCCGAGAGGTCTAATAGGACCAGGATGGAGGAACAACCCCCATCTCTGGCCCTCCAGAGATCATCGACCAACGCGACCAATGCCGTCTCAGTGCTATGCCCGGGCCGAAAGCCGGACTGGCGCGGGTCTAGATAATCAACTTCCTCCAGGTGACGGGGAAACTGTTGTGCCACCACACTCTCAACAACCTTCGCCAGGAAGGGAAGGTTGGAGACTGGACGATAGTTGGTTAATAAAGCTGGATCCAAAGAGGGCTTCTTGAGGAGGGGCCTCACCATAGCCTCTTTTAGGGAAGCAGGCAAGGAACCCTCACTCAAGGATGCATTGACAACCTCTTGGAGCCAGCCTCGTGTCACCTCCCAAGATGCCAGTACAAGGCAGGAGGGACACGGGTCCAATAAACATGTGGTGGCTCGCAGTCGCCCACGTAACCTGTCCATATCCTCGGAAGTAACGGAGTCAAACTCCTCCCAAACAAGATCTGTCTTGTGGCATCCCACTGGGCCATCAATGGGGGCTAACTCGTTCTGTATCTGAGCGATTTTCTCCTGCAGAAAAATCACAAATTCCTCTGCTCTACCCTGTAGCGGGGCTTCCCGCACCCTCTGTTGAAGGAGGGAGCAGGTCACCCTAAACAGGGCGGCAGGGCGGTTTTCTGCGGATGCTATGAGGGTGGCACAATGATGGCGTTTGGCCACTCTCAGCGCCACAATGTAAGTCCGTAAATGGGCTCTTACCTGTGTCCGGTCAGATTCAGAACGGGTATACCTCCATCTTCTCTCTAGGCATCTCTTGCGGCGTTTCATCACCCTCAGCTCCTCGGTAAACCAGGGAGCCAGGGTGGCTCGCCACCGCAAGAGAGGCCGCAAGGGCGCGACCCGATCCAAGGCTCCCGCGGTCGCAGTATTCCATGCGACCACGAGGTCCTCGATCGGGGCGCGGGTCAGGGGTACAGGAAGTGGCCCAAGCGCCATCTGAAACCCATCAGGGTCCATCAGGCGCCTGGGGCCAGTAATGTTTAATCCGATCATTTTACTTTAAAAAAACATTAAACCCACTAATTTAACAAAAGGGGACGAAAATTCCAGCCCCACCTCTGTGATGTTGTAATTGTACTACTGTCATGGTGTCTTCCAAACAATGATTTGGAAAAGTACAACTCCTGACAACCAAACACTCAGATATCCTTCTTCTGAAAGATCCCCTAATCCTGTGGGTTCGGGGTGGGGGTGGGGAGGGGGAATGTGATGGGTGGTAGGGTTAGGAGGGATTTGTTAATGTGTTCCACTTCTCCTGCACAACCTAGTGAAGTTTGTGTGCTGGATCAATTCCATTTCCATGTCAAGAGGGAAAGGATATTTAAAACAAACAAAGTAAATAAAAACTTTTCTTGATACAGTTTTTCTGTAGGATGAAAGGATTTCTTGTCAACTTTTTGAGTCAGGTTTTCTTAATTAAGGTTCTAAAACGTGCAAGCTCCATACTTCTGTTGACTCTTCTATTAGACTGAAAGATTTTATCCTTACCAGTAATACTAACAACAACAACAACAACAACAACAATAATAATAATAATATCACATGTTGCTTGTGCTGTAGAAATCCAATGAGTCAGTTCAATAAAAACACCACATTCTTAGCATTTCTGTAATCCAGCCAAAAATGAAATTGTGCAAATTGCATTATATGACCAACCAGCAGATCCCACTTTATGTATGATTTCCCCAAATCTGCAATCAGCCTTTTATAGTGCTCATGGCCTCAATATGGGAATATACAGTAGGCAATACCCTTCTAAGGATGCTCTTAAATCATAATGCGTCTTCTGTATACCTTATCATAAATAGGCTGGGATAGTGGAGCCATTAATCATGCTAACTGGGTTGATAGGAGCCAAAGTCCAAAACAATTGACGCCACTGAAGGAATCATTGTATCTATAATTAGATGCTGGATCCTCATAATGTAATAAAGGAAGAACCGTCATTTGGACAAAATCCTGGTAAAGTAGCATCCAGAAGAAGCTTTCCAGAGAAAGGAGAGAAAACTCATTTTGTTCTTCCCTTCATTTCTAGAGCCCCAAATTACTTATTTTCATCTCTTCTAAGACCTCTTAGAATTCTGAACATGGATAGTTCTTATAGAACCTTTAGTAGAATGTAGCTGAAAGAGGGCATAAACCAGGCATGTCCAAAGTCAGGCCCGGGGGCCATTTGCGGCCCGGGGGTCGGTTTAATACGGCCCTCCAACAGCCCTCCCTGCTCTGTGTAAATATGGCCCTCCCTTCCTCCCTCTGTCTCTGGGACTGTGTGGCTGGGAGGGAGGTGGACGGAGGTTACGGACGCCTCCTCCCGCAGCGGGCGAGGGAGCAGGCGAGGTGAACACCCAAGGCTACTGTCATCTTAAGCACCACTGAGGCTGTCGCCCGGCAGGGGCGTCAGGCAGGGAAGCCGGTCGCGCCTCCATCGCTGCACGTTCTGGGGCTGCGAAGCTGGGAGGGAGGTGAACGCGCGGCCCCAGAACGTCCGCTTGGCGCGTTCACCTCCCTCCCAGCCACGCAGCCCCAGAACGTGCAGCTCCCGCCGCACAAGGTCGCCCGGCAGGGGTGTCAGGCAGGGAAGACGGACGCGCGGCCTCAGAACGTAAGCCGTGGTGCCTGCCGGAGGGAGCCACGATGGAGACGCGACCGACTTCCCTGCCTGACGCCCCTGCCGGGCGACAGCCTCGGTGGTGCTTAAGATGACGGTAGCCTTGGGTGCTCACCCCGCCTGCTCCCTCACCCGCTGCGAGTGGCGAGGGAGTGACTGACAGACACAGAGAGAGACAGAAGGGGAGGGAGGGAAAGACAGAGAGACAGACAGAGACAGAGAGAAAGAGAGGGAGGGAGGGAGACGGAGAGAGACACAGATAGAGAATGAATCGGAATCGGATTGAATCGGAGACAGACGGGGAAAGAGGGAGAGACAGACATACAGAGAGAGGGAGGGAGGGAGAGAATCAGAGAGAGTGACACACACAGAGACAGGGAGAGACAGAGAGAGGGAGGGAGAGACAGATAGATAGAGACTGATTAAGTGAGTGAGAGACAGACAGACAGACAGACACACACAGAGTGACAGAGAGAAAGAGAGAAAGAGAAAGAGAGAAAGAAAGAAAGAAAGAGAAAGAGAAGGAAAGAGAAAGAAAGAGAGAGAGAGAAAGACAGAAAGAAAGAGAAAGAGAGAGAGAGAAAGAAAGAGAGAAAGAGAGAGAAATGGAGAGAGAGAGAGAGGAAGAAAGAGAGAGAAAGAGAGAGAGAGAGTGAGAGAGAAAGGGAGACAGAAAGAAAGAGAAAAAGAGAGAGAGAAAGAAAGAAAGAGAGAAAGAGCGAGAGAAATGGAGAGAGAGAGAGAGAGAGAGGAAGAAAGAGAGAGAGAGAAAGAAAGAGAGACAGAAAGAAAGAGAAAAAGAGAGAGAGAGAAAGAAAGAGAGAAAGAGCGAGAGAAATGGAGAGAGAGAGAGGAAGAAAGAGAGAAAGAGAGAAAGAGGTAGGTAAGTTTTTTTTTAATTTATTTTCAATACATTGTGAAAACTCAACTGTCAGTTGATCTTAATGTTATGAAATGAAAAGTATGTCATTTGCAATTAACTTGGCATAAAATAATTTATTTGCATTTAATTGTAATGGTTCAAAGAATGTTCGGAAAAATGTTCGGCCCTCCACCATGTTCACTTCATCCAATCTGGCCCTCTTTGAAAAAAGTTTGGACACCACTGGCATAAACTAAATAAAATCTTGAAAGATTCTGTTTTGACATCTGCAGTATTTCTTATATCACTGTCTTTAAATATAAAAGTACAAATTGTTTGCATTTTGTTTATTGTTTGCCCCATTTGTATAACATTGTTCTGAGCGGTTGATCCTATAACTTGACTTTCATGGTAGCTGCTGAAAGACTAGCCTCTCTTTTGGAACAGGAAAAAGTATAGAGGGCTATTTTACAGGATGTTTGTTAAAATCCAAGTTCACCCCATGAAACTGGATGGTGGAAAAGTCAGATGAGCTGGAAAAAAATTGCTGCCCACAGAGTATATAGTTTCATTCAGAAATGTACTAGAAAGAGTAGTCTTGATGGTTACCACCAGACAGCTTTAAAAGTGATTAAACAAAATCATGATTGATAAGGCTATTAATGGCCATTGCCCTATATTTCCTCCAGTATCAGATATATGTCTGTTCAATACTTGTTGAACAGTAGTAGGGGGAAATGATGGCTGGAAGTAGCTGCTATGATTTATAGAGAGATTAAACTGATCACCTTGGAAGCAGAATGCTGGGTTAGATAGCGTTTAAGCCTGATCCACCATACTGCTTTTTATGTTCCAATGCTATATGTATAGTCCAGTTTATTGTCTTTTAAGTAAGATTTGATATTTCCATACTTGTCAAGACATGATTCTTCCCTACCCTGGCTACCACAAGGTGTCCACCAGTAATTGAACATTATATCAGGGGGAAGCAAATTATATCAACATTATATCAGGGGGAAGCAAATCAAAGAACACAGAGCATGTTTAGAACTAAATTAGTCAATGTTGGATCCTGACAAGCATGCCTGGTTGGCTGGTATCCTAAATAGGAACATGCTTGTTAAGATATTGCATGGCCAATATTTTGAAGTTGGTATGGCTGTCTGTCATGAGGGTCCACATATAGATATCTTCCCCAGATATGTCAGATACCACTATTTATGCTTGTTAGGGTTCTTTGTCTCACTAAATTTCATCTCCAACAAAAGATCTAGACAAGGCTATCCATTTTAACTATAAGGGGGAGGGGGTTGTGCACTGGGTGCTTGGGCCCTTCGATGCTCGAATAGGAAGTTGGACTAGAAGACCTTCAAAGTCCCTTTCAAATTTGTTATTCTGTTGTCTAGTCCACTGTTTCTCAATCTCAACAGCTTTAAGATATTTTTTAAGAGGCTTTTTGCTTTAACCTGCTGCTGTGGCCTAGAGGTGGAACTCTTGCCTCACAAGCAGGAGGTTGAGAGTTCGATCCTAGGTAGAGGCAGATGTAGGTTGGACTAGATGACCTGCAAGGTCCCTTCCAAATCTGTTATCTGATTGCTTTTAACTGGTTTAATGCAGAACAATTCATTGTTTTGAAACTATTTCAGTCTCACGTGTATGGGAACTCGCAGTTTGAGAGTGACTGACAGATAATCAAGCTTTGAGGCAATACTCTGTAAATGCAGGTCTGGTATATCCAGATAAACTTTGGGGATTGTCCGCTACAGATTCAGTTTCAATTAATCATAAGGATAGGAAGGAAAAAGCTATGGATTATCTGCCTGCCTGCCTGCCTGCCTGCCTGCCTGCCTGCCTGCCTGCCTGCCTGCCTGCCTGCCTGCCTGCCTGCCTGCATATCTATCTATCTATCTATCTATCTATCTATCTATCTATCTATCTATCTATCTATCCATCCATTCATCCATCCATCTATCCATCTATCCATCATCTGTCTATCTATCTAGCTCTCTCTCTCTCTCTCTCTCTCTCTCTCTCTCTCTCTCTCTCTCTCTCTCTCTCTCTCTCTCTCTCTCTCTCTCTCTCTCTATCTCTATCTCTCTCTCTATCTATCCATCTATCTATTATCTGTCTATCTATCAAGCTTTCTATCTATCAACTATCTATCTTCTATCTATCTCATTAAAGGTGTTTGTGCAATGCTCTTCAAAAAATGATTTTTACCTTAATTATGGAGGAGGCACATTGTGCTATAGCAACTTAATATTAACAGTTTAAGAAAAATCCCAGGAAACTGAATAAGTTAACCATATCAAACCACTAATTTTCATTAGCATACATATATTTAAGCCCTGCAATTATCTTCTTGTGATATGAAGTTATATAATTATATATATTTGCAGATGGGGGGGGGGGGGAAAGGAGCAGCCATGGGTGTCAAGGATTGAAGGCCAGATGGTTAATGTGATTGGAAACAAATTTCAACCTACCAGTGGGAGAAGACCAAGATCATCTATAGTGACATCATCCTAATTTTCTGAGATGACGGGTTCAAGCCTATCCATTTGATCCAGAAATTTGGTTGCCTTTCCATTTTCACTAAACGGCAGAGAAACAATGCACATTTTGTTGAGTCCCTAGGAATGACTTAATCTTAGTGCTTTTGTCTTTTATTGTACCAAGCATTAAAGGTCTTTACTGAAAAGATACATTTCAACTAGTTCTGTTATGTAAAAGGACGTATAGCTATTCTATGGAAACATAATACAAAGCTTTTTTATTTAGTAATTATCAAACTTCCATTTAAGAGTTAGGTCTCCAATTCTTTGCTAAATAATTCCTTTGCATGCAGAAAGATGTCAAAAAATAACATGTAGAAAACGTAGAGGTCATGCTCGCCTTACTTTCAATACAAAAACCTGCTGTGGTTTAAAACTATTTTTATTATAGTTTGTCCTCAAATTATAATAAAATAACAGAAAGCTGCTGTTATTAACTGTTTTCCATGCATTAAAAATAAAATTTTGCTCATGGGTTATTACTGCCTGATCCTTTTAAAACCCAGATATTTTTAGGCATTTCCTCTGCCTACCTTCTTTTTTCATTTAGAACAGTCTCCAGGTATTTCTTCAGCGCCAAGTGTTGTAGTAAACGAGAGTAGTCGCTAGTGAAGATACCATCTGAGTGACGTTTGACTGGCACATGTTCATCAAGGGGGTTTCTTCAAGTAAAAATGGAGTTGCAAGAACCATATTAATGCACAAGCCTCTCAAAGACTAGGCCAGTCAACATCGTACTTTTATGTAATTCTCACTTTTTTAAAAAACAACAACAGCAAAGCCACTTGTCTTAAAAGGTAAAGGTAAAGGTTTCCCTTTGCACATATGTGCTAGACTCTAGAGGGCGGTGCTCATCTCCATTTCAAAGCCAAAGAACCAGCGCTGTCCAAAGATGTCTCTGTGGTCATTGGCTGGCATGACTAAAGGCCAAAGGTGCTGTTACGCTGTTACTTTCCCACCAAAGGTGGTTCCTATTTTTCTGCTTGCATTTTTACATGCTTTCAAACTGCTAGGTTGGCAGAAGCTGGGACAAGTAACGGGAGCTCACTCCATTATGCTGTGCTAGGGACTTGAACTGCAAACCTTTCTGATTGACAAGCTCAGCATCTTGGCCTCTGAGCCACTGTGTCCCTTATGAGTTACCCATGATTAAATGTTACTTGGGTTTGTGAACACATTGGCTCTGAAGGGAAATCATAGCTAGAATGAATACCCAAGTATAAACTGTGGAATGTGGGCCATTTAGCCCGATAATTATTTTTTTACTGGTCTTGAAATAGTCTCTGTCATCAAAAGGTGCCATCCACAAACTATCCAGCACATTTAAGTGCAACAGTGAAACGCCTGCAAATGAATTACAGTGGTACCTCGGTTCACGAACGCCTCTCTTCACGACCAATTCGGATTACGACCAAAAATTTCCCAAAAAATGTGCCCTGGTTCACGAACACCGTTTCGGTTCACGAACGGAAAAGTTCGTAAAAATACGCTCCGCATCACGAACTCCGCCTCGCATCACGAACTCCGCCCTCGCATCACGAACAGAAAAGTTCGTAAAAATGCTCGGATTCATGAACCCCGCCTCGCTGCACGACCCGGAGCCGCGGACATTTTAAAAGCAAGGTCAGAACGGATTAACCGGATTTACATTGAACCCTATGGAAAACTGTGCCTCTGTTCGCGACCAATTCTTTTCGCAAACAGAGTCAGTTCAAGAATCACGACCAAAAAACAAGGTCGGAACGGATTAATCGGATTTACATTGAACCCTATGGGAAATTGTGCCTCGCATCACGACCAATTCGGATCGCGAACAGAGTCAGTTCACGAATTAAGTTCGTGAACCGAGGTACCACTGTATTGACATCACTTTTTCAGTATAGAAGGCAGGACACGCAAGGCACAGGGTATTTCTGGGCATGTGTTTACCAGAAGCATCTGGGTTCTTAATTGATTTGTTCACAGTTTAATCCATTTGTTCACAGTTTGTCAATGTAACTGGTTTGTACCTAATGCATAGTCATAATGGGCAGGTTTTCTTGTCACCACCATTTTGAATACAGCACACTATCAGAGCTTTTCCTAAATTATATTCTAGCTTCATTAATTTCCAGCATCTATCTATTCCTTCCCCCCCTCCCCCCCTCTGTCTCCCATTTTCTAACTTCAATTTCTATTATAAATGTATTCATGTGTTAGATTTATAGGCCACCTTTCCCCCTCCCCCCAAGGAGCTCAAAGAATGATGTAGAACAATGTTCTATTTTTCTCTCTCTCAGGCTCAGCCTGGTGATCTCCTACTGCAGGGGTCTCCAACCTTTGCAAGTTTAAGTCTGAAGGACTTCAGCTCCCAGAATTCTGGGAACTGAAGTCCTTCAGACTTAAGCTTGCAAAGGTTGGAGACCCCTGTCCTACTGTACATCAGTGTCAGGCAAATCCATTGTAAAACACCCATCAGTTTCTAAATGGTCTTTAAAGCTAACCCCACATATAGCCTATTGCAGCAGGTAGTCAAGACATGGGTAACTGAGAGAAGGGCCTCCCATTCCAGGAAAGGTCATGACTGTTGTACCAGATGGAGTTGTGTAGTCTTCCTTGCCACATCTGCTACCACTCCTTTTTGCAATAACAAAGAGACAGTGTAATAATGTACTGTAAATATCTCTTCAGCTATAATTCAAATTTCTAAATTCACTGCTAGGTTCAGTTAAAGTTTTCTTCTTCACCATCGCAAACCTCTTTATTATTAATACAAAATATTAATAAATTACAAACTTCTGGATCATATGAACTATATAGGAATATTCAAAGATAACCTGCACTGGGAAAAGACCTGGTACAACCACTTACCCAATCCTTTTACTAATTAGGGATTCCAAATACTTCTTTGCAGAAAGTTGACCCAAAAGTTTGCTGTAGCCACTTGTAAAGAGTCCATCAGCATGTCTTGTATTTCTATAATGGATTTAAAATGTATGATGAATATTATTAACAGGACAAGTAGAAGTACAGAGCAGAAAGCAGCAGTGAGTTTATCAACATATCCCCCCAGTGTTTATTAGTGTTCAGAAGTTTTACCTGTCAATAGCTCTGGACATATCAAAATAGAAGTTCTCATTTTCAGGTAGAGTAGCCTGAAGAGCATCAGCATTGGAGTTTAATGAACTTTGGGTGTAATCAGATTCACTTTGTCCATCAAATGGTATTATATTTCCTAGTCTGAGAAAGGTCGGAGGAGAGGAAATAGGATGGTAGACAGTTTTGAGAATGAGTTGGAAGGAAAGCATTGTCACAGGCAAGGACTTTGAAGATGCTTTAAAGTCACCTACTCATGTCATAATGATGGCATACTTTTGCATTGCCTAAAAGCAGAAGGAAACCATGCTGGGCTCTCTGAGATTTTGAATCATTTGCTTAACTGAGTGATATAGACCAATTACTTAAATATGGATAATTTCTTTGAGATAAACTATGTGGGAAAAGAACACATATATCTGACAGTAAATATATATATGAGCTGAAGTCCCCATTCTAATCTTAAAATAAAATAGGAAAGAGGTTGATTTCTGGGACCATATTAGATCAGGAATTCTTTGCAAACCCTGATTTTTTTGTTATGTATTTCTTAAAAATAGCTACTTAGCTAGAATATGATAGGTAGGTAGGTAGGTAGGTAGGTAGGTAGGTAGGTAGGTAGGTAGGTAGGTAGGTAGGTAGATAGATAGATAGATAGATAGATAGATAGATAGATAGATAGATAGATAGATAGATAGATAGATAGATAGATAGATAGATAGATAGATAGATAGATAGATAGATAGATAGATAATCCTAAATATTTCCTTAACATCTTTCCCACAAATGATCAAAAGCTAAACACAAAACATAAGTTTCAGAATTGCTCTATAAATTATGTCTTAACAGATGTGATGGATTAATATTAAAAGCAATAAATAACAGATGATTTTATATAATATAGCCACAATATAGCAATAATTTTCCTTTCATGATAAATCCTTTTCTGTATCAAAAAATAAATCTGAAAAAATGTTAATATACTGTAATTAGTAAATGTGAGCTAGCAATTTGTCCCATCTTCCCTCTGATTTGTTTCCTTATTATGGTTAGTTTAAAAAAATAGGGCTCCAGTCAATTTGTGGCCCAAACATGTTAATATGAGGGTTATACATGCAGGATTGATGTTAGCTAGTCCAGACAAGCACAACCAGGGGTACTAGTTCTATCTTTATTATAAGCTCAGAGATTTTTGCAAGACTGAAAATATTTTTCAGACTACTTTTACATGAAAAGCTAAGGAATCCCTTTTCTTCTTCAGATTCAAATTTTAGTTATCAGACTGTTCTCTTGGCTGTGGCTCTTCCCTCCTATCGGTCAAAGTCATTCACATAGCATTACATAACAGAATAATAGAGTTGGAAGGAACTTTGAAGAGCTTCTAATCCAACCCCCTGCTCAAGCAGGAAACCCTATATTGTTTCAGACACATGGTTGTCCAATTACTTCTTAAAAGAGTTTTTCTATCTTTAATTAATTCCCATCCATTGCTTCTAGTTCTACCTTTAGGTGTTTGGGAAAATAGATTGACCCTCCCCTCTCTGTAGCAGCCCCTTAGATATTGGAACACTGCTATCATGTCATCCCTAGTCCTTCTTTTCATTGAATTAAACACTGTTAATTCCTGCAATCCTTCTTCATATGTTTTAGCTTCCAGTCCTCTAATTATCTTTCTTGCTCTGCTCTGTACTCTTTCTAGCGTCTCAATGTCTTTTTTATAATGTGGTGACCAAAACTGGATGCAAAGTAATTACATGAATAATGTATTGTTGTCTGGGCAATGTAGTGCAACTTCCAGAAAGTTTTTCTCCATAATTCTAATCTAGATTACCATACTGATATTTCTTTTTGGTTTGCCATCTAAGTGCTAACCAGGTCAGCCCTGCTTCATTTCTTAAGATTTATAATAAAATGCTTTCTGGATATCTCAAATATCTCTTATTGCTAAGGGAAGTCCCTAAGTGAAGGTGTGTCTATCTTCTTGTGTGTGATATAGTAGTGTGTGCTCTTTTATATGAATGAAACCATGGAAAACAAGCTTAGAATCCAGATCCCAGAGCACCATATTTATGACAACTATTCAAATTTCTTATAAACTAATATAGTGACTACTTTAACAATTTTCCAAATAATTAAGAACATCCTCTTTATATTCACAAGCTAGTAGCTGCATAATGACATTACCTGATTACAGTTGTATGTGCATTTGCATATTTGGAAATCTATCTCACACACACAAACACACACACACACTCACCCCAGCCTTGAGTTTAATAACACCCAAACTGAAGGGTGGTCCCCAGTTAAATCTCATTGTTATTTTTTTTAATATTTACTGAACTAGTTTATCTTTTCTATCCTACTCCGTGTATACAAATAAAACCCATTTGCAATAGCTCAAAAATACCTCATTCATTTACCTAAATAAATGTTCCATATTCTATTTGTTAAAGAGTAAAAAGTAGTGTAATATTCTTCAGACGACTTTGGGACAGTGGAAGCAATATTTGCCATTAGATTTGGCTATCAACAAAGGTACAAATTGGTCTTATTTCAGTCCCTAGGATTCAAGTAGTTCTTAAATTTGCAAATCATGTTATTAGTTGTGGGAGAGATTACTTAGAGTTTTCTTACCTTATAGCTGAGTATGATCCTAAAGGAGGCAAGGCAATGGCTTGAGAGCAGAAAACATGGAGGAATGTAAAAAAGAGGACAAGATGGGAGCTACTTCTGTGTTCCATCTCTTTTGACCTGGATTGGCAAAAATGACAGAAATAAGCCCTTCATATTACTAGTGCTCAATGCTTGATAAATAAAGATCTTGTCAGAAGTACCCTTCTGTGGAAAATCAGTACCATTGATATGGAGAGGGGGGAGGGGAGAGAGAGATTGAGATTTATAGTAATGAGATCTACAGTAGATATAGGTGTAAATGTAGATATAGATATATAGATCTCTCTCTCTCGATCCCTCCCTCCCTCCCTCCCCCCCCCTCTCTCTCCCCCTCTCTCTTTGTGTACCTTGCTAATTTATAGCTTAAAGTATGAATTAAGAATGTGGATATACATTTTCATTTAAATACTCAAGAGTCCAGAAATTTCTTCATAGTGAATATCTGAGGTAGGGATTGTATGTAAATCTACACAGAAGGCTCTGCTGATTTATACAGAAAAACTGTTACGAATACGAATAACACCAATAATATATTGAATATCATAGCTATGCTTGGCTACTTGATAAATGCTTTCTTTCATGAGGTAAAGCATATGGCAATACAGAGGAATTTTAAATGAATCCTGACATAAAAAAGCAATGACTGAAGTTGAGGTACAGAGGATGGGGGGGAGGTGAAAATAGAGTGATTGACAGACAAACAATTTTGCTAATTATATATAATTAAAGTGTCAAAATATTAACTTAGATCATCTTGATTTTCAAAGTAATTTTACCCTGTTGTTAAAAATAGCATCAAAGAATTTGTATTGGCTGCATTTGCTTTGAAGTTATGGCAGAAAATAGAGCCAAAGATTTGTAACACTAGTAAACTTATTGAAAATTAGTCCATAACATCCACATAAAGAGCCCTGAGATTAGAGACAAGAAAGAGGAGGAAAAAACTTGTTGATGGTGATCCATTTTCCTGAAAACCTTTATCCAAGGGAGAGTGTGCTCAAATACAGCTTCTGTTATAAAAAAAAAAAAAACCTTATAAATCTTCAAGCTGCTACAAAATGTTGTTTTTACTGCCATAGTCTAGCATAGCTTCCCCTCAGGAATATCTTCACATTGTTCTGCAACTGGAATTGTATGTGAAAAATTATGGTTTATTTCATTGTTTAAAAAATTCATTTTGTCTGATCACAAGAATAAAGTTCATATTAAAAAATTATAGAGAGTACCACTGAAATTTAAGTGAATAATTTTTAGAGAAATGGAAGTTAAAGTAAATATTTCTTAACTACACTTTAAACATGTGAATGTGAAAAGTGATTGGGGCAAAGTCTTCATGATTTATTTACAAAGTTTTAAATAGAATATAAATGTAAAGGAAAAAATTTAAATGGTTAGAAGGAGGTGAATAATGACTAGTCCTCTTTATTCAAGGAAAAAGGAAATTCAAAGAATATGAAATCATGAGTATTGTTTTAAAAGAGAAACTTTTGTAATTTGAGAGAGAAATCAGAAAATTACCCTAGAAGAGTAATTCATATTTTGAATTCATTTTCAGCCTTCTTACACTACATTGTGATAACTGTTACATTATTATTAAATCATATCAATTCCACATGCATGCAGAAAATCTAAAATGGGTTAAAGGAAAACAACATTTCTCGACTGAAATGAACAAATATCAAGTTTACTTACAAAGCCAGAAGATGAACTTTTGGATTCTTCAAAAATACAGTAATGGTGATTTTTGCACAAGGGAGACTTGGAGCTCTCCTTGGTGCTGAATTTCTCTTCAATGTGCCACACTTTCTTCTTTAGATACTGAGCAGAGTATTCAAAAGCAAGTATCTGGTCTGCTGGTCTGAAGTTTACCAGCCTGCTTTTCTTTGCGCTTAGTGCAGCCTTTCCAGCTGCCTCATTTAATAGGTTTATATACACAGGACCACTTTTCCACTTCAGAAACAGCTATCGCATTATGCAGGAGACGTCACATTCCCCAGGGGGTGTATGGAAATATCCGTCATGGTTTTGTTAAGGATATTATGAGACAAAGGAAGTTCATATTTAATTCAAGGGAAGGCACCCTCCCCCCCCCCTGATTAGTCGATTTATCACTTGACTGATGAACAACTCAAAATGAGTGACATTGGGCCAGGCAAAGTGTTCAACTGCTTTTTGGGGATGTGGAATTAAAGCTGGTAAGACAGAAACCTTATCAACTAATATTGATTGTGTACCCCTTTCCAAATTCCTTGAGGAGAAAGATGGTTACAAGGATCTAGCATTCATACAGAACATCAGTCAGAATTGTAAGAAGAATTGAGAAATGTTTGATATTTTCAAAGTCATTGCATTTGTTTGAATTCTATCACCCATAGTTGAGGTATGTATTAAGATGAATTTTAGGAGGTTAAACAAATATTATATGAAAATAAACTTCAAGCATTCTAGTTTGCAAAACAGTTCTGAATAATTTACATGTGACTTTAAAGGTGCATAGGGAAGAAAGAGAATTACCTCCTAAGTAGAATTTCTTACTATTCTCAATTTTAGCAGAAAGAATGTTTGCTTTTAATTTTTATGGTTTGTGAATAGAGTAAAAGAGAATACTGGCCTCTCTTTTTGAATTATCAGTAGGCCATAATCAAGTCACAATGCTAAATGGTTAGCTAAGCCTTCTTGAATAGTTTGAAAAAAATTGCCCTGGCAATCTTTCTAGAGTTATATCTAGCTTAATTCTTTGAAAACTATTCTATTTTTTTGAAAACTAACAATAGCACTTCAATTGTTCTAAGATCTAAAAAGTAAATTTAAGGTATTTTCTGAGTTTACTGATATTTGTCATGCTTTGAATTCTGGTAAATTCCTACCAGGGATAATATTTTTCATCATCTGCTTTCTCATTTTAAATACAGTATTTTTGATCCTTTTATCAATAAACACAAACTGGAACTTGTATCTCCAAGTCAAACCGAATAATGGCAATTTATTATTCAATGTACACATCAGACTTGCTAGAATCAGCTAGTCATGCCTAAAATAATTTAAAGAAAACAATATCAGGAATTCAAGGAAATGTTCCTCAACAGAATGTTCATTTAATTTCTATTAAACAACTAATCGCAGGATAAAGATGTAATTAATTTGAGATCCAGATGAAAAGATGTATGATGTATGGGTATATAAATGTACCATTTAAAACAAAATACTGTCTCAATACATTAGCAAATATATTGTAGAGATATAATAAGAGAAGCTATCCAAAATGTAAGGTTGTCTTTGTATTTCTTACAGCTATTGTTTATCTGTTCAGGTCAGTATCTGTTCGAGCAATGAAATAAACTTGTATTTGAAGCACCAGAATTTCAGGTACATTTTATAAAGCACACATGTCCACAAAGGGGTGGGGGTTGCATTTTCAATGACCTATTGTTAAACATGCAAGGCTAAATCAGGTTTATTTTTTCCTCTAATTGAGAAACCTGACAGAAGATATTGTCCCAAGGTCCATCACCAGGATTTTCTTTCTCTGACATATTTGTAACAAGGGAATGGAAATATCACCCTACATAGCAACAGAGGCCTTATCACAAGTTATGTTGTTAATTCATATAGTTTTATATAAATGCTTTGAAGTTTGTTTGTATGTGTGTCTGTGTGTAGCTGGGTATTTACTGTTCACATGTAATTCCTAAGCTGGGGTTTCTGGACAAGGCCACAGTTGATGGACAATTAGGAAAAACTGCTTAGACCAGGGGTCTGCAAAGTCGGCTCTTTTAAGACTGGTGGACTTCAACTCCCAGAGTTCCCCAGCCAGCATAGCTGGCTGGGGAATTCTGGGAGTTGAAGTCCACCAGTCTTAAAAGAGACGACTTTGCAGACCCCTGGCTTAAACTATAAAACCAAAGAGCATCTTTGATTTTAAGTTGACCTGATGGGGTAGAATTAATGAGATAAAAATATTACTTGTGGTGAATCTGGAATAAAAATAGAAAACTGTGACACTCTTTTAAGCAATCATGGTCTTAATATTCAGAAATAATAAGTATGTGAGGCATTTATATCTACGTTACAGGACTAAGAAGTGATTTTCCCCTCCAACGCTCATTCCCACAAAATGTTGTAGACCTCCACTTCCAATGTATATTTTGCATGTAATTGTAACCCTCATGAAGTAGCCACTGATGAAAGCTGCAATAAATAGCCACTGCTTGGTTTTGTTTCAAGGTGAAAACATGATCCAGCCAAATTAAAATATCAATACTAAATTCCGTCAATTCCAATGGGAAAAAATAAGTATGAAACTAAGCAATGCTTACTTTGAACTGGATTTTTTCCACTGAATGCTTGGCCAGTAATTGTTGGAAGTTCAAACACTCATAAATAAAATACCACATAAATTAGAAGAACATATTCAAAAGTAAATCAGCTTAGTCTCAAAGCCTACTAAACAGAGAAAATCTTCTTCCTTCTAATAAAGTTTTCATCTTTTTATCTTGCCTCTGATTCATGAGTTTGTAAGTTTAGGCAAACCTGGTGGAGAACGTTCGATGATCTTTAATCATATTTTCTAATTTATTTAATGTAAAAATTAAATGAAGTAAGCCTCAGAAGAAATGTCTGGAAATCTGTTTTCGAGTTGACAGCTGTGACCTAAACCAGAGTGCCTACAAAATACTAATTCCCCAGGAAGCTTGTTTTCCTTCTTATTTCATGACTGGTGAGGGAAAGAAAAAACCCTGTTCTGTCTTAGAATGGAGGGAAGGAATCGATCTCTTGCACTCATCAAGGTTCTCTTTCTCACATGGAAAGAGAAAAGAAGAAGAAAAGGGAGGTAAACAATGGATTTATCAACTGTGCCACAACTTAAATTTGCAATTAGAAACAATTCTTGACTCTATTTTTTGAGAAAGGTATGGTTAATTAGAGGTTGCGTGTATTGCAGTAAAGCAAAGCCAGAACTGAAAATTACATGCCCAAATCCTTAAGTTCTACTTTTTCTTCCCCTAATTGTCTCTCATTGTTCCCCTCAGTTAACCAATCTGATTCAGGCAAGCTCTTTTCCCAATGGACAGTGCAAGCCTATGAAAGTCCCCTTCCTCTTCCAAATGGGTAACCTTGAGGCAGCGTCTCAAGCAGATACAGCATTTACTTTCATTTCCAAAGCATTCCTTTCTTCACACACCCCTCCCTGCATAGTAATTTAGCACAAGCATAAGCATAAGGTGGCAGCTGTCAGGATTCAAATCAAAATCACAATCTAGGGGAAAGTTCTCTTACTTATTAAATTAATGCATTTATCCTACTCTTCCATGGTTCGCATAATAACTGGAAACCTTCTGCATCCTCTTTCCTATAGTGATCTATGAGAACTCTTGTTTATTATATGTGTCCAGTTTCTTATACTGAGATGCACACTTCTCAATGTGCACATTCCATTTCACTCTCATGGCTAATATCCATGGCTGGGTAGATGTAACCTTCATATTCAACATTAACATACCTCTATAAGTTGTTTTTAGTCATGTACAAAAATGGATTAATAAGAACAGAACCTGCATTTAATTATTCATATATTTACTTTCTGTTTATTTTAAAGACTGTTAGAAGAGCATGGAGTAAGTTAGACCAGCAGTCACCAACTGTTGATCCGCGGACCACTAGTGGTCCGCAGGAAAAAATATTTGTATTTTTATATTGCCCTAAATCAGGGGTCATCAAACTGGGATGGATATGTGCAATGAACGTTTGGGGTCTCTTTGTGTGGGTTGGAGGGGAGAGAAGAAATTAGGACTTGGGGTCTGCTTTGGTGCAGGGCTTTGGGTCGAGGCTGGAGAGAAGTGTTACTGGTGTCAAAGAGCCAGAGGACCTTGTTCCAGTGTTACTGCTTCATGGCCTGGAACTGGCTGACCGCGCGAGCAATTATGGGTACCACAAGGTACACCCATGTAACACCGCTCTTGCGCGAGCTGCACTGGCTGCCTGTCGTCTTCCGGGTGCGCTTCAAGGTGTTAGTTATCATCTTTAAAGCGCTCCATGGCTCGGGACCTAGCTACTTGCGGGATCGGATCCTGCCTCATACATCCTCACGACCGATTCGCTCCCACAGAGAGGGACTTCTCCGGGTGCCGTCCACTAGACTTTGTCAGCGGGCGACACCCAGGGGAAGGGCTCTCTCTGTGGCGGGCCCAGCCCTCTGGAACGACCTCCCCCCCGATATTAGGACCACCACGGACCTCCGCTCCTTCCGTCTTAAATTGAAAACTCACTTTTTCTGCCTTGCCGGCCTGGGATAGCTACTCCTCTGTTTTAGGGTTTATTGGGGATCTCTAGTTAGATAGTTTTAATGGGTATTTTAGCACAGGTTACTTAATTTAATCTATTTTTAATGAAATATGTATATAATTGTTGTTCTTATTTCTCCTGTGCACCGCCCCGAGTCCCTGTGGGGAGAGGGTGCGGTTTATAAGCAATAAATTATTATTATTATTATTATTATTATTATTATTATTATTATTATTATTATTATTATTATTATTATTATTATTTCAGCCTGCTGAGCCTCCAGGCGCTGGTACCTGGCCTTGCACTCACGCAGGTCTTCCCTCTGCTTGGAAAGCCTATGCTCATGAGGTGCTTCTGCTGAGCCTCTTTCTCATTCAGATCCAATTTTAACGGAGACAGCTATTTTTCCAACTCTTTCTCGTGGTGGCTGCTTAGCTCCAACAACTGTTTTCTGTTGGGGCCTAAGGAGCCTGGGGCGGGGAGGAGAAGAGTGGCTGGCAGGGGAGGGGCAAGTAGAGGCCAATGAGGTACATCTCGACATGAGTAACATTGAATTGGCCATGCTCACCTAGTCCATGACCACCTAGCCACGCCCACCCAGCCACTCATTAGGCCGATCATATTAGTGCTCCACGGGCACTAATAAAATTATGAATTTAGTGGTCTTTGAGGTCCAAAGGTTTAGTAACCCCTGAGTTAGACGAAGGTGATAGACCGGAGCAAATGCAAGTAAAATGATGCATGCTAATGAAAATAGAATATAAGAACTTAAAGTACACAGAGAAGCAAACCGGGAGGAGGAAAACGAGGAACAGCAGCATATTAATCCCCTTTTCCGTTTGCTAATAGCCACAAATAAAGTTCCAGGGCTTTCAAAAAGCACGCAAAGAAAGTTTGAAACTTTGGGATAAGGAACAATTGCGCTTCCGTGTAGCTTAACAGCACCACCTAGCGGCTGTTAAATTAAGTGTTTTATTCCTGGCAAAACTGCCTGCAGGATTTACAACATGAATTACCAGTAATACCTTTAGTTAAAACAAACACGACATTCAATAAAACCCCATGCCACATTATGAAAACCGATAAATAAAATAAAGTGCTCCTCAGAAACAGAATACCAGAATATAAAATTAGATTTCAAGCACAGATTAAAAGGAACTGTGGCCTAGAGGTGGAGCTCTCGCCTCCCAATCAGGAGGTTGTGAGTTCAATCCTAGGTAGAGGCAGATGTAGGGTCTCCTGCTTGGGCAGGGGGTTGGACTAGATGACCTGCAAGGTCCCTTCCAACTCTGTTAATCTGTATCTGAATGAAAAACTGTACATCAGAGCAGGAGGAATCTTACAACCATCGTAGAGAAGGCTTGTGATTCCAGTCAGATCTCATTCCTGGGTGGCATAATCTCATTCCTGAAGGCAGAGGTGGTATTCAGCAGGCTCTGACCAATTCTGGAGAACCGGTAGCAGAAAGTTTGAGTAGTTTAGAGAATTGGTAAATACCATCTCTGACTGAATGGAGATTTTACAGTATCCTTCCCCTGCCACACCTACCAAGCCATGCCCACAGAACCGGTTGTAAAAAAATTTGAATCTCACCACTGCCTCAGGGGTATAATTTCTTTAGGATTGAGTACCGGTAATCCTCAATTTATGACCACAATTGAGCCCAAAATTTCTGCCACTAAGCGAGACAATTATTAAGTGACTTTTGCACAATTTAACTACCCTTATTGCCACAGTTGTTTAATGAAGAACTGCAGTTGTTAAGTTAGTAAAACAGTTGTTAAGTGAATCTGGCTGCCCCATTTGACTTTGCTTGTCAGAAAGTCAAAAAAGGCGATTCAATTCAATTCAATTTATTCAATTTATATCCCGCCCTTCTCCGAGAGGACCCAGGGCGGCGCACAGGAATTTAAAACAATATACAAAATAGTACCAACTATAATTTAAAAAACGTATTAAATGACAAAACCTGCGCTAAAACCAGATTAAATCCCCCATTTAAATTGTAAACTATCCCTCCCCTCCTCCCTGGAACCCCCTAAAAGCCAAATTAAGAATTTTGTTCAAACACCCCTAGAACTGCGTCCCGCCCACCTCTCTTGATACAGAATCCCTCATCAAGGTGGGCCCTCGTTGACGCGGAGGGCCATACCTGCGAGTAGGGGAACTCCCGCAGTAGAAAAGGCCTGCCTTAGAGTACTTCATGGTGAAATATGATATATATAAATATGTATAAATATATATATAATATAAGGTCAGAGGAGTTGTTAGACAGGGCATTAAAATTCTAGATGTTATTGAATATTAAAATAGATGTTAAAGTATGTATAGTACAAGTTAAACTCAGGAGACGTCTAGACCAGCTCTAAAAAGTTCATAAATAGTTCATAAATTCATGAAAATCATGCATGGTTCAAAGATAGTTAATCATGGTTCATAAATAGTTAGTTTGTCATCGAAGGTGGGAGAGTTAGTTCATATAGATATATCAGACTGGGGGTAGAGGGTGGCTTTGGCCTTCCAGTTGTAAATTAGTCCCGGCCTGTAGTCCTCAAGGACTCCTCCAGTCCCACAATACCAGGAGTCTTAAGGGCCTCAGCTGAAGAGTTCTAATAGCTGAGGCCAGTTTTTCTCGGCCTGGAGCCTCCACTGCCCACCTTTGTCCCCGGTGGCATCTCCTTCGGCCCCAACGCCTCCAGCGCTCCTGGTATCTTTCGGCCTACCAGGCCCAGATCTCCTTAGGCCCGGCCCGGCCCAGCCAGGCCTTGGGGCCTCGATGTTACCCTGCCGGCCCATGCCAATCCAGTTGGTCCTCAGCTAGCCAGGTCCAGCTCTGTCTGGCCTCCCCAGGTCTTTACAGTCGCTGGCCTCTGATGTCCGCTCCAGCGCTGGTCACTTCTCCGCCCACTGGCCGTCCCGGCTCCGCTCGTCAGCTCATACCGGCACCGCTCTTCTCCTCCTCTCCTCCACGCCGCGCGGCTCCACTCCGCTCTGTTCCTCCATTCCTCTCCTTCTCTCTTCCGTGCCACGCGCCGCTCCACTCAAGCCTCGGAGCAGCGCGGCGTTTTGGAGCCTCCCCGGCGTTTTGGAGCCTCCGGCCAGCTTCCCTCCGATGGCCCATGCAGACCCGCCGGATCACCCTGGAAGCTCGTCCTGGCCTCAAAAGGCAGCCAGGGTGAGGGTCTCGCTGGGCCTGGCCCTAAAAGTTGGCAAACGGGCCAGGCGACATGCCCTAGCCGCCCACAACTCCCGCGGCCCTCATAGCGCTCGGTGGCAGACCGCCATCTTCGCGCATGCGCAGTTGCTGTCTCCCATGAACCCAGGAAACTGCAGCTGACATAAATGTGAATCAGTTGCCAAGCGTCTGAATTTTGATCATGTCACCATGGGGATGCTGCAGCAGTCATAAGTGTGAAAAACGTTCCTGAATCAACTTTATTTGGTGCCATGTAAATTTGAACAGTCACTAAATGAAGGTCAAGAACTGCCCATAATATGGTTTTTAAAGCATTCTGCATTAAAATTGTTCAATTCCATAGTCGTTCATGTTTATGCATTTTAAACTTCTAAAACTCCCAGCCCAAAAGTACAGGTGGACATTATTTTAAGACCATGGAATGAATGATTATAACTTTTACTTTCCATCACTCTCCTTAATCAATTCCTGGTATCTGAAATGCATTTTGCTGCTTTCCTACAATTGATGCACTCTGGGGATGCTAACCTTAAACTGTCTTCTATCCCTCATAAATAAGCTGTTGCATGTGTGTCAACTCTTCCTCCCAAATATTCCCCAAATGTTATCTCTTTTCCAAATCTTTTTGCTCTTCTAGTACTACAAGACCATTTATAACAACCTGCAGATCAATGTCATGTCCAGCACCAACAGAAAAGAAACATCTATTTCTGTCTCTGTCTGATCCTAGTAAATACTTTTAAATGTTCTTTCTGACATCCAGGATTCAGCATTGAGGAATTTATATTTAGCAGTAAGTTTTCATGTCCCTACAATGTTTTCTCCATCCACTGAATGCATGGGAGAAACTCACAACAAGATTCGGGTTCATTCTAATGGAACATATTGTTGGATTCTGGTTTGTTTCCTGACAACAGTGATCTGCATTGTTTGGACTGACAGGGTTGTCAATCATTGAACTTTTTTTGGGAGGGTGGAGCGGTTGATCATATTGCCCCCAACAATCTGGATCCTCATTTTACCAACCTCAGAAGAAGGGAAGGCTGAGTCAATCTTGAGCCAGCCAGGATCGAACTGCTGGCTTGATTTGATTTTTGATTTTGATTTTATTCGATTTGTATCCCGCCCTTCTCCAAAAAGGACCCAGGGCGGCTGCGGGTAGAGTAGCCTACAATGCTGCACTATGACCACTGCACCACCACGGCTCCTAATCCAGTCAATTATAGAGTTAGAGAAGATTTATTTATTTTTTATTTTATTTTATTTGTTAACCGCACCAATCTCCGTCGAGACAGACTCTGGGCGGTGCACAGGACATTAAAATTTACAATAAATAACAATATACAAAAGTTAAAAAGAAATTAAATAGAAAACCTGTGCTAAAATCCCATTAAAAAACCTATCTAACTTGGCTGAGGCTTTATTGTTCTAAAATTCAAGTTCTACGCCAGTCCAGCTTGCTGGAAAAGAAGGGTCTTAAGTGAGCGGCGAAAGAGGGGAAGGTCGGTGATGATGCGGAGTTCTTGGGGGAGGTCGTTCCAGAGGGCGGGCCCCACCACAGAGAAGGCCCTGTTCCTGGGCGTCGCCAGTCGACATTGACTGGCAGTCGGCGCCCTGAGAAGGCCCTCTCTGTGGGAGCGAATTGGTCAGTGGGAGGTGTGTGGCAGGAGGCGGTCCCGCAAGTAGCTAGGCCTCGAGCCATGGAGCGATTTAAGGATGGTAACAAGCACCTTGAAGCGCACCCGGAAGGCCACCGGTAGCCAGTGCAGCTCGCGCAGGAGAGGTGTTACATGGAAACTTCGAGATGTTCCCAAAATCCCCCGCGCGGCCGCATTCTGGACTAACTGGAGTCTCCAGATGCACCTCAAGGGGAGCCCCATGTAGAGAGCGTTGCAATAGTCAAGGCGAGATGTCACGAGTGCTTGAGTGACTGTGCGGAGGGCACCCCGGTCCAGAAAGGGACGCAACTGGCGTACCAGGCGAACCTGGTAGAAGGCCCCCCTGGTCACGGCCGCCACATGGTCATCCATGGACAGCCGCGAATCCAGGAGGACACCCAAGTTGCGAGCCCTTTCCACAGGGGCCATTGACTTGCCCCCAATAACCAGCGATGGAATTAGCTGGCTATGCCGGGGCGCCGAAACCACAGCCACTCGGTCTTGGACAGGTTGAGCCGGAGTTTGTTACTTCCCATCCAGAGCCATACGGCCTCCACACACCGGGACATTACTTCGACAGCATCGTTGGGGTGGTTGGGGGTAGATATGTACAGCTGAGTATCGTCAGCGTACAGGTGGTACTCTACCCTGCAACCATGGATGATCTCACCCAGCAGCTTCATGTAGATGTTAAACAGGAGGGGTGAGAGGATCGACCCCTGAGGCACCCCATATTCTAGGGGCCTCGACGTCGACCTCTGCCCTCCTGTTAGTACATATTGCGACTGACCGGAGAGGTAGGAGGAGAACCACTGTAAAACAGTGCCCCCAACTCCCAGCCTCCCCAGTCGGTGCAATAAGATACCATGGTCGATGGTATCGAAAGCCGCTGAGAGGTCTAACAGGACCAGGATAGAGGAATAACCCCTGTCTCTGGCCCTCCAGAGATCATCTACCAACGCGACCAATGCTGTCTCCGTGCTGTGCCCGGGACGGAAGCCGGATTGTCTTAAAACAGCCCTCAGGTTGTTTAGAGTTGAAACAATTCCATAAATTAATTCCATAAATAGGCTAAATTGAAACTTTCCTTTCATGCTGCTTCCTACTGAAGACAAAGTCCTTGATAAGAATGGGGCTTGTCTACAGTAGCACTTCTCCACTTTATCCTGTTTTCACATTACAGGATCAAAATGAGTAAGCTTCCTCCAACCCTAATCTTGGATATCCAGTTCCAGATCAGGTCACCATAAATTTTTATTTTAATTTACAACCTGACAGTGACAGCTTCCTTAACTGACAGGATACCAAAAGTTTCCTGATTGAATAAATCATTTCTGATCATAACCTGTTGGCATGTAAAATATTACCCAGAGTATTACTCAGTTCATTGAGTAATGGAACATATTTATTGAGAAAAAAAGGCCTCTAATTAATTTATTATTTAATGCCGTTTTATTGAATGAAAAAAGTTGAAGGGAAGAATTTGGTGGTAGTTCTATACTTATATTAAGGTATTTTAAGAACTAGTTTGGTGCAATGGTTAAAGTGCTGGCCTAGAAATTAGGAGAACATAAATTGTAGTCTCACTTTAGTCATAAAAGCTGGTTGAGTGATTATGGGACCATCACACACTTTCTCAGTTTAACCCTCTTCACAAAGTTGTTGTGGGGAAAATAGGAGAGATGAATGTTAAATATTTCAACATCTTGAATTAAATACCGTATTTTTTGGAGTATAAGATGCACCCTTTTCCCTCTAAAAAGAGGCTGAAAATCTGGGTGCGTCTTATACACTGAATACAGCATTTTTTGCCTCCAGGAACCCCACCCCCTTCACCAAACTGGCTGTGCCTAGCCTTATAGAGGCTTCCAGAGAGCTCCTGGGGGCTGGGGAGGGCAGAAATTAGCCTAAAACGGGCTGTTTTTTGCCCCCCGCTAGCCCCCCGCAGCACTCTATAAGTTTCCATAGGGCTATGCACACAATTTATTTGACACATAAATGGCCCGTTTTTGTGATAAATGGGCCATTTTTTGCTCACTTTTGACCTCCACTCTGCAAGCGCCCTCCCAAGCTATTCATGCTTTAAAAAAAAATGGCCCCGTTTTCGCAGAGAAACGGCCCGTTTTAGGGAGGTTTGCAGAGTGCAAAAGGGCTTTTTTTCCTGCTCTTTAACTGTTTCTGTGCCAGCAGAAACAAAGTCTTAAAGTTTGTCAGCGATTTCCTTCTCCAGGACATAGATAAATACACCTGGAAACATCAACCTACCTACCCCCCCTCTATCGCTACCTACTTACTGTGTTTCTCTCTCTCTTTCTATTTCTCTCTCTCTCTATTCTTCTACCTACCTACCTACCTACCTACCTACCTACCTACCTACCTACCTACACAAATACTCTCTCTACCTACCTACCTACTGTATCTCTCTCTCTTTTTTTCTGTTTCCCACAGAAAAGAAAACACCAGGAGCCACACAACCCTTTTGACATCTAAAATGAAGACAACACTCCATATATCATTTTTTACCTTTATGCTATGTATAAAAAATACCTTACAGCCTGTTGCATTTATGAAATCAATGAACTGCTGTAGAGAAAACAATTGTTTAATTTCAATACAATAATAATACAATAGCAGAGTTGGAAGGGACCTTGTAGGTCTTCTAGTCCAACCCCCTGCGTAGGCAGGAACCTTATACCATTTCAGACAAATGGCTATCCAACATCTTCTTAAAGATTTGCAGTGTTGGGGCATTCACAACTTCTGGAGGCAAGCTGTTCCAGAGGTTGATTGTTCTAACTGTCAGGAAATTTCTCCTCAGTTCTAAGTTGCTTCACTCTTTGATTAGTTTCCACCCATTGCTTCTTGTCCTGCCCCCAGGTGCCTTGGAGAATAGTTTGACTCCCTCTTCTTTGTGGCACCCTCTGAGATATCGGAACACTGCTATCATGTCTCCCCTGGTCCTTCTTTTCATTAAACTAGACATACCCAGTTCCTGCAACCGTTCTTCATATGTTTTAGCCTCCAGTCCCCTAATCATCTTTGTTGCTCTTCTCTGCACTCTTTCTAGAGTCTCCACATCTTTTTTACATCATGTGGACCAAAACTGAATTTGTACTATCGGTTCTGTGGGCGTGGCTTGGTGGTCATGTGTGGATGGGTGTGGCTGAGTGGGCAAGTGATGGGTGGACATGGCCAACTTGACGTCACTCATGTCAAAGAGTGCCTTTCCTCGCCTCAAATGCCTCAATGAGATACAATTTTCTTGTCTATTTATTTACTACTACTGAACATCCAAAATATACTATTTAATCCTATGTATATATGCACCTACATATATATTACATAGTATAGAGTGTGTCTAGATAAACAAAAAGATACATTATCTACTATATACTGTATGTATATGTAAACACACACACACATACACACACACCTATCTTCTAAAACTATACACATTCAACCTCACTGCATTGGAAAAACACATCCAGAGTCCACTTTCTGTCACACTTTTAACTATAACTTCTGTACATTAGATTATTACATACTCCTTCAGATTTACTTCCCTAGCTTGAACATGACCCTTAGACCCAGGAGATGTCATGGATTGAGTAATATGTGGCAAAACTCACTTAACAACGCTCTTGCTTATCAGACAAAATTTTGAGTTCATTTCTGCTCATATGTGAACGACTATCTCTGCCTTCCTCTGCATGGCAGCCTTGGCCTAGTAAACTCCTTCCCTTTTCTAGCAATTTTCCTCTAGGTTAGAGGCAACAAAATAATCTAGATGATTTAACCGTGATAGCGAACCTATAGCAAGTGTGCCACAGGTGCCACGCGGAGCCATTTCTTAAGGCACGTGAGGCGTTGCCCTTTCTGCAGACTTTGGCCTTCATTTTCGGACATTGTTCACCCTGACGCCTCTTGAAGCCTCCGGAGGGCCTCCCAGGGGGCAGGGGAGGCCATTTTAGAAAGCCTGTGGAGCCTGGGCAGGGCATAAAATAAGCCCATCGTGTGCAAAAAGTGGGGAGAGGGTGGGAGTTATGTTGCATGCGTGGGGGGCATAGAATTATGGGTTGAGCACACCTGCGCACAACCCCCCTACGCGCCCCCCAATTTTGGATGCAACCAACCATTACTATCTGCAACCAACCATTACTAACACACACACACACACAGTCTTCACCTCCAACCAAGCCTGCAGCAGTGGAGGATGGGCCAGTGGGCGCGTGCCAGCCAGGAAGGAAGTCGCAACAACAAAGGCTGAGATATGTGCAGTGGACATAAAAACTTATTAAAGCTGCCTTAAAGCGGTTCAGTGCGTTTTGCCCCCTTTCCCTGCCAGCAAATAGGAGGAGCTTGGCAGCACCTGAATCGACCTGGAGGGTTTATTCAAAAAGAAAATAAGAGACCGAAAAAATAAAAATAAATCCCCACAAAAGGCTGCCAGGAGGGTAGTGAGAGAGAAGACATCCAGGCAGGCTGTGTCAGTGGCGGGGAGAGGGAATGAGAGATGGGAAAAGCTCAGCTTTTTGTAGCCTTCTTGCAGCTTTTTGCTGAGCTTCCTTGCAGCTTGGACAATCTCCCTCCACCCTCCCTACAAGGTGAAGAGTGGCTCTGGCTGTGAGGGATGGGGAGAGGCGAGACGTCAGCCAATTCCTCAGACTGAACTGGCTGAAGAATCTCACCACTGCCTACCTACACCATTTGTAACAGATGTCCGGTCTTTTCTTTTTTTTTGAAAAATAATCTTTATTAATATAAATATAAAAATAACATTTAACAAATATAAAGAAAAATCGGCATACATTATTAAGGCAGAAAGAAAGGTAGGGGGAGAGGGGAGGAGGGAGATAGAAGAAAGAGAAGAAAAGGGTGGACATACCGGGATATAATTATTCCCCAAATTCAAAAGTTTTTATTTGTCCCAGTCTGTTCTATTCATTCTTATATACATTTTAACTTAGCTATCTGCCTATGTATCTCTATAATTATCTTAAATTCATTGACTTCTCACTTGTTCCTTGTATTTATTCCACGTTTATACTATTCGGTTGTTCACTTTGGTATCCTTTTGTTCTCTTGTCGTACCATATGTACCATTTTTCCCATGTTTGAGCATAAATCGACTCTGTTTTATCTTTTAAGATATATGTTAGCCTATCGGATTCAGCACAGTTGAAAATTTTGGATATGACGAGGTGGTCTGTTGGTACATTACTATCTTTCCATTGTTGCGCAATGGCCATCCTTGTTGCTGTTGTAATGTGTATAAAAAGGTACCAGTCTTGGTTCTGAGTTTGGTTTGGTTTAATGCCAAGTAAATAAGATTCAGGCTTAAGAGGGAAGTTGATACCTACTATTTCCATCAGCCAGATTTGTATTTTCTTCCAAAGTTGGTTAATTTTTGGACAAGTCCACCATTGGTGAAAGAAAGTACCCCTGGCCGTTTTGCATTTCCAACATCTGTCGGAAGTATTTGGAAACATATAAGCTATTCGGGATGGTGGTAAATACCACCTATATAGCATTTTGTATAAGTTCTCCTTGAATGAGGAGGCCAGGGTCATTTTAATAGATTTGCCCCAAATTGTTTGCCATTCGTCAAGAGTGATGTTCCTTCCTATATTCCTCCCCCAGGCGATCATAGCACCTTTGATTATTTCCTCACCAATGTATCCTTGTAAAAGCAGTTTATATGCTTTAGAAATGAATTTAATCGGTGAATCCCATAAGATCTTATCAATATCTTGTTTTGACGGGTAAATTCCAAATTGTTTTTTATCCTTATTAAATTTAGATACTGCTTGCGTGTAGGACCACCAGTCTATTTTCCAACCCCTTAACTCTAAATCTGCCCATGTTCTGATATTACCAATTTCGTCTGTCAAATCTTCATAAGTTAAATTTCTTTTTGGATTATGAACCGTTGGATAGGTCACTGCTTCGATTGGTGCCAGCCATCTTGGGATTTGGATGTATAGTTGTTTAATTTTCAACCATGACGCAAAAAGGGTCGCCCTAATAAGATGGATTGTGAAACTCTTGGGTTGTTTGTTGTCTTTGGGCCAAAGGTATGAATGCCAACCCTGGGGCAGATCATGGCCTTCAATTGCTAGTATTCGATTTCTTGTAAGAGTAACCCAATCTTTAACCCAAATTAGGATTGACGCGTGGTAATAGAGCTCCCAATTTGGTAATCCCAGGCCTCCTTTCAGTTTATGTTCTTGGAGCATTTTCTTTTTAATGCGTGCTTTTTTTCCCTGCCAGACAAATTTAAGAGTAATCCGATCTAGTTTTTGGAAAAATTCTTTGTTTAGTTTTACAGGTGCTGATTGAAATAAGTATGTCCATTTTGGTAAAATATATGCCTTAATAGCAGCTATCCTTCCTAATAAGGATATTGGGATTTTGCTCCAATTTTCAAGTTCCCTAGCCATTTCTCCTATTAATTTATTGTAATTTAACTCTTTAATCGCGGAACACCTATTGGTTAACCAAATTCCCAAGTATTTCACTTTTTTAACAATTTCAATTCCCATTAATTCTTGTATTTGTTCTTTTTGTTTCCCTGTTATATTTTTGGTTAACATTTTAGTTTTTTGTTTGTTAATTTTTAATCCGGCCACCTCACCATATTCCTCTATTGCTGTAATTAGTTTGGATCCTGAAGTCAGAGGTTCCTCTACTATGAAGACCAGGTCATCTGCAAATGCTTGTATTTTGTATTCTTCTCCTCTGACTTGCAGGCCTCTAATATTTTTTTCTTGTCTGATTATATTTAGTAAGGGTTCCAATACTAAGATAAACAGAAGGGGTGATAGCCTTGTCTGGTGCCCCTACATATTGGGATCCGATCTGATAGCACTTTGTTAAATAATAATCTTGCCGATTGTGTTTTATATATAGCCTGGACTGCTTTAGTAAATTTGGGGCCGAAATCCATACTTTGCAATTGTTGAGTAATAAATGTCCAATTAACTCTGTCGAATGCTTTTTGCGCGTCCAGGAAGATCACACTCATTTGTTTATCTGGGTGTGCCTCATAATACTCTAAACAATCAATTATTATCCTTACATTATCCCTCAAGTGTCTTCCTGGTAAAAACCCATTTTGATCTTGGTGTATGTAATTGGACAAAAATAGTTTCAGTCTTCCAGCTAAAATTGTCGTGAATATTTTATAGTCAACGTTTAGCAGTGAGATAGGTCTGTAATTTTGGATTTGAGTTAGGTCTGCACCAGATTTGGGGATTAAGGAGATGTAGGCCTCGGTCCATGACTGGGGTATTTCCCCTTTTACTAAAACTTCGTTAAATAGGTCTTTCATTTGTGGGACTAAGATCTCCCCTAGGCCTTTGTACAATTCCCCTGGAAGACCATCTGGGCCTGGAGTTTTCCTACCTGGTTGTTTCTTAATTGCATTTTCTATCTCTTCGGTTGTTATTTCTGCATTTAATGTGTTTTTATATGTATCTGGTACTATTCCGCTTCCACCATTATAGAAATGACAATTGCTCAACATTACTTCACATTTTGTCACAAAACAATGAAGTTATTAGTTACTTTATTTAAAGGCGAAGTTTAAGGGGTGGGTAGCTCAAAATTTCCTACACCAGTTATTTAAAGGGGGGAGGGAAGAGAGATTGGGTTTTCTTATACCAGAATAGAACACCATTCTCAGCATTATTCCAGCAAAACAAAAAGGAGTAGTCGTTTTGGAAGTCTGAATTGAGCTTTCAACTTGATCAAGAAATCTTTGGATTATTCAGATGATGAACATTTTTTGAAGAACATTCTTGATCATAATCACTATAACCAGTAGTGGGATTCAGCCAGGAGAAGAACTGGGAGATTCGGGAGAACTGGCTGTTAACTTTCTAAGAAGTTGTTGGAAGAAATCTTATTTTGTTTTTCCCCCCACTTTACAGGGCAAATCCTGTAAGGAAGGCAAGAATGAAGCATTCTGGTGTTATTTCTAGCCTAAACTTTATTGCCCTGCTTACAGAAACTGCCTCTCTGGTCAGGGGTGTTATTCTCTTACCTTTGCTACTGGTTCGCAAATGTGAGCATGCACAGAGTGTCAAAAATGGAACATAATGACGTGCAGATGGGTGGCCGGAGCCGGCTGAATAGGTTCACCTGAACCAGATAGAGCCGGCTGAATAGCACCACTATCACTGGTTAACCCTTATTACATGGTAACAGCTAAGGCAAATAGCTGTCCATTGACATCAGTGATGTTGAGTTGGCCATGCCCACACGGTCACATGCCCACTGAGCCATGCCTACCCAGCTGGTCATTAGGGCAGAGAACCGGTTGTTAAATTATTTTAATCCCACCAATGACTATAACACAAAGAAAAGGAATCAGTGCCAGCAGCGGTGGTAATAGACATAGTAGTGGTGTCAAGTGACAACAACATCAAGGGCAATGAGAAGGTGGGGAAGTATCAGGGTTTGAAAAGGGAATTAAAGAAGATAGCAATAGCACTTAGACTTATTGTATATACCACTTCATAGTGCTTTACAGCCGTGTCTAAGCACTTCACTGAGTTGGTATATTCCCCCCAACAATCATGTCCTCATTTTACCAGCCTCAGAAAGATGGAAGGCTGAGTCAACCTTAACCCAGTCAGGATTAAACTATGAGCAGAGTTAACATGCAATACTGCACTCTAACCTCTGCGACCCCATGGCTCAAAAATGAAGATCTGAGATTGAAGAAGACACCACTAATAGGGGTTAGAAGGATTCTTTTAATGGTATGATTACTCTTGCAACATATCTTTCATGCATGCTGTCCCAAGTCTTGAATAAATAGTATAACAGTTTTTGTAAATAAATTATAACCCAATCTAGTTTTGTTTTCAAAGGCCAAGTACATTCTAATCCTGCTTTGTTTAAGTCAGAGTAGTCTAGACTACTGCAATGCTCTCTACATGGGGCTCCCCCTGAGGTTCACCCGAAGACTAGAGCTAGTGCAGAATGCGGCCGCGCAGGGGATTCTGGGAGCCTCACGGCATTCCCATGTAACACCTCTCCTGCGCGAGCTGCACTGGCTGCCTGTGGTCTTTCGGGTGCGCTTCAAGGTGCTGATAACCATCTTTAAAATGCTCCATGGCACAGGACCTAGTTATTTGCAAGACCGTCTCCTACCTCATACATCCCTTCGGCCGATTCACTCCCATAGAGAGGGACTTCTCCGGGTGCCGTCCGTCGGGCAATGCCGGTTGGCGACCCTCAGGGGAAGGGCCTTCTCTGTGGCGGGCCCAACCCTCTGGAACGACCTGCCCCCCGAACTCCGGACCACCACGGACCTCCGCCTCTTCCGCCAACATTTGAAGACTCATCTTTTCCAACTAGCCAGCCTAGCCTGGTCCCCGAGACCACTTTCATAGACTGAGTAGCAAATTATCTCGAGGGTTTTAATGTGTGGGTATGTTTTAGGGAATTTTTAGCACAGGGCATTTACATTTAATTAGATTTTATTCTGTAGTCTTATTTATTATACGTCCGTTTTTGTTGACATGTTTGTATTTCCGTTTTTAATTTCCTGTGCACCGCCCTGAGTCTCTTCGGGGAGAGAGCCGCGGTATAAAAATTAAATAAAATAAAATAAAATTAAATTAAATTAAATTAAAATAAAAGTAGAGTTATGGATTGCTTAGGAAATAATGTAGAAAAGACAATTCATTGTAAGTGGAAGTGCAAAGATAAGCATGTCTTTTTGTGACATTGTGCAGAAAAAGATGTGACTGCTTCAAAGAGTTATAGTTAAGTGTTATATTGCGAATCGAAAGAAATTTTTTTTGAATTATTTCTAAAATGCTGCATAGCCATTTGGAAACTGGGAAGTAGCACAACTCAGGCAAATTGTCAAAGTCTGACATACATAGATGAAAAGTATTGCTCAGTGTACTGAGCAAAATATTGCTTATGTACTGTTTTACTACATAAAACAGAACATGCAGAAATTTCATCCTTCAAACGAACTGTGGGAATTTGATGAGTTTTTTCCCCCCTGTGTCTGATGAAAACACCAAAGTTTGTCTTCCACCCCATTAGTTTAGGTTCATTCCATGATTTGCTCTGACAAAGTTAAGCTTATGATTTGGGAAAGAAATCAGACAAAATTGTTGTCCAATGTGATCTCCAGGTATACATCTCCATACTGGATGAAGTGAATGATGTTGTGGATGTTCTTTTGCAGTGCCTGGAGGCTGCGAGGGTGGGCTGAAAAACTCACCTCTTTCCTAAACTTACCAATGCGCTTCAAATTCCGTGGCAACATCAGTGGTGGGTTGCAGGCGGTACGCCCCGGTACGGGCATACCAGAGCCTGTCCGGAGCACCGGATACCGCTCCAGAGGTGCTCTGGAGGGCCCACCACCCATCCATGCTCTGCGCATGGTGCGTACAGCACCTGTGCGACGTTCCGCCGAACAGCTGGAGCATCGCAGAGGCTAGTGAGGCATCACTGGATGGTAAGATGCATGCATGTGCTGCACGCATCCATGTGGATGCCACCGGGCTTGTTCCAAATGTACCGGTTGGAACAGGATCTGGAACCCACCACTAGGCAACATGCATTTTACTCTCCAAGTTCATGTGGAGGTAACCATACACCTAAGTAGGTAAATCATCCAATTGGATGTCCTCATCACTTAACTTGGACAGGGAGAAAAGCTGGACTGAAAACCTCAGCCCCCTAAGCCTACTAGTGCTGCGAATTCATTGATGACATCCATTTTTCCCTCCATGTTCATGGGGACCTAACTCTAATCCTAAGTGGGTTTACCATCCAATTGGATTTCCCCATGTATTTTCCCAAAAAGGTATAAAAGCCTGACTGTAAAATTCAGTGCCCTCCTTAGCATACTGATGTGCTGTGAATTCACTGGTGACATCCATTTTCCTCTACAAAGTCATGGGGATGTAATCCTAATCCTAAATGAGTTTACCCTACATTGGGATTTTCTCATGCATTTACCTAAGGTAAAGGTTTCCCCTTTTACATATGTGCTAGTCATTCCTGGGTCTAGGGGCAGTACTCATCTCCATTTCAAATCGAAGAGACAGTGCTATCTAAAAACATCTCCATGGTCATGTGGCTGGCATGACTAAAAGCTGAAGGTGCGCAGAACGCTGTTACTTTCCCAGCAAAGGTGGTTCCTATTTTTCTTTCTTGCATTTTTACATGCTTCCAAACTGCCAGGTTGGCAGAAGGGGGCAAGTAACAGGAGCTCACTCTGTTACGTGGAACTAGGGATTCGAACCGCCAAACTGCTGACCTTTCTGATTGACAAGCTCAGCATATTAGCCACTGAGCCCCCACGTCCCTATTGCATTTTAGAAAAGTAGGAAAACCTGACTGAAAAAGTCAGCACCCATTCTAAGCATGTTGCAAATTCATCGACAACATCCATTTTACTTTCCATGTTCATAGGGACCTAATCCTACGTCGGTTTAGCACGCTGGTGGCAGATGGTACCACAAATAGCTTTGCAGTTCTCAGTTAAGCATCTCTTGGAGAATAGAAATCTATTTTTTTTGTAGTCAAAAATTTAAATAATAGAATTTCATTACGAGCTGAACTGCAGACCAATGGTTTCAGACTGCAACAGTGTTTCTTAGCTCTGGAGACTTTAGGATGTGTGGACTTCAACTCCCAGTATTTCCCAGCCAGCCAAGGATGATAAACCCTGGGTTGCAGAAGTCAGTAATTTCTTCCTGGCTGTCCAAAGATCACTGGATGGACCTGATTTGTGGGTCACTGAAATGAACTCCAAGTATCCCAGAAACCTGTGCTTCCTGGGTTGCCTTAACATCTGAAGCTTTCTTTGACTTCATCAAGGCAAGTTCACTTTAGTTCAAGTCAATAATAAAAAGCATTATTTAAAATATTCATTTTAAATATTTTTACTCTCTTCATCTATCTAATAACCAAGGAAACTCACCCAGAAAACTCCAGTATCCAAATTACAAAAGTCACAAAATAATAACTATTAACTATTAATCAATAACTGCTTAATCTGTTAAAAGCAATACATTAATAAATGCAACAGTAAAATAATAAACAAGCAAACACACAAGCATACATACACAAATTTATCATCGTCCCCAGCAGAGAACTATAGAAGTATACTTCAGAATAATACTAAGACCTTTGCATGTGTGTAACTGAAAATCCATGGTGCAACTATGGCTGTACGCCAGAAGATGCCACTCTTGGTACAACTTCCATTATACCTCCTCTACACTGAATTTAAAAGGGAAATACGATAATAATGTTAGTTTCTTACACACACATTTAAAGACCAATACATTTGATTCTTCTGATTTGTTTGCAGGTAATGATGTCCTCACTTACCAATACCCATTTGATGCTGATCTCTCTAAATTATTCATTTCAATTGCCTCACTTGTTTTATCTAGAGATTGAACATTAATAATGTGATCAGCTGCAGCAATTGGCAACTGAGAAAGAGACAATGAATGCAAAGCAAAATCCATATGTTTATTAGTAAAGATAGTAGTGTTTGCCATAAATATGTGCATGCTTCATGGAAGGAGTTAGCAAAGTGACCAAGAAGCTATTCTCTATAATGCATTTTTTTTAATTAAAGGAAAAAGATAAAGTGGAACAAACCACCTTTGATCTTTTCTACAAATCTGGGTTCATCTGCAGACCAGACCAGCATTTCTCTGAGGTTTTTTTTTAGAAAGAAGCAAAAAGGAAAACTAAACTCTGATTGTTGGTATTAAACAACAGTTTAACATTTTCTAATTGTTGGTTAGACAATGATGGCTTTCTCTGCTTTGTTTTCTACCCATAAAGAGATGGAAGAAAAAACATGAGTTCTGATGAAGAAAGACTTAGTACTTGCAAGCTTTCACATATATTATTTATACTTTTGCAAAAGTAGTCTTCAGTTTACCTGTTGAATAAAGAAATGTGAGACAAGAAGTAAATAATAAATAATTAGACAGTGTTTAGCTAAAATGTGAATATTTCTGATAGGTTTTAGAGCTTCTTAGCCTTGTATTTCCACTTCTTTCCTGCAAAGTAGGCTTTCTGATGTTTGAATGTTTATTGTTTTTTAAAATTATGGTTGTAAATTTAATTGCATTATAAATTGCATTTTAGTACTTAGTGAACCTTTTTAGTGCCAGCTGTTAATGGAAAAATGAGGTAAATAAATACATTACTAAATAATGCACATGAAATGATTTTGTGTTTATTTTTAATTAAAATATTATGTATATTGGAATATTTTGAAGCTGATCTCAACTCTCAAGAGGGGACTTACATAATTAATATCAAAATAAAATGTACCAGCACTTAAACTGTCCTATTACAACAATTAGGGGAAAAAACCCCCAAAGCAAAACAAAATAACAAGAAGAGCTATCTTATTATGGACCCAATCTAAAGGAAAATGCAATCAAAAATAAGGTAAGCACAAAAGCAGACAAAGTTTTAAAATGGCTCCATCGTCATGAAGAAAATAGTAAATCCCGTGTGTCCTTTTGATGATTTCAGAATGCAGGATGAACCGCTCCATTTATAGCAATATTCTGGAGAAGGGATGGAAACCTTTCTGCTTCTCTTAGAGATGAGCTGGATCCAACAACAAGCAGAACACAAAAGATTGAGATACTGTTCACGCTTGAAACACTGACTAGCCAAGGAAATGACGAGAAGGAAATTGTTCCCTTTTTCAGGAAACATGTGGCAATGCAAGATAAGGGAAACGGTTTCTAATTTGAGTATAAAAGCAGGAAATCTGATACACTGATTTCCTTTCATGAAAACAGAACAAGTTTAGGGAATGTGCAACGGTATTTTTGTTTTCCTAAATCAAAATTCTAATATACTCCCCATTTATTCTTAAAATTACTTTCTTTGTCCACGTTGAATGCGATGGATAACAACAGCACAAGTCAGGAGAACTTCTGGCCATCCAATTTCTGGAGTAAGTATGCTAGTCAACTTGTTACTTATACTAAAAATGTGGATGAAAATATTTTCTAAATTGTATGCTCTGAATTCTTCCTGCTATGCAATTATATAGTGTATTCAGCATAAAACAGAATATTTCACGGTAAACAAAGCGTTTCCAAAGTAGAAAAATATTTTAACATTGCTGGCCCTCATTTGAATTCAAGTTTCATTAGCTCATGCAATTTTGGGGTAATAATAATGACAATAATCATAAACTGATACACATATTGGCAAATTACAAGCCTTTTATCCAGTTCAGTTTGTTTTTAGATATAGATATGTCACTAATCTTCAAGGGACATTTCATGCTGACAGGAAAAAAAAGCAGGATTGTTATTTTCCTGTTCATTAGATCTACAGAGGTGAATCCAGTAGAGAAATAGGCTATTTTTTTGGCCACAAATTAAAAGCCTAAACTGGAACTATAAAAATTAATGGAATACTTTGAATTGCAATCTTGTTTTTCAATGCTGGGATGATTTGTGATATTCTTTGGCATCCTCATTACTGTTATTCTTTCTCTGCCTTTATCCAACCAGTGTGGTGCCACTGTTTTGTTTTCCAAGTTCCAAGAAAGTTGTTTGTTGTTTGTTTTGGAAAGTATGGCCACGTTTCTCTGTTATTGGGACCACCTGTTGATTTATTCCAGCTGCTTCATTGCTGTTATTCGGTGTTCTGACTTTTGATGTGCTGAGCAAAGATCAGACAAAAACAGGCAAGGAAATTGTGGGTTGGTGATCAAGAACCATGCTGGCCTGTTTTAACCACTCTTGAGAACCTGTAAAGAGATGAATGTTTAGATAAGAAGCTAGATGTATAAAGAAGCATGGTCAGTGAATGTCCTTTTACTACAAATTATATTGATTAGTAGTTGTAAAGGATCTTTATTTTGAGCTCTTATTATTAACCACTTCAAATTATTTTTCATTTGGATAGAACAGAATAACAGAGTTGGAAGGGACCTTCGGAGTTTTCTAGTCCAACCCCCTGCTCAAAAAGGAAACACTCTTCTATTTGATAGAAAACTGCAGAGAGTTCAAATAAATTACTTCACTGAATATAGGACTTACTATAGCATTTGTGACAAGATCTGAAAATCTTGTCACAAATGAGTACAACCTATTTTGAAATGATACGTGTGAATAGTAGATGTAAAGGGAGCTTGTCCATTATGGTTGGAAGTCATGAAAGTTGTTAAGGGAGGGACCAAGGGATTGCCTTGCTTAACAACCTCAATCAGTGTTCTCCCCATATGAATCATTAAGCAGAGCATATGGTGCTTCAGTGATGGAGAAGGCCCTGGGAAGCCTAGCCCAGGCCCAGGCCTACACTGCAGTACCTCCTTAGCTTCCTAAAAATCATGTTTTGGAAGTAGGTCCAACTACTGTACTCCTTGGCTTCTCTACACATTACAGAGGCTACATGATGCTGTCCCAGAAGTGGGCACCATTTTGGAGTGATGATAATTCATTACAGTCCCTCCCAAAATGGCATCTCTTTCCAGGATGGTACCATGTGGCCTCCATGTAGGAAGATCCATGGCAGATAGCTGGTTCCCGAAGGAGATCTACAGAAAAGGTAAATGACCTCATATGACAGGGGATAGGGGAAGTTTTTGGGCTCAGAAGGATGGGAAGCAGACCCAAAACCTGATGGGAAACCGTAGAGAAGGATGAGGAGAAGATAGTTGGGGGGAGGTTGCTGCACCATGCCTGAGGTCAGTCCTAGGCATGGTGCAGCAACCATGGATTCTCAAGCACCCAAATTTTGTTCATGTGACTGCAAGGAACCACAGGGACCATAATTGGGAGCAGGGATTATCCAGAACCACTGCAATTTTTAACTGTCACTGAATGAACAGTCATAAGTCGAGTACCACCTGTAATGTCTTCTTTGAAAGCATTTCTATGCATCAAGATCATCAGTCATCAAAGAGATGGAAGAAGAGGAATTCTACTTAGCCTAATATTTGTCAAGCAAAACTGCATCAGGTATTTGGAGGGAACTAGAAATTCAAACAATGATATGTGAAAGAGCATCAAGAAGAGTTCAGAGTACAAATTGTGGGAGGTAATTATTCTGCTATATTCTGTCATGGTCAGCTCTCACCTGCATATTGCATTCAATTTTGCACAATCCACTTTTAAAAATGCATTTGAAAAACTGGATCAATTCCAGAGAAGGGCTACCAATTTAGTCCCGTCCCCTGCCCCCCCATTTCATTCGTGATGGAGGTGCTTTCAGGTTGAAAGGACTAACCAATGACATCACCACTGGCAGAGGAGATGCCCATGGAATCTCTTGTCAAGGAGTTGGAGCAGATGACAGGAGCTCATCCCACCATGCAGTAGCACTTGGGTCTCAAATATGGGCTTGCTAACCTCCAACCCAGGATCCTAACCATGTGGTCCATTGCACTTCCCTACCAATATAGTGAAAGACTGGAAACCAATAGCAATAGCACTTAAACTTATATACAGCTTCACAGTGCTTTACAGCCCTCTCTAAGCAGTTTACAGAGTCAGCCTATTGTCCCCAACAATCTGGGTCCTCATTTTACTGACCTCAGAAGGATGGAAGGCTGAGTCAACCTTGAGCCTGGTGAGATTCGAACTGCCAAATTGCAGTCAGCCGGCAGTCAGCAGAAGTACCTGCAGTACTGTATTCTAACCACTGCGCCACCACAGCTCTTTAAAAAAATCATGTCCTGAGAGAGATGGCTAAAAGTTCTACTGCTTATAGAAGAGAAGGTTGAGAGAGGTCACAATAGTTGTCTTTAAATATCTGAAGTGCTGTTACGCTATAGAATATTCTGACTTAGAGCATATCAAAGATATATGACTTATGCAAATCCATAAAAACATATAGCTCCCTTAAGAAGTAGGCCACCGGTACAAACTAGATGATCACTCTACTTCTATTATGCGGTTCCTCATTTCAAATCTAAAGTCTTTAAGTCTGAGTATTGCTGAATATCAGTGGAGAAAACCTGCTGAATTCTTTGTCATATCTTTGTGGGTATTTGAAAATATCTCAGAATCAGTCTTCTCTTCTGAAAAATCCCAATTTCTTTAATTTTCAAAATAATAGAAGTAATGTAACACTTTATTAGCCATGTGTGATTAGACACACAAGGAATTTATTTCCAGTACAAAAGCTCTCAGTGTAGATGCATAGCAACAGAGTAATAATAATCATAATAATGATACCAATAAGAGAGAGTAGTAAAGAAGATGGAAAGGAAAATAATAATAATAATACAGCCGTACAACATGGATAAATATACTTAGACATAAAACAGTACTGTAAGAATTAGGTGCCCAGCAATATGATGGCAGGAGAGAACAATACTGTCCCTATGTCTAGTTGTTTTGGCATGCAATGCCCTATAGCAGCATCCCAAGGGGAGGAATTATATCTGAGGTATGAGGGGTCTGAAGATATTTTCTCAGCCCTCCTTCTGACCTATGTAATATACAGGCCTTCAAAGGAGGGCAGACTGGCTGCAATTATTATTATTATTATTTTGTAATCCTAATTATCTGTTGGAGTGTCTATCTGTCCCTTCTGATTGCTGTACCAAACCAGACAGTTATAGAGGAACAGATGACTGACTCAATAATTCCTCGGTAGAACTGTATCAGCAGCTCCAAGGGCAGTCTGAACTTCCTGAGTTGACTCAGGAAGAACAGTTTGTTGTTCCCTTTTAATGATGGTTTTAATGTTAGGTGTTTCACATTAAACATTTAATGTTTAATATTAGGTTCAAATCCTATCTAATGTATAATCTCCTGGATATCCCTCTCACCTTTTCTTGTCCATTTTGTCTGAATCTTTGAGAAGAGAGGAGAGCTAGAATGAGACAAGTACTAGAGATGAGTCTGGCTACTTAAAAACAAATGAGACTTTTATTTTGCAAGGTTCGGAAACTATCCTTCTGTAGATGCAGATTAAAATTACATTTGCTGATTCATATTTGATTTGCACAAATTATTTCCAAGAACTATTGCCAATCCATGCATCATCTGCTAAATCTGTACATTTGGTTTCTGTCTTCTACCTGAATATTTTCACTTCATTTCCATAAGTTGTCAGGATCATTTTCATTTTATTTCCATGTTCTAAAACGGTCACATGGACAAAGAGGTTAAACAGTGCCTGCCAAAGTATTTGATGACACCCCATAGAGTGCAATATTAATATTTTAGAACATGGAAATAAAATCAAAGTGATCCTGACAATTTACGGAAATGACGTGAAAATATTCAACTCCACAACTCAGTCTCTCAGATAGAAATGAAAATAAATCTTATTTCTAACTAGCTGTTCCTGGTCACACGTTGCTGTGGCCCAGTCTGGTTAAATGGCCAAACAATCTGTGTGTAGATCTACACCTGCACACACAAACACGTACACACAACCACCATATAACCCCCAACCTACCTACCTTCTGTATTTCTCCCTCTCTCCCTCTACCTACCTACCTACCTACCTACCTACCTACCTACCGTATTCCTCCCCCTCTATCCCTCTTACCTACCTACCTACCTACCTATCTACCTACCTACCGTATCTCTCCCTCTCTATTTATCCACCTACCTACCTACCTACCTACTGTATTTCCCCCTCTCCCTCTATCCCTCTACCTACCTACTATATTTTTCCCTCTCTCTCTATCCCTCTACCTACCTATCTACCTACTGTATTTTCCCTCCCCCCTCTCTCTATTCACCTACCTACCTACCGTATTTCTCCCTCTCTCTATCCCTCTACCTACCTACCTACCTACCTACTGCATTTCTCCCCCCCTCTCTATATCCCTATAGCTGCCTACCTACCTACTGTATTTCTCCTTGAATCTTATGGACAGAGCATCTTATGTCATAAAGGATGACATAATACCTGTGGCCCACTGCTTTCTCTGTATCCATCTACCTACCATTTTTACAATTTTTTATATTTCTGTTGCATGTACCTGGCACAGGTGTGACATCTACACAATCTATGTATATCATTGGTGCCGTATTTGAAAGGAACGTTGTGTGAAAATTTGGAAGCGATCGGTGCAGTACTTTCGGAGATTAGCGGTTTTGAACAAACTCATAGTTACATTTTTATTTATATAGATTGCGAGGGACCAACCTTACCCTTCTCTTCAACATAGTTTGTACTGCCACTATAATCATTCTCCATAGGCCATTTATTTCAAAGGGAAAGGGGGAAAATGTTTAAAGCATCTGTTGAATGTTATGCCTCAAAGGCATCGATTAAATGCAAGTGGCATTAAAGAACATAAGGGCAACCTTTGTTCAAACTCACAGTGGAATGTCACTGAATACACACTGTTAAAGTTTTTCATTAAGTAATTCAGCTATTCAAATGAAATTAAAAACAATGCATGCACACAAGAGGGCGAGAGTCCTCCCCCAAAACCCCAATTCAGTCAAGGCTGCCACCTTTGTGTGTACAGGTTTCTGTGTCTTAAAAGCTGTCTATCGTGCAGCAATTAAGCAGGAAGTAAGAATATCTACTTTCTCATTGGATCTGCTTGCTAATTTCACACACCAAGTGTTTGCTTGCTATGATAAAGAGACAGGATTTCTGCAAGATACATTGGGCCACTGATGATTTCCATAACTTTTTGTAGATCCCTTTCAGTTTATAAGAGCCCATAGATGTTACAGTCACACATGCACAGATCTGAACTTTAGATAACAAGAATTACCAAAACTGAAAGATGTCTACAGTGATGCCGGCAGGAGACAGAAGAGGGAATATGCTCACAATGACATTGTAGTTCTTTGCAGACACAAGAGATATTTCGTGGAGGTAGGTTATGAAGGGGAGGAGAACAATTGGATCTCTTCCTGTCCCATTTAGTTCTAACCTCCTATGTCAGAACAGTTATTAAGAAGGTGGAGGAATTTAGGAATGGGTGGGGGAGGAGACAGCTCTGCTTCGCTCTGAAATTGCCATGGTATTCTCTTCTAGACACACTCAGATTCAGAGCAAGTATGACTAATTCTTCCCTGCTCCTGCACTGCTTATAGTGTCAATAGAAGGGAAGAAAACATGAATCCAAACACTTGTTTTAACTCTTCCCAACACCTTTTGGTCTGGCTGTCAGAAGGTAAGAGCTGCTAGGACACCGCAGAAAAGAAGGAAAATACAGTTATAGGACTGACTTGAGTTTGAGTTTGAGTTTTATTGGTTTTTTATACCGCCCTCCTCCTGAAGGACTCAGGGCGGTGTACAGCCAGAATAAAAACAAATATATAAAAGTTTAAAAAAAGCTTTTAAAGGACATATTAAACCTTGGCCGAAACGTGGAAAAAAACCCCAAACTAACCCTGATTAAAATTAATAAAAATTAGAATTTAAAAATCATGTTTTATGTTAGAAGAAAAAGGTTTTGAGAGCAGGGCGGAAGGTGCGTAAGTCAGGGATAGTTCTTAACTCCGGGGGCAATTCGTTCCAGAGGACAGGTGCTCCCACAGAGAAGGCTCTGCCCCTGGGTGTCGCCAGTCGTCATTGTCTAGCCAACGGCACCATGAGATCCTCTCTATGGGAGCATACTGGCCAGTGGGAGGCTCTCGGTGCAGAAGGCGATCTCGTAAGTACCCCGGTCCTAAGCCATGGAGCGCTTTAAAGATAGTAACTAACACCTTGAATCAATTTCTTGATTGACTGATCGCTTCAATGACTGATTGCATTTTATCCTGTCAGATTCCAAAGATGACTCCCAACAATTTACATCAGAAAAATGATAACAGTATAAAATCATATACATAATCAAAAATACCATCATGTACTGGTGGCATTGGTGGCCATTCATTTTCCAAATGTTGCTGCCTAATAACATGGACTATCTGACAGCTCTTGCTAGGATGCTAAATAATATCTATTTTATTCTTTTTTTAAAAAAAAATCATTTTTTCAGTTCAAAGGCTTCAGACTCAATGTCTGTTTGAACAATATTAGCAGCTTCCATCCTATGTCTCATCTGTTAGTTTATATTTACCAGTTCATGTTAATACCAAATGAGCATATTAGTGGCATTTAATTGATTTGGGGCTTATGATGCAATGCAGTGGTGGATTTCAATTTACTTTACTACCAGTTTGCTCATGTGCTGCTTGAGCAATGCTTCTGCGCATGCACAGAAGCGTCCGGGTGGATGGGCGGAGCCTTCCACATGCTGGGCATCCTGTCAGTTAAACTGATTGACAGGATGTAGGAAGAAGGCCTTTCCATTGCCCTCACCCTTTGGAGCATTTTACCCCCAAAGATATGGTGAGCCTCTGTTCTCCTGGCCTTCTGGAGGAATGTTAAGACCTGGATTTACCAAATATCATTCGGGGGGGGGGGGGTTGTCTAAGAGTGTTACGTAACTCTGGGGCTGGCTGGTGGTTTCTGGACACTCCCTCCGACTTGTTAAACTTTTATCCTTGTTAATTTCTTAGCTTAGTTTTGCTAAGTTTCTTGGTCACTTAACAGAATAAATCAATATGAAAAAAACCTCCATAAATATGTACAGGCCATAATTTATACAACTTATTAAATGGCTATGTGGTGTGTGTGTGTGTGTGTGTGTGTGTGTGTGTGTGTGTGTGTGTGTTCCAGCATAACTCTGAAAAGCCTTGAGCAATTTCAACCAAACTTGGTGCACAGATGACTTACTCTCTGGAAAAAAGTACAGTCGAAGCTCCCTCAGCTTCTACTGTACAGCACAGTGGATTGTCTTGGTAACTTGTCTTAGTTTTTTAGATCATTGATGGCTCTGTGAGATCTGGAGAAGGTTATAGCCTCTTCTGCTATGTGATTAGTATTCTTTTTCATGATTATTCCATCATTTAAAACAAAACCTTCCACAAATCACATGCATTTCATAAATGAATTAGAAATACACAGGCATGCATAATAAGAAAAAGAACCCAGAGTTTATTTTACAGTTCCATTTTTTATAATGCATGGCTTTTCCGCATGCCCAAAATGGAGGGGGTCTGGGGAAAAAATACTGTTGATCAGATTTATAATGTATTTGCCAAATGTTTCAGCAGGATATTTTGCAGACTGCAATGCTGTTAAATTTCCTTGTTATTAAGGGACACCTGAAGCAGCCTGGCTCCACAGCAAGCTTTGTGCTTGCCAACTTTTGCAAAAGCGCTTTTTATTGGTTAGCCGCTCAACAACAGCAGGAAACTGCTACTTCCATCTAATTTAATTTTGTACATAACCGAAAATAATAAATCAAGATTTGTTTGAATACAGACAATTTTGTATGCGAGGAACATAAGTCTTGATGATGTTACTGTAATTTTTCTAAGAGCACTAATATTTTAGTGCTTACAGGCATTAGATACTTTTTATTTAGACTGATAATGTACTACATATTAAATGTTGTTTTCTAATGATTCTGTTTAAACCATGCAGAAGGAAATGCCTTCTTTTGAATATTGGTTGAAATCCAAAGAAAATATCTTTCCGTGCCTGAGCATTTTAGTAAAAGGCCCTTCAAGCTGTAACACAAAATTACAATATATAATGTAAAGGCTCAGTCTATTCTTAATTATGTAGCAAATAAGGTGCAATTTGGCTTCCAAAAGTAATGCAGGCTGCATCGCGTTAGGTAAAGCAGCTACTTCTGAAATAAATCCTTCAGCAACTGCATACAATCAAAAGGTAACCATCTGTTTTGGGCTGCCATCTATGGGTCATCCAGATTTTTACAGCTGAAATATGGAACACAACTATAGTGCTAAAGTGGCCCACCAAAAGAGATCTGGCCTGCTTTGGTGGCATGGGTAATATATTACAAGGGTGTTAAACTGGCGGCCCATGGGCCAGATGCATCACACCAGTGGTGGGTTTCAAATTTTTTAGAACCTACTCTGTAGGTGTGGCCTATTTTGTGGACGTGGCTTGGCAGTCATGTGACAGGGTGGGAGTGGCCACCTTTTAAAATGTGGTGAAACTCATTTAGCAATGCTCTTGCTTAGCAACCAAAATTTTGGACTCAATTGTGATGATAAATTCTTTCTTTCTTTCTTTCTTTCTTTCTTTCTTTCTTTCTTTCTTTCTCTCTCTCTCTCTCTCTCTCTCACTCACTCTCTCTCTCTCTCTCTCTCTCTCTCTCTCTCTCTCTCTCTCTCTCTCTCTCTCTCTCTCTCTCTCTCTCTTTCTTTCCTTCCTTTCCTTTCCTTTCCTTTCCTTACTGTTGGGTCACTGGCAGCAGCGGGCCAGATTTACTTCCAGGTACGCCGATGGAACCCCCTCTCACCGGTTCTCTAAATTTCAGCAACCGGCTCTCGCGAATAGGTGCGAACCTGCAGAAACCCACCACTGCATCACACACAGGCCACGCCCACCCTAGCTCTGTTAAAGGGAAAATATCGCAAATGTCACATAACAGCAACATGACACAGCGCGTTTGACACCTGTGGTATATTGCTACTCAGGATATTTTCAAATGAATCTCAGTAGACTGAACCATATCAATCTAATACTCAAGTAGCCAATAGATAGCCATAAAAAGAAACAGAAAATTCTGCTCCTGCTTTCATTAAATTGCCATTTGGATTTGTGGAGTACAGATATGAAAGCACTAACACTTAAATGGTGCAATTATCTTGTATGATTAGTAGAATTTCTTGAGATAATGAAACACACTCATTTTCCATTTGTAACCTTTCTGTCTCTGTGTGTTTTTTCCCCTTTTCCTGTCACTTCTGTCTTGCTGGAAAAAGAAAGCAGTTATACAGTACAGTGTCATCAGTGTCATCAGACTGGTACCTTAGCATTAGAAATGTTAATAAAGAAAATGTATCTATTAAATTATATAACAAGCTTCTGAGGTTAAGGGAATAAATTTCTTTCTAATAGGTATTATTTGTTACTATTTCATAGCCTACATTTGATATACCTAATTGCTCTATTCAAACACAATTCCAGTAGAGGGCAGTGTTTCCATACTCATGTCACCAAGAAATGGTTCATTCTCTCATTTTTAATCCCTGATATTGCAAAGCAGGGGTCTGCAAAGTTGGCTCTTTTAAGGCTGGTGGACTTCAACTCCCAGAGTTCCCCAGTCAGCATAGCTGGCTGGGGAATTCTGGGAGTTGAAGTCCACCAGTCTTAAAAGAGCCAACTTTGCAGACCCCTATTGCAAAGCAAAACTAAGGCTCTTGTGGCACCTATTTGTTTTATTTAAACAGTTTTGATGTAGTAGATCAGCACACCTGATAACTGCAAAGTGAAAGGTGAATTCTACTCGTGAGATGCTTCACCAGCTACAGCCAATATTTTTATTTCCCTTTTAAATTTCCCCCCATCCAAGCTAGTAAACTATCACACGTAAATCCCAAAGGTGCTTTTTCAAGAGGCAACTGGACCTTCTGGTTTTTCTTTGAAGACATTTCGCTTCTCATCCATTGGATGACAAGCAAAGAAGCTTCTTGGATGAGACGTGAAATGCCTTCGAAGAAAAAAGAAAGAAAGTCTAGTTGCCAATTGAAAAAGTACATTTGGGACAACCACGGCCTGGATGACTGAGAATCTCCATTGATATCATGCATAAATGATGTCTACTGATGGTACTGGTTGGGTTTAAATGCACAACTTTGAATACAAAAGGAACATACTGAGTTTTAAATTGCTATTGCCAAATAGAGTGGGTTTTTATTTGTTTGGCTGGATCCACGGTTTGGCAGTATACACAAGCAGTGGGTTTAGTAATGGATTGATTTATGACCTCATTAAACTTAATTTCCATTGTAGCCATTTGGTTCCAACAGAACAGTGTTACATTTTCAGACTTCAAGCTTTTAAAGTACCACTATTTATTATTGCTTTCCTAAAAATGGATAACAGCAGTGCGCTGTTCCTAAGGCTACCATTGTAGAAAGATTTTTTTAAAAAAAATGCAATATCAAAAAGTAAGGCAACAAATATAATTGACTAGAAATGCGTAAAGTAAAAAGAACACTTCACACTGTGGTTCTTCATGATTTTCATTAACTCCTGTTCATTTCCAGTTGCAATTCAAGATGCTTATCTATCTATCTATCTATCTGTCTGTCTGTCTGACTGTCTGTCTGTCTGTCTGTCTGTCTATCTATCTATCCATCCAGATGTGTGTGTGTGTGTGTGTGGGTGGGTGGGTGTTCCAGCATAACTCTAGAAAGCCTTGAGCAATTTCAAGCAAACTTGGTACACAGCTAACTTACTCTATAGAAAAAAATTCTGTGGCGGTTAGACACCCCCTCACACCCCTCGGGCTAGGCTGTTCTGTCAAGATACAGCGTCTTGTGCTGTAAAATGCCTTCTACTCTACAGTACAGTGGAGTTGCCATGGAGTACTCCACAGTAATCCACAAGGGTGCTCCCTCTGGTAAGGGGAAAATCCAAATTACAAATTATGTTTGGTCCGGACATTTTCTCACCAAAAAATAAATACCCGGGCAATGCCAGTTTATCAGCTAGTATTAATTATAAAAGCTCTCCATAATTTCAGATCCCAGGAGCTGAAAGAATACAGGCAGTCCTTAACTTACAACAGTTCATTTCGTGACCATTCAAAGCAGGGGTGGGTTTCAAAATTTTTGGAACAGGTTCTGTGGCTTGCTGGTCATGTGACCGGGTGGGAGTGGCTTGCCGGCCATGTGACTGGGTGGGAGTGGCTTGCCAGCCATGTGACCGGGTGGGAGTGGCCAATTTGGAAAATGTGAAACTCACTTAACAATGGTCTTGGTTAGCAACCAAACTTTTGGGCTTAATTGTGGTCATAAGTTCTCTTTCTCTCTCTCTTTCTTTTTCTTTCTTTCCTTCTGTCTTTCTTTCTTTCTCTGTCTCTCTTTCTTTCTCTGTCTCTTTCTTTCCTTCCCTCTTTCTTTCTCTCTCTCTCTCTTTATTTCTTTCTTTCTCTTTCTCTTTCTTTCTCTTTCTCTTTCTTTCTTTCCCTCTTTCTCTCTCTTTCTTTCTCTCTCATTTTTTCTTTCTTTCCCTCTTTCTCTCTCTCTTTATTTCTTTCTCTTTCTTTCCCTCTTTCTCTCTCCCTCTCTTTCTCTCTCTCTCTTTCTGTCTCTTTCTTCCTTTCCCTCTCTCTTTTTTTCTCTTTCTTTCCTTTGTCTCTTTCTTTCTCTTTTTCTCTGTCTGTCTTTCTTTCTCTCCCACTTTCTTTTTCTTTCTTTCTCTTTCTCTCTCTCTCTTTCTTTCTTTTTCTTTCTCTTTCTTTCCCTCTTTCCCCCCCTCTCTTTCCCTATTTCTCTTTCTCTCTTTCTTTCTCTTTTCTTTCTCTCTTTCTCTCTCTCTTTTTTCTCTTTCTTTCCTTTCTGTCTCTCTTTCTTCTCTCTTTCTCTCTGTCTGTCTTTCTTTCTCTCTCTCCCACCTTCTTTTTTATCTTTCTCTCTCTCTGTCTCTCTCTCCTTTGTTTGCCCATCTGTCACTATGTGTGTGTGTGCGTGTGTGTGTGTGTCTGTCTCGCATTCAGGCACTTAAATCACTCATTCTGTGTCTCTGTCTATCTTTCTCTCCCTCCCTCCCACTCTCTGTCTCTCTGTGTGTGTCTGTCACTCTCTGGTTCCCCCCTCCCTCCCTGTCTCTCTGTGTGTCTCTCTCCCCCCCCCCCAAACCTCCTCAGCTCCAGGAAGTAGCCTGACCGGCCCGCCAGCCCAGTGGCTGTATTTACTCGCTCGCTCTCTCACCCATCCACCGGACGAAGGAACCTGGCGTCCGATGGGTGAGCAAGCAAGCGAGTGAGCAACCGCGGCCAGCGGGCCAGAGGATTTTTGGGCGCTGCCGCAGCAACTTTTCTTACCCCCCCGCCGGCCAGTCGGCCACAGTTAATTACTCACTCAGACCTCCCCAATCTCCCTCCTGGCCGCCCTCACCAAAGTCGGGGACCCCCTTCTGCACCCCTCCCCCCCACAAGGCCAGACCCCCCTCCTCCCCAGACCCCTCCTCTTCCCCTTCCCCCCTCCCCTTTGCCCGGGACCCTCCGGGCGCCGCTCACCTTCTGCAGGGCGCGCACGTTCTCCTCGCCCAGGAGGCCGCTGGTGCCCTGGTAGACGCCGCTGGCCGCCCTGCGGAGGCTGTTCGGCTTGTCGGCGCCCCGGGACCCCTGTGCCCCCGGCCCGCACAGCAGCAGCAGGAGCAGCGACAGCAGCAGCGCGCCCCGCGCCGGCTCGCCATGGCGCTCGCGGGTGGCTCGTGCGCTCCAGCTGGGCGCGCTTGGCTCGGCTCGGCGCGAAGCCCCCCCAAGCCTCTGCATTCGCGCCAAGCGCGAAAGGCCCAGCCCGGCCCTGGCAGCTTCAAAACTAAAGGGCCCAGGCCGGGCCTTGAAACTCTTTCCCTGTTGGCGCGGCTGGGGAGGGCGGGGGGGCCTTCGCGCACCTAGCATGCCTTCCGCTGCCCCCCCTAGCCATGCTAACAACAAAAGAGCTTCAAGGCCCGCCCCCCGCCCCTTAGTTTTGAAGCCTGGCAGGCTAGGGGCGGCGGAAGGCAGGCGCTCTAGCCTGCGCGAACCCCCCCCCCCAGCCGCCCCAACAGAGAAAGAGCTTCAAACGGAGGTTTTGACGGAGTGAGCCACGTGTTCCGGAAGTAACTTCCGGGTCCATCGTCCAACGGGATCGGCCAGGATCTCTAAATTTTACGATCGGGCTCGCGCGATCCTGGCCGATCCCCCAGAAACCCACCCCTGATTCAAAGTTACAACAGCACTGAAAAATGTGACTTGTGACCATTTTTCACCATTATGACCTTTGTAGCATCCCCATGATCATCTAATCCAGAGGTATCAAACTGGCAGCCCCTGGGCTGGATGCATCACGCACAGGCCATGCCCACCCCAGCTCCACGAAGAGGAAAAAAACCTCGTGAAACATCATGTGAAAGCAATATGACACCGCAAGTTTGACACCCATGATCTGATCAAAATTCAGATGCTTGGCAACTGGTTCATAATTATGAGGATTACAGCGTCCCCAGATGATGTGATTACCTTCTGTGACCTTCTGACAAGCAAAGTCAAAAGGAAATCCAGATTCACTTCACAACTGGGTTGCTAGCTTGTCAACTGTAATGATTCACTTAACAACTGTGCCAAGAAAAGTTGTAAGATTAGGCAAAAGTGACTTAACAAATGTCTCACTTAACAACATAAATTTTGAGCTCAACTGGGATCGGTAGGACTACCTGTATCACTTCCCATAGAATCCATGTTATGATGGGTGAAGAACAGTGGTGGATTGCTGCTGGTTTTACTACCGGTTCGCAACCCACGCATGTGGCAGGTGTACACTACATGCATGTGTGCTGTTCAATGTAAATTGTTTTTCGTGCATGTGCAAAACAATTTATAGTGAACAGCGCAAGCGCAGTCATTAAAAACCCAAATGACAGTGGCCCAGGGGCAGTTTGGGAATGGGTTCGGGGGCATGGCAGGCCTGGGTCACTACTGATTCTGCGACCCAGGCCTGAATTCCACTACCAGTTCGGCCGAACCGGGCCAAAACGGGAGCAACCCACCTCTTGTGAAGAATGCCTATAGGAAGCAAATGTTTTCAGTGGCAGGTCCAGGACTTTGAAATGGATCTTTATCTGCGGTTACTGTCATAGCTTTTCAAGCCCACAGAAAGATATTGTATTGACTTTTTAAACGATGTGTTGATGCTGCTAGTTTAAAACTTTTATTGTTGCTTTGACTTTCTGAAATAGCTTTATAGACTGTTTTAACTAATACTTTGAGTTGTAATGTGTTTTAATAGGTGTGTGTGTAGAAAATATTCCAGTACACTATCATATTTAGCTTACTTTATTTGATATGGTTCTTAGACTAACGATTAAACAATAAACTAAATTATTTTTATCAATTGTTTTACCCTGGAGTTCTAATTATTAAACATAAGAACAGCCTTGCTGGAACAGGCCACAGCCCATCCAGTCCAGCATTCTGTCTCACAGAGTGGCTCCCCATTTGCTTCAGGGCATTCCCAAGCAGATGTCTTCACCTGCTTATGATTCCCTGCAAATGGCATTGAGAAATATCCTGCCTATCTCTCCAACCCGGAGGGTGTCCTTAGCTATCCATAATGATAGCCATGGATACCCTTGTTCTCCATGAACTCGTCTAATCCTTTCTTAAAGGTGTCGAGGCTGACAGCTGTCACCACTTCTTCTGGCAGGCAGTTCCATAGACCAGTGATCCTCTGGGTGAAAAAGTGCTTCCTCTTATTTGTTTGAGGTCTAGTTATCAAAAGTGTCATGGAGTGCCCCCTAGTTTTAGTGTTGTGTGATAGGGAAAACAGTTTTTCCTTTTGGAATGTTGTTATAAATAGCATTGAATTTTTTGGGGAAAATGAATGGAAATATTTTAAATAATAAAATAAATAAAACAAAGGAGGACACTTTTGTTTGAAAGCATGCTAATATATCTGTGCTTTCCTCATATCTTAGTAAAACATTTGAATATAAATGTCAATAATTTTATGTTTCTCAGAGTACATATTTTCTCAGCTATTCCAAAATTTATTTTCTCCTCTTTTCCTTATTCCTAATTTGTTATTTTGTATTTGCAAAAAAAGGGAAAAAATGAAGCCAAGCCATGAAAAATATAAATGGCAGATTAATATAATATATTAATATAAAAATATGTAATAGATGTTAATATAAATAATCCATTATTTTAAGACAAAATGTAGCAAATATCTCATCTTTGTTCTTTTTCTTCAATATATTGATTTATAAAATAAAGTTAATGAATTATGGCCAGTACATATTTATAGATTTTTTTTCAGGTTCGTGTACGATTAAGTGACCAAGAAATTTAGCAAAATTTATAATTCTAGAGTAGTGTTTCTCAGAATTTCTCAGAATTCCCTAATCAGCATATTCTCAGGGTGGGAGGGGGGAATATTGTCTCTTCACCATGTTTTATCCTCCTTCCTTCTTGAGTATATTACATCTATAAATCTTTCCTTAAACTGGAGCCCTCTAGTTCAGTGGTTCCAAACTATGATCACTACCAGATTACTGAAAGCTTTTAAAGAACCCCATCTCACTCAGGGACCATGACGCATATTTTTCCTCTAAATGGCATCAACAGTTCCTCTAATTTGATGATAGGTGTATGAAATCTTACAAGATTATATCTTGAGAATTTCCAGCTCAAAGCTTGGGAGGTAATCAGTTTTTAATATGGACATTAAAAACAAAACAAAAACTATTTTGGTACCCATCAGGGATCAATCCTCATTATTTGCCAAATATTTTAGATTGGCCTGGAAATCTTTGCTCTCTTCATATTTAAGGTGACCAGATTTCTGAAAGTCCCAAAGCGGGACACCATTGACGGGGGGGGGGGATTACTCCTGCGTCTGTATAGATAGGAAGCAATACGCAGGACAAGGGTGTCCGACCCTGCTCCTGGCCCCCCCCCCCCGGTGCAGGGAAAGGCACTCAGGTGAGCAGGCCAGGCCCGTTGGGAGAAGCCTCGAGGCGCCTCTGCTAAATCAAGGCCCAGTGAACCCTCCTCCAAGCCGGCTGTGGGAGTCTGCCGAGGAGGCGGCCGCCCGCCCGCCTGCTCCCCCTGGGACTTAGCAGAGGCGCCGCGAGGCTTCCCCCGATGGGCCTGGCCCACTCACCTGAGTGCCCTTCCCTGCAGCGGGTGGCCCCAGGAGCAGGGCCCAGACGTCCTTGTCCCTTGTCTTGCCTTCCATGCTCGGAGCTATCTGCGCAGGCATGTGACGCACCGGAGCACGCGCGCTCCACCCTCCTTGGCCCCGACGCCCTCCCCGCCCGAGCCGGCGCTCAGAGGCTCGTGCCTCTGAGCGCATACAGAGCACCCGCTGCAAAAAGCGGGACATTTGGAAGAGGCGGCGGGGCGTGGGACTTCTGACGGTGAATCGGGGGGGTCCTGCTGAAAGCGGGACATCTGGTCACCTTATGCATATTGGGATTAATTCTCAGTCAGCATAGCTGTTGGTCATGGTAGGGAGAAGAACCTTGAACTTTTAGTCTCAAAGCTTCTACAGAGAAGTTGGTTGGAGAGATCTGGTCTATTCATCTGACAAATCATTTTTTCATGACAGCTGTACTTACTATTAACTGCATGCTTTTTGCAAAAATGTCAATTTTTTGAATTTGTGATTCATTGCCTGACCATTGTTTTTCTTTTCTAGATCAAATAATAATAGCATTTTCGGTTTCTATGGCTATTGGACTTGTCATTGGAAGCATATTCTGGGCCCTTTTGACTTGCCTGTCTAGCCGTAGAGCTAGCGCCCATATTTCCCAGTGGAGCACCTCATCATCCAGCTGGCGTACCAGAGCTGCTCATGGCTGCGTGGCCAGCAGGCCCGGATTCTACCGCAACAGCAGCTGTGAGCGCCGAAGCAATCTCAGCTTAGCCAGCCTCACTTTCCAAAGGCAAGCATCTTTAGAGCAGGGTAATTCTTTCCCCAGGAAATCGAGTTTCCGGGCCTCCACCTTTCACCCTTTTCTCCAATGCCCTCCACTTCCTGTGGAAACAGAGAGTCAGTTGATTACCCTGGTCCCCACCAGTACCACCACCACACTTACTGGAACTTCCACCAACAGCTTCACTCATCCAGAATTCACTTGGTCAAATAACAGTCTTCGTTTCTTCCATTCAGCACAATCTCCTCCTCCTGCTTATGACTCCATCATAAAGGCTTTTCCAGACTCTTGACTTCAATTCATGAAATTCAATTCTATTATTTTTTTTGTGGGCTGTTGATGATACCTGGAAAGCTTCCTTTGGCCCAAAGGAACTACAGTACTGGGACAAGAGGGATTTAGTGAAACCTGAGCAGATGGTGGTGTGGTATCTGGATGTTCCTCAACTTTGAAGATCTTTCTCATGATTGTAGCTATCTCTGCAGTATTAATGCATTTTTATAATTAATGTTGCTTATTAAGCATTGTCTTTCATTTAGACAATACAAAATGGCTTGCAGTACAGAAGCAAAGCATAAGCACAAAGGTAAATATCCCGCTATTAATTAGAACGTAGTGGTGCTTTCTCTTTTAAAATGGGATTTTAATTTCAAAGCCTTTTCCCTGGGAATGTGAATTTCCAGACTTGATTTTTCCAGCGACGTGTGTATCCATTATCAATACAGTATATGAATGCAGACTCTTCTTTAATTCTTCAGCAGAAATCTAGGTTACTTCATGTATTAATTTTGCATAACTGAAAGGGTTTTATTTATGTGCTTAGAAATAGCCATGTCAAACCACACCCTGATTAAGGCTGGGAGCAGGGGTGAAATTCTCTGAAGTCTGCTACTGGTTCAATTCACTACCGGTTTGCTTCCTGTGTGCTTCGCGCACATGCACACCACTGATGGTCGCACAGCTGGAATTAATGGATTGCCCGAACCAGTAGCATTTTTTTAGGTTTCAATGATCAGCTGTGTGACAATCAGCTATGCTGCGTGATTGTCACACAGCTGATCGACGGAGCTACTGGTTCGGCTGAACCGGTGGCATTATTTACTATCAGTTTGGGTGAACCTGTAGCATTTTTTACTATGAGTCAGGTGAACCGGTTTGAACTAGTAGCACTTTACCCTTGGCTGGGGGCCAATTCCCACTTCTCTAATTTTTGCTTCCGAGGAATTGAGGAACTGCTGTAAGAAAACCAATGCAGTGCTCTATATTATTTTTTTGCTCCCCCCCCCCCCCAACCAGTCTGAAAATTGCTGTGAGATCTTTTTCCCCAATGAAGAAAAGCATTTCAGAGAAACACAGGTATAGCCTGGTATATATTCCTGTACATATTCTAGTAATGAGGAAGCTGAGAAGTGTGTCTTTCATTCTGCCCTTTCTCCAGTGGTTTGCACCATGCAATGACTTCTGTGCCTCATTTCAATTCCCATTCTGCCCATTTGCAATAGCCTTCAAACATGTTTGAAAACTTCATTTAAAAAGAAAACCAGATGAATCTTGAGGATGGGGGTACAAAAGGCAATATGTAATATTCCTTTCCTATGAGTGATGACTTGGAAATATGCCTCATCATACACCTTAAGGTATTTACAGAATAGAACACAGAATAACCGTGTTGGAAGGGACCTTGGGGCTATTCTAGTCCAATCGCTTGCTTGAGAAGGAGACCTATACCAGGGGTCTGCAAAGTTGGCTCTTTTAAGACTGGTGGACTTCAACTCCCAGAATTGCCCAGCCAGCATAGCTGGCTGGGCAATTCTGGGAGTTGAAGTCCACCAGTCTTAAAAGAGCCAACTTTGCAGACCCCTGACCTATACCATCTCTTCTTGAAAACTTCCAGTGATGGAGCATCTGGAACTTCTGCAACTTTCTGCTGAATTTGATAGGGCTTAGTGCTGAACATGGACACAAGGCTTCAATCTTAGCACAATTCCACCACACCATGTTTGGATTCCCAGTCCCTCCAAAACAGTTGAAGAAAGTTTGCCAACCTTTCTTTCTGTGGAGCTTGAAATGCAGAGAGCCGTAACTGTTGTACAGAACAGTTGCTGAGCTTTTACTCTGGAAGGGAATTGGAGAGGGAGAGAAGCAAAATAGTTGGAAAGCAGAAAACGCTTTCTGCAAAATAGCAATACCAATAGCACTTAGATTTATATACCACTTCATAGTGCTTTAAAGCCCTGTCTTAGCAGTTTACCGAATCAGTATATTGTCCCAACAATCTTGTTTTTCATTTTACCAACCTTGATGATCCTGCAGAACTTCCAGTGAAAACCTCAGCATGTTTCAGGTACCACACAGTTGAGCCAACAATACATCAACCACACTCCCAAACTGAGCCTGTAGAATGAGATCAGACACATCCAAAGTGCATTGTCTCTGTGTGGCCTGAAAAAAATAATGGAAGAGGTTTTCTCAAAGTACAACTTTTATTTCCAGAACACCTAGACATACAAATGCCATTCTCTGTTGTGAACAAGAGGCTTACAGTATTTCTCCCAGGGCTTCCTATACGACCAATGAAAATGAACTCAAATGGACCTCCCTTTAAAGTTACCATCATTTCCCGAGTTAGTGTGCAGTGTTGGTTGATTGCAAAACTGAAGCAATAAAGCCTTCTTCAGGTGTGCATTTGAACTTGAGGAGAACTTCAAGCTGAATCAAGTTTTCAACCCAATAAGTGTTTTAATAAATGCCCCTGGTTTACTTGTTGCTTTCTCTGACCACCTTGGTTTTAGTTGAGTGATCTGAAGGAGAGGTACCTGCATTTGCTTGATTGAAAGCATCTTTCTTTGTGGCATTATACTCCATTAAATATTCAAATCACATTGATAGATGTTTTTTTTTATGTTCAAGCAAGCACTTGTCATTCAGACCTCCAAGCTGAACACATGAAATATGAAAGAAACTATAGTAGGGCCACTTCTGTGATTGAGTCCTATATTTATTCATACAGTACCTGAGAAGGGCAAACTCACATTCACATCCTAAACTGCTTTGCCCATGTTTGAGAAACAGTGAGTATATATGTTTATGTTAAGGTGTGGCTATCAAACCACAAACTTCCTTTTTTTCTGAGTGTATCCTGATCTTGCAAAATGACAACACTCCTTGTGAATGTTAGAGTCCTTTATGCATTAGACCTATAAAAGGGGAAGCTTTTATTGTCCAGTGAACTGAACGGTTATCCTCAAGGAGAATGTTAAATTTGTGTATGTGTGTGGAGTTGCTGATCATAAAGAGTAATTTAAAATTACAGCTGATATCATTCCACATGTAACTTCTAATTTTCATAAGCCGCTTGTGGGAAGGCATTTTTCCTTACTATAATTCAGCCCAAATACTGGCAGAAATCTCCTTTTATGTATATAGTCAAGTTAGAAAAGCTGAAGCATAAATTCTTCATTTCATAACAATTTGTGAAATAATTGTCTATTGGTATAAGTTTAATTTTTTTGTAAGAATCTGTATGTCATGAGGGCTGTGCAAATGATGCAATCTAAATAAACTCCTGACCCTTGATCTGTGTTATAAGTTGATTATTTGTTCTACATTACATTGAAAAGAATTCATTTTTGGAAAGGGAAGAGATGGGTATTGCATTTTGTTAGATCCCCAAACACTTACACATCTTTTCCTAGCACAGCATTGACACTATGTCTCGATGTCATGCCCTGAGGTGTTTTTGTTTTTTTTTAGAATACTTGAGGCAAGTAATTTCCTTAGTGATCTTATTGTAACATTCCACCTTGTGGTGTCATTTGCAATATATTTCTTTGAAAGCTCTTGATTGGCTACCTTTATGGCAGGAAGCTACCAAAGGATAGAAAGACTTCTGACTTGATCTATATTCAAATCCTTTTCTGTTCCTAACTTTCTGTGCTTATTTTGTTTATTTTGGCTTACTCCATTTCCAAAGTAGAAGAAAAGTGATTTCCCCAATGGTATTTACCCACTGTGTTTAAAAATCATGGTATTTCTCACTGTGCCTAAAACCAATGATACTTTCTCATTGTGCTTAAATCACAATTAGGAATTTAGGTTTCTCTGGTATATTTATTCCTGGCAAGCATAACTTACAATTTTATCTCAATCATATGACTGTTTCAACATAGTTCTGAAGATCCACTTTCTTTTCCTTTCATAAAGTAGTTGAGTTTTTGCATGAGTCACTAGTACAGAAGCCCTATGGATGATATAACACAATTTACAAGAAAGGATTGCTACACAAAGCTGTTTGTTGTATAGGCAGAGTCATTGACACACGGACAGATGTGAGTGCTTCTCAAGAAAAGTCACAGGGTTTCCGACACCCAGAAGAAGAAGAGTGGCTACTGTGTCAGCATGGCATTTCTGAAAACTTTGCTGTGTTCCTGACAAATTTATCTGCATATCACTTCCACATGAAAAAGTTTTGGAACTCCAGACAACTGAGGTTGGATGTCTACTGTGATCATAGCATAAAAGGAGAAGAGTTTTAATATTTTCAGTTAAAGTTTTCTATTTTAAAGCTTTTCCAAAGCTTAAGAAGAGAGGGCGGAGAGAAATGGTTTCAATCATATACAGTGGTACCTGTAACATGATCATCATTAATTAGTTCTGGGAGGCATGATGAGTATCAAAACCACTGAGTTCCAAGCAATATTTTCCCATCAGGAATAAGGTAGTGAGTCACAAAGCAGCTGACACTGACAAGTTCTGGCTTGGGTGTTGAGTACCAAACAAATGATGAGTACGAGGAACACATTTTCACGTCAAAATGCGTTGCGTACCAAATTCGATGACTTTCAAAGCAGTTAAGTGCCAAGTCAGAGGTGGTATTCAGCCGGTTCGGACCAGATCTCCTGAACCGGTAGTAATGATTAAGTGCAGTTCAGCGAAGTAGCAAATTGCACTTCTGACTGGCCCCACCCTGTCCCTCTCCGCCCCTCCCACTCACTCCTTTTCACGCCTCACCTGCCTTTGTGCTCAGCCTCATGGATGTGGCCTAATTGCTCTTCACCAGTTTGCTTGCCTTCATGCTCGTCCTCATGCCTGAGGCTCAGCTGTTCTTCATTACCCCTATTTTCCTCCCTCCCCATTTTCCTCCGCTGCCTCCATTTGCCTCTGTCACCCTTGTTTTCCTCCCTCCCAGTTTCCCTCCACTGCTTCCATTTGCCTCTATCACCCTTGTTTTCCTCCCTCCCAGTTTCCCTCCACTGCTTCCATTTGCCTCTGTCACCCTTGTTTTCCTCCCTCCCAGTTTCCCTCCAATGCCTCCATTTGCCTACGTTGCCCTCCTTTTCCTCCCTCCCAGTTTCCCTCCAATGCCTCCATTTGCCTACGTTGCCCTTCTGTCCTCCCTCCCAGTTTCTCTCCAATGCCTCCATTTGTGTATGTTGCCCTCCTTTTCCTCCCTCCCAGTTTCCCTCCACTGTCTCCATTTGGACAGTCCTCATTTTCCTCCCTCCCAGTTTCCCTCCAATGCCTCCATTTGCCTCTGTCACCCTTGTTTTCCTCCCTCCCAGTTTCCCTCCAATGCCTCCATTTGCCTACGTTGCCCTTCTGTCCTCCCTCCCAGTTTCTCTCCAATGCCTCCATTTGCCTCTGTCACCCTTGTTTTCCTCCCTCCCAGTTTCCCTCCAATGCCTCCATTTGCCTACGTTGCCCTTCTGTCCTCCCTCCCAGTTTCTCTCCAATGCCTCCATTTGCCTACGTTGCCCTTCTGTCCTCCCTCCCAGTTTCCCTCCACTGTCTCCATTTGGATAGTCCTCATTTTCCTTCCTCCCACTTTCGCTCCACTGCCTCCATTTGCCTACGTTGCCCTCCTTTTCCTCCCTCCCAGTTTCCCTCCAATGCCTCCATTTGCCTCTGTCACCCTTGTTTCCCCCCCTCCCAGTTTCCCTCCAATGCCTCCATTTGGACAGCCCTCATTTTCCTTCCTCTCACTTTCCCTCCACTGCCTCCATTTGCCTCCATCATCCTCTTTTGCCTCTGTCACTCCTGTTTGTCTTCATTGCCTGCCTTGGCCCCTCGCCTAACTTTTGGTAAGTTTCTCGGTCTCACATGTCCAGGGACTGTATGACTCCTTCTCCTACCCCACTTGCATTGCCCAAGGGAAAAATGTGCTTCAAGGTTGAATAAATCCAGATTGAAATCTAGCACGCTTTCGCAGGGCATCTACGACAAAACTGAACTGCTTCGTTCACATTTTCTGACTGTGAGAGCAGTCAAGCCATGAAACTGCTTGCCTTGAGAAGTTGTGGAAGCTTTATCACTGGAAGCTTTCAGAAAAGACCGGACATCTGTTAGAAATGGTGTAGGCAGTGGTGAGATTGTTCAGCCAGTTCAGTCTGGGGAATTTGCTAACATCTTGCCTCTCCCCATCCCTCACAGCCAGAGCCACTTTTCACCTTGTAGGGAGGGTGGAGGGAGATTGTCCCAGCTGTAAGGAAGCTCAGCAAAAAGCTGCAAGAAGGCTACAAAAAGCTGAGCTTTTCCCATCTCTCATTCCCTCTCCCCTCCACTGTCACAGCCTGCCTGGATGTCTTCTCTCTCACTACCCTCCTGGCAGCCTTTTGTGGGGATTTATTTTTATTTTTTCGGTCTCTTATTTTCTTTTTGAATAAACCCTCCAGGTCGATTCAGGTGCTGCCAAGCTCCTCTTATTTGCTGGCAGGGAAAGGGGGCAAAACGCACTGAACCGCTTTAAGGCAGCTTTAATAAGTTTTTATGTCCACTGCACATATCTCAGCCTTTGTTGTTGCGACTTCCTTCCTGGCTGGCACGCACCCACTGGCCCATCTTCCACTGATGCAGGCTTGGTTGGAGGTGAAGACTCTGTGTGTGTGTGTGTGTGTTAGTAATGGTTGGTTGCAGATAGTAATGGTTGGTTGCATCCAAAAGTGGGGTGTGTGCAGGGGGGTTGTGCACAGGTGTGCTCAACCCATAATTCTATGCCCCCCACGCATGCAACATAACTCCCACCCTCTCCCCACTTTTTGCACATGATAGACTCATTTTATGCCCTGCCCAGGCTCCACAGGCTTTCTAAAATGGCCTCCCCTGCCCCCTGGGAGGCCCTCCGGAGGCTTCATGAGGCGTCAGGGTGAAAAATGTCCGAAAATGAAGGCCAAAGTCAGCATAAACGTCTCACGTGCCTTAAGAAATGGCTCAGCGTGGCACCTGTGGCACACTTGCTATAGGTTCTCTATCACGGTTAAATCATCTAGATTATTTTGTTGCCTCTAACCTAGAGGAAAATTGCTAGAAAAGGGAAGGAGTTTACTAGGCCAAGGCTGCCATGCAGAGGAAGGCAGAGATAGTCGTTCACATATGAGCAGAAATGAACTCAAAATTTTGTCTGATAAGCAAGAGCGTTGTTAAGTGAGTTTTGCCACATATTACTCAATCCATGACATCTCCTGGGTCTAAGGGTCATGTTCAAGCTAGGGAAGTAAATCTGAAGGAGTATGTAATAATCTAATGTACAGAAGTTATAGTTAAAAGTGTGGCAGAAAGTGGCCTCTGGGTGTGTTTTTCCAATGCAGTGAGGTTGAATGTGTATAGTTTTAGAAGATAGGTGTGTGTGTATGTGTGTGTGTGTTTACATATACATACAGTATATAGTAGATAATGTATCTTTTTGTTTATCTAGACACACTCTATACTATGTAATATGTATGTAGGTGCATATATACATAGGATTAAATAGTATATTTTGGATGTTCAGTAGTAGTAAATAAATAGACAAGAAAATTATATCTCGTTGAGGCCTTTGAGGCGAGGAAAGGTACACTTTGACGTGAGTGACGTCAAGTTGGCCACGTCCACCCATCACATGCCCACTCAGCCACACCCATCCAGTCACATGACCACCAAGCCACACCCACAGAATCGATAGTACAAATTCAGTTTTGGTCCCCATGATGTAAAAAAGATGTGGAGACTCTAGAAAGAGTGCAGAGAAGAGCAACAAAGATGATTAGGGAACTGGAGGCTAAAACATATGAAGAATGGTTGCAGGAACTGGGTATGTCTAGTGTAATGAAAAGAAGGACCAGGGGAGACATGATAGCAGTGTTCCGATATCTCAGAGGGTGCCACAAAGAAGAGGGAGTCAAACTATTCTCCAAGGCACCTGGGGGCAGGACAAGAAGCAATGGGTGGAAACTAATCAAAGAGAGAAGCAACTTAGAACTGAGGAGAAATTTCCTGACAGTTAGAACAATCAACCTCTGGAACAGCTTGCCTCCAGAAGTTGTGAATGCCCCAACACTAAGTCTTTAAGAAGATGTTGGATAGCCATTTGTCTGAAATGGTATAAGGTGTACCTGCCTACGCAGGGGGTTGGACTAGAAGACCTACAAGGTCCCTTCCAACTCTGCTATTGTATTATTATTGTATTGAAATTAAACAATTGTTTTCTCTGCAACAGTTCATTGATTTCATAAATGCAACAGGCTGTAAGGTTTTTTTATACATAGCATAAAGGTAAAAAATGATATATGGAGTGTTGTCTTCATTTTAGATGTCAAAAGGGTTGTGTGACTCCTGGTGTTTTCTTTTCTGTGGGAAACAGAAAAAGAGAGAGAGAGATACAGTAGGTAGGTAGAGAGAGAGAGCATTTGTGTGGGTAAGTAGGTAGGTAGGTAGGTAGAAGAACAGAGAGAGAGAGAAATAGAAAGAGAAACACAGTAGGTAGGTAGAGAGAGAGGGGGGGTAGGTAGGTTGATGTTTCCAGGTGTATTTATCTATGTCCTAGAGAAGGAAATCGCTGACAAACCTTAAGACTTTGTTTCTTCTGGCACAGAAACAGTTAAAGAGCAGGGAAAAAAGCCCCTTTGCACTCTGCAAACCTCCCTAAAACGGCCCATTTCTCTGCGAAAACGGGGCCATTTTTTTTCAAAAAAAAAAGCATGAATAGCTTGGGGGGGCGCTTGCAGAGTGCACCTAGGGGGGGTGGGGAGGTCAAAAGTGAGCAAAAAATGGCCCATTTATCACACAAACGGGCCATTTTGTGTCAAATAAATTGTGTGCATAGCCCTATGGAGACTTATAGAGTGCTGCGGGGGGCTAGCGGGGGGCAAAAAACAGCCCGTTATAGGCTAATTTCTGCCCTCCTCAGCCCCCAGGAGCTCTCTGGAAGCCTCTATAAGGCTAGGCACAGCCAGTTTGGTGAAGGGGGTGGGGTTCCTGGAGGCAAAAAATGCTGTATTCAGTGTATAAGACGCACCCAGATTTTCAGCCTCTTTTTAGAGGGAAAAGGGTGCATCTTATACTCCAAAAAATACGGTATTTAATTCAAGATGTTGAAATATTTAACATTCATCTCTCCTATTTTCCCCACAACAACCTTGTGAAGAGGGTTAAACTGAGAAAATGTGTGATGGTCCCATAGTCACTCCACCAGCTTCCATGACTAAAGTGAGACTACAATTTATGTTCTCCTAATTTCTAGGCCAGCACTTTAATCATTGCACCAAACTAGTTCTTAAAATACCTTGATATAAGTATAGAACTACCACCAAATTCTTCCCTTCAACTTTTTTCATTCAATAAAACGGCATTAAATAATAAATTAATTAGAGGCCTTTTTTTCCTCAATAAATATGTTCCATTACTCGATGAACTGAGTAATACTCTGAGTAATATTTCACATGCCAACAGTTTATGATCAGAAATGATTTATTCAATCAGGAAACCGACACTATTGGTATCCTGTCAGTTGAGGAAGCTGTCACTTTTTTCCTTTCTTTTAAGGTTGTAAATTAAAATTAAAATTTATGGTGACCTGATCTGGGACTGGATATCCAAGATTAGGGTTGGGGTAAGCTTACTCATTTTGATCCTCTAATGTGAAAGTAGGATAGAGTGGCGAGATGCTACTGTAGACAAGCCCCATTCTTATCAAGGACTTTGTCTTCAGTGAGAAGCAGCATGAAAGGAAAGTTTCAATTTAGCCCGGGGATGTCCAAACTTGGGAACTTTAAGACTTTTGGACTTCAACTCCCAGATTTCCCCAGCCAGCTATGGGGAAACTTTAAAAGTTTCTCTTTTAAAACAATACTCATGATTTCATATTCTTTGAATTTCCTTTTTCCTTGAATAAAGAGGACTAGTCATTATTCACCTCCTTCTAACCATTTAAATTTTTTCCTTTACATTTATATTCTATTTAAAACTTTGTAAATAAATCATGAAGACTTTGCCCCAATCACTTTTCACATTCACATGTTTAAAGTGTAGTTAAGAAATATTTACTTTAACTTCCATTTCTCTAAAAATTATTCACTTAAATTTCAGTGGTACTCTCTATAATTTTTTAATATGAACTTTATTCTTGTGATCAGACAAAATGAATTTTTTAAACAATGAAATAAACCATAATTTTTCACATACAATTTCAGTTGCAGAACAATGTGAAGATATTCCTGAGGGGAAGCTATGTTACACTATGGCAGTAAAAACAACATTTTGTAGCAGCTTGAAGATTTGTAAGGTTTTTTTTTTTATAACAGAAGCTGTATTTGAGCACACTCTCCCTTGGATAAAGGTTTTCAGGAAAATAGATCATCATCAACAAGTTTTTTCCTCCTCTTTCTTGTCTCTAATCTCAGGGCTCTTTATGTGGATGTTATGGACTAATTTTCAATAAGTTTACTAGTGTTACAAATCTTTGGCTCTATTTTCTGCCATAACTTCAAAGCAAATGCAGCCAATACAAATTCTTTGATGCTATTTTTAACAACAGGGTAAAATTACTTTGAAAATCAAGATGATCTAAGTTAATATTTTGACACTTTAATTATATATAATTAGCAAAATTGTTTGTCTGTCAATCACTCTATTTTCACCTCCCCCCCCCCCCCCCATCCTCTGTACCTCAACTTCAGTCATTGCTTTTTTATGTCAGGATTCATTTAAAATTCCTCTGCATTGCCAGATGCTTTACCTCATGAAAGAAAGCATTTATCAAGTAGCCGAGCATAGCTATGATATTCAATATATTATTGGTGTTATTCGTATTCGTAACAGTTTTTCTGTATAAATCAGCAGAGCCTTCTGTGTAGATTTACATACAATCCCTACCTCAGATATTCACTATGAAGAAATTTCTGGACTCTTGAGTATTTAAATGAAAATGTATATCCACATTCTTAATTCATACTTTAAGCTATAAATTAGCAAGGTACACAAAGAGAGAGGGGGAGAGAGGAGGGGAGAGAGGGAGAGAGAGAGAGGGAGGGAGGGAGGGAGGGATCGAGAGAGAGAGATCTATATATGTATATCTACATTTACACCTATATCTACTGTAGATCTCATTACTATAAATCTCAATCTCTCTCTCCCCTCCCCCCTCTCCATATCAATGGTACTGATTTTCCACAGAAGGGTACTTCTGACAAGATCTTTATTTATCAAGCATTGAGCACTGGTAATACGAAGGGCTTATTTCTGTCATTTTTGCCAACCCAGGTCAAAAGAGATGGAACACAGAAGTAGCTCCCATCTTGTCCTCTTTTTTACATTCCTCCATGTTTTCTGCTCTCAAGCCATTGCCTTGCTTCCTTTAGGATCATACTCAGCTATAAGGTAAGAAAACTCTAAGTAATCTCTCCTACAACTGATAACATGATTTGCAAATTTAAGAACTACTTGAATCCTAGGGACTGAAATAAGACCAATTTGTACCTTTGTTGATAGCCAAATCTAATGGCAAATATTGCTTCCACTGTCCCAAAGTCGTCTGAAGAATATTACACTACTTTTTACTCTTTAACAAATAGAATATGGAACATTTATTTAGGTAAATGAATGAGGTATTTTTGAGCTATTGCAAATGGGTTTTATTTGTATACACGGAGTAGGATAGAAAAGATAAACTAGTTCAGTAAATATTAAAAAAAAATAACAATGAGATTTAACTGGGGACCACCCTTCAGTTTGGGTGTTATTAAACTCAAGGCTGGGGTTAGTGTGTGTGTGTGTGTGTGATAGATTTCCATATATGCAAATGCACATACAACTGTAATCAGGTAATGTCATTATGCAGCTACTAGCTTGTGAATATAAAGAGGATGTTCTTAATTATTTGGAAAATTGTTAAAGTAGTCACTATATTAGTTTATAAGAAATTTGAATAGTTGTCATAAATATGGTGCTCTGGGATCTGGATTCTAAGCTTGTTTTCCATGGTTTCATTCATATAAAAGAGCACACATTACTATATCACACACAAGAAGATAGACACACCTTCACTTAGGGACTTCCCTTAGCAATAAGAGATATTTGAGATATCCAGAAAGCATTTTATTATAAATCTTAAGAAATGAAGCAGGGCTAACCTGGTTAGCACTTAGATGGCAAACCAAAAAGAAATATCAGTATGGTAATCTAGATTAGAATTATGGAGAAAAACTTTCTGGATGTTGCACTACATTGCCAAGACAACAATATATTATTCATGTAATTACTTTGCATCCAGTTTTGGTCACCACATTATAAAAAAGACATTGAGACGCTAGAAAGAGTACAGAGCAGAGCAAGAAAGATAATTAGAGGACTGGAAGCTAAAACATATGAAGAAGGGTTGCAGGAATTAACAGTGTTTAATGAAAAGAAGGACTAGGGATGACATGATAGCAGTGTTCCAATATCTAAGGGGCTGCTACAGAGAGGGGAGGGTCAATCTATTTTCCCAAACACCTAAAGGTAGAACTAGAAGCAATGGATGGGAATTAATTAAAGATAGAAAAACTTTTTTAAGAAGTAATTGGACAACCATGTGTCTGAAACAATATAGGGTTTCCTGCTTGAGCAGGGGGTTGGATTAGAAGCTCTCCAAAGTTCCTTCCAACTCTATTATTCTGTTATGTAATGCTATGTGAATGACTTTGACCGATAGGAGGGAAGAGCCACAGCCAAGAGAACAGTCTGATAACTAAATTTTGAATCTGAAGAAGAGAATGTGTCTGAAAAGGGATTCCTTAGCTTTTCATGTAAAAGTAGTCTGAAAAATATTTTCAGTCTTGCAAAAATCTCTGAGCTTATAATAAAGATAGAACTAGTACCCCTGGTTGTGCTTGTCTGGACTAGCTAACATCAATCCTGCATGTATAACCCTCATATTAACATGTTTGGGCCACAAATTGACTGGAGCCCTATTTTTTAAAACTAACCATAATAAGGAAACAAATCAGAGGGAAGATGGGACAAATTGCTAGCTCACATTTACTAATTACAGTATATTAACATTTTTTCAGATTTATTTTTTGATACAGAAAAGGATTTATCATGAAAGGAAAATTATTGCTATATTGTGGCTATATTATATAAAATCATCTGTTATTTATTGCCTTTAATATTAATCCATCACATCTGTCAAGACATAATTTATAGAGCAATTCTGAAACTTATGTTTTGTGTTTAGCTTTTGATCATTTGTGGGAAAGATGTTAAGGAAATATTTAGGATTATCTATCTATCTGTCTGTCTGTCTGTCTGTCTGTCTGTCTGTCTGTCTGTCTGTCTGTCTGTCTGTCTGTCTGCCTGCCTGCCTGCCTGCCTGCCTGCCTACCTACCTACCTACCTACCTACCTACCTACCTACCTACCTACCTATCATCTTCTAGCTAAGTAGCTATTTTTAAGAAATACATAACAAAAAAATCAGGGTTTGCAAAGAATTCCTGATCTAATATGGTCCCAGAAATCAACCTCTTTCCTATTTTATTTTAAGATTAGAATGGGGACTTCAGCTCATATATATATTTACTGTCAGATATATGTGTTCTTTTCCCACATAGTTTATCTCAAAGAAATTATCCATATTTAAGTAATTGGTCTATATCACTCAGTTAAGCAAATGATTCAAAATCTCAGAGAGCCCAGCATGGTTTCCTTCTGCTTTTAGGCAATGCAAAAGTATGCCATCATTATGACATGAGTAGGTGACTTTAAAGCATCTTCAAAGTCCTTGCCTGTGACAATGCTTTCCTTCCAACTCATTCTCAAAACTGTCTACCATCCTATTTCCTCTCCTCCGACCTTTCTCAGACTAGGAAATATAATACCATTTGATGGACAAAGTGAATCTGATTACACCCAAAGTTCATTAAACTCCAATGCTGATGCTCTTCCGGCTACTCTACCTGAAAATGAGAACTTCTATTTTGATGTGTCCAGAGCTATTGACAGGTAAAACTTCTGAACACTAATAAACACTGTTGATAAACTCACTGCTGCTTTCTGCTCTGTAGTTCTACTTGTCCTGTTTGAAACAAAGACTTTGCAATAAGGAGGGAATTCATAGCAAATTTTGGGCATATCACCAGTAAATATTGATCTTCATTTCTGTATAATAATATTCATCATACATTTTAAATCAATTATAGAAATACAAGACATTCTGATGGACTCTTTACAAGTGGCTACAGCAAACTTTTGGGTCAACTTTCTGCAAAGAAGTATTTGGAATCCCTAATTAGTAAAAGGATTGGGTAAGTGGTTGTACCAGGTCTTTTCCCAGTGCAGGTTATCTTTGAATATTCCTATATGGTTCATATGATCCAGAAGTTTGCAATTTATTAATATTTTGTATTAATGATAAAGAGGTTTGCGATGGTGAAGAAGAAAACTTTAACTGAACCTAGCAGTGAATTTAGACATTTGAATTATAGCTGAAGAGATATTTACAGTACATTATTACACTGTCTCTTTGTTATTGCAAAAAGGAGTGGTAGCAGATGTGGCAAGGAAGACTACACAACTCCATCTGGTACAACAGTCATGACCTTTCCTGGAATGGGAGGCCCTTCTCTCAGTTACCCATGTCTTGACTACCTGCTGCAATAGGCTATATGTGGGGTTAGCTTTAAAGACCATTTAGAAACTGATGGGTGTTTTACAATGGATTTGCCTGACACTGATGTACAGTAGGACAGGGGTCTCCAACCTTTGCAAGTTTAAGTCTGAAGGACTTCAGTTCCCAGAATTCTGGGAGCTGAAGTCCTTCAGACTTAAACTTGCAAATGTTGGAGACCCCTGCAGTAGGAGATCACCAGGCTGAGCCTGAGAGAGAGAGAAATAGAACATTGTTCTACATCATTCTTTGAGCTCCTTGGGGGGAGGGGGAAAGGTGGCCTATAAATCTAACACATGAATACATTTATAATAGAAATTGAAGTTAGAAAATGGGAGACAGGGGGGGGAGGGGGGGAAGGAATAGATAGATAGATGCTGGAAATTAATGAAGCTAGAATATAATTTAGGAAAAGCTCTGATAGTGTGCTGTATTCAAAATGGTGGTGACAAGAAAACCTGCCCATTATGACTATGCATTAGGTACAAACCAGTTACATTGACAAACTGTGAACAAATGAATTAAACTGTGAACAAATCAATTAAGAACCCAGATGCTTCTGGTAAACACATGCCCAGAAATACCCTGTGCCTTGCATGTCCTGCCTTCTATACTGAAAAAGCGATGTCAATAATTCATTAGCAGGCATTTCACTGTTGCACTTAAGTGTGCTGGATAGTTTGTGGATGGCACCTATTGATAACAGAGACTATTTCAAGACCAGTAAAAAAATAATTATCGGGCTAAATGGCCCAAATTCCACAGTTTATACTTGGGTATTCATTCTAGCTATGATTTCCATTCAGAGCCAATGTGTTTACAAACCCAAGTAACATTTAATCATGGGTAACTCATAAGGGACACAGTGGCTCAGTGGCCAAGATGCTGAGCTTGTCGATCAGAAAGGTTGGCAGTTCGAGTCCCTAGCACAGCATAATGGAGTGAGCTCCTGGTACTTGTCCCAGCTTCTGCCAACCTAGCAGTTCGAAAGCATGTAAAAATGCAAGCAGAAAAATAGGAACCACCTTTGGTGGGAAAGTAACAGCGTTCTGTGCACCTTTGGCCTTTAGTCATGCCAGCCAATGACCACAGAGACATCTTTGGACAGCGCTGGTTCTTTGGCTTTGAAATGGAGATGAGCACCGCCCTCTAGAGTCTAGCACATATGTGCTTTACCTTTTAAGACAAGTGGCTTTGCTGTTGTTGTTGTTTTTTAAAAGTGAGAATTACATAAAAGTACGAATGTTCACTGTCCTAGTCTTTGAGAGGCTTGTGCATTAATATGCTTCTTGCAACTCCATTTTTACTTGAAGAAACCCCCTTGATGAACATGTGCCAGTCAAACGTCACTCAGATGGTATCTTCACTAGCAGCTACTCTCGTTTACTACGACACATAGCACTGAGGAAATACCTGCAGACTGTTCTAAAGAGAAAAAAAAGGTAGGCAGGCAGTAATAACCCATGAACAAAATTTTATTTTTAATGTATGGAAAACAGTTAATAACAGCAGCTTTCTGTTATTTTATTATAATTTGAGGACAAACTATAATAAAAAGTTTTAAACCACAGCAGATTTTTGTATTAAAAGTAAGGCGAGCATGACCTCTACGTTTTCTTTTTTTTATATTGAAAAAGTTTTATTGGTTTTACATTTTTCTATAGGGTAGGGTAAGGGATACAAAGAAATTTTGAAAGCATTCACGTCAGAGTCGTCGGCCCTTCCGAGACCTCAAAATACACAATAAAAAGATAACCAAAAAAAAAACATTTTTCATAACACTACAAGGTAAAAGCAAGTACATATACCTAAATTCTCAGTTCCATGCTGTCAGACATTTACAAAAAATCCAGATACAAATGTTATGCAAAATTGTTCAAAAAAAAATAATCAAGGCAAAGTTATTTTTTCGATCTAAGTCTCATGGCTATTGTATCTTCTTTTTCTCCTCCCTGGCCCCCAGCGGGCGGGGCCGTGGCCCCCGCCGTCCCCCCTGGATCTTCCCCCAGGGCAGAGGAATGTTTTTTAAGAAAGGCTTCCGCCTCAGCAACTGTTTTAATCCTCACTCTTCCTCCTTCCCAGAACACCAGCATCCCTTCGGGTGTCACCCACTTGAACCAAATCCCATGATCAAACAATGTTTTAGACAAGAAGGAAAATTTCCTCCTTGCTTCTCGAATCTTTCTAGGAATCTGCTTCAAGATAGTGACCGTTTTGTGTTGGTAAATTAAAGGGTTCTCTCTCTGCGCCCTCAGGATTTCCTCTCTGGTTGACCTTCTAACAAATTTCACATGTATCTCTCTAGGCACTTCATTTATCCTGGCATATGCTGAGTTAATTCTATAGGCTAGGTCAATGTCCCCCCTGATCTCATCTTTAGGTTTTTGTAAATAGTCTGCTAAAATTGTGCTCATAAGATCAGGGAGGCATTCACCAGATTCCTCAAGAACGTTCTGAAATCTCAAAAAATATGTCATTCTTTCCATATCAATCCTAGACACATGCCCATCTATTTCCCCAACCTCTTTAGTAACATTTTTAATCTCTCCCTTAACCCCCACCAACCCCCCTTCCAATTCTTCAGTCTTCTGTGTGTTTTCCAGCACCTGCTTCCTGGTGTCCAATAGCTCCTTCTTGAAATTGATGTTTTCAGCCCTCTGGGCCTGAATTTCGTTTACCAAAGTTTGTATAACAGTTTCAAGAGAAGCCATCCATTGTTCTAAACTTGCCAGTGCTGTTTCTTGATCCATGATTAACTGTTAAAGTCAGTGCCAGCCAAAATGGCGTTTTCAGGGTGGGGCTGGTGAGACTAGCCGGGAGCCAAAAGTTCAGATCAAGGTTGAGACATTGTAAAATTCAGAAACCAAGAGAGAGACAATTTTCCAGCTCAATAGTTATAATAACGAAGGTAATCCAGAAAGGAATCACAAATCCAACAAGAAAAAAATTCTTCATTAATACCTCTACGTTTTCTACATGTTATTTTTTGACATCTTTCTGCATGCAAAGGAATTATTTAGCAAAGAATTGGAGACCTAACTCTTAAATGGAAGTTTGATAATTACTAAATAAAAAAGCTTTGTATTATGTTTCAATAGAATAGCTATACATCCTTTTACATAACAGAACTAGTTGAAATGTATCTTTTCAGTAAAGACCTTTAATGCTTGGCACAATAAAAGACAAAAGCACTAAGATTAAGTCATTCCTAGGGACTCAACAAAATGTGCATTGTTTCTCTGCCGTTTAGTAAACATGGAAAGGCAACCAAATTTCTGGATCAAACGGATAGGCTTGAACCCATCATCTCAGAAAATTAGGATGATGTCACCATAGATGATCTTGGTCTTCTGAATCGCCTCCCACTGGTAGGTTGAAATTTGTTTCCAATCACATTAACCATCTGGCCTTCAATCCTTGACACCCATGACGTGGCTGCTCCTTCCCCCCCCTGCAAATATATATAATTATATAACTTCATATCACAAGAAGATAATTGCAGAGCTTAAATATATGTATGCTAATGAAAATTAGTGGTTTGATATGGTTAACTTATTCAGTTTCCTGGGATTTTTCTTAAACTGTTAATATTAAGTTGCTATAGCACAATGTGCCTCCTCCATAATTAAGGTAAAAATCATTTTTTGAAGAGCATTGCACAAACACCTTTAATGAGATAGATAGAAGATAGATAGATGATAGATAGAAAGCTAGATAAGATAGACAGATGATGGATAGATGGATAGATAGATAGATAGATAGATAGATAGATAGATAGATAGATAGATAGATAGATAGATAGATAAATAGATAGATAGATAGATATGCAGGCAGGCAGGCAGGCAGGCAGGCAGGCAGGCAGATAATCCATAGCTTTTTCCTTCCTATCCTTATGATTAATTGAAACTGAATCTGTAGCGGACAATCCCCAAAGTTTATCTGGACATACCAGACCTGCATTTACAGATTATTGCCTCAAAGCTTGATTATCTGTCAGTCACTCTCAAACTGTGAGTTCCCATACACGTGAGACTGAAATAGTTTCAAAACAATGAATTGTTCTGCATTAAACCAGTTAAAAGCAATCAGATAACAGATTTGGAAGGGACCTTGCAGGTCATCTAGTCCAACCTACATCTGCCTCTACCTAGGATCGAACTCTCAACCTCCTGCTTGTGAGGCAAGAGTTCCACCTCTAGGCCACAGCAGCAGGTTAAAGCAAAAAGCCTCTTAAAAAATATCTTAAAGCTGTTGAGATTGAGAAACAGTGGACTAGACAACAGAATAACAAATTTGAAAGGGACTTTGAAGGTCTTCTAGTCCAACTTCCTATTCGAGCATCGAAGGGCCCACGCACCCAGTGCACAACCCCCTCCCCCTTATAGTTAAAATGGATAGCCTTGTCTAGATCTTTTGTTGGAGATGAAATTTAGTGAGACAAAGAACCCTAACAGGCATAAATAGTGGTATCTGACATATCTGGGGAAGATATCTATATGTGGACCCTCATGACAGACAACCATACCAACTTCAAAATATTGGCCATGCAATATCTTAACAAGCATGTTCCTATTTAGGATACCAGCCAACCAGGCGTGCTTGTCAGGATCCAACATTGACTAATTTAGTTCTAAACATGCTCTGTGTTCTTTGATTTGCTTCCCCCTGATATAATGTTGATATAATTTGCTTCCCCCTGATATAATGTTCAATTACTGGTGGACACCTTGTGGTAGCCAGGGTAGGGAAGAATCATGTCTTGACAAGTATGGAAATATCAAATCTTACTTAAAAGACAATAAACTGGACTATACATATAGCATTGGAACATAAAAAGCAGTATGGTGGATCAGGCTTAAACGCTATCTAACCCAGCATTCTGCTTCCAAGGTGATCAATTTAATCTCTCTATAAATCATAGCAGCTACTTCTAGCCATCATTTCCCCCTACTACTGTTCAACAAGTATTGAACAGACATATACCTGATACTGGAGGCAATATAGGGCAATGGCCATTAATAGCCTTATCAATCATGATTTTGTTTAATCACTTTTAAAGCTGTCTGGTGGTAACCATCAAGACTACTCTTTCTAGTACATTTCTGAATGAAACTATATACTCTGTGGGCAGCAATTTTTTTCCAGCTCATCTGACTTTTCCACCATCCAGTTTCATGGGGTGAACTTGGATTTTAACAAACATCCTGTAAAATAGCCCTCTATACTTTTTCCTGTTCCAAAAGAGAGGCTAGTCTTTCAGCAGCTACCATGAAAGTCAAGTTATAGGATCAACCGCTCAGAACAATGTTATACAAATGGGGCAAACAATAAACAAAATGCAAACAATTTGTACTTTTATACTTAAAGACAGTGATATAAGAAATACTGCAGATGTCAAAACAGAATCTTTCAAGATTTTATTTAGTTTATGCCCTCTTTCAGCTACATTCTACTAAAGGTTCTATAAGAACTATCCATGTTCAGAATTCTAAGAGGTCTTAGAAGAGATGAAAATAAGTAATTTGGGGCTCTAGAAATGAAGGGAAGAACAAAATGAGTTTTCTCTCCTTTCTCTGGAAAGCTTCTTCTGGATGCTACTTTACCAGGATTTTGTCCAAATGACGGTTCTTCCTTTATTACATTATGAGGATCCAGCATCTAATTATAGATACAATGATTCCTTCAGTGGCGTCAATTGTTTTGGACTTTGGCTCCTATCAACCCAGTTAGCATGATTAATGGCTCCACTATCCCAGCCTATTTATGATAAAGTATACAGAAGACGCATTATGATTTAAGAGCATCCTTAGAAGGGTATTGCCTACTGTATATTCCCATATTGAGGCCATGAGCACTATAAAAGGCTGATTGCAGATTTGGGGAAATCATACATAAAGTGGGATCTGCTGGTTGGTCATATAATGCAATTTGCACAATTTCATTTTTGGCTGGATTACAGAAATGCTAAGAATGTGGTGTTTTTATTGAACTGACTCATTGGATTTCTACAGCACAAGCAACATGTGATATTATTATTGTTGTTGTTGTTGTTGTTGTTGTTGTTAGTATTACTGGTAAGGATAAAATCTTTCAGTCTAATAGAAGAGTCAACAGAAGTATGGAGCTTGCACGTTTTAGAACCTTAATTAAGAAAACCTGACTCAAAAAGTTGACTTAAGAAATCCTTTCATCCTACAGAAAAACTGTATCAAGAAAAGTTTTTATTTACTTTGTTTGTTTTAAATATCCTTTCCCTCTTGACATGGAAATGGAATTGATCCAGCACACAAACTTCACTAGGTTGTGCAGGAGAAGTGGAACACATTAACAAATCCCTCCTAACTCTACCACCCATCACATTCCCCCTCCCCCCCCCCACCCCGAACCCACAGGATTAGGGGATCTTTCAGAAGAAGGATATCTGAGTGTTTGGTTGTCAGGAGTTGTACTTTTCCAAATCATTGTTTGGAAGACACCATGACAGTAGTACAATTACAACATCACAGAGGTGGGGCTGGAATTTTCATCCCCTTTCCTTAAATTAGTGGGTTTAATGCTTTTTTAAAGTAAAATGATCGGATTAAACATTACTGGCATAATATTTTTGTTTTTACTTTTTATTTTGAGAAAAATAGAAGCCAGCAGAAAATCATGGTGCAACCATTCAGTTTGTTAAGACATTTCAGGCGGGTGATGTGGGGGGCACCAAAAGTGGATGAGGGACCCATGTGGTCCGGAGTTTATGACTTTCCTCCCACCTTTATTCTAGGGGAGACACTGTAGTCAGAATCGTAAATCAACTGATGAATAGTTCTTTCCATTTCTGGGAATACGTAAAAACTTGAATCCAAGCTAGCCGTTATTAATTAGCGAGACCAAATTTTTAAGAAATATCATCGCTCTTCATTAAGGTGTATTCAACATTTAAGCTCATCTTTTTTTCTCTCCTTTCCCTCCCCCCCTCTATCTCCAGAACCTCTGAAGACGACTCATTAAAATAAAAACCTGCAAAAAGTCCTGCAAAAAAAAAAAATCCTAAAAAAAGATCAAGCTATTTTTTGAGTTTCTCATAGTATTTCAAAGAGATGATTTCATTATTTAAAATCAAAATAAATATATATTGTGGAGTGAAATTTGTGATATTTATGTTTCTTATATAATAAAAATGAATGCTTTCAAATGTAAATAATAACCTTAGAGTGATTGGACTGTACATACTGTATGTATGCTGGTTTAACTCGTACCAATTCTCTGTCTTCGGTTGCTGTAAGTCTGTTGCTTTGATGCCTGCAGTTTCAGTAAAGACAAATAACGCAGAGAAACAAAATACATCAAAAGTTGCTGTTTATACTTGATACAGGAAACGGCTTAGGCTCTTTGCTGGATAATTCAGGGATTTCTTGTGTTGTCCTTTCCTCATCCCTTCTACCTCCGCCTTAAGGGAGACGCAACAAGATATTTCAGAAATAGGCTGCAATAAAACACAAAGGTATCAGTGTGGAACCTGGCAGCGTTTTGCTGCCTTCCATCATCATACATGCAATCCTCGGCTTACAGCAGACTATTCAAAGTTACAACATCACTGAAAAAAGAGACCTAACACCATTTTTCACACTTATGGCTGTTGCAGCATGGTCACGTGATCAAAATGTGGGTGCTGAGCAACTGATTCATATTTATAATGGTTGCTGTTATACCGGGATCACATCACCTGTTGCAGCCTTCTGACAAGCAAAGTCAATGGGGAAGGCAGATTCACTTAACAAGCATGCTACCAACTGAACCACTGCGGCAAGGAAGGTTGTAAAATGGGTCAAAGTTCACTTCACAACTGTCTCACTTAGCAACAAAAATGTTAGGCTCAATTGTGGTCGTAAGTCAGGGACTATCTCTATAATAAAAGCTTGCAGTCCTGACTTTTAACAGTCATGCCCAAACTTGGATGGAAGTAAGGTATTTCACCAAGTCAAATAAATGGCGTTACCTTAATGTCAGCAGAAAAATGGTGTTGACAATCTATATAAATAAAAATGTAAAATAGTTTGTACGAATCCACTAATCTCAAAAACTACTGGACCGATTTACACCAAACTTTCACACAATGTAGCCAAGGACTTACGATAATAGAATAGCTACTCATTTTGTGCCTAGCACACGTGTGTCATGTACACAGTACACAAATGTAAAATGTACCACTGAAAAAATTTTCACCTCCCTGTAACTCCTCCCACCTGGCATTTCCAACAGTCAGTTCCTCAAAAGGAATGTACAGAGGCCTCTTAGTGCCAAAAAGGCACTGAGATAGCAAACTCCCAGGTGGCCCATAGAGAGAGAGAGAGAGAGGAAGAAATACAATTTAACAAAAAGGACTAAGGGTGACATGATAGCAGTCTTCCAGTATCTCAGAGGTTGCCACAAAGAAGAGGAAGTCAAGCTATTCTCTAAAGCACCTGAGGGCAGAACAAGAAGCAATGGGTGGAAACTAATCAAGGAGAGAAGCAACTTAGAACTGAGGAGAAATTTCCTGACAGTTAGAACAATTAACCAGTGGAACAGCTTGCCTCCAGAAGTTGTGAATGCCCCAACACTGCAAGTCTTCAAGAAGATGTTGGATAGCCATTTGTCTGAAATGGTATAGAGCAGTGATGGCTAACCTTTTTTGGCTCGCGTGCCAAAAGCAGGGGGAGTGCAGGGGCAATGTGCACAGGTGTGCCACATCCATAATGCTATGTGCATGACCCCCTGCATTTGGCATGCTTTTTACGTCATCCCCAGGCTCCAGAGGCTTTATAGGAGCCTGGGGAGGGTGAAAGCAGCCTTCCCCCACCTCTAGAGTGCAAAAAACGGCCTCAAAAGAAGGCCTAAATCAGCTGGCCAGGGCACACATATACACTGAAGCTGACAAGGCAATGCCTTGCGTGGCCTAAGAAATGGTTCCATGTGCCACCTGTGGCACCCATGCCATAGGTTCGCCATCATGGGTATAGGGCTTCCTGCCTAGGCAGGGAGTTGGACTAGATGACCTCCAAGGTCCCTTCCAACTCTGCTATTGTATTATTGTATTACAGTAGGTAGGTAGATAGAGGGATAGATAGAGAGGGAGAAATAAGTAGGTAGGTAGGTGGGTGGGTGGGTGGGTTGGTAGGTAGGTAAGTAGATAGATAGATAGATAGATAGATAGATAGATAGATAGATAGATAGATAGATAGATAGATAGATAGATAGATAGATAGACAGACAGACAGACAGACAGACAGACAGACAGACAGACAGACAGACAGACAGACAGACAGTAGTAGGTTGGTAGGTAGGTAGATAGGGTGATAGAGAGAGAGAAATACAGTAGGTAGGTAGGTAGGTAGGTAGGTAGGTAGGTAGGTAGGTAGGTAGGTAGAGGGAGAAAGGAAGAAATATAGTAAGTAGGTAGATAGGTAGGTAGATGGATAGATAGGGAGAAATACAGTAGGTAGGTAGGTAGGGGAATAGATAGGAAGAAATACAGTAGGTAGGTAGGTAGGTAGGTAAAGGGATAGACAGAGGGAGAAATACAGTAGGTAGGCAGGTAGGTAGATAGGTAGAGGGAGAAAGCAAGAAACACAATAGGTAGGTAAGTAGAGGGATAGACAGAGAGGGAGAAATACCGTAGGTAGGTAGGTAGGTAGGTGTATAGATAGATAGATAGATAGATAGATTTATTTTTCTATACAGCGTCCTCTCCCCAGGGGGACTCGGAGCGGTGCACAGGGAAAATTAAAACAGCATAAAATATATACATAAATAAATACAATAAAAACAAATTAAATCAACTGTCCCTGTACTAAAATTCCCATTTTAAAATTAACATTCCCTAACCCCTGAGGTAGAGACTAACCTAGGCCGGCCAAGCAGAAAAAGTGAGTTTTTAATTTCTGACGGAAGGAGCGGAGGTCCGTAGTTGTTCTAATGTTGGGGGGAAGGTCGTTCCAGAGGGCTGGGCCCGCCACAGAGAAGGCCCTTCCCCTGGGCGTCGCCCGCTGACAAAGTCTAGTGGACGGCACCCGGAGAAGTCCCTCTCTGTGGGAGCGAATCGGCCGGGAAGATGTATGGGGCAGAATCCGATCCCGCAGATAGCTAGGTCCCGAGCCATGGAGCACTTTAAAGATGAGAACTAACACCTTGAAGTGCACCCGAAAGACGACAGGTAGCCAGTGCAGCTCGCGCAAGAGCAGTGTTACATGGGTATACCTTGCGGTACCCATTATTGCTCGCGCGGCTGCATTCTGGACCAGCTGAAGTCTTCGGGTGCACCTCAAGGGGAGCCCCATGTAGAGAGAGTTACAATAGTCCAGTCGGGATGTCACGAGAGCATGAGTGACTGTGCGAAGGGCGTCCCGATCCAATAGGGGGCGCAACTGGCGAACCAGGCGAACCTGGTAAAACGCCCTCCTGGCCACGGCTGTCACTTGATCTTCCATGGACAGCCGGGCATCCAGGAGGACACCCAAGTTGCGCACCCCATCCACAGGGGCAAGATGTTCGCCCCCTATGGCCAGCGATGGAGTCAGCTGGTTGAATCGGGCAGCCGGAAACCACAGCCACTCGGTCTTGGTTGGGTTGAGTCTGAGTCCGTTACTTCCCATCCAGATCCGTACGGCTTCCAGGCACTGGCACATCACCGCTACGGCATCGTTGGGGTGGCTTGGGGTAGATATATACAGCTGAGTATTATCAGCGTAGAGATGGTACTCTACCCCAAAGCCACGGATGATCTCACCCAGCGGCTTCATATATGTGTTGAACAGGAGAGGCGAGAGGACCGACCCCTGAGGAACCCCACATGTGAGGGGTCTCGAGGTCGACCTCTGCTCTCCTGCCAACACAAATTGCGATCGGCCAGAGAGGTAGGAGGAGAACCACCGTAAAACGGTGCTTCCCACCCCCAACCCCTCCAGCCGATGCAATAGGATACCATGGTCGATGGTATCGAAAGCCGCCGAGAGGTCTAATAGGACCAGGATGGAGGAGCAACCCCCATCTCTGGCCCTCCAGAGATCATCGACCAACGCGACCAATGCCGTCTCAGTGCAAGGCCTGGGCCGAAAGCCGGACTGGCGCGGGTCTAGATAATCAACTTCCTCCAGGTGACGGGGAAACTGTTGTGCCACCACACTCTCAACAACCTTCGCCAAAAAGGGAAGGTTGGAGACTGGACGATAGTTGGTTAATAAAGCTGGATCCAAAGAGGGCTTCTTAAGGAGGGGCCTCACCATGGCCTCTTTTAGGGAAGCAGGTAAGGCACCCTCACTTAAGGATGCGTTGACAACCTCTTGGAGCCAGCCTCGTGTCACCTCCCAGGATGCCAGTACAAGCCAGGAGGGACACGGGTCCAATAAACATGTGGTGGCTCGCAGTCGCCCACGTAACCTGTCCATATCCTCGGAAGTAACAGAGTCAAACTCCTCCCAAACAAGATCTGTCTCGTGGCATCCCACTGGGCCATCAATGGAGGCTAACTCATTCTGTATCTGAGCGATTTTCTCCTGCAGAAAAATCACAAATTCCTCTGTTCTACCCTGTAGCGGGGCTTCCCGCACCCTCTGTTGAAGGAGGGAGCGGGTCACCCTAAACAGGGCGGCAGGGAGGTTTTCTGCGGATGCTATGAGAGTGGCACAATGATGACGTTTGGCCACTCTCAGCGCCACAATGTAAGTCCGTAAATGGGCTCTTACCTGTGTCCGGTCAGATTCAGAACGGGTAGCCCTCCATCTTCTCTCTAGGCATCTCTTGTGGCGTTTCATCACCCTCAGCTCCTCGGTGAACCAAGGAGCCAGGGTGTTTCGGCGCCACAAGAGAGGCCGCAAGGGCGCGACCCGATCCAAGGCTCCCGTGGTCGCAATATTCCATGCGGCCACGAGGTCCTCCATCGGGGCGCGGGTCAGGGGTACAGGAAGTGGCCCAAGCGCCGTCTGGAACCCATCAGGGTCCATCAGGCGCCTGGGGCGGAACCAAATAGGTGACTCAGGTTTCGCCTCCCCGCGGTGAGGGGCAGCGGTTGGAAAGTCGAGCCGGAGAAGTGAGTGGTCTGTCCATGACAAGGGCGTGATGACTATATCCCCTATACCCAGATCACTCTTCCATTGGCCTGAGACAAAGATGAGATCTGGTGTATGTCCACCCTCGTGAGTGGGGCCTTGAATTAGTTGGGTCAGGTCCATGGCCTTCATGGAAGCCATGAACTCCCGAGCTACCCCGGATGATTCGCCCGCCGATGGCAGATTAAAGTCCCCCATGACTAAAAGTCTGGGGGTCTCAACTGCCATCGTAGCGATCACCTCGAGGAGCTCGGGCAGGGCTGCTGTTACATAGCGGGGGGGCAGGTATACAACTAGCAAGCCCAACTGCCTCCCTAGGCCCCACTTCACGCAGAGGGACTCACAACCGGTAGTCTGTGGCACAATGGTCTCTCTCGGCTCTAGACCTTCCCTAATAATAACCCCTACCCCACCACCCCTGCCTAGGGCCCGAGGCTGATGAAAAGCGCGGTAACCTGGTGGGCACATTTCAACGAGGGGGAGTCCTCCCTCGTGGCCCATAGATAGATAGCGAAAAATACAGTAGGTAGGTAGGTAGGTAGGTAGGTAGATAGGTAGGTAGGTAGGTAGGTAGGTAGAGGGAGAAAGGAAGAAATGTAGGTAGGTAGGTAGGTAGGTAGGTAGATAGATAGATAGATAGATAGATAGATAGATAGATAGATAGATAGATAGATAGATAGATAGATAGATAGATAGATAGAAATACAGTAGGTCGGTAGGTAGAGGGATAGATAGATAGGGAGAAATACAGTAGGTAGGTAAGTAGGTAGGTAGGCAGGTAGGTAGAGGGAGAAAGGAAGAAATACAGTAGGTAGGTAAGTAGGTAGGTAGGTAGGGGGATAGATAGATAGGGAGAAATACAATAGGTAGGTAGGTAGAGGGATAGATAGAGAGGGAGAAATACAGTAGGTAGGTAAGTAGAGGGATAGACAGAGAGGGAGAAATACCGTAGGTAGGTAAGTAGGTAGGTAGGTAGGTGTATAGATAGATAGCGAGAAATACAGTAGGTAGGTAGGTAGAGGAATAGAGAAAGAGGGAGAAATACAGTAGGTAGGTAGATAGAGGATAGATAGAGAGGGAGAAATACAGTAGGTAGGTAGGTTGGGGGTTATATGGTGGTTGTGTGTATGTGTGCAGGTGTAGATCTACACACAGTTTGGTTGGCCATTTAACCAGACTGGGCCACAGCAACGCGTGGCCGGGTATAGCTAGTAAGAAAATAAATTGATTGAATTTGAAATGGAACTGTTAGGAACATTAGCTTGTCACTGGGAGCAATGGTTAAAACTCTAGCAAGGTATAGTAGATATGGAAATATTTTGATGGACTAAATATGTGGAGAGAGAGAGAGAGAGAGGGAGGGAGGGAGGGAGGGAGGGAGGGAGGGAGATGTAGATACATGTGGGTTGGTGGTGAAATTACTTTCCCAGAAAAGTGGCAAAGCAGAAGATGGGAAGTAGAAATCTTGTGCATACACACACTCTGCCTGATTCCCAAGTGCTTCTCCAGCTTGACAAAGTTTGGTTTGCTGACTGACCTTTTCGCGGGATAAGCCTAGCTTCTGTGGAGCCAGCAAGAGAAGCCTCTTGAGACATGACTTACTCAAAGCGCCATTGATCGTTTTCAACTGGAAAAAGCCCAGCACCCATAAATAAACTACTTGCCAGTTCAAGGCTGGAAACTGACAAGCTAAATATTGTTTCAACTAAATTATTTTCCAACATAGGTAGCCAGGGCTTCAATTTCTAATATTGACAGATGCTAGCAAGTCATATTTTATAGTTATAATTTGCTATTCTGATGGTGCTCTGCTTATCTTCCATAGGAGAGTGTTAGTCCTTTGCATCTCCTTCTGTATGTAGATGATAGCTAACTATTACCCTTCCATACAAATAACAAATGAACAATGAAGTAAACTATAAACTGTAGACATTTTCTTTCCTTCCTTCCTGGAATTTAAAATATGAGCATCCCAGGAAGATATTTTTTTTAAAAAGGAATGTTGGATATTTGATAACCATTTGTCTGAAATGGTATAGGGTTTCCTGTCTAGGTAGGGGGTTGGACTAGAAGACTCCCAAGGTCCCTTGAAACTCTGTTATTCTATTCTATTCTATTCTGTTCTGTTCTGTTCTATTCTATTCTATGTTCCAAAGCTTCAAGCATCTGGGCATCTTTACAAAAAGTAGGTGAGACTTGTAAGAAAATGAAAAGGGGGCATTGGAGCATATTCGAATTGGCTGGAAAGATGTTCCTTCCCAGTCCCTGCTATATCCAAACAAATTTCTTGTAAGACCAAGTGGGAAAAATCCTCAGCTTACAAAAGAACTTAGGGGTTCTCAATATAATACATAATAACCTGGTCAAATTCATACCCCAGATTGCTACTCAGCTAACCAGCTTGGACCCATGTTGTAGTTGCTGTCATTATTACCAGCAGCAGTCAGGAAACATCCTTATCCCAGTAAGGATATAATAAAACCTACCCCTCTTTCTTTCCTAGCACAATTAATATTAGCATGACGTCCAAGATGCTCTGGAACAGTGGTTCTCAACCTGTGGGTTGGGACCCCTTTGGGAGTCAAATGACCCTTTCACAGGGGTCGCCTAAGACAATCGGAAAACACATATTTTCAATAGTCTTAGAAACCGAGAGATCAATTTTATGGTTGGGGGTCACCACAACATGAGGAACTGTATTAAAAGGTCGCGGCATTCGGAAGGTTGAGAACCATTGCTCTAGAGCTTTCTCCAGCATAAGGAAGAAATAGATGCACAAGACAAGCTACAGGGAAAACTTGTTGAGGACTTGCCTGATGGAGCTGCTGTTATTCATTTACAAGATCTGGACCAGCACATAGTATGTTAGCATTTGATCAGGACCCAGAAACCATGATATGGTTGGCATTTGATTATGTAGTCTTGAGCCCTCTGGTTTATTTTAAAGGATTATTAAATTAACATGTTTATCATTTACTTTGAGATATAACAGCAATAGTATTTGTGCAAATCATGAACACTGATTCAATGCTCAACACTGGTAAAATTGGAACATATGTTTATGTGTGTGACTATTTTGGTTAGATTTGCTGTACATATTTCAAATATAGTCTTTGAAGAAAAGAACAGCTATAGATAGATGGAAATTCCACTCTGAAAGTAAACAAAGTAACTGTAGTGAATGTTGTAGAAACTTCTCCAGCATCTTGCTGCAAAGGATTTTCTTTTCCAAAGCTATCAAATTTCAACTTGCAGAAGGTAAAATCAGCCCAAACACACATTTATCACTTTCGTGAAAACTCATTTATAAGAGTAGCATTTTCCCCCTTGATTCTCTTTCAGATTCTATAGGAACTATTGCATTGTCAACAGAGGCCTATGTATAAGGAAGGGACAGAAGGTAACAATAGCAATAGCACTTAGACTTTAATACTACCCCAAGGTGCTTTACATCACTCCCTGTGTAGTTTACAATATCAGCATATTGTCCCCAACAATCTAGGTTCTCAATTTACCAACTTCAAAAGGTTTGAAGGCTGAATCATCAGGATCAATCAAGCCAAATAGAGCTAGAAGGCACCTTGGAGGTCTTCTAGTCCAACCCCCCTACTCAAGCTCAACCCAAGATCAAAGTCCTAGCTTGTGGGTAGAGTTTGCCTGCAATACTGCAATGTAACCACTGCACCACCAGGGCTTCTTTTACCTTTTTACCAGGCAAATTATTAGCAGAATACTTAGTAGAGATGATTTTCAGTAGAATCGCATGTGTTTCTCATTCTCAATCCTCTTATAATAACAGTAATAAATATTTTTATCCTTAAACTTAAGGATAAAAATATTTATTACTGTGATTATAAGAGGAATTATTGAGAAAAAAAATATTGGGGAAAACTTCAAACTTCTCTCCTAAATGATAACACAGATGCTGTACAGTAAATTTCCCTCTGTACAGCTGGAAATCTTCCTATAACAATAGGGTCTTTCATGAGGTGTTCTAGTACTGAGCCACAACTGAAGTGGCTGCATGGATTTCAGGAGAAATGAGGCTCTCACCTTGTTCTGCTTGAACTCCTTAAATTGAAAATGATTGCAGTCTGGCATAGCTAATTTGAATCTTTTACAGGGAACGAGATTGGAAAAAAGATTGCCTTTCCTGCTTTTAGCAGAACCTTAGAAAGTCTGTTCCTTTTTCTTCCATGTGTCACTATTATCATACCATTTACAAGACTCTGTCCATCAATTTATTCTGATAGCATATTAGCAGTGTTTTTATGAAATGCTAAACAAGTTGGCCACATGAGTTGGGAAATTCTGACAGTAGTAGTCCTAACAAATCTGGAGGGCACCAGTTTGGGGAGAGCTGTTGTACGGTATATACCAGGGGTGAAATTCTACCAGTTCACCCAAACTGGTAGTAAAAACAATGCTCCTGGTTTGGGAGGACCTGTATTTTCAACAAACAGCTGTGATGCATATTTTATATTAGCTGGAAAGCAGGATTTCTTGCTTTCTAGCTAATATAAATCATGTGGCACAATGGATTCCCCGTCCCTCGCTGTTCTACCTACCTTTGCAGGCATACTCTGTAGCAGGCCCCGCCCACCCACCTGGGCATCATCACATCTGTTTTTGATGCTCTGCACATGTGTGAAAGGTCCTGTGCATGCAGAGGTGGTGAGTGCGAGCGACGCTAGCCAGCAAATGCACTCACATTTGCGAACTGGTAGCGAAGGTAAGTAGATTTCACCCCTGGTATATACACTTTGGAAATTATTACTTTCAGTTGGGGAGAATCAAGTTTTTTGCTTCCAGATTTGACCCTTAAGTGTGGGAAAACTCACAATAGGCAGGGAGGAGGGCTCAAGTAGGGAATTAGCCTTGAGTCCTTATCTAGCTGCAAGAGACATAAGCCTGGCCCTCCCCCCTAAGTTCCATGGCACATTATTGATCTGTTCCCAAGGGAAGAGAAGCAGTCTTTTTTTTTTAATGAAAAAAAAGTTTTATTGGTTTTTACAAATTTTTAAAAACAGGAAAAGGGTATAAGGTGTTAAAAAGATATTTTGAGGATATCTATGTCGGAGGTGTCAGTCCCCTCCGAGGCTTCATACAGAAAAAAAAAGGAAATACAATACATTTTTCATTTCCCTACAAAGTGGAAAGAGATACAAATATATCATTTTATATTCATGCAATCAATCATTTGTTTCTATAAACATCCAAATAAAGGTTATACTATATAGAAAAAAGTCATTTGTGAGATCTGAGTCTTTTAGCAATTGTGTCTTCCTCTCCCTGACCTCCAGTGGGCGAAGCTGTGGCCCCTCCCGTTCCCCCATTTTCATCCTCCAGGATTGGGGAATGTTTTTTAAGAAAGGCTTCCGCCTCTGCAATTGTTTTAATTCTTACTCTCCCCCCCCTCCCAGAACACTAACATTCCCTCGGGCATCAACCACTTGAACCAGACCCCCTTTTTATATAATCTTTTTGATAAGAAGGAATATTTCCTTCTTATTTCTCTAATCTTTTTCGGGATCTGTTTCAAAATGGCAATCTCGTTCTGCTGATATATCAAGGGACCGTCTCTCTGTGCTCTCAGGATCCCATCCCTTGTTGACCTTCTTACAAATTTAATATGTATCTCTCTGGGTACTTCATTTATTCTGGCATATGCTGAGTTAATTCTATAAATCAGATCGATGTCCCCCCAAATATCTTCTTTGCTCTTTTTAGTGTAATCTGCTAACATCGTACACATTAAATCTTTTAAATCTTCAGAGGCAGCTTCAGAAACATTTTGAAACCTTAAAAAGTAAGACATCCTTTCAAAATCCATCCTAGACATATGACCAGCTAAATCCACTATTTCCTTTTGAGAATTACTTATTTCTCCTCTCATCTCGGACGCCCCCCCTCCAGTTCATCAATTCTTTGTTTGTTTTCCATTAGTGCTTTCTGTGTCTCCAAAAGTTCCAATTTTGAGCTGACATTGTCTTTCCGGATCTCTTTTAATTCTTTCATAATGTTTTGAAGAGTTTCCTCTATTGCTGATAACTGTGTAGCTTCCACCTCCATTTCTTTGGATAATATTGAAATAATCTTAGGTTGGTGTGGCTGCTTTTTTGAAGCCATAATGAAAGTATTAAGTTCTTGTCACTAATTTGGCGTCTGTTGGAGAGGTAGTCCGTGAGGCGAGGAGAGAACAAGAGTCAAAATCCAAATTTAGAATACACTTTGCTTAAAATCCAGAGAGAAAACAATCTTTAAGAACAGTCAAATAAGAAAAAAAAAGAAGGCACATCTGGGAGGAATCTTAAAAGTCCATTGTCTTAATCCAGTGGTGAAAAGTTCAGTCCCATAAAGACGAGGGAGTGTCAGCACATTTTAAAGAGAAGTATTTCTTACTGAGAACAAAGGAACACCATCTTCCCCACCCCTCTGGAAGCTGCGGAGAGCTAGTGAAAGTGCATATCAATTGTTGCAAGACAGAGATACAAAGTTTCCGTATCAATCTTAAAGTAAAAGACTTTCATTTGTTGTTTAAAAATCAGATGTTGATTTCTCCACCTCCCCAAGCCTGGGGAACATTTCAAAACGCCGCTTTTTTTTCCTTTCCGAGGAGGGGTTTTACAAACTCCCTCCTCCTTCTTCTTTTAAAGCGAAAGTTGAGAGCATTAGTTTTAAATCACTCACGATCCACTTTGTAGTAATAACGGAGCCTTGGTGTTGCCTACAGCCCCGGCTTTCTGCCCATCTTCAATTGCAGCAGCTGTTCCAGCTTTCCATCGGCGAAGGGGACGAAAGAGGAACTCCCCCCCAACTCGTTCTCCGGCGCCTAGGACGAGGCGGGAGCCGCCACCCCGACCGCCGTGGGGATGGGGGGACTCACCGCAAGCCGCCTGTGCAGTGGGGGCTCTTTAGCAAGAGCCCCCGAAGGCACCGCTGGAGCAACCAAGCGGCGGACGAGTCGAGGACCCGTCCGTCGCCTCCGGCCAACCGGAAGGAAGTCGGAAGAGAAGCAGTCTTGAGAGATTCCTGTATTATAGGCAATAAAGTTGCTAATTTGCATCTTTCATATGTGGGTCTGTTGGCTTGTGCCTAGAGGTGCTAAAAGTGATCATGATTTTAGAAATGTTTAAGGTTCATTGTGAGGTGTCACAATGTTCAGTCCTGGTTCTCTATTCCGCAATATTTCCATTAATGATAATATTAAAAAGATATTAATGATAATTTTAAAGGGAATGCTTAGCAACCTTAAGACTAGGTAGGGAAGCTAACTATTTAAAAAAAGAGAAACAGTATATTCAACATGATCTCGAGAGAACTGAATAAATAAACAGTGAAATGGAATTCACCCAGAAAGATATATTTTATTTCATTTAGTATAATTAGAAATTAATTAATTACAATTTAGTATAAAAATAATAGCCATGGGGGGCAGGGGAGAATGAGGTTTATAATAATATGTGTGAAAAGCATCGTTGATCTGCAATTAATTACAAACCAAATACTGTATGAATTGCCAGTGTGGCTGCCAATAGCAACTGCTATCAACAGAATATAATTTCTATACAATGGGAAGTTTTAGTTTCACACTGGTCACCACACTGGATTCAGAAAGATTCAGAACAACTGGAACAAGAAAATGCAACAAGGAGATGTCCTGCAGCACCACCAATTACTGAGGGACATGATGTGTTCAAGCAGAACAGACAGACATCTGTTGGAATGTTTTAAATCGTATTTCTGCATTGCCGTTGCTTGCTAATAGCGGTGAAAAAAATGTACCTGTTGCAGAAGCGTTATATGATCACCATATCTGAATAGAAGGTGATTAGAGACAGATATTGTTGTGGCCTGCCAGTGCCAGCAGAGCTAGCAGCAGATTCAGACAGTGAGGAGGTTGTGGAGGAACATGGGCCAGTCCTGGAGTCTGGGAAGGCTCTGATGAGAGCTCTGTGTCAGAGGCAGAGAAGGGGGCAGAGCTGTATGTCAGTTATCAGCTGCCTTCAGAGTCAGACATCAGTGAGGCAGACAACAGCTGGAGCCTGTTCCCAGTGTGTGCATGTGCAGAGTTGCCAGATGAAGGGAACAGCTAAAGAACAGGGGTCAACTTGGGAGTAAGGCCATAGGTGGATGATGAATGGTCCTTCTCAGAGGTAATAAAAGAGGAGTGAAAGGGGAGTGGAGTTTGCAGGAGACAATTAGTTCACCTAATTGGTTCGTGACTCTCCAAGACTCCTTGCCAAGTTTTGTAGATATCAGCCTGTCAGCTTTTCCAAGCCAGATAAGGTCTGTGACTGTAAATCCTCCCTTTTTTTTTGATTTTTTGATTTTATTCATATTTATATCCCGCCCTTCTCCACAGAGGACCCAGGGCAGCGCACAGGAATTTAAAAAACATACAAAAAAATAAATACATAATTTAAAAACATATTAAATTATTCTAATCCTATGCTAAAACCAATTTTAAAACCCCCAATTTAAAACTCTCTAGAAATAGTCCCCACGGGAGGTTAGGCTAGGCCGGCTTGCTGGAAAAGATGTGTCTTTAGACACTGGCGGAAGAGGCGGAGGTTGGTGATGGTATGCAATTCAGGGGGTAGGTCGTTCCAAAGGGCAGGGCCCGCCACAGAGAAGGCTCTTCCCCTGGGTGTCGCCAGACGGCATTGTCCGGCCGACGGCACCCTGAGAAGGCCCTCTCTGTGGGAGCGGATCGGCTGAAGGGATGTATGGGGCAGGAGGCAGTCTCGCATATAACTAGGCCCCGAGCCATGGAGCACTTTAAAGATGGTCGTCAAAACCTTGAAGCGCACCCGAAAGGCCACAGGAAGCCAGTGCAGCTCGCGCAGGATCGGTGTTATGTGGGAGCATCTAGTGGCTCCTGTAATCACCTGCGCGGCTGCATTCTGGACTAACTTTAGCTTTCGAGTGCACCTCAAGGGAAGCCCCATGTAGAGAGCATTACAGTAGTCGAGTCGGGACGTCACAAGAGCTTGAGTGACTGTGCGAAGGGCAGCCCGGTCCAGTAAGGGGCGCATTTGGCGCATCAGACGTACCTGATGAAATGCCCCCCTGGCCACGGCCGCCACATGATCCTCCATGGACAGCCGGGAATCCAGGAGGACACCCAAATTGCGCGCTCTCTCCACGGGGGCCAGTGTTTCGCCCCCAATGGCCAGAGTTGGAATAATCTGGCTGAACCGGGGTGCCGGAAACCACAGCCACTCAGTCTTGGAAGGGTTGAGCTTGAGTTTGTTACTACCCATCCAGATCCGTACGGCCTCCAAACACCGGGACAGCACTTCGGCGGCATCGTTGGGGTGGTCTGGGGTGGATATGTACAGCTGGGTGTCGTCAGCGTACAGATGGTACTCCACCCCAAAACCATGGATGATCTCACCCAGCGGCTTCATATATGTGTTAAACAGGAGGGGCGAGAGAACCGACCCCTGAGGAACTCCACATAAGAGGGGTCTCGAGGTCGACCTCTGCCCTCCCGTCAACACATATTGCGACCGACCAGAGAGGTAGGACAAGAACCACCGCAAAACGGTGCCTCCCAGCCCCAACCCCGCCAGTCGGTGCAATAGGATACCATGGTCGATGGCATCAAAAGCTGCTGAGAGGTCTAACAGGACTAGGATAGAGGAACAGCCTCTATCCCGCGCTCTCCAGAGATCATCCACCAACGCGACCAATGCCTTCTCGGTACTGTGACCGGGTCGGAAGCCGGACTGGCGCGGGTCTAGATAATCAACTTCCTCCAGGTGTCGCGGAAACTGTTGGGCCACCACACTCTCAACAACCTTCACTAAAAAGTGAAGGTTGGAGACCGGACGATAGTTCTCCAACAATGCTGGGTCCAGGGATGGCTTCTTGAGGAGGGGCCTCACTACCGCCTCTTTCAAGAAGGCAGGCAAGGACCCCTCACTCAAAGATGCATTGACAATGCCCTGGAGCCAGCCTCGTGTCTTCTCCCAGGATGCCATTACAAGCCAGGAGGGATACGGGTCCAATAAACATGTGGTCGCCCTAAGTCTCCTTGACAACCTGTCCATATCCTTGGTGGTAACAAAGTCAAACTCCTCCCAGGAAGGAACCTCAAGACCAGTCTCGGACAATCCCACAGGACCACTGTCGATGGAGGGTAGCTCATTCCGAATCCGAGTGATTTTATCCTGCAGATAGATCCCAAATTCCTCTGCTCGCCCTTGTAGAGGGGCTTCCCGCGGCCTCTGGTGAAGGTGGGAGCGGGTCATCCCAAACAGGGCGGCAGGGCGGTTATCTGCGGATGCAATTAGGGTGGCACAATACTCACGTTTGGCCACCTTTATCGCCACTAAGTAAGCCCTAATATGGGTTCTCACTAGTGTTCGGTCGGCTTCGGAGCGAGAGAATCTCCATCTGCTCTCTAGGCGTCTCTTGTGGCGTTTCATCCCCCGGAGCTCCTCAGTAAACCAAGGAGCTTGGGTGATTCGTCGCCGCAAGAGAGGCCGCAAGGGCGCGACTCGGTCCAAGGCCCCCGCGGCCGCACTTAACCATGCGGCCACTAGGTCCTCAGTCGAGTCGCGAGGCAGGGTCACAGGAATTGGCCCAAGCTCCCTCTGGAACCTTTCTGGGTCCATTAGGAGCCTGGGGCGGAACCATCTAGGAGTATCCGGTTCCGCCTCCCCGCGGTGAGGTGAGGCGATTGGAAAGTCCAGCCAGAGGAGAGCGTGATCTGTCCATGACAGGGGAGTGATGACTAAATCCCCTATTCCCAGATCACGACTCCACTGTCCCGAGACGAAGATTAGATCCAGGGTGTTTCCCCCCTCGTGAGTAGGGCCTAAAACTACCTGGGTCAGGTCCATGGCCGTCATGGAGGCCATGAACTCCCGAGCTGCTCCAGAGGCTTCGCCAGCTGACGGCAAGTTAAAGTCCCCCATGACTACTAGTCTGGGGGTCTCAACTGCCGCCTCGGCTATCACCTCTAGGAGCTCGGGCAGGGCTGTTGTTGCATAGCGAGGAGCTAGGTACAAAACTAACATGCCCAACTGCCTCCCTAGGCCCCATCTCACGCAGAGAGATTCATACCTGGTCGTCTGAGGGATCGTGGTCTCCTTCGCCACCAGACCTTCCTTAACCATAATCGCCACCCCCACCCCTCCCTAGGGCCCTAGGCTGATGAAAGGCGCGGTAACCTGGTGGGCACATTTCCACAAGGGGTGAACCCCCCTCGTGGCCCAACCAGGTTTCCGTTATACCCACCAGGTCCGAGTCCCCCTCTGACACAAGGTCATGAATGAGGGGGGCTTTCTGAACCACGGACTTGGCGTTGCATAACATCAGCCTAGGGCCCCAGGTCTGTGATTCCTGCCCTCCTAGTCTGCGATGGGAGCACGGAGAGTTGGAGCACGTGACCGCCTGAATCCAGCGGCCACGGTCTTCCAACCAATGATATCCATGCCGCCTCCCACCGCCCCTTGAAAGACTTTGCTGGATGTGAATGACCAGAATTCACAGTAAATTAATAAAAGGGTTTTTTTGTTGGGACAAGGAGGTTGCTTCATACTCTTGGGAAGCCTAGATCAGAACAGAGATGATAGATTGATTGATGGATAAATATATGATAGATAGATAGATAGATAGATAGATAGATAGATAGATAGATAGATAGATAGATAGATAGATAGATAGATAGATAGATAGATAGAATGAATATGAAAGCACAGTACTGGTAATAACTAATAAGACAGGAAGACTAACATAGCCTCTTTTTATCAGCTAAAGAGATTATCAGATGGATTACCTATCAAATAATTAGCTTGCAGCTGGGCAGCTATAAAGAAATCCAGTTGAAGCCACAACTTTGTGATTCATTCCATACTCCACAAGTTCCTAGTCTGGCTTCTTCCTCTGGAAACTGAGCCAACTTTTCATACTGGGTTCTGCCCATACTGGGTTCTATAGTGCAAATCTCTATTCAACAATATTTTCCTCCAAGGCTTGAGTAACTGGAAAAATAGACTTCTCAGGTTTTAATGCAAATATAATGAACTTGCCAGGTTACTTACTTTTTTGAGAGTACAACTACTAATGGATAGTACGTTAACTCACCAGGCAGCTTTTTAATATTGGATCATGCATAATATCACCTATGAAGATCAAAGCAAGCGCTTCACACACCCATGTACACACAATGCTTTTCTTCTCAATATTTTTAATGATCTAATTAATCATCCACAAACATTTAACCATTTGAAATAATGTTATATAGTTACAGGTAGTCCTCAACGTATGGCCACGATTGAGCCCAAAATTTCTGTTGCTAAATAAGACAGTTGTTAAGTGAGTTTCATCCCATTTTAAAGCCTTTCTTGCCGTAGGTGTTAAGTGAATCTGTTAGGAGTAGACTCCTATAGTTGGGTAGACAATATATAGTCATTGTAGCTTTAAGGCTGATGTAATGTTAGAGTGCAATTAGTAAGTGCAATTATCTCTAACTATAAGAGAAGGCAAAGAGAGCGCATCTCTCTCTCTCTTTACTTTACAACCTAAGTAAAAGCTATTCTATTTTACTTAAACAGTGTCAGGTATACTTATTGTGTGTATATTAGCAACATTCCACTGGCTGCATTTTCTGCTGCACACCCTCTGCTTGTCTCCCAACGGAGATATCACCTAACAGAATCACTGCAGTTGCCCAGTTAGTAACATGGTTATTAAGCCTGGCGTTCCCATTGACTTTGCTTGTCAGAAGGTTACAGAAGGTGATCATATGACCCTGGGATGCTGCAGCTATTATAAATATGAGCCAACTGCCAAGCTTCTGAATTTTGATCATGTGACCATGGGAATGCTGCAATGGTTACCAGTGTGAAAAATGGTGATAAGTCACTTTTTTCATAGCTGCTGTAAATTCTAACCAGAGGTGGGTTCCTACAAGTTTAGACTGGTTCAGCCAAACCGGTAGTGGTTTGGTGGCCTGGGTTGCTGGAACCGGCTGTGACCCAGGCCTGCCACACCCCCAAACTGGTTCTTCTTTGGGGCCGCCATCTTGTTTTTTTTGCTTCTGCTCATGCACAGACCTATTTTTGTGCAAATGCTCACAAAATGTGCAAATTTTTGCGCACACCCAACTGGCAAGGTGGATAGACTCATTATAGTAGCAACAATATACAAGTGGTTCCCTCTCTGTGGAACATCATTTCCCCAGAGAACTGCCCCCACTCTAATACTTTTCCAGAAGGCATTGAAGACCTGGTTCTGCCAGCGGGCCTGAGGAACTCAAAGTGGGATGGAGCCCATTAAATGGCTCCTGTGATCTGCTGTTGCTGGGTGGAGAGAGGTGGGCATGATTTTATTATATTAATTTATCTGATTCTTTTATTAGCTTTATTGTTTTTTTAATGTGGTTTTAAATTATGTAAGCCACCTGTGTAGTCACTAGGAGTAGACAGCAACTTGATGATACATAATTGATTGATCCTGTCAATCAATCAAAATCTAAACGTCTGAACAGCCAATTTTTTTACTGTATACTGTAATGAGCTTTTTCATTGCAAATATCACTTTCTGTCTTGGCATAATTATGTATTTATAATGCTATCTAGAAATCTCTAAAAACACTTTGATACATTTGGAATAAAAGATCAGCACAAATTAATCAAATGTGCTTAACTAGTACTGATTTCAGGGGTACTGATTCCTTTTCTTTGTGTTATAGTCATTGGTGGGATTAAAATAATTTAACAACCGGTTCTCTGCCCTAATGACTCATGGCATGGCTCAGTGGGCATATGACCGTGTGGGCATGGCCAACTCAACATCATTGATGTCAATGGACGCTTTGCCTTAGCTGTTACCATGTAATAAGGGTTAACCAGTGATAGTGGTGCTATTCAGCCGGTTCTATCTGGTTCAGGTGAACCTGTAGCGGCGGCAGCGGGAGGGTCCGGCCACCCATCTGCACGTCATTATGTTCCATTTTTGACACTCTGTGCATGCTCACATTTGCAAACCAGTAGCAAAGGTAAGAGAATAACACCCCTGACCAGAGAGGCAGTTTCTGTAAGCAGTTCTCTCTGTCTTTTAACGATAAATTTTAATGGGTTTTTTAATTGTATTTTTAGCACGGGTAATTTATTTAATTCTATTTTAGTAATGTTTGTATTATTGTATATTGTTTTAATTATGCCTGTGCACCGCCCCGGGTCCCTGTGGGGAGAGGGTGCGGTTAATAAATTCTAATTTATTATTATTATTATTATTATTAGGGCAATAAAGTTTAGGCTAGAAATAACACCAGAATGCTTCATTCTTGCCTTCCTTACAGGATTTGCCCTGTAAAGTGGGGGAAAAAACAAAATAAGATTTCTTCCAACAACTTCTTAGAAAGTTAACAGTCAGTTCTCCCGAATCTCCCAGTTCTCTCCTGGCTGAATCCCACTACTGGTTATAGTGATTATGATCAAGAATGTTCTTCAAAAAATGTTCATCATCTGAATAATCCAAAGATTTCTTGATCAAGTTGAAAGCTCAATTCAGACTTCCAAAATGACTACTCCTTTTTGTTTTGCTGGAATAATGCTGACAATGGTGTTCTATTCTGGTATAAGAAAACCCAATCTCTCTTCCCTCCCCCCTTTAAATAACTGGTGTAGGAAATTTTGAGCTACCCGCCCCTTAAACTTCCCCTTTAAATAAAGTAACTAATAACTTCATTGTTTTGTGACCAAATGTGAAGTAATTTTGAGCAATTGTCATTTCTATAATGGTGGAAGCATTCCAAATATCAAGCAGGTAAGGTAATTGAGTTTAGTTTAAAAAGACAAAGCGTTTATGTGATAGAATATCAGCCTGCATCGAGTGAAACAAATTATTGGGAGTTGAGATGGAACTAATAATAACAAGAGCTCTATTTCAATAAATCAATAGTCAGTTATCAATATTACTGAATGCAGTGACATTTTCTTCCATTGGGTCTTTAGAACATTTATTTCAAATCAAATTTATAACTGAAAGCCACTCCTTGTAGAGGAGATGGGTGGCATAAAAAATTAATCAACAAATAACTAAAAAATAAAATGTCCACATGGATTTATTTTCAGGTAATTTCAATTCCTAGGTAGAGTTGTTATATAATGAGTTCACTATTGTCCAGGAGGTGGCAATAGATTGCTATTTTTCCTTTTAAGATTCAGAAACTATAATCTTCAGCAGCACATACTTTTTGCACATTTTAGAACAGCTGATGTTTCAGTTGATGACTTGCTACATATGGTTTATCTGATAATGTGAGGTATGTAGTGCAAAACATGTTATTTACAAGTTTCAAGTTCAAGTTTATTGGATTTATATCCCGCCCTATCTCCCCGAAGGGACTCAGGGTGGCGCACAGGCAAGTATTAAAAATAATACAAAAATACAATATAACTACAATAAAAATATATTAAATTTAAACCCATGCTAAAAACATCTTTAAAACCCATCTAAAAACCTTTACTAAAATCCCTACAATTTATTATTAAAATCTAAGCCAGGCCAGTCAGATGGAAAAAGTGAGTTTTATGCTCCTGGCGGAAGAGGCGCAGGTCTGTGATTGTACGAATGTTGGGGGGGTAGGTCGTTCCAGAGAGCCAGACCCGCCACAGAGAAAGCCTTTCCCCTGGGGGTTGCCAGCCGGCATTGGCCGGCAGACGGCACCCTGAGGAGGCCTTCCCTTTGCAAGCGGACAGGACGGAGGGAGGTGTGTGGTAGGAAGCGGTCTCGCAAATACCCAGGTCCCATGCCATGGAGCGCTTTAAAGATGGTTATTAGTACCTTGAAGCGCATCCGGAAAGCTACAGGCAGCCAGTGCAGCTCGCGCAGGAGAGGTGTTACAGCCAGCCACCATTATCCTTTTTTCTGTGAATTATTTACTGTTACTTATATTGATTGTTATAGCCATCTTACAATTGCAACTCCATCAATGCTGGTTTCTAATTTTTTTACTACCGGTTCGCTTGTGCATACATGTGTGTGCTCGCATGCCCATGTGATGCTTCTGAGCATGCGCAGAAGCGTCCAGGTGGGCAGAGCCTTCCACCACCGCTACTACCCATTTGCCCAATCAAGGCCAAACTGGGAGCAACCTACCTCTGGACTCCATGTATTAAACATATCAGAGGTGGGTTGCTTCTGGTTCGGCCCAGATCGGTAGTAGCAACGGTGGGAGGCTCCACCCACCCGCCTGGACACTTCTGTGCATACGCAGAAGAGTTGTGTGTGAACATGAGCGTCCAAACCAGTAGTAGAAAAATTGGCAACCCACCTCTGGAACATAGGATTAAAACTTACAAACAACGAAAGCAAAACATATATTTGTATGTGTGAGAGATATATTAAAATGTTAGTTTAGAATATCGCAAATGAAATGCAAGAATAAAAATTAAAACATTTTAAACCACAGCCTAATTTTTCTATTTCTCTTTTATACCTGTGTGCAGAGAGCAATGGAGATAGCTTTGAGGGAAATATTTAAAAACAGATTTTTTTTTTTAAAGGCAGAAGCATTCCTTAAGTGCTGAGTAGTAGTATAAAGATAGTTGTTGAAATGATTGGCTTCTCTCTGGCTCATTGAGGTATAAGAGGGAAAGGATGAAAAATACGATCAAACTTGCAAGATTCTATTAAGATAGTCAATCTCAATAAAACTTGGCTCTAGACTTCATGTAGAGGCTGTATCCTCTTTTGGGCAACCACGAAGGGCTGACACTGTGTTGTAGGAAGTTAGCACTGTCCCCTCTCCTAGAAGAATGAAATATCCTAGGAAATATTGAAAAAGCAGAGTATTATATTTCCCTGGATCAGAAATGGAGAAACATGTTTTTAGGCAGGAAACAGACTCACTTTTAATAGCCCCCACTTTCCTTAATGGCCCATTAAAATGCCCAAGCCAGTCTATTCTACATAATAAAGAGTTCTCCAGGGTGATGGGATTAAGGCATGATAATATTAGCCTTCCACAGAAACTCATCACATGGCATCTGGAAACTCAACACTTGGTCCCATGGGAGTCTGACAACCAATCAGAATACATTTCTTACACAGGAACAGGAAACAGAAAGGTGGGGCTGAAGAGAGGGTATAAAGCCCGGAACTTTCAGCCCTTCCGTCTCTTCTCTTCTTTTCTTCTTCACCCAACATTGAAGCATGTGATCACCTTTGCTCTTCAGGACTCAAGCCATATGGTCGTGTCCACCATTAAACCATCTTTCCAAGCAGCCTCCATGTCTCCAGTGTCTTTTCCCCCACTTGGAGCTGAACCCAGAAGGACATTTCTTCCAACAGTGTTTTAAAGGGAAAATTAATGTATCTTACCCGAATGGTGTGATCTTTCTGAAAGACAAATGAGAAACATGGCTGATCTATCTCAATGTGCAAAACTTTCACAATGAACAGAATTATGTACTCCATTTGTACTCCATTCTGAACATGAAACCAAATCCATATTTATTTTTCTGAAGAAAATATGAATATGTAAGATATGTAATAAAATGTAAGATGCCTACTAAGGCCAAACACCATTGTATTTGCAATCAAGGCACTATGAAATCAACCACTTCCTTTTGCAAACTTCCTTAGAGTAATCAACATAACGCAATGTTCAACAGAAGACCAGGTACTGGAAAAACTCGTATGATTTCTCAAGAATCCCCTGTAGTTAAGTGCAGCATGGGGATCTTCTTCAAAGTGAAAGTGTACTATTAATTTAATCTGGCTCTGTGCCAGGCTTACATAGACTCATGTACTTCTATAGTATTTACAAGTAGTCCTCGACTCCCAACAGTTTGTTTAGTGACCGCTCAAATGTACCCCAGAATTGAAAAAAGTGAGTTATGGCTGTTTTGACACTTAACAGTTGTTGTAGCATCCCGGTCACATGTTCAAAATTTGAATTTATTTATTTATTTATTTATCATATTTGTATACCGCCCTATCTCCCCGAAGGAACTCAGGGTGGTGCACAGAAATATAAAAACAGTACATAGAAAAACAGTTAAAATAAATTAAATTTAGAGTCTGTGCTAAAATTTAGTTAAAACCATTAAAATCTATTAAAACTATACCAATTAAAACTATACCAGGCCGGCCGCATGAAATAGATGTGTTTTTAGTGCCCGGCGGAAGAGGCGTAGGTCCGTGATGGTACGAAGGTCGGGGGGTAGGTCGTTCCAGAGGGCAGGCCCTGCCACAGAGAAGGCTCTCCCCCTGGGGGCCACCCGCCAGCATTGTCCGGCAGATGGTACCCTGAGGAGGCCCACTCTGTGGGAGCAGACAGATCTAAGGGAGGTATGTGATAGGAGGCGGTCCCACAAGTAACCAGGTCCGATGCCACGGAGCGCTTTGAAGATGGTTACTAGCACCTTTTTTTTTTAATTGAAAAAGTTTTATTAAGACAGGTTTTTCCCCTTTTTACCCCCCCCCCCCACATATAATATAAATCACATACAAATAATATACCCCTCCCCTCCCCCCATCTTAGGATAAATTTCTCATTCAGATATTATACCCCCTCACCTCCCAACAAACATGATATAAATTTCTCTTAATATATCAATCTCCCATTAACACCATCTTCTAATTTAATTAAACATGTATAAATCATAGTATAACCGTATCCCATTACTCCCATCTCTATGTTAATTATCCACATATATTTCCCCACCCTCCACCCTAACCCTCCCCCACCTCCCAATCAATCCAACCCCCCTGACTTCCGCTATACACCACTCTAATAATTCCAAGCATCCCAAATATTATTTACTCTGTTCACCTATCAATCTAAACATTCTTACCTAAAGGCTACATGGTATTTCCCAGTCTGATATTTATTCTGTTACTAGCACCTTGAAGCGCACCTGGAAGGCCACAGGAATGCTTGGCAACTGTTATTATGTAATAACAGTTGCAGTGTCCCAGGGTCACGTGATTCCCCCTTTTGTGACCTTCTGATAAGCAAAGTCAATGGGCAAGCCAGATTCACTATGTCACTAACTTAACAACTGCAGTGATTCACTTAACAACTGCAGCAAGAAAAGTCGTAAAATTGGGCAAAATTCACTTAACAAATGTCTCACTTAAACACAGAAATGTTGGGCTTCAATTGTGATCGTATGTCAAGGACTACCTGTACTCTATGCTGTTATTGTCATCTCATTCAAATTTCTAGCTGATGTGGCCTGTCAATATGGAGATTGCATAAAAAGCAAGTCTTAAAAATGTCCAGTGCATATGAAATGTACACTATTTCAATGGATTATGGACTCAGGTCTTGAGTCACATGCGCCTCAATACAGTTGATAGGTTCTCTGCTAAAACACACAAATATTGCATTCAATTTTACATGCCTATCGCCTTGTCTTATCTCATCTCAAATCATCTAGAAAACTAATGAACAATTAGTCCAAAGGAGTTATTTGTAGCTTCAGGGCTGTTTGGAACTAAAACAACTACTTCCATACCATCTATATCATGAAAATATCTGATTTCTCAGATAACTGACCGCCTATACTCTCTTCAGAATAAAGACAAAATGTTTCAGACACTACAAAATAGGCCTTCATTAAGAATGCCTGGTTTTATTTTATTGTTTTACACTCCCGTGGTAATATGCAGCAAGGAAAGAAACAGAATGAAATTCAGTCACTCTGTCCATAGTGGTACTGACCCACAATGAGGTTACCATAGATTTTCCATTTCAGCAAAACATTCTGCCAAAAGGAATGGAAACCCAGGGAAGTGGCAACATTGCAAGATTGGCTATGATGCCTGGGAGGGCTTAGAAATTGCCCACTTGATTGGGTTGCCAGAGATTGTGCATTTCTAGTGCGTGCATGTTGAGTTTTTTTAATTGGAGGAGTGGCTAACTGGGTCAAATTATGTTATGTAAATACAGCTAGTGAAATGTAGGGCATTTGGAAATGATGCTATTTGCCACAAATACTGTAGTGAAATACAATAAACAACAAAAATGCATTTTCTTGCTTCTGCGCATAAGCAAAAGCCAGAGAAAAGAGATGAATGTTTTATTTTTAGCTCTTGTATACATTTCCACCTGTCACTAATCACCCATTATTGCAGCTTCCTTTCTCCAACGCTTGACTGATTGTTAAAAGAGAGGAACTGAAAAGGGGCTCCACTCAAAAGATAGTTCAAAGTTATGTAATTACTGGACAAACAAACTGTTGTCCTCATAACTTACAGAGCTGTGAATAATTTTCAGCAGAAAATAATTAAGAGTTGCTTAAACTACAATTAAGGCTTTCTGGACAAAAAGAACGAAACAATATGTACTGGAACAATTAATGATAGCTTAGTCTTCAGTGTCCATCAGTTGCACACGAATACATAATTAGTGTACCAGTAGTGGAAGACTGAAGTGCTGGAGAATATTTAGCTAAGGATTACCAAATGATTCAATAATGTTTAATCAGTTATTAAACTGGTTTTATTATATTTGAAAAAAATTGGTGTATCATCAAAACCTGAGTAAAGATATTATTTCCGCATATGGCTTAATACAGCGGATTCTAATCTTTGTGGCTTGGCAGCTCAGCCTGGGGGTTGGTGGGATGACTGTGTGTGTGAATGGTAGGTGTCCATGCTAGCGTGCACAGCTCCATTTCTGTAAGTGGCAAGTGCATGCATGTGCCACTTGCACCAATGGAGCTTCGAACATGAGCACAAGTACCTGTCACTCATGCCAATGGAGCTGCGTGCGAGCATTCGCCTACTGCTTGTGCAGCCCGGTTCCAAACAGTCTGTGACCAGAGGTGGGTTTCTGCTGGTTCGCCCTGGATCCAGAAAACCAGTGGTGGCAGTGACAGGAGGCTCCGCCCACCCACCCAGATGCTTCTATGCATGCGCAGAAGCATTGTATGTGCACGCACGAGCGAACCGGAATAAAATAAATTGAAACCCACCATTGTCTGTGACCCACTAGTGGGTCATGGTCTGGGGATTGGGAACCCCTGGCTTATTATCTATCATTCATTGTTTGGCCACAATTGCTGAAATTTTGATTTATATTCATATCTCTTTCACTTGTAGGAAAAAAACACCCTTAGAATCACATTAACCAAAAGTTTCTTAACATCTGCCACTTCTAGAAGATCCTCTAGCCTTCTGGAGCTGCTTTTTGGGAGGCATGTTTGTTCAGTTGCGTGCAATTTTTCATGTCCTTTATTGTCTCCCAGACTTTGCCCAAATTCATATTCCTCGTATCTAGGATGCTATCTAACCATCTCATTGCCTGCCATTCCCTTCTCCTTTTGCCTTCAGTCTTTCCCAACATCAGGCTCTTTTCCACTGAGTTCTCATTAGGTGGCCAAAGTATTTGAGCTTCATTTTCAGTGTCAAGGAAACATAGAGGACTACAAATGGAATGAGAAATTGGCAAACACTTCTGCTCACCAGCTTCTAAGAATGCAAGTAGAATTCCAAGAACTCAAATCTAGATCTAGCACTTTAAATAGTTAGTCACTTAATACTAGATCCCCAAACAATAGGGATGTTTATCCACCATCTAAATGTTATAAAGGCTATGAATCCACAAATCAATGATTACCCTTTATCAGTGGAATAAATTTTCTGTCTGACAGAAGGAGCTGGGGAGGAGGGGAAGGGAAGGATATTACTTTTCCAAATCCCTGTCTCTAAAAATGTGAACTGGAGGGTCAACAATCAAAGGCAACACAAGCACATTGAAGATTTTTTTTTTAAAAAAGGATTTATGTACATTTATTAACAATTACATAATATAGTAGGGATGCGGTAGCTCAGTGACCAAGATGCTGAGCTTGTCGATCAGAAAGGTTGGCAGTTCAGCGGTTCAAATCCCTAGGGCCGCATAACGGAGTGAGTTCCCGTTACTTGTCCCAGCTTCTGCCAACCTAGCAGTTTGAAAGCACGTAAAAATACAAATAGAAAAATAGGGACCGCCTTGGTGGGAAGCAGAGGTGTATTGCTGCCAATTCAGTTTGGTTTGTCCAAACCGGTAGCGGAATTCAGATCTGGATCACAGAACTGGCAGCGACCCAGGCCTGTCACGCCCACGAACTGGTTCTTTTGCTGCTGCTTGGGCACCGCTATTTTGGATTTTAATGACTGTGCATGCACAGTTCACTGTAAATTGTTCTGCGCATGTACAAAGAACAATTTGCATTGAATACTGCACATGCACAACCTGTATCTGGCGCACAGGTGGGTTGTGAACCAGCAGTAATACCAGCAGCAACCCACCCCTGGTGGGAAAGTAACAGCATTTTGCGCTCCCTTGGCATTTAGTCATGCTGGCCACATGACCATGGAGACATCTTCAGACAGCACTGGCTCTTCTGCTTAGAAACAGAGATGAGCACCACCCCCTGGAGTCGGGAATGACTAGCAAGCATGTGTGGGGGAACCTCTACCTTTACTACTTAATATAGCAATCATGTCATAAATCAATATCCAAATAAATTAATGGTTAACTTTAACTAAATAAAGTTAAACTAATGGTAACAAAAATATAAAAGGGATAGCTACTAATCCTAAAAATAGTCAAACCATGTCTTAAATTACAATTAGAAAAACATATGGTGACTTTCAGCCAGTTCCTTTCTCTCAGCCAAATTCAAGGGTTGTTGTGGAGAAAAGAAAATAAGGAAGAAATATCAGGTATATTTACTGCCTTGAGTTATTTATAAAAAATAATAAAGGCAGGATTAATAAAACCAAATAAATATTTATAACGCTTTTTAAAAAAAGAATACCCTTCAGATCGGCAGTTTTTAAGGTTTTCCAAAAGTCAACCGTAATGTTGCCATCTGGATTTGTGGTAGGTGGCTATAAAGTGAATGTTATTGGATTTTAAAAAGGGGAGTTACCTGCTTTCTTCTGGATCTCAGGGGGAAGGGAAACTTAAACAACCACATTCAAGATCCATCTAATGTACAAGCAGGATTTATCTGAAATCCTGTAGGTGGCCTGGGGCCAAGCAATGTGTAATTTGAACTTACAAACAGTATTACTGGTAGCCTAACGTAGAAGCCTCAGCAGTAGCATTAAAAGTGTGAACAGGGACTCTTAACTGCAATAAGTGCAGATGACTAATTGCAGCTTTTGGGTGATTTCAAAAGCCACTCCATGTATGCCATATTTCAGTAATCTAACTGGGAGTTTACAGGACCGCAGCTTGACGTTGCCAAGCGGGGCTTCATTTCCAGGAAAGCCAAAACTGAACAGTTCCCCCCCCCCGCCCCCCAATAAACAGCCTCTTATCCAGCAGTAGCTGGGTAAGTCTACTGGAGTTGAGAAAGAACCAGACAGTGAGTGCTCCAACACTGGAGATTTTTTTAAAGAAGAGATCAGATAAACCATGTGCCTGAAATGATATAGGCCAGTGGTCTGCAACCTTAAAACACTCCAAGATCCATTTGGACCCGTTTCCCACGGAAAAGAAAACACCAGGAGCCAATAATTTAACAACCGGTGTGACTGGGTGGGTGTAGCCAACTTGATATCACTCACCTCCATCCAGTCACATGATTCCCCCCAGTCATGCCTATCCAGCTGGTCATTAGGGCAGAGAACTGGTTGTTAAATTATTTGCCCTGCCTGGCCCCGCCTCATGCCTACCCTCCCAGCCACCTCTAATCACACTTGGCCTCAGGTGTGTTGTCCACACCTCTCTCCCTTTCTCCCTCTCTCCCCCTCCCTCCCTCTCTACCCCAGCCCCACTTCCTAGGGAATGAGCCTACAGAAATTCCAGCCATGTTCTCTCTGTCTCTGGAAAGATACAAAAATAAATCTTGCATTGGAAAAGGAGGAGTGACTGTCAGGCTGTTACAACACAGCATCATGAGGTGGCCGGTTTAGATCGCCACATGCACTTCAGAGAAGCATCATCCCAAGCAGCAGCATACTCACATAGGGACACATGGGTATCCTGAAACTCAGTCCAAAGTGGCTAGGAAATATAGTCCCTGGGAGCCCCTGAAGACCCTCAGCAGGCACAGTATGGGACAACTCACACCCATCCTCCCCATCACCAAAGCAGTGTCCGCTGAATCCTTGTAAAACGGAGCAAAGTCCGAGAGAGGGGAACAGACGGAGCCCAATAGAGCTGAATCTGTCTCTGTCTCTGTGCCCAACAGGTTTCAGCAGGAAACGGTGAGCGGCTACTACTGGCCTTTTTTGGTACTGGGCACATGACCTGCTCTCCACCCCGAGACAATGGCCTGCTCTGCAACATGGCCAACGCTGCTGCTGCTGTTGCCAGGGGTTTGTGGGGCAGGGTCGCATTGCGGCTCTGAGCCATAATGGACTCCAGGAGGAGGAGGAGGGGACCCCGTCTCCGTCATTGTGAACTGTGCTCAGTTTCACTGTGCCGCACAAAACACTGCGAAAGCAACGAGCAGGCCATGGAGGCAGCATCAGTAGTGGTATTGAACAAATCTCTCTGCTGCAGAGGAATGAAAGGAGGGAGCCACAGCAGAGGGTTAAAAGAGCCACATGCGGCTCCAGAGCCACATGTGTAGGGTCTCCTGCTTGAGCAGGGTGGTTGGACTAGAAGACCTCCAAGATCCTTTCCAACTCTTGTTATTCTGTTAATTCTGTCTAGTTTTGATTAAATTTTAAATAGTATTTTTCCCTTTCAGATTCTCACAGCCTTCAAATACCAGTTCTATATTTTCAATACATTACCAGCTAGAGCAGTAACAGCTAACCTTTTGGTCGTGTGCTGAAAGTGTGCGGGGACCCATAATGTGACCCATGTGCCCTGCCCCCATGCATGTGCATGTGACTCCCATGCATGTGCCCCACCCCACACATGCACACACATCTCCCGCATGCACTCCTCCCCCACGCAGCAGACGTGAAAACCACTAGCCAGTGGGAGGCACACGCACATGCAATTGAGCTGTGCTGGGGCAACGGCTCGCATTTCTGCCAAAAGGGCTCTGTGTGCCACTTGTGGCACGTGTGCCATAGGTTCGTCATCGTAGAGCTAGAGCAGTGCTTCTCAACCTTGGTCTACTCTACCTGAAGATGCCTGGTCTTCAATTTCCAGAATTCCCCAGCCAGCTCTTCCCCAGTCCAGGCATCTTCAGGTGACCAAGGTTGAGAAACACTGAGCACATTGATGTAGTGCTAAATCTCAATTCAAATTACTAGCTGACTTCTCCCAGCAGTTTTATGCAAATATTAAACAGAGGTGGAGAAAGAAAAGTATTCCATCTCACACATGGCTATAAACATCTACTACGTTCAGTGATCAACCCCTTCTGGTTGGCCTGAAACTTTTATAGGTGTGGCCAGTAGTATGAAATGCCACTCGAAGATGTAGGAGTTGGCGCCCTGCATACATTCCACCTCAAATCAACCTAGATTCCGATGTTAAAATCATTAATATATATATTTCTCTTAACAAGTTTTATAGAAAAAAATAGAAAATGCAAAATAAACAAAAACAAAATTAATTGGGGGGGGATCTCAGAATGGGAAGATTGCACAGTAGGACAAAGTTGTCTAACACAGGAATTGCCTTTTCCAAAGATACCAAATTCCTGTCCTTTTCAAGAGAAACAATACTATCCCTTTCCAATGTTGACAACTTCTCTTATTTAGTGGATTACTTCCCTCTCTGCTTCCCAGTAAAAACTAGTCTTAGAACTCAAATGGAATGTTTTAGATTGCTCATACTGGTAAAGATGGTGCAGAACTAATATTCCGGTTCAGTAATGGCCATGTTGTGGATGATGATAGTTGTAACCAAACATTTGGAGCATACCAATTTGAGAAACTAGGTTGGATCCCGCAGGTGGTAGCATCTGGTTGACACTATCAGAGTGGGAACCCAGCGGGGTTTGCTCTGGTTAGTACTTGGTTGGGACTTGACAAGTAATACTAAGATTGGGAAATTCCAGAACAGAGTGGTAACCATTTCCGTATAGCTGTCTAGACAACTACAAGGATGTGTCCATGAAGAGTTGAGGGATACTGTTTTAGAAGATGTTCATAATAAGGCATCTTCAGGCATGAAATCCTCTTACCTTCGCTACCGGTTCGGAACTGGGAGCGTGCACATGTGCGTGCTCACTTTGCTCATACGTGGCGCTTCGGTGCATGCTCAGAACTTTCTGCGCATGCACAGAATGTCCATGATGACGTCTGGCAGGTGGGTGGAGCCTCCTGCCACCACTACGGGTTTGTCTGAACTGGGCGCGAACCGACAGAATACCACCTCTGCAAGAAGTACCTTCAAATTTTCCTAATAACTATCAATAAAGCATATTCCAGTATAGTAATATAGTTTTAAAATAACCAATGACTGAATTTGTGGCGGAAGTGCTTAATCGGAAAACACAAATTTTCAAAGCTAAAAAAATATGCCAAACACCCAAACAGTTTTGATTGGAATTGAGAACTGATGACCTTTTTATCAAGCACTGCAAAAACATGGGCCGTATGAAAAGTATAGAAGCACAACAATCTGCAGAACAATTTTATTACCAATAAATATATGTACTTATCTTAACAAGTTTTATAGAAAAAGATAAAAAATGCAAAACAAAAATCAGGGGGGAAAAAAGAATCTCAGACAGGGAAGGCTGCACAGCGGATCCTCGATTTATCATCATTTGTTTAGTGACCATTCCAAGTTACATTGGCAGTGAAAAAAGTGGCTGACAGCCTGTCCTTGCATTTAAAAGGAGAGTTGCAGCCTCCGCTGCAGTTACATGATCAAAATTCAGATGCTTGGCAGCTGGCATTTATTTACGATGGCTGCAGTGTCCCAGGGTCACCATTTGTAACCTTCCCAGCTGGCTTCTGACAAGCAAAGTCAATGGGGGAAGCCAGATTTGCTTAACAACTGTGTGAGTCACTTAACAACTGCAAGGAGTCACTTACCAACCTTGTCCAAAAGGAAAAAAACAAAGGTCCTTAAAAGCAGGCGAGGCTCTCTTTTTCTTACCATAGGAAATTCGGGTCCCAATCACGATGCTAAGTCAAGGACTCCCTGTGTAAGTTTCATTAAGAGGCAGACCAAGGGACAACATCACCAAGTCTACCTATAAAAGTAGTGAGACCTAAGATGCCCCGACTTGCTATGTTAAGCAGAGTGAAAGTATGTGATGTGCACCTGCCATTTCAAGTGGAAGTGGAAGAAATGAATCGGGGTTTGTTTTTGTTTTTTTTGCAGAGGTTCCTCTTTTGGGTGGCCCTTCGGAAAGCCAGGCGCACGTTTGCTACCCAAACCGTAACTCGCTCCTCTTCGATGTAGCTCGGTCACGCGAGAGGTTCTCTGCCTTATATAAAAAAAATGGAGGCTCTTCCTCCTCCTCCTCTATATATTTATATACATATACATCATCCTACCCCCCCCCCCCCGCCGCCGCGAAACGTTACACGCTCGCCCTGGCCACAAATTGGGTTGTACGCGCTCTGCGGGTAAACCCGCCCGAATAAAGAGAAGGCTGGGGAATATTTCTGGAGAGGGGGAGGAAAGAGAGAGAAAGAAACAGAGGGAGGGGGGAGACAGAAAGGGTGAGAGGGAGTGAGAGGGAGAGAGAGGGAGGGAAGGAAGGGGAGAGAGAAAGGAAGGGGGAGAGAGGGGGAGAGAGAAAGGGAGGGAAGGGGGAGAAGGGGGAAGGGAAGGGAAAGAGAGAGGATGGGAGAGAGAGGGGGGGTGGGAAAAAGAGGGAGAGAACCCGCTCATGACGGGCCACAAATGCCCCAATAGCTGCTCTGGCTGAGGCGAATTGCCACAGGGAGACATTCCCGGGCAGGCGCGCGCTCGTCTCCTCGGACTCAAGTAGGGCGCCCCGAGCCTGCCGTCCGGGCCTGGCTCTGGCGCAGCATCTCTGCTCAGCCTGATCTCGGAGAAGCCGCTGAGTTCCACTTCTCCCTCTCTCTCTCCCCTCCCCTCCTCCCGGTCCTAGTAGAGGCGCACGCACCTGCTCTCTTTCCTGCCTGCCTTCCTTTCTAGCCTCCCTCCCGACCAGGGAGTTAAAAAAAAAAAAAAAGCAGCCAGCCGCTGGAGGAAGAAGAGCCCTGCGTGCTCCGCTAAGGGAGGCGAGAAAGAGGCGGGGCTTCCCGAGACCCGTTCGCTGCTAGGTGCAGTAGTGCCATACCTCTCGGTGGCTGCGTGCGCGTCTCGGTGTTCGTTTGTATGTCTATGTGTGTGTTCGTGTACGCGGCTGTCGCTGGGCTGGGATTGTTGCCCTCGGTAACCAGGGAACCTGCCGGGGCTTTCCGGCCGCTCCGGAGCTCTGGGAGATTCAAGCGGGAGGTTTGTGGGGTCAGGCGTGTCGGGTTTTTTTTTTTTTAAGAGGACAGTTTGGAGAGGCGGCGAGGGACAGCACCGTCGCCAGCCGTCCCGGAACGTGAAGAAGGTACGGGCGACGCGGTTTCTCTCCGCCTGCCTTGCTTGCAGGCGATGTTTCTGCTTTCTGCGCTGTCATGTCCGTGGAAGGAAAGAGAGATGAGCTTGAATTGGGGCAGGTACAGCACCGCCTTGGGCATTTCCGGAGTTAAAAGGGGCGAGTTGCAGTTAAAAATGTGCACCCGTGAGGGTGATCGATGCTGCACCTCCAAAACGAAATTTGCCGCTGCTCCGGCGATCCCCAAAGCAGTTGAGCTCCTGGTAGAGTTGGACCCGAGATGACTTGGCTAACGGCTAAGGGGATGGGGGGTGGGGAATGATTTATTTAAGGATGATGGACTTAATTGGGTTGTAAAGCTAAATCCGGAGTGTGGGAATGCTGGGTTCCAAATTGAGTTAAATAAATAAATACCAACTCCGTTGAAGGAGGGCAGGAAGGTTGCCAAGATGGGCAGTTTGCACAGCAGATGCACCTGTGATTCTGAATCTTGGTATTCAACTCGTGTAACTGAAAACAGGACAAGTTTTGCCCAGGAAGAACTGACTCACTTTCCCCCCACCCCCCTTGCTTATTTTCGTTTTATCAAATGACTGTTGAATTTATAGTACCTTCAACACAGTTTCGACAAGAAGTGTTGGATTGGTACTGGATGGAACTACCAGCAGTAATACATACTTACATTTAAGCAGACATAGTAAAGGTCGTCAAATTGTTGAGCTCCTTGCCTTTGAGAACTCAATGACCAATCCATTTAATGCAGTTCAGCTTTGTAGGAGGTTATCTCAGGCAGTTAAGTTTATTTTGGTCAGAGGATCCTATGAAACGTTTTCATCAACTAAAAACACCCCTTCTCTATAGATTGCTACAACATGTAATACAGTATCTTATACAGATGATCCTAAGAGTATCTAGCTTTACCTATAAAACAACTTGAATAAATTTCCAGGAATTTTCAGTTTCAAAAGGGTTTATGTGGCTTTTATTTGTAGACATATGGTTGTGAACACCTAATAGAGTTTAGAGTGTTTTGTTATGATTAAAACACAAAATAGTAATAATATGAGTCAGTATCTATAATTAATCCAATAATTTTCCAATAGAGGAAAATCTGCCAAATAAGGGAGAGGGCCTAACAGATTTCCAAAAACATTTTTTTGAAGAACACGAACCCATCCTTACGTTAGATTTGAATCATTAATAAAGTGTATAGGCTTTAGGAATAGGTATGTTTTAGTTGGAGCTTCACCTGGATAAAATGCAAGCTGATGTTCTTATAAACCGTATGCTTATTTCAGTGGGGTGACTAGAAGTAAGTACCCAAATAAATAAATAAACAAATAAATAAACAATAAACATTGAAGGTAAGCATGCATTATAAGAAAATACTTCTATTGAAAAATACAAATAGGTTATACATGGAATAGAACTTTTGAGCCCTCAACATGGTAGCAATATATCTACAAGTCCTTGTCAAGAGATATTTGGAGATAAGTATGTGAATATGGGTTGCTTCTGTGAAAAAGAGATGAGACCATCCCACCCTTGGAGTCAAACATGACTAGGACTGGGTATAAATGGTTTTAAACCATGTATAGAAAAAAGAACAAATCAGGGAAAACATGCAGAACATGATTACTGAATTCTTTTCAATCAATCTCTTAATCGTAGCTTTGCCTGGAGGTCATGTGACCTGAAGGGAGGGGCTTAGATTGTAATAGTGAGCAACATTCTGTGCCAATGCCAGCTTCCTCTCTCATGATGATGCACTGTGAAATCTGTTTTCTGGATATTTTGCTCCACAGCCTCCAGCCAGATCTGGCTCATATTTGAACTTGGTCTTTCTTTTGCTGACTTCTGGTTGTTGAGAGTGTGGTGGCACAACAGTTTCCCCGTCACCTGGAGGAAGTTGATTATCTAGACCCGCGCCAGTCCGGCTTCCGGCCCGGGCATAGCACTGAGACGGCATTGGTCGCATTGGTTGATGATCTCTGGAGGGCCAGAGATGGGGGTTGTTCCTCCATCCTGGTCCTATTAGACCTCTCGGCGGCTTTTGATACCATCGACCATGGTATCCTATTTCATCGGCTGGGGGCGTTGGGGGTGGGAGGCACCGTTTTACGGTGGTTCTCCTCCTACCTCTCTGGCCGATCGCAATTTGTGTTGGCAGGAGAGCAGAGGTCGACCTCGAGACCCCTCACGTGGGGTGCCTCAGGGGTCAGTCCTCTCGCCTCTCCTGTTCAACACATATATGAAGCCGCTGGGTGAGATCATCCGTGGTTTTGGGGTAGAGTACCACCTTACGCTGATGATACGCAGCTGTACATTTCTACCCCAAACCACCCCAACGATGCCGTAGCAGTGATGTGCCAGTGCCTGGAAGCCGTGCGGATCTGGATGGGAAGTAACGGACTCAGGCTCAACCCGACCAAGACCGAGTGGCTGTGGTTTCCGGCTGCCCGATTCAACCAGCTGACTCCATCGCTGGCCATAGGGGGCGAACATCTTGCCCCTGTGGATGGGGCGCGCAACTTGGGTGTCCTCCTGGATGCCCGGCTGTCCATGGAAGATCAAGTGACAGCCGTGGCCAGAAGGGCGTTTTACCAGGTTCGCCTGGTTCGCCAGTTGCACCCCCTATTGGATCGGGACGCCCTTCGCACAGTCACTCATGCTCTCGTGACATCGCGACTGGACTATTGTAACTCTCTCTACATGGGGCTTCCCTTGAGGTGCACCCGGAGACTTCAGATGGTTCAGAATGCAGCCGCGCGGGCAATCTTGGGTACCTCCAGATTTGCCCACATAACTCCACTTCTGCGCGAGTTGCACTGGCTGCCTGTGGTCTTCCGGGTGCGCTTCAAGGTATTAGTCATCATTTTTAAAGCGCTCCATGGCTCGGGACCTAGCTATCTGCGGGATCGGATCCTGCCTCATACATCCTCACGGCCGATTCGCTCCCACAGAGAGGGACTTCTCCGGGTGCCGTCCACTAGACTCTGTCAGCGGGCGACGCCCAGGGGAAGGGCTCTCTCTGTGGCGGGCCCAGCCCTCTGGAACGACCTTCCCCCCGACATCAGAACAACCACGGACTTCCGCTCCTTCCGTCTGAAATTAAAAACTCATTTTTTCCATTTGGCCGGCCTTGGGTAGCCTCTCTCTACAGGGTCTAGCTGTTTTAATTGGGTATTTTAGCATGTTAAGGGGATTTTAGCACAGGCCCAGATTTAATTTGTTCTTAATTATATTTGTATATTTATTGTATTGTGGTTTTAGTTTTCCCTGTGCACCGCTCCGAGTCCCTACGGGGAGAGGAGCGGTCTATAAATTAAATTATTCTATTCTTTTGCTGACTTCTCTTACCTTACCAAACTAGATCCCATTCTTTTCTGATTTTCAGACAGGCAGGTAGAGTTTTGAGCTCTTTTTATGTAATTCCTTTCAAACATTCTCTGGGGTTGGGAAGGATAATAAAGAACAAAAGAGTTATTGTTTCTGAATGCCTTTCTCCCTAAACCACCTTGGGATGATGGGGCAGAAAGAGGTTCCCTCAAATTCAGAGTAAATGTATTCAGTCTTTTTTAGTTCTTACCTCAGTTCCATTGTACAGGTAGTCCTCAACTTGCAACAGTGTTGGTTTATGACCAGTATGCCCTGGTAGCGGGAACACCAGGTAACGTTCCAGTATGGTGTTCTGGAGGGTCTGCCCGCGCTCCTTACTGGTATTTGAAGTTTTTTGGGCTTCTGCACATGGAGCGTATGGCGCCTGCGCGATGATCCACCAAACAGCTGGAACTTTGCGGAGGCATCCCGGAGTGTCACGGGTGATAAGTATGCATGCACATTCATGTGGTGGGCGCCCGGCCCCATTGCACCGTACCAGTTGCAATGGGACCCACTACTGACTTGCAACCACAATTGAGCCCTAAATTTTTGTGGCTAAGTGAGACTGTTGTTAAGCAGGCTTTGCCCCATTTTATGACCTTTCATGCCACAGTTGTTAAATGAGTCACTGCAGCTGTTAAGTGAGTAACAGAGTTGTTAAGTGCAACTGGCTTGCCCATTGGCTTTGCTTCTCAGAAGGTTGCAAAAGGTGATCATGTGATTTTGGGACACTGCAACCGTCATAAATATGAGTCAGTTGTCAAACATCTAAATTTTCATCACACGACAATGGGGATACTGCAACTGTCGTAAGTATGAAAAATGGTCATAAATCACTTTTTTCACTGCCATTGTAACTAAAGGGTCACCAAATGAATGGCTGTAACTCAACCACTACCTGTATTAGCAAATTATGTAGGATGATATAATATGGGCCCTAGTTAAGGAAAATAAGATATTTTCTGATTGAAAGGTAACTAATGTAACTGTGTTTAACCCTATATCTCAAGATATGTAACTCCGAAGTACAAGAAGCCAATTTATCTTATGCTACCTTATTAATTTTATATCCATATGCAATTATCACATTGTGTCTTATTACGATACATTTCAATCATCTTTGATTCTGACAAATAGGCTGCAATAGCAGGATTACCATTTATGGCTGCAGTCATATATTTGCTTGCATGTGTTTCTTTGAATTTAATATTTAGTTCTGGATATACAGTATATCCAGAGAAAAACACTGTGCATTATTACTCATATGTAATTTCCACTAAACTCAGACCTTAATCATGCTTAGGGACATAAAATAATATTTTTTATTAATTTGAACTTTCATTTTTGGTAACTTTAAATACTTGAACAGGTTGCTAGAAAATGTTAATACTGCGCTTGTGTGAGACTCATGAGTGTGAGACTCATTTACTGTTAGGGCATAATCTCTATTTCTGTCTTTAGAAAAGCTTATGTTACAATAAATCAATACTTGCCCTGATTGCCACAGTACTTTTTGTATTGATATTTTGTTCTGACATAGCTCATTCACTGGAAATTGTTTTATACTCATTACATATAGAGAAAAATTACAAATAAAGGTTTGAAGATTATTATCAATGAGTAGCAACAGAAAATAAGCAGGTTTCTTCATATGCTGAGGCTCTTAGTATTTCCTTTGATTTTATATTATGGTTTGGAGGAAGGTGTTTTTTTTTTAATAATGCTGTGTCAAAACTAATGTTATTGGTTTGTATTTAGTGTTAGCTTGGTACAGTAGTATAATTGTCTTGTCCTGGATTAACAGCATGTGCTGAAGAGGTTTGGGCATCAACCATATACAGCAGTAATGACTAACCTTTTCCGGAGTGAATGCACAAAGTGTGTACATGTGCATGCAAATACGCAAGCCTGTCCCCCCCCCCCCAATGCAATGTAATGCCCCCAAATGCATGACCCTGTGCATGCGCTCCACCCATGCATGCGCATGCCACAAATTGCCCCCCAAATGTGCACATGAGCCCCTCGTGCACCCACCCCCTTGCATGCACATCCACCCCCTCCCATGCATGGCAGAGACCCAATGACCAGCTGGCCGGCAGGAAGCACATGCATGCATGCGTGGTGGAGTTGAACTAGGGTGACGGCTTGCGTGCCCAGAGAAAGGGTGCTGTGTGCCACCTGTGGCACGTGTGCCATAGGTCCACCATCATGGATATACGGAGTAGCACTTTGTAACAGTATTTTTACTCTTGGGCTAAAAATTACAGTGTGTGCAAAGCCTTTCTCTAAAGATGGTCAAGATAGGCAGTGATATATGTATAGACAGCAAGTTAGATTATCTCGATTTTCAGGCATTTGATACTGCTTTAGGATATGATGCCACAAGTCATTATATGCTGTTCTTCCTGTCAAGTAGGAATGGAAATTGAGACCGAAGGGCTAGATATGTTTAGCCTTCGGAGGGAATAATTTCAGGGAGATGATAGCACTTTTTGAATACATGAAAAGCTGTCACACCAGAGAAGCAAGGGCATGACTGTTTCTGCATTATTCTAGAATGGACCTGGGCATTTTACAGACCTTGGGCAATATCCAGCCCTTCGGCTGTTCCCATCTGCCCTACATGGGATCACTATGAAATTAGAAATTGAATGTAAATAAGTGTATGGATGGCATCTAGGGAATACAATTGCATTGCTTTTATTTTCAAAGGAACTGCTCTCTTTTTTTCTAACTTATGTATTTGCATACATACCTATGGACCTTCACAGTAATGTGTTGGTCCTATTGATCTGGCCCTCCACAATAGTTCCAGTTTCCCTTGAGAAAATTAATTCCACACCCCCTGTAACTTTTTTAACTGGGCTCCATGGAATTTATACTATAGGTGTCATGAGTGGTTGCTAGGGATGCTGCACAAGACAGGATTGAAAAAAAAGTAAACATTTTTTGAACTTCTTGCACCCTGCAATGCTAGCTCTTGCAGCGGTGAGAATTTTATGGGTCTCAAATCAGCTGCCAGCCTACTGCTCTGCTGTTATAAACATTGTAAAATGTGGATTGTGTAGGTTAGAAGTGAACTGTGTTGTGATTTTTATATTTTTATGCATGAGCTTCTCTGAGACCTGAAAATTCTTTTCTCAGACTCCTCTGGATAAAATGGTTGAGAAACGCTGTTCTAGAATATGGGAAATGGAATAATGTTCATAAATTATAGGAAGGCAGATTCCATGCGAAGGGTAAGAAAAAATCCTAACTGAAAGAGCAGTTTACCTAAAACGGTAATGAGAAATTTCCTGACAGTTAGAACAATTAGTCAGTGGAACAGCTTGCCTCCAGAAGTTGTGAATGCCCTAACACTAGAAGTCCTTAAGAAGATGTTGGATAGCCATTTGTCTGAAATGGTATAAGGCAGGGGGTTGGACTAGAAGACCTCCAAGGTCCTTTCCAACTCTGCTATTGTATTGTATTATTAGATTTGATCAAAAAGGGGCTAGAAAGACATTTTTATGATGCTTTAATTTGAATTCCTGTATTGAATGGAAGGAGGCAGACTTGATGGCCCAAATATCTCTTTCTCACTCCATGACTCATGACCAAAGTATGCTATATTTCACATTCCATTATTTTTAAACACCTGCTAATATTTTTGATCACCTTGTTCTCATCCTGTGTCTCCAGATTGTTGAGGGTAAGAAGAAAACATGACTGGAGAAAAATATTGTGTGAACTCAGATGTCCGTTTCCATGTTCAGCATGTGATGATGAGCATAATTTCCATTCTAGTGAAGAGAATTGCTTTAAATTGATATTGGGAACATTCAATTATTTAATTTAAGTATCCAAAGGGCATCATGTAACACGATTATTGTAATAACTGATTACTTGCATCCCATCTTATCCCAGAAATGCAGGATTGGGCTTGGTGAATATAACTTGTGAATAGACTCTATTTTTTTCCTTTGTAAAAGAGTTGCGAACCATTAACGATACAAGAGTCTCTCCATCCAGAATAATCTGCCTACTTTTCAAGAGAGAAAAAAATCTAGTTTTCAACCATAATGAGCATATAAAATTTTATTTTTATTCCAAAAACCAGATTTTAAATGACAACAGTCAAACTCTGTTGCATAGTGAACGTAAGGTATTAGGCTCCTTAGGGAAATTAACCATATCACATTGAAATTCAATATATCTGTGGGAAAAAACTGAGACAAGTCAGTCACAGTTCTTGATTCAAGGAAGGCCATTTATCCTATTATATATCACCTGCTTTCATTAGGTCACACATCCCTCCGTCCAGCCGACTGCTTCCCCCAATGCCGGACAGACCTGGCACTCCATTGTCCTCAACCTCTGGGCTCTTGGGATGTTTCTGGAGAGACGTGCAATCCCCATTGGGTGATCTTAGTTCTAGCTCCTCCTACAAACCAGCTTCTGATGGGGCTATCACAACCACTCATTCAGCACTGTCATAACTTCAAGTGATTATTAAATGAGGATTCCTTGTAAAATGTTTGACAAAGTATCTCATGATATTTTTGAGGGCAGGATGAATAAATGTAGGTTGAAGCGTACCCAAAAAGCACTTGTAAATGCCCATCAATCTGTGCGGTTCAGCAACTTTATAAATGACCTAGAAGATAAAATATTTATGGATTTTGCAGATGATGCCAAGCTCTAAATCTTTGGAGGACAAAATCATGATTCAAAATGACCCCTACAGTCCTGAACATTGGGCCATATCCAAACAGGATGATACTCAGTTATATTAGATGTAAGATCAAGCGGCAGGAAATGCCAAATACGAGTACATGGATATAGGATTGGAGAAACGTGGCTTGTGAAGGGGATCTAGGGGTTTTAGCTAACTGTCGGCTGAACATGAACAAATAGAATTACACAGTGATTGAAAAGGGTTATACACTGCAATGCAGAGTATCAGAAACACTGAGTCTAGATAATGGGCAGTAATTTACAATTTCCTCGGTTGCCTTATTTGTATTTGTTTTAAGATAAATCTAGATGTTAGTCTTATTTAATACATCTCAAGAGTTAGGTGGCGAACTCTCTCATACAGTTTCATTATATTTTAAAGGGTTTAGGTAACACATGGAACAGTATCCATTGTTTTGCACTGCCCACAATCATTTTGTGTGTGAAATGGACAGCTATATATATATTTGATGAATAAATAAATTAAAAATTAAAAATTATTAATTATTAATCTTCTGGGAGTTACACTTAAAAAAAGGATATATAAAATGTAAAGATGGTTCAGAGGATACCAGATTCATAATTGGAATAGGTCCAAGCCCTATGAAGACTCATCAAAGAGTTATAGATCATGCACACACAAAAACCCCTATAAAAGGGAGATGTTTAACTTGCAAAATAGCAAATGTCATGTGCAAGAGGTTGTAGACCTGTTTTCTCTTGAAATCGAAGGCTGGACAAATCAAAGGGGGTTGAAATTAAATACTTCAGCTGACTCAAGAAAACCCTGAGATAAAATCCTCTCAGTTGGAGATTTCTACCTGTTGGGGATAGTTTAATAGATTCTTGCAAGGTGTTGGATTAGTTGATATAAATCAGATATTACCTGTGACTCCTCTTATGAGTAGCTTTAAACTACTATAGGAATTCATGTACCATACAAAATTGGCCACATGTATATGCAATATTTCATCCTATAAAATCAGTTGTATTTTGTATCAAATAAAGTAATATAAACAAGACTAAATATAAATATATTTTTTCATGGTCATTTTGCTGAATTTTTCATATTGCTGAAGTAAACATAGGATTCGATTAAAGTAGTATCCTCTGTATATTTTTTCTTTTATCTATCCATTACAATTTAGTTTCTATCTTTTAAGATAAATGTAGATTTTTGTATTATATAACAAATCTTTTTCATACGTGTGTGTGTAGGAATCTTCTTTTGCTTAGAAATGTGTTTGTTAGTTGCAAATTTTAGACTCTGTGCCCACTTGTACTTAATCCTGGCATAATCATGTACTGAGATGGTTTATTTTCTTCCTTGTTTTCACAATTGCCCTCATCTTATCCCCAGCCCATAAGTGAGTTAGTTTTAAGAGGTTTTTAGTAGTAGCAGTAGTATTGCTATGTCAACCTCGCCATGGCACATTGCCGTTGTGTCGTTTTTTTCTCATTCACGGAGCTGAGGTGAGCGTGGTCTGCATGTGACACATTGAGCCTGTGGGCTGCCAGTTTGACACACCTGCATATAAATGTAGTGTCTAACATGCACATTTTCCTTTCAACCCTTCTATAAACTATCATCCAGCCATAAGGTGTTAATCAGTTCAGCTTTCCTAGCAGGGCTGAACAGTGACAATAGAAGCTGGATAGACATTAGCATGAAAGTCAGCAGTTTCATACCAGTATAGTTTTCTGTTCTGACTCCCTCCTTCACAAGACAAATGACTAAACTGACTGATACTTGGCAGCTTGCCTGGACTGACCTTGACTAGGCCTGAAGATTCTTAACGAAAGAGCTTGACACACACGAAAGCTTTGACTCTTCAGATGATACGTTGTTTCCTGCAAACCTACTCTTCACAGAGGATTTCTTTTAAAGCCTCTTGGGAAGGGCTGGTCAATTAGGCAGCTGATACTCATTATCTCCTTTGGTTGTGTCTTTCTGCTAATTGACGTTGCCTCCTCTTGATCCTTCTTAGCCTGACATCAGGGGCAAACTGGGCTTCCTCCTCCCCACTACACCAAGCCCCAGTTGCCTCCTGATGCCTAGCCAGGCTCTCTCACTCTCAGACTCCTCCTCTAGAGCAGACTCGTAGGACTCTTCACTAGAGGAGTACATCAGCAGCTCATCCGGAGCCAACTGGGCCACAACAGTTTTCTGCTGATTGAGACCAGGGAGGTGGGTGGGAAAGAACCTCCTTTAATAGTAGGTGGGGAAGACACTTGAGTAAAGTGGATAAACTTGATAAAATTAACTCTCAATCAACAGCTCATCCTAATAAAGTACAAACACAGGCAGTTTTCAAATTACATCCATTTGTTCAGTGCCTGCTCAAAATTACAGGTAGTCATCAACTTATAACAGTTCATTTAGTGACCATTCAAAGTTACAACAGCACTGAAAAAAGTGACTTTAGACTGTTTTTCACATTTATGACTGTTGCAGCATCCCCGGTCATGCTTGGCAACTGGTTCATATTTATAATAGTTGTAGTGTCCTGGGATCATGTGATCACTGTGTGCAACCTCCTCACTAGCAAAGTCAATGGGAAAACAAGATCCACTTACTCCCTGTTACTAATTTAACAATGGCGGTGATTCACTGAACAACTATGGCAAAAAAGGTCACTAAGTGAGGCAAAATTAACTAGAAATGTCTCATTTAGCAACAGAAAATGTTTGGCTCAGTTATAGCCATATGTCGAGGACTACCTGTATAGCAGCACTGAAAAAATGGACATATGACCAGTTCTCAATGTTCTGATCGAGGCAGCTATAATGGGATCACATGATTGTGATCAGGAGTCTCAGGTCAGGCTCACAATTACAACATTGCAGAGTGCTACAGTCACAAGATTGCCATTTGCATCTTTCCCTGCTGGCTTCTCACAAGCAAATTTAACGGGGAAGCCAGCAGGGATGATCGCAAATCACTTTGGAAGTTGTTCCTGCCTCTAGCACCCTCCAGTCTGCATGAAACCTCTACCAGCCCTCCCTCAACTGAGGAGCAACCTGCATCAGGCCTTCTTTGCCCTTCCTGGGTTTCGTTCTGACCTAGGCTTCCTGAGAAAGCATAAATCACAATCTTGGTCCCCAAAACTCTCTTTTATTTATACAGCTGTGAATTGTGACCATTCTTGGTCCACAAGGCTTCACAAACAGTCTGTGAAGATTCCGACAGATGTCTGCTCAAGTTGTTACAGTCTTTCAGGGGAATGTTGATAAACACCCACCTTATCTTCTTGGAATGCTGGCAGAGACCTAATTGCCAAATGCAAAGAAAGGCTAAACTTAGCACAGAGTCAAACAGAACTTTTCAAAGTTTTAAAAAACTCCCAAATCAACCCTGTTTTCTTAATTGTTCTTGCCTTCTAGAAGCTCTACGCATGCGCACACCGGGAACAAGGTCCTGCTGTTCTTCTGCCTTGCTGATGTCAGGCTCTGAAGGCAGAAAATAACTACCAGAGGGCCTTGGCCCCCCTCTCTGCCTCTGATGCAGAGCCCTCATCTGAGCGTTTCCCGGACTCTAGGACTGGCCCATGTTCCTCTCCAACCTCCACACAGTCTGACTATGCTGCCAGCTCTGCTGGCCGCTGGTGGGCCACAACACGATTGCATGCAGGCTCTGTCAGGCCTCCATAGCCTTCCAACAAGCTCCTCCATTCCCCTGCAGCAACCCCCATACGCCTCACTTGGTACCTCTATCAAATATGTGGTAAAAAGCAAGTCAAATAATAAAGGGGATGAAGACATTTATGAGAGCCTCAGCTGGTCTTTGATTTGTGAACCCATCTTATTTCATTTAGATATCTTTCCTCACATATGAGCCTTTTCAAAGGTACCTGTTTATCATCACTACATTGATTTTTATAACGCATTTGTTCAGTAATTCTGCTAGTTCTCATCTAGAATAGAAAAATGAGAAATTCCTAAATAAACAATAATCCAGTATTTTAGAGCATAACAATTTTTTTGTGAAAATGTGCAAGTATCAATCAACTTTTTGAAAACAAAATGTCTTTAAGCTCTGTAAGTACAGAAAAAACCCTGTTCTGATGGTGTTATTATTGCAGCTTTGGTTATTGAGATCTCCATTAAATAGTGTGTTCTATTATATTCATTTTCTAACCACTTAAACCTTTCTGGAATGATGACATTAAACTTCACATTTTGACTACTGTGTTGCATTAATGTGAATTCTAAGGTTTGCTCAAAATATAAGCTCGCAACAACTTGTAACTCTTAGTGTTGATGTAGTGCATAATTTCTTATTCTATTTTACCAATGCAACTCATTTATTTTTTTATTTTATTTTATTTACATTTATATCCTGCCCTTCTCCGCAGAGGACCCAGGGCGGCGCACAGGAAATTTAAAAACATACAAAATACAAAGATAAATACATAATTTAAAATATAAATTAAACTGTCTTATCCTATGCTAAAAGCCAAATTTTAAAATACCCAATTTAAAACTATCTAAAAAGTCCCCATGGGAGGTTAGGCTAGGCCGGCTTAATATCATAACTCATGATATTAAGTCACATGGAAAAGCCAAGCAACCAGATTTCTAAATGTTTGATCTAGTGAAAGTATGGAAACTGTTTTTATACCAATGTACAGGTGTTCTCTCAAACTTTCTTGTGCATTTCTATATCTTTTCAGGCCTGAATTGCAAACTACTGGATAAGAACAATCCTAAAATAGTGGCAAGCCAGACAGCTATATGTCTACCACTTAAAGCTGCCATGACTTGCTATGACATGCCATTCTGCAACTAATGATGCTTTATAAAAAGAACTGTTGAAACATCACATCAGATAGTTAACCATGCAGAAAAAAACAACACCATTGCCACGTGGCACAATGGCATCTTCAAGACTAGCAGGAAGAACATCTCGAGATATTGCTGGAGTGATGCAAAGACTCCAAGGTAAGTGATTAAAAAAGAACATAAAAGGTTTATTTTGAGTTTTCAGTGAAACATAGGGATCTGTTGTGTGTAGAGCCTAAATACATAGACTTTTAAGTATCTCACCTTAGTGTTTAAAATTTGGTTAGTCTTTCCTCCGATATGCTACATCCACTTTTCTGAAGTTATTTCTGAAGTGGTATCTGTTTCTTTTTGTTGTCCTCTAAGAACACTCTAGTATCCATAGAGAGAATTAAGTTTTCAAGGAATTTCAAGAAGTTTGGCAGACTTTAATTTTGCCTATTTAGATTTCTAAATTCTTGTCATTGTCTATTGGAATATTGTTGGCCATAAAGAAGAAATGGAGGATAATATTTTGCCATATATTTACAAATTGGTTTCTTTAAATATTTGGAAGGGTAATTGAATTTGTAATTCAAATTATATTGAATAGTATTGAAACCTATTCATACTGTTTAAGAACAAAGATGGGTGAGACATATAGCATTTATTAGTATATTCTAAGTCTTTTTGCTTATTTTCTCACTTTTCAAAACAAAAAGGGTTCAGTTTGTAATAGTTGATTCGTCCTTCAAATAAAGCAGATCAAGCAGGAGTTTCAAAAGATTTCACTTCTGTTGTGCTTATGTACAATAGGGTTTTTTTTTAGTCCATAGTCCTGAATTATGGATGAGCAGGCAATCTGTAGAACAGACTGTTTCTGGCTTTGTGAGTTAAGAATTTCATTTTCTGGAGACATCAAACATAAAACTGGAGACTGAATTTATAAATCTGAAAATGACAACGTACCCTATTAGGCCAAAGATTGTATATTGTGTTTTGTAAGGCATTTGAATCACTTTCCTAATTCTGCTATTCTAAGAAGGTCTCTAGAACAAAAATGGTGAAAAATATCTCCACTTACTCTTTATACTTGTTTTTATATACCAGTATAATTTTGTATAACCCATAATAAAACACCTATTTTATTTTTGTTTATTTTAAAATATACTGTATATCACATGGGAACACTAGTAAGTTGTTGCTGACATTAGATCATTGTCTGCTTCCCAGAGCAGATGATTGATAAAGAGAATCAAAACTGTTTCCTTCTCTTAAGGAGTAAATATCCTGTGTAAACTAAGAGGATTAAAATTTAAAAAGCTTGCTTATTATTGGATGGATTGTTATAGTCTGAGATAAGTCTACCAAATTTGGAAGACATAAATTCAGACAACTGGGATAAGGTAGCCATGATTAAGTAGTTTCTGTGTTGTATGCCTGCCATTAATAATTGGCAGGAGTCTTGCAACCAATGGTGGGATTCAAATTTTTTTACTACCAGTTCTGTGGGCGTGATGTGGCTCGGTGGGCGTGGTAGGGGAAGGATACCCTAAAATCTCTATTCCCTCCCCACTCCAGGGAAAGGTTACTGCAAAATCCCCATTTCCTCCCAATCAGCTGGAACTCAGGAGGCAGAGAATAGATGGGGGCTATTCTCTCTATATATACCAGAAGTGGTATTTAGCAGTTCTCAAAACCACTTAAAATTTCTGCTACCGATCCTCCAGAACTGATCAGAATCTGCTGAATACCACCTCTGCTTGTAACCCAGATCTTTAAGCCTTAGTTGGAGAAAAGGAGGGACCCTTTTACATGTTTGTTTTCCATCATGGTTTAAAAGTCAGAAAGAAATACCTGGAAGATAACTTCCAGTGATGATCTCAGTGTATAGCCAACCTCATATGGGATGATATTTTATTTATTTACATCATTTGCATTGCTTCCCTTCTCACACAAGTGACCTCTGAGCAGTTTACATGATTAAAACAAATATATCCCTATAATGCCCAAGAAAAAACTGTTAACTCACCATCAATAGTACCACCATCTACCCGTCTGAATGCCTAGGAAATGATCAGATCTTCAGTATCTTGCAAAAGCTTAACAGGCCATCTGACCCTCTGGTGGGAAGCTGTTCCACAGGGCAGGTTGCGCCATTGAGAAGGCAGGACCCTTTGGTCCAGCAAGATGACATTGTTTAATAAAGGGAACTCAGAGCATGCCTTTTCTTCTGGTTCTGATGGGATGGTAGAAAGGCGGTCCCTCAAATATTGTGGCAGTGAATGTGTAGTAGCTTTAATTGCACCCAGAAGCCTACTGAGAGTCAGTGCATTGTTATATTAATCTGGGTCCTCAGTTTATCTACCGTGGAAGGATGGAAGGCTAAATCAATCTTGAACCCCCATCAGGATCAAACTCTTGGCTGTGGGCAGAGTTCGCCTGCAATACTCACTCTAACCACTACACCCCAGGGCTGTATATAATGGATATATTGTAATGCTTCTGTTACTTTATAGTATAATGCTGTACAGAGTAGTGATTCATATATTCACTTTCTGGATGTAGTTTTTTTCTGTAGGTGTATAAAAGTCTTTGGTGTACTTAATTGTCAAATACTAAAAAAAATGAAAGATGTAACAAGTAACAGTCTTGCTAATAACAAGCCTCATTCAATGAAATTATGAGTTAGCATATTTAAAATTGAAAACCTCAGTTGGCACATAGATTTTAATTCATAGAATTGTTTTACTTTTTTACCACACGTGAACAGTTGCATACGGTTTCTTACATTAATCATAGTTCAAGTCACATTGATTTAACTGATTTCAGTCATTATTTATGCAAGATGTTTAGTGACATTAAACCTGAAGCTGTGAAATTATAGGATAAAATTTAGATTTCAAAATTCTGTAAATTCTGAAATCTAAAATTCTGGTGTAAAATTCTGGTATATTGAAATTCATATCTGGTAAATTTGAATATACCAGATGTTATATGGTATAATCCTATAGGTGTCTACTCAACAGTAAGCTCTAATGTAAGAATGTATAGAGCAGAGGCCAAAAAATGTAACTAAATATTCAGGCATCGTACTGATAACACAAAACCCAGGTCTATCTTTTCTCCTTATGGAAAAAGCTAAACATAGCTAGCAAGTGAATATGAGCATGTCAGAAAGAACAAGGGCAAAAAATAGATTGACTCAGTTTACCTAAGAACATGACATGCTAGACAGAAGAATTGTGGAGAACTCCCAGTGCCAAGTAGCAAATTGAAGGCACACAAATAACAATGTTCAAGTTCATATAATATTCTAGTAATTTATTGGGTAACGGGTTGGCTTAGCACAATGCATAAATCATTATTATTTGTAAATCGTAAAAATAAATCACTGTGCACTTTTTAAAAATCATGATTTTTGCATGATGTACAAACTAGCATGGAAATCTATATTGAAGAACAAATTATATCATTAAAGTTGTTTAAATATGCTAATTCCTTCTTCCCTTTTTAAAGTCAACTTTGGGGAATCTAGTTCTAGAATGTAGCGATTAGAAATGAGAGTAATTAGTAGCAGGAAATGATCTTAACATATGAAGTAATGAGAAAGATACTCTCCCAAGAAGATTTATTAACCTCCTTTTCAATTGCCAGACCTTATCTTTTTGATTCCTAGACATGTTTACATTAAGTATGATAGCTTATGAGCAATTATAAAGCTATCGTAGATGTGATTTGGTTGTAAATAAAAGTAAAAATTATTGAAGTGTGACAAACAAATGACTAAAGCAGCTGTTGCAATATTATTAAATAGTTTGAGTGTGAAATTTGCAAGACATTTTAGTCAGCTGCTTTGCCTAGTTAAGTATAAGTGTCCTGGTTTTAAAATACCTTATTAGTTTGAAATATTTTATAACTAAGCAAAATTAAATTAGATACAAACCTCTGCATTCTGAATTATTCCTATTAACTATATATAATCCTCAATGTACACTGCACTTCATCTTTATTGCTAGAACATAAAGCTGTTTCGGTGGCTAAGAGGATTACATGTGATCTGAGAGACATTGATTCATTATAGTCCTTTTTTTAATACATATAATTTTCTCTCTAATTATGCCACAACAAAACCCAGGTTAATATTAAATGTGGGAAGTTTAAAAACCATAAATAGTCAGTTATACGCTAATGTTTATAAATTAAGGCTTGGGCAAAAAATCCATACAGAATTCAGCATATATTTGAGAATACAAAATTGTATCCCATTCCACTACTGCAGGGGTCTGCAAAGTCGACTCTTTTAAGACTGGTGGACTTCAACTCCCAGAATTCCCCAGCCAGCTATGCTGGCTGGGGAACTCTGGGAGTTGAAGTCCACTAGTCTTAAAAGAGCCGACTTTGCAGACTCCTGCACTAGTGCAGGGATGGTTGAGTTGGGGCTTGATGCTTTCTGTCATGCTGTTTGGGCTTCCTACTGCTGGGCACTTGCCCCATCCTTATGCACCTTAGGTGGGACTCCTCCCACTTAATGATCCCTATATTGAGTTACGTTCACAACTGAAAGTGCTGGGATTTCAGTCTCTGAGCAATGCAGTCATGTGACATTTCACTTTATCATTGTATCGCTTAGCAACAGAAATTCAAGTCCCAATTGTTGTTGTAAGTTGGGGACTACTTGTATTGCTGGGAAATGGCCAGCTTTATTGCGGTACAGTGATAATGGATTTTCTGGAATTATGGTATTCTGTATATAAAATCTATGGTCACGGTGGCTCAGCAGCTAAGATGCTGAGCTTGTCGATCAGAAAGGTCAGCAGTTCGGTGGTTTGAATCCCTAGCACCGCATAATGGAGTGAGCTCCCGTTACTTGTCCCAGCTTCTGGCAACCTAGCAGTTTGAAAGCACATAAAAATCCAAGTAGAAAAATAGGGACCACCTTTGGTGGGAACATAACAGCGTTCCGTGTGCCTTTGGCATTTAGTAATGCTGGCCACATGACCATGGGAAACCTCTTTGGACAATGCTGTCTCTTTGGCTTTGAAACAGGAGATGAGCACTGCCCCCTAGAGTTGGGAACAAGTAGCACATATGTGTGAGGGAAACCTTTACCTTATATATAAAATAAATAAATAAAAATATTGCTAGATAAAAATACATTTATTCAAAATTTGGGAAGAATATGTACATAATAAAATACTTATAGAAATGTTTATTTTTTATTTATTCATGTATCAAATTTATTGGCTGCCCATCTCGCTGTTACATGACTTTGGACAGTTTATGTCTCCATGGTCATGTGGCCAGTGTGATAAAACAATATTGTAGAAGATTAAAACAGCAAGAAAAATACATTAAAATTAACAAAGAAATAGTAAGATAGTGGGAGGTATACAACAGCCTAAAGGAAAATATTTTTAGAATGAATTATTATGATGTCATATTAAGCATGACTGGTTACATAAATGGTGCCTTCTATGTGTTTTGGACTAAAATTCCATCATTAGATGCTACAAAACATGGCATAAATCATGAATGCCAAAGTGAGCATACTTGTTTTCATTCATCATGCGAATGAATTGTAATAAGGTTTTTATCTATAACAGACGTTTACGCGAAATGAATGCCAGAAACATCTTTCTTATTAGTTGATGCCAAATACTTATACAAAGAGTGTGCCATGACCAGGATTATTAATATAATTAATCAGACTACTTATGTTAGTAAGCTTGAAAGAAGCTTGTTTCAGCAAGGCATACTTGAAATTAAACCCAATTGATAAAATTTGAGCAAGATACAAAGTATGATTTAGGTGACCTTGAAGAAGGTATTTACATGCATTTTCTCAAAGCTGGGTTCCAAGGTAAATGTAGCTAAAGATTTGTTTGCATATAGTCGGTAGAAATGAGAATTCATATTATTCCAAATTATGTTAAAAATAGTATAAAGACAAGAAATGCTTAGTCTGAAATTTTTAGTGCTGGTAGACATCGTCATGATGTCTCATATATATAAATAGAAATTGGCAATTTACAACATCTCAACCTAAATCGTGTTGCAGTAATTTGCAGATGTGGTCTTTTTAAAGTTATGTTATATAGACCAATTGGGTTCTGAAATTATGCTTTTTCCAGTAAATAGATAGAATTTAAATGGTTGACTATGACAACTGCCAGCCTTGTGAATTTGATTTTTCATCACGTGGTAGAAAATCATATACAATAAAATATTTTGAGAGTAAATAGGCAGTTCTATCTTCATACTAGCACTCAAAGGGGGATGATTTTATTCTACTTTTTAAAAGGTTTTCACACACAATAGCTTAGTGTTTGGAAAATATTATAAAATATCCAAAATAGTCTCCCTTGCTTAAATATTTAATAGTACATAAGAAATAAATACAGTTGGAAACGAGCAATATTATATTCATGCTGGAATGCCAGTAGATTTACAGAGGCTAAAAATTCAATATAGTTACATAATTTGAAAAAGCTTTCTGCAATATTTTCTGCAGTTTTCAAAAAGTTAATGAAAGTTTAAATATTCTAAATAAAACCTTACAGAAATGGAAGAAAATCAAATTGGTTTTGATATAAGAATATGTTCTAAAAATATATGTTAAACATCTAAGGGATAAAATATCTCGGATGCACATTGTGTTGGACTCTGCCCTTGAAGCAGGGCCAATAAAAGTTCAAAACAGTGAAATAGACACTTCAGGGATTGCAGAAATGCTACTTACTTTATTGTTTCATAGTATTTTAAGAAAATCTTGAAAGCATGCCTACATTTATTTCGGTTCCATCTTATCCTAAACCAAACCAGGGCAGGGTTATTTTGGATTTCTTCCTCATGCTTCCTTCAGTCTCCAGACAGTATAATCTCTTGTCCTTAATGTCTCTCTTGCATTTTCCCCAAGGTCAGCTTTTAATTCCCTTCATGAAATGTCAACTCTTATCACTCCCAATCTGCTTGCTAAGGAAGTAAGACGTGAAGCTGTAAGAATTTGTAGGGAAACCAATTGGTACCAAAATTTTACTCCTAGGGAAGCCAACCTGCTTCTAATGGGATGGCATATGCTAGGCTGTTCTGAGGAGCATATGCTTCATTTCTCCAGGTCATGCTTGGTATAGACAGCCTCCAAGGGCAGGAGATCAGACTTTCCATCCTTCTGAGCAACTCTAGGACCTACCTGCTGCTGAGCAATACCTGCTGCTAGGTAATGGCCATGGGGGGAAGCTGAATAAGAACATGTTGGCCCGAGTTGAGAGCTTAATGCTGTGTACTCTTGCTAGATCCCAAGAGGTGCCCCAGTCTGGATCTGGCCCTAATCCCAGCCTTTCCATACCAATTGCACATGATATGTAATGTGGACTTCTTCCCTCTTGCCTTTTCCAGAAATTAGAACTCTGTAAATGCTGCCCACTTCTGCCTACCCACTTTTTAAGCCTTCTGGTCAAACAAAATTGATGATATTGCTCCTATACCTCAACAGTACTCAGATAAAACATCTAAGACCTTATGTAATAAATATGTAGTTTGTCAAGTAATCCCAGCTCCAGTATCTGTTTCCCACCCTGAATCAAATTTAAGTGGTGAATGGCCCCGAGGTTGCATATCCTTCTCTTTTATTTCATGCCTTCCCTAGGAACCAAAGTTCTATATATGCTGGGAGTTTTTTCTGTTTTTATAGATTTAGTAGTATTTATTATTTCCCTAAGAGATAAAGATATAACTAAACAGCGTTGATCAAATGCAGACTCGAGAAAAACTGTATTTAGAAATGATTATTTTTTTCCTTAAAAATTGTAATATTTTGACTCAGTATAAAATCAAGTCTAAAATTAAAAAATGATTATTTATGTTTTAACCTGAACATTTTTGATAGTACATATAATACCAATCTCTTGTTACTTTTTCAAGCAAGAGGGTAATAATTTCCTAGATCTTTTTCCTCACTCTCTGTATCTCCATTATATAATTCTGTAAATATGCTTTATCAAATGCATGAAGGGTATTACCCTCCAGTTCAGTACATTTTATGTAATTCCACAATAGATTGTCTCAAAAGTTTCTGTTCAGCTCAACATGGCCCTGGTATCTTACACGGGGGGACGGGGACACGGGGACAGGACGACAACAATCAGCAAAGATAGCACATTTAATACTGATGGTCACACTTAGCCAGAAGCAACCTCTCAAGCACCCCAATCTTACAGAAAGAAAGGTACCAGGTGAAGCTTTATGATAAGGGGTTTCAGAGTAAAGGCATGACCTCCCTGCAGATATTTATAGGTGGTGCACATAGTCCCTAACGTTCTCTGGGACATAGTTATATAGAGTTTTATAGTTAAAATTAGCACCAGGTATGAAGCTTAAAAGCCCTTTGGTACCAAGTGCAGTGACCAGAAAACAGATGTAATATAAGCAATAGATCTTGGCTGCCTGTTTGGAGGCCACCTTCAACTGTTGTTTCAAAATTATTTTGAGAAATAGTCCCAGGTACAGATGTTGAAATATTGTTGCTGGATGCATCAGTCTCACATAAAGCCTCTTGCCCACCCTTCCATGCTATTCTGCACGAACACAGCCCACAGACCCATGAGTTGAAGATGTGCACCTTCAGATGGAGGACAATTCATCTAGGGTCAATGCTAAGATCATCTCAAGAGTATTTTTTTAAAATACTGATTTTTTAAATTTATTATATTGCCTAACTCCTAGGTATTCTGGATTATTTTGGTGAATAATTTCTTTTGTAGGGTTTATAAGTAGAAATAGTTTCTGAAAGTTTCATAAGAGATCACAATGCATTAAGTCTTCTAACGCCATGTGAATATGAATATTTTTTTCCTCAAAGAATCTGGAAAACATGTCCTAACAGCCAGTTGAAGAATTTAACTGCTTTCTTGCAGAATGGATCAAAGTTATCCTAAACAAAATTCCTGGAAGAGAATTTTGTGGATGCAATAAGGGTGGAGAAATAAATATGCATATGGGTTCATACTTGCAGTTGTTTTTCACCACCATTACTTAGACGCCTCTTCTGTTGAGTCATTTTTCTGAGATTTTTGGTAAACCAACAGTCATAGACAATAAATTTTATGCCAGTGATGTAAAGTGCTCAGATTGAGTGACATATAATATCTTTAACAATCTGCTGCTTATCTATCCTTCGGATAAATAATGAAAAAGAGATTTAAAGCTGATATTGGGGTTATTTTAATTGGCTAGCTTATTGCAATGTTCCTTCCAGTGGAAAAAGACTGATTATGAAATTAGAAATATTTAAAATTACAATGTTCATGAATGAACCATTGGAAGACCTGAACAACCAAACTGGGATGGATTCTGTTGATGAGAATTTACTTATGTAGTTGCTACGAGTTGACACTGTCTTGATGGTATTCAGTCAAGATTCACCTGAAGAAATACAGACATTTGTTCCCCTTTTCAAATTATTTAATATGAGAATTCTCCCATCAAAGCATTACCTGATTAGCAATGACACATCAAGTGCTGCCTTATTACTTCTGCCTATCATGGTAATCACTACAAAGCACAATAGTAGTAATCTATATTTGGTGGTTTTCATATTAGTTCTGGGAAAGGATTTTTAATTGTTTTTCAGACTGCAAAACCTACTAGTTTAAAAAAACAGTTTCCTGGATCTCCTGCTTTCTACCTCTCAACAAAATACACACAAAATAATGAGACATCGTGAGCACAAATGCTTTTGAACGTTAGCTGAGAGATGCTACCCTTTTCATTGTAGAAATAAAATGGATGTCCCTACTTCAGGCTTTCACTGAAGCCCATTAAACTCTGCAGAACACAGCTTGCAAAAAGCCTGATTAGGCAAAGATAGACTCAAGTTTAAAACATTCTCAGTATATATAGATGCCTATCCTCAATATCCAAATGTGCATATGAATTTGTAGCTAATAAGATAGGGATGGATATACTCTTTATGTTATAAACCTATTGTGTTAAGTTCACAAATAATCTTATAAAATTGTAGCAGATTTTGGTGTGTCCTTATCCTATAATATGTGCCTTTTTTAATCTCATGAACTGTAAAACTATTTTTTAACCAAAAGGAATCCTGCTTTCAGTTGACTAAGAAAGGGAATTTCATGTTGGAGACTATAAGATACACATAAAGCTCACTGTATTAAGAGAACCCAAGAAATTTTGTATTTTTCTCATCTTCCAAGGCCATTTGTTATCTTAATGATCTATGTACAGTAGAAAAATATAATAATATAAAAATCCAAATAGATTTCCATTTGCATTAAATTTATAAATCTGTTGAAGAAAAAAAAGGAATGGTTTACTAATATTCAGTGATCATTTAATAGGATTGTTGGCATTTCGTTTTACAATAGTCAATCTTAATTTTATAAATCTTGTAAATGCCAAAAGTGAAAATCATCGTTATTCTTGTGTTGAATTATGTGCAGTTAAAAAAAAAAACCCCAAATGTCTCATAATTTTAAGAAATTTATTTCTTTTATATTATTATTACATTGATTTTATAATTTTGCTACCAAAATTTTGAACAAATTTACACTGTGTATTAAATTTTGTAAATTTATAATGCATCTATTAATATGCAGGAGATGACACATAGCCCTAAACTTCATTTTACAGTGTTTTCTTTTAGTTGCAAAATTATAATAATATATTTATTGCAAAATGCAGTAAATATATTATCATTTCTTTGTTTTGCTTCTATGTTTTTAAAGTATTCAGCCAAAGTACACTGTAAAATACATCTTACAATGTTGACACATGTTGAAGGGAATCCAAGAACAAAAGATGAAGTCATAGTCATTTTTTGTAGTTTCCATAGATCTCCACCCATCAACAATGTTCCAGTGGACAAATTAGAATGTAAAATATAAATGCCTTGGTAACTGTATACTGATGATAGTTTTTAGACTATTGTACTTGAATATTGAATACTGTCACATAAATACACTTTATTATAATATTCCAGAACCTTCCATTTTTTACTGTCAAAATATGTCCTGATTAAAAATACATTGTACACAACCTGGTATTTTCATATACCCTTCCTACAATGATGTGTACCCTGATTTCACAAATTGCATTGTGATAATATGTTGACTACAGTCATTCCCTGATTGTTGATCTCAGTTGATTTGTAGCTTCTCTTTATCGAAATTGACTGTCTCAAATAAACAGTTACTTAGAAGTTATTCACTTGGGCTATTTTAAGAAGGAAAGTCATACTTGGTAAGCCTAAAATAATCAATTCTACTGATGATACTTGTATTGATCTGCACATAAATAAAGTCAGGCCAAAGAATCCAAGGACACCTTCAATTTCTTTTCCTCTGCAAATGGAAAATGTCCTCCAATACTATGCAAATATGCTTTTTCAAACTGATAGAAATGTTGCATAAAATCAAACTGACAGAGGTCAGATTTACATAGGTTCCCAAATTAGTACCAGAATGCCATCTCTTAGAGTGTATTAATATATTTTTATTTGTAGGTTTTTAAAACTTAATAAAAAAGCTCTTTATTTTTTATTACTTTTTATTATTTAGTATTTTATTACTATTTTTATTATTAAAAAGAGTATTTTTATTATTAAAGATAATCTTTAATTTTTTTATTAAAGAGAGTAATATTATTCTCTTTAAAAAGGTAAAGTATTTTCAATAAAGTATTTCAAAGTTCTTGTACTACTGGCTTACTGTTTACAGTGGGCGATTTAAATAATTAATTTTATATTAGTTGGCAAACTTGTCAAACCATATGGCTGTGTACTAAGACATGCCTGAGTGGTTCAGAAAATCTTATTCTGGCTAAAAAAGATACATATCCTACAGAGTTTCTTTCTTTTTTACCAAGTTTTGTTATTTGCTCATAACTCACATTGAAAAGCGGTTTAGGAAAAAGGCAGGTAAGCCGGCAAGGAAGAAAGAAAGGGAGGGAGGGAGGGAGGGAGGGAGGGAGGGAGGGAGGAAGGAAGGAAGGAAGGAAGGAAGGAAAGAGTTAGGTAATTATTCTTCACTTATAGTGCTTCTTTTCTGAACTGGATCACTCTTTCTACTGCCTTATTCTAGTAGGAGTTTTGGTAATGTGTTCTTGGATATTTTATTTAGATGATAGAAATAGAATTTATTTAATCCCTACAGAGTGCCCTCCATGCTTTGGAATTCCCTCCTGAGATCCATGCAGTTTTCTCTACTGACATTTCACAGAACACTTAAATAATTGTGTTTCATTGTGTTTTCAATATGATGGGAATTCACATTGGTGGGTGTATTGGAGTGGGGAGGCAAAAATCGATTTTTTTAAAAATGTATTTGCATCATTTTGTGCAACCCCAAATCTTCAATTTTTACAAAAATCATAAAAGGACAAGAATTCAAACAGAGAATGGACTGCTGCTGATCCCAATTGGGTTGATTTGTCCATTATGATCCCATTTCCTTCTTGCTCCACTTTTAGTGTGGATGCATGCAAAAGACCACCCTGAGTTCTTAGCCTAGCACTGCTTCACTGGGGGATTGTAACCAATTTACCAATCGGCACCTGCCTTAGCTGGAACAACAGTGCATTTTGAGGATTCTGGTTATTTTGCAATGGCTGCTAAACCTTCAGGGGTCCAACACATTCCCATCTGGTTTGAGAATTAGGAGACTTGATCTACTATCCAGAAACTCCCACCTGAGAACATCTGAATCCTCACTTGAAGACTGTAGAATCTTCACAAATATGTTACACCATAGTGTGGTAGATTTAGTGTTTGAACTTTGGCCATGGGCACAATTGTGATTATGAGAAATGTTTATATACTGAAGTTCATTGGTGGGATTCAAAATTTTTTACTACTAGTTTTGTGGGCGTGGCTTGGTGAGTGTGGCATGGCTTGGTGGGCATGGCTTGGTGGGCTTGGAAGGGGAAGGATACTGTAAAATTTCCATTCCCTCCCTACTCCAGGAGAAGGTTACTGCAAAATCTCCATTTCCTCCCGTTCAGCTGGGACTTGGGAGGTAGAGAATAGATGGGGGCAGGACCAGTCAGAGGTGGTATTTACCAGTTCTCTGAACTACTCAAAATTTCCGCTACCGGTTCTCCAGGTGCTGCAGCATGCTGAATACCACCTCTGCTGAAGTTATGACTTCATATGTTGTTCAATTTTTAGTCGGGGAAAGGAGAGGGATAGCCAATACACAGTTTTCACAACGGAAGGAGGAATAGATTTTTCCATTCTGTATATGATGGCCATAACCACCATGCCTCTGCATTCTAGTTTCTCTCTCATTTCACATTCTATGTAGCGATAAGTAAATTATTCAGGGGGAAAAGGTTAAACCCCTTTTTATAATAAAGAGATAGAGGTATAAATATTAAATATATTATTTAATTTTTATATAATAATAATAATAATAATAATAATAATAATAATAATAATAATAATTATTATTATTATTATTATTATTATTATTATTATTATTATTTTCTAACACACTTGAGAAATAAAGGAAGGCTGCTAAAACAAGAAAAAAATAGGGAACAGCATTTTCATAAAATACTGATTTGTATTTTCCACTGCAGTCATCTATTTCTGTTTTGTAAGTGTTCCGGTTTCTGTATACGTGCATGTTTATACACATATTCTAACAAATTCAAATAACATATAACACTAATGTATAGTATTCCTGATTTATTTTGAGATTAGCAGTGATATGTAAATCTGTTTCCAGTTTATAGTTAGATTAAGTTTCTATGACTTATTTTAGCAATCTTGGTTAAAGACATGGCTCAGGGGTTCTCTGTATGTGGATTGCAAATACTCAATTAGAGATTCAGTCTAGTTTGCTAATTTTCTAGTTTGCTCAGTGATACATTAGTGTTTGATCTCAGTCATTAAAAATTGTAAATTTTGAGATAATTTCCATTATAATTGGCACCCACCACACCCAGTAAGACCTCTATCTAGATGAGAGCAAATGTACCACTCAGTTCAGCTAGCAACAAATATAGGTTGATGTTTATTCATTAAGCATCAGCAAACATGATACAAATAATGGTGCAAGTACCAGGGAGAAAGAGAAAGAAGGAAATAAACAGGCAAGATATTAGAAGGGTGGAAAACTTAATATCAATGATCTATACTATATATATATATATATATATATATATATATATATATATATATATATATATATATATATATATATATATATATATATATATATATATTATTGGCTTTACAGAGCCATTGAAATAATGCTATAGGTAATTAGCATGGACAATCTCAAAGGGAGTAGCTTTAGGCATTTCATGTTTAAGCCTTTTTTACATAGCAGTAGCAGAAATAGAGATGGAAACTAGGTCACCAGCAGAGGTGGGTTCCTGCCAGTTCCAACCTCTTCTATAGAAGAGGTTCCACAAATTTACAGTGCCGTTTAGAACCGGTTCCAGCTCCCTCCCTCCGCCCGTCCGCATATCATCAAGATGAAGAGCGAGAGGAGGAATTCTGGGAGTTGAAGTCCACAATTCTTAAAGCTGTCAAATTTGAACACTCCTGGTTTTTTTTTTTAGGGCTAGGGGTGCAAGGGTCTTGTAAATTGACAGCTTTAAGACTTGCATGCTTTAAATGCCAGAGTTTCTGAGCCAACATGACTGGAGGAGGAATTCTGGGAGTTGAAGTCCACAAGTCTTAAAGCTGTCAAATTTGAACCTTTATGTTTAAGCCTTTTTTACAAATTTGAACACTCCTGGGATTTTTTTTCTAAACGGTTAAGAGTGCAAGGGTCTTGTAACTTGACAGCTTTAAGACTTGCATGCTTCAAATGCCAGAGTTTCTGAGCCAACATTTTGGTTGCTAAGCAAGAGCGTTGTTGAGTGAGTTTCACCACATTTTACAAGTTGCCCATGCCCACCCAGTCACATGACTGCCAAACCACTCCCACTTGGTAACATGACTGCCAAACCACTCCTACTTGGTAACATGGCTGGCAAGCCACTCCCACCCAGTCACATGGCCAGCAAGCCACTCCCACAAAGCAGGACACACCTACAGAAGTTCTAAAAAATTTCGAAACCCAACACTGATGACCAGGTGATCTCTTCTTTATTCTACATCATTAAAGAAACAGTTTGGTGAACTGTGATGATATTGCCAAGAAATATGTCATTTTACATATGGAAGAATTGGGCCCAAATATTTATTGAATTCTCTCATAAAGTAGGCTAAAACTAAATACTGTTCAAAACAATCATAAGAATTATGTAAGCCTTACAATCTAATCTTCTCTGGTGTCTTTTTAATATTTTAGAAACTTCTCAAGTTTGCTTTCTTCTATAGAAATGTACTTTAATTTTATATTTTTTGCAAATCATTCCTGATGCAATGTTAATCTGTCAAAAGACTGATACAATATTTCAATCAAACTATCCAGTCAATTTAATTCACAAATTTACTAAAGCCTTTTGATGATTTGATTTGTTGAATCAGTGTGGTGTAGAGATTTGATTACATCACTTTGAACTGAAATGAACTGACTCCCCATGTTGAAGCTTCATGTTGAAGCTTCATACAATTCCAAAAATATTGGCAGGGAGAGTAGTTTTCTGGAAAAATGTTTTTCAAACTGAATCATATAGTTTAAACTGCAGGAAGTGATTTATTTTTGAGATTACAATCAGTTTTTGACCTACTGTTTGAAACAAAGAGGAAATTCTGAAATCACATTCTCTCTCTTTTTAATTTCAGTTTCAGAGCAGTACCGAAGACAATAATTTGTCAATTCTATCCCTCCCTCCTTCCCTCCCTCCCTCTCTTCCTCCCTCTCTCTCTCCTATAAGGGACATTTTTTCTCCCTATCAGGATTTCCTTTTGTAAGAAAGTGTATACTTAACTCTAGAACAGGGGTGTTGAACCCAAGGCACTTAGATCTGGCCCATGGGGCTGTCCTGGAAACAGCAAAGGACCGGCCTGCAGTGCCTTTGCCAGCAAAAATGGAGCTTGGGAGGGCCACGTGTAGCCCCGCCCCCAGGGTCCGTTTTCACTGGCACAGGGCTAGTAAAACAAACTAAAAAAAAAAACAAAATATAAGAAATGTTTCCCCTTTTGTATTTGAGCATGCAAGAAGGGTCAGAAAAGGAAAAAGGAAAAGAAGAAAGAGGAAAGAAAAAGGAAAGATGGGAAAAGACAAGGGAAGAAGGGAAAGAAGAAGAAAGGAGACTGAAGCGGGAAAGAAAAAGAAGAAAAGGAAGGAAGGAGATTATAATGAGAGTGAGGGAGGGCCTGAAGGAAGTCCTGCCTTAGCACTTGGCCACCACAGGTGCCCCTGACATGAGTGACATTGAGCTGGCCATGCCCACCCCAGCCGTAAGATCAAACACAACTCTGATGCGGCCCTCAATTTAATCAAGTTTGACACCCATGCTCTAGAAGAAGTAATTTAATTATATGTGACTTTTTCCATGGTAATACTCTGATGAATAAATATGCCTAATATTATTTATGTTCATGGATGGAATTCATTTTAGGATCTGGGTATGATAATCCTCCATCCAGTTTTTCAGGCCCCCATTTCCTAACTGGAAGGCCATTTGTACAATCAGCAGGTTTTTTTAAAAGCCTCCTAAATGCATCATAGTTCAGTCCAGATTGCTTCAACATGTGGATTAAGACACTTTAATCTCTTCTGTCTATTTTACTGGAATCCCAATTAGTACTATATTCATCCCTTCCCACTGTTTTATTGTGGAATAAAGCTTCCATTGGGGGTAAAAGCATACTTACCTACTAGAAAGGCATCTATTTGAGCATTAAACTTGTTGAACTAAATATATATTTCCACGGTGGCTGACTCAGTATATCTTGAATGATTTTCTTTTCGTCTCACATTATATTTTATAGAACTGCTCAGATGATTCGCCATTTAGAAGTGTATCATGCTTAATCTATTTCTAAGGTGCCATTTCTTTTATTTCCCCTTTCTCCCAGTTCCATCTACTTTTAGACACAGTCAGATACTTTAATGATGTGGCACCATATTATCCAAGGAAGTATTCTATTATGAAAGATTAAATCCATCATATTCTGTATGGCAAATATATCAAGTGCTGATAAGAAATTATACATGGAGTGCTAACAAAGCTCTGAAGTACTGAAAGCTATACAATAGAAGCATACGATATCTGCTCTGCCTACCATGGTATTATGTCCAGGAAGACATGTTTAGGCATGTTTGTTTATGAAACACTGTTTGCTTTTCTAACGCTGACAATAGGAAAGAGTACTTTCTCACATTAGCTAAATACTGAAAGAACAGCTTGTCTTCAAATTACTAATGTATTCAGAAAAATCTTTAAACACTGAGAAGTGAAAAGGTATACGGTAGTTGTTAGGAAAATCAGGATCCTAACTGTCTCACAAATGATATTCCAGACAGCACTATGAAGTTCAATTTTGTTGAGAAAATACTGGATAGGTTATGACTTTGTAAAATTAAACCCACAAATGAACATGACTGACACTGGCAGCTATACCGCACAGCAAATCTGGCATCACATTAGCATTGCAGGCCGCGGCAGCATCTTTACAAGAGATGCATCCTACCTTAGCTAATTTAAATAATAATTCTCAGTTGTCTCTGGTCCAGAAACCAAGAGCGCTCCTGTTGTTCCCTACGTATATCTGCAGATGTTTCAATTCATCGATTCATCATGTGACTTGTTCACAGGCACAGCCATCACAATTCTTATCAGAATTCTTACCACTTTGAGAATAATCAAATTGACTAAACATAGGCTGACTGGCTAAAATAAAATAATGGAGCCAGGCCTGTCATTGCTCTTATTCATGTTGAGAGCATCTTTTATGCTCCTGTCCCCTGGTGAATTTAGTAACTGAGCATGCAACTGGGTTTGGTATTATTGATGATAGATAAAATATTTATAAATACCATGCATGCCTTTCAAATGTTTGATTGACATGTCTGTTGTGACCTTTACTTGTTAAAAAAAATGGAACCATTGTAATCCACTCCTTTGTTACATATAATGTAGACAGGGAAATATGCTTTCCAGGCTGCTACCATATTTGACGAGTGCTCAGAAATTAGAAACTTTGTAACTTTAGCATTGCTTTCTATTCATTTCTGGTTTCATCTCAACGTTCAAAATGCCCTTCTTGTCTCTTAAAAATTAACCCCCATTTCCAATTTTCCATATTTGGTGTCCAGATATGTTTGACTTTAACCTTCAAAAATCCCAGCATGGTTATAAATTGAAGGGTGGTAGCTGGGAATTAGCAGGAATGGGAAGCCTAGACATCTGGAGGATACTATATTGGCAAATGTGAATGTCATCGGATTTTGAAAACTGTGGCTATCGAGAAACCTGACTGATTTAAATGGCCCAATGGTCTGGTTTAAGATGAAGTACCCTCTTCATCTTAAAATTGAAAGTAACCTATTTCATTGTAATTTTATTTTATTTTATTACAATGACAATAAAGATTATTATTATTGTGATTCTATAAAAAAAGGATAATGTTTATCTGTTATTAAGCTGTGATGTGATATGATTCATTTTGGCTGGTGTGTTATATGTATTATGTAGCTTATTTAACAAGCCATACTTGCATTCTGCTTAAGCTTAATACTTAAAATATGAGGCTAATGGCTGTCATATTATAGATGTTTTCAAACAGTATAGCTCAGTGGTGGGCAAACTCATTAGTCAAGGGAGCCAAATATCAACAGTACGATTGAAATTTCTTTTGACAGCCAAAAGAAGATGTGGCCTGTTTTGTGGGAGTGGCTCAGCGGTCATGTGTCCAGGTGGGCGTGGCCAATTTGGAAAATGTGGTGAAACTCACTTAACGACGGTCTTGCTTAGCAACCAAAATTTTGGGCTCAATTGTGGTCATAAGTTCTTTCTTTCTTTATCTCTATCTCCCCCATTTTCTTTTTCTTTATTTTTTCTTTCTTTCTCCTCTCTTTTACTTTCTCTCTCTCTCTCTCTCTCTCTCTCTCTCTCTCTCTCTCTCTCTCTCTGTGTGTGTGTCTCTGTCTCTCTGTATCTGTCTCTCTCTCCTCCCTCCACCCATCTCTGTCACTCTATGTGTGTCTGTCTGTCTCACTCACTTAATCACTCTGTCTCTGTATATCTGTCTCTCCCTCCCTCCCTCCCTCCCTCCCTCTGTCTCTCCCTGTCTCTGTGTGTGTCACTGTCTCTGTTTCCCTCCCTCCCTCTCTCTGTCTGTCTCTGTCTGTCTCTCCCTCTTTCCCCGTCTGTCTCCGATTCAATCCCTCCCTCTGTCATTCTTTCTCTGTGCCTCTCTCTGTCTCTCTCCCTCCCTCCTTCCCTCCCCCTCTGTCTTTCTCTGTGTCTGTCAGTCCCTCCCTCTCTCCCCCCCCCCCCGAAGCAGCGGAAGGGCCGGCATGCTGGCTGGGGAGGCTTCTCCTGCAGCGGGCGAGCAAGCGGGTGGGCGAGCGGGCGGGGCGAGCACCCGAGGCTACCGCCACCTTAAGCGGGTTGCTCGGCAGGGGCGTCGGACAGGGAAGCCGGGCGCGTCTCCACCGGCTCCCTCCGACAACCACCACAGCGCCCACCTCCCTCCCAGCCATGCCTGGCAGGCAGCCCCAAAACGTGTGCCGTGGTGGCTGTCGGAGGGAGCCGGTGGAGACACGCCTGGCTTCCCTGCCCGACGCTCCTGCCGGGCGACCTGCCAGGCGACCTTGGGTGGCGGGAGCTGAGCGTCGCAAGGCTCGGGGGTAGCAGAAGCAGCAGCAGCCGCCTCTCGCAACCACTGGTATAGCTTTTTGCATTCATAGATGATGACTGGAAATATTACAAAATACAGTGTTTGGAAGATACAGTATTTGGTTTCATTCTATCCTCTTTTTCATAGTAATGACCCTATGTTATGTATAGCTTGCTGTCTTAACACACTGCATGGAGAAAGGAATTTCTTAATAGTTTGGATGATATTTTTAAAAAATGCATATAAGTATGAAGAAAGGTTGAGGGAACAGAACTATATCCATCAGTCACCTCAGTTAGCTGGTCAGAATAGAAATATAATATATAAACAAAAAAGTAAATAAAATATCATAACTATTGTGTGTATTTTAACTATTTTAAATATACTACAGCTAAACTAAAATGTCTCTTTAAAAATTATTTGATCACTACTGTTCCAAGGTTATCAAAATTCTATATAATAGGACCTTCACTTCCGTTTTTCTTGGAATGCAGTTTCTTTGAAGCGTTCGTTTATGTTACGTGATATGATTTACGTTTTAATTGTCAAAGCTATTTAGCCCTCTATAGTTTGAGGGGTAAGTAAAAGAAGTATAAAGAAGCTAAAGTAGACATGCATGTTTGCCATTATTAAAATGTACCATGTGCTACATACAGTGGTGGGTTGCCAATTTTTTTACTACTGGTTCGGGCGTGCTCACGCGTGCAACCCTTCTGCGCATGCACAGAAGCGGGTGGGCGGAACCTCCCGCCGCCGCTACTACCAGTTCGCCTGATCCTGGCTGCAAATCTTTTTATTTCTTGCTGGTCTGTGAAAGTGGGCAACAACTGTATCCTGACTATGAGTTGTGGTTTTGATTGGCTTTGTTTCCAGCAACGCAGGAAGTTGTATAAAATCATTCTGCCTTCTGTGAATCATCGTTGCTACTTAGAAATTTCAATTTCAATTTAATTTCAATTTATTTCAATTTATATACCGCACCTATCTCCATCAAGATGGACTCAGGGCGGTGCACAGGGAGTTAAAAATCACAAATAAATAACAGGCTGTTTATCAATTCATATAAGTTACCTAAAATATATCAGCATTGTGTCAGAGCTATGGTGAAGAATGGCTTTTTATGCATTTATACAGAACCCTTTTAGCCTAGAATTACAGATTTTTGAAGTCAGCATGGTTTTTAATGCTGTATAATTTTTGTAAAGGTAGGCCTTGACTTATGATCACAATTGAGCCCAAAATATAGGTTGCTAAGTGAGAAGGTTAAGTGAATAATGATCCATTTTATGACCTTTCTTGCCACAGTTGTTAAGTGAATTGAGTTCAATTAGTAACATAGTTGTTAAGTGAACACAGCTGGGTTCCTCATTAACTTTGCTTGTTAGAAGATTCCAAAAGGTGACCCAGGATTCTACAACCATCATAAATATGAGTTATTTGCCTAGCTTCTTAATTTTGATCATGTGACCATGGGGATCCTGCAATGGTTGTGTGAAAAATGATCATAAGTCACTTTTTAAAATGCTGCTGTAACTTCAAATGGTTACTAAATGAATTTTATAAGTCAAGGACTACTTAAAAATAAACTAAAGGGAAAAATAAACCTATGTAATGTATTTTCACCTAATATCCTTCAAGACTATTCCATGTTATTATTCAAACTCCCATTTTCAAATCAATGAATTATCTGTTCAAATTAATAGCCTGGTGGTAATAGCCTCAAAATAATAGGAGACTCTTATTTAAACAGGGTAATGGACACTTGTGAATCTATCAAAATAGCATTTAAAACAAAATGTAAACATTGATTCAGTTCCATCAAAAATTAATCTGTACTGCAAATAATTTTGATACATTCTTGAGTTGTAAATAGAGCAAATAAAATAGAATAGATACTATACTTTTTACCAGAAGTTGATAATAGCAAAGATAATGAGCTAGAGTACCAAGGACTGCACAGTTCAACCCTGAGTTAAAAATATTCTCTTCTTCTGTGCATACAGAAAATCTAGAGAGAAGAGCAAAGCAAAAGTTAAAATTCAGGGTGAAATGAGGAACCGGTGATGGGTTACGACCGGTACGCCCCAGTACGGGCGTATCAGTGCCTGCCGGAAGCATGGGGTATCATTTGGGTATGGTGGGCTGGAGGGTCCACCCACCTGCCCGTGCTCCTTACTGGTATTTGAGCTCTTCGGGGTTTCTATGGAGACATTCTGATGAGCAGCTAGAACATCGTGCAGGCGTTGCGGAGCATTGCAGGCAGAAAGTATGCATGCGCATACTGTGTGCATATTCATGTAGTGGACACCGGGCCCCATTGCACCATACCGGTTGCCACGGGATCCGGAATCCACCACTGTGTGGAACATAATATATTTTCTTGGTGATGTGCCACTTCTTCCACATATGTTCAACTTTTGATATTGAAAATCCCAGAGTAAAATTCTTCCTAGCCAAAAGAAATGTTCTCTCTTGTTTATTTGATTCCATCAATGGGTAGTAATCATTGATTTCACCAGTTCTCAATAATAGGAAGGTGGATTGTTCATTTTAAGTATTTTTATAACCCACTCATTTCTGATTAAGAATTAACAATGTTTGTACATGCTAAACTATTACCAGAACGTAACCACATTAAATATAAAATCCTGTTTGTTTTGTTAGAAAAGGGGGAAAATTTAATTATTTTCTAGAATTAATTTACTTTAGTAAACGTAGAGTTTACACATTGCAATCAAAATATACACCCAAATTTTTGGGTGCAGTTTCTCAATTTCTTTTATTATGCTATGACTGTATTACATAGTAAGCTTCATTTGTAGAAAACTGGAAAATATCCAGAGTAATCACTGAGTAAAAGCAGCATGAGTATCATATTCATGTATTTAGCCAGTGCTGATTTAAATTAACTTACTAGTGCTTCACTACCATACAATTTTATCTCGAATAGTAAACTGTTTTTGGGACAACTACATTCTGTACAGCTCAATAAAAATGCCATCAATATTGCTATATATAAGAGCCAGTGATAAAGGCATTGAGCTGAGAACTGGGAGCCCTAGGTTTTAGTCCCAACTTTGGCAAGAAGCCAGCTGGGTGACCTTGAGCCATCATTCCCTCAGCCATAGGAATAAGACAAGGACAAAATCTTGCCAAAAAAGCTACAGGGATTCATCCAGGCCGTTGTCAGAAATCAACACTGATTTGGCACAGTTTTATGTATTTAGCATATTTATTTGGCTACCATTTGAACAAAGCACCCAGGTAATGAACAAAGATAAAACCAGGACCAAAGTCACAATCCTTTACAGGAAACAAAATACACTGAGATACCATAAATGATACACACCCGCTCCAGAAGTCTATTAAGTATATGAATATCCTCATAATTCTTGCCTGGAGCAAGATCCAGATCTTTGTGATCTTCTAAAAGGCAAGCAGAAATGGGGCTGCTAGAGAGAGGGAGGTTATTCCACACAACAGAGATTCTTCTAAGGACCCAACAAGTGTCTGTTTCACCAATGGGGCCTAGAGCATGCCCATTCTGCAAATCTGTTGGGATGGACAGGAACCATTGAGAAAAAGTGTTCCTGCAAGTCACTTGGCCTCATGCCACGTAGGACAACCAGCGCCATGAGCTGCACTTGGAGGCCTGGTGCGAGCTCAGTACAGCTCACATGGCTGCAGTGTTATATGGCTGGACCATGGAGTGTCTCATATTGCATTATGGACCAGCTGAAGCTTAACTTCAGTTTCATGCTTTTTAACCATTCCCACTCTGATATATTAAGCCAAAGTATTGGACTACAATTGGGTGTTAAAAAATTAAGGACATTATTTTTCTTATGAAAATAATTGTGTAAGGTTCTCAGAACATGAGTTATACATTCAGTCATTATTTTCCAGAATAAGCCTTGATTCTGTGTGACATTATATACCAGTGAGGGCTAACCTTTTTTTGTTGTGTGCCAAAAGTGCACACGTGCACCCATAATGCAATGCATGGGCAACCCTGTCCCCATGCTCCATATCCTCCGTGCATGCACATATGACCCCCTCATGGCCTTCTGCCCCCCTCCCAGGCATGCACAACTGAGACCCAAAAACCAGCTGGTCGGTGGGGCACGTGCGCACACACGCAATGGAGATGAGCTGGGGTGATGGATCACGTGCCTGCAGAGAGGGCTCTGTGTGTGCCATAGGTTCACCATCACAGTTATATACAATATATAAAGTGTTCTGACTCCCTCCCTCCCGACACAAGACAAATGGCTAGACTGGCTGCTATTTGGCAGCTTGCCTGAACTAACCTTGACTAGAAGATAACACGATCCAAACTCTCCAACTCTGAAAAATTATCTGACTCTGAAATAACCTCTCTGCCTTGTTTCCTGCAAACCTTTCGATGTACCGAGGATTTCTTTTAAAGCCTTTTGGGGGGGGCCAGTCAATTAGGCAACTGCTACTGATATCTCCAACTGTGTCGTTCTGCTAATTGCCATTGCCTCCTCTCAATCCTTCTTAGCCTGACATCAGGGACAAACTGGGCTTCCTCCTCCCCACTACACCAAGCCCCAGGTGCCTCCTGATGCATAGCCGGGCTCTCTGCTCTCTCACTCTCGGCCTCCTCCTCTAGAGCAGACTCATAGGACTCCTCACTAGAGGAATCCATCAGCAGCTCATCCTGAGCCGGCTGGGCCACAATAATAAAGTATTTGTGATTATTTTAATATTAGACATTCCAATCCTCAGACAGAAGATATTTGTTAAATTATTAGAAATATTATAATATATAAACATGATTTTTTGTGTACTTGTTTTCATTTTTGTTAGTGTCATTTATTAATTCTCTTTCATTGCTATTTTCCCTTTTGCTATTTTCCCTTCCCAGCATTAAGGGTTATGAGTTATGAGTTCAAGGCAAGAACTACAGTATATTCTTAAGTTCTTACCTGTGTATTTCAGAACCTAATTATATCGAGATCATTATCAACTGAACAGGTTATGGATGCAATGTTATTAGTCAGGAAAGAAAAGCAAGTGAAACTTGCTCTCTTTGCTGAAAAGCCAAGAATGAAAACAATGATAGAGACACTTATTGTCATGGCAACACCTAGAAAGGAATTTCTCCGGTTTCCTTGGTAAAAAATCTTCTGCCTCATTTTAGAGTCTGTTTATAGGACAGTTTTCAAAGTCAGTTTTCAAAGTCAATGAAACAAATGCAGTGTGTTCAGGAAAAAAGTAGTTTAGGGTTGGTTTTTTTTTGGTTTTTCATTGTGCTCTGAAATAGAAAGAAGCACGATAGTAGTCTGTGTGTTTTATTCAGACAATTATTGACGTATGACCGGTTGCTTAGTGATCATTCAAAGTTACAACAGCTCCCCCAACACTACTTATAATCTATTTGAAGTTATCTTGGCTGCACACACCACATGCTCACATTTTGGGCACTTGGCAAACCAGCTCGTCTTTTGGGCCATTTGCAATAGCCTATGGTCACACAACTGCAATTTCAGATGGTTTTTGCCAGTTTCTGGCATTTATTTTCAGTTTCTGGCAAAAAAAAAAAAATCCATTAAGTAAAATGGATTTGTTTAACAACCACTGCAAAAAAGGTCAGAACATTGGGTCATAATTGATGACCTACTTAATGATTGTGATGATTTGCAACCATAATTCCGGGCTCAATTACTTTTATAAGTTGAGTTCTACCTGTAATAGAGGTTCTATGGGTTTAATAGCATACAATTTTACTCCTGGACATTGCAGTTGGCTTTCAATGGATCTCAGAAAGCTAAGCAGGGCTAGACCTATTTATGGAAGACAATTAAGAAATACCACATTAACAACATCCCAGAAATACATATATCATGTCTGTATTGGTACCATGAAAACTGTGTGGAAGTATCCTTACAGTCATAAGGAGCTAAACTTGACTGGAAGTAGATTTTAATGTGTCTATTCAACATCTAAATAATTGTCTGCCCTAAAAACAAAAGAATGAATTGGGAGGGGACAAATGTGATTTTCTTTTTGGGCATGCTGCTAGTTCAGTTAGTTCATCTAATTCGTTACTTGGCTTTTGAACTCTGAAAATGCACTGGGATATTGTACATCAAGGCAGTGACTCTAAATCACAGGTGTCAAAAGTTACGGCATCATGTTGCCCTCACATGATGTTTTGTGACAATTTTCCCATTCATGGAGCAGGGGTGGGTGTGGCATATATCATGTGATACATCCAGCCTGCCAACCACCAGTTTGATACCCCGGAATCAGTTATATGTTTAGCCAAAGTAGGATTCATAGGAAATTTTGGTAGGGTATAGGGTTAATTATTGAAATTATAACCAAGTGATTTCTGTTTTTGTTTTGTTTTGCGTTAATTTGATAGAGATGCTAACTTAAGATAGGAATGACTAAGAACAATTGCAGAAGTGAATGAATAAAAATGGTCATGGTTGATTTTTACTCTCTTAATTAGTCAAAATCCCAATCACACGCTCCCTGTACTGATGTTATCTTCTTTTATCTACTTATATACTTTTCTGAGAAAAGAAACAATGGATACTCCCATCAAATGCATTTCATTGTGGTTTTGACCTTCAAGCAGTTAATTGAGGATGGATAGCATAACATTGTCCAAGTATTGGAAAACTTCCAGGCATTATATCAAAATGACAGTAACATTAGACAAGCTGCTTCAGAAAGTAGATTTTATTTTGTCTCTCATCAGAATTTTTTTTGGAAACCGTGTTTTTCTCAGAATTCTGAGGATAAGCTGGTAGATCCCAATTTTTCAAGGAAAACCACCCTGTGGATGTAAAAAGCTTTGTCTAACTTCAAAGTGAAGCTGAACCAACAGCCATCCCTAGGGAATGCAGCTATCAAATGGTGTATAAAAAGCTGATTGTGACACACAATAAAATGTTATTTAAGGAACTCAAAATAGGACTTCTTATGAATGAGAACAATATTTCTTACATTGAGGAACTCAGCAAGTGCTTTTCTGATGAATGACTACTAAATCTGGGCAGGATGTTAAGATCTCAAGCTTAATAATTTTTAGTGTTGAGTTGTTGGTTGCTGGAATAATATTTTTCTATTCATGACCTGTTACCTGATACTATATTTTTTATAAATAATAATACAACTATTTTGCAGCCTATTTGATTTTCATTTAGTATGTGATCTAAATCTCCTAGCTATAGTTTATTCGGTTTAAATAAGAGCAAGGTAAAATAAATAACTCAGCCTGATATAGGACCAGCTAAAATGTTCCGCAGCTGTAGTTAATTCAGTTGTGATTTTGCTTAAAGCAGGGCTGTCAAACTCCTGGCCCTTGGGCCAAATGCATCATGGGCTGGCCACATTGGCATGCCCAGTTTAGCAAAGGTGAAAAAAGTCCCAATACATTGCATGATGCTTCTGTGATGACGTGAGGTTGACACCCCTGGCTTAAAGGCTTGCAGTAAATCCTTTAACATATTTTAATGTCACCTGTTGGAGAAAACGGCTGCCATGGAGCTGTGACAAGGCACAGAATGTTGGGGCAGCCTCTTCTCATTGCAGCCTCTCCAGTAGTGTGTGCAACCATTATAAATTCAACCATTATAAATACATAGCTCTAGGAAAGTCTGTTATAAGTTAAATCTGTTGGTTTTTTAAAATGTTTTTATTGAATATATTTCAACATTTATGCTCCAGTATCGGTAACATTCATAATTACATAATGGTGATTAAAAAACGTGCTTGAGTGTGCAGAGATGAACAGGTTAACTATGGAATCAAAAGACAGAGGAGAAACAGAATATTACATGATTTGGGACAAATGGTATAAATGGCTAGAGAATAGATATAGAGATTGTATATAAAGGTTATTTAAGAGTTATATTAAGGTGAAAATAGATAGATAGATAGATAGATAGATAGATAGATAGATAGATAGATAGATAGATAGATAGATAGATAGATAGATAGATAGATACAATACAATAGCAGAGTTGGAAGGGACCTTGGCAGCAAACCCTATACCATTTCAGACAAATGGCTATCCATCATCTTCTTGAAGACTTGCAGTGTTGGGGCATTCACAACTTCTGGAGGCAAGCTGTTCCACTGATTAATTGTCCTAACTGTCAGGAAATTTCTCCTCAGTTCTAAGTTGCTTCTCTCCTTGATTAGTTTCCATCCATTGCTTCTTGTTCTGACCTTAGGTGCTTTGTAGAATAGCTTGACTCCCTCTTCTTTGTGGCAACCCCTGATATATTGGAACACTGCTATCATGTCTCCCCTAATCCTTTTTATTAAACTAGACATACCCAGTTCCTGCAACCGTTCTTCATATGTTTTATAGATAGATAGATAGATGGATGGATGGATGGATGGATGGATGGATGGATGGATGGATGGATGGATGGATGGATGGATGAATATTGATACAATGTAAAGCTAAAAGGTAAAATATAGACATATAAATATTTATATAATAGATAATATATTGAACAGCAATGTATATAATTGGAAAAGAAGAAGAATGAAATAAATCTGTTGTTAAGTGACTGGTTACTAGTCGAGGATTACCTGTAGCGGTACTGATATAAAAATTGTGGAGGCCACATGCCACCTTCCTCTGTTCTTACTCTTATGCATCCTAAAGAGCTGAATTGACTATGTCAGAATTATGACATGAAGAAAAGTATCTGAAAGTTTATCATTTTTTCATTTTTTATTCCTTTTTAAGATGAACAAGAATCTGTGCAAAAGCGGACTTTCACAAAGTGGATCAACACTCATCTAGCCAAGGTAAAACATTATTCTGCTTTTTATAGAGTACAAATGCTGAAATAGTAAATCAGAAGGCTTGAAACAAGATCTACCACTTGTAAAAAGAGAGCATTATCTCTAAAGGAAAAGTGGATAAAATGGATAATATTGCTCTGCCCTTTGAAATGATTTAAAACCAAAACTGTCTCATTTGTATAGCAAAAGAGGGAGCTATTATCATTACAGCATGTGTTTCCTGTATAGTGCTGGACAGGAAACTAAAAAGGAAAAGGAAAGTTTAGATGTACTTGTCTTTCAAAATATTCTTTTTTTTAAGTATCTTAGAAAATTATAATTGTTTTTACGAATTATTAATTATGTTGATTTTAAACTGCAAACAAAATGATACCAGATTTCCTTCCAGCTAATATTTTTAGAATATCACAATATGTTACTTTCTTCTAAGAAAGTGTACAAAATTTTATTTTTAATTTTAGAAAAAACAACACACACTCCTGCTTAGAAATTTGTAGTATTTGCAATCATTTCTTTGCTCAGAGATTAGAAACAAATTCTGGATTTTCATTCACTTATTGAATACTTCCCTCATCTCTTAAGAACAAATATCATTACTGAAACTGACTTTTTAGAGGGATGCCACTGGAAGTTTAGTGAATGAATCCTACAGATGAGGGATTTTTTCCACTTAAAAATGGGTCTGGATAATTTTTCAATCTTCCGAAGCAAATTTTTGAGAAATAGTTCTGTAACAAGAGCCGTGATGGCACAGTGGTTAGAATGCAGTACTGCAGGCTAAATCTGCCCACAGACTGGAATTCAATCTTGATGGGGTTCAAGGTTGACTTAGCCTTCCATCCTTCTGAGATCAGTAAAATGAGGACCCTGATTGTTGAGGACAATATGCTGACTCTGTAAACCTCTTAGAGAGGGCTGTAAAGCACTGTGAAGCATTATATAAATCTAAGTGGTACTGCTGTTGCTAAAAGTAACAGAGATATGTGTGGAATTACAACAAGGGGAATTGCTGGCTGATGTATAGATTGTACATGCATAGTACTGATTTTATCTTCAGAAAATTGTAGCTTTCTGACTAATTTATCTCATGGAAGAATTCTTGTCTGTCTTGTCTGTCTGTCCAATTATTTTATCTCTCCCTCTCCCTCCCTCCCCACATCTCTCTCTCTCTCTCACACACACACACACACCGCCACCTAACTCTCTATGACCTTCGTCATTATACAGAAATGTCAACAAAAATAAACCCCACCCATTGAAAAGCAGCAAAATACATAAAGCCAGCTAAATAAATTGAGTGACAACCCATCTAAAATATATAACAATTCAAGGGCAATCCATTTATACAGACCTGTCCTTTATCTCTATGCAAGGCCATAAATCAACTTTCCAGTCCTACTTTTGGCAAAAAGTCTGTAAAGAGTTCCCAGGGATTTATAGAAACTTGTCTTATTTTAACCTTGGTCAAATAACCCAACTTTGTTTTTCTTCCTTTTACTTCTAAGAATCTTGATCTTTAATTCATTCTGATGCTATCATAGAATTTTTGCTCTCTTCAGTTTTTAGTTTTCCCATCCCAAAGATTCCTTTGAGGTTTCAGACAATCTCTTTTGTAAATTCAATAAAAATTATTGTCCCGGTTGTTCTCTTTGGTTTATCATTTGTATTTCCACTTAATCTTCAAACTTTAACCAATTTCTTTTGTATATCCAATAGAAAGTCCCTATCCAGATCATTTTCTTGGCTTGTCATTTCTTGGCTTTAACTGCCTTCTTTGTCTTATAATCCACGTTTCTTCTTATTAAGCATTTCTGCTTCTAATATTTCTACATCAGGCATTTTTCCTCCCCACATTTGTCATTCCTTCATTAATGCATTGTGGACATAATCTATCCATAGGAACAGACAGCATTGCTGACATTGTAACTGCTAAACTCTGAGCCCATTCTTTAAATATCTCTGGGAACAGTATTCATTCAAGCCTGTTCATTCATAGAGTGCATTCAAACCTATGGGAGATCATTGTCTTGTAGTCTCCTTTTGAGGAGCACATGTAATATCCAGTCCTCTCCTTACCTGGAGAGATTCCATAGAATTCTCGGTTCTTCAGTGTTTGCCACAGTCGATGTCTCCATTTATTGCCAATTCACCTCCCCCAGAATTTGGTCATAGAAAGATGCTGATTCTTAACTGCCTTTCTAAAAGCACAGACGTGTATCGGGCAGATTGTTCCAAAATATGTCCATTCACATGTTTTGTTTTAGAAGAAATACTGCCTCTGATCTTAGAGAATAGTTAAAGCAGTTGGAGATTATGGTCAGTACTCACTAACAGTCTTGTTATACTTGGAATCCATAATAGGGAATAGCAATTTTGAATTCATAATATAAAAATAGGAGGGGGTGTGAGAGGTGTGAAGCCAAGGAAAAATCCATGGCATAAAGATAAGACAGGAACTTGGAAGAGATAAACAAGAGGCATAAATCTTCTATGACAGTTATGCTTTATCATCAGGGAAGATCCGATTAAATTGATAATATAGTTCTTAAATAAAGCATATATATAGTAGGCTGTTAAAGAGGACTGCATTTTGAACTGTATTGTTGGGTGTCCGGAGTTGATTGATCATAGATAAAACCTGGAGAAGGCCCCTCCTCTGATTCTGCAGACAGTAGGATATATCTATTGGGACTTAAAATAAAAAAGTCTCACTTAACTATATATTGAATATTGGACCATCCATACCATTAGATCTAGATATTAAAGGAACAAGAATTAAAACAGATATATCTAGTCCTCAATTTACGTACACAATTGAGACCAAAATCTATTGTTATTAAGTATGAAATTTGTTAAGTGAGTTTTGCCACAGTCTACAATTTTTCTTGTCATATTTGTTAAATGAATCACTGCAGTTGTTAAATTAATAACATGGTGGTTAAGTTAATCTGGTTTCCCCATTGACTTTTCTTGTCAAAAGGTTGCAAAATATGATCACATGACCATGGGACACTGTAACCATCATAAATATAATTCAGTTGTCAAGCATCCAGATGTAAATCATGTGACCATGGGACTATGTGTGAAAAATGGTCATGTCACACCCAGGGCTGCTATAACTGTGGTCATTAAGAGAACTGTTGGTCATTAAGAGAATTGTTGTAAATCAAGGATTATCTATACATCCTACATGAATTTGTCTTACTTCTTAAAATGAGATCTTTCTCTACTCTTTAAACCCTTTTGAGAAAGGCAGTCTACATTATTCAGTATTCTACAGTAATTTTTAGTATGATTGTATCGTAGATTGTTTTAAAGACATGTTGTTTTAATGACAACCCTGACAAATTTAGTATTAGTTTTTTTGCTAATGTTACATGGCCTATTTAGCTTTTTAAAAGAACTGCAGAATGGGTTGACATTTTCTCTAAATTGTTTACCTCACTTTCAAGACCAACTTCCTGGTCTGTCTTTGCTAGTAAAGTTTTATATTAGTATTTGTGTATAAATTTTTAATATGTTACATTTACTATATAAATATATCATATTTATGTGTAATAATGCAGCAGTTTTCATATTTTTGCACTTTAAATTGCATTTGGTATTTTCATGCACTTTTTTTGGAGGGATTTTTTTTGCTTTTTAAAAATTCTTGTCTATTTTGAATAATTTTGTGTCCATCTGATTCCTACTTACTCCTACAACCATGTTATTTGATAGTATTACTACTGCCAAATTATTACGCTCCATATGTTTACTTGTTAAACATTTCTGAATTAGCTAAAAATGTAAACTAATAAACACCAGCGAGAGGTAGGGAATCAATTTAATAACCTTTTAAAAGATTACCTGTTCATTTTTTATGCTTGCTACTGTGCATGGAAATAATCATTAATAATATTTTACATTTTCTTACACAATTTTAAAATATCATCGTGTCAAAATGAAAACCACAAACCATATGTTTAATGTTATTGGGATAATGTCAATAGTTCTTATATAATATCCTTGCATTTAATTATTTTTGAAAATAGTTATCATGCTCATTAAAAACAGAATTTCTGTCCCTAAGTGATGGGGTTATAAAATGCGACATCGTGTGATTCTGACACTGAATGACAGCAGTTCTGGTACTTCAGTAAGCAAATCCCGCACCATCATTAATCACATCATCACCATTATAACCTTCTGCATGCGCAGAAGCGTCCAGGCAGATGGGTGGGTAGGCGGAACCTCCCACCACTGCCACTACCAGTTCGCCTAATTGGGGGCGAACCAGCAAAAACCCACTTCTGGCTTCCTCATCAACTTTGTTGAACTTTGTGGAAGCAAAGAGGGTCATGAATGGTAATTGTGGGAATGCACAATGCTGTGATATCATAATTGCGAGTGCCTAGCTTGCAATCATGTGACCATGCTGTGATGGCCAGAACTTCAAAGACATTGTAACTACCACTTGCCCAGCACTGTTGTTAAGTTTGAATAGTCACTGAATGTGTAGTCATTGAGCGAGCACCACCTGAATTTGGATTGAATTTGAACAATGTCTAAGTAATTAAGGATTCTTTTAACAAGCCATGTGTCACCGCTACAGTTTCAATCAATCAATCACAATAGAGCTGGGAGGGACCTTGGACATCTTCTGGTCCAACCTCCAGCTCAAGCAGACAACTTTGTATCATTTCAGACAAGTGACTGCCCAGTCTCTTCTTAAAAATCTCCAGTGATGGAGTACCCATAACCTCTGAAGGCAAGTTGTTCTACTGGTGTAATTGTCCTCACTGTTAGGAAGATCTTCCTTAATTCCAGGTTGCTTCTCTCCTTAATTTCCATCCATTGATTCTGGTCAGAGGACTGGTGCTTTGGAAAATAAGTTGACCCCCCTCCTCTTCGTGGCAGCTTCTCAAGTACTGGAATACTGCTATTATATTCCCCCCCCCCCAGTCCTTCCTTTCTCAAGAGCAGGGGTTCCCAAACTTGGCAACTTGAAGACTTGTGGACTTCAACTCCCAGAATTCTCCAGCCAGCTCTGCTTGGCAAACTTGGCTCCCAAACTTGGCAACTTGAAGACTTGTGGACTTCAACTCCCAGAATTCTCCAGCCAGCTCTGCTGCCTGGAGATTTCTGGGAGTTGAAGTCCACAAGTCTTCAAGTTGCCAAGTTTGGGAACCCCTGCTCTAGAGGAAGGAAGCCAAACTCAAATATTGCAACCGTTCCTCATGGGTTCAAACCTATATTACAAAGCAATATATTAGAAAATAATGTGCTTCAGAATCAATGAATCCATATAACATTATTTCAGATAATATACCGATAGGAAAAAAAAATCATATTGATTCTAATGTAGCAAATAAACAATAAATGAACAGGCTAGCTCAAGTCATCTGTTGTGTACCAACACTCTTGCATTAAAAAGAAATCCCATACACAATATCCTAGTAATAATATTACAGAAAGTAATAGCTTCTCTTGTAAAGTAGTCAGACTGCTGTATTTCTGTTTTCCTGCTTCTTTCTTTCTTTTCCTGTTTATAGATAGCTTTATGCATATGTTCTTAAGGCCATTTATCTATAATTCAGCAATTATTTCCAATATTATTTTAATATCATAATTACAGATCTGTGATATTTCTACTTATTATAAATATGGATAATATTCAAATGAATATTAAATACTTAGAATATTTATAACATAATATTAATGGTATTGAATAAAATCTTTCATGAAGCATATGTCTTATGAATCAGAGGGGAAACAAATAATTTAGGATAGGGTACAGTCAATATCTCCTTATGAGAAGATAGATTTGCAGTGGCATTACATTTTTTACTGGTTTGCTCCCTGCTTGAGAAGTCTGTTATTATATAGGACAGTAACCTTTCCCTTTTTGTGAAGCTGGGTTTCTGACCTGGACATCATATTGAAACTCTGTTCTTGGATGAACAATAATGGGAAATGGATGAAGAGAGCATGCCATCTTTTCAATGCATCCCTTAGGGTTTGTTTTTTTTAAAAATTCTGTTAATCCCAGTATCCTTGTGTGCTTCCCTGCAAAGGTTGGAGGCATTTATACTCTGGTTATTCCTTCCTAACAGATGGTACAACGCTATGTTTGCAATAAAGGAGGGGAGAAATCAGGCCCTTCAGTACTCCATGATGGTTGTCCCAGTCCCTTTCCCTTTTCTCATTTAAGATCTACATAAAACTATTGAGAAAAACAATGGCCAGGAAGGCCTTTGGCTAACCATTTTTAGGGTATAGGTTGCACTTCACCTAGCACAGGGGTGTCCAAACTTGGGAACTTTAAGACTTGTGGACTTCAACTCCCAGAATTCCCCAGCCAGCTATGCTGGCTGGGGAATTCTGGGAGTTGAAGTCCACAAGTCTTAAAGTTCCCAAGTTTGGACACCCCTGACCTAGCACAAGAAGCACCGAAAATGCTCCCTATTACTCTTGCTAGTTTTACCCGGCTTACTATTAATCATTTAATATGGGGCCTTTCTTGAAGATCATCCAGAAACTTCAAAATTCAACAGTCCCTGTGCTTGTGTGCTGAGATGGGAGCTCCATTAACAATATGGTTATGAGTGCAGCCAGAAGTGCTTATATAAAACTACGTAGTTCACATCTTGTACATGTGCAGGGCTGCCTTTCCCAATTAGATTCTTGCCTAAGTCTAAGTCAGCAAGAAATGACTGCTGCGGCCTTATTCCTCCACATATTTTGGAGCAGAGGAAAGATGAGTGAAAGCAGGACTGGTCTAGGTGACTTTGCTTCCTTTGAGATCGCTTATTTGTTCAAGGCAAGGATAACTCCCATTGTCCTACCTCTCCAAGAGTCCTTTAGAATATAATTAGTGTTCTAATGTAGTGGGTTCTTGGCACAGGTAGATGAGTGGTTTACTGCTGATTTTGAATAATGATTTATTACTTTAATAAGATGTTGCATTTGTACTTTATTACTGTCACTTTGTGCACACTGCTCAGAATCTTTTTAGACTGAAACAGTTCATAAATTTTCCAAACAAGCAACCATATGCCCTATGGGCATTGTTAGGAATAGACTCCTAGAGTTGGGTAGGCAATATATAATACCATGATGACAAATGGTCATTGTGGCTTTAAGGATGTTGGAAGGTTGGAGACTGTAAGTAGAGAGTAATTATCTCCGCTATAAAAGGAGGTATGGAGAGTGCATATCTCTCTCTATCTCTCTGCCGGATTTGCTGATTTGTTGTTTGATAACTGACTGTTCGTGTGCTGTGATTAACTGAAGAAGGAAGATTGTGTTTTGCTGACTGTAAGCAATTTGATATATGTTAAGACTTTGTTTTGACTCGCTTTAACATCACTGCTTGTTGAGCAGTAATTTAGTTTTTGTTTTTACAACTCCAGTAAAAGCTATTTTATTTTTTCTTAACAGTGTGTGGTCTACTAAATGTGCGTACACTAGCAACATTTCTCTAGCTGCATACTCTGCTGCACAACTTTGCTGTCTCCCAATGGAGATATCTCCGAACAGGCATGAACCAACAGCACGTGTGCCAGAGATGGCATGCAGAGCCCTCTCTGTGGGTATGTGTGCTGTAACCAGCTGCTATTCTGGTTTACAGCCAGCTGGTCTTCCTGCATGCCAGAGCACTGGAAACCCAAAGACTAGCTGGCTGGTGTGCATGCCAGCTGGTCTTCGGGTTTCTCATGCTATATGCATGCATGTTCCGGTTTGGGCACTTGGTACCGAAGAGGTTTGCCCTCACTGCCCTATGGAAATTACGGAATGGAGGCAGCAAGTATCAGAAAGTAACATATCTTGTAACAAAAACATGAACCTATTGGTGAGGGTAGGTTGGTATATTTTTAGTTTTATGCGACCATTAAGGACAGGAATATTCCATCTCTCCTGCCATGTTTAGTCATCTGAATGTTTTAGAAAGGGGACTTTTAAGTCCTCCAGCTTTCTAGCTTTAATTGTTAAGAACTGAACAAGCTAAAAAGGTCAAAGGTATAGATTTATGCTAATAAAAAGGTAACCTTTTAAAGATTTATGGTGCAGTATGTGCTATTAGCTAATGAGTAGCAAAAAAAAAAAAGAAATAGAGAAAATGTATACTGCATATATTTAGAAATCATTATTTGAACTAAGCCAAATGCTGATGTAAGTCAAATCATTTGGCATCTTGGAACATAAGAGAGAAATGGGGTGGAATAAATGATAGGAGCATATGAATTGATGATTTATTATTAATCAAATATGCGGAGTAGAGTTAGGGTTAGGGTCCCACCAGAGGCTACCAACAGCCAGCCCACAACCATAGAGCGTAGTCCCAGAGCAGCTGCTTCCGGAAGACTTGGCAGTGGATCTTGGCAGTGGCAGTTTGGAAGCTAGTTATGCTTGGAGCACTGCGGCGGTGGCAGCAGCACAGCAGCGGTGGTGCCCTGCCCTGCAGGGAGAGCTGGAAGAAACATGAGCTGGGCAGAACAGGCGCTTCCACAACCTCCCTTTACAGCCAGGCAGAGCACCACATGGCTTAAAGCACCTTTGAGATATTACTGGGTCAGTGAGTGGCACTCTGCCCAGCTGGAAATGGGGGTTGCCGGGTGGCTGCTCATAAGAGCAGCTTCCCAGCAAACCCCTCCCCCCCCACTCCAGCTGAGCACAGCACCACTCACCAACCTAGTGGCATCCCGAAGGCAGCAAGCAATGTGAGCGCCTTTGCCACCCTCTCCTCTGGCTCCTGCGGCTTGGCGCCTTCGGGATATTGCTAGGTTGGTGAATGGCGCTCTGCCTGGCTGGAGGCAGGGTTTTTCCAGTGGGGTTAGTTTTGGGGGAGGGAGTATATTTTTGCCCACCAGAAAAATATGGCATGGCCGTATTATCAGAACATGTCATAGTGTCGGGGAAACACGGTATGTATGTGTATATGTGTATATATGTATGTGCGAAATTTCCAAAAGTTGCTTGTCCCAAAGTTATTCTCCAACAGTGTGCACCTAGGAGGAATAAGTTAAAGAGATGTGCTACATAAAAACAAAAATAGAAGTAATAAGAGGAAATGCACAAACCAAAAGTGAGAAACTAAGGGGAAAATTGAGTGAGAAAAATTGGTCTAATAAAGAATTATTTTTACTATATAAAGATATACAGAAGTTAATCTTATACAGGTGTTGCTTGGGAAGGAGTATATAAGAAGTATTGTTTTCACTGTAAATAAATATGCATTGGAAGACTAATACCCTATGCATCTTCCTTATATTTCATTCATTCATTCATTCATCAAATTTAAAAAGGCTGCCCATTTCACATGAAATTACTCCTGTTACTTGTCCCAGCTTCTGCCAACCTAGCAGTTTGAAAGCATGTAAAAATGCAAGTAGAAAAATAGGGACCACCTTTGGTGGGAAAGTAACAGTGTTCCATGTGCCTTCAGCGTTTAGTCATGCCAGTCACATGACCACGGAGATGTCTTTGGACAGCCCTGGCTCTTCAGCTTTGAAACGGAGATGAGCACTGCCTCCTAGAGTCAGAAACAATTAGCACATAGGTGTGAGGGCAACCTTTACCTTTACCTTTATGTGTCTTTATATACTACTATCTGTACCCGGCCACGCGTTGCTGTGGCCCAGTCTGGTTAAATGGCCAATCAATCTGTGTGTAGATGTACACCTGCAAACACAAACACGTACATATAACCACTGTATAACCCCCCAACCTACCTACCTATTGTATTTCTTCCTCTCTTCACCTACCTACCTACCTACCGCATTTCTCCCTCTCTCTCTCTCTCTCTCTCTCTCTTTATTCCTCTAGCTACCTACCTACTGTATTTTCCCTCTCTCTATCTTTATCCCTCTACCTACCTACCTACTGTATTTTCCCTCTCTCTCTATCCCTCTACCTATCTACTTCCCTACCTACTGTATTTTTCCCTCTCTCTATCTTTATCCCCCTACCTACCTACCTACTGTATTTTCCCTCTCTCTCTATCCCTTTACCTATCTACCTCCCTACCTCCCTACCTACTGTATTTTCCCTCCCTCTCTCTCTATCCCTCTACCTACCTACCATACAGCCTCCTGGGACCAAAAATGGGCCAACTGGAAGTGTGCCACCCCCGCGCCTTGTTTTTGGCCTAGTAGACCTCCATACAGCCTCCTGGGACCAAAAAAGGGCCACATGGGAGTGTACTACCCCCATGCATAGTTTTGAGCCTAGTAGGCATCCGTATAGCCTTCTGGGACCAAAAATGGGCCACCTGGAAGTGTGCTACTCCCCATGCCTAGTTTTGGGCCTAGTAGGCCTCCATACAGCCTCCATGCAATGTGGAACGTTGGAGGCTTATTCGGTTGCTGAGGAAACGACTGTTGGAAATGAGAGGGGAGTGTGCGTGATGCATCATAAGAAGCAGCTGGATGGGAGGTGCTACAGGGAGGTGAAAACCTGTGAAGTGCGTACCTTTTACGTTTGTGCTGCTTGCACATGACACACGTGTGCCAGCCAAAATGTACGTATGATTGCATCGGAAGTCCTTGGGAACATTGTGTGAAAATTTGGTGTCGATCGGTGCAGTACTTTCTGAGATTAGCGGCTTTGCACAAACTATTTTACATTTTTATTTATATAGATAAGGAAAATAAACTGTACTCTGAAAATACAGTATTAAGTATACACAAGAGAATTTTTCCTGGATACTTTTGCTCCATCAAGAAAAAAATTCTGGATGTAATTTTTTAGACTAATTTTTATTTTCTGTATAATAATAATGAAGAAAGGTAAAGATTTTCTAAAGTAGAGCTTGATTTTTGGTGACTGCAGAAATAGAGCCATAAAGCAATCTTGATAAGAGTATATTTTTTTTTGTTTTTTTGTTTTTTTAAATATTTTACAATATTTCACCCAGTGCTATACAAAACAAAAGGAAGAGTTGGTTTCAAGTGTCTTCTGTTATCTTTAAGATCTCCAAAATCCACGTTCTCTAGGTACAGGCGTCAAGGCATCCAAAGTTCCAAGTGCATAGTCCACAAATGGCTTCCAAGTCTTCCAAAAGATATCTTTTTTATAAACCCCCTCTCTGAATTTAATATCACACGTCATTTTATCATTTAAGGCTAATTTCCACATTTCACAGAACCATTCTTCTATTTTAATATTTACCTCTATTTTCCAATATCTTGCTATTACAATCCTACCCATTATAATCATAATTCTAATCAATTCTTTCTCATGTTTTGTTAACTCAGGTTCATTAATTATCAATAACAATATATTTTCTGATCTCAATATTATTATTCTTTTCATCATTTCACCCATAATTTTTTCTAATTGCTGCCAAAACTTTTTAATTTTCACACATTTGTACCACATATGTTCATAAGTTCCCACTTCCATATTACATCAACATTTATCGCTCATTTTTTAATCTATCAATGATAATCTTAATGGGGTCCAATACCATTTCCAAACAACCTTAAAATTATGCTCTTTAATCCTTATAGACAAAGTCCTCATGATTCGACTCTTCCAGTTCTCATTCCAATCCAAATCCAATATTTTAATCTTAAGGTCTTCCTCCCAGTTCCTTTTCATTACCATTTGTGGATTTCCATCAAAATTTATAATCTTATATATCTTACTAACGAGTCCTTTTAACCCAATTTCATCTTTAATAATTTGAGATACTAAACTTTCAAATTTAGTTTTACTTCTATCTATTTTACATATTCCCTTTACTTTCATAGTCCATTTTTCTACCTGTATTTTTTCGAACCAATTCAACTCCAATCTTTGGATTACTTTTTTTTCCCTACTCTCAATTCCTAGAGCTCTTAACCAATTTACTATATTTCCTATATTTTCCTCCTCAATTACTTTATCCCGACTTATATTAGTTTTAATCGGCCAACTTTCAGTTGTCTTCCCCAAGAAAGCTATATCCGGGATCAATTTTTTAACAAATTTATTCCAAATTTTGCTCAGCCCCTTTAACCAATAACTATTAATTGCCTTTGTTTTTGCTCTATCTAGAAACCATATAGACCCAAATCTCTTAATATCTTTTAGCTCCAGATCGCCCCAATGACCATCTCCACCTTTAAGTATTTTTATCACGGTTCGAATATTATACGCCCGATAATAATTAAGTAGATTGGGAATTCCCAATCCACCCTCTTTTTGATTTTGATACCACATTTTCTTCATTATTCTTGGTTTTTTCCCACCATTACAGAATTTATCCAATTTCTTCTGATATTCTTCTATATCTTTCTCTATCAAATTTAGTGGTAGCATCTCAAACAAAAAATTGAACTTTGGTAACAACATCATTTTACACATTGCAATTCTACCAAACCAAGACAGCTTTATCTCTTTATACTTATCTATCTTTCTCTCTACTTCCTTCAACATCACCTCATAATTAATTTTTTTCAATTCTCTAACTTTGAGTGAAAGTGTTATCCCCAAATATTTCAATGTATTCTTAACTCTTATCCCAAATTGTTCTTGCATATTTTCCCACTCCTTACCATCTTTATTCATTAGTAGTTCAGATTTTGACCAATTTACCTTTAAACCTGTCATTTCTTCAAATTCTATCAAATGTTTATTTATCCTCTTTAAATCTTTCTCTATATCTTTCAAAATAATCAAGGTATCATCCGCATACAAATTTATCTTATATCCCTTGTACCCTTCCAATCCTTCATCTTCTTCTATCAATTTAATCAAAACCTCCATAACTAACAAGAATAATGTTGGGGACAAGGGACATCCCTGTCTCGTACCTGCTTCCAATTTAATCTCTCCCGTCATTGTTCCATTCACCTTTACCTTTGCACTACTTTTTTGATACAATTTTGAAATAACATGTATAAATTTATTACCAAAGCCTAATGCCTCAATAATTACCTTAATAATATCCCATTGTACAGAATCAAAGGCTTTAAAAATATCTAACGATATTATACCTATTTCATCACCATTATTTTCAGCAACATCTATAATGTTCAATACTCTTCTAATTATATCACTCATATATCTACCTTTAACAAAACCTACTTGATTATAACTTATATATTTATCTATAAAACTATTTAATCTATTACTTATAATAGCTGTAAATATTTTTGCATCCTGGTTGATTAAAGAAATGGGTCGGTAGGACTCGATCCTCTCAAGATCTTTATCAGGTTTAGGAATTATAGATATTACTGTCTTATTCCATGACATCGGGACTTCTCCACCATGTAAAATTCCATTAAATAGTTTTTGCAGTCTTGGTGTTATTAGTTCTTTAAATTCTTTATAAAATTCCGCAGGTAATCCATCTTCTCCTGGGGTCTTCCCTAGTTTTAACTCTTGTATTATTTCGTTGATCTCCTCCTGTGTTATATCTTTTTCCATCAAGTCTTTATATGTTGGATCTATTTTTATAGCATATTTTCCAAGATGATTCTTCAATTTTTCTAAATCGATTGGTTTCTTTAAATATAATTTTTGAAAAAAATTCCTAGCTATTTCACATTTCTCCAATCTCTTATAGCACCTTATACCTTTTTCATCTATCAGAGAACCAATTTCTCTCTTTTGAGTTTTATTTTTCGCCATCTTTGCCAATAACCTAGAATTTTTATTACTAAATTCAAAAAAGTCCCTATTTAAATACCTTAAATTTTTTTTAACTAATTCGATATCTTCTTCTATCAATTTAGTTTTTAATAAGTTCAATTCCTCCAAACATTTTTATCTTTCGTAAGTGAGAATTGGTTCTCCAATATCTTAATTTGTCTTGTATCCTGTTCTATTTTAGTTTTATATTCCTTATATTTTCTACTTGACAATTTAATACTTTCTCCCCTAAATATTGCTTTCATCGTATCCCAAACTATTTCAAATTTGACCTCTCCATTATCATTCAATCCCCAACTTTCTTCCCATTTTTTGAATATCCATATTTTATCCTCTTCCTTTTTATACAATTTTTCATCATATCTCCAACCTCTTTCCTTTTTCTCAAAGTTAAAATCTATTTCCATCGTAACTTCTGCATGGTCAGAATCCTTAAAAATTCCCACATCTACTTTATCTACATTATTCAACAAATCTTTAGAAACAAAAATATAATCAATTCTTGAATAAGTATTATATACCTTAGAACAAAAGGTATACACCCTTTCAGAACCTTTCAACTCCCTCCAAACATCAACTACACTATTTCGAAGCATCCATTTGTTTAAAATTTCCCCTTTATTTGTTTGTCTAAAGCGGGTAGGATTATTACTATCAATTCTATCCCTAATTAAATTAAAATCCCCCGCCACAATTACTTTCCCTACACTTTCTATTTCCAAAATCTTAGTAATTTTATCAAGAAATCCCTTTTGTTTTTCATTCGGTAGATATTTGATAAGAGTATAGAAGTGATTCTTCTAGAATGCTTTCCAATTTCCCAGTGTGTTCTCCTTAACACACTTTGTCACACAAAACCTTTTACATGCTAATGATAATGGTAAAATAGGAAGATAGAAAATCATGATGTAACTGAAGAAGATTCAATGTGGAAACTATTTATAACTAAAGTTTTTTACTTCAAATTTTTCTACTTTCATTCACAGCGCAATCCTCCCATGGTGGTCAAAGATCTATTTGAAGACATTAAAGATGGAATTGTATTGATTGCTCTTTTGGAGGTTCTTTCAGGACAAAAATTGGTCAGTATGTTTTATTTATAAATATTTATTTATTGTTCTATTAATTGATCTTATTCATGCTTTGTAAATAATGGCCTTTCCCAAATTGGAATGCTAATATTCTTTCCCAGTGCATAATAAATAATGCATACTCTATAATATTGATCCTGGTATAATAGATGGATTTATCAATTGCTTATCATCCAGTGTACATAACCCATAAAGCAAATGAATGAAAAAGTAAGCATTAAATAGTGTAAATGTTTTCATATTACCATTATAGAGTATCAAGAGAGTACTGTTAAGAAATCAATCTATATTTGTTTCATATTGATTTAGTTCTATTGTCTGTTAGTCACTGTAATTTATAAATATCAATGTGTTGTTTAAAGTTATGTATGTATTAGACCACTATAGTTTTTTTTAAAATAAGCCATGGATCATGTTGACTGGCATTGTGAGATTGCTGGAAACATTATTATTAGAAGCTATGGTAGTGCAGTGGTTAGACTGCAGTATTGCAGGCTGACTCTGTCCACTGCCAGGAGTTCAATCCTGACCAACTCAATGAGGTAAAATAAGGACCCATATTGTTAGGGGCAATATGCTGACTCTGTAAACCTCATAGAGTGGGCTGTAAAAGCACTATGAAGCAACATATAAGTCTAAGTACTAACTGCTGTTATGGAGAAGTTTCTCCTAGAATAATTGAGCAGAACTAGGCAAGTTTAATCAGAAACCAGTTGAGCTATAATGGTATCACTGCTCAGAGGAATTTGTTTCAGGAAGTAAACTGCTGAAATCTTGAGCAAATTAGGGCTGAAGAACAGGTATTCTATACAACTAAGTTGTGAGTGATATCTGTGAGTGATATCCACATTCATGAGAAGTAATTTGCTCCAAAATAGTGGAATCTAAAATAGACAAATCTATGTTGAAAGACAAATGAGTAGATTTATAAACTACTCATTGATAAATTGTTAATGTGATATATTTTGGAATACAATAATGAAAGGAAAGAAAAAGTTTATTTTTTTTTATTGTTGGTCTAATCTAATGCCATTTTACTTCTTGGATTTATAATCCAGTAATCCATGGTTTCCACGTGAAACATGCAAGCAGTTGTTCAAATAGATTGTAAAATTGGATCATTCATTGTAGTCCAAATGCAACTGTCGTTTTCCGACTGCAAACAGCTCTTTGGTTCCTACTTGTTAAATAACTTTCAGTCATCTTCTATTATGATAAGAAAAAGTACTCCCTCTTGTGGTAGAAAAAATCTTAAACATGAAGTTTTGGGGTTACTTTTCTTTTATTGAAAAATACTACAAATTAGTTTTATTAAAGTGAAGCATTATAAAATTGAGATTGATTTATTTTACATTTACCCAAAATATCCATTTTTAAAAAAAAAATCTAGAACAGGTTTTAGTCCAAATCAAAATAAAATATATTTTAGCTATATATATATATATATATATATTATTATTATTATTAAAACATCAGTACAATATAAGGCAATTTTTCCTAGTCTGATCCTGTCCATATTTGTTCAATTTTACTTGTGTGCCTAATCCCCAGTTAGTATGGCCATTCGCTGGAGATCTGGTGTGTTTAACTGCAACATTTTAAAAAGTTATCAGAAGATCAGAGGTGGTATCCAGCAGGTAAAGGAAATTTTGAGTAGTTTGGAGAACCAATAACTACCACCTTTGACTGGCTCCGCCTATCTATTCTCTGCCTCCCAAGTCCCAGCTGATTGGGAGGGGCTGAGGATTTTACAGTATCCTTCCCCTGCCATGCCCACTAAGCCACACCCACAGCACCGGTAGTAAAAAAAATTGAATCTCCCCACTGCACAAGATCGGTAAGTCTGACTTGTAAACAATGACAACTGAATTCTATAAATTGCGCTTAGATTTATATTCTGTTCCCTCGGAATATAAATATAAAAGGAATAGGAGCTTTAACAGATCAAATGACTTTTTCTAAAATTGATATATTTATTTGGATATGAGGCCTTTGCTCTTCACTGAGTTTTTTTCTAGTGAGCTTGTTTAGGTATTCACATTATGAATACAGTCTGTTTAATGCTGTGATTTGTTAATGCCAATTGACCTTTTTTATTTGTTTTTTTTTAAAGCCTTGTGAACAAGGGCGAAAATTGAAGAGAATTCATGGAGTGGCCAATATTGGTACTGCCCTTAAGTTCCTAGAAGGGCGTAGGGTACGTTTTGTAGCCATTTGCCTCTTTTGTACACACCCTGAAAGAAACTTAACAGCCTTAACCAGTCACAATTTTTTCCTATTCTGTAGCTGGGATGAAATTAAATGAAAGGGAAAATAAGAATCTGGGGAACTAAAACAGTAGCAATAACAGAGAGATGATAGAAAGTAGTGAGCTTAAAGCACTAATTTAGAACACACTTTTCATGTCAATTTGTTGTTCTGTATAAAGCATATTTTTATTTCATCTTCTTTTGCTAAACATTATCGACATATAGAATTTTAAATACATATTTATTTGTTTTCCATGCTAGTCCGTGTATAGAGGATCACCGGTTAGTATAATACTTTTATCAAACATTCAACAATAAAACAAACAATTAATTTTAAACTAAAATTAATTGAAAACTTTTAAAAACATAATTAGCTATATTATCTAAGTACGCTATATAGAGAGCAAAAGGTACATAGAGAATTAGTCATACATATTGTACGGAATATAATGAGTAGAAATATCTTAGATAGTTGTAGTTCTTCAGGTACACTGCCAGGAGCAGGGGGGCTCGAGCAGTTAGGACACTGGGTTGGAGGTTAGCAACCCCACGTTCAAGATATGAGAGCTGCTGTGGGACGGGGTTGAGCTCCCATCCTTCGCTCCAGCTCATGCTGGGAACATCAAAGAAGCCCTCAACTGGACATCGGCAGGGCAACGGTGATGTCACTACTAATCCTTTCAATCTAGAAGCGCCTCAGTGCTTCTGACACGAGTGCAGCAGCAAGTATGCTGCCATATTATCTTCTCAAATGAACACATTGGGGCGAAGATTGCTAGTTCTTGTCAGTAGTTGTCTTCTTATTGTACTCCTTGCTAGTTTCCTTATATTACTTGTCTATCCTATTTGATCTTGGGAGTGAAAGCATTCTGCAGGGGAGGGCAAGCTCAAGTGGTTCTGGCTTCCTATTTTTGGCAAATGGATTCAGGGAATTTTCATAAGTAAAAGAATGTGTGGGATCTAGTAATTGACAAGTGAAGTAAAGGTTTATATACCGTATTTTTCAGAGTATAAGATGCAGCTTTTTTCCTTCAAAAAAGAGGCTGAAAATCTGGGTGCGTCTTATACACTGAATACAGCATTTTTTTGCCTCCTGAAACCCTGCCCCCTTCACCAAAATGGCCATGCAGAGCCTTTAGGAGCTTTGCAGAGTGCTCCTTGGAGCTAGGGAGGGCAGAAATGAGTGAAAAACAGGCTTTTTTATGCTCACTTTTGCCTCCCCTAGCCCACAGGAGCACTCTATAAGCCTCCTAAAGGCTATGCATCCCCTTTTTTGATTTAAAAAAAAACAGGCCCATTTTTGACAAATACGGGTAATTACTTTGGGGTTCCACCCCAAGGAACACTCTACAAGCCTCCTAAAGGCTCACATGCCCTTTTTTGCAAAAAACGGACCGTTTTTGGGAGGTCTGCAGAGTGCAAAAACTTTATTTTTAAATTTGCCTCTTCAAAACCTTGTTGCGTCTTATACTCCGTTGCATCTTATACTCCGAAAAATACAGTACCTAAAAGTCCATTTGGAAAGCAGCCAATGCAGCATATTATTTCCTTCCTAATCTACAGAGCGGACTGCCCTATTTTCTAGGATTTGCATGGTCTACTTTCATGTACATTTCATTCCATCTAAGAAATATAAACATAAACTGACAAATGTTTGATATACTTACAGCATTTTTTTTAAATTCAGAAGAGTAACTATAGGTATAGTATTGATTTTGAGAATATGTTCTATTTACATTAAGGCTCAAAAACATGTCCACAAATGTCTCCATCTCATAACCAACTACCCAATTGTTGTGGACTTTCTCTAATGCATGTTGATAATGTGTTTACATCTCCCTACCCCAAAATAGATTAAGCTTGTCAACATTAATTCAACTGATATTGCCGATGGAAGACCATCTATTGTGCTTGGGTTGGTGTGGACAATAATCCTGTATTTCCAGGTAAAGTATTTTCTTTTTTAAACAATAATAAAAGATAGATTATTATTGTTGGTTGCACAAGTCAGCCAGATATTTAGACTGGATTTTGTATTAACCCTTTACCATGTCCTTCCTAAACCATAGGCATATTTTGCTGTTTGATGGTGTTAAAATAAAGCTGCCTCTTGCAATTGACTAAGGATGATTTTGTCAATGCCAGTGGTACTCAAGTAGTGCTCCAAATGTTTTGGAATTGCACTCAAGGTTACTATCTCCACTTTCTTTTGCTACACTTATTCTACTCTTATTTGCAGCTCTTTATATTTTGTAATTTACTAAAATAATTTAAAAACAACAACAAATGATGGTTGGCCATATAGTCAGCCAGACGTTTAGATTGGATTTGGCACTTTTATCCACCCATCAAGCCTTTCCCAAGATTAGGCACGACACAGAGCTAATAATATGCTACTATAAGTTAATAATATGGGGATATTTAGGTCAGAAATCATCACTCACAGTACTACTGTTCCAAATCCTGTTTTTCTCATTGCCTATGATAAGTCTTCAACTGATTTTTTTTAAAGAAAGCATTTAGGAGAACTTGTCTTTGATTGGATGTGTAGTACATGTGTATGGGGGTGGGGGTGTAATTTCTAGTGTCAGGAGATTGTGTACATTCTGTAGTTGCTACAGTTTTCCATGCTTAATGAAGAACTTCTTCTAATAGAAATGTTACAGATCAGGATTTAAAGTCAGTGAGAGAAGGTACAAGGTGATGGAAAAACGTTTAATTGGAAAAAGTATCCTTAACGGTAAAAATACGTATGTGTGTGAAATAAACATAAAAAATTGTTCTCAACAATAAGTAAGGGCAAATGGGAATGAACTAAAACTTGTTTCGATAGAAGAGCATTTTTTTTTTCGGGGGGAAAAAATCAGGAAACTGGAGTACAATGTTGATTACCATGGTGGCGCAGTGGTTAGAATGAAGTTTGATTCTCATCGATTCAAGGTTGACTCAGCCTTCCATCCTTTCGCGATCAGTAAAATGAGGACTCAGATTGTTGAGGGCAATATGCTGAAAATATCTTAGAGAAGACTGTAAACCCCTGTAAAGTGGTAAATACAGTATTTTTCAGAGTATAAAACACATCTTTGGGTATGTCTTATACACTGAATACAGTATTTTTGACCTCCCGAAACTCCGCCCCTGTGCATACCGTTTTTTGCAAAAATGGATGCAAAGGGTTTGGGAGGCCTGCAAAGTGCTCCTGGCGGCCTGGGCAGGGCAAAAACTAACAAAAAAACCAGGCTGTTTTGTTCCTCATTTTGCCCTCCCCAGCCCTATGGAACACTTTGCAGGTTTCTCAAACACTCTGCATGCCCCGCTTTTCACAAAAAATGGGGGGGTGCAGAGGGTTTGGGAGGCCTGCAGAGTGCTTCTGGGATCTGAGGAGGGCAAAACATTTTTTTAAAATGTTTCTCTTCAAAATCTTGGTGCGTCTTATACTCCCATGTATCTTATAGTCCAAGAAATATGGTAAGTGTAAGTGCTATTGCAACCCAATTTGGAGCTCTCTGCAGCTGATAATAAATAAAAATAATTATGTTGAAATATTTAATAGATAGCAAGATCTTTCTGGTAATACGTTTTGGATTCATATATGCTCAAGTGTTTTTCTTATTTATAAAAACACATTTATTTAGGGCATATTTGACTTGCTATTCAGTTTTAAAAAACAAATTCCAGAATGTGGGAAACAATGGCCTCATTATGCAATATCGGGAGAGAATGTTTTTTCTTTGCTCAGTCTTTTGGAAAGATGACCAACATAATAATTAATATAAAATTGTTTTGCTTTTGTTTACTTTTGTTAATTAAGTTGTACAAGTACTCCTTGTTTAGCAACTTCATCATTTAGCATTTTCATTACAACAGTGATGAAAAGTAACTTTATGACCAATCCTCAAAGTCTTCAAAGAAAATAAAATTGAAGTAAGGTCATAAGCACAGTTGCAGTTTTACTTGGCAACTTCTCTGCTTAATGACCAAGTTGCCAATCTCAACTCTGGTCACTAAACAAGGACTGTTGTATATTGCCCACAATATTTCAACTGTATGTATTTGGTCTTTTGATATTCCAATTATTCCAGCATCAAAGAAATAAGGCAAACATAGCCATTCCATTGAAAAGTAGATCCCTCTGAATTTTAGTTGTTGTTCAGTCACTAAGTTGTGTTTGACTCTTTGTGACCCCAGGGATCATAGCAAGCCTGCACCCTGCATCCTCCCCTGTCCCCTGGAGTTTTGCAAACTTCATGTTCATTGCACTGATGACACTATATAACCATCTTATCCTCTACTGCAGGGGTCCCCAACCCCCGGTCCGTGGAATGGTGCCGGTCCGTGGCTTGATAGGAACCGGGCCGCAGTGAGCGGCGCAACTCTTAGAAAGGGCCAGAAAGGAGGGAGGAGGAGGCAGCCCCCTGGGCAGAGCGCGCACCGGGGAAGGGAGAGCACAGGCGTGGCCGCTCGTGCCGTTGGGGGCCCGAAAGGGGCGAGTGAGCCGACTCACCCCCCTGCGCGCATGTGCCACCTGTTCCCCGCTCCCCCTCTACGGCGGCCGAGCCATGGCCACCGGTCCACGGAATTTTTTTTTAACATGAAAAAAAGTGCCAAAAAGGTTGGGGACCCCTGCTCTACTGTACCCTTCCCTTTTTGCCTTCAGTATTTCCCAATATCAGGATCTTCCGGACTCAATGAGAATGAGTCCTTTCTTCTCATTAGGCGGCCAAAGTATTTGAACTCCAGCTTTAGTATCTGTCCTTCCAAAGAACAGTCAAGGTTGATTTCCTTTAGGACCCACTTAATTTAGGTAAACCCTAATGAGTTCATGGTCTAACCAATGGACAGTTTCTCTCAAAATGAATTTCTCCGGCCACTAATATCTCTCAGAACCCTGGGCACAAAGAAGAAGAATTTCTCTCGCATCTCTTTCAGTCTGTAAAATAGGATTTGTTCCAACACTGTGATTCCAGGTTCATGTTGTTCAGTAGTTATCTTTTTTCTATGTATGTGCCAGTCTATAATAATGCCTATTTTCATTTATGTCTCAAGAATGGTCTCACTGCTTAGGGGATTCTGCTACACCTTTTGATAGGGAATTAGTGCGCCTTAGCATTGTGTAAAGGAGCAACAATTTACACATTAATGGTGACAGTGAGAGTTTATATTGCTTACTGTCAGGTTCGTCAGAATTGGTCCCTAATTCCTGCAAGGTCATCAAAAATTATAATAATCATATACATTTGTAGTTTTTGTGAAGGTATAATTAATCTAGTTCAGGGATGTCAAACTCGTAGCCCATGGGCCGGATGTATCATGCACTGGCCACTCCCACGCCCGGTGTGGTGAAGGGGGGTAAAAGTCACGATATGTCATATGACGATGCCATGACGACGTGAGTTTGACATCCCTGATCTAGTTGGTTCTTGCATACAAATGTAATTTGGCCAATTCAATCCCATGGGTGAGGCACATAAATATGACTCTGCTCTACATCCTTTAAAATTTATCTTCTGAGAATGCAGTTTCTTGTCAGACAATTTTTGATTTGCACCTTTTCATGATAATTCTTGATATTCTGTTAATCAGCTGTTGAACAAAAAGCTAATCTCAGAATTTCCACTACCCATAATACAAGTAGTCCTCGACGTACAGCGGTTCATTTAGTGACTGTTCAAAGTTACAGCGGCACTGGAAAGAGTGAGTTAGGATCATTTTTCACACTTACAACCTTTGCAACATCCCCATGAACATGGGATCAAAATTCATACTTATGACTGTTGCTGTGTCCCAAGGTCATGTGATCACATTTTGCAACCTTCTGATAGGCAAAGTCAAGAGGGAAACCAGATTCACTTAACAACCAGGTTACTAATTTATCAACTGCAATGGTTCACTTAACAACTGCAGCAAGAAAGGTCATAAAATAGAGCATTATTCACTTAACTGTCTCACATAGCAACGGAAAATTTGGGCTCAATTGTGGTTGTAAGTTGAGGACAATCTGTACACTGAGAATTTTTTTTCTACGTGTAGATAGAGGAACTTACGAGCAACCTGCCACAGTTGCAATCACTGTGCAGTAGTACATCATCTGTGGATAGTGTCGTCAGTTCTGAAACTGCCAGTCCACCCTCCAAGCGGAAAGTTTTCACTAAAGTCCAAGGAAGCGCAAAGAAGGCTTTGCTAAAATGGGTGCAGTACACAGCAGCAAGGTAAGAATGAGTTAACCAATGTACTAAAATCATTTATATCGGGGATGAATGAAAAGTGAGAAAGGAATAAGTCTCTACATATTTTATCCTATTGAAATCCTAAATGTAATTCTTCATTTCAGTATGAGTTATTTTAAGACAGAAGTGGCACAATTGAAGGAGGTAGACATATGCACCAAAGACAAATTCCTTGTGTGTTCAATCACACTTGCCAATAAAGAATTCTCTTCTCTTCCCTTCCCTTCCCTTCCATTCCATTCCATTCTATTCTATTCTATTCTATTCTATTCTATTCTATTCTACTGTAATTCCCACCCCTGACCTCCTTCATTGTGTCCCAAAGGTGCTTTTTCAAAAGGCAACCAGGAAACTTGAAGATGTTACACTTCTGATCCAAGTAACTTTCTTGAAATGTCTTCAAGGAAAAACCAAGTCCAGCTGCCTATTGAAAAAGCATCTTTGGGGCAACCAAGACCTGGATGACTGAAAATCTCCATCAACTGTGCTATCTTTTTGGCATCAAAGTAAGTTAATTTTGTCACTGCTGTTTTTTGCAGCATGAGTTTTGTCAGCTAGTGTTGATAGCATTATAAAGTGCTAAGGATTTGTACGTGGGTTGGGGGTTTCCACCTCTGCTTTGAGAAGTTATTTTCTCATCTCTTGTCAATATATTCTTAGACTATATTTAGGACAGTGATGACAGTGATGAAAAACTAACTTTCAATCAATCCTCGCTTTTATGACATTGGAGATCTATAAATAAGATGATAAGCATAGTTGCGGTTTCACTTAGCAACCACTTCAATTAACAAACAAGTTGCTAGTCATAATTGTGGTTGCTAAATGAGCACTACTTGTAACTATTTTAGACAATATCTATGTACTAATGTGGCATGGCAAGGGAATTTTTTTGTAGTCATCTATGCCATCTTAGTATTTATTTATTTATTATTTATTATTTATTTATTTATTTATTTATTTATTTATTTATTTATTTATTTATTTATTTATTTATTTATTTATTTATTTATTTATTTATTTATTTATTTATTTATTTATTTATTTATTTATTTATTTATTAGTTTTATATATCGCCCCCTCTCCCGAACATGGGACTCGGGGCAGTGCACAGGAATTATAAAATATAAAAAAATACAACAATCCAAAAATTAAAACTAGTATTAAATAAGGTTAACCCGTGCTAAAAGCATGATTTAAAAACCCAGTTAAAATAGTAACATAGCTACATCAGCTATTAGTAGTATTCATTTGTACAGTGGGAGCTTATATTGCTTTGTTATGATCTTCAGACTTGGGTCCTAGTGCTGCCTAGGCACAGCTTCTACAGGGCAAACCTTAAAAACCATCTCTAGTTACTTCTAGATTGACTTCCTGCTTTTCTTTGACTTAGCTTATGAATTCACATTACATCTAAATTCCCTTTGCCTTATTCAGGGCATTTTTTTTTGGCAGAATTGAAGATTGTACTGTGGATCTGGTCAGTCTATGTAAAGTTTCAGATAGTGTCAGGTGTCTGTCGAGGTATCTTTTCTATGAAGGTGTCTTTCCATGTGCCAGATTGTATTGGAAGAAACCTGATTTAATCTGATATGACCAAACCTAGCCTGATTTTCCTTGATGTGCTCTTCTTAGAAGAGATTTTGATTGACTACTTTGTCTGAACATCTAATTTGTAGAAGAGCAAAATACTTGTGTCTCACTGTCTGAATATATGACTAGAACTTTGAAACATGAGATAATTGGACAATAATTTAGCAACATAAAACTAAACATGAATGTGTAAGAGAAAATTAATGTTTTTCCCTATACAAATTACACCCCCTTTTTTATTTCAACTGAAAATTCAAGGCAGCTAATAGGTACAAAATGACAATAAAGTCCTGGAAAAACAGATGGGGCTTCCTAAGGAGTAGGAAAAAGACCACTTCAATAGAAAATGCATTCCATTGTTTAGCTATAATGAAGTAAAAGACCCTACTAGATTCACAATTAGAGAGGCCTCCAAATTTGAAGGCAATCTTGAGAGGAACTTCCTTGGAGATCTTGTTTATATATTCATGCACACAAAATATACTGCACTCAGGGAAAATTACAAGGAATATCATTGGTTTTCCTTTCTTACCCTGTTTAGGTCTCCTCCTGTAATGTTACAGCTCTCAAATATTTTGAAAGTTATTGCACCACAGGCATAATTTCTGAATTTATCATGTAGAAATTCTGTAGAAATTTAATTTATAATTTATAAATTACATTATATTTAAATGAGAGTTTGTTTAAAAGCAAAATGGAATCAGAAATTATAGATAATTGAATCAAAAAAGATTACTCATTTCAGAAACACGGCAAATACACCCTTAATATAATGGTTTAATGCTAGAGGTGCAACAATAAGCTTGTTCAAGTTAGTAGTGTGTGATTTTTTTTATTGTTAAGGCAAACTGGGATTGAAGTCAAGGATTTTGGACAAAGCTGGAGAAGTGGTATTGCCTTTCATTCAGTTATTCATGCTATCCGTCCAGAACTAGTGGATTTGGAGAAGGCAAAAACACAATCTAACAAAAAAAATTTGGAAGAGGCCTTTACAATTGCAGAATCAGAACTGGGAATCCCAAGACTCCTTGATCCTGAAGGTAGGGTAACTTTTAATTTAAAACAATTTAGAAAATTTATAAATTGTTTGATCTTTTATTTCACATGTGACAAAAACAGCATTTGTTTTTATGTCTTATTTTTACTCTATTTTTTATTGTTTTCCCCAGATGTGGATGTGGATAAACCAGATGAAAAATCAATTATGACCTACATAGCACAGTTTCTGAAACATTATCCAGATCCTCATAACACAGCAGGAGATGCCCAGGAGGGTGATGTATGTTTTAAATTACAATGTACAATAAAATTGTCAGACACAACAGTAAAAGTTCAAAGGACATCTAAACATAGTTTGAGTTAATGAGCATTGGATGAAAAAAATGCAATTTAGAAAAGCAAGGAAAAGAATTTGAAATGGAAAGAGATGGGAGAATGGGCTTCATTGGGATCTCAAATATGGAAAGATGATAATTTCAAAAGTTGTTTTGGTGGATCTGATGGTAATGATTTTTCCATTTCTATCAACTCTTTTTAAAATATAATTTGTATTAAGAGTTGTAATTACAATAGTAAACATTAATATTCCTGAGAAAGAAGGGGAAAATTTGAGAGATTTAATGAGTGAAAACTTAGCAGACTATGTAAAAAAAAAGCAAAGAATATCTTTGGGGAGAAATAGATTTGATCTATAGAATTAACTCAGCATATGCTAGAATAAATGAGGTACCCAGAGAAATTCATATTAAATTTTTAAGGAAGTCCATACGGGATGCAATACTGAGGGCGCAGCGAGAGGGACCGTTGAAGTTTGAACAAAAAGACATTAATATACTAAAACAGATACCAAAAAGAGTAAGAGAATTGAGAAGGAAATATTTTTTCCTCTCCAGGAAGCTATATGAAAATGGCATCTGGTTTAAGTGGTTAATGCCTGAGGGATTGTTGGTATTCTGGGAAGGAGGTAGAATTAAAATTAAAACAACAGGGGAGGCTGAGACCTTTCTTAAAAAAAAATCCTCAATCCTGGGTGATAATGAAGAAGGAACGGGAGAAGCCAAGGCCCTGTCCGCCGGGGCGAGGGAAAAGGAGGGTGCAATAGCAAAGAGACTTAGGTCTCAAAAATAAGTAAATTTTTGAAATGTTGTAATTCTTGAAACGGATGCTAATCTAAAATTAGAGATTGAATGTATGAACTTAAAACAAAAAATGTGATATATATGTATTCATGACCATTTTCTACTTAACAAAATAATTGTATGACGGCCCGCATGACCCCACCACCTTTGACATGGAAGCTCTACAATGTAAAACAAAACCCCTATACCCTTTTCCTAAAATATAATTTGTTAAAAACCAATAAAAAAATTTCTGACAAAAAAAAATAGTAAACATTAATACAAATTAAATTTAGAGAAAGCAAGAGAAAGAAAAGAGAATGGAAAACATTAAAAATGAAGGAAAAGTAAAGAAAGAAGAAAATGAATATAATAAAGAAAAAATATAAAGGAGTAACTTCTGAACTTCATTATAAGAATAACTCTTTACTTCCTATAAGATTAAACATTATCTCTTCATTACATATCCTATACCTTATCTATAAGCAAATCCATAGTATATAAATGTTATAATCCTGCCCGAACATTGCAAAATAAGCCTTATTTTCACTTTGATAAAATAAAGCAGATTTCTGTTCCTTCCTTTTATTTGTAACAAATAAATCTATAATAAATTTATTTGTAACAAATAAATCTTAATCTATAATACAATCTAAGATTGTAATGGTATTTGATTTCACTTTCAATTCTTTTTTATCCCGTCACACAGACTTTTTCAAGGCCAAAACTTTTTTTTTTCTAGATCCAATAAGATTATTTTCCTGGTTTATCATTTGCATTTCCCTTTTACTTTTTAAAACATCAACCATTTTCTTTTGTATATCTAGTAAAGTGCCCTTTTCCAAATTCTAATCTTGGCCTGTCATTTGTAGTTTTACTTGCTGTTCTTTCTCTATCTTGCTAGATAAAATTGTTCCACATCTGTCATTCATTCTTTAACATCTATTAGACATATTCTATCCATAGGAACAGACATTACTGAGACTATTGACATTTAGTTACTAATTTCTGGCTACACTCTTCAGGGATCTCCTGTTATTTTGGATGTTTAACATTTTGTAACATTTTGTAGGTCCCAGTTTTAACTGACAGCAGGCATGTATATTTTTTCTTGTGCTTAAAATCTTTAGCCTGCTTCTCATAACTTGCTTATTTCTAATGTTAATTCCAAAATCTTATAGTAAAATAAAATATTCCAAATTTATCTGGACTCTTAATCTATTTATATATTTCTAACATCAGAATCTTGCTTACCTTTTTGCTGTTTATTTCAAATTCCTTGATCTTTTTAAAGATGGGAGTTGCAAATTAAATACATGCAATTTGGTTGTCAGTTAAATGCTCTTTTTATTTGTCATAGAAAGATCAACCGATGCTAAGAGATCTGAAAATGTGGATTGAACAATTCGAAAGAGATTTGTCAAGGACACAAATGACGGAAGCAAGCTTACAAGAAAAATACCAGGTATTTCTGATTTTCTAGTTCCAGCAGAAGAACAGAATGTGATTGAAAAGGCTATATCAGCCAAAAAGTCATGATGACTGTAAAGGAGTTTTAGTCCAATAAACAAAGAGGCAATGGACTGAAGAAGACTGGAGAATATACTGCACTTAGATTCTGCACTTAGATGTTGTGGTGGTAGCCTTGAATTTTACTTTCTGTTTATAAAGATTATGTTTTTGTACTATTTTTAATACTGCATGCTGCCCATGGTTACATTGAGGACAGCAGCCTTATAGATTTGGTAGATGAATAAATAGCACTGTGCCCTTGTTCTTCATATTTCCTGCAGTCGTTCAAACATTGCAAAGCACAATATGAAGCCAAGAGAAAACAAGTTGAACGTGCAATCCAGTCTTTAAGAAAGGATGGAAAACTTTCCCTTGATCAAGCTCTGGTGAAGCAAGCCTGGGACAAAGTTACTTCTCAAGTAAGTTTAGAAGACATAAGTATTCCTACCAATTTTTATCTATGTGTAAAGCTAAGCAAAATGTTTGTGAGTGTTCAGATTTCATATTAAAACATGCATTTTTGAAACCAATTATTCAGAAATTGTAAAAAAAGTTGCTGTACATTTTTTTTCATCTCCTGCTCACTTATATTTGTTTCTAATGTGATGAATAAAGAAAGTGTCCAAATATGGATTTACAAAGCTAGATGACATTGCACAGAGCCTGAGACAGTCATGGGCCTTTGCAGAAATGTCTGACACAAAGAGCTGTGACATTTTCAAGTTTGTTTTATCAAAGTCATGAATCTCCTCTTGATTAAGTTTGGAGAAACTTTTTCCCTCCATTGGTAAGATTGTAGCCTCAATTGATGGCTGACTTAAGCAAAATATTCATTGGCAAGGATGATTGTTCCATGACTCAGGGAACACTAACAGTATGCGGTTTCTTTATTTTTGATTTAAATAAATTGTGTGGATCCAGTTCTTTGGATTTATTATGTATAGCTGCCTCCTCCTCCTCCTTTTTCTTCTTCTTCTTAGTCGATCTAGTTGATCACTAACATTGATGATGTTGCCTAGTTAGAGTAATGAAACATCTGCAAAAAAACAAACAAGCTGAGAGAGCATCAAGGATTTATCATTTCAATCTGGAGCTACTAATATTCTCCTTTGTTGTTGTTGTTGTTGGTTGTTGTAGTTGTTGTTATTATCTTATTTAGAAAAAACACATAAGCAAAAGGAAATACCAAACATATTAAAGAAGTAAATGAGCAAAATTACAACTAAGGAAATATGGATGGATAAGCTAAAGGTTTAAAATATCATAAAGACTTCTATTTTAGAATACTAGCGGTACCCGGCCACGCGTTGCTGTGGCCCAGTCTGGTTAAATGGCCAACCAAACTGTGTACACACAACCACCGTATAACCACCAACCTATCTACCTACTGTATTTCTTAGTCTCTCCCTCTACCTACCTACTTACCTACTGTATTTCTCCCTCTCTCTCTATCCCTCTACCTACCTATCTATCTACCTACCATATTTCTCCTTCTCTCTCTCTATCCCTGTACCTACCTACCTACTGTATTTCTCCCTCTCTATCCCTGTACCTACCTACTTACCTACTGTATCTATCTACCTACCTACCGTATTTCTCCCTCTCTCTATCCCTCTACCTACCTACTGTATATCTCCCTCTCTTTATCTCTCTACCTATTACCTACCTACTGTATTTCTCTCTCTATCCCTCTACCTACCTACCTACCTACCTACCTACCTACCTACTGTATATCTCCCTCTGTCTATCCCTCTACCTACCTACCTACTGTATTTCTCCTTTCTATCCCTGTACCTACCTACCTACCTACCTACCTACTTACTGTATTTTCTCCCTCTCTCTATCCCTATACCTACCTACCTACTGTATTCTTCCCTCTCTCCCTCTACCTACCTATCTATCTACATATTGTATTTCTCTCTCTACACCTGTACCTATCTACCTACCTGCTGTATTCATCCCTCTCGTCTATACCTGTACCTACCTACCTACCGTATTTCTTCCTCTCTCTGTATTCCTCTACCTACCTAACTATCCCTCCCCTCCCCAGACCACCTCCCCCACAGTCAACCTCCTCCAGGTTGAAATTGAATCCTGCATCAGAATTACTTTTTAAATATAAAGTTGTTTTGGACAATAAGACATAATTTAGTTAATCAATCTTCCAAAGAAGGAATCAAGCAACCTTTCCAGTAGGTAGCATTGAAAATCGTTGCAACTATTACACAAACATTGTTAGTTTGGTATATTTCAGAGGAAAATCTCAGACTGAATTGAGATCTCAGTTGTCAATATTTGTTGTATTGTACTATGAGTCATTTTTCAGAATTGCTGGATTTTATAGGAACACCACAACAGATGGGATAATAACCTTCCATTACCTTTCCAGCATTTGTTAAAAAAAGTTGTCCATTTTAGGAATTGGAAGTGGCTTATATACTGTATATACTGTATACTAATGATAAAATATTTTATACTGATTTTTTTTTCTAAATATAATCTTCAGTCAGTTAAAATTCTTTTTCTATTGAAATTCCAACTTGCATCTTTATTACAATATTCAAAATTTGATCATATAATATTTAACCCATTTGCATTCTAAGTCATATTTCACTAGAGCTTTAAAAATTAAACTCAACAGGCGTTTGTCATTACATGTTGATTTTCAAATTCAATCAACATTTCTCAGTGTATCCTTTTTTTTTGAGGCTGCATTTTTGCTATACATTTAGGGTGTACTGTATGCTATACTGCATATTTAGGCAACAAAATGAAACTTGGAAATTGGAGTACTAGTTCTCGTAATGTCTTGTTTTCCAGCTTTTTGAATGGCACTTGTATCTTGATAAATCTCTTCCTGCACCTCTGGGCCCTATTGCAGCCTGGCTTTGTAGGGCTGAGACCTCTCTTAGAGAAGACATTTCCATTCAGCAGTCTCATGAGGAAACCGCTGACACATTACACCGGAAACTTGAACAGCATAAGGTTTGTATATTTTCAGTTAAATGATATTATTTCTACATTTTATTATACATATGGGAGCAGGAGGATTTGAAAGCATGAATGACTTCTGATATACTGTAAGTACAAAATGTAGGCCCTGCTGGTCAATGATGATAATAAACATTTGATTGATAAAAAGGACTAAGACCATGATGGAGAACCTATGTCATGCATGGCATGCAGAGTCCTGTCTGCAGACACACAAGCCATTGCCCCAGCACAGCTCCATCGTGCATACATGCACGCCTTCTGCCAGTCAGCTGATTTTCAGGGCACATGCAGGAGGCACGCATGCATATGTGAGCAGCGGGGTGTCGTCTGCGCATGCTTGGGTGGCAGAGGCATGGGGGGTGCCGTCCATTTTTGCTCCCAGGAGGCTGCAGGGAGGGGGGTCAGGGGTGAGGGGGGTCAGATGTGCATGCACATGGGGAGCATGGGGGTCAGATGTGCATGCATAGTAAGCCAGGGTGCTTGGGGAGTGTCACACATGCATTGCATTATGTGTGCGGGCAGCACACAGTGACAAAAAGGTTAGCCATCACTGGGCTAAGATACATTTACAGTGATAGAAAGGAGACTTGAAAAAGTACATGGCTTTTGCTTCCTGGTTGACTTATTGTTGCATTTTACAAAAACGTTTTTGAACTTCATTTTCTCCTGAGTTTAGTAATTCATTCCAAGCTATCCAGTCAGTGTGGCAAACTTCTGGGAACTTTGTAGACTCTCATTCTAACAGCCTGGAGGGCATCTGGAAGGATAAGACAATTCTATGACATTTGTAGAAGGAAGCAAAAAGTGGAAACTACCTATGCTTTATTCTTGAAATCAAACATATTTTCCAATCCATCTCCAATAAAAGGAGAGAAAGAAATGCAGTTATGTAACTTTGCCCTATTATATTTATGAAAAGACTTGCTTCAGGACGAAACCCTATAGAATTAAACAGTTGGATCAAGTTTTTCTTTTAACAATTGAATAGGTATCTCTGTTCTATTTAAGCCGATTCATTATTTTTATTTTAAAATTACGCAACTCATTTGTTTAAATGTTATGCAACTTGTTTAAAATTTGGGCTTGCATTAATTAAATTTAATAGTCTTATTCATTATATGCAATTATAACATCCTTTAAATTTATGTATTTATTAAATTTATAAGATACCCCAATTTCCTAGCACTCTGGATAGCTTAAAAAATACAATAAAAAAACAGAAATGTGTCTTCTTCATCATTTTAGCCATTGTCTATCCATTGCAGGATGAAGGCCTCTTCTGCATGTTTCCAACCAATATGGTCCTGAACTTTCTTTTGCTAATTGGGCCCACAATACTTGCTGATGTCATTGATCCATCTTGTTGTAGGTCTCGTTCGTGGACACTTATTATGAAGTGGGATCCACAACTATCCATACACCTTTCTGTATTCTTTATTGCATTTTTAAGCTGCTCAGAGTGCTAAGAAATTGGGGTTTCCTATACATTTAATTAATAAATAAGTTTAAGCAATCACATTATTGTCTTCTAATTAGTTAAATTAGACCATTAGTCGATCTGATTTGCAATTACTTTTACTACTGAGATGATTTTCTTTAATTCTGTACATCTGCTAAATGAGATGACAATATAGATGCAAAACACTTACAGGCATTTATGTTTTATATTAATAAATAATCCAAATGAGTATGTTAAAATATAACTAAAATATCACTTTCATGATGCTGTTGTTATTTTGTTGAAATAATGAAATGCATCATGTTGGCTCTTATATACCCTTGAACATTAGAGGCATCACACCTAGTTCTGTGCTGTGATTTTTAAGAGAGATCTTGAGAAGCAGGAATGATTAAGAACGTAAGAACAGCCTTGCTGGAACAGGCCACAGCCGATCTGGTCCAGCATTCTGTCTCACACAGTGGCTCCCCATTTGCTTCAGGGTCTTCCCAAGCAGATATCTTCACCTGCTTATAATTCCCTGCAAATGGCATTGAGAGATATCCTGCCTATCTCTCCAACCTGGAGGGTGTCCTTAGGCATCCATCATGATAGCCATGGATACCCTTGTTCTCCATGAACTCGTCTAATCCTTTCTTAAAGGCTGACAGCTGTCACCACTTCTTCTGGCAGGGAGTTCCATAGACCAGTAATCCTCTGGGTGAAAACGTACTTCCTCTTATTTGTTTGAGGTCTAGCTATCAAAAGTTTCATGGAGTGCCCCCTAGTTCTAGTGTTGTGCGATAGGGAAAACAGTTTTTCCTTTTCTACTTTGTCCACCCCGTGCATGATTTTATAGACTTCAATCAGGTCACCTCTCAGGCGCCGTCATTCTAGAATGAAGAGGTCCAGCCGTTGCAGCCTCAGATGGTAAGGAAGGTGTTACATTATATGTGTATATGACAAAGCTTTCCTGTTACTGATAGAAATAGAATAGCAGAGTTGGAAGGGACCTTGGAGGTCTTCTAGTCTAACCCCCTGCTCAGGCAGGTAACCCTACACCAGACAAATGGTTATCCAATGTCTTCTTTAAAACCTCCAGTGTTGGAGCATTCACAACTTCTGGAGGCAAGTTGTTCTACGGATTAGTTGTTCTAACTGTCAGGAAATTTCTCCTCAGCTATAAGTTGCTTCTCTCCTTGATTAGTTTCCATCCATTGCTTCTTGTTCTGCCCTCAAGCGCTTTGGAGAATAATTTGACTTCTTCTTTGTGGCAACACCTGAAATATGGGAACACTGCTATTATGTCTCCCCTAGTCCTTCTTTTCATTAAACTAGAATTACCCAGTTCCTGCAACTATTTTTCATATGTTTTAGCTTCTAGTCCCATAATCATCCTTGTTGTTCTTCTCTGCACTCTTTCTAGAGTCTCTCTAGAGTCTTTTTTACATTGTGCCAACCAAAACTGGATTCAATATTCCAAGTGTGGCCTTACCAAGGCCTTAGAAAAGAAGTATTAACATTTCAAATTGTCTTGCTTGTATCCCTCTGTTTATATGTTCATATATACTGTACCTGTGCATTTCGTTTTTCTTGCCTAAATGTAGAACCTTAATCTTTTCACCACTGAATTTCATTTTGTTAGATAGTGCCCAATGTTCAAGTTTGTCAAGATCCTTCTGAATCTTAAGCCTATCTTCTGGAGTGTTGGCTATTCCTGCCAGCTTGGTGTCATCTGCAAATTTGATGAGTTCCCCATTTATTCCCTCATCCAAATCATTGATGAAGATGTTGACGAGTACTGGACCTAAAACAGAGCCTTGGGGTACTCCACTGCATACTTCCTTCCATGTAGATGCAGTTCCATTGAGGACTACAATAATGGCTAGTATTCTGGTTCTGGCTAAATGCGTACAACTTATATTTTATGAAGAGGAAAAACTCTGCTTTGTTTCGATGATGCTTCAAAGAAATCTATATACCACTAAACCTCTCATTGTCACGACCTTTAACTTGGCAAAACAATGCATTGTAGGGCTAGAATTTTTGAACCAAGTCACCTCAAATAGGCTAATTTGCAGAATGTGTCCAAAATCCAGGACTCATGTCTCATGAGGTAATGAAAATTGTGGTTGCTTCATTGCTACTGGCTGCTGTTGTGCTGCTCCTTTGGTCATGTAATCACATGATCTTAATTTTTAAGATTTTTTTTTTAAAAATTGTTTTTAATTCTGTGAAGTGTCCCAGCCAATTTTTCTCTCTCCCTTACCCAGTAGCTATCAGTTACCTGCCTGCTGGAAAGAGAAAGGGAAAGGGGCAGGAAGGGGGAGGAAGGAAGACTTTGGAAAAAGTGGAAAGAAGAGCAACTAAACTGATTAAAGGCATGGAGACTAAAATATATGAACAGTTGCAGCATTTGGGTTTGGCTAGCCTAGAGAAAAGAATGATAGTAGTATTCCAGTATTTGAGAGGTTGCCACAAAGAGGAGGGTGTCAACTTATTTTCCAAAGAACCAGAGGGGCAGGACAAGAAACAGTGGATGGAAACTAATCAGGAAGAGAAGCAACCTGGAATTAAGGAGAAACTTCTTAACACTGAGGATAATTAACCAGTGGAACAGCTTGCCTTCAGAAGTCGTGGGTCCTTCATCACTGGAGGTTTTAATATGAGACTGAACAGTCACTTGTCTGAAATGGTATAGGGCAGTGATGGCTAAACTTTTTGTTGCTGGTAGCATGCGTGTGTGCCGGCACCCATAATGAAAAGCACCCTCCCCCCACATGCATGTGTGCACAACCCCCCCTAGGCGCACCGCCTCCAAGCTGAGCTTCGTATTTCCTCTCGGGGGCTGTGGGAGACCATTTTTGCCCTCCCCAGACTTCAGGAAAGCCTCCAGAGCCTGGGGAGCAGTGGTGGGTTTCTGCAGGTTCGCACCTACTCGCGAGAGCCGGTTGGTGAAATTTAGAGAACCGGTGAGTAAATGGAAGTAAATCTGGCCCGCCGCTGCCAGTGACCCAACAGGAAGGAAAGGAAAGGAAGAAAGGAAAGGAAAGGAAGGAAGGAAGGAAGGAAGGAAGGAAAGAAAGAAAGAAAGAAAGAAAGAAAGAAAGAAAGAAAGAAAGAAAGAAAGAAAGAAAGAAAGAAAGAAAGAAAGAAAGAAAGAAAGAAAGAATTTATCATCACAATTGAGTCCAAAATTTTGGTTGCTAAGCAAGAGCGTTGTTAAATGAGTTTCACCACATTTTAAAAGGTGGCCACTCCCACCCTGTCACATGACTGCCAAGCCACGCCCACAAAATAGGCCACACCTACAGAGTAGGTTCTAAAAAATTTGAAACCCACCACTGCTGGGGAGGGTGAAAAAACAGGCCCAAGGGGCCAATCAGAAGTTTTGGTGGCCTGTTGGGCCCATTTTCTGCCCTCCCCAGGCTCCAGAGACTCTCCTGAAGCCTGGGAGGGCGAAAATGGCCTACCATGGCCCTCCGGAAGGCGAAAAATCAGCTGGCTGGTGTGCACATGTACGCTGGAGCTCATGGCTCGTATGCCAGCAGATATGACTCTGTGTTCCACCTGTGGCACCCATGCCATAGGTTTGCCATCACGGGTAAAGGGTCTCCTGCTTGAGCAAGCCTTGGGCCACTAGAAGACCTCCAAGGTCCCTTCCAGTTCTATCCGGATGGATGGATGGATGGATGGATGGGAGGGAGGGAGGGAGGGAGGGAGGGAGGGAAGGAGGGAGGGAGGAAGGAAGGAAGGAAGGAAGGAAGGAAGGAAGGAAGGAAGGAAGGAAGGAAGTTGCTCCTGCTTCCGATGCTTTTTTACCTGTCCTTGGTCATCTCATTTCTCTGTTTAAGTAAGGTAATATCTCTGAAACCATGACCCAGTGGGGCACAGGTTTTCTATTGCTCAGTAAGATTAAGTATTAAAAAAAAAACAATACTTCAAGTAAAGCTGCTTCCCCAAACAATGTATTCCCCCTGCTTCTAGAAAGCTTTACTTTATATATTTGATCTCTGAAGAAAGTGTGGATGAGCAAATGAAGTGACATAGAGTACCCATCTGCAGAGGTGAATAGTGTCACCTTTTTTTCTCAGTGGAGCAAAAACACTGTCTCCACAGGCAAATGGCTGCACTCCACCCCACCACTTTGAAGTAAATTAGAACCATCCCACAGTGGGATTTGATGTAATGGAAGCTTCTGTGAAGAGAATAGAGGAGCAGGAAAGTTATTTTTTAATATATTTTCCCTCTTCTAATCAAGTTTCCTGTGCTGCTCCAGGATTTCAGATTTATAAATAGTTGTATTAATTGTTGATATGGTTGAATACATTTTTGGAAAGGCATACAATATTGTTGCCTTCTTTTCTGGCTCCTTATGCAAGAGGTAAAAAAAAATCAATGAAACTGAAGGAAGGTTGCATAAATAATGCATTGTGTACTATCTCAAAATATGCACTTGACTAATGATCCATTTGCCCCGAAGTTTAGACAAGTTGACCTCATGCTTTTGTAGGTTTTATTAGTTTCAGACAAGCGATAGTGCTTTTCATTGTGTGGATAGGATAGTTCTTTTACAATATTATTAACCTGTTTTAAGGCTGATTTAGAATTGCTTGCAATGACCCATAGCGGTTGTCACATACTTGCGCTATGAAAGGATGGATGGGTAAGCATGCATTGCAGATGGTTGCAGAGGGGCCAATGCAAACACCTTCCAAATCCCAATTGCACTTTGTGGGAAGATGCGCATCCTGTGTGCTGATTGGTAGATCTAACTTCCTGTTTTATGTCTGTCAGCCAGAAATTTACAGACATATGAATGGCACACTTATGTAACCATCTATGAATGAAAAACACATATGTTCCCTCCCTCATGTGCAGTGCCAGAGAAGTCTACTTGACCCTTTATTCAGAACTAGCCGATAACTTGGCGTTGCCCGGATATTTATTTATAGGGAGAAAATGTCCAGACCAAACGTAATTTCTAATGTTGGATTTTCCCCCTTACCAGAGGGAGCCCCCTTGTGGAGTACTCTGAAGCCATTACCATGGGAACTCCAATGCACTGTATACTAGAAGCCATTTTAAGCCACAACAGGCTGTATCTTAAAAGAACACACACCCCGAGGGGTTTTAGGGGTATCTTACCCCAACAGAATTTGTTTCCAGATAGTAAGTCATTTGTGTACCACGTTTGGTTGAAATTGCTTGAGGCGTTTCAGAGTTATGCTGGAACAGACACAAATACAAATACAAATACAAATACAAATACAAATACATATACATACATACATACATACATACATACATACATACATACATACATACATGAGATAATATTTTCACAACTCCTGTTTTGAGGCCCGTTTAAGGGAGGAGACAAACTGTCATCCTTCTCTGCCCTTCGACTCAACCCAGAGATCATCCAGACAGAGACCCATTAAGATTGCTGCTATGTGAAAATCTAACATATATATAGATTAGATAGATAGATAGATAGATAGATAGATAGATAGATAGATAGATAGATAGATAGATAGATAGATAATTGTTTCCACAACTTCCTGTAAAGGCCCCATTTAAGGGAGGAGACATGCTGGTCTCTCAAATTTAAATTTATTGATCAGCTCATAAAAACTAACATATATATATATATATATATATATATATATATATATATATATATATATATATATATATATATACACACACACACACACACACACACACACACACACACATATATATATATACACGCTATACCCGCCACACGTTGCTGTGGCCAAGTTTGGTTAGATGAAAAGGTTTCCCCTCATAGACCCTCTCAGCAACCGCCTTCCTTCTCTGCCTCACTTTCCCTCCCTCTCCCTCCCTCCCCTCCCTCCCTTACTCTACCTACCTACCTACTGTATTTCTCCCCCCTCTCTCTATCCCTCTACCTACCTACCTACTGTATTTATCCCTCTATCCCTCTACCTACCTACCTACCTACCTACCTACCTACCTACCTACCTACCTAGAGAGAGAAGACTCGGCAGAGGCCTTGTGGGGGGGGAGTTGGCAGCGAGGGGGCAGTGGCGGAGGAGGAGAGGCCACTGACTTGGCAGTGGCCTTGTGGGGGGGGGGAATTGGGGGCGCAGGCGGTGCGGGCAGCGAGAGAAGCCGCTGACTCAGCAGCAGCCTTTGGGGGGAGTTGGAGGGGGGGCAGCAGTGGCGGCGACAGAGGAGAGAAAGGCCGCTGAGGAGGCGACTGTCGTGGATATGATGCAGACCGCTCCACTGCTCGTGCAAGTGACGTAAGCTGAAAAGCGTCTCGGTGGGAGGGGCCGCGAAGGGGAAGGGTGCGAGTGAGCGAGTGAGGGAAACACACAGAAGAGCTGCAGTTTTACATTTGTGTGGCGTGTACCAGGCACCGGTGTGCCATCCACACAATCTGTACATATCATTGGTGCTGCACTTGTAAGGAACGTTGTGTGAAAATTTGGTGGCGATTGATGCAGTAGTTTCTGAGATTAGCGGTTTTGAACAAACTCATAGTTACATTTTTATTTATATAGATATGCAGGTCTTGGCGTATTTGGTCAGAGTTGGAACTAGACTGACAGTAGCATCCCGGCTGGACTATTGCAACTCTCTCTACATGGGGCTCCCCTTGAGGTGCACCCGAAGGCTTCAGCTAGTCCAGAATGCAGCCGCGCGGGCAGTTATGGGAGCCTCTAGGTTCTCCCATGTAACACCGCTCCTGCGCGAGCTGCACTGGCTGCCTGTCGTCTTTCGGGTGCGCTTCAAGGTGTTAGTTACCATCTTTAAAGCGCTCCATGGCACGGGATCTAGCTATCTGCGGGATCGCATTCTGCCTCATACATCCCTGCGACCGATTCGCTCCCACAGAGAGGGACTTCTCCGGGTGCCGTCCACTAGGCTGTGCCAGCGGGCGACGTCCAGGGGAAGGGCCTTCTCTGTGGCGGGCCCGGCCCTCTGGAACGACCTTCCCCCCGAAATCAGAACGACCACTGACCTTCGCTCCTTCCGACAGCTTTTAAAAACTCATTTCTTCCGTTTGGCTGGCCTAGGGTAATTTTAATTAGTTATGGTGTTAAGGGGTTTTAGGGACAGTTTTTAGTTTTTATAGATGTTTTTAGCGCAGGATATGTTTAATTGTGTTTTTAAATTTTGTACTCTGTGTTTATTGTTTTTTAATTCTCCTGTGCCCCGCCTCAAGTCCCTCTGGGGAGAGAGAGCGGGTTAGAAATAAAAATTTATTATTATTATTATTATTATAGTAGATAGTAGAACAGCGACTTTTTAAAAACTCTCCAGTGTTCACAGTATGGAGGCATATGTCAATTCATATACTATCATAGCAGGTGCAAAACAGAAACTTACCTATTTGTATCACCTTGTTGCTAAGCTAATTAAATTGCAGCTAGTAAAAACATCCTTATTAAGAATATTTCTTATCTGATGATTACTAGTAATTTATTTTAATAAATAACTCTCACTAAGTACTGTTGCTTAGATACTACAGGGGAAAAAAACCCTAATATTAGACTCATTTGGTTTATATTTTACCAAATGCACGATTTAGAAGATACAGTGACTTCTGAATGGATTACAGAATTTATCCGGTCCATGTTCCTGAGTTCACTATGCATTAAATCTGCAATGACTCTAAAAGATTTGACTCTAAGGATTTTTAAGGAGGAAATATTACTGGGTATGCATGCTCTATGTGCATTGTGCAATAGGTGGAATAGGGTTCATAACTGATAGGTGAATGTATTGATTGGGGGTAGTAAGCAACATGTTTTCCAAATGCTTTCGGCAAATGCCCTGATAGTTTGATCTATAATAAGCCAGAATTACCAGGGAACAGCACAATATCTCAAAAAGCACTTTTGTTCTGAAGAAGCTCAAGCTGCTATAAATGCTTTCCCTTCACCCATAAGTGTGACAGCCTGAACAAACGGTTTCATATATTGAGTCATCGGTGCAGCTTTAAAAATTATACTCCTTAAAATTGCCAGCTGTGAACCTTTTATTTTTCTCTCTCTCTTTAAAAAAAATATCCAAATTAGGATATGCTTAAAAATGTAGATGGGTACAAAAGGACATTCCAGGAAATCCGCCGAGCTCAGTCTGTCAATGGAGTCCCTATTCCGTTAGAGCAGCTTGATGATATGGCTGAAAGGTAAGTCCAGATTCATTCTTGAATGTTGCAGTGATAAAGTGTTGTTCGTTTCTGTTAAAATCGGTCTCTGGTTTTCAAAAGGATTTTTTTTTTTAATAGCAGAGGAAACAAGTGTTCCACACTGTAATTATCTTTTCTGGTCACTGACACGATTGATAAAAAATACTTGAAAGTACATAAGCTATAAATTTAGAAAATGCAATACAGCTGTTTTTGTTGTTGTTTACCATCTAACAGAAGGCAAAACATTGTGTAATAACATCATTGGGAAATGTTTATGGGAGCTGAGAGAAAGAAATCACTGCTTACTTAAAAAAATATTTTAGTTTACAATTCTTTTCAATGTCTTTACTGGAAAACAAGCTCTACATAGTACGTTTTTCATTCTGTTTGAATGTGCTTAGAACTGAACAGTGATTCATACCTTTCTTCACTTTATAAACCTACTCAACTACTTTTGGTTATTAAAGAGCTAGCTACAGAATAAGGAAAATTCAATATTTAATGTCTTCCTGCTTTTCAGCTTTACAGCATGGAATTGTAATTTTATGCTCATTGCATGTTTCTATGTTTAACGATGGGTAATTCATGTCTAGGTTTAATTTTGTTGCCTCTTCATCTGATCTCCATCTGCTGAAAATGGAGTTCTTGGAACTAAAGTACCGCTTGCTGTCACTCTTGGTCCTGGCTGAATCAAAATTAAAATCATGGATTATCAAATACGGAAGAAGAGATTCGGTTGAGCTGCTTCTTCAGAATTATATGGCAAGTTTACCATGGTTTCTGAATGTGCAATTTTAAGGAAGAAAATATATGAACTAAAAAACACGAACAGCTAATGCGATAGTATAGTGTTATTTTTCCCAGTTATACTCCTGGATTGATTTTAAACAGGGCAGTACTGTAAGGAAATAGGTGGGCATGAAGCTTCCCACATCGTGATGAGTCAAGGCACACACATATTTTTATCATGCAGGCAAGGCACGCTACATGAAGCACGTTGCAGATGGATCACATTCCCTAGAACAGAGCTGGTCACTCAGCAACAATATTTAAATTTGTGTGTGTGTATATGTGTGTGTGTTAATTCTGTTCTTATTGCCTTGGAAGAGGGTTCAGTTTAGAGCAGTGTTTCTCAACCGCGTCAACTTGAAGATGTCTGGACTTCAACTCCCAGAATTGAAGGCTGGCTGGGGAATTCTGGGAGTTGAAGTCCAGACATCTTCAAGTTGACGCGGTTGAGAAACACTGGTTTAGAGTAACCTGAACCCTTTAAGGAAGGGTTGGTAGGACAAGTAACTTCAGAATTTATCAGGATTTTACATAACATGCTATTAATTATTTTGGAGATTGGGTCTCAAATTTAATGGTAAATACAGATAGTCCTCAACTTATAGCAGTTCATTTAGTGAACATCCAAAGTTACAACAGCACTGAAAAAAGTCACTTATGACTGATTTTCACCCTTATTACCGTTGCAGAATCCCCATGGTCACATGATTAGAATTCAGATGATTGGCAACTGGTTCGTATTTATGAACGTTGCAGGGTCCCGGAGTTATGTGATCAGCTTTTGCGACAACCTGACAAGCAAAGTTAATGGGAAATCCAAATCCACTTAACAACTGTGTTACTAACTTAATAACCGCAATGATTCACTTAACAATTGTGGCAAGAAAAGTCGTAGAGTAGGGCAAAACTCACTTTAAAGTGTTTTACTTAGCACCATGAATTTTGGGTTCAATTGTGGCTGTAACTCAAGGACTATCTGTATTTCTTTTACATACAGAAGGTCTTCTGTCATTCTGCAACATCATCTAATAGAACTGGGAAATGCAACTAGTCCTTGACTTATAACTATTTGTTGAGCAACTGCTTGAAGTAATTAAAGTATTTAAAGAAGTGACTCTCAACTGATCCTCACATTTACAATGGTTGCAGCAGCTCTGTGGTCACGTAATCAGAATTCCAATGCTTGGCAACTGGCATGTATTTATTTTCTGCAGTATGCCTGCATTATGTGATTACCATTTGCATTCTTCCCATTCAGCTTCAGAAATGGAAAAAGTCAATGGGGAAAGCTAGATTTGTTTAACAACTCTGTGATTCACATATTAACTGCAATGTTTTGGGTGATAACCATGGCAAACAAGACCATAAAGTTGGGTGCAACTCGCTTAAAAACCATGTTGGTGGGGACCACAATTACATAGAATAACAGAGTTAGAAGGGGCCTTGGAGTTCCTCTAGTCCAACCCCCTGCTTAGGCAGGAAACCCTACACCATTTCAGACAAATGTTTATCCAATCTCTTCTCAAAAACTTCCAGTGTTGGCGCATTCACAACCTCTGGAGGCAAGCTGTTCCACGGATTAGTTGTTCTAACTGTCAGAACATTTCTCCTCAGTTATAAGTTGCTTCTCTCCTTGATTAGTTTCCACTCATTGCTTCTTGTCCTGCCCTCAGGTTCTTTGGAGAATAGCTTGACCCCCTCTAATTTGTGGCAGCCCCTGAGATGTCAGAACACTGTTATCATATCTCCCTTAGTCCTTCTTTTCATTAAACTAGACATACCCAGTTCCTGCAACCATTCTTCATATGTTGTAGCCTCCAGTCCTATAATCATCTTTGTTGCTCTTCTCTGCACTCTTTTTTCTCCACATCTTTTTTACATGGTGGAGACCAAAATTGGATGCAGTATTACAAGTGTGGCCTTACCAAGGCATTATTAACACTTCATGTGATCTTGACTCTATTCCCCTGTTTATGAAGCCAAGAACTGTGTTGGCTTTTTTGGCAGCTGCTACATATTCCTGGCTCATATTTAAATGGTTATCCAGTAGGACTCCAAAATCCTTCTCACAGTTACTACTGTTGAGTAAGGTACCACCTATACTGTACCTGCACATTTTGTTTTTCTTGCCTAAGTGTAGAAGCTTACTTTTTTTAACTTTACTTACTTTACCATCTTTCTTAGCAATGGAAATTCTAGTCCCAATTGTTGTCATAAGTCAAGGACCACCTGTACTCTTTTCTTAAAATTTAATTAGCTGCTGTCAGTCAGTGCAGAAAGTATTTAACTAGCTCAACCTTTGCAAAAGACGATATTACATGTCTGGTATCTTCCAGTATGGTAAATGCCATTCATCATAAATTAGGTAAAGTAGCAAGATAGCAAACAATTTAATTTCCATTGATTTTGCTGAGCGCTTACTTGAACTAACATGAACTGAAAATTTACTTAGGAGTAAGTTTATTTATACTTACTTGGTTCATTCAATTGGACTTCTAAATGGATTGAAACCATATAAATCTTCAATTAGTTATTAGCTCTCTTGTATGACAATGGAACAACTTGCCTCCAGAAGTTGTGAACGTGCCAACACTGGACGTTTTTAAGAAGGGATTGTCTGAAATAGTATAGAGTTTTTCTGCCTGAGCAGAGGGTTGGACCAGAAGACTTCCAAGGTTCCTTCTAACTCTATTATTCTGTTCTTCTGTAAAGCAGCAGGTAATATAATTCCCAAAGACACAGTTGGATAGTGTCTTAACCTAGGCAATATTAAAGAGTATGCAACTTTTCAAGTTCTCTAGAACATTTTACTGCATCAGATAAAATGTAATTATAAGAATGGAAAGAAGGAAGAAAATCCAGAAATCTATTAGGCTCCAGTCTGTCTCCTGCCATGGGCTGAATTCATGGGCTCCTGGTCTTTCAGGGTGCAGAACTAAATGTTTAACAGAATATAAAGCAAAGAAATATTCTTCTCATATGGAGAAATTAGAAAGATTGCTTTTCACAGTTGTATGATTAATATTTTAATCACATTTGCAGCTTGGCCTCTTTAAATCAGTTTTAATAAATAGCTTGTTGGAACTTTAAAAATCATATATCATTGTGTCATTCTCCTGTTAATCATATAGTAGTATTTAAATTTTCATTTAGTGCTTCCTCATTGCTAATAGATATTTTCACTAATACTTTAGCCTGTTAATTTTGGGGTATTTTAATGCAAAATTGTAACCATTGCATATTTTTCAAGAACTGTCTGACATAAGTAGGTGACACAGCTGCAGTGCAATGGTGAATAATAAGAAATTATTTAATGATCTATGATTACTAAAGTTTATGTTGATATCTAGAGTTTTCCAAATCAGATAAGGTTAATCTGTTACCAAGCAGGACCATGTTTGTTCAAAGAAATGAATGCTGAGGAACTCCATAAATCTTATTCTGGCCACAGAGTATGCATTGTTTTATCACGGACTTCAGCTTGCTTTGAACTTTTTGCCAAGTATATTGAAGGGGAAAGGTTAATTTTATTTTCTTATTGTTGCAACTGTTTTAGATCTTAAAAATAAATATTTCAGATTGATTTAAAATATCTTTATTTTAATGTTTATCTGTGTCAGTATGGTTTAAAAGTGCACAAAACAGGGGTGAAGCCTGTTTCTTAGGTTAAGCTCTCGCCCTCCTCTGGCCTTAGGGATACACCACATATTACACTGCATGCTACTAACAACCTTCTTTCTCTACTACAGAGGTTCCCAAACTTGGCAACTTTAAGACTTGTGGACTTGGGAACCTCTGCTCTACTAAATGAGCTATTGGGAAGGGAAAAAGTTTGGAGCTGTGGAACTTTGCTGTGGAATTTTGGTAAAGAGAAGGACTTAAGGTGCAAGCTCATATGCTTTGATTAGCTTTTATATGAGGGTTTAAGAAAAAGCGGTAAGAGGATGTCAGGCATGGAAAGTATGAAGGTTCAGTTTAACTGATTTATTGCTAAAAACCTATGCACAGGAGTCTTCTCAACTGCTTCTCATTTAGCAACTACTTTAGTTAGCAACCATTCACAGATATCATGATAAAAAAATTCATTTTCTAAACAATGATGCATTTAAAATCAAATCTTGTCTGCCTGATAACAGGTTCCATGTGAAACTGATTAATATCTGGTCAGTTTCAGGCTGCAATGGGAGCTGGCAGGAGGGTTCTAATCCATTAATTAAAGTCACAGAGCTGAGTTTATGAAATTTGGTTAGGTCTTTTTAAGGTAGTGCTGTGCTGCAGAGAAAAGATAGCTTAAACAATATCTCCACCCTGTGAGAGGTTAAAAAAAAAGGGTCACACACAGAACACAGTATGAGAGAGCAAAGTTTCATTTATCTCAATAAGATCACAGCAACTAGTTAAAGGGATGCGGTGGCTCAGTGACTAAGATGCGGTGACTAAGATGCTGATCAGAAAGGTCAGCAGTTCGAATCCCTAATGTCGCGTAATGGAGTGAGGTCCCCTTACTTGTTCTAGCTTCTGCCAACCTAGCAGTTCGAAAGCAAGTAAAAATGCAAGTAGAAAAATAGGGACCACCTTTGGTGGGAAGGTAACAGTGTTCCGTACACGTTCAGCATTTAGTCATGCAGACCACATGACCACGGCGCTGGCTCTTCAGCTTGGAAATGGAAATGAGCACCGCCCCCTAGAGTCAGGAATGACTAGCACATATGTGCGAGGGGAACCTTTACCTTTAACCAATGATCTATATAACATCAGTTTTCTCTGGTCTCTTTCTTTCAGTCGTATGTTCGCTTAGCAACCATTTTGCTTAACAACTAAGTTGTTGGAATGGAATGCAGCTGCTAAATGGAGAAAGAATGTACTAATTGAACAGGTTCAATAGAACTAGAATAAGTGACTGGCCTTTTTTGTAGGTTTATAGATTTGTTACCATCATTCTCCACCATTCCTGGATATTCTTTCCTTTTCTTTGATTTTTCTGGCTTCATAACAACTTTTTTGATTTTGTATCTGTATCAGTCTGGCTAATTTGTCTTCTGTGAGCATTTGTAGAACCAATCAATCAGTGTTAAGAATCAATCAGTGTTAAGGCCACCTTACAGGTTCAGGTGCAATTGATCATAAGGCCAAATGATTGCTGCCTTAGCCACTGTATGTTTTATTAAAGATATTTACATTTTAAAAACACAAACAATCGGAAAATAATGTCACACTTTTTGTATCTTGTTTGTAAGGACTTTGGATTCATTGGGACAAGGAAGCATATTCTTATCTCCGTTTAAAAGACCAATCTGAAAAAAAAATCTGGATGACCACTAAGGTTAACAAAGAGATACAGAAAATTGCTACTGTTTACTGTTTAATTTTGCAGTCCAGACACGGGAGCCTAGCAATCAGACATAAATTTTGCTAAATTATAATTACCATATTTTTCTCTCCATAAGACGCACTTCTTTCCCCCCAAAAGTGGATGAAGCAAATATAGGCGACAGGCAGCAGCAGCAAGTGGTGGCAGCGATCCCTGCCACCTGGAACAGCTGGTCCGCGGTATTCCAGGTGGCTGATCCAACCGCCAATCAGCTGCTTGGTTGTGAAAGCTCCAGCGTTGCCTGGAGGAGGCAGCAGATGCAGAGGAGGCAGGCTGTTTGCTGTATACAGCAAGGATGCTAAGCAGATGAATACTGGATGGACGCTGGGATGCAGAGGCAGATATTTTTTTTTCTTGTTTTCCTCCTCTAAACCTAGGTGCATCTTAAGAACAGGAGCATCTTATGGAGCGAAAAATATGGTAGATTGTGTATGAGAAACTTATTTAGTAATAGAGGGCATAATTTGCCTTCTAGATAATCTCAGATTCATTCTGTAGATTTCTCTGCCTGGCATCCTGGGTGGCTGTTGACATTTTCATTGACCTTCATGAGCAAAACTGATCACTGGTCAGCTTTTCTTTAAGCTGTCCTATGATGATGATGATTTAGTTGTTGGCTATCTTTATTTTTGGTGACCACATCAACAAGTTCCTGCAGTTTTCTAGGCAGTTTCTTCCTAGGGCGAGAGAAAATGACTTGCATCAAGTACACTTTTCTATGCAAAGCAGGTCTCCATGCCCCCAGGTCAATGGTTTGATTACTAGCCCAAACTGGATTTCATAGATTGATTTGTTCTACCATAATTCCACATCATCCTTAGTTACTTTTTTATAATTAATATGGTCATGGTGACAATGAGGTTAATATCAGGGGCATTTTTGCACGTATTTTTCTCAAAGTGAAAGATAAAATTTATAAAAAAAGTTTTATATAATAAAGTTTCTTTTTAAAAAAAGATCATCTTTTTTTTAAAAAAAAGATGAACCTGTAAGAAAAGCTTAATGGATACAGGATGCTTTTTAAAGACTATTTTCTTATCTTATTGGAGATTTCATTATTCTTCTCCTTTTTCAGACTGTTATAGAAAACAACAAATTTTTTGAGCAGTATGAAATTACATACCAGATCTTGAAAAAAGCAGCTGAGACCTATGCCAATGCTAATGGCTCACGTAAGTAGAAGTCTATTTGTTCAGCATTATTCTTATTGTTAGATCAAGTAGAGCTGTTGCTAAGCAATTTGGAAAATGACAAAATTGGAAGCCATGTGTATGAGAGCAGAGGACATGAACAACCACGTGAAGACATTTCAGAGCAATGATTCTTTCCTAGCGTGGTAAACATTTTCTAACATTCTCTTTTATGGATGTGGAATTTATAACCATGCTAGGATACATATCTGAATGTCATACTAATTCTCCAATTACATAAAAAATATTTAGATTTCATGTAGTTTTTTATGATGTGTATCAACCTTAATTTCAATATTAACCTAATTTCCACTTTGAAAGTTTGTTTATTCTGTTTCCTGTTTTCTTATTTGATCGCCTGCAACCATCTTTTTAGAGTGATGAAGCCCTTGCCATTCATCACATCTCTGCAATGAGTCAAATCATTTCGGCCACAAATGCTCTACTTCAGGCTGGGAAAGAACACTAGAGATTGTCAAAGCTTTTAAAAGGCTTTCTTTGCAAAATGGATTGGCTTTACTTTATGACGTGTTAAACCAGTGGGTGTCCCTGAGAGCTCATCACAGCTGCTCTACATCATCACAACTGACTATCCCAGTTATCTCTGCAGATGTACCTTTGCACAGATAACTCCTCCATTTAGGCCACCAGTGAAGCAAATGATGTGTGAAGGCAACCAGAGAAAATATTTGGAGTAGCCATGATCAAACCTTCTGGCTGTAGATATTTTCGCTCCTTTAGAACTTCTCCCATGGCAATTCACTTTGCAAAGTGGCTTTCCAATGCAATGCACAGTGTACTTAAGTACTAAGGCACCTTATAATCTAGGAGGAATACTTAATCACAGTGGACTTTGTTTCCCCAATATTGCACAGGGCAGCAGAAAGGTGCTGCTATGCTTATATATCTATGCATGCATGTTAGGGGCCTCCAAATCCTTCAGCTCATTGACCCCTTCATGAAGTTTAAGATTGCCCAAGATTCTATGATCTATATGAAAATTAATAAAATAGTAATAGTAACATCAACCCTTTGGATACTCCCATTGACCCTTGGAGATTGATATTGATCACTTGGAAAAAGTGTGTGTGTGTGTGTGTGTGTGTGTAATGTAACTAAAGACACACTTTTGATTTTTTTCGTTTTAGGTTTACATTTAATAGTAAAGATGGTACATTTATCAGCAATAAGTTACTGCCATTCAGCTTCACTGTACTCTCACAATCGCTGTATGGTTAGGGATAATGCCAATGTTGCCTGACTTAAGTAAAAGAGTCACTAAAATGACATACATAAAACTGTACTTGTACTAATTATTCGTGTTAAGATTGTATTACTATTAGAGCTTGTTTGTTCTTAATGTTATTTTATATTGGGATTTTCATTTGATGCAAGATTTATGTTAAAGCCTCAGTGCTCTATTTCAGCGGAAGAAATAGAGAACATTACGAAGTTCATGAATGATACAACAACACAGTGGAGGCACTTGTCAGTTGAAGTGAGAAGTGTTCGGAGTATGTTAGAAGAAGTCATTTCTAATTGGGATCGATATAGCAATACAGTCGCCATTCTGCAGGCCTGGCTGGAAGATGCTGAAAAAATGTTGAATCAACCTGAACATGCTAAAAAGGTAAGTACCCTACCCTGTATTTGTTAGATTAATATCCAAGACCTGTGGCAACAGGTTGAACTAAGAGGCAGTAACTGTCTCAACATAACCCACTAAGCTTCTACTTCTGAAATGTGACTACCACTATTTTCTTTATTTGTTTATAAACTAGGGATTCGAACCCCCAAACTGCTGACCTTTCTGATTGACAAGCTCAGCATCTTAGCCACTGGGTCAGCATGTCTCATATCCAGTGATCTTAGTAGCTAGAATTATTGACATTCAGAAGCATCAGACAAGACTTTAAAGGGCTTGCATTTGACCTTTAAGACAAATTGGCAGGGATCCCATCTTAGAAAAAAACCTGTTGTGTTACATTCCAAATGGCTATTTCTATTTGCCTGTAAATGAAGAAGAGTTTTTTGTAGAAGCAGGGAGACATGCCCCTGCTCCATGTAACAGAAGATGCATTGCTGAGGTTTACATCAAGGGTCCCCAACCCCTGGTCCATGGACCAGCACTGTCCATGGCATGCCAGAAACAGGGCCATGTAAACAAGGAATGATCCAACCATAAACCACACACCCCTTTGGTCCATGGAAAAACCTCTCTCCACGGAACTGGTCCCTGGTCCCTAAATGGTTGGGGCATGGGTATACATACAGTAAATAGGAAATGCAGAATAGTTAACATTCTGTGCAACATTTGTAAATTGATGTATGCAAATGAGAAGGTGATATATTTTATTTATATTTCATGTTGGTGGGGAGAACATTCCATAGCATGGCGGGCATAGCAGAAAAGGTGGCTTAATTTCCTGAGAAATATTTAGCGTAAAGGATAGTGTGATCATTGCATGCTTATGATAAGGGGAAATTTGGGGGAAATTAAAAATTCGTATAAGTGATTTACAACTTTTTTTCAGCAATATTACCTGTGTTCTTCCTAGGATTTTTTCCGACATTTACCACAATGGATGCAGCAACATACTGCAATGAATGATGCTGGTAATTTTCTGATTGAAACCTGTGATGAGACTGTTTCCAGAGATTTAAAACAACAATTGCTCTTGCTAAATGGACGATGGAGAGAATTATTTATGCAAGTTAAACAAGTATGTCCTCAGAGACTTTCTTCCTATAGTTACAAGCCACTGTTGCACAGCATTATGTTAATAAATAATTTAATTTTTAAATTTAAATAAAGATTTGTATATCACTCATTCTATTTTCTGTGTGAAAAGAAAAACTCACATTTCATAAAAAGAACGCTATAGAATTAATGTTGAATGGAATTTAAACTTTTATTTCTTCTGTGCTTAATGTTCTGCTGACCCTTCCTTACTTCTATATTGTTTTATTTTTTTTCTGTGCCTTCACAGTATGCTCGGGCTGATGAATTAGACAGAATAAAGAAGGAATATTTGGATGGAGTGGCTGCCTTGTCTGCTTTCATTGATGACGTAAAGAGGAAAATCCACATACATTTAGAAGTGTCCTTTCTAAATGTAAAGTTATTTGTCCAAGAAATGGAGGCAAGTTAATTAGAAGCTGGGCATTATTTCTATGTAGCACTGCTGTAGATTCTTGTTCTGCTTTTTGGAGTAAGCGCATTTTTAAGGACATTGGCAATATCCTCATAGTTCTCTTAACTGCTGTATCACTTTCCTGCTGTGACTTTAGGATTCTTTGTTTTTTGTAAATCACATGCCTCTCCCTGTGCTTAAGTGTTAAACAGAAATTTCCAGTGTGAACTATTTAAATAGAATTGTTACCTCCTTCCAACACATTGTTTTCAACATTGTTTTTTAAAAATATATTTTAGCAGTATAGAAATGAATCTCTGATGAATGTTCTAATAAAATAATTTCACAAAAATATGGCATTAATAATCTTCAGAGTTTGCAACATAATATGTATGCTGCTCAAATGGTTATGGTATGTTGCATTTATTATAATTAATGCAACTGAAGGAAAGAATGCTGGTTCTTAGGGCTCGATCTTCTCCCATACAACTAATAGGAGATTGAGCTCCATTTCTTAAAAGCCTTGTATTTTTACACATAATTATTTGGAACAAAAATATTACAGGATATTAAACAAAAGGCACTCATTACGGAATCCCAGTACAAGATGATAACAAGGACTGCACAAGTGGTTACCAAGGAAATTCCACAAGAAGAAGTCAATGAAATGCTTACAAGAATGCAGAAAATCAAAGGACAGCTCAGCAAGGTAATTACTATTCGAGTAATTTCTTAAATTACTCTGAATTACCTCCCTCTAATGAGCGAGATAAGGGTGGGATTGATTTATGTTTCTTCACTGTATTTAATTATTCTGTCATTCCCAGTTCCTTTAGGGCTAGCCTAGAGACTCTCAGTATGTTCCAGTTGCTTCTATCTAATAATGACTTCCTTAAATTTATTTCATATTCTCTCAGATGTGAATATGAAACAATTTTACAGAAGACATTATTACTTCTATTCATCTTTGCTGCCACCGCCTTGCCCCTTTAGGAATTGCAATTATACATCACGTATCAGGTATTTTTGTAAAAACAAAAGGGAAAATAAAGATGACTAGAATCAGAAAAAGAAGAAATATATACAACAAGGCTGCAAACCATGGAATGAACAAAAAGCATATTGTGAAAATATTTTCAATACATACACTGAAGTCTTTACCCAATCATTCCCCCACAAAAGCAAATTTATGGAACTACAAAGAAGGAAGAAAATTATTTTACTAGGGATCCTATATATGATCACCACTAGATATCAGAAGAAAAGCATTCTATTTATGCAAATATACCTAATGATATATTGGCTATACAGGTAATACAAATTTAGCTACTGCCTCATGTAGCAATCACTTTCAGTGATGACAGATGAAAAAGTAACGACCAATCCTTGAATTTCCAACTTCCACAGGTCTGTAAAGCAAAGGAAAGCTGAAATGAAAGATCATAAGCATAGTTGCAAGTTTGCTTAGATACTACTTTGCTTAACAACAGGACCAGCAATTGCTGGTCCTGATTTGGGTTGTTAAATGAGGACTACCTGCATTTGAATATCCATATAAAATTAAGTAACTGTGTTAATATTTGAAGAGATTTAGCTTTCATTAGATATGTGAATGTGTATATAGACAGACAGGTACTCACATAATACCAACACAAACAATGGTATCTAATCATATATATATCTGTGTGTAAGAGATTTATGTTACATTTTCATCCATGTTTTTTAAAATATTTCTGTTGGTATTAGGTTAAGGAGACTTGCCCAGTTGTACTCTTTGATTCACAAGAATTACTTCCTCATCTTGAAGAATTAGAGAAACAAATTACACATTTTCATGAATCTCTTGACAAGATCAATGAAATTATTTCTGTATTAGATCCTGAAGCCCAGCCTGCTCATGTTTTTAAACAGCAACATCAGGTATTTCTTACACAAGTGCTCTGGATATGTTTTGTTTTAGTATTTATTTGGAGAAAAAGTATGAATAATTGATATCTTGACAAAAATAATATCTTTAAACAAAATTTTAAGTGATTTCCAAGTTACATATTTCCCTGTATTAAACCAGAAGTTGAAAAGTGGGGAGCATAGAATGGGAGTAACAGCCATGTCTAACATGCAGATGTCCCCATAAATAGGAATTCTGGCAATTTAGGAGGCTAGGAAATATTTGATTATGGGAGAACTTCCAAAGATAGTAAGAAATATTGGCTGAAATTTTATCGGTCTGAAATATCCTCTGGCCAATGTATAGAATTGAGACACATATAAATTAACCCATATAATAATAATATGTTTATTTTATATGACGTGGATGCTTGAACATCTTCTGAAATACCTGAAGTAACATCCTCTGAACATCCTCTGAAGGTCTCCAACCTTTGCAACTTTAAGTCTGAAGGAGAATTCTGGGAGCTGAAGTCCTTCAGACTTAAAGTTGCAAAGGTTGGAGACCCCTGCTCTGAAGTACCTGGATATAGCACTTCAAGCTAATAATTCAATTTTATGAGGTACTGAATGAGGAATTAGAAGAATCAGTTTTGAAGAATCAGTGTTCCAAGTGCTAAAAATGTGAATATATTTCTAATATTTTCAAACATTGGGTTAATTCACCAGAAAATGTTGTTTCATTTTTATTGGCCTTATCAAAGAATGTACAAGAAGGGATGGACATTAGATGTCTTACACTGGCAATGTAAACAAAAAATTCTAAGACTCATATGATTTGGTCTTGTTCTTTTATAGACTTGCATTACTTCATATATTATGATTTTTGGAAGAAAGATTCCAGTTAAGGTTCCTAAGGTGATGCTGCATTATATTCCTAAAACATGGAATTTCTCATCTCACAAAAAGCTATGGCTCTTTAGAGGCTAGGACCTAATGTAGATGATAATTTTAGATAATTTAAAGAAATTTCCAGTCTTGATTTTAAAAAAAAGATTCAGAATATGAATTTGTGACCTGTTTTCAAAATATCTCTATGTTCTGAAAATCAGAAGATGGCACAGTGTGATGTGGCATAGTCTAAACGTAATGATAAGATAAATGATTATATCATTTTATTATATTAATGTTTTAATTTGCTGATTAATTTTTTGTCACACGGAATTTATTCGATTCACTAAATTATATTTAAGATTTTTTTCCTTTCACTATCTCTTGTTTGTTGCTCATGGTGTCAACCTTTTTTCTATTTCATCATTTTAAGAATCAAAAGAAAATTAAAAGCAACATTGTGTTTTTGTCTGGGAGACTTTCTTATTCCTCAAAAATGTATATGCATGCAAGTAATCCTTGCTTAATGATAAGTACCTTTGCAACATTTGAAGTTATGTTGGACCTTCCCAGAGCTACTTATGTTCAGGTTCCAGTGACCAATGCCTGGCTCACCTCCCCCCGCCCATTCCTTGATTACATTTTGGGTGGTTGATAGCTGGTTTGTATTTACAGCCATTTGCAGTGTCCCATTGTCCATGACCACAATTTTCAGTGTTTTTTGCTGATTTCTGCAGTTGGCAAAAATACCCATTGAATAAAATATGTTCATTTAATTATTGCAGCATTTGCTGAACAACTATTGTAAAATGGGCATGGTATACAGTATGGTAGATTTAGATTTAGATTGATTAAATTTTTAGACCGCCCTTCTCCCTTGTAGGACTCAGGGTGGTGTACAGGCAAGAGTAAGGAAAAAAAGTGGTGAAACAACGGTCCAATTTATTACCTCAAAGATCTGATGAGATTAAGAAATCCAGGGGAGAGCACAGATTTTGTCTGCTGTGAAGCCAAGGCTTCACCTTATCATTTTTGAAAATTCAAATACAAATCTTTGATACTAGTCGGTTAAAAATGAAACTTTCAGCCCTGTCTGCAGCAATAAAGGATCTACTACATCAAGCGGTCCCCAACCTTTGCTGGCCCTGATTTTGGGGGCTAGGGATGGAGTACCAGGCTGCACAAGCAGTGGGCCGGTACAAACAGCTCAATTGCAAGCTGCACGTCCATGCACGCTGGCTCGCCGCTTGTGCGAGTCAAGCTACACACGTGTGTGGTCCGCTACCCACCCAACGGTAATTTAATGACCATAATGACTTATGACTATAAATCTGATTTCAAGTTGAGAACTACTTGTCCGTGGTCCATGGCCCTATTATAATCCATAGCCCTAAGCAATTTTTTTCTAATTAGATTTTCTAATATTGAAGATTCAGGTTTACCTTTTAGTTACTCCAGATAATACCTTACGTTACTCCTAATAAGAATTTGAGATGTTTTAATATATGTTTGCCTTATATCCAATTATTGCTTTTGTTTTTGCTGTTTTGCTGAAGTTGCAAATCTTCAAGTGGCTTAGATTCCAAAAAATTAATATTTTAATGTACAAGTAAGATGTTGGGTTTTTCATCTCAGTGTATAATATTTTAAAAATTTTATCTGTTTAAGATGTTAGGGTTTAATTACTTGTTAAGGAACACTTGTCAGTCTGGAAGTAGGCATTGGTATTTTGTGGATTTCAATTGCAACTATAATTACTTTTTTTCCAAAAATGATACATTAAAAGAACAGAACTAAAATCTTCTTTCACTACTAATTCTTAAGAATCATTCAAAGCAATAAATGTTATCTGGGTAAGGAATCATAGCCTTTAAATAAGTAAGTAGCTGTAGCATATTATTATTGTACCAGATGAAAAAAATATTGTTTTATAGAAAATAAAGTAAAAATAAAAGAAACATTGCAAAATTGTTTAATCTATTTGTCTTACTGTCCAAAATATGCTTACTTTAATATTTTCATCTTTTTAAAGGATCTGGTAGCTTATCAAGAACACTGCAAAAAAGCCCTGTTATTAATTGAAAGAAATAGTCAAATTATCACAAAGCTTCTGGCTTCAAGTAAAGTGTTAAACCACTTCAGCTTTTCTGTACTTCAGAAAAAAGTGGTAGAAATTCAAGCTGCTTTTCAGGTAATTTTCAATTTCAACAATGTCACTAAATTTTTAACATTTCCCAACATGAAAATAAATTGTGGAAAAAAAGTCAATTTGATTAAGATGTATTAAGATAAAGTAATTGAACTAAAATAATAATTCAAAATAGCCTTTTATATAATGAAGATCATGTCTTTGAATTTGTTACTATTTGCATTTTTCTTTTCTATAATAACATTATAGAAATTTGCAAATAGTAACAAATTCAAAGACATGATCTGCAGAACTAAAGCCACAAGGTATCACGGATGTTTGCATTCTTCTTCTTCTTCTTCTTCTTCTTCTTCTTCTTCTTCTTCTTCTTCTTCTTCTTCTTCTTCTTCTTCTTCTTCTTCTTCTTCTTCTTCTTCTTCTTCTTCTTCTTCTTCTTCTTCTTCTTCTTCTGAAAAATACAAATTCAGTTTTAGGAGAAACAAGGAGTTAAGATAGAAATCATGTGTGGTTGCTTACAGAGCTTAAAAATACTGGGTCAGTGATGCTTTCAGGAATTTGGCAGTATTCATCTTAGACAAAAGATGGGTTCTGTGAGGTGTTTGAAGTATTTCTCTTGTATAATCCTTACTCAGTTTTTTACTGTTAAATTGATCTTGCTGAGATAGTTGTAGAAGAAGAGAAATGCCTGTCCAATGTAAGAACAAAGTCAGATAGTTGTTCTGGAGCCCCCAATGTGTTTTGAAGGTCCCTGGGATCTATGTTTGATGTCATCATCACATCCCATACAAAGAAATTTCTTCCTTTCTCTTTATCTTGTTTATTTGTGTCCTGCTGAAGTTACACAAATACTTACAGTGAGTAGATGAATTAAAAGGAATGTAACTAGAGGCTATGGAGGGTACAATTATTACTCTTAATTTTGCAGGGGAGTAATATTTAATGATGTTGTAGTAATGATGTCTCATAATTCTAAATCACAACAGCCTATCTGAGCTTGGCTTGTGCACTAATTAAGAAATTGAAATCATATAACTACAATTATTTCCAGGTCCCATTCATATTAATATAGATTCAATTTCATAGGAGTGAGAGTGTTTATATATGTCACCTGAAAATATAAAAAGAACTGCATAAGCTTTTTTTATTCCTAAGAACTCCTCATGAGGCAAAATGTTACAGAAAAACACAGGAAATAGCAACTAAAGATTTGTGTTGTTGTTTTCAAAGTCCAGATATTTAAACCTTTTGGAGTATAGTTTTAAGCCTTTCCCAAGAGATTGTAGACTGCATGCAAAGTCAGCATAGTACTGTTGACCTCAGATAGTACTTAATCTTGCAGGAAAACGAAAAGATATTTCTCTGTTCTCATATTACTGAGGGTACAGGAATGCGACCTCAGTTTGGTAAAGCAGAAATAAAGAAACATAATAATGTTTCCTCAAATCTAAATGATAATTTTAGTTAGTGCACAAAATGGGATATAAGACAAAATGTTTAGCATTGCAGGATTTTTTTCCCCGTTTTCATTTATGAAGGATATGATGCAGAAGACCAGTGATTGGAAGAAAAATGTTGAGGTAAATAGTCGGCTGATGAAGAAATTTGAAGAATCTAGAACAGAGTTGGAAAATGTTCTCCAGACTGCCCAATGCTGCCTAAAAGAAAAAGGCAAACCTGAAGAACTTCTCCGAAAACATACAGTAAGTATAACTTTATAAGACATGTTTCTGTTATATTTCATATCGCTAATTAAAATAGCATTGCAGGTAGTGGCATCTAGCCAACTACCTGGCTTAGTTAATGCCAAACTAAGCCAGCAGGATGGAAACTGCTTGGAAATACCAGGGCTATAGGTTAAAATAGGAGATCCAAACCATTCTCCCCAAAACCAGGAATTAGTTTATTTTTGCTTTAATACACATTTTATTTAACTGAATTTAATTATTTGATTTAAATACCAATAATCAACACTTCTTTCTACAGCGTGTTTATTGAGAGGATAACTTTATTTAAGTGTAGATTTAATGTATTTGTTCCATAAGAATATATTTACCGTATTTATTCGAGTATAACGCGCAAAATTTTCTACCAAAAAAAGAACTCAAAGTTTGGGTGCGCGTTATAAACGAGGGTGCACGTTATAAACGAGGGTGCGCGTTATAAACGATTTTTATCATGGCCGCACGTGTTCAACAACGTTTGTCACTTACAATGCTTGGTCTGAGCCGAGAAAAAGTGAAACAAAATTTTATACCGATTTTAAATCGAAAATTAGGGGGTGCGCTTTATACACGTGTGCGCGTTATACTCGAATAAATACGGTAGTTCGTCTGTGAAAGCTGATATACAGTTAAGTTTTGAAATAATGCTTATTTATATGCAATATAATATATGCAATATAATTTGAGAGTCCTTGAATATTTTACTTCTTTATAATGTAAATTATGAACATACAGTAAATTGGAATTAGGGTAGATACCCTCAAGTCATTCATCATTCCTGTGACCATTAAATGGACACAGCCATGTAATTTTTCTTGGCATTAATACAGAATTGATTTTTATTGCCATCTTGCCCGATGCTTTTGAAAGTCCCGGTTTAGATGAAAGCCTTGATATTCTCTGATGTTCTTCCATCCAAGTGCTAATTGGGCCTGAAAACTGCTTAGTTATAAAACCAGACAAGACATCCAGAGTAGAGTATCAATCCTCTACTCTGCTCTTTAGTCTGATCTTTAGTGCCTTCATAATCTGCATAAGGAAAAAAAACTACATCCAAATTGCAGCTTCTTATTATGAGTTGGAGTGATATGGAATTTAAAGGATGAGCCCAGCCCTATTCTTATAATCTAGCTCTATAGAGCCTTATGGACACAGTAGTTAGAATGCAGTATTGCAGGCTAATTCTTCCATGCGTTCGATCCTAACCAGCTCAAGGTTGACTCAGCCTTCCATTTTTCTGAGGTCAGCAAAATGAGGACCCAGATTGTTGGGGGCAATATGTTGACTCTGTAAACTACTTAGAGACTGCTGTAAAAGCACTGTGAATCAGTATATAAGTCTAAGTGCTATTGATACTCTTCCTGTGGCCAGTGCCCACTAATCTCCATGTTTTTCAAGGAAAAAAATAGCACAGATATAAATTGCATCCAGTTATCATTCATAAGATCAACCTCAATCATACCATCCAAGTATCCTGAATTAGTACATAGTATAAAATTTTGGAATGAACCTTCTGCTTTCCCTAGCAACAATATTAACATTTAAACATGTGATAAATTTCAAAACCAGGAATTTTTCAGTCAGTTGGACCAAAGGGTGCTCAATGCTTTCCTCAAAGCTTGTGATGAACTTACTGACATCCTTCCTGAGCAAGAGCAACACACCCTTCAGGAAGCTGTGCGGAAATTGCACAAGCAGTGGAAGGTGAGTTTTGCCAACCAGCTTTAGTTATAAGTTGTTTTTCTCTGTGTGTAGGCCCTCAAGTAGGTTGACTCCTGGACTAGTTCCTGCAGTTTTCATCCCAAGATTTCTTTAAGTAGTTTGCCCTTGCTTGCCTCCTAGGGTTCCAAACGAGTGACTGGCCCAAGGTCACCCAGTTGGCTTTGTACCTAAGGTGGAACTAAAATATTCAATTTCCTAGTGTCTAGATTGTTTCCTTAACCACTACACCAAACTAGTTCTTCTTGTTTAAAGTACACAACCACAAAATCCATTCTGTCAGAGGAAGACCGTCACTTGTGCAATTGTTGTTCTCAGTTATTCCTGTCCAGGCAACATGAAATTTTTTTTGTGTACTTTCACAAGTTTACTCAACTCCGTTTTCTTAATTAAGATACCAGAAAAGAATCACTTATCTTAAAAAGTATTTTTATCATAATGTGATAGGTTACACAATTATTTTATTTCATGTTTTAAACTCGTTTCTGCTGGGATTTTGCATGAACTTTTTTTTTCTGTTCTTTTTTATGGTGCATTAAATTTTCAGAGAACTTTAGTCCCCTGAAATTGTTCAGAAAAACAACATAAAGCACCTTAGTTACTGCCTCTGAAACTAATGATCTGGTTTGATGTTGATTGGTTTCCTTGTTTTATACCTTTATAAATAATTTCTTTAAAAGAGAACTGTGTTTTATATTAACTTCTTCCCACACGTTTAATTATGATGCAGGATCTCCAGTCAGAAGCGCCATACCATTTACTCCGCTTAAAAATAGAACTGGAAAAAAGCAAATTCCTAGCAACAGTGCAAGAATGTCACACTGAACTCACTCGCCAGCATGAACTCATGACCAAGGAGAGCAGTGAAAAAATAATTAAGGAGCACAAGGTAATTTTTCCTTAAATAGTTATGGAGTTTTTCCTCTGTATTTTGTTATCTGCCTTGAATCCTTAAAAATAAAGGAACATAGAAAATTTTTTCTTCTTGGCATTATACCTATGATCCAATAAATTTCACATAAAAAATGATATGTGAGTGAGTGATATTTTTTTTAGTATTTTATGGTAGTGATTGATCTTAGAATTTCATCTACATTAATATTCAGCATATTTGTGCAACTTCTATGAGCAATGTTTACTTGGAACAATAAGAGCTTAGATTCACAAAAATTATAATTAAAATATCATGTTTCCTTCGGATTGATACAGTGGAATTTGTTGTTTGTTTGTTTATTCATTCATTCATTCATTCATTCATTCATTCATTCATTCATTCATTCATTCAATTTCTACAGCCACTCATCCCAACTCTGAGTGGCTTACATTTCTTGGAGCTTAACCATTATTTCAATAATTTTTATGCATGCAAACAACCACATTCATTTTGAAATATGATATGTTGCTGTTTCTTGATCTGTACAATACAGCATTAGATACCTTGATGTATCTTTCCAGAATCTGTTGTTTTTCTATGGCCCTTGTTTATTTTTGTTAGGTAATTGAAAGCACCGTTTTCAGTATGAACACAATTTATATACTGATTTAATAATGCTGTAATTTGAAAAACTTACTTCTTAGGAGACATGCATTGCATTGTACTGCATATAAAATCTCTTATGAAATTCCCAGATCAATACAATTAGATAGTTTTAAATATAAAATCTCAATAATGCTTGGGAAAATGCCTTCTGGATTCCTTGAAACTGAAGGAATTTAAACTTTTTTCCACAATCAAAAAAGTTAGGAAGCACTGCCATTTTATTCACAAAGGTGAAGTATCTTGCCATTTTTTTTACATTTTTTTAAAAATAGTGAATGTATTTAGTTCTTGAATACCAGGTAAAAATTATTTTTTTAAGTTAATTTGTAGATCAGTAGAGTGAGCAAATGTTTCTCTTTTATGCCATCAGATGTTTTTTGGTGATAAAGGACCTTTACAACTATGTGAGAAACGACAGCAACTGATTAAAGAATTGTGCTTGAAACTACCAGAATGGGATCCAATTAAAATGACATCTGAAAGTAGCCAAAAAGATCTTAGTGAACTTAAAACTCAAGTTGCCAGGACTTACATGAAACTAATAGATCAACCAGATAAATGGCAAGAATACAAGAACAGGTAAACCACTATATGAACAGCAACATAGAAGCCATGAATTTAAAGTACTGAACTAGAACTACAATGTCCTTTAATGTTGTAAATACCATATTGCTTGTCAGCAGCACTTGATGTTTCAAATTGTATGAATAGAACATCAAGGAGCAATACACATAAGAAGTATAGGATCTAGATTAGAATGGTTTGGGAAATTGCTATGATCACTTGGCATCTTCAGCCATTTGAACAAGCAACATTCCTCCCTAAGTGATTAAAATCCTTTGCTATGCCGAAACTTCAGATGCTTACTTCTTGAGTTCCCTTGAAACATTTTTCATTAATGTACCCACTATTGTTCACCTACTGTTTGCTTATCCTTCTGTGGCTATGTTGCAGATTTTCTGAATTACGAAGCTGGATTTCATCAAAGGAAACACAACTTAAAACAATTAAGAATGGTTCAGCTGATACTACTAAATACAAACATTTTAAAACTTCAATAGAGGTATATTAAAAATGATTTGAAATGGATATGTTCTTGTAATACTAACATATTGATTTGAAGTGGATGAAATTGATAATGCAAGCTGAATTTCTCTGCTTTTGGCATTTTAAAACTGGGTCAAATAATTTACAACAAATGTAAATAATGTTACAGATATAGTGAAATGTAAAAGGAACTGAAATTGCTAGAATAAATAAAATCAAGTAACTCTGGTTAGAAATTCTACCCTTTAGAAAGAAATGTTTAGACTGTAATTCAGAAGCTTTTGAAAAACCACTGGTTATTTCAAGACAAATTTGTACCAATAAATGTTATTAGAATGATAAGTACATACATGTTTCACATACTTTAAAATAGAGAAAAAGTACCACAAAATATATATTGGCACAATCTACAAAAATATACCCCAGTCTTACCTTGCAGCACTAGTAGTAATAGTTGCTGAATGAATAGCATTGCACAAAAAAGAAGTGACATTTTGGGATGCTGGCTACTTGGAGACATACACACACACACACACACACACAAGCACACACACCTGCTGTACATCTGCTGTACATATAGTCTCTGTCTTGGGCACAAACATATGTATGAAAAATAGAATAACAGAGTTAGAAGGAATTTTGGAGTTCTTCTACTCCAACTGCCTACAGATACCCTATACCAGGAGTCTGCAAAGTCAGCTCTTTTAAGACTGGTGGACCAATTCCCAGAGTTCCCCAGCCAACATAGCTGGCTGGGGAACTCTGGTAGTTGAAGTCCACCAGTCTTAAAAGAGCCGACTTTGCAGACCCCTGCCCTATACCATTTCAGACAAATGGTTGCCCAATCTCTTCTTAAAACTTCCAGTGATGGAGCACCCACAATTTTTGGAGGCAAGTCTTTCCACTGATTGCATGCAAAAGTTATATCTATTGAATTAATTCTATTGTTGAAAATTTATGCAAGGCAAAGTTACACAGAGAAGCAAAAATTAGGAGAAAATTACCAATGACTGCATTTTTTCAACCAATTAGCTTTTTTTCAAATTGCAAAAGCAGAGGAAAATAATATCTAATATGTATATTGACTGAATGTAAATTGATCTTCAAATTTTTATTTGCTGAAGAATGATATAAAAGATACTTCACCCTATTCAGGCAATACATAGAAGGACAGAGCTCACTATGTGTACAGTGGAGAAGCAGTTTATTCTCTTTAGTACAAGCTGTGAGATCAGCATACAGCCAACCACTTGTCCAAATAGTATTACTATCTAAATCAAGAAAGACTTCTTGCATGATTTTCTCTATGCAGAAAAGCTACATTTCTGTAATCATGGAGAGTTGTGTTATTATTTTGATTGAAAAGTTTTTCATTGACGTCACAATGTGATTTGCATAGTAGAGGGATCCTCAAGCAATTTTTATGCTTGAGCATATTTGCTTGTGACTATACAAGTGTATCAGAGGTGGGTTGCTACCGGTTTTACATCAGTTCATAACCAGCATACATGTACTTTTCAATGTAAATTGTTCTTCACGCATGCACAGGACAATTGACAGTGAACTGCGCATCCACAGTCACTAAAATCCAAAATGGCAATGGCCCAGCGGTGGTGAGGGAATCATTTCAGGGGCGTGGCAGGCCTGGGTCACTGCCTGAATTCCACTACCGGTTCGGCTGAACCAGGAGCAACCCACCTCCGATGTGTATATACCTCTCATTCATCCTATTAATCTAGTATCATAATTGGCTTTTTCAATCTATTGACATGTTTTATAAATTGTTTGATAGAAGCTTGTGTCCTGATACAGCCTTTGTTGACTTCCCAATGCAAATTAATGTAAACCCAGTTCTCCCTGATTTACATTTGACTTCTACTCTAATAATGCTTGTTTGGTACACTTAATTTTTATATTGTTTCTGTTTCAGGAAATTAGGCAAGATGCCTGCAAGAAGGGAGAAACTATCATCTGGTTGAAATCTAAGCTTGTTGCCTTATCTGAGGTTTCTTCTGAGAATGAACTAAAAAAACAAGGGGATGAACTTTCAGTGCTTGCTAGTGATTTTAAGAAAATTTTAGCCTTGTTGACAGAGGTATATTATAATTATATTCCTTTTTCTATTATGTGTTCAGTTATAGAAAATCAGTAGGATTCACTTGTATTTTAGCAAAATAGTTTGAATGTTATTATAATGAACAATAATCAGTATTTTTCAAATATCTAGATGCATTTGAATACTATTAAGAAAAAAATTACAGAATTATTGTAGTTATGTAGTATGTAATTGCATCTCTAATGATAAGTAAAAGTAGTTTCCTGAATTTCCATGTGTCATTTGAAATCATATTTCAACATACAATGTACATGTGCTAAACATAAGAGAGCCACAACTTTTGTTCTTAGATGCATATATTGTATATGTTTTCTTAAATGTATTTTTACTCAAATTATACAGTTTGAATATGAAAGTATTGGAGGGAACTTTTTCTGTAATATAATGTTTGATGCAAGCAGGTAATCACATAAGATTTTTATGCTGAATGCGTATAGTATGCTTTATGCATAAAAACAAACACAGTTGTGGCACTATGGAGAAAAAAATTCAAAATTCATATTATTCTTCACATTAGCCATTTTCCTTCATCCTGCTCCCCTTTCTCCATCTTATATTCACTTGTGCTATTGACAATATGTCAGTTTCTCTTTTTGAATTATTCATATTTGCTTTGAGATATTTTTCCTAAATAGTTTTGTATTTCTGCAAAGTTCTGCTGGTGTTTGCTGTTTGCTGAATAGTAAGGGTTGTTTTGAACACAAAAACATTTATTTTAAGAAAATGAGTACGGTTTTGGCACCATAGAATAGGAGAAAAAATGTTTGGCAACTATTATGGCCAATTCTATATTATAAATAGTTAAAATTTCCAAATTAACCTGGAAAGCAGGTCAGGTAGCACAAAGTAAACTCACAAAATAATAATAGAATGCAGTGGAACAGGAGAAATATATTTATAGATTATAGAAAGAGATATTTTTACTACTTTCAGATAATTGGAAAATAATATAGAGATGGCAAAATGAATTGGTTGGTTATATAATTGTATTGTATTTTAAACTATTTAAATCATAAGTTCTAATTATTTGGCACTGAATATTTTTAGAGCTTTAATATGGTTTCTGAATACAGATTGAGAAGACATTGGGTGCAGTTGGAGATTGTGTTCAATACACTGAAGAACTGAAAGGCACATTAGAAGAACTGATCACAAACTCAAAAGAAGCTCAGACAGAAGTTGAAAAAATCTTAGATGTTGATAACTTGTTACAGGCCCAGCAAATCTTTCTCTACCATCAGGTACAATCTCCCACACATCGGCTTTCACTGGATGTCCAACAAATCCTCATATATTATTGCTGCTGCAGAGATTAATGTCTGAATTGTAGATAACACTTTAAAAATAATAATACTTTTTTATTTTGAATACAAATAGCAAACATAATACATATAAATTAAATACAAAAAAATACAAATATTACAGTGCACCCCCCCCCTGAGACATTTTTTTAAATATTTCTTCTTCTATAACAACTAAAAGATATACAATATATTCCAATTGTGCCCTTATCACCACCAAAACAACATATATTCTTGAGTAGGCTTATTCCCTTTTTCTACTGTAGATAATAATTAAGAACCCCTTTTCATACAGGTTGAATTGGAAAGAGGGGATATTATAATTTTCTGTCATAAGATGTTGGAGGTGATCATTTAATATTTATTTTAAAAGAGGAAAGTGTAAACCATTTTGAAGTGTACTTTGCCAAAGCACCTTTTTGTTATTCCTTTTCTCTTCCCATTCTATTCTTGTCATTATTCTTCTAATAAGAAATGGCTCTTCTAGGGACCTTTTCACAATTTATACAGGATGAAATTAGGAACTGCCATCATCTTGGCAAACTGTATGATAATGCTGTTTGTGGTAGCATATTTCTCAGACCATGCTTAATATAATGCAATGGCATTAGATTGCTTGAAAGTATTTTCTCACCAAGGTTTTCCCTGACATTTCTATGGCAACAGCTACTAGACTGGCCTTGAGGAAGGAAAGGGGAACTGTAAGAAAGTAAGATTCTCTTGGAGTGAGGAGCAGGAGAGGACAAAGGGCCTCTGGTTTAAACTATCATTTATTTTATTTATTTATTTTATTAAATTTATACCCCGCCCTTCTCCAAATGGACCCAGGGCGATTATCAGTAATCACATGTAGATAACGAAGGTATGGATAGAGGCAGAAGATGTTTATGACTTCAGTCCTTCATGCCCTTCCAGCCCTCCTCCCTATATCAGAAACCTTCTGACCTGTCTTCTGAACCCAAGATATTGCCTGCTAAGTGTCAGTTTGGTTAATTGGTTGAGGGAACAGAAGATGATTTATGCAAAAGTCATGGCTGAGGACACTAAGAATGTGTACTAGGTCAGTACAGGATAGTGCTACCTCATGGAAAATTAAAGATGAAGATGCTCCTGATCCTTCAGGGCTTTGAAGCTGTGTACTTAGCATTTCCCCCCAACAAAATTCCCTAAAAAAGGAAAGATTAGAGACTGGGCAGAGACTGGGTAGCTAATACTGTTGGATCTATCTCCTTCAAGGCAAATGAAACCATTCCTTTCTACAAAAACAAAACAAAACAAAAACCCACTGCTTAAGTCCAACTAGATGCCATCTCCTAAGACAACTTAACCAACCAGAAGGGACATGAATCTAAAAAATAGGTGGCAGAATGCACAGCACCAAGGACCATGTCTAAGTTTTCAGGATAAACTTGTTAAAGCTCTTCCTACTTAACTAGAGAAGATTGTACTCCAATCATTTTGATAGATTCTGGCTGGATGGAGTCTACCTCTGAGCAGATCCAAATGATTTTACTAAATAGATGCTTAAATTAACAATATCTCCCACCTCAGCTTACAAGGAAGGGACCTGGTCATCTGACAAGGGGCTACTGGCTGTTTTATTTGCAGATGTGATAACCACATAGAAGTAAGCCTTATTGAACAAGTAAAATACTAAGAAAGGCTCAATCAGATTTGCTTTTGTATTCTCACATAACAACTTAGTATCAGATGTCAAATGTGACCTTTTAAAAAAATGGAGAATTTTACCATTGTTCCAGATCTGTACTTCTGAAAAGTTTTGAAAATTATAGATGAATTGGACCTTTCTGGTGTTTCAATAAATGAGCAGAGATCATTTAACGCTTGTTCCCTAAAACGGGGTCTCCAACCTTGGCAACTTTAAGACTTGTGGACTTCAACTTCCAGAATTCCTCAGCCAGCGAAGCTGGTAGTTGAAATTAGCTCTGGGAATTGAAGTCCACTAGTCTGAAAGTTGCCAAGGTGCATGTGCACCTCTGCATATGCTTACAGTGCAGTTACTTTTGCATTAAGACAATGCATCTGTATTGACTACAATACTTTTAACTGTTTGTTTTTAGCAAAAGTCAAAGAGGCTTCATGCAAAAAGGCAAGATGTACAACAACAAATTACACACAGTAAAGAGTTACAAATTGAAGGTGGTCTGTCTCCTGCTGTGCAAGAAGATTTGTGGAAGTTGGAGAGTACATTAGAAAGCATGCAGCAATCTATGGAACAACGTGGAGATCAATTGCAGGTACATATTCTTCTTATAACTGTAGAAAAATAAAGAAATATCGCTTTACTTAATTGCTTTATATTTAGTATGAGATGTTTTCTGGCAAGCTTTTTTAGGGCTTAGCTCAGATTTTAAATGCAAGTTTCCAGCCAATCTTGTTAGAGGGTGGAGTCAAAATGGGGTACATGATTGGGACCCCAATTGGATACTACCACGTTATAGCTGTAAGCCAGAAGCGGGTTCTGACCAGTTCTGGAGAACTATTAGTGGGAACTTTGTGTAGTTCGGATAACTGGTAAATACCATCTCTGACTGGCCCTGCCCCCATCTATTCTCTGCCTCCAGAGTCCCAGCTGATCGGGAGGAAATGGGAATTTTGCAGTAACATTCCCCTTGAGTGAGGAGGGAATGGAGATTTTACAGTATCCTTCCCCTGCCATGCACAACTACCAACCCATGCCACACCCACCAACCAATGCCCACAGTACCAGTAGTACCAATTTTTGAATCCCACCACTGCTATAGGCTAAAGTGGGAAATAAATAATTCTAGTAATGCTATTTTTTGGTATTTCTGCCAAGATAGCTGAATGGTTGTAGCCATGTAGCCACCAGGAATAGAAACTGACTGCAGGTCATCCTTACCTTTTTAACTCTGTAAAATTATTAACTTTTCATAATATGATTATGAAGTTCAAGTATTAATCTAGAATTTAACTGCAAAACTGGGGATCACCAGACTTTGTGAATGGCTCTCAACTTTAAGATATTGAAGGAGGCATTGACAAATTCATAGAAACTAGGCCTATCCAAGATTAGAAGACACAATTAAAAAAAAAATTTTTTTGAAACCCACTATAAATTTAAAAAATTACATGTGTGCTATAACACACATGCATACATAAATCTCTAGGAGTATTGAGATAAAATCAATTAACAAGATAACGTAAATATTTAAGCATGGAATTAACCTACTTAAAGCAATATAATTATTCTAAAAGTTCTGATGCTATTTTTTGCATGCAAAAATAGAAGTGGAATTCTCATAAGACTTCATTAACTACTGTGAGAAAGAATGTTGGACAAAATGTACCTTTGAACTATTCAAATAAGGAAAGACAGATGTTTAAAAGAGAAAATACACTGTAGGCTATTCTCACATGGCTCTTGCACAGTTATTTTATTCTTAAGGCTTGGGTATAATCTAAAATATTAGTAATAATCCAATTATCAGACAGTTTTTGAATAGAATTTAATAATTAAACTGTAGAAGCTATTTTACAGTGGTTGTTTGAACTGTAAGTAGTCTATAGCATTTGCATATAAAACCTAGGTAAGGTATAACACCAAGCAAACTTGGCTAATTTGACAAAAGCTTTTGGAGTCATATTTTGTTATTCCATTTCCCTCAAAATAAGACCTCCCCTAAAATATTTAACCACAGTCCCTGCCATTTCCTGTGGGGGAGGAGAACATGCCCCACGCATCCCGCATGCACTGGCTATTTATGTGGAATGGCCTTGCTGAGGCTGCTCCTGCAAACCCTAGCTAACGTGCCCCTTCTAAAGAGAAGCAGGGCCAGTGATACTAGGGCTGGCAAGAGTGTGCCAGAAACAGAGACAGAACTTCCAGCCCTCTCTAGATCAGCTGATCTGTGGGCCGAGGTTAAGGGGCCTCCTGCACCTCAAAAATAATAAGATCTTCCCCAAAATAAGGCCAAGCGCTTATTTCAAGGGTCAAAAGAAAATAAGATTCTGTCTTATTTTCATGGAAACATGGTAGTACATAGTGGGGAAACAACCAGAAAATACCAGGACTACTAGCAGATGGAAAAGCTACTGGGAAAAATTATATTGGATGAGTAGAATGGCAAACAGACTTATTACCTAGATAATTACAAGAATTTATCATAGAATTCACATAGGATTGTCATCGCAGTACAGAAGACTGCTATTATGTCCTACATTTGGACTTCCTATTGATCTTTGCTAATAGAATGCACAAGTCTTGGATTTAGCAGGGAAATTTACTTGTATTTAATATTTGAGGTTTTGAACAGGATAATGAAAATTCTGGTAAATATGTTTAATCCAGCTTAATTGCATGAACCTGAAAAATTCATTATTCATCATGTTAATTATGAACTTTAATTTCCTGTCCGTCTTTTATTGTTCTGTCACTTTGCTTTTTTCCTTTTTTTTTTTTGTAGCTCACAATAAACACATGGGAACAGTTTGAAAGAGACAAAGAAACAATTGTCAAGTATTTGAGTCATGCGAGCTCTGCCCTTGAACGCATCTTAAGTTTTAGCAGCTTGGAGAGTTTGTCATCAGAATTAGAAAAAACAAAAGTATGTATCCTGGAGGATTTTTTACTGTTCTGCCTGGTATTATATTAGGTTATTTTGTATTTCTTTTTGTTTAAAAAAATGTGCATTTTATTAGTAACTCCTTGTCTTGAATGATGGTCAAGCAGGTAAGTCAGTAACTTTAAAATAAATATATTTCTAAACAATAGTAAGATAATTGGTTTTTAAAGCTAGGTATCCTTTCCCTTTTTGTTTTGCATATATTGCTGATTATTTCTGTAAGTCATCCAGAACGATGTTGAATTGCAAAGCCTTATAAATGCTGCAAATAAATTAATAAATTAATAAAAGGCCAAACAGAACATAGTAATGATGGATTATCGGGTTGAAAAGATGCACCCCCCCCCAAAAGTGAAAAGATGATATGCAAATTTCATGATCCTTTTCTTTACATGGTTCAAGTTAGCCATGATCTAATAGCATTACAAATATAAAACATTGGTAGAGAAATGTTACAATCATTCTGGGAATGGTTCCAGTCCTAAGAAAACTGAAACAGAAGGAAACTCTGTATTATAAACCAAAGTGTGTTTAAGTTGCATAGAGTGAGGAATTTGTCCTTTTAAATCAGATATTCTTAAATTTGTAATTTTTAAAAACCTATTTTGGTATTTAATGTTCACAAGAATATGGAGCAGATTCCAATAATAATAATAGCAAGAGCACTTAGACTTATATACCGCTTCACAATGCTTTACAGCCGTCTCTAAGCAGTTTATAGCATCAGTATATTGCATCCAACAATCTGGGTCCTCATTTTACTGACCTTGGAAGGATGGAAAGCTGAGTCAACCTTGAGCTGGTGAGATTCAAACTGCCAAACTTCTGGCAGCTGGCAGTCAGCAGAAGTAGCCTGCAATACTGCATTTTAACCCCTGTGCCACCATGGCTCATAATAATCCATAATAAAAATCTGGAGCACCACTTAAACACCATTAGCATTGACAAAAGCATCATCAGTCAATTGAAAAGGCAGCTTTATTAGAACAGCTTACATCCAGTGATGCTACACGTAATACCATCAAACAATAATTTCTGTCTTTCCCTGTCTTTGGGAATAACTTGATAGATGGGTATAAATGCCAATCCCAGCCTAAACATCTGGATGACTGTGTGATCATGGATCATCATCCAGGTAATATCTACTACCTCTTGTTGGCAAAATGTTACTGAGAATGATGTTTAACTTGCATGTCCTCCTTTTCACAGGAACTTTCCAAGCAGACCGTAGCGATGGCCATGGAAGCAGAGAATCTGGTCAGGAAGTCTTTAGCCATACAGCTTGGTCAAAGGAGCAAGGAGAGTCTTCAGCAGCAAGCAAAATCAATTCAGGAACAAGTTAAAAAAGTAGAAGCTACACTTGAAGAAGAGTATGTCCTTAAATAGTCATAATATTTTGTTTCCTGACACAAGGAATGTATCTTTTTTTGCCTTATATTAGTGCAGTGTTGAGTCTTAAAGACTTTGTAAAACTCTGTCATAAAATAATAACTTATCTATCAGAAACGACTGTTTTAATACCAAGTGTGGTGAAAGATCTGAGGGAGGGGGGAAAGAAAGTATCAACAAATTTCCTAATTGAAATTTGTGTCCTTATACTTGTTGTGTGAAGGAGCCATTGTAAATTAAATTTTATGCATTTAGGCTGATTATTCTCAACGAGAGAAATACTTTGAATTGACTACAAAAATAAAGTCATACTAATGCACTTCAATATTCAGTACAAGAATAAAAACACAAAATTATTTGATAGACGTTAGCATAGATAAATAATGTCATTTCCTAAAGTGCCTCAGGGTACTTAGAAAAATCTACTATCAGTCTGCTTTTTAAAATATTTTTCTTTACAGTTCAGCTGAGAACATAAACTGACTTTCTCTGCCTGAAATTTATTCCTTTTTCTCATGCTATTACAACTGATAGATAAAATTCCTACCTATCTTATTTCTTTGTATCCCTTTGTACTTATTCCCTAGGATCTGGCTGTTAGAATTTGGAGATTAGAAAGCATTAACACTTAGAGCTATATAAAAGGAAAATATAGCAACTTTTATCACAATGCTTTATATGTTTTATCTTTGCCAGAACAGAGCAAATATTATTCCCATTTTACATATAAATTCACGAGGCTGATTTAATAATTTTGAACAAAGCTTGATACCTGAGCAGGGAATTAAATTATGGTATTTTGATTATTTTTCTAGCATTTCATATTCTAGACCACAAAAAACTCTTAGCATTTGCCAGTGAGTTATTTGCAAAAAATAACAACCCTGCGTTCATTTTATTATTCATGTACATTCCTTTTTCCATTAAGGCATATAAACAATTGAGTTCACCATATTCAAAGTTGTTAATGTGTTAGAGAGGAGTTTAACATAACCATTCCCTTGCTTAGTAGTTTAATATGATTTTTTTTCCTTCTGTAGATTTCTTCATCCTTTCCATTTGCTCTGTCTTCTCTAAATTATTATAAAAAGAATCATTGTTTTTCATGAATCCTACTCTTGCTTTGTAAACGATTTAGAATTATTTTCTCCTTTACTACAAATGAGCAAAGAAAGGCATTGCTTCTACTGCCTCTGAGCTGCATTGTGTGACCTTATTTTTTTTTCTTCTGAAATACCTAAGTAACTGGATCGGTCTTGACCCTTTTTAGTACAAGTTTAGGACAGATACTTAGTTAAACATAATATACCTAGCTGAAACTAGATGGTTGTTATTTTAACAAAATATGCATGCATATCTACCTGGCTGGTTAAATATTTTGGATATGAGTTTGCACAAATGTATGGTTCAGTTGTATAATTCTATGGTTTCTAATGCATTCGCATATAGTGTAGACTTGCAAAAGGAATTTTGAAAATGCCCAACTTCAGTGCAGGCAACAATCTTCTTTATCTGGGGTGATAGAAACTATCATCAATCAAACAGAAATATATATTTTATTCTTTTGGTATTTCAGTTATTTTCATTCACACCACATAATTTTGGGGAAGCTTTGTTTTTTTTGTCATGCACATAAACACAATATGTATTGTTGATCATAATACAATAGATTGTTAGAAGGGAATGGTAATGTTTTAACTAGAAGCACAAGTGAAGGGTTTATTAGGAATGTTTGTAAATAAAGATCAGCATTGGTTCTCAATTATACAACTACTGCAACCTGATTAGATGTTCCATATAAACTTTCATGATTTCTCTAAAGTTTAAAATTAACAAATAATTGCATTTTGGGAAACAGTTTTCAGTGGTGAAAGTATCAGGGAGACAAATAGCTTCAAGGAAAACTATGTGCAAAACTGTACATACAAGTAAACACACCGCTATTTTTTCACCTGCAGTAGAAAAATATTTGCTGGATTCACACATTGCAATAAAGCAAGATGTTTTAAACTCTAATTTATCAATATTGAGGCATTATGGATAGATTCATGTATCAGGAGAGCCAAAAATAAACCAGTATGGCTAACAACAATCAGTTTGCATATCAATCAATAAACAAATAAGAATATTCCATGTAGAATTATATGAACTTATTCAGAATCTTTAGTGGTGTTTCTGTTTCCTCCTGGCTTCATGATAACTGTGACATGTAGGTCAGTATCAAAACATCAGGTCACTTTAATGGTTACCTTTGCACTTGTATTACACCACATTTTAAATGGTAACAATGTTTAACTGAAAAAAAGCTATTTAAAAACCACCCATGTGGTAGCTGCTAGGTGGTTAATTTCCATGCTGCTGTAAAAATACACCTTTGAAAATAATAACTCAGAAGATGATTTTCTACTTCCCACACCAGTTTTGTTCTTTTCAGAAAATGGAAAAAAAATATCACATCCTACACTCTGAAGGTGATTAAGACCAGATTCCTTGGATGCTAGAATTTTAAATTTAGAAACAGGCATTTTGTGGTTTGGTTTTTAAAATGGCATGGCATTATGTAAGCATTTCTTTAAATTGGACATGTAAGAGAATGAGCTTAGTTACACAGTAATAGAGTTTTAATTTTTTTCCACTAAATATGGTTGATTTTAGTATTAAAACCATGGAAATGGTGAAAGACAAGTGGGATCAGTTTGGGAAAAAATTTGAAGCATTGTCCCTCTGGATCAATGAAAAAGAAAAAACGCTGGATGCCTTGGAAATACCATCATCTTCCCTGGATGTGCAAATCAACCAAATTAAGGTGATTGGTTCACATTTTATGTAACATTAAATATTATTTTATCCCCTCCTCCTCCATTAGAAATCTACAGAGCAGAGAAGTAGGCTTCTCTCACAGCTACAGACATGCTTTGGCATAAAAATACTAAGGCAAAAGGTTTTGCAGGACTTTAAAATGAAATTCAATTTTTTAAAGTTTTAAGTTAAATTAAAAAAAACTTTTTGTACATGTGAAAAGTTTAGTGGATTGGTTTTTGGGTGATGCTCTTTACGTGCACAATATATCATCCTGGAATATTTTCACAGACTGTAGAATGATTTCTATTGTAATATGTATTGCAGTTACAGTATTTTATTCCAATATGTTAGATAAATTGTGTATAATTTTGTGTATTTTCTCAAGTAATGCTGAAATAATAAAGGAATGCCTGGATTCAGTATTGGTAGCTAAACCTTTTTTTACATACTCTGAGTTCTTTATATTATATGCTAGATTCTATTTTTCCTCTGGAGTGTTACCACATATGTATATATATATTCCTGGAACTTCTTTATAACTTCTCTACCAAACTGCTAAAACTTCTTAAAGTAAAAATCCAGGTATAGAGAAAAAGACCTAGATGTTATTATTTTTTTAATTGATTGCTGTGATGAGAATGGACATTGATGGAAGACAACACTTGTGGTGTTGTAACACTCTTCCATGGTGTGTTGGACTTTTCTACCTTATGTAGAAGTACAGATGGAAGATTTGCTTATTTGGCTTAATTATCTGAAGTTCAACATGGTGTCCTTTATACTACAGTATTAAAAATATTGAATGCTTTATGTAATATGATAATAAGATGATTGCCTTTGCAGTAAGGTAGTTTTCAATTAATGGCTATATTAAAACTTGCAACTAACAAGTCAACTAACAACATCAGTTCTGCTACTGTCATTAAGTGAGACGTCATGTGACTGTGACTTGTCATTTTACGCTGGTTTCTCCAGTGACTTTGCTTGTCAGAAGCCAGCTGTGAAGCTTACAAATGATAAGTACATGACTGGCTGTAAGTTTGAGCTCCTTTGTAACTTTGACAAGTCACTTCATAGCACGGTCTTTAACCGAGGACTACATATATTTCATTTTAATATAAAATTCTGATTTACATAATAACAACCAAGGAAACACTTTTATCTGGCCTCATCAAGGCCTTCTTATATTAATTAGGGTCAAACACTCACAATTTTGAATGAAAAGATTCTAACACAAAGTGCATAGCTCAGAGGCAGTTGGAATTTAGGAATATTGGTAGAACAACATTTCTTTCAGGTGGGTGGGGACATAATAAATAATTACTGTATCATTATTTACCCATATTTTTTTGAATGTGGAAATACAGAAGTTGGCTACTGTTGAATTTCACTTAAATTGAATTGAAGTTATGTGGTTCTCACAGAACTGTCACGTTAATGAAATCTTCTCTAATAATTCTCTACTTTGTGCTTTACCTTTTGTTGAGAATAAAAGTAGCTTTTTATAAATCCTTAAGTTTTTAAAGATAAATGATCAACATGAATAAATTCCAAATTCCTAGTTATTTATTAACTAGGCTCGGGGCCTAGTTATATGCGAGACCGTCTCCTGCCCCATACATCCCTTAGACCGATACGCTCCCACAGAGAGGGCCTTCTCAGGGTGCCGTCGGCTGGACAATGCCGACTGGCGACACCCAGGGGAAGAGCCTTCTCTGTGGCAGGCCCAGCCCTTTGGAACGACCTACCCCCTGAATTACGCACCATCACCGACCTCCGCCTCTTCCGCCAATGTCTAAAGACATACCTTTTCCAACAAGCCGGCCTAGCCTAATCTCCCACGGGGACTTTTAGAAAGTTTTAAATTGGGTATTTTAATAATTTGGTTTTTAGCATAGGATTAAGATAGTTTAATATATATTTTAAATTATGTATTTATTTTTGTACTTTTGTATGTTTTTAAATTTCCTGTGCGCCGCCCTGGGTCCTCTGTGGAGAAGGGCGAGATATAAATATAAATAAATTCAAATTCAAATTCATTATACTAATCTATAAAGCTGCAGATAGAAATTGCTTTTCTACTTTAAAATACATCAAGGGTACACTTTTGCTTTAGGGTATAATAAAGGGGGGGGAGCATCGAATGATTTAAAGGCAAGAATACCAATTGTCTCCATATATTTACAACTATATGGTCTTACCTGAAAAGTAAGTAAATAAATAAAATTCAAATGAAAGACATGTATGATAGCTGTATGTGAATATATTACAAATAATGTAATTTACATTACATTATTGTACAGCATGAACTTAAAAATAAAAGTTTTATCACAAAGGGAGAGAGTATTTCTGTGAACTCTCCTCTTTCTTCTGAAGTCCCAACACCATAAATCCTTCCATTGATAAGAGTAATACAGTCTTCAGGATCGGAAGGAACCTGAAATGATGATGCTCACTCTGAGAACAGAAATTATTCTAGTTGTATCTAAAGTGAAAACATAATTAACAATGCTTTCACTCAAAGTATCTTTGCTGTTTATAATAATTCTAAAAACCATATTTTAGGGCAGTCATAAATAATTATATATAATTACTTGCATTTTGTTTTATATTGACTTTATATAATTTTATCATCATGGCTTCCTTCAAAGATCCATAGCCATTGAAGAATACAATGTAAGCTTTGTCAAATATGTTTAATGACACAAAACCGACAGTATCACTGGCAAAGGCAACTGTAGCTAACACTGTAGTCTAGGGGTGTCAAACTCACGTTGTCATGGCAGCAGCATCTGACATATCAGGACTTTTTTCTCCTTTGCTAAACTGGGTGTGGGTGTGGCCAGCCTGAGATACATACAGTCTATTTCATTTTGAGGGAAGAGAACACTTATTCTTCATGAATTCCCAATTCAGTTGATAAAGTTGGTTCTGTCTCTTATCTGAAATTCAGCCAACCATCTTCTGTCCAAAATGGCAACAAGCTTCATACAGCATGTTGGCTATAATTCAAAAGTAGTCAGGGACAGGATCTAAAATGAATTTGACTTTGTGGAGAGAGACCAATAATTTAAAGGGGCAAAAGGAGTGCTTTAAGTGGTTTACAGTATGTCACTCAGTTCCTCCCCATCCTTAAATTTTCTCCTATCCCCCAAACAACTGAAAATAATAGTGGTGTCACATGCAGGCTGTGATCTCACATTTTGCATACTTGCTTGTAACAGTATAAAGAGAGATGGATCAAGAATCCAAGTTAGTCTACACCCGTTTTCTATGTTGCAGTTGAATCAATTATAAACCGCCATTTTCCAGCAGTATGCATATTGCTGTGATCAGCGTGGATTAATTATTGGCAAAAGAATAGACACTATTAATTGAATCCTGTGTTTTATTTTTTATTTCCTGCACATTCGGCTTAAAAAGCCAACTAGCTAATTAATCTGGATGTTCTCATAAACTAACAGGTTAGCGAATGCTTATTACAGAGCAAAGCCAAAGAATTCCGTTGAACAAACCATCTACAGTTAATTGTTCCAAATTAAAAAAAAATGAAGTACATTTATATCAGCTGTACCTGCATTAGAGCAAATAAAATATCTGATTACAAGAATGTTCAAGAATGATGATTACAAGAATACTACATGGAGATATGATTGATAAGTGCTAATAGTCTCTTAGAATTTTAATCAATTGCAAAGTACTTCAGACAAATATTCTAGTTACATTGCTATATGCTACACGACAATTGTCTGATTACTATAGAATCATTTAAGAAATGAAAATTGTGTTACATATGGAGAAGCATGAACACATGGTTGAAAGAGAAATAGTTGAGTCCAATAATTGTGTTTTATCAGTAACATATTTAACTTTACTTTAATAAATGCATGAATTAATTATGTATACAATGATAGATAAAGGTGATTGTTGAGTGCCCTTTGTTGCTTGAAGCAAAAGTGATTTTCTATGTAATGTATGAAACAACCTGTGATATGGCTTCTTTATGTACATATTTTAGGCCGTTAAGAATGAAATAGCTGACAAGGTCAACGAAATCCCAAAGCTAGAAGAGAATGCTCAACTTTTCTCTCAGTATCTTACTTCTGGAGAATCAGCACATATTAAAGCCAAGATGACACAGATTAGGAGATACTGGGAAGAATTCAGAGACCATACAGAGAATTTGGAAGGAACCATCGCAGAAAGGGCAGCGGTGCAGCAAAAATTTGAGGAAAACTTTAGAAAGGTAGAACACATCGATTTTGTCTAGGCCATTCAAAAAATTCAGTAACAGTTGAGTACTAAACCACATTAAGACATAAACAATCTACAGGTAGTCCTTGACTTACAACAGTTTGTTTAGCGACTGTTCCAAGTTACAACAGCACTGAAAAAAGTTACTTATCACCTTTTTTCATACTAATGACTGTTGCGGCATCTCCATAGTCACATGATCAAAATTTGGATGCTTGGCAACTGGTTCCTATTTATGGCAGTTGTAGTGTCCCAGGGTTCATGTGATTTCCATTGGCAACCTTCTGACAAGCAAAGTCAATGGGGAAGCCAGAATCATTCAACCGTGTTACTAATTTAACAACTGCAATGATTCACTTAATAACTCTGGCAAGAAAGGTTGTAAAATGGGACAAGGTTCACTTAACAAATGTCTCACTTAGCAACATAAATTTTGGACTCAGTTGTAGTCGTAGGTTGAGGGCTACCTGTATTTAAATATTGTTTTAAATATAATGAATGGAGACCTCTGGAAAGTGAAATCCACACATCTTAAACAGGCAAAGGTTGAGAAACATTGATTAAAGTATTTACTTCAAAAATGGTTGCTTCAAAATCTTTCATGGGTAAAATGCTAAAATTAAAGGTAAAATATGATAAAATAGATTGGTTGGACACAACAAAATAATAAATATATCATACCCCCTGTATTTTCACTTTTTATTTTTTATTAACCATGATCCAGAGTTATATCCAAATCAAGTTGTTTTTAAAGTAGGGTTGCTTGAAAAAAAGTCAAATTAATAATCAATTCTTTGAAATTGGATTTCTTCAAACCATAGTTAGATGCTTTTAAGGAGCCTGTGTAGAGGATGAAGTACAAGAAGTGGAGAGGAAATATGCTGTTCTGAGGCTTCCTGTGATTTATTCTGTCAGAACAAGTTGTGGCTCATCATGATGTCTGTCAATCAAATATTTATTGCGGTCATTGTGACAGTTATTTTAGGTTAACTTACATATCTTTAAAATAATCCTTGTAGTCAAAAATGTTATTACTATAAACTTCTGTTTTAAGCAAACTTGCCTCAGGCTAAATCCTCCCATAATTTTCTATACCAGTGATGGCGAACCTTTTTTGCCTCGGGTGCCAAAAACATGCATGCACATGTTATCATGCACCCACGTGTGCCCAGACCAATAATTTAATCACCTCCCTGCCCCGTGCATTCATGTGTAACACCTCCATCCTGCTGCCCCATGGATGCGCGCATGGCTTTTTTGGAGCCTGGGCAGGGAAAAAACGGCCTCTCCCGTCCCCGAGAGGCTGGAAATGTCCCATTTATCGACTTCCAGTGAGCCTGGTAGGTCCATTTTCCCCACCCCAGAGGCCCTCCGAAGACTGAAAACGCCCTCTCAGAGCCGCTGTGCGAGCCCTGTACTTACCTGGCATCACATGGAGACTCCTGAGAAGGGAAGGGCAGCATGGGTGGGTCAGCTGAAAATCAGTTAGGGCAACAGCTTGCGTGCCCGCTGATATGGCTCTGCATGCCACCTGAGACATGTGTGCCATAAGTTCGCCATCACAGTCCTATACCATAGAATAACATAGAAAAGTGTTTGCATAGTATTGTGCAAACTTTTTGTAAATAAGGGATACTTTAAGAAGTAGAAGTGTTAATAGTCTATTTTTATCAATTAACAAAATGGAATGTAAATAAACAGAAGATAAATCCAAATCAAAGCAATATTTATTGTGACCCCATCTTTGCCTTCAAATCAGCATCAATTCTTCTAGGTACACTACACATAGTTTTTGAAGGAACTTGGCAAGGTTTCTTCAAGATTGTTAAAAACATGTTGGAAAACTAACCACAGCCTCAAATTTTTTTGTGTATTCATGTAATCCCAAATAGACTTCATGATATTGAGATCAGGGCTCTGTGGGGGCCAAATCATCACTTCCAAGTCTACTACTTCTTTACACTGAAAATAGTTCTTAATGGCATTGGCTGTATGTTTGGGGCCATTGTCTTGTCCTGCTGCAGAATAAATTGTCTTGTCCTGCTGCAGAATAAATTTGGAGCCAATCACACACCTCCCTGATGGATAAAACCTTCCTGTATTTTTCAGCATTATGGACACATTGATCCCAACCAAATCTCCAACTCCATTTGCAGAAATGCAGGCCCAACTAGCAAGGAACTTACACCATGCTTCACTATTGCCTGCAGATACTCATTATTGTACCAGTCTCCTGCCCTTCAGTGAAAACACTGTTTCCTGTTATAGCCAAATATTTCAAATTTTGACTTATTAGTTCAGATAAGTGCTGCCATTTTTCTGTACCCCATTATGTTTTTTTGTGCATAGATGAGTCACTTAGCCTAGTGTTCAATTCCTGGACTTAGTGATGTTCCTGGTGAAGTTTTAGTCAGGTTCTTTATTTATTTTTTATTTATTTTATTAAATTTATACCCCGCCCTTCTCCTTGTTAGGACCCAGGGCGGCGCACAGGGCGGCACACAGGCACTTTAGAAGTGGTTTGCCATTGTTTCCTTTCTAGTGTAAGAGAATTTGACTGGTCTAAGATTACCCAGATGGCTTTGTGCCTAAGGTAAAACTAGAACTTACAGTTTCTAGACTGATGCCTTAACCATTCCGCCATATTGACTCTCACCTTTAGCATAAATTATTGTTATTGATATTTTTAACAAGTACAATAATCCTAATGGTATCGAAGAATATTATTTTAAAAACAAATCATTCTTAACATCTCAGTATTAGGATTAACCTAAGTAACAAATACCAGTTTAATTGTGTGAAGTTGTTATTACAAAAATATCAGCAAGTAGCATTATTACTCTCTCAGATCATATTGACTTTATGAGCTATTGCAATTTATAAGATACACTCTGAAGAATTCCAGTTTAATTATTTCAAATGATAGAAAATGGCAATGTAACCTCCTCTTCTTCCTTTTCCTCTTCTTTTGTTTTATTCATTCAGATTCAAGAAGACTTAAGCAGTTCTGAAGCCAAACTGATGGAGCTTGATAGTTCATCCTGTTCATTAGCAGAAACTTATAATTCTCTACAAGACCTTACGGTAATAAAAATTTGTAACTTTTTGTTTTCAAACATTATCACTTGTTTGACAGGATCAATAAATAAATGGACATGGATATAGTCAGAATTTACCAAATGAAGAAATATGAGATCTCTGTGATCAACAACTACTTTGTTGTTGCACAAGTTAAAAGCTCCACTTGAATAGTTGCCTTAAGCCTGTATTTTATATCCACAATATGAAATATATCATTTATAGACAGTTTTTTAAAATGAGAAAAATTGTATTCACAAATTGGGAAATAATATACTATAGGTAAGCATCTATAGTTTCTAAAATTGCTTGTATTAAACCACTTGAAATGTAATTGTAACTTTATTACAACGTTGCAATATATAAATGGATTCTGTTTTGTGGCTTTGTATAAAACAGGACCTCTCACAAGATCTGGAAAAAATAAATCAAGCGTTGACTTCTTTATCATCTTGCTGTCGCAAACTTACAAACAAAGAAAAAGCAAATCAAGATATTGTCATGCTTCAGCAAAAACATGAAAATATTATGAAACAAGTGAAAGAGAAACATGACTCGTTAGAGACTCATCTAGTACAGTGTCAGAGGTAAAAATTACCCTATGTCCTCTTCAGCTACAAAAGTTTTTGCAGATTTAAAAAATATTTTAATAGCACTGGATTAACGGTATTATTTATTTATTACAATATTCCACTAGATTGGAGAAGGAATTGTCTACCTTTTTGACTTGGTTAGAGAAGTGTGAAACTGCAGTCAGACCTACAGAACAGCATGTTTCTGCTGACAAAGTTAAACTAGAAAATGAACTACAATTACTTCAAGTAAGATTTCCGGGTTGGCAACTCAAATGTTTCCCTAATTTTATAGTGGCTTCATTTTTATAAAATGACATGGAACTCTAGCAATGGAAATAACTCTCTGCTGAGTATTTTAAATTAAACAAACCAGAACATAATGGAATAATCCATTCCTTGAAAATAACTCAATGTATTGAATTTGGTGAATAATTTAACAGAAATGATATGCACGGTTAATGACATAAAGATATGGCCTCCTTTCATTGAATTTTTAATGGCCCATAATCCCTTGCATTGGGGAGGTGTCGGGGCAACTGAATGGAGCTGGTCGGATGCCCTTCCTGCCACCAATGTAGAGTTCGCAGCTGATATATACTGATTTTGCCCAGAGAGAGAAATATCTGCAGCTACCTAGGATTGAACTAACAGCCTCCTGCGTGTTAGGGGAGAGCTCCACCTCTAGGCGACTGTACCACTCAGCCTCCTTTCATTGAATATGACATGAAAATAAAACTTTGTGTATTTATTTATAGCCTTGTAGTTTCTATGAAGTAAATCCAACAATTTCTTATATTTCAATTTGAAAAGGTAATTCACTATGTCTTTTTCAGCCAGTTGCCTTTGTAAATCAGGTGAATCTATCTCAGTTGTGTCCAAAGGAATTTGTTCTTCAGTAGAAAGTTCTAGTTCTAGTAAAGAGTTAAAATGCTCAAGCACTTCAGGAGCTCATAAACCAAATGTTTCCTTTAATGTAGCTATCTTATGCTCTGGTAATTGCCCTTCTAGGTTTTGTTTTACAATAATACAATACAATACAATACAATAGCAGAGTTGGAAGGGACCTTGGAGGTCATCTAGTCCAACTCCCTGCCTAGGCAGGAAGCCCTATACCATTTCAGACAAATGGCTATCCAACATCTTCTTAAAGACTTCCAGTGTTGGGGCATTCACAACTTCTGGAGACAAGCTGTTCCACTGATTAATTGTCCTAACTGTCAGGAAATTTTGCCTCAGTTCTAAGTTGCTTCTCTCCTTGATTAGTTTCCACCCATTGCTTCTTGTTCTGCCCTCAGGTGCTTTGGAGAATAGTTTGACTCCCTCTTCTTTGTGGCAACCCTTGAGATATTGGAACACTGCTATCATGTCAATTTACAATTGGTATATAAACAAGACTCTTTTCCTACAGAAGAGGCTCTTTCTATTCACTCTTCCAAAGATAAAATTTCCATTTAAATGTTTTAAACTCTCAATTCTAGCTCTCAGTTTTTTGCGAGGCAAGTAAAAATCAGTAAAGTTCTTAAACATTTCTAAATATCATTACCTCAGAAATAATGAAAAACATCAAAGAGAGACCACTGTTCCAGAAGAAAGTCTCCCTTTTTACTGAAGAAGGAATTGTAATCCAAAAAGTGTATGAGAAATGAGGAAGATCAGTTTTAGTGTTCCTAAATCTGAAGCCTAAATTAAGAGATTTAAGCTACCATGTTTTTGATAGCATGGTTATAGTTTTTAAATGTGTAACAAGCCGCACATCTTTCAAAATGACACGAATGCCTATTTTCCTAGCCGGCAGTCAGGGTACCATCTTGAGTCTTCCTGAAGATTTCTGTAAGTATTCTTATCTAAGAAAAATTTCCCAATTTCTGTTGGTCACCATTGGGGAATAAATAGTAGAATCTTTAATTGAGGTATCAATCTAATAAAATTACATAATACATTTGAAATTCATAGTGGACTGTCTTTTACTTTCTTTGTGTATTTTCAATATGGTTTTTGGAAACAAATTCTGGGCAGGCTTCTGTAGAATTTTAGGCAACTGCATTGAACATTGCAAAAGCACCTTCCCTGAAACCAGGCACTAAGACTCTTGCATATATTTATATTTGTTTTAGACTTTTTATTGTTGTTCTTTTATATTTGTTTCTTAATTTCCATGCTCTATAAGCTATTTATCTAATGCATATTTTTATATGCAGGATTTGAAAATGGATATTGCATCTCATGATTCGCATTATACCAGCCTCTTCCAGTTGAATGAGACGGTATTTAAAGCAAGTTACAGTGAAAGTCTGAGACCAGTTAAAAAAGAATTAGAAAAAGTTGATGAAAGATGGAAAATTCTACCTCAGACTGTTAACAGGAGGTTTGTATTTATGTAATAGTGCTTAATGACCCATGCATTATGACTGACTTAATATAATATAAATCCACGTTTCATTACATGTCCATAGAAATGGGCCTACATAATCTGAACATTACAGGAGGTTTATAGAAAATACAGGAAACTAATAAATCTCTCCAGATGTGGAACCACCGCAATTTTTCTTCTTTTATTTTGGAAGAAGTTTGAACCATTTTTTCTTTTGAGCCATAGAGGCAATAGTCTCCCTTCTGCAAACCACAGCCAAAGCTCTATTTCTCTGGTTTGCTTTATAATTTTGATGTTTTTCCAAGAAATATAACAATTAGTTCTAATGTTATACTAAGTCCAAGCCTCATTATGGCTTTGCATTCTGTGTAAATCTAGCTAGAATTATCCCCACATTCAAATTTCCGAGTTGGGATATAGTTTTAGATATGTTTGTTTGTTATTGTCTCGATGTTCTCTGAAAAAAAATGAATAATGAAAGTAATATTATTTGTTGACTGTGTCTATTGTCTACTGTGCTTTTCTTCACCTTCTTTTCCTGGTTTAATCTTATGCTCTAATATAAAATGAGATAATTTGGGAAGTATGTGTGTGTGTGCAAATGACTCTGCCAGGATATTACCACAGTCATTACAGTTGTTCATTGTAAGAATTTTATATATATTGAAAGTTGACTTAGTCACCTTTTGGATTTTTGGGCATTTCTTATTTCACTATTTATAGTCATGTGAAAAAATTTTTTTAATTAAATTTATACCCCGCCCTTCTCCGGAGAGAACCCAGGGCGGCGCACAGGAATTTAAAAACATACAAAATGACAAAATACAAAATTTAAAAGACATATTAAATTCCATCCTATGCTAAAATCCAATTAAAATCCCCAAATTAAAACTGTCTAAAATAGTCCCAGCGGAAGGTTACGCTAGGCCGGCTTGGTGAAAGAGATGTGTCTTTAGACACTGGCGGAAGAGGCAGAGGTCTGAGATGGTGCGAAATTCAGGGGGTAGGTCATTCCAAAGGGCGGGGCCTGCCACAGAGAAGGCCCTTCCCCTAGGTGTCGCCAGTCAGCATTGCCCGGCCGACGGCACCCTGAGAAGGCCCTCTCTGTGGGAGCGGATCGGGCGAAGGGATGTATGGGGCAGGAGACGGTCTCGCATATAACTAGGTTCCGAGCCATGGAGCGCTTTGAAGATGGTCGTCAAAACCTTGAAGCGCACCCGAAAGACCACAGGAAGCCAGTGCAGCTCGCGCAGGATCAGTGTTATATGGGAGTGTCTAGGGGCTCCCGTAATCACACGCGCGGCTGCATTCTGGACTAACTGTAGCTTTCAAGTGCACCTCAAGAGAAGCCCCATGTAGAGAGCATTGCAGTAGTCGAGTCGGGATGTCACGAGTGCTTGAGTGACTGTGCGAAGGACTGTGCGAAATGTGTATAAACATATATCCACGCACATTGTCACACACATTGACATATCATTTTTATTGCATCTGGTTAATTAGAACTTGATTCAATGCTTATGATGTGACATTAGTCATTAAAAATCCAAAACACTGTGTTTTTATTTTCTTGCGCCACATAAATATAGCTGGCTCTCTGAAAATGTCTATTTATTCAAAAGTTATTTATTTTCCTTTAAATTAAATTTATAGTTAGAATTCTCAGACTAAATGTGCATTATAAAAGCAACTACAGAACCTGGCCAGTTAGAAAATATCTTGTTTATTATGATGCCTCAGCTATAGTATTATGCTTGCTTTCATTTTGTTTTGTATTTTCATGTATGAAATCTTTGGCCACATAAATTATTTAAATTAATGAATTAAATAATTCCATTATTAAGTTTACAGATTTAAAAAAAAGAACCTTGGAAGGCTGTTTAAAAAAACAAGTTGCACAATGAGTGATTAGCATCATTTTTTAATTGGTCAATTTTCTGTTTCAGAAGTTTGGTATACTTTAAGCAGGGCCCTTTCAGTACATCTGAGGATCTGTAGAAATATGGAAAGATATACAAAAAACATTTCCTAAGATTGATTAATAATTTGAGTAAACATACTGTATATACGTTTGATTGTACCCTGTTTTTTTAAAGCATAATCTCATCTGAGTTGTATGACTACTCCAATTCCCTATATAGATTGCTGTATCACATCATAATGCCCTTTTTGTTGTATTGTTTTGTCGTTTGTTGTTACTGTTTGTTGTATTGTTGCACATACCCTCAGGCATAAAGGCAAACCTAGAATTCTGGCAAATTATACCCTTTTCTAGTTCTGCGGTTTTAAAAGCAAAAACTATTGAAAGTTTTGGTGAAAGAGTACTGCCATGTTCTTACTAACGTTGGTGTCTTCTAGGATAATTTTCCTCCAATCTGTGCTTGATGAACACGGACAGTATGATGAGCTCCTCCTCAGTTTTTCTGAATGGATCAAGCAATTTCTTTGTAAACTACAGCTAACTTCAGAGATTGATATAACCGATCAACAGCCTGCTATATGTCAAAATAAGGTGAAATGATTCATAATGAACCAAATAAGAGCATTTTATTAATGCTCTTTAGTAGAACACAGGTTCTTCTTCATAATATCCACATCCCAAAGAACCATCTCCATCCATCCTGCACTCAAGCGCTTGTGACATCCCGACTGGATTACTGTAACGCTCTCTACATGGGGCTCCCCTTGAGGTGCACTCGAAGGCTACAGTTAGTACAGAATGCGGCCACGCGGGTGATTATGGGTGCCCCAAGGCAAGCCCACATAACACCTCTCCTGCGCGAGCTGCACTGGCTGCCTGTGACCTGTGGCCTTTCGAGTGCGCTTCAAGGTGTTGATGACCATCTTTAAATCGCTTCATGGCTCGGGGCCTAGCTATATACGAGACCGCCTCCTGCCCCATACATCCCTTTATCCGATCCGCTCCCACAGAGAGGGTCTTCTCCGGGTGCCGTCAGCTGGGCAATGCCGGTTAGCGACACCCAGGGGAAGGCCTTCTCTGTGGCGGGCCCGGCCCTCTGGAACGACCTACCCCCTGACCTTCGCACTACCTCGGACCTCCACCTCTTTCGCCAACGTCTTAAGACGTATTTATTCCAACAAGCCGGCCTAGCATAGCCCCCCGCTTCTGACTTTTTATGTATAAATTGCTATTTGGCAGGATTTTAAATGGTTTTAGCACGGGTTTAATAATTTAATATGTTTTAAATTGATTTATATTGTTCTTATTGTTGTTTTAATAATGCCTGTGCGCCGCCCTGGGTCCTAACAAGGAGAAGGGCAGGGTATAAATTCGAAATAAATAAAAAATAAAAATTTCTCAGAAATTGCAATGGCAGTATGAACAGAGGTCTTTTTTCTTCTTTGCATTCTGTCTCCTGCTCCCCACCCAAGTGAAGGGTGAGCTTTGCAATTTCTCAGTTTGCAAACTGCTGTTGCAGTAGCTAGAGATAGACATCTCATGTCACTAAGCAAAGGCTTACACATTTTTTAAAACAAAAATCTTTTTCTCGTTCTTATAGGAGCATAAATTAGAAGTGGAAGGAAAAGACAAAGAGCTACAGAGTCTGAAGAGCTATGTTGAAAAGTTGTGTTCTTTCACTCAGCCAGAAGATCACAGTGTATTCCAAAATAAGGTTGAAGACTGTCTCCAGTTGTACCAAGAGGCTGATCAAGTAATCAAACGCCGTCAAGATGTTCTTCCCCATCTCAAGGCCTTTTTAGAGCTTCATATCTCTGCATCACATGTACTTCACCAGTTGAGACAAAGGGTAGAAACAACAAAAAACATAGACAAGTCAAAATCAGAAATGCTGAAGAAGAAGCTAAGTGAGGTTGTTCAAGATGTCAACAAACTGGAATCTACAGCAGCCAGTTTAGATGTATCCCTTACTAAAGCTCACTACCATCTAAAACAAGGAAGCTCTCAGCAGAGGAGCTCCAGCAGTAACATTGCCGACAGTGTCTGCATAGAACTGGAATCTATTCAGTCTTTGCTTGGATCTAAGCAAAGTGAAGCAGAGGCCCTTAGTGCTTTGTGCTCATCCATCCTAGAGCGTAAAGAACATCTCCTAAAACGAATTGAAGATCTTGAAGAAAGGGCTGACAAGGAGGGACTGAAAGAACCAAACCTTCAAGAAGTTCAGCAAAGGTAAACAGAAATCAGGCCGCCAACAACATTGGATTTATAATATTCATTTCAGTAAGCAAGCATCTGTTTCTTAGTCAAAACTTTATTTTGTGTAGATTCTCCCAGACTGCACCCAGACTTATTTCTATTGTTGTTGTTGTTGTTGTTAGTTGCGAAGTCGTGTCCAACTCACCCCGATCCCATGGACAATGTTCCTCCAGACCTTCCTGTCCTCTACTATCCTCTGGAGTCCATTTAAGCTCATGCTTACTGCTTCAGTGGCTCCATCCAGACACCTCATTCTCAGTCATCCCCTTCTTCTTTTGCCCTCAGTATTTCCCAGCATTAGGCTCTTCTCCAGTGAGTCCTTCCTTCTCATTAGGTGGCCAAAGTATTTGAGTTTCATCTTCAGGATCTGGCCTTCCAAAGAGCAGTCAGGGTTGATCTCCTCTAGGACTGATTTCTATATTTGCTGTGCATTTATGCTCTTCCCTCAACCTGTAAATAATACCAAATTTAAATAGTTGTAATGACTAGGCATCTTTAGACCAAGGGTTGAAATAAATTGTGTACATATTTTGTTACTATTTCAACAAACCTAAAAATAATAGCATACATAATAATTCTGGAATGAAGTATAGATTGGACCACTTTTTCCTACAAAGATTTTTTTCTCTTCATTTGTTGGATTAGTATTGTACATTGTTAAGAGCAGACAATTAAGAGTTGAAGATAGTTCTAACTATAAACCTTGATATAGTCAGACTGGGTAGCAGTAATGGCTTGTTATATAAAGTGCCTTTTTATTTGTTTGCTTTGTTTGTATATAGTATTTCAAGACTGCCCATCTTACTCACAGGGTGACTCTGTGCGTCTTGTTAGCTCTTAAGGTATAAATCCTGATTCAGTTAATCGAAACAGAAATGACTTTACCATAATATCTTGCATGTTACAATTTACATTTTGTAGTAGGCATGAATGGTGGTCAGTAAATGTTCACTATATTATATTGTTGTACCTTCAAGATGGTACTGACACCTGGTGATTACCTAGCAAGTCCCTGCAATCTTAGCAAGATTTTTAGAAGGGGTTTTTCAGCATCTTCTTCCTAGTTAAAAGCTTCTAATGTAATCCTTACATCCGTTATACAGTTTGACTGCAATATTTGCTTAGACAGCTTTGTGATTACATTACTTGTGTATTGGAAACATTGAGACTTTTCCTATTAGACGATTTATCACTCTATATATTCCCTAGACATAAATATAATAGCTAAATTCATATTTGTTATATACCCAAATCTTGTATTATGAAAAAAAATATTGATATGCTGGGGAAATACTTTTCTTTAAACTTATTTATTTTTTGGCTGTAAGTGCAGTGTATAAACTCAAACCAATTACCTCAACCACTACTTATGTAGACTGATTTTGAACTGCGGATATTGTGTTTAATGCATCTAACCTGATTTAAAGATTTTCCTCCATCCGATGCTTTTTGTAACACCAGATGAAGAGAGCAGGATAAATCTGACCCTTTCATGCTATGTTAATAGATTCAACAATACCATGATATCTGAATATAAAATCTCAGATGTTAGTGTTTTTGTGTAAGAGTATTATAATGCAACTGAAGCAGAGGCTGTTACAGCATATTAAACATTTATTTTAAGTTTTCCAAAGCAAAGTTTGAAAGTGTGATTATAGATTTTTTTTAATGATGGTTATATTTGTAGAAATGCTAAAACACTTATCAATCAGGTGTCTAGAAAAATTCCATTAATATAATCACAGTTTCCTCCAGAGTTTCCTTAAAGATTCTGAAACAGATGAGCATGCTATATTTATGTTACTTTTATTTTGTAATAACGGACACCGAAGCAAATTAAAAATATAATTAATGTTTTGATTTACAGGTTAAGGATTTTTAACCAGCTGGATGATGAACTGAATTCTCAGCAGCATGAATTGAAATGGCTAATGAGCAAAGCAAAGCAAGTTGCTTTAAAAGATAATCATTTTGCCCCAACAATTGACAAAGAAGTTAATTGCTTGGAAGCAACTTGGGATGATACAAAGAAATTAATCCAAGAAAGGTAAGTTAGTTGTATACTTATTTATGTGCCATTATGTCAAGTTTAACTCTTGGTTTTATCAGCCTCTTAATCAGCCTTTAGTAATAATATATAGATCCGATGTAAAATCAGTATGTTTATATTTGGGCCCATAAACATACTTTTGAGGCTAAATATAGTATATTGAGAGATATACTTCTAGGACAAAGAGAACAGTATACTGGGAAAGCCTAGAGTAGACATCCTTCCCTGCTCTTTTTTTCATCTAGCAGTAGATAATAATGCAAGCAGTACTCAGATCAAGTAAGTTGCTAATTGCTTAAAGGTAAAGGTTCACCTCGCACATATGTGCAAGTTGTTCTTGACTCTAGAGGGTGGTGCTCATCTCTGTTTCAAAGCCAAAGAGCCAGTGCTGTCTGAAGACATATCCAAGGTCATGTGACCAGCATGACTAAACACTGAAGGCACATGGAACGCTGTTACTTTCCCACCAAGGTGGTGCCTATTTTCTACATGCATTTTTACATGCTTTCGAACTGCTAGGTTGGCAGAAGGTAAGACAAGTAATGGGAGCTCACTCCGTTATGCGACACTAGGAATTCAAACTGCTGACCTTGCTAATTGCTTACTGTAATTACTTTAACTCCTGCTATGTAAACTTCGGTGTTCTAATGCCATACATGGATTGTAATTTAAGTAACAGAGTTGGAAGGGACCTTGGAGGTCATCTAGTCCAACCCTCTGCTCACGGAGGAGACCTGTACTAGGGATTTGAACCGCTGAACTTGCCGACCTAATCAACAAGCTCTGTGCTTTACCGATTGAGTAGTAAATGTCTCATAGGAATAAAGTATCAGAGGAATAAAGTCATAATCCAGTAAGAAATGTTACCTATCAAACCACTGTCAGCCATCAAAATATGTTCTGGTGTCGATGTCACAGTGATTCTTTCCTTTGCAGGCAGGAGCAGTGTTGCATCCTTCTTGATATTATAAGACAGTATCACAATCTGAAAAGTGCAGTTTCTAAAGGAATAGAGATTGCCAGTGCTGTAACAGTGGCCAAAGCCATGCTAAAAGACCAGGGAGACGTGCGAAGGGCCTTATCAAAGGTAGCTTTAAAATATCTTTGTCTTTAAAAAAAATGTTTGTGGATTGCATACTAGTTTATTAATCAATTCCTTAAATTTTCACTTTTGAGGACAGATCTTTATTTATTTGCAATGAGTTATTAGTTTTTAATTAAAATGAAATGTGCAGCAGAGGACATGGTTCAAGTATTCAAATCAAAACTGAGGTATGTTCACAGAAAAGAATACTACCTCCAAAGTCAAACAAAAGGATATCAAGAGGAAGGCTGCTTTAGTATAATGCTATTGGTGAATGAAAATCAACTTGACTGTCTTGTCTCCTGGTATAGACCACAGCAAAGAACTCCCACAGCAACAGCAGTGGTATTCAGCAGGTTCTGACCAGTTCTGGAGAACCAGCAGTGGAAATTTTGAGTAGTTTGGAGAACCGGTAAAACCACTGACTGGCCCCGCCCCATCTATTCCCTTCCTCCCAAATCCCAGTTGATTGGGAGGAAATGGGAATTTTGCATTAACCTTCCCCTGGAGTGGGGAGGAAACCTTCCCCTGACACGCCCACCAAGCCACGCCTACCAAGCCATGCCACACCCACAGAACTGGTAGTAAAATAATTGAATCCCACCACTGCATAGCAAGGACCTCCCCTGGTTATTTAGGCCTTCTTAGCTTCCTTGACTTCAAGATCTCTTAGTGCCTCCTATTTTCATATCCTGCAATACTTCAGGCTTATAGCCAGTTCTCTATGATGCCATATTCAGTTGTTAATGAAAGTTAAAATGGTAGCTTACAGGCCAACATTAACAATAATTCTTGAGCAGTGAGTGAGTTAAGATGGGCTTGGAATTTTATAGCTTGTCCTCAATATGTTGTACCTCTGCAGTATGAAGTGATGATTCCTTTTTCAGTAAAGAATTGCGGTCTAAACTAAATTAAGGAGGGTGGATGGTGAGTCTATTTATGCTGTGTATAACAATAATACGTTCCTGTTTGTAGCATGAAGCAGCCAGAAATGAGCTGAATGATAGACAGACTGAACTGGATGCCTTCACTAACAAGGGAAAACACCTCACTGCGGAGCTGAAAAAGATACCAAACTGTGATGCTCGGATGATAAAAACTGAGATGGACAGTACCGTGGACAAATGGCTAGATGTAGGTGGTATATTTGAAATAAAGTTTGGATAGCTGAATATTCCAGTAGAATAAACTAAAATAAAAGCTTCTTGTGAGAAACCGAATATAAGTAGTCCTTGACTTATGACCATTTACTTAACAACCATTCAAAATTATAAGGGCACTGAAGAAAGTGATTTATTTAGTCCTTGCACTTACAACTGTCACAGCATTCCCATGGTCATTTAATGAAAATTGGGTACTTGGTAACCAGCACATATTTACGACTGTCTTTGCAGTGTCTTGGGGTCATGTGATCATCATTTGTGACATTCCTAGCTGGCTTCTGACAAGAAAAATAAAAGGATTCACTTCAACAACCGATCCTGCGCGAGCTGCATTGGCTTCCTGTGGTTTTTCGAGTGCGCTTCAAGGTTCTGACAACTATCTTTAAAGCGCTCCATGGCTCGGGGCCTAGTTATATGCGAGACCGCCTCCTGCCCCATACATCCCTTAGACCGATACGCTCCCACAGAGAGGGCCTTCTCAGGGTGCCGTCGGCCGGACAATGCCGACTGGCGACACCCAGGGGAAGAGCCTTCTCTGTGGCGGGCCCAGCCCTTTGGAATGACCTACCCCCTGAATTACGTACCATCACCGACCTCCGCCTCTTCCGCCAATGTCTTAAGACATATTTGTTTCAACAAGCCGGCCTAGCCTAACCTCCCATGGGGACTTTTAGGTAGTTTTAAATTGGGTTTTTAAAATTTGGTTTTAGCGCAGGATAGGTTATTTAATAGTTTTTTAAATTATATTTATTGTATTTTGTATGTTTTTAAATTTTCCTGTGCGCCGCCCTGGGTCCTTCGTGGAGAAGGGCGGGATATAAATTTAAATAAATAAAAAATAAATAAATAACAACTGCAATGAACCATGTCAAAAAGGTTTCAAAATTGGGCTTTTAACAATTGCATTCTGGTCCCAATTTTGATTATAAATTGAAGACTACCTGTAGAATAACTTTTCTCTTAGTCAGAATTTGGATATTATAGTACAACACACATTGGTATAATTATCAGCAGCTTGCTTAAGCTGACTTTAACTGTGATTTGCTGAATAAGCTATGGTGATTTTGTTTCCTTACAAAACTAAGGCAGAAACAATTAAACCACATTATAATTTAGCATTTTGAATATAATCTCATTTTAAAACAACTCCAGCTCTCTTTTTACCATGGGTTTTAATCTCTTACTACTTCAGTTAGTATCTTGTGGGTATAATTACTAGCAAGTTGATTCTTGCAGAATTAATTTTGAAATGAATTGTTTTACTGTATTTCACATACCACGGTGTGGTTTATGAAGTTATGGCATAATTTTAACATCATTACGTTTGTTTTTCTTTTCATAATTAAGAGAAACAAATTTGTGTTTATGAACCTGGTAGTTTCTATTACTAATTCATGGTTAAGGCACCAATTACACATCTATTCTAGAAGATAGTTAATTGAAGACTTTATTTAATAGCAGTTTAGTTGGGGAAATTGAATTATATTAAAGCATTATAAAATTTTAAGAATCAGAAAAATTTTGAAAAAGAAAACTTTATTTCATTTTTGTCAAACTTCCTTTTCACGTATGGTGAAAATGATATGACCTACCCTTGTTTGACCATAAACAATAGCCCAATGACCAGGGGTGGGAGATGTTAGCCTCACCAAATAGTTAATAAATTAAGGACAACTCATGAGATCCATCAATTGAGAGTAATAGCCTAATTATGTTGCTAATGGAGGTGGGAGAGGCTCTAGGGCCCTCAACTTTGGAACCCAAGAGGGCTTGATCCTTTCTCCTCTGCTAGGTGACAACCTGGGTAAGATGCAGGGGTGAAATGCTACCAGTTCGGGGTAGTTCGCCTGAACCGGTAGTAAAAAATGCTACTGGTTTGCAGAACTGGTAGTAAAAAAACACTAAAAAAGTTTTTAAAAAAAGAAAGCTCTGACTATTACACATTGCCAAAAACGTGTTGGGTGTGTGTGTCCATTTTTGCTCTTAGGCCAAAAACATGGGGGGACGGGTATTTTGCTGACAAATAAAGAAGGAGGGAGGGAGGGAGAGAGAGAGAGAGAGAGAGAGAGAGAGAAGGAGAGAGAAGGAGAGAGAAGGAAGGGAGAAAGAAATAAAAAGAAAGAAAGAAAGAAAGAAAGGGAGGGAGGGAAGGAGGACTACCTCCGCAGCTTCTGAGGATAATCCAGGGCTAGAAGGGACCTGGAGGTCATCTATGCCAACCCTGCTCCAGCAGGACATTGTTTAAGTGAGTTTCTGTCTTTTGATCCCCCAGTTACATAACTACATATTCACATGACCCCACCAAGCCACGCCCACCAAGCCACATCCACAGAACCGGTAGTAAAAAAAAAAAGATTTCACCACTGGTGAGATGATAGTCATGTCCGCACCTTCGCTGAAGAAGCAATGTGGTGGATGTTCTGACCCAAGCTAGATGGGTAATAATAATAATAATAATAATTTTTATTTATAACCCGCTCTCTCTCCCCGAAGGGACTCGAGGCGGGGCACAGGGAATTAAAAAAGTTAGAAAAAATACAAAATTTAGAACAATAAACATACATAAATACTGACTAAAAGGCATATTAAACAAAAACCCTGCGCTAAAATTCCCAAATATTTACTAAAAATCCCTAAACAATCAGAAGAGACTATCCTAGGCCGGCCAAGCGAAAAAGATGTGTTTTTAGTTTCAGACGGAAGGAGCGGAGGTCCGTGGTAGTTCTAATATCGGGGGGAAGGTCGTTCCAGAGGGCTGGGCCCGCCACAGAGAAGGCCCTTCCCCTGGGCGTCGCTCGCTGACAAAGTCTAGTGGACGGCACCCGGAGAAGTCCCTCTCTGTGCGAGCGAATCGGCCGTGAGGATGTATGGGGCAGGATCCGATCCCGCAGGTAGCTAGGTCCCGAGCCATGGAGCGCTTTGAAGATGACAACTAGCACCTTGAAGCGCACCCGGAGGACGACAGGCAGCCAGTGCAGCTCGCGCAAGAGCGGTGTTACGTGGGTGAATCTAGAAACACCCATAATTGCTCGCGCGGCTGCATTCTGGACTAACTGAAGTCTCTGGGTGCACCTCAAGGGGAGCCCCATGTAGAGAGAGTTACAATAGTCCAGTCGGGATGTCACGAGAGCATGAGTGACTGTGCGAAGGGCGTCCCGATCCAATAGGGGGCGCAATTGGCGAACCAGGCGAACCTGGTAAAACGCCCTCCTGGCCACGGCTGTCACTTGATCTTCCATGGACAGCCGGGCATCCAGGAGGACACCCAAATTGCGCACCCCATCCACAGGGGCAAGATGTTCGCCCCCTATGGCCAGCGATGGAGTTAGCTGGTTGAATCGGGCAGCCGGAAACCACAGCCACTCGGTCTTGGTCGGGTTGAGTCTGAGTCCGTTACTTCCCATCCAGATCCGCACGGCTTCCAGGCACTGGCACATCACCGCTACGGCATCGTTGGGGTGGTTTGGGGTAGATATATACAGCTGAGTATCATCAGCGTAAAGATGGTACTCTACCCCAAAACCACGGATGATCTCACCCAGCGGCTTCATATATGTGTTGAACAGGAGAGGCGAGAGGACCGACCCCTGAGGCACCCCACAAGTGAGGGGTCTCGAGGTCGACCTCTGCTCTCCTGCCAACACAGGTAAACCTAGACTCAAACTAAACCCAGAGCAGTTGATTATGAGTGATGCCCCTCCTTCCTGACACCCAGAGGATCCCCTCCTTGCTAGACTTCCAAGGAGTCTTGATGAAATTTATCTTTAGAAAGCATTGGAGACAATGAAGACGAACCTGCCTTTGTTGGATAGTGCCATCATTGGGGAATATTTGTTTTGTAGATTATAATTTTTTTAATGTTGTTATCACTTGATGTAAACTATTTAGAGTTCTTTGAAAATGTGTAGCTTACAAACTACAATGGATTGAATAGAATGACATGAAATGCCTTTTTTCATTGCTTAACAGGTTTCAGAAAAAATTGAAGACAACATAGATAAGTTGAGCGTTAGCGTGACTTTGTGGGAAGACATACTAGCCATCCGTGATAACATTGAAGGATGGTGCAATAATACCATCTCCCAGTCGAATGATATCATAAACAACTTGGCGAGCTGTCAAGGAACTGAAGTTTTCTTGGATGAATTTCAGGTGCCATACTACACAATATTTATGATTTCCAATTTTAAATTCTTAGCACATGTTAAGAGTAGGAGAATTGAGTATAATATGATTGCGCAGTTATGTGCTTATATTTTTGTAGAATAATGCACCTAATTGTAAAAAATATATGCTAAATGAATAGCGGCACATTGAAGACTTCTAGAATATGCAGTTAATCTATTGGCATTTTACAGAATAACAGAGAAGTCTTCTAGTAGAACCCCCTTCTCAGTCTGAAAACCCTATACAATTTCAGACAAATGGCTGCCCAATGCCTTCTAAAAATCTCCAGTGTTGGAGCACTCACAACTTCTGGAGGCAAGTTGTTTTACTGATTCTCCTAATTGTCAGGAACTTTCTCTTTATTCTAGGTTAGTTATCTGCTTGATTAGTTTCCATACATTGCTTCTTGTCCTGCCTTTGAATGCTTTAGAGAAGAAGTTGATCCCCTCCTCTTTGTGGCAGCCCCTTAGATATTGGAACACTGATCTCAAGTCACCCTTAATCCTTCTTTTCATTAAACTAGACATACCCAATTCCTGCAACTGTTCTTCATCTGTTTTAGCCTCCAGTCCCCTGTTGCTCTTCTCTGTACTCTTTCTAGAGTCTCAACATCGTTTTTTTATATCACGGTGACCAAAACTGGATGCAGTATTACAAGTGTGGTCTTACCAAGGCATTATAGAGTGGTGTTAAGACTGTTCTATTTATTGGCCAGTCAATAGTGCCGAAATAGTAACTTTACAACTGGCCCCTATACTTACAATTGTTGCCATGTTCTTATGGTAACATGATTGAGATTTGGATTCTTTGCAATTGTCAGTTTTTTATGACTGTTGCAATAACCCACAGTCACGTCATTGCTATTTGTGCACTTCATAGCCAGCTCCCAACAAGCAACGTTAATGAAGAAACCAGCACTATAAAGTCACAGTCAAGAGATGTCTCGCTTAACAACCATCTAACTTAGCAATTGAATTATTGGTCCCAATTGTGATAATTAAGCGAGGACTATCTACGCAGAGCGGTGTAACTCTTTGCTATATTTCTTTCAGTTGGTGCAAGAGTGTTCCAGGAACAAAATATTTATGTTTGTTATATTCTAAGTGCTATCTTTTAAATTTTCCTTATGTGAATAATGGCAAATGTTAACATATGACAGAAAGGGAAACGTTCATTTCCCCCCATGTGTTCCTTTGCAGTCTCAGGTGAAGCACAAAGAAGAGAAGTTGGAGCAAATGACTTCGAATATATATGAGCTTAAAAAATTGGTAAATTCAGAAGAACTTCCTCCAATTCTTCTGGTAAGATAGGCTTTTCTGATTGTGGGGGAGGGGTGTAAAGTCCAGGAAATCGGGAGTCCAGAAAGTTCAAGTGAATATAGGTTTACTGTATACTAATGCTGCCTACATGAATCTGATCTATTAAAGGTCAAAGGAAATAGGTGGTAAATTAGAGTCAGTGAAATTCAAGGTGGATCGGACTTAGATCTCTTATGAGTGTAAAAGGACTCAAGGCAGATGACATATTTGACCCCTCCCTTGTGTTCTGTCTGGTTATCTCCTACACTGGCCATGGCTTTTGCTGCAAATTTTTAGAGTGGTAGAAAAAGGGGTTAAAAGGCAAAATAGATATGTTTCTGTAAAAGTTCAGATATGTAAGTTCTGCAGAGCTCAGGCATTCATTTCACCCTTTAAAATCTTCCCAACAAACCTTAATTAGAGGAAGTATAAATTGTTCACCCAGTGGATCAAAGTTGGTGTTAGGCATTTGTAATCTACAATGTATTTGGAGCACTGGATAAAAGCATTCCATTTGATAAGCATTGTTTGAATCAATAAAAATATTTTTGTTCCAGTTAAAATATTATATTCAAAACAGAATTTACCCATTATGTAATCTCTTCTAGGACATAGCTACTGGTCTTGAATCTTCTGTTATACAAGACCTTGCTGTGAAAATTTTCCTTTAAAAAAAGCATTGCATGAAACTACAGAATATGCATAATTTCTAGCACTGTAATCAAATTTATGTATACATTTATGAATTTTATTTGTCACCCATCTCAGTTCCAATGATCCATCCAATTTGGAAGCAAAATGGGAAATTTAAAAATAAAGGGGAAGTTTTTGCATACACAAAATCTCTATATTTAAGAAATTCAAAAGGAAAGAAATCAATACAGTTTGTACATAATTTAATGTGTTCACACATACATATTTGATTGCAGAGAGGTACAAGTGAGCTTTAATGTTTTTCCACTTGGTTTATGATTAGCAATATTTACAATACAATACAATACAATACAATACAATAGCAGAGTTGGAAGAGACCTTGTAGGTCTTCTAGTCTCTGTAAATTTCTAGGTTAATGGAAAGTGCTAGAGAAGTCGATTTCATTGTTTGTAGAAAAAAATCAGAGTTCGAAGAAGAAAACTCTCTTCTTTGTTTTCAGAAACTTTTCAAAGTTATTTGTTTTCCCATTCCAAATAGAGCTGAAGTTCATGACAAACCACCAGCTTGATAAACCATTTAATGTTGTGTGGCAGAGTGGAAAGAAATAATATAAATGTAATATAAATGTATTCTATTTTTTATAACAATATAAAAAATATGCATCCCTGATCAACGACATTTATACTTATGGACTGAAAAAATATGCTATAATATCTTAACCATTATTATATTATAAAATCCTTTTTTGAAAGTCAGGCTTAAAAATGGCCTAAAAATGTTTCTTCTTTTACTTTTAGTGGAGTAGTTTATCTATTTTTTTTATATATGCAAAACAATTCAAATACACTTTATTGTCATATGACTCACATTTATAAATTTATTTTGGAATAGTCTTTATTATTATTTTAGTGTGTCTATATTTGCTTATAGTTTTTAGATGCTGATTTAAAGAAGAAGATAATGCATAGCAAAACAATGTATGAAACAGCTAAAGAAACTTTGAAAGATTTTAATTCTCAGAAGACACAATTATATAACTTTGTTACTCAGATGGAAAACTGGTTTGTCAATACAGAAGAATCCCTATTAAACTGCATTCATAGTCAGGTTCCATCAGATCTTGGGACAGTCAATGTAAGTAGCATAAAACTAATAAACAGACTTGTTGAGCAAATTGGAATAAAAATGTGGGACATTCACTTTGTTATCAATCCCTTAAAATAGACCTTGTGAACAAATCCATGATTTGAAATATTCATCCATGAGAGATTAATTGCCATTTCATGGGAAGACAAAATAGTGAGGTCAGAGTTCAACCGTCTGTGCTGAAAGCATTTAAAATGTCCCAGATCATGTGGCTGTAATTAATGTCTTTTCAGCAAAATGTACTTACCTCAAAAAAATACACTTTTTGTTTTTGTATGTGAATTTCCCCAATCTCCAAGAAAAATTAGACTTTCAGACTGAGATAATAGCACTTGAGAAGGTTTTCTTCTATTCACTTAACATAGATAGAACAACATGATCAGGACCATTCTTTAATTAAATATGCAGTACTTTGGACTGCTTGATTTCCCCCCCCCCCCCCCCCCACTCTCTAGATTATTCAATTTGTGTGTAGTCCAGTTTTGCCCTGACTGGAAGTTTTAGCACAAAGAATTGGGATTCAGATATCTTGAAGTTTGGCAAAGGACATCCATCAACATTTCTCTTAAAAGTAGTTGCTAAGCTTTGGCTATTAGTTAGTATTCCAAGGACTTCCCCCATTTTTAGTTTTTCTTCTTGGATGAGAAATGAAACATTTTCGAAGAAAACCCCCCAAAAAAGTCCAGGTGCTTTTTGGAAAAAGCACCTTCAGAACAACCATGACCTGGATGATTGAGCATCTCCATAGACAGTCAACAAAACAGTTTTTAAGTAAGGGTCTAATGTATTTAAATATTCTAATGATAACATTGTTCCTTCAGAAAATACAGAAGGAGATTCGCCAACAGCAGAACAATTTTGATTCTACTCAGGAACTGCTTAATGGCCTTTGCCGAAAATATCCATCTTTGGAGTTGGAAACTCTTGCAGGCACTATAACGTCTCTGATAAAGAAGTATGAAGCTGTGAACCAGCTGAGTTTGAAAACACAGGCTTCTTTACAGGAGTCCCTAGAAAAACATTTCTTACGTGAGTTCTCTTCATCGATATATGAATCATCTAACCCACAGGAACGTATGCTGGACACAAATACGCCAGTATTAGAATAAAGTTTCCATTTACATCATGAATTAATTTGGGGACTAGGTTTCCACACAACTCCTGTTATAGAAAGTATATTTTATAGATATTTCCAACTCCTCTATTGCTTGGTTTCACAACAGTAATTTTGAAAAAATAACCTTGCTATTACTAATATTATATATGTGGATGAGGGCAAACACACATTTGGGACACATTTTATGTATGCATGTATGTTTTTTCAGTGTGTGAGTATATGCAGATGTCCATGGACAAGTTTCCTTTCTTTTTCTGACAATATTCTTTCATTTCCTTTATGAATTGCACAATTCTATCCTGGCTACTTCTTATCTTGGCTTCTCTATTCCTTGTTATGTATTCGTGAGTTCATCTTGGTCTCCCTGGCTTCCTGTTACTTTTTTTCTCTGTCCTTATCTTAGACTAGCAGGAATTAGATAACCCAATTCCACTTTTATTTTCATTTTGTTCTATTTGTTATGTTTGCAAAGGTACAAACTGCAGTCTCTTGCCACCTTTTCTATAGGCTTTTGTGAGGTCTTGTGAGTCCAGAACCGTTTTAGTTTTACATTCTTGGTGAATTTTAAGTTTGGAATGTATAAACAAGTGTTACTGTTTTATATGATAATGCTCGGTATCTCCCTTTTTTATAAAAAGTATCTATGGAGGAATTTCAAAACTGGTATTCTAATCTGAAGATTGCAATCAAAGATATAAATATTGCAACTGGGGACAGTAAAGCTATTGAAGCAAAACTCCACAAGCTACAGGTAAGTATGCAGGAATGAGTGAATTTCACGTTGCTCAGCTTGCAAACTTTTCTAGATAATATTAGGAAATTATTGAGCAACTTTGTGTGTGCTTGATATATATGTTGTCAAAGCATATATTACAAAGGTCAAACACTGAGTTTACATCACAATGTGCAACAGACAGTAATCATTATTAATGACCTTTTATAGTTATATTTCATAGAATTCCGATCCAAACTAAGAGTGTTGTTCAAAATCTTTTAATTCTCTCTCATAATATTGGTGTTGTGTACAGACAGTTTGGAAAGTGGTTAAGGAACTAGGGTAGAACCTAGGAGACTTAGTCCCATCTTCAATAGGAAGCCAACTGGGTGACCTTTAGCCAGTCACTCTGTCTCAGCTCTAAGAAGAGAGCAAAAACAAATCATTTCCCAAAAACTTACCAAGAATCTGCAGGGACTAGTCCAAGCAATTGCTTGGAGTCAACTCTATCATGAAGTTACAGGGGGGAAAAAATACACCAAAATCATAAATCCTTTTAGGGTTTTCAGACACTTTCTCATCATTGAAAAGTTGTACGTTAATACATTTTATCTTTATAATTTCAATTATGGCCTATTAATTGTTATATAAAACTTAAGTGTAGCTTTAAGTACTATAAAACTAACATATTTGATTGGTAAAATCAAAATCAACAACCCACAAAAATAATAATAGTATTAGCTGTTTTTACAATGTTAACACTAGTCATGTTTGAACAATTGAAAAAAATGTTTCTTGAGTATAGAAGACTTATAAGATGACCCCGTGATGGCGAATCTATGGCATTTCTGAGGGCACGTGAGGCATTGCCCTGTCAGCTCCAGCGCCCTGATTTTTGGGCTTGATTTTCAGCCATTTTTCGCTCTCTGGAGGCATCCCCATACTTCTGGTTTGCACCTTGGGCCATTTTTTACTCCTAGAAAGCCTCTGGAGCCTGAAGAAGGATAAAAACGGACCTACTGGGCCCACCGGAAGTTGGAAAACCAGGCTCCCGGGGGGCATTTATGCCCTCCCCAGGCTCCAAGAAAGCCATGAGTGCATGTGCAAGGCGGCGGGGGGGGGGGAGGGACTCACATGCGCAGGGGGCATGGCACAGGGCATTAAATTATGGATATGGGCACACTCATGTGAAAACATGCGCATGCATGCTTTTGGCACCCGAGGTGAAAAAGGTTCACCATCACTGGGATAGCCTATCGTTGGGATGTACTTATTTATTCTGCCACAAATCAAATTACATTAGTAGTTTGCCATTTTGTTTCCTATTTGTTCAGTTGCAAAAAAATTCATTGTAAGGTATTCCAACTATTTTTCTAATGCCTTCAATAAATATTACTGTTATTACTACTATATTATTATTCACCATGGATTAATTTCTTCCATGCATTGATTAACAATGTAGATTGTTGTAGCTTTCCTTTTGGAAAGTTAAATACAACTTTCCAAAAGTATCTTCATATCTATTTGCCTTCTTATCATTCTTTACCCTTATAAATTTGTGTATTTGTTTTACTCAGAAAGTGCTAGACTCTTTTAATGAAGGAAAGGCTAAACTGGAGTCAGCCTGCCAGGAAGGAGAAAATCTGTGTACTTACTTGCCTAAATCATCTGTGAATGGTATTCAAGAGCAGATATCTAAAGCTCACCAGGACTTTGAAGCATTTCTAAAACAATGTTTGAAAGATAAACAAGCTTTGGAAGAATGCATCGCAGAGTTAGAAAGGTAACTTTCAGATAGCCATATTTTATGTAGTATATATGTTCCTTATGCTATACCTAAATTAAATGGAAAAAATACAAAATAGTCTCAATAAGTACTGCACATTCATTCTACTATTTCTGTCTGGCCATCTTCATTTGTAGTTTTATGATATAATTGGGGAAAAAGGGAATAATGGCCAACACAACAGCAGTGTGAATGTTCTGTAAGATGTATTGTTACATTTTTTTTGTTTCTACCTGTGATTTAGAAGGTAATATTTTCACTAAAATAATTGATCTCATCTGTGAGACAAGGTAGTATTGATCAGAAACAAATCGAAAGTTGGCTGGTGATATGTTGCTATCTTTCTTGCATCTGCTTTTTGGAAAGGAAGCTCCCACTTTACAGAATCTCTGTATGAACCCTAGTTAGAGCATCCCACCCATTAAATGCACTGGAGGAGGGAGACAGGGCTGTTGGTGATTTGTTAGTAGAGGAACAGAAGTGTAATGGATCTACTTTACTACTCACATAATTATTATAAAGGTAAATGTTCACCTCGCACATATGTGCTAGTCGTTCCCAACTCTAGGGAGCAGTGCTAATCTCCGTTTCAAAGCTGAAGAGCCAGCCCTGTCTGAAGACGTCTCCGTGGTCATATGGCTAGCATGACTAAATGCTGAAGGCTCCCAGAACACTGTTACCTTCCCACCAAAGGTGGTTCCTATTTTTCTACTTGTATTTTTGCATGCTTTCGAACTACTAGGTTGGCAGAAACTGGGACAAGTAACCGGAGCTCACTCCGTTACATGGCACTAGGGATTCAAACCACCAAACTTCCAACTTTTCTGATTGACAAGCTCAGCATCTTAGCACTGAGCCACCGTGTCCCTATAATTATCACATGAAGGTTTAATTGCTTGAATGTTTTGGAAACAATCTTTGCAGTGTCTTCAATTTCTTCCTTGACTGCGATAATAAATGCACACTGTGCCAGTTTAGAATTGGTAAAGTTCCAGAGTTACAATAATTCTCATGTTTTGCTTTGCCATATTTAGATGCTTGCTAAGTATTTTTAGAATACTTACAGCTATAGAGAAGTATGTTTTTTGTCAGGGCTGTTGAAAACATCAGTGTTCTTTATAAGACACATCTAGATGAAGTAGGTTCATGTTGCATCCTGCTTTTAACCAACAATAGTGGTGGTGTTTTATTTTCTTGCTTTATTACAGTTTTGAGGACCAGTGCAAGAGCTGGAGTTTATGGCTTCGTGAAAAGGAAGAAAGGATAAGCACAGAAGCTCTAGGAGAACACAAACAGCACATCCCAGATAAGAAAGATGAGGTACAGAAGGTAGAAGCCTTTTTGGAAGAACTTCTGCTTGCAAGGTATAAACGCATATTTATTAACTAATTCTTTTTTTTAATGAGCCACATGATTATAACAGTTACCCTATATTTTGTTTCTGTATTTTGGCTGTTCTGAAGTACGGGCTTCAGAAAACTACATCTCTGCAAACTTTATTATTCATGGAATTCAATAAATAATAGGGGGTTTGAATTTGGTTCTAATAATGAACGATTTTATAAAGGACAATTCACATTTTTCTATTGAAAAATAAGTAAAAATAGTTCACATATTGAATGTGAGGCATGTAATTTTTATACCAGTTATTCCTAGAATCTCTGAAAAAGGATGATTTCATCATAATGCACATTTCAAGCCCAGATCGCCACTTTTTCAGCTGGATTCATTACAACTGACTGATGTAGTGCTTATATTGCTGTTGTTAATTAATCACATCAAATAAAACAGCAAGGTAGTAATTTAAGTTACCTGAGAGTCAGTGCTCATATTAAGGACCAGGAACAGAATCTAACATCTTCTAGCAAGTTCCAATTTTTTATGTTTGTAATGATTGTGATTTTATTTTTTGCGTGAATCTAATATCTGAACTATATTCAAATATCTTTTTGCAATAGCATGGCTTGTCTATTTGCATTGAAAATTATATATTTATAGATGCATTTATAACTCAGGTTCTTTTCCTTTTTACATTTTTTTCTTTAGAGAATCCTTTGATAAACTCTCTCAAAAGGCACAGTTTTTAAGTGAGAAAGACTACAGTACTGGAATGGAGGTTCGTTTGGCCTCTCAGCAATTTTCTGCCTATCAGAATTTAATCAAGGAAGTGAAGGAGAAACTGCGGCTCTCTCAGATAGCTCTCCAAGATCACCAGACTTTGGAAGAAGCTCTGCAGGATATGTGGACCTGGGTGAAAGATGTTCAAGGAAAACTCAGCTCTGCTGAGGGTACCCTTGGGGACAAAGTGACCTTGGAGAAACGACACCTCCAAATCCAGGTAAGATAGCAATAGAATAGAAGAACTGACTTCAAAGAACTTTTGTCTTAATAATACTTTGACTGAAGTTTAGGTACTGACTGTTTCCCAGAATCAGTGATTGTCAATGATTGACCAGCCAGGACCAGACATGCAAGTCTGCTGGATGACCTTGGGCCAGTCATTGTCTCTCAGTCCAACTCACCCACATGGTTATTGTTGTGGGGAAAATAGGAGGAGGAGGGTGTGTTGAATATGTTCACCGCCTTGAGTTAAAGGCAGGGAATAAACAAACAAACAAGGTAGTTAAATTATATTTCCATCAGGTTGTTCTACTTTGCCCTTCATGTTAACTTTTATTTTTCAGTCTTGTTATATCTAGATAAAGGTTAACACGGAACATTTTTAAAGAGTAAAAATGGCATCGTTTTAGCACCAGAGAAATTTAAATGCCATCGTGAAATGATTATGATCATCAGAAATGATGACAATCAGCAGTGGTAAAATGTCAATCCAATATTGATTTCCAAATAAGAAAATATCCACGAGTTTCTGTCACCAACAACCCATCTATTCCCAAAGTATTATTCTCAAGATCGCTACTAAGTCTCTTATAATAGCAAATACCTATATAATTTTATAATGATAACCCTATAAGGAACAGTCAACAAGAAGCAAAATCTAGGTTACTATATTTCCCATGGAAAAAGCTACACAGATAAAAACCTTTGCATTTGTCAGACTGCAGAACAGATAAAACAATGCAAAAGATGTTGCATAGGTATTTCTTTTTCTCTGCAAAGTGTTGACCTAGAACTTTTGTGTCCTAGGAAATCCTATTAATGAAAGGAGAAGGAGAGGTCAAGTTGAACATGGCCATTGGCAAAGCTGAACAAGCCCTCAAGACAAGCAATGAAGAGGGACAGAAAGTGATTCAGAGCCAGCTGCAAAGATTAAGGGACCTCTGGGGCAGCATTGTCAGCACCTCAGTGAGCTGTCAAAGGTAAACCTTTATGTTGCTGCTTTTCATTCTGTTATTTCCCCCCCCCCCCCTATTTAGAGGACACTTTATGAAATAATAATGAATTGCTCAGAACCCAAGATTAATGATAAGGGAAAATTCATAAAAGGTAGTTTTCCTGCCTCTTTTTCATTTGACTGCACTTTCCTCCTCACTAGAGGAAATTAGGATCTTTGCAAAAATGTAATGTGAGACACAGAGAGCTCCTGAAAAAACTCAGATCCAGCAATGAATTAAAGAAATGACAGCATTAGCCTTCATTCCCCCCCTCCACCCAACATAAATGTTGTTAAGAAAAAAGAAAAGAAGGAAGGGGGGGAGGGGAGGCACTATTTTATATAAAATATACAAAAAGATTTATTAACCCCCCTTTCAATCCTGAATCATTTGGGAATTATTTTCTTCCTTCCCCCATACTCCTTATGAGTGCTTATCTACAAACAGACATTCGTACTGGGGCATACATTTTGCAACATTCTTGTTGTTTAAACTCAATTTATTTCCCTAAGAACCTTTCATATTTTGATTTTTATGTTTCTGTTACATTAAGCTTGCTGGAGTTTGTGATAAATCAGTGGAATTGCCACCTGGAGAAGAAAAGTCAGTTGGACCAATGGTTGGATTCAATAAATCACAAATTGAACGAGCCTTTGGAACCTCAGAATGGATTGAAAGAGAAATTTTCCCAGCTGGATTGCTTTCAAGCTATTGTTTCAGAAGTGGAAGGCCGTTCTAATGATCTACACCAGCTCATAGTAAAAGCCAGAGAACTGCATGAGAAAACACAGGACGATTCTTTTGGAGAAACTGCTCAAGAGGAGTTGAAAACACAATTCACAAATATTGCAACAGTTGCCAAGGTGAAGATTTTGTAATATGTAGGCCACCCAGAATTACAGAAGTGTTAATCAAGTAGATTTAAAGATTAAAATGTACGCTAATATAATTATATTGTCAGCACAATTACATGAATTACAAAACAGGTCCAATGAATCTGACAGGTTTCTCACCTTATGCTAAACTGTATTGCGCTTTAAAAAAAATCAGCTGAACTTACTGATTCAATCCAGTCATTTGTAATTGAAGTTAAACATAAATTAGTGTGGTCCTGATCTCTGATTTGAACTAGAACTGGAGATGAACTAGAACTAGAACTAGTTCTATGAACTAGAACTAGAGATGTCATAGAAAAAAATGGTCAGAAATCCAACATAACTATCACCCAAAATAAAACAACTAGGGTCAAAGTCATGAAAACAACTAACATATAACAAAGAAAGGAGAGAGAGCATAGTGACTTTTAACCAACAATATAATTAGGCAAGAATAATGGTGCTAGTAAACTCTTCACACTTATATTCAAATAAACAAACCGGGGTTGATTGCATCAAGAATTGTTTCAATTCCTTAAACTCGGTTTTGAACAGCCTCTTTTTGCTTTACAGGAAAAAATGAAAATAGCTGAAGATATTGTAAAAGACCATTTGTTATACCTTGATGCAGTGCATGAATTTTCTGATTGGCTTCATTCAGCAAAAGAAGAGCTTCACCGCTGGTCGGACACATCAGGAGATTTGTCTGCCATACAGAAAAAATTAGCCAAAATCAATGTGAGAAATCATTTCGTATTTTTGTTATTCACTTTTGTACATTTGTGTTAAGAAGTTTACATAATAAACTTTAATTATTAAAAAAGCCCCTCTAATTTCTTTAGAACCAGATTGGGCACTTTTTAGTTCCTCTGACTGTCTTCCTGCAGCAGAATGGAAGGCACTGAATTCTCTTCTTCTCTTTCTTTCAGTAACATTTTCCACAGGAACAAGAAAGAGGGGACTTTTGCCAAAAAAACCATGCTTTTATTTCGCCAGTGGGATTCTTCTATTAGATGAAAAATCTTCTATATAGACAGTCCTTAACTAAAGCCATTGATTTAGGGACCGTGCAAAGTTACATTGGAACTGAAAGAAATGACTGGTCCTCACACTTGCAACTGTCATAGCATCCCTTCAGTTACATGATCAAATCTGGCTGCTTGGCACCTGGCATGAATTTATGGAAGTTGCAGCATCCCAGGATTAGATGATCGTAATCTGCAAACTTCCCAGTCAGTTCTGACAAGCAAAGTCACTGAATTCATTTAACAATCATGTGATTCACTTAACAACTGCAGTGGTTCACTTCACAATCATGGCAAAAAAAGGTCATAAACTCAGGGATGACTCACTTAATAATTGCCTTGGTTAGCAATGCAAATTCTGGTCCCAATTGTAGTGGTAAATTGAGAACTATCTGTAGATGGAAGGATTTCTTTATTCATAGAAAATCACCATTAAATCCAACTTCTTTTTTTTTAAATATTCAGCTAAGCAGATGGTTCTAATTATATTTATAAAGACTACATTAAAGTAAATCAAAATGGCAATTATAAAGCAATACAGAAGAAATTGTGAAACAACTTTTCTCCCAAATCCAGTTTATATGCCATGTAGCATTTTGTTGGCACTTTATCTAATACCTAAAACAAAGTATTACTTTGAATAGTAAGTATAATGCTTAATGCTTAACATTTTTCTCATTAAAATAATGATGCTAAATTGTGGACAGACTTGCTTAAATATTTTTGCTATTTCCCGCATTACTTCTTCTGAACTTATAGCTCAAAACCGTTCAGTTTATAATAATACTAATAATAAATTTTAATTTATAATCCGCTCTCTCTCCCCGAAGGGACTCAGTTTAGCTGATGACGCTTCTAAAAGCAACCAGATATCTTGTTTATTTTAATAAAATCCAACTCACTCGTACTGCATTTCTCAGAAAATGTTACTGCCCTTCCCCCCCCCCCCCCCCCCCCCCCCCCGTTGGATTCTTAAGTATCTTTTAAAGTTGATTACTGTTCGTTTAGACATGGTTTGGCTTTGTTTTGTTTCTGCCTGCGCTTCTGTTTTTACTTTTCCCTTACATTGTAGCACGGCTTGCACACACTTTTGGTGAAACTGCCAGCGGTTGTGGAATGAGCAGTTCACAGCTCTGTAAAAATGCTGCAGTTTTCCTTGTTCGGCTGAAGTGGATCCCGGCCATTTCAGTTACCATGGTGATATTCCATTGCAGGAGCTGATAGATTCCAGACAGACTGGTGAGGGTCGCCTCCACAGGATCCAAAAGCTGGCTCCCGCCGTGAAAAAGAAGACAAGCGTTCAAGGGGGCAAAGACATGGACGCCGAAATGCAGGCCCTCCAGTCCGACTGGAAGCAGTGGGAAGAGAATGCTTTCCAGTCCCGAAACAGGCTGCAGGAACTGGAGAGTCAGATGGCCTGGTCAGAGCAGGAGTTTGCAGCCCAGGCTGTTCTTCTGGAAAAGGCCTTGCAACACTTCAGCACATTGCTTGCAACCTGGTCTGAAGGCCTGACCCCTCTGGACAGTAAGCACACAGACCAAGAGCTGGTTGAATGCTGGCACCGAGAAAAGGTAAACTGCTTTCTTTCTTTTTGAGACTGTCCTACACTTTGATTGGATGTGTGTGTGTTGTGGAGGGGTGCAGTGGGAGGAAAGAAAAGTTGCTAATGGTCAGAAGAGAATTCTTATTCAAACAAAAACAGTGCAGAACACAAGAACTGCAAAACGCGAACTTTAAATGCTTTCTCGACTGAAAAGTTAATATATTGCAACACTGGACTGGCACAAACTCTCCAGCCTGGAGTCCAAAGGAGGGAATATACTTCGTGCTTGTTCCACCTACGTTTTTACTTTTTTTGTTGTATGTATTTTAGTTTCAGAAAGTAGAATGTTTCAAAGCAAAATGTGCCAGGGTAGAAACAATCAAGGAGAGAAGCAACTTAGAACTGAGGAGAAATTTCCTGACAGTTAGAACGATTAATCAGTGGAACAGATTGCCTCCAGAAGTTGTGAATGCCCCAACACTGCAGGTCTTCAAGAAGATGTTGGATAGCCATTTGTCTGAAATGGTATAGGGCAGTGAAGGTGAACCTATGGCATGTGTGCCACAGGTGGCACGTGGAGCCATTTGTCAGGGCACGCGAGGCGCTGCCTCATGCTGGCTAGCACGCATGTGTGTGCTGGCCAACTGACTTCGGCTTTCTTTTGAGGCCATTTTTCACCCCCCTAAAGGCTCTTGAATGCTCCGGAGGGCTAAAACCAATCCTATGAGCAAACCAGAAGTTCATTCCTGAACCTCCAGTTTTCCGGAGGGCCTGGGGGGGGGGGCAGCGGCAGCTGTTTTCACCCTCCCCAGGCTCCTATAAAGCCTCTGGAGCCTGGGGAGGGCAAAAAAAGCACACCAAAATGGTGGGGAGCACTGGTCATGCATGCATGCATTCTGGGGTTGTGCGCATAGCATTAGGGGGTGGCAAGCCCGTGCGCAAACCCCCTGCGCTCTCCCTGCTTTTGGCATGTGAGCCAAATAAGGTTTGCCATCACTGGTATAGGGTTTCCTGCCTAGGCAGGTGGTTGGACTAGAAGACCTCCAAGGTCTCTTCAAACTCTGTTATTCTATTCTATTCTGTTCTGTTCTATTCTATTCTATTCTATTCTATTCTAGTAATGTAACATTTTTATTGCCATACACCCCTTCCCCAATCCCTTCTGGTTCCCATAAGCTCTCATAAGCTATTCACTGAAATAAAAATAATGAGTCATTATTTCACACTATCCACCTGTCCAGAAAAGGGAGAAAATAGAAATGAGCACTCCGGCCTGGAGATATTGGGAGAAATGGGTGCTTCATAGTTGTTTCTATCTCTTAGCGTAACCCCTTTGTGAATGCATCCACAATGTTTTGAAAATTTCAGCTGCATCTATTCGTCATTACAATTTCAAAACACCTGTGTTTGCATATTTAAAAAAACGGCAGAATGTTACTAATGTTGTGGAATTATTTCACAGCTTCCTGTGTATATTCAAAATGCATTTCATTGCTCTTTTGAAAACTTTAAAAAGTGGAGCCTCTTAGCAGAAGCAGAAATAAGGGTTTAGAAGGCTACTTAACTCGGTTTTCCAAGATGCTTTACTCAATGGTATGCATAAGCTTTTTTGTATGGTGAGAAAAGGCTTCTTTTGTAACTTGTAAGTCGTAGTGTAATTTAAAATATATTCTATTAGTTTGCTTGGTTTTTGTGGGATGGCAATGGGTGCGCTTTGTTTTTCCAAATTCTACAACTGCAGTCACTCTCCCTGCTTCCTGCCTATAAGAAACATTCCCTACACTCCTTTGGAATTTAAACTAAGCACAAGGAAGTATTGCAGGAATGTTGAACACTGCTGTAGTTCAAAGGGAAATAAGACTTTTATAGAGTATCCTGTCACTTTGGAATTAAAGTGTGAGAGCACCCAGCCAATGACAATTAAAGTCAGATTTTCCTCTTCTTAGGCACTGAAATAAGTGGCTAATGACCAGTTCTCACACTTATGACTGTTGCAGCATTCCTATAGTCACATGATCAAACTTCGGGTGCTTGGCAACTCGCATGTATTTAGGATGGTTGCTGGGTCCCAGGGTCACGTGATCTTCATTTGTAACCATCTCAATTGGCTTCTGACAAGCAAAGTCAATGAGAAAAGCCAGATGCGCTTACTGTATATATGAGTCATTCAGTGCAATCTAACCATTGTGGCAATTTGCTTAACAATTGTAGCAAAAAGGTCAAAAAATGGGATATAACTCACTTAACTGCCTTGCTTAGCAAAATAGTTCTTGGTTCAGTTGTGGTCGTAAGTTGAGAACTACCTATAAAAGCAAATTTGGCGTCAAGCTAACCTTTAATGATAAAATAAAATGTGGGAAATATTTGGCTATGTCACAAGTTCCTAAGCAATTTATATGATTAAAACAATTTCCATTCCATTTAAAACATTGGTTCAGTAATGGCTTCTCTAATTTAATGGATGCAGAAGAGAGAGCCCTTCATTTTAGAATGTGGGGGGGAACATCACATGGAAGGAACATGGTTTTTTTTTTTTAATCAAAGCTGGAATTAGGAAACTATGATTAAATCTCATTTTTTGTTCAGGCTAATTTATTCCATTACTACTTTCCAATTGACCAGTTTTAAAACCATGATATTTCATTTCAACTTGCCTAAAGATAATTGGCAATGGATGAGGAAGGAGATGGATGGGAACAATACAAAAAGCCTTGAGAAGCTGCACTTATGCAGTTACACTGTCTTCCTTACAAAAATTCTTCAGTGTTGTCTTTCCAAGAAGAGAATGTAAAAATTGTTTTAAATTGTGAATATCGTTTGTATTTTCTTACTGCATTTATCATGTGCACATATGGCCAGTAGAAGAAAATTGTGGTTTATTATTTTTATTCAGCAGATTCCAGGATTATTATTTGATTTTAAAAATGCTTAGGAGGGTAGAGTTTGACTTTATTTTAACTTTCTTTTGATTGAGAGGGTTTATTGAACCTTTCAATAATTACTTTCATTACTTTTGTAAATAACTCAAGGTGACAAACCTCTAATACTCCCCCCTTCCTCCTTCTCCTCCCCCTCCTATACCTGTGAAGTAGATTGTGCTGACAGAGAGTGACTGGCCCAAGGTCACCTGACCAGATTTTGTTCCTAATGCAGGACTAGTATTCACTGTCTCCTGGTTTATAGCCTGATGCCTTAACCACTGAAGCTAATTGGCTACCTCCATACTTTCAAACCTGATTCCACTGATCAATCACTGAACATTTAATTAATTAATCAATTCATGAATTTATTCTTTTACAACAAATTGTGCTATTAATTTTTCCTCTTAACGTTGACCGGAATATATGCAAAAAGCAATTTTTCACTGAAGCAAGTTTTTTTTTACTTGCTTCAGTGAAAAATAATCACTGTAATCTATATAAGTCCATTCCCATAGTACATTTTATGGTTAATCAAACTGTTTGTTAAAAAGTAGTTTAAAAAGCATTTTCTTAATATATATCTCATTGCTGAATTTTTATCTACCAAAAAATGATAACATTTGCCTAGCTGTCTTGCAATTTTTTTAAAACTGGGGTTTTGTCTAAGAATTGATATTCAATTTGGTTTTTTTAGAAAATGTGTTTGACCCTTAAAACAAGTCAGATCATGTGTTGGACTTCAAGAATCTCCTTGTACTTTTCTACCCTATCAAACCTTTAAAAAGTTTGTATGACAATGGTGAGAGCTCTTATGCTATGTTATAATTTTCCTTATGGTTTTGTTTTATAAAGGAAACTCTGGATGCTCTAACAAAGGCAGAGTCTATTAATGATGATATTAAGACTCAGTTAAATGATCTTTGCCGGTTTTCCAAAGATTTGAGCACCTATTCTGCAAAGGTTTCCCAGTTATTTAAAGAATATAATAGGTAAGTTTCCATGACTTCTTATTGTACTCATGACTGTAGTAACCCCTATGGTCATAAAATCAAAATTCAGGTGTTTGTCAACTGTCATGTATTTATGATGATTACGGCATTTAAGGGTTACATTTACAACTTTTTCAACCAGCTTCTGACAAGCAAAATCAATGGAGGAAGCTGAATTCATTTAACGTTTGCACAATTCAACTTATGACTGTGATGATTCACTTAATGACCACAGCAAAAAGGTTGTAAAATCAGGTGCAATTCACTTAATGACCACCTTGCTTAGCAATAGAATTTTGATTGTAAATCAAGGGCTTCCCATAGAAGGTTATCCTTGTTCCCATCTACCTTATGAAGCTTTGCTATACTGTAATTACTGTTTAAATGTGTTTCAAAGCAAAATATTACACCATACAAAATAAAATGAATCTCTCACAGATGCCAATGTAGTGGGTACTATTTTGTTCTGATTTAGCTGATGAAGACCTTATATAGATCTGTTATATAAATAGCTTGTATAAATATCTTAATATTTATATATTAGAATATTGATGAAATATCAAGTTCATATATCACCTTTTCTCAACCTGATAACCTTAAAATAAGTACAAGTCCAACTTTCAAAATCCCTGGGCCAACATAATCATTGGGATGAAGTCAACTTTTTCTTGGATCATTACAATGTTAGTGAAAGTTTTTGAGAGCCACCCTAAAAATCAGCAGTAAACAATATAGTGCTTGTAGGTACTATAAATGTATGCCCCATGTGTATTGTCTGTCTGTCTGTCTGTCTGTCTGTCTGTCTGTCTGTCTGTCTATCTACAGAATCTATCTATCTATCTATCTATCTATCTATCTATCTATCTATCTATCTATCTATCTATCTATCTATCTATCTATCTATCTATCTATCTACCTGTCTACTTTATCCCCCTCCCTCGTAAAATTGGTGTCTTTTTAAAAATCTTATGACATTCAAAATAAAAACATTCCTATCTTTTAAAATTTGTAGTCTTGTGAAATATAGGTAGTTTTTAAAGAATGTATTTTCATTTTGTTGCCCACGTCAGATGTCACTTTTTTTCATTATTCATCACCCTTACATCCCTTGGTGCATCATGTGAAAAGTTGTAGCTGCTTCTTTCTTCCTAATATAACCCCAATCTGTATTTCCATTTGTCTAACATGGTACCTGAAGTCTTTGTCTACAAGCTTCAAAGGGATGTCAGAGTAAAGAACAGGCCTTGCAACAGAGATTCAGGGCAGTCTTCAGAGATTTTCAGCAATGGCTGGTCAATTCCAAAATCACTACTGCCAAATGTTTTGATGTGCCACAAAATGTCAGTGATGTTACAGCTAACATACAGAAAATACAGGTAATTCTTCAAATTCAATCCAGCGTTTTCAGAACATTAACAAAATGTACTTAAAATGGAATGTTTCTATCTGAACCTCGTTATACTATTATGAAAAGAATCTGGAACTAAAACCATGATATGCTCCACGGGCCTCAGCAAAAAGTTATTTTTTCATAGTACTATCCAATTAAAAAGGCTTCTGTTCAGATGTGTTGCTGGTTGTTTGCCTTGTTTCCCATTTTGAAGCAGCATTTGAGGAAGTCAAACGATTGTGCTTTCATTGTAGATAGAACATAACTTGTCATGTTACATGGATACAGAAAAATTGTGGCTAATTTGAATTATGTTTAGTGGAAACAAACTAGTCTCGAAGTATTGCTTATGAAATTGGATTGCTTTTACTAAATGTCATAGTTAGGGTTTACAGGTAGTTCTTGACTTGCGACAGTTCATTTAGTGACTGTTCAAAGTTACAATAATGGCACTGAAAAAAGAGACTTATGGCCGTTTTTCTCATGACCTTTATAGTATCTCCATGGTCATGGGATCAAAATTCAGATACTTGGAAATTGGTTCATATTTATGAGAGAGTCCTGGGATCATATGATCACCTTTTGTAGCCTTCTGACAAGTAAAGTCAATGGGAAAGTCAACTTAACAATCATGTCACTAACTTAACAATTGCAGTGATTCACTAAACAATTTTGGCAAGAACAGTCGTAAAATGAGCAAAATTCACTTAACAAATATCTCACTTAACAACAGAAAATTTGGCCTCAATTGTGGCCATATTTCGAGCACTACCTGTACTTTACTTTGGGAACTTGCTATGACTGTGGGAACACTTAACAATTCTCTTCATGGGAAAAAAACAAGTGAAAAATGGGATTCATTTTTGAAATTATGTATACCTATGTTTTGCAAGTTACCAAATTACTTACATTTTGTGGCGCTTTCTGGTTCACATCACAAACCTTAATATTTTATCCCTAGTCCTTAAGTACTATTCTGAATAACCATGATTCTGTAAGTGTTGATTATATAAAATGTAATTTTTTAATGTGCTTTTTCCTCCTCACAGCCAGGCTATTTATAACATACAAAATAGATACTTACAGAATAACTGAGAACCCAGTATTTATATACGCTTGTATATGAGCAATGTACAAATATATAAATAGGAAGAATATATGCATTCTATCTTTTCCCATTTCTCAGCCAGCACAAAAATATTCTCTGGACAAGACTTATTAGCTTTGAATCCAAAACATTTTTTCTTATGTATTGTGTGATAATGATTCAATCAAATAATCTTTTTGTATATGTATTAATGAATGAAGTAAAAGGAACTAAGCAGAATGGAGGTTTCTATTCATAGAATATTGGCTTAAAAAGGTAATTAAAATAATTTTTAGAAGGAAATTATTAGATGTTAGATATTCTCTGGACTTTCAATAATTGGAGAGAAAGTTTCTACATCTTAGTTGTAAAAGGTTACATGAATAACATAAATTGCAGTTTTTTATTTGTTAGCTTTAGCAAATGTTGTGTTTATACCTATTGCTTGCTACTTTTATCATTAATCTATATATGTGTGTATTTTGGCTTAGGAATTCCTATCTGAAACTGAGACTGGCCAACATAAATTAAATTTAGTGGTATCCAAAGGAGAACTGTTAAGTTCTATATTACCTAAAGAAAAAGTTAAATCCATTCAGACCAAAATTGCTTCAGCTAAAGAGGACTGGAAGAAATTTATTTCTACTCTGCACCAAAAGGAAACAACTTTAGAGGTATGAGATCAATTACAAAAGAAATCAATAAATTGAAACCATTTTTTTCTTCTACATGTACTTGCACTTAATTCTATATTAAGCCTAAATGATCGACTTTATCTTTTATCTATTCCTCTTCTGTCTCAACCTTTGATAAAGTTTTTTAAAGCCATTTTGCTTTTGGTTACTTTTAACATAATTACATTTCAGAAAATACAAAGGAGAATCTCTAAAGGAGGCAGATAGATTCTCAAATCCCAAACCTTTGTTGTGTTTTACAGATTAGTAACCAAAGCTTGTATTATGTTTCAAAAGGACTGGGAGGCCATATAGCCAATTAATACTGGGAAGATGTGTTCCATATGTCTGGCAAGGTCATTTATCTTTTAATTAAGTAAAGATTCTGGATAAACTTTGAAGACAGTCTTACATATATTCTGTTTCAATAGTTTGGGCCAGTCATGTTGGTTCTCTTTCTCTAAGCAAAGAAATATCTCATCTGGAACAAAGATTCCATTCATGACAATGTTAGATTTAATAGCGCTTCTGAATACTGGACTGTATGATGAAAATATTTTATCCAAAATTATGGACTAGCAATGAATGCTCCCTATCCTGATTTTTTTCTAGAATTTAAAGGTACAAATGAAAGATTTCGAAACAAGTGCTGAACCTCTTCAAGACTGGTTAAATAAAACCAAAGAAATAGTGCAAAGCAGTAATAATAATCTGCATGACCTTTCCACTAAAAGGAGAGAGCATCAGAATCTACAGGTAATATTAAGATAAGAGCTCTCTGTCTATTTATTTAAGCATGTTTGGGGCCAAAATATATTTCTTTACGAATGAAAGCAAATATATGTGTCCCAGGATGAAGTTGCAGGATCCAATCTGGGTTGGTCACTGGGACCAGAGGTTTTGTTTTCCAAGCTTTTGGATTCATGCTGGAGCCCATCTTCAAGGAACTTCTCTCTAGCAGAGTGTGTGCTGTTCTGTGTGTGGTATATGTCTGTTGTGAGTGGCTTTTTAAATATTGATTGGGATGTGTTGATGGCTGGCTTTTAAGTCATTAGCTGTCATTTGCTTGTACTGCCCAGCCCTTGCCTTCTAAATACTTGATAGGCTGGTGGTAAATCAGCACTCCTGTTGACTGATGAGGGGCCTGTTTTCCAGGCTTCAATCACTTCTCTGGCTATTTTTGTGCCTGCTCGTCCAACAATCTTAGAAGCTGCAAAATTGAATGTGTGTCTCTATTCATTACAATGTGAGGCTACCAGTGAGTTGGAATCTCCTAGTCTGACAATGTTGCTTTAGGTTATATGTTCTTATCTTATGGACAAACTGATTCATATGATCAGCTGAAAATATTTCCAAAGACCATTTTATTTGTTGTGGAAACATCTAGCAAATCTCATTTCAAAGTTCAAATCTTTTTGAACACCAGACTATTCAATCCAGTGCTGATGTGGCGTTCATTGCTGCAAGGGGATGTTTAATCTGATGCTGCAAAAAGAATCCCTCACTCTTGGCCAAGAAAAAATGGTAACAGAATGACTAGGCCAGGGGTCTCCAAACTTTGCAACTTATTTTTAAGATTTTTATTGTATTTATTGTCTACAGTATTTTATTATTGCCTGTGCACCACCCTCAGTCCCGCAAGGGGGATAGGGCGGTATATAAATGCGAATAAATTCAAATTCAAATTTTAAGTCTGAAGGACTTCAGCTCCCAGAATTCTCCAGCCAGCAAAGCTGGCTGGAGAAGTCTAGGAGCTGAAGTCCTTCAGACTTAAAGTTGCAAAGGTTGGAGACCCCTGAACTAGGCAATATCATAGAAGAAAAAGTGGCCTTATTCCTGTTCAGCACTTTGAGAAACCCACATTTCAAGTTCTTGACTATAATCCAAGTGTTAAATATGGGGCTCAAAATAGCATGTGTGTGTGAGAGAGAGAATGTTGACCAATAACAACAGACTGGGCTTCACACAATGTTTATAACCTTGATTTATGTCATGGCCGTTTTATCCTACTTTTCATTAACAAACATTGTGATTAGATTGCTGGAAAACTGCTTGAAACTGAAGCACTATTTGGAGGAAAGGTATTTAATCTCCCGGCTGAAGAAAAAATACACATTGTTGCACGTCAAACTAATCATTAGGAAAGGCTTAGCATTTCCAAGTCCTTTAACAGACCTTTTCTATCCATCTACTTTCGTTGCTGCTTGCTCTCTTTTTCCCCCCGCACTACTACTAAACAAATATGTGCTTATGCTTTGCAGTCTGTCCTTGAAGAAATAAAATGTAATGAGCCTCAGCTCAGCAGATTAAAAGAAAAAGCTCAGCAGCTTTGGGAAGAACAAGCTGCCAGCAAAAACTTTGTGCACAGAGTTTCTCAGCTATCATCTCTCTATCTTGCTCTGAGCAACCTAACAAAGGTAATGCTACTATATGTGCTTTTATGCAACAACTCTGGAAAAAAACCCCAGAAGCCTGCTTTCTGAAATGCTGCATATCCGTTTATGAAATGGCTTCTATCTGTGTTTTAAAACCAGTATGATTGAAGGCATATCTTATCAAGAGAAATATTATATTAAGAAACAGGATACACACAGGTATCATTTTGTAAGAAAGGAACATTGTGAACTTTTAAACTAATAAATCCAAGGCCTAACAGCAGAAGAAAGAAGCACACACTGCTCGTTTAATGCATGTTCTCCTAAATCAGGAGTCTCCAAACTTGGCAACTTTAAGACTTGGGGACTTCAATTCCCAAAATTCTGCAGCCAGCATGACTAGCTAAGGAATTCTGGGAGTTGAAGTCCACAAGTCTTACATTTGCTAAGTTTGAAGATTCCTGTCCTAAATGGTTATAAAATGAAGACCTTGGGTGGGTCACCAGTTTACCATTCTGTTCATGTATAAGTTTATTTTATTTTATTTATTACATTTATTTGCTGTCCATCTGGCTATGAGGCAACTTCGGGCATCTTACAACATTAAAAACAGTAAAACCATATATATAGGGGAAGATTCATGGGGTAGAAGGGAATGTGGGATCTCCTAGTGGTTCATCAGCGTGATAATCCTCCATTGGGGCCCCAGGCCAGCTGGCAGAGCCAGATCTTCAGGCATTTATGGAAGGTCAGGAGGTTGGAGGTAGATCTCACCCACGGGGGAGGCAAGATGTTCCAAAGGGCTGGAGCCATAGCAGAGAAGGATCTTTTCCTGGACCCCACCTACTGGAATTCCTTGACCAATGGGATCTGCGGTAGGCCTACTCTGCTGGCATGGGCCTATCCTATTGATAAATAATGCATAGCAACCCAAATCAAATGTGCATACTATATAATTAGCAAGTGTATCCAATGCATATGCAACTTTAAAAAAAATTATCTGTACTGAGATCCCTAACTTGCTGCCACATGTGATTTTTTTTATAAATCTCAGAAGGATTTAAAAAGTATAATAAAAAGAATCACCAGCCACATTCATTAGATATGTCAAACATGTATAGTAGCCTAGTTCCAAGAAAATTTTAGTTCTGGATTCAGTGCTGTAAGTGATATGTGAATCCTGGAGAAACACAGAGGAGGAAAAATGGGGCAGTTAAAATTTTGCCCGTTTACTCATTCTGAACTTAGTTTTCTGAGATTTCCCTTTCTGATTTTTTTTTTCAACTCTAGTGGAATGATAGATTATCTGAATGGTTGGTAATGTTAACATCTGTATGAATTTAAGGAAAAGGTCTCCAGAATGGACAGAATAGTAGCAGAGCACCAACAGTTCTCTCGCGGACTGAAGGAGCTTCAGGACTGGATGGCAGATACAATTCAGGTGCTTGAATCTTACTGCTGCCCCACGGCAGACAAAAACGCCCTTGATAATAGAATGGCAAAGCTTGAGGTAAGCAGATAAGATGTCAAAGAATCCTACACATCAGGATTTTCATTCTAAATGTTTTTATTCATTGATTTATATTATATTTTCTAATAGTTTAAAATGGATTATATAAAGTTATATAATCATGTCTATCTGTTCTATCTATCTATCTATCTATCTATCTATCTATCTATCTATCTATCTATCTATCTATCTATCTATCTATCTATCTATCTATCTATCATCTATCTCTCCTATATCAGTGTTGGTGAACCTGAAGCATTTGTGTGCTGGAACCGGAAGAGCAACCACCCAGTGCCCGTGTGTGCGTGCGCCGCAAAGATTATCTTCCAGTTTCCATTGCATGCCTTTGCACTGGCCAGCTGGTCTGCGCATGCACACCAGAAACTGGAAGACATGTGGCTGGTGCACATGTGCGTGCCGGAAACTGGGAGATCATCTTCCCGGCATGCATATGTGTGCGGGGCAGCTGCTCTTCCAGTTTCCAGTGCTTCCACACACGTGAAGATCAGCTGGACAGTGTACCGGAACCCGGAAGAGCAACAGGGAATGGCTCGCGTGCCAGAGACATGGCTCTGTGTGCCACTTCTAGCACACGTGCCATAGGTTCGCCATCATGGTCCTATACAGTACTTGAGTGGTAGATTTTAAGGAGTTTAACTTATTATACATTTAATTTATTTACTTGGCTGTTCCTATTCAATAAACTGTTTCATTGTTTGCAAACAGTTGGAATTTGGGGTCTGTGCATTGCTATGGGCACATGTATGGTCTCCTAGTTGCTAAAGAACCTGACTCCCAAAGTATAAATCCCTAGCAGGGCAACATCCTTATCCTGGCTCAATCAGTTTTAAGTAATAATGTACCTGGACTGTGCCTTTATACGTTTTTTTTTTATTTATTTAAACATTTGCATTCTGCTTCCCATATTAAAATTGCGGATTGTTTTAGGGTGATCAATATCTTGCAGTGATTAATGTGGTTTCTCAGGTAGTTACGGCTACCTGACGGTTGGTTTGTTTTTTAAGTCTATTGGAGCAGACATTTAATTGACCAAAAATACTGCTATGTACAGTAGTCTCGTTGTCCTTTCTTAATTGCTGAAACACCCAGGTATCAGTGAGCACAACAGATAAAAATCTCCTTTATTTCCAGAAAACTGTAAATATTCTTTCTGAAAACTATAGCTTTGTTAATTTTTTTCACTAATAACATTTTCCTCAACGTTTTTTAAATCAAATTTCCTGTTTGGAAAGCCTTTAAAAAAGAATGGTGAGTAAAGAAAGTGAGGACATTTAAGTAAATAGGAGGATTGTATTGGATTGTTTGCTGCCTTGAATTATTTGTACATGAGCCACTGTGGCGCAGTGGTTAGAATGCAGTACTGCAAGCTACTTCTGCTGATTGCCGGCTGCCTGCAATTTGGCAATTTGAATCTCACCAGACTCAAGGTTGATTCAGCCTTCCATCCTTCTGAGGTCGCTAAAATGAAGACCCAGATAGTTGGGGGAAATGTGCTGATTCTGTAAACCACTTAGAGAGGGCTGCAAAGCACTGTGAATAGATAGATTCAGTGCTATTGCTATTGCTACAAATAATAAAGATGGGAATACATATATGTAAATAAATAATTGGGAAAAGGTACAGGATCATAATAAGAATAGAAACAGGGTCCCTTTGCTTTTCAGGCAATCCTCTCATTAAGGCAAGAGAAGGAAATTCAAATGAAAATGGTGGTGACAAGAGGAGAATCTGTTTTGCAAAGTACGTCAGTAGAAGGAGCATCTGTGATTGAACAACAGCTGAAAACACTTAAGGACACATGGGCTTCCCTCTTGTCTACGTTTATCCACTGCAAAAGGTAAAACACAATATGAGCATGGAAGAATTTATAAAATGTACAATACAAACTTTAGCATAACAAATTACAGAGAATCGTCTACATCAGTGTTTCTTAAGCATGATCCTAGGACCCTTGGAGTTCCTCAAGACTCTCTCAGATATCCCCCAAATTGTCAGCTGTGTTGAAATGTAATACAATATTAAAATTCCATCAAACAATGGTAAGAAACAGTAGCTGTTTTAGAGCCTTTTTTTCCTTTGTCAAAACATCCTAATTCAAACATTCACAAACAACACGTATCAACAATCAATTGTTGTTGATCAGCGATTAGTGATAAATTTATCCTTCTTGTTGTGTATGATAATTTCCTTAGGTATTTTTCCTCAATTCTACAGATTCTACCATTTCATTCAAAGACCAAACTCTTGGGGATGTCAGCTAAATGAAATAGCTGGCTTGTATACACATATACAAACAGCCAGGACAGCCAGATTATTTCAAACTAATTCTTAAGAGCCTTGCAGATAGCACAGCTGCCTTAACAGTTCTCTAATGTGGCATGCTTTTTATGAATGCATGGCGCATCTGTAATATAGTTATTCTTAAGATATATATAGAATAACTAGAGCCATTTGTTGATAATGTAATGGGAATTAGATTATTGAATTATTCTGATACATACTTACATACGTACATGTATTGCTTTTAACATTTCAGCCAGCTTGAAGGAGCTCTCTCCAAGTGGACAAGCTACCAAGATGATGTCCAGCAGTTTACTAGTTGGGTGGACAAAGTAGAAGCAATTATGAATGCATCAGTAAGACAGTATTCTGAACTGAGGGAAAAAAAATCTTCACTCAGCAAATCTAAGGTTTGTAGAAAGTCTATGCTAAAATAATATAATTGCAATAGCATATTTTAGTAGTAGAGCCATTTTGGTCTAATGGGTAAGGCACCAGGCTAGAAAGCCAAAAGACTGTGAGTTTGTGTCTTAGCCATGAGAGCCAGATGGGTGACTTTGGGCCATCTCTCTCATTTTTTCATTTCATTTTATTAGATTTATATCCCGCCCTTCTCCAAAAAGGACCCAGGGCGGCGCACAGGAATTTAAAATACATACAAAAACAGATATAAAATTAAAAAACTTATTAAATACCCATCCTGCGCTAAAACCAAATTAAAATCCCCTAAAATAGAAGCTATCTAAAATAGTCACAGCGTAGGTTACACTAGGCCGGCTTGATGAAAGAAATGTGTCTTTAGACACTGGCGGAAGAGGCGGAGGTCTGAGATGGTGCGAAGTTCTGGGGGTAGGTCGTTCCAAAGGGCGGGGCCCGCCACAGAGAAGGCCCTTCCCCTGGGTGTCGCCAGTCGGCATTGTCCGGCCGATGGCACCCTGAGAAGGCCCTCCCTGTGGGAGCGGATCGGTCGAAGGGATGTATGGGGCAGGAGACGGTCTCGCAAATAACCCCACCCACCTCACAGGATTGTTGTTGAAAGAGGGAGAGGGAGGGACAGAGATAATAGATAGATAGATAGATAGATAGATAGATAGATAGATAGATAGATAGATAGATAGATAGATAGATATTCCCTTGCAGAATAATAAATACTATATTATCAAAGGAGTTGCATTTTAAAGTCTATTTTCTCAACTGTGAAAGAAACTCAAAAAATTAGAATATCATGCAAAAAAGTTCATTTATTTCAGTAATGCAACTTAAAAGGTGAATCTAATATATGAGACAAGACTCATTACATGCAAAGCAAGAACTTCATGCTTCCTTCCGCAGACGAGCTTTATGGCAATGTTGATGGGTGCAAGGTTTTAAATGTTTGATTTTTTTATTCAAATATTTAAAAACTTAATTGTACAACTGAAAAAAGCTGTCAAAAAGTATAGGACTAGAGAAGCGCCCATTTTAACATGCTCAAGCAATATTCTGTAAGATTATTAAGCGCAGGTTTGCTATTCCTTTGTACAGATCTATAAATCTTCCATGTTTTGTTCCTCATGGTCAATACAGTTAATTCACAATCCAAAATGTTAACTGTTGTTTCGAATGTTGCTTTGGATTAGCTTCAGAAAAACTACAATTACTACATTTACTGTGTAGCCTCATTTTGTTCCTTTATGATACAGGCAGTGGTGTATTAACCGTTAAGCACATGCTTAGGGCACCAGGCCCAAAGGCGGCACCACAAAGTTGAGAAAGAAAAAAACCCAATGAAGTATGTACAAATGTACAAAGGAGGGGGCCACCAAGATTTGTCAGTGTTTAGGGCAGTGGTGGGTTTCAAATTTTTTAGAACCTACTCTGTAGGTGTGGCCTATTTTGTGGGTGTGGTTTGGCAGTCATGTGACAGGGTGGGAGTCGCCACCTTTTAAAATGTGGTGAAACTCATTTAACAACGCTCTTGCTTAGCAACCAAAATTTTGGACTCAATTGTGATGATAAATTCTTTCTTTCTTTCTTTCTTTCTTTCTTTCTTTCTTTCTTTCTTTCTTTCTTTCTTTCTTTCTTTCTTTCTTTCTTTCTTTCTTTCTTTCTTTCTTTCTTTCTTTCTTTCTTTCTTCCTTCCTTCCTTCCTTCCTTCCTTTTTTCCTTCCTTCCTTCCTTCCTTCCTTTCCTTTCCTTCCCGTTGGGTCACTGGCAGCGGCGGGCCAGATTTACTTCCAGGTACGCCGGTGGAACCCCTTCTCACCGGTTCTCTAAATTTCACCAACTGGCTCTCGCGAGTAGGTGCGAGCCTGCAGAAACTCACCACTGGTTTAGGGCAACAGTGAGTCTTAATCCACCAATGATTATAGGCAAAGTTTCACTAGTGAAGTGAATCCTTTTGTTTCCTGTAGTAAGGTTCTAATTATATAACATTTACAATACATATTATTTTAGGTGATTAAATTGATGTTTGTCCTCTACAGTTACTTAAAGAAGAAATATTTAGTCACAGTACACTGCTGGAGGCTATTGAAGTCAAAAGCACAGGCATGACCGAGCATTATGTCACTCAGCTTGAACTGCAAGACCTTCGTGAGAAATACCAGCTTCTCAAAGACAGAATAATGGTATTGCTGCATTTTACAATGCTATGTTTATTCTCCTTCACTATAATTGTTTAATGAAGGTGTTAAAGAAATGCCTTTGTTTCTTTGCCCACGAATTTCATAGTATTTGTATGTTTGGGTATATGTATGCATATGTGTATTTTGATATGTGCATTTCCATTAGTTAAAGGGATCCCTTTTATTAATAGTGTCCATTAATTTGATAAATTAAGTACTAAGATTGGCATATTGATCTCTTAGCTATTTATTTATTAATCACTGATTTATTTAAGCACATGAAAGGCAGTACAGAAATAAAATGTCACTGTTACATACAGTATTTGCTCAGTATCAGGAAAGTGTTGATTTACACCATAACGGGATATGTCTGATAACAATAGGAAACAATAACTAAAGCTGAAGGATACGTTCACTTGCATCAAGAGTACCAAAAGAATTTGAAGGCCTTTGAAGTATGGTTGGAAAAGGAACAGGAAAAGCTCAACTGTTTATCACATCTTGAAGGTGATACGGAGCAATACGAAGCAACACTCCAAGAACTCCAGGTAGAATTTTAGAATAATTTTGTCCTAATAATAATTACCTTGCAGTGTATCCTTTCTTTTCTAAACTCCGCTCAATTTGAGCCTATTAGATTCTATTTTTCAGATACATCTTGTTTCAGTATTAACGTCAAATGCTAAGGCAGCATTCTGCAAGCTTGTCAGTCTTTGTTAGGCCGTCTTTTAATGTTTTAAATTTGTCTAGAGCATACAAAAATCTTATTTTGAGCAAATTTATATTGTTTGCAAACAAACAGCAATCAACCATTTGAGCTTGTGAATAAAAACTACTATTTTGCATTAATTGGGCATATTATGTAAAATTCTGATCCTTTATAGCAGGGGTCTCCAACCTTTGCAACTTTAAGTCTGAAGGACTTCAGCTCCCAGAATTCTCCAGCCAGCAAAGCTGGCTGGAGAATTCTGGGAGCTGAAGTCCTTCAGACTTAAAGTTGCAAAGGTTGGAGACCCCTGCTTTATAGGGCTCTGCATGGTTTGAAAATAATTTGGAAATAATCATCATATTTTTTCCAGGTTTGTAGAAACAATTTTACCTTAAACAATCTAATACAAAAATCTGGTTTAGAAAGTATAATATGCAATAATTTTGCATTTCAGGAATTACAGGTACATTGTGCTGAAGGACAAGCATTGCTTAATGCCACACTCCATGCTAGAGAAGAAGTAATTCCATGGGGTGCACCCCAGTTGGAGGAAAGAGTATTGGAGTCCCTCCGTCAGGATTGGACAGTCTACCAACACAAGCTTTCTGACGTTAGGATACAACTCAATACTACTTTAAGTAGACTAAAACTGATGGAGAATAAATTTCTGAAGATGGATCAATGGCTCAAAACTCTGGAGGAGAAAGTTAATATCAGGACTAGTCGGCAATCTGACCAAGCCACAAAGGAAATCCAGCTTCAGCAGTTGAAGGTGAGAAAATCATACAATATATGAGCACCAATAATCATTTCTTTCTCTTTATTGCAGTCATTGATAATTCGTACAACTGAAATCTGACATTCATTTCAATATATATTTAATTTATATTCTTAAACTAAATATGACTTATTATTATTGTTTGGTATGAGCATAGATTACCGGTATCTATTTACATTGTATGAAATAGAGTTTAAATGTCCAGAGAATGGTAGAGGACAGGAAGGCCTGGAGGAATGTTGTCCATGGAGTTGCAATGGGTCGGACACGACTTCGCAACTAACAACAACAAGAAGATGAAATGGAGATATTTTTTGAAGAAAGGAGGGGAAGGAGGGATAGAGAGAGGAAGGAAGGAAATAGTAAGCTTGAGTATATTAAGGGTACTTCAGATTTGATCCACCTTACTGCCTCTTTAGTCTACCACTATACTAAGCATACAGCTGCTGGGAATAAGAGCTCCCACTCAATTTTTAAAGTATTTTAAAGTTTTGGAAAAATAACAGAAATTGATTTTTGTGTCCTTTTTCCCAAACATATTCTTTTCCCCCCTCACTACTATATCAGAATGTCCCTACTGATTTTTATACAGGTTTTTTTTAATCCAAAGCATAGCAAGGGATCTTTATAGAGAAAAACTTCAAATTGCTAAAAAGAAAATAAATCTTCATTTAATTTGAGAAATGTTGATTAGTTTAGTTTGCAGCAAAGTTTGCAGCAAAATGCCTTTTGATGTTTTCCTTACCATTCAACAACTCAGATTAATTAGGTATCTTTTATATAGGCTCAAGAAATAGAGCGATGAATGGGTTAGATTGATGGGAAGAACTAGAAACATTAGAAAGCAGTAAAGTCAAATATGTGAAAGTCTTATGGGTAAGAAGAAAGGGAGGTTGCATGGGTCAATGGAATAATCTTTGAATATTTGAGTACAAAGGAAATGCTATTGACAGAGTAGGCCTTTTGGATTTACGTACATATGAGAACAGACTGATATATGAAAAGCTAATGTACAATAAAATAGGAAAAACTCCTTCATAAAAATGTATTTAGTACTACAACAAACAACAACAAGATTCTGCTTCACTCTGTTCTCTATTTAATAACTAAAGAGCGTTGTGTCTTTCTGTAATGCGTGTCCAGGAAAAATAATCTATAAATATTCTGTAAATTAAAACCACAGGCTTATAATTCTTAATTTTATAAATTGAGATTCATGTTTCTATGTTTGTGTTATTTTTAAAAATTCTATAAATCACATTTTTGTCATTTCTGAAATATTTTTAAAATATTTCTTTATATCAGAATTGGCACGAAGAAATAACAGTCTATAAAAATGAAGTTGAAGAAGTTGGATTGTTGGCGCAGCATTTCCTGGAGGAAATTCATACTTCTAGTAGAATGGGAAGACAAGCAACCCAACTTGCTTCTCGATATCAAACTCTTGTTCTTCATGTACTGGTAAATGGTGAAAATGTTCTGAAAGCATTATGTAATAACTGGAAAAGATTCAGTGATTTTTTTAAAGATATACTTCTAAGTGCTTTATTTTTAGAAATGATTGTCATTCTGCTTCTCTTATCTCTGTATGTCTGAAGATTTAATTATACAGTTAAATATTATGCTGAGGATCACTCATCAGCTAATAATATTCAACTGGAAGGCTAGGCTAAAATTAGTTTCAGTAATTTATATCACGCTGTACTGCTCTCGGTCTGCCTTTATAATTTTCATCTATTTAACAACTCATGTTCTAAGGCAAGAACTCTAACTCTTTTTATATAAAAAGTGATAATTAGGAAATAAAGATAGTCCTCAACTTACAACAGTTGATTTAGTGCCTGTTCAAAGATACAGTGACACTGAAAAAAGTGACATATGACTGTTTTTCCCACTTACAACTGTTGCAGCATCCCCATGGTCATGTGATTAAAATTCAGATGCTTGGCAACTGACTTGTATTTATGATGGTTACAATGTCCTGAGGTCATGTGATCACCTTTTGCGACTTTCTTAGAAGCAAAGTCAATGGGAAAGACATTTCCACTTAACAACTAGTCTACTGATTTAACTACTGCAGTGATTTGTTAACAACTGTGGCAAGTGAGATCATAAAATGGGGCACAATTCATTTAACAACTGTCTTGCTTAGTGAAGAACGTTAGGCTCAGTTATGGTTGTAAGTCAAGGATTACCTATAGAAATGATGATTAAAAGTAACCAATGTTTTCTGAAGAAATCAAATTAATTCTTATAGCATCTGTGAGTTCATTGTTGCAATTTTTTCAACATATAGTTAAGACTTAAAATGTAACTGCATATGAAAGAGTTTTCTCAGGTGCATTGGTAATTCTACCTTTGTACAGTTTCCTAGCCGTATTCTTTGTAATTCAGACACTGAGAATAGATTTCTCAGCAAAGAAATACTATTTGCATACATGTTATACTGTGTAATCACAGAACGTACAGTGGAAGCACATATAAATCTTGCATCCTTGATCATCTGTCTATGTCAGACAAAGAGGTGTGCAATATTGGGTCCCGACAATGTTATGTTAGAAGTAGTATCTAAGTTCAATTAGCCTTCCAGCATTTGAGGCATTTTTACACCCATAAACATTGAAAGGGTATTGAATTGTCAGCATAAACAAGGCATAATTTTACCTTCTAAGATAGATGGTCTGTGTGAACTAAGATTGGTTACTTGAGAGACCGCCTCCTACCACATTCCTCCCTTCGACCTGTCCGGTCCCACAGAGTGGGCCTTCTCAGGGTGCCGTCAGCCGGTCAATGCCGGCTGGCGACTCCCAGGGGACGAGCCTTCACTGTGGTGGGTCCGACACTCTGGAACGACCTGCCCCCCGATATCCGTACCATCACGGACCTACGACTCTTCCGTCGGATGTTAAAAGCACATTTCTTCCATCTATCCGGCCTGACATAGACTAGGGAATAATTTTAAATTTGATATTTATTGGTTTTAATTCTATTTATCCAAATTTTAGCACAGATTTAATTAATTTAATTATTTTTTATACTTTGTATATTGTTGGGTTTTTATCTTCTGTGCACTGCCCTGAGTCCCTTTTAGGTGAAATAGGGCAGTATATAAATCAAAATAATAAATAAATATAAATAAATAAAGACAACCAGTGTTTTTTCTGTTTACATATTCCATAAGAATAGTCTAGTTTGTATTAAGTAAGATCTATTAGTGGCAGTTGATTTCCCAAATGTATACTGCATTTCATTGATAAATACAATATTTTTAATAGGGGTGTGAGTATGAATAATAAGTCTCACTTCTCATCTGCTTGCAGGAACAAATAAAATTCCTAGAAGAAGAAATTCGAAGTTTGGAAGATTCTGAACTAGCTTTCAGTGCTTACAAAGACTGGTCTGAAGCAATCCTTAGGAAATTCAGAAATGTTGTGACAAAATGTGATGTAGCGGAGAGAGCATTAATGGAGAAAAAAATGCAGAAAGTTGAGGTAAACTCAATTGCAATTTGTCACTGCATATCTAATGTAACCATACATGACATTAATGTTTATATCATAAATGTAGCACTACAGAGATGTAGAAATCTATGAACAGTGGATTTCAAACTACCTACATTAGAAAATTAATTTTGCATTGATTTATAGAAATACAGAGAGAGAGAGAGAGAGAGAGAGAGAGAGAGAGAGATAGATAGTGGGGCAGATTGTTCAACACTACTTTTTATTCAAAGAAATGTTAACAAAAGTAATGAATTACTGAGATACAGCAAGAATTCTAAGATGCTATTTGAAAGATGCTCTATTTCAGTAACATAATGTTTTAGAATTTGAAATACTGACAATAGATGATATGGCATTTTCCTGAAAGCTTGTATATCTTTCCATAATTTTCAGTTCAGCCTTTTTAAAATGCTAAATAAGCATTTATGTGCAACAATTAAATTACTATAGGAGTACTGATGTGTAAACTGCTAGTTAAATATTATTTATTTTTTATTTATTAAATTTATATGCCATGTAATCTCAAAATATTCTGTTTTTCCATGATAATATATAGAAGCACATATAAGGACATAATTGGAATTATATCAATAATATATAAGAAGGATATATTGAGAGCTACAGCAAAACATGGATGCACATGATGATGTCTTGTTACTATATCACTTCTACTAACATACAAACATTAATTAAGAGCTGCCAACTCTGTGGCCAAATACAAGTAGAGTTAAATAATAAATAAGGCCAGTTTAAGCCAATTATAATCTTGTTGTCTTAAATTGCTTTAAATTATTTAATTTAATATAATTATTTTCTGATTTTGACAAAATGTTATAATTTACATCTTCTCGGTTGATTGCTCCATGCCTCAGAGAGAATTTGAAGTGCTCTGTGCATGATCAAAAATCAAAATGTGATCAAGTGAACTAATTTCTAGCTATAGCATATCTTTGAATTTGTGCAAATGGTTTATTTTAATTTTAAATATTGTGCTTTTTTTGTTCACAGGATCTCATGAGTGACATTGATGTTGGTCACAGTTTGCTCAAATCTGCCCGTGAGAAAGGAGAAAGAGCTATTAAGTACATTGAGGAAAATGAAGCTGAACAACTAAAGAAACAAATCAGTGATTATGTAGAACAACTTGATGAAATGACTTGCTCTATCAGAAAGGAATGTACAACCGTAGAGAAATGTCTCCACTTAACAAAGGAATTCTTAGATAAATACAAAGTACAGACACAGTGGCTAACAGATTATCAAATCATACTGCACAATACAGTGGATCCCAAAATGGAATTATATGAGAAGAAGGCACAGTTATCAAAATACAAGGTAAAGATAATGTTGTGCCTTACAAAATAAAAGGATTCTTCAATTAGAAACTTAATTCTCAGCAGATATTTTCAGATATCCAGTTTGACAATCTAAATTTTACTGATACTTTCTTATTAAATACCCATTCTTAAACATAGTATTATCAATATAATCATTAAATGAGCATACCATCACAAAATTTCAGTTGTCTTCCTAAGCTGCAGTCACGCAGTGTGATGCAACAAACACTTTCCAGTGTCTAATGCATCTCTAATGCTGGTTAGTGAGATTCTTTTTCCTGACTAATTTTCACATTGTGAATGTTAAACCCTTGTCCTAATAGCAATAGCACTTAGACTTATATAGCACTTGACAGTGTTTAACAGCATTTTCTAAGCAGCTGATAGAGTCAGCGTATTACCCCCAACAATCTGAGTTCCCATTTTGCCAACCTCAGAAGGATGGTAGGCTGAGTCAACCTTGAGCTGGTCAGGATTGAGGGAATCGAACTCCTGGCAATGTGAACAGAGTTAGCTTGCAGTACTGCATTCTAACCACTGTTTACATTTCAAAAGATCTCTTGGGTACAAATGCCACTGAATAGATTTTTTTTTACATATATATATATAATGGAAAAATACAAGATTCCTTCAAATCACGTTCGAGTTAATATGGATGAAGTTCTGAAAGGAGTAAACTTCACATGAGTTTGTTTAAGATGATATATATTTTGCTGAGTTCTGTCCCATAAAGAGAATGTGATTTTCCATCTATATTTATTTTTGTACATTGTATTTTTTTTTAAACATGTTTAACTGGATTTTAATTTTAGACAGTGCAGCAGACCATACTATCCCATGAACCTTTAATCAAATCTGTTGTGGAAAAAGGAGAAAGCCTTCTTGAATTGATCTGTGACACTAATGTAGCTAAGAATATTCAAAAACTTCAGAATGAATACCAGGAGCTCTGCAACATAGCAAAGGTATTTTTTAATACTTTTTATTAAAAATAAATTTATGTTTGTAATATGGATTGTCTACATTAATTTAACTATATTTCATTTATGAGAAGAGAGTTCTGTTTTCTGAGTGTAATTCTTGAACCACTTAAAATCTAGTTGAACCTGATCTTGTGCTGAGAAATGAGTCAACATCATGTAAAGTATCTTATTTAAGGTAGCAGTTTACAAATGAAATAAAAAAGGATGGTCATATTGATGTCTAAGAAAACTGGGCAGTTGAACTTTTCAGAATGAAAATCTGAGATTATTCTCATTTGAAACAACTGAAAAGTATCTGATTTCTGTTAATGCAGATGCAGGTTGCAAGCTTGGAGGAGAAAGTGAAACAACATGAAGATTATAATAGTGTCTTACAGGAAGTGGAAAAGTGGTTATTGCAGATGTCCAGCAGGCTGATTACCCCTGAACTCATGGAGAACAGTGATCTAGAAATGATAACACACCAATTAGCCAGTCACAAGGTAGGTCTATATAATCAACAACTCTCTAGTACAGGGGTAGTCAACCTTTTTATACCTACTGCCCACTTTTGTATCTCTGTTAGTAGTAAAATTTTCTAACCGCCCACCGGTTCCACGGTAATGGAGATTTCTAAAGTAGAGAAGTCAATTAAATTTTAAAAAGGAAAGTGCTTCAGTATCTGACAAAACCCCTACCGCCCACCATGAAAGCTGGAACACCCACTAGTGGGCGGTAGGGATCAGGTTGACTACCACTGCTCTAGTAGGAGAGATGGTTACTGTAGTTTGTAGTTTAAGTAAAGAACTGTTAGTCTAATATTCGTAGCTGTTCTTTGAAAAGTTTTCTCAAAGATTAACAGTTGAAAAGAAAATAGAAAATACATCCTATATAAATCATTTTCTATTTTTTTTAACCAAAAATACAAGACAGCAAACATTTAAATAAATCAAATTAAGATTTTGGCAGTTACTTATTTTTATTACTATGTACAGATAGGGAAATGATGATATATATACAGGTGTACATAGAAACCATATGTATTCAGTGTTTTTATACTTAAGAAAAAGACTACTACCTCTTCAAACATTAGATGATTTTCAGTGAACATTATATGCTTTTGTAATACATAAATAATCCTATATTTTTTATTGATTAATAATGTAAGATCTTGTATACAGCTTTCTTTGTAAAATATAATCTTATACAGATTTTTCTCATAAATTACAGAATGTTTCATTTTATTAGATTTTATGTACTGCTAACTACTAAGTTCTCTTGGTAATTAAAAAAAAAGATAAAGGTGAATGAAAAGAGGTTTTTTAAAAAAATATACAATATTATAAAATTATAAGCCTAAAAAGCTTACTCGTGTATTTTTAAAAAAAAAACTTCCAAAAATAAACAAATGAATTTGGGTTACTGATAATATTTTTAGAATTAACTGGTCAGTACATAAATAACTTCATAAACTAAGAAGATGACACGTAGCAATAGCAATAGCACTTGGACCTATATACCATTTCACAGTGCTTTACAGCCCACTCTAAGTGGTTTTATAGAGTCAGCATATTGCCCCCAACAGTCTGAGTCCTCATTTCAGCGACCTCGGAAGGATGGAAGGCTGAGTCAACCTTGAGCTAGTGAGAATCAAACTGCCAAACTGCTATCTATAGCAGAACTAGCCTGCAATATTGCATTGTAACCACTGCACCACCAACAATTCCTTTAGGTGCAAATTCTCTACTCAGTGCAGAAATGTAAATATATCCTTTACAGCAGGGGTCTCCAACCTTTTCAACTTTAAGTCTGAAGGACTTCATCTCCCAGAATTCTCCATCCAGCAAAGCTGGCTGGAGAATTCTGGGAGATGAAGTCCTTCAGACTTAAAGTTGAAAAGGTTGGAGACCCCTGCTTTACAGTCTCTGCTCCAATACTCCTGTAACATATTGTTAGGCATTTTTCCATTAACATTCAATTGTAATATATTTTCCTGTCATTTAAGAGCATCTGGTTTACTTGTAATTTATGTTTTAGGCAACGATGGAAGAAATTGCTGGATTTGAAGATCGCCTGAACATCCTTAAGAGCAAGGGAGATTCTTTAATCAAAGAGTGTGCAGAACATCTCCAAGCAAAATTTAAACAAAATGTAGAAACCCAGCTGCAGGGAACGAGAGATAGCTATTCAGCCATCTGTAGCACAACTCAAAAAGTAAGAATCAATCTTTTAATACTTAGCAGGGGATACTGGAACCAAGTGTTGGCAATTAGGTAGAAACTGGCTCAAAATAAGTAAGATACTGGGATAGTTTATTAACAGTTTCTGAAAAATGAATTTAATAACAATTGGGGGAGAGGGACTTTGAAAACATTTACAAAAGTAGTCCCAAAATTGCTTTTTGGAAGGGCAACTGGACTTTGTCTTTTCTTGAAGATGTTTTGCTTCTCATCCAAGAAGCTTCTTCAGCCTTCAAGGAAAAAGAAAGTCCAGTTGCCTTTTGAAAAAGCACTTTTGAGACAACCATGACCTGGATGACTGAGAATCTCCATAGAAATTTACAAAAGTAGACTATTGCAAGACAAACTGAGGAATAATGTATAGGAATTATACATTTTATATTAATTAGTGTTATAAAGGTTCAATGATTTCTACAGTCCAGACTAAATTTTTGGCCAAGGGTCCTTTTTCAGTTAGTAATAATCGTTAATATTAAAGGAATTCTTACTTCTTATTTCTTGTAGGTATATCAAAGTTTGGAGCATGAACTCCAGAAACATGTTAACCACCAGGATACTCTTCAGCAATGCCAAGCTTGGCTCTGTACAGTTTGTCCAGAGTTAAAGACCAATCCACATCGACCTTCTAGTTCAGCAGATGCTATTAAGCAGGTATCAGCAGTCTAAATGGAAATATTCCTCTCCTCTGTACTCCACTCTCCTCTCCCCTCCCCTCCTCTTTTCATTATTTACTCTAGCCTTCAGTCCTGGATTTTCCAATATCTCCTAGCCAAGAAATTATTTTTTTCAACAGCCAACACTACTTATTTGAGCTGTAGAGTCTTCTTTTTTTCCCCCAAAAGAATTTTATTGGTTTTACAAATTATAATTAGGGAAAAGGGTATATAGGGTTTACAATATATATTTTAGAGCTTCCAGGTCAGAAATGGTGGTTACATCCGGGTCTTCATACAACATATTGTTAAGTAAATGGTGGTAAGAGATATATCACATTTTAAAATTTGTACATTCAATCTTTGGTTTTATATCAACATCCGTTTCAGGAATTACAGTAATTCAAAGTTAATTATTTTTGAGATCTGAGTCTCTTTGCTATTATGTCTTCTTCCTCTCTGTGCCCCCCGGGGGCAGGGCCGTGGCTCCTCCCGCTCCTTCTTCTTCGTCTCCTAGGATTGAGGAGTGGTTTTTAAGAAAGGCCTCCGTCTCCCCTGTTGTTTTAATTCTAATCCTGCCTCCATTGAGTTGTAGGGTCTTTTTAAAGAGTTTTTAAATATCAGCAAGGGCACAGGGAGTATATTCCAGAGATTGATAAAGCCATTAGAAGTGTCAACTCTGCTTTCCCAGAAGACAGTCTTAGGTCAACTGTGCATGAACAAACTCAATGAATAGGATAAACATATGATATAATCTCAGCCATTGTGCATTACTCTGTCACTCTCACTGTTTATTATAGGGCCCCCAGATTCTTAAAAATGTTAAGCATGTCCTTTGGTCATCAAAAGCCTCTTCATTCCTGCACAGCGATCTGAAAACAATCACTAAGCAAAACAAGCTCACTTGTTTATGGCATTTGTTAAATTGATTAACTAATAAATGTGATAAAGACATACAAACAGAAAAATGCCCATAACTTAACTATGCTTATTTTACTAGCTACTTTTAATATGAGATCATTTTTCCAAAATGATATTTTTGGGTATTTTCCAAGCTTGAACATTTAAAATATGCTGCTTATAAATTTAGCATGGAATAGATCCATGAAACCTAATGATGTTTCTATTGGTGTTCTACTACACACCAATAATCTTCCAAGTTTACTCTGCACATATAAAAGTACATTTTTCTTTTAGCAGAACAGGCTTCAAAAGATAATATTTCAGATTATAATGCTATGAAGACCTACAGAAAGAAACCATTCAGTGATTGCTGTGTTCAGATGAAGAATAGTGTGTTTAGACAGTCAGACTGTTGTTTGTAATCCTGCAGTAAGAAGCAGAATTGTCCTTTTTCTTCAGTGAAGCCAATAAATGCTTCAAACCTCAGTTGGGTAATCCATCAAAAGTTACATCACGCACACACACACACACAAAACACACACACACACACACACACACACACACACACAAATATATATATATATAATCCCAGTAAGGGTATGGCTAGCTGATGAGAGCTAAAAAGCTCGAAATAGATCTATACTAGTCTCTCTGATTTATTTATTGATCAGCTCATAAAACTAACACACATATTAAAAAAATCACACAACGGAATTCATGGCTTTCTGTCTAGATGGTCTCTGGTGATGAGCCAAAAGGCAGAAAAGGAAACAGTATGTTTCCTCCCTTAATTGGGGCCCTAACAGGGTGTTGTGGAAACAATTATATATAGCTATCCTCCTGTCTCAGCTGACAAGAAGAGAACCGAGCTGGCTTAATGGCAAGGCTCTCGCCTGGCATGTAATACAGCCCCGGTTCGAATCTCAGTAAGGGTATGACTAGCTGACGAGAGCTAAAAAGCTCGAAATAGATCTATACTAGTCTCCCTGACTTATTTATTGATCAGCTCAAAAATGTCACACACACACACACACACACACACACATATCTGTTGAAGTCAAAGTTACTTTTAATTATAAAGCTAATTGTAATCTGAACTATTCATATTTTTAATGTTGTGCACAATGCAGATATATAATACAGAGTCCCTTGGGTTACTTTATTAATATTTACAGGTAGAAATGAGTCATTTATATCAATACCATGAGCAGTTTACTATTTTGCACTATTTTTTTTAAAGTAGCAATGTTGCTATGCTTTATAACTTCCAAAGCATTTTCAGGGGAATTAGAAAATCTATGTTTTGTTGATAAACTTTTCTTACTCTTTTTAGGTTAAACATTTTAGAGCCCTGCAAGAGCAGACAAACACCTATTTGGATCTATTATGCTCCATTGACGATTTATCAGACAGCACAGTAAAAAATGCAGCAACAGATATTCAAGAAGCAAAGCAAACGGTATGGGATAAACTATAACAGCTGTTTGTAATTCTTCTTAGACATGTAATTAAGTTTTTTACAGGTTCATATTAGGTAACATTGGTTTGAAGAGATGACTACTGTACTTCAATTAACAAAGGAGATTGTATGGGATAAATTGTAGCAGCTGTTCTCTCATTCTTCTTAGACATGATTATCTTACTTTCTCACCAATTAGGTAATTAGGTAATAAAGAAACATGCTTACAGTCATGCTTGCAGTAGTTGTTTCCTTAGATTCCCAGAATGAAAGATAATAAAAAAAGAATATAACTCGGGACAGAATTCAAAGATTTTCATGCGTTATGTTTTAATTCTTTAAGAATATCTGTTGTTTCTGGACAATGAGATTCATCTGACTTGTTAAAGATGCTACATTAATTTACATTTTTTTCAGATTGGATCTTTATTGATGTTTAACTGTTGCAAGGATGGTTACCACTGTTTTGTATATAATTCGTGTGCATAGAACTCATATAACAAGAGCATTAGAGACTGATGCATGCTCTGTTTATCTTCCACTCGTATAGGTTGTCTCCCCACCCCCTTCTAATGTAAATCTCCTGACCTACATAAATGGATAGTGTACCTCTAAGACAGCTCTGAATTAATTACATTAAAATATTTTCATTATTCCTCCCTGTATTTTCCAGATTGAAGATAGGATAATGAACTCCCAGTATCTTGCTCAGGGCTGGGAAGAAATAAAGCAAATGAAAGAAGAACTTTGGATTTATTTCCAGGATGCAGAACAGCAGCTGCAGAATATGAAGAGAAGGGGAGCAGAGCTGGAATTAAATATTGCTCATAATATGGTTTTACAGGTGAAGGTAAGGAGCATCTCTTATTTTAATAACAAGAAATACATAATGAAAAGTTTACTTCTGAGATTGTCTGGCCTCTTTGTGACAATATAAAATTAACCAGCAGTGACATTTTTAAAGCTCAGATAGAAACCTTGAATAAGATCACTTGCTTTAATGAACTGCAGCAAAATTGCTGCACTTCAGGAACCCGGGCACTTTTCTTACAATTCATTTGAAACATGCACCTTCCTGTTCTATATTGTTTATTTTGAACAAACGAAGGCACTCGGGAAGAATTGGAACAGGAATGGCATTTTATCATTTAGGTTGTATCGTTTTTAGAAGTGACAGAATTGAAAAGCATTTTTTAAAAATTCTGTAACCGAATTTGTTTCCATAAAATCCAATATAATCCATACATAAGAGATTCTTGGGTTAAAATAAAAAAAGATGCAAGAAAATAAAACTTCAGGAAATAAATTAGAATATCAAGTACCTAAAATTGCAAGTGCATGATGTTGCAATTACAGTTACTCATCCAAAGAATTCTGAAAATGAAATATATACAACAGTATAGTCCAGCATTGGGATATTGCATTAGTAGGAAGAACAATCAAATGATCACATAAAACTTACTCAAGGAAGAAAAAACTATTTACAGCAAGCAGAGAGGTTCAGCATTATTGCTAAAGAGATTTAGTATTTGGGAATCTATTTAACTAAACTAATATATAATTAAAGAATATGTTTAAGAATAACTACTTCCAGACCTGCAAAAGTGTAAATACACTTCTAAAATACTTCTTAAGTATGACATCAAGACAGGGCATGGCAAGCTTTTTCTATTCTATAAAGCAGCGATCCCCAACCTTTCCAGCTCTGCGGAGAACCAGCAGTGACAGTGAGGGTGGGGAGAGGGGTTTGTTCTGCACAAGTGGTAGGTACACATGCACATGAGCAACTCTGTTTGCACAAGTGGTGAGCATGCTTGTCCACTCCTTGTATGGCCCAATGAACCACACCCTGGTACTGGGCCATAGCCTGGAGGTTGGGATCCTTGCTGTAAAGGGTTGGATCTAATCCTTCCTTTATCTCAACTGTTGAATATGGCAAGTTTGCAGTCCAAGGAATGTGACAGCCATTGGGCAGTGGCAACCAGCAGCAAGGAGGCCACTGATAGACTGTTGCCATCACCCAAGTTGATCCAGTCCTCAGCCCCTTTCCTTGCCCTTGAGCTCAGCTGAAGCTTGGGCATTGGAATGACCTGCTCATCTACCCACTCACTCTTAGTTCTCAGCCCATACAAAAGCAGGTGGTGGGACAGATTTTTTCTGCAAGCTGTAGTTTGATAGTTTCTGGACTATGACAGAGATGAGTCAAATGCTGGTAAAAGGGGTAGTTAACTTAAATGGCATTGGCTTTCCTGCTTAAACAGGGATTGGACTAGAAGACTTCCAAGATCTCTTCCAACTCTATTATTCTGTTATTTAAAAAGTCTTACCACTTTGTTCCCAAAGGAGTCAGCAAAACAAAAAATATTACAATCTCTTGAAAAGGAGAAATGAATTTATCTTAATTTATGGTTTTGTCATAGAATCTGAAACACAATTTAATTTTTAGATGTTAACAGAATTCTTTCTTGCTATTTTCTTTTTGTATCTCCTAATATTAAGGACTTCAGCCAGCAGCTGCAATCTAAACAGACAGTTTTGACTGCAGTGACTGAAAAAGTGAACAAATTGACAGAAGGGCAAGAGTCACCAGAGCACAAGGAAGTAGGACGCTTGAGCAACTATTGGCTTGATCTTTGCCTTCAAACCAGCAATGTGCTCTTACGTAGAAAAGAAGATTTTCAGAGAACAACTGAATATCATGATTGTTTAAATGCAGTAGAAGTGTTTTTAGAAAACTTTACACAGGAATGGGATCACTTGGCAAGGTAAGGATGGTCTCCTTGCCTTATTTTTGACAGATTAAATCAAGTTGAACTACGGCTGTGCCTCGTTGCTTGATCAGCATTAAGAATTACTAGGAATTCATATTTTTCCATTTAACTTCTATCTCAGCCTGTTTTATTATACCACTTAGATGTTTTTCACTGGGAATATTATTAGATAGCACAGATTTTACAAATACACATTTAAAAAAGCACTGAAATAGATCATTGAGGTGAAAGGTAGAATGAGACCAACCAAAGCAATCCATGGGTTTTCCCCTAGGACAATTAATGTTCTAACCAACAGGCCTTCAGCAAAAAGGAAATCATGTCAGCATAAAATTTGCTGCCAAAATTGCCACCTCTATTCTGCTACAGAAATTGCTGATTTCCTTATGTGAAAGTCAAGTTAAGGAAAGAAGTGATTCGGTTTCCCTCAGATCCTTCCACATGTCACCTGCGGTAGGAAAACCTGGCAATCACTCTCCTTAACTGAGATGGAGCTGGCAAGGTTAGTTCTGACCATCTGTCAAGGGCATAGCTCCTTTGTACAAGCTCCTTTACAACATATTCCTAGAACTGGGCGGTAGCAAGACCGGGGAAGCTGACAGCTCATGAGATAGTCCAGATAAGAATCATATCCAAAAGTACTCGCTCTATCTTTATTATAAAGTCACATGAACAGGATCTGGCAAGTCTGAAAGTACATCTCTCCCCTCTTCCCCTTGCCTTTATAGTCCAAGAAACTAGAGGTGGTACCTTCTGAGATGTATGTGATACTTCCATTACTTCTGCAGGTTCTATTGCCTCTTATGTGACCATTGACTAGTCTGTGACTCTTTCTCCCTTTCCCAAGGTCATTCTCATATTCCATTACAGGAACTGATCCTTTTCCTGCCATGTCTCTAATCCTATGGACCACATAATCCGTGAGACTAAAGATCTGGTGGCATTTTAGAAGCCGGCTATAATCCTTCTGTCTCTTCTTCCAGACTGGGGATCAGCTATCAGGGCTAGAAGAGGGATAAGAGAAATCAGAGAGAAATCAGAGACCTGCAGTCCTACAAACTGATTCTCATGGCTTTCTTTCTTGCATTTCATCATGTAGCCTATAATTATCCTGAACAGTTTTTATTTAGTTTGATACACCCTTCTAGCAGGCAAATATTATGGAGGAATATCTAGATTGTTCTACTGACCAAAACCAAAGTGACACAATGTGCCTTGGCTGATTAAGGTTGGGATGAAGGCAACAGCACAAGGATGCAGGGAAAAAGCAATTTGTTAGGATATGTTCATTCGGTAGCTATGGGCAAATAGGAAAATGACATGTGCCAATCTCCAGCATTCCTAATAATAATAATAATAATAATAATAATAATAATAATAATAATAATAATATTTTATTTTTATATACCGCGTCCTCTCCCCAAGGGGACTCGGAGCGGTGTACAGGGAAAAATTAAAACACATAAAAATATACAAAAATAGATACAATAAATAAAAACAAATTAAATTTAATTGTCCCTGCACTAAAATCCCCATATTAAAACTAATATTCCCTAAACCCTAAAAAGGTAGAGACTAACCTAGGCCGGCCAAGCAGAAAAAGTATGTTTTTAATTTCTGACGGAAGGAGCGGAGGTCCATGGTTGTTCTAATGTCGGGGGGAAGGTCGTTCCAGAGGGCTGGGCCCGCCACAGAGAAGGCCCTTTCCCTGGGCGTCGCCCGCTGACAAAGTCTAGTGGACGGCACCCGAAGAAGTCCCTCTCTGTGGGAGCGAATCGGCCGGGAGGATGTATGGGGCAGGATCCGATCCCGCAGATAGCTAGGTCCCGAGCCATGGAGCGCTTTAAAGATGATAACTAACACCTTTTATTTATCACATGGACCTCTAACTTTTTTGTACTTTCTGTACACAGATCTATATTTAAAAATAAACTTTGGAGTGCTTTGTTGTAGAGTTTCAGGTGAATAGACCCAGGGGAAGAGCCTTCTCTGTGGCGGGCCCAGCCCTTTGGAACGACCTGCCCCCCGAATTACGCACCATCACCGACCTCCGCCTCTTCCGCCAATGTCTAAAGACATACTTATTCCAACAAGCCGGCCTAGCCTAACCTCCCATGGGGACTTTTAGATAGTTTTAAATCGGGTATTTTAAAATTGGGTTTTTAGCATAGGATAAGATGGTTTAATTTATATTTTAAATTGTGTATTTATTTTGTATTTTGTATGTTTTTTAAATTTCCTGTGCGCCGCCCTGGGTCCTCTGCGGAGAAGGGCGGGATATAAATGTAAATAAAATAAAATAAATAAAATAAATAAAAATAAAATAAAATAGAGGCAAGAAGGCAAAATAAAAGATGTTTCAACTTCCAACAATAGCTGAGCTGCTGAGTGTAGAGGCTCATTGGAATGAATTTCATTAATAAATTAATTTGTTTCTTCCTTTTCCAACTCTAAGGTGAACACTTGATTCTGTAATGGTGAAATTATATGTGAATTTAATATTATGAACTCAGCAAGTATATGTTGTAAGTCAAAACATACAGGCACATAGTTCTTTGCAATAAGAATCATATATATGATGGAAAAGTTTTCTCTAAAACTTGCTCTGTAATAGAAATATTTACTGTTGTATTCGCTTAACAGATCTGATGCTGAAAGTACAACTACACATCTTGAGGCTTTGAAAAAGTTGTCAGTGACTCTGCAGGACAAACGGCTTGCTCTTGAAAACTTAAAGGAACAAAGGCAAAAAGTGACAGAACATCTAAATTTGGATGATAGAGAACTAGTCAAAGAACAGTCAGGACACTTTGAGCAGTGCTGGATCCAGCTGGAGGACCAAGTCAAGAGGAAAATACAACTGTCTGTCACCACATTACAAGAGTTCTGTGTTGTGCAAGCCAAGCTTCAAGAATTAATGGAGTGGGCAGAAGAGCAGCAGCCTAGCATCTCTGAAGCTCTTAAACACAGCCCACCTCCTGAGCTGGCTCAAAATTTTCTCATGGATCACCTCACCCTTTGTAGTGAGGTAGAAGCCAAGCAGCTTGTTTTGAAAACATTAATAAAGGATGCTGATAGGGTGAAAACTAATTTAGGGCTTAATGAAAGACAGATGCTCCAAAAAAGTCTATCAGATGCCCAAAATCATGTGGATTTCCTTAGTGATCTGGTGTGGCAGAGAAGAAGGCACTTAAATAAGACATTATCTGACAGGACTCAATTTTTCCTAGCAGCCCTTCAGACAATGAATCAAATTAAACAATATGAGAAAAAGGTAACATTCCATGAACATATCTGTCTGCTACCAGAAGATGTGAGCAAACAGATCAGGTCTTGTAAGAGTACACAAGCCAGCCTTAAGGTCTACCAGAGTGAAATCTCTGGACTGTGGTCTCAGGGTAGGAACCTTATGAAGGAAACAACAGAAGAAGAGAAAAGTGAAGTGTTGGATAAACTACACACACTGCAAAACATGTATGATACTATTTTACAAAAATGTGGCCAGCAATTGATGGATCTGGAAAAACATGTCGTTTCTAGGAAATACTTTAAAGAAGATTTGGATAAAGCATGTCACTGGTTAAAGCAATGTGATATTGTTTCATTCCCAGAAATCAATTTAATGAATAGTAACACAGAACTTCATTCTCAATTAGCTAAGTATCAGCAGATTCTTGAAGAGTTTCCTGAATATGAAAATCTTTTGCTGATAGTTCAGAAAGATGGCCAGGAAATTTTACCATCACTTAATGAAATGGATCGATCCTATCTGGAGGAAAAACTCAGTGCCTTGCCTCAACAATTTAATATGATCATTGCTTTGGCTAAAGATAAATTCTGTAAAGTCCAAGAAGCCATTACAGCCCGTAAAGAATATGCATCATTGCTTGAACTGACAACAAGGGCACTGTCTGAAGTGGAAGATCAGCTTGTAAATTTGAGTAAAAACCCCTCTACTCTTACAGCTAAAGAGGTTGTGTCACTAATGGAGGATTACAAAAATGTCTTAAGTGAAGTCGTGAGCCTTGGCAGTGCCGTAGATGAATTAAACCAGAAAAAGGAAGCTTTTCGAAGCACTGGGCAGCCATGGCTACCCGAAGAGATGTTAACACTTGCTACACTGTATCACAAATTAAAAAGGCAGATAGAACAGAAAGTCAACCAATTGGAAGACATGATGCTGGCTTATCAGGAACATGAGGAAATGTGTAAGCAGCTTGAGATGAAACTAAATTCCATAAAAGAGAAAGAAGCAGAAGTGAATGAAGAAACCCTTCCAGCTGAGGAAAAGCTAAAAATGTTTCATTTCCTAGCTGGTAGTCTTCAGGATTCTGGAAGCCTGTTGAAACACATCGCTGAACATCTTGAAGGACTTTCTTCCCAGCTTGACCCATCTGTTCATGAAGGAGCTGATCATCAAGTGCGAAGTTGGCAGGAAATACTGAAGGTATTGCACACTGCCATTGGAGATAAAGTGGTGGAGTGTGAAAACAGGCTGGTAGAGAGCATAGATTTTCAAACTGAAATCTGTCGCTCTCTGGATTGGCTGGGACATATCAAAGCAGATCTGAATGAACCATTAAACATGGATGCAGAACTGAACAACATTCAAGAAGAGATTCGCACAGCTCAGATCCAACAGGAGGAAGTACAATCCAGCCTAAGGATAATGAGAGCACTGAGCAATAAAGAAAAGGAGAAATATATGAAAGCCAAAGAACTGGTTCCTGTGGACTTGGAAAACAGCCTTACTGAGCTCTCTGAACTCAACAGTGAAGTCCAGGAAGCAATACAAAAGAGGCAGGTCAGTATGTCCTGCATTCCTACTGTTAATTATTTACCACAACATAATGGATCTGTTCAGGCTTCATTTCAGTGATATATACATAGGTGCCAGATATTCATTATAATCTAAAGCAAAAAAGATGACATAAAGATTAAAAATGCCTCAAATTGTTGCTCTAATTCTGCACCTTAAACCTAGAAAACATAATAATAGAGTTGGAAGGATCTTCTAATCCAAGCCCCATTCAAGCAGGAAATCCTATTCACATAAATGTTTCGAGTAAATCATTGCTACACATAGACATTTTTTTTCATCACAGGAGATAATGACATCTCTATAGTGTGAAATATGACAACTTTATAAATTGCACTTCTGAAAATTCTTGCCAAAAGATTTCTGAGATAACACTTTTATATATTTTTGTTATCCCTGTTTTCACTGGGGAATAAATGTCAATAACAGACCAATAATTTGATTATAAACTTGTTTCATAGGTTATATGCTCTAGGACAGTGTTGGCAAACCTTTTTGGCACCGAGTGCCAGAAACCGTAAGAGCAGTTGCCCAGTGCACATGCGCACACTGGGAAGATGATCTTCTAGTTTCCTGGTCGTCCAGTTTCTGGCTCGCATGCACACGTGAAGACCATGCACACCAGAAACCAGAAGACCATCTTCCAAGTGCATGCATGCACACTGGGTGGCTGCTCTTCTCGTTTCCAGCACGTGTATGCACATTGGTCAGCTGGTCTTTGCGCATGCATACGCACCAGAAACCGGAATACAAGGTGGCTGGTGTGCATGTATACACTGGAAACTGGAATTTTTCTTCCTAGTGTGTGCTTGCACACTGGGCAGCTGCTCTTCCAGTTTCCAGTGCTCCCGTATGTGTGAAGACCAGCTGGCCGGCGCACTGGAACCTGGAAGACCAACAAGCAACAGCACATGTGCCTGGAGAGATGGCTCTGTGTGCCACATCTGGCATGTGTATCATAGGTTTGCCATCACGGCTTTAGAATCACACCTTTATTTAGGACATCATGAAAGCTTTTAATACCTTAAATGAGAAAAAGAAATATTTTTGAATAGCAGTTTCTACTTTGTGATCTTGGGCATCCATGGACTTTTCCAGGATCTTAAACTTATTTTGGAATATTAATGGATTTATTTAGTGAATCATGCAATTAGATAAATTGCAATATCCTGATGTATAGTGTTCTGGAATAATTTGCTGATTGTAGAATTCTAGTTTGTATATCCTTCTACATTACCCGAATTAGGGTTATTGCTGTTATTATTCATATGTGTTGTTAGCGTTGTATTATTTTGTTTTGTTTTCAGGAAAATTTGACTAAGTTATACAGTCTTTGTCAAAGATACTACCAAGTTTCCCAGACTGCTAACAACTGGCTTGAAGATGCTCAGGTGTTGCTCCAATTTGCACAAAACGGCCTTGATACAGAGAATTCAGAAGATAACCTAAGAAACCACACAGAATTTTTTAACACTGAAAAACAGTTCCGACTCCATTTGAAAGAAGTGAAGATGCTTGTGTCTGACATGGAGCCATTCATTCAGACCCTCAGAAAAGAAGATCTGGAGCAGAAAGTGAGGGCTTTAGAAGATAAGAGCATAGAAATAGAACAAGAAGAACAATGTCAGAAAGAGTTATTACAAAGGTACCTTTTTATTCATTCTGTTTCAGCCCTGTGTTGTTTGGTGCACACAGAAGTAACATGTACAAACCTATCTTGATGGAACCGTCACAAACATGGACCATCACAGATATGCAGTATGCAAGCACATGGCTGCACAAACAAACACACACACACACACACACAGCATAATAGTAGTACACTGCAATTGGTCTCTAGGGAGAAAGTATGGACATACAGATCCTCAACACATTATTTTATTAAAGGATGAAAATACTGAAACCTCCTATGGCCACTACTAATAAAGTGATTAGTGAGAATTTACAAAACCATGTGATACATTCTTCTCCAACTTGGTTCATTGTATAAAATGCCATGTTAAATAAATAATTGCAATGGGTTGCCTTAGTAAATAATTGCAATGGGTTGCCTTAAAAACGATACAGTTCAGTTGGGAAAAAGGAGAATGACCCCATGAGCTTCTTTATAAATTATTTCTGGGAAATCTCTTACTAGTTGCGTCTTTCTACAGATTAACCCAGTTTTTGCTCTTGGTTACACATCCAATATTTATAAATATACTTGTTCATAGACAGGCATCCATCTTTATTTTCAATTCTGCCACTCACATCTGAATGCTCAGCCATTGTAATAATAACTGCTTTCTGCATCACTGTTCAAAAGGCATTTTACTAGAAATACTGGCAGCATTTTCTGTTTTGGGACACCATTACAACTTCATCAGAATTGCAAACCAACCCCCTCCCTCCTTCCCTCCTCCCCCCCTCTCTCTCAAAGGTAGATTTAGGGTTCATATCTTCCTGCTGGCTAACATAATTTATTCGAATCCTATAATCTCAGTTAAAGACTAAGCATGGCACATTGTTAATTTTTCCCCATCAAATTAAGCCATTTAAAGATTGTGTCTAAATGTTGGCCTTTTAGTTTAGTGGCAAGAATATTTGTTAGCAATAACAAGATGTTTTATCATTATTTATTTATCTGCAATATATTCTAAGATTATATTTTGTATAACTTATGACTTTTTATTATATTTAATTTTTCAAGATGTGCTTCTCAGTGGCAAGAATACCAAATAGCAAGACAGCACATCATTGACTTGATGAATGAGTCTGAAAAGAAATTATCTGAATTTTCTGTAGCTAAAACTTCTTCCCAACTGGAAGCAGAAGAAAAATTAATATCACATAAGGTAAACGTTTTAAAAGTCATTTTTTTTCTAGTTAAATCACAAACATTTGTGTTCTACTTTTATGGGTTTGTGGTGTAAAAAAGGGCTGTTCTCTAAGAGGTGATTCTTAGCTAAAGATAACAAAAAAAACCAGAACTGATTAAATTTATGATATAGTTTTACCATTGCATAAATTGCATTTTTCAATATCAGAGTTTTATTTTTAGGCAAGTAAAAACATTTCAGTACTGATTTTATTTTAAAGTCAAATAGGCTTTTTCACAATTGCGCTGCTCTTTCACTGTTGCAAAAAAATATTGTCTCATACTTGCTTGTAATATTTTGAACACTATTCAGTGAAATTACTATTAAATTACTATTTAAGCCGAATAGTTTATAAGATGAGCATTGAATAATACGTATTACATTGGAATATGAATAAACAGAAACACATTTGCACATCTGTATTCACCCACCTATATCTACTTATCTATTTACACATATAAAAACAGTGGATGCTTCAGTAAAACTGACATCTTGCCTAGTATAAACATTATATCAGGGTTCACTCAGGAGCAAGTCAGGAAAATTTCATGAATTGACACATTACATGTAAATATTATGCCTAATGGAAAGAGGGATTATAGATTTTCAGCAACGGGTATATTTGTTTTTATTCTGCTCTAATGAGTAAACATTTGCTTGAAATTTTAAAGCTGTCTTGTGAAACAGAAAGATAATTTCCTTTGCTTTTGCAGTCTCTAGTCTCTATGGTGAACTCTTTTCATGAGACAATCACTTCACTGGAGGAAAAGGCATCTATGCTGGAAAAAACGGGCAATATAGCCAGTAAGGCAACCATAAGTCGCTCTATGACCACTGTCTGGCAGCGATGGACCAGACTTAGAAGCATTGCCCAAGAGCAAGAAAGAATTTTGGAAGAATCAGTGCAGAAATGGAATGTATTTGATGATAAGGTATAAGAATCATGTTTATTCAATGTTTGTAAATATTCATAGCAGCCATTAATGCATCATCTATGTACATTGCAATTTATAAGGTTAATATTCAAACTGTTTTATTCAGTATTGCCATTTTGCTAACTGCAATCAATTCACTGACCATCAGCATATTTTATTTTGGTTCTGAGCTCTTGTAATAACGTGTATAACAATAGCAAAGTGGCAGCTGAATCACAGCAGGTAAAACTTTCCACCACTGTGAATGCTAGCATTGTATGGCACAAAAAATGGTGATTTTTCAGTCACAATCCCTTATGGCAGGGGTCCCCAACCTTTGCAACTTCAAGTCTGAAGGACTTCAGCTCCCAGAATTCTCCAGCCAGCAAAGCTGGCTGGAGAAGTCTGGGAGCTGAAGTCCTTCAGACTTAAAGTTGCAAAGATTGGGGACCCCTGCCTTATGGAACTCCTAATAACCTCTCTCAGAACCTGAGAGTTCTGTGGAATCACAGCTACACTGTAATGCCATTAATATATCAAAGGGCAATATGCTCAGATCTTATCACGTTTTAGCTTTGCTTTAGATTCTTTTTCTTAAAATTAGACTATCCTCTTCAAAGAAAATTAGTGAAGATTTTGGAATCCCATGTGTATTGTAACGGCATATTCATTGAGGGCAAGCTGGCTCAATGACAGACCCAGTTTAGTTGGTGTATAATGTGTAGATATTGAATTTGATAATATTATAGATTATAATGTTATGTGTGTGTGTGTAGTTATGATGCCTTTTTAAAAAAATAATAGATTGGGGTTTTTTTGTTTAAAATTGTTATCTTTAGATGCAAAAAGCAACACAGACGCTTGATCAGCTGCACGAACGCTTACCAGAGGGCTCGGTAGAAAAAGCTTCAAAAAATGAACTTCTGGATCTTCTAGATTATCACAGTAATTTCATTCTAGAGCTCGAACAGCAACTATCATCCTTGGGTCTCCTCAAGCAGCATTCTTTTAGTTTGCTCCAAGATCTAGAAATGACACCTAGTTCCCAGGAACAAATGCCCATCATGCAAGAAATCAAAGCAATGCAAGACCGATGCCATAAGTAAGAAAAACATTTTATATTTCTGCATTCTCCTTATAGCTAAACAGGCAAAATAGTGGAACATGCAGCGTTGATGTCATGTTCCATTCTACTATTTGTAACACCCACCCACACAACTGCTTTAGAATTTTGACAAATTTTCCAAATTAAATTTGGAAGGCACTACTGCAGGAGGGGGGTAGTTTTCTAATTGCATAAATGTGTTTGCATAACATTGGGTTTACTTTAGTGTGCAAATATAGTTACCACACTATAGCTGTATTTTTCCACTATTGCTGAATGTGAGAGTTATTCAAAAGTCCTGTAAAAATGATTACTTGAGCTTGTCCTTTGCTTGGCAATCTATTGCTTGGAATAAACTGAATAAGTAAAGAAGATATTGCAAAGCGATAAAACTACCAATTTTGATTTACTGTCCCCCATACTTACCTCAGGCCCATTTGTCAAATATTGTAAAATCTAGAATAATTTTGATTGAAAAAATTAATGATTAAAATTTAGCATTATGATTGCTGCCTATTAAATAACAATAACAATAATAGTAGTTGTTGTAACACAATCCTAAAATAAAATGTCATCCCTGTTACATATTTTCTGTTTTGCAAATTACACTGATAACAGTAATATTTTCAGATATTATATAAGATGAAATATATGAACTAACATCTAAACATTTTTAAAGCATGCAACAGAAGGTGAAAAAAAGTGAGAAAGTGGTTAAGCAAGAATTAAAGGAACGTGAAGAAGTTGAAAAAGAGATTAATAAAGTAAAAACTTGGATACAGGAAGGAAGAGAATATTTATTAAATCCTACAATAGAAAGTGATACTCAAGTTGAAAAACTTCAGGTATGCCAAACATATACCAATTATTGAATTCAAGTTCATGCTGTGAATATGTGAAAGGAATGTGTGTGTATCTATAGAATGCTTCAATACGTTTCTGCACAGGCTACAAAACCTACGCTCACTTCAGCAGCACATATATTAAAATGTGTAACTATATCTTATAAGGTACCTCAAAATTAGTAATTCACCTAAAGAACTATTTTAATATTGGAGAGAACTAATAATGTATGTCATAACATTCTGGCACAACAATTTCTATTCGTTTTGTTGTTTTTCTTCTATAACAATCACAGGATACTATAGTCTCCTATTGTGATTAACCCAATGAGAAGCTATTACTATGTATCAGTACAGAATCCATAAAGCTGTCTGTGAAAGGCTTAACCCAAAGATTATATAGTGGCCTGAGCACAGTGACAGCCAATTCAAAATACTTTGTAATTGTATCAAGATTTATTTCTATGCCAGATTTAATGTGAAACAAGCCACATTATATATTTCCTTTTTGTCCTCCATATACTTTAGACACTCCTAAATGATGCCACTATGAACCGTCAAGCAGTTGAGAAAATGGCTGAACAGCAGCAGAATAAATACTTGGGACTTTATACCATTTTGCCTTCTGAGCTGTCTCTTCAGTTAGCAGAAGCAGGCTTGGCGCTAGTAAATATACATGAGCAGGTAAAAATTATTTAACATGACAATTTTACCACAGGTTTCAGTGCTAAAATTCCACAAGAGTCACTGAACTGAGCTGCAGCGGTAAATTAATGAATGCAAAAGTAACAAAATCATCTACACCACATAACTATCATCTACTCCCCACTATCCCATAGCAACCATAAATATGGTGGCAATCCATGTTAATTCTCAATAAAGCTCTCTACCTCTGTTGTATGCATTTCCTTGAAACCACAGACTACGCATACTTTTTGTATATAAAATTAACCTGTGGTATTGTTAGACACACCACCATACTATATATACATATTATACATATACCTAGAATGCACAACCATGGATCACATGGAGATTATTATTATTATTATTATTATTATTATTCAAATTTATAAGCCGCACCCATCTCACCACATAGGGACTCGGGGCGGCGCACAGGGAATATAAAAATATAGATATACAAATATACAAAAATAAAACATTCTTAAAACTAAATTAAATCAACCCACCCTGCGCTAAAACCCATATTAAAACCCTTGAATTAAAACTTTGGTAACTAAAATCAGTACTGTGTTCGAGTAAGATCATGCCAGGCCGGCTTGTTGGAAAAAGTGCGTTTTTAACCACACTTGATGAAGGAGGAGATAGCACAGCTCTAGAGTAACCTCTTTTCCTATATCTAGAAATACATATAAGAAAATCACTCATGTCTATTAAAGTTACTTTGGTGCAAGGATTAAGGCTAAAACCCAGAAGGTGTCGTTTCAGATCCATTCTTAGCTACTGAATCTTACTAAGTGACCTGGGATACTAATACTGTATATCCTATCTCATAGGGCTAGTGTTGTTATGAAACACAGTAGCACATATTCTATATTCCATAGAAGTTCTGTGTTTGCAGAAAAATATCATTATATATATTTCTCTATTCTATTTTAGTTTGCATTAGAACTAATGCAAACTAAAATAGAACAGAGAAAATGAAAGAGTTAACAGAAAAGCTAAAACTACAATAAAAATAGAAGATAATAGAAAAAAAGAAAGATAAGTAATATTATAAAGGTATTCAGAGGTAGCTTCTGATAGTCTTCACAGCAAAGTACAATTATATTTTAACCTCTTACACTCTTATGTTATAGCTCTCTTCCCTCTATAATTTATCCTGTCTAATCATCAAAAATCATAAATCACAAGTTTAGTGACATAAGTGTCAGACTCTTAAACACACCCACAATCACTCCACGCACCCGCAGAAAAATATGACTAGTTTTTTTCCTTTTCCTTTTTCCCTAAATTACTTGCATTTGGATTATTCCTTATACTATTTATGTTGTTTGTATTTATTGCCATGGATTACACTAGTGAGAATAAAACCGATTTCATTGTATTTATTTTGGACAATGACAACACAGACTATACTATGACTATAATCAAAGAAGTCAGTCTGTCAATTTCATCAACCATTCTTCCATGAAGGGTGATGTTGAATCTTTCCATTTTTGTGCATGTTTATTTATTGATTTAACTTATATGCTACCCATTTCACCTGGAGGTGTGTCCAGGTGGCTTACTATCATTCAAAACCAATTAAAACAACACATAATAACATTACATTATTTGAAAATAACAAGATGGTAAGAAAAGGAGCAAGATGCATCAGGGGAGGAGGTGGAGTCTTTATCTGTGAACCCATCTCCAGAATGATGTATCTTCACTGGGGATCCAGGTCAGTTGTCAGAGCAAGGTTTTCAGGTCCTTTTAGAAGGCCAAAAGGTTGGGTCTTCCTTCAGGGGCGCAGAGTTTCAAAGGGCAGGAGCCATAGCATAAAGGGTTCTTCTCCTGGATCTACCAGTCAAAATTCTTTGATAGATGAGGTCCACAATGCATAGTAATACATAGCACTGTATATGTAATAGCATATAGTAATTTTGTTGCAGTTTTCATATCTTCCAATAAAGATCCATGGCCTTTTTTTCCATTTACAAAAGGAAAAGTTCTGTCCTCAATTGAATATTAATATATTATTATTTCTGATAGAAGAGAAAAACACACCAATTATCTATAAATTGCAATGTCTTGTATTTGTATTATAAATGTTTATGGCTCTATCAATATGTTCCAGTAATGTAATTTTTCTGATTTAAGAAACATCATCACATTGTCTTTGATATTATACACTGTAAAATTTGTGCCTTCCTTTTTTTCATTTGATTTTTTTTCCCATTTGACAGATTGAAGCCAAAGTAAAAGAAGCTCAGCAACACAAAACATTAAACCAAGAATTTAACCACAAAATTCAAGACGTAGCCAAAGAGCTCGATTTAATTCAACTGAAATTGAAAGAGAAGACAAATAATATAACACAAGCTAAAAGAGACCAAAAGGTCAAATATTTTGTTTCAATTTTAATTTTCCTTTCTTAAGAATGTGATGGAATTATAACTCTTTACATAAAATGTAAAGATAACATTAGTGCTGAATAAAAATAATTTTTCACCCGTTTTCTTGTGAATAAAATATTCCCTTTTAATACAGAACCTGGATGAAGAACTAGACAGCTGTAACATTAAACTTCTGGAACTTGAGGCAGCTGTCCAAAGCTTTGCAGAGCAAAATCCTCAGCTAGGTAAACAGCTGACTGGCAAAATTAATAAACTGACAGAATTCCACCAACAAATAATTAGGGAAGCGGAATACAGGGCATCCAAGCTAAATCAGGTATGGCATCATATTGGATCGATATGTTCTGAAGTTTTATCTTTCATAGTATGTTCTTTTAAGTAGAGCAAAGTCTTTGTGTAGGACTCAAATTCTGTAAATGATCCCCTATGCTGTTTTTACAAAATTCTGTTTCCTAATTCTTTTTTTTTTCTTCTTTTTTTAAGAGAAGCCAGTTTTTAATTAATGCAAATATGTGACCAATAAATCTGAGTTACCAGAAATAATAATAATAACAATAATAACAACAACAACTTGTCCTACAACACACCTGATATAACAATAATTGAAAAGAAAAAAGTATGGTTCGTTGACATTGCAATACCTGGTGATTCATGAATTGAAAATAAGCAGCAAATATCGGGACTTGCAAATTGAAATTGAACGACTGTAGAAGAAAAAGTCGTGTTTTATCCCTACAAAGGGCCACCCTACTTGGAACTGCTTATATCCTCCGACGTTACCGTGACAGTTCCTAGGTCCTTGGTTAAGACTCGAGCTGTTGAGCTACCAACCCCAAAGGCTGTGAATCTCACCAAAGATTAACCACAGAATAACTATTATTATTAGCAATGTGAAAACATAGCTTCAAGTTTTTTAGCTGATGTTGGCATTCATATGTCTCAACTTCTTCCCATGAACCTAGTATATAATTATGTATCTGCATAGTATATGTGTGGATCCAAGCACACATTACAATTTTGTAATTGATGAATGAAAATGCACAGATTTTCTAAGTGTCACCCTGGATTTTTTGATATGGCACTCAGTGTCACTGGAACCACCATACCCAGTTTATGCCACAAACTTTCAACTTCAATTATCAAATCTTGATACTTTGTGATCTTCTCCAATGCTTTGGTTTCATTTCTACTATCCCCTGATATTCCCATTATCCACACTTTTTTCTTTTCAACCACAGTTACATCTAGCATTCACACAAGTATATTTTCACTTATCAATGTCAATGTTTTGTATATACCAGATTTGAATACTTGAAGTATAATTGTGTAAAACACATGCATAATATGCATATATTCAATGCATTAATTTTAATGTAAGTTGTTTATTAGAATAATACAGTACTTCACATGAGAAATGTAAAGATTAAAGAACTTAAAGAATTGAGTTGGTGATTATACTAAGACAGATCTAAGTCCTGTGTACATTTGTTCTTTAAATGTATTGATTTTTTTGGCAGGCTGTTTCCCATTTAGATGAATATAATGAAATGCTAGAATTCATACTAAAATGGATTGAGAAAGCCAAGATTTTATTACATGGAAACATAATGTGGAATTCTGCTACAATACTTCGCAATCAATTTATGTCTCATCAGGTAATAATAGCCCACAGACCTTTTTTTTTTTTACTAGTAGCAATAAACACGAGAATTTCTGCATCAAAAAAGCTATAAGCAGAAGTTTCTAATCCCAAACTGTAGTATTTTTACTGTACCACTTAATGCAAGTGAGATTTCTTTTGTTTGGCACCATCCATCAGTGAAATTTCTGAGCTAACGTACGGATACGTAAAATGATTTGGCTTTCGTGAATTACAAAGCATTAAGGTTGATTTTTTTAAATGTCTAATGTATTTATTTATTCATCAACTTTACATGGCAACCCATCTCATGACAAAGTGACTTGCATTTGGCACAATGCAAAATACCCCTGTAAAATATATCTAACACACCCACATACAGTATATGTACTGTATGTGTGGATTTGAGTGTACACACACACACACACACACACACTTGCAAGTTTCCTGGGGCCCTCAGGCTGATGCCATAACTAGGTTTTGAGGGAAATCAACAGGAAATGACAGGAATAGGGTCAACCTTACTTTGAAGGGACGAGGCGTTTCATGAGGCAGTCGCCTTGCTAGAAAAGGCTGACCTCCTGGATCTTGTCAATTCCCTAGCAGATTGGAACCACCCCCACCCCCCAAGCAGATATATCAATTATATCTGCTATTCTTATAAGATGTTGCAAAAGGGGTACCTTTTGCAACATCTTATAAGAATAGCAGATATAATTGATGAGAAGCAGTCTCTCAAATATCCCAGCCATATGCCAGAAAGGCTTTAAAGGTCAAAACCAACATCTTGAATTAGACATGGAAGCAAACTGACAACCAATGCACTTGCAGAGCAGAGGTATAGTATGTGCTATTATTGAGCCATAACTGCCCACTCCACTGCATTTTGCATTAGCTGAAGTTTCCAGTTAATCTTCAAAGGAACTTTGTGTACAGCATTATACTGTAGTAGTCTAATCGGGAGATGACTAGGGTATAAGTGACCATGAGAAGAGCCTTCCAATCTATGAATGGGTACAACTGGCACACATTACATGGCTATACAAAGGCCCAGTTAACTACAATTGCCACTTGCTGTTTGAGCAGGAGTTGTGAGTTCAGGAGAACCCCAGCATTGCACAGCAAATCTGTCTGAGGCAGTGCAACCTTGCCCTATGGAAATTGTTTCTAAAATCTAACCAATATATTTCAATAAAACATACAAGGATAGACATCTCTCAAAGCATATGTTCAAGCCATTCTTAATACCCACGAATACTGGGTGATTGGGCATCTTCTAGGCAATGATTGGCCTAGTAAGGGAAGTAAGGCATACGTCCTTGATCACGGACTGCAAGTGATCTATTTACAGTAGTTTAATAGGAATATTGAGTATTTTAAAAGATTAATGAAAAGCTACTAAGAAGCTTTGTCAAGATCAGGCTTTTCATGCACTGGAAATTCCAAGTTGCTAATTTACTTAGATGAATCTGCCTGGAGTTCAGGCCTATACATTTTGTTTTAGCATCTTTTCAGGTAATGGAGTGATTCTAGATAACTGTTTCAAGATGTAATAACAGGTAACATTAAACAAAGAGATTATGCAATCTCATTTCTCTAATAAAAGCTTCTATATTAGCAGAAATTAAAAATGTATTTCCAAAATATAATTGAAGTTATAGCTGCTTTTTTAATCCTGTGATTTAAAAAAGGAATAATTGCAATAATTTTGAGCCTAAAATTTAGTTCAGTTGCAGCTGGAAAAGTTAAACATCATCTATATTATACAATTTAGACCATGTTTGAAGAAGCTGGTGAACTTCCCAGGGATCTTGAAACTATGAATGAAAAAACAGAATACTTGGCAAGTGTGTATTTCACTGAAGAGATGTTTCAGCAAGTGTCAGATCTTCGCAGACAGACTGAGGATTTACAGCAGGCTATCAAACAACGGCTACAAAATATTCAGGATGCAGCCAAAGTATGTGGAAAGCACTTTATACGTATATCATATGTGGGAACTGTATTAGGAAAGCAAAATGCTATTCTAGTTTATTTAGATGTAGCTATTCATTTTAATTTTTTTAATGTATTCTCCTGTTGTAATTAAATATTTTTGATATTTTTATTTTTTATTTACTTATCACATTTTGGAATACACATCTCCTTCTGTAAGAGACTCTGGGTAGTTTTAAACATTCTTAAAAATTAATTGAAAGGTGAAAGAAAGACATTCAAAGTGCTCTCCATTCCCATGGCTATGCGCGCCTCTGGGCTCCCCAAGCAAGGGCACAAAGCATGTAGATGTTTATATATCAGTCATAAAACATTAAGATGCTGAAATTATGTTCTCTGGTTTTGTTTGAAACTCATATTTTCTGCTCTACATTTTATGTTTATAGGATATGAAGAAATTTGAAACAGAGGTGAAAGCTCTTTGTACAGCTTTAGAGCAAGCTCAAGCCACTCTGACATCTCCAGAAATTGGCCGTTTGAGTCTGAAAGAACAACTTTCCCACCGACAGGTAGACAGATCATACCACTGAGATACTACTTGCAGAAGCACAGTTGTGAAGCATTAATTCCTGGGTTACGTTGAGACTAGTAACCTTCCTTCAGTTTCTAGGATGAATGCTAATAATAAGTCATCCTTATATTGAACGGTGAAGTTGGCCCATCTATTTGTCGATTTGAGTGCTGGAAGAGCTAAGAGAAAGGAATGTTAATGTCAACATTGACTTTTGTGGTATTTGTTACATTCAGAAATGAGTTTCTAAGTTTATGTTAGTTCAGAGTGATTCTGTAGGGGACTACATATGTTATTTCAGAATACAGGGGATCCTCATTTAGTCAGCACAATTGGGACCGAGTTGTTGCTTATTTCATTAAGTGAAATGGTAACTATATGAAGCATCATGATTTTACTTCCGCTTTTTTTTTCTTTGCAGAGCTGCAAAGATTGTAAATGTGTGTATTAATTATTGTTTCATTATTGTCCTGTTGCTTTATGAAGCAGCCACTAAATGAGGACTACCTGTACATCAACTTTTAGTCTCATGTTGAACTGAAACCACTAACCGAACAGATACATTTATTAAAGCCTAACTTCCAACTGCTTTGAATCTTTGGGATTGTCATGTTTCTTAGGTCTATTATCCCATTCATTATTATTTTAAAATGTAAAACTCATTTTGAGCATTTCAGATCTAGAATTAATAATTAAACTAACTTTTAGCTGATTTTTGCAAAACACACATAGTAGCGTTGTTTATTTTTGCTCAATGTTTCTAGCATTTGCTTTTGGATATGGAATCATTGAAGCCAAAGGTTCACGCCGTCCAAGTTTGTCAGAGTGCATTACGGATCCCTGAAGAAGTTCTCACTACTCTACCGATATGTCATGCAGCTCTTAGGCTGCAGGAGGATGCCAGTCATCTACAACACACAGCTATCCAGCAGTGCAATATAATGCAGGCAAGTGTATGTTAAAATAAGACTCAAACTAATACATAAGTGTGGTACACTTTCCATTGGAAGAATTTACAGAAGGAAAGTTGTAGGTTTAATGATGAACAAAAGAGCTAAAACCTATGTGAAAAGTATGAATTGGTGCCATCCAAGTTGCTATGAGTGTGTTTGAAAGCAGGAAACTGTACATTGTCGCCAGTTGCTTGTTAGACTCCTGTGAATGATGATAATGGGTGGACCAGACATAGACTTTTCATTAACATGTTTTATCATTATGTGAACGGTGAAAGGAGCTAAACTAAGAACCATAAGCAGAGAAAAAAATATACAGTGATTTGAGATGAAACTAAAGTAAGAAAATCTTGTAAGGAGTCTACTTTTGATCACATTTATTTAATACGGTATTATACTTTTGATCACATTTATTTAATACGGTATTATACCGTCCTTGACTTACAATCATTTTTAGTGACCATTCAAAATTATACCAGCACTGAAAAAAGTGACTTATGACTGTTTACCCATGAATGTTGGAGCATCCCTGTGGTCATGTGTTCAAAATTCAAACCTTGAGCTGGTGGGGCTCGAACTGCCAAACTGCAGGCATCTGGCAGGCAGCAGAAGTAGCCTGAAGTACTGCATTCTAACCACTGTGCCACCATAGCTAATTCTATTTATAAGATTGCAACCCTCCTCATTTTAGGTGATGATTGTAATGATGAAGCTAAGTTAATGAAGTAGTTATCTTATTTTACAGGCTTAATTATCTATTCTTTCTCTCTAGGAAGCAGTAGTACAGTATGAGCAATATGAACAAGAGATGAAACATCTACAGCAAATGATAGAAAAAGCCCATCATGAGATTCAAGAGAAGCCCATATCAACAAGTAACATCCAAGAATTGGAAGCCCAGATTTCATGCCACGAGGTATTACAACTGAAATCCAAGGCTGACTTGTTTTTTAAATGCAAAGAATTATTTTGCTTTGCTTTCCTATCTAATCATTTTGTCTTTTTTCCACAATGGATAGTTGAAATTGGTAACAGCTCTTGGTATAGCTGCTATAGCCCCATTCATCTGAGATCATTTTTGGTAATCAATTGTCTTCTAGACTCCTTATTTTAGATCCTGAGAGTTATATCCTACTCACTTTTAATTGTCTTTGGGGATATTAGATATGCTTTTAGAGAAACAACTTTGTGACACATAGCAAATTGGGTAATGTGCCATAATGGATTTATTGGTCTCCATTTTTGGTGCACCATCTCCCTATACCACTGTTACCCTGTTTCCCTGTAAATAAGACCTCCCTAGATAATAAGCCCAATCAGGCTTTTGAGCGCATGCACTAAAATAAACCCTCTCCCGAAAATATTGCCACAAAGCAGCAGCCAAGAGGTGACCATTCTCGTGCACATGTGCACAGCTCTTCTAATTTTTTTTTGTATCATGCAACAATCATCCAGATCAGTACAGTCACATCCTCCAAAATACCCCTTTGCTTCCTGGGAATTGAAAAATACCCTGTAAGCAGGTTGTATGGAGTACCTTCCAATACTCTGACAGTAATAAGAACAAGTAATACATTCACACTATACATTTACTTAAATAGGTTATTAAATCAGGGGTCCCCGACCTCTGGTCTGTGGACTGGCACTGGTCTGTGGCATGTCAGAAACTGGGCCAGGCAAACAAGAGAAACCCCATCCATGGGATGCAGGGAGCATTCCCCCTCTGCTCTGCAGAAAAATCCCTCTCCATAGAACCAGTCCCTGGTGCCCAAAAGGTTGGGGGCCGCTGTATTTTTTTTTTTATATTGAAAAAGTTTTATTGTTTTACATTTTTTCCGTAGGGTGGGGTAAGGGATACAAAGAAATTTTGAGAGCATTCACGTCAAAGTCGTCGGCCCTTCCGGGACCTCAAAATACATTGATAACAATAAAAAAAAACATTTTTCATAACACTACAAAGTGAAAGCAAGTACATATACCCAAATTCTCAGTTCTATGCTGTCAGACATTTACAAAAAATCCAAATACAAATATTATGCAAAATTAATCAGAAAAATCAAGGCAAAGTTATTTTTTCGATCTAAGTCTCTTGGCAATTGTATCTTCTTTTTCTCCTCCCTGGCCCCCAGTGGGCGGGGCCGTGGCCCCCTCCGTCCCCCCTGGATCTTCCCCCAGGATAGAGGAATGTTTTTTAAGAAAGGCTTCCGCCTCAGCAACTGTTTTAATCCTCACTCTTCCTCCTTCCCAGAACACCAGCATCCCTTCGGGTGTCACCCACTTGAACCAAATCCCGTGATCAAACAATGTTTTAGACAAGAAGGAAAATTTCCTTCTTGCATCTCTAATCTTTCTTGGGATCTGCTTCAAGATAGCAACCTCTTTTTGTTGGTAGATTAATGGACTACCTCTCTGCACTTTCAGGATTTCTTCTCTGGTTGACCTTCTAACAAATTTCACATGTATCTCTCTAGGTACTTCATTTATCCTGGCATATGCTGAGTTAATTCTGTAGGCTAGGTCAATGTCCCCCCTGATCTCATCCTTAGGTTTATGTAAATAGTCTGCTAAAATTGTGCTCATAAGATCAGGGAGGCATTCACCAGATTCCTCAAAAACATTCTGAAATCTCAAAAAATATGTCATTCTTTCCATATCAATCCTAGACACATGCCCATTTATTTCCACAACTTCATTAGTAACATTTTTAATCTCTCCCTTAGCCCCCACCAGCCCCCCTTCCAATTCTTCGTTCTTCTGTGTGTTTTCCAGCAGTTGTTTCTGTGTATCCAATAACTCCTTCTTAAAGTTAATATTTTCTGCCCTTTGGGCCTTAATTTCTTGTACCAAAGTTTGTATAACAGATTCAAGAGAAGCCATCCTTTGTTCTAAACTTGCCAGTGCTGTTTCTTGTGCCATGATTAGTTGTTAAAATCAATGCCATTAAAATGGCGTTTTTTGGGTGGGGCTGGTGAGGAGGTTCAGGAGCCAAAAGTTCAGTTCAGGGTTGTAAAGTTGTAAAGTTCAGGAACCAAGAGAGAAACAATTTTCCAACTCAATAAGTATAATAGCGAAGGTACTCCAGAAAAGAAATCACAAATCCAAAAAGAAAAAAAATTCTTCATTAATATCCAGAGGAAGTCCAAATTGCAAAGAGATGCTGGGAATTTTCCATAAGTGAAATAGTCAGGCAGGGACAAAGAGAAGCCATCTTCCAGCCGCCCAAACTCAGAGCCCAGAGGAGAGAGTGGTAAAATAAATTGTTTCAGCCAGACCTAGAAACATTATTGCAAACAACCGCAGATCACTTTCCCTTGCTGCAAATAGTCAGGATTAAAGATTTCCGCTTTCTCGACGCGAGAAGCCATTTCCGAGTGCCGCTTAAGTCCGAGGGTTTTTTTTTTAGGAACAAACAGGTTATTAAATCAGGGGTCCCCGACCTCTGGTCTGTGGACTGGCACTGGTCTGTGGCATGTCAGAAACTGGGCCAGGCAAACAAGAGAAACCCCATCCATGGGATGCAGGGAGCATTCCCTCTCCGCTCTGCAGAAAAACCCCTGAACCAGTCCCTGGTGCCCAAAAGGTTGGGGGCCGCTGTATTAAATGCAGTGAAAACACCATCAGAGTGGTAGCTAAAGCAAAGTAATGCCCCTAAAATATAAACATTTGGGTTTGAATTGTTTTATTATTTTTTTCCTACTGCTCTTACAAGCTAATGCATTGTTTTAAAACTATTTTTTCATGTATTAAAAATTAAAAGGGATTAAGCAATGAAAACTCTCAAAGGAGAAAGAAAACGTATATTCAGACTGAGCTGAACACATACTTCAGTTCATTATCATTTTAAATGAGTCCTATAACTATGCACATTTACATCATATTATTTTTCATGTGAGAAGCAGCGGGTTTACAACTGCTATTTGGAATGAAAGTTTGCTTAAAGTATCAGTGAAATAATTATTAATTATTAATTTGATGAAACAATATGTCAAATTAAGAATACATATATATATACCAGTCTCTTTAACATTTTTATTCAGGATGGGTTATATGTTTTTGTTGAGTTTCTCTATTTACTTCCCTGAATTATTTTAGGTAAAATAAAAAGTGTAAAAACCTGCTGTTCAACAAAAAGTATGAGATCACTTTGTACTAACTGGAAATATTTAAAAACAAAACAGCCCACAGCTTTTTTTGAAGGGCAAAATATGAAAAATTACTACCATAACAGAAAGCATGTTATTCTGGGAAAATACCCACAGTGATTAAGTAATACAGTAAGAATTAACAAATGTATTTTCATCTTGAGAATTTGGTACATTGTGAACATTTCTAGGGAGGCTGAAGCAATCACTCTCAAAATTGCTATATAATCAGTCTCAATACTCTTCCTCAATTTCTCCATTGAGCTTTCTTTATTTGGATACATTATTTGTGGAAAAAAAACCTCTTTATATAGTCAGAAGCTAAAGGGAAAAGACTGATTGACATGTACAAGTTACCTGTATAAATGTTGCTGTGTCAAGATAGTTGCTTTTACATCAAGCAACCAGTTATATGTAAAGAATTTCTTTCACTTACATACCGTATTTATTCGACTATAACGCGCAAAATTTTGTACCCAAAAAAGAACTCAAAGTTTGGGTGCGCGTTATAAACGAGAGTTTGGGTTTCTGCGCGGCGGCGGCAGCAGCGGGAGAAGCGGAGCCAGAAAGAGACACGGTGGGAGAAGTGGAGCCCAGAAACAGATGCGGTGGGAGAAGTGGAGCCCAGAAACAGACGCGGTGGGAGAAGTGGAGCCCAGAAACAGACGCGGGGGAAAAAGCGGAGCCAGAAACAGACGCGGTGGGAGAAGTGAGCCCAGAAACAGACGCGGGGGAAAAAGCGGAGCCAGAAACAGACGCGGTGGGAGAAGTGGAGCCCAGAAACAGACGCGGGGGGAGAAGCGGAGCCAGAAACAGACGCGGTGGGAGAAGTGGAGCCCAGAAACAGACGCGGGGGGAAAAGCGGAGCCAGAAACAGACGCGTTGGGAGAAGTGGAGCCCAGAAACAGACGCGGGGGGAGAAGCGGAGCCAGAAACAGACGCGGTGGGAGAAGTGAGCCCAGAAACAGACGCGGGGGAAAAAGCGGAGCCAGAAACAGACGCGTTGGGAGAAGTGAGCCCAGAAACAGACGCGGGGGAAAAAGCGGAGCCAGAAAGAGACACGGTGGGAGAAGTGAGCCCAGAAACAGACGCGGGGGGAGAAGCGGAGCCAGAAACAGACGCGGGGGGAGAAGCGGAGCCAGAAAGAGACGCGGTGGGAGAAGTGGAGCTTTATAAAAATCGGTATAAAAATTTTATACCGATTTTTAATCGGAAATTAGGGGGTGCGCGTTATACACGTGTGCGCGTTATAGTCGAATAAATACGGTACTTACAAGTCTTCTTTGTATTCAAGGCAACTTGAGCTCTGTACATGAAAGAGTGCATTAGGATAATCCAGGAAAATAAGATTATACTTACATCTATACTTATACTTGCTTATACTATACTTAGGTTATTGAGGCCATGGTTCTCAATTGTTTTCCCAAATACCGTATTTTTTGGAGTATAAGAGGCACCTTTTTCCCTCAAAAAAGAGAGTGAAAATCTGGGTGCATCTTATACATTGAATACAGCATTTTTGGCCTACCGAAACCCCGCCCCCTTTGCAAAAATGAATATGCAAAGTGCGAAAACTTTTTTTAAAATAATTACCTTCAAAATCATGGTGTGTGTTATACTCTGGTGCGTCTTATTGTCTGAAAAATATGGTACATAATATTCCAAACTATTCCAAAATAATTAAAAATTCACAGGATTAATATACAGCAATCATCATACAAAATCCTTGTACTCATGAAAACATTGAACTTGCAACTTTATCCCAAAATATCATGTCAAAAATATCATGATAAATTTGTGGATGAATATACTCTATTTCACTATTTATTAATTTATGAAATGTATTTGGTATTTCAGTGGCAAAATCATCTACCTGTGAGCTTCCCTTATGACATTTTCCTCTGTTGACTTTTCTGTATCACCCGTTGCCATAAAATTTGCATCATCTTAATCATGTTCCTTTTTTACTTTTCCAAAAACAAGTTGCAACTATTTGGGCTAAACAATGCAAAGGGTATTCAGTCTATTAGGGTCATACCTGCCTTTTGCTGAAGTATTCTCTATACTCCATATGCCAGGTTATATTACAGGTAGTCCTTGATTTACAGCAGTTCATTTAGTGACTTTTACGACGACACTGGAAAAAGAGACTTAATGACCATTTTTCACACTTATGACTGTTATAGCATCCTCGTGGTTATATGATCAAAATTTAGATGCTTGGCAACTGACTCATATTTATGACAGCTGCAATGTCCGGGGGTCATGTTATCACCTTTTGTAACTTTTTGACAAACAAAGTCAATGGAGAACCTGATTCACTTAACAATTGTGTTATTATTTTGGGCTCTGTGGTTGTAAGTCAAGGACTACCTTTTTATACAAATTTGGGAAATTATCACCCAAATTGATACTGGATCTGAAAGGCTCAGAGGCAAAGATTTATAGAATAATAACATTATTTTATCACAGATATTAGAAAAATTTGTCGATGTGAAGGAAGACAGTCTGTAGGACTCAAGCAGAAAGGTGGAAAGAGAGAGAGAGAGAGAGAACAAGAGGGAGGGAGGGAAGCCAAGATTCTAATGTTGCATTTCTTTTTCCTACTTATGTATCATAAAGGGTTGAGATCCATTCATTTTGAGGAAGAAATAGTGGTTGATGCCTATATAGTAGTCTCATCTCAGGTGCTTTGTTTCCAACCTTGCCTCACAAAAGTGTTTCACATAAAACCTGTTGCAGTTGACTGAAATGCAATTGTCCATGGCATTTTATTCTTCTCTATCTAGTCGATCTTTTCAGCAATTGTCTTAGGTTTGCTCCCAACTGGTATATAACAAGCTTCTTTATGTTGCATTTATAGTTATAAATGCAACATAAAGGAGCTTGTTATATACCAGTTGGGAGCAAAGCTGACAAAGGTACATATAAAGGAATTAAAATGTCTAGGTGTAGTTAGGTGTATATGTGTGTATGTGTGTGTGTGTGTGTGTGTGCGTGTGTCTTTTTGTAATCTTTGATAAGAGTCTGAAGCAATTTTTGCTTTTACTTTCTAAACAGCATTCTGAAGCTAATACTGTATTCCATCCCATTCTATCTACTTAATAATAATAATAATAATAATAATAATAATAATAATAATAATAATAATAATAATAATAATAATAATAATAATAATAATAATAATAATAATAATAATAATTTTATTTGTATACCGCATCCTCTCCCCAAAGGGACTCGGAGCGGTGCACAGGGAAATTAAAAATACCAATAAATATACATAAATAGAATAGATAAAAGACAAATTAAACAACGATTATCCCTGCACTAAAATCCCCAATTTTAAAATTAACTAAGATCCCCTAAACCCTATTAAAAGACGGAAGACTAACCTAGGCCGGCCAAGCAGAAAAAGTGTGTTTTCAGTTTTTGACGGAAGGAGCGGAGGTCCGTAGTTGTTCTAATTCTAATAATTACTTATTAGAAGCCTAATCCAAAGTACTTGAATTAAAGGGTTAAAGAGCCACTTCTATATCCTAGTAGCTTTGTTTTGCAATCCTTATTTGCTGTGGCAGCCAGGTTGAGTCAACATTAAGCAGATCTAATCCTAAACATGTATTTGCTGCAGAAAAAAAGACTATTTGGATTTTAGTTTTAAATAAGCTTGTTTGGGTTTTTTTTTTTTTTAATTCTAAATGAAACCTGGAGGCAATCCCAGATCCTACTATACTTAAGAAATTACAAATAAAGGTCCTTTTTTCTAACCACATTTATTTTTGCTATATATTTGTACAGCCAGGATATTAGAACAGCAAGAAGAAAGTGACACTGTGTTAGCCTTGCATTTTATTGCCTGCTCTGTTGACTATTGTATATTCATAAAGAGAAACAGCAGTTTTTAAAAAAACACATCCAGTTATTGCATGACCTCATTTCCCTGGTATGTCGTATCTGGAGACATTCAGCTGGTTTTGGTGCCTTGCAGGAAGGCGACGGCATAAATTATTCCTCCTGTCCCTCCCCTGTTTTGAGCAGAGTCCTGTGTGGAAATGCTTTGTCTTTGTCATCAGCCTAATCTCCTTGTCTGTGATAAGGGAGCAGCTCATTTGCATAGCTGTCTCTGTGAAAGGGTTAAATGTGCATGTGATGCAGCCTGGCTTGTTCTTTTTTCCACAATCAACATCCTGTGGTTCAGCTATTGCTGTGGCTAATGTGGAGCGTCTGAAACACAGAGCTGTGATTTCATTGGCTGATCTTAAAGAAGCGAGCCGGGTTTTTCTAACGGAAGCAGAATTGCTGCTAGCTTGTACTCCTTTATGGCCTTTACTGATCCTGCGGGTTTTCTCAGGAGCTGGCGGAGAAGATCAAAGGTTACCAAGAGCAAATTGCATCCCTCAATTCAAAGTGCAAGATGCTAACCATGAAAGCCAAGCATGCGACTATGTTGCTGACAGTGACGGAGGTGGAGGGGCTGTCAGAGAGAATGGAGGAGTTGGATTCAGAAGACATGCTTCCTGCGCATAGCGCTCACCCGTCTGTAGTGATGGTAAGCAGTGACCATGTAATTCACATTTATCTGTCGGGTTCGTTATTTACAGTATTGCTTCTCACTCTATTGTGAACAAGATTGCAATCCTTTAGATCGTTTATTTGCTTTTAGGAGATGCCTAAATATTGGGGAGTAAAAGATCATAAACTCAGTTTATGCAAAACAGTAAAGTGAACAGAAAAGTGAGGAGAAATCAGTCAATTATCTTTGTCGGCTATCAGATGGGAGGGGTGTAAGGCAACCTTTTAAAATATGTGTACTATATATGAGCACTAAAAAGCAGTAAATCTTTCACACTAAATAACAGTAAGTTAGTTTGAGGCTTACACATCTAATAACTCATTTAAAAATTTTATAGCTCATACATCAGATGCAGATTGCACGTCTAAATGCAGAACTGAAGAAGAATTTAAACTAAAATGTTACATTACGTATGCATTACTTAAACATCTGCAGTAGCGGTAGATGTTACAGAAGTTTATACTGTACTAAAAATATTTTATAGATAAATAAAATGTTTCAGTGTTAACTATTAATAGTAAACAGAAGACCTTATTTAAAATCAAAACATTTCATTACGATCATAGATCAGAAAATTAAATTTTAAAATATAAATTACCGAACAACATTAAAAGTATTCGATGGGATCTTTATCACTGCTTGGCAATAGGTGGCAATTCTTCTAGCTACTTCTTGGTTGATGTCTAATGGTATGATAATAGTTTAATATTCAACTCATCTGTTTTTGCCTGGGTATTACTGGAGGAGGTACTGTACGATACTTTTGGAAATCTCAATAATAACGCCAATAAAAGCGGTCTTAACTGTTTCTATTTCTCCATTTTTGTTTTGTTTGGTTCCTAGGTTCCTGTATAAAATGCTTTAAATGGGTGCTGGGGAAGTTTGGTGGAATGTGGGCAGGAGGGGAAAATAAAATGATGTTAGATGACTGAAACTCCATCTGAATGAGTTGAATAATGAGTTGTTGAATAAATGATTGTTTTCAGTTGTTTTATATTTTTATATTTATTTTATTTATGTATGTATCATATGTAAAAAACACCTATTTTTGCATGTTGATCAGCTTCTTTTTATAGTAATCCTATGTTGCTGAATTTCCAAGGATACAAAAAGGAGCTTAAGGGTCCTATACAACCCCAGTGCTTCAGGTTCAACAGGAGGAAATCTGCATTGCTTTTGGCTATATGTTCTAGTTGTTTTTCCCACTTAGTTTCCTTCTTGGTAGAATTAATATCTTTATTTTATCACTATTGTGGCTGTACTAATTTTTAGGTAGAACTGTCACGTAAATTATTCAGGAATTCATCCTTCATCAGCTTTACTAACATACTTTTGGGGAATAGATAGTGATCATAGGGAAAATGTGATTGTATAAAAGAGATTTTGGCAGGCACAGCTAATGATACAGAAGTGGAGAATGTTTTGCCTGTCAAAACCTTCCTAGGTTCAAGGATTAAGTAGCATGAAGAATAGAATTCATCTCCTTCTTTATAGTTAGTCTGAATACAGGTTTGAGAAGGGACCATAGCCTCTTATAAACTATGTTCTGATGAAACTCCACATTTTTGAAGACATGAAATACAAAGTCTTTCTGGTATCTGAATGATCTTCCTGTCCTTTGGGATGAATTTCCCATGGCAGATGACTGCTGGTCGCTGTCACACACTTCTGTCACCAGTAACTGAGGAATCTGGGGAAGAGGGAAGCAACAGTGAGATCTCTTCTCCTCCTGCCTGTCGCTCTCCTTCACCTGTGGCTAATGCTGATGCTTCTGTTAATCAGGTATCTCCCTCAGCATTCATTCGTCTGCTATCTGCAAACATCTGTGGTCCTTGTACAGTGTATAATATCTCATTTGTTCAGTAATGCTGGGCGTAGATCACTCATGCTGTGCAAATGTAGATCCTTTATTTTGTCATTAAGAAATCACCATTTATTCTCACTTTCAAAATTAGCTTAGCATATCAAAATTATAAAAGATCTTGAGAAAACACAACTTTATGCTAACATTTTGACATATTTCATTATCTCTTTGTCTTGATTTCGTCACTAGATCGTTGCAGAAAGAGACATTATTTTCCATTTGTTTTGTTTATGCAAGAATAATTCAATTTTTTTAATATGATTTCAGTTGTTTTTGTTGCATCACTTTCATTTCAATAGAAAAGTTCATTTAGTATGTATCTGCATATGTTTGTACATATGGTGCCAGGCCTTCTATCCATCAAAAGTATTTCGGAATCATTTCGCATCATTCTTTTTACGATGAAAAGAAATATAAAATGGAATAAAACAGTGAAAGTTGTAGATTCTGATGTCTCCTTACATGTACTGCATACTTGAGATCTTCCTACAGATTTTCAGTAATATTCAACTTGTGGGACTGTGAAGAACAATCCAAAACCTTACTTTTCCTTTAAGTACTTCACAGCCATGTTTCAGAACATTAGCTAACTGAAATATAGAGCCTTTGTTTCAGCCTTCGTTTTTTTAATTAGGTTATTTGCTTGAAGGCTGGGAAAATCTAGATGTCCAAAACTAAGCTTTCATTGCAAAATACATGCTGAAAAATTCAATGGATACCGTCCACTGCAGCACAGTGTCTCATACAATGATGACCTTCATAGGAACTGTCAGAAGCAAATGTCATAATAAAATGCATCATTTCAAGTATGCAAAATGAAACCTTGATAAACCTGAAATGTTTTGGAATAAAGTGCTTTTGAATGATGAAACAAAAAGTGAACTCTAGAATCATAACCATGCAAGTTACATTAGGAGAAAAATGGGTGAAGCATTTGATGAAAGAAACACCTTACTCTATCATACTTTGGTTGCAGTCAATAGCAGAGAAAATATTATATGTGTGGAAGGAAGAATGGATCCAAAAGTAATTGCCATCACAATCTTAGAAGCAAATATCCTAGAGTCAGTGAAGATACTGGATCTGATTGGCTGTTTTATCGAGATAATTCAAAGCTTACATCTAAAACAACTATGAAGTACTTAAAGGGAAAAAAGTTAAAATAGTTGACAATGATACTTTAAACTATATCAGAAACTTTTTTAGGAAACAAATCTTATTTGCAGTGCAACTAATGAAAAAAGTGGGTATCATAAATATATACATATATGTAACATTTGAAATCAAATATTTATGTTATCTTTGTCATTGGCTTTATATATATTTTAAATAGCATGTGAGTGTTTAAAGTTAGTTCTTTTCTGGCTGATGAGGTTTCCTGGAACACTGGGATGCAGTGCTATATGTTAAATCAAAGATTGGCATATTTATAATTCTTCAATGGCACATTTATAATTCTTCAGTTCTGTGTTTGCCTAAAATCAGTCATAGCCATCTTCAAAGTTGTTCCAACGTGTGTCAGGTGGTGGGGGTGTTTTTTTACATAAAAACTACAAGCTAAAATGATAGAAATAAAATAAAATAATACTGTTAAAACATCATAAATGGGAACAATAAAATATTTGTACTAAATTAGAATATATTCAAATTTCAAAAATAAGCTGAACTTCCAGCACTTTTGAAAATACAACATTTTACCTTATGCTCATAGGATATTGCTTATTATCAAGCCTTATCTGCTGAACAGTTGCAAACAGAAGCATCCCAAATTCAGCCTAGCGCTCCGATTGCTCAGGAATCCTACGAGCCAAGATTAGAAGCCCTTTCCAGTACTAAATTGGATGATTTGCAACGTTCTTGGGAGACCCTGAAAAACGTGGTAAGTCTTTTGACGTAAGGAGGAATGGAATATTACCATTAATGTGGATGGTGATTTGTCTTCTGTCAATGTAAATACTTGCAAAGACACATTATTAGAGAGGTCCTCTCACCTCTCCTGTTTAATGCATACATGAAGCCGCTGGGTGAGATCATCCGTGGTTTTGGGGTAGAGTACCATCTGTACGCTGATGATACTCAGCTGTACATATCTACCCCAAACCACCCCAACGATGCCGTAGCGGTGATGTGCCAGTGCCTGGAAGCCGTGCGGATCTGGATGGGAAGTAACGGACTCAGGCTCAACCTGACCAAGACCGAGTGGCTGTGGTTTCCGGCTGCCCGATTCAACCAGCTTTCTCCAACGCTGGCCATAGGGGGCGAACATCTTGCCCCTGTGGATGGGGCGCGCAATTTGGGTGTCCTCCTGGATACCCGGCTGTCTATGGAAGAGCAAGTGACAGCCGTGGCCAGGAGGGCGTTTTACCAGGTTCGCCTGGTTCGCCAATTGCGCCCCCTATTGGATCGGGACGCCCTTCGCACAGTCACTCATGCCCTCGTGACATCCCGACTGGACTATTGTAACTCTCTCTACATGGGGCTTCCCTTGAGGTGCACCCGGAGGCTTCAGTTAGTTCAGAATGCAGCCGCGCGAGCAATTATGGGGACCACTAGGTTCACCCACGTTACACCGCTCTTGCGCGAGCTGCACTGGCTGCCTGTCGTCTTCCGGGTGCGCTTCAAGGTGTTAGTTATCATCTTTAAAGCGCTCCATGGCTCGGGACCTAGCTATCTGCGGGATCGGTTTCTGCCCCATACATCCTCACGGCCTATTCGCTCCCACAGAGAGGGACTTCTCCGGGTGCCATCCGCTAGACTTTGTCAGCGGGCGACGCCCAGGGGAAGGGCTCTCTCTGTGGCGGGCCCGGCCCTCTGGAACGACCTTCCCCCCGATATCAGAACGACCACGGACCTCCGCTCCTTCCGTATGAAACTGAAGACCCATCTTTTTCAACTGGCCGGCCTTGGATAGTCTCTCTGTCTATAGATTTCAAATGTATTTTTAAATGGGATTTTAGTCAATAATTTTAGCACGGGATAAATTGTTTAATTGTGTTTTAAGTTATGTACTTTTGTATTTATTGTTCTTATTGTTTTATTTTCCCTGTGCACCGCCCCAGGTCCCTGTGGGGAGAGGGAGCGGTTAATAAATTCGATTATTATTATTATTATTATTATTATTATTATTATTATTATTATTATTATTATTATTATTATTATTATTTAGATTGAAAATTAGCTAGCATTGGAACTGTAAGGAAACTTGCATATAGAAGGTTTCAAGTCCTAGAATTACCTCTTCAACTTTAAATTCCAGAAGTCACAAAACATTTTAAAACTGTCAGATGACGGTTCACCTCTGTTCTCCTCTACAGGTGCTATTTCTTATGTATCCTAAACAGCATTACCCATAAACCAAGTATTAATATGTCTCCATAAAATATGAAAAGGGATAAAGGAGGATAAGGCTGCCAAAATGTGTTTTTTTAATTGACTTTTAAAACACAAAAATTACAAGTTAATAAACAATTTGTTATAGCAGCTGGAATATTCAGGAGGAGAAATCCACAATACAAGTGCCATTTCAGGTCATATGTGGAGCTTTAGCAATAGCAATAGCATTTAGACCTATATATCGCTTCACAGTGCTTTACAGCCCTCTCTAAGCAGTTTACAGAGTCGGCATATTGCCGCCAACAATCCGGGTCCTCATTTTACCCATCTCGGAAAGCGGAAAGGCTGAGTCAACCCTGAGCTAGTGAGAATCGAACTGCTGGCAATTGGCATAATTAGCCTACAATGCTGCATTCTAACCACTTTGACCATGATGGCTTTCTTTAGCTGAAGTTCCAGATGAGGCTCCTGGATTATTCATGAATATTGTGGTTATACTATGCAGCAATTGCTCTGAAATCCAGTTTTTTCCTTTTTAAAAAAAATTTAAATCTTACTGTGAACCCTAAAGTCCATCAAGTTTAATATGTGAGAATATTGGGAGATCTGTTTGCTTTTTTCATATTGGCCATTCGTACATAAAGATCTTCATTAGGGGTTTTTCTTTGAAATAACAAAGTTATAGCAAAAAGTTAAGTTATATCAAACTGAAATTGTTTAAGAGATTCACCAGGTATCCCTTGCTATATTTTTAATTTAAGATTGTTGAGTTTCGGAAGTGTTTTAGCTTGTGTTCATTATATTTAAGGTTTCCCCCCCCCCTTTTTTTTTTTAATCAACTGCTTTGGAAATATATTTCAGATGTGGTTAAACAGTATTTGAAATTAGTCAATAGTTCAGGTATTGGTCAGATTCCAAAAAAATGACTTCATGCCAACATGTCTAGGAATAAAGGCAGCTGCATGTCCATTTTAAATTACTAACATGATGAATCCATATAGACGAAGGGGAGTTTTGGCAAAAGAAATTATATGAAATACGAAAACATTAGATTTGTATCATTAAATTTATCAACTAGATTCTAGTTGATAGATTACTGGGAAACTACAACTATATAAGAAAAATGCAAAGCAATGTCTGTAAATGGTAAAGCAATGTCACTAAATGGTAAGTTGTATGTGTATTTAAAAAAAACCTATACAAATTTAATTTATCTGTATGCTTCCTTTTTCTTTTTAATGGCATTAGTTCAAATTATCTTTCAATAAAATATTGCTAGTTCGGTGCATTTTCTCCTTTTTTAACATAAAAGTTTTAATCTCTATTTACAAATAAATTTTCTTTTTAGATTAGTGAAAAACAGCGCACACTTTATGAAGCCCTTGAACGTCAGCAGAAATATCAAGATTCTCTTCAGTCTATATCAACAAAAATGGAAGCCGTTGAGGTGAAATTAAATGACACCCTAGACAGTAATAAGAGTCCAGAAAGCCAGATGGCTGGCCACCAGGTAAAATAAATAAATAAATAAATAAATAAATAAGCACATTACAAAGTTGTTTCTTGTTCAGTTTCAGGTTCCTGGTCTTCAGTTCTAACTGTTCAGCAAAGTTATGCCAGACATGTTTTCATTCTTCGCCTTCTTTTAGAAAGTGATGAAAGTATTTTTTTTTAAAGAAAACAAGTATTTTAAAAAGAAAAGAGTATTACTTTAAAGTTATTATGTATTTGCCAAATGCTCATCATTATCTTTGCTTTTACTATAGTAAAGGGCAGGTAGGGAAATGAATTGATCTCATTCCAGTTAGGCTGTGGAGGCCCATAGAATCTTCAAACATGTCTGTTTGAATTAATCATCAAGTAAAGCAAATCCTCTTCCATTAACAAAATGTGCATTAATCTCTTTGTGTACTCCCCCAGCCTTCCATCCATCTATCCTTGCCAGTTCCTCAAAGGAGCCTGGAAAGAGGGAGTGCCTTTTCCCTTTGTTTATGAAAGGAAGGATTCCCCCCCCCCCCCCACACACACACACCTTTCCATTGGCTTACTAGAGAGAGCTCTAATTGGGTGCTACAGAGAATGGACCTTAAAGTAGAGAATACAGGAGCAATTGAGGACAAAGCCATTTTCAGGACTGGCCATTTATTTATGTGGCGGTGCCACAAGTCTGAACCTTAACTCATTGATTTTAAATAAATAAACATATTGTGGTTATAAATATACAATACAATACAATACAATACAATACAATACAATAGCAGAGTTGGAAGGGACCTTGTAGGTCTTCTAGTCCAACCCCCTGCGTGGGCAGGAACCTTATACCATTTCAGACAAATGGCTATCTATAATATCAATTCCTAATAGAGTGCTTTGGTCTGATTTTATGACTCTGAAGTTCTGATGTACTTAAATCAGGAGTGTCCAACTTGGGAACTTTAAGACTTGTTTATTTATTTTTTATTTATTCGAATTTATACCCCGCCCTTCTCCTTGTTAGGACCCAGGGCGGCATTCGCTGGCTGGGGAATTCTGGGAGTTGAAGTCCACAAGTCTTAAAGTTCCCAAGTTTGGACACCCCTGACTTAAATGCTTAAGTGTATAGTACCTCTATGGTACTATACACAGGAATCAATGGCATGTGCTACTCAGTTAATAATACAAGTAGTCTTCTACTTATGACTACTATTGAGCCCAACTTTATGTGGCTAAGTGTGACATTTGTTAGTTGTGTCCCCATTTTACAACCTTTTTGCCACAGTAGTTAAGTGAATCACTGGAGTTGTTAAATCAGTAGCATGGTTGATAAGAAAATCAGGTTTCCCCATTGACTTTGCTTGTCAGAAGGTCACAAAAGGTGATCTTGTGATCCTGGGACACGACAACCACCATAAATATGAACCAGTTGCTGAGCATCTGAATTTTGATCATGTGACCATGGGTATGTTGCAATGGTTATAGGTGCAAAAACTATAAGTCGCCTTTTTCCGTGCCATTGTAACTTTGAACGGTCACTAAATGAACGATTATAAGTCGAGGCCTACCTGTTCTCATTGGAACTCAGCAGTTCAAATGTATTAATCGTTTCAAGACATTTCCCCCCCCCAGAAATAAGGTGCCTAAGTTGGTCCTGTTTAACTTCTGTCTTTAATAGGCTTTGATGGATGAAATTCTGATGCTCCAAGAGGAAATAAGCGAACTGCAAACCTCATTAGCAGAAGAATTGGTGTCTGAACCATTAGAGGCAGATGCAGCTGAGCACTTGGCTCTGCAGTCCACACTTACCGTGTTAGCAGAGAGAATGGCCACTATTAAGATGAAAGCTTCAGGAAAACAGCAGCTTCTTGAGGTACCAGGATGCTGGAATAAAGTTTTAATTACACAATTCAGTAATATGAATTCTATTTTTTACAGGGGACTACAGACATGTTGGTGGATTACGTTGACACTTTCCAACTCTATAAATCCAGCAACACCATGGCTGGATGGTTTTCATTGTACTAAGTCCTGAGTCCTTCGTGCTTCAGTTGCATGGTTTGCTGCACATGAGAAACTCCCCTTCTGCCATATTAGCTGCAGAAGCAACGCAGTACTTCTCTTTGGTTTTCCTTCAGGACAGAGTCAACGAGTCACACAGTGCAGCAATTACTGAATCCTGCATAGGCTTAATTTAGGGTTATGTATTAAGAATAAGTCTCATGGTCAGCAAATGAATTAATATTCTTCCCTCCTGGAAATTCTGGACTGGGATAAATTAATCTCTCAAGATGTTATCTTCTTCCTATACATTGTACTAACTCCTCTTTGGTGGCCTTCTATTTCCCAGGAACATGCACATCTTCAGAAATCTAAAACTACTTTAATCCAATCCATGCCAGCCATTTTCTCCCTTTCCTTCTTTCAGGCTAACCTTTCCCTTCTGTCAGCAATTTAGCCCATTTCAACTTCTTTCCCGTTCTCCTCAAGAACCTCAATGTGTGAAAAGCCCTTATCTTTTTCTATCCTGACTATTCCTGCCCCTTCCAACCAAGAGACCACCTAACTGGATGGCAGGCGTTTGAAAACAAATACATTACGAATAATAGTGTGTAATTCACAGGAGAAACTCAACGAGCAACTAGAAGAACAGCGTCAAGAGCAGGCCCTGCAAAGGTATCGCTCTGAGGCAGATGAACTTGATCACTGGCTTCTGAGCACACAAGCATCTCTAAGCACTACATTGGTGACTGATGAGGAGCCTATGGATATGGATTCTCAGTTGGTTGACTGCCAGGTGGAAAAAAGTCTTCATATTTAAATATTATTTCTATGTGTTATTATATTAACGTTACTCACAACACAAATGCTGTTTTTATTTATTACGTGCCATCAGATCAGTGTCACCTCTTAGCAGTTGGGCCGGTTTTAATTGTGTCAAAATAAAGTTCAATTACAGGGCATTATTTCTGGTAACAAGTCAGATGGGTGGGCGGCTGATTTGTTCAGGTGTAAAATATCATACAATAAAGTCTAGTTATAATGCAAGTAATTTTTAAATGTTTCAGTAGTGGAAATTTTATGTTTTAAATCTTAAGAGTTATAAATAATTACTGGAGAGAATTTTTTTTAAAAAAACCTGAAGAAGTTTAAACTCTGATTAGTTTAAATTGTAGTTTGTTGAAACAAGTCAAGATCATCCCATGATTTATGGTCATGGTTTGTTTAATAGTCCATGATTCATAAAATAAACTGAACATAATAATAAACTCCAAGTTGTTTTAAAACGAAAGATACTCCTTCTAAAGATACTCCTTCTAAACTCTAAATGATTGTCCTTTGGAGAAGAGGAGGAGGCATAAAATTCAAAACTTTGTTTAAGCAAAGGTGAGGATTATTGAAAAGTCTAAAACACATCACTAAATTCTTGTGATCTGATTTACATGAGAAATGAGAGATAAACTATGAAGAACCTAATAGAGTTGTGTTTATGGAAGCAAACAAGTGTTTAATTGGAAGATATTCTAGAAGGAGAATTGGCTTACCAGTTTCATTTTACCTGTTTCTTCTTTGTAACGGGAGAGCGGACTGTTACATGTGCCATGACATTTTTGCGTGCAGTGAGAATGTCTAGTTGTATCATGACACAAATACGTAATTTGCACCATATTAATTTCATTGTAATTTCTACCAGACGTCTATGCTTCATTATATAGTTGCCTTTGGGTACAGTTTTAGACAAACTGCTATGTATTTATGTAAACCTCAGAATTCTGTGAAAATATAACGTGATTCAAGCAGCAAATAATTTAACCCAGAAATCCTTAAACTTGTCGATGTCAGAATATTTACCGCATACAAACAAATTATCTGCATTTCAAAATAAATATGCCAGAGATTTGTCCCTTTAAGTCGCTCTAAGTGAAAGAAGATTATGCAGAGGATCTTAGGCCATTTTTGCACCAATCAGGAATACCCACTGTGAGAAGAAGCTTATCAATTCAAGAGAGCAATGAGGGAAGGAAGGGTGAGAAGTGCAGAAGTACACGAAGTAGAAAAATAAGACACAAGCCGCCCTAAGTAAATGAGATCTGCTATTGCAATAATCTAGGGATGTCATTGTCTGCCAGATTGCTGCACTAAAGAAAAAGCATGTATGCAACAGTGACATCCAACATATATTTATCACTTATGTCTTTCTTTTCAAACATAGTTGATTTTTTGATGACATTTTTTACAAGTGAAAAATAAATGCAAAATATCTTAAGCATATTTCTCAGAACGCTGGGTTTGAGAAAATAATCAGCAACAATGTGCATTTGTTGGCTTTTCTTCGTTGAAGAAAGGGTGAGGTAGATTTTTGATAGATGCTTCAGAATGTATGAATTTGCTTCGTTGTTTTTGCTGCTTCAGAATATGCTTGTGGAAATTGAGCAGAAGGTGGTGACTTTGTCTGAGCTGTCTGTACACAATGAAAACCTCCTCATGGAAGGGAAAGCTCAAACCAAGGACGAGGCTGAGCAACTGGCAATGAAACTCAGAACGCTGAAGGGAAGCCTTCTGGAACTACAGAGGATCCTTCATGACAAGCAGATCAACATCCAGGTAAGGGGCTCTTTTCAATTGGTTTTAAATGTGTTTTTTTTGGGGGGGGTGTTATATGTAGCAATTGAGAAATAGTATAATGTTAAGAATTTATACTCTGGGATAGCATTTCCTCTTTTTTTGTAATATTTGATATAATTAAATAACAAACTGTTTGAGCTGATTTACTAGCTCAATTTTATTCCCCGCTTTTTACTTTTGTCTCTCTGTGTGTTTGTGCGTGTATGTGGACACACCTTTGAGTCAGTCTTATCTCTTGGCAACTGTTTTGAGCAGTCCCTAAGATTCTCAGTAGTGGTTCACCTTCACCTTCTTTCTAGGGCTAAAAGAGAGTGGCTGACCCAACGTGATCCAGTTGGATCTGGGACTGACATCCAGTCTCCTGTTTCTAGTCTGGTGCCTTAACCAGTATACCAAACTGTCTCTTCTCCTATTATGATGAGTAATTTTTGTTTCGGGACCAAGGTTCAAATATTGCAACCTTGACATAAAAATGAGCATTAATCAAGTCATACATCAAATACATTTACTAATTCCTGGTTAAAGTCAGAGAGAAATGGCAAGTAGTGTTTTTTGTTCTAATACAGCATTTTTTGTTTACATAGATATGAAACTAAATGAGGAAAGACCTGCTTTCATTAGTAGGTTTCTTTCACTAAATAAGGGTGTACATTTTAATTCTAGAGCATTTACCTGATATAACAATTCTATATGGATTTTGTCCATGATCATTATGGATACAGTATATGCGATACAATGCAAGGGACTTGCCAATGCACATTAAGGCTTCCCATTTCTCAATATAGTTTTTGAATTAGGATATCATCTGCCAGGTTGGTTGGTTTGCTTATCAGAGTGAGATGGGCAGTATGTGATTTTAATAAATAAATATTTCTACATAGAAAAGATAGCATGCCAAATGAGCAGTTCATTCATACATAATACTGTTTCAAACTTCTTTTTCAAATATTTAGAATATCTACCTTGTCGTTTTTTCCCAGCAAGGTGGTTTGTTCCAGATATCTGTGATCTTTTTGTAGGCGCATGTGTCCTATTATTTATTTAATTCTCAGTTAAATGATAAAGCATATGACATTTTTGCTAATAACCAAAGACTTATATTTCTGATCATAGGAGAAGGATGGTGGTAAAATTTACTTTTGGCCAGTATGCCAAATCACATTGCTAAACAAAACAAAACATTAAAACTAGGAATGCCGTTCTTTTTTAATCCCATTTCTGATCTAAATTAGTGAATTGAAATCCTCTGTAATTTCATATATTAAACTTGAATAATAATATGGCATGACGTGTGGAAATAATTTAAGAAGCTGTTTTGAGTAATTTGATACAGATCTGACTCTGAATAGCATAAAATAGGTATCACTGTAAACAAGGTATAGTAAACAAATGTTCTGCGTTCCCAGATGAATTCTTCATATTTATAAAGTTAAATAGAGCTGTGTCATATAAAGATGAGATTCTCTCCATCAAGACAACTTTTCGTGTCATGTCTTCCTCAGATTCCCATTTTAGAAGCCTTAACTATATAAATCATCATGCTAAGAAGCCGGAAATTTACACTTCAAATAGCAAGCCTGCTTCTCCTTGTATTTCCTACTCACATTCCACACACACCCTTCTTTTTCTTTATTAAAGCAGGGAGCTGTACAGGAAAAGGAAGAATGTAAATCAGATCTGGTCACATCTCAAGATCCCAGTGTCCAGGAGTGGCTGGCCCAGGCACAAACAACCCGTTCACAACAACAACTAAGCATCCTACAAAGACAGAAAGTGAGCATGTTGCACATAATAAATGCAAATTGTATATGTATTTAGGGATTTTTATTGTGTTCATTTTGGCACTGATACATGTAGATGATTGAGGAGTTATCTTAAACTCGCTTCAGTCATTAATCATAAAAGATACTCTGTGTAATTGAGGTGCACTTTGTCTTATTTCATTAACAATAGTCTCAATAGGGTGTAGCTTTTCTAGCCCTCTTCCTATTTTCATATAGAGACCATGAATATCTGCACTCAGTCTCAAGCCCAAGCTGGAACCATTTTGTAATTTATAAATTATCATAAAAGTAGGGGTCTGTTTATGCTGTTTTCAATTGTAAATATCTACAATAAATGTATGGCTGGACCAAATAAACCATGCAATACTGAAGTGTAGCCTCCAGTATATCGAGACCGCATAATAATGGAAGTGTATTATTATATTAGCTCCATTAATATGCAATAAGATCTTACTGTACAATAACAATTTTTGCTGCTACAGATCAACACAGCTCTCCTCCTACAATCATTCCACAGTGGTTATTGTTCTGATGCATCCTGTAATTGCTTCCATTTTCTAATGAGCAGTATTCCAACATCTGCTCTAAACATGTTGTTATTGGCATTTAATAATGGATGAAATAATCTTTCTGGAAATTATGATATCTGCTGCTTACCGAATCTTGTTATAAATGTGCTTCTTTATCTTTGTTGTGACAAATAGCAGTTAGATGCTAAATTATATGCCTACTGCCTGAAGCTAAAGCCTCTGAGAATGGAGAATTTGTCTCATTGTGTTGGAAAGGCTGTAGGAGAGGGGACATTTCAAAATTAGAACTTAACTATAGTTCAGATAATTTGGTTTGTGGCTCTCTGAAAAAACTTACATATAGTGGCTATAGAGAAAAACATGCATTCTTGGATTTCAGCTTTTTTTTATTTCTAGGTAAATATCTCTAAACAGTTAGAAATCTAGTATTCATTGATAGAAATATGTATTTAAGGCAGTTGCTTTTGTTTGTTTGTTTATTTTAGGAACTAGAGAAAGAACTAGCAGAGCAGAAGAGCCTTCTTCGTTCAGTGGCAAGTCGTGGAGAAGAAATTTTAACTCAATCATTTTCAGATATGCCTTATTCTAGGTGAATATTTATGCTTAAATACTTCATCTTCCATGATCATGTCTATATATTTCCTTGCAGGAAGATTGTATGAAAAAAATAGTTTACATTTAAAATAACAGATTCAATTTAAGTGTTTGTCATCTGCAGATTAAGTAAGTATTTGAGATTTTTTTTTCTAACTAGCCATTTTATGAGAATGTTCCAATAAGATGATACACATAAGATTGAATGAATCTGCTGATGGTTGGAAATATTAGAAGCCATCAGATTCTCCCATAGTGAGGTCCTCTTCAGACAAACCTTCTCTGAATTGATGCTCCCAACATATACTGGGGATTCATGAAATTATAGTAACATTACATCTGATCGATAAAATTTCAGGAAAGCTGTTTTGTACCGGAATCACACAGTGTGGGCTTTGTTTTTTTATGAAAGACTCAAAATTAGCATTTCTCAGCATACTTTAGGATAAATTTATTACATATAAAATATTAGCCTTAGAAACTCATTAATATTTACTGTATTTAATTTACAACTTCTCTTGAATTGTTAGATTAATTTAAAATGAAGTTAGATCATTTATATTATCATTATTAAAAATGGTTTTAAACAGTGATATGATAATGTTATTATAGTCACACAGTGAGCCAGATATTTAGACTGGATTTGGCAGTTTTGTCCACCTATTAAGTCCTTCCCAAGAACTTGAGATAGACAGATGTTTATTGTTGGTTGCCTAGTCAACAAGATATTTCTACTGCATTTGGCATTTTTTATCCAGCTATTAAGCCCACTTCAAGGACATGGGATAGGCAGATATTGTTGTTTGATGGTGTTAAACATCTTATTATGGTTCATCACATAGAGAGCCACATATTTAGCCTGGATTTGGCATTTACAGTGGTACCTCGGACCACGAACGCCTCTCATCACGTCCAATTCGCTTCACGACCAAAAATTTCCCCAAAAATGTGCCCCGGTTCACGAACACCGTTTCGCTGCACGAACGGAAAAGTTCGTAAAAAATGCTCCGCTGCACGAACTCCGCCTCACTTCACGAACTCTGCCTCGCATCACGAACTCCGCCCTCGCATCACGAACGGAAAAGTTCATAAAAATGCCCGGATTCACGACCTCCGTTTCGCTTCACGAACCAGAGCCGCGGACATTTTAAAAACAAGGTCAGAACGGATTAACCGGATTTACATTGAACCCTATGGGAAACTGTGCCTCGCATCACAACCAAAAAACAAGGTCGAAACGGATTAATCGGATTTACATTGAACCCTATGGGAAATTGTGCCTCGCATCACAACCAAATCGGATCGCGACCAGAGTCATTTCACGAATTAAGTTCGTGATCCGAGGTACCACTGTATATTCACTTATTGAGTCCTTTCTAAGAATTTGGGATAGGCAGATGTTGTTATTTGATCCTGTTAAAGGTAATATTGCCAGGTGTAAACTGTTCCAAGTAAAGCTGCCTTTTGCAATTGTCTAATGGTGATTTTGTCAATGCCAAGATGTAACTTCAAGTGGACTCCAAATTCTCATTTTAATGGCACAATTAAAGATCCACCCTAATCTACATGATTTGAGAAGTCATTAAAACTCTGGTATCTTATCATATGAAATGCTAACTGAAAAACACAGTAATTCCATTCTCATTATTTGTATTTATATTTTACATAATAGCAAGAAGCCAGCTAAACTAACAGAAGAACTGAGTTTAGAAGGAGAAAAGACCTCAAGCGAAGATCAGATGAAAATGAAATGGGAAAGCCTTAATCAAGAATTCAGTATTAAGCACAGGCTTCTACAGAATGCTCTGGAACAAGAACAAGATCAATCAGTAAGTAACCTTTCAGAATTAATACAATACAATACAATAGCAGAGTTGGAAGGGACCTTGTAGGTCTTCTAGTCCAACCCCCTGCATGGGCAGGAATCTTACACCATTTCAGACAAATGGCTGTCCAACATCTTCTTAAAGACTTCCAGGGTTGGGGCAATTACTTCTGTCATTCTTCATATGAACAATATTAAAGGTGTTGCTTAGCAATGTTTCTTATGCAGATGGAAAAGGACCTAATCTATCAAGCATCTAAATAGGGACTACAGGTAATCCTCAACCTACGACCACAATTTCTGTTGCTAAGCCAGACATTTGTTATGTGAATTTTGCCCCATTTTAGGACCTTTCTTGCCACAGTTGTTAAGTAAATCACCACAGTTGTTAAGTTGGTGACCTGGTTGTTAAGTGAATCTGGCTTCCCCATTGACTTTGCTTGTCAGAAGGTCGCCAAGAGTGATCACATGACTCTGGGACACTGAAACTGTCATAAATATGAGTTAGTTGCCAAGCGGCTCTTAAAGAGGTGATGGCTGGCCATAGGCCGGCAAAAAGTACCAGAGATCAGTGAAAAAGCTGCTGCCATTGCTGCCATGTTCTTCGCAAATAGAACATGGCGGTGATAGCAGCAGCTTTTTCACTGACCTGTGGTACTTTTCTAATAGGTGGAGCCTGCAGCCAAAAGTGGCTCTCAAAGAGGTGGCAGCTGGGAGGCTTCTTTGCCAGCCAGCCACTTCTCAGCAGTGGCAGGTGGGGCAAGCAGAGTAGGGTGAGTGAGCAGTGACCAGGCAACCAGTTCAGGAGCGTGGCCAGCCAGCCAGCCATCACTACCAGTTCGCTGAACTTGGCCAAATTTCCACCACTGGTTCGCGTTAACTGGTGCGAACCGGCTGAATACCACCTCTGCCATAACCATATATGTTGTGGCATTTGGTTATTTTAGTGACTGCTTTACTGAGCATGATTATACCCATCTGATCCAAACACTGAAAAAAAGGCGTGCTGAAATTTCCACTCCTTAGTGTGATAATTAAGGGTTGTGAACCAGAAGGCCGGAGTCAAGCTTTTGACGTCCAGTTTTCCTGGAATTTCATTTATTAAGGTTTATTGTAAAGGTATGAAGCCATCTCAGCAACTGGATCTCTTTTTCACTTTAAAAAACAATGCATCTCTCTGCCTTTAAAGACAGAAACTTTTTTCCATTTTTTAAAATCTCTCTGTGAATGGCAAGGAGCTAATAGGCGGAGCAGAGCAGACAGTGAGCACATGAATCTCTCTTAGGTTCTGAATGTAGCATTGCAGGAGGCCAACTCAGTAATAGTCCCCATATTATGTCAGAAGATACAAAAAGAAACTTACACAGCCAATCAAGACTGTGAGTTAGTCTCTGGGAGACTAACAATCTTCTTGAACAGAGTCCCCAACCTTTGGGGCACCATGGTCCGGTTCTGTGGAGAAAGGTTTTTCTATGGACCCGAGTGAGCGTGGTTTTGTATGTTGCCTGCATACCGCAGATGGGGCTTGCCTTGTTTGCACACCCTGATTTCTGGCATGCTGCAACCCAGTGCCAGTCCACTGACCGGGGTTTGGAGACCACTGTTCTAGCATATTAGAAATGGCAAAGCCATTCATGTTCCATAATAAGTGCCCAGCTTGTCCAAGATCTGCCAACTTGTACAAACTGCATGAGCCATACAAAGTTGATAGAGAGGGAGACTTCTCAATATAATATGCAAAGAGATTGGCGTTGACTAGGGCGCAAAACAAATTTTAACAGTTCGAACTGTTGATTAATAGAGCTATTTTTGTAGTTTGCTACACAATGTTTTTCAGTTGGGTCAGTCTACCAGTATCGTTAAATAAATAAACATCGGAAACAATCCTAACAGGGTAAGGAAAAGAAAAAAAGGATCATTTATTTTTCTCATATGCCTGAAATATTTTAATTATTGATTTCCCCCTTAACAGGTTTACAGTAGACCAAACCGGCTTATGTCTGGCATGCCTTTGCCCAAAGAAGAAGGGAAAGCTCAAGATAAAGCATCGGTCAAATCTTTAATGGTTGGTTTGAATGAGGCTTTCAAAAGTGTTCCTTCCCAGGTAGAAAATATTAATTTTAATCGCTTAAAAAATCTTAGCTGTTTTGTAGAATAAGTTAGACCAGGGGTGTCCAAACTTGGGAACTTTAAGACTTGTGGACTTCAACTCCCAGAATGAGTTAGACAATATTTTAATTGATTTAAAAAAATTCATTTGCAAAGATAAAATCTTGCCCCTCTATCTCTCGCCAGATATATAATTAGTCACATTCTTGTCTTTTTTTCTCTCTTTTTATTGATTTTTTTTTTCAGGCTAGAGGTGCTGAAAAGGAAAGTCTGCAGTTTGAACAAAAACTATACAGAGGTGTTTCAGCCACCTCGTCTTGGCTAGATGGCGTTGAAGAACATCTGTTTGTTGCCGCGGCCCTTTTACCAGAAGTGACAGAAACGTGCCTTGATAATCAAGAAGTAAGACAATCATTAACCTATGAGTTAAATGTGGCCTCTTTTCAGTTACCGGAAGAGAAGGCTATACAGGATATGTTTATTAGCATTAATTGTGGAAGAAGCGATGCAAAAAAAGCCTTTGTGCCATTATGGCAGAAAAGCATATTTCATTTGCATTAAAGTAAGTCCCTGAAGTGTACTGTAATGTTTATGGAACTAACTTCTGGATGGATGTGGCAGCCCTCTGCCAATGAAAATTTGTTAGGGAAAAGGTTAGTGCTACCCTTTGCATTCCTAGAAAGTAAATCAGAACAGACCAAGTAACTTCTGCAGATATGCACAAAATTGGCTTCTTGGACTGTAGCATACATACAGTGCTTATCCAAAATATGCCAAAGAATAAGAGGACACTGGTAAAATCACTGCTTGGGAAATAAATGAACGACCTGTGTGAATTCCTTGAAACTGTGATCTGTATGCTTGAGAGAGAAATGAGAGTTTGTGATGTTCTTTCTCAGCTCTATTTACCATCAGCTTTTAGAATCATTGGATTTGGATACTGTAAACATGTTTAGATTTGAACTATAATTCTTATTGCTCTTCCTATTGCTAAGATGAGTAGTCAAGGAACACACACCAATAAACCTTGAGTTATGATGGCTATTGGGACTGGAAATTCCATCACTAAACGGTGCAATTGTAAAATGCAAGTCACATGACCACATTATTTTGTGACAGCAGATGCATTTGATGTTTTAAACCGCCCTCCCCCCTGGACTTCACTGGTTGTTAAGCTAGAAGAGGTGGGAACCCTAGTCAAGGAGTGCAGGGGATACATAGGTATGTGTGTGCCGTGCACCATGGACTACAAGGGGTGTGCTGATGCCATAGCCATCAGATGCTACAGATTACAAGCAGATGGTCAGTTGGGCTGTGGGCGGGAGGTGCTGTAGGCATAGATGGAGTGGAGTATGAGATCCCTGGGATCTAATTTTCTATAATGGAAATCCTCAAAGAAAAGCATTTCCATGACTTATACAAGTAACTCACAACTTTGTGTGCTGGCTTTGCTTGTGGGAAGCCAGCAGGGAAGATCACAACTGGCAATCAAGTGACTGAGAGATTTCCATTGTAAGCCAATTGTCAAGTGACCAAAACACATTCACTTATGTACAGAGTTGCTGCGATTAATATATCTTGAGAACCCATCCTAAGTATCACTCATTCAATGCCATTGTAGCTTGAACAGTCTCTGAATGAATGGTTGTAACCTGAGCACTACCTATATAATATTGTTTTTCACAATCATCCATGGTTCTCTGCTTTGTTTTTCAAAGTATTAATTGTTTTTATTTGAATACTTTAGTCTCTTGCTAAAGATATCAAGGAAATGACAGAAAAAATGGATAAGAGCAAGGATTTATTTTCTCATGTGTTTCCTGAGAGTGCTGATAACCGAGACGTTATAGGAGACACTTTGGACAGTTTGTTACAGAGATTAACATTACTAGATACGCTAGTAAATCAAAGATGCCAGCATATGAAAGAGCGACTTCAGCAGATACTGAATTTTCAGGTAAATTTGGTCTTATTCTCTTATGAATATCTACCGTACATACTGTTAAAGGTTGAAAAGTGGGTAATGTAATTATATTTCTCTGAACCAGTTTGGTATAGTGGTTAAGGCACCAGGCTGGAAATGAAGAAATTATTAGTTCTAGTCCCACTTGAGGTATAAAAACAATCAGATGATTTGGAATCAATAATCCTCTAACAAAGCACTTTCAAAAAAAATCTTGCCCAAAAAACCTTCATCAGGAGTCAAAACTGATTCAAAAGTGCACAGAACCACAAAATATATTTCTATAGCTGCTTATAGCATGTTAATTGTTATATCTATGATCAGTTTCTAAATAATGTGGTATTTAGGATTGGGCTCAGTACAAAAGTTACTTGCAAAGATGCTTTTTTGAAAAAGCAACTGGATTGAGTTGCCATTTGAAAAGAGCACCTTTGAGATCTCCATAGGTACAAAAGGTCACTAATTTTACCAAAACATAGTGAAGTATAAATGATCAAATAAATAGAGATCCCAAAAATTGCAGGATTATCTTATTAACAACCCCAGACAAAACTCCAAAGTAACCTAATAGCCCTTGCATTGACACAGTATGAATTTCATTAGCAAAGACATGCTAAATACCAAAGCAATAATAACCACATTGTTTTAAAAGTTAAACCAATATTAAGCAGCTGTTTGGTAAATGAAAACCACTTCTGCAAACCTTGCCAAGAAAATTGTAGGGATTTGTCCAGGTAGCCATCAGGAGTCAAAAATTGACCAAAAGGGGCACATACATCCAAATGTGGCTTTTTGTATACAAATTAAGATCTTAGCAGTAGTTCATGAAATAATTCACCAAATGAAAGAATAGCCTCCCACTTAATGTCATCTCTAAAGAAGGATGGCTGATGTCAGGAAACTAATTCAGTTCACTATATACAGATAGCTAAAGATGGCAAGTGGTATCAACGCAGGTTGTTGATAGTATAGCCAATGTACAATACAAATTGAATGGTGTTAGTCACTAAGTAACTGTACAGGAATTGGGAATTCTTCTGGCTTATAACAATGTCTTCTGAAGATTTGAGTCAATCTCAAAGTTTTATTATCTGCCAACTGCCTGTTATCACAAGCCACAAGGGAAAATGTTGCACAATGGAAAACTTGGACAATAATGACAATAACATTCTGTTATTTTCATATATTAACTTTTTTTTTCCAATTACCAACAGAATGACTTGAAGTTGATGTTTACTTTATTAGCTGATAATAAGTATATTGCACTGCAGAAACTAGCAGAAGCAGTTGAACGCCCTGAAACAGAACAAATACAGGTACTATTGACCGAATATTTTTATATTCTTAAGGATGGAGAAAGATGTGGTATAATGAACACCAAAAAGTTACTTAGAAGATTGATGCTACCTTCTACTATCAGGCTACAGGCAGTGCCCATCAGTACTTATTCTGATGAATAAATAATGCCTGAAATACTTTTTGTATGGGAGTAAATAGACATGCCTTTAAAAAAGAATTCTGCTTGGCAGTGTTATAAATTTCAACAATAATTTAGTTTACTTTTCTTACATTTTGTCAAACAACTCAAGAAGCTTGGGAAATTTTGAAAAATGAGATTATAAAAGCCCAGTCCAGCGCAATACCAATGAAGAAGAAAAATAACAGTTCCCAAAAGAAGCCAGCATGGCTGCATAAAGAACTCTCTGACAAATTGAAAGACAAAAAGGATAAATATAAAAAGTGGAAAAAGGGGGACATAACCAAGGCAAAATATCAGCAAATAGCCCGAGCCTGTAAAGATGAAGTGAGGAAAGCTAAGGCTCACAATGAAGAAAGGCTTGCCAAAAAAGTAAAAAATAACAAAAAAAGCTTCTTCCAACATGTTAAAAATAAGAAAAAAGTTAAGGAAACAATTGGTCCACTGCTGGGAGAAAATGGCAAGAAGATGATAAGCAACAGGGAGAAAGCAGAACTATTTAACTCTTTTTTTGCATCTGTCTTTACACAAAGGGATAAAACAGTCCAATCAATCAAAAACAGCACCACAAATATCAGATTAGGAACACAAGTTGAAATAGGGAAGAAAATGGTAAGTGAGCACCTGTTTGCCCTGGACGAGTTCAAATCACCAGGACCGGATGGATTACACCCCAGGGTTCTGAAGGAACTGGCAGACGAGATCTCAGAACCACTGAACTATATCTTTCAGAGATCCTGGAGCACCGGGGAACTGCCAGAAGACTGGAAAAGAGCAGATGTGGTTCCCATCTTCAAAAAAGGAAAAAAAACAGATCCAGGAAACTATAGACCCATCAGCCTGACCTCAATACCAGGAAAGATTCTGGAAAAGATAATTAAACAACAAATAAGTGAACACCTAGAAGCAAACAAAGTAATAGCCAAAAGCCAACATGGGTTTGTCAAAAACAGATCATGCCAGACGAATCTAATTGCATTCTTTGACAAAGTAACAAAATCAGTGGACCAGAGGAATGCTGTTGATATAATTTACCTGGACTTCAGTAAGGCATTTGATAAAGTAGACCATAACCTACTATTAGATAAAGTAGAAAATTGTGGGTTAGACAGCAGCACCACCAAATGGATTCGTAACTGGCTGACCAACCGCACTCAACGTGTAGTCCTCAATGGAACTGCATCTACATGGAAGGAAGTATGCAGTGGAGTCCCCCAAGGCTCTGTTTTAGGCCCAGTACTCTTTAACATCTTCATCAACGATTTGGATGAGGGGATAAATGGGGAACTCATCAAATTCGCAGACGACACCAAGCTGGCAGGAATAGCCAACACTCCAGAAGATAGGCTTAAGATACAGAAGGATCTAGACAAACTTGAACATTGGGCACTGTCTAATAAAATGAAATTCAATTGTGAAAAAAGTAAGGTCCTACATATAGGCAAGAAAAACCAAATGCACAAGTACAGTATAGGTGGTACCTTGCTCAATAGTAGCAACTGTGAGAGGGATCTCGGAATCCTAGTGGACAACCATTTAAATATGAGCCAGCAGTGTACAGCAGCTGCCAAAAAAGCCAACACAGTTCTAGGCTGCATCAACAGAGGGATAGAATCTAGATCGCGTGAAGTGTTAATGCCACTGTATAGTGCCTTGGTAAGGCCACACTTGGAATACTGCATACAGTTTTGGTCGCCACGATGTAGAAAAGACGTGGAGACTCTGGAAAGAGTGCAAAGAAGAGCAACCAAGATGATTAGAGGACTGGAGACTAAGACATATGAAGAACGGCTGCAGGAGCTGGGTATGTCTAGTTTGATGAAGAGAAGGACCAGGGGAGACACGATAGCAGTGTTCCGATATCTCAGAGGGTGCCACAAAGAAGAGGGAGTCAAACTTTTCTCCAAGGCACCTGGGGGCAGGACAAGGAGCAATGGGTGGAAACTAACCAAGGAGAGAAGCAACTTAGAACTAAGGAGAAATTTCCTAACAGTAAGAACAATTAACCTCTGGAACAGCTTGCCTCCAGCAGTTGTGAATGCCCCAACCCTGGAAGTCTTTAAAAAGATGTTAGACAGCCATTTGTCTGAAATGGTATAAGGTTCCTGCCCATGCAGGGGGTTGGACTAGAAGACCTACAAGGTCCCTTCCAACTCTGCTATTGTATTGTATTGTATTGTATTGTACTTGTGCAATATGAATTCATGTATCTTAACCTGACTGAGCAGTTCTACAGCAGAAAGTATATATAAAATTAACTTGGTGAATTTTTAGAACTTCAATTCTGCTTGACAAATTAGAGAAACATTTAAATGTCAACAAGAATAATGAACATGTCCTGAAGAACCCAAAATATTCTTTGTGCATAATAACCCACAGATTATTAACCATTTTTGTGCCTTTCTTTTTCTTTGACGAATGGCATGCGATCAGAATTGTAGTGTAGTGTCATATCATATCAAATATAATATATATCATATATCACATCATAGTCTTATAAGTATTTTTCATTGAGAGACTTGGTTTGATTTTAACATTTAATCAGACTACCATTTGGAATGTCGCCTGTTCTTAGGTTTAACTGTAAACTACACTGTAAAGTGCTGTAAAGCGGTATATAAGTCTAAGTGCTATTGCTATTTCTATCTCATATAAGTATCATCTCTACTGAATTTCCGTTTTTGACATCAGGGCTCCTTGAAATTTAGGTTTTTTGACATTACAGTGAATTGTTATTCTTTACATAGGCTATTGAGCAAGTAGAACAAGGACTGAAAGAATTAGATGCAGGTATCACTGAATTAAAGAAACGTGGAGATAAACTGCAAATCGATCAATCTTTCATGCAAGAATTATCCAAACTTCAGGTAATAAAACTATTAGAAACAACTTTTTACAATTATCAGCAGAGTGTTTGTTTTCCTGGTTTTTTTTTTGCTGATGAACTATCTATTTATTATTTATTATCTATTTATAGATAAGAAATTCATTTTATATGAAACAGATGTAAAATAACTTCAGAAGATTGCAAAATCATTGCGTTTAGTTCATTTGACAACTGATATTGATAACTATTTAATTAGTTTTTAACAATTTTGTATTTTTGTATTTTTGTATGGTTTTTAATGATGCCTGTGCGCCGCCCTGGGTACTTTTTAGGAGAAGGGCGGGGTATAAATTTAATAAAATAAATAAAATAAATAAATATCCAAAAATAAAATTTTGGTGGAAATGTAATGATGATAAGGAGTTAACGTAGCTCATATAGCTCCCTTATCCTGATTGCCATTACTGGCCCTAAGTAATTGAACTCATATTCTAATTTTTTTTATTCTATAATTATAATGTAATTCTTTTTCTTTTCGCGTATCAGGATATGTATGATGAGTTAATCATGATCATAGGATCACGGCGCAGTGGATTGAACCAAAATCTGGCACTGAAGGGTCAGTATGACCAAGCTTTGCAGGATCTGGCTGACCTGATTGAAACTGGGAAAGAAAAGATGGCAGGTGATCACAAACTGATAGTTGTCTCCAAAAAGGAAATCCAACAGCTTCTTGACAAGCATAAGGTGAAAACAATTCCTACGTTTATAATTACTTTTGCTGCCATTTAATAGAGTCCTTTTCTGTAATTCTCCTGTTCCCAATCTGGAAAGAGAGTAGTTATTTCAATGTGATTAAATACCATTTGGAATAATTTTAAAGCTAATGATGGCTAAGAGAAATTTTATGTATGTATGCGAATATTTACCTCAAAAGACTCATATAATAAATGACTCTTGTACAATAATAAATGGACTACACAAAATACAGAGGTGATGAAAAAAAACTGTCAAAATGCCAAACTATGAAAAACAATTACTAAGGGCTGCTTTAGTAGTTTGCTTTTCACAGTTTGGCATTTTGTCAATTATTGCTTAATAAAATGCCAAACCATGAAAAGCAGCTCCTGTCCCTCATTTGTGTCAGAATGAAATGCTTTTGACTGCAAAAAGCAAACAAGGTAGTGGTTCCTTGTACTTCAAGGCAACATAATATTTGGGTTTGGGTTGTCACTTCTTTCATGTTACATGAGTTGGAGATTCTCATCAGCCATTCTCAAGACAGGACAGGCTAAATCATGTAGAATTATATAAATTAAAATCAGTCACCTTGGATTTGACCCAGACACCTATTAACAGATTAACAGAGTTGGAAGGGGCCTTGCAGGTCATCTAGTCCAACCCCCTGCCCAAGCAGGAGACCCTACATCTGCCTCTACCTAGGATCAAACCCACAACCTCCTGCTTTGTTTATACCAACTTGTACTTTTTAAAAAATAATAAGAGAGATCCAGAAAGCAAATTCTCTATGGCAAACAAAGCATTCTGTAGGGACTCAACCCCCAGTCTGTTCCAATACTTGGAAAAACAGTCAAATTTCAGTGGATTTATGAATGTTATCAGGGTGGGAACCAGTGGTGGGTTTCTGCAGGCTTGCACCTACTCACGAGAGCCGGTTGGTGAAATTTAGAGAACCGGTGAGAGGGGGTTCCACCGGTGTACCTGGAAGTAAATCTGGCCCGCCGCTGCCAGTGACCCAACGGGAAGGAAAGGAAAAGTAGGAAGAAAGGAAAGAAAGAAAGAGAGAGAGAGAGAGAAAGAGAGAGAGAAAGAAAGAAAGAAAGAAAGAAAGAAAAAAAGAAAGAAAGAAAGAAAGAAAGAAAGAAAGAAAGAAAGAAAGAAAGAAAGAAAGAAAGAAAGAAAGAAAGAATTTATCATCACAATTGAGTCCAAAATTTTGGTTGCTAAGCAAAAGCGTTGTTAAATGAGTTTCACCACATTTTAAAAGGTGGCCACTTCCACCCTGTCACATGACTGCCAAGCCACGCCCACAAAACAGGCCACACCTACAGAGTAGGTTCTAAAAAATTTGAAACCCACCACTGGTGGGAACCTTACAAATCTCTTAGCAATCATTGCTATAACTGAAGGATCGCTGTAATTCTATTAAATTTAATCATCTGTTTGTAATGAAGCCACTACATTTTGTTCCAGTTGTATCTTCTGAGTAGTTTTAAACGGTAGCTCCATGTAAAGTGAATTGGAGTAGTCTAAATGCAAGGTGATTAAGGCTTGAGTCATAATGAAATAGATTTCCCCCTCCATAAGGAGTAGACATGTTTTGACAGTACAGTAACCAGAGTGTATAGGAATATTTCAAATAATTATGTTTCAAAATTGTGTTTTTATCTTGGATGTATTTGCATAAACACTGCCATTTTGTTTTGTGATGCAAAATTAGTTTAAATGCAAAATGACATTATTTAAAAATGTCAAGATTGACCTGCAGTTGATACAAAACAAACACTCTAATTCCTAGTGTGCATATGAGGAAGGAATGTATATTCAATCTTCTCTGAAAGATAGAAAGTTTTTTTTAGCTGAGCAAGATGCACACTTTGAATAGATTCTATAGCAAAATCTGTTCCGTTGCTGAGAATATAAATGACACACAAACTATGAGGACATCAGAAAATTAAAATTTTAGATTGTTTATACAACAGCAATATATTAATGTAATATGATGGTGAATAACAATGATAATTTTCTCAGGAATATTTCCAAGGACTTGAGGCGCACACGATCCTAACAGAAACGCTTTTTAGAAAAATAAGCAGCTTTGCTCTTGTGAAGGAAACTCAAATCCATGTAGATCTAATGGCACAAGGCTCTGCAGTGTTAAAACAAGCTCATAAGAAAGGAGTGGAGCTGGAATATATTCTTGAGGTAAAGTTTTCTTTTTCCTTTTGCTTTAAACTTTAACTTTTCATTAAGTTTGCCTGTGGCATAAAAAGTTTCTTAAGAAAAGTTAGGCAAATGTTTGAGGAGAGGCACAATTTGTTTCCTGAAAATGTCAATTCAAAAGTTCAAAATCATTTGAGCAACCCCAAAATCATTTTGCCACCTGGACAATATGAGAATTTTATAACTTCATTTTATCCCATTTTTATTTTAATTGTTTATTAATTTATTTGGCAAAAACAAAATCTCAAAAATTGGCAGCAATTTTTGTATATACTTCTGTAATACAGGTAATCCTTGATTTATGACTACAACTGAGCCAACAATTCTGTTGCTAAACAAGGCATGTTGAACAAAACAGTTGTTAAGTGAATTTTGCTACATTTTACAATCTTTCTTGTCATAAATGCATGCTAGTTGTCAAGCATCCAAGGGATGCTGTGGTACTAAATGTGAAAAAATGATCATAAAACATTTTTTTCAGTGCCATTGTAACTTTGAATGCTCACTAAATGAATGGTTGTAAATTGAGGACTAGATTTATACACATTCTTGTATCCAATTTTCTAAAATTGTTTTTGCAATCACATATAAGTTTCCTTAAACTATATATTTTTATTCCTCCTGATTTATTTGTTGTTGTTGTTACTGGATAAATAAACTTAAAACATCAGGAAAATGCCATTAAAGGTTGTTAAAGGAAGAGTAGGCACTTAATCCTTTTTATTTTCTAATTACTTCAGTTTAAATATTTATTCTTGTTTAATGTCTTGATAGATGATAAACTATAGGCTCCTGTAACCTGTTTTGTTTAGTTGAGAGCTATTTGGAATTTCTCTGCAAATTCTATTGCAGAATTTCTCTGCAAATCATGCAACAGTCTTCCACTTAAATAAAACTTGAAATTGAAGCAGTGTTAACTCTCTGAGCTGAATGACTGTGGTCTGCTTTCCTTTTTAAAGGCCAAATGAACTGTTTTTGGTATATTTCATTTGAAACTGCTCAAGTCAACAGAGTATATTGCATATATAGAGAATAATCCATTAGCAAAATAAAATAAAGAGGATCTTTTGAGATGTTTTTGAAATTTTAACATAAATGTTTTTAGGATGCAAACAGTAGCAATAGCACTATTGCAGCCTTTTCTAAGCAGTTACAGAGCCAGCTTATTGCCCCCAACAATTTGGGTCCTCATTTTATCAACCTCGGAAGGATGTAAGATGGAGTAAACTTTGAGTCGGTGAGAATTGAACTCACGGCAGTTGGCAGAATTAGCTTGCAATTCTGCATTCTAACCACCACACCACCACGGCTCTTGTAGCATGATTCTGCTCTCATTTTAAAAAATGTTAGGACCAAGAAAATGGCAAAATAAGGAGGGAAAAAATGAATCCAAATAACAGTTCTCAGAAAATTTGGAACATTTGAAATACTGTAGTTCCTGTTAAAATGTTTTTTTAGATGACCTATCTCAATCAATTCAGTGTGGAACAGTTTTCTGTATTTGAAAAATACTGAGAAATTATTTGGTTTACAGACTTGGATGCATTTAGAAGAAGAATATCTGGAACTCATACAGCAGTTGGAGGCTGTTGAAACCAACATTCCTAGTGTTGGCTTGGTAGAGGAATCTGAGGAAAGGCTTACTGATCGGATTTCACTTTATCAGGTAATGGCAGTAATTTGTCCATCTGCATTCCTGCACATTTTGTACACACCGGGGGTCAGGGTTTGGCAACTCATCCTGCCCTCCCCTGGCTGCAGTTAAGAATAGATAAGACCAGACGAGATGTGGATCAGACCAGATATGTTTCTAGCTGAGTTACAACACTGAACAACTGCTTGAAGGAGAATACAAGCAGGACATCATGTCAGATATCTTTTGGATTTGGTGCATTTACATTACAAATCAAAGAAGACACATTTGATAAAATGATAAGATGTATACATGTAATCCAATGCAAATGTATGCATATTTTCTACTTAATTATGCATACATGAGAGGGATAGTAGTATATGGGTTTAATTACTGCCACCCCTATCCCAAAGATCTGTTATAACCCAGAATATAACTACCTGGAGACAAGAATAGAGCAGACAATTGTGATTATATATAATTTTGTAAGATTTAGGAGGGGTTGTTTTGTTTTGTTTTGTTGCATTAATTAGATAAATTAGTTAGACATAAACTAAGTAAATTGCATATATTGCAACACAGAACTAAGATAATTTTTTCTGGTAACCTGTACATATAGAGAAAATCTCTTCCTAGCAAGACTGTGCGTATAAATGTATGAACTACTAAGCTCTAGACAGGAATAGTTCTTGTGCATCCCCGTGAAAACGTTTTCCATTAGTATTCATGCCCCATTTGCAGTAACATTTTGCTGCTGATTGTTCTAAGGAGGGGAAAAGGAAAGTCTTTTGCCCCAGACCTTGTGTTATAGGTTTGGATGACTTTCTTTACATCTGTCATGTATTAAAAAAAAGAAAATCATGACTGGATATTATATAAACTTCTCTATAATTTTCTTAGATCACAGTCATTGTTAAGAATTATTTTTTTTCTTTGCAAATATCATCCAAGCCTGTATCCGTATTATTTTCTGTGTCAATTATTTCTAACTTAGTTGAGGCTAAAAGTCAAGCCATATGGTGGCAACATGGTGCAGGATGTAAGTGTATGATATGTAGAATATTTGAATGAATGGCATGCATGTATATGAGCAAGTGTGCATTTGTGTATGCATGTATGGAAAGTTAGAGTATCTGGGTAAATTAAAAACAAAGAATGCATTAACTGAACAATGTTTAATGTATACTTCTCTGAATTGTTACCAAAACGTATGTTTTCACATCAACAGGCACATTTTAATGCTAAAGATGTAGGTTCCTTTTTCCTTGTGCATTATGGTAAAGAAAGAAAGAATTGCAGTTTCATATTGTCTCTTATTGTCTTTTGTTATCAAAGCACCTGAAATCTAGTCTTACTCGACACCAAGCCAAACTTTACCAAGTGCTGGATGATGGGAAAAAACTACTGTTCTCTGTGACGTGTTCAGAATTGGAAACTCAATTGAACCAGATAGGGGAGCATTGGTTAAATACTACCAACAAAGTTACTAAGGAAATGCACAGACTGGAAACTATACTTAAACTCTGGACAAGGTATTGCTAATGACATGAAAAAAAACAATAGATTCTTTATCATTTTGTATTTCATCAATACAGTTACCTGTATAACATGTTTTATTACTTTTTGAAATTTGAGAAAATTCCAGGAAAACAATGGCAGAGTTCAACTTTCAACTAGCTCACTATTATTGGCATCCAACCCAGGGAAGAGTTGAATTATTACAGTATTTCCAGGGATTTATATACTTTGGTTTATTGTAGTGGTTGCTTTATAATTTAACTGTGTTGGATATAACTCATCCATAATGTTTTGAGTTGGGTAGGTTATAAAAACTGAAAAATGAATGAATGAGTAATGAATGAATAAATTATAAAGAACTGAATAAGCATCATTCAAAGAGTCCAAAGCATCCTAAATTAATTATATTTTCCCTCCATCACTAAAGCAGATAATTTGACTTGCAGAAGCATTATTTACTTTAGAAATATCTAAATTAAAAACACTAAGAAAATGTGGACTCTAAGACAGGGGTCTCCAACCTTTGCAACTTTAAGTCTGAAGGACTTCAGACTTAAACTTGCAAAGGTTGGAAACCCCTGCTCTAAGACACACTAATAAGAAACTATGAAATACCTTCCAGGGAGGAAAAGAGTTGAATTTGATGGTGCATTGTGTAATGCTCAGATTATGTACTGTCATGGCTCTTGATTGCCGTTTGCTTTTTCAAATAAGGGAGTCTTTGTGAATCACAAAATCTGTCTGCTCCTACCAAAGGAAGAATTGAAATTGGTTGACATACATGTATTCAGTTGTTGCTTATGACAGTGTGCAATTTTACATAAAAATAAAATGAATTTAAATGAATGTGAATATTCAAGATAAAATATTTTATCAGGAAACTTTTAAATGATCAGAGAATGACTTCATGAAAGTGAATGTCTGTGGCTTAATGTGAAATAAATTTGTCCTTAATCATCTTTATAGATATCAAAGTGACTCAGCTGAGCTGATTCATTGGCTTCAGTCAGCAATGGACCGTCTGAAATATTGGACCCAGCAATCCATCACAGTTCCTCAAGAACTAGAAATGATTCGAGATCATCTGAATGCATTTTTGGTAGGTATGAATATCAAAACTAGGGCCATTGACATTTCATGATCTAATTGTTTAGCAACATAATTGTTTCAGTTGTGGAATAAAATTTATAAAGCAACACATAACGGCAATATCCAGAACTATTGTATATTTGGGGGCTAAATAATCGTGCATGTATATATTGCAGTGCTGAGCACTCTTAATTATCAGTTCAAAATAAAGCACTTCTGTTCTATTAATACTCCAAGTTTATTGACAAAACTGCTGAAACCTGCTAGTTATACCAAATTACAATTATTTCAGGAATTTTCCAAAGAAGTTGATGCAAAGTCATCCCAAAAATCGACTGTTCTGAGCACTGGAAATCATCTTCTCCGGCTGAAGAAAGTGGATACTGCATCTTTGAGGGCTGGACTGTCACAAATTGATAATCAGTGGACAGAACTGCTCATACAGATTCCAGTAGTGCAGGAAAAACTGCATCAGGTAGGGCAAATTCAGTTCACTACATATGATTTCCTTCAATGCACAGGGAAATACGTATTAGTACTTTTTCTAGCAATCTTCTCTTCGGGCATTGCTCATAAATGTCTTCTTTCCAGAAACACAACCCCGGTTTTCAGGAATAGATGGCTGCAAAAGTTTCAAAGACAAGACCCACCTGGATAAATTATTTTCCTATAGATAAAAAATAGTCAAAAAAATTCAAATGTCTCCATACTGAATGGCACAGGAATAAAACCCTGTGACTTTACCAGCCCTTTTGGAATTAAGAGTTTTTAGTACATTCTTTTCCCAGAGGTGTACTATTTAAGCCATCTGCTATCCTGATGTGTCTTTGTACTTCAGCTGTGCCTTTTTTGTCCACCATGACTTCATAGACATGACTGGGGTAGCAGTTTCCAATGTTTTGTAGTTAATGAGACTGCTTTCCAAACAAATCCTTTGCAAAGTGTGCTAGCATGAGCAAAGATTCTCTGCTTAAAATATAAAGAAAACTATATCCTTCAGAAGGCTCATGCAACTACTTCAGGGTAGTTGTATGTGTTCATGGTACATGTCTATGCACACATAATATTTCTACATTGGGACTGTCAGCAAAACAAAACAGCTGTGCTTGCAACCAAAGGTAGACATCTGAAGACAGATTTTGAAGCAGAGGTGGGATTCTTCCAGATGTGACTGCTGTAAAAAGAAGAAATTATATTAATATTCTTTGTCAAGCATATTTTTTCCAATTCAAATTACAGTGCTTTGCAGTGTTCATATTAGCAGTGATCCAGTGATTCTCCCACTCAAGGAAGAAAAAAGAGAAGGATGGATTTGACAAAACCTTTTGTGAATATAATGGCTAATAATGCAAAATACAAATGTTCTAAAATTAGTGCTTACTGTGGACTTGTATCTGATATTTTGGCAGTGATTTTTTGTGATTATTTGAATATGATAACCCTGGAATGGAGATAATTAATTGACAATTATTACAAGGAATTAATTGATTAAGCAATAGTACTGTAATAAATTTATGACAGGGTATAGTGGAGTTCATTCACACATTTTCATATTCAATTACGGAGAAGATGAGACCGTGGTATTTTTCCAACTTACAACGATTCTGTTTATAGATGTTATGAACGCCTTGTTGGGCTATAATATATGGAAACAGACACATCCTTTTACTAATGCATGGATTGGACTAAATAAATAATACCAGTATAATTCAAAATTTTAATTCTAGGCCAGGGATCTGCAAAGTTGGCTCTTTTAAGACTGGTGGACTTCAACTCCCAGAATTTCCCAGCTAGCATGGCTGGCTGGGGAATTCTGGGAGTTGAAGTCCACCAGTCTTAAAAGAGCCAACTTTGCAGACCCCTGTTCTAGGCAATTTACTTTGAATTAAATTACATTTGAATTTTGAATTTATTTATATTTGTATCCTGCCCTTCTCCACAGAGGACCCAGGGCGGCGCACAGGAAATTTAAAAACATACAAAAGTACAAAAATACAAAAATAAAAATACAAAAACATTGATATGAAGGGGATTTATATATCCATATAAATGCAATTTCTGGTACTGAAAGGCAAAGTATCTTTAAAGTACTGGCAGTTATATTTGTGTGTGTGTGTGTACTGTATATATATTCTCTCTCTCTCTCTCTCTCTCTCCCCCACGTGTGTGTGTGTGTGAGAGAGAAATTATAATATATATATTTTAATATCTTTATTATATATTTTATTTCTCTTTGGTTATATGTTGAATATTTTAAAATTATAAAAGTTGGTTTCATATTTGAACATATATTCTCCATCATAATTTATTCACAATGATATACCTATAAACAAAGCATGTACAGGCTCTTAGTTTTTGTTTTGATTTTCTTTTTTGCAGCTCCAAATGGATAAGCTTCCTTCTCGCCATGCCATCACAGAAGTCATGAGTTGGATTACTTTGATGGAAAATGCTATTTCTAAGGATGAGGAAAACATAAAAAATATAGTGGGACATAAAGCTGTCCAGGAATACCTCCAGAAATATAAGGTATTTAAAGAAATGAATAGTTGGAAAATCACTTTACATTGATATCTGCTAGGTAATGGCATTGGATCTGGTTTTAGAGAAGTACATACTTACCTTGTGAAGTTGCATTTGAAGGTTGTAATACCCCATTGATTTAGGATATAAGTTTTTAACTACTGAACTTTTGCCTCTAATTACCCTGTGGAAATGCTTCAGTGGTGCATCTCCTCTCTCTGGGTTGGTTACAGCTAGTTTTGGTAGTGGGGAAGATATCAAGCCTGAGACAATTTCTTTGTGTGGTTTCCAGAACAAGGTGCTCTTTCCACTTCTATTTAACATCAATATGAGGGCATCCGGGAGGTCATATAGGAGAAAAGTTCAGATATCATCAATAAACTGAGGGATAGAATCAAAATCACGTGAAGTGTTAATACCACTTTATAATGCCTTGGTAAGGCCACTCTTGGGATGCTGCATCCAGTTTTGGCCATCACAATGTAAAAAAGATGTGGAGACTCTAGAAAGAGTACAGAGAAGAGCACAAGGATGATTAGGGGACTGGAGGCTATAAATATAAAACAAGTTGCTGGAATTGAGTATGTCCAATTAAATGGGGGGAAAAGGGACTAGGGGAGACATGATAGCAGTGTTGCAATATCTCAAGGACTGCCACAAAGAAGAGGGAGTCAAGTTATGAAATGGTATAAGGTTCCTGCCCACGCAGGGGGTTGGACTAGAAGACCTACAAGGTCCCTTCCAACTCTGCTATTGTATTGTATTGTATTGTATTCTCCAAAGCACCTGAGGGTAGGACAAGAAGCAATGGGTGGAAACTAATCAAGGAAAGAAGCAATTTAGAACTAAGGAGAAATTTCCTGACACTTAGAACAATTAATCAGTGGAACAGCTTGCCTCCAGAAGTTGTGAATGCTCCAACACTGGAAGTCTTTAAGAAGATGTTGGATAACCATTTGTCTGAAGTGGTGTAGGGGGTGGGACTAGAAAACCTTTGAGGTCCCTTCCAACTCTGTTATTCTAAATATGTTGATGATAACTAGTTATATACATACTGACTAGGGCTGAACAGACATTAACATTATTAATGTTCTGGTTATCAATATTCCATCTTCATGCCTGGAACCTGGGGTTAGGGTTGGGGTATGGATTGGAAGAAACAAGCTCAGGCATAACCTTAGCAAGACCATATCTTGAATTCAAGGACTTTCTTTTTCCAAAGATTTTCAACATTTATTTTTAACAGGAAATAATTCTCTACAGCAGGGGGCTCCAACCTTGGCAACTTTAAGCCTGGAGGACTTCAAACCCTAGAATTCCCCAGCCAGCAAAGCTGGCTGGGGAGTTCTGGGAATTGAAGTCCACTAGGCTTAAAGTTGCCAAGGTTGGAGCCCCCTGCTCTACAGGATTATTTTTTGAATTACCTCTTTTCAAAAGAAATATTGTAAGAGACAACAGAACCTTTTCCTGCCATCATCATCAGATCAGCAGCTTACTATGTAGAATGCTGAGAACAATTTACAATTTTTCCTTCCTCCTCAATGAATTAAAGAAAAAGTTTAGCATACTGGTGAACATTACCGCAGACATTTTGGCAAAGTTTATAATGTAACACTGTTAAGTCAAAACATAGCATGTGCTAGGATACATATTGCATTATATGAGAGTTTCTCTCCCTTCTGTTTTTCACAAGGGCTTTAAAATTGATGTAAGCTGTAAGCAGTTAACCGTGGACTTCGTAAACCAATCAGTGTTACAGATTAGTAGTCAGGATGTGGAAAGCAAGCGTAGTGACAAGACGGATTTTGCTGAACAACTTGGAATGATGAATAGGCGGTGGCAGATTTTGCAGAGTCTGATAATGGAGAAGGTAATGAAATAATCTTGATATGTGTGAATATAGTTTATCGGAAACTTTATCTGCTGCTAAATAGCATTCTGAAGGAAGAATTAAGATGTGTTCTGTGTCTTCCATAGATAGCAATTTGTATTCCAACTGCAGTACGGGCACATTTGCTCTGATGGTATCAAATGCTATCCATCAACAAAGCCAGCTTGATGCAGTCTTATATACTGTATATCTAACTTTCCAGAGAGCAGCAATGACAGCCTACCTGTATAATGCTATCAAAAAAAAAACTAGTAGGGATCAGTTGCTAATAATAATACTGTGTTTAATTTAGTAAATACTACCATCTTTAAAAGCAGTTACTGTTATTTGAAACCAATCATTTTGTTGCTTATAGTCTAACCTTATTTGTCATGCTGTAGTTTTTACTTTTTCACTGTTCTTAGCATCTGTTTCTTAGTTAGAAAATTGCAAATATGTTGAACATTCACTTCCTGTTTGTCATAACAAACTTTTTGCTGAGATACAACAAGGGGGGGGGGGACGGGACAGATGGCATTGATTCTAACAATGGGTTAGTTGAAATACATTTCACAAAATGTGTAGAAGTTTTGGCTTGCTTTAAGAAATTATAACTAAGAATTTAATTTCAGCATCATACTAAATTGCACAAAACACTGAAGTAAAAATCTTCTCATCTTCAGCTAGGTTGAATCCAGTCATTGTAGTATCAATCACTCTAATGAATTTGATTGATTTTGTTTTTGTTGGACTGAAACTTTAAAGTATGCAGTGGATGTTGATTCAATTTCAAATGCGTGATAAAGCAACTTGTTTTATTAAAACAAATTTTTGCAACTTTTTTACTTGATTGTAAAAAAAAACCAGGAGCAGTACCCACTGTATTTTTTCCAGTGAAATATTTCTTTATTTAACTTAGTTGGAATTAAGAAATATGTGATCTATCTTTCTTTCTTTCTTTCTTTCTTTCTTTCTTTCTTTCTTTCTTTCTTTCTTTCTTTCTTTCTTTCTTTCTTTCAGATTCAGTTGTTGGAAGGTTTCCTTGAATCATGGACAGAATATGAAAATAACATTCAGAGCCTAAAAACATGGTTTGAAACTCAAGAGACAAAACTGAAGGAACAACAGAGAATTGGAGATCAAGCTTCAGTTCAAAATGTCCTAAAAGACTGTCAGGTAAAAACAACTTTGCCATTCATTATGAACCAAATTTGTTTTATTATTTTATTGAAAAGAAGAGCAGAATGCTAGTTAATATCACTATAATGTATATCTGGACATATGTAAATCCCACTTAGTCAATACAATAATATTATTAATATAATTCATAAGATATGTTAATAAATGATATATGAATATCTACCCTATTTGGTAGAACTCTTTTATTTGTTGGTAAATAAATTGGTAAAAGAGTTGGGGATGTTTAATCTTTGGTGAGAATATTGGTGTCTCTTTTCTTATAGGATTTGTTTTCTCTGTCAGTTCTGTTCCTTTGTTTGTATTGCTTTTGTTTTGTATTGTTCTTTGTTTTAAAATATATTTATACATTGTAAACCACCGAGTGCAAGATGGGATAAGAATTTAATTTATTATTGCATACAGAACAATATAAAATCATAGCTGCCAGTTCTTTAGCTGGTTTTGGCCTTCATAAACATCAAGTTCTTTCCAAGAACCTAAGATATTGTAATTTATCAGCTTAGTATATATGCGAGTCCAAGCAGTGTGGCCTTTTGTAATTGACAGGTGGAAGTTTTATCAATGTGCAGATTTTCTAAATGCCATCCAAGATTTTTTGGCATGGCACCAATGTGTCAATGGAGCCACCATGGCCAAATATGTCACAATCTTTCAACTTTAACAGTTGAAAACTTCAATTTTCAGATCTTTATGATTTTCCCCCATTCATTGGGGAACAAAGTAGAATATTTGTTCTACTATCTCCTGACACAGATATTCTTTACTTTTAAATTAATTAGTATATTTCTAATAGATATTTCTTATTGATAGTACTGTTTATTCTTTGTTGTACTGAATGCAAAAACTCTAATCATGAGTTGGTAGCAATTAGTGATTTTTCAAAAGCCTTATACAGTTAAAACACAATATGGCAATTTTTAAAATTTCCTTCAGGAACTTGACGATCAATTAAAAACCAAAGAGATAGAACTTGAAAAAGTTGAACAGACTGGCTTTTCCTTAATTCAAAATAAAAAAGAAGAAGTCTGTGTTGCTGTTATGGATACCCTCCAGAAGCTAAATAATTCTTGGGCAAATTTGGACCACCAGGTAAGTAAGAAGGAATGTAAGAAAAAGTACTTCCTCAAACTGAGGGATTTAAAATTACTGATATCAAGAAGCTACACCTCTTCTGAATGATAAAAGTAAAAATAACTTTCAGTCAAGAGCTGTGCCTCCATGTTCCTCTTCTCCCAACCCAAGCCAGATGATTCAAAAGCTAGAAATACAGAATTATTGATTAATTAATAAAACTCTTATGCTGTGCAGCAAATAATTAATTATACATTAGATTCCTGAAATCTTTCTACAATTTGTTTACACTAATCATTGATTGATTAATTATGTGTTATCATCGTTTTCGACTCTAAACCACAGGAGTAGATTCTCCTGGGTAGATTTTCTCCATGACTATAACAATAGCATTTAGACTTATATACCACTTCACAGTGCTTTGTAGCCCTCTCTAAGCATTTTGAAGAGTCTGCATATTTTCCCCAACAATCTGGGTCCTCATATTACCCACCTCGGAAGGATGGAAGGCTGAGTCAACCTTGGGCCTGGTGAGATTCGATCTGGAAACTGCTGGCAGCAATGATCAGCAGAAGTAGCCTGCAGAACTGCATGCTAACCACTGCATCCCCACAGCTCTGTATACCCTAACCTGTTCATTCAAGCCCCCAATGATGCGCTAAACACAGTTAATATTAACTACATTTCTTAACATGACATAGATGTTCAGATGGCATAGAAACTTTCAGCTGATCTAAAATAAAAGTGAAATCTCCCATACAATTCAAAAGGGGAAGGGATAATCATATCAGAGCCTAGATCTGTTTTATCTTTTATATCTGAATTGCAATAGAAGAGAATCTCTGTAGCTCAGGGTTAAACTGTGAAGTCCCTGATGCTTTCTAAAATTGGTTTTTATGCTTGCAGAGTTTTCCTTTTTTGACAGGGATGCTATAGTGAGTGTGTGGTTTGCTCTCTGTTTATATATAGTAGCCTGCTTTAGTAGTGTTGAGGGTGGGGTTTTCTCCTTGATTAAGGAGAAACTTCCTAACAGTGAAGACAATTAACCAGTGAAACAGCTTGCCTCCAGAAATTGTGGGCGCTCCATCACTGGATGTTTTTAAGAAGAGTCTAGACAGTCACTTATCTAAAATAGTATAGGTTCTCCTGCTTGAGCAGGGGGCCAGACTATTATTAGGTTTAGGTTTTAAATTTATACCCCGCCCTTCTCCTTGTTAGGACCCAGGGCGGCGCACAGGCATTATTTAAGAACACAAAATACAATAAATATCTATTAAAATGTATTAAATTAATAAACCCGTGCTAAAACCCAATATTAAAACCCTTGCCAATTATAAATTATTTTCTTAAAAAGTCAGAAATGGGGGCTATCCTAGGCCGGCTTGTTGGAATAAATACGTCTTAAGACGTTGGCGGAAGAGGCGGAGGTCCGAGATAGTACGGAGGTCGGGGGGTAGGTCGTTCCAGAGGGCCGGGCCCGCCACAGAGAAGGCCCTTCCCCTGGGTGTCGCCAACCGGCATTGCCCCGTCGACGGCACCCGAAGAAGACCCTCTCTGTGGGAGCGGATCGGACGAAGGGATGTATGGGGCAGGAGGCGGTCTCGTATATAGCTAGGCCCCGAGCCATGGAGCGATTTAAAGATGGTCATCAGCACCTTGAAGCACACTCGAAAGGCCACAGGCAGCCAGTGCAGCTCGCGCAGGAGAGGTGTTACGTGGGTTTGCCTTGTGGCACCCATAATCACCCGCGCGGCCGCATTCTGTACTAACTGTAGCCTTCGAGTGCACCTCAAGGGGAGCCCCATGTAGAGAGCGTTACAGTAATCCAGCCGGGATGTCACGAGCGCTTGAGTGACTGTGCGAAGGGCTCCCCGGTCCAGTAAGGGGCGCAACTGGCGTATCAGGCGTACCTGATAGAATGCCCCCCTGGCCACGGCCGCCACATGGTCCTCCATGGACAGCCGGGAATCCAGGAGGACGCCCAAGTTGCGCGCCCTCTCCACGGGGGCCAGTTGTTCGCCCCCAATGGCCAGTGTTGGACTTATCTGGCTGAACCGGGGTGCCGGAAACCACAGCCACTCGGTCTTGGCCGGGTTGAGCTTGAGTTTGTTACTACCCATCCAGATCCGTACGGCCTCCAGACACCGGGACAGCACCTCGACGGCATCGTTGGGGTGGTTTGGGGTGGATATGTACAACTGAGTGTCATCAGCGTACAGATGGTATTCCACCCCAAAACCACGGATGATCTCACCCAGCGGCTTCATGTAGGTGTTGAACAGGAGTGGCGAGAGGACGGACCCCTGAGGAACCCCACATGTGAGGGGCCTCGGGGACGACTTCTGCCCTCCTGCCAACACCCATTGCGACCGACCAGAGAGGTAGGATGAGAACCACCGTAAAACGGTGCCTCTCAGCCCCAACCCCCCCAATCGGTGCAATAAGATACCATGGTCGATGGTATCAAAAGCCGCTGAGAGATCTAATAGGACAAGGATAGAGGAACAACCTCTATCCCGTGCCCTCCAGAGATCATCCACCAACGCGACCAATGCCGGTACTGTGATCGGGCCGGAAGCCGGACTGGCGCGGGTCTAGATAATCAACTTCCTCCAGATGTCGGGGAAACTGTTGAGCCACCACACTCTCAACAACCTTCACTAAAAAGTGAAGGTTGGAGATGGGACGATAGTTCTCTAATAAAGCTGGGTCCAGGGATGGCTTCTTGAGGAGGGGCCTCACCACCGCCTCTTTCAAGACGGTGGGCAAGGACCCCTCACTCAGAGATGAATTCACAATACCCTGGAGCCAGCCTCGTGTCACCTCCCAGGATGCCAGTACAAGCCAGGAGGGGCACGGGTCCAATAAACATGTGGTGGCTCTAAGGTTCCTCCGCAACCTGTCCATATCCTCGGTAGTAACAAAGTCAAACTCCTCCCAAGATGTTATCTCAAGACCAGCACCGGGCACCTCGACCGGATCACTAGTGGAGGGCAGCTCGTTCCGAATCTGAGTGATTTTGTCCTGCAGAAAAACTCCAAATTCCTCTGCTCGACCCTGCAGAGGGGCTTCCCGCGGCCTCAAATGCAAGAGGGAGCGGGTCACCCCAAACAGGGCGGCAGGGCGGTTTTCCGCGGACGCGATAAGGGTGGCACAATACTCACGTTTGGCCACTCTTAGCGCCACTAAATAAGTCCTAATATGGTCTCTCACTAGTGTTCGGTCAGATTCGGATCGAGAAGATCTCCACCTACTCTCTAGGCGTCTCTTACAGCGTTTCATCTCCCGAAGCTCCTCGGTAAACCAAGGAGCCTGGGTGACTCGACGCCGCATGAGAGGCCGCAAGGGCGCGACTCGGTCCAAGGCCCCCGTGGCCGCACTATACCATGCGGCCACTAGATCCTCAGTCGAGCCGTGGGACAGGGACACAGGTACTGGCCCAAGCTCCCTCTGGAACCTTTCCGGGTCCATCAGGCGCCTGGGGCGGAACCAACTCGGTGTCTCCGGTTCCGCCTCCCCGCGGTGGGGTGTGACGGTTGGAAAGTCTATCCGAAGGAGAGAGTGATCTGTCCATGACAAGGGTAAGATGACTAAATCCCCTGTTCCAAGATCACTAATCCAGTGTCCAGAGACAAAAATCAGATCCAGCGTGTGTCCTCCCTCGTGCGTGGGGCCCTGAACTACTTGGGTCAGGTCCATGGCCGTCATGGAAGCCATGAACTCCCGAGCTGCCTCGGATGTCTCGCCCGCTGATGGCAGGTTAAAGTCCCCCATGACCATAAGTCTGGGGGTCTCCACCGCCATCGCGGCGATCACCTCGAGTAGCTCGGGCAGGGCTGCTGTTACATAGCGGGGAGCCAGGTATACAACCAGCAAGCCCAACTGCCTCCCTAGGCCCCACTTCACAAAGAGGGACTCACAGCCGGTCGTCTGAGGCACAGTGGTCTCCTTCGGCTCCAGACTTTCCTTAACGATAACCGCCACCCCCCCACCCCTGCCTAGGGCCCTAGGTTGATGAAATGCACGGTAACCTGGTGGGCACATTTCCACGAGGGGTAGACCCCCCTCGGGGCCCAACCAGGTCTCCGTAATTCCCACCAGGTCCGGGTCCCCCTCTGACACAAGGTCATTTATGAGGGGAGCTTTGTTCACCACGGACCTGGCGTTGCAGAACATCAACCTAGGGCCCCGGCTCTGTAATCCCTGACCGCCTAGCCTACGAGTGGAGCACAGGGGGTTGGGGCAAGCGATCACTCGTAACCAGTGACTAGAAGACATTCAAGGTACCTTTATTTTAGGGCATTGTAAAATTGATACCACATCTGCTTATATGTCCACTATCTATTCACATGCACAATGTTCACACAAAAGACATTGCAGAAACTTGGGTCTCCAAAGCAGCACCCTATGTATAGTCCTGCCTAGTATGTCTAGTTATTCTGTCAGTATATTAGCCTTATTCCCTCGTCAATCCTCTCCACCTCCCCTAATTGAATATTCTGATTTTCTAGAGTCTTCATTCATGAGGAGTATGTCTTTAGGCAGAAGAGGCTATTCATTATAGATGTGTATTCCCTGCACAGATAAAGTGACAAGAGGAAGCCAAGAGTAATATACTCCTATACCATTTGTGTTCTTGGTTTTCAGCCTTCATTTAAGTGTTGTTAGTTTTAATGCTTTTATATTTATTATTTTATGAAATTGTAAGCCACACAGAGTTGCTTTGGTTGGTGAGTGGGATGGCATTTATTTATTTATCAAATTTATACCCCGCACCTTCTCCTAAAAAGGACCCAGGACGGCATAATGAATGAATGAATTAATTAATGAATATTGCTATCTTGTTTGAAATGATGGTTTTTCTCTCTTTCTTCCCTGCTTCCATTTCAATTATTTGATTTCATTATTTGTACCTTCCTCCCATTTGCTTCTTTTCCTTTAAAGCTGTTTTCTATGCAAATGTAAGAACATCTTTTTCTTCTAATCACAACAAATCTCTCTCTCCCTCCCTTCCTCCCTCCCCTTTCCCTCCCCCTCTCTATGAAGGTGGAAACATTATCTTTCTTTCAAAGTAAAAATATTGATTTGACTAGCTCCAGCAAACTAATCAGTTGTACCTCGCTTCTAAATAAGAATTAGGGAAGGGACAGAAAATAACTACAATAATTACTGCATTCCTAGCTAAATAGTCACCATTTGTTTAAAAAAAAAATTCTACTACAGACAAAATAGGTTGCAGTAAAATATGACAATTATTTTTTCAATTCAAACTTATTTCAATAAATACATTGATATTTTTAATATTTATTGTATTTCTTGTTTCATTGTGGCCAGATCGGTCAGCTGAAAGCACTGCTACAATCTGTCCTTCATCAGTGGAGAGTTTACAAAGCATCTTATGAGGAACTTAATAGCTACATAATGGAAGCAAGGTATTCCCTGTCTCGCTTTCATCTTCTTACGGGCTCTTTGGAAGCAGTGAAAGTCCAAGTAGATAATCTTCAGGTAAGCCATAAAAACAAACACATTTATTATATTAAGCAAGATCATGGAATTTTGCCAGAACGTTAAGAAAATAAACAATTGCCACTCTAAATGTAATTATGAAATAAATTTAAAATTAGTCCAAGACAACTCATACCAATATTTATTCAATGATGCTTCAGGATTACATTACTTCTTTGCTCCCATCATTTTACTGCCTGCTATAATAATTACCCACCAGCAGTGGGTTTCACTTATTTATACCACCGGTTTGCCTCGCATGCGCACCTTCTGTGCATGCACCCGGCCTTCCATGCATGCACTTTGCTCACACACGGGCCTTCCGTGCATGTGCAAGGCTTCAAAAATGTGGCTAAATAGGATGGCATAGAACCTGGACGAGTGCGCAGGCCCGGGCGGGCTCACCTGCCTGCAATTTCTGCTACCAGTTCGCCCAAACTGGTCCAAACTGGCTGAATACTATCTCTGTTACTCACCAATTGTGATTTTGAAAATGAGATTTTTTTAAAAATGAGATAGTTTTTTTTTTAAGCTATCTTTTACAATTTAAAAAACCTGCACATTTCTGTTTGCTTGAATCTTATGTTTCTTTGTTTAGAAATTGCTCGATGAATTGCAAAAGCAAGACCATCGCTTACAAAAATTTGGATCAGTGACCAATGCACTATTGAAAGAATGCCATCCACCAGTTACAGAGGCACTTGATAATACTTTGAAAGAAATGAATTTAAGGTATGAAAATACTGCTGTTGTTTTAAATAAAATCTAAAATTTGTACCTACTAGTAAATTGGAAATCTAGTGTAATGGAGATTCCCTTTGGCAAATATTTTCCAAATATGTAGTAATTAGTTGAGAAAGTAGATTAAAAATTATAAAAGCTAGACTAATATGAGAAACCTTATATGGAGTTTTTGTTGATGAAAGACGATAATGAATAGGAGGTTCATGGATTTGGGGATTAAAAAGTGTTCAAGTAAAAGGAGAAAGTTAAAAAGGCAATTACTACGTAGATGAAAAAAAGGGCAGAAGTCATAATTCTATGTTTTCCTTTTTTCTTTTCTACTAGCTATACCCGGCCACACGTAGCTGTGGCCCAGTCTGGTTGAATGGCCAACCAATCTGTGTGTAGATCTACACCTACACACCTACACACAACCACCATATAACCTCTAACCTACCTACCTACTGTATTTCTCCCTCTCTATCTATCCCTCTACCTACCTACCTACCTACCTACCTACCTACCTACCTACCTACCGTATTTCTCACTCTCTATCTATCCCTCTACCTACCTACCTACCTACTGTATTTCTTCCTTTCTCCCTCTATCTACTTATCTACCGTATTTCTCCCTCTCTATCCCTCTACCTACCTACCTACTGCATTTCTTCCTCTCTCTCTCTATCCCTCTAGCTACCTACCTACTGTATTTCTCCCTCTCTCTCTATCCCTCTAGCTACCTACCTACTGTATTTCTCCTGATCTATCTGTACACTTACCTACCTACCTACGGTATTTCTCCCTTTCTGTCTATCCCTCTACTTACCTACCTACTGTATTTCTTCCTTTCTCCCTCTACCTACCTACCTACCTACCTACCTACCTACCTACCAACCTACATACTGTATTTCTCCCTCACTCTCTATCCCTCTACCTACCTATCTACCTACTGTATTTCTCCCTCTCTCTCTATCCCTCTATCTACCTATCTACCTACTGTATTTCTCCCCCCCTCTCTCTATCCCTCTACCTACCTACCTACTATATTTCTTCCTTTCTCCCTCTATCTACCTACCAACCTACTGTATTTCTCCCTCTCTATCTATCCCTCTACCTAGCTACCTACTGTATTTCTCCCTCCCTCTCTATTCTTTCTACCTACCTACTGTATTTCTCCCTATCTATCTATCTATCCTCCTACCTACCTACCTACCCTACCTACTGTATTTCTCCCTGTCTATCCCTCTACATACCTACCTACAGTATTTCTTCCTTTTTCCCTCTACCTACCTATCTACCTACTGTATTTCTCCCTCTCTATCTATCCCCCTATCTACCTACTGTATTTCTCCCTCTCTATCTATTCCCCTACCTACCTATTGTATTTCTCCCTCTCTATTATCCACCCACCTACCTACCTACCTACCTACCCACCTCCCTACATACTATATTTCTTCCTTTCTCCCTCTACCTACCTACCTACCTACCTACCTACCTACTGTGTTTCTCCCTCTCTATCACCCTCTCTACCTACCTATCTACCTACCTGCCTACCTACGTACTGTGTTTCTCCCTATTTATCTATCCACCTACCTACCTACCTTATTTCTCCCTCTCTATCTATCCCTCTATCTATCAACCTACCTACCTACTGTATTTTTCCCTCTCTATCTATTCCCCTATCTACCTACCTACTGTAATACAATAATACAATAGCAGAGTTGGAAGGGATCTTAGAGATCATCTAGTCCAACCCCCTGCCTAGGCAGGAAACTCTATACCATTTCAGACAAATGGCTTTCCAACATCTTCTTAAAGACTTACAGTGTTCGGGCATTCACAACTTCTGGAGGCAAGCTGTTCCACTGGTTAATTGTTCTAACTGTCAGGAAATTCCTCCTCAGTTCTAAGTTGCTTCTCTCCTTGATTAGTTTCCACCCATTGCTTCTTGTTCTGCCCTCTAGTGCTTTGGAGAATAGCTTGACTTCCTCTTCTTTGTGACAACCCCTGAGATATTGGAAGGCTGCTATCATGTCTCCCCTAATCCCTCTTTTATTAAACTGTATTTCTCCCTCCCTCTCTCTCTCTCTATGGGCCACCTGGGAGTTTGCTATCCTCTGTGCCTTGTCTTGGCCCTTTTAGGCCTCCGTACAGTGTTTTTGAGGAAATGACTGTTGGAAATGCCAGGTGGGAGGAGTTACAGGGAGGTGAAAACATGATCAGTGGGTACGTTTTACATTTTTGTACCTTGCACATGACACAAGTGTTCCAGGCACAAAATGAGTAGGTATTCTATTATCAAAAGTCCTTGGGAGCATTGTGTCAAAATTTGAGGTAAACCGGTCCAGTAGTTTTTGAGATTAGTGGATTCGTACAAACTATTTTACATTTTTATTTATATAGATGTCTTTCCTTTAATGTTTAAAACTTTTATTGTGTTGAAAATTTCTAAAGAAATAAAGGGGAAATAGTAAGTTTTGGAGGTATGTTTTGAATTACATATAAAGTTCCATTTTTTTGAGCTAAAATCATTTTTTGTGAATATAAATGTGTGTATATACAGTATATATTCTTTTACATATTTTACTATGTGTGTGTGTGCGCGCATGCATGTACATATTCTTGAAGAAGTAAAATCTTGAATTGTGTAAATTTACAGTAGTCTGTTAACTCATTATATAAAATACTTTGCTATTTTCAAATGTATTTTAATGTTTCTTTAAAATCTCTAACCCTAAATGCTTTTTATATTTGTTTCTTTTTTAATTTGGAATCACTTTATCCCTACCATGCAGCCAAATCTAGCTGCATTTTTGTTTCAGATAACATTGCAATAATACTAGCAAATATTTCATATGTTCTTGGTGTAGTTTTGCTCTTCCAGAAACAGTATAATAATAAAAATAATTAATTTTGGAAGAACAGATAGCAATATCTAGCCAACCTTTACCGATCCTATAAAACACCAACCAAATTAAGCTTCACTGTTATTAAACACAAGACTATCAGGAAGAGTAATTCAGTTTCAGTATTTTCTACTTTGTCTTCCAACTTCTTTAATTCTTTCTTCCAGATTCTCTTAACTGAAGACTACTTATGGTATCCTGACTGCAACTGTTTAATTCTTTTATCCTTCTATTTTTTAAAATTAAATAATACTAGAATCCTATATTTCTACAAAATAAAGTGAACTTCTTTTGTACATGGTATCTGTTGTAAGATGGCTACATAAGGCTACTTTATGCTACATTCAAAATATTTTTCTCATCTGCCATCCATTATTTGGAAGATGTCCATATCTTATGTAACTTTTGCACTATTATCAGAATCTTTCATTTTCCAGATGGAACAATCTTCTAGAAGAAATTGCAGAGCACTTACATTCCAGTAAAGGTCTGCTTAGTCTCTGGCAGAAGTATAAAAACTATTACTTGCAATGTTCTTCTACTGTCCGGCAGTATGAGGACCGCACAAATGAACTTTTGAAGGCTGAACTGAATAAGGACACTGTTGATGATGAAGTCACTGCTTGGATTCATGACTGCAACGTATGTTTAATAAGCTTGTGGTGTAAACTATTATTCAATTCAGTCCTGAACTGAGATACCAGCAAGCAAATAACAATATTAAACTAGTATAAATAATAATAATAATAATAATAATTTATTTATTTATTTATTTAAATTTATATCCCGCCCTTCTCCACAGAGGACCCATAATAATAATAATAATAATTTATTAGATTTATAAACCGCCCCCTCTCCCCGAAGGGACTCGTAAATTATTATGAATAGAATAGAACAGAACAGAACAGAACAGAACAGAACAGAACAGAATTCAATTCTTTATTGGCCAAGTGTGATTGGACACAAAAGAAATTTGTCTTTGGTGCATACTCTCTCAGTGTGCATAAAAAGACAAGATACATTCATCAAGAATCATAAGGTACAACACTTAATGATAGTCATAGGGTACAAATAAGCAATCAAGAAACAATCAATATCAATAAACGTAAGAATACAAGCAACAAAGTTACAGTCCTGCAGTCATAAGTGGGAGGAGATTGGTGACAGGAACGATGAGAAGACTAATAGTAATAGTAATGAAAAGTTAGGAAGAGGCTGATAGTGAAATGAAAATGTCTAGCTTTCCCTCTATTATTTTTCTCACAAAGCCAACTACCTCATTGCGTCTTGCAAAGCAAGTTTATCTGCTTTTCCATATTTTTGATTAGGATCACATTATTTTTTTTTCTCCAGGCCATAAGAAATAAAAGGGTATTTTGTGCCAACCAACAGATGCAGATGCATATGAGTTGAACAGAGAATACAGTAAACCCAGTTAATTTGTTGGGTGGTAACCATACTGTTCTATCTCCAGAATCTTAGAAACTTGCTTTCTTCTACTCTCTCCCCACTACCTGAGCGGGGAGAGGGAGAGAGACAGACAGATTAAAGTAATATATCTTGAAGGGTGAGATAATCCCTTTTCATATGATTATTAAAACACTAGTTTTATTAGACAGATTAAATGGAAATAAAAAGAGACTGTCCTAAAGTCACTCAGGGAACTCCACAATTACGTAGATATGTGAATCTGAGTCTTTCCATTATATCTTACATCTCGAATTTAGCACAGTCACAATTTTTTCTATCACATCGCAAAGTGAATTAAATCCTATCAGGTTTTTGTAAGAATTAGACATAGTTGTGCCAGGATGACATACTGTCATTGTGCCCAGTGCTCATGTTCAAGCATATGCATAAAGATTGGTAAGAGCCTTAATGGCACAGTGGTTAGAATGCAGAACTGCAGGGCTAACTCACCGCTCATGCCAGGTGTTCAATTCTAAGCAGCTCAAGGTTGACTCAACCTTCCATCCAGATGTTTGGGGAAAATATGCTGACTCTGTAAACCGCTTAGAGAAGGTTGTAAAGCACTCTGAAGCAGTATATAGGTCCAAATGCTACTGCTATATTCAGGCCCCATGTATTTACTAAAAATGAATTTTAACATTATACTTGTTATCTTCAACTTTACATTTGCTGTGATTTCCACAGGATCTACTTAAGGGCATGAGGACAATGCAAGATTCTCTATCTGTTCTGCATGAACTAGGGGAACAGCTGAAGCAGCAAGTGGATTCTTCTGCAGCAGCAGCTATCCAATCCGGCCAGCTCTTACTAAATCAGAATTTAGCTTCTTTAGAGCAAGGACTCAACAGACAGCAGTCAATATTACAGGTAAGAAAATGGTCCTAGAGAAAGTAGCCTCTTATTGTACTTTCAACTAGTCACATGGCTATAATTTATGTGCTGACATAATATTGTGCTTAGGACATAGTAACATAAGCAATCAGTTTTGGAGAAAAGAACAATTCTCCTCAAAGGATTTTTTTTAAATTCAGACGCAATATTTGCAAACTGCTATACAGACTGAATTTTTTTGTTCAGTCACTAAGTCATGCCCAAGTCTTCACAACCCCCTGGACCAGTGACGACATTCAAAAGATTTTATTACCGGTTCTGTGGTCATGGCTTGGAGGTGAGCTTCAAGGTGTTGATCACCATCTTTAAAGCGCTCCATGGCACGGGGCCTAGCTATTTGCGTGACCGCCTCCTACCTCATACATCCCTTCGACCGATTCGCTCCCACAGAGAGGGTCTTCTCCGGGTACCGTCAGCCGGGCAATGCCGGCTGGCGATGCTCAGGGGAAGGGCCTTCTCTGTGGCGGGCCCTGCCCTCTGGAACGAGCTGCCCCCCGCCTTCAGGAACATCACGGACCTACGCCTCTTCCGCCAACATCTAAAGAAACACTTCTTTCGCTTAGCTGGCCTGGACTAATTCCCAGATATTATTTTACCGACTGATTTTAAGTTAAATTAAGTTTTAACAAATGGGTTTTTACACTGTTTTTAGCACAAGGTATAGTTTAATTTAATAAGATTTTATCGATTATTTATGATGTATTTATCCCTTTTGGTATATGTTTATATTCATGTTTTTAGTTTCCTGTGCACCGCCCCAAGTCCCTTTTTGGGAGAGTGGCGCGGTATAGAAGTCCAATAAAATGAAAAAATGAAAATGAGATGGGGTCCTGTGACTGAGTGGGCATGGCCAACTCGATATCACTCATGACCACACCCACTCAGTCACATGCCCTCACCACCAAGCAAAGCCCTCAGAACCCGGTAGGAAAAAATGGGTGTACGAGTCCACTCACAGCGGAGCTGTTGCTTCCTTTATGGTTCCCCCTGGCCCTCTCCCTCCCACGGGTCAAAGTTCCTTAAAGGGACAGGCTGCAGCAGCTCTGCTGTGAATGGAGGGACAAACGTTTGGATTGTCTCTGCTGCATTTAACGTTGAATTCTGTGGCAGAGACAATCCAAACAGTTTTCCCTACATTCACAGCAGAACTGCTGCTCCCTTTATGGTCCTCCCCCAGCCCATTCCCTCTCGGGAACTATGTTAAAGGGACAAGCTGCAACAGCTCTGGTGTGAACGGAGGGAGAAACATTCGGATTGGGTGGGTGAGTCAAGCAGCCAGAAGAGGTGAGCAGCAACAGGGTGACCAGGTGGGCATGGGCAGGCCCACCAGGGATTTTTGCCACCGGTTTGGAGAACTGATGCCAATTGTCCTTGCTGGTTCAGCTGAACCGGGCCGAACCGAGAGGATTTAACCCCTGCCCTGGACCATAGCATGCTAAGCCCTCCTATCTTCCACTGACTCCCTGAATCTACCAAAACTCATGTCTATGACACTATTTAATCATCTCATCCTCTGTGGTCCCCTTCTTCTTTTGCTTTCCGTCTTTCCCAACATCAGGGTCTTTTCCAATGAATCCTCTCTTCCCATTAAGTGGACAGAGTAGTTGAGCTTCAGCATCAGTATCTTATGCCCTTCCAGTCAGGTTTGTTTTCCTTTAAGACCAAAGAATAATCAGAGTTGAGTTCCTTTATACAGACTCATAGTACAGCATTTCTTTATGTTCCTGTTTGAACACAAAATTATTAGGTTTAAATCTTAGCATTTCACCTTTTTTTTCCTAAAGCAAATGACCTATAAATGAATGTCCACATTCATTTGGCAACAGATCTTTTAGGGCACAACTTGAATTATGACTTTAATCAGCATACGGTACAACTTTACTTATAATTGTTCCAGTTTTATATCATGCAGACACCACATTTTTTAATTTAGAAATATAATGTTCCTTTTTTATATTGGATTTCATGACATCCTAACATTAAAAAAAAATTACCTGTATTAATGAGCCTCCCCCATTTTTAAAAATTTAAGGCAGGAGTTCAAGACTACCAGACCTTTAATCTCAGTCTGGCCGGACTGGAGCAGTGGAGAAAGCAAGCGGAAGAGATGCTGAAAATGCAAGATCCAAGCCACTCATCAGACTCATCCATCATTCGGAACAGAATGGAAGAGCTTAAAGTGAGTTTTTGAAAGTACTTCCTCAATAGAAGTATGCAGTGCTACTTTTTCCCCAACTATTCCCAACAATTATAAGGCAACCGCCTCCTGCCACATACCTCCATCCGACCTGTCTGCTCCCACAGGGAGGGCCTCCTCAGGGTGCCGTCCGCTGGACAATGCCGGCTGGCGACTCCCAGGGGAAGGGCCTTCTCTGTGGCGGGTCCAGCCCTCTGGAATGACCTGCCCCCCCCGACCTTCGTATTATCACGGACCTTCGCGTCTTCCGTCGAGCATTAAAGACCTACTTTTTTCATGCGGCCGGCCTGGCAAGTTTTTTTTTTTTTACCACCGTTTTAATAGGGTTTTTAAATATTTTAGCACGGGTTAAATTTATTTTATTTAATTTTAAATTTATCTAATTGATTGTATTTATATGTATTTTATCTTTTTATTATCCCTGTGCACCGCCCTGAGTCCCAAACGGGAGAGAGGGGGGTATACAAATTAAATTAATAATAAATAAATAATAAATTATTAGCACAGTTAAGAGCTCAAAACTTTTTTTTAGGGTGTCTTCCAAGGAATAGTTTCATATTTGTTGCATTGAGCTCCTTGGAAAGAGAGCTGATGTATTATTAATTTTTAAAAATGCATTAACATTCTCCCTGTGTGTGTAAGTCATATCGGGCACTTTAATCAATCTTCTTAAAATTGAAAAAGTTGTTGTTACTTTGTTCTCCTGAATAGAACTTTGCTTGTAAGCTGTCCAAGGTAATAACTGTACAAGCTGAAAATAAAATATTTTTATTATTGTAACCTAAAGCTAAAATTGTACTCCAGTATAACATGAGGGATGCGGTGGTTCAGTGGCTAAGACGCTGAACTTGTTGGCGTTCGAATCCCTAGTGCCGCATAATGGAGTGAGCTCCTGTTACTTGTCCCAGCATCTGCCAACCTAGCAGTTCGAAAGCACGTAAAAAATGCAGGTAGAAAAATAGGAACGATCTTTGGAGGGAAGGTAACAGTGTTCCATGCACCTTTGGCATTTAGTCATGCTGGCCACATGACCACGGAGATGTCTTCGGACAGCACTGATTCTTCAGCTTTGAAATGGAGATGAGCACCGTCCCCTAGAGTCGGGAGCGACTAGCACATATATGCGAGGGGAACCTTGACCTTTACCTATAAAATAAATATTTTGCAGTAATGTACACAGATTACAAATATGACAACTATTAAGAAACCTTGTTTCCTGTCATTTTATAGTGCCAGATGCTAAAACTCAGCAGCATGGCACCTGATTTGGATCGTCTAAACGAACTGGGATACAGGTTGCCCTTGAATGATAAAGAAATCAAAAGGATGCAAAATCTGAATAGATGCTGGTCAGTTATTTCTTCACAAACTACTGAAAGATTCAGGTAAGTCAGATATTTACAAAACAGTGTGATTAACAGATTGGAGTTTTAATAAAGCAAAGTTGTCAGGCCAACAGTTCTATTCCTAATGTTCAGACTACGGTAATTCTAGAATTGCATAAGGTTTGGAAAGATGTAAAAATTTACTTCATTCTGTTATATGGTTTCAAGGAAGACTCTTTCTACTAGAAAAAAGTTCAGAGGTAAAACTCAAAATATATTAAGTCTATCTTGCCAGAACTTTATTAACTCTAAAATTATCTACTTCACTGGCTGAAAGATGGTTTGTGTATACCTATTTTACAAAAGCCAATTAGCCTTCCCAAGGCAATTAGATGACACAAGTAAAGCAAATTAGATATAAAATGTCAGAAAACTCAAACAAAAGAGTGATGGCCCTGGAAAAATTTCATTCAGGAGGCAGCTGCTAGGGTCTTATTTGCAGAAACATCTCTTTAATCAAGAAGGTCAAAAGGACATTTCATGATTCTTCAGATTCTGCTCTCATTAAAATTGCTTGCTGCCTGTTTTTCTGGCCTTAATTGATACTCTGTGACCTATGGATCATTAATAATGAAAAATAATTGCCGCAGTAGGAAAATTACATGCAACAGAATAAGGCGCAGTTCAGGATGTGAACATTATAGGACTAAACAACATTATCATGTATACTTTTTGCTTCAGATATGCTAATTAGCTGTAGGAAACTCTTGATCTGTCAAATATTGAATAAGTTCATTTGATATGTATATGTGAAGAGGAATGAAGAATTAGTGCCTTTGACCCAGGTTTTGCTTACAATGCCTTTGGATCTACCTTCTCTTATGTGAAAAGAATTCCAGTGAAAAATAAACTAATCTATTTGATCTGCTCCTTCTAATTATGTCACCGTGTTTCTGCTGCGCCTTTAAACAAACAAACAAACAAAAAAGTAGGAACTGTGTCACAAATATATTGTGTAGTCAGGACCCTCAACTGTGGGTTCTTTTAAAAGATTGTACTGTAAAAAACACAGTTAGGTGCTAAGCCCAAGACAAACAAACTGCATTGTGGTTTAACGTAATGCATGAATGAACCCAAACAAAGAGAGAGAGGAAGAAAAAGCTGATGAAAAGTAACCTTCATAGAAGTAACAGATTAAAATGTGTGTTTGATTATTACTGTCTTTTTAATTTCCCTGCAGAGAAGACTCTTGATAATCCATTATTAAAACAGAGGGTGCTTAGAAAAATAAAAGCACTTCCAAACTTTTTTCTTTAGAAATTAAAATAAAGTTTGAAGTGAGACAAACAGGTTCACTAACTTAAAATTAAAGAAATAGGCATCCCCAAATGTGCGTGCTTATATCCAGTTTGTTTCCTTTTTCATCAACATATTTTTAAAAATTCAAGATGAAGTCAATAATGTTGTTTAGGGCAGGTATTAATTTAAAAAAAAAACAAGTTTGTTTGTAGACCCAGATGTACATTGACTCCCACTTTATCCTTTCAGTAAGCTACAGTCTTTCATGCTGCAGCAACAAACCTTCCTAGAAAAATGTGAGACTTGGATGGAGTTCTTGGTTCAAACTGAGCAGAAACTGGCTGCGGAAATTTCCGGGAACTACCAGCTTCTTTTAGAACAGCAGAGGGCGCATGAGGCAAGTTATAATGACAGAATCCTTGAACTACTGTATCAACTTCTTTTATTTATTGTCAGTGTGAACTGGAACTGTACTAATAAGGATTGATTTGTTCAAATATGTTTTGATCTCTGTTCATGATCACAGAGCATGACAGCTGGATTATATAGGAGATGGACAGACACTGACATCAGATGGTATAAAAATGAAACAAATAAAATGTTAAAAAGTTATGATATTTATGTAGTTACATACCAAGCACATCTAAATTATATTAAAGTAATTGTAAAATGTCTTTACAATCCTCGAGGCATGTAACAACTTTTGAGCACTCCTAACGTTTGGAAACTGAAAGTTTATAAAATTTGACACTTCCTAAAATTTTAACTGTGGCTGTAGAGATGCCTGTTTTTGAGATCCGTTAGTTGTGAGATCAAATGCAAGCAGTAATAATAGGCTAGATATGCAAGAAATAACCCTGTAAATAAGGGGAAAGTAAATTACTTCAGCCTGATATGAATGTAAACAACTAGGAGAAAGAAATTGATGGAGAGTTTCAGTCTACAAAAGAGTTAGACTTGGCCCACAGTCACCAATTCATATATCAGGGCTAAGAGGCAGGTGTTGTTCAACCAACATAATTTTATTTTTATAGAAAATTTAAAACTTTTCAGTGTAATTGAGCAACATTTAGCTAAACAGATGAACTGCAAAACATATGATAACATGGTCTAAAACTAAATTGGGAGATTCTGTGATTAATTTAATACAAGAATTCTCCTAATTTGGGAAGATTAAATTTGGTTTTATTTTGGATAATGAATATAGTTCAGTAGAGTTCAAAGGCTGGACATCAGACCCATTCTGGCATTCATCTCAACACGTGGAAGCTTGTAAAAAAAAAAAAAAAGAACAGGGGCCATTCACATGCATTAGTCTTCTCTGTCTGGATTTTTATCTTGCTTGCAAGAGCTAAGCAAAAGGTAGATGAAGCTTATTGCAAACAGAAGTTCAAGAGAGCATGCATGAAATATATCTATGAATGTTCAGCCAAGTAGAAAATTGGAAAAATTGTATTGTACGTAAATTACAAACTTTTTTCCCCTTTTTCGTTTGATGATAACTTGATTTTTTTCTGAATGTATAAACAATTATATGTCTTCAATTTGATAAAGAGAAAGGGGAACTATTACATATTTGTAAAGTACACATTTGCATCTGTATTACCTATGTGTCATATTTGCAAGATAAAATTTAATACGAATATAGACAGTGATATAAAAGCCATTAAAATGGACCATTTTCTCGCTATTAGGTTTTTAAAACTATACTGTAGACCAAATTAACCTATAATTAACTACTTTGCTTTAAAAAAAATATCTAATAATAATAATAATATTATTATTAATAATAATAATAATCTTTATTGTCATTGTAATAATATTGTAATAAAATTACTAATCCATCTAAAAATATCATACATCCTAAGTATATTAGAAAGGTTAAAAAGGTTAAACTTTTATTTTGGAATCAGATTTTGTTTTGCTGAGCTCATTTGGAATTCACTTTTTAAAACTTTTTGTTCTTTAGCTGTTCCAAGCAGAGATGTTTAGTCGGCAACAGATTTTACATTCTATCATCATGGATGGCCACAACCTTCTTGAGCAAGGGCAGGTAGATGACAGGTAAAATGTGTATTGTAAAAAAAAAATTCTGATTTTTCAAATGTTTCATGTTCGAAAGCTTTGTCTCTTTATCTAAGATGCATTTATTTCCTCCATACTATTGGCACATTATAATAATGGACTACTACTGTTTGTGAGATTGCATGTTTCATGACTGATATCATTAATAGTGCATTTGCTTTCTACCACATATTCTGCTTGTTCACCTCCAATCAATATAGATTTTAGCTGTAACTGCGGTTCCTTGTTGCTTTTACTTCATACATAAGAATTTGAATTGGAAGTACGGTTTTCCACAGGAAACAAAATATAACTATGGCAAACTTTTCATCCTACTATTACAAAGTTAATTTTAGAATTTCTCAGTGAGAGTATTTCAAAGACCTATGGATTCTATAATACAGTAATAGAAATCAATGTATCATAGTTTTAGCCATTTTGATTGGCTCACTTTGTTTCTATACTAAATGCTTGTGTTGTGTTTTGCCTTTTTTAAGGGATGAATTCAATTTGAAACTGGCATTGCTTAGTAATCAGTGGCAAGGGGTAATTCGTAGAGCCCAGCAGAGAAGGGGCATCATTGACAGTCAGATTCGTCAGTGGCAACGATACAGAGAAATGGCAGAGAAATTGCGCAAGTGGCTGGTGGAGGTGACTTGTCAATCAGCAAGTGGGCTGGGCACTGTTCCCATCCCACTGCAGAGAGCTAGAGCCCTACTGGATGAAATGCAGGTAACTATTGAGAGACCATTTTCAATCTACATAGATTCTGTTATCACTTAATGGAATGAATTAGGTATTTCACTGTACTTATTTAGTCAGGTATAACTGCAATTATTAAGCAAAGTGAAGACTTTCTTAACAGAGCTTAACTCCAAATAGCCACACGATAGGACTGTCTAGGTCCATGATGGCGAACCTATGGAACGGGTGCCACAGGTGGCACGTGGAGCCATTTCTGAAGCCTCCAGAGAACGAAAAACGGACTTACCGGGCTCACCAGAAGTTGGAAAATGGACTGTTTTCGGCATCAGGAGGGCCTCTGAGAGGGGGGCGTTTTTGCCTTCCCCAGGCTCCAAGAAAGTTGTGCATGCATGAGTGGGGCAGCAGGGTGGGGTGTCACGCACGCATGCATAGGGGGCATGGCATGGGGGAATTAAGTTATGGGGGTGGGCACCCGAGTGTGTGCAATGGTGCATAAGCACGTGCTTTTGGCACCTGAGGCAAAAAAGGTTCGCCATCACTGGTCTAGGTTACCTCCATGGCTAGGTTACCTCCATGGCTCAAAGAGTATTTATTAAATGTGTGCTGTTTTTTCCCAGCGATCCTCAGTATACAACAATGTTTGTACTTCCTAGACTGAATATGATCCTGGAAACATTCCTTCATATCTTATGTTGCAGTATAATTAAATTCTTCTAAAGACCTGGTTTTTATATAATATAACACCGAAGGGCTTTTTCTACCAAAAACCTCAGCTTTTTAACTTTCTAAACAGATAATGGGGAAATTACAAAAAGATCATAGGGAAGAGTTCATTAAGCAAGAGAGTGGGGGAAAAGAAAAGAACAAAAGAGGAAAATAAAGTACAATAACAGCTGATGAAATGCTTGCTGCAAAGTTTCATTATGAAATGTCTTTAAATATTAGTAGCTCGGGTTAGTTATGTTGGCTTGAACTCCAAGCTTGGCGATTTGGTTGCAAATGTTTCATCCCCATTCGAGGAGATATCTTCAGTGTGCCTTGGATTGTTTCATTATACTAACTGCTTTTCATGCGATTATGATGGCAAAGTTTGATAGCAATAGCGCTTAGACTTATATACCGCTTCACAGTGCTTTCCAGCCCTCTCTAAGTGGTTTACAGAGTTAGCATATTGCCCCCAACAGTTTTGGGTCCTTCATTTTTCCCACCTCGGAAGGATGGAAGGCTGAGTCAACCTTGAGCCTGGTGAGATTTGATCTGCCAAATTGAAGGCAGCCCCCTTTCAGCAGAAGTAACCTGCAGTACTGCACTCTAACCACTGCACCACCACAACTCTTAAAAGTCCTCCTTGGAGGAAAAAGAATATTACTGACTGACTTATCTGACAATGTTATGAAATTGGAGTGATGTTTCTGGAATATCTTTGGTCTTCACAGCTCAAAGAGAAAGTGCTTCTTCGCCAACAAGGGAGCTACATTTTAACAGTAGAAGGTGGAAAACAGCTGTTACTCTGTGCTGACGGTGAGACAGAAGCCTCTCTACAGAAGGAACTTATAGAAATCCAAGAGTGCTGGAAATTAGCAAACTTCAGACTTGACGAACAGAAAAAGCAGCTCACCTTACTATTAAAAGTGGGTTCATTTAAATTAATCTTTAAAAATCAAATAAGACTAATTCTTTGAAAAACTGAATTTACAAGGACATTGACCTTACTTGTTTTGATTCCATGTTGCATGTAAATAGATAAAATTCTTAGATTGGTTGTGTGGGATCTGCTATGTCTTACATATGGCAACGTTCCCTAACCCAGGGTCTTCTGAATGTGTTGGTCTAGAAGATACTGAAGATTCAGAAAGTTGCAGAAAGCTAACCTGTGGCACCACAAATCATGCTTTCTGTATACTGTTTGTGTTTCTTTGGTATAAAGTACATGAGTTGTCTGTGTTATTACTGTGATTTTTGAACCACATCTTAGAACTCATACTTTATAGAAGCCTATATAAGCCAGGTTTATGTAGATATATATTCTGCATAATATATCCCTATATTTTATTATTTATGCACTGTTACTTTTTGACTGTTAATACTTTAAAAGTGCACGGATTACTGCAGTACATTAATGTGTACATTAAGTCCTGCCCTTAAAAACATTATTCCACAATCTTTGCTTTAATTTAGTTACAAACCAGAAAATAGAACATGTCAGGTAGTTTACAAAACAAGAAATAAAGTTATGGAAAGCAAAGGATTTCAGAATATAGAAATGGCACCTCATGCAAATTAGAGATATTTCAAGGAGCAGGAATTAACATTTGGGCTCAAAAGAAAGAAAGAAATGTTATTAGGTTTGTTATGATGATGATGATAATTTCTTCTTTTTTATATTGGGCAGTAGTAAGGACAGTAGAGGTATAAACAAATGGACGAGACTGAGGCAGTCTTTACTGTTGTTGCGTGTGTTTATTCACACCTTCCTAATTTAGCAAACCTTGAGAGTACTTAAAAAAAAACTTCTATATTGACAGTCCCAAAGCATCCTTGGACACTACAAGTAGTGTATATCCATTGTTTCAGCTACTGTTCAAAGTTTCAGCAGTGCTGAAAAAATGACTAGTCCTCAAAGTTCCGGCCATTGCAGCATCCTTGCAGTCATGTGATCATGATCTTGACACATGGGTGTACGATTCATATAAGTGAACGATGCAGTGAGCCACATAATGTGATCATCATTTGTGATCTTCCTTGCCAGCTTCCCATAAGCAAATTCAATGGGAAAGCCAGCAGCGAATGTTACACCCCAGTAAGTACGAATCCTTCATAGCGTCCTTGCCCAAAGCACCTCTTTGCTGGCCCTTCCAAACCCTTCCAAATCACCTGTCTGACCTCCATGCTCCTTAAGGGGGACTCCCGCCTCTTCCACTTAATAATCCAGGAGTCCAGGAGTTAGAACAACAACTGGGAATTTGGAGCTTGTGGGTGCTAAGTAAGCAATGTTCTCACATGACATTGTGCATTATGACCGCATTGCTTAGTCACTGCAATCCCAGTCCCAATTGCGGTTATATAAACCAAGGACTATGTGTACATGAATGAATTCATTCATTCATTAATAGAAAGCAATGAGCAGGAAAACATCTATTTGATGAATTTGAAGTCACATAATCCTCATTTGCAAAACAAACCCATTTTCTGAGACTAACTATTTGGTTTTGGGGATCAGTTTGACTGATCCTTTTATTGATTATTGATGAAACAGAAACATTATATTCAACAGAACAGGTAACAGTAGATAACACTGGAACACTGGCACCGCCCCGAGTCCCTTCAGGGAGAGGGAGTGGTATACAAATAAAAATTTGATTGATTGATTGATAAAATTATCAATTTCAGAAAAAGATACAGAGTTTTTAAACAAAAGACCTTTGTGATATAAGGGAATGCACGTGTACGTGCATGAATAACCTTGCTGTTTGGGGGAATAGAATTATGTAATGTTTACAGACATGTTTAAGGTAAAGGTAAAGATTCCCCTCGCGCATATGCGCTAGTTATTCCTGACTCTAGGGGGTAGTGCTCATCTCCATTTCAAAGCCGAAGAGCCAGAGCAGTCTGATGACAATTCCGTGGTCATATGGCCGGCATGACTAAACACCGAAAGTACATGGAGCACTGCTTACCTTCCCACCAAAGGTGGTTCCTATTTTTCTACTTGCATTTTTACATGCTTTCAAACTGCTAGGTTAGCAGAAGCTGGGACAAGTAACGGGAGCTCACTCCATTATTTCTTTTATTTTTCCTTTTATTGATGAAACAGAAATATTCAACAGAACAGGTAACAATAGCTAATACTGGAATAAAATTACCAATTTCAGAAAAAGACACAGCGTTTTTAAACAAAGTGCCTTTTTGATATAAGGAAATGCACATGTGTGTGCATGCATAACCGTGCTGTTTTGGGGAATAGAATTATATAATGTTTACAGACTTGCTTATTACTATACAAATATAGATGCATATAAATTGGAATTTTGTTCATAATAACTGTATATAAATATAACGGAAGTGGGAAGTCTTTAAATTGCCATATTGCAAACATAGCAAGAAAAAGGAATGAAATAGAATTTTGCAATTTTAAGAAATTGTTTATATGTGAACTTTCTAAAAAAAATTTAATGACCAAATTAAATCAGTGGATTCCAGTGAGTATTCAATAATTGTTACTTATGTATATGCCTATTAATAATAATAATAATAATAATAATAATAATAATAATAATAATAATAATGATGATGATGATGATGATGATGAAGATGATGATGATGATGATGATGATGATGGTAATAATTTATAACCCGCTCTCTCTCCCCGAAGGGACTCGAGGCGGGGCACAGGGAATTTAAAAATACAAATAAAAACCACAAACACAATACAATGTTAAAACGAATTAAACTAATCCTGCGCTAAAATCCCATATAAAAACTAAAACTAAGCCCTAAAAACCCCTAAAAACAGTTTAATTACCCTAGGCCGGCCAAGCAGAAGAAGTGTGTTTTTAATTTTTGACGGAAGGAGCGGAGGTCCGTGGTTGTTCTAATTTCGGGGGGAAGGTCATTCCAGAGGGTCGGGCCCGCCACAGATTAGGCCCTTCCCCTGGGCGTCGCCCGCTGGCATAACCTAGTGGACGACACCCGGAGAAGTCCCTCTCTGTGGGAGCGAATCGGCCGCAGGGATGTATGGGGCAGGATTCAATCCCGCAGATAGCTAGGTCCCGTGCCATGTTAATTACAGGGAATCCAAATTACTGTGATTCATGCCCTAATAAACCATTCCTGTGAGTAAAGTTGTCAGTTACAATATTTGTTTGCATTACATTCAACTTTCCCCTTTCCTTTATGCCTTCTACTTTTCTGATGGGAAATAAATACAGTGTTAACTGTTTTTGTAAATTCAGGATATGACTTTTCAGAGTATTACAAAATAGTAGCTCTCAAATCTTATTAGATCTGAGTCACTTGTCCCAATGGTGCTTTTACAAAAGGCAATTGGACTTTTCTTTGAAGTCGTTTGGCTTCTCTTCAAAGAGGTTTATTCAGCTCCGACATCTTAGTCACTTGTAAATAATCCTTGTGGCCTTCTATAGCTACAGATTCAGTTTATATATTGTCATGGTTTGATCAAATCTATTGTGTAGTGTAATGGTTAAGATGTTGGATATAGATTCAAGCCCACCCTCGGCCATTGAAGTTTACTGAGTGACTTAGAGCCACTCACTCTTTCTTGCCCCAACGAAGTTCACTGAAAAATTAGATGAAAATGTGTACCCTGCTTTGTGCTGCTGGAAGAAATGTAAGTAATTAGGGCCCTGAAGTGTTAGGCTTGAGAACCCATCCTCTCTGTTCTTCCTTTGCTTCAATTGAGAGACATTAAATTTATATTCTTCCATTCAGGACTGGGAAAAATGTGAAAAGGGCATATCAAATTCCTTGGAAAAGCTAAAATCCCTGAAGAAGAAGCTTTCCCAACCATTGCCAGACCATCATGATGAGCTCCATGCAGAGCAGATTCGCTGCAAGGTACTGTAGTAGTGCACATTGCAGATTCTAATTCTAAAGAGAGATAATATAACATAGAATGCAATGCGGACAGATCATTTCCATTTTATTATATTATGCATGGAGCAACAGGTGACTTACAAGCAAATATATTTTCATTGAAGTAGTGGACTCTGTCATGCTTGGAATATTTTTAAAAAGCTGAAGAGCAAGGTCATTCTTAGCCTTGCTTCTATCATAGTTTAATACTACATAAGTTTTTAAAAATTCAGATGTTTTAATTTTTCTTTAAAAGTAGTTGTCTGGATATTGACAGATTTGAACAGAAAGGAGCAGGAATACAGGAGGGAGGGTGGGACTGTTTAAAATCATGTTTTTCTTTTAAGGTTTCTTATGAAGCTATTGTTTTTCCTTATCCTTTGAAGTGGGTGAGTATCAGGGGTGAGTTCCTGCCAGTTCTAACCTCTTGTATAGAAGAGGTTCCCCAAATCTACTGTGCCGTTTAAAATCGGTTCAAGCTCCCTCCCCCCTGCCCGTCTGCACATCATCAAGATGAAGAGCAAGAGGAGGAATTCTGGGACTTGAAGTCCACAAGTCTTAAAGCTGTCAAGTTTGAACACTCCTGGGGGGTTTTTTCTCTAAAGGGTTAGGGGTGCAAGGGTCTTGTAACTTGACACCTTTAACACTCGAACACTTCAATGCCAGAGTTTCTGAGCCAACATTTTGGTTGCTAAACAAGAGCATTGTTAAGTGAATTTCACCACATCTTACAAGTTGGCCTCACTCACCCAGTCACATGGCCAGCAAGCCACTCCCACAAAGCAGGCCACACCTACAGAAGAGGTTCTAAAAATTTTTGAAATCCACCACTGGTGAGTATACATCCAAATTAAATGTTTCTTCCCTAAACTCCAACTTGGATCACAGGCAACTTACCAAACACTGTATTTAAACCTGTATTGTAAAATACACTGTGAATATATGCAGTATAATAGGGCCCACAGAAAAAGGAAATTCTGATATTCTCTTAGGTGGCAATTAAGCAATTAAGAGAAACATGCATTTGAAATAAACCAAAACATCAAGTATTCTATTTAAAATAAGTCTGGAAACTGCTTTTGTTTATAATTATAATTATTTATTATTTATTATTATTATTATTTATTTTTATTTTTTGTTCTGCAGTACTGTACAATATTTTAAAAATATATGTTTACGTCTATATACTTTAAAGAGTTTTTTTCCATAATAGGAACTAGAGAGTGCTGCTGAGGGATGGACCAACGATCTTTCTCATTTGAACTTATTAAAAGAGACCCTGTCTACTTTCATTAGTGCAGAGGACATTTCGGTACTCAACGAACGTATTGAATTGTTGCACAGACAATGGGAAGAACTATGTCACCAGGTACAATAATATTGCCTGCCAAAAAAAATACCAAAATAATTTTCTTGTTAGGCCAGTCTGATTTGTGCAGACTACCAGGCAATTGCTGAGTTACAGCTTAGTTTAATATCTGAAACATTGGATTTAAATATGATAAGCCTGGATTTGAATGCTCAATTAACTAGTTATATATAATTCTTTAATCTTCTTAGTTGCAATTCGGGATATATGTAATAAATACAGGCTCAGAATGCCATTACTATTAGATTACTGCATAATTATAAAAATCTTAATATCACAAGTTACAAGTCAACTGATAAAAAATTTCCTAAGTGCCAACTCTCCCCACCCAAAAACCTGCCCCAACAAATCTTGGTTTGCTTTCTTAGCAGAAGGAAATATGCCTTCCTGAATATATGAAAAGAAAATGGAACTTCTTTCAGCCTTTTTTCAACTTTCCACTAACTTGATTTCACTTTAAACACATTGAGACAGTCCCGATGAATAGATAGTAAAAGAGAAATAGATGCCTATCTTTTACTGATACCAAAATTCTAAGCAAGCGAATCAAGTCCTTGCTTTCTATTAAGGTTGCTTTTTCTACTTATAAATATTTAGCTACTGCTTTGAAAAGTATAAATATCCGCCCAAAACTGTTTCATGATGCTATGTTATTCTTCTGCATTCTGAAAGCAAAGAGAAACTCCCCATTTGCTTGAGATTTCACCTAGTGTATTTGACAATGGAATCTTACTATTGACTGGATTTTTGCATCCAGAAGAAACAGTGTTGAAAACTTTAAGAGAGACAATAGATATATTTGATTGTTCAAAACAAAGCTAAGATGCTTAAAAGCAAAACATCGGACTATTCTCAATGAAGGCATCTGTAGTAATTTAAAAATCACCTGTAAGAAAGAGATGCAGGAAGAGCCCTATGTTTCAAGATATGTGTTAAGAAACGTAAGATAGAAAATACATATATAAACAATGATAAATCAGGTAAACATGTTTATTTTATTTTATTATTTTATTCCAAATGAATGGAATAATATATGAGCTGAGTCCATTCAATTGTTCTTTCAGTTTGGTGTCTAAAATCAAGAATGAGCTCGTCAGCCATTTTTAGGCCTTTTCACGTTCTAAGATTTACAAATATACCTTTCGACCAGCAGGTAGCAGCAAAGAATTAAAATGTTTATATTTCTTGACTGTTTGTTTAACTGCATGTCAGTATATGGATCACTTACATGAAAAGACAAGCAGACAAACACATGGCAACTAAGTTTTCATATTGTATATTCCAGAGCATTCAGGAAACCGGGAAGCATAGTTAATATCAGGGACATTTGCTTTGCTCCTTGGTCCAATGACTGCTTGATCAATCCCTTTACAAAGAAAAATAAAAGTTTCAGGCACCAGGAACCTAAGCCCCATTACAGTCAGTCGTGGACTAAAGGTTGGACAAGAAGATCAGCTACCAGCAGAAGAAGGAAACTGGCAGAATCAATTAGAATGGCATGGTTGCTGATACAGAGCATGTCATTCAGACTACCTGCCTGTCACTCCCATGCAATAGTTGATACAGAATATTAGAGAAAACCCCCGAGCATGAAAACTTAAGCCATCCTTAGACCAAAGAAAGACACTGACATTCAGGCAAAGAAGCATGTGGAGATGTGCTTTAGCTAGTCTTGAACCAGCCCAAGGAGTAAATTAGGAAGTATTTGATTTTCACCACAGTAAATTAGACAAAAGCTGATTTCTGGCAATTGTGTCATTGCTTTTTAATTGTATTTACATGATAGCTCTGATTCCTTGTGATTGGGGAGGCTATTAAAATTCCTACATTTTAAGAAGTAGCAAAAGATGATCTTGGTAATTAGAGATGGATAAACCTGTTGAGTGTTGTAGGTAAATGATTGTGCCATATTTATATTGGAAATGCAGGTGGACCTCATTTAATGACCACTTGTTCAGTGACTGTTCGAGCTTACCACAATGCTGAGGGAATGGTACTTATGATTGATCTTTGCATTTATGCCAGTCACTCTTTATCTCTGCAGTCATGTAATCATGATCTGGGCACTTGGTTCCCTACTCACAGTTACAATATTAAAGCATCTTGCAGTCACCTGCTCATCATCTGCATCCTTCTTTGTTCTCATTTAATAACTAGCCATTCCTGGCCACGCGTTGCTGTGGCCCAGTCTGGTTAAATGGCCAACCAATCTGTGTGTAGATCTACACCTGCACACACTAACACGTACACACAACCACCGTATAAACCCCAACCTACCTACCTACTCTCTTTCTTCCTCTCTCCCTCTCCCTATCTACCTACTGTATTACTCCCTCTCCCTCTCTACCTACCTACCTACCTATCTACCCACTGTATTTCTCCCTCTCTCTATCCCTCTTCCTACCTACCTACCTACCTTCCTACCTACCTACCTACTTACCTACTGTATTTCTCCCTCTCTCTATCCCTCTACCTACCTACCTACCTACCTACCTACCTACCTACCTACCTATCTACCTACTGTATTTCTCCCTCTCTATCCCTCTACCTACCTACCTACCTACATACATACCTATCTACCTACTGTATTTCTCCCTCTCTATCCCTCTACCTACCTACCTACCTACCTATCTACCTACTGTATTTCTCCCTCTCTATCCCTCTACCTACCTACCTACCTATCTACCTACTGTATTTCTCCCTCTCTATCCCTCTACCTACCTATCTACCTACTGTATTTCTCCCTCTCTATCCCTCTACCTACCTACCTACATACCTACTGTATTTCTCCGTCTCTCTGTCCCTCTACCTACCTACCTACCTACTTACCTACTGTATTTCTCCCTCTATCTCTATTCACCTACCTACCTACCTACCTACCTACCTACCTACGGACAGAGTATTTTATGTCATAAAGGATTACATAATACCTGTGGCCCACTGCTCTCTCCATATCCATCTACTTACCTTTTTTACATTTTTTTACATTTCCGTTGTGTGTACCTGGCACAGGTGTGACATCTACACAATCTATACATATCATTGGTGCCGTACTTCAAAAGAACGTTGTGTGAAAATTTGGAAGCGATCGGTGCAGTACTTTTGGAGATTAGCGGTTTGGAACAAACTCTTGTTACATTTTTATTTATATAGATGGGATAGGACTCGCTTAATGACAGCAACCAGAAGTGTGTGAATTTCTTTTGCAAAGCAGTATAGTCATATGACATTGTGCTTTACAACCACATCGCTTAGTGATGGAAATGCTGGTCCCAATTACCATAAATAAATGAGGACTACCCATTAGAAATGCCCTTACTCTGATTGTTTAAAGAATGACAGGTGAACTTTTTATATGCTGCACACACTTAACAACTAATTCCTTATTTCTAATCCTGAGGCATTGGCAGATTTGCATTTTTACCTGATTTACCTGACCAGTTGTTTTCAATGCAATAGGGAATGTAGTTCCACAGAGAAGAATTAAAATAGTTTATTAATACTCAGTTGTGGAAAAAAACACAAAAGGAAATTAGAATCATTTGTATCTTGTTTTACATATCTAAATATGGCCTGTGGACATTTTTTTAAGCATTTCCTTTCTCAGTAAAGGAAATACATAAACTGAGAAGGAACTGCATTTATAGAAAAGAAGAAACAGGTGCAGTAAGTAAAGCTTAGATTGTTGAAAGTGTGTGTGTGTGTGTGTGTGTGTATGTTTGTATGTATATGTACTGTATATATGTATATGCGAATCAGACTATATATATATATAGTCTGATTTGCTTCTGCTTTATCTTCTTTAGACCTACATTTTAAGATTTAAGAAATTATGTTATACATTTATTCTAAGGACATTTTGTTGCCATTCTTCTATTTTAATTGCATGTCAGATATGATGGGATCAGATCGAACCATCAGACAGCCTAAATTTATCTTTATTAAAAGCCATCCTTCTGGGCTTGCAGGATGCTCTCTGTGGATGGCCTTGCTCTATTAGCCTTCTAGAAGTTGGTAAATAGTTAGTTCTTTTGAAGGCCATAGTGGACTGATTGAGTGATTAGGGGTGACGGTAACCTAATCTGTTCTTTTAATTTGTAATTCATTTAACATGTCATTCCTATTTCGTGTGGGGTTTTTTATTTATGTTATCTGTATCCACCTTCTCGGTCACTGATTAACAAACTGAGATAGGACTAAATGACATTAAAAAAATCAAGATATACATATGTAATAATAATAATAATAATAATAATAATAATAATAATAATAATAATAATAATAATAATAATAATAATAATAATTTTTATTGTCATTGTAAAAATTATCTGATTAATTTATAGGAGATGTCACTGGATACAAACTGTTTAAATACTATTGCAGTAATGCTTTTTTAAATCAGTGGAGGCCACATTTTTTTAATTTAGTTGCCTACCAGGTTTGTATGCTTAGCATTTTTTAAAAATCTAGTTAGGTTGTAGTAGAATAAATTAACAATATCAATAGCAACAGGAGCAAGAAATCTGATCTCATAGTTTTAGGATTTATTGCATTGAGAAAACTACTTCAAAAATAGTACGCCCTTTCCCCCCCCCTTTTTAATGGCATAGTTGTTAAAAGATGTCTTTGTGACTAGTTGCAGCTCTTTATTTAAAAGTAATCTCTATATTTATGTGTAATCTGAGACATAAGTGTAGTTGTCTAGGCTGTAGATATATCTACCTGACTGTCATTATATAAGGTACACCTTTATCTGCAAATGATAAGCCTGAATTCCTTTATCTTCCTCTGGAAGCTAATTGTGTGCCGAATAACTTTTTTTTATTTGTCGCTCTCATTCCCATTTGGCCACAAGTAATTTAAGATTAATAACCATTGTTAAGATGTTAAAGAAATCACAAATTGTTGAAGCTTCCTCTATCTCTTTTAACTTCAGCAGTTATCTTACTGCAGGGTGAGCATTATCTCTAACTTTTCTTGTTCTCATAATCTATCTTTCTTCCTGCACATCTTTAAAGGTTTCCTTGAGGAGGCAACAGGTGAGCGAGAGACTGAATGAATGGGCAGTCTTCAGCGAGAAGAACAAAGATCTCTGTGAATGGTTGACACAAATGGAAAGTAAAGTTTCCCAGAATGGAGATATCCTCATTGAAGAAATGATTGAAAAACTCAAAAAGGTACAGGGCTCCTGCTCTACTATTGCAGACCATTCCATAAATATTCTTAGTTTATCAGAATTGCAGCATGCTATATCCCAGGAAGCTTTCAGTAAAATCTTGGCTATGATCCTGTATGGTATTTTATAATCTGGTGTTCTTATAAAGACCATGTTGGCTGGAAAATCTGGATTTTATATTTCAACACACCTGAGTGTCACTAATTTGGCTAAACTGAACAATTTGCAAACTTTGAGGAATTTTATTTTCCTGTTGTCTATGCATGTTAGATTATTATCTCCTATAAACACTTTCAGAATTATAGAACAGGATATCATTTAGCATTTAAATAAGACCAACTATCTAGATAAGAGCAACTAAGCAACCGTTTGTTGCTCTAAGGAGAAGATTTTCTTAAGATGCTTACTGTGGTTTTTTTATGTCCTTCTGTCATTTAGGATTATCAAGATGAAATTGCAGTTGCCCAAGAGAATAAAATGCAGCTTCAGGAAATGGGAGAACGGCTTGCTAAAGCAAGCCATGAAAGCAAAGCTCTGGAGATTGAATATAAACTTGGCAAGGTCAATGACAGGTGGCAACATCTTTTAGATCTCATTGCAGCCAGGTATGTATGCTATGTATGTTTGTATGCGTGTATGTGTTTAATGGGACTTCTGATCTTGGTGGATTGCAAATGGGATATAAACACAAATACTAACAAACAAATAAAAACAAAACAAAACAGCCTAACTTTCATGTTAAGACCCAGTCAGAAAGAAAGTTTTTTAGTGAACTGTTTGCAGAGATTGTACTTCAGCATTTACAATATCCTATTTTTTGCAAAATGCCCTGACTCTCAACTCTAGAAAAGGATCAATCCTTTATTCTGCCACCATCAGAATAAAACCACTTGAACTTCTGAGGCGTCTACGGTGTGTTACCTGTTTTTCAATGGTACTTAACAATTTGGTTTCCATTTAATTATTTTGTAATTTTCTGTGATTCATTGGTGCCTACTATTTTGCTGTGGCAGAATAAACCTCTTCTATAAAAGGTTTTCATGTCAGGGTTGGCTGCAAGGGCCAATTCAAATAGATTCATTAAAGCGGGAATTGTTATTTTTTGCGGTACTAAATAGTTCCTCAGGATGTGGGTTTTCAAGCAAATAATACCATGAAGATAGAAAAACTAAAGCAGCAGTATGTAGACAACATGTTTTTATCAGCCTGTTGTGACTGAAAGGAGAATTATATTTAAGACACATTTATAGCTTTCCATTTTTCAGCCATTTAAAATTATAATGGAACACCTTCAATAAAAATAAATATTAATTTTTTCATCAAGAAGTTAACACCTGTTAAATTTAAAATACAGTATACGTAAGTATACTATTTTAGCATGGTTTGATTAAATAAACGGTAAAATTAACTTGTTTAACGTTTATTGATCTGAAAAAAATATGAATGATGGATTGTTATTTGTATTCTATTTCCCTTTAGTTTTGTACCTTTGTCCAAGTTCATATTATAAATAACTTATAAAGTATGATTCACAAAATTATAAAACAGGAACAGGAAGTCCATATAGCACCAAGCAAAGGAACAAACCAAACAGATATCCCACTTTTTGCTTTTATTTGATTACACTAGCCAGACACACTTTTTCCTGGCTTGCCTTTTTGGACAGATTAGTCCACAGCTGCTCAGAATTTATAGTGGATGCTTTTTTACCCTTCCCCTCCTCCATTCACGGCCTACATTCCTGAAGATCACCATGGCACATGTTGATGAATGTAAGTTTTATTTAGAAACATGACCACTTGTCACGCAGCTTAGTCTCATGTTATCAGGCAGTGACTTACCAACTTTTGTTTAGAGGGTGAGCACGGTTTGCACAGTACTGTAAAGTACACAGTTTCCAGTAATAATTTGATTGAATGCTCTTAATTATTGTCCTGGAAAGTTTAATGCTGGTGCTCGTGGATTTACATGCCCTGAAAATGGCAGACGATCACAGTGTGGATTCAGATCTTCCTGATTGCAATTGTGATGTGTCAAGGCAAGCAAAGTTTTGAATCTTTTATTATTATGCTTTGTTATATTGCTGTTCCTAATAAGGAGGTTCCTAGTAATGAAGAGATCCATGAAAAATGGGCATGAAAAATAATGGGCTCCATGAAAAAAAAATTTCTACAATTAAAATATGCAAGATAAAATACACAGGAAGATACATAGAAAATGCATTTGAATGTCAGACTTTTTCCGCTGTAAATGTGGCATGGAAAAAGGATTGTGTGGGGAATGGTTTTATAGAAGTATTTCAAACTATACAAAAAATTAACATTGAAAAATTGAAAAAGTTTCAGAAAGTATTTCAAAATTTTACTGAGGTTAAACAACCAAGGACTTGTGCAACATCCATATTATTTGATATTAAGAATAATATTTTTGGGGGTTGCTTTTTGTTTATTTCATTAAGCAGTGTGACTACAATTTTTGAAATCACCTTTCTTGCGCCTTTTTAAAGAAAGTTATTATTAGCAAACAGCTGTCTTATTTATTCCTAGTTGTGACTTCATGGTGCATTATAGTGCAATTGAGTCATAATATATCTTGTCAATTAAAACATACTTTCAGGATTACATATCTGAAAAAATTTTCATAGTATTGAATGAACAATAATAAAACAATAAATTATCCCTGCATGTATTTTAAACTTAAATATGTTTCCAGTACTTAATTTGTGGTAATACTTTTAAAGTATTAATTTAAAGTTAAGAATATTTATCCAACAATAACGATACTTCTAAATAATTGCAACAAGGTCGGTCTAAAACTGTAAGACATATTAAAAAAATTCAGCAGATTTACTGTAGCTGTAGATAAAGCTTGCTAAATTTAGACCTGTCATGTGCTGATTTCAACCTGCTCTTTTTGGGTGTTGAATATTTTTTGAGCAGGAAGAAATCCTCCCCAGCTTCTTGAAGCAATGTGGTGGGAGATGTTACACTTTGCTAAGAAAGTTAGCTTACGTAAATATTGTTGCAGTTTTATCTGAGAGATGAGATCGTTTTTCCTACAAAGATTTCTTATAATGTTTGCATGATTGTATATCTTTTCAGTTGAAATGGATGTATATTCTAGTAAAACTGTAGGCTTCCAAAATAACACGCACTTAAGTACAGTAAACTTTTGGCAAGAGTATGCAAGATGAGTATCTGACTAAGACTCAAAATATGTTGTTACACTAACGTGTTCATTTCATGAATAAAGGACTGTTGACAGTTCTGTTATGATAGGTATTTAGCTTTTCAAAACCAGATGTATGCTGAAGTAAACCACAAACTTTGACACTTTGACACTAAGCAAAAGAGAATTACAATAGGATATTAGATTGGATTACTATAGTTAATTTCTGAGGGGGAGGGGATTGCCAGAAAGAGAAGAAACACATTGCAGAAGTGTACACAGAAAGAAGAACTGCTTCCCTTTTACTAATTTTGGTCCAAGCATACAAAAAAAGCGGGAGAGCTTATTTTCACACACTGAACAATATTTTTGAATGATGGACTTATAATTAATTTTAATAGTGTCTGCATCTATATAAAGTCTGTGACTACAAGATGCTATGAAAGAGGAGGAAATTCTGCATGACAAGATTGATATTGAATTGGAAGTGGATTAAAAAACAATAGGTTGCAAGATGGTAAAATATGTTATACTGGACATCCAAAAGATGACTTAATGATTAAAAGGAATATACAAACAACAAAAATGAGAGTGACCTGGATAATATTCTTATATGGGATTTACAAAATAGGCTTGTTAAAAGTTTTGAAGAATTTTGTGAAAAGGAATAAGAAATCAAGTTTTATATCATTATTTGAAAGGACTAAACTAAAGAGCAAGGTTGATAGAAGTAAAAGGAAGGAATATAAAGTGGGTTTATTTGATCATAGTTAAATAGATCGTTATGTCAGAGATGGGACATGGCAGGAGGGTAAAAAGAGATCATTTATTGTATTTTAAGAGAAGGTGATAAGTTACTAAGATTGTTTACATTGTGATGAAAATGCAAAGTCCCTTTATAACATAGTTCTTTTTATTTACTATATTCTTATTGAGGCAGCTTCAAAAAGCTTAAAATAGCCATAAACAGTTGAACAGTGATAGCAGGCACAAAAATTTCTGACTCCATATTGGGAAAAACTCACATCTTCCAATACACAGGGCTGGGTCCATTCGAATATCAGAGGTAACATTGAACTGATGGATTCATATCTTCTCGACAGGCATAAGTGACATCTTATACCTTTGCATTTTGTAACAGCTGTCCAAGTAGTTTGAACCCATTCTTCCCCATCCAGACTGCTACAGCCACCAGACCCTGAGACAGAACCTTAAACATGGCTTAACTAGCCAAAGGTTGAGATGTTCGGTATCATCAGCCCAACGATTATCTCTAACTCCATTGTGAGAGATGATCTGATCCTGTTGTCCAATGTAAATGCTAAGCAAGAGCAGTGAAAGAGTTAAGCCTGCCATAAAACAAGAGCCAAGGACTAGACGTTTCCCCACAATCAACCGCAACTAAATCCATTCCTAGTGGAAGGAGAATTATTATAACACTGTACCACCAACCCTTTAAGTCAAAAGGAGAACCACTCCCAAGTCTGTCATAGATCATCCATAAATATGATGATTGTCATCTCTGTACTATACCCAGACCTGCAACTCAACTGAAAGAGATTCAGACCATCAGTTTTCTTTAGAATCTTCTGGAACTGCAATCCAATTATTTTCCCAACAAACTTCCCCAAAAAGGAAAATTTGAAGAGATGCTGTTGGTACAATATTTCTTCTGTCACCAGCTTGAAATTTTATCTGAGAATTAGTAGGGCTTTTGTGAGGTACACAAGACACACAAACTTAATCAAGACCCAGCACCAACCTCTCTTCTGAAAAAGTGGCTAGGGCTTAGTCAAACTGCACACTAGAAGATAAGGAACTTCTCCAGTGGCTTCTGAAAACTAAAAATATCAATTAGGCATCATATACCCTCATCATGATTTAAGACCTATTTTGGTTCTGATCCAGCAATTTGTCAAGTAGATTGGACTGAGATAGACTGGCCCAAAGTCACCCAGTCAGTGTGCATGGCTGGGAGTAAAATAGATCTACAGTTCCCATCCTGAGTGCAATTCTTAACCTCTATACCACACTGAAACTTCCGTTCATTGGAAATATTAAACCTGAAGCACTCATTGCTAAATGAAAATGAAAAGAAGCTATTTTAATGATCTAAAAGTAATTATTGTAAACAATTTTTTTTAAAAATACTCTTTAATAGTTATCAATATTATTTGCACTTTTATCTATACTTTTTGTGCCTGCAGATGAACATACTAGGTTATGTTATTCATATCCATTCTAAAAATCAAGGCTACATCAATACTAAAAATTGTTGGAATATGTCAGTTAAAAAGAGAGATATCTCAAAACAGAGTTGCTCATGATGTTGTCTGTGACTTTTAACAGGATGAAGAAACTGAAGGAGACCTTGGTGGCAATCCAGCAATTGGATAAGAACATGAATATCTTGAGATCTTGGCTCGCCCATATTGAATCAGAGTTATCCAAAGCCATTGTCTATGAAACTTGTGATTCCGAGGAGATTCAAAGGAAACTAAATGAACAGCAGGTAAAACAAAAATGTGAGGTAGAAGAGCAGTCAAAACAAAACAAAAAATCCCCCCAAATGAAATACCCACATTTCCAATTGCATAATGGTGAAGGTGATCCAAGTGTGGAGCAGGTTTGGGTCTGCTGTTTCCTGTGGTACAAGAGGGCAGCAAGGAAGATGCCCTTAAATTTCAAGGCAAGTGATGCTTTTAGCGTTATTCTGGTAGAATCTTCTGCTGGCTTGACATCCAGTCAACATGGAACTGCTCACTGAGCCTGACAACCAGAGGTAAGGCACTACCATATTATGTACAGAATGTTAGCTTCTGGTGTAATTGGTTTTTTATTGTCTGGAAGTGAAATGTGAGCCATTGTTAACTGCCTTTTATACAAATGAAATCTTTGTGTTCGTATTTCACAACTTTGTAAGTCGGTGAGTTGAAAATGAATATTGTATTCTTCCTCCCTTTGGCTGTTTCTACGTTAATGTTGTTTTTATTATTTTCCATGCAGAGTTCAATTATCTACAGAAATTTGGGTACACTGTTGGTGAAGTTAAGAGAGTAATCCACAAATCTAATATTCTAATATTTATACAATGCTTGTATAAAGTCAAAAATAACTGATTGAAATCCCTACCCAAGAACAGAATATTTTCCATCTATATTCATCTTATGAAAAGAATAACATGTGCTAAATGAGGTGCTTGGAAATATATTCTTAAGCTAAGCATTTGTCAGGTACAATCAGGACCATATATTAAGTTGCAGTTCAAAAGATTGATTGCTCAGGCCTATACACAAAAATCTAGTCAACTCTAAGTTCAGTACTGCGTTTCAGTACCTTGACCCAAAAATATAAACTACCCCCAAAATAAGCCCCAGCCTATTTTTTATGTGTGCACCTAATATAAGCCCTACCCTAAGCCCTAGTGAAGGGGGTGGGTGTGGCCAGCATAGAAGGTGGCGAGCGCATGTGAGCCAACAATGTCTGGCAGTAGCTGCAGCCCACACATAGATGAGTTGAGTACCTGTGCAAGCAGTAGGCGGAAACAGAGGGAGAGGAAAGGCAGGCAATCCAGATGCGCCGTGTGGACCACAGGAAAGCCGAGTGTTAGTGGACTGGACCAGCAGGCAACTGCAGGAGGCTCATCTTCATGCAGTGACACCAGCAACAGACAGAGACATGGAGGAGAGGGAGGTGATCCGGATGCACCACACAGGTCACTGGAAAGCCGAGCAGTAGTGGGGAAGACTATGGGGCAGCTGCAGGAGACTCATCTTCACATCTCTCAGCTTATCTGCAGCCTGCTCCATGTGTAGGGATCACCTGCCTTCAGCTCCATATCTTCTGCTCTACGCAGCCCCAGAGTGTGCTGACCAAGGGTCCGATGGGCTGCAGCTGCTGCCGGATACTATCGATCCCCGCATGCTTGCTGGCTCTTGTGTATGCACTGATGGGTGGAGTGGCCAGCTGGGCTGATCACCCTGAAATCGTGTTTCCTTGAAAATCAGTCCTAGTGCTTATTTTGGGGCCCAAAAGAAAATAAGACGGGTCTTATTTTCAGGGAAACACAGTACTAGATTGTGACAGATAAAGGTTAATTGAATTCAAGATGGGTTGGACTTGGACCATTTGTGGGAACATAACAACTCTAAGTTAATGACACACTTAACTCCATCCTTCTGCTCTTCTACAGCATTACTTCTTTTATTGGCTATAGTTAATGTTATAAGTTATGGATCTTTTATGCAAAGGAGTTGGAAGGCTATATAAATTTGTGTAATACATACTGTATTTTTTGGAGTACAAGACGCACCGGAGTGTAAGACACACCAAGATTTTGAGGAGGCAATTTTTTTTAAAAAAGGTTTTGCACTCTGCAGACCTCCCAAAAACAGTCCATTTTTTGCAAAAATGGGCCCATTCCCCCTCCCCCAAAAGAGCATGAACAGCCTTTAGGAGGCTTATAGAGTGCTCCTGAGGGGACCCAAAAATGAGCAAAAAATGGTTCATTGTTCACTCATTTCTGCTTTTCCCAGCCCCCAGGAGCACTCTGGAAGCTTCCTAAAGGCTATGCACGGCCATTTTGGTAAAGGGCGTGGGGTTTCGGGAGGCAAAAAATACTGTATTCAGTGTATAAGATGCACCTGGATTTTCAGCCTCTTTTTTGAGGAAAAAAGGTGCGTCTTATATTCCAAAAATACGATAAATAAAATCCATGTTTTTGATAAATTCATTTAAATGTTCAGAATTGATATTTGTTTATACTGTCAAATAATCCTATGTAAATAAATGCTTTCCATACATCTAAAAAACATGGTTAGAGGAACAATTTATTTTTTGCAAAAATGAAATATATTTAGCATCTGATAGAGCTAGATATAGCCAGAGAATTTGGATGATTGTGCCTATAATTAATTTAAGATGCTTCATCAGTAATTTTAAGTATAATTTATAATTTGTGTTTAATAATGAAATACAGGTATATGAAGTAATACCCTGTGAATATTTTCCCTAGCTTTAAATGAAGTATAGATTTATATTTAGATTAATAATGGATCTAACTATCAAATGTATCGTGTTGAAACAGGGAATTTTAATTTATCTAATTCTTAATGTCTTTTGATGTTAGATTTCTAGAAGTACATGATTCCTTAAAGCAGGGGTCTCCAACCTTTGCAACTTTAAGTCTGAAGGACTTCAGCTCCCAAAATTCTCCAGCCAGCTTTGCTGAAGTCTGGGAGTTGAAGTCTGAAGTCTGGGAGTTGAAGTCCTTCAGACTTAAAGTTGCAAAGGTTGGAGACCCCTGCTTTAAGGAATGTTAGGATCTAGTATTACTAGTTATTTGACTTCTAAAATCTTGTATTGATTTCACAAGTCACATATTCCTGACTTGTTTTGCTAATTAATTAATTACATTTCTACTTCCACACTATCTAAAGAAGGTTTGAAAATGTGGGATTAAACTTACTTTCTAGAGTACTTCCTATCAAATTTAAAATGTTATAGCTTTAAAAACAGAGGCTCATGGTATCCTATTGCATCGGCTGGGGGGGTTGGGGGTGGGAGGCACCGTTTTACGGTGGTTCTCCTCCTACCTCTCTGGCCGATCGCAATTTGTGCGGGCAGGAGAGCAGAGGTCGACCCCGAGACCCCTCACATGCGGGGTGCCTCAGGGGTCGGTCCTCTCGCCCCTCCTGTTTAACGCATATATGAAGCCGCTGGGTGAGATCATCCGTGGTTTTGGGGTAGAGTACCACCTGTACGCTGATGACACCCAGCTGTACATATCTACCCCAAACCACCCCAATGATGCCGTAGCGGTGATGTGCCAGTGCCTGGAAGCCGTGCGGATCTGGATGGGAAGTAACGGACTCGGGCTCAACCCGACCAAGACCGAGTGGCTGTGGTTTCCGGCTGCCCGATTCAACCAGCTTTCTCCAACGCTGGCCATAGGGGGCGAACATCTTGCCCCTGTGGATGGGGCGCGCAATTTGGGTGTCCTCCTGGATACCCGGCTGTCTATGGAAGAGCAAGTGACAGCCGTGGCCAGGAGGGCGTTTTACCAGGTTCGCCTGGTTCGCCAATTGCGCCCCCTATTGGATCGGGACGCCCTTCGCACAGTCACTCATGCCCTCGTGACATCCCGACTGGACTATTGTAACTCTCTCTACATGGGGCTTCCCTTGAGGTGCACCCGGAGGCTTCAGTTAGTTCAGAATGCAGCCGCGCGAGCTATTATGGGGACCACCAGGTTCACCCACGTTACACCGCTCTTGCGCGAGCTGCACTGGCTGCCTGTCGTCTTCCGGGTGCGCTTCAAGGTGCTAACTATCATCTTTAAGGCGCTCCATGGCTCGGGACCTAGCTATCTGCGGGATCGGATCCTGCCCCATACATCCTCACGACCGATTCGCTCCCACAGAGAGGGACTTCTCCGGGTGCCGTCCACTAGACTTTGTCAGCGGGCGACGCCCAGGGGAAGGGCTCTCTCTGTGGCGGGCCCGGCCCTCTGGAACGACCTTCTCCCCGATATCAGAACGACCACGGACCTCCGCTCCTTCCGTACGAAATTAAAAACCCATTTCTTTCGACTGGCCGGCCTTGGATAGTCTCTCTGTCTATAGATTTTAAATGTATTTTAATGGGTTTTAATTTTTTAGCACGGGATAACATTGTTTAATTGTGTTTTAAAGTATATATTTTTGTATCTATTGTTTATATTGTTTTTAGTCCTCCTGTGCACCGCCCCGGGTCCCTGTGGGGAGAGGGAGCGGTTAATAAATTCAAAGTTATTATTATTATTATTATTATTATTTAAAATTTTATCAACTTCTAGAATGCCTAATTCGGTTCTTTTCCATTCTAGCTGTTTATAGACCTTTGAGAAATCTGTTTTATTATGTTTTGATAACAAATCTTTCAGTTTTAAATCTAATTTGATAAAGATTTTTTTTCCTTTTAAATTTGATTTCTCTGTACAATACAATTCCCCTCTTATCACAACTTTCACTGCTTCCCATCTTATAGCAAAATTTAGTTTACATTATTTCTTTTGAAAAAATATTCAAGGAATAAGATTCTTTCATTGTATCATTCAAACCTCTAACATCTACATATAGCATAAAATATAATTTCTCTTACCTTGTGTCCTATAAAACAAATTATTCTGGCTTAAAATATAAATATTTTGTTGCCTGCACCAGTAACAAAATTTCACCTTTTTGCTTTTCCCTTCTTAAAAAGAGACAAGACAGCTACTTATCTGAAATAGTATAGGTTCTTGTGCTTGAGCAGGGAGCTGGACTAGAAGATCCCTTCCAGCTCTATTCTGTTTTGTTAAATTGCTACCCTTGACATATGAACCTAACTTCAAATCATTGCCATCCCTGTCCCCCGTCTCCTCCTGCATTCAATTGCAGACCAACAAATCTACAGAATTTCATAAGAATCATTTTTGAGCCCCTTGTTGATATAACAGGAATTTTTTTTTGCCACTCTGTGATCCCTTTATCACCCAAATAATTCAGTTAAAGATGATGAGCTTGTCAGCTGGAAAGCTGCAGCCTATGTTTGAGATCTGAGTGCTGTGCAATGGGGTGAGCTCCCATTGCTTCCTCTAGCTTCTGCCCACCTAGCAGTTTGAAAGTATGCAAATACAAATAGATAAATAGGTACCACTTCAATGGGAAGGTAACAGTGTTCCCTGCACTTTGGTATATAGTCATGCTGGCCGCATGACCATGGAAACATTTTCAGATAATGCTGGCTTCCTTGGATAAGAAACGGAGATGAGCACTGCCCGGTAGAGTCAGACATGATTTGACCTCCTTATAATTTTATTTTTATGTGCTTTCTTATATTAATTTTCTGCATCCTTCCTTCTTCCTAAATAATTTTTGTATCATAATTCTAATCTGAGCTAATATTTTAATACCATACAAGAACTTTTAGTCCAAAGGGTTCATTTTGTATTTTCCCCCATTTTGCTCATATTTGTGTCCGAATGCTCTTCCAGGGAGCTTCATTTTGCAGCTGTTTCTCCTTGGCTTCATCTCCAAGGTTATTCCTTGTCCAAGTACCTTCAGAGGGAATCTTCTTCATCTCAGCCAATTTTATTCATAACCAGAATAATATAATTTTTTTATATTCCTTGTGGTTTCAATCTATTATGTTTAAATGAAAATTCCCATTTATACCGAATTCCCATTTTTATCAGTAGTCCTGTAAGAAGCTTAAATGTCACCATGTTTTTAGGGCAGTTAGGCTAATATCTTGATAAAACAAAAAAATATGTTTTCCCCAGTTAAATTCCTCCTCCAGCTTGTGACAAAATAATGTTGCTGCTATGAACGTCTCTAATGTTTTGTCTCTAATGGACAAATATGAACTGTAAGAAATAAAATTTGCCTCGAATAATTTTTGTTCATTAAGAAGTTTAATTATAATATTCCTTGGTATTACGAATTCTGTGTGCATGTACTGTCATTTTCAGAAAAGCGTAATTCTGGAGGAAATTGTTAAGTCTTCTTATTGTGTAATCCATCAGGTTGCCATTCTCAGCCTTTCACTAATACCTCTGATAGACAGGTTGCTTCATCTGTTATGATGTTTAATGCCTGCCACAAATATTTGATATCCTTTTCAATCTTTTTTACACTGGAGGCATTTTTAATACTTAAGCTCTGAGTTTAATTATCTTCTTGAGCAATGTCTTGTATTTGCCTTAGGGTCAAATAATTGATAGATATTTATTGCAACATTTTGGAGTGTAGTGTTGGTTAGTTTGGAAAGGACTGAATATTTTAAGATACTTAACTTCAGCCAGTATATCCAAGTACTTAGACTTGAAAGCAATATTTCACAAGAAAAGCAATGAATGATCATTATTTGAAATTTAGGCCTTTTTCCAGCGTATCACTGCAACATTAAAACAAAGGTCAATTAGAAAGAGTACTTAAATTTTAAATCCCCACCATAAAAAGTGTCAGCTAGACAAAATGAACATAAATTTAGCTTGAGGCTAGCAGATTAACATGCTAAGAGTGTCTGTAACAAGTATTACTGAAGAAATGTATACCCATTGAAATGACTTACATAGCTGTAAGTGACCTGTTACTAGTAATGTATAATTGAGGAACAAAACTAATAATGAATGTGAACCATAGACTTTAGCCTCTTGTCCAGTATTACTCTACAGATCTGAATCAGTCACATTACCAATTATTCCTGAAAGTCAATATTGTGCTATAAGATTCATTGTTTTGATATGAAAATGGCAGGAAGAAGTCAATCTGTTGGGTGTTGTGCTCATGATTCAGAACTCAGACCTAAAACTATGAAATTATTTGAATCTCAAGTTTCAATTTGCATGTCATCAAAGAGAAGTTCATAAACTTGAGGTGCACCCGAAGACTACAGCTAGTTCAGAATGCAGCCGCGCGGGCAATATTGGGTACCTCTAGGTATTCCCACGTAACACCGCTCCTGCGTGAGCTGCACTGGCTGCCTGTGGTCTTTCAGGTGCGCTTCAAGGTGCTGGTCACCATCTTCAAAGCGCTCCATGGCATGGGACCTAGTTATCTGCGAGATCGCATCCTACCCCATACATCCCTTCGGCCGATTCGCTCCCACAGAGAGGGGCTTCTCCGGGTGCCATCCACTAGGCAATGCCAGCGGGTGACACCCAGGGGAAGGGCCTTCTCTGTGCCGGGTCCGACCCACTGGAACGACCTACCCCCCGAACTTAGATCTATCCCGGACCTCCGCTCCTTCCGCCAGCAACTAAAAACCTACTTTTTCCAACAGGCCGGCCTGGCCTAACCTACCGTTTTCAGCCTCAGTCGTTTAGCAGAGAAATTTTAAATTGGGCTTTAGGGATTTTAATGGGGTAGTTTTTAGCACAGGGTGTAATTTAATATAGTTTTAATGTATTTATGTATTTATTGTGATGTATTGTATTTTTTATATTTTCCTGTGCACCGCCCCAAGTCCCTTCGGGGAGAAGAGGCGGTTAATAAGTCGAATAAATGAATGAATGAAATGAAAATGAAATGAATGAACTTCCTATTCATAGACTCTTCTTCCTTCAAAGAGATTGACACCATTCTTAATTGATTTAGGCCAGGGGTGTCAAACTTGATTTCACTGAGGGCTGCATCAGGGTTGTGTTTGACCTTGAAAGGCCAAGTGTGTGTGGCCAGGGAGCGTGGCCAGTTCGACATCTGTTTCCGGCCACGGCGACCTCTTGCAGCTCTCTGCCAGTAAAAATGGAGCTTGGGCAGCACGTGCAGTCGCCCTGAACTCTATTTTCACTGGCAGAGGCACCGTGGGCCAATCCTTCACAGTATACAGGACAGCCCCACTGACCAGATCTATGCGCCCTGCAGGCTGGATCTGGCCCACAGGCCTTGAGTTTGACACCCCTGATTTAAACTATTATTTTTCATTTCAAATATGTATAACCTCAACTCACCGCTACATACTTTTCCCCCTCTCTTGCATATTTTTTGTTCAGAGATTCTCAACCTTGGCCATTTTAAGATGGTTGGACTTCTATACCAGAATTCCTCAACCAGCTATGCTGGCTGGGGAATTCTGGAAGTTGATGTCCATCCATCTTAAAGTGGCCAAGGTTGAGAAACATTGGTTTTTGTTCATTATGCAAAAGGATACATTCAGCCATTTAGTCCTTTCCTCCTTTCCTCTAGTTCTTTCCTATTAGAGACTCTTATTGGATATTGTATTGCATTGTATTCTTACCCAAGAATACAAATACATTCCTTATATATGTACAGCCAATTGGACTTTAAGCAAATATTCCTTAGATCGGAATACCCAGAATCCTTCTGGCAGCCTTCATTGCTCTCTCATTCCCACTGATCACCTAGCAAATTCACATGATACATAATAGTGGACATTGTAAGATAATAAGAACCAGCATTTCCAGAAGCATATGGTGCTATGATGTGAAACCTGTTTAGGCAACTTTTTAAAAAAAATGGAAATATTTTTACTTCCTCGTTTTTACATACTTGGTATGCAAAAACAGATAAAATTGACTAAAGAAAAGCCCCCCATTTGATTTTTAATTACCAATTAAAGTGAGCCATTATTCACAATAATAATTTAGAACTGTGTACAATCTTGTCATGCCAATAGATAATAAACAAGAGGCATAATGTCAGGTTTCCTGGTCGCGCTTGTTTGCAGACATGATTACAATGGCTCTGTCTTGGTTTGTTTATCATGTTATACTGTTAGGAAGTTATTTTGAAATTAGCAAATTTTGAAAGCTTTTTCTAAAGTTTTATTTTATTGATCCAGTTACACAATAGTAATTGAGTAAGATGTGTATTAGATCATGCTGCATGGCACGGAATGATCAGAAACTGGAACAGAGGTATTTTGTATGCTTATTTGGTACATTTATAGCTGCACATGTAGCATTCAAAAAACTTCCGTCAGTATCAGAAAGTCATAAACGTTTAAATCATGTGCTTACAATCAATTGTGCTTTGACTAGGAGTGGTATTCACTTACCTTCCCTACCGGTTCACAAATGTGAGCACTCGCTTTGCTCGCCCTCGCCACATCCACGCATGCACTCAGACTTCCACACATGCTAAAAAAGTGCCTAAAGGGAATGCCATAGAGCTGAGGTGGGTGGGTGGGGCCACCCATGATTTCCGCTACCGCTTCAGATGAATTGGTCCAAACCGGCAAAATTCCACCTCTGGATTTGACCCAAAATGTAGATGGACCACCTGGATTTCACTGGTTGATGTACAGGAGACAGGATGAATTTTTATTTGTTATGTTTATTCATAATGACAAGTGGTACAGTGGTCAAGGCCCGGGGGCCAGATCCGCCCCAGGGTGTGCTTAGACCTGGCTCATAGGGCCATCCTGGAAACAGCAAAGGACTGGTTCATAACGTCTCTGCAAGTGAAAATGGAGCTTGGGATGACCACAGGCAGCCCTCCCAAGCTCCATTTTCACTGGCAGAGGGTTGCAGGATGCCATAGCTGCCAAAAATGGAAACTGGAAGCCTGTTTTCGCTAGCAGAGTGCTCGTGCCACCACAGGAATTCCCAACACAAGTGAAAACAAGCTGGCCATGACCTCTCCTGGCCACACACAAATACACCCAAGGTCAAACACAACCCTGATGCAGCCCTCAGTGAAATCGAGTTTGACCCCCCTGGGTTGGGGTATCAGACTAGAAACCAGCAGACTGTGAGATCTAGTCCATGCCTTAGGTATGAAACTATTTAGGTAGTCATTCTCTTTCATTCTCTTTCCTTGGAAGCAGATAAACTCTGCAATCTTGCCAAGAAACTTGCAGGGACTTGTCCAGGCAGGCACCAGGAGTCAACAATGACTCAAAGACACTCATATACGCACGTGGGCATGCACACACACAAACACACACCTTTATTCATCACACAAACTTCTTTCCAAAGAAAATTTTCTTGCCAATATTTCTTAGAATAGGGTTGTAAACTATATTCAGTATATTTGATATTCAGACTTGATCAATCTAGATGCCAGGCAGAATCCAAATATCATGAGGGCTCATTGTCATATATTGAATCACATTAGCTCAAGCTTCTGCCCCAGTAGAGATAGTTTGTATTTTAAAAACAAAGCTTAGTTGAACAGAATTTGTACATAGAGTTGAGGGATTAAAAATATTTCTATGTTTCCTATGCTTTAGAATTAGTGTATTGGAATTTGCAATGGGGAAACCAAGGAAAAGGTATGCAGAAGAACAGGTACTTTGTGTAGTGTTACTTTTGAACAATGGATCACCAGTCTAGCTAGGAATCTGCATTTCTTCTTTTTTTCCTCTACGTGGTGCTAAATGTCTTCATTTTTCTGAACAAATTATAAATATTAGTTCCCTTTAACTTCTTGCTCTCTTAATTTGACTTCTGTTCCAAATGGAAGAAATTAAGTTATATATATAAGGCAATACATCTAATCCCAGTTCTTCATTAAATCACATTGAAATGCAAATGTATTTCAATTAGTGCTGTTCAAAGACTAATCTCTAATGAAGACTACTTCATGGGTAGTCTGAGTAGAATTATATTCAGTGCATTTCCAGGTTTTACAACTGTAGTTAAATCTCACATTGCTGGCAAAGTCAGGGAGCATGAATGAAGTAGACTTCAACAGCATTATTTTTTAATGCTGTAAATTAAAAATACTTTATTGAAAACTGTTCCAAGTGATTTATAACAAATTAAGGTAGAGGGTTACCACTCCCCCCCAAATGTGGCTCTCGCCTCTTAGTGAGTTTGCTCCTGAATTCTTTTGCCCCTGGCTGATATCCACAATTTCTCACAATTGTAAACTTAATTTTTTATCACTCTGAAATAGCCGGTAAAATAGTTGCTGTTTTTTCTCTCAAACAACTTTTGTCTTCTGGCTTCCTTTCACCATCCCCACACCCCTTTATCAATAACCTATAAGCTATACAGTCAGGAGGGCAAGAAGGTATTCAAACAGTTGCTGGGGAAAGCAGAGGGCAAATAGACATAACACATATGCACATGACACATCTGGATTAAAGGTGAAAAGTTTTCACCATTGCTGATTCACTCACAGGCAAAAGCAAAATGAAAATTTCATGCTATAAACCAGTGATAGTCAACCTGATCCCTACCACCCACTAGTGGGTGTTCCAGCTTTCATGGTGGGCGATAGGGATTTTGCCCGATACTGAAGCATTTTCCTTTTTTTAATTTAATTAACTTCCCTACTTTATAAATCACCATTATTGTCGAATTGGTGGGCAGTTATAAAATTTTACTACTAACAGAGATACAAAAGTGGGTGGTAGGTATAAAAAGGTTGACTACCCCTGATATAAACAGTTGAACAGGGAATGTCAAAATAATGAACCAAGTCAACCTTGATGTTATCAGAATAGCAGTGTCAAGAATGGACACCAACCTTCTGGGATTTAGCAAACTGGATGGATGATTTCATAGCAAAGAAAAGAAAAGTATGCAAGAAATAGCAGAGCCATTTTATAAACAGATGGTGTTAAAATAATTTATGGATCGATTGATTGTTTAAGAGCCATCAAGTTGGTGTTGATGCTTAGCAACTACATTGATAGATGTTCTCCATTATAATCTGTCCCTAATCTCTTCTGCTGGCGCTAGACTGAGACTATTACATTGCTGTGATTGTCTTCTGTTTCTCTTTCCTTCCACCTTTCCCAGCATTTTATGGTTACCCAAACAATATGGTTGGAAACATAATAGGAGTTAACTGCACACAATTTGAAGAAATTACAATATGACAAAGAGCTTAACAGTAAAGCACTATCTCCACTAACACTCCAGTAAATAATAAAATAATCTCATTTGACGTGAAAGACAAGACAATCAGTATCCTAGGGGCTCAAGGAAACGGGAATTGAACAGTTCTATTATGATTTGCATTGATACAAAACCAGCAATATATTCATTATTCATTACTGGAAGACTAAACTGAAAGAAAAATTCAAAGTTTCAACGTGGAATAATGGAAACATTTTATCTTCATATACAGATGAAGTAGGAGACAGGCAAATACCGTAACTGTAACAAATTCAGTCATAATACTGTAGGAAATCTGTTTTTCAAGCAACTCTAAAATGCAATTCTACACATGGACATTGGTGGATAAACAACACTAAAATCAAAATAGACTATATGATCTCAACCAAATGGGTGTAGCTCTATTCAATCAACAAAAACAAGATCTAATGCTAACAGAAGCTTGGTCCTGAACTTCTTGTAAAATTTCAGCTTAATAAACCAAGTGATACAGTTTCAGTAATATTTCATCTGTTGTTGTTGTTGTTGTAAAGATAAAGAACTGAAATACACTTGATGAAGTGTATGTCTGAAGAATACTAGATTGAAATTCACTCAAATCATTAAATGAAGTAAACAAAAGTATTACAAAATGCAATGTTCGTAAGAAGACAAAATGCCCATTGATAGATTGAAAGTTGACTAAGAAAGGCAGAATGCAAAAGACAACACATAGAAAAGAAAATTCCTGAAACTAAAACATGGCAGACATTTTGTGAATTCAGGTGCCCATTAAAGTCTTGGAATTCCACATTTGTTCTTTCACCAAAGACTACCTATCCCATCCTGGAATGCCAAATATACAGCAACATTCTTGACATTTTAAGAGAACCATTGCATGAACACTTCCCACTCTGCATTCACATACTCCAGTTACTATGTTTTCATAAAAAAAGAAATTATCTAATTTTTTCCTGCTTGTTGCTCCACCTGATTCATTGACTCAAAATAAATAAAGCATATGGTTGGAAACATGACAAAAGGTGGAGTTAACTCCACACAATTTGAAGAAGTGCAATGTGAGAAAGAGCTTAATAGTAAAGCACTACCTCTACTAACACAACATTTATTTACTAATCCCATCGTTCTAGCCAGGGCTGTTTGGGAATGGTTGTCATAAATAAAGTACTCCTTGAAACCCTCTTTGCTTAGCCCATTCAGGGTTTTAAAAGTCAACATCAAACCACGAAAGGAATCCAAAAATGCAATTAGCAAATTGTTACTGGGAGATAATTACTGATATCAACATTAGATTCTTTGAAATTACTTAAAGATATGTGGCAATAATGCTTAATGGGTTTCAGTTAGTATATTTGTAGCCTGGTAGAATGAAATCTTTTTAACAAAGAAATATGAACACCAAGAGCAATATTATGTATTCAGACCATCTATGCAATCTTTTTATCTTATTATGTTTAATAAATAAGCCACTTGATTAGAAAAATAGAAGTGTTTGAATGATTTGTCTCTGTCTCCCCACCCCACCTCTGGTGTGTGTCTGTGTGTGCATGATTGCATTAGTCCTTATTTTTAAATATATCCACTCTTAAGTCAAAAATCTCATATATATGTGTGTGTATATATATATGTATGTATGTATGTTTGTATGTATGTATACATATACGTATACGTATATGTATACTATATATTATTTATTTATCAGCACAAATGCAACACAAATGTAACAAAGGCAACATAAAAAAAAGTTTCTGCCTGGATGGCTCCTAGGGTGAGCCGAAAGACAGAAATGACGCAGTATGCTCCCTCCCATATTTGGGCATACCAGGTGTTGTATGACACAATACACACACACACACACACACACACACACACACAAATTGTGTGATTTTTGTGATTTTTATTAGCCACCAAGTAGCATAACTTTTTATTTTCCTTTGTTTGTATTTCAGTTTTGCCTGGCTTGTTTATAGTACATACAGTATTAATTAACTTCAGTTTGACTAAGACATTCACAAAGTTATCTATTGACTTACAGGAACTTCAAAGAGACATAGAGAAACATAGCACTGGGGTTGCATCTGTCCTCAATCTCTGTGAAGTTCTTCTCCATGATTGTGATGCTTGTGCTACTGAAACAGAATGTGATTCCATTCAGCAAGCCACACGGAACTTGGACCGAAGATGGCGGAATATTTGTGCCATGTCAATGGAAAGACGACTCAAGTAAGTATTTGGCAAAACTTTAGATGATTCTCCAGATTTCAATTCTTAAATTAAACATTCATTAATAGATATACGTTACATAGGTTAAGGGATAGAAGCTACATAGATCAGTGTGAGAAAAATATCCCAGATATAATTCCTTCATAACAAAAAAATGGTCACCAACTACCATCCTGTCTCCAACCTTCACTTTTTGGCGAAGGTTGTTGAGAGTGTGGTGGCGCGACAGTTCCCCCAGCACCTGGAGGAAACTGTCTATCTGGACTCGTGCCAGTCCGGCTTCCGGCCTGGGCACAGCACGGAGACGGCATTGGTCACGTTGGTGGATGATCTCTGGAGGGCTCGGGATAGAGGTTGTTCCTCTATCCTGGTCCTGTTAGATCTCTCAGCGGCTTTCGATACCATCAACCATGGTATCTTATTGCGCCAGCTGGAGGGGTTGGGGGGCACCGTTTTGCGGTACCTCTCCGACCGGTCGCAATTCGTGTTGGCAGGAGGACAGAGGTCGACGTCGAGGTACCTCACGTGTGGGGTGCTGCAGGGGTCGGTCCTCTCGCCCCTCCTGTTTAACATTTATATGAAGCCGCTGGGTGAGATCATCCATGGTTTTGGGGTAGAATTCCATCAGTATGCAGATGACACCCAGCTGTACATTTCTACCCCAGACCACCCCAACGATGCCATCGAAGTGATGTCCTGGTGTCTGGGGGCCGTGCGAGTCTGGATGGGGAGAAACAGGCTTCGACTCAACCCGTCCAAGACTGAGTGGCTGAGGCTTCCAGGGTCACGATACAGCCAGCTGGTACCATCTCTGGCTATTGGGGGCAAATCATTGGCCCCCACAGAGAGGACTCGCAACTTGGGTGTCCTCCTGGACTCTCGGCTGTCATTAGATGATCATATGACGGCCGTGGTCAGGGGGGCTTTTTATCAGGCTCGCTTGATTCGCCAGTTGTGCCCCTTTCTGGATCGTGATGCTCTACGCACGATCACTCAAGCCCGCCTGGACTATTGCAATGCTCTCTACATGGGGCTGCCCTTGAGGTGCACCCGGAGGCTCCAGTTAGTGCAGAATGCGGCCGCGCGGGGGATTCTGGGAGCCTCAAGATGCTCCCACGTGACACCTCTCCTGCGCGAGCTGCACTGGCTGTCTGTGGCTTTCCGGGTGCGCTTTAAGGTGCTGGTAACCACCTTTAAAGCGCTACATGGCACGGGACCTGGCTACTTGCAAGACCGCATCCTGCTACCAAATACCTCCCACCGACCAGTTCGCTCCCACAGAGAGGGCCTCCTCAGGGTACCGTCGGCCAAACAATGTCGGCTGGTGACCCCCAGGGGGAGAGCCTTCTCTGTGGCAGCTCCTGCCCTCTGGAACAACCTACCACCCCCCCCCCCCGACCTACATACGATCACTGACCTACGCCTCTTCCGCCGGGCCTTGAAAACGCATTTATTCGGTGTGGCCGGCCTGGTGTAGTTTTTAATCGATTTTAAGCGATTTTATTTAGTAATTTTATTTGGTTTTAGAACAGGCCCCTAATTTAATTGACATTTTAATTGACATTTTAAAGTATTTTATATATTCATGTCTTTGTTGTTTTTATTATGCCTGTTCACCGCCCTGAGTCCCGCAAGGGAGAAGGGCGGTATACAAATTCAATAAATATAAACATAAACACATAAACACTGAGACTATGGCAACAGGAAACAGCTATTTTATTACACCTGCGCAGGTGGACCTCCATCCAAATGGGAATGCCCACATTCCCAATACACAAAATGACATATCATATACGTCATAACTTGGATGCAAAAATATAATTGCGTGCACAAAATACAATGTGAAAAGTAGATGGAAATTCCCCAAATGTTCCAAAAACGTATGTGTTCAGAAGCCTCAAAGGGCCTCACTTTCCCAAAACTTAAACAATAAGATCATTACCAGCTTCCTACAAAACATGTCCTGTTACTTAGTTACAAAGGAAGTTTCCAAGCTTCTGATCAGGTCACTGTAACCTTCCAAGTTGTGATTTTCCAGAAAAGATTGCTTGCTTGTCAGATATACAAGATGGAGTCTGTCTGGTTCCTCAAAGAACCTTACCCAACTTACCTAAATAATTCAGAGAGATTTTCATTATTCTCTCCTGTGATTTCCATATGCTTCCTGATATGATCCATATTCAAGGCAAAACACATAGATACGGTTATTTGTTAATGCAGCAAATGTATGTTTGTATGTTTTTAAACTTCTTAATTTAAACAGCTGTAGTTGTGTAATCCTTTTCTTTTCAGCTCTTTACAATGAGTGTTAAAAATTCAAAATAATTCCACAATTTCAAATAAGGATTTGCAAAAGTTTAAGAGGAATAATCCATAACTACTTTATTCCATCTTAAGGCCCCTTGGCATGGCCACAACATCTGCCCAACAATTTTAACATTGATCCCCAGTGGAAAGCCAAATGGGTGGCTCTACATGCAGACATAGAAGCATATAAATGACCCCACAAAAAAGATGCCAGGCTTTGAACTACCATATATTTATTAAATTAAATAAATATCAGCAATGAACAATCCTGAATAGGATTCGCACCTCACATGGTGTCTGCCAGGAATCTCTGTATACATGGGGCATAGTATTCTCCCCTCATTGTCAGTGTGGGGGTCCCATGTTGAACTGTAGATCACATAGTTAGCCTGATTTTTTTAATATGAAAAATGTGCTTCAATGGTTAGATGACTTAGACATTAATATTTGAACATAGATCTTTTTGACATTTATATTTTATTGGGTTCTACTAATCCAGGTAAAATGTTATTTTATATGCTAGTCTGTGTATGGCATGCCATACACTAAATAAATAAATCCAGCACAAGCTAGATTCAGCCAATAAATTATGTTTCTTTTTAAAAATAATTCTTGTCAAAACTATTATCAAGTTTTATTAAAAGCCAGTATTGTTTGATACATTATTTGTCTGCTTGGGCATGTTTGACTAGACAACATAATTTCTTTATTAGAGTTGGTAACTAGATGAGATGTCAAATAATTTTAAGGTGAAATTCAGCCTCTCCTATTTTTACCTTTGTTTCAGAATTGAAGAGACATGGAGACTATGGCAGAAGTTTTTGGATGATTATTCTCGCTTTGAAGATTGGTTGAAAATTTCTGAAAGGACGGCTGCTTTCCCTAGTTCTTCCGGTGTATTATATACAGTTACTAAAGAAGAACTGAAGAAGTTTGAGGTGATTTTTATCTGTTTGAAATGTAATCTGTTCTGATGCTGTCACAGAAGCAAATTTATTTCAACCTTATTAGTGTAATTCTACTCATTTTATGTTAGTGAAAGATCAAATTCTACCTTAGAGTTTGGAGCAAAGGACTTTGAAACTGCAAAAATAGATCACAGATTGTTTGTCCTGTCCTAAACTATAATTAAAATGATTCAGCACACTTGATCGATATGCATTGGTCATTGTATGGCCATAGTCTGCAATAATTTAGCTGGCTTATGCCCAATGACTCCTGTCTACAAATGATACAATTGACTTTCACCAGGTAATGATGTCATCCCAATGGAACAGCATATTGTTCTTTTCTATCAAGGAGAAGGTATTTGTGGTTTGGTTTGGTTTGCTTCAGTTTCCCTTTCTGGCTCATTATGCCCAGGAAGAAACATAATGCCACTTGTAAATGGAAGCCCATCTCTTCCTTTCTTTCAGTTGAGTCAGAGGAGAACAAAGGAAGTGGTAATTGCATCCGCCAAAGTTTATAGATGCAATGGAAAATATAATTATGACCACCAGAAAGAGGAAATATAGGAAAATGAGATAAAATGACATTGCTATCCAAATTATAAAATTTGTACAAATGAATACATCCTGTTTTTTGTTTCAGAGTAAAGCTAATGGGCTAGGCTTGAACTCATCCTTACACAATACAAAAAGACCCTTTTTATATTTTATTGATATTTTAAAATTTTGAAATCTCATCCTTTCTTTTTCTTACCATTTTAATAATTTCAAACCATTGCCATCATGTTTAAGTCAGACTTACTCTTGCTAATACCCAGAAGTCCATTTATATGAATGAGTCAATCAATTTCTTGGATAAAAACATTCCTTAACTTTCCATTCCATTTCCCTTTTACTTACTGAGGAATAATGCAATTTACTCTACTACATAAAACTCAACAAAATATATTTTAGTAGGTGTCAAATACAAGTTCCTCTGGGCTTTTTCTCTGTATCTCATGTATTTTCTTTTATCCAAATGCATTTCAGCTATCCACTTAGGCTCCCTTAAGTATGTGGTTGCTGCAGGCATCTTGAAAAAGATGTTCAAACAGATTTTTACTTGGCTTTTAACTTGTTTACTGTTTTTACATGCTACAGTAGACATTATAAAGTGAGTGGAAATAAAACTCACTTAAAAATTTATAAAGAGAAACAGTATAAAGTTCAATGTGCCTGATACAAAAAAAGCTGCATTCCAGAAATTTTATATTCTGGATTCTTTTTATAGACAACGGAGTTGTTTACAAAGGCAAAAGAATTGTCAGATTTAAGCCTTGCATTTCTCCAATATAAATACAGTTAGTTTTTATTTGAATAGTAAAATGCAATAGACATTTGAAAGAGTTTGCTTTTTTGAAAAGTCTCAGCTAAAGTATAAATTGAGCAAACTAGAATATCAGTATAGCAGTGTATCATTGTAAGACAGTAGAAAACCTTACAGCTGCCATTCCTCTGGACAAATGTTAGCAACAGATGAAATCACATATGTGGCTGACTCAACATAAGCCTCCTTGTTTAAAATCTGTAGTCTTTCTTATTGATTCAAACAGGTGGATTTGCTTTTCTGTATTTGTTTTATTAACATTTTTTGTTGTTGTCCAACTGAATTCTTCATATGATTTCCACTGTAGCCTGTCTCTTTTTACTTAATCTCCCCACCTATTTCCCTTCTGCACTGACATTTAAATTGAATTGATTGATCATTTATGAGATGAAGCCTTGGAAGATATTTGCTGCTTCAGATTACATAGCTCCCTTTTGTCCTTGGCTTCAACCTGCTGCACAAATGTCTGCTTTCATTTTAATCATGTTGATTGCTAATAAAAAGCAGTAGAGTTAATGTTGATGGCCATGAATGTGCCTATAGATCATTTTGTTCTGTTACAGCTGGTGATTGAAGAATAACATTTAATCCCCTGATTTCTCCTTGGTAGACCCTGAATACACCCACTGTTTTCTCTCTCTATTATGGTCTACCTATGCAGACAGATACCATGCATTTAAGCTTATTGACTAACAAACTATGTCTATCTTTTATTCTGGGGTTGTAAGAAATCCATTCCATTATTTTAATTGTATTAGCACTTTGTCACAAATCAGACTATAAAAACACAGTTAAGCATGTTTGTATAAAGATACTAGCTGGATACCCATGCTTCGTGACAAAACCATGTGATCGGCAATGCAGGAGAAATCGGGTTCACTTTGGTTCAATCCGTTGGCTCAGTGGTGGTCAGTGAGTGAAACACATAAGGGAATATGGCTCCCACTGCTTTGAGTCCAAAAGCAGTTCCATAGGTGGATGGCGTAGACATTGTGTGAGGTGCCGATGTTTAGTACTGTAAGGAGCCAGACCATTCCTGAGTGAAGGAGTGTTCACAATGCATTGATTCAGTGGTGGTCAGTGATTGAAACACATAAGGGAATATTGCTCCCACTGCCTTGAATCTGGAAGCAGCTCCATAGGTGGTAAGCATAGACATTTGCATGAGGTACCAATGTTTAGTACTATTACGCCCCAGACCACTCCTGAGTGAAGGAGTGGAATGTCTGCCAGTTTGAATTAGGTAATGGAATGTGAGACAACTGGCAGTTGGAACAGAGTCCTTTACAGGTGGGGAGGGAGAGTAAAATGTCTTAACTCCTTAGCATCAGAACATATTAATATAAGGCAACTGGCAGTTGGAACAGAGTTCTTTTCAGGTGGGGAGGGGGAGTAGAACTCCTTAGCATTGGAGCGTGTTAATTACTGTGTAAGAAATACTAATGATCTGATGGTCATTTTGAAAAATCCTTTCTTAGCTAGCACCTAGAAGCCAAGAAGAACGTACATACCAAATTTTAAGTTTGTAGGCTTTACGGTATCCTAAGTATCAATATGCACCTGAATTTTTAAAAAGTTCTTTTTGACAATAGTTGGTATAGCACAGTTATTTCATGTACTGCATAACAAGTAGTTCCTAATAGCTCAAGGAAATTGCTGCCTACTGTATATACTTTGGCATAGGAAAAAACATACTTCAGGTAGCAATCTTTAGCACTACTTTTATGTAAGTAAAATTCACATCTTTTTCTCCAGTGTGACTTAAACCAGGGGATTTAAACAGGATGTAAAAGTTTGGATAATAAATTCTCTTTGAATAGAAAAGTTACTAGGTACAAGCAAAAAAAAAAAATCCAATCGAAGGTAGTGATTATAAGAAGTTTAATGGGTTATTTTGCTGCTGTTCTTTTTGGTAGGCTTTTCAGCGTCAAGTACAAGAAAGTTTAACTCAACTAGAACTGATCAACAAACAGTACCGCCGCTTGGCCAGGGAAAATCGCACTGATTCTGCTGGGAGCCTCAAGTCGATGGTCCATGAAGGAAATCAGAGATGGGACAACTTGCAAAAACGAGTGATCTCCATCCTCCGCAGACTTAAAGTATTCCTCCATTTCCATTCATTTTTATTGTAATGTTTCTGCAGTTAAAGGGACAATTTTAAGAATAGCAGTTTTAATTGATATCTTTGGATTTTGCTTTAAATGTATAAAGATTATGTGCTAATGTGTAAAAGTTGAATCATCACCTATCCTTTTTTTACAGCATTTCATTGGCCAACGTGAAGAATTTGAGACAGCACGTGACAGCATTTTGGTCTGGCTTACAGAGATGGACTTGCAGCTCACCAACATTGAACACTTCTCAGAGTGTGATGTTCAAGCAAAGATAAAGCAACTCAAGGTACAGAAATACAAATCAAGAGGATCACAATAGTAAAAAACCGAGCAGATTTTATCATTAGCTAAATTTTTATGCAACGTGATATGTATGAAGGAAAAATAGCAAGCTTTAAAATTCATCCGACACCCAGGAGCAAGGTTTCATACAGTAATGTTATTGTATGAATACTACAATAGCGCCACCTAGAGTCATTTTGAGATGAGGGTAGCTATATAATTGAGAAATAAATAATAACAAGCCCAAACAAGCTGTACTTAATATGAAAATCCTCTCCTCACCCATTGCTTTTCCACTGCAACTTACCCTCCTAACCATTTTATACCATATGTTTGTCACATCATAAAGTAAAGCAATAGTTTACCCTTCAAGTCATCTACCTCAAATTAGTTTGTTATTTAGGAATAAAACACATTTTACTTTTTTCTATTTGTTGTACAATTTAAAATAATCAAGGTAAACTCTTTGTATATCAGTGGTAGGATTCAAAATGTTTTACTACTGGTTCTTTGGGCATGGCTTAGTGGGTTTGGTATGGATTGGTGGGCATGGCAGGGGAAGGATACCGTAAAATGTCCATTACCACCACACTCCAATGGAACGTTAATACAAAATCCCCATTACTTCCCAATCAGCTGGGACTCAAGAGGCAGAGAATAGATGGGGGTGAGGCCAGTCAGAAGTGATGTCTACCAGCTCTCTGAATTACTCAAAATTTCCACTACCGGTTCTCCAGAACTGGTCAGAACCTGCTGAATACCACCTCTGCTGTATATACAGTACAATGGTGGGTTTCAATTTTTTTTAGAACACCTTGTGTAGGTGTGGCCTGCTTTGTGGGAGTGCCTTGCCAGCCATGTGACTGGGTGGGAGTGGCTTGCTGGCCGTGTGACTGAGTGGGAGTAACTTGGCAGTCATGTGACTGGGTGGACGTGACCAACTTGTAAAATATGATGAATCTCACTTAACAACAATCTTGCTTAGCAACCAAAATGGCTCAGAAACTCTGGCATTTGAAGCACGATCTTAAAGCTGTCAAGTTACAAGACCCTTGCACCCCTAACCCTTTAGAAAAAAAAAACCCAGGAGTGTTCAAACTTGACAGATTTAAGACTTGTGAACTTCAACTCCCAGAATTCCTCCTTTCGCTCTTCATCTTGATGATGTGCGGACAGGCGGGGGGGAAAAGCTGGAACCGATTCTAAACCGCACTGTAGATTTGTGGAACCTCTTCTATAGCAAGAACCCACCCTGATACAGTATATATTTACTACAATTCCTTTCATTATTTGGTGTCTATGTTTCATGTGAGTAACATTGTCATTATGAAATAGACTCTCTGGGATACAAGGAAATTTTGATTACAAGTTTTAGGTCACAGATTCCTTAATGATGAGAGAAACGTTAGTAAATGGCTATAAAATCAGGTAAAATATTGCCACCTGATATAAAATAATAATAATAATAATAATAATAATAATAATAATAATAATAATAATAATAATAATAATAATAATTATTATTATTATTATTATTATTATTATTATTATTATTATTATTATTATTATTATTATTATTATTATTATTATTATTATTATTATTTATAACCCGCTCTATCTCCCTGAAGGGACTTGAGGCGGGGCACAGGGAATTAAAAATACAATTAAAACAAACAGAGTACAAAGGCTCAACCCGACCAAGACCGAGTGGCTGTGGTTTCCGGCTGCCCGTTTCAACCAGCTCACTCCAACGCTGGCCATAGGGGGCGAACATCTTGCCCCTGTGGATGAGGCGCGCAATTTGGGTGTCCTCCTGGATACCCGGCTGTCCATGGAAGATCAAGTGACAGCCGTGGCCAGGAGGGTGTTTTACCAGGTTCGCCTGGTTCGCCAATTGCGCCCCCTATTGGATCGGGACACCCTTCGCACAGTCACTCACGTGCTCGTGACATCCCGACTGGACTATTGTAACTCTCTCTACATGGGGCTTCCCTTGAGGTGCACCCGGAGACTTCAGCTAGTCCAGAACGCAGCCGCGCGAGCAATTATGGGTACCACAAGGTATACCCATGTAACACCGCTCTTGCGCGAGCTGCACTGGCTGCCTGTTGTCTTCCGGGTGCGCTTCAAGGTATTAATTATCATCTTTAAAGCGCTCCATGGCTCGGGACCTAGCTATCTGCGGGATCGGATCCTGCCTCATACATCCTCACGGCCGATTCGCTCCCACAGAGAGGGACTTCTCCGGGTGCCGTCCACTAGACTCTGTCAGCGGGCGACACCCAGGGGAAGGGCTCTCTCTGTGGCGGGCCCAGCCCTCTGGAACGACCTCCCCCCCGACATTAGGACTACCACGGACCTCCGCTCCTTCCGTCTTAAACTAAAAACACACTTTTTCTGCCTTGCCGGCCTGGGATAGTTACTCCTCTGTTTTTGGGTTTATTGGGGATTTTTAGTTTAGTTAGTTTTAATGGGTATTTTAGCACAGGTATTGTTTAATTTATTTTTAATATGAAATGTTGTATATAGTTATTGTTTTTATTCTCCCTATGCACCGCCCCGAGTCCCTGTGGGGAGAGGGTGCGGTTTATAAGTATTAAAATTATTATTATTATTATTATTAAAGTTAAAAACAAATTAAACTGGCCCTGCACTAAAAACCCCTATAAAACTAAAACTATCCCTAAAAACCCCTAAAACAATTTTAAAAATTTAAATTACCCTAGGCCAGCCAAGCAGAAGAAGTGTGTTTTTAGTTTCTGTCGGAAGGAGCGAAGGTCCGTAGTTGTTCTGATTTCGGGGGGAAGGTCATTCCAGAGGGTCGGGCCCACCACAGAGAAGGCCCTTCCCCTGGGCGTCGCCCACTGGCATAGCCTAGTGGACGGCACCCGGAGAAGTCCCTCTCTGTGGGAGCGAATCGGCCGCAGGGATGTATGGGGCAGGATGCGATCCCGCAGATAGCTAGGTCCCGTGCCATGGAGCGCTTTGAAAATGATAACCAACACCTTGAAGCACACCCGAAAGACGACAGGCAGCCAATGCAGCTCGCACAGGAGCGGTGTTATATGGGAAAACCTGGAGGTTCCCATAACTGCCCGCGCGGCTGCATTCTGGACAAGCTGAAGCCTTCGGGTGCACCTCAAGGGGAGCCCCATGTAGAGAGCATTGCAGTAGTCCAGTCGGGATGTCACGAGGGTATGAGTGACTGTGCAAAGGGCACCCCGATCCAATAGGGGATGCAACTGGCGGACCAGGCGGACCTGGTAAAACGCCCTCCTGGCCACGGCTGTCACTTGATCTTCCATGGACAGCCGTGTATCAAGGAGGACGCCCAAGTCGCGTGCCCCATCCACAGGGGTTAGATGTTCATCCCCTATGGCCAGTGATGGAGTCAACTGGTTGTACCGGGATGCCGGGAACCACAGCCACTCGGTCTTGGACGGGTTGAGTCTGAGTCTGTTACTTCCCATCCAGGCCCGCACGGGTTCCAGGCACTGGCACATCACCGCTACGGCATCGTTGGGGTGGTTTGGGGTAGATATATACAGTTGTGTGTCATCAGCGTAGAGGTAGTACTCTACCCCAAAACCACGGATGATCTCACCCAGCGGCTTCATATATGTGTTGAACAGGAGTGGGGAGAGGACCGACCCCTGAGGCACCCCACAAGTGAGGGGTCTAGAGGTCGACCTCTGCCCTCCTGTCAACACAAATTGCGATCGACCGGAGAGGTAGGAGGAGAACCACCGCAACACAGTGCCCCTCACCCCCAACCCCTCCAGCCGATGCAATAGGATACCATGGTCGATGGTATCAAAAGCTGCTGAGAGGTCTAATAGGACCAGGATGGAGGAACAGCCCCCATCTCTGGCACTCCAGAGATCATCCACCAACGCGACCAATGCCGTCTTGGTGCTGTGCCCGGGCCGGAAGCTGGACTGGCGCGGGTCCAGATAATCAATTTCCTCCAGATGACGGGGGTACTGTTGTGCCACCACACTCTCTACAACCTTCGTCAGAAAGTGAAGGTTGGAGACCGGACAGTAATTCACCAATAATGCCGGGTCCAGAGAGGGCTTCTTGAGGAGGGGTCTCACCACCGCCTCTTTAAGGGAGGCCGGCAAGAACCCCTCGCTCAGGGAAGCGTTGACCACCTCCTGGAGCCAGCCTCGTGTAACCTCCCAGGATGCCAGTACAAGCCAGGAGGGACACGGGTCCAATAAACATGTGGTAGCTCGCAGTCGCCCACGTAACCTGTCCATATCTTCGGAAGTAACAGAGTCAAACTCTTCCCACAAAACTGTCTCAAGATCTGCCTCGGGGCATCCCACTGGGCCACTTTCGATGGAGACCAACTCGCTCCGAATCTGAGCGATTTTATCCTATTATAATATTATTATATTCTTTGCACTGCTTCCTGGAGGGGTCATAACCAAAACTCTCCTATTGAAGTATGCTTCACAAAATGCATTTATTCTTTTCAAGCTGATAGTTTTATGGGATGTTTTTAGTTACGTTATAGTTATGTTAATATAGGCATCATGCATTGAGCAAAAATTTGGTTCATCATAACAATTATCAATGTCCTGTCCAGGACATTTTTTTATTCTGTATACTATCCATAAAGCACCCTGCCCTTGTTCAGCAACTGCAATGTATTCTTTAAATTGGGATCTAAATAGTCACTTAATGAATATGTGGCTAAGAGAAAGAGAGAGACACTACGATGACTGCTGGTTGCTACTAGTCACATTTAGATAACGTTCTGTCATACATCTATGCAAGTCATTTGAGCATGTGGTGTGGTCAGGAGCATGACATTTGCTTGTTAAGTGTACACAGTGATTGTAATTTTTTTTTAAAAAAATGCTGTCATATTTGCAAACTATTTGCAAACTATTGAGTTCATGGAGAACAAGGGTATCAATGGCTATCATTATGGATTTCATTTTATTCGATTTGTAGACCGCACCAATCTCTGCCGAGACGGACTCTGGGCGGTGCACAGGCAATTAAAACAACAATAAATAGATAACAACACTTACAAAAATTAAAAAAGATTAAATTACAAACCTGTGCTAAAATTCCTAATAAAAACCTATCAAACCATTTTTCTAATGTAACTGAAGCTCTATGCCTAAGGACACCCTCCGGGTTGGAGAGATAGGCAGGATATTTCTCAATGCCATTTGCAGGGAATCATAAGCAGGGGAAGACATCTGCTTGGGAAGACCCTGAAGCAAATGGGGAGCCACTGTGTGAGACAGAATGCTGGACTGGATGGGCTGTGGTCTGTTCCAGCAAGGCTATTCTTATGTTCTTATGACATAGCCACTCAGTGAGGAATGGCTGTAGAAATCTTTGCTAGAGATAAAATAAACCAATTTATTGGTTATATGTACCAGAAATATACAGCATGCACCAATGATCAGTCTCCATTGAAAAAAGAAGGCTCCATAAAGAGTTTATGATGTAAATTACACTAATGCATAGATTGCCATTTTCTTCTAAACAGTTCCTCACTTATATGACAAAAGATATTGGGGGGGGGGGGGGGGATAAGTAATAGAATATGCAATATAGTGTCCCAAAGGTGCTTTTATTCCAAGAGGCAATGGAACTTTCTGGTAAACCAGAAAATCCACTTGCCTCTTGGAAAGAACAAAAAAACCCAAAATGGGACAGCCATGACTTGAATGACTGAGAATCTCCATAGATATACAGTATAATGATTGGCCTCTGGCTCCGGATTTTTCTTATGTCCTGTATAAATAAATTACACATGGTGTTTCAGGCTTTTCAGCAGGAGATCTCCCTGAACAACAACAAAATTGAGCAAATCATTGGCCAGGGTGAGCAACTGTTAGAAAAGAGTGAGCCTTTAGATGCAGCTGTCATTGAGGAAGAGTTGGACGAGCTGAGACGTTATTGCCACGAGGTCTTTGGCCGAGTAGAAAGATACCACAAAAAATTAATTCGTCTTCCAGTAAGTGTCAAATTTGCTATATCGATATTTGCACATTTTGTTAATTTTAGACTTCATCATTGACTCAGTGTTCTCTTCTTCAAGCACCTACAGAGTTATAGCTGTTTTGGATAACTCATGTCCTAAGTGCAGCCCCCCACCCCCACCCCACCCCAAAAACATCATTTTTTGCATTCATTAGGGCAAAAATTGTAGAGGGAGAAAAGGCAAACTGATAAATGAAAAATAATCATGGGCCACAAAGGAATACCTGTTCAGTAGTTCAGGTGTTCAGTAGCTACGAAGCAGCAGCAGCAGCAGCAGCACTGAAATGGAGACCTCTGTTGAGGATATCTCCATTAGGAGACCGGGAGATGTGCAACGGAATTGCAGCAAGAGATATGTTGCTAGATATTCACACTATTAGTCCACAGACACCGATGGTAAAAACAAGAAGACTTTTACTTGCGGTGGAAAATAAAGTAAACTACTTCTTCACAAACAAGTGATAATTAGTCTTGAATTAAAATACAGTCTATAACTCAAAGAGTTGGCTTGCAGTTGCTCAATCCACGATCCTCCTTGCTCTGCTGATTTAACCCGACATTCGGAGTCTCCATTCAAATGATCAGCGTCTAACATTGATTCTGGCTTCCTCTTATGGCTGATTGAGGAAGCAGCAGCCAATTACATTCCACTGTATCAGTTAAAGTTACAGATACCAATTTCAATCATAGCTTATATATATATTGCCAACCCAACACTAGGATTATATTCCTAACAACCTCAGTGAGGCCTGAAGACTTTGGAAGCACTTAGCAGCATCTCCTTTTAGGAAGGGGTGAATTTAAAAAAAAATTGGATTGGCCTTACAAAGCTACTTGGCAGGCAGCATGCAGCCATGCATATTTTGCAGGCCTGCCTTTGAGCATCTCCAAATTATACTGCTGAAGTCTGGCAGTGGAGGTACTGTATATTTTTGATAGAACTTTTTTGGGGGAGGGGGGAAGAACACAAAATTAAGCCTCTTACACCTTCATATTTTTCTTTCAAGGCCCCCATCCACTACTTAAAAGAAACACTGCAAAAAAAAAAGTCACTTATCTTTCAACTAAAAGATGCCTCTTTTAAGTTTCATGTGGATCAGTGGTAGTCAACCTGGTCTCTACCGCCCACTAGTGGGTGTTCTAGCTTTCATGGTGGGTGGATGGGGTTTTGTCTGATACTGAAGCGCTTTCCTTTTTTTTTTTTAAGTTAATAAAAACTTATGCCCTGGGTCCGTTTGGAGAAGGGCGGGGTATAAATTTAATAAAATAAATAAATTGTCTTCCCTACTTTATAAATCACCATTACTGTGGGACCAGTGGGCGGTTAGAAAATTTTACTACTAACAGAGATACAAAAGTGGCCAGTAGGTATAAAAAGGTTGACTACCCCTGATGTAAATGTAAGATCTGAGCTACCCATTTATCCTAAAATTCTCCATGTTTTTGTGAGGAAGTAAACATTTTTACATTGTCTTTTTTTCCCACCCAGTCTTCTAAGTGGTCCTGCAAAATGAAGAGGTCTCGAAAACAGCCTAAAGTAATAATGGGTAATAATGAAATGGAAAATGTGAAAGAAAAAAGAGCTGGTACTTTTCCAACTTACGCCTTTCCAATTATTATTATTTTTTAATCTTGAAAGGATGAATGTCACGCGGCGAGATTTTTGTCCTCTTGACCTAGCAAACAGTAGAAGGGCTCCTTATGAAATGCATTCATTATTGTTTTAATGTCTCCTTCTAGCTCACAGATGATGAGCATGAGTTATCTGATCGTGAAGTGGATCTGGATGAATCAGCAGATCTTTCCGACCTGCACTGGCATGACAAATCCGCAGACAGTGTCCTTTCCCCACATCCTTCCTCCATTCTCTCGCTGTCTCTTCCCCAGCCACTCCGAAGTGAAAGGTCAGGGCGGGATACACCAGCTAGCGTAGATTCCATCCCCTTGGAATGGGATCATGACTATGACCTGAGCCGTGACCTGGAGACCGCAGTCTCAGGAGCCCTTCACTCTGACGAAGAGGGGAAGGACGACAAAGATTTTTATCTTCAAGGAGCTGCAAGCCTAGCAGGTAAAAATCTATCAACAGATGTTTGATCTTCTTAAACAAGATCATCTCCCTTCAACCGGCCTTCATGCTTGAGATGTTGGGTGTAAGGGTACAGGGCCATTTCTGACTCTGAAAATCTTTACTAATGTTTTCCAATTGGCACACAGAAGGAATCAGTGAGATATAAGCAGTCCCCAGATTAAGAACAAGTTCTGTTCCCAAGGTCTGTCCTTAAGCCAAATTTGTATGTAAGCTGATATACTGTGCCATGAACTTGAACCATTGCATCTTTAACTTTAATCATTTTGCAATTAAATTCTGCTATAGTAGGCTCTGTTCTTAACTGTAGTGATCCTTAAACCAGAATGTTCTTAATCAAAAATGGCTTTATTACATAACATTGTAAATTGAACAGTCTTTACAATTCTAGGGAAAAGGAGAGAAGATATATTTCATGAAAACATTTGACTTAGAAAAAATAATTAGATCTGTAGTTAGTTATTATTTTTATTGTATGTATTTTGGAATTAGTAAAGGGAAATGTGTTGTCTCCTAATGCAGCAAACCCATATGGACCTATGCATAAATTAATGGTATTTATATGATTGGTTTAACATGGGGTTGCTTAACCCAATTAATCATCAGTGCACTCTGATCAAATCAGAGCAAGGTAAACTTATCTAGTTCGATTGATAGGTTTTAAAGATTAAAAATACAATGTAGGTAAGTCAGCATCTTTTCATGTAATTTTCTATTCCTATGAAAATTTCATCCTATGAAAAATGAAAAGTGGAAGAAATATATTGGATCTTATCTCCAGTTATCTAGAAATAAATACCATGAAAATGATAAGATTTTCTTTCAAATACACATAGAAATGCGATCTAAAACTCAGTTTACATTTAATCCTTTGTTGTATTCTTTGAATAACACAAAGAAATTTCTGTGTATTTGTGATGCTTTCCTTGGAATACTCAGATGCTGAAAAAACTTTTGGCTTGAATACTATAATTGTGTGACATAGATACATACAATACATGTAGGCATGCTTTCCACTACCCCCTCAGTTTCTTCTTAAAATCAATAACAGTTATTTTTGTTTTATGTTTTCCTTGGCACACTGCTAGGTATTGGTGCACTGCTGTTAATTTCTTTAACCAGTAGATGTGATCATGTTCAGGCCAGGTGCTGTCCAGCTGTTCATGTGCTTGACCTACTGTTGGATGTTTGCTACTTTGATGGTGACTGGTTCCTGTTCTGGGAGATTGCTGTGAACTATTTAGTTTCTGATGTTGTTGGCTGTGCTGTTACTGGGCTGTTGCACTGAGTGTTAGGATGGTTCTTTGGTGAAGTGGGCATTAATCTTGGCATCTGCTTCTCTAGTGCATCTCCTTAACCTGGTGGCCAGTGCTGTTTAAAAGTCTCTAGGTCTTCAGATGGAATCATGGAATCTTGTGTTTCTTCCAGAGCAGAGTCTTAATTGTCACACTCTTCTATAATTTTTATCAGTTGAGCAACCTCTCTCTGTGTTGCTTTGATCTTAGCCTCTGACTTATTCTAGAGAGGTGGGCATAAGTAGTACTATTCTTTACTGTGTAGCCAAGCACCTCCAGTATTATGGTGATGTAGCATATACCATTTCCTTGCTGATAGAAGATAATATTTGTAGCTTAGGGTTGAACTCTGGGGTCTTTAGTGCTCTCTGAGTTTGATTATTTTCTTACAGATGTTGGTTAATGAAATGTCTACAAGAAAACAGCTAAGCTCAGAAAGCACCAAAGATCATTGGTTTTATCCATAACCTTATGCCTCAATATCAACAGCTATGTTCTGTAATGGAGGGAGTGACAGAGACATTCCAGCTTCAGGTCCCCCTCCCCCCCCCCCAGTTCTTCTTCTTCTTGAGTCTAGGATGTAATGCATAGTTGGTCTATCTCAGGTTGTGTGAGTAGCTTCCTCTTCACTAAGTTGAAGTGTTGTCAGTTGGTTGGATGCAGGTTTTCTGTCCATCTGTAGTTCTTACGTATCCCCTCTTATTAGGTATGAATAGGGGTATTTGTCCAAGGTTCCCTAATAGTAAGGTACTGTAAGTAGCAGCCAGGATTCAAACCCCAGTGTCCCTTGACAAAGTTAAAACTCTAACCACTGTACTATATAAGCTTACCCACGTTTTTACATATATTTATTCGTTTGTTCATTCGTTTATTCGTTCATCAGATTTGAATACCCATCCATCTCACAAACGTGACTCTGGGCATCATAAAATAAAAACCACCTTAAAAACAAACATTAATAACATTATTCTGGAATAAGGACTTCTGGAAGGCTACTATGGTACATACAAAATAGGGATGGAGCTCTGCTCAGTGTCTATCTCAGCATTATGTTTCAAGAATGGGATGCATATGTGACAATGTCCATGGGTATAACAGCATAGATAACCAATAGAAAAAGTTACAAGTAAGAAGTTTTTAGAAAATTCATTGAATTTGAATGAGGTAAGTATTATGGAATATACATGTCAGCTTTCTCAGGTAGACCAGGCAGGAGATATGACCAGATGAGCTAATTCTACTTTACTGTAAGGCTACATTAACAAAATCTTGCAAGCCTGAATATACAATTCCTTCTCCTTGAGAGACTGAGAAACTAGGGAGGATCCTTTCTGAACCTCTTTCTTCACTCATTATGCTGCCGCAAGCTATGCATTCTGTTTTCTGATCATTCCCTAGGCAGCATTTCTTCACCCAGTCTCTCTAGATATTTTCCACATATCATTACAGTGCACATGTGGCAATTTGCATCTGGTCATGGTATTTTCTTGCACTACATTACCTCCAGGTATGAAATTATAGAATAGGTTCTAACTTGTGATGGCACTGGATTTAAGATCTCTCTTCACTTGAAGTACTTCCACTTGAATGTAATAAGGGTTTTATTTGCATCAAAGAGTTCCCCTTTACAATGCCTTTTTGTACCATCCATGATGTTGTCAGATGTGCTCAGGAGTTCACTAAACTTCTAAAATAGACTAGAATGAGCTCAATGGATGAAAGAGAAAGTCTGTTTTATTTATTTTTATTATCGCAATCAGGAGTGGGCTGCTATGGGTTTGCCTGGGTTCAGGAGAACCCATGGCTAACATTATTGCCAGTTCAGAGAACCTCCAAATCCCACCCCTGGCTGGCCATCCCCACTGTGCCCTGCCTCTTCCAGGAGTCTCCACGTGACTCATTTGAGATGCGAAGTAAGTGTAGGGCCCATGTGGAGACTGGAAGTTCCGGAAGGCCTCCGGAGCCTCAGTTTTCGCCCTCCAGAGGCTCGAGGAAAACCTCCAGAGCCTGGGGAAGGTGAAAACTCCCCCCCCCAATGGTGCAGGAGTCTGTCTAGGCCACGCCCACCCAGCAACCAGACAGAGAACCTGTTGTTGAAATTTTTGAAGCCCACCCCTGATCGCAATATAGTATTGAATATAGACCAGACGCTTTTATTAATTTCAGAACTCTTTCTCTAAGCAAAATGAAGAATAAATTTGGTAAATTATTATCTTCTGTTAAAATTCAGAGATTCCCTTCAATAATTATTGCTAAGGATCAATGGCTGTATTTTATCTTTGCAGATGTAGTGATTCCTGAGAGCCCCGAAGCCTATATAAAACACACTGAAAATGCTCTCAAAAATGTCTGTGGTAGGCATTAAAAAGCCTAAAATTGCTATAATCCTAAAATATCTGTAGTAGAGCTTTCTTAACACATCTGCTGCTTTATTCATTATTTAACCAATCACTCTAATTCACTCAGACGCACAGAAAATTGAAACTATTTCCTCACCCAAAAAGTACCTTATAAAATACTGTTGCTTATAGTTGGATGTTTGGCAAACTCACACGATTTAAGGTCTCTCTTTTTTTAAAGTATAACAGAGTAATATGATAATGCTAACATCCTCATCTCACAGTACGTGAGTTGAGGAAAAATGCATCAGTATATTGTGTTTGATTCAGATAAAAAATAACTAATATCACCAACTGTACAAATTTGTATTGTGCTGTACTATAAGGAAGATTTTGCAGGGCCAATAAGGGTTATATGGGTGGAAGTGAGAGAATATACAGGGAGCCGTTGATTTGCAACCATTTGTTTAGTGACTGTCCCAAGTTACAAGTTACTGAAAAGTGTGACTTATGATCATTTTTCTCACCTCAGACCGTTGCAGCATCTCCATGGTAACGTGATCAAAATCGGGAACTGGCCAATCGACATGTATTTATGCACATTTGTACTGTAGGATCATGTGATCCCCATTTATAACCATCCCAACTGATTTCCAACAAACAAAGTCTTGGGAAAGCTGGATTCACTTATTGATTTAGCTGCAATTGATTTAACAATTGCAGTGATTTGCTTAACAACCTGTGGCAAAAAAAGGATTGTAAAATGGAGCAAAACATAAAACTTAACAACTGCCTTGTTTAGCAACGGAAATTTGGGGTTCAATTGTAGTCGTAAGTTGAGTGTCAGGCTGGCTTCTTCTCTCTGCATTATCAGATCTTCTTGTACAGTTTGAAAATATTGGATGGCATCACACGTTGCATAAGCTGACCTCTGCCCTCACAAGATCTCCTCCCTCATTTACATCCCACAAATAGGCACCACATTTTTTGTGGTTCCTCAATTTTACTATTTCTATTTGTAACTTGCATCCAAAGAGAGGGATTTAGTGCCATAATATTTGCTACTGTGCTGAGAAGTGGATATAATTGGATTTTATTCTGGAAGAGTTATTTTTAAAGCATGAAATATGACTGCTAATATTCTCCAAATATTTCCAAATATTATGGCTATAATAAAGGAAGGTGCTGTATCTTTTTTTTTAAAGCAAATATGTATCCTGAAGTTATTTTGCTGCTTTTCAGTTTAATTTTCTACTTTAAAAAAATGGAAAACATAGACATATAAAATGCAAATATTCAGGGTTTGGGACATTCTGTTTTCCTTGCATGCTAAAAAAATACCTAGAAAGAGACTAAAGGAAGCGTTCTATCTCTGAATTTGAAAGAAAATTAATGGATCCTTCAAATTTCTGGGTTATTGGGGTTTTGTTTGTTTTTGTTTGTTTTTTTGGTAATTTATCCAAAAGTAGCCATTTATATTCATCTGGGATATACTGCAGCCTGAGACAAATTATAGAAGATATGAAATTATTTGAGAGAAAAACAGAATGTATTCTCTTCTGTCAAACACTCTCCTTATTTACCTAGTGAGAATGCCACAAATACTTTAAAAATGTCCCAAGATGCAAAAATAAAAGTAGAATATTTTGCCTTCCATTCAGAGCTATTTCTAAAAATGGATTGCTTTGACAGTGGTCAACACTGTATATTTTCCCCTTAAAAAATAACTTGTCCTCAATTACTGACCCATTTGCAAATTACTTATAGATTTAATTTGTCAGACATGCCATTCATTCAACCTTTCTCATGCTTCCTAACCTAATTAACTCCACTCTCCATTTTATTAGTCTGAGATATTTTAGCTGCTCAAGTTGATAACATCACATTTGTATAATTACTGCAGGAGAACCAGGTTCCTTGGAAACACATATTCGGCAGCTTGACAAAGCTTTGGACACTAGTCGTTTCCAAATACAGCAAACGGAGAACATAATCCGCAGTAAAACCCCTACAGGGCCTGAGCTAGATTCTAGCTACAAAGGATATGTAAGTACTGTAAGCATTACCAACTAGTGGCTGGATGTAAAATTACATTCTTGATGTACAGAAATGGTAACCTCCTAGAAAAGAATGTGAAGTCCTACAGTCCTAACAAATTAATTGTGCCATAAGCCAATAGTCACAAGCCCATCTTGAAACATGCAAAATAGACCAGAATTGGATAGATGGATGGTTCAAAATGCTTGCTTTAGTTATGGGTTCTTAATATACAGTACATACAACAAATAAATGCTATTTATATCTGTCCTGTTTTGCTCGTCCTCAACCCATCCATACAAATAATCATCCACACATTCTTATAATGAATCTTCTGAGTTTCATTTACTGTAGTTATACAGTTTGTAAAACAATTGGCAAAGAACGCTGTATTTTTTCCTTGTTATTGTTGTGTGTTTTCAATGCAGTGTATACCCCTTCTAATTAATGTTTGTCATATAATACAAATGCAGTGATCCAAATAAGCTAGTATATACATATTAAATAATTGTCAAAATTGTGACTAAACCCCAAATTTCTAAACAACTAAAATGGTAGTTTGCCTCTGTTTGGGGTTTGGGCTTTGGGCTTTAGTCACAATTTTGACAATTATTTAATATGTATACTAGCTTATTTGGATCACTGCATTTGTATTATATGACAAGTATTTCAAGCTAAATTGTGGAAACATGGCTAATGAAAAGTTATCTGGGGGATTCTTTTAAAAAACAGATGAAGCTCCTGGGCGAGTGCAGCAGGAGTATAGATTCAGTAAGGCGGCTTGAACATAAACTGAAAGAAGAAGAGGAAAAGCTGTCTGGATTTATTAACCTGAACAATGCAGAGCCACAAACATCTGGTAAGTAATAGTCAAATTTTCCCTCATGAATGTATGAAAACAAGTGGTAATGATTTACCATGCACACAGGGCACGATCCATACATCTGAAGGCTCTCTCTTTCTAGCCCTGTGGCATTCTATCAGGACCTATGATGAGATAAGATATGTGGTCCTATTCGATGGGACATACCTTGAGATCAGATGGGAATCACACAATTAATGTGTCTAATCATTTTGAGGCACAAGCAGGCACTAGCACTAAGGCAACACCAATATGCTTAGAACTTAACTCTTTTTATCAGGATAACAATTGTGGATATTTAATTAGTTACTGAAATAATTTTGAGAATATACCTAAATCTGGGATATTATCTGGTCTTTTAATAAAATCAGTGGCATCCCAGAGACAAGAGGAAACAAAACAAGTGTAGGCGATTCAGAACTTAAGCCTTGATCCTCTTGTATATACAAATGTTTTCTGTTCAATTTTGTTTGTAAATTAGTTTCTGGGGTTTTATTTTATTTTCTAAGAGTCTATCGGGGTTTTATAGTATTGCTATTCTAGAATCTTGTTCAATTCTGGATTGAGTTGGAACTATTAATACAGGTGAACTCACTGAAAATGAATTTGGAAAAAAAAACAGGCCTGGACTAATTATTGTGGCAATGTAGTATTCTGATTGTAAATAAAAATATAAAAACTAATTTTAACAGAAATTGATATAATCTAGTCAGATTGAACATTTTATAATACTTCTAGAACTCCTTATAGTAATAATAGCACGGTGTACAGGTTTTTTAAACTGATAAACCATCCTTTTTTAATAGTGTAAATTAGTGATTTAGTAGATTTTGCCTTAGAAACAATTACCTAATATGAGGGTTTGGAGAGCTAAATATAAATGATAAGGAGGCATGCCTTCAGATAATTTTCCATGTTCTTAGGGTTAAATAAATAAATATGAAGGAGATTAACTTTTCAAATGGGTACTATTCCTAACACTATGCTCCTCTGAGCTTTAATTTGCACCAAAACTCAGGAATCTACATAACCATTTCAGCCGATATCTGGTATGTGGTCGATGGGGCTATAATGATAACTCTCTGCTTCTGTTCTTATTATGAGGCTGAATGTCATCTGTATGTATACTCATGTGGTTAACTGAAGCCAGAAGGCAGACTAGACGGAGATGGGAACTTATTCTGGTGCCTTCATCCTTCTTAGTGTGATGAAACATTGGGAAGTTCAGTTGGACAGAGAGTTAAGAACCAACTTTTGTAAAGCAAGGTCTTCTTTTCTTAGGCGTGATTGATCGATGGGAGTTAATTCAGGCCCAAGCCTTAAGTAAAGAACTGAGAATGAAGCAGAATCTTCAACAGTGGCAGCAGTTCAGTTCTGACCTAAACAATATCTGGGTTTGGCTGGGAGAAACGGAAGAGGAATTGGACCAATGGCGTTGCCTTGATCTTAGCACAGACATACAGACCATTGAGTTCCGGATTAAGAAACTGAAAGTAGGTTTTCACTTGAAATTTGTTTTAACATTATCTTGCTTGCTTATTTATTCAGATAGAATAAATTTAATTTCCTTTCATGGATGTTTCCCTGAGGTCAGCAGAAGCTGAGATGGACTGAGAGGAGATTTTACCTTTTTATACCAAGGTTGTTTTTTTTTTTTTTAAATGCTTTAGTGTTAGAATTTCAAATTCCCTCATTTTATGAAGAAAAATTATCAGGTTAGTTTACAAAATTCTTTCCTAAATTTTCACTGAAGCTACTGAAACAATACTATTTCTTCAGGGGTGCATAATCTTTAATAGGCCAGTTATAAGCTCAGTTTGATGTCTGCCAAGGTGTTTTTCACATATTGCCATGCCTATAAGCTTGACTTTATAAAACCATATATTTAGTATTTATTAGATTTGTATACCGCACCTTCTCCCTTTCAGGACTCAATTTGTTTGTTATGCAGTCTGCTCTTAATAGTAAGAGATTTTAAAAATGCCTATCAGTACCCAGCTGTCGACTGTAATTTTAAAAAATATAGCACAGTAGTAGTAACTAAGAAAAAAACACATTTAACTATCTTTAATGGATGAAATGTTGAGATGGAAAAGTTTGTTTTCCGAAAAAGATTCGAGCAGGATTTCCCCCCCCCCCATCTTCTTTTCCTCTATGACCCACCTTGCTATTTTCAAGGAGCTGCAGAAGGCTGTCGATAGCCGCAAAGCCATCATTTTGTCCATCAACCTGTGCAGTTCAGAATTCATGCAGTCGGACAGTGAGGAAAACAAGAAACTGCAGGAACAACTGTCTCAGATGAACATGCGCTGGGACCACGTCTGCTCTGTGTTGGAAGAATGGCGCTGCTCCCTACAGAGTGCACTCATGCAATGTCAGGTCTGTTCTGGCTTTTACGAAACATCTTGGTGCCCTGGATGTGGGACAATAGGTGTGCACATAATCATGGCCTGTTTTGAAAATGTTTTGGAGATGTTCTTTAAAACAGGGGTCTCCAACCTTTGCAACTTTAAGTCTGAAGGAATTCAGCTCCCAGACTTCTGGGAGCTGAGGTCCTACAGACTTAAAGTTGCAAAGGTTGGAGACCCCTGCTTTAAAATATATTTTATTTTTACCTTGAAAGCTTTTGTAAGAATCCAATTATAATTAAATTACAGTTTCCTAATGCCACTTAGCAAACTAGAATAGTACCAAGCCTTATATAGGGTTCAGCATTAAAAAAAAAAAAAGGTTCACTCCAGGTTGTAAAAAACAAACAAAAGCAAATTAGCATAAACTCTCAAACCCATTTAAGATAAGTTATGTTCCATTCCCATATTCATATTTGGGAAATCACACCCTGGAGTATCTAAATCACACCCTGGAGTATCACAAAAATGGCATACAGTACATTTATGTATTTTTCTTTTATGTTTTTAAAAAAAAATTAGTTAGAACATTTTTGGCTTAATTGTCTTAATTTGGTTTAATTAATTAATTTGGCTTAATTAATTAATTTGGCTTAATTAATTAATTTGGCTTAATTAATTGGTGTAATAAAACTCTAGCATTGCAAACCAGTATTGCAAATCGTGGTTTGCTCCTTGCCTACAGGAATTCTGTTACCTCAGACATTACAATGACCTACAGTTTTCATACATCAGAAAGTGTTTTGTTAAAATCAATTTTAAGGGGAGAAATGAGATGCAAGCACAGTGTTAGTTGTTAACATTTTAAGCAATAACTTAGAACGGGCGTCTCCAAATGTGGCAACTTTAAGACTTGCTGACTTCAACTCCCACAGCCAGCAACAGTGAGGTAAACAAGAAACGGCAGGAACAACTGTCTTAGGTGACAAATCTGGTTAGCCTTATTACACTCTTACCCTTTGTTTTTAGGATTTCCATGAGATGAGCCATGGCTTATTATTATGGCTGGAGAACATTGACAGGAGAAAAAATGAAATAGTACCTATCAATCCAAATCATGACTCTGATACGCTGCAGGATCATCACAGGCTTCTCATGGTAGTATCTTTTTATTTTAATAACCAGATGTCTAGTTATGTCTGGACATCATTAATGGGGAAATAAGTGACAGTATCAAGAGAGCTGAGGTGGTGCAGTGGTTAGAGTGCAGTACTGGAGGCTACTTCCGCTGACTGCTAGCTGCAGTTCAGCAGTTCAAATCCCATCAGGCTCAAGGTTGACTCAGCCTTCCATCCTTCTCTAGGTGGGTAAAATGAGGTCCCAGATTGTTGAGGACAATATGGTGACTCTGTAAATCGCTTAGAGAAGGCTGTAAAGCACTGTGAAGCAGTATATAAGTCTAAGTGCTACTGGTATTACCATCAAATCTTGTTCGGGGTTTATTGGTTAGGATTAATTCTTTATTTCTTCCCAGAAAGTTGTGCTAAATTAATTCCCCACAGGGCTTTAATAATCCCTTCATATCAGACTAGAAGAAACTGTTATTCTTGCAAACTGAATTTCATTTTGACTTATTATACGTTGTTTTAAAGCCCAAAATACCTTTGTTCCCAACAGCAAATACGACGTGAGCTTCTGGAATCTCAGTTAAAAGTGGCCTCGCTTCAAGACATGTCGTGCCAACTGCTAGTCAATGCTGAAGGCACAGATTGTCTAGAGGCCAAAGAAAAGGTCCATGTCATTGGAAACAGACTAAAAATGCTCCTGAAAGATGTCACACGTCATATTAAAGAACTAGAGAAGATTCTAGATATTTCAAGCAGTCAGTTGGTAAGTCTTTTTTATGATCTTTTGATCATGGCAAGTTACAATAGCCAATTACTTTCCAATTTGCATTTTTGCTACCAGAATGCCTGCATATTCTTTGTACTTTTTGTACATTTTTTGACATGTACTACCGTATTTTCAGAGTATAAGACGCACCCAGGTTTTGAAGAGTCAATTTTTTTCAAAAAGTAGGTAGGTAGGTAGAGGGGGAGAGAGAGAGAGAGAAATACAGTAGGCAGGTAGGGAGAGAGAGAGAGTAGGTGGAGGGAGGAAGGGAGGAAGGGAGAGAGAGAGAGAGAGAGAGAAAGAAATACAGTAGGTAGGTAGGGAGAGAAGAGCGTGTAGATAGGTAGGTAGGGAGAGGGATAGAAAGAAATAGAGAGAGAGAGAAACAGTAGATAGGTAGGGGGAGAGAGAGAGTAGGTAGATAAGTAGATAGGTAGATAGAGGGGGGAGGTAGAGAAATACAGTAGGTAGGTAGGGAGAGAGAGAGTGTAGATAGCTAGGTATATAGAGGGGGGGAGAAATACAGTAGATATGTAGGAAGAGAGAGAGTGTAGATAGGTAGGTAGAGGGAGAGAGAAAGAAATAGAGAGAGAGAGAAATACAGTAGATAGGTAGGGAGAGGGAGAGAGTAGGTAGGTAGGTAGGTAGGTAGGTAGGTAGGTAGGTAGGTAGGTACACTGTAGATCTTTCCAGGTGTATTTACCCATGTGCTGGAGAAGGAAATCACTGACCACTTTTGGAACAAATTTTTGTTTCTGCAGGCACAGTACTTGACCAATGTAATTCTCATCAATAACTCTAACTAAAAAGCTTTCCAAAAAGGGGGGGGGAACCCTTTTTGCACTGTGCAAACCTCCCCCAAACGGCCCATTTTTTTGTGAAAATGGGCCCATTTTTTTAAAATAAAAGGCATGAATAGCCTTGGTGGTGGGGGCTTGCAGAGTGCTCCTGGGGGGGGGCAAAACAAGGAAAAAACAGCCAGTTTTTTCATGAAACGAGGCCATTTTTTGGTCAAACAAATTGCAAGCATAGCCTTATGGAGGCTTATAGAGTGCTGCTGGGGGCTGGGGGAGCAAAAACACTCTGTTTTTTGCTCATCTCTGCCCTCCCCAGCCCCCAGGAGCTCTCTGGAAGCCTCCATAATGCACGTGGCCATTTTGGTGAAGGGGCAGGGTTTCAGTCAGTAAAACATCCTGTATTCCATGTATAAGATGCACCCAGATTTTCAGCCTCTTTTTAGAGGAAAAAAGGTGTGTCTTATACTCCGAAAGATACGGTACTCATGTTAAAATCTGTAAACCTTAACAGTTTTATCATGCTATTGATACCATGCTATCATACTCTTACTACCCCTGTAAAGACGAATTTTCTTTCTAATATTCACTGCTTGATTGCAAGGAAGTAAACTTTTCTTAATATATTCCCAAGCTAGCTTTAGTGGTAACCCTTGATTTAATAGAACTTGGTTTATAAGAATTTGGATTGCATAGACAAAAACTTGCTTGGGTTTGAGTTCTGCCTAAATTTCAAGCAATAAGAGACTTCTCCCTGACCAATGAAGAAAGTCAGTGTTTGGCTCTTTTCTTTCTTAACGGGCTTATTTAACTAAGTATATTTTGGTGTCTAAAAATCTAATTCACCATTTTGCAGGCATTTGGCTTTAATGGACTCTCCTTCCCCCCTTTTAACTAAAGATTGTATGTATTTTGCACTGTATGACATACAGTTATGTTTTGTTAATGACGTTTTTGTGTGAACAATTTTCTTACACATTTGTTGCATATTCTTTATAGCATGTTATGGTGAAGGAAGTAGTATAATGCAGAGATGTCCCCAAATACATCTAGTCCTTGATTTACAACCATAATTGAGGCCAACATTTCTCTTGTTAAGTGAGACATTTGTTCAGTGAGTTTTGAACCATTGTATGACTTTTCTTGCCACAGTTGTTAAGTGAATCCCTGTAATTGATAAGTTAGTAACCTGATTGTTAAGTAAATCCGGCTTCCCCATTGATTTTGCTTGTCAGAAGGTCACCAAAAGTGACCCTGGGACACTGCAACCGTCATAAATATGAACCGGTTGTCAAGCATCCAAATGTAAATCACATGACCAAGGGGAGGCTGCAAAGGTTGTAATTATGAAAAACAGTCATACCGTATTTATTTGAGTGTAACGCGCAAAATTTTCTACCAAAAAAAGAAATCAAAGTTTGGGTGCGCGTTATAAACGAGGGCCGGTCCATTGAGGGCGCAGGCGAATTGTGAGTTCGCACTGTGCCTTTTCCGGGCTGCAGCCGCTCACTGTACGCGAGGGCGAAGGGAAAAAAACCGTTTTTTTAATACCAATTTTTAATCGAAAATTAGGGGTGCGCGTTATACACGTGTGCGCGTTATACTCGAATAAATACGGGTAAGTCACATTTTTCAGTGCCACTGTAATTTCAATAAGCAAACTGTTGTAAGTTAAGGACTACCTGTAGTGTTGAGCTCCACCACTATTCTTTCATTCAGCACAGGTAAGCATTAGATACCACCTAAAGGAGGGTAGTAAGCTGAAATTATTTCAGAGAACATAAGAGATGCTAATTATGAGTCATCTAGCTTGCCGAGCGCTATTAACCTTATTTCCCTGTAGAAATGATTCCCCCACATTACCAGGTGTGCAATTTGGACTGCCACAAAGGGTCACACTGCCAAAAAAAAAATAGTCTTGTGTCTCTGATTTGAGTGTGCTGCTGCTTTGCTGTTTTCCCCCCCAAAAAGTGAAATGAATGTGCATGTACATGGATTGAAAGAGAGTGAGGAAAAACTTCCGAACCAGCCTGGAAAAAGAAAAAAAAAATAGCAACCTGTGGCTGCCCATATGATTGAAGAGAGGAGCTTTGCATACATTCACATTATTCTAAAGCCCTTTAAAAAATAATAGTTACCTTGAACCCTGTTGTCTCCTGCTGGTACCTCTCTGTATCCCAAGGTTTTGATCTGAACTGTTCTCCAAGTGTTTCTACTGAATAAGAAACACCTGGAGGGAGCAGTGATGGGAGAGAGGCTGTTCCTCTTCCAAGAGACTGGCCTTTGGGATATCTCTCCATTCTCCATAGCTTTACTACTTTATGTTTTTAAATTGCATACCATCCAGAAAACTTCACTTGTTGTACGAGTTAAAGATGGTGATTGATGATTGATTGATTGATTGATTGATGATGATTGTAATTGATAATAACTAACCACTCAGGACTTATCCTCATGGTCTTCTGCTGATGAACTGGACACATCAGGATCCCTCAGTCCAGTATCTGGAAGAAGCACTCCAAGCCGACAGAGAATGGTAATGTCATGCCAGATTATTTTTTTGCCAGTCCTTGGTGGAAGCACCAGACAGCTGTAGCCAAGGTGAAAAGTCTCAAACACCTCTTCTCGTAGCTTCCCCCCCCCACCCAAGAAAAGCACCAGACCAGAATAATTCCTTCCCCCACCTCCCCAAAAAACCACTTCTTCCTCAACCTTGTACATCTTTTACCCTGCATCAAGTCAGAACTTTTAAATTCTGTATTAATATGCACAGAATCAGGACTCAAAGTGTAGCAGGTGTATATATGATATGCTACTTCTTTTGAATGGGAAGAACAGCTCTAAGGGATGGAAGCTTTTCAAAGGCTTGTCTTGCCTCACAACTCCTACATCTGAGTGCTCAAGTTTTTTATTCTGGAGTAGTTTAACCAGTTCATCCATAACAAATCAACTCTTAACCTGAGTTTAAGCAAACATTACAGCAGAAGTTCATGCATTACATTTTTCAGAGTTCTGGCTCTGAGACTTACTGCTCAAAGTAGAAACCTGGGAGGCAACAACTCTGTGGAACTAGCCAACCTACTCTGGTCTTGGGAGATGTGGCCTGAATTTAAGCTTACAAACATTTGTTATTTGGAACAGCAGTCATGCAAATGGCCCCTCCCACACACTTGGCCTTGTGAGATACAGCGAACCTTGTAAGAGCGGAAAGCAGTATGGTGATATTTGCAGAGATGGACTGAAAATATGATAAGATTGCTCTTGATAAAGAGCAGCCCAAGGAAAATGATTCGAATTGGGAGGCTAAAGGACAGTAATGTTATTATTTATATCAAATTCAGCATACAGGTGGTCTTCGCTTAGCAACCGCAATTGAGACGTGACCCTGTTGCCTAATGCATCAGCCACTAGGCAAAATATCACATGATTATGACTTATAGTTTTATTTTTGCCTTCTCAATTAACTCTGTGTGGCCTAAGCCACTGACAAAGAACACAAATGGCGATCACGTGACTGCAAACACTGCAACGCACTTCAGTGCTTAAATGCCTAAATGGCAATCACATGATGGTGGGACACTGTGACAGTTATAAATGCAAAGATCAGCCATGCTCTTTAAACACTGATATAACAGTCTTTAAATGAGGCAGTCAGTAAGCAAGGACTACCTGTATACAGATAGAGAATGCTTGCAGCATTTGAGGTACAAAGTTAGATTCTCTGTGGTCTTGGAAAAGAAAATTAGAAACAGGACCAGGGATGAAATGCTACTGTTTTGGACTGGTTCACCAGTCTGGAACCAGTCTGGAACCAGTAGTAAAAAATGCTACTGGTTCAGGTGAATCGGTATTTCCAATGATCAGCTGGGCAACAATCAGCTGTGATGCACAATTTATATTAGTTAGAATCGTCGGATTTCCTGCTGCGTAGCAAATCTAAATCATGTGGGACAGCAGATTCCTCTTCCCCTTGATGTTCTACTTACCTTTGCACACTCGGAAGACTTCAAAATGTTGCTTTTTTAGTGCTGCATGGGTGCACCTGAGATGCGCATGCACGTGCCAACCACATACTCAGTAGCAGACTCACCAAACTGGTAGCAGACTTCAGAGGATTACACCGCTGAACCTGACCAAACCTACTACAATTGCTACCCTTTAATTTTCACCAATTAAATAGTGATGTCTCTGAAGAGAGAGGAAACTATTTTGGTTGTGAAACCAACTATTTTCGTCATAAAATCATAAATTTGCCCCGTTCCCCATTTGCACACTTGCAAGGAATAGCAATACAATTCCAGTTTGTGTTTTACACAATATTCAGTTTCTTTTTCTTGTAGTTCCGGAACTGCCTCCTACCACTTTCCATTCTTCTTTTTCTGTTCCCAAAAATAAAGAGTGTGTACTATAGTATATCTTGTCCTATGCCTCACTTTGACTCCTAGAGTGTACTTGATTTTAATTTCTCTCTCTTTTTTTAAACTTATTATTTTATTTATTTAATTATTATCCAGCTTTCCTTAACTTTTACAGAACTGTCAATTTTCATTTGCTTTCTTATAAAATTGCATCTTAGTTCTGTCATTATGAGCTTTATGACCTCCAAAAATCAATTTCACTGCCTTTACTTGCTTAAGAATATAAAGGAACACTGGCTTTTCAGGAGAGAAAGCTGCAAAAATCCCAACAGATGTGGTTCCTATGTCATTATTTTTTAATTGTATTAAATATTTGAAAAATAAATTTCATGTTCATTAACATGAAAAGAATTATTAATTTACTGGAGCAAGGAACTCTTACCAAATAATTGTTGGAAATATATTTCCAAGTTCCATTTTTAATGTTTAAACTCTGCATTCATCATTTCTAACACAATGTCTTTTTAGTGGTCATGTCCATTCATAGCATTTGGAATACTTTCATGCAGTTTAGCTTTAGAAATAGTTCAGACTTATTCATTCTTTTTTCTTTTTCTGTTTGTTTGTTTTTTGAAATACTACAAAAAGCAAAAAATTATTCCTTCTAGCTACATTCTCTCATGATTCAAGAATGTGGTATATTTGGCTTTATTTTTATTTATTCCTTATATTTTTATCACACCATTATTACTTTTGAAGTAACTCAAACATACCTACCGTATTTTTCGGAATATAAGACACACTGGAATATAAGACGCACCAAGATTTTGAAGAGGTAAATTAAACAAAACGTTTTTGCACTCTGCAGACCTCCCAAACCCTCTGCACACCTCACTTTTTGTGAAAAACTGGACACGCAGAGAGTTTGAGAGGCCTGCAAAATGTTCCTGCGGGCTGGGGGAATGAAACGAGCAAAAAACGACCAATTTTTCATGAAAATGGGCTCATATTTTGCCAAAAAAGGGCATGCATAGCCTTTAGGAGGCTTGTAGAGTGCTCCTGGGGGATGGGGAGCAAAAACAAGCAACCCCCCCCTGTTTTTCACTCATTTTTGCCCTCCCCAGCTTCCAGGGGAACTTTGCAGGTCTTCCAAACCCTCTGCACATCCATTTTTGTGAAGGGGGCAGGGTTTCGGGAGGCAAAAAATGCTGTATTAAGTGTATAAGATGCACCCAGATTTTCACCCTCTTTTGGGGGTGAAAAAGGTCCATCTTATACTCCGAAAAATACAGCAATACTTTTTCTCTACAACAACCTTCCTGTGAGGTGAGTTGGGCTGAGAGAAACTGACAGGCCCAAAGTCACCCATAGCTTTCAATGCTAAGAGAGAACTTGTGCTCACAGTTTCCGGGTTTCCAGGCCAGCCCCTTAACTAGTCATTGCACTTTATAAACTGTGGTTTATTGTTTAATGCTACATGTGAACCTAGCCATTATGACATTCTCACCGCTTCTTCCCTTACTTGCCAGCGGTAATCACTTTGGTGATAATCCAATTCCTGGTTTACACGCATAATCTGTGCTACTGTTGTGTCTGTAGCATCTTCTGCACAGCCAGAATCATAATTGAACTGGAGCAAAATTGAATTAATCATGAGAAATAAAATACTGCTAGTGTAAGACTGAAACTTTATTTACTCAATTTCTAAAGTTGATGAAGATTAAGAAAAAAAACAATCCTTTTAAAAAATTAAATAGTAAAACAAACCAAAATATTTCCCATAGCTTTAAAAAATAAAGCTGCATTGCATTTCCTGTATATTGCTTTATTGGCTAGAATGTCATTTTTAAGTTTACATTGTATGTTCCGTTTCACTTAAAAAATGGGAAAAGAAAAGCCAGTTTCCTTGATTCATGGGAATTAGTTACTTCATTTGATTTTGTGTTTCCTTTGCTGCTCTTTTTAGTTTGATTTCATCAGTAGCTTGTCTTTATTTGCCTGGACTGAACATTCTTCTTTCTTTACCCCTGTTCATTGCAAACAGCCACGAGGCAAATGTAATGTCTCACAGCCTGGACCCTCTGTCAGCAGTCCGCATAGCAGGTACCTTATTCTCCTAGTTTCTGCACTCTGTTCTAGAACTCCAAGAGGATGATGGAAATTGCCCACAACAAGGATGCTTGGTCATTCTGATATCAATAGCTTGACTATTTTTTTTCTATAATTATTAATTTTTCCTCCAATCGAAATCTAATTTGAAATAGTAAAAAACGGATTGCTCTTAGTTTTAACTTCGGCTTCTTCCAGCCAATATCCCTCATCTAAATTCTTAGATGCATTGGAACGCATTGGTATTAGCATTCATGATACTACATTTAAAATAAAAGGAGATTCCATTCCCAGATTCACAGCAAAAAAAATTTCTTTATCATCCTCTTTGTTTCTAGAGATTAAATTAAATCAGGTGATAAGCCAATACAGCATATCTGAATTCAAAAAAACCCCACAAACCTGAATAAAATGCATAACCCTTTTTATTCTTCTCCTAAACTTACATTCCTTAAAGTTTTGTTCCGTTTGTGGGTTTTCAAATTTCATGAGCCCAGCCAAATTTCAGAAGCTGAAATGAAGATGGCAAATGAAGGTATGGCAGAAACACATCTTCACCCTAAAACAGCTTCCTTGCTAAGACAGCATCCTTACTTCAGCTTTAACTTTGCTTACTTAGGACATTCTGAAAGTAACAGAGGTGCCCTAGTTACTAGAAAGCAGACTTAATAAATGAAGCTTTCAGTGTTCACACCTGTCTAGAAATCTGTCTTGCCTGCAGCTAACAGTGCTTCTGCATTCCGTTGTTGTGAAATATATGTGCTTTTATCTATTTATAATCAATAATTTACTTTTCGTTCCTGGCTTTCTTTTCTTGCATGACCCAAATCAGAATGAAGATTCCAAAACATATAACCACATTTATGTTCTAGGACATGGGTGTCAAACTCACTACATCATGTTGCCATCATGTGATATTTCACGATGTTTTTCCCCTTCACAGTGCTGGGGTAGGTGTGGCCTATGCGTGACACATCTGGCCTGCGAGCTGCCAGTTTGACACCCCTGAACTATGACCCCCTTTCAATGTCAACAGGTGTTGTTTAAATAGCACAACGTAAAGAAAACATGAAACGTCAGAAAATATAGATCACACCTATATAAATATAGATCACACTCTTTAGTGACAGAGGCGTACTAAATCCCCACAATCAGTTAGATCTCCTTTAATTATATGCAGCTAACGTTTGCACTGACAGTCTTCATTTGATTTGACTGGAACAGGCAAACTAGAATTTGTTGAATTACATTTCCAAATGTAATGATTTGGATTAAATTATTTTATATAGCAAATCTATAATTTGTGCAAACATAGAAGAACTCAATTGTACAAAAGCAGAAGCTGCACTCAGCATTTGGTAACAATCCCTCCCTAGATAGATAGAATTTTTTTCCAATCAAAATGTTTTGAAATGTAGGGGCATGGAGAGGAACAAGGAATGCTAGCCAGCATTTATTACCATTTGTTATTCATAATGCTCAGCGTTTTTCAAAAAGAGATACAATGTTGTCTGCATAACTGAACCACTTTACTGGCAAATAAGGCAGAAAATGTACCAAGCCGTCTGCTTATTATTGCGCTTATTTATTATCCCTTGCAAATAGAGCCATTCTTCTTCATACATTGTGTTTACCCTTCTGCTTAACTGCTATCTTTCAGTTGCGTTTTGTTTTTAATCAAACATCAAACTAAGATATACAGTGTACCATTTTTTTTTCTGAGGCTGCCCGTTTTCGGCCACTCAAAAAAGGACGGCCCACTTGACAGAAATGGTGTTATTTTTGATGCAGTTGAGGAATGATGATGGTTTTAGGGAAACAGAGAAATTGCAGCTTGGGGATGTAAGGCAAACGCTGTGTCTGTGGCCAGTTTCCTTCCTTCTCTCTTGACAAATCTGTAGCATTTTTCTGCTGCTTTGGGAATTATAATAAGTGAGCTGGTGCATTTGGCAGCTCTTTGGAATTTGCCCGCATTCTGGCAGTGGCTTCCCTGCGGCCCTCTCAGATCTGCTTTCTCCATCGATGTTTACTAACACATCTGTTAGCAGTGCAACATCGGCACAACACAAAACCCAATTTGTCATCTAGACAAGCATGGAATATAAATGGGTTTCTACTGAATAGAAAAGTTAATCAAGCATACAAGCCAGACAGGTTGTGGTTGATGTATAATGCAGTTTTAACTGATAAAAGGGGCTAGGCTGTCATTGTGTCCTTTAATATTTTGACATGCCTCTGATCTAAACATCTTGTGTTTGATCTTGCACTGGATCAGCAATCTTTAGTAGAGTAGACTTACTGCATGAACTAAAAGCTAAGTCATTTAAGCCACACAATTTTAGATTATATGAATAAATATGAAAACATCTCATTTGCCCATTACAGACAGGATCTTTCGGTTCTCAAATCAGACTAAAGCTACCAGTTTCATACCATCCTATTTGGCTATTCAACTACTTCTTTATATTATTGGAATTTAGCCATGGATTTAATTCTGTGATTAAAGATTAAAGTAATTGTGTCCTTTTCTCCAGGGTATTTACATTATGGGCTGTCTTAAACTACCTATTTAGAACTTGGCGCCAGTGATCCAATCTTAAGTCTTATAACCTGTTCATCAAGTACCATGTTCTTTCATCCCACTTTTCATATCTAATGATACCCAGTTTCTAAAGGAAATAATTTTTTAAAAGACAATGATTATATGGTCAGCATGAATTGCGATCAGAAATCAATTTTTGTCTCACATTATTATTGCCCATTATTATTGCCCATAACAGTTTTGCTGTTTCTCATTTGCAAAATGTGTGCTAAGTCTATTCCAAGTGATGCAGCTACACATATATAATTGCCTGAACTATTACAGGTGAAGATTGTTCGTAAAAATGTAGACGAATGGGAGGGAAGCATTCCTTGGCAAGCAGGGCAGTTAATTAATTCTGCAGCATTTAACAAAGCAAAGAAGTTCACATAAAGCTTAGATCTCCCATATGTCAAAGTACTTTATTCCTCCATATACAGTATCTAGAGCTTTTATTTCACTAGCATATCCTCAAGGGGAGCTCCTGCCAGAATTGCTTTACTAAAGTAATTTTTGTTGGTGGCTACTCCTTCTGTTTACTGAAATAGCCTGTTTGCTACTGTTCTGGCACTGAGGAGCAATTGGCGAAGAGCATATGCTTCTCCATTAAAGAAGTACAGAAAAATTTAGTGGAACAAGAGTCTTCTGCCCACTGAGGGTTTTTCCTGGCTTCAACCAGGGGTGAAATTCAGCAGATTCTCACAGGTTCTGGAGAACCGGTAGCGGAAATTTTGAGTAGTTTGGAGAATCGGCAAATACCACTCTGGCTGACCCCAGAGTGGGGTGGGAATGGAGATTTTGCAATATCCTTCCCCCAGGAGTGGGGTGCGAATGGAGATTTTGCAGTATCCTTCCCCTGCCATGCTCACCAAGTCACGCCCACAGAACCAGTAGTGAAAAAAATTGAATTTCACCACTGCCTTCAACCCAGAGTGAGATAAAATAGTATTGTCAAGAGCATGATTTTTCAAACTCTTTTCTTCATAACCTTGAGATGGGATTACACAAGACAGTAGAGACAGAAAAAAATAAGTTAACTTGGACTCAATCAAATTTTTGTCACTAGGTATTTGGCTCCTAATCAGGCATTTGGGGAATTTTTTTTTAAGTAACAGGTTTGCAATCTTAAAAGTTTGAAAGCCTGTATTTAGCTCTAAAACTTCCACTGATTTATTTAATCTAACATAACCCACTTTTTAAATTTCAATAACTAGAATTTGGTATATAAATGCACATTTTTTTTTATTATGTTAACAAGTTATCCATAAATTTAAACTGATTTTTTAAAAAATTTGGTTCCTAGAAGTATAAAATACAGTTGGATGTCTTTGTTATAACATTAAAAATCCCAGCCTAGGCCACTATACTATGTTTTTGTTCTTTTAGTTATTTCTTCCAGATACATAGTAATTATCTCAGATTAATTTCTTTTAAATGTTTAAAATTCAGTGAAATAGTTCAGGTCTCATTACTTCAGAATATTGTTATGATTGTGCAATCAATGGCAAGAAATAACAACACAACTACTATTTGAATCCAGACCAACCTAATTAGATCCCACTGAAATCATAATCATTACTAATTCAATTCTACTAAACATAAGCACAAACCACACAAGCAGATAGGCTATCTGAGATCAATTTACAATCTAGCGTAAGCAACTACAAATCTAAAATGGAAAAAGGAAAGAAAGAAAATAATGTCCCAAAGGTGCTTTCTTTCAAGAGGCAGTTGGAGTTTCTGGTTTTTATTTGAAAACGTTTCGCTTCTGAAAAAGCTTCTTGGATGAGAAGCAAAACATCTTCAGAGAAAAACCAGAAAGTCGAGTTGTTTCTTGAAAAAGCACCTTTGGGACAACCATGACCTGGATGACTGAGAATCTCCATAGAGATTTATCAACAGGGGGGGAAAAAGGAATTCAACAATTAAAACTGAAACATTTTTACACATTGGCGAGTAAAGGCTTGCCATTCTTTTTGTTTATTTTTTTAGGGAAAATAAATATCATTTAGCCATAAATAAAGAGTCCTGAGAGAAAAGGCAAATGTCAAACATAAGGCTTGTTGATTCACAGAAAGAATTGCATCATAGATAACTGCAGAAATCAAAAGCAGAGCTGAGGAAATGGCTATATTCAACATCAGATGACATTGAAATGAATAGGAAGGATGAGGATAATGAAAGCAAAGGTTACAAATGGTAACTGTGTTTAGAAATAAATAGTATGATATCAGATGGCAAAATAGAAACAAAAAGCCTTAAAAGGGAAAGGGAAAATGTCTAACAGCGTTACAATAATCCAAAGAAGAATGTAAACAACCGTATGACTATACTTTTGGTGTTCATTTTCATAAACTGCTATTTGATACAGAAGGTCTTCCATGTTTCCAGTCACCTTGAATACATTCTTATTGACTACTTCTTGAGCTCCTTATTCAATCATCATAGATCTGCTTATTCTGCCTAATATGTCCCTCCTTACCTGCTGAATATTACTTTCTCAAGTTCCAATTCTTCATTCAATTCTAAGGCAGAGAATAAACTTTACTCCTGCAGCCCTTTCTAGAAGTGAACAGGAAGAAGTGTTGCTGTTGACACAGAAAATAAAAGTTCTTTAAAGAGAACACATATTTCTGTAGTACTCAGAAAAATCCTGGAATTCTACTTTCAAAGAGAACATCAGATAACTTATTGTATCTCCAACAATGCAAGTCAATTTAGACACGGATAATAAAATGAAAGCGATAATCAGTCAAAAGTACAAATCTCAAATGTTTTACTTTTAAAAGAATTGAAACACCACTACCTGATGAAAGTTTGAAATTAGAGTCAATGGTGACGTAATTTGTAGGACTAGAACCAGGTTCTCTGCCCTAAGACTCACAGATAAAGACAGATTTGAACCCAGTATTACAGTTCTGATTTTTTTTTAGGAAATAGGGACCATGCCACCAGGTATTCCAGCATTGCAAAAATCATTGCAATGGAGGAAAACAAATTTCTAGTCTTCATTAATTTCCACACAATCCCTGTGACATATACAGGTAGTCCTCAACTTATAACCACAATTGATCCTAAACTTTATGTTTACTAAGAGAGAAATGTATTAAGTGATTTTACAACTTTTCTTGCCACCTTTTTTATGTGAACCACTGCAGTTGTTAATTTAGTAACTCGGTTGTTAAGTGAATTTGGCTTCCCCGTGAACTTTGCTTGTCAGAAGGTTGCAAAAGGGGATCATATGACCCCGGGATACTGCAACCGTCATAAATATGAACCAGTTGCCAAGCATCTGATTGTAAATCACGTAACCACACGAATGCTGCAACAGTCGTAAGTGTGCAAAATGGTCAGAAGTCCCTTTTTTCAATGCAGTTGTAACTTTGAATGGTCACTAAACAAAGTGTTGAAATTTGACCACTACCTTTATGTGCCTAACTCTAGGTTCTACATACAATCCATACCTTCCTTTTTTCAAAACGTTTGTATAATCAGAGTCTGTACTCTTTCCTGCACTAAGTGCAAGTTGGAAGGAGGATAGCATTGCTGAAGAATAAATGAAAGCCATGGAAGTGTCTTTCAATACAAGAGTCTATGAACAGTCTCAGGTGGAAATTAAGTAGTACTGCCTGTTCCCTTTGTCTGTATTTTGGCCAATTGATTTCCTTAAGGTCCTGGAAGGCTGGGTTTAATTAAACCTTAATACAGAATGCTCTGATGTTGCTAAATGTGCCATATCTTTGCAATATTTTCATAACCCAAGGATACCAAATGATGGCACTTTCCATCTTAACCTTGGTGGTGTTTTGTAAATAATCTGCAACTTTTACGCTTTTAATATTGGATCTCTTAACTAGCCCTATCATCTTAAACACTTTTTAGCTTTGGATATTCATGTCTCCATTTGTCAGGTGAAACTAGCAATCCTATTCATGATTTCTTGATATTCGGAAGGTTAGGGAGATGCCCTAAATTGCCCCCTTGTAATAAAATGCACATAAACACACCCTTTAAGGTTAACAATGCTGCAGTCATTTTGATGAATTACTAGATATAAAGATGGATGTCTCTTCTGAATTAGAAATAAATGCTTGTCATGGCAAGCAGAAAGTCATTCTGTTAGGTTTTGCTGAATATTTTTTTCTAGAGTTATAAATTATACTACAATAAAAAGGAAAAAAATATTATTGGTTTGATGCTGATTCAGTGCAAAAAGAGGCTATTATATACAATAGGTACTTAACTGGATGATAATATCTTCTAATATTACTGTACTCTTGCAAGATTTTAATTTTTTTTAATCTGGGCAGCTTTCTAAAGAACCATTGTTAATGCGTGGCTCCTTCAATCTAACTCTTAAAATTATGTATTCTAAAGCCATATCATTTGCATTCATAGACATTGATATGATAAAGTGTATCTTAAATTAGTGTGACAGATGATTTTTGTAATTGGTAGTATTGAAGATTCCAGATGATTGTTTTAATAAAGGCGCATCGGATTTCTGAGCCTCACATCCAGAAAATTTGGAACCACGTATATATTTTTACTGTAAATAGTATTTGGGCAACACACTGATCCAGCTACCATTTTCCAGAGTTGCATTGGCTTACTTCTGTTTTGGATTCTCTCTTCAGGCCCACAAGAGGTGGCTCCGGTTCCTCCCGTTCTGAAAACCAGGCACATCGGTCAAAACCGCAGCACTGCTTCTTCCTCAGGGTGCTGAGAGCAGCTCTTCCTCTCCAGCTTCTCTTGCTGCTTCTGATGGCCCTCGCCTGCTTGGTTCCAGCGAGCGAGGAGGACTATAGCTGCACCCTCTCAAATAATTTTGCACGCTCCTTCCATCCCATGCTTAGATACACAAACGGCCCGCCCCCTTTATGAAAAGATTGCCAGCAGCTGAATAATATTTCAAATGCAGTACCCAGAATTCAGTAGGATTTCCATGACCTCCCTGGTGATATAAATAAATGGAATGTCTGTCGGTATCAAAATGAGCCGTGGAATACATGAATTGGGCCATTAAAGACTCGCATCTCTTCCATGGACTTTGACTAAGTAATTGAAAGTTTTTCTCCCCAAACAGCATCTTGGATTTTTCAGCTAATTTTATAATTTTGACCATCACTCTATACAATACCTAGTGGAGGACTTCAGTTTGAAGAAGGACCAGTATGTACTGCTCATTATAGAGCTATTATACAATCTTTATTTAACTACTCTACTGGTATTTTAAACTAAACTTACATATAAACCTATATACTTGTAAGAAACAAACGAGTGATTTTAGAAACCATTGTAACATACAATTTTAAAAGCTTGCAAGGCAGTATATTATTTTCCCCCATTTTTGGTGGGGTTTGAGTGAGGCACGATATTCTAATCTTTGCTTTGAATGCACAAATTGTAAATGGCACATTTTATAATTTAAAAAAAATATGTAATGAAATGAAATCATGAAAACTTTATGAACAGCCATGGATATTAAGTATTAAAAATATTTATGTATGTACAGTTTGCTAAGACTAGTGTGCTTATTTCTTGATAAAGAAACCAGGAAATCCTCCAAATATATTTTGGAGCAGTGTGTTTGTATCTGTGCATTTTATTGATTATGTGCCATCAAGTTGGCAGCCATATAGATTTTGTCTACGGTGATCTGCCCCTAGCTATCAGCTCTGCAAAGTAGTCCAGAGAAGAAACACATGCAGAAGTACCATTTCTAACTTTATTGTAAAGTTATATTAACAGAACCTTGCAAGACTGAAAGTACATCTCTCATCCGTACTGTCCAAGAAAATAGTCCAAATGTCCCTTCCAAGATATTTGCTGTCCTGTATTGCTTCTGCAGACTCAGCTGGCACTTGTCTGACCATTGTCCACACTGTGGCTCTTCTACCTGTCTCCCAAGTCCATTTCCACATATTCAGGGGTGGGCTGCTGCGGGTTCGCCCGGGTTCAGGAGACCCTGTAACTAGCATTATGGCCGGTTCGGAGAACCTCCAAATCCCACCCTTGGCTGGCCCTGCCCTCCCAAGAGGCTCCAAGTGGCCCATTTTGGATGCAAGGTAAGTGCAGGGCATGCGCAGAGGCTTGGGGGGAGGGGACAGGCCTCCTGGAAGGCTTCCAGAGCCTGGGGGATGCAATTTTCACCTCCCAGAGGCTCAAGGAAAGCCTCTGGGGCCTGGGGAAGGCAAAGCTCCCCCAGCATGGTGCAGGAGGCCAGCTAGGCCACGCTCACCCAGCAACCAGCCAGAGAACCTGTTGCTGAAATTTTTGAAGCCCACTCCTGCACATGTCACTTCATTAACCAGATCTTTCAGGGCTTCTACTGGCATATCCCTCATCAATGTAACTGATCTCATTCACCTTGCTTCCCTTTGTCCTCCTGTTTTTCCTTTCCCAGCATTGGAGCCTTCTCTAGGGAGGAAGGTCTTCACATAATGTGTTTGAAGTAAAAAAAAAATTAGTCTTGTCTTCAAGTACAGGGCTGAATGGCGATGCTTTGAAGAGTTGTTTACAGATATGATGGGGGAAAGAGGTGGGTATTGTTGTTTTGTTGTTAAAATACAAATGTTATTTCTGGTATGTGTTAAACTTTTGAAGGAGTTTTTGAGGAGAGACAAAGAGGAAATGACAATAAATTAACATGGGATGCTGTTGAAAGGCATTAAAGATTAAGATTTTTAATATGTTGCTGTTTCTGGTAGCTCTTAATGGGTTTTTCTTGACTAAGTTTGAATCATAAGGCTTTAAAGATTTCTTTGTCGATAAGATACGGGAAGAAGAAACTTTTGTATTATTTCTAGACAAGTTATTGTGTTTTAAGAAAGGAAAGAATTATGAAACTGATTTATTTGATTAAGGTTAAAATTTATGTGCTTTTACTTCTGGTAACTCTTAATGGATGTTTGCTTATCAAGATTGAATAAAGAAGTTTTATTATTTGTCTATAAATAAGAGATGAAATATGGGAAGAAGAGATCTTTGGTTGAAATGTTAGAGACGGTGAGAAATTGTACTTGTCAGCATCAAGTCATTTCTTTGCAAACACTTGCTCCCTTTTTCTTGATTTTTTTTATAAAAAATTCTGTTCCCATTTCTCTGCACTTACTTTTGAATTTCTGTTTTACTTTTTATATTTTTCTTAGTTTTTCTTGTTAGTTTTTTATCTTTGATTTTAAAACGTATTTCTTTTAAGCTTTACTGTAAGCCAGGGGTCGGGAACCTTTTTGGCTGAAAGAGCCAGGAACGCCACATATTTTAAAATATAATTCCGTGAGAGCATACAATATGTTTAAAACTAAATACAAGTAAACGTTTGCATTTTATGTAAGACCAACACGTTTAAAGTACAATAAGCCTCTTAATTCTTTTTCTTTCTTTCTCTTTCTCTCTCTTTTTCTGTGTGTTTCTCTCCTCCCTTTCTCTCTGTCACTCTGTGTGTGTCTGTCTGTCTTTCTGTCTCTCACTCACTTAATCACTCACTCTGTGTATGTATGTCTGTCTGTCTCTCACTCACTCACTCACTTAATCACTCTGTGTGTGTGTGTTTCTGTCAGTCTCTCTCTGATTCCCTCTCTCTCTCTCTCTCTCTCTCTGTGCCTGTTTTTTTTTTTTGCAAAAGTTATTCCTGTTTTAATTTTCTTTTCTGCAAAAATTAATATATTCTGCCATTTTTTTAAACATACTTTGAAAAGAGAGTTAGTCACTGGACTAGAAATTGGAGAGAGAAAATCAAGTTGAAAAAATTGCAGTAACTTCCTTTATATTTATAGAGATGAACAAAGAGTAAATTACTGTCATTAAATTCTATAATAAAAATTGAGTTGATCGTCGTTATCTATCCTCTAGTCTAGCAAAACCTGGAATTCTTCAAGAAGTTAGAAATCTTTTAATACCAGAATGGCAGAAAATTATAAATATTAAGATGGATATACATGTTACAGAAATATATTTCCCAGTGATTTGTGAGCAATATAGAATTCAGCCAATAAAGAGCAGTGAGCAGCATTTCTTCCTTTAAAACAATCTGATCTTTATGAAAAGATAGTTGTTCGTGGAAGCAACACAATTGTCTACAGTGGAGAACTTTTTTGTAGATAACTTGAGCTGGATTACTCCAGTATAAATATTCCAGATTATGGGGAATCGAATATGAAGGCCTTTTTTAATAGGTTTTTTTTTTAAACATACAAAGACAAACACAACATAATATATACATCCTCAATTTTGTTAGGGGTGTCATTTGGTTACAAGCTTTTGTGCATCAATCTTTGCACTTGCATATACAATCACTGGTTATCCATCAAACATAGCTAAATACATCACTATCGTTGAACATTATGTATTTGATTACCATTAATATTCCTTCGTTTTAAATAAATCATGTTCCCTTAAATCCTATTTCAAAACAATAAGTTTTCATGAAATCACCTATCTCTTTCTATTGTTCTTACAAAACAGAGTAGTTTTTATCAATTTATATTGTACATCATTACTTTCAATTATGCATAATATCGCCAATCATCCATCTAACATGAAGACTTTTTGACCTATACTTAACAGTAACATTTATAGAGGATGAGCAACGGGGAACAAGTGTCAGACAAAATCATCAGCAAAAAGGGGTTAGGAGGGCTATAAGAAGTTAAGTAAGGCAAAATGTTTTGTTTGGGGAACCATTTGGAATTTTCAGGACTATTTACTATTAGAAAAGCTCTGTAAACCATAGCTTAAAGAGTTGCCAAGAAAACTGTCTGAGCATGTCTCTGTAATTATTAGACATCCAATTCAAGGGATGGATATCTTTATATAAAAATAGGAGTGTTTCGCCATGAATAGCACTTTCTTTGTGCACAAAAGAAAGAAAAATGAATGAGACAAGCTTGCAATTCATCATTCCTCCCCTTTCCTCTTGCACACCAAACAATTTCAAATTATCATTTCCAAGTACCAGTGTGGGGGTGTTTACTATTCTTTCTTCCTGCCTAAGAGAGCACCACATTTAGCCATATCAACCATTTTCACTCTAGAAATGATGGTTTAATGAGCAGACTGTACTTGGGAATAAGACTTTTTGATAATATGGAAAATATATGAATCAATCATCAAGTAAGGAAACAGAAAGAAAGAACTGAGAACAAAGGGCAAAATATGAGTGTCTCTGAATAAGATGCAGTATCAATGCAATACAATCTTTATATAGGGATTCAAAATTCATCACTTCTGATGAGCAGTGAGTGGACAATATAGTCTTGTGTGCACAGAGTTACCCTATAGTTGCTTGCAACAAATTGGAAAATGTTTTCTGATTAATACAAACAATGTAAAAATGTCTTTCTCTTCCCACATCCTTCTACTGGATCTCTCCACTGAATCAAATGGATCTTCTGCTTCAGATTCAAGAAAGCTGACTCAAACACATGCTTGCCATATGGCTCAAGGAGATTAAAGTACAGGATTAATAAATTCTTCAGGACTAGAAACAAATGAAATGCTCAATTACTTCATTATGTCCAAGGCTTTCTGAATTTATAGTTATTAAACAGCATACCCCAACCCACATATCAAAGTATTTTAGTGTGTGTGTGTGGGGACTATAAGGATCCAACATCCTTGGATAAATCTCAAATATACAGGTGAACGTCGAAAAATTAGAATATCGTGCAAAAGTTCACTTATTTCAGTAATGCAGCTTAAAAGGTGAAACTAATATATGAGATAAGACTCATTACATGCAAAGCAAGATAGTTCAAGCCGTGATTTGTCATAATTGTGATGATTATGGCGTACAGCTCATGAAAACCCCAAATCCACAATCTCAGAAAATTAGAATATTACATGCAATCAATAAAACAAAGATTGTACATAGAACAATATCGGACCTCTGAGAAGTATAAACATGCATATGTACTCAGTACTTGGTTTGGGCCCCTTTTGCAGCAATTACTGCCTCAATGCAGCGTGGCATGGAAGCTATCAGCCTGTGGCACTGCTGAGGTGTTATGGAAGACCAGGATGCTTCAATAGCGGCCTTCAGCTCTTCTGCATTGTCCGGTCTCATGTCTCTCATCTTTCTCTTGGCAATGCCCCATATTTTCTCTATGGGCTTCAGGTCAGGCGAGTTTGCTGGCCAATCAAGCACAGTAATTCCACGGTCATTGAACCAGGTTTTGGTGCTTTTAGCATGTGGGCAGGTGTCAAGTCCTGCTGGAAAATGAAGTCAGCATCCCCATAAAGCTTGTCTGAGGAAGGAAGCATGAAGTGCTCCAAAATCTTCTGGTAGATGGCTATGTTGACCCTGGACTTAATGAAACACAGTGGACCAACACCAGCAGATGACATGGCTCCCCAAATCAATACAGACTGTGGAAACTTCACACTGGACTTCAAGCATCTTGTAGTGTGTGCCTCTCCATTCTTCCTCCATACTCTGGGTCCTTGGTTTCCAAATGAGATGCAAAAGTTACTCTCATCAGAAAAGAGGACTTTGGGCCACTGTGCAATACTTCTATTACATGATTTTAAATTTAAATTCTTCTATTCTAACTATTGCTTAATTACTTTATAACAGAGGGATTAGACAACATGTCAAGGGAATATGCATTTAAGAAAAATATTTGGTAAGGCTGTTAAAGACTGCAGACTTATGTCATGGCTGTTTTTGAAGACCAACTCATGTTATCTGAAATCTCCACAGATGCACAGAAGCAACGCCCTGAATGAGTCATACCTCCCCAAGATCTAACGTTAAATCTGTTGAAAAGAAAAAGCAAGGCAAGGGAAACCTTGAGTGAGCTTTCTTTTATTTGTTTGCTTCAAAAGCAAATAATTATAGAACCAGTTGACTTTTTTTGGCTTTGCCAAATAAATAATTGTACTCATAAAAAAGTGATAAATTTAATTTATATGATCACCAGTGAGCTGTTGATACTATGTCTTGTAAAAACTTCAGTGAAATCAGTAAAACAAGAAAGGCAAAAGAGATATAGATCATCATAAAGTCAATCACAACTCACATCAGATCCGGCCAACCACAGGCTGGGGGGAAAAAAGCTACTCTAAGGAACAGGATACATAGTGCTCAATGGGGCTGTTGTGTCTTTGATGTAATTTTTTTTTAACTCTTGGCAACTGCCTGGACTAATCCCTGCACTTTTCTTGGTAAGAACTCAGAAGTGGTTTCCTCTGGTTTCTTTCTTAGGGATGAAAAGGACTGGCCCAAACTCGTCCAGCTAGTTTTGAGCCTAAAGGGGAATTAGAAGACCCAGCTTCCCAGTTTCTAACCTGGTATCTTTAAACACTACACCAAACTGGCTCCTTAGCCCAATGAAAGAAAAAAGAAATTTAAAAAGTAACCACTACCATTCATATATAAAGTATATACCCGTGACGGCGAACCTATGGCACAGGTGCCACAGGTGGCACGCGGAACCATTTCTGAGGGCATGTGAGGTATTGCCCTGTCAGCTCCAGCAATGGTGTGCAAGAGCGTGCTTTCGGCACCCGAGGCAAAAAAAGGTTCGCCATCACTGGTATATACAATACTTGTATATACAAAAATGAAATTCAATTGTGAAAAAAGTAAGGTTCTACATTTAGGCAAGAAAAACAAAATGCACAGGTGCAGTATAAGTGGTACCTTGCTCAATAGTAGCAACTGTGAGAGGGATCTTGGAATCCTAGTGGACAACCATTTAAATATGAGCCAGCAGTGTGCAGCAGCTGCCAAAAAAGCCAACACAGTTCTAGGCTGCATAAACAGAGGGATAGAATCTAGTTCACATGAAGTGTTAATGCCTCTGTATAGTGCCTTAGTAAGGCCACACTTGGAATACTGCATACAGTTTTGGTCTCCACGATGTAGAAAAGATGTGGAGACTCTGGAAAGAGTGCAGAGAAGAGCAACCAAGATGATTAGGGGACTGGAGACTAAGACATATGAAGAACGGCTGCAGGAGCTGGGTATGTCTAGTTTGATGAAGAGAAGGACCAGGGGAGACTTGATAGCAGTGTTCCGATATCTCAGAGGGTGCCACAAAGAAGAGGGAGTCAAACTATTCTCCAAGGCAACTGGGGGCAGGACAAGAAGCAATGGGTGGAAACTAATCAAGGAGAGGAGCAACTTAGAACTAAGGAGAAATTTCCTGACAGTTAGAACAATTAACCTCTGGAACATCTTGCCTCCAGAAGTTGTGAATGCCCCAACCCTTGAAGTCTTTTAAGAAGATGTTAGATAGCCATTTGTCTGAAATGGTATAAGGTTCCTGCCCACGCAGGGGGTTGGACTAGAAGACCTACAAGGTCCCTTCCAACTCTGCTATTGTATTGTATTGTATTATATACATATCTCTGTACAAGTGAATTATATGTTATACTGCATATAAAAGGGAGTTGGCTTTAATCAGGCAGTGGCTGCCATCTTGACTTTTATGACCTCCCCCCTGCTCCCCAGGAATTGTATTGTTCTTTGTTAGGCAAGTAGTCACTTCACTAGCTAAGGATCCTGCAGACACCAACCTTATGAAATTGGATTCTTCCTCTTGGCCTTCCTCTTTTCAGTGTCAAATCTTTACTTTAAAAATAATTATTTCTTGAACCTGTAAAACTAGAAAACCTGGAGAATCATTCCTGAGGTCATATAGTCAATGATGACCACCTGCAGTCTGGTCATCATTTCTCTTGTATATTTTGAGCCTCATCAGGAATGAGAATCAAAATCCTTTTCTTCTCCCCAAGTTGAACATGTTTTTAAAGCAATCCTACCATCTGAGTTTGTCTGCAGCCCCTTGTTAATTCTTCAGGTTCGAAGAAATATAGCATGTTCTTCTGTGCTGATCCTTCAAAGATTTCTCCCACTATACATGGTCATATATGTGATTGTTTTTCTCTCTCTCTAATGACTAACATGACTAGGTTTGCTTTTTAACACACATAACACTTCTCTGTGGCGGGCCCTGCCCTCTGGAACGATCTACCCCCCCCCCCCCCCCCGATCTCAGGAACATCACAGACCTCCGCCTCTTCCGCCAACAATTAAAAACGCACTTTTTTCACTTAGCTGGCCTGGCTTAACTTCTGAGACTATGTTATCTACTGGTTTTAAATTGAATTAGGTTTTAATAATGGGGTTTTAAATTGGTTTTAGCACAGGGTTAGGTTAATTTAATAAGCTTTTAGAATATTTATGACATATTTATTATTTGTATTTGTTATATGCATAGTTTATCTTTCCTGTGCACCGCCCCGAGTCCCTTCTGGGAGAGTGGCGCGGTATATAAATTTAATAAAAGTAAAAGTAAAATGGAACTAATAATAATATATATTTCCGTGGATTCAGCTTTGGTCTACAAATCACTTATTTCTGGGAATATCACTGATTGCAAAGCATGCAACGGAAGGCTAGCTTAAGAAGAAGGCTTCTGCTATTTGCTAAGAAGTTTTTTTCATCCTTAGCCATAGTCAGATGCAAGAGTATGGCCAGATTTGACAGACAAAATATGAATAGACTACAACATCCATCCCAAGGCATGACAATTATTTTAATCTAGGTATTTATTTGTTGATTGGTTGGTTTATTTATTGCATATTATACCATTTCATCCCCTCCAGCTTTAAATGTCTCTGTTTTTAATGATTTCATTTGACTTCTATAACCGCCCATCTCAACTCTGGGTGGTGTGCATCATGAAAAGTTAAAACAAAATAATACAAAATAAATATATAACTTGCTGAGTAAAACTATTGCCATAGATGTTAATATAGCCAGGAAATGGGGCTCTTAATTCACTCTGTTTTACACTGCATTTGTCCCAAAAACAAATGAGTGTGGAACACTTTTTCCCAAGCTTCCAATTTATGGGAAATCCCACCCAGTGGGAGCTACAACCAGACCTAAAATTGGTCTCCCTACACCAGTGGCAGTCTCTATTTTCCTGGCTTAGAAGTGCAGTTCCTACAATTCAGGAAATGAAAAGGCAAAGAGAAAGTGTTAACCTGCTACAAACCGAACAAACCACTGGAGAGAGAGAGAGAGAGAGAGGAAGGGAGGGAGAGAGGGGGGAGGGGGGGAGGGAGGAAGGAAGGAAGGAGGGAGAAGAAAGAAAGAAAGAAAGAAGAAAGAAAGAAAGAAAGAAAGAAAGAAAGAAAGAAAGAAAGAAAGAAAGAAAGAGAAAGATCCCAAGTTGCAAACTGGTAGGTCCAAAGCTGATGTGGAGTTTGGAAGCATCAGAGATGATGGCTCAACGGTAGTATTAATATGTTGCTTGAAGAAAGGATGCTTGATCTCAATCACAGTTAAGTGATTTGTATACAGTGCTTAAAAATAAATGACAACCTGATGAAAGCCATCTATTTAGACTGCCAAATATAAAGTTGCTTCAGAGATAAATAAATGTCAGTGTTGATAGAAGCCAAACTTTGCTGCGCATGGCAAACAGCAGATAAAAATCAGAATTTTATGAAATCGCTCTTCATCAGATTAGAACGAAACATCTTAAAGGAAAACTCAAAGCGCTCTGTGTTGTTTTCATGTATTTTATTTGAAGAACCAAAATGTTAACGCCATCATGTTTGTTCTATTAACATCAATATTCAACACTGAGAGATTCCAGATGGGATGAGCTGGCGCTTTGGGGAGATGGAACAGGCGGCCTTCTGGAGATTGCCAAAGTCACAGCAGCACCTCCAGCCAACAGGGATGCTGGTGAGGGATGCTGGGAGCTATTAATCTCATGAATCTTGGAGGGCCAAAGTCTCCCGGTTCAGGGTTATCAATGTGTAGTACCATGAGAGATGAAATTTAATGAAATAGGGAAATGATTATCCTAATATAATCAGAACTACTACGGACCTCCGCTCCTTCCACCAAAAGTTAAAGACCTATTTTTTCCATCAGGTCGGCCTGGCCTAATCTACCTCACCTAGCCTGCAGTCTGAAGTCTAAATTGTTTTAATCGGGATTTTAAGGGAATATTGTTTTAAGATTTTAGCACAGGGTGATAACCATTTAATTTGGGTTTTAAATATTTATATTTGTCATGTATATATGTTTTTTAACTTCCTGTGTACCGCCCCGAGTCCCTTCGGGGAGAGGGTGCGGTTTATAAATTGAAACAAATAAATAAATAATATGAGACCAGTGGTGGGATTCAATTTTTTTACTATCGTTTCTGTGGGTGTGGCTTGGTGGGCATGACAGGGGAAGGATACTGTAAAATCTCCATTCCCTCCTCTCTCTTCCCTCCTCAAAATCCCTATTCCCTCCCAATCAGCTGAGACTGAGGCAGAGAATAGATGGGGGCAGGGCCAATCAGAGATGGTATTTACTGGTTTTCTGAACTACTCAAATTTTCCACTACCAGTTCTCCAGAACGGGTCAGAACCTGCTGAATACCACCTCTGTATGGGACATATCCACAGGCAATAACTTGGAAGGTATATAATATCAACAATTTGTAAGGAATAACTGTTAGAAAGCCTTTCTTAGTCACTAGTAGCTTAGGTTATGGAGACAAAAAGCATTTCCTATATATTGATTTGTTCCGAAAAGCTAAAGCAGTATGTCTTAAAATCTCCATTGCTTGGGGGATTGAAAAAGATTCCAGAGTTTTTCTACCCATGAAAGATCAGGTACAGCTTCAAAATCTGATTAGCCAATCAGAGTGACTGAAAACTACTCTAAACCACATGGATCCTGATGTCACATCACCTATCCATTTCCAAGAAGAGAATATAAATATGGGCAGCGGATTCTTGGGTGTGGGTGCAACTAGCTTTCCTGGGAGCAGCAGGATGCAATCTTCACTGTCAGGCCAGTCCAACAGGTATTTTGCAAAGGTGAAGAGATTATATATGGATTCGACCACTATGAACCTCTGGAATTGAAGTATGGCCAGTCTCTTTTCCAATTTTTTTTCAAATAGCCTGTCTCCATGTGTGAATTTAGACATGTGTACAAATTCTTCCTTCTCCTACAACTACAAACAGAATTTGCAGTAAATGTTAATGTGGTGTCCTTGTAGCTAATAAACATGGACTTTTATTCTGGAAAAATCTTTATGCACAACACTATGGATATGGTCACATGTTCTACCTTTCAAATTGTTTTTTTTTTTTTATATCCAGCCCAGCCTGGAAGATTATTCAGGAGACTGCAGTTTTCTCACATGGTTGTTGTTTTGGGAAAACTATAAGGTGGAAGGAGCATTATATATGTTTCCAGTCTTGAGTTATTTAAAAAACAAATATTAAAGGTGGGGGTAGAAAAAAAATCTAATAAATAATTTCGAAGTGTTACTAATAGATAAAACCAGATTTTCAATTTAGTTACCCATATCTGAAACAGTGTGGTGAATCTTAAAATCATAACCTTCTGTTTTTTTAAAAAGTATACAGCTCTGTGATAATCTGATCAATCATGATCATTAACTCTGACTCCAAAGTAAAAACTCATGCAGATTATGTTTTATAACGTGTAAGAGCCTCGGGCTTGCTTGAAAGCGGTTCATTTGCATCCAGTAACATAGCAATGCTGAATCCCACCTCTTAGTTATGCTACCAATTCCAGTAGATTGCCATTCTCTCAGAAGTGACTTGAACAACACTTCCCGTAATTCAATGGCCATTGCCGAGCAGGACACAGGTGTGCAGGTGATTTGCCACAAACCGTTACCTTAATTGCTCCACCTTCTGAGCAGGGATGAAGTTGAAGCATCCATGAAGACGACAATAAGGAGGTGGGGAGTATTATGGCACTGATGATATGCACTGAACATAATCGTTATTCATGGCTGGATTTCTTTCATCAAGGCAGACCAGTTCTATGTATCATTGCAACCCAAACTGCACCTTTCCTTTAAATTTTTGTCTGCGCTGCCCGAGAAAGTGAGAAATGATACACAAGAAACTTGGTTTGAATAACAGGCCCTTCACGACCTACTTTGCTAACTGCGGAATCCAAACTGCACCACAATTTGTTTTCCATATTGGAAAGCAGCTCAGAATGTAGGGACCTTAACCCTAGGGACCAATTGAACTGTAATGCCTTTTTCGGCTGGGTTTATGATCAATCGTGTGAATTGACGTACCCTTCCATTTGCTGAGGGTTTGTGACTGCAATCTGCCTTGACGTTCTAATCTGAGTAATATACATGCAGCCTGCTAATTTTTAACATTCCCTGCAACGTGTGCCTGTCACCTGAACAATCCTCTGTATTGATGCCAGCAGGATACCATATTGAAGGGGATCTGATCACAGTCTGAAGGGCCACAGAAAAAGTACACTTTGAGTGGTAATCAACTTTTTTTTTTGTTTCAGAACGCTAAAACCTTTGTGAGTCTTGTCAATCACTTAACGGTGAACGTTTCAAATTGCTGGAATAGAATTGCTCTAGAAAAGAACCGCACACTAACCAAAAACTGTCTTTCAATGCATGGAGCATCGGCACAAACGAATAATGCTGTCACATAAATGTTTCAGTAAGACTGAACAAAAGTAAACAAAGTTACTTGTTTTATTAGCCAAGTCACATTTAGCAGTCTGGCCTAATGGTAATGAGATAGTACTGGTCATTATTCACATATTTGGTCAGTGTTTGCCAAGTGTAAGTTAAGTCCATTTCCCCCCAAACATGTTCATGCTATTTTATGTAAGTTAGGCTGATTGACCTGTAGTCTACCTGCAAGCCAACATACAGTTGCCTGCATCCCAATAATTAGGAGATACATGCAATGCATTCATATCCTCCCAAGCCATAGTTAATTTGTTTAATGTATGTATTAAATTTATTTATTAATAGCTTCAGTATAAATTATAATTAATTTTAAGGCAATTTATCTCACCTCCTTGCCCCAATTGCTCTCCTAAAATGCCCCCTACTTTATTAACTGAGCTGGAATTTACTAATGACTCTGCTGGTATAGCATCTGAAAACAAAATATTGTTGCACGTATAGGCAGGTTATCATAAGACAAGCAATAAACGCATCACTAATAGGAATATTTAGTCTAAAATAGATGTTTTCTTCTTCCTGTTTTTTTCTGTCCCAGATGTAGTATTAACGGGGGAAGGGGAAAATCATCCTAAAAAGCAGTTTTCTACCATGAAGGATGCTTCTGATTCCTTTGAAATAGTCCAAGTAAAGCTATGAAAAGATTGTGTGCTCTTGCCTAATTGTCTGATTTGGAAAGCATTGTTCAACTATATCAGGGATCAATATGATAAACAACCACTTTGACACTGGCACATAGCTGAACCCAGATACACCTCCAATCCTGAACTGTGCTTCTAAATCTTAGGAGTGCTGCAATTTTGCTTACAAATTTGTTTTCGCAATTATTGATGGCGTAAGGGACAGATGAAGAAGGAACAGCATGGGCTTGATGTGAGTAACTAGGGGCTGATTGGAGTTTTTGACTGAAACCAGCCTAAGATTGTATATTTAGCAAATCTGCTTTAACGGGATACATTTCAAGATTTTGCCCCTTTTATCTACATTTTAAAACCGTTGGAATTTTTCTTCATTCTGTTTTAATTATTATTAAGTTATTTATTTATTTATTAATAATTAAATTTAATTATTTCTCTTTTTCTTCACATCATTAAGCCTTCTATAACATTACCTTAGATTCAGAGACAAACAAACTACAGCTAAATGAGACAAATGTAGGTGGTAATTAATTAAGTGGTTTAACCCCCTCTGAGATAAACTTAAGAAATCAGTTGACATATCCCAATGGTGTAATTCACTTTTTTTATTTCAACATCAAAGCTGAGAAAATTTTGACAGATCAGGTATCCTGCTGATTTTTTTAAAAAGCTGTTTGTAACATTCTTTCAAATGTGCAAAAAAAAAGAAACAAAAAAAGGATTAAACCTTTTTTTTTTCATTTAACAAAGCAACTCTAACAAAACAGATACACCAATTATGCTATTATGTGCTTTAGCAAAAGAGCAGAATAATTCAACAAATACATTATGGCACACGAGCCTCATAATAAAGGGAAAACTTTACAATGAAAAGGTAATGTAGTGCACAAAGCTTCATTAAAAAAAAGTACAATAATGTGGCCTAAAGTAGCCTGTTGGGTTTATTTTCTAAGTAGCATCTTTTGACTATTAATGTTTATCATAATCCAGCGGGCACTTCAAGATTGAGGAGCAAACGGCTTTGTTTTAAAAGGTGCATTGCAGAATAACATTCCTACTAAAGACAGATTGGCAGCATGGCAGCATATAAATTCAGGCACATTTGAATGCAAAACAAATAGGTTCATTACAAAAATTCTTTCCAGGACAGTGCAAAATTGTAAAGTCCTTCAAAAGGCAACAATTGTTTACAAACCATCATTCAAGACCGAAATACATCCAGAATTGAATTAAAATGAGAGAACGCACCAATGACAGGAAAAAGGGTTTTGAGCATTAAAAGTATTTTTGGTACCTCCAAGGTTTATATGACAATTATACTTCAACAATGTTAGGCAGATAGCTTAAAAGCATTGCATGAAGTTCAGATCCTGACTAGTGCTCACTTCAGATCTGAAGGATCACGTTACAAAGCCACAGTGCATTTGAAAAGAGCTTTCAGAAGAGCGAGCTTGCAAGGCAGAACAATTGATTCATTTGACGGATTCTGCAAACAAAATATAGCTTGAGATCCAAAAGTCCGCTGGCCAAACAGTTGGCTTCTACCTTAGGTGTTAAAAGCAATAGCATTAAGAACGTGTGTATAAAACAAAGGCTCAGATTCACACCAAAACATATGGCAAACACTAGCACCAATATCCAGCAAGATTTGGGCACAGAACCACTGTGTGAATGAAGACATACTTTGCAATGCTTATTTAGGTGCCTTTTAAACCAGATGGATGCATTGTTTGATGTAAATAGGAATGCACATTTCAATTCAGGGTGATTAATAAGGCTGTGATGTATACGATAAAGCAGGGGTCTCCAACCTTTGCAACTTTAAGTCTGAAGGACTTCAGCTCCCAGAATTCTCCAGCCAGCTTTGCTGGCTGGAGAAGTCTGGGAGCTGAAGTACTTCAGACTTAAAGTTGCAAAGGTTGAAGACCCCTGCGATAAAGGCCTAGCTGATTTTCAGTGGTGCTGAATCAATCATCCTGATTTTCAGGACAGGAAGGTTATGGCAATTTGGTGGCATCCACCTTCTGAAATCACAGCAATATGATTGATTTTAGAAACTGGGTCTCACAATGAACCCTTGCAATGATTACAATTTCCCCCCCCAAAGAGAAGCAGAGGCTTTGTTGCATAGGGTTATGAGAAAGCTGAACGAGGGCAAATAGGGGAAAGGATGACACATTAATTGTTTTACTTTCATGGCATCAAAAATGACAGGGGGGGAAAAGCCCAAAAGGTTTCAGCCCAAATGTACAAGTATATGAAAAAAATTTTCCAATATCAGAAAGACTATTTTTTTCAATTGCAGAATGTGCTACAGCTGTGATGGCGAACCTATGGCACCTGTGCCACAGGTGGCACGCAGAGCCATCGCCAGCTGGTCTTCTGGTTTTCAATGCGCAAGCTAGCTGATCTTCTCGGGTGCTGAAGCACCAGAAAACAGCCCAAAAAACAGCCAAAAATGGCCTGAAAATGGCCAAAAAATCAGCCAAAATAACAGACATGTGCACTCCGGCCAAGTGGTCTTCGGGTTTCCAGCACTCTGGCATGCATATATGCGTGCATATTATGGTTTGGGCACTCAGTGTCAAAAAGGTTCACCATCACTGTACTAGAGGCATGTAACTGATTAAGATCTTGTCAATTTCAGATAGCAGGAAGGTATTAATCAAGGTCACTGTGTGGCGCTTGTTAACTTGCTGTTGGCACTGATAGGGGATGGCTGCACTCTGGAGAAAAGCTGCTCAGGAAATGATAGCTTGTAGATACTCAAAAAGCCAATGATATTTGATTTTTAAGGTTGTGCCTGCCAGGCAGAGGACCTGAAGGCAAAAAGGAGGACATGTCCTCCGCCAGACAACTGGTAATCTTATATTTGTATTCTTGTTCCAGAACTGCTTTGGAACTTAATCTGTGTCCATCTTTCTCCTGACTAGCAAAACATCACAAAAGGTGAATATTTCTTAGCCGGAGCCTAAGAGGACAATCATGGGAGGGACTGCTTTATTTGCACAAAACATAGGGTAATCTTGCCTCAAGAATTTAAAGAGCAGAGAGAATCCTGTGCTTTCTACAGCCATGGGATTGCAGCTGTTAATTAAAGGGGACAGTGCATAAGCGCATCAGCATGCCTACCATCCCTGCCCTACTGTCCCCATTTATTTGTATTCATTTCTTTTGTTCATATCAATGTTTATATTTATACCTGCTATGTTGTACATGAAAAACTAATAAATACAAATACAAATTTGTGTTCTCCCTCCGTTTTCCTCTCACGGAGATTCCTTCATGGTGGAGAATTCTCAATAGTCCCCAAAATTACAGATTTATATATGGCTGAAAAAGCAGAATGGCTGTTGCCATTTCACTGAAGGGCACAATTCATAACAACTAAATCTCTTCACCCAGGAAAAAGTGACCAATCTTTTTATAGATGTGTTGCGAGTAATGGGAACTTGACCAGAGGGGCTAAATATATCCTGCAGCACCCCAAAAGAAGAAGGCTGGGGGCAGTGGAGATGGTTGGCAAGAAATTGGCCTGAGCTAGAATCCACAATAGCACTCAAATTTAAAGAAAAGATTTGCACACAGAAAAAAATCGTCCTCATAAAACCAAAATAAAAAATTTACACTTCCCTCTTTTCTCCTTTGTGCCTTTAAAATAGAGGTGTCCAACTTCAGCAACTTTAAGACTTATAGACTTCAACTCCCAGAATTTCCCAACCATCAAAGTGGGTTACAAAGCCATATTTGATTACTCATTAGGAACTCATTTGAGGCAATGTCCTTTGGACTGAACAAAAAGCAGAATTAGCTGCCATGAAAGTCCTTTGTTGAAGGACAAGGTTTTAGTGTGTTTTTACTCCTAGACCAAGTGAAGACTGGCTTGTCTCTCAGGAATATACAATTTTATATGCAGTAATGATTTTTAACAATCGCTAAGCCTTAGGCACACATGATTGCATATGAGAGAAGATAACTGAAACGGGGTTTTTTTTCCCCTTGTAGTTTTGTCGTATTTTAACCTGTCGACTGGTTATACAGAAGAGCTACATTCAGTTGTCTGATAGGTGAGCTTTGCATGTGTGTATTATATGCACAGAAACATACACACTGCATTCAGTAAGGTGCTTTCAACAAACAATAGCAATAAGGATAATACAATGCTTCCAGCAAACTAACAATAATGACAGTTAGATATATTTTTTAAAGTTTCACACATTTAACAAAAAGCAATTTCAATTCCCAAGCCGGACCTGTCCTAGGTATGCTGGCATTAAAGCTAAAAACTTCTCACATTCCCGTGCTTAGGGCCTAGTCCTATCCCTTGTCATTTCTGGCTTCCTTATTTGCATCCTGTTACCTGTTAATCTGTCAAGGCGAAATCATGCTTTCTGTTAGGAAAATGGATATAGTGTACATTACTTAAATAGACTAAGGCCAATTTTAATCTTTTGCATTGTATGAGGATAGACAGAAACCGGGTTATGGTTACAGATATCTACTCCGAAGTCTAACCAATTGGCGTAGAAAGGACCTATTGAGGTCCTGTACTTGAAATGTTCACCATTCACTCGGATGGGGAGGAAAGCTTCCAAGCATTCTTTCTAGGTCTTAGATGGAAGCTCCAAACCAGCAGAAGTGAATGGGGGGGAAAACAACCAAAGCAATAAATACACTGAAATCTTTCTACCTTTAAGGAACCTGTAGAAAAATAGTGTTTTCCCTTATAAAAATAGAAATATTGAATTATATTACTGTAGCCTGATCCTATGCTTTTCTATCAGAAGTATGTCCAATTGCATTCTATGGGGCTAAACTCCCAGTTAAAAATACCTAGATTTGCAGTTAACAGCTGGGTATAAATAACTAAAATTTGCTTTCTTTGATTATGGCCCTACAAGAACTCTTTGTGTTGTTAATATATCATGCAATATATTACAATATAATATGAATCATGTAATATATTGTGTATACAGCATATATACAGTGTGGGCATTTTGTCTTATTTCAAAGGATACAGCTGTACCCATTTTTGTCAAGGCACTTCATATCAAATGTCAAAACAGGACCATTTTTGTTCTTTTTATATTTTGAAAATAGGTACTTTATGCGATTAATAAAAAGCAATGCCACTAGCAGTGAAACTCAAGCTAGAAGCGTTGGCAAGAGCACTGTAAAAACAGGAGATTCACAACATTTGGGCATATATTTGGGAAGGGAATACATTTTAACAAAAGTGGTTACTGTCGATCCTTTGTAGATTCTGACCTGCCCTGTCCTAGATGTGTGCGCTTCACTTTGGAAGGGGTCAATATGTGCCAGACCCAAAGGATAGGATGTGATCTCAGCTGCAGTGCAAAACTTTCTTGTCCTTTCTTCATGGTTCTCTCGCCACTAGTTGTGACTCAACATAAAGTTCTGTTGTTTTGTGTATAGAGATTCTCAGTCACCCAAAAGTGCTTTTTTTCAAGAAGCAACTGGACTTTCTGGTTTTTCTTTGAAGACATTTCACTTCTCATCCAAGAAGTTCTTCAGTTCTTCTCTGGATGGTGGGGAATGGAAGGATTCGTCTGAGAAGCAAAACGCTTTCAAAGTAACACCCGGGAAGTCCAGTTGCCTCTTTGTAAAAGCACTTTTGGGACTCGGTTGCTTTGGCAGATATTAGGGACCTTGCTCAAGGAGGTAGATGGCTTTCCTACTGCTGAGCGCTGATTGGATTGAATAGACATGGAATTTTCCGAAAGTTAATTTCAGATACCACCTAAATATGTGCAGGTGTAGCTCTTCCACACAGTTACCTCCAGTGGAAAGCAAGCGAGTAGAATGGCCAGACCATTCCATTCCTGGCAGTTGGCAGCATGGGCATAATTTTTCACATGATCGGTTGGGGTTTTCACAGTTCATACGTGACCTGTCAGTTAAGGTACGAAGTAGATGGTGTCATTATATTTTCAGCCAGAGGTCCTTAGGTGATTCACAATTAATTGATACAATTTCATATTTTAATTGGGCTATGGTCTATTGCAGGGGTGGGCAAACTTTGCAACTTTAAGTCTGAAAGGACTTCAGCTCCCAGAATTCTCCAGCCAGCAAAGCTGGCTGGAGAAGTCTGGGAGCTGAAGTCCTTCAGACTTAAAGTTGCAAAGTTTGTCCACCCCTGGTCTATTGGCTATTGTAATGGCCAGCACAGAAATTCACCCCGAGACAGATATGGGGAGAAATCTCTTACGTTTGGACCCTCATTGTGAATTTAGCAGGCCGATGAATTGAATTAAACCCGTTTTTAAAAATGATAATATGAATTTTCCATCCCCGTGCTTACCCTTACTATGGTAAACTCTGTAGGGCTGAGCCATCCCCATTTAGCATCTCACAGTTATCTTCACAAGTTAACTGAAGGCTTTTCTTGCCGAAATAAACCGGAGCATTAGATTAATCTATTTGAATATTGTATAGGTGTCACTGAAAGGAACGAATCCCAACAGGGAAATCTTAAATTCATATTTTCTCTTCTCTTTTCTCTTAATTTTTTTTTTTAAATGGGAGTCTAACAGAATCTTAGTCCTTAACCCTTAGTCCATTGCTTTGTATACTGTATCTGGGAGGTGCACTTCTCTTGTATCCACCAAACAGCCAATAAATGCTACATGTAAACATCACCTACTCAACTCAGCTGGGACTTTTGCCCAATTGATTTAAAAATGAAAGACCATCCAACTTCTCAGAGTACAGGAATCCTCAAGCTTGTGTTTTGCTAACACAAACACACATTTTTTTAAAATGAAACTATTATGTCCAAAATTATGAATGTTCTGCCATGAATGAAGTTGACCATCATTGTTTTGGGAATCACTGGTGATTGTTGAGTATTGGAGTGCTTAGACATGGTACCAGTTCATCTAAGCCTGGCGTTTTTTGATGGGATGCTCAGAATCCTGTAGGCTGTTTGTAATCTGAATTCAGACTGCTTCTTGCACAGGTTCTTCTTCCTGTTTGTTCACATAGCAAGGTGGTAAGGAATGCACTGAAGCAGGTGCCATGGCCAGCTGGTTTGAGATCTCCTCTTCATTGTGTGGTGTGCTCCTAGCTGCAGGAGCATGCAGACGGTGAGCATCCAGCATTTCCAGCAATAAATCGTAAAGTGGGACCACATTCTTGCACTTCATGTTATAGAGGTGCTCCATCCCTTTATTGCTAGAGGTTCACATAAAAATAAAATTAAATACCATTATCCCATGAGATTCCACGTTTGATTCACCTAGTGCTTGGGGATTTGTTTTGAAGGATGCAAAACATGTCCAAATATATTGATGAATTGCCTGTCTAAGTGGGGCAGTAAAATGTAGATTCTGGATTATAATAGAAAAGCAGCAAGCTGACTATGGAGAATTTATTCATTTAATTAATTAAATTTAGGGTCCATCCAATTCCAGATTACTCTGGGTGGCTTACAGTTTAAAGAAAGAAAAGGAATCATGCACATTTTGGGGAAAAAATACAAAATAAAACACCCAACATGGGCTCAACCCACACCCTACCCAAAACTTGGAAGAATAATAGGAATTCAAAAGCTTCTGGAATTCATTGGGGAGGGAACTGTACAAATTTCGGTGGAGGGAGATAGTACTCCAGAGGGAAGACATCTAAAGGAGTCATCTGCAAACCTCAGATTAGTACCCCATTTTAGGAACAATGGTACTCTAGCACAGGGGTCTCCAACCTTTGCAACTTAAGTCTGAAGGACTTCAGCTCCCAGACTTTTCCAGCCAGCTTTGCATACAACAAACAAAAGAATGCGATGACAGAAGTGTAACATGAAATACATTTGGCTGTCCTAATAAAATTAGCGCATTTAGCATTGCACTATCCAAAGTAACTGAGGTCAAACCCCAATAAATCTTGAGAATGTTATCTGACACATCTCCCTTTGCCATTTACAGCACAAATGGATCCTGAAGTTTAAATGATTTCCAGCATACTAGTTGCTATCAAAGGATTTAAAACATTGGCAAACTTTACCTCGAACTGTCAATTTTCCTTATACAATACAATACAATAGCAGAGTTGGAAGGGACCTTGGAGGTCTTCTAGTCCAACCCCCTACCTAGGCAGGAATCTTATACCATTTCAGACAAATGGCTATCCCTTAAGGTTAACCATGGTAGCACATTTCAGGAAGGGGTTTCTTTTACACAGAAGACAGCACCGAGCAGCCATGTGATAAAGCCTGATGGGTAACCACTCACCTCATGTGCCTGATGTGAGAAAGGATGAGGAGAAGCTGAGCCAAGCGCCTGTGTTGTTGCTGCTGGGAAAGTCCAGATTTGGCCATTAAATGCATCAAAGTGTCGGTAATTTTATCCAGAACACGATGGATGTGTTCTTTTTCCTCCAGGGATTTCAAGGTGCTTGAAAGAAATGTGTAGATCCCTGTGGGAGGAGAGGAGGGGAGGGAACAGGAGGGGAGGGGAGGGGAAAGCAGAGGGGAGGGGAGGATGCCTAGCATTATCAGTATATTATAGCAGATTCATTGATTAGTTTAATGAATGTATCATATACAATGATAAAACAATATGGTGATATAAAAATATTCATTTAAATAATCAGTAAGATCATCCTTAGCAAGCTGATTACAGTCTGATCTAGATAGATAATTCTCAATTGAATGGCTTTAGCTACAAATGTGGCAGTCCTTCTTACTACCCATGTATTTGAACCTTGGAGGAAGTACGATAAGCTTTTTGATGGGGTTACAATGGACTGTCAGTTAATAACTTTAAATGCTTTTCTGTGGCTATCAAAAAAGAAATGAGTGACCTAGTAAGCTGATTATTACCGGAGTGCAATTTATCAGTTAGAAAGTTCTTTTGTTTTTCGTCTTAAACATAGAGCATATATTAGTATAGCTGACCAGCACACTGTGTTCACCATCAGAAAGTTAGACGAGGAAGGGACTACAGAGAGAAACTTAGTTTTGTATACATGTACCTGAGAGTAAGGCCCACAAAAGTGGGCCTTACATGCCCCATACATCCCTTCGGCCGATTCGCTCCCACAGAGAGGGACTTCTCCGGGTGCCGTCCACTAGGCAATGCCAGCGGGCGACGCCCAGGGGAAGGGCCTTCTCTGTGATGGGCCCGACCCTTTGGAACGACCTACCCCCTGATATCAGAACTACCACGGACCTCTGCTCCTTCCGCCAGAAACATAAAACTCACCTGTTCCATCAAGCCAGCTTGGCCTAACTCATGCTTCTCGCCCCAGTCTGTAATTTAAATTATTTTATTTGGTTTTATGGGTTTAGTTTTAACTTTTATAAATTTGTACAGGACTATTTAATTTGATTTTAACCTTGTATGTATTGACATGGTTTTAGTAGTTTTTAATTTTACCTGTACACCGCCCCGAGTCCCCTCGGGGAGAGGGGGCGGTCTAGAAATCCAATAAAATAAATAAATAAAAGTCAATGAGTCAACCTTCTCAATAGGAAGAAAGGAACAAATGTTGAAGGCAACCTTCCTCAACCTGGTGCCTTCCAGATGAGATGGGACAATAGCGTTTGAAGTTCTGGAAGTCTGAAGCCAAACATATCTGGAGGGCACCAGCTTAGAGAAAATTTTCTCAAACTCTCAGTGAACTAAAACCAGGGGTGGGCTGCTGGGGGTTCAGAGGGGTTTGGGAGAACCTCTACCTAGGATTCTGTGCAGTTTGGAGAACCCCAAATCCCACTCCTGGCTGGCCCTGCCTACCCCTCCCCTCCCAGGAGACCCAAAGTGGTTTTGGATGCAGGTCATACACAGAGACTTGGGTAGGCAAAAAATGGGCCTATTGGAAATTTGGGGCCTCCAGAGGGCCTCCTGAGCCTGGGAAGGCCGTTTTCACCTTCCCGGAGGCTTGAGGAAAGTCTCCAGATCCTGGGGAGGGCAAAAATCCCCCTCCCCCGACGTCATGATGCAGGAGGCCACACCCATCATGGCCAGGCCCACCCAGCAACCGAGAAAGAACCCCTTGCTAAAAATTTTGAAGCCCTGAACTAAATAAATGAAAACAAATCACAACAAACTTGAAAAATTGCTTTAACACTTATAAACATTATACAAAAATAATTTAATTTGAATTGAGGTTCTGATTCTGACATATGCATAGACAATAGAAGAAAAGAACTGTATGACTATTAGCAAGCCTAGCAGTTTAGCACGGATCAAAACATGTTGTGGTAAGATATATTTATTTGTTTGCTTGATTTTCATAGCTGCCCATCTCAGTACATGACTTGGGGAGGCTTACAATTCAGAGATGGCACAATCTTGCCATATGGCTTTAAAGAGCTCCTCCAAATGAAATAACATCCTTATGTGACTTACTGGTATGTCAGTCTGACATATTGAATCAAAAATGATCAGCCTACAGCTCAACAAAGTGAATAAATCATGATTAAGTTAAACATAAGTTTCTGACCATCATGATGGCCATTATGGTAACAAAGCATTCTCTCAGCGATGGTCGTTTTTGAAACAACAAGCCCTTTATTCAGAGCAGCAACAACAAAAAAGGAACAGAAAGAAAAGAGAGAACCTAACATAAACATTGATCACTCTCACAATAAGAAAGTCACATTGTCACAGGCTACATGCCCCTTTATCAGACCATCAGTATTCTGGCTGCATAGCTCAGACTTTGCAGCTGGGTGCTTGGACTACAAGCTGAAACACATCAACTCCAGAGAATTCCTATAAAAGTCAATCCGTCTCTTTCACAATACAGAAGAGAGCAGACTAGAAGCCAAGTTCTTAGTGCCATCAGTTTATGTGCTGAATTCTGTGCATGTTCTTTTTTTATTCTCTTCTTCTCTAAAGCAAACATTTTGAAATATACATAAACTTGTGTCGTTGGTTTAATTGTCTGACCTTACTTCCCGGTTTCAGGAAATTGTTCCCATTCTAAAGAAAGTTACGTATGCGGACACACGATAATCAAGTGCAAAGAACATCCTACTGGAGATCTAAATCTAATGCAATAGTTATAAGGTTCCTAAATAAAATCAAAGTTTTTATTTTGGGAGGAGACTCTTGCTTATGGCTATAAGCAGTGGTTGTATCGGGTTCGGGTGAACTAAAATAAATAATAAATAAATAAATAATTTAATTTATAACCCGCTCTCTTTCCCCGAAGGGACTCGAGGCGGGACACAGGGAAATTAAAAATGCATATAAAACTACAGACAATACAATATTAAAAAAGAATTAAACTAAACCCTGCGCTAAAATCCCATGTAAAACTAAAACAAACCCCTAAAAACCCCTAAAAACAGTTAAGTTATCCCAAGCCGGCCAAGCAAAAGAAGTGTGTTTTTAATTTTTGACGGAAGGAGTGGAGGTCCGTAGTTGTTCTAATATCGGGGGGAAGGTCGTTCCAGAGGGTCAGGCCCGCCACAAAGAAGGCCCTTCCCCTGGGCGTCACCCGCTGGCACAGCCTAGGGACGGCACCCGGAGAAGTCTCTCTCTGTGGGAGCGAATCGGCCGTAGGGATGTATGGGGCAGGATGCGATCCCGCAGATAACTGGTAGCAATGGCAGCGGGAAGCTCTGCCCACCCGCCCGGATGTCATCACATCCCATTTTTCACGCTCTGCGCCTGTGCAGATGGTCCTGCACATGCGCGCTCACATTTGCGAATTGGTAGCGAAGGTAAGTTGATTTCACCCCAGGCTATGGCACTCAGAAGAGTCCAGTGTTATGTTGCAGTCACTTTAAAATGAGATGGGCAGCAAATACATTTAATAAAGATGACTTTTTATTTTTATGAAAAAGATGTTATGTAATTAAATGGCCAATATTTATGCATAGTAATCAACATCATGTTTGTTACTGAAATGACATCATATCAAGAAGCAAGCTGTTGTCTTAATACCTGGAGAAATTTCACTTGTGGTGTCTTGAATTGCAGAGGATATGTGTAAAAACCTGCCATATACAGTTTGGGATCCACCACATTTAACCCATTTTAACAGGTATCCCATCAGCATGTTTGCCAGATCCCTTCCCTCTCTCTTCCCCAATTTTTAGTTGGACAGAACTGGGCAAGTCAAAATACATAGGTGGTGAATTGTATTGACCTTCACAAGACATTAATTATATAGATCTGTAGAGGGTTTTTTTTCACTTGGAACTGAGGGAGATTGTGTTATGGACATTTAAGATACAGTAATTTATGATTCTAACCCAATTATATTAGCAGGCTGTACTACATTTTTAAAAATTGTAAATTGCTTTTAAGTGTAATTTTATTTTAATTGGAAATAACCTATGTTCACTTTGGGATTGTTCCTCGGGAGAAAGTAAATATATTATGCATTATACATGATAATTGTATGTTGGATTTAATCCTGCTTTTTCTTTATGAGTTTATATCAATAATATAATGTGTAGCCTGGCTCTAAGGTAATTTAACTGCAGTGGCACTATGTTGCTTTTGATTGCCTTAGTCCGAGATAGCCATTGAAAGTTCATTTTCTGCCTCTTGCTCTTGATTTTCTTAATCACAATAACTGCTGTGAATGCTGTCTTGTCTTCTAACAAATCTTCCTCTTCAAGCAGTTTCTAAAAACAAAGTATGCTTCGCAGTGCTGTATCTTGTTCTTATTTAACATTAATGTTGTTCTCCTATTTTGTATATATTAATGGTGATTTTGTTTTGCTTTCTGCGAAAACAGAAGCACTTTCTGCATAATCTGTTCAGAATGCTGATGCCACAATAACTTGTGTTGTTGGTTGCTTTGACTACAGCAGCTTCAATCCACAGAGAGTAAGCTAATGAGAATAAAACAATACTCAATAAAAATGAATAACATGCTTCACCTAACATTGAAGTGTTCATTGTAAACAATAAGGGCCAGTTACTATCCTAATAAGATGTCCTTGGAGGTAAGAATACACTATGGGAGTCCCTGTGGATTTTACTCCGCTAGTCGTTGCTGTCTATAGGGGATGGTGCTCATTTCCATTTCAAGGCCATTGAGCCAGCGCTGTCCAAAGATATTACTGCGGTCATGTGGCCAGCATGACAGCATAGAATGCTGTTACCTTCCCACCAAAGTGGTACCTATTTATCTACTCGCATTTGCATGCTTTTGAACTGCTAGGTTGGCAGGAGCTGAGGCTGGGACAGGAGTCTACCCCTTTGTGTGGTGCTCGGATCTCAAACCTGGGCTGCTGGCTTTCCAGATGACAAGTCCAGTGTCTTAATTGCTAGCCACCATGCTGCCCCAATGATGCACTATACAGAACATATGTTTGAGTATTGTTACTCTAGAACAAGATGGTTTTCCAAAACATTGTCTTAGCTGTAAAGACAAGTCACTGTATGAACAACAATCAAATAACTACTACTACTACTTCTTCTTTTTGTGCCATATTCATCATCGGACATCGGCGATCATGTTGGTGATCCTATTTTTATCAACAGTTGCATGGAAAAGTGTTGTTGAGTTTTGCCCAAACCAATCCCTTAGATTTTTAAGCCATGATGTACTTTTTCTGCCTGCATCTCATTTGCCTTCAATCTTCCCTTGGAGGATTAACTGAAGTATGCTGTATTTTTCTGGGTGTCTCACCACACATCACAAAGAACTACACAGAAGAAAAATATTTTCTTCCTATAGTTGGCTCTATTTTGTTCAGAACAGGCCAAAGATGTACATAGAGTGTTTTTCATGGAGCATGGATGGCAGCGAGTGAGAGGAGAGAATACAAAACGTCCCATTCTTGAACACCTGAACTACAGTAGCCACTGGGTTTTAAAGATGTTTTTAGCACGGGTTTAAATTTAATATATTTTTATTGTAGTTATATTGTATTTTTGTATTGTTTTTAATACTTGCCTGTGCGCTGCCCTGAGTCCCTTCAGGGAGATAGGGCAGGATATAAATCCAATAAACTTGAAACTTGAACTGTCCATGCTACTATGTCAAAGGCAAGCAACAAGTAAGGCCAACATCTTAGAAATTCCTTTGCTTTCTTTCACACCTCAGATAAGCTACTCAGACATATACAAGTAGTCCTTGACTTACAGCTATTTGTTTAGCGACTGTTTGAAGTTACAATGGCAGTGTAAAAAGTGAAATTACCCTAACCCTAACCCTAACCCTAACCCTAACCCTAACCCTAACCCATTTTCACACTTATGACCATTGTAGCAGCCCATCCCATGGTCACATGATCAAAAATTGGCTGTTTGATAACTGGGTCATATTTATGATCGTTGTGGCATCCCAGGGTCATGTGATCACTTTTTGTGACCTCCTGGCAAACAAAGTCAATAGGGAAGCCACATTAACTTAACAGCCTTGTTACTAACCTAACAACTGCAGTGATTTACTTAAGAACCATGGCAATAAAGGCCGTAAAATGGGACAACATTCATTAAAAAACTGTCTCACTTAGCAACAGAAAGTCTGTGCTCAGTTGTGGTTGTAAGTTGAGGGCCATCTATATATCATATCAATGATAAAAGGACAGAGAAGTAGAACAGAAACTTGACAGGTCCATAGCACAATGCCAGGGATCAAAGGACTAACCTTCACAGACCCATCTTCTGGAATCAATCTTCCAAATAAGACTGGCCTATAATATAGTACAAAAGAGACATGGTGGCTCAGTGGCTAAGAAACTGAGCTTCTCAATCAGAATGGTTGGCAGTTTGAATCCCTAGCACCGTGTAACGGAATGAGCTCCCGTTATTTTGTTTCAACCTCTGCCAACCTAGCACTTCAAAAGCATGTAAAAATGCAAGTAGAAAAATAGGAACCATCTTTGGTGGAAAGGTAACAGCATTTCATGCGCCTTCGGCGTTTAGTCATGCCAGCCACATGACCATGAAGACGTCTTCGGACAGTGCTGGTTCTTTGGCATTGAAACAGAGATGAGCACTGCCCCCTGAGTTGGGAATAACTAGCACATATGTGCGAGGGGAACTTTACCTATAATATGGTGCCACCTAATAATGCCAGGAAGAATACAATGGTTGGTGCTGTCTGAAACCACAGAGATATCCAAGCGAAAAATAATTACATTCTTCTATCCTTCTCCTGGAATAAGTCATTCATTAGGTTAAGTTGTAACTTTAAAGACACGTATCTTACTTACCAGAATTGAGTAGGATGATAGATTTAAGGCATACAAATTCCTCCCCCTGGACATTCATCATTCGAAAGCGAGAAGAAGTGGCCAGCAGCATGTCAAATATTTCTACCATGCCTTCAACGCATTTTCCTTGATTCCTGTAACAACAAATAAGACTCTAAGTGCTATTTGTGTGCATGAGTGTTCAACAAAGCGAGCTAAAATAGTCATGTGCCATTTGTCCAAGGCAGGAGTCTCCAAACTTGACAACTTTAAGACTTGTGGACTTCAACTCCCAGAATTCCTCAGCCAGCCCAGCTCATTCATAACCATTCCCATGCTAACATTTGAATTTGGATATAGATGTTGGGTAAGGTAAATACTAGATTGCAGGAAACAATGGAATGGTGTATACAAGCAAGCAATTCATGAATGCAACCAGCCATTTTAAAATTCCATTGATTCCAGTACTGTAATCCAAATGCATATATTTGAGAAAATTCCATTTTCATTTCAAAAATTCAATCATTGAATAAGACCTATACAAATAATGCCAATTTAATTTTTGACTTATTACCTACTCTTCCTATTCTACACACAAATAGCTTACTGCTGTAGAAGCTATCAGATACTTTTTCGTCCAACTATCCTGTCTACATGACAAGCCTGGAAATTTACAGTTATTGCAAAGGCTTTCAACATTAATCCTGACCATATAGCTGTGATAAAGTCGCATGATTTTTAATTCTCAAAAATGCATTTTAAAAAAATGTTCTTATAGATTGCTATAGATAGAAGATTGCTTAGAAAAAGTTTCAGCTAAATGTCCTATATTACTGAGCTTTCCTCTTTTGGATAGCTTTCAAATCTTGGTTCAAAAATTTCTGTTTGGTGATGTCCCAACACAATACCTACTGTGAGATGGTAAATCACATCGTGCAGTCAGAGGCGGACATTTCATCCAAGTGATTGAATGCATTTTCTTATACAAAAGTAAATGGACGTATTTGAAGTGTGTGGTTAGAGAAGTTTTACAAATAGCTTCTTTCCAAAAAAGAGGATGATTAACAGCAATTATTTATGACTTAGACTTCTGAGCAAATATTCAAGCAAGTAGCCGGCCAATATCTTAATGTTCCTGAAAAAAGTACATTTTTTAGAGACTGAAAACAATCCTTAAAGTAAATCAATGCCTTTGGAAGGTGTTTCTGCTGCTTCAGAGAGTGGTAACATTTCTATTGAGTCTTCCATCTAGACCTTATTCTGGTAAATGATAAATAAATCCTACAAAATATGATCCAAAGGGCAGAGATTGGGCTGTGGCCGTGTGATCCAGTAACCAGGGAATTGGGTTAGGGCAGGGGTCTGCAAAGTTGGCTCTTTTAAGACTGGTGGACTTCAACTCCCAGCCTGGCTGGCTGGGGAATTCTGGGAGTTGAAGTCCACCAGTCTTAAAAGAGCCAACTTTGCAGACCCCTGAGTTAGGGTTTTTCATTTCCTAACTCTCTCAAAAGCTGTGTGATTCTGATCTCTGAATAGATTCACTTTTGCCAACTTGGGTACCCGAGAACAAAGAACAACATAATTCCTTCAATTGGTTGACAGGAGAATGTGGGGGTGGGGTGGGGGAACCCCTGCAAGCATTGAATCAGTGCTCTGCCTTGCCTATCCCCTGAAAGGATGATAAAAAGATGCACGTCAGCAATTTTGCAACAAGATGGTTTTTATTATGCCCCCACCACTCCCAGCTGTTTGTTGCCGTTAGGATGGGAGGTTGGGTTAATTTAGAATTGGTGGCTTTTACCGCCAAGAGTTTACTTTTGCAACTCTTCCTAAATGCAGGCAAGCCTAGACGTATAGATTTCATGTGTGAAATTGACAATGGTTCATTCTATTTCCTTTACTTTTCAGAAGGGGATCAGCCAGTTGCAAAAGGACAATTACTGTAGAAGAGAGTAATGGGTGCCTTCCTTTCAGGAGCTAAGTGGCAAGACCTCTCACCAGCTGGGAAGCCAGACTAACCTCAAATTCAAGATATCAAAGATATCAAATTCTGCAAAAGAAAAGATTGACTTTACTGTGCTTTCAATTATATTGCAGACAAGCATGTAGCTTTTTGGACTATGTGGAAGCTACTTACAATTGGATTCAGTGAGATGCTGCCCACACATCAGGATAATGAGGTTCTCCTCTTGGAGGTACTTGAATTGTCTCAAAACTTTTGTTACAAGAGTGGCAAATACAATTTAAATAAAGATGTTGAAGCAATGCTAATTGTTTTCAAAAGCAATTTTAAAAACCTGCAGATAAAAAAATAGTAGACTTACATACTATACAATAGCAGAGTTGGAAGGGACCCTGGAGGTCTTCTAGTCCAACCCTCTGCCTAGGCAGGAAACCCTATACTGTTTCAGACAAATGGCTATCCAACATCTTCTTAAAGACTTGCAGCGTTGGGGAATTCACAACTTCTGGAGGCAACTTGTGTTCCACTGATTAATTGTTCTCATTGTCAGGAAATTTCTCCTCAGTTCTTCTAAGTTCTTCTAACTCCTAAGTTGCTTCTCTCTTTGATTAGTTTCCACCTATTGCTTCTTGTTCTGCCCTCAGGTGCTTTGGAGAATAGCTTGACTTTGGAGAATAGCTTGAATAGCCCTGAGATATTGGAACACTGCTATCATGTCTCCCCTAGTCCTTTTTTTTATTAAACTAGACATACCCAGTTCCTGTAACTGTTCTTCATATGTCTGTTTCCAGTCCCCTAATCATCTTTGTTGCTCTTCTCTGAGGGGTTTTAGCAAATGCAATTCCAAATTCCAAACCCATTATTGACAGTAGCAATTTCTACATTCCAGCCATAATTGGGATAGCAAATACTATCTTAGAGCAGGGGTCTCCAACCTTTGCAACTTTAAGTTTGAAGGACTTCAGCTGAAGTCCTTCAGACTTAAAGTTGCAAAGGTTGGAGACCCCTGTCTTAGAGAATAAACAGGGAGTAGGGAGAGGAAGCATGAGACTTTGTAGAAAGCGATCTACACTGATGGACTTAATGTGGGGCAGTGGTTTTCATTCCACAAGAACAGGTACAGTCTAGTTTCATTTCTTTGGCAGTTCACATGGACAGTTCATCCCAAATTAAATGTTTCAAATAAAATCTCTTTTCCCACAATGCATTTATTTTCCTAATAAGCTGTTGGTAAAAGGGAGAGCATATTCATTCTCTTCTTTACATTAAGAAATTAAATTAGCAATATGGTGTTCTTTTACCATAGAACTGGAGATATTTTAGAGTTGGAATTAGGGGCATTCCTACTTTAAAGTATTCAAACCTCCTCAGAACAGCTTGAATATGCAACGCTCAAAGGGACCATCTTATCAACAAACTTTGGTAGCATGGTTTTAAAGTGGAAGGAGGATACAAATGCATGCTGAAGTTGCACCCAGTCCTATAAACGACTCACTTGGCCTGAGGGTATGTATGTAATGCATAGGTGGATATAATCTTGAGAGTCTCTTTTTATATAGGCAGCATAAAGGAGTAGATTTACAGCACCAAGAAAACTGATGGGAAATAATATGAGATGTTTTGTATTTGGTGTCCTCAAATACTGTGTTAATAGTAGATCAATTTATCCAAGCCTCTAATCCAGGGGTTCCCAAACTTGGCAACTTTAAGACTTGTGGACTTCAACTCCCAGAATTCTCCAGCCGCCTATGCTGGCTGGAGAATTCTGGGGGTTGAAGTCCACAAGTCTTAAAGTTGCCAAGTTTGGGAACCCCTGCTCTAATCCAACTACCCACTGTCTGAGTAGATAAATATAGTAACAGAGCAGTTATAAAATCACTTCTGTATCTTTCTAATTCTATAAGCTTTTGCCTAAATCTAGTGGAATTGTTAGCAGCTACAGGTGCATTCTCCTTTCATTCTTTGTAGAAAATCCTAAGTCTTTTGATTTGACCGTGAGAAATTAGCTTTTATGAAAATATATACAGTGGTGGGATTCAGCCAGTTCGCACCTATTCGGGACAACCGGTTGTTAACTTTCTAAATAGTTTGGAGAACTGGTTGTTGGAAGAAATCTCATTTTGTTGTTTTTCCACTCTACAGGGCTAATCCTGTAAGGAAGGCAGGAAGGAAGCATTCTGATGTCATTTCTAGCCTAAGCTTTATTGCCCTACTTACAGAAACTGTCTCTCCAGTTAACCCTTATTTACATTCTAAAAGCTAGGGCAAAGTGCCCATCGACCTGAGTGATGGTGAGTTGGCCACGCCACCCAGTCACATGGCCACTGAGCCACATCTACCCAGCTGGTCATTAGGGCAGAGAATTATTTGAATCCCACCACTAATATATATGGATTTAAAAATGAATCAGTCTTCATAAAAATCTAAATGTTTTAGGGGAAACATTTTAGTATAATGTGATTAGTCTACGTAATCAACAGTTTATTAGCATACCATAATGCCATAATTTGGCATTATGTTAGAAAAACATGAGTTAGGGTCAGTCAGACATCTTACAAACTCAAAAAGCTCAAAAATAACAGAGATGTATATATTATCAACCGTTTAGGTAAGAGAATTCCTGGGACTTTTATCAGGTTTGCAGATGACACATTGCAGTGGCTAATACCTTAGAAGAAAAAAAGAAGATTCAGATCTAGACTGGCGTAATCACTGGCATTTAAAAATATACCTATAAAATTCTGCCTTCTAGATATGAAAAACTAAAACCCTAAGTATAGGTTGGGGGGGGGGAACAGGCTTTGCAATAGTGCATGTGAAAGAGATCTGGGTATTTTGATTAGCAAAATTTGATACAAGCCAGCAGTATGATGCAGCTGCTAAGAAGACCATTGCTATTTTGAATAACATTACGAAGAGCACAGAATCAGGGCCTTGGGAAAGGAATTGTTCCACCCACCCTACTCTTTCCTAGTCAGATCCCACTTGCTGCCTCCAATTCAGAGGTGGGCTATGAAAATAATAAAGGCCTTGCTATCTTACCCTATCAGGAATGGTAAACAGATTTTTTTAAATACAGAGGAGCTAACTGATGGATGATATGCGAGCAGCTGAAGGGTTGTCACATAAAAGAGGGAACTTCTTTATTGTCCTAGATACAGTGGCTTAAACTACAGCAAAGTTGGTTCAGGTCCAATATGAGGTGGGGGAAGGACATCCAGTTGGTATGAGTTGTCACCTGGCAGACCAGACTGCCACTTGAGGTGGTAAGTTCTCCTTCCCTGGAGGATTTCAAACAGAAGCTGGATGACCATCTGTCAGAGATGCTCTGAGGTGGATCTTGGGCTGGCCAAAAAGTGGGACTAATTGACTCCCAACTTCATGAGTCTCAATAAAAGTCTGTGTGATAAGGATTACATAGCACTGTAGTGGTTTGCTATGAATGCAGGATTATTGACATGGGAAGAAATCAAAGCACTTGATTAGATGGGAAATGGTAGGTGGGAGATTATTACTGATGAACAACATAGCATTATGAAGCCTTCAATTTTCTTCATGACTTAACATGGTGTTGCTGTAAATATTTTCTTGGAGTAATCTTGAACAGACATACTAGCTGGTACATTTCAGATGTGCTGAGATTACAATTGCCAGGTTTCCCAACCATCCTGGCCAATATTCTGATTGGCTAGGAATTCTAGGAACACTAATCCCCACACATCCAGAAGGCACCAGGGTTGGAAAGGATAACTTATGTTAATGGGATGAATCACTGCATTCTCTCTGTTTTAAATTAGGGTAGCAAGTTTTCAGTTAAATATATAGCAACTTTTGGCACAAATTAAGGGCCTCATGAAAGGTAGGGAATAACTTCAACTACACTAAAGCATAAAAGAAAACAAAAATTACTGAGAGAGAAGTGGCAGGTTGGATCGATAATTTATTTTATCTGAGAATTTAAAAAAACTGTAGAATTGAGGCATTAGTCAAAACAGTCCAGTTTTTCTTTCCACAGAGACAGTAAATTGCTATTCCATCTTTAGAGACTAAGCCTGATTATTGCTGACAAAAATATTTCCTTTAGAAACGAGACAGACACGTGGCATTTGATGACAAGAGATGGGTGGTCCATCACAACATATCCACAACATTAAAAAAATACTGCCTTTTGGCAAGTGTTTCTCATGTTGTTCTCGTCAATACCACTCTATTTTGCTTTTACTGAGTGATGTTTTATAAATAGTCCTCAACAAAATTGCCTCAAAATATGAAATAGCAACTTGGAACATAGTCAAGGTAGGAAGTGGACTTCTTATACATTGATTCCTGAAGAATTGGTATCACTGGTCAGAGTTTGGGCAAATGGAAAATTAATAGCCTTGGGTTTTTTAAAATCAATATATAACACTCACTATAATATCATATTTACTCAAAAATAAGCATCCCTGTAATCAATATTGCTTGCTTCTTGTTTAGTGGGCTTAAGAACTGCAGTCTGAATATGAACCTAGTCTTCATTTTAAAAAAACAACGTTGTACCTTGTTTTCAGTGCCAATACACACAGGGGGAAAACGTCTCAATGGAAAGTTAGGCAAGGTTTGGTTTCTCTTGAAAAAATAAATATTACTGTTCTCTCTCCTGCCATACTGTCTTTCATATAACTACTTTTTCACTAGTAGACAATATTGTTCCAGGAATATATTTCAGTCCATTATCAGGTAGTGATCCAAAAGCAGAAGGATGAAATATTGTTGGCAAAGTAACAATGCAATCATAACTATTTGCACAAAAGAAAGTTGCACTGATTTCAATTCGATTTGCTGCTCCAGAAATATGCTTCAGACATTGACCTAGATATTGCAAATGAAAAGTTTTTTTCTATTCATTCTGTTCTCGTCTAACTTAGGTTCCATTAAAATGTGCCAATCCTGGTTACAGACTAGCAAATTTATTATGGCGTATGTTCTCACAGACCACAGCCTACATTTGAAGTTATCAGGTAATATTTCATAGTAATCATCAAAGACATTTGACTATTTCTTATCAAGGGGTAATTCGGAGGAAGAACTGATTGTAGAGGCTCTTTCTTCCAAAATTACATTCCTTGAATCCACACAATATGGTTGTTGTTTTTCCCTTTCATGAGAAGTGGCCCCTTATCCACATACATCATGGCAGGTGTAATGAGCATAAGAAATTTTCTAGAAGCAAGAGTCGCAATCAAGATAATGATCAGATAAAAGAAATTTGAGACCAAAGCAAAGGTGTAATTTGAGAAAACGTCTCCGACATGATTGTTCCTAGTTTTCTTAAAAATAAAGGCAGGGATAGGCGGAAGCACATTCAAAACAGTTACTTTGAGGTACGATGGGCAGTGTATACATTTTATAAATACATGCATACATGAAATAAAGGCTCAGCATGTCTCACAGAAGAAAGAAATCTCAGAGCAATAAACAGTTTATGCAGTAACTTTTCTAACACAAATATCCTTGCAAATGATTGTTCTTAGGTGGAGAATTCTTTTCACCAAGCCTGTTGGGATAGAGCAGGTGGTGTTTTCAATATGTCAAATATTGCTAAGTGAAGTTCAAGAACAAATCTCCTATTTTCATAACAAGACAGCTGACAGACAGATGGATGGCCCTTTTCACGTTCCTTTTAGATATCCACGTAAAACCATTTATATTTTTACATAAATCCATCATGTTATATTTTACATAATATGCTGGATGGAGAACTATTAAGACTAATAACTATTAGTCTATTAAGGCTATTAGGCAGTAATTGTTATAATAATTTCTGAGTTGGAACTTTTCCCCCAAAAAATTCACAAAATAGAATAATGGCTCCTGACTCATAATTTAGATCACTTGGGAGTAATGTGAAAAAAGATATTGTCAAAAGGGGGAAAATACATGGTTAGACATTTTTTTATTTGTTTGTAAGCCTTTGAGTACTAGCAAGACAGAGAAATGGCTTTAAAATATGTAACAAATAATGTATTGTTGCTGCATTTCCAAGTCAAAAATCCTATCTTTGCTCAGAATTGTATACTTCATACCAAGAAGTATGTCTGGGCTTTGAATCTTCTTCTTAGCCGCTTTTGATCTCTGCAGTGGAGCCTTCTTGTAAATAACATTTTAAACAATATTAGTCTTTAAGGCTTGGAAACCACATTTTCTTGATTATTTTAATTGGAATTTTTATAGTTTTGAATCACAAGATGTTTATCAGTATTATGTTTTATGAACCATATTGAATTCCTTAGCTATCAAATTGCTTTATACCATATAAACTCAAAATGTGTATCTTTTTATATTGGTTGTAAACTGTCTTGAAAGACTTGAGACAAAGGATTGGCTAATTCCCCCCTTCCCCCCACCATTAGCATTAGTATTCCTACGGTATAACGTGTTCCTATATATACCCTGAAAATAAGGCAGGGTTTTGATATATATATATAAAAACTTGAAATTGCCACTTTATTATGACCAACAGCCATTATAAAATATTAGAATGTCAAAGGTTTCTCAGAAGTCACATGATAAAGAAGGGGAAATGTACAAAACCAATCAGAGTATAGTTGACAACTGCCTTTTCTGGCACTAATAGTCAAAATAATAACAAGTCAAAGCTCTGAGACTACATAGTAGGCAAACTAATCCTAATTATTTAAATATTATGGCTTCCCATTCCAATAAGCCATGGGCAGTTTACAGCTTCCTCAGAAGGAACTACATAAAAATAAAGATACAATGCATAGACTCAAAATAGACCCATTATACAATTATTCTATAAAATATACTAGGTCAATGATGGCAAATCTTTTTTTTAGAGCGTGCCAGAATTGCATGTGCATGCTCTACTGCACCCCCCCTTACGTGCCCACTCAATTCTCCACTCAACTGTGCATGCACATGTGACACCCCCCCCCGTGCATGCACATGTGACACCCCCTCCGTGCATGCACATGCACCCACTCCCCAGGCTCTGGAGGCTTTCCTAAAGCCTTGGGAGGGCAAAAATGGCCTCCCCTACCCCCCTAGAGACCCTCTGGAAGTGGCCGTTTTTTGCCCTCTCCAGCTTTCAGAGGCTTTCCTGAAGCCATTTCCGGGTTCTGGAAGACCTCCAGGAGGCTGGGGAGGGCCATTTTTGCTTCAGGAGACGGTAGTTGTGAGCCTTCGGGGTCCTGGGTGGCCCATGTGCACAGGGTGCTGGGCTGGCTCCAGTTGCAAAATTTCAGAAAATCCTCCATTTTGCAAGGCAGCTCCCAAACAGAATGAAGTGGGCTCGGGCACTTCTTCCAAAAGCCGAGGGCCTGGCTCCTCTTCCTTCCTTGGCTGTTGGAAGAGTGCTGCACCTGTTTCATTCTCTTTGAGAGCCACCTTGCTTGCCGCAGTGGGAGGCAAGCGCTGCCAGATAGAAATTAGCAGGAGGGGGAGAAGAAAACAAACTTCTGTTGCGAATGGCCTTCTCCTTCTCCCCCTGATTTCTCCCCAGCAGCACTCACCTCATGCGGCAACAAGTGGTGTGTGTGTGTGTGTGTGTGTGTGTGTGTGTGTGTAACGGGGGCTGGATGGGAGGCTGGCAAAGAAGACTTGGTTTCCCTACTGCCGCGGCTTTCGGAGGAAGTAGGCAGGGATGCTGGCTGGCATTCGCTTCCCTTACTGTTCACCGCCGCTGCCCCTGCAGGACAGAGCATTACCGCCTCCTCCCTGCTGGCTGCAGCTCAGGCCCCGCCTGCCCTGCTTAGCTGGCCGGCTGGCTGGGAAAGCGGTGAGGGAGCAAGCAGCGATGAGCAGTAAGGGAAATGAGCGCCGGCCAGTATCTCTGCCTCCTTCCTCTGAGAGCCGCCCAAACCCGGAAGAGCAACTGGTGATGGCTCTGCATGCCAGGAGAAATGGCTTTGCATGCCACTTCTGGCACGCATGCCATAGGTTCGCCATCACGGTACTAGGTGATGCATAAAATAAGAAAGCATCAGTTCATAAGAAAGTGAATTTAAAAAGCCAGCCACAAAACAAAAGCATAAATGTAAGAAGTGATTCACTGTTCAAAAAAAAAGTTATTACAAAGGAGTTTAAGAAGCTTGATTATTTTAGCAGGTGTTTTTATTACAGTAACCCTTCTTTGCTTTTGCCATAGGATCTCACCAGTAGCAAAATGGATAGAAGGTCAAAATGGTTGCAATTATATTGCATAGCCTGGCATTTACAACAACAACAGCAATATCATTACCAAATTGTAGACTAACCTGTCCAGCAATAAGTTGGGGGCAAACAGCAGCTTTCCTGGATGCTCCACAGATCTCCACACTAGGCCAATCATCAATATCTCTAACCAGGCACATTCTAATAGATGAACTTGATCATGGAGTGTTAAGTCCACAAAGCCTTAAAAAAAAGTTGGAAAGGCAGCATTTATTAGAACAATTTATGAGAATTATGAGTTCTGTGCCATGCTGCAAAGCTTTGGCTGGCTCAATCAATTGCAGCAGGTTCATGGATCAAAATGAAAACCACTGACATAGTGAATTGGATCAGGGAAGCACAAATAATTGGTAAATATATATGAAGACTGGTAATTTGACTAGCCGTTGCTTTTTTGTGCTTTAAAAAAGTAGAGAAAGAAATCATACATCTTATCACAGAATCATAGAGCTGGAAAGGACTTTGGAGGTCTTTCAGCCCAACCCCCTGTTCAAGGTAGGAGACCTTATGCCATCCCGGTCAAATGGTTGTCCATCTATTTTTGAAAACCTCCAGTGATGGAGAATCCACAATTCTGAGAGGCAAGCTATTCCACTGATTAATTGTTCTCATGGTCTAGGTTGGTTCTCTCTTTAACAAGCTTTGTGCCCTCTTGTCTTTTGGAGAATAAGTTTGGGAATAGTGACTTCTGGTTTGCTCATAGGGCTGGTTTTTGCCCTCGGGAGCCTTCAAGGAAGCCTCCTGAAGGCTCCGGAGATTGAAAAACGGCCCTACATGCAAACCACTTCTGGTTTGCTTGTAGGGCCATTTCTCAATCTCCGGAGCTTTTCCTGAACTTCTGGTTTGCCCTTAGGGCCGGTTTTTTTGCGCTCAGGAGGGTGAAAAACAGCCTCAAAAGAAGGCCGAAATCTGCTGACCAGTGCGTGCATGCCTGCTGGAGTTGACAGGGCAGCGCCTCACATGCCCTAACAAATAGCTCTGCGTGCCACCATAAGTTCGCCATCACGGGGCTAGACATACCTAGCTCTCTCAGCCACCATATGATTTCACCTACAGACCCATAATAATAATAATAATAATAATAATAATAATAATAATAATAATAATAATAATAATAATAATAATAATAATAATAATAATCTTTATTGTCATTGTAATAATATTGTAATAAAATTACAATTAAATTGGTTTGAGTGCCGTTGAATACAGACAGCAGTGACAGCCACAACAGGAATCTCTCCAGGCAAACCAAAAGGCCGACAAATGACAGTTGAAAAGGATCAATTGTACTTTGTCTTTTATTATCCATTTCTTCAAATCTGTTTGGCATTTTAGGAGTTGGTGGAAGAGGAGCATGTCTCTTTTTCTTTTTTTATTTCTTGTTGCAATGAACTTTGAGGAATCGCACTTGGCATTTTTTTTCTTCTCTCTCAGCTTTCCCAACAGAAAAGGATGGAATTACTGGTGGGGTGGTGCTCTCTGCTTCTTCATCTCCATTCTTGCAGTTGCCCCTTGTATATTCCTATTTATTTATTTATTTATCATCTTTGCTACTCTTCTCTGCACGCTTTCCATGGTTATGATGTAAACGTTATAAGGCAATTTCCTGCTTTTATAATGGAATCCTAAATGAAATGTGAAGTGGAATAATAGTTCTTCTACATTTCAAAATATTATGTTTTATAATGACTTACCATTCTAATGTCTTAAACCACATATTTAGACTCAAGCATTCAATTCAATTCAATTCAATTTATTCGACTTATTAACCGCCTCCTCTCCCCGAAGGGACTCAGGGCGGTACACAGGAAATATAAAAACACAATAATAAATACATAAATACTTAACACTATATTAAATTAACACCCTGTGCTAAAATCTACCCCATTGCATGTATTATATGCAAACACCCAAGACTAGCAAGTGCCCTACATGGAATTATGTTTGTATGCATATGCACACATTCATGTACACGATGGGCTTTATAAATTTATGACTTTTCTAATTAGACAATCAGAACTTATTTTTCAACTAGGAAAAATATGATTTTTTTAAAAAAAAATATTTCTTTCTGCCCACTTCCTAATACTGTTATGAAGAAAACACAAATATTTGTCTAGAAGTAAATCTTACTGAAAGATCAACTTTTCTGGTTAGCTTCTTGAGGATCAACAGAATACACTATGGAGTTAAAAACAGGAAAAGATATGAATTGTGGTTATATATAAAGTATAATATTGTATGTGGGTGTGTATTCTTATTTTTGATTTTGCGGTTAGTCCATTTTAAGATTGCATTATTAGTACTAAGATAGTCTCTTTAATAAAATATTCACTATGTCCTGTTCATATTCTTAAAGAGGAAACTTACAGATTATATGATGGACATATTTTCCCATTGAATAACATATTTTGATTTTCCTGCTGCATTAAAATCTCAGATTTATAACTGAATGCAGTATAAAACTAGCTCATTAACACAAATCTAAAATGACACATCTATTATCATCTATATCTATCTTTTCCCTTCTCTTTTTAAAGACACTTTTACTTTTTAAGACACTTTTTTTCAGATTCATTCTCTGTCCCATCAAATTTTCAATTCTTTTGGCCTCAGTCAGCCAACATTTTATCCACATGGAATGTTTTGCTTTCCATTGGTAGCGTCCCTCTATGTCCACAAGAACTGAGTGGTCTTACCACACTTAAGGATATATCTCACATTCATGGTAGATCCTATCCACAGGTCCTTGAATTAAAAATAATTATTAAAAATAATCAAAGCAGTGTGGAATATTAGAATACAGATACACGTATTCTATGTCCTGAGCAGAAGTTGGATTATTTTGAGCACTTCTATATTTCCCCACAAAAGCTAATTCTACCTTCGTAGAGAATGGAGGTAGAACTGTTGTCCATATAGTCCTTGTTTAGCAACTGCCTTGTTTAATAAGTTTAATTTGAAGTTAGGCCTCCGATGAAACATTATTTTTACAACCTTCACAGGTCTTTAAAACAAAAGAAAGCTGAAGTAAGATCATAAGCACAGTCACAGTTTCACCTAGTGACCACTTTGCTTAATGACCAGATTGCTGTTTCCAACTATGATCACTAAACAAGGGCTATCTATGCAAGAACTGAACAAACAAGTTTGTGCAAAAAGAAAAACAATCTGTCTAATGTGAGACACTAAATAGCCATCCTTACATTATTTGATAATAAAAATAAAACTTTAAGGTAAGCCAGAATGTAGCCGTCAACAGTATCTCCTGTATCTAAGTCTAGTATAGACAGATTCCTGCTGTAGATTATACTTGAACATTATGCTGATTAGAAGTTTAATAGGACACCTGTAATTGATTGCTCAGAGCTGTTAGTTGCGCAATTGATTGCTAAAACTCTTAAGTTCTACAATTGATTGCTTAGAACTAGGAACAGGATGCTCTGATTAGATCTGAGAACTATATGTCTTCATCCTGGAACTGGGAACAAAGCATTCTGCTGGAGGATAGGAACTGTTCCTTCTTCTATTGGAGCTTAGAAATATTTTTTCAACTAATCTGTCCATTCTGGTATATGTAGATAAAAATACAGGTATTCCTTTTTCTTCTTCCTCTTCTTTGAAATACTGTTTTCTAGTATATCTAGAGAGTACCAACATTATTGACAATATGAGAAATAACAGCCATTTAAGGATACTGGGAATGTGGTGGCTCAGTGGCTAAGATACTGAGCTTGTCAATCAGAAAGGTTGGGAGTTCGGCAGTTCGAATCCCTAGCACCGTGTAATAGAGTGAGCTCCCGTTACTTGTCCCAGCTTCTGCCAACCTAGCAGTTCGAAAGCATGTAAAAATGCAAGTAGAAAAATAGGGACCACCTTTGGTGGGAAGGTAACAGCATTCCTTTGGCATTTAGTCATGCCGGCCACATGACGATGGAGTGTCTTTGGACAGCGCTGGCTCTTCGGCTTTGAAATGGAGATGAGCACCACCCCCTAGAGTCACATATGTGCGAGGGGAATCTTTACCTTTATCTTAAGAAGACTAATTATTCAAAAACCTACCGATTACCAGTTAGTGATAAAAACAAAGAGTTACCAGTTAAAATATTTGATGCATCAGATGTGCCTGTTCATATTTCAATCCTTTGAAACATATTTAAATGAAATTGCAATGTACTCACAATGAACTGAATCCAAGGCTTTATTTTAATACTCCTAGCACCTCTGCTATGAACTGGCTATATTTTTGCACATCTATTTTGGCATCCTTAGCTGTCAAAAGATATCAGCCAGTGCTGGATCACATGTAAGCCAGCTGAAGTCATAAATGAACAAAGCTCCATTCAGCTTCCTCCAAAACAAAATGAAAGATCTTACTATATCTCAACCCAATGATAATAGATGATCCATTTCCTTGTCCCAAATTGCAGCACATCTGGTGTGATGGCAGAAAACTACATAGTGTAGATATTCTGAGTGGTTGTAAATGAAGTAATATGCCAAGCATAGACAACCAAGGGTCTTATGAATGGCAAAGGGCAAATGACCAAGAAAGAGCTATAAATAATATACAAATGCCATTTAAAGAAATGCCCAGTTTCTGAAAATAAAAGATGAACAGTATGAATTTCAAAAACATTACTGAAATTCCACACATATATTAAATTAATCTATTCAACAACAAACTCTTTAATCAATGAGTTGTAGTAATAGCATTGTATTCAATGAATTTTGAATTCAGATTAACATCAGTGAAATCATTGTGCAGTGGTTTTGTAAAGCAATGTATTCAGCAGTATAAAACTGAATATCAATTATCAAATTAGTAGTATTCATGAAAGATACTTAAAAAGATTTGGTAGGATGAATTATCCTAAATGAACAATATTTGAAAACAATCCCATATATTTCTGTGTGGTATAGATGATTCTGGTGCTCAATCTTAAAAGGGCAGAGATATTTACATGGGGTTCTTATTTAAATGGTTGATTATTCTATTGAAATATATATTATGTTTGTAAAAGGAATGCTAACTTTGATTAGCTTCCCTCAACTAGATCATAAGTGATGGGATTCAAAAATATTTACTACCAGTCCTGTGTATGTGGCTTGGTGGGCGTGGCAGGGGAAGGGTACTGTAAAATCTTCATTCCCTCCCACTCCAGGGGAAGGTTACTGCAAACTCCCCACTCCCTCCCGATCAGCTGGGATTCAAGAGGCAAAGAATAGATGGGGAAGGGGCCAGTCAGAGGTGGTATTTACCAGTTCTCCCAACTACTCAAAATTTCCGCTACTGGTTCTCCAGAACTGATCAGAACCTGCTGAATACATGATCAGAACTCTGCTGATCATGCTTCAAGCAAATTGTTTTTTAAATCAAGAGTCTGGTCTCTTTACTGAAGTCATTGTAGGAGATTTAAACAGAGAAGTGAATTCTGACATGAGGTGACCTAAGTACATCTATTTCATTGTTAGGCTTTTTATCCAAAACTTCAAATGAAAGCATTTACTGTATGATGTTAGATTTCATAATCTACAAATATTATTTATAACCAGCTTTTACAATCTGCAAGGTACAAATGGTCATAATTTATATACTATTTGGTAAAAGAAAAGTAGAATAAAAGAGAAATAGTCATATTTTAAAATGAAAACTTTTAAAATGAAAACTTTAGAAAGGTTACAATGAAAAAGAAAAAATGAAAGTTTGGAAAAGGTTAGATTTATATAGAAAAGCATTAGGTATAATCAATGCACATGGAGTTGTTATAAAGATGTTTTAATTAAAGCAAAAAAAAGGAAAAGGAAAGAAATGAAGGTTATGTTTGTTTGTTTGTTTGTTTGTTTGTTTGTTTGTTTGTTTATTAAATTGTATTGGGTTATCCAACTCATTTCAGTGAATCCAGACAGCTTGCAAATATAAAAACCCAATATAAAACAATAAAACATAATTACCCCCATTGCCCTAGCAACAACAGTTAATCAAACAAGCCATTTGATGGGCTCCATCGCACTCTGGGTGGCCCTTGGCAAAACCAATTCAGTATAGACTCTGAGAAACCGTCACATCATCATTTATGTCGCAAGGACCATGACTATTCAATCTATTTTTGGTATGCAAGCAGGGTTGCATCACTAGCTGATACTTTGGCAACAACAACTCATTTCAGTCATCCACTTACTGTACAACAGTACTTCTTTCATTTTAAACTCAAATTCAAACTTTCGGATGGGCTACCTTTCCAATCTGTATTCCAGACCACCAAGAACCCAACTCTGCAGGAGAAAACACCACATTGTATAACTGCTGCCTTTTCCCAAATGTGTATTCCCACCAGTACAGGATTTTTCACAGGTAATTCCACCAAATGTACAGAAAAGGCTGCATCATCCATCAAAGGGCAGGTACCCTCTTGCAGACTGCATTCGGTGTTTACATTTTCCATAAGATTTAGCTTTCAGTTAATGTACATAGAGTTATTTACATTGTTGGTTTGCCCATCCAACTATTTTTTGTGCACAAGAGAAAAAAAAAAGATGATCATTCATAAGAGAACATCAAATGTCCCAGCAATGCTTCAATTGTTGAATCTCATATATCCTTTCTCACTGCAAAAAGTTGAAACCCTCATTTGGGTGTTTTGGCTGTGGAAATCACTTCGTCAGAAATGACAAATGAAGCTCTGCTTGTATGTACAAGACACAGAAAGGTTTCTTGGCTAAATCTTTCCTCTTCTGAATAACATCATTTTAGTTTTTATGGCCTAAGCCTAAACCAGCTGTGGGTTGATTAAAAGATAAAAATATTGTTGACAGTTTTACTGTGTACTGTGTATATTGTTTTCTGAATAGCACAAGCAGAAAAATGCTATCAGCAGACTAAAAGCTTTTCATCCCTATATTTTATTATTTCTTAATAGAAAGGGAGGGGGGAGATCAAAATGTATGAGTTGCCTTTGTCAGCACAGAAGAAAAGTAAGCATTACTATGAGTTGCATGGCACCTTCCTAATTACTTAGTTTAAGCTTCAATCCAAGCAGGGGTGAAAAAATTGCAGCTAGTTAAAAACTGAGGCAACGTGTTTCTCCTAGATCATATAAAAGTATGGATTATATTCAGGATCCAGTGAGTGAAGCCATCCAAGAATGAAGCCATCCAGGGTAAAATATGGCAATATAGTAGGAACACTATGGAGTCAAAGTTCCTTCTATTTTACTTATGTTCATCACATGGATTACCAAAATAAGCAGTCCTTCAATTGAACCATCATGGACACTATCGCCTTTTTTTACTCTACCTGAAAGAACCTCTGAAGCCATCTTCTCTCATTCAGATTCGTCAATTTACATGTTGTGTTAGATTTTCCCAATCAGAGTTTAGAACAATATTTGAAATAATCTTACGCCTCAGCAAGTGTTCTCTCGCTGCTCTTTCCCCTCCTTTCAAAAGTCCATTTTTTACTTGTTCTTCCTTTCTTCAAAAAGGTTTATCTGAAGTTTCCTCAGAGCTGCTGTTTTATACCTTTATTTTAGTTTTATTATATTGTAAGCCACCCAGTCTTGCTATATCAGTGAAATGGATTGTGGTCTGTGTCGGCGTCCCCCCCCCTCTCTCTCTCTGTGTCTGTAAGTGTGTGTCTGTGTGTGTGTGTGTCTGTGTGTGTGTAAATAAATAAAATAAATGCCAGGTCCAATTACAAGTTTGAAAGGAAAAGGAATGGGGGAAAGAGAGCTAGTTGAACGTGAAGGAGCTAGAATGAAGCACATGTATTTTTGTATAAGTTTGATTTAGTTATTCATTGATTTGTGTGAATTATAAATGTGCCATCTTCTGGGATTAGATCTCTTTCCAACTCTTTATATAGTATTCTGGATACAGTGGTACCTCGGTTCACGAACACCTCTGTTCACGAACAACTTGGTTCACGAACAGAAAAGTTCATAAAAATATGGTCCGGTTCACAAACTCCGCTTCGCTTCACGAACAGAAGAGTTCATAAAAATATGGTCCGGTTCACGAACTCCGCTTCTGTTCACGAACTCCGTCTCGGTTCACGAACTCCGCCTCGGGTCACAACCAATTTGGTTCGCGACCAGAGTCAGTTCAAGAATTAAAACCAAAAGAAAGATCAGAACGGAATAACCAGATTTACATTAAACCCTATGGGAAACTGTGCCTCGGGTCACGACCAATTCGGTTCGCGACCAGAGTCAGTTCAAGAATTAAAACCCCCCAAAAAAGATCAAAACGGATTAACCGGATTTACATTAAATCCTATGGGAAACTGTGCCTCGGTTCGCAACCAATTCGGTTCGCGACCAGAGTCAGTTCACGAATTAAGTTCGTGAACCGAGGTACCACTGTTCATCATTCTTCTCTTGTACATCCATGTTCCAATGAGGCATTTACATAGTTGACCGTTTTACGTGCTGAAAAGTCCTATTTGCAGTGGTGTATTAACCATTAAGCAGACTAAGCACGTGCTTAGGGCACCAGGCCCAAGGAGGCACCACAAGGTTGAGAAAGAAAGACAAAAACAATGAAGATTTGTACAGTATGCACAGGGAGGGGTCCACCAAGATTTGTCAGCATTTAGGGCACCAGTGAGCCTTAATCCGCCCCTGTCTATTTACTGAAATTGTGCAAGATGATTTCTACTAAAATTAGAAATACAGTATCGTAGCTACAAAACTTCTGGTGATTATTTAGACAGGGTTGCAGAAAACTCTAAGTGCCATCTAGCGATCATCCAGAATGTCTGAGTTCTGGTAAATGTAAAGAACAATGACTTTATTTTGTACATAAATAGTCTTCTTTTTAAAGTATTGGTACGTGTGTGTGTAAAAGTGTCATCTGTGAGTGTTGCAGGAAAAGTAGTCTGTTGCAAATTGCTAGCTCCAGAACTCATCACCTTTTTTTTTTAACATTAAGGAAAAAAATGATATCCTTTAAAAAAAATTGGTAGGGAGTTTGTTTTGAGTCCTTTCCTTTTTCATCCAAAAACAAATCTGTGCTTGTAGAACAGAATCCTTTAAGCCTAATTATTTTGTAGCCTGCATTAGGGTCATGGTCCAAGATACCACATCTGGTGTTAATTATTTTAAAAGGTCATTTTACATTTGCTATTATGGACCATCCTATATAAAAGTCAGAGGAAAACCTTTTAAAGGAAAATGGAGCTAGTATTTACAATTGTAATTATAGAGATGGCCATAAAAATTGTCAACTTTGCATTAACTCCTCTATTTTAAAGACCACGACAACCATTTTATCTAAACTGGTCAAAATTATGACTTCAGCGGAAATTTACAATAATCCATCTGTACAGTGTTCAGAGAGACAGAGAAGGAGAGAGCCTCTTTATATAATATAATTAAATGATTGCTTGTTCATCGGGGTACTTAAATATAAAGGAAGAAAGGCAGCAGCATCTTTTTCAGGGCCATAAGCAGAGGTGGTATTCAGCAGGTTCCAACCAGTTCTGGAGAACCGTAAGCAGAAATTTTGAGTAGTTTGGTGAACATGTAATAATAATAATAATAATAATAATAATAATAATAATAATAATAATAATAATAATAATAATAATAATAATAATAATAATAATAATAATAATAATTTTATTTTTAAACCGCACCCTCTCCCCACAGGGACCCGGGGCGGTGCACAGGCAGAATAAAAACAGTCAAAAAATACATACATTTCATAAAAAACAATTAAACCAACCCTGTGCTAAAAATTCGCTAAAAATGTGCTACCCCATTAAAAAACCCCAAAGACAGAGAGACTATCCTAGGCCGGCCAGACAGAAGAAGTGTGTTTTTAGCTTGAGACGGAAGGAGCGGAGGTCAGTGGTCATCCTGATATCGGGGGGAAGGTCGTTCCAGAGGGCCGGGCCCGCCACAGAGAGAGCCCTTCCCCTGGGAGTCGCCCGCTGACAGAGTCTAGTGGACGGCACCCGGAGAAGTCCCTCTCTGTGGGAGCGGATCGGCCGTGAGGATGTATGGGGCAGGATCCGATCCCGCAGATAGCTAGGTCCCGAGCCATGGAGCACTTTGAAGATGATAACTAACACCTTGAAGCGCACCCGGAAGACGACAGGTAGCCAGTGCAGCTCGCGCAAGAGCGGTGTTATGTGGGTCGACCTAGTGGTCCCCATAATTGCTCGCGCGGCTGCATTCTGGACTAGCTGAAGTCTCCGGGTGCACCTCAAGGGGAGCCCCATGTAGAGAGAGTTGCAATAGTCCAGTCGGGATGTCACGAGAGCATGAGTGACTGTGCGAAGGGCGTCCCGATCCAATAGGGGGCGCAATTGGCGAACCAGGCGAACCTGGTAAAACGCCCTCCTGGCCATGGCTGTCACTTGATCTTCCATGGACAGCCGGGTATCCAGGAGGACACCCAAATTGCGCGCCCCATCCACAGGGGCAAGATGTTCGCCCCCTATGGCCAGCGATGGAGTGAGCTGGTTGAATCGGGCAGCCGGAAACCACAGCCACTCGGTCTTGGTCGGGTTGAGTCTGAGTCCGTTCCTTCCCATCCAGATCCGTACGGCTTCCAGGCACTGGCACATCACCGCTACGGCATCGTTGGGGTGGTTTGGGGTGGAAATATACAACTGAGTATCATCAGCGTAAAGATGGTACTCCACCCCAAAACCACGGATGATCTCACCCAGCGGCTTCATGTATGTGTTGAACAGGAGAGGCGAGAGGACCAACCCCTGAGGCACCCCGCATGTGAGGGGTCTCGGGGTCGACCTCTGCTCCCCTGCCAACACAAATTGCGATCGGCCAGAGAGGTAGGAGGAGAACCACCGTAAAACGGTGCCTCCCACCCCCAACCCCCCCAGCCGATGCAATAGGATACTATGGTCGATGGTATCGAAAGCCGCTGAGAGGTCTAATAGGACCAGGATGGAGGAACATCCCCCATCTCTGGCCCTCCAGAGATCATCTACCAACGCGACCAATGCCGTCTCGGTGCTATGCCCGGGCCGAAAGCCGGACTGGCGCGGATCTAGATACTCAATTTCCTCCAGGTGACGGGGAAACTGTTGTGCCACCACACTCTCGACAACCTTCGCCAAAAAGGGAAGGTTGGAGACTGGACGATAGTTGTTTAAAAGAGCTGGGTCCAAAGAGGGCTTCTTAAGGAGGGGCCTCACCATAGCTTCATTTAGGGAAGCAGGCAAGGAACCCTCACTTAAGGATGCGTTGACAACCTCTTGGAGCCAGCCTCGTGTCACCTCCCAGGATGCCAGTACAAGCCAGGAGGGACACGGGCCCAATAAACATGTGGTGGCTCGCAGTCGCCCACGTAACCTGTCCATATCTTCGGAAGTAACGGAGTCAAACTCCTCCCAAACAAGATCTCTCTCGTGGCATCCCACTGGACCAAGAATGGGGGCTAGCTCATTCTGTATCTGAGCGGTTTTCTCCTGCAGAAAAGTCACAAATTCCTCTGCTCTACCCTGTAGTGGGGCTTCCCGCTCCCTCTGTTGAAGGAGGGAGCGGGTCACCCTAAACAGGGCGGCAGGGCGGTTTTCTGCGGATGCTATGAGAGTAGCACAATGATGACGTTTGGCCACTCTCAGCGCCACAATGTAAGTCCGTAAATGGGCTCTTACCTGTGTCCGGTCAGATTCAGAACGGCTAGACCTCCATCTTCTCTCTAGGCATCTCTTGCGGCGCTTCATCACCCACAGCTCCTCAGTGAACCAAGGAGCTAGGGTGGTTCGCCGCCGCAAGAGAGGCCGCAAGGGTGCGACCCGATCCAAGGCTCCCACGGCAGCAGAGTTCCATGCGGCCGTGAGGTCCTCCATCGGGGCGTGGGTCAGGGATACAGGAAATGGCCCAAGCGCTGTCTGGAACCCATCCGGGTCCATCAAGCGCCTGGGGCGGTACCAGATTGGTAACTCTGGTTCCGCCTCCCCGCGGAGGGGAGCAGCGGTCGGAAAGTCGAGCCGGAGAAGTGAGTGGTCTGACCATGACAAGGGTGTGATGACTATATCCCCTATACCCAGATCACTCTTCCATTGGCCTGAGACAAAGATGAGATCCGGCGTATGTCCACCCTCGTGGGTGGGGCCCTGAATTACTTGGGTCAGGTCCATGGCCGTCATGGAAGCCATGAACTCCCGAGCTGCCTCGGATGATTCGCCCAGCGATGGCAGATTAAAGTCCCCCATGACTAAAAGTCTGGGGGTCTCCACTGCCACCGTAGCGATCACCTCCAGGAGCTCGGGCAGGGCTGCTGCTACATAGCGGGGAGCCAGGTATACAACCAGCAAGCCCAACTGCCTCCCTAGGCCCCACTTCACGCAGAGGGACTCACAGCCGGTAGTCTGAGGCACAATGGTCTCTCTCGGCTCAAGGCCTTCCTTAATAATGACCGCTGCCCCACCACCCCTGCCTAGGGCCCGCGGCTGATGAAATGCGCGGTAACCTGGCGGGCACATTTCAACGAGGGGAAGTCCTCCCTCATGGCCCAGCCAGGTTTCCGCAATTCCTACCAGGTCCGGCTCCCCCTCTGACACAAGGTCATGAACGAGGGGGGCTTTGTTGACCACGGACCTAGCGTTGCAGAACATCAGCCGCAGGCCCTGGCTCTGTATTCCCTGACCACCTAGCCTGCGGGGGTTGCGGCACCCAACCGTTTGTAGCCAACGGCTACGTGCCACCAACCGGGAGGATGGAATTTGTCTCCCCTCGGCCCTGCCCCTCCCCACAACCGTCTGAATTGGCGCGCCCTCCGGTAAAACGACTAATGGTCCCCCCCTCAAATCTGAACCTACCGTCTCCTCCCGTCGGCTGCCGGTCCGGCCCCTTTCCTGTTGTTCTGTCGTCTCTATCTGTCTATACCCATCCCCCCCCTTGGAGCCCCCTAAAATAGACAATAATTTAGTAATTAAAAATCCCCTAAGGCCACGCTTCGCCCGTCTCTCCTGATTAACATATCCCTCATCGAGACGGGCCCTCGATAGTGTGGAGGGCCAAACCTGCGAGAGCGGGGACTCTCGCAGCAGCAAAAGGCTAGCTCTGGAATACATATGTTATAAATAGATACTAAAAGTACTAAAAGTTGTTAATAAATAATTAATATGATGGAATTCATTTGTGGGGCTGGGGTGTAAAATACAAAGATTTAAAAGTTAAAAAATTGTTAGCCAAGTTAAAATACATTTCATTAATAGCTATTAAGCTGAAATAAAGTGCAACCAGTAAGGATTAAAAGATGATAAGCTCGCAATGTCAGTTAAAGATAGTCAGTTAGTTGTTCCGGTCCAAAATCAAGGACAAATACCGTCTTCGGGATATCATGGCTTAGTTCTCAAAAGGGAGGAAGTTAAGATGGACAACTGGCCAGCATGGCCGTTTGCGTTCCCTTTCGACGCTCTCACCGTCGCCATCTGTCTCTCCTGTGCCTCCGCCTTGTCCACCAGCCTCTCGGCGCTCCCACCGCCGTCGGCCAGGCTTCCAGCGGTCGCCTCAGGATTCTCTCATTCACAAGCCAACTTCTCAGCGCTCTCACCGCTGCCATCGTCCTTCCCTCCAGCGCTCTCCACTCTCCGGCTCTCTCACCGCCGCCAATCTCCCGCAGCCGCCATACACTCCATCTCCCGCGGTTGCCATCTCGTTCACCATCCTTTCCACACCTCCCGGCGCTCTCACCGCCACCATCCACATTTCCAGCAAACGCCGTTGCCGCTGACCACTCGGAGCTCTCACCTCCGTCTCTGCCCTCGGCAAGCCACAGCTGACACAGCATCGGGGGCTCTTAGGCGCGACCGGCATCCCGCCCTGATTCAGGCGCCGAAGATGCCGGCCTCCGCTCTGCTTCGGCTCCGGCCTCCGCCTCCACCTCCGGCCTCCGCCTCCGCTCCAAACGGCTCCAAGCGGCTCGCTCCGGACGCTCCCACCGTCCCAGCATCCGTGGAGCTGTATCCGCTCCCGACGCCTCCGAGAACGGCGCGAACCTCATCCTGCACGCCAGGATGGATTCCCTACCGATACCCAGCCCTCTAAGCCATAGGAGAGGGCTGGGAGCACTAAAAGGCTAACAAAAACCTCCGCAGCCCTCACAGAGCTCCGGAGCTAACCCGCCATCTTGCGCACGCGCAGACCAAGATGTAACTACCACCTCTAACTGGCCCCGCCTCCATCTATTTTCTGCCACCCGAGTCCCAGCTGATTGGGAGGAAATGGTGATTTTACAGTGTCCTTCCCATACCACACCCACCAAATCACACCCACCAAGCCACGTCACAACCACAGAACCGGTAGTAAAAAAAATTGAATCCCACCACTGGACATAAGCCAAATTTAAGCCAATATATATTTGTTTTCAGTAACTCTGGTAGTTATACAACATTCTTTAGTTTTAATTTTTGTAGTAACAACTGTTCCTCTTGAAAGAAGATAGATAGACAGACAGACAAAAGCCATACAATATTGTCACAGCAGAAAAAGTCTCCTTAATTACAACCATTTATGGTAAAATTTTAATACATATGTATGACAGAGAATTTGGTAAAGTGGTTAAGGCACCAGGCTAAAATCTGGGAGACTATGAGTTCTGGTCTGCCTTAGGCATGAAGCCAATGGCGCAACCCGGAACCAGTCACTCTGTCTCAAACCTAGGAAGAAGTTAATGTGAAGCCATTTCCAAACAGCTTGTCAAGAAAATTGCCGAGACTTGTACAAGCAGTTACCAGGAGTCAAGAATAGCTTGAAGGCATGAAAAAACAAAACTCCACAAATATATACCTGTTATGAAGTAGAGCAAGAGAGCTTTCTTTTATGTTTGTTCAAATTGACTTCCCCTTTCATTTTATTGGCAAAATAAAACTGGCATTGTCAACCAGATCAAAAAGAGCAAAATCCAAATCATTTTACTTACATAATATAGGTTGAGAATGTGACCGACATATTCTTTCCTTTGACTTAGATCCTACCACAGGGGTGTAACCAGTTTAACCTTTTCTTCGCAGTTTCATACACAGCTATTTTCATAATTTATTTCTATCGCTAAAACTTATTGAACTGTGAAAGTAGTGTTACCTGATTTGGACTTCAAAAATCTGAACTGGATGGCAAGATAAAAATCATATTTCTCTAGATTTTTTTATTGCCATCTATAGTTGCCTGTATTTCTTCAGCCCAAAGTTATGCAACCTGATAGAAATGCAAGAAAAATGTAAGAAGAGTTGTGCTGTATCAAGCCAAAGGCTTAAAATTTAAAATCCTGGCCTCCCAGTTACCGCCTTCTAAATTGTAATAATATATAATGATACCATATACAGGTCAGTGGTGGGTTTCAAATTTTTTTAGAACCTACTCTCTAGGTGTGGCTTATTTTGTGGGTGTGGCTTGGCAGTCATGTGACAGGGTGGGAGTGGCCAACTTGTAAAATGTGGTGTCATTTAACAACGCTCTTGCTTAGCAACCAAAATTTTGGGCTCAATTGTGATGTTAAATTCTCTCTCTTTCCTTCCTTCCTTCCTTCCTTCCTTCCTTCCTTCCTTCCTTCCTTCCTTCCTTCCTTCCTTCCTTCCTACCTACCTACCTACCTACCTACCTACCCAGACTTCTGGGTCCGCCGGTGGAACCCCCTTTCACCGGCTCTCTAAATTTCACCATCTGGCTCTTGCGAGTAGGTGCGAGCTTGCAGAAACCCACCACTGATACAGGTAGTCCTTGACCTACAACAGTTCATTTAGTGACTGTTCAATGTTACAAGGCACTGAAAAAAGTGACTTATGATCATTTTTTCAGTTAAGACCTTTGCAGCATCCCTATGATCATATGATCAAAATTCAGATGCTTGGCAACTAGTTCATATTTATGATGGTTGCAGTGTCCTGCGGTCATATGATTTCCTTTTGCTACTGTCTGACAAGCAAAATCAACAAGGAAACCAGATTCACTGAACAACTGTGTTTTTGGTTTAACAACTGCAGAAATTCATTTAACAACGTTGGCAAGAAAAGACATAAAATGGAGCAAAAGTCACTCAATACATTTCTCATTTAACAGCATCAAATCTGGGCTCAATTGTGGTCATAAATAAAGGACTATCTGTAGCATTCAGATGGATTAGACTAGTAGCCTTCACATACTTTCATGCTTTGTAAGTGCTTTGTAGGATAAGAGTTTCACAGTTTTGTATTTTGATCCCAGAACAGTATGCCTAGGCAACTCCATTCAAATCCTAGCATTATTTCCAGATTTCTTGGTTAATCAGATGGATGAACCAAGGTTACAATCAATCAGCTTCTCCGTTGCTACCTTTCTTGGCCTTCTGTTTGCTTACAAACATGCTCAAGTGCTGTTTCTTTCAAGAAGACCATGTTTTAATCACCACATTATGCAGTATGATTAGTAGAAGGCTAGGTTGCTTACTCTTCTCTGCCAAAGAAATGTTTCAGACAAGACACTGTGTTTATTTTTGTAGTTGGTAATAAAACAATATCTGAACAAAATCCTTAATCTTATTACCATTATCTTATCACTCTCTGTACCAGCCATAAAAGACAACAGCTACTGAACCTCTCCTTCTGGCAGACAGCAACTGCTACTAAGGGCATCATGGGAATTTTATAATAGGCAGATTAGTGTCCAGGGGGATACTATTTTGGAATTTCACTCTGGACCCCCAGCACAAAAATGCATTTATTCAATATCCCCATATTCTATTAAGAATCAGTACATTTGTAATAAATTTTATAGTAGAAATTTCAAGCCTTATATACAGATCAACGTAGATAATACAGTGGTTATTGTGATATACATTAATCCCACTTTTAATGGGTTGGGCCTCATGGGGGACGATGCCAGCACCTGAGCCAGGTTTCAGCTTCCTTAGAAGGAAATCACCGGAGATTGATGCATGTTCCTGGGCTGTAAGGTTTATTTATCCATAAATGCAGGCTAAGTATAATATATGACACACACTCAAAAGATGCATCCAAAAGTTTTCTTTACCTCAAAAAGAGTATTTGGGAATTTGTTTGTTTATTGATGTCATTACCTCCATTCTAGGGTATGTTACAAGTTGCTTAAGATTCTATTCTATTCTATTCTATTCTATTCTATTCTATTCTATTCTACACCACTCCACTCCACTCCACTCCACTCCACACTTCACTACACCTATCTGTATTTCAACCATGAGAACAGCATGGAAATTTCTTTTAAAGAATTCCCTACACATTATTTCTTTTCCATCAACCTGAATGAAAATAATTCAGTACACATTTTTATTGCAGAAATAAATCTTCTTCCCCATCTGACTTCTTAAAGTACTTGGACTTTTAGAGGACTTTAGGGAGAACAAATACATTTCCCCCATCTTTCCTGGCTTCCTTAGCAGTGACTGTTCAGTGCAGTGATGGGTTGGTAACCGATTTACTACTGGTTCGCTCATCCTCATGCTTGCGCGCCCATGCACAGAAGTGTCCAGGTGGGTGGGCAGAACCTCCTACCACCACCACTACCGGTTGGGCCAAACTGGGAGCAACGCACCTCTGGTTCAGTGGCAAGCCAGGATAGTAGCCACCTCTCTTTGGCTGATGGGACACCTCTTGTTCAGGTAACTCCTCATCAGAATTCCTTGCTTTGATCTTAACACAGATTCAGTTAGCACATTCCTTAAGGTGGGGGAGAGTTTTCTTTTCACAGATTGAGAGGTAGCCAAATTAAACTTGACTGACCAGTTTCACTACTTTCAAGCAATTTCTTTTCACCAAGACATATTGTAATACTTGTTTCAACCATTCGCACATTACCCTATTTTGCAATAAAGAGAATACTTGCAGGTTTATTTTCCCGAGTTTCATTTCAAATACTCAGTAGAGGCAGAAAAGGGTTCTCCTTCCTATCTTTCATTAAAGATGATTAAGGCTTCAACCTTATTAACTATGAAAAAACCCATGTCGATCTCACTAGGATTTTGAAATAACATGTGCAGGATACTAACACAGATTTCTATAGCAATACCTGAACTCGCTGCAAGTTTCTTCCAAGGCTGAAAAACTGGGCTGCCTTCATTATATGTGTTAGATCACATTTATCTTCTAGACCAGTGGTAGTCAACCTGGTCCTGACCGCCCACTAGTGGGCATTCCAGCTTTCATGGTGGGCGGTAGGGGTTTTGTCCGATACTGAAGCACTTTCCTTTTTTTAATTTAATTGACTTCCCTACTTTATATATCACCATTACTGTGGAACCGGTGGGCGGTTAGGAAATTTTACTACTAACAGAGATACAAAAGTGGGCGGTAAGTATAAAAAGGTTGACTACCCCTGTTCTAGACATAATTTTTTTTTTAAAAAATCATTTTTAAAAAAAAAAACTGATTCTCTCTGTGTGAGGAACTTAACTTCCAAAACCACCTTGCATGCTCCAGCAATACCAAACTCTTCCACAAAGAAGCTTTTCCTTCATCCATAATTCCTGGAATGTCCCTCTCACTAGGTTGGGTGATTGTCACACTGACATTCCAGGAAATGATGCAGAAGGGAAAGCCTAAAACAAATCACATGAAACAGATGAAGTAGTAAACTGAATGCACCAAAGAATATGGCATCGTGACATAGACTGACTTGATGAAATGCTACACAATATCGAAGGACGGTGTTGTGACCTGGCAAGTAATGAACCCAGAAAGTAAGCACATCCTTGGCAGACAGCTGCTGCTTTGCCAGTGGGGCAATTATCATCTGAAAGAGTTGTAATTACAACTATAATGGGAGAAATGAAACCTTAGAAGTTTACAACTGAAAGGGAAGCAGCTAGATATATTCGTTGCATTTTGTCAATGAATTCATAGTGGGAAAACCTTGAGGGTTCTGTTTAAATTAAATTCATGGCTAAACACTGGGTTTCTCCAGGAGAAAAAAAATCAGCATAAAGTAATAGATTGCACTTATATTTTCATTCTAGAAAGTATCAGAGATTTCCTCATTCTTGACTTTTACAATATTCTGCATGTAGATAAAATAAAATAAAGGTGTTACTATCTTGGGAAATTGAAATTTTAGTTCCTAATTTCAGCAAGAAGCATTCATTTAAATGCTAAATATAGCGAAATGAAAATAACATTTTAGAGCAGGGCTGTCAAACTCCTGACCCACAGGCTGGCCATGCCTATGTTCGCTTTAGCAAACAGTGGGAAAGTCCTGATATGTCACGACACCATTGTGACGCCGTGGGTTTGACACCCCGGTTTTAGTGGATTTTTTTAAAGTAATTAATGTGTTTCTGTAACAATCAGTGATCAGTGGCAGCCCATTACATAGATGCAGTTATGTGATCCTTCAGTTTTAAAAAATGCAGGTCTATCATATACTGGAATGCAGCCGAGCTTGTTTTAGAAAACTGAACATAGTGTGCTGTACGAAAGAAATGAAGGATATCTTAAGAGTTCACGGCCTGGTTATTTGTTTAAGTCATTGAAAACTAGAATTAGTCTTTGGCAGAGGCATCTGCAGCTCTTTGATATCTCCTTACAAGTTAAACTTCACCCTGGTTTCAGAGTGGCTAATAAATCCTTTGAGCAGAAAAGCCTCTTGTAAATTAGGTGTCTATTGAAACAGTTTTTAAAACACGAAGAATGAACAACTGAATCTGATGTAACACAGATTCCTGTCTGATTTAACAGTTGGCCTTTTTTTGGGTCTATGCCACAGTTAGCTCTATATTTGTGGACATTCTTAAAATAATTAACTGACATTTTAAAATTTTATGCTTATCAGAAGTCAAAGGAAACAATGAGCTGGAGTGTTGATTTTTTGCAAACCAGAGACAGGCAATTTTCAAACTCTAATTGGCCTTTTTCTTAAAATGCCACAATGATTCCATAAAAATTGTCTATTATTGTCTTGCTATTTTTGATATACTACATGGATTGGAGCATTTTGCTGCTATTGTCATACTTTTATTGGAAATTCTTAGGATTATTAATTATACTTCTTATCTATATCCTTATTGTTTGGAATATATCAAGACATCTGGCAGGTAGACAGGATACTGAAAAGATACATCTACAACTGATTTGCAACAGCAGATGGTTGGCATGTAATATTCATCAACATTTGAACTGATTCTTCTCCACTTGAAAAGCAAAAGAGTGAAATTTTGAGAAAGTTGGTCAAATTTTGTTGAGTTATTTGGTATATGATACAAGCTTTCATACGTGTTTCTCTCTTTTCTAATTTTTTAAGGTTTTTTTTAATCATATACTGAGTTTACACTTGTTTTAAAATACAGATAATATTCATTGTTAGTATTTGTAATAACTGAATATAAAATTGCCATTTGTATTTCAATTGCTGCAATGGTACCATTCTGTTGGCATTATTAATAAAGAAAAAAAATATACTGTATAGCGTACATATTTAAAAGAAACCTATCCGTTTGTTAATTTATAGATGTAAACACAGATGTAGCTGTACTTTTATCATTCCTACCTTATTAATTAACTTATTTTTTATCTGTACAGAACAATGATAATTTCAGTGAATTGGACCAATCAAATATTTAAGGGGAAAAAATCTCAACTTATTCTTTTAAAAAAAAATTTTTAACACAAATTTTTTTTTTGTACAAGAGAAGATACAAACAACTGCACAGGTCTATTTTCCTCAGCTTTCAGGCTCAAAAATTAGAGAAAGAAAAAGGCAAAATAAATTTTAGGAATTTAACAAATGCAATTGCAGGAAGAAAATGCTTCCAATGGTCTATGGTAATTTGACAAATGGATGATTTGTGTTAGGATTATATTATTATTAACTCTTGAAGTTGATGTGAGGGTATCTACCGTATTTTTTGGAATATAAGACACACCTTTTTTCCTCTAAAAAGAGGCTGAAAATCTAGGTGCGTCTTATACATCGAATACAGCATTTTTTGTCTCCTGAAACCCCACCCCTTCACCAAAATGGCCATGCACAAACCCTTATGGAGGCTTCCAGAGAGCTCCTGGGGGCTGGGGAGGGTAGAAATGAGCAAAAAATAGGGCATTTTTGCCCCCCCAGCCCCCAGCAGCACTCTATAAGCCTCCATAAGGCTATATATGCGACTTTTTTGACTAAAAAACGGCCCGTTTTAACGATGTGAAATGTGCAGGGTTTTGCTCATTTTTTACCCCCCCCCATCCCCCCAGGAGCACTCTGCAAGCCCCCCCCCCCCAAGGCTATTCATGCCTTTTATTTGAAAAAAAACAGGCCCATTTTCATGAAAAACAGGCCGTTTGGGGGAGGTTTGCAAAGTGCAAAAAGGGTTTTTTTCCCCTCTTTTGGAAAGCTGTTTAGTTAGAGTGATTGATGAGAATTACGTTGGTCAAGTACTGTGCCTGCAGAAACAAATTGCCTCTTCAAAACCTGGGTGTGGCTTATACTCTGGTGCGTCTTATACTCTGAAAAATACGGTAATTTGAACTTTATTTCCTTCTTGAAGAATCAGAACCAGGTAATAAACATCAGTTCCTAAAAATTCCTTGGCTATAACAATCTTCTATGAGATAGGACAGTAATAAAAAAAAATCAGAAAGAATTAACATTGCTCTTTAACAATGTCTGAGTTCTGTTTATTAGCACATGTAACATGCAAGTTCAATGTAATTGTTGAATTTCAGGTGTCCAACTTTTTCAAGAAACTTTAGGCAAAGGATATAATCCTGAATGTACAGTCGTGCAGGGTTTCAGTTTTGAAGGCAGAAAAGTAGCTTAGAGTCCACAGAAAATATAGTTGGTTTAAGGAGCTGGAGATAGCTCCTGTCTCCTCTATCACATGTGCTTCAACTAATGAACCCATTGCCCAGTTTCAAGAATTATTACCAGCATCATCATCCATTTATTTAGATACTTATCTTATGCAGGGTTCCCTCCTACTCCCATTCCTCAAACAAGAATCCTCAGACATAGGTTGTGTTGAGAGAGAATGGCTTATCGACATAGTTATTGTTCCTTTGATTTATTGGATTTATTGGATTTAACTCCATGATGAACAAATGATAATCTTAGTGCCATTTCAAGATTTGAATGTTGGCCACTTGGGTTCATTGTTACAGTAGTATTCAGATGGTACCTTAGAGTTCCCCAACCTTTCCATCTTTGTAGTCTGGTGAGGAGGGGAGAAAAGATAGTTCTGTGCAAGCAGTAGGCAGGTGCATGCATGTGCTTTCCCACTACTTGCGCAAGTGGGGTTACACATGCATGCGCTTGCCCACCAGTTCTGAGCCCTGGTTGTGAACAGTTTAAGGCCCAGTATTGGGCTGCAGCCTGGGGATTGGGGACCCCTGCCTTAGCAAATCCCCCCTGGGTGCATGATCTGGCAAATGGCCCCAGGATGGTGGCAATCTTCTATTTCCCAAATATGACAGCAAGACTTGTGACAATCAAATAAAGACAATCATTCAAGTGAGTCTACAACTTTGTTCTCTATGCTCTTTCAGTATTTGGAAAATAGAAGATTTGCTACAGGCTGCAATCTCATTAGGATTGTAAAAACAATCTTCCAATTCAAAATGAGCAAAGTCCTGTACTGACAACGATACAGAAGTTTTGAGGCGTAAAAGCCCCAGTGGAGGTGTGACATCTGGGCAGTGGTTAATGGATTAGACAGATCCCACTTCCTCCCCATCCATACTTTGCTCCCTTCCTCTCCATTTGGTTAATTGAATTTTAACTGAATTTTAAAAGTATGATTTTTATTTATTGTTTTAATGTTTTATATTGTAGTTTAATTGTAGGTCTATAACCACCTAGAGTCAGCTCAGTGAGCTGGCAGCATAGAAATTTAATAATTTTAATAATAATAAATTTTAATAATAAAACATAATTTTTAGGTAGCACAAGAGCTGTGAGATTATGTTTCATCATGCAGTTTCCTCTTGAGACTTATTTCATTGGAAATCTGTAAGGAAACAGGGATGAATACATCCTCAGATTTGGATTCAAATCAGAAGACTCTGCATGTAGCATAGTTTAAAAACAAATAAAAATATGTAAATGTAATCCCACATGAATATGTTATCATGTCTCTACATTATTCTAAGCATTGGATTTTTTGAAAGCATCTTGTTTGAATGATTTCAAAGAGAGACTGGGGGGAAAATCTGTTTCTCTCCTCATTTCTGTGATAGGTTTTTATTCATTCAGGGATCAGCTTCATGTAGGAATACAGATTTTAGCTAAAAGCAACTTTGGAAAACAACACGATGTTTTTTAGGTTCATTCATGGCCAAATCTGGAAAAGAGCAAAACAAACAACTGGCTTAATCTATTGCTTGAATGGTGGGGGCATAAGGATGATTTCTGAGAAACAGTGTAATAGAATGTTCTGTCACTGAGTATGACAAATGTCACTGGATAAAAAATAATGATAAGTAAAGGATGGCCTTCATTTGAGATAATGTAACAGCTAAATAAGATGGATATAGAAGATCCTACTACAGGAGCATACAAAGATTAATGTATGGAGATGTTCTCACAAATTTTATACAGGGTGTGTATTTTTTTTAGCAGGCATACTTAAATCAAGTCCAGAGCTAACTATATCACAAAAAAGTTAAGATTTTAGTTTTTAAATCAATTCAGGGGCCAAATTTGCATTACCACTCTAGAATATCTTTTCTAGAGTAGCAGATAGAAATATGATCATGCTCTGTCATGCAAAGAAATAGTGAGCAAAGAAAAGAATGTTCTGGCACTGGAAGAAAATAAACCAGAAAAGGCTAATGTGAACAGTAGAACTTCGGGTTATTACTAAGGGAAACTCATAAGCATCTCTGAAATATAACCCAGAAGGAAACAGCATAGAGTTCCAAAGGTCTATTCCAAGAGCAAATTCCACCCAGGATTAACTAGTCCCATTTCATCCGTTATACTGGATCTCAGAGTGGCCAACAGGATGTATTTGGGACGCTCACAAGACTTGACTGTATCAAAATAAACTCTTGCGCTGTAACTTTCTAACAATCAGCTCACATTGCCAGGAGTTCGATTCTTTCAATCCTGAATGGCTCAAGGTTGACTCAGTCTTCCATCCTTCCGAGGTAGATAAAATGAAGACCCAGATTGTTGGGGGCAATATACCAACTCTGTAAACAGCTTAGAGAGGGCTGTGAAACGGTATATAAGTCTAAGTGCTATTGCTATATAAAATTGTAGTCAATAGCGAAGCGGGGGTAAACAGCCAGTAGTATTTTAGCAGCCTCTGATAGCCTGGCTGTAAATAAATCTGCTAGGCCTTTTTAAAATTATGCAAATTGATTGCTGTTCCCTCAGTTGCTGACAGACAATTTCATAATAATACCTTCTGTGACAAAGTGCATTAAACCTTAATTTAACAGACATCAGTTTAATGGACTCTAGATAGCTCAGAGACATTTTTTCACCTGGACTTCACCCTCATTTGATGGACTGATATCTGTTAAATCAAGGTTAAATGAAATTGGCACTATTTATGTCAATTAGGTAATTACATAAATGAGGTAAATTGATACACATAATACATATTCAAGTGTAACAGACACTCTCTGCCCTCAGAACAGTCTATTAAATTTAGGTTTTATTGCATTTTGTCTAGCCTGGAACTCTGTGTGTTTAGTTTCAAAGGTTGATCTCAAATTCTAACATTGTGAGGAGAGGAAAACATCAAGCTGCTATTTAAGAAAAGAAAAGCATTAGTGTAGTCATTTAGAGCTTATTAGCATCCTTTAAATCCAATTGTACAATTATCTGTATCTATTATGGAAGTACAATATTTCCATAAAAACATGAAGAGAAGAGAGGAGGGGGAGGAGAGGGAAGGGGAGAGGAGAAAGAACAGGGGAGGAGAGGAGATTTACATTAGTAAGTGTAGATTGTAGATATGGAGCATTAGCCTAATTTCAAAAATTACACCTAAAGTGAGATTAACTCTAATCTCTGGAGTAATCTGTGTGGTCTACAGATTCAGATTCCAGATTTTTAACAAGCTTTATACAATACAATAGCAGAGTTGGAAGAGACCTTGGAGGTCATCTAGTTAAGCTGTTAAAAAAAAAACCTCAGAAATAGGAAAAAAATAAAAGAATGGGCGCTCCCATCCTTTATGGCTCTGGTTCTTCCTGCCACTTGTTTCAGTCCTGCCCAATGCTGGTATGTAGTCAAATCCTTTACTGATGACTCCCATGAAAATGGAGTTCTCAGTCAAGCGAAGTTTCCCACCCATATTCTAGACAATGGGAGAACTAAACCAAATATGTTTGCCGAGTTTGCAAGGCAATTTATAAAATTTACTTTTCAGCAGCAAATTGTTAATTCATTTTTCACAATGCCACTGAAAGACATTGACAATGACATTGCTTACATTTTCATTCTTTATTTCAGCCAGAAATAAATTTCCTGTATTTCTACAAATGTAAACATTTCTCAGCTACCTAGGCTCTGACTGTATGTTCCTTTCACTATGATCTTGTTAAAACCGTCAGCAATTTGGCTTTCACTTGCAATTCATTATAAATGGACTTTGCTCCTAAGAGCACTTATTTCTGGCTCACCTCTCCCTCCCCCTCCCTTCCTCACACACTTTGAACAACTGCAAATCTTATCACTCTCATCTCGGGAGCCAAACATAATTAAAGCTTTTTTGAAGTTTATCAGTGCTCAGCAACAGACTTTAAACTGTAACAATCTGCATAACAGACTGTAAAGTTAATAGCAGCTGGGTTTGAAAGTCAATAACAAAGTCTACATTCAACAACTGGATTAGGATTATTCAAATTAAGATACAATTACAGTAGGAGCATAGAACATAAGAAGCATGAACAGACAAAAGCTTAAGCATGAAAGATAAAATGAAATGACTATGAATCGACCACTTTGGCATCAGCAAATTGAGATGGGATGGGATGGAACATCTTTAGTCAGAATATCACATGATTTATTATTCTAGACATGAAAAATAAAGAAGAAATAGTTGTATACTTACAAAGAGTGTAGCAAGAATAGTACTTGATTACATGCATTCAATGATCAAACAATATCTAGTAGACTTTATGGACAATCATTTTATATGATGATCATTCAAGTTTATACTCCAAGCACTGAAGTAAAGGATGAAAAGGATGCTCCTCTATGACCAAGTTCAATTTAAAATCTACAGAATATGTGCTGCTTCTGATTGGAGACTGGAATATCAAAGTTTGAAACACGAAACAGGAAAATGTAGTTGGATTGTATGACTTACAAAACTGAAATGAAGCAAGAGGCCGATTTATCAATTTCTGCCTTTCCAATGATTCGTGGCTAACCCCGTCTTCAAACAAGCAAAATGATTCCTGAATACATGGGCATCATCAGATGAAGTATTAGAAATAAAATCGACTCCATTACTGCTAAAGAGGTTGTAGATGTCAATTATAGCATCAAAGACATGGCCAAATGCTATCTGTGGAACAGGTTATGAACTTCTCATGTATGGATTACAATGAAGCTAAAAAGAAGAAGAAAGCCAATCAATTTTCAAAATATGATCTTGAATCACCATTTGCAAGAAATTGCCTTGAAGTCCTTAACTTCATCGAGTAATTATGGAATGAACTTAAAACAGTCATTAAGGATGGATATGAAAGGAGACTGTCAAAAATTAAGAAAGAAGAAAGTAAACTGGATGTCAGAAGAAACCATGAAAATTGCCAAGAGAACCAAAGCCAAGAAAGACAAACATCTCCCGATGGAACTTAACAAGAGTTTCAGAGAGCTGTCGAAAGAGACAAGACAACATATTACAATACCTATAAAAACATTAAAGATTGAAACAGACATGTAAAAACAAGCAAAGTCTTTGAAAAAAATAAAGAAAGTTGTTCCAATCTCTAATTGGTATACTAATGGATGCCAATGGACATTGAAAGGAAACTAAGGGAAAACAGGAAGAATATACTGAAACACTATACAGTAGAGATGTCAATACCTACTTTTAAGAGTCTTTAGTTTTGGAAGATGAAGTTAGAACAGCAATATCATCATTATCAAATTGGAAGACTATACGAACTGATGGAATACCCACTGCAAGCAACAGAAGAAGTATCAGTCAAGTTTATAACCAAGCTATGCTAGTAAATCTGGAGGATACAATGGCCAATTGATTAGAAGATCTGCAAGCCAATACCAAAAAAAGGAGATTTAACAGAGTGTGCAAACAGTTGTACAATATGCTTAATTCCACATGCTAGCAAAATAATGTTTAGGATCATCCAATGTAGATGGGAGCCTTACATGGAAGAGATCACAAAAGTTTAGGCTGGTTCTAGGAAAGGATCATGAGATGTTATTGCTAATGTAAAATGGATAATTGAGAAAGCTAAAGTATACCAAAAAGAAATCAACATTTGCTTCATTGGTTATGGAAAAGCCTCTGTGGAAAATGCTCAGAAAAATGGAAATTTTATAATTACACGAAACTGAATTGGAAGAAAATAAGTATGGTTTTAAAACTGGAAAAAGAAACATGAATAACCTGTACTATGCTGATGGTACTACCCTGATAGCTGAATATGCAAAGTATTTGCAAGTGATAAAGATAAAATAAATTGGAGAGGAAATGGGACTAAAATTAAAAATAAAGAAGACCAAACAAATCACAATAGGTAGAACAACCAATCTTAGAACTGACAATGAAGATATTGAAGTAGTTGTCAGGCTCTGCTTTTTAGGATAAACCATCAACAGTAAAGAAAAAAATAATCAAGAAATACATTGCATTTTAGTACCCAGAAAAGCAGTCATGAAGGTCTTGGAAAAGATATTCAAATGCCATGAATTACATCTACAAAGATCTGAATCATACAAGTGTGGTATTATCTGTGACACACTATGGAAATGGAAGTTGGACTTCAAAGAACCAGGATAGGAAGAGTTTTGACCTTTGAACTTTGATGTTGGAAAAGACTCCTGAGAATACTATGGACAGCCAAGCAAACAAACTGATGGATCACTGAACAAATCAACCCAGAGTTTTCACTCAAGGCACAAATAACCAGACTCAACGTATTTTATTCTACTGTGGACACATTATGGATAGACCCAGCGCTTGGGAAAAGTCCTTAATACAGGGAAAAGCGGAAGGAAAGAGAAGAACAAGTTCACAGTGGTGATGAGTGAAGAAGACCTATCTATGCCATGGTTGGATTCAACTGGTGTAACAACCGGTTCACTGAGTGTGCACTTTATGCATGCATGCACATTCACATTTGAAAACTTACCTTCTCTCACAGCCCTGGTGAGTAAAACAGCTGACATGTGGAAATCCGCTCTGCTGCGCCTATCAGCTGGACTTTAAACAAAGTAAATATAGGACAGACTAGCACAGGTGTGAATGGGCAGGGCCAACTGATTACCAGAATTACCAGTTTGTCCGAACCGGTCCATACCGGCTGAATCCCACTCCTATATCTATATGGTCACTAAGAATCAAATATGACTTGATAGCACTTAACTAACACAAATTTCTCGGCCTCTACTAAATAGAAAATTTTATATACTACCCAGATGAATCAGAAACTTTTTTCTTTTTCTTTTTTTAAATGTCAAAATTAATGAATTTTCTATCAAGCTAAATAACAGTTATTGAAAGAACTTTTTGGCACAGTCCTAATTAGAAATGCTTTGGAAATGATTACTATACTGAAACAGTCTATGTGTGCTAATACATTCATTTCAGAGCAGTGAGGGAAAGCAAAAGATAAGGAAACTTTGGCTACAGAGAGAAAGAAAAACCATGAGAAAAGCGGAAGAAAAGAAATATAGAAAAACAATAAAGGATATACTTATACTGAAAAGAAATGAGTTCATTGCATTACTTTATGTCCTACTAACTGAGAATGAAATCCTCTTAGCAGACAGAAGCAACTACAGGATTAGAGTTTTTCCTGAAAATGGCAAGAGCAGCATCACACCTTTGTGATAGAGACTCGGTCTCTTTTATTCATGCGTGCAAGAACACAGGAGCAAAAGGAGTTGAACTGCATAGTGATGCCGTGTTCATCATTTTGCCATCTTTGACCCTTGATCACACCACCAATGGTTGGTGAAAGAGACTTCTTTCTATCTCCATTATGTATTAACCTCTTTAAAGATCTTGAATTAATTAGGGAGCTACAGGTTCTCGTATCTTCCAACCTGAAAGGCAATCAATACATCACCCAGACTGAAATTATAGCTTTGAGCTATAGTTGTACACAGTGTTTTTTTATTAGAGCTGTGCACTCTTAACAAAAAAACAATTCAGAAGTAATTTGGCCCATAGCATCTCACTGCTACTCATTAAAGCGCTCCAACTTCCTTTCAGACTTCAAGAATAAAATGTGGCTGTTTTAACAAACCAATTCATTAATATTAATGAGACTCTTACAACAGGTATGTAGAATGCTGAAAAAAGTCACACTTTTCTAGAAATAACACAGATGCGCAATGCAATGCACAAGGATTATAGCAATTAAAAATATTTTCAAACTATGCATACTTCTTTTTTTAAAATTTCCTTTAGCATACTTTAGAAAGTTTATGATCAAATTTGCTGTAAACTGTTCTATTGACGTTATCTAACTGTAAGCACAGCTACCTGAGGACATAAGGGGGGCAATTGGTGAAAATTTCAAGGAAAGTTTCCACCCAAGTAACCAAGATATGAATTCATTACACTAATTACCACTAATTACCGTATTTAACGGAGTATAAGATGTACCGGAGTATAAGCCACACCAAGATTCTGAAGAGGCAAATAAAAAAAAAAAGTTTCTGCACTCTGCAGACTCCCAAAAACAGCCCATTTTTCATGAAAACGGTCCCCTTTTGTCAAAAAAAGGGCACGCATAGACTGTAGAAGGCTTATAAATAACCCCTGGGGGGGGGGGGAAACGAGCAAAAAACAGCTCATTTATCTCAAAACCAGGGCAGTTTTTTGTCACAAAAAAGGCATAAGTAGCCTTTAGGAGGCTTATAGAGCGCTCCTGGGAGCTGTGGGGGCAAAAAAACCAGCCAATTTTTCACTCATGTTTGCCCTTTCCAGCCCCCAGGAGCACTCTGGAAGCCTCCTAAAGGCTATGCACAGCCACTTTTGCAAAGGGGATGGGGTTTTGGGAGGCCAATAATGCTGTATTCAGTATATAAAATGCCCCCAGATTTTCAGCCTCTTTTTTGAGGGGAAAAAGGTGCGTCTTATATTTCAAAAACTATGGTAGATGGATCCAGAACTATCACCATCTCCCTGGTATGATATAGAAAGAAAAATACATGTTTATTCTTAGGGTTGATGTTTTTTAGGAAAGCTAAGCAGACCTAAAGTTCAAAGATCAATTGTTCTCACATATTGGGGATATTTCTAAATCGCCAGATTCACGTCAAACAGTGTGCATATGTACGTATGCACAAATATATCACCAAATATTTACTTGTGGGAGAAAATATCCTGTGTTACATAGGGGTTGGACAGATAGGTTAGTAATCATTTAAAAACCGGGGAAATCTCACTGTGACAGAAAGGAGGAAGAAAATACTGTCTACCATCCTGTCACATGATTCTCTCTCTCTCTCTCTCTCTCTCTCTCTCTCTCTCTCTCTCTCTCTCTCTCTCTCTCACACACACACACACACACACACACACACACACAGACACCATTTGTGCACATGCCTTCAAATCATTCTTGACTCTAACAACTGCCTGGACAAATTCCTGCATTTTTTTGGGGTAAGATTTTGGAAGCCATTGTGTCCTTCCTAAGAGCAGAGAGAGAATGATTGGCCCAAAGACACCCTGCTGGTTTTGTGCCTAAGGTGAAGCTAGTACTGAGTCGTCTGGTTTCTAGCCTGGTGCTTTAACTATTACATAAAACTGGCTTTTATATAAACTCCACTACTTATGTGATAACCCAACTCTTCAGAAGAACTGGAGGGAAAACAGCTCCAGTTTTTCTCTCTCACAAAGACTGTCTCAGCAGGAGGGGAGAGAAGGAATAGTCTTGGAGCACAGGATAACTACCTGGTGTGGGAACTGTCTCCTGTACTGAGATTCTGGGAGAGCAGAGGCTCTGGAGATATGAAAAGAAGATCCAGGTTAGGCTATCCATGAGGATGCCAGCTAAGATTTACCTGAAAGCTTTGATTCACTCTTTGGGAAATTTAATTATAGCTATATACTTTTAGGCAGTGGTGGGCTGCTGATGGTTTGGACCAGTTTGAGTGAATTAGTAGTTCTGACAATCAGCTGGCTCAGCCCACCCCTATCTCCCTATCCTGTCCTATATTTCTTTATTTCTGGTTCAGCTGATTGACGCAGCACAGCTGATTTCCGCATCTTCACTGTTCACTGGGGATGCCCTAGAACAGTGATGGCGAACGGGTGCCACAGGTGGCAGGCGAAACCATTTCTGAGGGCACACGAGGCGTTGTCCTGTCAGTTCCAGCGTGCTTGTGTGCGCTGGCCAGCTGATTTAGGCCTTCTTTTGAGGCTGTTTTATTCCCTCTAGAGGCAGGGAAGCTCCCAAAGCCTCTGGAGGTCAGGGGGAGGCTGTTTTCACCCTCCCCAGGCTCCTAGAATGCCTCTGGAGCCTGGGAAGGGCGAAAAAAGCATGCCAAAAGTAGGGGGTCACGTACATAGCATTATGGATGTGGCATGCCCACAGACGACTCCCCTGCGCTCCCCCCATTTTTGGCACGCGAGCCAAAAAAAGGTTAGCCATCACTGCCTTAGAAAGTAAGCAGCTGTATTTTGAATGCTGTGTGCAAGCACATTAGGTGTGCATGCGCACAGAGCGCACAATCACCGAATCAGTTGTTAAACTGGTTGCAGCCCACCACTGCTTTTAGGATAGGATGCCGTCATATTAGCAGAAGCAACTTGGTTAGGCAGGGGGCTTATCTTGGAACAGAAAATTGCATGGACAATGCAATTAGGTCACAAAGCAATTTACCACATTTCTTTCCAAGCAGAAGCCAGAAAGGGGAGGGGAGCTGAAGTTCTGGCTGAATAATCTTTACTTAATTAATTAACTGGGAGGGGGAGAGAAATCAATCAGAGAAACTAATATTTTACACTCATGAAATACTACAAATAAAGAACAAATTGACCTGCTGTGTGTCTGTTCAATCCTAAAAGTTCACAATATTCACAGCAATGTTGAGTATCCAAGCTGAATTCCATCCAGCATCCAAGACAAAAATATTTGTGTTGCTTTAGATCTTTTCCTGCCAGGATAATTAAATTATGGCAAGACATATCTCTGGTACTAATTAAGAAGTACACAATATTGATTCTAATCTAAATATGGTGTAAATTATTTAAAAAAATGATTCTCATAATGACATTATAGTACTGCATTTTAGGAATTGCAACCAAATAATTTCTAAAACTTGTTATAAATGCATCCACTAATATTCAAATGACCAAATTCATGGTAAATATCATAGTATCTACTGCAGACCCCTGAGAACAAATATTATGGGCGTTTTTAAATGCAGAAGGATAAAACTGGTTAGTGTAGCCCGGAGTCTCTGGGTATTAAGTGGCATATATAGTTACTAAATTATTATTATTATTACCTCCCCCCCGAACTCCGCACCATCACCGACCTTCCCCTCTTCCGCCGCTCACTTAAGACACTCCTTTTCCAGCAAGCTGGACTGGCGTAGAACTTGAATTTTAGAACAATAGAGCCTCAGCCAAGTTAGATAGGTTTTTAATGGGATTTTAGCACAGGTTTTCTATTTAATTTCTTTTTAACTTTTGTATATTGTTATTTATTGTAAATTTTAATGTCCTGTGCACCGCCCAGAGTCCGTCTTGACGGAGATTGGTGCGGTTAACAAATCGAATAAATAAATAAATAAATAAATTAAAATTAAATCCAAAAGGTAATTTTCAATTATGCATTTTTAAAATCATGATCATGAGTGTCAGATCAAAACACGTCTATTATTGGTTCATCATAATGTTCCTAATTTAATACAATTGATGGTTAACTAAGACAAATTTTAAAAGAAACAATGTCTTTAGAAAACTACCAGCTTTGGCAGCTTTAAAAAAAAAAGCCAGGTATTTATCTTTTCGCTTCAGAAAACCACAAAAAATAACTACAATGCTGCGAATAATCTTGCAACTTCAAAGCCTACATGCCCAATGTAATGTTTTAAGGTCATTAAACTACAGAGCTATTATAGTGAAAGTCAATAATTACCCAAGCTCTTTAGCACCAATGCCAAACATTTTGCTTATGATTAACAATAACAAGCCCCTCCTCACAAACAGAATTCTTTTTTTTCCAACTTCAGTAGCTACATGTACCCTGAGCTACAATTGAACATTATTGTATCCCAAAGAAGAGGACAATAATGCTCTCTGTATGTTTCAGCCACAAACTTGCCTTACACGTTATAGTTGATATTGAATTCAAGAAAGAGAAACTATAGGAAGTGAATCTATTTACTGGTATGTTGCCTTCTCATAGAGAAAGATCCAGAACTGAATGGATCTTTCTCTCTCCCATAATCCTTGTGCTACCTCCTGTGTTGCTGCAACATTTAAATGGCCAGAGCTGGTGGGAACTATAGTCCAAATTATCCAACAAGGTCAGTTTGCCTAACTCTGAGCTCAATAGATTGCCACACAAATTTATTTCCCACTTGCTACCCAAGGAAACCTCAGTTGAACCAGAGAACTTTTTCTAACTGAAAGGAAACCATTAAATATGACCCTATATAAAGTTACAAGAGACAATTTTGGCCACCTAGAGCAAGACCATTTCTCAGTGCTGCTTTCTTAATACATAATTTAGTTGTGATGCAATGACATATACAGTATATCACAGATGTTGCCAGCAGTTTAGACATTAATGGCTGTGTGTTGCGTTATTTTGAGGGCACAGCACATTTACATGGTTATACAAGCTGTATACTCACTACTTTACATTGTATCCAAGTTTCATTTCTTCAGTGTTGTCACATGAAAAGATACATACATATTTACAAAATGTTTGAGTGTGTGGGGGGGGGGGGTGTACTCACTTCTGTGAGATACTGTAACAGTGGTGGGTTTCAAATTTTTTAGAACCTACTCTGTAGGTGTGGCCTATTTTGTGGGCGTGGCTTGGCAGTCATGTGACAGGGTGGCAGTGGCCACCTTTTAAAATGTGATGAAACTCATTTAACAACGCTCTTGCTTAGCAACCAAAATTTTGGACTCAATTGTGATGATAAATTCTTTCTTTCTTTCTTTCTTTCTTTCTTTCTTTCTTTCTTTCTTTCTTTCTTTCTTTCTTTCTTTCTTTCTTTCTTTCTTTCTTTCCTTTCCTTTCCTTTCCTTTCCTTCCCGTTGGGTCACTGGCAGCGGCGGGCCAGATTTATTTCCAGGTACGCCGGTGGAACCCCCTCTCACCGGTTCTCTAAATTTCACCAACCGGCTCTCGCGAGTAGGTGCGAGCCTGCAGAAACCCACCACTGTACTGTAAGCAAGTCAAGGTAGTCCACTCTTAGGTTACAGTTCAAAATCCCAAAATAAGAAGAACCAGATAATAGCAGTGAGCTGCATTTGGAACAAGAGAAAGAATAGCAGGAAGAATCTGCATAAAATGACTTTAAAAAAAACCCTGCTTTTGGGTAGTAAGAAAAGGGATTTGATATTGCTGAAAGTGAGGAAAGATGGCAATAATCCTATTAATGGTCCCTAGGATATGCAGCAAAATTTAACTGCTGCCATGCATTCTTCCCTGACCTAGCTTGTCAGGCCCAACCTAAGAGCAACATAGAACAATCCAGTCAAAATGTAGTTCTTTATTTGCTCTCACCCTATAGACAGAATATTGCCAGACTAAACCTATACCATAACAACTAGACATTTCCCCCAAATGCCATCACTCTGCTAAACAACTAATTCCCACAACACTATCAAACTATTTAACTAAGACTGTATTATTATTATTATTATTATTATTATTATTATTATTATTATTATTATTATTATTATTATTATTATTCTCATCCTTCTTATTACCTATCTCCTCTCACTTAGGAGCCGCAGTGGCACAATGGTTAGAGTGCAGAACTGCAGGCTACTTCTGCTGATCATCAGCTGCCAGCAGTTTGGCAGATCAAATCTCACCAAGCTTAAGGTTGACTCAGCCTTCCATTCTTCTGAGGTGGGTAAAAAGAGGATCCAGATTGTTGGGGGCAATAAGCTGATTCTGTAAACCACTTAGAGAGGGCTGGAAAGCACCGTGAAGCAGTGTATAAGTCTAAGTGTTATTGCTATTGCTATGACTATAACCTTGTTGCTTGTATCGCTACGATTTATATTGTTTTATTTGTTTCCTAGTATGATTTGATTGCTTATTTAGTAACCTATGACTATCGCCAAGTGTTCTATCTTATGTTTCTTGATGAATGTATTTTTTTTTCTTTTATGTACACTAACAGCATATACACGAAAGGCAAATTCCTTGTGTGTCCAATCACACTTGGCCAATAAAGAATTCTATTCTATTCTATTCTATTCTATTCTATTCTACTCTACTCTACTCTACTCTACTCTACTCTACTCTACTCTACTCCATTCCATTCTCTTCTAACTCAACAGATGTACTCTGGGAAATTCTTGGAAATGGCTATGCTAAAACTTTTTCTCAGACTTCAATCCAGCTCTGGGCTGTGTTGTCTCTTGTCTCATCCCCCTCCTTGGAATATGTTCCTTCCTTCCTTCATGCCACTCTTCCTTCAGAGACACAACTGATCACACATACACTCTACAGTGTATAGTTACGTTAAAATTTGGCTGCCCAACTTCTCTCTGCTTCCAATAGATCTTTTAGCAGCTTTAATTGTTGCCATTTAGTTACTGGGCCAACTTCAAAGGGCTTGTTTTAGTTTTTGAAGCTTTAAGTCCAAGGAGTCATTTTCCAAGAATTTCATTGCTTTTGGCTGGCTCTGTTGGGAGTTTATAGACATGCCAAGAAAGAAAGCAGGTTCAAAACAAGAAGAAACAATGCCAAATATACAGTGAACTCCATATGTATGGTCAAGGTAGATAGGCTATTAATAGCTATTATTAGCTATCAATGGCTGAAAGCAGTATTATGAAAAAACAACTGAGACTACAATCTTCCTATATCACCTTATCAAGTACACTTGAGGCCATGTAGGGCATCAGTTCCTTAGTTTTCTAATTATTATTGCACAATAATTATACTTAGCTTTACCATGTGATTTGCAATATAGATTCCGCTTTACAGACCATAACCCATTTTAATGGCTATTGTTGATGTAAAGATATGAAACAAATATACTATGCTGCTATATACCATCTTGCAGGGAAAGGCAGAAAGAACAGAGTAAAACCTAGTCCCACATTTATCAAACTTTGGTTGCAATAGAAAAAAATAAATGATCCAGATATCTGCTTGAAGTGATGGACAAGTCAATTGCATCCAAAAGAATTTTGATGTTGAAGTTAAATTAGAATTAATTTCATCTTAATGCTGTGATATCCACAATGATTTATGCAGTTTACATCATGATGGAAATGATATCATTTATATAACAATATAGTAAACATGTGTCTATATGTGGTAGTATGTTTAGAAATGTGGAACAATATGAATAGCTGTTTAAATATATTTTGCTAGCATTCTTACCTGGCACTCTTTTGGCCCAGTTGATCATATGAACCAGTTCTCGATCAGCAAGGTTGGTCAACAACGTCATCATTGAAGCTTCGTTGAAGGGTCTGTTGGGGTCATATTCTGAATAGACAATAGGAGGTTCTGCCTCTAGCAAAGCAGAAACCATCTGATCTGCAGAGAGGGAGAGGGCAGGACTGTTTTTTTTGCTATGTTTGATCATTAGTGGACTTGGCCAAAGATTTGGGCTCCTTGCCTCTGCTACTGTGCCCATGTTTCTGTTGTCATGTTCTTCTCTTTGACGTTTGTGCTTCAGTATTCGGCCACCTCTGCGATCTTTTCGAATTCCTGGAAGAAGATATAAATACAAATAATATATATTATCCACTGACTTCTCTAATGTGACAGTATTGAAACATAAATCTGGAAATTATGCAATGTTTACGTATTTAAGCCATCTTCAGACATGAGACACCCTGCAGTTAACAACAGTCCATTCATAGCATCAAATCTTACAAAACTACCAGCATCTTGAATATAGAATGCAACAAGCAGCATGCAGAAATAAAATATAGGTTACTAACCTGTATTTGAACAAACAGCATTTTATAGGAGAATTGTGGCACAACATTAAATGCAACATTGTAAAGCACTATGTGGAGCCTAATGCATTGCAGGAATAAAATGCCTTGGGCCAGTTCTGAGATAAATTATTTTATACCAGTTATTTATTTTATCAGTACCTGCTAACATAGAGTCTACCCTAAATTTAGAAACAATTTCTGGGATATCTGATCAAATCATAGTCTTCTGTACAGAACATTAAACCAGTCAGCCAGGAATCAATATTCAAATACACTTTCTGTTTATTTTCAATGTTATAACATTTGGTTTTGAAGTAAGTCTTCTCTCAAATGAGCAAAGCATTCATTTGACAAGGATTAATTAGGAATTAGAGAACAACCTTTTTTTGGCCATGCCCCACCTAAACATCCCTAAAATCCTGATCCCTCCCTCTGTGTCATATAATTCTTACTTCACTCAAAAAGTGAACTCTATTCAGTGGAGGAAGCCTAAAAGGTCATTAATGTGGTTTAAACAAGGTTCAAATTGCCCCCATTAAAAATTAAATTACCCCTCTGTGGGGGTGTGGGCCCCACATTGGGAACCACTGCTTTAGGCTATTTCCTAAATGAGAAAGAACACCATAGACCCAGACTCTGAAAGAAAAGATTACATAATTATCTGAGAACTTTCTCACAAGTGAAAATTTTGTCCTGATTTCTTTCTTGAATGCTCAAACTAACAAAACTTGTTTTATGATTCCTGGAGATCAGGCATAGAAGTTTTATTTCGGCTTGATATTGTTCAGTTTCCTAGCTTTGGCATTTTTTAAAAGTTTCACAAAAAAAATATTTTCTCCACGTTAACAAATGTGCATGAAACTTTGTGAAACTTTTAGAAAATATATTTGCAAGAAAACATATCCCCAAGATCAACAATGATTCAATTGTGACACTCATAGGTAGAAAAGCTTATATTTACTTAAGTTAGAGAAAGCAATTCTAAGCTGTATGCGCATAATCTGGTTGAATCATGAACGATATAAAGTTGTGAATATCAGCACATAAGGTACAGAAGACTGATCAGAATGTTTATACCAGCATTATTTTTCATCTGGTGAACAGTGATGCTGAAGATAAGTTTTTAAACTCGTGGGAAATTGAAGGTAAAGTGGAACACAGAGTTTTATGATTATTTTGATCAGAAGATTAGAAAAATATTGTGAGATTCATCTTGGCAGAAAATAGCAATTCTAAGAACAGTTTTGGCTTTTCTAGAAATAACCTACAGGGATGCAGTGGCTCAGTGGTTAAGATGTTGAGCCTGTCGATCAGAAAGGTCAGCCGTTTGGCAGTTTTAATCCCTAGCTCCACCATAACAGAGTGAGCTCCTGTGACTTCTCCCAGCTTCTGCCAACCTAGCAGATCGAAAGCACGTAAAAATGCAAGTAGAAAAATTGGGATCACTTTGCTGCTAAGGTAACAGCGTTCCGTGCGCCTTTGCCATTTAGTCATGCTGGCCACATGACCATGTCTTTGGACAGTGCTGGATTTTTGGCTTTGAAACAGAGATGAGCACTGCCCCCTAGATCCAGGAATAACTAGCACATACATGCAAGGAGAAATAACCTAGAAAATAGGGATGCTAGGTTAAGAAGCTGTATGACAAGAAGGAAATGGACAAGGATGAAACTCTTCCAATTTTCTGTTTTATTCAAATATGAAGATAACAACTTTCTCGAATTGAGCTTGATTCATAGTGATGAAATAGATGGCTCTATGTCATTTTGTTCAGCAATGATACAGAAATGGACTGCAATTGCATCCTCTGGGAAGTTGTTTTTGTCTCAGCTCTGGAATTTCTTTCATAGGCATTTGGAAATAAATAAATTGAATTCATATACTTCTCCATTCTGATAAGTCTGTCAGCAAAGGTGGTCTACCAGCAAACTACAAAGTAGATCCTGGTCCTGCTTAGATTTCTGATGCCAACCCAGGTTGGCTATAGGTTGTAATCTGCCACTAAGAAGAAATTCTAAAAAACTAGAGGTGTTGGGAATCGTCATGTTCTTTTGATCATTTATTCATTCATTCATTGCATTTGTATCCCCCTGCAATTCAAATTGATTATTGTCAATTAGGAAATATAGAGTCAGAACATGGGCCTGTATGGAAGGACTAGTAGAATTAATAGTACAGGTAGTCTTTGATTGACAACCAGTTATGCCTAGAAAAACTGTTACAAGGGTATGACTAGCTGATGAGAGCTAAAAAGCTCGAAATAGATCTATCCTAGTCTCCCTGATTTATTTATTGATCAGCTCAAAAACCTAACACACATATTTTTTAAAAAAGTACACAACGGAACTCATAGCTTTCTGTCTAGATGGTTTCTGGTGATGAGCCGAAAGGCAGAAAAGGAAAGCAGTATGCTTCCTCCCTTAATTGGGGCTTAACAGGGTGTTGTGACACAACCATAAACTTATCCTCCTGTCTCAGCTGATCAGGAAGAGAACCTGGTGCATAGTGGCTAAGGCTTCTGCCTAACATGTAATACAGCCCCTAGCCATACCCTTACCCAGTAAGGGTATGGCTAGCTGACGAGAACTAAAAAGCTTGAAATAGATCTATCTTAGTCTCCCTGATTTATTTTTTGATCAGCTCAAAAACCTAACACACATATTAAAAAAAAGTACACAACAGAAATCATAGCTTTCTGTCTAGATGGTCTCTGATAATGAGCCGAAAGGCAGAAAAGGAAACAGTATGTCTCCTCCCTTAATTTGGGGCCTAACAGGGTGTTGTGGAACAATTATAGATACTAATCCTCCTGTCTCAGCTGATGCAATGGGAGAAGCCTGGCTGGCTGAATGGCTAAAGGCTCTTGCCTGATATGCAATACAGCCCCGGTTCGAATCCCAGTAAGGGTATGGCTAGCTGATGAGAGCTAAAAAGCTCGAAATAGATCTATACTAGTTTCTCTGATTTATTTATTGATCAGCTCATAAAACTAACACACACACACACACACACACACACACACACACACACATATATATCCAAAACCCAGTTTCTCAAAACAAAAGAAAAATCTAGATTAACACAAAATGGTTAGTAAGCTACGTTCATTATCATCCTTTCTTTTAGACTTTGAAACATAAACCCACACTGCTTTAAAAACACATTTTGTAATATCATCATTCAAATGATGCAGATGTCCACAGTTTTCAAGTGCTCCTTAAAGAAAGTAGCTGGGGGGAGAGCACCATGTTTTATAAATGGTTATTTTGACATGATATATTAAAAAAAAAAGATAAACTTTCCTTTGAGGTTAATTCTTGACATCTTCTTTACATTTTTTGCCACCCTGGGTCCTAACAAGGAGAAGGGAGGGGTATAAATTCGAAAATAAATAAAAAATAAATAAATAAAAAAATTTAAAATAGCAGTAAAGAAACAGATTACTTCCAGTCTATGTTTATTTTTCTTTTCCATCAGTCTTGATATTCCCTGATAGCTTGTATGGAAATACAAGCACTAACCCAGACTAACTTTGCTTAATTTCTAACCTTGGATAAAGTCAGTTTTTAGCTTCTCCCTGTGGAGGATAGTTAAGCATGAAATATAAATGCATGGAAAGGATACACATGGAAAATTATTTCAGATTTAAATTCCAGACAAAACACTGCTACTGAGTTCATTCAAAATAATCAAACCATCAAATTACAGATGTCTGCATGGGTTCTGAGCCATTAAACTGGATGCTCAATATCATTATCAGATGCCTACAATTGATGGCCTTCTGCTTCAACTCTTCAGAACTTGATGCCAGCAGTGGCTTCTAAGAAACTGATTACTTTTTTGGCACTTTGGGTTGCTACATCGATTCTCATCTGAAATAATCAGAGAAAACTGTTTCAGAGGAAAGGCCTTTTCTGTCATTGCATTTGCCCTCTGGAACATCTTGAGCCATGGTGGCACAGTGGTTAGAATGGAATGATGGGCTGGCTACTAAAGCAAGATCATGGCACATACTGGAAAGTGAATCAGGAAGACGCTAATTGTGGGGTCTGTCTGGCAAGAACAAAGAATGCTTATCAACAGGAAATATGCATGTGTAAAGCTTGTAGAAATTGAGTAGTTAGAAAACTGACATTTTGGCCAGGGACCCTTTTCTTTGCAGTACCTCCATAAAAAGCAATCAGAAAACCTGCACCTCGTGTCTGGCGTCTATCATTGGCTTCAGTACCAGGCTCAGACCCAAACTGGGGACAACAGAGTATTGCAGGCTAATTCAACTCACTTCCAGGAATTCGATCTTCACCGGCTCATGATTGACTTAGCCTTCCATCCTTTCGAGGTAGGTAAAATGAGGACCCAGAGTGCTGGGGGCAATATGCTGACTCTGTAAACCACTTAGAGTGGGCTGTAAAGCACTATGAAGTGCTATATAAATCTAAGTGCTATTGCTATCTTTGATTGTCCTGATTTAATAAAACACTCTAAATGTTATTGACACAAATATATTTTCTTCTTTTGCATAAATCAGGCATTCAGGTATTAAGTGCTATTGCTGTTGCTATCTTGCCTCCCTCCTGGTGTGAGGTCAGCCCCAACTCTCCTGACCTTCTGCAAGAGCCTAAAAACCTGGTTCTGGCAGCTAGCTCGGGGCTCCAACGGGGGAATATGTCAGTGACGACCATCTTTAAAGCGCTCCATGGCTCGGGGCCTAGTTATATGCGAGACTGCCTCCTGCCCCATACATCCCTTTGGTCGATCCGCTCCCACAGAGAGAGCCTTCTCAGGGTGCCGTCGGCCGGGCAATGCCGTCTGGCGACACCCAGGGGAAGAGCCTTCTCTGTGGCGGGCCCTGCCCTTTGGAACGACCTACCGCCTGAATTGCGTACCATCACTGACCTCCGCCTCTTCCGCCAGTGTCTAAAGACACATCTTTTTCAGCAAGCCGGCCTAGCCTAACCTCCCGTGGGGACTATTTTTTAGATAGTTTTAAATTGGGGATTTTAAAATTGGATTTTAGCATAGGATTATAATTTAATATGTTTTTAAATTTTGTATTTATTGTTTTGTATGTTTTAAATTCCTGTGCGCCGCCCTGGGTCCTTTGTGGAGAACGGCGGGATATAAATGTGATTAAAATAAAAATAAAAAAAATAAAAATAAAGTGGAGATAAGTGATCAATTAATAACAAATCCCACCTCCCCCTCATCATAATCTTGCCCTCCCCATCTTTAATTGGATCATATTATTTTAACTTATTTGCTGCAGCAAATTGGCTGTGGTGAGTTGGCCATAGTAAGTTGTCATAGACATACTTCTTTTCAATTATATCTCTCCGTCCCATCAGGTCCAGCAGAACTAGTATGTTGCAGATCCTGTCCGGGATCCAAATGGCATGCCTTTTCTACTGTCATCATTTTCCGTGAGATTAGTTTAACCTGATAGTTGTTGACCTTTGGAAGGCCTTGAAAATGTGTTTTTTTTTTCTAATAACCTCACTGTGGCCAACTCACCACAGTCCAGTTGCTCCATCCAACTCACTGTGGGACAACTGCTACTCCCAACTCACCATAGGTCAACTTGCTACGGGACAAGAGTTATACTAATACTGAAGAAAGCATGGAAGAGAATAATTAAATAAAGAATGCCAAAGGAGGGACAACATGAAATGTGAAGGACAAAAAATAAAATAACGTTTTAATTATTTCAAATAATTAAATTGAATTGTTGAATTGTCCTGCAGTGAGTTGTCCCATGGTAAGTTGGCCATGGCAAGTTGTCTCACGGTGACTAGGCCGCAGCAAGTTGGCTGTGGTAGGTGGGCCATGGTGAATTGGCTGTGGAAAGTTGTCCCATTCTTCCCTCAAACAGCCTGATGACATGCCATATAGGGCTTTAAATGTCAAAACCAGCACTTTGAATTATACTTTGAAAAAGATTGACAGCCAATGTGGTTTCCAGAACTGAGAGGTAACGTGTACCATCCTAAGAGTATGCATCCTTGCAGCAACATTTTACACCAGTTGAAGCTTCCACATAGGCCTTCAAGCATATGTAGAGCACATTACAGTAATCTACTCTGGAGATGATCAGGGTGTGAGCAACTGAGAGTAGAGCCTCAGAATTTAGAAAAGGGCACAACTGGTGCACAACTCAAAGCTGTGCAATTACTGGCTATTACTGCTCCTGCTTTTTGAGCAGCAGTTGTAAGTCTAGTAGTACCCCAAACTATGAAAAATTGGGCCACTCCATCCAGTACCAAAGAGAGTAAAGCCAGAAGACACTCCACCAAAAAAAACCAAAGACTCATTCTTGCCAGGATTCAGTTGAACCTGTGAGTCTCACCAAGACTCATACACCCTCCAGGCGTCAGGATAAGACTTCAATGGCACTGCTTAGTTTCCCAGAAATGAGAAAGTAGGAGTAGAGAGAGTGCCAAATCCTGTGCACAAGGAAAATTCTACTAAATCTTATTAAATGATCAGATGGAATTCTCTTTTTCCTTAGAACTAAAGCTGTTTCACAGGATGAAAGACAAACTAGAACTATGTGAGCATTTAATTAATTAGCTTTGCTAATTAATGGGTAATTGAGTAAGAATGGTTAGGTACATTTTTTTTCTGATTTGGGCTTCCCTAAAAGAATTTCACCAGCAACATAGATTAAAAAACTAATTCATTTCAAACTATGTCAGATTCTTTATCAAGATTAAAACCTCCAATTAGTCATAAATAAAGGGTATGCATCTTACATTTTAATTACTGTTGCTTTCCAGGTACTGCATAATCATTAGAAAAGAAATACGGTACATAGAGTTTACATATGAATAGAGTAAAATGTGTCAATGTGCTTGAAGTTACAATAGTATAATACATCTCTTTAAAAAAACAACTAACTATTGCCAATGAAACACATATCACTGTCTCTGTTTTTCAGCCTAGCAAACAAATAAAAAGTTGCATATCCTTATAAATTTGGTAGAAATTTCTCCTGACAGTTTTTTTTAAATCTTGTAATTGTGGGCATTATTTATGTATTCTGTTCCACTTACATTAGCAGTGGAAATGTACTGACTTATAGAAATTTATATATGCGTCCCTTGCTCATAAGAGATTTATATGATTTTATTTCTAACTCGTTCTCCATTTATCCCATAGAAGGATAGGAAACAAGGAGAGAGCATTATTAATTCTCTGGTATGGAAAAGGGAGTGTGGATGTTTTTTCTCTTGAAGGACAAAAAAAAAAAGCCAAAAAAAAGGTTCCTATTTTTTTCAGTTCATCAAATTTTGTCATGAATTCCTGATATAATAAAAACAGAAAGAACTTCAGCAGCAGACAAGAACAAATTCCTAAAGCTTCAAGGGGCAACTGCTATGCTAGCATCTGAATGAGTCACTTCTAGTCCATTCTTTTTTTAAAGCTTTCAAACTACATTATTTTAAAAGGGAAGGGAGGGAGGGAGGGAGGGAGGGAGGGAGGAAGATTTCAATTTTATTTTTAAAAATTGTAATTACCACATGTATTACTCTAATTTAGCTACTCTAATTTAGCTACTCTTAAATAAAAACTATGCAAAACGGTTGGCTTTCTTTAGTTAAATTTTTTGCTAAAAGTAAAAGTTCCCCTCGCACATATGTGCTAGTCATTCCCGACTCTAGGGGCCGGTGCTCATCTCTGTTTCAAAGCTGAAAAGCCAGCACTGTCCGAAGATGTCTCCATGGTCATGGGGCCGGCATGACTAAACGCCAAAGCGGATGGAATGCTGTTGCCATCCCACCAAAGGTGGTTCCTATTTTTTTCTACTTGCATTTTTACATGCTTTCAAACTGCTAGGTTGGCAGAAGCTGGGACAAGTAATATTAAGCAGTGCTAGGGATTCGAACCACCAAACTGCCGACCTTTCAGATCGACAAGCTCAACATCATAGCCACTGAGCCACCATGTCCCTAATTTTTTGCTACTTATAGGTAATGTCAGCTCCGGCTGCCATTCAGGGAGAGGGGGGGGGCAATTGGGCCAGCTGCCAAGACTTGTGCCCACCAGATGGAGATTTCTCTCCTCCACAAGCAGTCCAGCTGAGAACATCAGAGTAGATAAAACTATGTATTTCTAACCCTTAAACTACATACATTGTGATAATCCCCTAGAGCAGTGATGGCTGACCTTTTTGTTATTTATTTATTTATTTTATTTATTTAATTAGATTTCTATCCCGCCCTATCTCCCAAAATGGGACTCAGGGCGGCGCACAGGAATTTAAAAATCTAAAATACAAACGATACAAAATTCTACAAAAGTTAAAACTAATATTAAATAATTTAGCCCATGCCAAAAACAATTACATTTAATGTTGTTGGGTACCAAAAATATGAAGGCGCTGCATGTGATAGCACATGCGTGTGCTGGCACCCATAATGTAAAGCACACCCCCACATATGCATGTGTGCACAACCCTTCCCACACTCCCCCCCCCTCATGCGCCACACTATTTGACTCCAAGCTGAGCTTGGTATTTCCTCCAGGGGGCTGGGGGAGGCTGTTTTTGCCCTCCCCAGGCTCTAGAGGGTTTCCTAAGACTGGGGAGGGCAAAATTGGCCTCCCCTGGCCCTCCAGAAGGCTGAAAATCAGCTGGCTGGTGCATGTGTGCCATAGGTTCGCCATCATGGCCCTAGACTGATCCATGCAATAGTTGTTCACAACTGCCTCTGAAGAAGGAGCAAAACTTTTGAAAGATGTGTTAAAACACATCGAGTAGGCAGCAAATATAAGCTGACACCTATATACCATATTTTTCAGAGTATAAGATGCTCCGGAGTATAAGACACACCTTAGTTTTGGGGAAGAGAATAAAAAGGGGGGAAAATTCTGCCTCTGCCTACCAGCATCCATGGAATTCAGCTGTCACATGGTAACAAGATCAGTCAATGAATAGGCATAGCAATTTGACCGCCATTGGGCAGGTCCACCACTGATGAAAATAGGTCCCTTCCCTGTGGCTACATTTCCAACAATTAGGCACTGTCCCAGGGAACATTATGGCAAGTCTTGCTGGGGGTAGACTCTCCCTGTGCACCGCCCCGAGTCCCTGTGGGGAGAGGGAGCGGTCAATAAATTTAGCTATTATTATTATTAGATGCCACCGATAAATCATTTACGGTATATATATTCTCCCTATATGAAGCTGCCATTGTCAGTTTCGTGTTTTTAAACAAAATTTCTTCCCAGCTTTGAAAATCCAGTGTACGTCCTATGTTCCGTCCCAAAGCAATCATACAGTACTACTTTCTTTTTGTAACTCAGTGTTTCTAAGGTTATTTGCACTCTCTGATCTCTTCCATTTACTTTGCAGTGTACATAAGTTCTCTGCTCTTGAATCATGTTATGTAAATAAAAAAAAATCTTTTATCTATTATCTATATATGAAAATCTGATTGGTCCACTGTGTTCCTTCTTCACATGCCTCTATATAAATTTGCTACATAGAGTCAACAATCTTAATTCACAGTCTTCCATAAATGCCCATTTGAATACAGATAGTCCTTGGATTATGCCTACTTGTTCAGCAACGGTTCAAAGTTCCAACGACATTGAACAAGGAAGACTTACAGCCAAGTTCCAGGCATTGCACAATCCCTGTGTCATGTGATTGAACTCCAGGCATTCAGTACTTGGCTCCACAATTACAATGTCACAGTGAGCTGAGATCACACGATCGCTATTTCCTGTGTTTCCTGCCAGATTCTCACAAGCAAAATCAAAGAGGAAGCCAGTAGGAAGTCGAAAGTTACTCCCACTGCTTTTTCACATGTCGTGTGCTCCATACGTTCCTGCAACACCAGAGGTGGGTTGTTCCTGAAACACCAGAGGTGGGTTGTTCCCAATTCGGCCCAGATCGAATGAACCGGTAGTAACAGTAGGGGGAGGCTCCACCCACCTGCCTGGATGCTTCTGCGCATGCAGAACCGGTAGTAAAAAAATTGGCAACCCACTACTGTGCAACACCCCCTATCCCTCACAACCCCCATGCACCTACTTGTGCTTTGGAGTACCTGCCCATCCTGCCTGTAGCTCTCACTCTGCTTAAATGGGACTCCCACCTCTTCACACCTAATAATCCATATAGTCCTAGGGCTATTAAGCAACTAGGACTGCTGGGATTGCCATCTCTAGAAGATGCAGTCACGTGACATTGTGCTTTATGACATCTTTGTTTAGAACTGAAATTCCAGACACAATTGCTATTGAAACCCAGAACAATCTGTAGTCAGTGTTATCCAGTCTAGGTTTGTAGAATGTTGCAGAGGAACAGAAGGATGGGGTTCTATTAAGTCTATCTACTATCTATCTTCTATTATCCTACTATAGAATAATATAATATTATTCTATGGTAGATAAGTCTATCTACTCTTCTTATTTTGGGGAATAATGACATGAAAAGATTTTCTCACAAACAAGCATTATTTGGATCTCATGGATGTCATTTACAATACAATACAATAGCAGAGTTGGAAGGGACCTTGTAGGTCTTCTAGTCCAACCCCCTGCGTGGGCAGGAACTTTATACCACATAGGTATATACAACTAGGTAATTATATTGTAAGTCCTCCAGATAAGAATTGCAGATGATATTAGAATGGAATTATCTTTAGAGTTCTTGGTTGGGTTTTCTAATCAAGGATTTGCAACTTACAGGATCATGGGCTGTATGTGAGCTCCAGAGTCTTCCAAATTGGCATGACAAAGTTTTAGGAATGTGATTTTAATATTTACATTGTAGAATAGATATATTTATACCAGTACAAATATACTGTGTTTTCCCCAAACTATGACATGTCCTGCTAATAAGCCCAATTGGACTTTTCAGAGCATGCGCCATAATAAACCCGTCCCCCCAAATAAGTCCGCCCCAACTATTTAAGCACAAAAAGAGCCTGCCATAAAAAGAGTGGCAGGCCAGCAATGTGATCCCCCCCCATCTGTTCTCTCTCGCACAAAAAAACACCGCCCATCCCACCCCAATGGTAAAGGCATCCTGCCTGGTTCCTTCCTCACCATCCCTTTAGCAAGGAATGAGAGGTGGGGGGGAGAAGCGAGGCACGCCTTTTACCTTTCAACTTCCGTTCCTTGCTATTGTGTCCAGGGAAGCCACTGGTTAAAAAAAACAACCACATTCTCGCGAGTTCAAGAAGTTTGATAGAACTTACAAGAAGGGATTTTTTTTACCAGTGGCTTCCCTGGACACAATAGCGAGGAACGCAACGGAGCTTAAAAGGTAAAAGGCGCTTCTCGCTTCTCGCCTGCCCCAGAAAATAATAAGCCCTCCCCCCTTAATAAACCCAAGGCCATATTTTGTGGGTCAAAAAAATATAAGACCCTGTCGTATTTTTGGGAAAACACGGTATATTTCCTGTACAAATAAACCAAACAAAATTTATCATATAAAAATACAAGAAAACTTGAAAATTAAGTCTCTTCCAATCTTATATCAGTTGTCACACCTCCAGCAGTCCTTGAAAGATGTGTGTGTTTGTGGGTATGTGTCAATATACAAAAGTAAAGCTGTGGAAAAAAGTTTTTCAACTCATATAAATCATCCAACTTTATTTAAAATGGCAAGAATACATGGATAAAACAATCTTAGAGACTCAACTAAAATGTACCAAGATTTCCTATCCTAAATTTTGTACAGTAATACAGAAGTAATTTATTATAAACCTGTATGTAGTTAAACAGATTAAGAGGGGTTTTTTTTCTTGACCATGTTATAGTGCTGTTCATCCATGATTGAGTTGACAGAAAACTACATACAAACTGTATATTGGCAAGAAAATGCTAGGATAATTGTTAAATCACAGTTGCATTCAAAATGAAGAGGGATGCTACATGCAGTCTAACACAAGAGGACGTAAGAGTTCAGGCCATTCCACAGAATAATTTAAAAACAATTCTAATTGTTTAATATTATGACATGCATCTATCACTGTAAGCATTAACATACAAATTCAGGCGTATTTACAATCAGCTGTTATTTACTTGCAATATCATTTTTCTTGTAACCCAGTACAAGCAAGCATCTGTTATTGTACCTACTTGCAGAACAGTGTGGAAATTGCCTGGAGACTGGCATTTCACACTTCCCTTCAATGTTCTGCAGCAGTGCTCAGAAGATTTTCTGAGAAAATTCAGAAAGGATGGTTGCATAGGTGACTGCTGAGACTAATATCCAAATCCTATCCAAAACAACCAATGGATAGGGAAACCATTTGATTCTCTGCTGCATGTAATATAAAGCATATAGGAAGTTCCTAACGCTGTGATTAGAATTATGATTAAGTACGCCGCCCGTGGCAGAATTTGCTTTCATTGCCTGTCCCTAGAGATTGTTGATGATGAATTCCTTCAGCAATAAGTGGATGACTTATTTTTGTACACACACCAATATGAAAAATAAATGTGAGTACTACATGGAAAATGTATTTTGTTTTGCACATAGACAAAGCAACCCCCTTCAAAATGTTTTGTTGGAATTTTTCATTTTGAGTATTTTTGCTCGAATTGTTGTGGCCTGCCAGCAGCCAGCAGAGCTGGCAGCAGAGTTAGACAGGGAGGAGGTTGGGGAGGAACATGGGCCAGTCCTGGGAGTAGAGGAAAGCTCAGAGGAGGGCTCTGGTTGGACGCAGAGAGGGAGTTAGCAGCAAGGCAGAAGAGCAGCTGAAGCCTGTTTCCAGTGTGTGCATGCGCAGAGTTGCCAGAAGATAAGAACAATTAAGAAAGCAGGGTCAACTCAAGAGTAAAGCCACACCTTGGAGGTGATTGCCCCCCCCCCACATAGGAAACAAAAGAGGAGTGAATGGGGAGGGGGCTTCTGCAGGAAACAATAAGTTCATCCAGTCATGTCAAGAGAGAAAAGTTCTATTTGTAACTATAAGAGACTCTTTTGCTTTGTCTGCATTTGGAACTAGTTATTTGGCAGCTTGCCAAATGAGATAAGGTTCATATTTGATAAACAACCCTCTGAAAGACTGTTTGCTAAGCCTTGTGGACTGTGAATGAACGGAATTCACAGTCGTGTAAATAAAAGGGGTTTTGCCGGGACCAAGACTCCACTTGTTGCTGATCCAGGAAGCCTGGATCAGAACTGGGACAAAATATGGCATTCACTAAGTTCTGTGGTCCATACAGAACAAAAGCAGGGAGTTTTCAAATGTTCTAGCTACTGGAAACATCAGAAACTCAGAAGAACCCCTTTGCTTATTTATGTTTACTTCACAGCTACAAAAGAAGCTGCATTCTACTCCCTGTTGACTGTTCCTTTACCACACAACCTGTCAACCCCAGCCTAGAAGGTTTGCATTAGGCAAAAGAGCTCTTCCACAAACATTAACATTGCACTGGTAATAGCAACAGTTGAGATATTTTATCATTTGTCAGCTCAATAAACCAACAGAATGAACTCTACTTTGGAAATGCAACATCAACAAGACATAACAGTATGCTGGTTGCCCACTGCATATACACTAAAGCTCAACAAACCAACAACACCAATATTATAATCACTGTATTTACAACTTGAAATCTGAAAAGCATAATGATGTTAACATTTGTTTAATGCACATACTACTCATTATTTTGACAACTGCCTGATTCTCCTCTGAAAGTCCTCTGTTCAGGTCAGAACAATGCACAACACATGCACAATAACCCATGAACTCTAAATTCCATTTTGCAAGGATTTAAAATAAAACTAATGGCCATTACAGCTATTTACTGGTGAGGCAGGGAACTGATGATCTTCAGCAATGCTAATGCTTTGGATTAGCCATCCAGGACAAACTCTGATTGCAAATGCAACATCTTGTCTGGCCCAGGAAGATCAATAGTTGGGATTGGAGAACTACAACTTCTGTCTCTGGGTATTTATTTACTTATCTTGCAGGTTCTGTATCATTCAGCTCCAATAATGCAAAAAATAGAATAAGGAATTATAAAAAGAAAATAGTAACCAAACCCAGAGATAATTGGCATACTGAGGAAAAAGTCATAACAGCAATGGCACCTGCCTGTGCCTAATTAATTCCCTCTCATTCTCTATTCCCTGATCACTTTGTCCAGTCTCAGCCAATAGTTGTAGGAAGGGAAATGGTCAGAGGTGGGTTCCTATCGGTTCAGTCTGGTTCAGCTGAACCGGTAGTGGCATGCTGGCCTGGGTCACAGAACTGGCAGTGACCCAGGCTGGCCACACCCCCAAACCAGTTCCCCGGTCATTGCTGCCGCCATTTTTTAAAAATTCTGTGCATGTGCAAAACAATTTCAATGGGTATCCAGCGCGCGCACGAGCGAAATGGCAGTAATGCTGGCTGAAACCCACCTCAAGAACTGGTTCCTGTTGGCTATTCCTAGATATTGTGAAAAAGAAGAAAGTTAAGTTGCTTCCTGAAAAAGCACCTTTGGGCCTTCCCTCTCTATTATTATTCAGGGAGTCAAGGAGAAATCATTATGAGTCTCTTCTTAATGCCTTTTCTATTTCCTAGGCTTGATGCATGTTTTTGCACCGGTTGTTACTATCCCTGAATAATTTTTGCAAGGCCATTTCTATGGCTCCCTATAAAGATCCAGAACATTAAAAACAGCTGATTTGTTCCAAGGACAGAACAATGCCTTATGTTCAGACCAAAACCTAGGAACACAATGTTTTATCATGATCTCAAAAGATGATCAAGTTGCCATTTTGCAGCCCCTTTATTCCACATCTGTGGGAGACATTTGCTAGACCATGTATATGAAGAATGGCCAAACCTTGTCCTCACCAAGATGGAAAAATTGTAAATCATTCAATAAATACTTGTTCCAATCCCCATCTGGGAAACCAAGCTCTGCTCCAGCATCTACAAAACCCAGCCCATCCTCACAACCAAAGATTTCAGCTTTGTTACAGAAGGAAACAGAAGTAGAGGATCCTAAGTCACCAAGCCCTCAGCCATTAAACGTAGAGGAGATGTTTCAAAGAATAATGAATGAGATGCAACAAATCCGGAAAGACAATTTAAGCACAAGATTGGAATTATTGGAGGCACAAAGAGAAATAACAAATAATAAACAAAAAATTGTGGGGCTGGAAGGTGGAGCGGTTGAGATGAAGGAAGAGATAAAAGACTTTAAGAAAGAACTTACAGATATTACTGGTCAGATATTTACTGTCTAAAATTGATTTTGAACGCATGTCTTTCTTTTTAAGATTTCAGAATGTTCCAGAATTACCGAATGAAAATTTAAAAGAGGTGATGGCTACTATGTTAGCGGATTATATTAAGAAAGTTAAGGAATTTATTTGGGGGGACATTGATTTGATTTATAGAATTAACTCAGCATTTGCCAGAATAAATGAGGTACCCAGAGAGATACATATTAAATTTATAAGAAGGTCAACGAGGGACGAGATACTGAGAGCGCAAAGAGGGGGCCCTTTGATGTATCAGCAAAACGAGGTGGCCATATTGAAGCAGATCCCAAAGAAAATACGAGATATAAGAAGGAATTATTCCTTCTTAACAAAAAAATTATTCAAAAAGGGGGTGTGGTTCAAGTGGTTGATGCCGGAAGGGATGCTGGTATTCTGGGAGGGAGAATCAAAACAGTTGAAGAGGCGCAGAATTTTCTTTAAAAACACTCCTCAATCCTGGATGATGATGAGATGGGAACGGGAGGGGCCACGGGTCCGCCTGCTGGTGTGGGGGAGGAGGAAGAGACTATAGCAAAGAGGCTCAGATCGCAAAAATAATTTGTTATATATATATATATATATATATATATTTATGATGGTAATTCCTGTACGGATGTCAATATTACAAAGTAATTGAATGTATAAAATAATATGAAAATTTATGATTTTAAAATGTATGTACCCCTTCTTTTTAATATTTTTTTAATGGAATATGTATGAAGACTCGGAGGCGGTCATCAAACCCGATGTGGAAGCTCCAAAATATTATCTAATACCTTATTTACCCCTTTCCTGCTATAAATTGTTAAAACCAATAAAACTTTTTCAAACCAATAAATACTTGTTCCAAAGCCAGTCTTTGGTTAGAAACTAAGAAAAGCAGTTTTATTTATCAGGATATAAGTGTGAACTGATACAGACAATGGATACAGTAAGTAAATGGTGGAGTGACTCTCTCTATATGCTCCTTCCTGTGCACAACAAACATCTCCAGAGGGCCTACACTGGGTAACCTCACATACTAAAGTGCAGCAAATAGCTACCAAGAAGGGGGCCTTGTTAGGAATAGGCCACTGTCTTAGGAAAGCCATCTCATTTGAGGTACCCTTGGGACTATCTTGATTGTTTTTTTTGTGCTAAGTAAAAATATGTTTATTCCTCCATGACTTTTTAATAATTTGTTAACACTGTGGGATTTGTTTTTATTTGTACTGCTTTTTTTCCTTTTATTATTGTTTTACTGTATAGTTTGTTGTTTGTTTTATTGTGGACATTGTACACAATGTCCTTTAATCAACAGTTTTACTTTCCATTTGAACTATTTGGATTACAAATCTGTCCTGAACTTTTCTAAAGGAAGTGGTATAAAAATACTCAGAATGAATGAAGCGCCCACCACAATTCTGACTTCCAAACCAGTGATCACTCCCACCAAGCACAACTCTGCAATCTATGATTTCTCTGCCATTCAGCTCTCTGTTCTTCTACTTGGAAGTGTTGGATCTTAGAAATCAAGATAAGAAATTAAAGATAAAGATTCATGTGATGATGCAGACACTGGATCCGATATACCTCTGAACAAGACAGGAATCTCAAATTCCACATTTTTATCCTCTGACATCTCCTTATGTCAAGAAGACGATGAAACCCAGGGCATGCATGAAGCCGGGAAACCTTCTTACATGGGTCCAAAGATTTAGAGATAGGCAACATTTTCTCTAGGTATCTGTTTCAATTTTGCACTTGGTCTTTATTTAATAGAGGCAAAGTCCTCTACTCTAGAGTTTATATCCCTATTCACATTTAATCTCCTAACCCAGGGGTCTGCAAAGTTGGCTCTTTGAAGACTGGTGGACTTCAACTCCCAGAATTCCCCAGCCAGCATGGCTGGCTGGGGAATTCTGGGACTTCAAGTCCACCAGTCTTCAAAGAGCCAACTTTGCAGACCCCTGTCCTAGCCTAGTGATAGCTAACTTTTTTCTAAAGGTGTGCCAAAACTGTGTGTGCGCGTACTATCGCACCTGTGCATGTGCCCCCCCCCCACTGCGCATGTACAAGCAACCCCCCCCCCACCTGCACATGCATAAGTGAGCCCTGTACGGGGGGGATTTCCGCCCTCCCCAGGCTCCAGAGGCTTTCCCGAAGTCTGGGGAGGGCAAAAAAAGGCCCAACATCCCAACTGGAAGAGCCTCCGGATCCTGGGGAGGGTGAAAAATAGGTCCAACAGGCAAACTGGAAGGCCTAAAATAAGCGCTCCAGAGCTGAGGGCTGCCAAGGGCTGCCATGTCGGCAAATATGGTTTCCTGTGCCACCTGTGGCGTCCGTGCCATGGGTTCGCCATCATGGTCCTAGCCAAATTACACTCACAGGGACTTTTGTCAGAGAAAAGTGGAAAAGGCGAGTTTATAAACACAGAAGCAAAAATTGGAAATGCGCTTGATCAGCCAGTAGCCTATTTAAAGTAAACAGCTCCTGCAAAAATCATTTCTGCAGTTAGTATATCCTTTACACAATAGAAAAGTGAAGAGCTGACATAATCATAGATTTTTCACAGGGAAGAACATTTAAATAACAAGCGCACTGTGTATGCAGAATATGAACAGTCCTTAGAAAGAAAATCTATTTTGACAATGATGTTTCAACTAACTGGTTCTGCAAATACACAAGTACTGATAAGTGTAATGATGCCCTTCACATGTACCACTTTGCATTTGAACAGATTTATTTCAGGGATATTATAGAGAGTCAGTTCAGAGCAATACAAATAGTCTTCTGCACTTTCCCCTTTTTGCTAGCTTAAGTATACTGTAACACCGCTGCATAAAAATAATTGAATGGCAAATTAGAATTTTTGGAATCAGTTCAGATGATGCATTGAAATAAATGCATCTATGTTTCTGGGAAAAAATAAAAATAAAGCACCTTGTTTTATTCATCATTCAATATAATCTCATCATACAATGACAGAAAACAGGGAAAGGGTAGATATAAACTTTTGAAGAACTGTTTTCCACAGGGAATAAATGTCCATCTTTAAAGACAATCATTGTCAATTAATAGATAATGGTTTTAATTTAAAACATTTTCACTGAGTTAAATGTGAGTCTAGACGTTTCTCTAAAATAATTAATCTCTGAAGCTTCTTCAGGATGGATGGATGGATGGATGGATGGATGGATGGATGGATGGATGGATGGATAGATAGATAGATAGATAGATAGATAGATAGATAGATAGATAGATAGATAGATAGATAGATAGATAGATACTGTATTTTTCGGAGTATAAGATGCATCTTTTTTCCTCAAAAAAGAGGCTGAAAATCTGGGTGCGTCTTATAAATTGAATACAGCATTTTTTGTGTCCCGAAGCCCCGCCCCCTTCACAAAAATGGCCATGTATAGTCTTATGGAGACTTTGCAGAGAGCTCCTGGGGGCTGGGGGGGGGCAGAAATGAGCACAAACACACTCTCTTTGCCTATGTATCTAGTGTATTTCTCTCTCTCTCTTTCTATTTCTCCCTCTCTATCTACCTACCTACACACACTCTCTCCCTACCTACCTACTGTATTTCTCTATCTATCTCTACATCTATCTATCTATCTATCTATCTCTATCCCTTTATCTACCTACCTACCTACTTACTTACCTAACTACCTAACTACTCTACCTACCCACCTACCTACCTACTGTATTTCTCTTTCTTTCTCTCCCTCTCTATCGCTCTATCTACCTACCTACTTTTTTTTAATTTGCCTCTTCAAAACCTTGGTGCGTCTTTTACTCCGAAAAATACAGTAGATAGATAGATAGATATAGATATAATTAATTAACTTATAAATGAACAGCTTCTAAAAGACTGCTTTTAATAACAATGCTTAAATTTATTTCTGCTTGGGTAAGATTAAGTTTATGATCTTCAGTAACAAAACAAAAATAAATTATGAGTTTACTTCTCTGATAGGCTGACATGCAGGGGTGGGATTCTACCAGTTTGGACTGGTTTGGGCAAACTATAGCTTTGAAGATCAGCTGGGAGTGAACCGGTTTGCTCCCACGAGCCCACCCACCACTGCACTTTACCTACCTTTATCTTCTCAGCTAAGAGGGGCGGCAGAGTGGATTGCTGCACCTTAGCTGTTTTCCTTCCCAAGCAGCAATCTGAAAGGTAAATATTCTCTAAATGTGCCCAAAGCGCATGCTCAGCAAACCGGATGTCAGCCCTGCAGCCATGTTCCTTTTGGATCTTTGGCCTACCACACTTCTATTCTACTATGCTGTTTCTATAGTGGTGAAATGGGAGGGGGGATAGTATGGAGTAGAATGTTATGTAGCCAAAATAAAATTCCTTTCTAGAATACCAAGGTCATCCTTTGTCTTGGTACCTCTTCACCTGACCGAAACTGGATGGGTGGAACTGCCAGCATGGCAGTGGAAAATTGGGCCATGTGATGGACTTGTGGGTGTGGGGGCAAGATCATGAACTTTAACTTGGGGGCGGGGGAACGGAAGACACTTCAGATTTGGGTTTCCTCCCGAGATGTGCCAGCAATGAATAAATTGGAACTTTGAGCAGTATGTTGCCTTGGACTCTGATTTAATTTTGGATGCTATATGGAACGCTGACACCATTAGGATCCCACCCCTGCTGACATGTGACATAGCCTTTAAAATGAATACTGGAAAATGGACTAGAAAAGGTAATGAGATCAAAGGAATGTTTTCTCTTTCTAACCAAAGTTTATAAGAAGCACCAGTTAAATGATTATTTGTAAACACCAACCTATGGGTTAATAGTAGCCATTTTACACCTCAGCAATAGTCATGTTTATTTTTCCATTACAGAAATTGGATTTCCAGTTAGGGGAAATCACTATTTACAATGTGCGCAACGTTTCATCATCAAAACTTAAAAGGACTGTGAATTAGTCTTAAGTCATATTCATTTTCAAAGCATTTATTGAAAAAGCATTTAATCAAAAGTACTTGTCTTTTAACGGAAGGATGATAATCACCAGCCACATTCACAATTTGTATCTAGGTATTACAGAATAGCAGAAATCCTAACATAAACAAGGTCAGATCCAGATTTGATTTTCAGGGGGGAAAAGGAGGGAAGCATTACCATAAATAAAGATAAAGGTTCCCCTCGCACATATGTGCTAGTCGTTTCCGACACTAGGAGACGATGTTCATCTCTGTTTCAAAGCCGAAGAGCCAGCGCTGTCCGAAGATGTCTCCGTGGCCATGTGGCCAGCATGACTAAACGCCAAAGGCGCACGGAACACTGTTACCTTCCCACCAAAGATGGTGCCTATTTTTCTACTTGCATTTTTACATGCTTTTGAACTGCTAGGTTGGCAGAAGCTGGGACAAGTAACGGGAGCTCACTCCATTATGCAGTGCTAGGGATTCGAACCACCAAACTGCCGACCTTTCTGATTGACAAGCTCAGAATCTTACCCACTTAGTCACCGCATCCTACATACTACATATTCATGTAGAAACCCATCTATGGATTTAGCCGAACTTCAAATTTTAACAAAAATACCATTAAAAATATACCACCCACAGATAAGGCAGCCTGTATTTTTCATAGTATTTTGATTAAAAATTCAAGGGTGGGCTTATCTGCATATGGGCTTGTACATGAAGATACATTGGTACTTTTAAAAAACATTACCGTATATGCTCACAGATATAGGCAGTGCTCAACTTACAATCGCAATGGAGGCCAAATTTTCTATTGCTAAGTGAGACATTTGTTAAGTGAGGTTTAGCCCATTTTACGACTTACTGTAACAGTTGTTAAATGAATCAATGCAGTTGAGAAGTTAGTACCATGGTTGTTAAGTGAATCTGGCCTCTCCATTAACTTTGCTTTACAAAGATCCACAAAAGGGGATCACATGACTCTGGGTCACTGCAATCGTCATAAATATGAGACTGGATTTTGATTGCTTGACTATGGGGATGCTGCAATGGTCGTAAGTGTGAAAAACAGTCATAAATCACTTTTTCAGTGCCATTCTAACTTCAAACAGTCACTACATGAACTGTTGTAAGTTGAGGATTACCTGTATGTTGAACTTCATTTGGGGAGAAGTATTTTGGCATCTAAAGTTCTTGACTTATCCACAACTATATGCAGGTAGTCCTCAACTTACAAGAGTTCACTTAGTGACCGTTCAAAGTTACAATGGCACTGAAGAAAGTGACATGATCATTTTTCACACTTAGGACTGTCACAGCAGCCCCATGATCATGTGATTTACTTTCAGATGCTTGACAACTGACTCACATTTATGACCTTCTGACAAGCAAAGTCAATGGGCAAACCAGATTCACTTAACAACCATGTTAGTAATTTAGTGATTCACTCAACAAATGTGGCAAGAAAGGTTGGGCAAAAGGTTTGGGCAAAATTCACTCAACAAATTTCTCACTTAACAACATAAATTTTGGGCTCAATTTTGATTGTACCTGTATGGAGTTTTCTTTCTTTCCTTTAAAAGTGAGATTATATAACAACTTCAAAAATAGGAATTATGCATTGAAGAGCAAAGTTAATTGAGCTATAACCGAATTCCAATTTAACTGAAGGTAAATATTACAAGATGCAATGTGATTAATTACCAAAAAGTTAGCCACATATGGGATTACAGGGGATGAAAAATGTTTGTAATACAGATTAAGAATAATAACGTCATACATACCACCTTTCATCATTCCAACTTCATAACATTTTCGGAGCCTACAAGCCTGGCAGCTTTTCCTTCTGTTCTTGTCAATGGTACACTGGTTGGTAGCAGGGCACATGTAGTCATTATGACCTATAAAATAAGTAATGGGGGAAAGCTATCATTCTTCAATGCATCTACGGCACCTTCTGGTTTAGAATTTGTTGAATAGTTTTCACTGAAATTCAGTACCCTTACAGAGCTCTTATTTTCGGGAAAACAGGGTAGTAAAACCAGCAGCAACCCACCCCTGCATCAATCAAGCGCTGAAGCTTTTCTTAAGAAACGGAAATTTAAAAAAAATACAGCTATCAGATTAGACAAGGAACATCTGCTGACTTGTACAAAACATTGAGAACTTTCCTAGAAACCTCCATGTAAATGTGTTCACTTGTGCCACTCTTTACTATGCCTGAAAAAGAAACATTAATTGATAGCATTTATAAGACAGCAACAAACTCCTCAAAAGTTAACATTTTCTTAATATTTCATTCATGGTTTCGTCCTATAGTTGGTCCTATACATCAAAGTATATTTCCCACTTTCAGAGGCACTTCTGGGAAAGTGTATGGGGGGGGGGATCATTTTGATGGTTGAGACCATAAAACTGAAGTTATACACACATTTGTGTAAAAAAAAAAAGGGGTGTGTGTGCCGCTTTAATCATATAGTCATAACATCCTTATTGACTTTCTCTTGGATGGCCCTGCCCAAATTTAAATTTTTAATTGGCTTTTTAGGGGGTTTAGTTTTTTAGGTTTTTTAGGTTTTAGTGCAGGGTTATTGTAATTTAATCTAATTTTAGATATTTATATTGTTGTATGTTTTTAATTATGTATTTATTGTAATGTTTTTAATAATACAATAATACAATAGCAGAGTTGGAAGGGACCTTGTAGGTCTTCTAGTCCAACCCCCTGCGTGGGCAGGAACCTTATACCATTTCAGACAAATGGCTATCTAACATCTTTTTAAAGACTTCCAGGGTTGGGGCATTCACAACTTCTGGAGGCAAGCTGTTCCAGAGGTTAATTGTTCTAACTGTCAGTAAATTTCTCCTTAGTTCTAAGTTGCTTCTCTCCTTGATTAGTTTCCACCCATTGCTTCTTGTCCTGCCCCCAGGTGCCTTGGAGAATAGTTTGACTCCCTCTTCTTTGTGGCACCCTCTGAGATATCGGAACACTGCTATCATGTCTCCCCTGGTCCTTCTCTTCATCAAACTAGATATAAAACGTTTATGTTTTATATTCCCTATGCACCGCCCCGAGTCCCTTCGGGGAGAGGGAGCGGTATACAAATAAACATTCAATTCAATTCAGTGAAAAATCCTTAGAAAGAGTACTAATACATCAGAGGTGGTATTCAGCAGGTTCTGACCAGTTCTGGAGAACCGGTAGTGGAAATGTTGAGTAGTTCGGAGAACCAGTAAATGCCATCTCTGACTGCCCCTGCCCCCATGTATTCTTTGCCTCTTGAGTCCCAGCTGATTGGGAGGGAATGGAGATTTTATAGTATCCTTCCCCTGCCACACCCACTAAGCCACGCCCACAGAACCAGTAGTAAAAAAATTTGAATTCCACCACTGGAATACATAATCATTTTTTTAAATCACTGCACACAATGGCTGATGGTATTCACTTATAAATCATAAACCATATGAAATCACCGATACAAATTCAGAAAACAAAAATTATGTCCCAGACCTTTTTGATAGGTATTGTATTTTTCACCAGAAGTAACAGAGAGGGATCATACCAGTGATTGTAAATACATTTTCATATCATATTCATGGAAAGGTTTTTACCCAATACGTTCCTCTCATTAATTACTGAATGTACCTCTCTGAGTCTCTCCAAAATTTGGCACCAGATTGTAATCCTAATTATCAAATGAATGCAAAATAGGCACATTTATGGCTTAAATCTGCTATTTCACCATTGACAGAAGACAATGAAACAATAGAGACAATGTCTTGGCGTTCCACTGCATTATTCAATCCAAAATCAGGGAAAGAAGGCCTACCGCCCTGGGTCCTCTGTGGAGAAGGGCGGGGTATAAATTTAAATAAATAAATAAATAAATAAATAAATACCTAGGCAGCCAGCTGCTGAGGGAAAAGATACCTTATGAATCTAATGCCTTGATAATTAAGCATGATTGAACATTTCAATAGAATCATATTGGGATAAAATGGAGAAGCCCACCTGAATCAATATGCAAATCTACAAGAAAAGCTTTTTTTATGCAAGGGTAACAAAGACTCCTCTTGATATTCACAGACAAATACAGCCCACTATAAATTCTTTGTTTTATAACATGGTCCATTTTCTCCTAACAGGAAATTTGCTAGTAAAAAAAATAATTACTCCTATAGACTGCCATCAATTTCACTTCACAAATCTTCCAAAGCAGTATAAAAGAGATGTGCAATCCTTTTCAGTCCTGCTGACCTAAAAAACCTGGGAAGAAGCAATGAACATCATCAGCCAAACAACCATTCTTCCATTTTCCCCATGGGACCATAAAAGAATGCAGAGCAACGTTATTTAATCAATGTACTGTCCCCTCAGCTCTAAAAGTAATAAAAATGTCCTAATCCTTTCTACATATTTTTAAAAGCAAATAAATTATTAGTGCTTCCCCATCCATTTTTTTAAGTACGTAATGCATCCAACCAATTATCTGGCTATTTATAAATTAAATTTAAGACCTATCCAACCACACAGCTGTCATTCTTTCGTTTTTTTTTAATTTAAAAGCAACTGGGGGGTTGAAAGTAAAAGGATAACTTTGTTGGCATTTCCCAACATGTTTTTTTTACACTGTTTTTAATATTTGCTTATTACAGCTGCATATTTTTTTTCAAACTGTTTGCAGAAACTTGCAATTCTGTGAAGGTGCACAATTGCCCCCACTAAGCAAGAGAGTATAAAATCAATAAGAGTTCTACCTGTTCCCTCCGGCTATATCCCAGAGGAGCAAAACAAACAGCAAAATGCAGGCTACTGGTTTCACACTTTGAAAAGATGCATTTAGAAGTTGGAAGAGAAAGCAATAGTTGTTCTCAGTTCTGGAGGCAGGGCAAGGCATCAGTTAATGTATTTCTTTACTGCTATATTTTTACACCACCATACTCTCCAAGGACTCATGGCAGCACAGTATTAAAGAAGAGTTCCTATCGATTGGGAAATCAGACTATGCACAAACCTAGCATTTCAGATGTTGTGGAAGAAAGCCCAAAGTTTTACTGTGACTGTCTAATATGACGAACATTACCAGTTATGCTGTCAAGAAGTCTAGAACTGTTTTTGATCTGATGCAAAAATGTGCACTTACTTTCAGTAAGATCAGAGGTGGTATTCAGCAGGTTCTGACCTGTTCTGGAGAACTGGTAGTGGAAATTTTGAGTAGTTCGGAGAACTGGTAAATACCACCTCTGACTGGCCCTGCCTCCATCTATTCTCTGCCTCTTGAGTCCCAGCTGATCAGGAGGGAATGGAGATTTTGCAGTATCCTTCCCCTGCCATGCCCATTAAGTCAAGCCACACCTGTAGAACCAATAGTAAAAATTTTTGAATCCCACCGAGTAAGATGTCCACCACTGTAGATATGTTCCCAAATGTGTGAGGTTTATTTTTTATTAATATGGATTATTATTCACCATCTTGTCTGTTTGCCATTTGGAAAAAAAAATCCATTTGGAATTTTTCACCATGCCTCCATGACCACTGTCGCCATATCAACACTAAGTTCACTATTTTAATAAAATAAGTTATTGATTTGGATCCATTAAGATTTTTATAGCATCTATATTTTTTTCCATTTCAGACAGTTAATAAAAAGGCAACATTTCTTTTCCAGATGACACTGATATATATCTTTTCCTCAGCCCACAAAATGTTACTCATCCAAATGGCTATTGGAGAGTCCAATCTCTGGATTTCTGGCTCACAGTTACAATATCTTGTCTCATTCTTCCCATCTGATAGGTCACAATTGCTTTCAGTATGTGGCATATGATCAAACTAACAGCTGGTGTATTGGTGTAAGAAAACATAATTAATCATTCATTTTCATTTTTCCTGCAATCACCCTTGAGATAATCCACATTTTGAAAAACACATATGGCTGAATAATAAGTTACATAATTAAGCAGACATGTGGATTACTTTTCTTATGTGTTGCAAACAATACATTGATATCTCAATTTTTGAAATGGATTTTGCATAGTGGCAAAAATGTCGCAATAATATCATTGCCTATAAAAGCTTCTCAAATGGTACCAAATAAACGTGAAGGAATTTACTGTTTGAACATTAAGCTTTCATTAACCAATAAAACGGGAGTGAGGGTTTTTTGTGGTAGAAATGACAGAAAAAATACTTTCTGTTTATCTAAGTTATTTATTCATTTCAGTTCTGTAGTAGTTGTCACTAAGGCCATTTACTTCAATCACAGACTGAGAAAAAAAAGATGTATTGTGTCAAAAAAAAAGGTCATTTTTTTCTACTCTTGGCAACTGTCTGGTCTACTGTACTCACTGGACTTCAGAAATGGTTTGTCGCAACCTCTTTTCTAGGACTGAGAGTGACTGCTCCAAGATCATCCAGCTGCCTTTGTGCCTAAGGTAGGACTAGAACTCTCAGTCTCCTGGTTTCTAGCCTGTGCCTTAACCTTTACTGAGTATCTGAAAACAAAATTAGCATTATGAAAACTGGTATTGAATTGGAACTACCATTTTAGCTGAGCTTTTTTCTTCTTCTTCAGAATCTGTGGCACTCTTTTTTCTTGTACAATTACAATGACTAGTGGTAGGAGAAGCAGGTAGAACAGCTAAAACCTAAATTGGTTGTAGTTTGCAAGAGTGGGATGCATTCACACAAACTGCCTACACTGAAACTATCCCAGACCTTTGGACACCTTATTCTAACTATTGCAGGGGTGTCAAACTCGATTTCATTGAGGGCTACATCAGGGTTGTGTTTGACCTCGGGAGGCCAGGGTGGGGTGTGGCCAGGGTGGACGTGGCCAGCTCAACATCCCTCTTATCGAGGGTGCCGGTGCTGGCCCACGCACTCTGCCAGCAAAAACAGGCTTCTGAGCTCCGTTTTCAGCTGCCACGGCCTCCTGCAACCCTTTGCCAGTGAAAACGAAGCTTTTGAGCTCAGGAGCCCGTTTCCACTGGCAGAAGCACCTTGGGCCAGTCCTTTGCTTTTTCCAGGATGGGCCAGATCTAAGTACCCAGTGGGCCGGATCAAGCCCCCAGGCATTGAGTTTGACACTGCTGCACTACTGTCTCTTGCTGGTAAGCACATGTTGATCAGATTCCTTTTATTCAGCAAAATCATTTTTCAGCAGGAATAGAAGCTTACACATTGATGTGTAAGCTTCCTATAAATTCAGCTTTCATTCATGTTATCTTTCTTTCAAGATGTCAGACAAGGATGATAAGTGACAGTAATACACATGCATTTCTTTTTCACATACTGATACTGTTGTGATCTTAGATACACCAGATTACATTTATTAGAAATACATTATTTGAAAGGGAAGAATTGTATCATAGAATTGCTTTAGTAGCAACTAACAGTTGTTCGTTTAGGTAAACTTTATCTTATAAAAGAAAAGTATTAGTTTCCTTCTTGCACAAACATGACCAATTATTGAAGTAATGAACAATATCAATGTAACCAGTAGCAATGTTGTTATTTTACCTCACTGAACTAAAGCCTAAATAAAGCAAAAATTGAGACAAATCTATATCTATATCTATATCTATATCATTTGTATCTGTATCTGTATCTATCTATATATCTATCATGTGTGTGTGTGTGTGTGTATGTGTTCCAGCATAACTCTGGAACGTCTCGAGCAATTTCAACCAAACTTGGTACACAGATTACTTATTCTCTGGAGAAAAATATTGTGGGGGTAAAACACCCCTTAGTCCTCTTGGGGGGGGGCAGGGGCGGTGCTCTGTTAAGATATAGCTTGTTGTGGCTTAAAAAGGATTCTACTGTTCTGCCGTAAAATGGCTTCCTACTGTGCAGCACGGTGGAATTGCCAGGGTAATGGCTTCACAGTACTCCACAAGAGGGCTCCCTCTGGTAAGGGGGAAAATTCAACATTAAAAATGATGTTTGGTCTGGACATTTTCCCCATACAAATAAATACCCGTGCAACATCAGGTTATCTGCTAGTAATAAACATAAAACTTCCTATCTATATAAATAAAAATGTAAAATTGTTTGTACAAATCCACTAATCTAAAATGTACTGCACCGATTTACACCAAACTTTCATACAATGTTCACAAGGACTTCCGATAATAGAATACATACTCATTTTGTGCCTAGCACACGTGTGTCATGTGCAAGGTACACAAATGTAAAATGCATCCACTGATCAGGTTTTCACCTCCCTGTAACTCCTCCCACCAACAGTCATTTCCTCAGCCATGTATGGAGGCCTCTTAGGGCCAAAAAGGCACTGGGATAGCAAACTCCCAGGTGGCCATAGAGAGAGAGGGAAAAATACAGTTTAATAAAAAGAAGGACTAGGGGAGACAGGATAGCAGCCTTCCAATATCTCAGGGGTTGCCACAAAGAAGAGGGAGTCAAACTATTCTCCAAAGCACCTGAGGGCAGAACAAGAAGCAATGGGTGGAAACTAATCAAGGAGAGAAGCAACCTAGAACTGAGGAGAAATTTCCTGACAGTTAGAACAATTAACCAGTGGAACAGCTTGCCTCCAGAAGTTGTGAATGCCCCAACACTGCAAGTCTTTAAGAAGATGTTGGATAGCCATTTGTCTGAAATGGTATAGGGCTTCCTGCCTAAGCAGGGAGTTGGACTAGATGACCTCCAAGGTCCCTTCCAACTCTGCTATTGTATTATTGTATTACAGTAGGTAGGTAGATAGGAGAATAGAGAGAGAGGGAGAAATACAGTTTAATAAAAGAGGGACTAGGGGAGACAGGATAGCAGCCTTCCAATATCTCAGGGGTTGCCACAAAGAAGAGGGAGTCAAACTATTCTCCAAAGCACCTGAGTGCAGAACAAGAAGCAATGGGTGGAAACTTATCAAGGAGAGAAGCAACTTAGAACTGAGGAGAAATTTCCTGATAGTTAGAACAATTAACCAATGGAACAGCTTGCCTCCAGAAATTGTGAATGCCCCAACACTGCAAGTCTTCAAGAAGATGTTGGATAGCCATTTGTCTGAAATGGTATAGGGCAGTGATGGCTTACGTTTTTTGGCTCGCATGCCAAAAGCAGGGGGAGCGCAGGGGCGATGTGCACAGGTGTGCCACATCCATAATGCTATGTGCATGACCCCCTGCATTTGGCATGCTGTTTATGTCCTCCCCAGGCTCCAGAGGCTTTATAGGAGCCTGGGGAGGGTGAAAACAGCCTTCCCCACCTCCAGAGGGCACAAAACAGCCTCAAAAGAAGGCCTAAATCAGCTGGCCAGGGAACACATGCACACTGAAGCTGACAGGGCAATGCCTCGTGTGGCCTAAGAAATAGTTCCGTGTGCCACCTGTGGCACCCGTGCCATAGGTTCGCCATCATGGGTATAGGGCTTCCTGCCTAGGCAGGGAGTTGGACTAGATGACCTCCAAGGTCCCTTCCAACTCTGCTATTGTAATATTGTATTACAGTAGGTAGGTAGATAGAGGGATAGATAGAGAGGGAGAAATAAGGTAGGTAGGTAGGTAGGTAGGTAGGAATGTAGGTAGGTGGATAGATAGAGAGAGAGGGGGGAGAGAGAGAGAGAGAGAGAAACACAGTAGGTAGGTAGGGTGATAGATAAAGAGGGAGAAATACAGTAGGCAGGTAGGTAGGTAGGTAGGTAGGTAGGTAGGTAGGTAGAGGGAGAAAGGGAGAAATATAGTAGATAGATAGGTAGCTAGCTGGATAGATAGGGAGAAATACAGTAGGTAGGTAGGTAAGGGGATAGATAGATAGGGAGAAATACAGTAGGTAGGTAGGTAGAGGGATAGATAGAGACGGAGAAATACAATAGGTAGGTAGGTAGGTAGGTAGGGGGATAGATAGATAGGGACAAATACAGTAGGTAGGTAGGTAGAGGGATAGAGAGGGGGAAATACAGTAGGTAGGTAGGTAGGTAGGTAGGTAGGTAGGTAGGTAGGTAGAGGGAGAAAGGAAGAAATACAGTAGGTAGGTAGGTAGAGGGAGAAAGGAAGAAATATAGTAGGTAGGTAGGTAGGGGGATAGATAGGGAGAAATACAGTAGGTAGGTAGGTAGGGGGATAGATAGATAGGGAGAAATACAGTAGGTAGGTAGGTAGAGGGATAAAGAGGGGGAAATACAGTAGGTAGGTAGGTAGGTAGAGGGAGAAAGGAAGAAATACAGTAGGTAGGTAGGTAGAGGGATAGATAGAGAGGGAGAAATACAGTAGGTAGGTAGGTTGGGGGTTATATGGTGGTTGTGTGTATGTGTGCAGGTGTAGATCTACACACAGATTGGTTGGCCATTTAACCAGACTGGGCCACAGCAACGCGTGGCCGGGTATAGCTAGTTCCAAATAAATGAATTAATAAAGCATGGTGATTTCCCACATTCTGCTTTCAAATCGATACTTTTAGTTGAATCCCTTTTATCAAGCTGTTTTCCCCCCCACTGTTTTCTTACATTGTGCCGTAATTTGTACAGCTTCTACAATTGCAATTATAATTTCCATAGGTTCTGATTGTTTATAACCGATTTAACCGATTCACTATAACCTTTTAAGTGAAGCAATTTTATGCATATCAAATAAACACTCAAATTGACATCTTGCCAAAGAAATGTATAATTTAAAAAGAATAGATCTCAGTACTTATTGGTATCTTAGAACCAATATGTAGTTTATATTATCCTAAATTAGATAATAACATGCACCTTCCATGTAGCTGATACATTCTGAGTGTGTACAAACTAGAAACAATATAATTATTTTATCATTAAGGAAACAATACTAATGCCACAAAACTGGAGTCAAGGTGATTCAGGTGATTAAACCTATGAGAACAATTATAATTATACTGAATTCAATAAGGAGGCAGAGAGAGTATTATGTACAAAATTTATCCCAGATAAAGCTATAGAATGAAAACTAGTGTGGTGTAGTTAGTAAAGTGCTAAATAATGGGGAGACCACAGATTCTGGTCTATCCTTTGACACAGGGATTTGGGATGGTCGTTTTTCTAAACCTAAGATTAAGACTAGTATGATATATTATAATCTATAATCTTCAAATGAAGAGGACTTTATCCTGGAGTGTATTGATTCAGCCTCCCCCTCCCACTTCCTCCTCCATCTCCTCCATCTCCTTCTCCTCCTCCTCCTCTTCTTCTTCTTCATCATCATCATCTTGTGTCTTATGCATGTGCATGCTTTTGTTTTAATCTCAATCTTATCGTCATCTGAATATTCACTAATATTCTGCCTTTCCTCTAGCAGCTGGAATCAGTGAATACCATACTGCAATGTCCGATTTTTGCCATAATGACCAGCCTGACAAATAGCTTAGACAACACCTCTGACACACAATGATCTACTGAACTTCCATGGCTGAGGATGGGTCTGCCCAGCCCTACTCCAATATATAATTACTACAGTACACCAAGGAGAGTGAGCCATTAAGGAAAGTGGAGTGACTACTGCACTTATTGCATTTTATTTCAGATTCCAAACTAACATTTTGTGAGTACTGTGAATCTTGATGTAATATATAACCCTGTAATTAGAAACTGCCCCATTCTCCTCTGCTTCTGAAAACTGTTATACCATTGTAGATATTTTTTCCCCAGGATTGGAAATTTTTCTTAGAAATATTGAACAGATGTTTGGTACCCTGCTTTTTTTGGGAGGAAGGCGGAAGGCAATCAGGTAGCAATGACACTAAATCTCCCTAGTCTGAGTTCTGTTCTAAACACCTTTGCAATTTAGCTGCAGTAGTGGCTAACAAAATGACACAACTACTATTATACAAACTCCGTACTCCAAACCTGACATACAAATGTACAGTGTTGTTTCAGATAAATTTGTTTGGCTAGAGTGGCATGGGAAGAGTCTAATTCAGCTAATTGTGCTAGTCATTTCCACCTCTAGGGGGTGGTGCTCATCTCCATTTCAATGCCAAAGAGCCAGTGCTGTCCAAAGATGTCTCCGTGGTCATGTGGCCAACATGACTAAATGCCAAAGGTGCACAGAACACTGTTACCTTCCCCCCAAAGGTGGTCCCTATTTTTCTACTTGCATTTTTACATGCTTTCGAACTGCTAGGTTGGGAGAAGCTGGGACAAGTAACAGGAGCTCACTCCGTTAGTGGTGCTAGGGATTCGAACCACCAAACTGCCAACCTTTCTGATCGACAAGCTCAGCATCTTAGCCACTGAGCCACCTTGTCCCTAACTGGGTATATACACCTTAATCTAATGCTTTTCTTGATATTCCTTACAACTCGGGAGATGGGATAGAGCATCTGTGGAAAAATGTTTGCTTAGAAAAAGAAATGAACAGTGCATTTTTTTTCACTCTGTTAGTGCACTCATAGGCAAGGTCAGCCGAAAGATACATGATATTTAATAAGGTGAGCATTAAAGAGAAGAGTAAACAAACAAACAATAAAAACTGAACAGAACACTTTTCTGGCTAGCGAATTAAGGACTTATTAATAGAAAATATCTCCAAATGGAAAGATATTTACACTTAAGTGAACTAGGACCACACACAATCATGACAAAGCTCTAAGAAACATAATCAAGCCTCTTGATGAATTCCAGTTGCCCACTATAATTGCCTTTTGAAATATCTTCCATTAAGTCCTATTTATATTTATTGGCCTAATGTTTTGTATCCCATTTATATAATGACTCTCGGCAAAATATTGCATGGTTTCAAATTATGTATGTAGCAGACGTTTCCACGAAGAGATCAAAGAAGCGATATATTAAACTTTGTATGAAACTTTATATGAACTAAATAGAGGCTTTCTATTCTTTACTTTAAATATGTTTTATTTCCAACCTCAAGGTTGGTTGTTGTTTTTTATACAGATTGCATACTAAATGTCGGTCTGTTGAGTTCTACTTTGAGTACATTTGGATGAGGAGGTTTAATTCCTTTTTCAACTTGCTCAATGTTGAAAAAGAAAGATTGTAGAGATTGGGAGACTGTGAAGAAAGACCTAAAGCAGGGGTTCCCAAACTTGGTAACTTCAAGAGTTCAAGTTGCTAAGTTTGGGAACCCCTGACCTAGAGCTAGCCAATGCCTCACCACCATAACTGTCCTCAGGGCTTTGAGAGCCCATCTGAGTAGGCTGCTCTCTTCCTGAGTACCAGGAAAAGCCTGACAACCTAAGGGAGAGGAAAACCCCAATCTTGGCAGTTGGGTTGTCCATATAGTTGGACATTTCTCAAATTTGTGCACTCCACTGAGAAGACAGTGAGAAACTCCCCATGGATAAGGACGTTTCTGTGGGTTATAGATCTATCATGACTGTGTTGGGATATAAGTATGACAGCCAGATCAGGAAGGAAGGCTGAGCTAAAACAAAGTCTCCTCATTTCTCCTGCCCTCCTTGCTGAAGTCATGTTTCCATGGCACCTCAGTATCATTTCATCACAGCTGTTGAACTGCAGACCTGTGGCAATAACCCTGACAAGAGACAGGAGAATAGGGTTGGCTAGAGATACCCAGTTTCAATCTCTCTCATTGTCAGCCGGTTGTTCCTAGAAGGACCGAACAGTACAAGGTTGGCAACAGCAACGAGCAGTGGACAAATATTTCTGCAGATTTGGCAACATGAAACCATTTACAAACATGCCCTGGGGTTCATTTAACAGCTTCATTTGATTGGTTCGCCTTCCCCTTGCTTTCTTTTTCCAATTTTTAAAGGCCATTTATTTTCTTTCTCTCTTTAAAGTTTGTATTAATTACAAACACTGGTGTTTACTCAATCATGGCATTATCTGTTTATTATTTTATGTTAATTGAAGCTTAATTGTAAAGCTGCTGGCATGGGGAAGATCATCTTTCAAGAGAAAGATGAAAAGTGAAAGAGTGTAAATACTACTAAATAGAGATTGGTTTTTAATACGTGCCTCTCAGACTAAAGAAGCATTAAATTTATATTATATATATATAAAAGGAAAATAAATCAGCTTATAAATCTGTTATTGTAAATTAAATATAAACTGTTGTCAAACAGGAAAATGCTTGTTAATTAAAAATTCTAAGAACCTCTAATTGGGTGGGGGAGAAAGCTTTACCTGTTATTTATTTAAAATAAAACTTTGATTTATTGAAGTGAAAGGGATTGTTTTAATGATAGCTTTTAATGAGAGGGTATCTCATATGATTACATAAATAAGCAATAATTTATGCTAACTATATTCATGTGAGATGTTGATTACATGTGGATTATAAACAATTCATTTTATGAAGCTGCAATATTATTACACCAAGCATCAATTAAAAGTAGTCATGGGTAATTTCTGAAATGAAAATAAGAATGTGGCTAGGAATATAGGAATAAGAAAACATTAAAAAACCAAAGCTAATAATATTATTAATTAATATTTAAATATGTATGTGAAGGATTATTTAGAAAAGTCAACAGCCGTAGATTTTGGCAAAGCAAATAGTTATTTCATCTGGATCTAGCCTGTTTTGTTTTTAAACACTGACAGAATTACTGACCACAAAATCTTTCTGTTCAAGTAGCTATGCTAAGTGGGCTTTTTGTATATACGGTACGAAATCTTTAGCAAATATCCAAAATCCATACCTTGCAACATTAATAGTTTAAATACGCTCTTTATTCTTCTACTAACAAGATTTTTCTACATGATTTATTTGAAAATGAAAGATCAAAAGGAATGCTATCAGATTCAAAACATGCTTAAATATGGTATTTAAAATTGAGGGAGACAAAGCTTTAGGTGCCTGCATTTTTTAAAAAAAATCATTCTTGGATCCCTTGAAATCAATACGGTAATATACATTTCAGTGACTCAGTTGTTAATAATTTATCTAAATATTCTTTGGTCTATTTATGGACAAAAAATTGTACTACAAGCCACTTCACTGAATTTTTCACTGGTGAATAGAACTTCTGTAATAACAATGCCACAGGGTGGCATTGTTATTACTAGTGATTAGTGTTGGGTCCCGACCGGTTCCAACCGGTTCGGCCAAACCAGTAGTGGTTTGGCAGCCTGGGTCACTGGAACCGACAGGGCCCCCAGCCTGCCATGCCCCCAAACCGATTATCCTATGGTGCCACCATCTTGATTTTCAGTTTTGCACAAGCGCCAGAACAATTTTCATTGTACACATTTATTTATTCATTCATTTTTTAACATTTTGCACATCTGCAGACCTATTTATTTGCAAATGCGCACACACTGCACACTGAACCCGCAGTATTGCTGGCACCCTTGCTAGCAGTGGTGGGTTCTGTATGCTCTGTGCATGTGCGTGGAAGCACCAAAGAGCTCAAATACAGGTAAGGAGGACAGGCGGGCAGGTGAGCCCTCCGAGCACTGTGCCGGAACGATACCCGGTGCTCCCTGCAGGCACCAGTAAGTCCATACTGGGGTGTACCTCCTGCAACCCACCACTGCTTGCTAGTGACCTAATATATATATTTTCCCTAAGATATTTTACTTAGTTTCTGCAAATAGCAGTGACAATTATGTAGGTATGTGGTATCTCATCTTCAGAATGTCTTAGATCCAGAATGACCTATTATTCTAAGCACTGTAAAGGAAAAATGCCAGCCACTATCCAAAATATAAGGTAGAAAGTTGTTTGAGAGAGAAAGACAGGGAGACAGACAGACACACACAGAGAGAGACACACACACACACACAGAGAGAGAGACATAGAGAGGGAGGGAGGGAGGGAGGGAAGGAGAGAACCTTCTTAGCTGTGACATCTGTGTTTGCAGGGTGATATGGGACTTTCTTTTCCCAATACTTCAGAGTATTGGATTCCTGTTGCTCTCATTCTATCAGGACAGGACCTGGGTCACTGCCCCTAACTGGAACATCTGAATTACATTCTACTATTGCCTCAAAAGAAAAGAAAAGAAAAGAAAAGAAAAGAAAAGAAAAGAAAAGAAAAGAGGGGAATACATGAGATACGTTTGAAATCTAATTGACAAAATAGCAAGAAATTACGAACACTCTGTGCCTCTTTTTCAGCCAACTGTTTTGATCTATGATTCATTCAGAATATAAAAAAATCAATTTTTGTAATAAATGTTGTTATGTCACATTTACAAAATAGAAAGCTTTTTGCTTTCATAAAATGAATAATCAGTATGTGTTGAGAATATTCTTCATTTTCTGGGCAAAACTTCAACTGTGACTCCAGCCACAAATGTAGTTTTATTTCTTCCAGGAAGCTGAGGCTTAAAGAAGAGAAAAATCTGTCTAGATCCTAGACCAACTATTCATGCTCCAACATAAGTGCTAGTTATAAATTACAACAATGGTTTAAGTACTGTTTGTGATGGTTCCTTTTTCCCTAAGTAATTTTTATACAAAGGAGATTTAACCAAGCAATAAGCCTAAGAGTTTTTGCTTTCTGGCTGCTTCATGGAAACAGCAACTAAAGCTGAAAATAAACAGCTTTTCCAAAAGCTGAATTATATGAAAAGAGCAGGAAGGAATAACAAGAGGAATGATGTCTCTAGTTAACTCTGTGGAGCAATAATCAATAGAAACTCAAATTACGCAGTCTGGCCTTGGGAACATAGATGCTACTAGGTTATCACGCATCAACGCAACATAGAAAAGTGTTTATGCAAGAAAACAATTAAACAGGCAGGTACCTGTGACTCTCAGAAGTCCCTACAATTAAGGGGAAAAGTTGAGCTAGGCATATGACAAAGAACAAAGGCAGCCTAGACTAAGCCCTACAGATATTTGAAGGATTGTTTCCTTTTCTAACATTATTATAAAACTCTATTCATCATTATTCCAGCAAGTAAATGCAAACCAAATGAAATGTAACTTCATTTCCTCTCTTTTTCTCACTGATGCTCTTCTGTAGGAGAGCTTCCAATGTCACCCATTCAATCAATATTTTGTGAAATTAATAATAAATACTATTCTTTTGGAAGGAGCAACTAAACCTTATACCATATTTTTTGGAGTATAAGACGCACCTTTTTTACTCCAGAAAAGAGGGTGAAAATCTGGGGGTGTCTTATACTTCGAATGTAGCTGCCTGGGTTGTCTGAAAAAGGGGCAGGTGAATCTGGCATTGCACAGATCATGATGGCTGGAAAGAGGAGAGGATTCTCTTTCCAAACTCCCACTCGGCTCGACTCCCAGGAGGGCTTATGGGGTGGTGGTGGTGGTAGCGGCTCCTCACATTGCTGGGGAATGAAATTGTTGCCATTGTCTCCCCTGAGCTGCCTGCTGAATCTCTGAGGCACCTTTCGCTTGCAGGAGGAGAGGGCGAGGGCAGAGTATAACAAAGACTTTGAGTAACTGGGAAAGAAAGCCGTGCTTGCAATCTGCCGGAAACTGCCACCCAAAAAGCATGCCTTTTTTTTCCAGTTACTCAGAGGCTTTGGTTTAAGGAGACACTGCCTTAAGTTGCCCTCCTCCTCCTTCTCCTACAAACGAAAGGTGCTCAGAGATGGTAGATTTCTCAGAATGCTAGTTTGAGAAGTTAAAAACCTGAAATGGGGACAATCAAGCTTGACTCAAAGGCTTTGGCTGCTGAGAATCGGGAGAGATGGGGAGGTGGGTGGAGGACATCTAGTTTTCTGATAAAAGTCTTCATAGAGAGATCGTTCCTCTTCCCTTCCCTTCCTCCCCCAACCTCCCTCCCAATCTCTCCCGGATCTGCTTATTGCTATTACGCCCAGCTATCGTATCTCTTCGCAGCATGACAGATCCAGGTGGCTTCAGGGAGGGGGTGGAGGAAGGGAAGAGAAACAATATCCATGAAGGCTTTTCTCAGGACCCTAGATCTCCACTTTCTCTTTGGAAAAATGCTATTTGCATCGTCGGGATTTTGGCTAATGGAACAAGCATGGGATGGAAAGGAAACTTTGGGAATACAGGAGTGCAGTATTCCTGGAGCCTGGCAGCTGCCTCATTCTGAAGTTTCCTTTCCATCCAGCGCTTCTTTCACTAGCCAAAATCCCAATGATGCCAATAGCTTTTTCCGGAGAGAAAGTGGAGATCTAGGATCCTGAGAAAAGCCTTTGTGCAGAGGAGATTGGTTCTCTTCCCTTGCTCTTCCCCACCCCAATCCCTCCGGATCTGTCCAGTGCTTATTCTACTGCTGCTATTGAGCCTAGCTACCGTATCTCTTTGCTGCATGACAGATCCGGGCGGATTTGGAGGATGTGTGTGTGTGTGTGAGACAAAGCAGCCTTGTTTCCTTTATGCTTCCCTTTTGCCGCTCAGGCGCCACCGCGAGGAACCATTAGTCCAAATGGAAGGGATTCTCACCCCTCTTCATCCAATGGGCCATTCCCAGCGAAGCACAGTAGCAGCCATTCAGCAGCTCACACATGTCTTTCCCTCCTCACTGAAGAGAAAAGTGGATTGGAGATCCATAAAAGCCTTACTCTTTAAGAAGATCAAGCTCCCACACTTCGCATTTTTGCTCTCCCTGGCCCCCAGGAGTACTCTGCAGGTCTCCCAAACTCTCTGCATGCCCCATGTTTCACAAAATATGTGGTGTGCAGATGGTTTGGGATGCCTAAAGAGTGCTCCTGGGAGTCAGGGAGGGCAAAAACTTTTTTTTTAATTTACCTCTTCAAAATCATGGTGCGTCTTATACTCCGGTGCGTCTTATACTCCGAAAAATATGGTAGTTACCAATTCCCTAACAGGAATGTGAGTAGCTTACGTTTCATAAAGCACTTACTCATGTTTGGCTCATTTGCCTTTTAGATATAATAAGTTATAAGCTAGATTTATTGAATAGTTACTAAATTTTGAGCTGCAAAAAATTCAGACTAATACTAGATAGAGTTTTATACAGTTTGATAAAGCACATCTGGTACTTTTTCAAAGGATCACAGCTCCTAGACAAACCTGCAGCTTCTACCAAATTAAATTGGAATCCATGCAGAAATGATTTCCTAGAGAATTCCAACTAAATCATCAGGGATCATTCTGATATACAGAAGGGGCTGATGTTGTGAGTAATTTGGCAACAAATCATAGAATCATACTTCATATATTTCACAGCTCTGTTCATAGGAAACAAAGGTGCAGTCTATATTCCATTGTTCTTTGGCATAGGAGAGCATATAACTTTTTTTTATTCCTGTTCATAGCCCAATCATAAATGTCCTAATAAATTTTCCAACGCTTTTGATGTGTAGAAGAGCAAACAGCTTGCTCCCTTCAAATTCCTCTCCAAGCTCTCCAAGCAAGCGGGGCGGGGGGGGGGGGAAGTAGGATCAGTCAAAGGAGGGATTGCCTACAGAAATTGCTTGCCACCTTTCCCCAAACAGAGATTGGACGAGAGATGTTCACCTGTAGCTCCCAAGCTGCTACCAGGATCACAACATGTCCCAAGATGCTACCTGTGTCAAGAGTAGACACAGTAAGTAGACACTTAATTATTCCAAAGGGAGAGAAGGAGCAGCTGGAAGGAAACAAAAGAAAAGTGTGTAACTGAAGAGTCTCTTTACAGCTGAAAAAAAAATGCAGCTGAGGTCATGTGATTTCCCACTTAGTGACTGCTTTGCTTAGTGGCAGAGTTGCCATTCAAAATTAGGGTCATTAAGCAAAGATTGCCTGTTTATATGTTTTTTCTTGGTTATAAGCCACCCAGAGTTTGGTTTAAGATTGGTGGTTCTAAAATTTTTTTTAATAGATAAACAAATGCTTCATTATTTATCAATTCGAGGATGAGAGTGTTTTTCTGTTTTTATTCCTTTCATTCCTTAAATGAAAAAAACACTAGTTCACAAAGCTTGTATATTAAAATGCCATGTGAGTTAACAAGTAATTTAAAACCTATTGACTTGCAATAATAATGCTGAGAAGGACCTTCTTGATTAACTACTACTACTACTATTAACATCTAATGAAGTGAGTTGCAGTACAGACAAGTAATGTAATCCGCATTTCACTGCACTGACTTGTGTTAAAAGTGTTTGCTTCAGTATATGATACATGAAAATAGACTTCATGCCTGCAAAAGAGTTTTAAAGAATGCAAATGGCAACCTCATCTCTAAGCAGTGCCACCATTCACATCCCAGCCCTGTTTCTGTAAGGCAAGAATTTACACAGCCTGCATCTTCGCACCAAGTTTTGTTTACTTTTCTTAAAAAAAGAAAACAATGAAAGCCCACAATTGGCAAAAAAGAAAAAGATATTTTCCCCTCCAGTGATGTGGATGATCCAGTGATGTGGATAATCACTACTACTGTTTAAAAAAATAGTTTTCTAGTGCTTAGTATTCTTACTGAACTGTTGTATTATCTAGCCCCAAAACTACTTGATTTGGAAAGATTTTAGAAAATCTTCTTTTTCATAGAAGAAAAAAATCCTTTTTTCATACCTATGATGTCCATAACATTCACACAGCTCCGCTAAATTAACCAATTTCATTGTAATTTTTACAATGACAATAAAGATTATTATTATTATTATTATTATTATTAAATACGTGATGCTCATCATCCAAAAAAAACTTAAAATAAAAATAATTTTAAAAAACAATAAATGCATACATTAAAAAGAAAACAAAAAAATCCTCAAAGGGCAGTCTCAAAGGACCACTAGGTCTTTTTCTGCCATCATTTTTCTATGTTTCTATGTCCTGATTGGGGTGAGAACTGCATTCAGCCAACAACTTTCTCCATGGCTGTTCCACTTGGTGTTTATAGGAAGAGAATTATCAAGCACAATGTAGGATGCTTCAATTGATGCCTTGTCCCTTTCTATTTAACATCTACATGAGGTCACTGAGCCAAGTTGTCTTATCAGTTCAGTTTCAGGTATCATCACGTGATATTCAAGTATAAATCTCATCCCTGAGCAGGCCAAGAGATGCTGTTGAAGTCATGTTCCATGATGGGAGTAACAACTTCAATTCAACCCTAGCAAGACTAAGTCCATGTGAGTGATTGAGCTATTTGGTGCTAGGGATCTGCTATCTCTAGCCCTGAACAGGTTTGTATAGGTCTAGTGCACAATCTGGGGTCCTCTTGGATTTGTAGCTCCTGTTTGAAGAGCAGGAGGCAACAATGACCAACCGTGCCTTTTCACAGGTTCATCTCAGGGCTGAGTTTCGGTAGCCGCTACTACCAGTTTACTCATGGTCGCACAGTGCGTGTGCTTGATGTGCACTGCATGCGCATGTGCAATACTATAAAAATGCTTCTGAACAAGATGGCGGCACCTATGGAGAACCGGTTCGGGGATGTGGCAGGTCTGGGTTGCTGCTGGCTCCAGCAACCCAGGCTGCCAAAGTACTACTGGTTCAGCCGAACTGGTCTGAACTGGTAGGAACCCACCACTGGTTCATCTTATATGTCAAATGCATCCTTTCCTGAATTGGGAGTTCCTTCTTATTGTCACTTTTGCCTTGGTCACATCACAAATAGACTTTTGCCATGCACTGTAGTTGGAACTGCCTTGAAAACCAATTAGAAACTACATTTGCTACAGATCACAGTGGCATGGGTGGTGGCAGGTGGGTCACAAAATGTTCATAGACTACTAGGGCCCCAAGTGCTGCATTTATTATTACCAGTTTGCTTCAAAGTACAATTCCAAGTGCTAGCTGTCACCTTTAAAGCTTACAAAATCCTAGTTAACTAAGGGATGTCTCCCACAGGTTCAGCACCCACTGTTAAATCTGACAGATGTGGCTTATTTCTGATCCTCTCAAGTGAGCAATTTCATCTAGCAGGACCCAGGAAACAATCTCCACTTTGTTGGCCTTTAAAAAAGCATGAAATTATGGTTTCTCCCCCAGATCTTGAGATAGGGTGTAGAGCATTTCTATAGAAACTCTAGAGGCCAGATAGCCAATCTTGCCTGATCTTGGAAATTAAGCAGAACTGGACCATTTGAGATTTGCATGGGAAACCATTAGGAAATATTAGATTGGGAAACTAAAAAACAAATGAAGGCAGTGGGAAACAAGAAAAGTTCACAACATCACCAGAAGTTCCGTTTGATAGATACTTTATCTCTACATTCTCCCAAAATGTACTTGATGGCAAACACTATTCATAAAAGAACTGTTCAGATTGTAAATGTCTGTCTTTACATTAACTATGGCCTGATTTCATGTGCTATAATAGAACACCTAGAGGGGTCTCCTCATTGAAAGGATTGGTGGCCAGGGGGGCGTTTTATATGATAAAATGTATGGTTATCATCTTTAAAGCGCTCCATGGCACGGGACCTAGCTATCTGCGGGATCGCATTCTGCCCCATACATCCCTGCGGCCGATTCGCTCCCACAGAGAGGGACTTCTCCGGGTGCCGTCCACTAGGCTGTGCCAGCGGGCGACGCCCAGGGGAAGCGCCTTCTCTGTGGTGGGCCCGACCTTCTGGAACGACCTTCCCCCCGAAATCAGAACAACCACGGACCTTCGCTTCTTCCGACAGAAACTAAAAACACACTTCTGCTTGGCTGGCCTAGGGTAATTTAAATTTTAAATTGTTTAGGGGTTTTAGGGATAGTTTTTAGTTTTATAGGAGTTTTTAGCGCAGGGCCAGTTTAATTTGTTTTTAACTTTGTATTCTGTCTGTTTTAACTGTTTTTTTAATTCCCTGTGCCCCGCCTCGAGTCCCTTCAGGGAGAGAGAACGGGTTATAAATAAAAATTATTATTATTATTATTATCAGGTATGCCTGATATGCCAGTTGCGCCCCTTACTGGACCAGGGAGCCCTTTGCACAGTCACTCAGGCATTTGTGACATCCCGGCTGGACTACTGTAACGCTCTCTACATGGGGCTCCCCTTGAGGTGCACTCGAAGGTTGCAGTTAGTCCAGAATGTGGCCGCGCGGGTGATTATGGGTGCCTCAAGGCAATCCCACATAACACCTCTCCTGCGCAAGCTGCACTGTGCACTGAAAGGCTACCTGTGGCCTTTTGGGTGCGCTTCAAGGTGCTGACGACCATCTTCAAAGCACTCCATGGCTCGGGGCCTAGCTATATACACGACCGCCTCCTGCCCCATACATCCCTTCGACCGATCCGCTCCCACAGAGAGGGCCTTCTCCGGGTACCATCGGCCGGGCAATGCTGGTTGGTGATGCCCAGGGGAAGAGCCTTCTCTGTGGCGGGCCCAGCCCTCTGGAACGACCTGCCCCCCGATCTACGCATCATCGGGGACCTCCGCCTTTTTCGCCAACATCTTAAAACTCATTTATTCCAGCAAGCCGGCCTAGCATAACCCCCGTTTCTGACTTTTATAGGGATAATTTTAACTTTTAGAGTTTTATTAGTTTTAGCACAGGGAAAGTTTAATAGTTTTTAATAATTATGTATTTTTTTATTTTTGTATGGTTTTAATAACGCCTGTGCACCGCCCTGGGTCCTTTTTTAGGAGAAGGGCGGGGTATAAATTTAGGAAAATAAAATAAATAAAAAATATTGTTTATTCAGATCTGCCCTTTATGGTATCTATTTTAAGGTTACCTCTCTGTGCATTAAGTGGAAACGTAACATGAATGATTATTATTACTTGTAATAATAGTTTGCACTTACATACCACCAAGGCTTATTCAGAATACTTCAAATACATTAACCGGTGGCTGTAATCTTAACAACTATGCAATAAATTAGAACTCTAAATGCTTTCTCCATAATAGGAGATTTGAGGAGGTGGAGATGGGAGAAAAGTGGCTTTCTTAAAGTCCCCACTGAACTGGCAATTATCTGATTTCTATGGCAGACATTGTTTTCTATTCTTGCCTCATGATAATCAGAAGCATGAATAAAAAAGGTGGTATTCAGCCAGTTCTGGCAGGTTCTAGAAAACTGGTAGCAGAAATTTTGAGTAGTTCGGAGAACTGGAAAATAGGCTGGCCCCATTCCCTCTGCCTTCCAGCCTCCCAGCTGATCGTCTTTTGTTGCCCTGAACAGGAGAACGAAGCTGGAAAGCAGGTTAATGGGAGGGGGGGATTTTGCAGTAACCTTCCCCCAGGAGTAGGGAGGGAATGGGGATTTTGCAGTATCCTTTCCCTGCCGTGCCCACAAAGCCACGCCCACAGAGCCGGTAGAAAACATTTTTGAATCCCACCACTGATGGGTAAGTGCATATCTAACTATAGTGAGAACACTAAACATTTGCAACACTTCATTGCTTATTTCTAGCTCTTTGGTTTAATTTGCATCTTTCTGAAGTTGATTGAGAAGCCTACTGGTAACTCCAATGGTTTCAGAACTGGGGTTATCCTGCAATGGCAAGTATAACTTCTTTGCATTGAACCCAAAGATACTGGTACCAGGGCCACCAACCAATCAATTCTATCCTACATGTGGAGACCACTTCAGAATAAGGACTGGAAGTTTCTACAAGACAGATCTGTGTCCACAAGCATCAAAAAATTCAGAACACTCACACTTGTGGGCTAAAAATAAACTAACACTGGCGAGACTTCACACTGTCATTGGCTCCCTCTCCATTGACAAAACAAGCCACAGTAGCATGACTTAGCGGATGTGTTCTGTTGACATTTGGAACGGATCATCTCTCTCTCCAGGATTTGGCAGTAAGAGGCTTGCTTTAATCACCACTCTTTCTCTACAGGCTTTTTGTTGGAGGACTAGATATCAGAGTAAGTTAACTGACTAGATCAGTGGTAGTGAACCTGGTCCCTACCACTCACTAGTGGGCATTCCAGCTTTCATGGTGGGTGGTAGGGGTTTTGTCTGATACTGAAGCACTTTCCTTTTTTAAAATTTAATTGACTTCCCTACTTTATAAATCACCATTACTGTGGAACCGGTGGGTGGTTAGAAAATGTTACTACTAACAGAGATATAAAAGTGGGTGGTAGGTATAAAAAGGTTGACTACCCCTGGACTAGATTTACATATTGCTACAAGATATCCAATGGAGTGATCTTGGTACATGACTGAATCTCTTTGGGGTTAAATTGACCGAATGAATTGACTTCTCCTTTTTGGTAACCCTCCTAGCTAAGTACATTATGGAAAAAAGGCCACTGAATATAAAGGATAGCTGGTTCTAAGAACTTTGAAAAAGAGGGAACGGTACAAATTGGAGACAGACATTTAAGATCTCCAGACTTATCTTACCTACTTTGTGGCTGGGTACTCAAGGTTAGCAGCTCTACCTAGCAGAAGAAAGGCATTGGAATTCCCTTCCAACTATGTCATTGTCCCACCTGTATGCACCATAAAAAGGAGTTTTCATCTTAAGGAAGTAATCTATATAAATAAAAATGTAACAAGAGTTTGTTCAAAACCACTAATCTCCGAAAGTACTGCACCAATCACTTCCAAATTTTCACACAACGTTGCTTTCGAGTACGGCACCAATTATATATATAGGGATAGAGAGAGGGAGAAATACAGTAGGTAGGTAGGTAGGTAGGTAGGTAGGTAGGTAGGTAGGTAGGTAGAGGGACAGAAGGAAAAATACTGTAGGTAGGTAGGATGGGGGTTATACGGTGGTACGTGTTTGTGTGTGCAGGTGCAGATCTACACACAGATTGGTTGGCCATTTAACCAGACTGGGCCACAGCAACGCGTGGCCGGGAATGGCTAGTATAGTATACAGTTGAAATATCAAAGAAACACAGTTAATCATTGCCTACACAAAAGAAAATTACACCACTTGGTTTGTAACATTCCAGCTGTGTGTGGGGATCAAATGTTAATTGGGAATGGCCATTGCAGATGATGAGGTCAGTACAACTGACTGTGTTCTTATCACTCCTGTGCCACTGACTTTCTTTCATCCATATTCATGCTGGTGGAAAAACAACAGATGCACTCAGGGAAGCATGTTTTCCACATCAATGTGAATTTCTATTCTCTCTCTCCCTCTCTCTCTCTCACACACACACACACATTTTTAAAACCTATTTGTTGAGCAGCACTTGAGCTCAATTGTTAACACAACGCTATTGTTTTAACAATATAGCGTTATTCAAATTATATAAAAATCCTGCCACTTAAAAGAATGCTGTAAGTTTTCAAAGGAAATAATGATGCCCATGCTACCAGGCTTAAAATGAGCCAATGTTTCACAGCCATAATCTAGGTCCTTCCTAACTAAGAATAAATGATAAGTTATTTGATTCATGTGTTAACAGAAATTAGTCTAATTATTTCCACTTTTCTAGATCACAGTGTAAACCAACATATAATTATCTTTTCATGTTTTTCTTCTCTGAATTTTACACTCACCACATAGCAACCATGGCAAAGTATATATCACAAAATTTTTCTGATTAAAAAAATAAATAAATAAAAAGTGCACAAACAACACCAGGACATCCAAGCGATGCTGTCAGCAGTCTAATGGAGGCTATGGCAACCTCAGAAATGCAATACATAAATTGACATTTGTTTATGTGCCCTTCATAAAGCAGAAATAGCATCAAAAATTATTTATTGAAGTGGACATTTTTATTTGTTATTTATATGACTGCCTACTCACCAAGCAACTCTGGGCAGCCAGCTAGATAAAAAGCGACCATAAAAATAACTCTACCTGGATATTCATACAGCATCGTCTCGTGCTTGAAGGAAAAGCAAAGTCTTCAGGACCTTTCTAAAGGCCAGCAAGGTCAGAGGCATCCAAATCTAGGCAACAATCCCAATCCACAGGGCAAGAGCGATGATAGACAAGGCACACTTTAAGGGGTTCCATAAAATGTCCTTGTTTACTAGATGAGATTCTGAGCATGCCAGCCCAGCTGGATCGTGTTGGGTAAGGATAAGTTAAAAGGTTTATCAAATATAGCAATAGCACTTAGACTTACATATCGCTTCAGTGCTTTATACAGCCTTCTCTAAGCAGTTTACAGAGACAGCATATTGCTCCCAACAATCTGGGTCTTCATTTTATCAACCTTGGAAGAATGGAAGAAGGATGGAAGTCTGAGTCAACCTTGAGCCTGGTGAGATTCAAACTGCCAAATTACAGGCAGCCAGTAGGCAGCAGAAGTAGCCTGCAGTACTGCATTACTCAAGCAAGGACAACTATTACATTGTTTAAGTTCTGGAAACAAGATAATATTTAAGCGTGGCATGGCAAATGGTTCCATGATTCCCTGGGATCTAAGAATAAAGTGAGAGATAGTGTAATCAGACTTACAAGATTCTGTTCTTATCTCAATACCATATAGTTCTAGGCTTCCTATAGAGCTGATATTTTGATCTGGTTTATCTAGTGCAGTAGTTCTCAACCTGTGGGTCAGGACCCCTTTGGGGGTTGAACAACCCTTTCACAGGGGTCGCCTAAGACCATCGAAAAACACATATTTTTGATGGTCTTAGGAACCAAGACACGAATTTTATGGTTGGAGGTCACCACAACATGAGGAACTGTATTAAAGGGTTGCAGTATTGGGAAGGTTGAGAACCACTGATCTAGTGGGACTGATAACTCAGAACTATCCATGTGCTAGCTGTAGCTTCCAAGTAGTTTTCACAGGTAGCTCCATGTAGAACACATTTCAATATCCGGATAAGAAGTTACCAGGAATAATTGCAGGAATACAATCCTTCCATCCATTCTCTGACCATCAAGTCAGAGCTGAAGAGTCTTCTTAAATGAGAAGTTTAAGAAGGACTGACTTCCGGTTCCGGCTCCGGCGGCGACGGGCGAACTTAGGGTTCGCTCGCCGCTTTGTTTCTTTTCCTGCCCCCCCACGGGGCGAGAAGCCCCTTGTTTGGGGTTTCTCCCGTAAAGCCGGCTCGACGGGGAAGCCCCCCCCCCACGGCAGTGGGGAAAGCGACCCCGATCCTCGGCTTAGGCGGAAGAGGACATGCTGCGGGGGGCTTTTCCTTCGCCAAAGGTTGGCGGCACCATTTAATTCTATGCAGAGAGACGATCGGAAGAGTCGGGAGGCTTTTCGGGACCTCAGCTGCGAGCGGAGAGTGAGCTATTAAAACTTTTTTTTTTGTACTGTCAGCCGGGCTGAAAGGGACAGGAGGGGGGTGTTTGTTCCCAAAAAACCCCCCTTGGACTAAAAGCGGCACTTGGAAATGCCTCGTTGCGAGGAATCGGAAACTTTCAATCCGGATGGTCTCTAACAAGGAAAAGTATTTTGCGGCTTGTTTGCAATTATGTCTCTAGGTCTGGCTGAAACAGTTTCTTTTTTGCTTTTTAACCGCTTTCTCCCTCGGGCTCTGAGTTTGGGTGGAAAATGGCTTCTCTTTGTCCCCGACTGACTATGACCTATGGAAAATTACCAGTGTCTCTTTGTGATTTGGACTTCCTCTAATTATTGATGAAGAATTTTTCTCTTTTGGATTTGTGTTTTCCTTTCTGGATTACCTTCGTTATTATACCTATGGAGTTGGAAAAGTGCTTCTCTACTGGTTTCTGAATTCTGCAGCTCTACAACTTTGAGAACTTTGGACTCCTGATCTGCCTCACCAGCCCCACCCTAAAAACGCCATTTTACTGGCACGGATTTTAATAGCTAAACATGGCACAAGAAGCAACGCTGGCAAGCCTTGAACAAAGAATGACTGCCCTTGAATCTGTTATACAAAATTTGGTATTAGAAATTAAGGCCCAGAGGGCAGAAAATGTCAATTTTAAAAAGGAATTACTGGACACTCGAAAGCAAGTGCTTGAGAATACACAGAAGAATGAAGAATTGAAAGGGGGGCTGGAGGGGGCTAAGGGAGAGATTAAAAATGTTTCTAATGAGGTTGTGGAAATAAATGGGCATGTGACTAGGATAGATATGGAAAGGATGACATACTTTTTGAGATTTCAGAATGTTTCTGAGATGGATGGTGAATGTCTCCCTGATCTTATGAGTGCAATTATTGCAGACTATTTACATAAACCAAAAGATGAGATCAGAGGGGACATTGACCTAGTCTACAGAATAAATTCTGCATATGCCAGGATGAATGAAGTACCCAGAGAGATACATGTAAAATTTGTTAGAAGGTCAACCAGAGAGGAAATCTTGAAGGCGCAAAGAGGGAGTCCTATGATTTACCAACAAAAGGAGGTTACCATCTTGAAGCAGATTCCAAGAAAGATTAGAGAAGCCAGAAGGAAATTTTCCTTCTTGTCTAAAACATTGTTTGAGCATGGGATCTGGTTCAAGTGGGTGATACCCGAAGGGATGCTGGTGTTCTGGGAAGGAGGTAGAGTGAAGATTAAAACAGTTGTTGAGGCGGAAGCCTTTCTTAAAAAACATTCCTCTGTCCTGGGAGAAGATCCAGGGGGGGCAGGGGGAGCCATGGCCCCGCCCGCTGGGGGCCCGGGGGAGAAGGTGGAAGATACAATTGCCAAGAGACTTAGATCTAAAAAATAACTTTGTCCTGGTTTTTTTTTGAGTAATATTGTATGATATTTGTAATCTGGATTTTTGTAATTGACTGACAGTATATAACTGAAAAATTTAGGAATATGTACTTGCTCCCAGCTTGTAGTGTTATGTGAAATGTTTCTTTTCTTTCTTTTTAATAATGTAACTTGAGGTACCGGAGGAGGCGACGACTTTGACGTGACCACTCTCAAAATTTCTATGTATCCCTTACCCTACCCCACAAAAAATGTAAACTCAATAAAACTTTTTCAATATAATAAGAAGGACCCAGAAGCCGCCCTGGGTCCTTTTTGGAGAAGGGCGGAGTATAAATTTAATTTTTTTTAAAAAGTGAAACGTCATCAAAGAAAAAACAAAAATGTCCAGTTGCTCCTAGATGACTGAGAATTTCCATAGACCTTTAGCTTTTGGGTGAACTATGAATGAATTTCCAGAAAAATTGTGAAGTACAAGAACCATCTGCACTACTCAGGTGACCCTGAGGATACAGATTCCAAATGCCTCAATGACTCTCAAAAAGGATGCAAAAGGCAAGGAGTATAAATCCTTCCATTTTCCACCATCCAGTCAGAGCTGAAGAAGATTCTTGGATGAGAAGCAAAATGTCTTCAAGAAAAAAGCAACAAGAAAGTCCAGTTGCTTCCTGAAAAAAACAACTTTGCGACAACCATGACCTGGATGACTGAGAAGTTCCATAGACTTTTCTCAGGAATAAGTGACCATGAGCACAGACTCCCCACCCACAATCCAAGCATAGGTGCAATTGCACAAAATAGATTTGATCAAATGCCGTCTTAGGCATAGCTGCCACCTACTGCTGAAGAAACAGCCACAAGTCCAGTAAGACCCAACCAAAACTTGAAATAGAAGGTATTTGGGGTCCAAATCAACACCCATTCCCTCTGGTTAGGATTGAGCCCCAGCTTGGTCCTCTCATTCATTCTGCCACAGCCTCCATCAAAACCTTGACAGTGTTGCTTGGATGTCTAGGGACTAAGATGATAAAATGTGCTTTAATAGTTGGGCTCCATAGCCCCCCCCTGACAATATTATAAACTTGTCCAATCAACCTCTGCAAAATGTGCTTTAAGAAAACTCAAACATTAAAAAAAATGGTTTATTAATTTTAATTCTGATTAGCCACTGATTATTGCACCAAGAACTCCATTGTGCTTCAAACTGTTGCATAAATGAAGAATATGGAAGTTATAGTCCTCCAGGCTGCTGAATTGTACTCTGAAGCATTTCCTACCTTATCTGTCGTTTCAAGGGTTTGGGAAGTTTTAGCTCAGCAAAATTGTATCTCTTGCTTTAAAATTAACATGAAGATTTTTGACTTACAAATAATCCCTCTAGCACTGTTGGGTTTCAGGGTTTAGTGAACTTGTTCTAGACAACAGGTTTCCCAGTTTGTCACCGGTAACAGTGGTTGGCATCTTCAGAGACATTTCTAGTCATACCACCTTGTTTCTAAAGATGCCAGCCACAGTTGTTGGTGAAACTTCAGGAAATCTTTTCTCTTGACCGTGGTCATCAAATCCAACACTGCCCAACAGATACTGACCATAAAAACCCACACCAATAAATCTGTCTAGCCTTGAAAAGTTGTTACCAAGAGAGCTCTTTTTAGATTTCTTTTACCCCACTTTTATTATTTTTTGCCTCAAGGAGACAAACCTACATAGCATTCATTCCTCCTCCTATTTTTCCCATAAATGAATCATGAGGTGGCTACACCCATGTCCGGTTTAGCAAAAAAAAAGGGGGGGGGAGTCCCAAAACATCATGTGATGCTGCCATGGCCTAAAGTCACCCTAAGGCAGGGGTGAAATCCATCATGTTCTCACAGGTTCTGGAGAACCTGTAGCAGAAATTTTGAGTAGTTTGGTGAACCGGCAAATGCCACCTCTGGCTGGCCCCAGAGTGGCACGGGAATGGAGATTTTGCAATATCCTTCTCCTGGAGTGGGTTGGGAATGGATATCTTACAGTATCCTTACCCTGCCACGCCCACCAAGCCAAGCCCCAAGAACCAGTAGTAAAAAAAAATTGAATTTCACCACTGCCCTAAGGTGGAACTAGAACTTATTGTTTCTAGGTTTTCCAGGCTTACAATGGTTTGGACATCACACATCTGTAGAACTGCAAAATAATGTTTCTATTTTATTCAGGATTGGTTGTTGATTGACTAATTTAGTGACATTAGTAAAGGGGCATTGCCCACTATCAGTCTTCCAGTATGACTCTTTGTATGATAGTTAGAATCTGTTTCATGAACCTTTTCTGCTATTGTACTGATATTAATTCATGTACGTCAATTCTTCAGCCACAAAAAGCCATCTCATATGCTGAGTTCTGAAGTTCTCATATGCTGAGTTCTGAAGTTGGCTGAAAAATTGCCAGAATATTGTCTCCCTGAGAACTTGAGACATTTTACATAAAGACTGGGGAGAAAAACAGCCTAATTCGATAGAAAACCAAAGTACATTGGGCAGCTATTCCTTTTTCCCTTCCTTAATGACTTTCTCAAGCTAGAAAGGCAAAGGTAATAAAAAAAACAGACAGAACATCTAGATATGAAAAACTACATAGATTCCTTCTCCACACCATTTGTTCTGTGATGAAAGAAAGCAATAATGCAGTAAGAATCTCATCCAAAAATTGTCGTGGATGACTTCATGTCTTCAGCTTCATAGCTTTCTCTTCAAAAACAGCAAAAGCATCCCAAGATAAATTAGAGAGCTTTCAAGGTACTCTTGTTAAGCAACTTTTAAGTAACTTGAAAATCCATGTCTTGTGAAAGTTACAATAGTATTGCCTTGATTGATTTCACAAGTTGTAAGAAAATAGGCAGGGGGGGGGGGAGGGAATATGAAGGCCCATAGATTTGGAAGTACTTCAAGCAACTAATGATTTTCAAGTACTTCAGGAGCTGAATAATGGAAGCCATCTCTTTCAGAAAGAGAATATGATTGAATATAATATTTTAAAAAAATTCTTCTGTGAGGGTAGAATTGAAATTTTGAAACCATGGAGCAAACTTCTATGCGGGTGAGGTAATAGAATAATCTGATCCCTTTTCAATTGCTAAAAACTTTCCTCAAACTAAATTCGTGTAAGTACATAACAACAATTGGTTCTCAGGAAATGGTGCTTCTCTACTGTATGCAAAATATTAAGTAGACTACTCATTGTTACTTGTTTATTACATGGAAGATGTACAGATACACATGCTGGCTAACTGAAGTTCACATAATTTCTTTTTCTATTAAGGAATACAATAGATGTACATTTAAAAACCATTTGGAAGGAGGCTTCCGGTTCCGGCTCCAGCGGCAACGGGCGAGCCTGGGGCTCGCTCGCCGCTTTGTTGCCTTTTCTGCCCCCCCACGGGGGCGAGACATCCGGTTACCGGAGGTCTCCCGTAGGGTCGGCTCGGAGGAGACGTTTCTCCTCACGGCGGTGGGGAAAGTGATCCCCTCCGCGACCTAGGTGAGGAGGAACATGCTGCGGGGGGTTCTCCCTTCGCCAACGGCTGTCGGCGCCATTCACTTCAATGTAGAGGGCTGAGCGGAAGAGATCGGAAGGCTTGCCGAGGCTTCAGCTGCGAGGGAGAGTGAGTTTAAAAAGACTTTTTTTTCCTTGCTGCCAGCCAGGCTGAATGGACTGGGAGGGGGGTGTTTGTTTCCAAAAAACCCCCCTCGGACTTAAGCGGCACTTAAAAATGGCTTCTCTGGAAGAGAAAGCGGAAATCTTAAATCCGGACTGTCTCTAACAAGGGAAAGTGGTATGCGGCTACTTGCAACATTGTTTCTAGGTCTGGCTGGTTTAAAAAAAATTATTTTTCTACTCTCTCCTCTGGGCTCTGAGATAGGCGGTGGAAAGTGGCTTTTCTTTGTCCCTGCCTGACTATTTTAACTATGGAAAATTCCCAGCGTCTCTTTACAAGTGGGACTCTCTCTGGATATTAATGAAGAATTTTTTTCTTGTTGGATTTGTGATTCCTTTCTGGATTACCTTCGTTATTATAACTTTTGAGCTGGAAAATTGTCTCTCTCTTGGTTCCTGAATTTTACAACGTTTCAACCTTGATCTGAACTTTTGGCTCCCGGTTAGTCTCACCAACCCCACCCTGAAAACGCCATTTTGGTGGCACTGACTTTAACAGTTAATCATGGCTCAAGAAACAGCACTGGCAAGTTTAGAACAACGGATGGCTTCTCTTGAAACTGTTATACAAACTTTGGTAAACGAAATTCAGGCCCAGAGGGCTGAAAACATCAATTTCAAGAAGGAGCTATTGGACACAAGGAAGCAAATGCTGGAAAACACACAGAAGACTGAAGAATTGGAAGGGGGGTTGGTGGGGGTTAAGGGAGAGATTAAAAATGTTACTAAAGAGGTTGGGGAAATAGATGGGCATGTGTCTAGGATTGATATGGAAAGAATGACATATTTTTTGAGATTTCAGAACGTTCTTGAGGAACCTGGTGAATGCCTCCCTGATCTTATGAGCACAATTTTAACAGACTATTTACAAAAACCTAAAGATGAGATCAGGGGGGACATTGACCTAGCCTATAGAATTAACTCAGCATATGCCAGGATAAATGAAGTGCCTAGAGAGATACATGTGAAATTTGTTAGAAGGTCAACCAGAGAGGAAATCCTGAAGGCGCAGAGAGAGAACCCTTTAATTTACCAACAAAAAACGGTCACTATCTTGAAGCAGATTCCTAGAAAGATTCGAGAAGCAAGGAGGAAATTTTCCTTCTTGTCTAAAATTTTATTTGATCATGGGATTTGGTTCAAGTGGGTGACACCCGAAGGGATGCTGGTGTTCTGGGAAGGAGGAAGAGTGAGGATTAAAACAGTTGCTGAGGCGGAAGCCTTTCTTAAAAAATATTCCTCTGCCCTGGGGGAAGATCCAGGGGGGACGGAGGGGGCCACGGCCCCGCCCGCTCGGGGCCAGGGAGGAGAAAAAGAAGATAAAATAGCCAAGAGACTTAGATCGAAAAAATAACTTTGCCTTGATTTTTCTGAACAATTTTGCATAATATCTGTATCTGGATTTTTTGTAAATGTCTGACAGCATGGAATTGAGAATTTAGGTATATGTACTTGCCTTTACCTTGTGGTGTTATGAAAAATGCTTTTTTTCTGTTATCTTTTTATTGTGTATTTTGAGGTCTCGGAAGGGCCGACGACTCTGACGTGAATGCTCTCAAAATTTCTTTGTATCCCTTACCCTACCCTATAGAAAAATGTAAAACCAATAAAACTTTTTCAATATAAAAAAAAAAAACCATTTGGAAGAACTGCTTCCTTTTTTTCGTAAGTTACAATCCTTCTGCTCTGTATTAAAGCACACCTAACTATTGTCAGGCTTCTAGAAGAGTCTGCAAAAAAGATGCTGCTGTTTTAAAAGTTCGATTCATTACAATGTTGCTGTGCAAACAGCTCATCTGATGTGGATGCATGAATAAAGACATTGGTGCTTTAACGAGTGGCAGAAAAGTGCTGTACTCCTGTGAGCTCCAAAACTTTCCTTCCAAATCATTTTCAGAATGTGCACAATCCTTTTAACGTTTTTATTTTTGCTCATGTTCCAGATTTTCAACATATGCTTCATGAGTTTTCTCAACCCTATGAACTTGATCGTTGTTGCTGAGTTGACTGCTGAGATAGGATAAGATACTGCAGGGTCCACTGAATTCATAACATTCTATTTGTGAGGGAAGGGGTAAATATGTATGTATGTACTTTAAAGCGCTCCATGGTACGGGACCTAGTTATTTGCGGGATCGCATTCTCCCTCATACATCCCTGCGGCCGGTTTGCTCCCACAGAGAGGGACTTCTCCGGGTGCCGTCCACTAGGCAGTGCCAGCAGGCGACGCCCAGGGGAAGGGCCTTCTCTGTGATGGGGCCGACCCTCTGGAACGACCTACCCCCCGAACTGAGAACAACCACGGACCTCCGCTCCTTCCGCCAAAAGCTAAAAACTTACTTTTTTCATCTGGCCGGCCTGGCCTAATCTATCCTTCCTAGGTTTGTAATATAAATTTAAATTGTTTTAATAAGGATTGCTGGGATTAGTATAAAGGGTTTTAAGGTTTGAAGATTTTAAACTTTTAGCGTAGGTAAATTATTTAATTCTATTTTAAATATTGTTTTGTTGTATTTATATATGTTTTTAAAGTCCTGTGCACCACCCCGAGTCCCTTCGGAGAGAGGGTGCGGTCTACAAATCAAATAAATTGAATTGAATTGAATACTGTGTCACAACACCCTGGTAAGCCCCAAATAAGGGAGGAAGCATAGCTGCTTTCCTTTTCTGTCTTTCGGCTCATTACAAGAGACCACGTAGACAGAAAGCTATTTGTTTTGTTGCCTTTTTTTTAAATTTGTGTTGCGTTTGTGCTGATAAATAAATAAACAAGGAAGACTAGTATAGATCTATTTCAAGCTCTTTAGCTCTCATCAGCTAGCCATACCCTTACTGGGATTTGAACCTGGGTCGTTTTACATGTAAGACAGTTGTAATTGCCACTAGGCCACAGGCTCTCATCCTGTTCAGCTGAGCCAGGGGAACAAGTATGTTTTGCCACTTCTGTAATTGCCACAGAAAAGGAAAGCAGCTTTGCTTCCTCCTTTATTTGGGGCTTACCAAGGTGTTGTGACACAGTACATATACTTGTTCCCCTGGCTCAGCTGATCAGGATGAGAGCCTGTGACCTAGTGGCAATTACAACTGCCTTACATGTAAAACGACCCAGGTTCAAATCCCAGTAAGGGTATGGCTAGCTGATGAGAGCTAAAGAGCTTGAAATAGATCTATACTAGTCTACCTTGTTTATTTATTTATCAGCACAAACCTAACACACACACACACACACACACATATAATTGTTTCCACAACACCCTGTTAGGGCGCCAATTAAGGGAGGAAGCATACTGCTTTTCCTTTTCTGCCTTTCGGCTCATCACCAGAGACCATCTAGACAGAAAGCCATGAATTCCGTTGTGTAATTTTTTTATATGTGTGTTACGTTTTTGAGCTGATCAATAAATAAGTTAGGGAGACTAGGATAGATCTATTTTGAGCTTTTTAGCTCTCATCAGCTAGCCATACCCTTACTGGGATTCGAACACACACGTAACACACATATAAAAAAATTACACAACGGAATTTATAGCTGCTTCTCCTGAGAAAGGCAAAAGTACTGAGCAATGGAATGTTAAGTAGGGACCTAAAGTTATTCATCACAAAAAGGCAGGACTGAGTGTGGTGCTGGCAACAATTTGTTCATCCCCAAATCAAGAAATGATAGTTGGGCTAGTAAGAGGAGCCAAGAGGAAGAGAAATGCATGTTTTTATTCTTTCGTTTACTTGCTTTTTCTTCCATATACTGTATGTTCTTTGTTTCTGCCTTAAAGACTTAAAGACTTTCAGTTTCCCTCCATACTGAAAGCCTGCCCAGAATGCTTAGGGAAGGCCATGAAAGAGGAGAGGAAATGGCAACCTACCATCAAGCTGGTAATACAGAGAATGCACAATTTGCCAGTGCTAAGTCTTCGACTTGCGACCGGTCCTAAAGTCCTCAACTTACAACCGGCCGCAAGTCCCTGACTTACGATTGACAGCCAGCAACAGCTTAGCCGCACTGGCTAAGTATTCCTATTGGCCGTCCTGCTTGACATTTCTTGTATAAATAGCTGTCAAGCAGGAAGAGGTGCTTAATTGCTGTATATAGTTGATGTTGGTTGTTATCTTAATAAATGTGTTGTTCAGCTCACCTCAGCTGTCTCACGCCTCTTCATTAAGTACAAGGTTACAAAAGGTGACCACATGACCCCAGGCACTCATAAAGAGGAGACAATTTCCAAGTGTCTGACTTTTGATCATGTGACCATGGGGATGCTACAATAGTCATAAGTGTGAAAAACGGTCATAAGTCACTTTTTCCAGTGCCATTGTAACTTTGGTCACTAACCGAACTGTTGCAAACTGAGGACTATATGTATTTCAGCATAGGTATCTAGTACATCTGTTATCACTACAGTAAGAGTAAGAATTTTCCAATTGACTTGGGTCAATTCATAAGCAGTCACCTCATTTCAGCAAACAGTTTGGGGACTTCTTGGAAGCGCTCCCGGTTTTGAGTGGGAGTTGGGATTTGTAGGTGTCTCACATTGTAGGGGACTCAATCGATCAGAATAAAGCTCAAAGGGATCTTGGCATATGTGAATTTCAAAACTTCCAGCAATGGAGTTGCTGCCCTGTTGCTGGGTAGGCGTGGCCATGGTGAGCATGGTCTAGTTGCCCTTCTGCACCATGAGGGGGGTGTTCACCCTCTATAGGCTCTGGAAGCTTTCCTCAAGCCTCCAGGAAGGTGAAAACTTATTCCCCCAGGCTCCAGAGGTCTTCCAGAAAAAGGAAATGGCTGTTTTTGGACTTCCAGTAGGCCTATTGTTCACCCTCCCCAAGCTCTGGAGGCTTTCCTTGAGCCTCCAGGAGATTAAAACTGCTTCCCCTGGGCTCTGGAGGCCCTCTGGAGGCCAGAAACAGGCCCGTTCCCAGACTTCCGGAACCTCCGGTAGGCCCGTTTTTTGCCCTTCCCGAGCCTCTGCCTGGGCTCTGCACTTACCTTGCATGATGAGCAGGCCACGTGGAGACTCCTGGGAGGGGAGGGGAGGAGTGGGCAGAGCCAGCCAGGAGTAGCATTTGCTGAAGCAGGCAGAATCGTAACTAGAGGATCACCTGAACTCATGTGAACCCCCATCAGCCCACCCCTGGACCTTGGAGGTCTTCTAGTCCAACCCCCTCTCAAGCAGTAGAACCTATACCATACCTACATTGACAATCATCTCATGGAAAGCTTCTTTAGGGTGTCCTATATTTATTTTGTCTACTATTGTTACATGAACTGTAATAGCAGCATTACACAAAGATAGAGCAGTCAAGTATTGAAGAAACAAGCAAAATGGGTGTTTGGGATTAGATGTGTTATTTACAAATCTAAGTTATTTACAAAATACTTCAATACAGATAATAGTTCAGAGTAGCATTTTTCAAATTTCCAACTCATGCTTATACACTTCAATCTATTCACACTTATATGTTAAACAGGGACTAAATATGCATTTTTAATATGGTATGAACTATTGATGTCTTTATTCTAAAAGTTTAAACTTTATGAGCTATATACCAACTTACAATTTCAATCTGCTCAGTAATAAACAACACTCTCATTACTTGATTAGAATGGGCATTGAGTAAGATAGTTCCATGCCAGGTTTGTCAATTACCTTGAATGCTCCTTTTAAAAAAGGCTTTGCAGCCCTCGCAGGACCAAACCCCATAATGGTAGCCAGAGGCATAATCATTGCAAACAGCACAATAGCGGGTCTCCTTGGTAGACTCCATAGACAGGTTTCCCCTTTCATTGGTGCTAGTCATTCGCTCTCTGCCATTGTGACGTCTGGTCTCCGAGCCAGGCCTGCAAAATGAACGATAGTGAGTTCAACAGGGAAGAACAGCTCAGGGTGAAAATACTGGGATCTTAGTAACCTACTTTGGTCATGAAATGTTTGTAAGAAGAAACTAAACTCAGCAAACACCAAGATCCCAACATTAGTGAGCCAGTTGGCGCTACAAGTCAACACATGAAAAGCTCATTGCGGTTGGGAATAAGAATTCACCAAGCTAATAAAGTATGATCATTCATTACAAGGAACTGTCAAATTTGGGAGGGGTGGAGTGACGCCAACCACAAATATTAGGGTGTCCCCAGAAGCTGAGCTCATCTCAAGGAAGACTTTATTTACATCTGAAAGGAACTGTGTGCTGAGAACATAATGCAGACAAGACTATTGGAACCATTTCTCCCTTCATTCATAAGCAGCTAAACTTTGTACGTCTATCATTGCCATTACTCTTACTTCCTAATGGTGCATTTGGCTATCTGCTCCTCCAGCTTTTTCACACTGATTAACCAATGGATGGAACAATAGCCTGAAGAGAGTCCCATTTCCCAAATAACTACACAGGAAGCATAGGAAGTCATTTCTTGAATGTTCTGCCCAAAATCAATACATTTAGATGGCACCATCATGATTAAGCTTTAGGTACCATGACAAGAGAGGGGTGTTGAAATGGCTATACCAGTGATGGCGAACCTATGGTACGGGTGCCGCAGGTGGCATGCAGAACCATTTCTTAGGGCACGCGAGGCATTGCCCTGTCAGCACCAGCATGCATGTGTGCGCTGGCCAGCTGATTTAGGCCTTATTTTGAGGCGTTTTTTCTCCCTCTGGAGGCTTCAGGGAAGCCCCTGAAGCCTCTGGAGGTGGGGAGGGAAGGCTGTCTTCACCCTCCCCAGGCTCCTAGAAAGCCTCTGGAGCCTGGGGAGGCGTAAAAAGCACGCCAAAAGCAGGGGGATCACGTACATAGCATTATGGGTGTGCCACACCCACACATGACGCCCCTGCGCTCCCCCAGCTTTTGGCACACGAGCCAAAAAAGGTTAGCCATCACTGGGCTATACCATGCAAAGGAGTCCTAGATTTATGAAAACCATTCTGTTACATTGCTGCTGAAAAAAGTGACATATGGCCCGTCTTACTAGACCACTTATAACTGTCACTGTGTCACTGGGGTCACATGATCATGGTTTGGGTACTTGTAGCCAGCATGAGGTGGTTGTCACATTCCATTTGCAGCCATCCCAATTGGCTTCTGACAAACAAAATCGTTGAGGGAAATCAATTCACTTAATGCCCAGCAACCCACTTAATGAGTTGCTTATCAATCATGGCAAAAATGGTCATAAAGCCATTCATGGTTGCACGATGACTCACTTAACAATTGCATTGCTTAATGATTAAAGTTCTAATCTCAATTGTGGTCAGACGTTGAGGACTACCTGAATAAGAATAACTCTCTTAGATTCCGCAGAATCTGCCTGGTGTACTATCTGACCTCAGGTAGGATTCCAATAGAAGTTTCCATTTCTTGATCAAACATTTCTTGATGACAAATGCTCAATTTGCATGGAAGACATACCAATGGTATGTTGCTTGAACCCAGTTCAAATGAAAATGGGACTAATATTTTTTAAATAGATATTTTGTACTAAAACCTTTCTCTTTCATTTCTACCATCTTTTACTCATGGTCAAAATATGAAAGTAATGTGCTAATTTCTTATGGTTATATATCATCCTTGGATATCTAAAAACTCAGCTTGGCCAAAATGAGAAATGTTAGTCATTTCCATTAGAATAAAAAGTAATTTAGTAATCCCAGCTAATTTAAAGAGAGATGCATTGTTAAAGAAATTAATTACATAATTCTACACATTCCTGGATACAAGTTTCATTGAAATAATTTTGGCAAAACATGTTTATAGCTGAATTTCTACTCAGAGAACTCAAAGGTATGTTGTAAAATATACAAACCTGCCCTCCCTTTTTGTCCCTTTATTCTTTGTGTCAGCCTAGTGTAAGAACATGAGACCGACATAAGCCCACTGCACATCTTTTCACACAAAAAAGGAGGCTGGAGATATAATGGCATCATATGGAACCATATAACATAAGGGAAAGGAACTTAGGAAAGCATCTAGTCTACCTCCTTCAACACTACAAGAGTCAATAATTACAACATTCCCAAGAGATGACCCTTCATGAAATGATTGTTTTTTAATATATTATTATTATTATTATTATTATTATTATTATTATTATTATTATTATTATTATTATTATTATTTACATATTGAACACAGTGTGACTGTCTGGCATTTCTTCTACCATAGAAACCAAAGTGAAAGACAAATAACATATATACTACTTACACAGTGCTAGTCTTATACAATTATTTTTGACCAATATATTCATTTTAATTCATATATAATACAGTATCTCATTTCTGGTCTACTTAGCCTAATTTTTTCGTGTTCCGATTCCCACCTCGTGTTTCCAGCCATTGATAAAATCTATTCCATGTGTCATAATATTCTGTCTCTCCTTTGGTTTTTTAATTCTAATGTTAGTCTATCCATTTCTGTGCATGCTAATATCTTCCTTATTATCGCCTTTTCTGAAGGGGTATTTTCACTTTTCCATTGCTGTGCATACACCATTCTCACTGCTGTTAGGATGTGAAGTATTAGGTATATTGACCCTTTGCTATAGCCTTCTATTATAATACCTAATATGAAATGATTGCCTTTGAAGGTGTTGCAACATGGCGATATTACCCAGCAACAGTAGTTTTTCTGACTATTGGCAGTATTTTACCAAATGATGTCTTAACACTACCAATTAATGGAGGAGCCTATTATACAGCTGAGATCTAAGCAGTAGATCTTTCTCAGATCTTTATAAACCCTGGAACTTCATGAGTCAGAAAGAAAGCACATGTTGAACAATTACACCAACTTGATAGTTATATATAATAACAAACATTCATGTATAATAACAAACATACTTATTCTAGTAAAACATGGCATGAAAATAACAAGATTGTCCCAAATGACTTCAAAACTTAACTTCTTGTTGGTTTTGTTCAGTTTCCTTCTGTAAAGACAAATGTACTTCTTTCTCTCATAATTGGGGGAAAAAACAGCAGTGCATGAATAACTGAAGTGGAGACAGCTCCTTCTCAGCCAAAATACCCAGACGTTTCCCTGTTAACTCCTACTCTCAACTCTTTTGAAGAAATATTAGCTTTACTTGCTTAGTTATCTCCTCATTTCTATCCTCCAATGTTCTTGGAAAGTTTCCCACTTTTCTGATACTCATATTCCTTTGATGACTGGTTATATAGTGCTTAAAATGGGCTTTTCCAAGTAAAGTTTTAAAAAAACTTGGGAAGAAGAAAAATGAAAGACAAAAAAAAATCATGAAACATCTGGAAGAAAAGCTGTACAAAAAACCTGAAAGGTCCTGAATGTTCCTGTTTATGCTATTATACACCTCTTCAACTGAGAAATTAGAAGAGTAACCCAGGAGCAATTCAAGCATAAAACAAGGGTACATAAAAACAGAAAGGAATCAGATTAGCATGTGAAAGGAGTTAAATGACCCTGTACCTCCTTTTAATCACTGCCCTTGGTGCTCTCTGAGCTTGGTTTTTTTCTTGTAGACATTCAACACTGGAACTGATGATGTTACCTAGTTTGGGTAATGAAATGTCTGCAAGAAAACAGCCAAGCTCTGAGAGCACCAAGGACCCCTCATTTCAACCCAGAACTACAAATATTCTCCATTATTTAATCATTGCATTAGAATTTTACTATAAAGAACAGTGAAAACACTTGTGGTTCACAAAGAGATTGTTCCATTTTAAAATGTAAAAATAATACAGATTGTCCTTGCTCAAAATATTATCTCTTCTTTCATGAATAGATAATTATTCAAGGCATGAATTGTGTTTAAAATCTTTTTGAGTTTGTGACTGATACCTGTATTTTGGAGTATCTTTGAAAGTAAGGAATTAATATCTTTTCTCCCATATGTGATATGAATTGGCTTCAAATTTCATCTCAAATCAGTCAACACATATATATTAACCCATTGAAAGCTAACATAACTATAAGACAAGGACATAGGTTAATTAGCAAGAGTTAAGCCACCATTTAATTCTCATTACAATTTGCAGAGTAACGTGATATTACCCCTGGGAGACTGCAACCTTATGACACAATGAAATTTCTTAGAATTATATTGTAATCATTCATTTCATACTGTCAAGTGCTGTTCTTTAAAATCTGGAAGGATTTTGATGGTTTAATAGGGCTCATTGTTACAGCTTGTGAGAGAAAGAAACTTCTTGTTCAACAGGGACCAATCTTGTTGAAAGAAACTAATCAGGGAGTCACAAAAATTATGGTTTCCCAAAGATACCTGCATTTCCTTCCATTAAGTTTCAAACCACTCTATTAAAACTGAATTACGTCAAGTGTGTGAGAAGGGGGAAATCCTTTCATAAAATACATCTATAATTTGATCAGACACATTTTGAGTATTGCACATTGAAAATTTATCCCTGATTAATAAATGTATTTGGGAGGACGAAGGAGAAAACTCTCAGAAATTATGAGAAATTATGCTTTTGTTTCTCAGAAGCTGAAAAAAAGGTTATTGCTACTTTGGGTAACCGCTAGGCTGCGTAGGTTGGGTGTCTGAACCTTTCCCTGAAAAATTACTCGGGAAAAGATCACACTAGGGAGACTGAATGACAACCCAGGAGGATACAATGAGCTATAAAGTTGTTCACCCTAAGCCTATTGGATAATTTTCCTGAATAGTATTTTCATCCTTCATGCATTAGAAAATGTGTTGTCCTTCCATAAGAAATAATGTTACCATGCATAGCAGCCTGGTAGAAATGGTACACAGAAGATTGTGGAGAGGTGGTTTCTCCAGAGCTGTATATGTTTTTAAGATGCACAGCTCTCTGATACAAAGTGAATAAAAAGACTCGCTTGAAGAGTACACGTTCACCATATATTATGTCCCACCAAAGCTGGATAGCAGACAAGCTTATTAGGAAAGCAGCCTTGGAGATAGCAAGAAAATATCTATAGAATAGCAATAGCACTTAGACTTCACAGTGCTTTCCAGCCCTCTCTAAGTGGTTTACAGAGTCAGCATATTGCCCCCAACAATCTGGGTCCTCATTTTACCGACCTCAGAAGGATGGAAGGCTGAGTCAAGCTTGAGCCTGGTGAGATTTAATCTGCCAAACTGCTGGCAGCCGGTGATCAGCAGATGTATGTGGGATTGATCACACTATAAATTTTTCTGTGAATGGTACTGTTTCAGCCTGCAAATATGTTGATGGCATGCAATTAAATGGCTCCATAGCTTTAAGGGACTTATTATTTATTATTTTATTTTATTAAATTTATACTTAAAGCTGCATCCCACTGTGAGTTCCTATGGCTACGGGACTCATATGTCTGTCATTTATTTTGTGATTCTTGTATATTATTAGAGGTCCCCATCCTTGGTAACATGCAATTCTTCCTTCTTATCCAGTGTTGAGACCGAGTGGGCATAAGCAAGTCCTGATTCCATGCCCAAATAGTGAGTTTAGACGTGATATCTAGGAACAGTCACCATTCCTGCCCAGAGGAAGGAAAGCAAGTGAGCAGGAAGATGATAGCAGCTTGTTGTCATTTACCTACCAACTTGGGTTGGTGAATGACCAACAGATAGTTCTGGTTAAAAAAAAAAAAAGCACCCCGGTTGTCTATGATTTCTGTGGGGCAAGAGTGGAATTATGGTCTTTGGAAAAGTGCTCCCCAAACTTGATACTCTCAGAGAACCACGACCTTCTCCTCATTTGTGTAGGTATCTTCTTCTCCTTCTCCTTCTTCCTCTTTCCCATAAGAATATATATTTCAAAAATTAAGCTTCTCAAAAAAATTAACTTCCCCAAGAATGAAATGGTACGTTCTAAGAATAATCTGTTATTATTATTTATATACTATTTCCAATGGGCTTGGAAATTTACTAAGGATATGTTCTTGTCCTAATCAGCCTACACTTTAAAATCCAACCCAAGGACAGTGGAAAATAGGGAAGTAACAAGTGTTTTTTCTTGGTAATGCTTATTTAGGCTTACATAAATTGTGTTACAAAACAAGATTGGAACTAAAGTTTCATTTATAAAATGACAAGTATTGTCCACTCTTTAATGGAACAGAAATATTTATACTGATATCTGAAAAGCAGAACCAACTATACAGAGAAAATTGATTGCATGCTACCACATAATCTATTGATTGTTTAGAGAATCTATGACTCATTTATTCCTTGAAATCTTCTATTACAGTGGTCGGCAAACCGCGGCTCGCGAGCCAGGAGTGGCTCTTTGGCCCCTCAAGTGCAGCTCTTCATTCAACTAGCCACGGGCAGACTCCAGGAGCCGCACGCCCACCTCCCTCCTCCCGCAGCGAGTGGCCGTGCGGGCGGAGGACCCTAGGCTGCAGCTATCTAAACGCCATGGAGGCCGTCCGGGTGCTGCACGCCGACCGACCTCCCCATCCGTGTGGCGGGCAGCCCGGGAAAATGGCCCTCGATGGCTTCTGCAGAGAACCACGACCTTCTGTTGCTGCTGCTGCTGCTCCCGAGCCCTGCGACGTGCAGTTCTCGCCGTTCGAGGTTGCCCGGCAGGCGCATCGGGCAGGACGAAAGGGGAGGGGTCCTGCGGGCTCCCCCTCAAAAGGGGGAGGGCCCCAACGAGCCGAGGCTCCCAACAGAGAGAGCCGAAGCGAAGCCGAAAACCCAGCAGCGCCCAAGGAAAAAGCGACCCGCAAAAGCTTGCTCGCTCGCCTGGGCCACTCCGGACCTCCGGAGCATTGCGGGTGGGCATGGGAGGGAGGGAAAGAATGAGGAGAACCCCTCTTTTTTCCTTCCTTTCTCTCTCTCTCTCTCCCCCCCCCCCTCTCTCTGCCTTCTTTTGCAACAGTTTTGGCTTGGGGGGGAACAATGAAAAGCAAAACACAAAAAAATCTAAATTGTTGCAAGGAGCACCTTTCCTTTCCGACGCAGCGAGCACGCCAAAGCTATGGGAGAGCGGTGGGAAGGAGGGAGGGAAATAACCCGGGGGTGGGAGGGGGGAGAAGAGGAGGAGGAGGAGGCGGCATGGGGGGGGAAGAGGAGGTGGGCGCCCGCTGGCAAAGAGAGAGAGAAAAAGAGAAAGAAGAAGAAAGAGAGGAAAGAAGAGATAAATTGGGGAGGGGGAGGCAGAAGGAAGTTTCTCTGCTGTCTCAAAGCGCAAATCTTCCCCCCTCGATTCGGATGGGCTCCCTTCCCCGAGTGGGAGGGAATGAGGAGGGGCTGGGAAGGCAGACTTTCCTTCGAACTGTTGCTTTCTGGAAGAGGGGGGGGGAGGAGGGAAGAATGCGGAGAGGAAGTGCGGAGAGAAGAGGAAGGAGGGAGGGGAAGAGAGAGGGGGAGAAGAAGAGGGAGGAGGAGGAGGAAGAAGTGGTAGGAAAAGCGGAAAGAGGGAAGAATGTGGAGAGAAGGCCAAGAGAGGAAGACGAAGGGAGGAGGAGAGGAAGAGGTGGAAGGGAAAAAACGGAGGAGGAAGGAATGCAGACAGAGAGCGCCAAAAAGAAAGAAGAAGAGGGGTGGAGGCAGAGAATGAAGGAGGAGGAGGAGGAGTAAGAAGAAAGAAGGAAAAATGAAGAAAAGGAGAGCCACCAAGAGGAAGAGGAGGAAAAAGTAGGGACAAGGAAGAAGAGGATGATGATGAAGAAGAAAAGCAAGAGGAAGGAAGAGTGAAGAAAGGATGGAGAGAAAGACAAACCACTCAGGGGCTACAAGAACATTGATTTACCTATTTTTATTTTACGGATGTATTTGTGTTCCACCTTAATAACTCCAGGCACTAAAACAGACTTGCAAGCCCTTCCTCTTTTTCCCTCTAACAACCCTGTGAGGTGGGCTGGGAGAGAATTAAATCCCCATGTTCAACAACCTTCGGTCGCTAATGTTGAGCAGGGGACTCTGCAATCCTCATACATGCAGACCAGTTGCCCAGCTCCCAAATTTTGATCGGATTCAAAGCGTAAAAGCAGTGAGATACCAAATAGGTGAATTTTATGATGCTCTTTTCGAAATATCAGAAATTTCCAAAGATCCACAAATTAAAAGCGAGGCAGAATCTCTTGGAAATGTAATGAAAGACTATAAATTTTTAGTATCACTGTTTTTTTGGTACGATTTACTGTTCCAAGTCAATTATGTAAGCAAGGACCTTCAAAGTAAATCTGTAGATGTATCCATTGCACTTTCTTCATTTGAAAAACTTTTAAAATGGTTAAGCGACTACAGAAATACTGGATTCGAACAAGTTTTAGTTCAAACAAAAATTCTTGCACAAGATTTGGAAATATCTACAGAATTTCGAAATAAAAGGCTTCGGAAAAGAAAGAAACATTTCAATTATGAAGGCGATGATGAACCTATTGTAGATCCGATAAACGCATACAAGATATCTTTTTTAAATTTTGTTTTAGATAAAGCTACAGAATCACTAAAAGATCGTTTTGAACAATTGAAAAATCATAATGACTTATTTGGGTTTCTGGGAAAATTTCAAAATATGGAAAAAGAAGCACTTCAAAAACATGCAGCTAAATTAGAAATTTCTCTAACAGATTCTACGTTCACAGAAAACGATGCACCAATAGTGAAGGAAGCTGATATAGATGGAAAAATGTTAGTTGAAGAAATGGAAGTTTTAAAATATATCCTTCCATCAGAATTTTTTGAAAATCCATTTAAAATGTTCAAATTTTTATCGGAAAATGACAGAGCAACGGCATTTCCAAACTTGTTTATTGCTCTCCGAATATATTTAACAATTCCAGTGAGCGTTGCTTCTGGAGAGAGATCATTTTCCAGGCTAAAACTAATAAAAAACTATCTGAGATCGACAATGACTCAGGATAGATTAAATAGTTTAGCAATTATGTCGATTGAAAATGAAGAAGCAAGGAAATTGGATTTTCAAACTATTTTAGAAGAATTTACGGAACAAAAACTTAGAAATATGTAAATTCATATATTCATATTCAATGGTGTAAATTTATATTCAATAAAATGTAATTGTTTTTGTATTTTGTGTATTTTTATTTTTTAATGTATGTAGAAGTTTACCTATCTTATGATCCATGATATTTGATTTATATATATATTGAATTTGCATTTTATTTAAATATTTAATATATAGAGGGCCCCACAAAAAAAATCCAATCGGGCCCCGCACTTATTGGATCCGGGCCTGCACACACACACACAAACACACACGCACGTGCAGAGTGACAGATGGGTGGAGGGAAGAGAGAGAGACAGATACAGAGAGAGAGAAAGAGAGAGAGAGAGAGAGAGAGAGAGAGAGAGAGAGAGAGAGAGAAAGAGAGAAAGAAAGAAAAATAGGAAGAAAAAGAAAGTGGGGGAGAGAGAGAAATAAAGAAAGAACTTATGACCACAATTGAGCCCAAAATTTTGGTTGCTAAGCAGGACCGTCATTAAATGAGTTTCACCACATTTTCCAAGTTGGCCACGCCCACCCAGTCACATGACCGCTGAGCCACTCCCATAGAACAGGCCACACCTTTTGGCTCTCAAAAGAAATTTCAGTCGTGGTACTGTTGATATTTGGCTCTCTTGACTAATAAGTTTGCCCACCACTGTTCTATTATGTCTTGCTAAGAAAAGATTAAATTCAGTAAGAACCAGCCTAGAGGCTTTGGAAGACTGAAATTGACAGTAAATGCAATTTTCAGACATTGAGATAAACATCCTTGATTTCTTTTACATTTACTTATTAACTCCATCTTCCACTCTGAGTTTTCCTTCTTTATTCTTTTAAGATTCCTTCTTCCTTATTAGCAAGAGAATAGCAGACCAATAACTAAATAATACATTTTAAACTTTAAATTTTTTAGTGTAGTTTACTTTATTGTCATTGCACCTCCTACAACAAAATTAAATACCATCTTCAGTGTATAACTAAAAAAATAAAACATAAACACACATCCTTCACATTCTATGCAATTAAACTGAAAATCCATGTTATTGCATTAATATTGCACTATACAGTAGAATCCAATATGTTTACTGCCTTGGGATAGAAGCTGTTTTTCAGCCTGTTTGTTCTTGTTTTTATTATCCTGTACCGGCTGCCAGATGGTAATAGTTCAAAAAAAGGGGTGCCCAGGATGAGATGGATCTTTAAGAATGTTTTGAACTTTCTTAAGATAGCGGGAACTTATAAAGCTCTTCCAAAAAGGGGAGAGGGCAACCAATGATCCTCTGGGCAATTATGTTAACCCTCTGGAGTTCTCTCCTATCTGCCACTGTGGAATTGTCAAACCATACACAGGTACAGTAAGTTAAAATACTCTCTATGGTGAAGCAGTAGAAGGTCACCAGCAGTTTTCATTTCGTTGTTTCCTGAGAAGTCTCAGGTAGTATAATCTCTACTGGGCCCTTTTGAGATTTGTTTGCTGCAATGTGAGTGACCCAAGTCAGGTCCTCTCTTATGCTAACACCCAGAAAGTTAAAACTGGCCACTTGCTCCACTTGGTCTCCATTGATAAGCAAGGGCTGGACGTCTGATCTGTTCCTTCTATAGTCCACTATAAGCTCCTTGGTGTTATTGGTGTTGAGGACCAAGTTATTGTCTCCACACCACGAAAGCAACTGTTCCACCTCAGCTTGATAGGTAGACTCATCCCCCCTCCCCCGGAGATGAGTCCCACCACTGTTGTATCATCTGCAAATTTAGTAATAGTATTCCTAGCATGAGTGGGAATGCAGTCATGCACATAAAGAGTATGGAGTAAGGGTAAAATCCCAGACATAAAAACAAAAATTGATGTGTTCATCAAGAAAATATATTCAGAAACAGATGTTTCAGAGGGATTTTTCCTTCGGCACCCATTCAGCCTCTTCAAATATAATTGATAGCTAAAGCTGTATTAACAGAAACATAACTTCTTGTTCAGTGTATTATATCTGAAAATGTAGTATACCCAGATAACGCTTCTTAATGTGATATGCACACTCACAAATATATGAACCATTATTTTAAAAAACCCATAATCTCTATGCAAATCTTCATTATTTAATGCCTTCATCAGTGGTTCCCAATCTGTGGTCTGTGGACCTGTGTGTGTGTGTGTGTGTGTGTGTGTGTGTGTGTGTGTGTGTGATGACATCAGAGAGAATCCACAAAGACTTGAAGAAATGTTATGATTTAAGTCTTGGTGGTCTGTGCCATGGTCTATGACCACAAAAGGTATTTAAAGGAAGTCTATGGCAGTGGTGGGTTCCTACTGGTTTGGACCAGTTCTGCCAAACCAGTAATAGCGTGGCAGCCTGGGTTGCTGGAACCAGCAGCAACCCAGGCCTCCCACGCCTCCAAACCAGTTCTTCCGGCAGTGCCATAGGCACTACAATCTTGTTTTTTGCTTCTGTGCATGTGCCGAGCAATTTTAGTTGTACTGTGCATGCATGCATAGTACGCATCAAGCACGTGACACACCCCTGAGCAATCTGGCAGTAATCTCTGCTAGAACCCACCACAGGTCCATGGTGAAGAAAAGGTTGAGAACCATTGCCCTACACTGTTTGGATATCTTCAGCTTTGAGTTACAAAAAATACAGCCATCATTGGTTGTAATAACTACCAAAGTAACACTAAGCAACTTTATTAGCAATAAACAATAGCCTGAATATAACTCAATAGCTGATTTAGACCATGAAAAATGCATGCAATTTGGTCTTGGTTTGCTTGATTTAAACTTTATTTAACAGAGCTGTTTTCCACTAGAGGCATTATTCTTCTCATTTCAAGACATAAACTCGTTATAGAATGTCCTCTACCTATCAAACATGGGAGGGACAACTGATAATTGTAGTAAAATCAAGTTAACCACCAGTCTTAGGCACATACTTTATTTTAGAAAGTCCCCATGCTTTCCATTCCACTGCCAAGCAATAAAACCAAAGGTTATTAGACTAAATTTGTGCAAACAAACACCCAGGAGATCTTTGTGTGAATAAGCACAACTGGGAGCTCCGGTTCAGTTGCATTCAGTAAACCCTTTCCACTGGAACTTCACTATTCTCTCACCTGAAGAGTTTACTAGCGTAACAAACTCTGTTGACAAGTAGCCATAGTTATTAAATGAAGTTAGTACACAGCTGTCGAGGTACATGAGACCCTATACAAACAGAAAAATGAGTATTTAATTCCAAAATCTTAGAAATGGAAATAGTTGGAGACTATGGGGAGGAAGGTGGTGAGTAACAAGTGCCTGTTACCTTAATAAGCTCCATTACCTTAAAATAGGGGTAAAAATTATCTCTCAGGTTGCCAGCAGTATCCAATTAAGTTTCAGGGTAACTGACAGAGAGAAAGCCCTGAAAAATTACAGATTCGTAGAATATTGGATCTGAAGGGGATCTTTTGGACAGGTAAAACAAGCCACAATGTCCGAATAACGATATGTGCATTACTTGTATATTTGCAGTTTTGTATTTACCTCATGATGTCTGATGCAAGTGCACACACTGCATGCTGGTGTTGGGATTCATTGCTTCACCTACCCCAATTATAATCACTCATAGTCATTGAGCTTCACATTCACATTTAGTTTAGTTTAGAAATCCTCTGCCAATAGGTCTCCATTCACACTTCCTTTGAAAAGCTCAAGTAAGGGAGAAGCCATTACTTACTGTACTTCCTCATTTATTTATATGATTTATAAATCATATGTCACTTATGTAAGTCACGGGTGGCTTATAACATTTAAGCATACAAACCAGAAGTGGTATTCTGCTGGTTCACCCCAGTCCGGTCGAATCAGTAGTGGCAGCAGGAAGCTCTACCCAACTGCCCAGACATCATCACGGACACTCTGTGCATGTGCAGAAGTGCAGAAACGCCATACATGAGTGAAACAAGTGCACACACTCCCAGTTCCAAACTGGTAGCAAAGCTAAGAGAAAACCATTACTGATACAAACCTACAAAGCATAGCTCCTGGCACTCAAAGATAAATAGTTGACCCTTAAAGTTTATCTACCCCACACCCAAATGCCTGGAGTGCCTTTATGAAAGGCTAAAGGTTTGGGGCTTTAGGAATCTTTGGGAGGAGATGCTCTTCCAAAAGGAAAACCCATTCTTTACATCTCTTCACAAAAGGAAGTTTCCCCTAATATTCAGCATGAATTATCTTTTAATTTCAACCTGTTCATTCTCTTAACAACAAAACAAATTTGCGTGTTTTCCACATAGCAAGCTTTTAGATATTAGTAGCATGTCTTACTTGGTCTTCCCATTGGCCAGGTAAATATATTGAGCAACTTTAACCCTGTCTTAGTAAACTTCATTTCCAGCTTTATTTCATCCTGGTATTTTTTTTTTTCTAAACCAATGGTTCCCAACATGGGGCCCAGGCCTCCACAGGATTCCAATTCGATTTTTAATGGGGGCAAGTTGAACTTTGTTTAAACCAAGTTAATGGCCTTTTAGGCTTCCTCTGCATGAGTAGAGTTTATTTTTGAGTAAAATAAGAATTATATGTCAGGGGGGAAGGAGGCGTCAGGATTTTAGTGATGCTTAGGTAGGGGATGGCCAAAGAAAAAGCTGGGAATCACTACTCTAAACCCAAACTTCTCCATGTAATTCTCCAAAGGTGATCTAATCAATTTACTGTAAGAGATTACTGTATGATATTTCTATTAATGTCACTCCTTGCTTATGTCCACTTAGTATTTCACTAAAGACCATTAATCCTTCCAACATGTATCATTGATAAGACTGTTTTTCCCACCATATACCTAAGCATTAAATTTTTCCTACTTAGTACTGGATTTTACTACTGGACCTTGCTGAAGATCATCCTGTTGGATTGGGCCCTAGGATCAAGCTAGCTGAGGTCATTTTAGATCATGATTCTTGTCCTCTAAAGTAGAGGTTCTCAATTTTATTCATGGGCCTTTCTGAGCCACATTTACCACCTCATGTGACCTCCCTCTCATAGTTGCTGTTAACTGGAAAAAGGTATTTTATCTGCACTGTTTATTAATGTCAACTATTTTGTATAAATAGTTTGTGAGAATTAGGAGAAGTTAACCTAGCATTTAAGTTTAAGCAATCTCTAAGAAACCTACCCTGGTCCCCTAGAACAGGGGTCTTCAAAGTCGGCTCTTTTAAGACTGGTGGACTTCAACTCCCAGAGTTCCCCAGCCAGCATAGCTGGCTGGGGAATTCTGGGAGTTGAAGTCCACCAGTCTTAAAAGAGCCGACTTTGAAGACCCCTGCCCTAGAACTATAGCCCAGCCCAGATGAGAACCATTGCTTTAAATCAGGAGTCCCCAACTCCCAGTCCATGGATCAGCACTGCCCCATGGCATGCCAGCAAGCAGGCCACACAAACAAGTGAAGCCCCATCCATGGGATGCAGGCAGCACACAAAACCCCACCCTCTCCAGTTCATGGAAAAACCTCTCTCCATGCAACCAGTCCTTGTGCCCAAAAAGTTGAGGGCTGTTGCTTTAAAGTATTAACCAGGCCTATTATATTGATGTCATCTGTAAACATACTTCTGTAAGTACCCTTTTCAATCCATCTCTTGGGTCATTTACAAACATATTGAGCAGCACAGGATTGCGGATAAAGATCTGGAAAATCGGTATTGCTGTTCATGTTGATGTGGAATCATATGTGAATATCAATAAACATGGTTATTCAACTAGTGGCAAATCCACTAAACTATATTAATCGTTAGATCCATTTACCATTTTGTCACAAGGATGTCATGAGAAAATCTTTACTAAAATTAAAATGCATTATATCCACAGCATTTCCTTGGTATACCAAACCAATCTCAATATCTTTCCCTCTCCTCCCTCCCTTCTCTCATAAAAGACAAGATCAGGTTAATACAGCATGCTCTTGAGAAACCATACTAGCTCTTAGTATGAGGGGTTTTCTGATGCTCTCTGAGCTTGGTTGGGTTTTTTTGCAGACATGTTACTACCCAAACTAGGTAACATAACCAGGACACTGAGGATATTACCTAGTATGGGTAATGAATGGGTATTGTTATGGGTAATGATATTACCTAGTATGGGTAATAGCTTAGAGCCTAGAGCCTAGAGCTCAGACGCAACACAATCTCAGCCAATCAGTAAATGTATTTTAGAATTTTAATGGGAATATTTTAGCACAGGTTCTTAGTTTAATTCATTTTAGATATTATTATTGTATTTATTGTTATTTATTGCTGATTTTTAATTCCCTGTGCACTGCCCTGAATCCATCTCGATGCAGAAGGAGCAGTTATATAAATCGAATATAAATAAAATAAAATGAAATGTCTGTAAGAAAACAACCAAGCTCAGAGAGCACCAAGGACCCCTCATTTCAACCCTAAGTTACAAATGTTTTCTTTTATTGGCTCTGGATAATAATAGCACTGTGAGCATTTAAAAGTGCTTGCAAATATGCTTTTAAAAGACTGTTCAATTACCTTGCCCTATATAGATGATTTGTTTAGTTCTAAATTTCTTGGATGCTGCTTCTTCCCCTTTTGAAATACCAGGAGTCTTCAAAGATTATTACAAATGGTTCTGAGAGTTCCAATACATTAAGATGCAATTCATTCCTGAAAACCTATATTTATTTAAAAAAACAAGAAGGGCAATGTTACTACACCTTTTTCAATCCTGAAATGTATATTTCTCCTTTCCTCATTCGTGTTGGAAATCATGTTTGGAAAGCAGATGGATGCAAACAAGTTATTCCACCTCTTTTCTATTGCCTAGCATGACTTCTCCACATTTCTCCACCAACAGTCTCCTTGACTCTACTGCCCTTCTTATTATATTTGCATTCCTCACCAACCACATCTCATTCAAGGCTTTAGCCTTCCTGACTCCCTTGGTCAAACCATGCCCTCCATGTAAATAAATCTCAGCTCCCACACTCAATCCCATATTCAAGAACATACTTCCAGCAGGAGTTCACATACATGCCATGACCAAGTTAATAATCTTTCTTTTCCTTTTTTTTCTTCACCAGTTTGGTAGACCAAGGAAATTCACAGAAATAAAACTTTTATATATTGCATATCTGTTCCAGGGTTTAAATTCTAGCTCTTTTCTAGTCATTAGAAATTTGACCATCATGCTACCCTTCTTGTTTATATTATTCTTTAACCAATGATTTGATACTGGAAACAGGTTTTTCAAATGCCAGTAAGTCAGATGGAGATGATTAAGATATCAAGGAAATGCATTAAATGATTGTATCCATGTAACATCCTCCCCTTTACTATGCTCATCTTGAAAATTACTGGTATTTGATGACATGGAGGGGAACACTGAGTAGGCTAATCTCTTGTGACTTTCTTTACCCAGTTAAGAGTTGGTACAAGTGTAGCTTTGACAATGGGCTGGGTTGGGCTGGGCTGGGATAAGGTGGAATAGAATAGAATAGAATAGAATAGAATAGAATAGAATAGAATAGAATGGAATGGAATGGAATGGAATGGAATGGAATGGAATGGAATGGAATATAATATAATATAATATAATAATAATAATAATAATAATAATAATAATAATAATAATAATAATAATAATAATAATAATAATAATAATAATAATAATAATAATAATAATAATAATAATAATAATAATAATAATAATAATAATAATAATTTAATATTTGTATAACCGCTACCTCTCCCCATAGGGACTCGGGGCGGTGCACAGGTAGAATAAAAACAATAAAAATATACAGACATTTCTTAAAAACAAATTAAACCTAACCTGCGCTAAAATTCCCCATTAAAACTAAACTATACTAAAAACTACCCAATAAAACCCCAGAGACAGAGAGACTATCCCAGGCCGGCCAGACAGAAAAGATGAGTTTTTAATTTAAGACGGAAGGAGCGGAGGTCCGTGGTCGTCCTAATATCGGGGGGAAGGTCGTTCCAGAGGGCCGGGCCCGCCACAGAGAGAGACCTTCCCCTGGGCGTCGCCCGCTGACAAAGTCTAGTGGACGGCACCCGGAGAAGTCCCTCTCTGTGGGAGTGAATCGGCCGTGAGGATGTATGAGGCAGGATCCGATCCCGCAGGTAGCTAGGTCCCGAGCCATGGAGCGCTTTAAAGATGATAATTAACACCTTGAAGCGCACCCGGAAGACGACAGGTAGCCAGTGCAGCTCGCGCAAGAGCGGTGTTACATGGGTAGACCTGACGGTTCCCATAATTGCTCGCGCGGCTGCATTCTGGACTAGCTGAAGTCTCCGGGTGCACCTCAAGGGAAGCCGGGAAGAATAGAATAGAATAGAATAGAATTCTATAATTTTAGACCTCATATACGTCAAAACTCCAACCAAACTAGTAAGTGGTTAATAGGTTAATGGGAATTTTAGTACAAGTTAATTTAATTAATTTTAATTCTTTTATTGTATATGTTATTATTTATTATGGTAGATTTATCTGTACACCGCCCTGAGTCCATTTCGATGGAGAGGTGCGATTTACAAATCGAAATAAATAAATAGAATAGAAGAATGGAATAGAATAGAATAGAATAGAATAGAACAGAATAGAAGCTGGAAGGGATTTTGGAGGTCTTCTAGTCCAGCCCCCTCCTCAAGCAGGAGAATCCAGAGGAAAGTACAAATTGCCTTTATTTCTCTTTATGTTTGATTCATCGCTCACATGCTGACAGAACATTATCAAGTTGAAGTGGAACCCAGGCAAAGAAGAGGTTGTCAGTGGAAAGTTCCTGAATGTGGACACATGGCAAAGTGTGGACTTTCCCAAGGATTGTGTAAATCCTCAGCCTATTAATGCCAATTTTGGCTTCTACTCCCTCCAAAAGTACAAGTAGGTCTTTTAGGAAAGCTCCTAGATTCATGATGTCATCAAAAACTATTACCAACTTATCTTGTAGTATTTTTTCGGATAAATTTCTTTACTATTGTTTTATTATGTAGCCCGGGATGGGCCAATGACTCTGACGCAAAGGTTTTCAAAATGTTTCTGTAATCCTTACCTTACCCTCTAGAAAATTGTTAAAACTCAATAAAACTTTTTCAAAACAAAAAAAAAAACTATTACCAACTGCTGAAGTCCACCTACCTGTATTGGAACCTTCATTGCTGCTTTACTGTAAATGTGATTTGTGTTAGGCTCCTTTTGAGTATGGTACAGAAGCTGCAGTCTGTGCTAATACAGCTGCCAGTTGGAGACATTGGGCTCTTGGTTATACACACAGTACACCAGTGATGAAACAACCCATTGGTTGGCTAGCCAGGTTCAAGGTTTTGCTCTTGGAACTTTCTGCCCTAAAACCTTACACTGAGGTTATTTGGCAGATCACCTCTGGGTATATGGTTTCGAGTCACCATTAAGATGATCAGAGGATGCGTTTGGTTTTTTTGTGATGCAATTTTCAGACTCTTGTTTGGTACTTACTTGTCCCCTGATATATCTAAATGCCTCCTACGGTGTGTAAAAGAGGTCTATCCAAGTTTTCCTAGGTAAGTGATATGTTAAAGTAAATTGCAAATGCTTCATCCTTTTTATAACAATTTACTTTGCCAGAAACTATTTTGACTCCCATAATTTAATGTTAGGTTTTTAATATTAGATAATGATGTACTTGATGTATAGAAATAATATGCAACTAATTAAATATAAGATAATGTTCACTTTTCCTAACACAAAATAAAGTTGGCATTCCTTAGTACATCAAGCTGGACTATCTATGCATGTTTATGTAAAAAGAAGACATACTATATACATATTTTTAATCTCAAACCAAGCAAAGATTGTAGCCTAAAGAGATCTATCTAGACTAGAGTTTATACGGAAAATGGATCCTTGACAAGGAAAAGGGACATAAAACTACTGACCCCTGACTTACAAAAGCAGCTTACCTCTGCCCTTTACAAAATACCAAAACTTACATAACGTTTTTCAAACTATACAGAGGTTCACTAATCACTGAAACCTTACATGAACAAGCCAGGGCCAGACAGAGTGCGTTTATAAACTTTAATTAATCATTGACTGTGGGATTGGTCTGTCATCCAAAACAAATTAAAAATGCATTATCGAAGGTGGATTCTCTGCCGATCAAAAAAAAGGCCAATAGATAAATTGAATGCTAACAATCGTTTCATATGGCAAAAAGACATATTTACGAAGAGTTGTTATAAGTGTAGGGAGAAAAACAGGAAAGGAGATAAAAACAAAAAAAAATGGTAACTAAAAATCAATTGCACAAAATAATATGGTAGGATATTACAACCAAGTTTTAGAAAATAAGATGGTGGGGAAGGGATGAATTCAGCCTGTTAAAAATATATTTTATATAAAAATATTATAACAATTCTACAGTTATTGTAATTTGGTAAATCGTTCATCAATAATCTTTTATATTTGTAGATTTCTACATTTCATAATAATTATAGGTACTTGGGAACCCCATATTATATATAGTATATACCAAGAATGAGGATATACTCTTTAAATTGTTAATATGGTGACCAGAGACCTCACATCAGAGATAACAGCAAAAAAAAATAGGGTGGTAATATTTATTTATGTATTATTTGTTAGGTTTATATCTCTTTTCACTGAGCTCAAGATAAATTACATGGTCTGTCATTTTATCTCCACAATAACCCTAACTCTATAACTCTATGTGGGCTACTATGAGGGAGAATGACTGTCCCAACGTCATCCCATGAACTCTTGTGGACTTGATCCTGGGACTCATCAGTCCCAATCAAACACCTAAAGCAGGCCTATCCATACCCTACAACTTTAAGACTTGTGGACTTGAAATTCCAGAATTCCTGAGCCTGCCAGCCAGCTGAGGAATTCTGGAAGTTGAAGTCCACAAGTCTTAAAGTTTCCAGGTTTGGAGACCCCTGATTTAAAGCAGTGCCTCATCTTATCAAGGAAACGGGTTTTTAGAAGGGGTTTTTGTACTACCAGTAAGATCCATTTTATATACCGTATCTGGAAAACTGGACATTTCAAGATGATTTAAATGATTCATTGTGATAGTGTAAAAATAACCAAGTAAATAATTTTATTTTCCACATTTCCTCTGCTCTATTCCTATATAAGACATTGAAATGAACTATAAACATCTTGGAGACAAAACTTATTTTCTCATAGTAGCCATCAATAGGACCAGAAGAGTTCATTCCTACTGTACCTATTTATTTATTTATTTTATTTATTTTATTACATTTATATCCCGCCCTATTTTATTACATTTATATCCCGCCCTTCTCCGCAAAGGACCCAGGGCGGCGCACAGGAGATTTTAAAAACATACAAAAATAGAACATAAATAATTTAAAATATATATTAGATCCCAAACCTGTGCTAAAACCAATTATTAATTAAAACCCAATTTAAAACTTTTCTACAGTCCCCATGGGAGGTTAGGCTAGGCCGGCTTGATGAAAAAAATATGTCTTTAGACATTGGCGGAAGAGGCGGAGGTCGGTGATGGTCCGGAGTTCAGGGGGTAGGTCGTTCCAAAGGGCAGGGCCCGCCACAGAGAAGGCTCTTCCCCTGGGTGTCGCCAGTCGGCATTGTCCGGCCGACGGCACCCTGAGAAGGCCCTCTCTGTGGGAGCGTATCGGTCTAAGGGATGTATGGGGCACGAGACGGTCTCGCATATAACTAGCCCCGAGCCATGGAGCGCTTTAAAGATGGTCGTCAAGACCTTGAAGCGCACCCGAAAGACCACAGGAAGCCAATGCAGCTCGCGCAGGATTGGTGTTATATGGGAGCTTCTGGTAGCTCCCGTAATTACCCGCGCGGCTGCGTTTTGGACTAGCTGTAGCTTTCGAGTGCACCTCAAGGGAAGCCCCATGTAGAGAGCATTACAGTAGTCGAGACGGGACGTCACAAGAGCTTGAGTGACTGTGCGAAGGGCAGCCCGGTCCAGTAAGGGGCGCAATTGGCGCATCAGGCGTACCTGATGAAACGCCCCCCTGGCCACGGCTGCCACATGGTCCTCCAAGGACAGCCGGGAATCCAGGAGAACACCCAAATTGCGCGAAGGAAACTCCACTGAAAACAGTGGACCATCTCCAGAGTTAAGTATGAACAGAACTAAAACTAAAATAAAAGATGGCATTTTGTGAATGCTCCCAGTAAAACGCAATTAACAGTTATCCAAATATTCTTAATGTCTCAGTACATCTGTCATTCCTTTATTATACAGGCAGCCCTTGATTTACAACAGTTCATTTAGTGAATGTTCAAAGTTACAACAGCATTGAAAAAAAACGACTCATTATTTTTCACACTTATGACCATTACAGCATCTCCACGATCATGTAAACAACATTCAGACTTATGGCCATTGTCCCCATGGTCACATGATCAAAATTCAGATGCTTGGAATTGATTCATATTTATGACAGCTGCAATATCCTAGGGATATGTGATCACTTTTTGTAAACTTCTGGCAAGCAAAGTCAACGAGAAGCCAGATTCGCTTATTAACTGGGTCACTGATTTAACAACTGCAATGATTCACTTAACAACTGTGACATGATAGGTCATAAAATGGGGCAAAAATTCACTTAACAAATGTCTCACTTAGAAAGAGAAATTTGGGGCTCAATTGTGAGTCCACAAGAGGAAAATCTGAACTAGTCTTATATGATTTTGATAAATAAAAGAATCCTTTAAAAATAGCCTAATATTTTAAAGCATGTTAGACACCACAAAGATGTAGCAGAGATAATCATGAAAAGTCTTATCCATAGCACTTGGTTGGAACTCCATTTTTATAGTTAGCTTAAAATGAAAACGGGATGTAACTAGGAGAAAACCTTCATTCCAGGTTGCAAATGTTTACATTTATCTGTAACAGATAGAGAGGAATGACTAAATAAACATGGAACAAAGCTGTCATTTTAACTGTTAATTTTTTAATTTCTCCAAACACAGTTTGGAGGTTTCTGAATCTTTCTCTTGGACTATGGTGAGCACATAGCACATTTCAATATTTATGACAGATTGCTCTGGTATCAGATCATATACCAAAAAACAATTCATGTCTGCTACTAATTACAACCTTTCCAAAATCTCTTAAACAAGAGGAAAAGTTTCAAAGCCAAGTATTTGGAAGATCAAAGGGTCCATTTTTTGCGCAACCTGCTTCCATGTACTACAGTACACATCTACTGATAGGTAATACACTCCCTACATTCCTTTTGAAACGAGAAGCTTTTAGCTTTCATACTTTCTTTTAATTATTAGCACTGCTTTCCAAGCTTTAGTTTGGTGCTTGTTTTTTTAAATAAAGAAGGTGCTTCCTGCCCCTCCAAAAAGAGCAGGAAGCAGTTTCTTTAGTGCTTCCTTCCACCCCTCCCTTAAGGATTTGCTTATTACTAGTCTGATCCCAAATATACCTCTTAGTTATTTTTCCATCTTATTGTAATATAATAAGACTGCCATTATTGCCTGCCTATAATGGATATTTTGGTCCTCTCTGAAAGCAACTGTTGTTTTCCAGCTGTTCTAGTTAACTCTGTTTTGCGGAAAATATATTTCATATTTATTTTTTAAAATAACTGATTAAGGATGGGAAAATGATGTTCCATTGAAAATGACGTTCCATTTCTAAATTGATTTGCTCAGGTAGAATATAGACATCCATTCTTTATCTCTTTCTGAAAATTAGATGCATATATTCAACAGAGAATTTCTGATCCTTTACACCACAAACATATCATTGCTTTATTTATTCAACTTCTATATGGCATGGCCATATGGGAGTAGTATGCTGACTCTGTAAACCACTTAGAGAGGGCTGTAAAGCACTGTGAAGCTGTATATAAGTCAAAGGGCTATTGCTATTGCTATGAGTTCTGTAAACATAGAGAGGGTCTTCTCCGGGTGCCGTCGGCCAGGCAATGCCAGTTGGCGACCCCCAGGGGAAGGGCCTTATCTGTGAGGGCCCAACCCTCTGGAACGACCTGCCACCCGAACTCCGCACCACCTCAGACCTCCGTCTTTTCCTCCAGCGCCTAAAGACGCACTTTTTCCATCAAGCCGGCCTAGCGTGAACCATCCTATAAATGATTGAGTTTTAGATTACCAAAGTTTTAATCAGAGGGATTTTAAATAATATTTTAGCACAGGGTTTTCTAGTTTAATTTTGGTTTTAGGATATTTATTATGTATTTTGTATATTTGTATTCTATATTAATTTCCTGTGCGCCGCCCTGGGTCCCTTCGTGGGAGATAGGTGTGGAATATAAGTCAAATAAACCATAAACCATAAACAAACATTTACTGTAAAGGGTTCCAAATCTATAGATTTATACCAATACAGACCTATATCCATTATATATGCAATATCTTTCTAAATCTTGCCCAACTTTTTCTCACTACTCAAGACCTTCCTTCCTGAAAACTGCATTTGGAGGAGTTTCCTGATTTATACAAGAAAGAAAATTAACATCATTTTGTGTAATATTAAATTCAAGTGTCAATTGCTGACAGAATGGAGCTGCTGGGGGGGGGGTGAAGCAGGGGGGAGGGTTTCTACATAATAAGCTGCAAAGTTGACAGGAGCATAGAAACATTTGTAAAGAGAAAAATAACTTTCTCTTTCTGTCAAACTGGCCAGAAATCTCATAGAAAATTAAGATATTTAAGTAATTCTACAAGTTTGTTGATAACTGTCCCTAACATGGCTAGTCTGGTTTAAGAAATAAAATGAAGCTATGCTATTATTCTAAATCCTGCCTATTTAATCTCTATTATGACTAAAATCAGAATTATTTGTATTTTAGCTGGAACTGTGGAAGTTCAAGCTAAAATATAAATGTGGAAGGATCAAAGCATGACCTTAATCTTGGCATATTTCAGACCAAATATCAAAATATGTGATGCATTTCCCATATCTTAGATAGACGTTCTACTTTCTAGCAAAGGTGCATTGAGGACATTCACCAATTTTGTGAAGTTACTTCATAAGTCATACTTCTTTTTGGCTTTGAATCCATATAATTGGACAGGATAGCTTGTTAGTCACATTGTTCCTGCAATTTGTGAAATTATAAGCACATTTTATGGAGGGTGCACAACAGACTATCATCATCATCATAATTTTTAGCCATTATGTATGCACTGCAGGATGAAGGCCTCTTTCCTTTGCCAGTTGGGCCCACAATACTTGCTGACATTTTCATCCCATCTTGTTTTAGGACTCTTTAATGAGGTAGAAAGTTAGCACCCACACCTCTCCCAAAAGAATGGAATATTCTAGGAAATATTAAAAAGGCAGAATATTATAGTTCCCTGGATGAGAAATGGAGAAACTAATTCAAATCACAATAAGGGTATGGCTAGCTGATGAGAGCTAAAAAGCTCGAAATAGATCTATACTAGTCTCCCTGACTTATTTATTGATCAGCTCAAAAACGTAACACACATATAAAAAAAATTACACAACAGAATTCATGGCTTTCTGTCTAGATGGTCTCTGGTGATGAGCCAAAAGGCAGAAAAGGAAAAGCAGTATGCTTCCTCCCTTAATTGGGGCTTAATGGGGTGTTGTGACCAAGTATATGCTTGTCCTCCTGTCTCAGCTGATCAGGAAGAGAACCTGGTGGCCTAATGGCTAAGGCTCTTGCCTAGCATGTAATACAGCCCCGGTTCAAATCCCAATAAGGGTATGGATAGCTGATGAGAGCTAAAAAGCTTGAAATAGATCTATACTAGTCTCCCTGACTTATTTATTGATCAGCTCAAAAATGTAACATATAAAAAAAATTACACAACAGAACTCATAGCTTTCTGTCTAGATGGTCTCTGGTGATGAGCCGAAAGGCAGAAAAGGAGAGCAGTATGTCTCCTCCCTTAATTGGGGCCTAACAGGGTTAGGCACAAGGTTATATCTTCCATGTGCTCATTTGCCTAAGACCCAAAAGACCCATGTGATTCTGTACACCATTAAACCATCTTTCCAAACAGCCTCCATGTTTCCAGTGTCCTTCTCCCCACTTGGAACTGAACCCAGATGGACATTTCTTCCAACAGTGGATGTCTTTTATCAAGTGGAATCCATTCTAATTGACTAACTATAAACAAAGGAAAAGAAAAAAAGTCTCACCAAAGCAGCTGACATTTACCTTTAGATCCAACAAGGATCAGCTTGGTGTGAATTTATTAAGAGCAATAGTAGAATAAAATGTTTTAAAATGGGTGGTGCAGATAAACAATAATATTGACAGAAATTTGGAAAACGATCTTGTTTTATGGGTGTGACTGGAGTTTAGAAGGGGAGAATTTGAATGAAGAATGAGGAGAGAAGTAATCGGCCTCATTCCAGCTGCTTTTCAGTTCTCATCTGAAAATTTCATGGTTGCTTTTCATTTCAGGCAGAGAGGGAATCAACTGAGGAAAGGAGATATACAGTTTTATGTCACGTCTGATTTAGCTCTGAAAATAAAACAGTTGCTAAAAAGTTTCTGTGGTTATTTGAATTCCTCAGAAATGTTGGACAAAGTCCTCCTGGCTCCCAGAAGCAGGAAAAAACCTTAAAGTGAAGTATTTCCTGTACCATTGATATATTACTGCCCTACTTTATTTGAACCAGCACAATTTGAACTGATGTCACAATACATACCTTCATTTTGCTGTCTGTCGAAATAAAAATTATATAACTCCATGCTATATGTTCAGAGGACACAGAAGATTATACCTTTATTCTGTGTCCTGGGTAACAGCCCTGTATTGTATATTTAATACTAACGTAATTTTTCTATTGCCATCTTTTGAGTTTGGTGGCTAAATTGCATCCAAGGTTGGCAACAAGGTCCTGTAAGCTTCAGGAAATGGCCTGCACCCCAAGAGGCACTCTTTTGGCAACCAACTAAAGTAGTCATACAAGCTATATGGCATTGGTTTCTTAGTATGGTCTACAGTGTAGGGCTGACATTCAGAAACAAAACATCCATGCCAATTAGAATAGCCGTAAGGAAATTAACGTTGCCTCTATTATCAGAATAGACAATCTGGCAATGCAGGCATTAGGAAAGATGTGCTAAGTATAATTATAACATTCTAAGAAGAAGAAAAAGAAGAAAATCATATTCACTAAAGGCAAGTAGATATCAAACAAAAAAAATGAATTAAACATCAAATAATCCCTGGGGATTTTTTTTTCTGAAGGGAATTTTTTTATTTGGTTTATTAATATGGCTGCCATCTTGCAAATGTAACTCTGGGCAGCTAGCAAATTGTAAAAACAGTTTTAAAAACAGTATTAACAAAAAGCAATACCTCCCTTATCTCTTTATTGCTCTTGGCCCAATTGCATCAGAATAAAACTCAAATGGGTGTGAAGAAACAGTCCACCTAAAATTATACCACAGGGAAATAGGCATGAAATGGAACAAGAGGTTTTGATTTCCACTCTAGACACATGAATGCAGCCTTCACTATGGTGTATTAAAATAGCCACATCTAGCTGCCTTTAAGCTGACTGCTTCACACTAGGATAAAACCAGCCAAAAATAAATGAAACATCAGAAACTGCTTTCACAGAATCTGTTGCTACCTTCCATAAAGATGTCTAAGGAAATATCTATACTAGAGGACAAAAAGTCATCATTTCGAGAATTCAAGATGCTGATTGCCACCTTTACAGTCCTATATGACTTGGGGCCAGGCTATTTGAAGGACCACCTCTCCCCTATTGCACCCATTGAGCCACCAGGATGGGAAGGCAGGACATGTTATGGGTCCAATCGATTTGGGATGTACATCTCGTGAACTCACGAAAAGGGGTCTTCTTGGTGACAGTCCCTTTTTCATGAAATATCATTCCTCCAAGTTGGCCCCCACCCTGTTTCTCTGCCCAAAGGTCCTTAAAATGTAGATTTGTCAGTATTGCTGAGGACCACAAATGGAGACAGAGCCAATTAAGTGTCTGATTTGATTGTGTTGTTGTTGCCATGAGGGGTGTGTGTGTGTGTGTGTGTGTGTGTGTGTGTGTGTGTTTGTGGATTATAATAAGCCAAACGTCTAACCATATAATAAACTATTATATGGTGATTTTCAAAATCCTATACGTCACTCAGAATCACCTATGTGTGAGTTGGGTGGGCATAAATTTGTTTAATAAGTAAATAATAAATAATTCTTTCCTACTTTATTTCTTTTTCCTACAGAATAGAAATTTCTTCCCAAATTTTACTTCAGTAAGGAAAAGAGAGTTTCCAATAATCTAAAACCAGCTCAGAAAAAAAAAAATCCTAGCTTGTAAAGATCACCAGCATCTTAAGATGAGAGGCCAGCCAAACCAAAATGTGCAAGATACAAACCAAGGTTTTTCTATGCTATCCAAATCAGATATATTTATCAAGCAATTGTAGTCATCTTTGCTCTCTTTCTTGGTCTTCTTTTTTATGCTTCATTATTTTAGAGAGAAAACTTCCAACAGAAGATTTATGTTTCTTAAAAGCAAACAAGAAAGGGACAGGCTTTTGAACCAATTTCTCCAGCGTTTATGAGCTCCTCACCAAAATTAATTTTCTAGTCAAGGCTCTCCAACTTGCTCATGACATTCAGACTCTGAGTAAGTCAAAAGAAAATAGTAGATGGTTGGATGAAGATAATCCCATCTCTAAGCTGCAGATCATGTACGATTTTATAGTGTATAAAATCCCTTATCTAGGTGTTACACTGCATTACTGAATATACTAACACTTAATTCCCAGAGAAGCAGAGTTTCCTAGGCCTGAGTGATAGCTTTCCCATTCGGCAGAAAAAAACCAAAACATTCAAGAATGATTCTTGCACGCTGTTATATTTTTCCAGAAATATCTGGAAAATCTGAGTCCAAGGCTGCCAAAGTCTCTGAATATATATGAACAGCATTTATTTACCATATTTTTTGCACTATAACATACTCCAAACTATAAGACGCACCTAGCTTTTGTGGAGGAAAAAAAATCTGCCTGTATCCCAGCATCCATCGGTATTCATCTTTCTAGCGTCCTTTCAGCAAACAGCAAACAGCCGGGTCAGTTTCAGCACATTATCTCAGCCTGATTTTGCATGAGCATCTGTTCCAAATTTCAGGGATTGCAGCTGCCTATTGCTGCCACTGCCTATCGCCGCCTCCATGCACCACATTTTTGGCCTCTGTATGTCCTGTTTTTGGCCCATTCCAGGAGGCAGGGATTGCTGTCGCTTATCGCCAATGATCGCACTGCCTATCACCACCGATCACTAGGCGGCAGCGATTGGCACTGGTGATAGGTGGTGGCAGTCCCCGCCACCTGGAACAGGCCAAAACCGGGGCACACAGAGGCCAAAAATGGGGTGCACAGAGGCCACAAACTGGATACATGGAGGCCATAAACAAGGCACATGGAGCCAAAAATCCATGTCTTAGTCAATAATTTTTTCCTTAGTCTGGTTCTTGCAATATGTTTTCAGATGATATATGTTCTCTAGTCATAAAATGGTATAACTCAGGAGCTACAAACTCAGAACAGCATGTTTCTGACCTTTCTTACATTGTCATAAAATCACATTATAACAATCTTAGAGGAGTGGTTTTTCTCTTGCATTGTGCGACAAACCACTCATACAAGTAATTTTACACATAGCTGAATATGATTTTAATGGTCAGATGATGATGAATGAAAATTCATTGAGGCCTGTATAAGTCAATAAAATAATAAACAACATTTGGTCTTTGATTGTTATTCTCCTCTGTAGTCATCAGTTTTCAAAGTCCCTTCTATTCTATTGCTATTTTTACTTTCCAAACGCCAAAAGCTATTGCAAGCAGGCCAATGGTTGTGTTCTCTGGTCACCAATCAAAAAATTCTGGTAGCAGCACACGAGGCAATATCATCATCCAATTAGCTGGTCAAGAAGAGGGTATAAAAATGGCATTCAATCACCGTACTTTGCACTTCATGATGTGGTTGGCATTTGGTGCTTTGCAAAAGAAAAAACAAAAAAACATCCCTGAGCATTTGGAGGGATGGAAGCCTGCAACACTGACAAGGTGGTCTCTGCTCCAGAAATCATTTACAGTAGCTTAATATGTCTGGGTAAGAAAGAGGTGTCAGGACACAGAATGGGTTCCACCAACTACATTCCACCAATGAGACAATAAGAATAGAATAGAATAGAATAGATTTTATTTTTCTATACCGCGTCCTCTCCCCAGGGGGACTCGGAGCGGTGCACAGGGAAAATTAAAACAGCATAAAATATATACATAAATAAATACAATAAAAACAAATTAAATCAACTGTCCCTGTACTAAAATCCCCATTTTAAAATTAACATTCCCTAACCCCTGAGGTAGAGACTAACCTAGGCCGGCCAAGCAGAAAAAGTGAGTTTTTAATTTCTGACGGAAGGAGCGGAGGTCCGTAGTTGTTCTAATGTCGGGGGGAAGGTCGTTCCAGAGGGCTGGGCCCGCCACAGAGAAGGCCCTTCCCCTGGGCGTCGCCCGCTGACAAAGTCTAGTGGACGGCACCCGGAGAAGTCCCTCTCTGTGGGAGCGAATGGGCCGGGAAGATGTATGAGGCAGAATCCGATCCCGCAGATAGCTAGGTCCCGAGCCATGGAGCGCTTTAAAGATGAGGACTAACACCTTGAAGCGCACCCGAAAGACGACAGGTAGCCAGTGCAGCTCGCGCAAGAGCGGTGTTACATGGGTATACCTTGCGGTACCCATTATTGCTCGCGCGGCTGGATTCTGGACCAGCTGAAGTCTTCGGGTGCACCTCAAGGGGAGCCCCATGTAGAGAGAGTTACAATAGTCCAGTCGGGATGTCACGAGCGCATGAGTGACTGTGCGAAGGGCGTCCCGATCCAATAGGGGGCGCAACTGGCGAACCAGGCGAACCTGGTAAAACGCCCTCCTGGCCACGGCTGTCACTTGATCTTCCATGGACAGCCGGGCATCCAGGAGGACACCCAAGTTGCGCACCCCATCCACAGGGGCAAGATGTTCGCCCCCTATGGCCAGCGATGGAGTCAGCTGGTTGAATCGGGCAGCCGGAAACCACAGCCACTCGGTCTTGGTCGGGTTGAGTCTGAGTCCGTTACTTCCCATCCAGATCCGTACGGCTTCCAGGCACTGGCACATCACCGCTACGGCATCGTTGGGGTGGCTTGGGGTAGATATATACAGCTGAGTATCATCAGCGTAGAGATGGTACTCTACCCCAAAGCCACGGATGATCTCACCCAGCGGCTTCATATATGTGTTGAACAGGAGAGGCGAGAGGACCGACCCCTGAGGGACCCCACATGTGAGGGGTCTCGAGGTCGACCTCTGCTCTCCTGCCAACACAAATTGCGATCGGCCAGAGAGGTAGGAGGAGAACCACCGTAAAACGGTGCCTCCCACCCCCAACCCCTCCAGCCGATGCAATAGGATACCATGGTCGATGGTATCGAAAGCCGCCGAGAGGTCTAATAGGACCAGGATGGAGGAGCAACCCCCATCTCTGGCCCTCCAGAGATCATCGACCAACGCGACCAATGCCGTCTCGGTGCTATGCCCGGGCCGAAAGCCGGACTGGCGCGGGTCTAGATAATCAACTTCCTCCAGGTGACGGGGAAAGAACTTCTGCAGCAGGGCAGGAGTGTCAAACTCGCAACAACACATTGTCGTCACGTGACATATCGCAACTTTTTCCCCCTTTGCTAAAATGGGGGTGGGCGTGGCCAGCGCCTGATGCCTCTGGCCTGCGGGCTACACATTTGACACCGGGGATTTCGCTGGAAAGTGAGTCAGAATAAATGAGGTCAGCAGCTGAATAGAGACAGAGACTGAAGCAGTGCAAAGGGTGCTGGTAGGGATGTCTTATGTTAATTGCACATCAGTAGCAATTAAGAAGACAGAAACAGATCATATGTATATAAAGATACTTTACAAAAACTTAACAACCCTCCGTCCAATCAATGTGACACAACTTGGAGTACATTTTCTCTTTGACTTCAGCATAAAGATATTCCTGCTCTACAGGCTTTTCCAAATTCTAAACCATTTGTTTCTCATGGCTGCCTCATGTCAAACTGGATTTCTTCGAGGGCCGGATCAGCATTGTAGTTCTCCAGGGGCTGGCGGGGGGGCAGTGGGGAGGGGGAGCTGGGACAGATGCTTCCTGCAGGACCCAGCTGGCCAAAACTGGGTGTGGAGGGTCCATATGCGGGGGGACCTGCACCACATTTTCACCCTCCATGGCCTCCTGCAGCACTTGGGCTGCTTTTGGCCAACAGAGTGCTGCAGGCGGCTACGGAGGGTGAAAATGAGGTACAGGGGGACATGTGCAGCCTGTTTTAGGCACCAAAGGCACTGTGGATCGGTCATTTGATATTTCCAGTCCTGCCGTTGTGCCAGATTTAAGCACCCTGAGGGACGGATCCAGCCCACAGGTCTTGCGTTTGAGACCTCTGGATTAAGGTCATAATATACAGAAGTATTTAATACAATACAATACAATAGCAGAGTTGGAAGGGACCTTGTAGGTCTTCTAGTCCAACTCCCTGCCTAGGCAGGAAGCCCTATACCATTTCAGACAAATGGCTATCCAACATCTTCTTGAAGACTTCCAGGGTTGGGGCATTCATAACTTCTGGAGGCAAGCTGTTCCACTTATTAATTGTTCTCCCTGTCAGGAAATTTCTCCTCAGTTCTAAGTTGCTTCTCTCCTTGATTAGTTTCCACCCATTGCTTTTTGTTCTGGCCTTAGGTGCTTTGGAGAATAGCTTGACTCTTCTTTGTGGCAACCCCTGAGATACTGGAACACTGCTATCATGTTTCCCATAGTCCTTCTTTTTATCAAACTAGACATACCCAGTTCCTGCAACCATTCTTCATATGTTTTAGTCTCCAGTCCCCTAATCATCTTTGTTGCTCTTCTCTGCACTCTTTCTAGAGTCTCCACATCTTTTCTACATTGTGGTGACCAAAACTGAATACAGTATTCCAAGTGTGGCCTTATCAAGGCATTATAAAGTGGTATTAACACTTCACGTGATCTTGATTCTATCCCTCTGTTTATGCAGCCTAGAACTGTGTTGGCTTTTTTGGCAGCTGCTGCACACTGCTGGCTCATATCTAAATGGTTGTCCACTAGGACTCCAAGATCCCTTTCACAGTTACTGCTATTGAGCAAGGTACCACCTATACTGTACCTGTGCATTTCATTTTTGTTGCCTAAATGTTAGAACCTTACTCTTTTCGCCATTGAATTTCATTTTATTAGATAGTGCCCAATGTTCACGTTTGTCAAGATCCTTCTGTATCTTAAGCCTATCTTCTGGAATGTTGGCTATTCCTGCCAGCTTGGTGTCATCTGCAAATTCGATGAGTTCCCCATTTATTCCCTTGTCCAAATCATTGGAATCCAAATCATTTAAACAAGCATGATTAATTTTCATTTTTTTAAAAAAAAAATAAGATTCAGCATTTTTGTAAGAAAACCCACGTTTCTGCGCTCTGAATGTTTTGGGGCTAGAGTGAAATCTACTTTTTTTTTCTGCTGTGTTTCATAAAAATCCTTTTAACATGGATAATCTGTGTAGCACAATCTACTTAATTTGGTCTAATTATGCTTTAATCATAAATTTAATTAGCTTTAATCACGTTATTTTAAAGTACTGTGTGATTTTATAGGACATTCAGAATCTAGGTGAATTTGAATGAAAAGCAAATTTTATCTATATTTAATTTAAAAATGTTCTCTCAACGTTCCCCACTCAAATAGTTTCCCGTTCAACTGGTTTATTTCCTGCTGAATCAGAAAAAGGAATGTTTTCTTCAATGCTGCTGATGAATGTCAAGTTTATGGACATTATGTAATATCTGATCATATATAGCAAACTGATAGAAGCAAGCAAATGAAACTGCATCTATAGCAAACAAACAAGCTATTGCCCAGCAGGAAAAAGAGCTTTTCCTAACCTAATTTTTTCAATATCCATTGGATATTGCAATGTTCCATCAATTCAAAATCCAGAAGGACCCTTGACTTGATATTAAGTTGGAGAATTCATTAGTCTAAATTCTAGAGGGAAAAACCTCCAAAGGCTTTGCTAAATATTGCTGATAAGTCTTAAAGATGAAGTAATATACCTTTCAGGCAACTGAAGTTTCTCATAGGATAGTTAATTCCAAGTTCCAAAAGCAAGAATACTGTTCTTCCATCCTTATATTGCAGGATATTGAAATAGGATATATCTCGTCATTATGGTTAGGCAATCTTGTACAATAGATGGATGGATGGGTATATTGAGGTATATTGAAATAGGATATATATCTCATCATTATGGAGTTAGGCAACCTTGTACAACACATGGGTGGGTGGGTGTATGGCGTGGCCTATTATAACTCTAGGCAATAAAAGAAGGTAAGGACAGATTGGCAACATCTACTGTATATGAGATGTAATGAAGAACTCTGGGCACGTGAATGTCTAATTAAGCCTACTAACTACCTACATAAAAAGGACAACAATTTGGTAGGCATTCAGTATGTGTAATAAAAGTCATTATTACACATACTCGACTTATGGCCACACTTGAGCCCAGCATTTCTGTTACTAAGAGAAAGATTTGTTAAGTGATTTTTGTCTCATTTTGCAACAGTTTCTTGCCATAGTTGTTAAGTGAATCATTGCAGTTCTTAAGTTAGTAACATGGGTGTTAAGTGAATTTGGCTTATCCACTGACTTTGCTTCTCACAAGGTCACAAAAGGTGATCACATGACCCCAGGACACTGTAATCATCATAAATACGAGTCAGTTGCCAAGCATCTGAATGTTGATCAAGGGACTATGGGGATTAATGCAATGGTTGTAAGTAAGTGCATTTAATTTCAAATGGTCACTAAATGACCTGTTGCAAGTTGAGGACTACCTGTACTAGTACCAATCCTTCATTTTCAGGTTTGCTATTTCATTGTTTTCTATAATCCGTCAGTATTCATTTTTTGTCTTTATTCAAATTAAAGCAATATGTAAACATACACATTCATGTTTACATTGGGAGTCAATTCTGTCTAGGGGAGGAAAGGGACCCTTGAACAAAATATTTGTCGGAATGAAAATGCCTAGGATTCTCTTTTCAGAATTTTCTCAACATAATTTATAATATAAATGAGTAGCTGATTAAGTCCTAGTGGTGCAGTTAGAATGCAGTATTGCATGCTATCTCTGCCCATAGCCACGAGTTTGATCTTGATGGACTCAAGGTTGACTCAGCCTTCCATCCTTCCAAGGTCAGTAAAATGAGGACCCAGATTATTGGGGGCAATATGCTGACATTGTAAACATCTCTAAAGCACTATGAAGCAGTATATAAGTCTAAATGCTGTTGTTATTGCCTTTTTAAATTCCTTTGAATCCTTTAATGATTCTTTCCCTGCATGAGCGTGCACTATGATTTTGGGCTGCTATGTACTATACTTTTTTCTTACTATACACTTGCCAAATGCCTACATAAAAATGTGATGTAAACCAGAACACCAAAGTCATATCCATGATCAAACCACCTTGCAGGCATGGAGTCTTGCTTAGGACTTGCAATGGAAAAGGAAAGCTAAATAAAGGTTTTTTTTCCCCCCAAATGGATTCAATGCTGATATTAGATTTTGTAACACCTTTCAAGATTAAATATTTCAAATGGGAACCTAGACATTTTAGCATGAAATGCTCTGTTTTAAATAAAAGCAGCTGTTTTGTGTGCAAAATGGGGTGCTTCAAACATTTGTGAAGCTTGAAATCTCAAACACTTGCTGCCTCAAACAACCCACTCACTGCTCAAAACACCATTTTGTCCTGGAAATTGAAACATCTTATATTCTAAATACAGAATAAGAGAGTTGGAGGGGACCTTGTAAGTTATCTAATTGAACAAGCAGGGGACCCTATACCATTTCTGACAAGTGGCCATCCAGTCTCTTCTTGAAAGCCTCCAGTGATAAAGCACCCACAACTTCTGAAGGCAAACTGTTCCACTGGTTGATTGTTCTCACTGTCAGGAAATTTCTTCTTATTTCTAGGTTGAATCTTTCCTTCATCAGTTTTCATCCATTGTTCCTTGTCTGGCCTTTGGATGCTTTGAAAAATAAGTTGTCCCCTTCCTCTCTGAGGCAGCCCCTTAAATATTGGAAAACTGCTATCATGTCACCCCTGATCATTTGTTGTTTTGAATTCAGAACAGTTCTGTTCAAATGTTTTTCGATTAGCTGTTTAATTCCAGGCTTTAGAATAAGCAAGCTATATTTCCTGGAGGAATCAAGGGACTTGTTTTACCAAAGATTTTGTCATGAACAATAAGAAAGCTTTGAAGTATTTTGCAGATGTGTTCTCAGTCTTACTGTTGTGCAATATTGGTCCACGTTATGACCTCCATATTATAGTTTGATACTGAAAGATATCAAGCTATACCCAACATTCCATACACAATCAATATGTCAAAACCAAAGAGAAAGAACATCCCTGACACATTAAGAGCCATAGAAAAGGGGAAGCTAACAAGGTACAGTATTTTTTCTTTTTAACTGCATCAAATATTGTGCCACAATATTTTTTTCAAAGGATTTCCTTTTAATAGTATATTTACACTCAATAGACAAATATAATCTTCTTCTATATATTTATGACATCTAGTCTCAACATGATATAAAGAATAATATATGCATTTGGCAAATATCACATTCAACAAAATAAATATTCATAGATAACTTGGGCTTAAAGTTGGCAATAAATGTTTCAACATTTTCAGCATTTCAGAATGATTAGGAAATGATGCCTGCAATCTTTTTTGAACTGGGAGAAGGGAGAGTAACCTAGGCTTATTTCCAAATCAGACCACTCTTTAGCATCATTTAAATGTGAGTCAAGTATAATATACAACACCTCATCAAATGTGGAAGACTGGCATAAGAAGTACAATCCTACATTAAGATCTAGTGATGTCCCCAGAGTCATTTGCACTTAGGAAAAAAAGTAAGTCTGTGAGTGTCCATGGTAGTATATGTGTGTGAGTGTGTCTGTGTGTGTTTTATAAAGTCAAGATGCTGACTACAATCATGGGATCTAAGCCTTGCCCTATTTTCCATGGATTAAACCAGACACACAAGAATGAAGCCAATACAGAAGAGAGATGACTGTCTTAGTGGATCAAAAGATAATCAACACATTATCACACATAAAACATTATTTTTTAGTCAAATGACAATCTACACTCTCACAAAGTATAGAAAGGATACCACAAGGTGTTCCTTCTGTCCATATGCCATTTGCTTAAAAAAAACCTTCAACAGCAGAAATATGTTTTAATGCCATACTTTTCCATCCCTCAAAATTATGTTGCCTGGCAAGAAATATGACTTGCTTTGAATGAAGCTGTTAAGTTAGATTTATTTCATAACCACCATTCTCGTGTTCAGTTCTATGCCAACACTGCACCGGAAAATACTTCTAATTCCAATCATGTGGATTTTTATATCTTTTTATACCAGCTGTCTATCCAGATACACAAGAGATAGCTGGAAACTTAAAGTCATTTCTAAAATAAAACAAACGCAGACTGTAGTGCTTTGTTTTGACTTCCCCACATCAAAAGATTTTTTGCATGTAATGTTTTACGCTACGACTAGTTAAAAAAGAAATTTCCTTCTGACAATTTTATTTCTGAATTATTTGCAGATTCCCTTCTTCTACATGGAGAAGATGCCAAAATTCTAGATTTTTTTTTAGTGCGACTTTTGAAACACAGCTCTTCACAGTTACTATTTAATATCTGGAGCCGCACTGAACTAATAATAATAATGTAATAATTTGCTTAGCAGGTGAGGTATGATGAACCAGGCTGGATTCAATACTTAACAATTATCTCAAAGTAGAATTTTTGAGTATTGAGAAGCAAGTTAGGACTGAAGAGAAATTTCCTGACAGTATGAAGAACCGCTGCAGGAACTGGGTATGTCTAGTTTAATAAAAAGAAGGACTAGGGGGAGACATGATAGCAGTGTTCCAATATCTCAGGGGTTGCCACAAAGAAGAGGGAGTCAAGCTATTCTCCAAAGCACCTAAGGCCAGAACAAGAAGCAATGGGTGGAAACTAATCAAGGAGAGAAGCAACTTAGAACTGAGGAGAAATTTCCTGACAGTTAGGACAATTAATCAGTGGAACAGCTTGCCTCCAGAAGTGGTGAATGTCCCAACACTGCAAGTCTTTAAGAAGATGTTGGATAGCCATTTGTCTGGAACGGTATAGGGTTTCCTGCCTAGGCAGGGAGTTGGACTAGAACACCTCCAAGGTCCCTTCCAACTCTGCTATTGTATATTGTTAAGTATTTTTTTTTAGGAAGTAGGATTGTCTTGCCTGAACTTTTTTCTTCACAACATGATTCTTCTTCTGCTCTTTTATGAGAACTGGGGCTCAGTTAAAATAATTTATTTCTAGAGATTTCAGAGTTGAGTATATTTCAGAACTAATAAAGCTAATGGCCCAAATATGTCATCTAATCACAAAGTAGGATGTGACTACTTGAGGTAGTTATTGGAGAAAACTCTCTCTTTTAACATCACCTCAATGGAACACTTTCTCTAAAGAAAATTTAAAAAAACATTAGTCAAATTTAAGCTCTGCATATGCATGCAATCAGTGGTGGGATTCAAATAATTTAACAACCGGTTCTCCACTCTAATAATTTCTTCCAACAACCAATTCACCAAACTGCTCAGAAACCTAACAACATGTTCTCCCAAAGTGGTGCAAACTGGCTGAATCCCACCACTGCATGCAATGTACATACCAGGGTCCTTATTACTGCTGTTTTGAAAACTTTCATGGAATGATTTCTTACTCAGTTTCATTTTTCTTACATTTCTAGTTAATACATTGTTTTATAGAGTTTTTGAAGATGTGTAGGGCATCCTGACTGAAGTAAAGGGTGAAAGATTAGAAATTACATTGTTTTCATATCATTACTTCTATAGCCAATTTTCATATATGTTTTTCTATACAGTACTTCAAAAGACTTTATCACCATTTTCATTACATAGCTACTTTGGAGATTAAAACTATTCATGTTTATGTTGGGAAAAGCTCCACAGTTCAATGGAATAAATCCTTAATATTTGAATTCTTAATATTTAGAACAAATGAACTGTTTGTCAATTTAAGAAATATAGACAGACTTTTGATTTCTGCTATTAGTTAATTATGATACCTCTCCAGAAACAGGTGCTTGGAAAAAATGGAGAAGAATACTTCTATTGAGCTATCATAATTCCCATAGCATAGGCATTAGTTTATTGATGCTTACAGTATCATCTATGCATATGAGATTATTCATATAGTATATAAAAAAGCCTTAATCCTATTGTAAAAACTGTGAGTTTGGATATAAGAGAGTTATGGGGAAGGAAGAGGGAGGAAAAAGTTCTGTGTTGGTCAGAGAAGAAAGTAAAAATAAAATGTGTGCCTTTTACATTGTGACAAGTTATTTAATGCTCCACAAAGTTTGCAATGTAAACCCTAGCGGACTCTTCAAACAAAATTGTGTGTTTGAAATCTTGGCTCAGCAATGCTGTTTCAAAGCCCAAGTGGTAGAACTGGGAAGAGGTCAACTATAGTAATATTCACTTTGATAATGGCCCCCCTATTAAATATTAATTATCAGTGATGATCAATGTTATGTAGGCATAATGATACAAGGATTTTAATAACAAATGGTCAAAATAGTAACAGCACTAGCAATAGTACTTAGAGTTATATACTGCTTCACAGTGCTTTACAGCCCTCTCTAAGCGGTTTATCAAGTCAGCATATTCCCCCCAACAATGTGGGTCCTAATTTTACTGATCTTGGAAGGATGGAAAGCTGAGTCAATCTTCAAATGGTCAGGATTGAATTTGAATTTGAATTTTATTCGATTTGTAAACCGCACCAATCTCCGTCGAGACGGACTCTGGGCGGTGCACAGGAAATTAAGACCACAATAAATAAATAACAACAATACAAAAGTTAAAAAGAAATTAAATTGCAAACCTGTGCTAAAATTCCCATTAAAAAACCAGTCAACCATTTTCTAATTTAGTTGAAACTCTATCGTACCTGAGTCTAAATTCTAAGCTAGTCCAGCTTGCTGAAAAAAGTATGTCTTGAGTGAGTGGCAGAAGAGGGGAAGGTCCGTGATGGTGGGAAGTTTGTGGATGTGGGCAGAGTTAGCCTGCAATACTGCATTCTAACCACTGTGCTATCATGACTCTTTATAATGAATGTTGCTGTCTAAGGCCCAAATAATTTTTTTTGATCCATACATTTGAGAGTAGAAGGTACAGTACTTCAGTTTCTTACTGGAAATATAACAAATGGCAGAAAAATGAATGTTTAATTTCAACAGCTATTGTGGCTGAAGCCACACATGATATGCTCAGCCACTTCTCCTATCTTAGTTATGGCTAAGTTGTCTCTGGAAAGCAGCCATTCAAGGAGACCAAATAAAGGTTTTCCTAGTTCATCTTCACTTTGGTGAATATTCCCAACTTGAAAGTGCAGTGAAAGAACAATAAAGGAACAGATGCAAAGAATTGAGAAACCATCTAGAGATAAATCACCAGGTTAAGATAGGAGTAAGAAAAATACAGCTGATCAACAGATTACTACATGGGAGGACAAAACTCTAAAAACAAGTAGTGGAAACAGATGTAAAATGGTGATTCCAGAACAATCCTGTTGGATTCCATATCCATGCAGTATATGTTCAAATAAGATCTTCATGGCCCCACAGACTAGGGCAATATTTCTCAACCTTAGGAACTTGGGTTAGGAACAGGAGGTCTGCCTGGGGAATTCTGGGAGTTGAAGTCCACATATCTTAGAGTTGTCAAGGTTGAAAAACACTGGATTAGGGATTGGTTGTCTAATTTAGATTTAGATAATTTAACCCTGATTGTTTTTGAACAATTGGGAGACATTTGCTGTTCTACTGAAAATCACTTAGAGTTCTACCAATAAATCATGCTCAGTTATATGCCCATGACTAGTCTGGTAACCTGAACAATGAGACACTGCAAAGCTTCCTCTCAACTAAGAGGCCACTGAACTGCATGTACTTTCAGATCCAACAGCTAGGTGGTCAGTGGAAAGTTACAGAAAAGCAATTGTGAGCTGAGGATTCCAGCACATCTTTTTCCATCCTCTGTGTTTTATTTATGAAGCCTCCAAAGGTGGAAATCAACGCTCAAGCTTTATTAAAACAGCCAGCTGTAATGTCCTAATGTCATCATTGCTAATGGGAAGGTGAGTGGAGAGATTCGAACTAGATTAAAAAGTGAAGCCAATCATCATCTGCACCAAGTAAAAATAGTTGGATACATATTGTGTTTTTCCCCACATTTTGCAGCCAAGAAAAGAAAAACCTTGCAGAAGACAAAATATTCTTCTGTGGCTGCCACCACAGACTAATTTCACAGAACTGTGTGCAGCAAACATGAAGGTAATGAAGTTTAAAAACAGCATTCCTCTACTATCTTTATCATCTCTGCAAACTGGAAAAAGTGAATTCATAGCAGACTAGGAGAACAGAAAAGTGTCAGTAGAAATAGTAGCTTATCAATGTTGCCAGCAAATGTGATATTTAAAAAATCATAGTCTACAACTATAACCTTGTATAGAAGCATCTTCGTAAGAGACTCCCGCTAACAAGTATCAGTAGTAACATTGTTTTTTGTTCTCTGTAGACAGCTTTCAGTTACTATAAGAAATATAGAATTAATCATAGGAAAACATTTTTTTTCTGCCCAGATCCTATGCAACTTTACATTGGTCACTTTGTGAATCAGGTATGCAAGGCTAAAATCTCTGCTGTTTTATTATTTCAACATCCACATACAAATTAATATTCCAGCTTTATTATAGTAACATCTAGTCGTAACATCTAGCACTCTACTTAATTTGCATTATATAAAAATTCATAGACAAAGCACAATCTCTAAACGTGAGAATAACTCATTTCTAGTCCTATAACTCAAGAAAGATTGTGAATATACAATCATTTTGGCAAAGCTATAATCAAACAAACTAGAAATTATTTTCAAATAAACATGATAATACAGAGAGAGAGAGAGAGAGAGAGAGAGAGAGAGAGACGAGTTCCAGAGACTATAAACATACATTTCAGGGAAATTTACTTCTGAATAAATCATTTCCAGGATGTGTTATATTAACATTATCAAAAATGAAATGAAATGAAAGAAATCTTCAAAAAAGAAAGCCATCATAGAAGGAAAATTTAAAAAAATACAAAAGAAATTTCCTGACCACTAACATAATAAATAACACATTATCAAGACTGAACTATTTCCTTCAAGGCTAATGAAAATTTAGCTTTAAAAAAACAGCACCAAATATATAAGAGACAGATAGATAAAGTAGTAGTCATGTCCTCACTCTTTTTGGGAATAAATCTGATGGCCGCTTGGTTTTATTTCTAAATAAACCTGTGCAGAATTGCACTGCGCAATTATTAAAATAATATCACTGGACAATTCAAGACACATATGCAACAAGCACTGCATAGCCATTAAAAGCATCTAGATTAACAAATCAGAGCAGTAATATAACTTCATATCAGAGTATTTAAATTTTCCAATAATATTTAATTTTAAAAAAAGATGAACGGATACAAGTTTGCAAAATCTTTTGGACCTGAAGAATGTCATAGCAACAAAACACACCACGCTCCCTATTGCTCCTCAGGCAAATCTAAAGAGAAAGCCAAGAGCTTTCAAAATATACTTATATCCTCATATTTGTTAAAATCTGAATTAGAAAATTACACCACAATGAAATACGATGTTCCACCACAAATAATAAGATCACATCCTAGAGTATCAAGTATTTTTCCTTCCCTTTCCCAGTAAAAATGTATTGAGGAAAGAGAATTCAGATCCTCGGATCCAAGTAGTGGTTTGGCCAAAATTAGAACAGCAAACATCTGGGTAACATCAGAGGCAGGTGTTCCTCCCTGGCTTGTTGAAATCAAAGATATATGCCCATGTCAATATGTTGGCGGTCAAAGTCCTTAAAATGGCCTGAACAGTTTTCTCCTCCAATGAAGAGAAGCAGCCAGCAATTCAGGCGATTCATCCCCCGTTGGCCTTAACATGTGCTATAAATATACTGCCTCCTATACATGGAGGGAGAATGGTATCCTTGGGCTCAAACAAATTAGTATCTAGACTTAGCCTTGTCTTTCAGTTCCTTTAAACTGCCCAAAGCAGTCAACAGTAGGGAGCCATTCTGTATGCTACCTTGCTGGAGACACCCATCATTTTCTGCTACTACTTTTAAACAAGATTTCACAGCAAAATCCCCACTTTTGAGGATTTGGCTTAATGAAATTACAGGCATTGGGCATTCCTCCAATGCAGGATTAATCAAGTGCTGGTGTTTTTTAAGGCAGCCAAGAAGACCATTGCCGAGAAAGAACATGGTCATGGAGTGCTTTTTCCCCACCCTACATGGTCACCAACATAGATGTCAAGATGTGGCCAATTCCTCAAAAGTCACATGTGGTCTCACTACACATGGCATATATCCCATTCGGGTGAGAAACGCTTTCAGATCCTTTCCTCCTGATTTCCGTCTTTCATCTTGTAGTTAAAGTAAGATTTTTTTCGTTAGCCCTACAAAATGAGTGTATCTGTCGGATCTGTAATTGACTTCTTTTTGAGTAATGAAACATCTTCAAGCAAACAACCAAGCTCAGAGAACACCAAGGAAACCACAGTTTTTATTCCCTTTCTTTTTCTGTTACTCTCATTTAACCTGTTTGGTTTCATTTCTGACCAGTATGTAGGAAGAGTGTAATTTTTAATGCTAGCTAAATTTTTAAAATTAGTGAAGGCAGAATTTAACCCAGAGATCAAGCATTTTTTTAAAAAAACATTCTGTGGTATAAATAGGGCACAAAATCAACCACATACCAATTACGGTTTGTGAAGCAGCAATCACAAATTTTCTAAAATGTTTGGGAATGGAGAGTGAAAAGCAGAATAATCGAACAGTTAACATTTAACACGGGTTCACTTCCACCTATGCAAATTAAGCCCATATTTTATTGCAGAACATTAAACAAAATAACAATGGAGAAGAGTTCCGAGAGTCGGATAGTCTTTTCAGGAACGCAGAAATGTTTTTATGCATTTCTGTTAAGTTCTGCTGCCTATTCCGTGTGCGGGTATGTGGAGGTATGCACGCACACGCATGTTTGTCCCACTGTCTTTTTTCCAAATTCTCATTCAGGAACCAACGGAGACTCTCTTTGCTTCTTCTTTTTTAATGGATAGTAACTAGGAAGATAAACAGCTCTGAGATGAACTTAAAATCTCTACTATACATGTAGAATAGAGTAGGTCTTGACCCAGATTAAGAACTACACATACTTCTGAATAACTAGGAAAAGAGCAACTGCGCACTGCAAATATAGCACGATAGGTCGGTTGATCCTAAATCCATTATGCATAGTGCATATACCTGTATTTCTTTTATTTTAATTCTGCATTAGCTAATTATAAACCCAACAGAGTGAAACAATGCCCACTACATTTTGTTTTTATTATCTTGACACCATTGCAGCAGCCACCTACTTCAAAGACCTCCAGAGCCCCTTTACAGCTTCAGGCCTACTAAAATAGTGATCTGGCACTCCCCCTTGTTTTCCTAAAAGTGTGTGTGTGTGACTGTTTAAAATTAGGTGTTAACTCTTCGATGAGAATACAAGGAGTTGTAGAGAAAATACATTTGGAAAACACTGTTTTAAATCACAGACTTCCTCTCTGTGTTCAGAAAGAAAGAGCTTTAAATTCCAAAGCCTTAAGTATATTTTCCAAAGGCCGTTTTATGCTCTCATTATGTCATTTATGACTGTTTGGGAAGGTGAATCATCAGGTATCCTGAACGTTTTATATAAAAGTCAATCAGTGCAATATAAAGGCAGACAAGGAACAAAATATTTCCGACCGTGGAGTGCAAATTCAGCTACATAAATTCAGAGCAGGAACAGCCTGGACTGAGAGGAGCCAAAACCTGAAGTTTGTATTGTTCCTTTTGATTTCCCCGGCGTCTCCACTTTGAGGAGTTTTTGTTTTGCTTCAGTTTATTGTTTTTGTAACTCAGAATTGGGGCTTCTGTTCTGGTTTTTCCCCAGGCTGAAGATTTTCTGTTGGAAATCTAACTCGTTTTTCATAAGCACTTCATTTCTAGCACACACAGCAAGAATAGTTGCTTAATAGTCATAACAGAGATTTTAATTTTCAAGACGTTAACACAAATGTCTAATTATTCAGCAGTGACTCAACCATCCTGAAGGCATACCCATTCTAACATTGAATTTCCCCCCTTCACTCTCTTTTTCATACACTGTATTTTTTAAGAAGGAAGGAAGGAAGGAAGGAAGGAAGGAAGGAAGGAAGGAAGGAAGGACAGGATTTACCTGTAGAACGCTGTTGGGGCAGCTTCTCTCATGGCGAAACTAGTTGCTTCGTTCTCAAGGTAATAAGGTACCTGTTGGCTGTGGTGATGAATAAAAGGTGAAAGTTGTGGAGCCGACTGTAAAAAGACAACAGGACTTGGGGGAACATTGTTCAGGGAATGAAATCCTCCCAGGCTGCTGGTGCCAAACGATTCGCTCGCAGGGGCATAACTGAGGCTGGTGGAGCTGTACACTGGAGCGGCAGTGGAAAAATCGTAGGCAGCACCGTCTGGGAAGTTAAACCCCCCAGGCTTGCTGCTGTCCACGTACATTTCACTGATCGGTCGTTCCAGAGGAATCTTCAGCTGTGGTCTGCTGAGAGGCTCTAATTCATTGCCTTGTATTTGGTGCAATAAGGCAACCCCGGAGCTTTTTGTGTGAAGGGTCATGGTCATTGTCAGTGGCAGTGAACACGTCGCATTATCTAGGTTCCGTGCTTGAAGAGGAATCAGCAGCCGGCTGTCCACCTGGAAAGGGAGCAGAAATCGAGTGAAAACATTTGGCAAAAGTGTGCTCCTCAGCCACGTTATGCAACCATGCATGTATCCAGCTAATCCCAGCCCAGAAGAAGACACAAGCAAGGTGAGTGTAAGCACCAGGAGCTCTTTGGCTCTCTCTTTCTGCCTCGGGAGTCTAACTTTTCATCTGAGCTAATATGCTTTACAAAGGTGCTGGCATTGAGCCAGGTATTTGCCTTCCCTGACATTGGTTTAAACATCACTCCGAACACAATTGCTTCTGGATCTCTACCAAATAATTGTCCCACTATTCTAGACGTTTAATTTTTCACTATATGTGGTTCCAGTCGTCAAAAAACAGGCACGGGGGAAGAGCCTAGAAAGGCGCTGATTCAAAGCTCTGTCCATTTTACACTGTATTTAGTAATAAGCTGGCTCCAATTTATCTCCGCTTATCTAGACTCCTTGTTTTGTTCATCTTCGTGTTTGCTGGAAATATGTAATGTGTACAGTGCAGTGACCCTGAGTAGGACTACAGTGTAACAGAGATACAGTATGGCAAAGTGTGTTTGTGTGGCTGCACTTGCTCCTGGGTGCAGCCAGCCACAAACCATCAAATTCCAGCAAGCAGAAATGAAAGGGTGGGCTGTATCTATGTAGGAGAAAAGGCACACAAACATACTTGCTTGCTGCAGTTATCCTGGTTTCTGTTATTTAGATAAAGCCCAGTGCTTTTTTTTTTTAAGGAAAAGAAAAAAGGAAAGGAAAAAACTAAGATAAGTTAAACTGGCTGTTGTCTCATACTTATTATCAGCACAAGTCTTTGAAGTGAATTTAAAATGAAGCAAAATATATAGAAATGAAAACTAAACGTCTACCGGTCACATAATTGCACATTAGCTATAAAAAGGAAGATAAATCCAGCAAAAAAATTAATAATACTCATTTGGAGTTTTTGAGTTTCTTGTTGCATATTTAGTTTAGAGGTTAAAAAAATATATCATTTTGGAAATATCAACGTAAACAGATTTTGGCACATTCAAATACAAAGTAATTAAAAGAGAATTAGAATGTTTATTTTACTATATCATAGACTTAACTCTATAAAATAATTTATTTATCCAGACTATTTTTGCCAATGGATAACTATGTACTTCTACATCATTCAAAAATGTCTATAGTAATATGACAGCTGATACAATTTACTTTTTCCCTAATACTAAAATATTCAACTTTTAGTTAGCACATTTGAATTAATCAGACTAGGTTATTTCAAAAAATATTTTTTTATTATGTACTCTTAAGATCTCTTGCTTAGTTAGACATACACATGCACAGGATGGAACTGATAATCAGGTCTGATAATAAATCATTTTAAAACAATGTTATGGATTATGACAAAAATGTCTCTGTTAAATATGCAAAATAGATTTGCCAATTCTGCATGACACAGGTTAACAATATCTGAAGTCCAATGAAGTCCTACATTTTCTCAAAATATAGCAAAGCTATTTGGCATTGGTCATAACTATAATTTCTCATACAACTGCTAAAACATTTCTAATTATCACGACTGAAAATTATTTCAAGTATTATTCAAAATCTGAAGTCTTGATCTATTTGTGTAGTTTCTACCTAGTTTAAATTTTGAGAAAGAAAGAAAGAAAGAAAGAAAGAAAGAAAGAAAGAAAGAAAGAAAGAAAGAAAGAAAGAAAGAAAGAAAGAAAGGAAGAAAGAAAGTCACATACCTGACTATAGAGAAGCAGATCCTAGAGAAATTCTACCAATCTGAATACAGTGCAAGCATGCTTCTGGAAACAAGTGAAATGATCAGTGTGTAAGTCTGAGTGTTCATGTATTGACAATTTTCATGAGACAGCAATGAAACTCTGCTCACGCATCTTCTGAAATTTGAAACGGAATAGCATTGCTACATAAAAGCTCTAAGTTAAAGGCTAGCTAATGCATGCAGAAAGTTTATTTGTTCAGCCAATCATGTAATGTAGCAGTAACTATACTCTCCTACAGGAGACTAGTTAAAGAAACAGATGTTTCAGCTGGCAATTATTTTGAAGATGGAATCAACCCTGTAGTAGAAAACAGGTTACAGATTACCTTAAATGCAATTTCATAATCTCTTAACTGTTTAAAAAGACCTGTATGATGAATGGATGGATTTTTTTAAATGCAGTTTTATCAAGGTATAAGAGAAAAGACTCACTTGGAAGTCAAGAGCAAACAGGGGGCATTAAGGTGTCCACAGAAGAGGAGGTCCAGATAACTAGAGCGATTATAAAATAATTGCAGCTGTGAAAGAGTGGGAAATTCTGGCTCCATGATTAGCATCTAATCATATACCATCCCTCACATAACAACACCCCAACTATGCCAGTTTTGCTGAAATTGTCATTCTGTGCAGCACAGTTGGAATGCATGTGCTGTAGGCTGAAATACATTCATTGAGAGCACGGGGGAAATGGAAGGTGCTAGTGAAAGCAAGGGAGCAAGGGAGGAAATGGAAGGACAAGCTAATGGAAGAAAGGAAAGAGAAATAGAGAAGAAATTAGTGTCTCTGCTTCAAGGGGGCATCCCCAATGTCTTTAGGCCTACCTTCATGCTCGTGAGTCTATGTGTCTCCCTCATGGAGAAACTAAAAGCCTTCTCTAGCCATATGGTTGTCCATTCCAGTAAGTACTCAAGAAAATTCAGAACCTTAATCCCTGGAGTTTCCATGGATGGGGAGACTGGATATGGTAGAACCTCAACTTATAACCATTTGTTTAGTGACTGTTTGAAATTACAACTGCACTGAAAAAAACCGATTTATAACTGGCTTTTCACACTTACTTATTTATTTGTTTGTTTGCTTGTTTGTTTGTTTGTTTATTTATTTTATTAAATTTATAAACCGCTCCACTCTCCCCGCAGGGACTCGGGACGGTCACAACCATTTCAGCATCGCCACAGCCACATGATCATAACTCAGATACTTGGCAACCGACATGTATTTCTGATGGTTGCAGTGCCCCGGGGTCATGTGATCATCTTTCGTGATCTTCTGATGAGCAAAAATCAATGGGCAAGCCAGATTTACTTAAGAACAATGTTACTAACAACTGTAGTGTTTCATTGAACAAGTGTAGCAAGAAAGGCTAAACTCATTTAACAACTCTCTTCCCTTAGCAATTAAAATTTTGGGCTCAACAGTGGCCATAAATCAAAGACGACCCGTATACAGAGGAGAGAGAAAAACAGAAAAGGGCTAGTACTCTATTTAAACAGGTCCAAAAATCAGGAACTTAATTATGTGGGACAGAGAGCTTCAGAAGTCCATAGGATTTAGGACAGAAGGAATGCATAGGTGTCCTTGAGTTTACAAATTCCTGTGTGCGAGTAAATATGTTTATGTTTATTGGATTTGTATCCCGCCCTATCTCCCTGAAGGGACTCAGGGCGGCGCACAGGCAAAGATTAAAAACAATACAAACAATACAAAATACAATATAACTACTATAAAAATATATTAAATTTAAACCCGTGCTAAAAACATCTTAAAAATCATCTAAAAACCCTTAATAAAATCTCCACAATTTGTTAATAAAGTCTAAGCCAGGCCAGCCAGATGGAAAAAAATGAGTTTTAAGCTCCAAGGCAGAAGAGGCGCAGGTCCGTGATGGTGCGAATGTTGGGAGGTAGGTCGTTCCAGAGAGCTGGACCCGCCACAGAGAAGGCCCTTCCCCTGGGGGCCGCCAGCCGGCATTGGCCAGCAGACGGCACCCTGAGGAGGCCCTCCCTGTGCGAGCGGACAGGACGGAGGGAGGTGTGTGGTAGGAGGCGGTCTCGCAAATACATGACAGAATAGTAGCATGTGAAACAATGGTTTGTGCAGACAGGCACCTGAGATGCCTTGTTTCATTGGCAGTTGGTTTTAATCAATTGCTATTATTTCAGTTAATATGTATTGTAATTGTTTTGGGGGCTCCGGTCTTTTTTAAGTTTTGTGCATATTTACGTTTACATATTTGTAAACATACAAATGTGTCACATGCATGCTTTTGTTTTGGGTATGGCCTGGATTGATCATGGTGGGAGTTGTCTACTGAGCTGAAAAATTAAGGTTATAGGGTAGAGGCAGTCCTCACTTACTGACAGCAATAGAGACTTGGAACTCTTTTGCTAAGTGGCATGGTCATCAAAACTGATGTCATGTGACTGCATCAACTTCTGATCCAGCTGTGGCCTTGAAGCAAATCAGTCACAGTCATTAAGTGCAAGATCATGTGACTGTGACAACCTCCTGCTGGCTTCCCCATTGACTTTGCTTTTTGGAATCCAGCTGTGAAAGTCTCAGAGGATAAGCATATGAATGTGGGATGCTGCAAATGTCATAAATGCGGACCAGTTGCCCCGCACCCAAATCACGATCATGTGACCATGGGGACACTGATGGCCACAACTTTGAGGACCTGTGATATGTCTAGTCCTTCAGCATCACAATAGTTGTGAAGAGATGTTGAATGAGGGGGTGGCTAAGTGAGGACTACATGTAGCTTATAGGATGTTTGAGTGGATTTGCATTCATTTTCCCCACAATTGTTCTTTGAGGGAGGGACATTTTGAAATTCTTCTTTTTGGTGGTATATCCTTTCCTGACAGAAATGGTAAGGCTTGACATCTGTCATTTGCTCAAAGGCTGCTAAGTTTTTTGCAAAATCATTTGTATGTCTGGAGCTGAATCATTTGTTTCAACAGTTAACACCACCCAATACCCACAAGTATTTATAAAACCAAATGGATTTAAATATGACCATAATTTTTAGAACTATTCATGTATTCATTCAGACATCTACTGCCAGCAGCATTTATGCTTATTTCCTACAAAGCAGTGCACAAACTCAAGAGCAAACTGCTGAATAAATATATAATAATAGCCCACCAGGTATTTAAAGTAAAATAAATGGCTAATGAGCTCGGTTCAAGTGTAAGTAGCTATACTTCTTGAGATAAAGCAGAAAAACAAGTGATTCATGACAGAAGATCAAAACTGTCTAAATATATACCTCTCTTGATACATGCAATAATCTACTGAGCCAAAGAGAGTTTCTGTATCCACTTATTCCTTTGCTACCAATGGTGTATTTATTAGTAGCATTTGAGATATAAAATATGAAGTAGTGGGACAGCTGAGAAAAATAACCTGGTTGAGGCAGAATGGCTGCCAAAAAGGTTTACTGAGAAACTTGTTCTTTTCTCTACAGGTCTTTTCAAGCATATCCTTCCTTGGTTTTTTTTTTTCTTCTTAAACATGCTTCTTTCCAAAGGCATTCTCTTGAGTAATGTGGTTACGTTTTATGAGCTTCAGAAGATGGGTTTGATTATGTTGCTTATATTTCCATGGTGGCTGTGACTGTAAGAGTATGCAGTACTCAAGTGGTGTTTTTCAAAAGATTACCCACAAGAACCTCATGAAAAATGGAAGTTTAGGAATCAGTCCAGCAGTGTGGGTCTTCAGGAACAGATGTGTCATTATAGATATCCTGGAAACAATAGGTGAAAGGAAACAGGTATTTTTGAATGATGATGGCCTAGGATGGTGAGACTGACTGGAAGCAGCATTGGACTGATTTTCTAGTTCCTTTTCTCTGTTGATGTGCTCAACTAAACTAGGACTTCGGATCTAGATTGCCAAAATCTTGATGGCTGCTAAAGTATAGCAAAAAATAAATAAATAGAGGAAGCTCTAAACTATCATACCATACAATTTGCTTTTTAAAAAACCCAACAGTCCGAAAGTCTCCCTTGAGTTTAATAAATAAATAAATTCTCCGTTGGGTCATCTTATTTAAGGAGGTATGAACTAACTAGAAAGTATTTTAGAACAAAATTCAAATGAAGGCATTTCTCCTATATGTTTAAGGAAAATGTTCACAGCTAAAGAATTTAACTTAGTTTAGGTTTAGAATTTTAAGTTCACTGTTTAAATTAGGCAGTTAAAGAAAGTTATAATTACTAGAGGATAATTATGATAGTCGTCTTTCTATCAAAGAAGGAATCTTATGAAACCCTAAAGACTTATAACATGATTGCAGAAATTGTCATCATAGTCCACTTAATCAGATTCATGGAAAAGGCAATAATCAATCTGTAGGGTTTTTTTTACATGTCACAAAACTCCTAATTGCTTTTCCAAGAAAGGAACACTATTAAGTAATGTATCCAGTCATAGACCTTTTGGTGACTTTCTCATTATCTCTCGCATAATGCAGCATTTTTTAAAAAAAATCAACAAATAACTAAACAGCATAAATGATTTTTTTTTCACCTTAACATTACTGATGTAATTACTTAGCTAAACTTTATAATTTCAGAGGTGAAAGAACTATTTTAGGACAACGTATAGATGTTTTAAAAGAATTTGCTTTAAACCCTTTGGCGGTGGGGGAATCACAAGGGAGTTGCTAAGCAAATATTAATACATAGAATGAGAATAAAGCAGACCTATTTCCAGCATTTTCATAGGCCCTGAAAAACAATTTATTGAGATTCTACTCTTTCGTGTGTGTGTGTTTATTATTTACTACAATGTTCTAGGTAAGGTTGGGATATGAACTCAGTAAATGTGAAAATAACCACATGTTCCTTTATTATACATTATATCTTCCATTGGGGAGAAGAGAAGGAAAAGGAAGTGAACTATCCTGATTTTAACTTACATTTATGCTGAGAAGAAAACATATTTAAGTATTCTCCAGAGCAAGAAACTTGAAATTTGACATTTTGATATTAATAGAGGGTGTTTTACACTGAATCATGCTATTGGTTTTTGCTCCCTTTTACACAAGAATACATTGATTCCAATAATTAAGTAAAAATTGCCATGTTTATGCTGCTCCATTAATATCTAAAAAAAATTGAAAAATAGAAAACTGTAGGATTGTAACTCCAGTGAAAGGAATAGGCTTTTTCATTTCATTTCTATCAAAGAAAAACCGAATCACAATTGCTTCTATTTCACTAAAATGACAAAAACTCACGCAAATGTCTGTCTCTAACAGAGCATGCCAAGATGATGAAATGTGTTTTGTAACATAATGGTGTAAGTTCTGCCCTTTCATACTTGTGTTGCGATGTTGCCTACAAATAAGTGAGGAGTTGAGTTTGCATTGCAACAACACAATAAATTTTCTCACTTGCCTCCCATCCTATCCTGCCTGAGGACATCTACAGGGAGTTAGACTTCAGTTCTGGACTATGATGCTATGAAACAGGATAAAGCTTGCAGCATTAGAATACGTGTTGTGGTCAAGATATTTAATAATAATAATAATCTTTATTGTCATTGTACTAAAATTACAATGAAATTGGTTAGCTAATTTCTACACTCATCCACAAAAATATCATAAGAAATTGCAAGATGAACTATCATACTTTTTAAGTAGAAAACTGTCACTCATTCAGAGACACATTCAGATAGAGAGGCCCTCTAGCTTGCTAGCTATGATGAGTTATCAAACTGTGCCAGGCAGTTTGTTTCCAGTCCCATTCGTCATTGGAAGGGAAACCACAAATAAGCAGCTTGAAATATGCAACAAAACTCTACCATAGTAGTTAGATATAAAATTTGATTAGTCCCAGACTCTGCCTGAATTCCATCTTGCAGATGCTGTCTTTAGAAGAACAGTAATATACAACATCATTATGAATTAATGAACAAGACAACTTAAAGCAAAAAAGCTTAAGCTAAGAGGTAGGGAGCAAAACTGAGACCAACAACGCTAGTTTGCTGAAGGTACTAACAGTTGAACTTTCTTTTTCACTCATACTCAGCCTACAAAGTATAGAAAACTCATTATGTGTGTTTGTTGTTTTCCAGCATTTGCTCCACTTGATAGCAGTGTCCACTTGTTTTGCACTGTGCCCTCTGCCGTTCACATTGTGAAGCAATCAATGCATGTTGTGGCAAAGGGTTTTGTTTCTCAGCCAGCTGTCACAGAGCCTGACAATACTTAAGGCTTAGAGGGAATGACTGGCTGGCACTAGTGCAAATGATGGGAGACATTAACATTTGGAAGGTTCATAGCTAGAGGAGGAATTATTAAATATCTCCTTAAACATCCTGTGTGGCCCTGATCCGCTTCAGACAGAGACACCATGCTGGGCTTAAAGGACAGCTAGAACCTGGGCCTTCCCCCTTAAGCATCTTAATCACTGCTCCCTACTGGCTTTCAGAAGACTCACATATGTATCCTGATGAGCATGAGAAGTCTTTTTTACTTATCTCAAATGATCTAGATGCCAGAGCTCACTGCAACAGCATTGCCAAAAAGGCATTAAGATTGTCAACCTAGTCTTGTGAAGCTTCTTCGCCGGTAATATTGTACTGCAAACTAGGGCATACAAAACCTTTGCTAGACCAATTCTCGAATAGAGTCATCTGTCTGGAACCTGCACTGTATATTGGATATTAATACAATTGAGAGAGTCCAGAGTTATTTCATGAGAAGAGTACTCCACTCCTCTACTCACAACAGAATACCCTATGCCACCAAGCTTGAAATTTTGGGCTTAGAGAACCTAGAATTACTCTGTCTACCTGTCAATGACAACTTCAGCTTCAACCACAATAATAGATACAAACTCAAGGTAAACCACTCCAAACTCAATTGCAAAAAAATACTTCAGCAACAGAGTGACCAATGCCACTTTAACTTAAGACTGTCTACTGTTGACCTCAACCCATTCCTAAGAGGTCTGTAAGGGCCATGCATAATCACACCAGCATGCCTACCATCCCTGTCCTACTACCATGTTTCCCTGAAAATAAGACAGGGTCTTATTTTTTTTGACCCCGCCAAAATAAGCAATTGGCCTTATTTTTGGGGAGGTCTTATTATTTTTGAGATGCAGGAGGTGGCAAATGTGGTCACCTCATGGCTGCTGCTGTGTTGCAATATTCTTGGAGAGGGTTTATTTTAGCACATACGTTCAGTAGCCCGATTGGGCTTATTATCGAGGAAGGTCTTATTTTCAGGGAAACAGGATATCTCCATTTATTTGTACTCATTTACTGTATTCATATTTATGTTTATACTTATACCTGTTCTCTTTTACAATAAAAAACCTGCAGCTCTCAGATTCTTTCAGATGTAAAGCATTCCTGAGACCCTCTGCTCAAGGGGTGAAATGCTACCGGTTTGGGCCGGTTTGCCTGAACCAGTAGTAAAAAATGCTACTGGTTTGCAGAACCGGTAATAAAAAAAATACTAAAAAAAAGTAGGAAAAAAGTTCTGATGATTGCATATCACACAGCTGATCTTCAGAACATTTTTTTTAACTTTTTAAGCATTTTTTTTAATATAGGTTCTCTGGAAACATGATAACTATTATTGCAAAAAAAACCACCATCAAGTACCTGAACTTTCTTCCCAACTGAATTACATTTGGTTCCTCTTCCCTTCAAGACTGCCTTTTCTTAGAAGTACTAATGGTTCCATGGAGCTCAGGGTCAACAGGGCAGGATCTACTAAGTATGTAGTCAGGCCATGCAATGCTTCACAGTCTAGTAAATACAGTTGATTCTCATTATTTGAGGGAAGATTCTGTTTTATAACGTTGTGGGTACTGAACCATTGATCCCAAGAGAAATATAGTTCATTTCTTTAATGTATGAGAACAGTAGTGTCCTCTTGTTCAACCTCAGTTGGAAATGTGAACATCAAGGCAAGTCAATTTGTTCAACGCATTTCCATAGATGACCATAGAAGTGCTGCAAATGTAAATTTTGGGGTTACAAATACATTTTCGCAAGTAGGCAAATTTGAAAATACAGAATCTGCAAATAATTATAATAATTCAATACATACACACACACACACACACACACACACACACACACAGTGCTGTATGGCATACAGGAATGCAAACATTTAGTTATTTATGGCATTTATGAGATTTGAGATTGATAAAATGCCCAATTTGTTACAGCACCTGGCAGCTTACAAAGTAAAATACAACACAATATAAGCAGAAAATAGATCATCAAAGCACAGTCTAGAGAAAATTAACAACCAGTTTAAAGACCAAAACATTCTCCCCACCCCACCCCGGCCAGGGTCTACTACCCCTTATAACTCAGTCTGGGGATAGAGCCAGGTTTTAAAGCCTTATTTTAAACATTGTTACAGTGGGACAAACACAGCACCTGTCTGCAACTTTTAAAGCAGCTATGTCTTTTCTTGGGATAGCGACTATTCTATTTATTTTAAGGTTTGTAAATGCAAGATTAAGTTTTGCAATCTAAACAAAAGGAGGATTGTAGCATGTAATATTTTCCTCCCCATATGTAAATCCCCTGAAATTCACATACAAACACATACACGAGGAAGTACTAGTAAATCTCTAAGTGCCAGATGGGAGACACTAAATTTGGAAAGTTCATAGCTAGAGAGGGAATAATTAAATCTCTCCTTACACATCCTGTGTGGCCCTGATCCACTTCAGCCATTCTCTCTCTTTTTATTATTAAATAAAAAACAGATGCAGATATGCAGTGAGGCTTATGTGACCTTCCAACAGCTTTCTCATAATAATACTATATTTTCCTGGTGAGCCTAATAAATTCCTTTCTGTGATGTTGTGTTGTGAAGGCTTGGACTTGAAAAATCAGCTTATAAACATTTCAGAAATATAAATCAGGGCACGAATTCATTTAGCTATTATTGGACAAACCACTAGTCTTATCTCTCTCACACACACACGCACACACAGCTGCAATATGGAGTAATTCTTTCCAGGGATTCAAGATTATTGTAAAGATTAATAACGTACCAACTACTTCAAAAGATGCAAAAGAACAAGGCCAACATCACTAACACAAGATTTTATGTCTTCAAAAGCAGAAGGTTCCCTCTCTTCCAAGAATGTAGTCATTGTTACTGCCACTCCTAACATGGCACATCAGTACATCAGCATCACAATCACGATCTTTGACTAGCTAACTTTATGGGTTTTTTTCCTGATCCCAGGTGGAAGTAACATTATCTACTTTTTCCAAAAACAGGTCTTGCCATGTGCTTGATTTTGCTTGATTTTGGATACTTTAATGAAACTACAATGGCAGATGTGGGAATTTGGCCTCTGAGACAATACTTTGACAAACTCACTTGACTGGCCAGGGGCACAGATGTATAACTAAATGTGTTAAGGGCCCTGCTTCTTGTCTTTACAGGTAGTCTTCAGCTTACAACAGTTCAGATTTATGCCTGTTTTTCACACTTACGATCATTGCAACATCCCTATGGTCACATGATGAAAATTCAGATGCTTGGCAACTGGTTCATATTTGCAGTGTCCTGGTGTCATGCAATCAGCTTTTGCAACCTTCTGACAAGCAAAGTCAATGCGGAATCCAGATTCACTTAACAATTGTGTTATTACCTTAACAAATGTAATGATTTACTTAACAACCATGGCAAGATAAGTTGTAAAATAGGGCAAACTCACATAAGAAATGTTTCCCTTAGCAAAATAAATATTGGGCTCAATTGTGGTCGTAACTTGAGGACTACCTGCACTTAGTAATTATTATGATAATTTTCTTGGCTGCTGTATATACATATTTTGTACTGTTTTTAATATTTGTAATTGTTTTAGAATTGTTTGCTGCCAGCCACTTGGTTGAAATAGGTGGCTATAGAAAATAAATAAATCAGCACCCTGATGATATTGCATCCAGTGCTGATGGATTTCCTCCCCCAGCAATTCCCTGTAGTTGTTTTAAAAAAAAGCAGGAAGAGGGCAGAATGAGATTCTAGGCGCAGAGGTTCCCAAACTTGGCCACTTGAAGACATGTGGACTTCAACTCCCAGAATTCTCCAGCCAGCTATGCTGGCTGGAGAATTCTGGGAGTTGAAGTCCACAAGTCTTCAAGTGGCCAAGTTTGGGAACCTCTGTTCTAGGGCATCCCAGCAACACTGACAGTAATTGGCCCTGGAAGAAGGAGAAACAGCATAATAGATTCCTACTCTCAAGTTGGTACCATATTACATCTTGTAACATCTGCTTGTTAGAATATGTAAAAACATTTTTCGAGTAGCCTCAGATGGAATCCTGAGATTTAATTTCAGTGAATCTCTGATGTCACTTAATCTCTTATGAATACTGATTGTTGTACTGACAGTAAATTCAGCCCGTGTAGTTAATGACATGTGATACTGGGAGCGTTAGACGGAATATACGTTTCCCTATCTTGCTTAATGGCAACATCCTTTGGACGTATATATTGCTCCATAGTGTTTTGCAGCATTCTCTGAGTGGTTTACAATGCCAGCATATTGCCCCCAACAATCTGGATCCTCATTTTATTGACCTCGGAAGGATGGAAGGCCGAGTCAACCTCATTTTCTATCAAAATCGAACTCCAGGCTATGGGGCAGAGGCTGCAATACTGCAATCTAACCACTAGGGCTTAACCGTTCAGTGGTTCTACAGAACTGACCAATCCATTGCTAGCATTTCTAAATAGGCCTTGAATCTGATCTGGAATTCAACATCTCATGGCTGATTATAATATCCAATCGTCTCTGCTATGAAACCAAGCTGTGAAGGGCTTAGATAGGAAAACAGCATTTCTGGTGTCATAAGAGTTTGATGATTGTGCTCCCAAAGGCTTTCCTCGTAGTGCAGAAATGTGTGTAAAAGCTCTTTGTTTCCAGCAACTGGAAAGCAACCAGATTTGCAAGTAGTATGACATCAACATTACCTCCCAAAGTAGGCATCAAATTTTCCTTCCATTTAATAATACTGTATGGTTATTCTTTCCTGAAAAGCTTTCCCAGACTAATACTACCATTCTTGTTTCATTCAGATCTTCCTGCATCTAAATGCTGAAACCTTTGTTTAAAGATGATCTTCTAAGCCAGTGATGGCAAACCAAGTGCCGAAAAGGGGCTGTGCGCTTTGCGCATGCGTACGCTCATTGAAGTCACAACCTGGAAGAAGAGCTGCCCAGGGGAAGTGTACACACTGGAAAATGATATTCTGGTTTCCAGTACACATATATGCGCCAGCCAGCTAATCTTCCGGTAACTGGCGTGCATGCACACACAACAATCAGCTAGCCGGTGCTGATGCTCATGCTGGAAAATGGAAGACCAGCTCTTCCAGTTTCTGGCACTGCTGTGTGCACAAAGGTCAGCTGATCATCGCACGTGCATATGCGCCCAAAACCTGGAAGGGGAAAAGGTGATGCCACGTGTGCCAGGCGACATGGCTCCACGTGCACTTCAGGCACATGTACCATATGTTCACCATCACGGTTCTAAGCAAAAGTGAATGGATTTGCTCTTACAGATTGAGAAATCCTTTTTTTTTTCTACACTACAGATTATCTCAACCCACATCTCCAAATAATAATAATAATAATAATAATTTTATTTATATACCGCATCCTCTCCCCTGGGGGACTCGGAGCGGTGCACAGGGAAATTAAAATAACGATAAAAATACATAAATAGAATGAATAAAAAACAGATTAAACTAGATTATCCCTGCGCTAAAATCCCCAAATATATATTCCCTAAAATCCCTTTCACCCTACTAGACGGAGACTAACCAAGGCCGGCCAAGCAGAAAAAGTGTGTTTTAAGTTTTTGACGGAAGGAGCGGAGGTCCGTAGTTGTTCTGATATCGGGGGGAAGGTCGTTCCAGAGGGCCGGGCCCGCCACAGATCTTCTTGGGCCCCTCAGTGCAAGTTCAGAGCAGAATTTGACTCTGGGAGGAGGGGTAAAAAGAAAGGATGATAACTTAGGGGTGAAGGAAAGGCTCACTTGATATTGTTAAATGTCCGCCATTTTGGAGAATACCTTCCTCAGCTCACATTGAAACAAATGTTTGCCTTTTATTGCCTTTTCTGCTTCTCCAAAGTTCTATTAATACATAACTGTTCAACCGAGTTTCAACTGAGGATTTATTACATCAAATAACAAGCTACTCCTTGTATACTATTCCACTACTAAGCATCACATATGACTGAAATATGAAATAATTTCTGTATTTGCCAAACAGTAAGTACTCTAATCAAATTGGGGGGAAACCCAAACCAAACCAAAAAGGCTATTCCATTTTTGCACTGACAAAGGAGCTAATAAAAATGAACCTTGTTACTAGCTATTTCGCTTTTTAATGTGTTATGTAAACACAAGAATGTATTTTCATCTCTCAAGTGGAACAAATTTCAGTAACCATTTCTTTTCTTTTTTGACAGAAACCTCAATTCACAGAGCAGAAAAGATCAAAGAACAGAGCCCAGTGCCAAAGAAGAGAACATCAGGGTTACTCATTACTTTAGGATTGTTTGTTTGTTTCTTTTTCTTTGGTTTGCATTGTTTTTGACCCATAAAAGATGGTATCGCTCCAAGTTTGATTTAGCTTTTCTGATAGGACAGCAAAAAGTTCAGAGTTCCCCTGCCCTCAACGTCTCCGAGCCTTTCCTTCTAGCCCACGCACTGTCACCCATTGCTTTAAAGTATCTGAAGTGCCACTTCCTGCCATAATTTCCTAATTACTAATTCTACCCAATAACCTTTTTTTTCTTTTTGGCCTCTGTCCCCCTGTCTACCTGATCCTTATGTCCTCACTATGAACTTTCCTTCTCTGCATTTCCTGCTTTTTTTCCCCCCTGTCTCTTCTTCCAACCTGTTTTGCCCTCTTACTACTTCTCACTGTATTTCCTGCAAACAACCCACATTGCTTCTCCCAACTGGTCATTAACTTCTCAGATTTCTGTAGCTCTTTCCATCTGACCCCAAAGGACAGAAATGCAGCTTTCTTCCTCATCACAGAGAAGACGCTGTGATCTTCAAGGTCACACTCCCTCTAGGATTTTTTTTAAAATCAATTGTCTAAAAGACTTCCCCTTTCTCTCTCAAAATGCCCTCTGTCGACCAAGCAAAAAACTTCAGATTGTTTTTTAACGTTATTGCAATATCCTTTATTTTATAAAATAAGACCAAGAAACAGAAACATTTTTTTTAAATTTAAATTTAATTAATCCCTCCCAAAATCCCAATAAATTAGAAATATAAAATGTGGCCCCAGCTACTTTAGATTCCGTTTGCATGCATTTCAGAGGGCAGGCCTCAAATGCTTGGCAAGGTCATGGCTGTCCCAAGGTTGTTTTGCAAGAGGCAACTGAACTTTCTGGTTTTCCTCTGAAGAAATTTCACTTCTCATCCAAGAAGCTTCTTGGATAAGAAGCAAAAAGTCTTCAAAGAAAACCCAGAAAGTTTAGTTGCTTCTTGAAAAAGCACCTTTGGGACAACCATGACCTTGATGATTGAGAATCTCCATAGACCTCCAGTATGGCTGTCAAATCAACAGAAGCTATGCTACCTACTGCCTCAAAGTCCCTAGAGTGAAATAAACAATTTATGCTCTTTCACAACCTGGTATATCTAGCCGTGCTGGGCTTCAGTTCTTGGAATTCTGGCAGTCACAGTTATTATCAATGCAAAATAGGAATTATGAACGTTAAAGACGACCACAGTTGAAGAGCATCTAATTGGAGAACGTGTATGTCCACCAGTCTTTAGGAGAAAGCTCTTTCTTATGCTGAATATGGCACCATTTTTTAGTTACTAATAAATCATAATGAAATTCGATTAATTTCTGTCAGGCAATTTCTGATGTGATATCAATGCAAGAGTTTCTTTTTTTAGAGCAAATTTTTTATTGTTTTTTCCTTCCATAACATCTTACAATCATTACATCAACCTTGTTATGTCATCATATCTTACATATCAATCTTATTTTGCTTCTATATTTATATACATTTATCTACAGTTCTATGCAAATCTCTATTGTTTCTCAGCTGAATTAATTTTATTCCTGTTTTGCAACCATTTGTACCAATTGTCCCAAATTTCATAATATTCAGACTCTACTTTCTCCTTTAAGTTTAGTGTTAACTTGTCCATTTCTGCACAATCCAAAATTTTCTGAATCACTAATTCGTCTGGAGGAATATTACTTTGTTTCCAGCATTGGGCAAACACTATTCTAGCTATAGTCAGAAGGTGTATTGGTATGCATTAATTTTCTTTCTATATTTCCCTTTGGTTATTCCCAGCTGGAAGAGTTCGGGTTTGTATTCTATTTGTTCCTCTATAATTTGTTGTACCCATTTCCAAATTTTCATCCAATATTTTTGAGTTTCAGGGCAGGTCCACCATATATGATAGAAAGTCTCTTGTGGTGGGTTGTTTTGTTTTTTTTCACTTCAAGCAAGTCGGATACGTGTTTGGGTACATTTTGGTCAATCTCGTTGATGGTAAATGCCAACGACAGAACATTTTATACATGTTTTCTTTGAGTGTTACTGATCGTGTTAGTTTATAATTTGTGTTCCAAATTCTTTCCCAATTCACTAGATCTATATTATGTCCAAAATTTCTGGCCCACGCTATCATGCAACCTTTAACTACTTCTTCTTCCAATGTTACCTCTGATAAATATTTGTAGATTTTTGTTATGAATTTATTTTCTGGACCAATTAAAATTTTATCTCTTTGTTGTAATTCTGTGTATATTCCATATTCTTTTACATCTTTTTTGTATCTCGAATGTAATTCAAGGTATGGCCACCAATCTATATTTATATTTTGCTCCTTTAATTCCTGATTTGTTTTCAAATTCCCCTGAATGTCTAAAATTTCACTGTATCTAACCATTTTTGATAGATCTAGTATATTGGGATGTGTTATGGCTTTCATAGTGGAAAGCCATTTCAGTATTTTCACGTAGTGTTTTTCTCTAGTTTTATTCCAGACTTGTATCAATGCATCTCTAATATAGTGTCTATGAAAATATTTTTGTTTCTTTTTTCCCTCTTCCCATAGGAAAAAATGCCATCCCATTTGCAAATTGTAGCCCTCTAGTGTTAATATTCTTTTATTTTTTTAAATTAATCCAATCTCTAATCCATCTTGGACAGCCGTGGCCAGGAGGGCGTTTTACCAGGTTCGCCTGGTTCGCCAGTTGCGCCCCCTATTGGATCGGGACGCCCTTCGCACAGTCACTCATGCGCTCGTGACATCCCGACTGGACTATTGTAACTCTCTCTACATGGGGCTCCCCTTGAGGTGCACCCGAAGACTTCAGCTGGTCCAGAATGCAGCCGCGCGAGCAATAATGGGTACCGCAAGGTATACCCATGTAACACCGCTCTTGCGCGAGCTGCACTGGCTACCTGTCGTCTTTCGGGTGTGCTTCAAGGTGTTAGTCCTCATCTTTAAAGCGCTCCATGGCTCGGGACCTAGCTATCTGCGGGATCGGATTCTGCCTCATACATCTTCCCGGCCCATTCGCTCCCACAGAGAGGGACTTCTCCGGGTGCCGTCCACTAGACTTTGTCAGCGGGCGACGCCCAGGGGAAGGGCCTTCTCTGTGGCGGGCCCAGCCCTCTGGAACGACCTTCCCCCCGACATTAGAACAACTACGGACCTCCGCTCCTTCCGTCAGAAATTAAAAACTCACTTTTTCTGCTTGGCCGGCCTAGGTTAGTCTCTACCTCAGGGGTTAGGGAATGTTAATTTTAAAATGGGGATTTTAGTACAGGGACAGTTGATTTAATTTGTTTTTATTGTATTTATTTATGTATATATTTTATGCTGTTTTAATTTTCCCTGTGCACCGCTCCGAGTCCCCCTGGGGAGAGGACGCGGTATAGAAAAATAAAATCTATTCTATTCTATTCTATCTTAATGCTGCTGCTTTATAATAAAGCTCCCTGTCAGGGAGTCCCATACCACCTCTGCTTCTGTACAGCTTTCAACTTTATCTTGGCTTTCTTCCCTAATGCAAGAGCTTCTACCTATCCAATATGATCCAGCAATTTGGATGGTACAGATCCAATCAGCTAAAGAGTGTTGACTAGTGAAAACTAGAAAATAGGCTTTCTCTGCTGAGGGCCCTGCATAGTGGAATTTTTCTTCCCTCAGAAATTAGAATGGCCCCAACCCAACCTTTAAAAAGAATTTTAAAATTTAGTTGTGCCTGGAATTCTGAATATATTAAGGGCTCTGTTTCTTGTTTTTACTGTTAACTATCTTGGCTGCTATAAGTATTTCTTTTCTGGATTTTTAAAATTTATTAAAATTTATTTTTTATTGTTTTAAGAATTATAAACCAAACAGAGTCATTTGGCTGAAATGGGTTACTATAGAAAGTGAAAGAATGAGTGAGCCTGTGAATCAATGAACGATTGAACAAACAAATACATAATTAAATAAATGCTTTAAAGAGTTAACTAACCATAATTTCCTCTCTTACTATCAAATATAATGATTCACAGTATATTAGTTTGCTCAAGGATACAATATTCTACAACTTTACTTAGATATTGCACAATATCCTTTAGGAATAGAGCTACACATTGCTTTCTCTTCAGTTATGAAAAGGACTTCTGGAGTTTGCGAGGCCACAAAAATGCCATGAGGCTGAAATTTCTTAAGCAGCTATGTCTTTTCCCAGAGAATCCTGGAGAAAGATGCAGTTGGTTGATGATCTCTGGCGGGCTCGGGATAGAGGTCATTCCTCTATCCTAGTCCTATTAGACCTCTCAGCTGCTTTCAATACCATCGGCCATGGTATCTTGTTGCACCGACTGAAGGGGTTAGGAGTGGGAGGCACCGTTTTGCGGTGGTTCTCCTCCTGTCTCTCCGGCTGGTCGCAACTTGTGTTGGCAGGGGGGCAGAGATCGACACCGAGGCCCCTCTATTGTGGGGTGCCTCGGGGTCGGTTCTTTCGCCTCTCCTGTTCAACACCTATATGAAGCTGCTGGGCGAGATCATCCGTGGTTTTGGGGTAGAGTACCACCAGTATGCTGATGACACTCAGCTGTACATCTCTACCCCTAACCACCCCAATGATGCCGTTGATGTGATGTCCCAGTGTTTGGAGACCGTGCGGGTCTGGATGGGGAGGAACAAGCTCCGACTCAACCCATCCAAGACCGAGTGGCTGTGGTTTCCGGCGTCCCGATATAGCCAGCTGGTTCCATCGCTGGCTATCAGGAGCGAGTCATTAGCCCCCGTGGAAAGGGCTTGTAACTTGGGTGTCCTCCTGGATTCGTGGTTGTCCTTGAATGACCATGTGACGGCCGTGGCCAGGGGGGTTTTCTATCAGGTTCGCTTGATACGCCAGTTGCGCCCCTTTCTAGATTGGGACTCCCTTCGCACAGTCACTCAAGCCCTCGTGACGTCCCGCCTAGATTACTGCAATGCTCTCTACATGGGGCTTCCCTTGGGGTGCACCCAGAAGCTCCAGCTAGTACAGAATGCAGCCGCGTGGGGGATTCTGGGAGTTTCTCAATACTCCCATATAACACCTCTCCTGCGCGAGCTGCACTTGCTGCCTGTGGCCTTCCGGGTGCGCTTCAAGATACTGATAACCATCTTTAAAGCGCTCCATGGCACGGGACCTGGGTATTTGCGAGACCGCCTCCTACCACATACCTCCCTCCGTCCTGTCCGCTCGCACAGGGGGGGCCTCCTCAGGGTGCCGTCTGCCGGCCAATGCCGTCTGCCGGCCAATGCCGTCTGCCGGCCAATGCCGTCTGCCGGCCAATGCCGTCTGCCGGCCAATGCCGTCTGCCGGCCCCCAGGGGAAGGGCCTTCTCTGCGGTGGGGCCGGCTCTCTGGAATGACCTACCCCCCCCAATATTCGTACCATCACGGACCTGCGCCTCTTCTGCCGGGAGCTTAAAACTTACTTTTTTCATCTGGCTGGCCTGGCTTGGATGTTAATAACAAATTGTAGGGATTTTAGTAAGGGATTTTAGATGGGTTTTAAAGATGTTTTTAGCACGGGTTTAAATTTAATATATTTTTATTGTATTTACATTGTATTTTTGTATTGTTTTTAATATTTACCTGTGCACCTCCCTGAGTCTCTTCGGGGAGATAGGGCGGTATACAAATCCAAAAAATAAATAAATAAATTAAGAAATCAAGATTTGGACTCATTCACTGTGAAGCATTTTTTGTAATAAAATACAAAGCATTGCACAGCCATTCTTATAAATGTGCTACAAGTTCAGCTGGAAGCAGAAATGTTGTAATATATCAAAGCAGTTGGAAGTGAGAATAGACAGCAACATTGCACATATCCAGTTATAAATAATTACTATTGTATAGTGCCCATTCTTTACAATATTTATACATGTCTCTTCATTCCAATAAAACTTGAACAGAATATAGTTTAGGACAGTGGCACTTTATGTTTTTTTAATGGTGTGATAAACAAGTGGTTCAACTCTTTCATTACTAAGTCACATAAAATAGCTGTCTATTTAGGTGCACAAAAAACGATTAAAACAGCAATATAAGAGGATATCAAAGTTCTTTATCCTGAGACAAACCTTCCAGAATTGAAAAAGTCTAAAGTTTGGCATCTGTTTATATTGTCTCTTAAGTCCCCTTAATTGACTATGTGCTGGTGAATATTCAATAATCTCAATGGGAATTTCCTGGTGATTTTTGCATGAACAAAATTAGAGTTGGATAGGCCACTAATTTATTTATAATAATTTTTCTGGTCAGTTTTTTTTCTAGACTCTCAGCAATGTTCATGGCCATTTGAAACACTATGAAGAGGAATTAATCAGATTGACCCTGAATCAGTTTGATAATTAAATTATATTTAAATAGGATGATATTTCTTTTCATCTCTTGTGAAGATGTGAGATTAGCTAATTGGACAAGAGCTTGGGAACAGAGACTCCCAGGAATGCATTATATCTGCAAAAATCTGATGGCTGCAGGTCGTAATTATATGATATCAGTCCTGCAAGGATTACCATTTGGATATCCATTTGTTTCCAGGCATAGTGCAGAGAAATGAAGATGTTAAAGTTCTGAAGAGTTTTAATCCAAGTCTCATTATGGATTACTCCCTCTCATGTCAGATTAGTTAGTCATTTCCTACAAATTGCTGGAAAGATCATTCTGTAGGCTCTACCTGTGTAACAAGACCTCTTTGAGACTACAGAATGAGCTTTTCCAGTAGCCATATTGGAAGTCTCCATACTGGAAGACCAAGAAGGCATTCTCCCTGCTGAAATTTTACCAATTAGTTCCTCTGTAGGAAATTATTCTCTCCTACAGCAAAGTAAAAGGAAGATGATATTATCTTTTATCTGTTTATAATTTTAATTATATATTATTATTGTAGTTATTAGTATATAGGTTTTTTGCTCTGTTTGCCCAAACATTTAAGATCAATTAATCTTAAATGTGGTAAAATGCAATGGAAGAATAGCATATCTTTATATAATAATATTATATATTGCAATTATTTTATTGCCTTATTTGATTTATTTGTACACATCAGTGGTGGGGTTCAAAAAAATTTACTACCAGTTCTGTGGTTGTGGATTGTTGGGTGTGGTATGGCTTGGCTTGGCTTGGTGGTTGTGCCTTGGTGGGCATGGAAGGCAGGATACTGTAAAATCTCTATTCCTTCCTCACTCCAGGGGGAAAATGCTGCAAAATCCCCATTTCCTCCCAATCAGCTGGGACTCGGGAAGCAGAGAATAGATAGGGGTGGGGCCAACTACTCAAAATTTCCGCTGCCGGTTCTCCAGAACTGGTCAGCACCTGATGAATACCACCTCTGTTACACATACTGTACATCCTCTTCTACTTTAGTGAGCATTCATGGTAGCTAACAAACTACAGGGGAAAAAATGCAAAGATGTTAAAAACATGAATTCATAACAAATCTATATGCTACACATCCCTCACAGCAATCAAAGAAACAACAATCAATAAAAGATAAAAAGTAAAGAAAAAAAGACAGCAAGCATCAGCAAGGCTTCTCACTGTCCCTCACCTGAGTGAAGAGCCAGACCTTTCCAGCTCTTTTAAACAACAACAGAATTGAGGACATTCAGATCTCTGAGGGAAACTCATCCCAGAAGACAGGGGCTGCTACAGAAAAGGTAGCCTTCTGCAAGCTGGAGTGACAACATTGTTTAATCAAAGGAACATGCCAACCCTGCAGGGTCAAATTATCCTGACAGTCCCTCAAGTAATCAGTCCCCTAAACGCCATGTAAATCTTTACAAATAACAATCAGTACCTTCAACTGCACCTGGAAGCACAGTGGCAACCAGTGCAACTCACAAAACAGAGATGTTACACTGACATCTGGAGGCATGTCCATAGCTGCTTATGCTGTTGCATATTGAACCCACTGAAGCTAATTAAGGTAGAAAAATAATCTCACCCTTAAAAATCTGATGGAAAAGATGTCTCATCTCTAAGCATGAAAAAGGGTGGGCAAATTGTGTTCCTTAGCCTGGAGCAGGGGTGAGTTCCGGCTTTTTCTACTGCCAGTTCGCTCAGGGATGCACTTCGGGTGCGTACGCACTTTGGGCGCACGCACACTTAACGCATGCTATACGTGCATGCACAGAAGGTAAAAAATGCACAGAAGCAAAAAATAAGATGGCAGCATCTACGGCGCTGTTGATAGAACCGGTTCAGGGGCCTGACCAGTCAAGTTACTACCTACTCAGCTGAACCAGTCTGAATCGGTAGGAACCCACTTCCCGCCAGACTGAAAGGCAGGCCTCTGACACATCAACAGAGCTTCAACCAATTAGAGATATTTATTGTAGAGTCAATTATATGGACCAATGAGAAGGCATTGATGAACAAAGTGTGTTACAAAACAAAAGCATTGAATTTTTATTTCTGAACACGTATGTAAGAAATACCATCAGACTGCTGTTAGATAGCTTATATCGAGAAATGTGTGTCTCATGAAAGAGAGTATCTTTAATAATACTTTAATAATGTTACCCATCATGTAACAGGAGAACAAGGAAAATAGATGGCCATATATCTTTGGCTGTTTCTTTACAATATGTCAAACAACTCTCACGGAACATATCCAGTTCCATGAATAAGAGCTGTGTGGAAATCCTCTAGTCAAGAACAATAAAAGCACTTTGTTTCTGGCAACCGTCCATTCCGCTTCCATTACAGATGCTTGGTCTTGAATGATAAATGGTTATCCTGAGAAACCATTAGAATGATTTACAATAGGTGGATATGACAAAGTCTTCAGTTGGTTGGGCTGCTCTTCAATGTGGCAAGATAAAGTTAGAGTAATATGCTCCAATTTGGTAGTAAAAGAATTTCAAGCGGCTTAGTACAGATCGAAAGACTTAACACTGCAGGCCTATACATGCCTGCTCCTCAGACGTAAAATGGGTTAGCTTCATCAGGGTTTATTTCAGAACAAGGTTAATTCCATCACTAGACAGAATGAGGTTGTTCTCAATTTTGGGCCCCATAAAAAGGTAGCAAATTATGTAATTATTTTAAGACTCTGGAAATGGAAGGTGTACTTACAGGTAGTCTTCAACTTACAAAGTTCATTTAGTGACTGTTCAAAGTTACAACAGCACTGAAACCATGTTGGCTGTAAGCAGCAAAACATAGCAGTCAATTAAAAAGCAGCCAATTCACATTTCTGGTTTATATTATCTTCAGTCCTTAAGCTTTTATTTTTTATAACTATATTCTACATGTTTTTTCCAAGGTCATCTCTGTGGTTGCCTATATGCTATGGAATAAAACATTGTTCCAAAATAGCTGCACCTGGGACTGATCATACTGTTGACAGCCAACAAAACAATGACTCATGAGACAAATTGGTTGGGGTAGAATTAGTAAGTAACTAATGTTTGCCTCTTAAGATTGCTGATATGCTGGATCATTGTAATTTTTGACTTCCTGGCCTTTTGTGGTAGTACCCATCATTCTTGTGCCTTAAAAGGAAGTAGCAGATTGGATTTCTGTGGTGTTTTTCTTCCTACACACTACAGCTGGTTGACTCTGCTATCACATGTGATATGTAAACCTCCCTCTAGGCAGGGGTCTCCAACCTTTGCAACTTTAAGTCTGAAGGACTTCAGCTCCCAGAATTCTCCAGCCAGCTTTGCTGGCTGGAGAATTCTGGGAGCTGAAGTCCTTCAGACTTAAAGTTGCAAAGGTTGGGGACCCCTGCTCTAGAGGACCCTGGCAACTATTACAAGTTGTGTGCACCTGCGTAATGGAACTTTAAATCCAAAGATTTAGAGTGAGAGTCTGAAGATTGGGTTACGTATATTCTTGTGGCTTTTATTTAACTGGGTTTTGCATATTTTTTCACCATGAATCCAAAGTAGATATACATGTATGTATACATAAAATATGGGGCATATACATATATGTGGATACATAAATGGTTTAGATTCATGCCTTGTTAGTGTCTTACACAGAGAGAGAGGGGGAGGGAGAGAGGGAAAGAGAGAGGGAATATATATCCTTTTGATTTACCTGTCTGAAACAAAAACCCAGAAATGTCTGACCGGAGTGTCAAGTAAAAAGCTTTCATGGTTAGAAAAAGGAGAAGATGAACACTGTAGATTCTTTGCAGCCCACACCACTACATCTTCCACTATTCCATAATACCTTCCATCCAGTGGAGGTGGTGTTTGACTTACAACCATAGCGAGCCTGGAATTTCCATTCTAAATTGTGATAGTTGTATGCCAATGTACCAGCATGACCAATCTGATTTTACAAGCTGGTTTTGCAGCTTGTTTTGCAGTCCAGAAATGGGCACAAAAGGCCGGAAACTGGCAAAAAACATAAATCACAGTTACATGACTGCAGAATGCTACAACCAAACATAAAAATGAGCTGGTTGCCAAGCATCTGAAAATGCAGTCATGTACCCATGGGGTATGCCATCAGCACAATTCCAGAATGAGGGTCATCGAGTACCTTTGGTGAGAGTCTATCATAACTTCAAATGGTTGCTATGTGACTAGTCATTAAGCAAGGACTATTTCTAGAATTCTAATTTATTAGGATCTATATGTACCTTTTTCTATTTCTACTGAAGGGCTTTTCTTCCAAAGTAATATTTCTCAATCTTTACTTTTGTCATACATTTGGCAATCTTTTGGCCAGAATACAGCAAAGCCAAGGTTCTGCCTCTTTTATACACATATACAATATACAGAGCTTAAATTACTAAATACACTTTTCTAATCAAATGCCCTTTCTTTATAAACACTGTCCCATCTCTACTGTAACTTGAACTGTGGTGGGGGAGAGGGAGCAGCTAGGATCAGAGTTGGTATTCAGCAGGTTCTGACCAGTTCTGGAGAACCGGTAGCAGAAATTTTGAGTAGTTCGGAAAACCGGTAAATACCATCTCTGACTGGCCCCGCCCCCATCTATTCTCTGCCTCCCAAGTCCCAGCTGATTGGGAGGAAATGAGGATTTTGCAGTAACCTTCCCCTGGAGTGGGGAGGGAATTGAGATTTTACAGTATTCTTCCCTTGCTATGCCCACAAAGCCATGCCCAGCAAGCCATACCACACCCACCAAGCCACGCCCACAGAACCGGTAGTAAAACATTTTGAATTGCACCACTAGCTAGGATACTTTAGATCACAGGAGAGTTTCATTGATTATGGCTGAAGATCCTCTTTTTGCTGAGGGCAGTTTTGTCCTGTCCTGGCCAGTATGATATGATCCTTATGAAATGGCAGCATATTTAATCTACTTCAGCCCAGGCTCATTATGTGCTTTCTTGTTATCACCAAGAGAAAGGCAAAGGAAAACTGCCAAGTTAGGCAAGTGCCTTCTCTTGTCTTCGTCTCTTACAACTCCTTTTCCAGATTCTTGCTTACCCAAACTTTTGATCTGAAAAGTCAAATTGTTAGGACTATCATCCTAGTGTTGGATTAGCAATATATATATAAGTCATGATTGCAAATGGTCTCTGTTACTTTAAATACTATAGTGAAATGTAATTGGCTGCTGCTTCCTAATTCAGCCATAAGAGGGAGCCGGAATCACAGTTAGACGCTGTTCATTTATTTTCATTTATTTACATTTATATCCCGCCCTTCTCCGCAGAGGACCCAGGGCGGCGCACAGGAAATTTAAAAAACATACAGAATACAAAATAAATACACAATTTAAAATATAAATTAAACCATCTTATCCTATGCTAAAAACCCAATTTTAAAATACCCGATTTAAAACTATCTAAAAGTCCCCATGGGAGGTTAGGCTAGGCCGGCTTGTTGGAATAGGTATGTCTTTAGACATTGGCGGAAGAGGCGGAGGTCGGTGATGGTGCGTAATTCGGGGGGTAGGTTGTTCCAAAGGGCTGGGCCCGCCACAGAGAAGGCTCTTCCCCTGGGTGTCGCCAGTCGGCATTGTCTGGCCGACGGCACCCTGAGAAGGCCCTTCATTCATTTTGAATGGAGACTCTGGATGTCGGGTTAGATCAGTGAAAGGCAAAGAAGCAAGAAGGATCGTGGATTGAAGCAACTGTAAGCTAACTGAGTTATTGACTGTAATTTGATTCAGGACTAACTATCACTGTTTGTGAAGAAGCAGTTTATTTTTCCACCACAAGTAAGGTCTACCTATTTTTACCATCAGTGTCTGTGACTATTAGTGTGAAATCTAGCAACGTATCTCTTGCTGCAAATTCCGTTGCACAACTGTCTGTCTTCTAAAGGAGATGTCCTCAACAAGCTGACCAACAAGTTACCTGAAAGTGAATTATACAGAGGAGTATACCAAGCACAAGTTCACACATATGAGTGAAGACCGAAGGGTTCATGTCCAACCCTCCTCACTCCTGACTTCTAGAGTGTCAGTTGGGTCTCTGAATGTTTCCTTACCAACACACCAGGCAAACAGGTTTCTCTGGCCTGCTCAATAATGGAAAGATAAAACTTCCTTTGTCCATGTATGTTGACACCAGCACATTGCTCTCCTCCTCCTCCTGCTGCCTGGTAAATGTTGAGTTTCTCTGATTGGCAGTTGACCATCTCAACCATAGAAGCACAAGAATAAAATTTTTGGGGTAATGTTGAGTGAATTTGATTATTTACGTAACTCAAATAATAATTATCTGCATTCTTAAGTGAGTATAACCTTCAGGGAAATCAATCAAGTTTACTTCTAGAGAAGCGTAAGCTAGGTCATGGTCTAGGGTTCATAAAATTGTAATAAAAATAGAATAATTTTCTTTTAAAACACTTCTAACTGATGTTCAAATATGCATAATTTTCTGTAATAATTTCTCCCGTATATGATCTAGTGGGAGCGAGTCGTATTTGAGATTAGTAGGAATTGTCCTGTTCACCCACTTGTAGTGCCCCTATGCAAAAAAGTTAAATCTTTACCTGCCTATGCTCTTCTTTAGCTAAAAGATTTTAAAACTTAACTCCAACATTTCAAAATACTACAATGCACCATTATAAAGGAGGGGGGGGCGATTTCATCCTTCATCTCTACCTTTGTTTTCACTATTCACTTTCAAAATAGTGGGAATATTGTCCTAGATATATCTGGATGTGGATAACCATTTGTTATAAGAAAATTATAAAACGTTGTATTCTGGAATGCTAGTGTAATGACATGAAAGGAAAGAGATTCAGCAAGCAGTATTTGTACAGAAAAAAAATCTCAATTTTTGCTCCCTCCTCTTTCATCGGGAAACAATATTTTTGTCTGTCTACAGTTGGAATTTTGACTGCATATTGTGGATTCTTTTGGAAAATACTAGAGTTGGCTTGCCTTTTCATGAAATAGTTCACAGGGAGGTAACTCTAGTTTTTACAAAAATGTTATAACCTTTTTGTTTTGTTTTTTGTTTGTTTTTAAAAAATACCCTACTCCTTTTCCCATCCTTAACTGCTCAGTTTGCTTTTCCAAGAGAGGAAAATGGATGACGCTACAATAAATGTGCAAGAATCCACACAAACACTAAATGGCAGCAGAGAGTTCGTTTTTTTTTCTGCATCTTTTCTGCCACTTAGTAATTGTTTACAAAAGTGATCCTCAATCTTGACACTTTTAAGCAGTGCAGATTTCAACTCCCAGAATTCCCCAACTAGCCTGACAAAGCACCCGGTGGATATCAAGAAGGCTCCACGAAAAAAATTCCGTTGTACCTATGTTTTCTAATAGACACTTTCTTTTATATAAGCTCCAATATAAACTCCAATAAACTGCACTGGAACTTATATGAGAAATGTCATGTTAAAGCAAAAAGGACTTCTGATAGTAAGAATATCCTTTTCATGAAAAGCTTGTTCTTACCAATTGATTGGATTTTCAAGTAGTAATCCTAAATGCTTTACAAATTACACTGTTGTGTGGCATCGTCACAAGTATTTGCCTGCCTGCCTTCTGGTCATAATCACTTCATACAGCCCTATTGGCTTCTTTATGCATACATTCTGCCTGTAAAGCAGTATTTTAGCTTAACCCACTGAAGTGCAATATCTGGATTTTAATTAAAATGCAAATCCCCTTATAAAAAGGTATTTTTAAATGCCAAGGTTCTAGTTTAGATTTGTACCAAGTAAAGCCTCGCCAAAGGCCTTGCCAGGAATTGAATTGTTTCTAGCGCATGGGTGGATCTGGGCCCAGAACAGCAGAGCCTTCTTGTCAATGACACCCTCTATTTTTAAATCAGCTTAACTGTTAGCATTTGATAATTACTTTTTGACAAGGGGATATTGCTCCAGTTCAGAATGCTGAGAAAATAAAGGTAGAATCCTAGGAGTCATCCAGTTCTTGGAATCTCGTAAAGTATCCTTCCTTCTTTGCAAGGCTAGCATGGAAAAGAGTGGTTGGGATTTGTTCCAAATCGTCAATATTGCTGCTACAAAGCAATTGCATTTGGGAGAGTATTCTAGAAACCACACTGATGCTACCAAAAAGAATAATAATGAGCTACTATCACAAACTCTGAAGTTGGGGTTGTTTTTTTTAAAGGTGTTTAAAAATATTTTTTTAATGGGACACAGTGGTTCGGTGGCTCATACACTAAGCTTGTCGATCAGAAAGGCCAGCAGTTTGGCAGTTCGAATCCTTAGTGCTGTGCAACGGAGTGAGCTCCCGTTACTTGTCCCGGCATCTCCCAACCTAGCAGTTTGAAAGCATGTAAAAATGCAAGTAGAAAAATAGGAACCACCTTGATGGGAAAGTAACAGCGTTCCATGAGCCTTTGGCATTTAGCTGGACACAAGAGCACGGAGATGTCTTTGGACAGCGCTGGCTCTTCGGTTTTGAAACAGGGAGCACCGCCCCCTAGAGTCGGGAATGCTAGCACATATGTGCGAGGGGAACTTTTACCTTTTCCTAAAAACATTTTAATTTCACTAAGTTTTTCCTCAAATGAAATCCTTGTATTATTTTTTTTATTCAAAAAACAAGTTGTTTGACTTCACATACAAGTTCTTTATCAAATATTTTCCTCCTCCTAATTCAATAAGTATCTTAACAAATACATAACATGCAAATATTAATATTAACAAGAGGCAAAATCTTCATACGAATACCCTTGCCTACAAAGATATTCTTCACTTAGTTTAGCAACATTTCAGAATATTTGCACAAAGGCTTCTATTTGTCAATGGAATTTCAGCTATGTTAATTATTGTTTAAATAGGTACCATAAACCTGTGCATATTGATTTATCGATTAAATTCTTTGTCTGCTTCTCAATGGAGCTTCTTATAAAGTTATGGATTCTAAGAATAAATACAATAATCCACACCTTCTATGACAGGGATATCAAGCTCATGGTCTGCAGGCACTGGCCACACCTAGTTTAGCGAAGGGGAAAAAGTTGTGATATTTCAGGTGACGACATCATGACAATGAAAGTTTGACACTCCTGTTCTATAAGATCAGTAGGAATTGTGGATGACAAAGGGAGCAAGTAACAAAACACTGGTTGAACTGCAAACTCAATCTCTTGTTGAGAGGTTGTGTTCCACTTTATGATTTTCAGATATTTTCAGATACAAAAGGGTGGACCTTGCATAAGACAACTTCATCATTTTGGCTTCATTGTGGTTAGGTATAGATATCTATGTAGGGAATAGAATAACACCCAAAAAAGAAATTGCTAAATGCTGGCAAGACCTAAGTTTTGTAGCTTACTTACTTATATGATAGTGAGCCCATTAACTGTGCTAGTGTTGTCCCCCTAAAACACCATCTAAATGGGTATAAAGGCATCAACTGAACATCCAGCACTGGAGCATTCAAGGATAGCTCGCACACTTTCTCTACACTTAACCTTTTAGAAGCTGTTAATTGAATGATCTCTCTAGCCATAGATTCCACACATTACATATAATTATTGCACTCACTGAGAACCCCACACACTCTCTCCCTTGAGCTATAGAACATTTCCACCTTCTTTCATCTAATAAGACATAATAGCGGTTTACATAACAGCAGCTTTTTCCACAAAGCAATTTCCAACTCATCTAAGCTAGTCTGACAACATTTCAGTTATCCATTACTATAAGTGTGAAGTGTACCTACATGAAGAAGATTTATGATGAACCTGGCTATATTTGGTTTGGCCTAACTGTGTTAATGGCCAGTGAGTCATGAAAAGGACTGAAAGGGGTTAGTGAAGAAAGGAAAGCCTGCAGCAAAAAATAATAATGGTGCAGGATTCTTAACAATAGCCAGGTGAACTGAGCCAAGCATCAGTGGAAAGAGAAAGAGCTAAAGTACAGTACACTATGTTCCAAGAATCCATGGTACTTCCAGGGATGGTGTTTTCAAGGTCTGAGTCAAATCCACAAATCCCATAAGGAGTCTTTGAGTAAGGGATGAGGAATGGGATCAGGGGTGGGTTGCTGCCAGTTTTACTATCAGTTCACAACCCATGCGCAATGCTTGCGCTGTTCAATGTAAATTGTTCTTCACGCATGCACAGAACATTTTACAGTGAACTGCGCACGTGTCAGCTTGCAAACCATCGCCATGACGATTATCAAGCTGCCATAGAGAAGTGAGAATTCTTGACATTCCTGTGGTCGGAATGGAATCTCAGGATGACCTGTGACTGCGCATGCATAGATTTAATTTTAATGCTAATTGGATAACATGATTTATGACAGGCAGAGGGGAGGGGGCATAGGGGGGTAAAGTTCAGATGCCATCAATAACTTTCAGTTCTGGCTCCACCGGAGGCCCAGCCAAGATGTTAATCCTAATAAATGGATGTTTTTTGAACTCTATCTTAAAGCTATGAATTAATTGGGGTTTTCTCTTGGGAGCTTCACAGGATGAACAGTCACTAAAAGTCAAAATGGTGGTGGCCCAGCGGTGGCGAGGGAACTAGTTGCGGGGTGTGGCAGGCCTGGGTCACTGGGTCGATTCTACAACTCAGGCCTGAATTCCACTATCGGTTCAGCCAAACCTAGCCGAACCGGGAGCAACCCACCTCTGAATGGGATGCCAAATCCCTTTTGAGTGAAGTACTTTTTTCCTCTGTTAGAGAAGGGAGAAGATTCCCTTCTTTTTTCCTCTGTTAGAGAAGGGAGAAGGGAGAAGAAGGGAGAAGATTCCCAGGGAACATACCGATACATGCAAAAAAGGAGAGAAATACGAGAGAACTCGTATTTTGTCTGTAGAACAATGAATTAAAAAACAATTAAATGTCAAGCATCTCGTTACTTGCTTGCTGACAAGAGCTTTGCACAACACTGTCAAGGCTTTGCAGAGTCACAAAATCACTAGAAAAGGATAATAATTGGGCGTCTGTAGCACATCTGGAGTAATCACTTTAAAAGCCCTCAGAATGTTCAATGTTCTCCTTCCCCTAATAACATATATGTTCCATTCCCAAAAGGTCATTCAACAGAAAATTGAATGCTATTCTGAGAACAATGCATGTCTCTTAAGGGAAAAAAAAACAGACAATCTGAGAGGCATGCATCTGCAGTATAGATTGTTAGCTATTCATTTGAAAGATTTTAAAAGGTAATACCGTATTTTTTGAAATATAAGGAATAAGTAGAGGAATAGAGAGAGAAAAATAGAGAGAGAAAGAGAGAGAGAGAGAAATACAGTAGATAGGTAGGGAGAGAAAGAGTGGGTAGGTAGGTAGGTAGGTAGGTAGGTAGGTAGGTAGGTAGGTAGGTAAGTAGATGTTTCCAGGTGTATTTACACATGTGCTGGAGAAGGAAATCACTGACCACCTTTGGAACAAATCTTTGTTTCTGCAGGCACAGTATTTGACCAAAGTAATTCTCATCAATCACTCTAACTAAATAGGTTTCCGGAAGGGGGGGGGAACCTTTTTGCACTGTGCAAACCTCCCCTAAATGGCCCATTTTTCGTGAAAATGGGCACATTGTTTTTCAAATAAAAGGCATGAATAGCCTTGGGGGGGCTTGCAGAGTGTTCCTGGGGGCGGCAGGGGGGCCATTACAAGGAAAAAGGCCCATTTTTTCATGAAAATGGGCCGTTTTCTGGTCAAAAAATAGCATGCATAGCCTTATAGAGGCTTATAGAGTGCTGCTGGGGGCTGGGGGGGGGGAATGCCCTGTTTTTTTCAATTCAATTCAATTCAATTTATTCAATTTATATCCCGCCCTTCTCCAAGAGGACCCAGGGCGGCGCACAGGAATTTAAAACAATATACAAAATAGTACCAATTATAATTTAAAAAACTTATTAAATGACACAACCTGCGCTAAAACCAGATTAAATCCCCCATTTAAATTGTAAACTATCCCTCCCCTCCTCCCTGGAACCCCCTAAAAGCCAAATTAAGAATTTTGTTCAAACACCCCTAGAACTGCGACCTGCCCACCTCTCTTGATACAGAATCCCTCATCAAGGTGGGCCCTCGCTGACGCGGAGGGCCATACCTGCGAGTAGGGGGACTCCCGCAGTAGAAAAGGTCTGCCTTAGAGTACTTCATGGTGAATGTCATAAATATGATATATATAAATATGTATAAATATATATAAAATATAAGGTCAGAGGAGTTGTTAGACAGGGCATTAAAATTCTAGATGTTATCGAATATTAAAATAGATGTTAAAATATGTATAGTACAAGTTAAACTCAGGAGACGTCTAGACCGGCTCTAAAAAGTTCATAAATAGTTCCTAAATTCATAAAAATCATGCATGGTTCAAAGATAGTTAATCATGGTTCATAAATAGTTAGTTTGTCATCGAAGGTGGGAGAGTTAGTTCATATAGATATATCAGACTGGGGGTAGAGGGTGGCTTTGGCCTTCCAGTTGTAAATTTTGCTCATTTCTGCCCTCCCCAACCCCCAGGAGCTCTCTGGAAGCCTCCATAAGGGTATGCATGTGACCATTTTGGTGAAGGGGCAGGTTTTCAGCAGGCAAAAAAATGCTGTATTCAATGTAAAAGACACACCCAGATTTTCAGCCTCCTTTTAGAGGAAAAATGGTGCATCTTATACTCCGAAAAATACGGTAAGTTCTTGACAACAGTAACTTCTATGAATCTCTTCTCCTCCTCCTTCTCCTCCTCCTCCTCCTCCTCCTCATTTTGCTTTCTTTTGCAAGAAGTATAATAAACAGATATACTGTGTTTCTATTAAATGGTATCTGAACTGCCCATTTTTCTGGGCATTCTCAAACTCAAAAGAGCTTTTCCTAAACTCCTAACAAAGGATTCCCAACTTCTTGGGATCTTTGTACACATACTTAGCATTTTCCAAAGGTGTCACAACTATTGTATAAGATTTACTTGTATTTTGTATCTCCTACAATTAGACAATAATCCAAACTCTTTGCCTGCATGTGAATCAGAATGCAAGTATGAAACAACAGAATTTGCAGTGTGACATCACAAGATAAGTTTCCCCACTTTAGCATCATCATGGATTTGGAACAGATGTCTATGGAATGTGGGATACAGTAAGAAACAGGCAGAGACAAAGCAACTGACAGGATTGAAACAAAAAAGAGAAAGTGGGGACAGAGGTAAAGAAACAAATGATCATAAATCCAAAGGACAGATGGAAGGTCAAATGCAAAGATTATTGAAGGGAGAACATATACACAACAGTAGTGGATGAGTCAGACCTATGGAGTGCCATAAACTCCCAGGGTAACAGAGGCTCTTGGTGATTCATGCTCTTCCACCCAACATCAGCCTATTTCAAATATATGTTTCTAGCTACCCAGAATTGTGAGTTTGCCAGCACAGAAGCTGTATTCACAAATAACCATTTACATACCATTTAAAAATTGCAGCCAATTGCATAGAGAATGTTACTGTTACCTAATTGGTGGGAAAAAATCAATCCCTGACCCAAGTGAGCAAGAGTTTTTTACCACAAGCATTTATGGGAGAGGAAAATGATGCTGCTCTCCAGGGTTGGTTTTCCCCAGGAGCAAATTAAGAGCTATTACTTTTAGGGCCATGCAGGAATCTGATTCCTGCTATTCAGAATTGTTGGGGATATTTCCTTTAGGAGACAGAGAGTTGTGCAGCGGAATTTGCAGCAAGAGAAAAACGTTGCTAGTAGCACACGAATAGAGTCTCAGACACTGATAGTAAAAACAAGTAGCTTTCCTTGTGATGAAAAATAAACTACTGCTTCACAAGCAGTGATAGTAGCCATTGAATCAAATACAGTCCTTAACTCAAAAACAATTGCTTACAGTTGCAATCCACAATTCTTCCTTGTTCTGCAAAGTCAGTCAGTCAGTCAGTCAGAGCAAGCGAGCAGAGAGAGAGAGCTCTCCTGGCTTCCTATTATTGCTGAGTTAATTACAGCAGCTAATTACATATAACATTTAAAGTAACAAAGACCATTTGTTATCATGGTTTATATATATTGCCTACCCAACCTAGGATTATATTCCTAACAAGAATGTTCATGGGCATGCACATGACACCTGTTGGAATTCCTTAAAAGAATCCCAGATACAAGGATACATGATTTAAAGAGAGTCCAAGAGACACAATGTGTGAATCTTCTTTTTCAGCACTGCTCTGATCCCCATATCCCTAACAGATTCAATCAATCAATCAATCAAATGTTTATTTGTATACCGCATCCTCTCCCCAAGGGGACTCGGAGCGGTGCACAGGGAAAAATTTAAAATACTATAAAAAATACATACATAGAATAAATACGATAGATAAAAACAAATTAAATTAAGATTATCCCTGCGCTAAAATCCCCAAATTATAAAGTTAAAATTCCCTAACACCCTAAAGGTAAAGACTAACCTAAGACGGCCAAGCAGAAAAAGTGTGTTTTAAGTTTTTGACGGAAGGAGCGGAGGTCCATAGTTGTTCTGATTTCGGGGGGAAGGTCGTTCCAGAGGGCTGGGCCCGCCACAGAGAAGGCCCTTCCCCTGGGCGTCGCCCGCTGACATAGTCTAGTGGACGGCACCCGGAGAAGTCCCTCTCTGTGGGAGCGAATCGGCCGTGAGGATGTGTGAGGCAGGATCCGATCCCGCAGATAACTAGGTCCCGTGCCATGGAGCGCTTTAAAGATGACAACTAGCACCTTGAAGCGCACCCGAAAGACGACAGGCAGCCAGTGCAGCTCGCGCAAGAGCGGTGTTATATGGGTGAACCTAGGGGTCCCCATTATTGCTCGCGCGGCTGCATTCTGGACCAGCTGAAGTCTTCCGGTGCACCTCAGGAGGAGCCCCATGTAGACAGAGTTACAATAGTCCAGTCGGGATGTCACGAGGGCATGAGTGACTGTGCAAAGGGCGTCCCGATCCAATAAGGGGTGCAACTGGCGAACCTGGTAAAATGCCCTCCTGGCCACGGCTGTCACTTGATCTTCCATGGACAGCCGGGTATCTAGGAGGACACCCAAGTTGCGCACCCCATCCACAGGGTTAAGATGTTCGCCCCCTATGGCCAGTGATGGAGTCAACTGGTTGAATCGGGCGGCCGGAAACCACAGCCACTCGGGACGGGTTGAGTCTGAGTCTGTTACTTCCCATCCAGGCCCGCACGGCTTCCAGGCACTGGTACATCACCGCTACGGCATCATTGGGGTGGTTTGGGGTAGATATGTACAACTGCGTGTCGTCAGCGTAGAAGTGGTACTCTACCCCAAAACCACGGATGATCTCACCCAGCGGCTTCATATATGTGTTGAACAGATTGCATCAAAGGCTTGGTGAGTTGCTTAAGAATAGCCTAGTGGGCATGGAGGTACTTGCTCCACCTTTAGAAAGACTGCTCTATTCAATGCAGGCAGTATGGGCATGATATAGATACTGTCAATCTGATTAAAAAAGTGGCTTCTTAAGGATTCCAGACACAGGTTCCTGTTCAGCATCCAGATGACTTCTCTACATATTTGTTCACTTGCCTGCAGCTTCTTAACCATCAGGTTATACAGGTCTTTCATGGGTTATAATATGTACACTGTGTCAGAGTTTGTTGCAGCAATCAAATCTAGAACGCACACACAGGTAATTGATTCACCAGGATTCATTAACTTCTCTTTATATATAATATAACACATAAAGTAAATATACAATACCAAAAGCAGGTTTTCAAAAGTGGTAGTAAATACAAGCAAGCAGAGGAGAAAAACAGTTTCAGTTTTAGTTTAGAGCAGCAGACTAGTTTTGAGCTCAGCACAGACTCAAAGTTTAGTACAGAAGTTAAGCTAAGCCACGCCCAGGCTCCTTGCTGTCTCCATGTTGCTCACACAGCAACTACTATTTCACTTGTTACTAAGCCCTATTCCAGTTCATGAATATACACTGACATGCTGCAAGTAAATGCCCAACCCTTGTAATGCTCTCTATAAAACAGGGTTACAGGCAACAATAGAAAGCATCCTGTATCTTTTTCAGAGGTCTGCAATTCTAAGAAAGAAGGATTTGTCAAGTTGGGCCCATGGTGCTAGTTAATTAGTTAATTAATTAGCCATTATATATAATCCAAACCTCACATCCTAGTAGTGGTTGCAGCAAAGAAGGATGAGCATACTTGTAACATTTCCCAAATAGAATTGCAGTGACAAAACTTACTGACTCCCTATTTCAAATATTTAGCAAGAAGATCAGGTCTAAGAAGTCGCCATTTAATGTCTACTCTAGAAAGAAAATGTACTTCTCAATATAACCAGTTTATTATATTAGCCAGTTTTTTTCTACCAGTTTTTCATATTCAGTGCTTCAAGTCAACTGGATTTATAATGCCCAATACCTGGCCCTTATATAGTTGGGCTGACCAAGAAGGCATACTTTGTCCTATGTCATATATCAACAGTTATGGAAAGTGTGTGCTATATCAGCAATCAATTTACTATACACTAAAAAAAACAAGCAAAACCATACAGTTGTGCTTTACAGTTACTCCCTTTACCACTTGATGGCTTATGCTTATCTCCTTACAGTTACCTATAATGCTTCAAGAAATGTCGAGTTCAGCCATTTTTGCTTGTTGAGACAGAGAGGAAGAAGAGAGGGCAAAAATAACATGAGATCAAAACAAGAATAATTTATGAACATAATTGAAAGAAGAAGAATATAGGAAAGAAGGGATTATTCCACATAGGCATCAATCTTGATCTCTTCTAGTGCACAATGAAAACATAAGTATTTAAGGCCATTGGTTTTAACACAAGTAATTAGAAGAATAGGATAGTCACAGATAATGTTCTATATAGCTTAAAAAGTAAATTTTTCAGATGAAAAAGTAAATTTTTTATCTGAAATATCTCACATAATTTGCTGGATTTTACCGTTGTAAAATCCATTTGCCATACCCAGAAGATAAAATAGATCTAATATATTTTGGAAATACTTGTGTTTGAAATATTTTAAACACATATGAAGGATTATGTCCTATTTTATGATATATAAAGTAGTATTAGTCTTTTTCTAATTTCTATGCGAATACAACATTAAAAAGAATTAAAACTATAAGTTTTCCCCTTCATAGGCCAAACCAGTACACTGGTAATCTTGCCAATAAAGGCAAACAAAATAAATCAAACTAAGTTTGTTTGTTTTTTACACTCATAAATCATTGCATGAACCAATGGAGCAAGGAAAAAGAAATACAATTTCTTTCTGAAATAAAAATTTTGAAATTTCTCTTTCAGTCACTGCTTGCTTCTTTTTATACCTTCCCTTCCTTTTCTGGAGTGGAAGAAGAGCATATTCTTTAAGTAGTCCATTATTATCAAGCTACAACCTTATTTGGAATATTCTGTCTTCTTCAAACTGTATTTGGAAGAATTTTCAGATTGTGTTCAGTTCAAAGAATAATAGCAAGCTTCTGCTAGAAAGGCAGAACATTCCTTTAGGCAATGTGGATGAAGATAAGTAAATAAATTAATTGCATCGCTACATTATTAGGAAACAAAAAAGCCACCAAGTCATTTGGAAGACTGTACAGGCATACTTTAGAGACATTGTGGGTTTTCGTTCCAGATCATCGCAATAAAGAAAATATTGTAATAAAGCAAGAGACACAAATGTTTTGGTTTTCCAGTGCATATAAAAGTTATGTTTACTCTATATTATAGTCTACTAAATGTGTAATATTGCATTATGTCTAAAAAAGAACAATGTACATACATTAATTAAAAAGTACTTTATTGCTAAAAATGTTAATCATTATCTAAACTTTCAGCATGTTCTAATATTTTTGCTGGTAGAGAGTCTTGTAAAAAAACAATGTCTGCAAAGTGCAATAAAGCAAAGCAACAATAAAACAAGGTATGGCTGTACTTCTGAAAGTCCTTCAAGTTTTATCATCTTCAGAATCCAATTATCAAACTTACTTCTAAAATTATTACTTCAGGCTCCAACTTTTTCCTTCCCCATGGAGAGAAAAGCCCCATGGAAGACGTTTTCAGTAAATGATCTTGTTCAAGCATACTAAAATATTTCAGGTCAGTTGTTGTGTTTTGGGTAACAAGCAAATGACCCAGTTTGACTCATCCCAATCGATGCTATTGCTCACCATAGTAATTTTGTCCCAACAATTCATCCTACAGGCAGTGGTGCAATTCAGCCGGTTCTATCCAGTTCGGGCAAACCGGTAGCCGTGGTGGCAGGAAGCTCTGCCCACTCGCACAGATGTCATTGCGTCCCATTATTGACGCTCTGTGCATGCATGGAACGTCCTGCGCATGTGCGGTGGGGGCGCAGGCAAGCAAAGCGAGTGTGTGGGTATGCGCACTCACATTTGCGAACCAGTAGCAAAGGTAAGTTCATTTCACCACTGCCTACAGGCCATCTGTGGGATGGGGATAGGAGTGTTCAAAAAAAAGCAACAATGATAGTCAGGACTGTGTAGCCAAAGGCTCACCTCCTTTTTTGTGGATTGCACCCAGAAGTCCCTGCCAATAGCACATCGAACCATTGCATAATTGGCAACCTTCAAACCTACTTTGAAGCCCTATTGCTTACTTAGAAAATGTAATAATGAAGGGGGACACAAAGATAGGGGGCAAAAACAAAATCCAGGAAATGTGGTACTATATGTGAGTTCAGATTTGACAATGGTAGGAATATGTGGGGACAGGAGGCCAAATTTTAATGGTGGAGATTAATTGGAAATGTCATGCCCAAAGACCCATCCATATAAAATAAAGACCTTTCTTTTTATGTTCTTATATAAATCAAGTTGGTTGAGACATTGTTAATGATGCCATCAGCTTCTTTTTCCAATCCAACTAAAGTATAGGAAACGTGTTTTGTTTTGTTTTAATCATGATGTGTCATTTTCACAGTCTTGCTTTAAATTTTATGGAATGTCAATGAGTACTTTTAAAGAAGAAATAATTATTTCCAGGCAACTGAAGTAATGGAAATTGAGAAGTAAAAAAGAATTGCTTTGTTTCTTTTTTGCATTCAAGTCACTAATAAGATAAACAGGCAGACAAATCAGACAGACAAATGAGCAAATCTAGAAAGCACTCCCTGTAAATTTTCTGAATTAAAACTGTTTTAGGACTTTGATTGGCTTTTTCATTACATTTTTATTGACTATAGTTTTATACAATTGGACACCTTATATATTCATTCAGTCACATGGTGTGCAATCTAGAGGTCTTCCTAGACTCAAAGCTTCTCCTCAATGAGAAGGTTTGCAAAACTTAATCTGGTCTGCCAGCTGTAACATTCCTAAATGAGGAAACTTCCTCAAATTGTCATTCATATCCTGATCATATCAGAGCTTGACTACTGTAATGCCTTCTACCTGGAGCTTAATATGCCTATGTAATGCCGCTGCTTCATGAGCTGCACTGGTGGTCAGTTTGCTTCCAGGTACAATTCAAGTTGCTGATCATTACCTATAAACCAGTGGTGGGATTCCATTTTTTTACTACCGGTTCTGTGGGTGTGGATTGGTGGGCGTGGCATGGCTTGGTGGGCGTGGCAGGGGAAGGATACTGTAAAATCTCCATTCCCTCCCCACTCCAGGGGAAGGTTACTACAAAATCTCCATTTCCTACCAATCAGCTGGGACTTGGGGGGCAGAGAATAGATGGGGGCGGGGCCAGTCAGAGGTGGTATTTACCGGTTCTCCAAACTACTCAAAATTTCCACTATTGATTTTCCAGAACTGGTCAAACCTGCTGAATACCACTTCTGCTATAAGCCCTATAAGACTCAGGACTTACATGAATACCTCTCTCCCATTGTATCTACCCAAATATTTTGTTCTAACATGGTTGATATACTCCAGGTTTCTCCAATTAAACAATGCCATCTATTCGGGACCCAAACGTCTGCCTTCTCTATACAGTACGTTCAGCAAAGCAAGTATCAGAAATGAATCTTCCTAATATGTGCATAGCAGAGAAATCACAACTGAGATTTCACAGTGACAACAGCAAAAGAAATTGTCACAACATGAAACTGAAAGCTGTAATGTGCACTCTTGGCTACACTTCCATATCTTCCTGGATTTCTCTAATATAAATAAACTTACGTCTCTATGTTCAGTCTGCTAAAATTATCCACACTGAGGTTTTTTTTAATGTTTTCGTAAATATAATAAACTAATTGACCGTGCAGTCTGTTCCATCTTAATCCAGCTGTTCTAAATTTGGCCTATTCCAAAGGTGTTAAGATTTAATTTCCAGAATTCACAACCTTCCAAACTGCCCAATTCCCAGTTGGGAAAATCATGAATCTGGGGAGACATTGAGTACAGACAATTTGGAATAGCTGAAATGTGAATTTTTTTGCCAAATAATTACAAGTAAAACACAGTGTAGACTTCACAATCTGGTTTCTACTTATCCCCAACTTTTCCTCAGTTGAAGATTATTATCTAGAAAATAAAGTATGTTCTTGCTATTTTTTAAACAATTAAGAATCAGAAATTCATCCTTATTTATGACAAATCATAAGAGATCTACAAGTAGATGCAATTTTTTGCTAAGATTTCCCATACTTTATTGTATAACATTTGAAATGAATCTAAAATTCTTGCATTTGATGAGCATAACATAGATTACTTCGTTGTAACAATAGACAAAATAATTTTCTACTATATTGTTCAAGTAACATATCACATAGGCAGTTTTTTAAAATAAAAGAGAATTTCTACTTTATCACAGCTACTATTAGAAATACCTAGTTTTACCATTTAGTATAATATCTGATTAAACAATCCCTTGGCAGTTCCTGTTCACAGCAATTGTAACTTTTTAAAAAAGCATTCCTTATATGATTTTTATTGTCAGTAGTAGACAGAATTGCTAATGAACCTATAATGATTCATTACATGAATAATCTGCAAATATGTTCCTGAAAACTATTTCCAAACCATTGGGCTCAAAGAAACTTATTTCTACACACAACAAAATTGTTAAGGAAATAATACGATTACACCATATACTGTAGACGGTCTAATTATTTTCTGAAATGAATTCTGAGCTTCCAGAACATTAAAAGTGTCTTCTTCATTGTGAATGTTGATTTCACAATGTTACAGGACTATGAATGACTTTTTAATAAAAATGCATTGACTCATTTTTGCAAAGTTCAGATGATGACCCATAAAAATTCAAAATGGTGAATGCCTTGCAAAAGAATCATGTCTTCACCTAGTACCCAAAATATAACAATATGGATGCTCATCTTAGACAATGTTCTATGAAGAAGGAAGATGGCCAGCTGGTTATCCACCTACATACATTTAGCCAAGACACCTAAGAAAGGGCCTTTGTAGATAACTGAAGGGTTCAAAGACATATAGTTAAACAAGAAGTTCTTTTAAATATTTTTTGCTTTGCAGATATTTTCAGAGACATCAGACCATGATTTGGCCATTTTGGGATAAAAATTTTTGATTCTAGGTTTCAGTAAGCGTGTCAAGATTCAAAGTGTGCCTTTGCTGTTGCAATCATTATCAATTCTCAGCTTGCCAATGAACCAATTGGGAGGAAAGAGGAGATGGAATGTAGGCTCCAGATATCAAGAAGATGACCATAAGAGCCAAGGATACTCCAGCAGGTATTTGCCAAAGCCAAAGATGTTTTCTCATAACAATACAATGAGGTTCAAATGGACAATGTGACCTGCACTAATAGGGGGAGGAATAATCCTATACTTTAACTATGTGAGTTTGTGCAGGAATTAGCTAAATCTGGTTTTTCCCTAATCAGTATCGAAATGATGTACTCAATAAAATTTTGCATTCAGAGATTGGATCGTCTCGCTTGTGCTTGCTTGCTTGGGTCAGAACGTTGACAAAGGGCTTTAACCCCCCCCCCCAAATTTCCTTTATTCAGTCATTATTTCTTGCATCTTCTTACATCCCAGAATGTGTTAGTGTTGAGATTTTTAATGATGCGTAATGAAATTAATCACAGTATTAATAATTAACAATCATCTGTTATGAACAAGTCACTCTTACTGATGCATGCCAATCTTCCTCATTTATCAGACAGAAGACTCCAATCCAGGAAGGCCCCCACTGGCACCTATACAACATCTGCCCAACAATTTTAACATTGATTCCCATTAATTCCCAATGAGTCATTGGATGCCCAGGCATAGGTAGACATTTTGTGACCCCACAAAAAAGGGGTCTTTGGTAGGCTTTGAACTACCATGTCAGCAAAAGACAATCCTGAATAAGAATCGCACCTCACACAGTGTCTGCCTGCCAGGACTTGCCATATAAATGGGATATAATGTCCTTCTCTCTGTGTGAATGTGGGGTTCCACATCAAATTATAGATCACATTTTGACCAGCTGTAAGCTGAGGGCATATACCGGTCCAGTATCTGATTTTTAAAAATATAAACAATGCTGTGCTTCAAGAGTTAAATGGCCCAAACTATTTAAACATAGACCATTTTAATATTTGTATTTTAATGCAGGGGTCTCCAACCTTTGCAACTTTAAGTCTGAAGGACTTCAGTATATATGCAAGACAAACCATGTTAATAGTATGGCACAGTACAAGAAAAAATAATAAGTCCAATCTTGTCACTAGCCTCTCCTTTAAAGGCGTTTCATATTGGACATAATAAAAATGCAACTACATAGCCATGTATGATTCATTTGGACTTCATGTAAAGACCAAAGATATACCAAGAACTATTTGGAGAATTTCAGAACATATCATAGTTGATGTTCCTACAAATAACTAGAAGAATAAAAATGAATCTCAGAAATGAGAGACAGCTTCTAAGAAAAATGACAAAATTCGAAATTTTCACATCAGATCAAAACCACCCACCAGGGCATATATACAAATTTTTATTCAGATAAGAGAGTACCCAAAAAAATATTTGCATGATAAAACCGATGCAAAACTTTAAACAGTCACAACACAATAAGGAGAAGAATTATGAAACAAATCTATAAAATTTGCTCCAAGTAAAAACTTAAGAGAAAACTGATATAGTGTAAAATGTTTTACAGGTAGCATGCAACTCAGTCAGTAAGTTGCCAGGGTAGACAAAAATATAATAACAAATGTTGGAAATGTCATGACACAAAAAGAATATTTTATCACACATAGTGGATATGGTAAAAAAAAAACCTCAAAAGTACTGAAAACAAATATAAAGCACTATTCAGAGAGTTTTAGATATCAATACAATACAATACAATACAATACAATAGCAGAGTTGGAAGGGACCTTGTAGGTCTTCTAGTCCAACCCCCTGCGTGGGCAGGAACCTTATACCATTTCAGACAATTATTATATAAAATGAAACCACAATTCTCTTTACTAGACATAATTCAAAACAATTACAAAAATATTACAATTTACTAAGATACATATTTGTGGCAAGAAGGATAAGTCATTTTATCAAATCCTTCCCAAAGACCTTGGATAGACCTTGTTATATGATGGTTTTAAAGATATCATTCTGGGATATAAGCTGTTCCAAGACTGATGATAATTTTATCAATGTTGTTCAAGTGGTACTTCAAATGTTTTGGGGGTTGCATCAAAAGCACCTTATTGTAAGTGTTACGTTCTGAGCATGCGCAGCCTGTTCTAGTTTTGGCGGGACAATTGCTAACAGCTGATAGGCGGAGCCATCTGACAGCTCACTATAAAAGCGAGCTGTCAGACGGCAGAGCCAAGCTGTTGCTTGTCAGAAGAGCCGCAAGTTACTTGTTTGACCGTTCGTTGGAATAAACTTGTTAGCCTGTTATTCCTGGCTGCGCCTCAGTTATTCCGGCACCCACACTGAGTTCTGAGTATAGAACACTGGCGACGAGGATGGGATTGCCGCACTGAGGCCAGGTTAACCGGTCAACGGAGGTGAAGTCACTAAAGAGCTAGTCATTTCACTCACGACGAGACGTTGTGAACGCGGCTGACAGGAATGGCTGCAGTACAGTTCCCTCCTTTTACTCCTGGCTCGGAGTCCTGGGAGTCGTATATTACCAGATTTGAATGTTTCCTGGTGGCACACAACCTGGCTGAGGTAAACGACGAGCAAAAATGCGCCAAGTTCCTCTCTGTTTGCGGGGCAGAAGTGTTCGAAACAGCCCAGGCTCTCACAGCTCCAGTGGCCATTAAAGCGGTGCCTTGGGCTCAACTATTGACTAAACTCAGAAGCCATTATGCCCCTTCGCCGCCCAGGATTGCCTGGCGACATGCATTCCACCGAAGGAGCCAGAACGAGGGCGAAACAGTAACTTACCGTACTTCGAGTATAACGCGCACACGTGTATAACGCGCACCCCCTAATTTTCGATTAAAAATCGGTATAAAATTTTGTTTCACTTTTTCTCGGCTCAGACCAAGCATTGTAAGTGATATATCAATAAAAATATGAAGAACACTGAATTGTGCAAAACAGCAAAACAGCAATGCTTACAGTGAGCCTCTTAAGAGGGCCGGAGGGAGGGCGGGTGAGGGGGACGGGTGTGTGTGTGGAAGCGAAGGCGGGGGGAGGAGCTGCCTTCCTGGCCGGGCTCCGCAGCTGAGGGGCGATGGAGCAAACCGCGCGCAGCTGCCAGCATGACTTTCGCCCGTCTCTTTCTGGGCTCGGCGCTTCTGCTTCTCGGGACGCTTCCCGAAGCCAGCAGCTGCACGGCCAGCCGCTCCGCTTCTCCGTCTTATTCGTCGGTCGCCTCTCGGGGTCCGGACCCGCCGCCGCCGCTGCGCTCCCCGCCGTTCCACCCTCACCAGCCCGCCGGCGGGGGCGCCTGCCCGAGAAACGGCGGGCGCTTTGTCAACATCGCAGGGCAAAGGGCTGCGCGGGCAGCGCAACTTTTGCAGAAACCCGGACGGCAGGAGCAGGCCCTGGTGCTTCTACCGAAACAACCGCGGCAGGGTGCAGCCCGGAAAAGGCGCACCCCACCCCAGCCAGCCCTCGTTTATAACGCGCACCCAAACTTTGAGTTCTTTTTTTGGTACAAAATTTTGCGCGTTATACTCGAATAAATACAGTAATATGTGGCAGCTCTTAGAAAAGAGGCTTTGCATTGCGAGTTTAAAGATCTCGACGATGCCCTGCTTGATCAGTTGGTATGTGGCCTGAGACACCTAAAGTTGCAGCGGCGTCTGTTAGCCAAAGCTGAAATCACCCTCGAGTCCACCCTGGCTGAGGCACGCGCTGCGGAGCTGGCCAACCACTCCTTTGGAGCTGGAGGATTAACCGTCCATCAAGGTGATGCGAGCACAGGTGCTGACTCTGATGCAGGAAATGAAATTAATCTCCTTAAAGAGGTGAGAAAGAAAAAGAGCTGGCCCAGCGGCCACAGCATTGACAGACCAGTCTGCATGGGTTGCGGAAGCAGCCATGCCAGAGGTAAATGTTGATTTAAGCAGGCGATCTGTCAGCGTTGTGGCCAAAGAGGGCACATTGCGAAAGTATGCCGTGCTCTTCAACCCAGCAGTTTTCCACCGGCCAAGCCAGTGTACCGATGATGGGCAGCGGGGAGAGAAAACCATGTAGAAGACGATGTCCCCGTGGAGTTCCATGGGTCAGATCATTCCGACGTACAATTGGTACATTACTGCCATTCGGTAAGGCACAAGATCAATTTGACCGTACTGATTGAAGGAGCACCCTGTTCCATGGAAGTGGACACGGGCTCAGTCACTTCAATCGTTTCATGGAGGACCATCAAACGATTACAGCCTCAGTTGTCAAAGCACTGTCTCTCTGGCTGCAATTTGACATTAAGAGACTATCAAGGGAACATTATTCCTGTAATTGGCTCTCGAATGGTTACCGTTCAATTAAAAAAATCAAGGGACGACTGCCATTCATAATTGTTGAAGGCGTTTTGCCTAGCCTCCTGGGTCTGGATTGGTTTGATGCCTTGGGGCTCCAAATCAATGGGATAAATTGCCTTCAATCATCTGAGTTAGAGACCCTCGTCAAGGAATTTCCCACAGTTTTCAATGGCCAGCTGGGCACCTACAAGGGCACTCCAGTCACATTCAACATCGACCCCATGGTGCAGCCTGTCCGCATGAAGCCACGCAGAGTTCCCCTCGCACTCAAGCCCAAAGTCAACGCTGAACTCGACCATCTCATACCGCAAGGGGTCTTAGAACCAGAGGACCATGCACGTTGGGAGACCCCAATCGTGCTACCCATGAAGCCGAATGGCAGCATGAGAATTTGCGCTGACTATAAGTGTTTGTTGAACTGCGCACTGCCCTCGAACGCCTACCCGGTGCCAGTCGTCCATCATCTCCTCCACACCTTGGGTGAAGGTGCCATCTTTGCTAAACTTGACTTAGCCCAGGCCTACCAGCAGCTGTTGGTAGATGATGAAGCCACAGAAGCGCAAACGATCATCACACATTGCGGAGCATTCAAATGTAGGCGTTTGAAGTTTGATGTCAGCATTGCCCCAGGCTTGTTTCAAAGTTTAATAGAGAGGCTTCTCCATGGACAGCTCTGCTGGCTGGAGAATTCTGGGAGTTGAAGTCCACAATTCTTCAAGTTGCCAAGTTTGGGAACCCCTGATTTAGATCTTTATGTGTTCACTTCTAATCTTGATCTTGACAGCATCAAGCATCACTATGCTTGATGCTGTTAGCCTGACAAAGTATTGTAATGACTGTCTTCATCCAGACTCTTAACATGGTTTCCATAGGGCATCTTGATTCTTTCAGTTTTCACAATTTTTTCCCTGCTGATGGTAAAGGTGGTATATTTGTCCAGTCCAAATTCCATTGTAATATTTTCACTAGACATATTGCAGTGTTGAGCAATGATTCCACTTCTGATAGTTTTTTCCTAAAGAGCTTCAGATGATCCAGACAAATGTTTTGGATGATTGATAGCTATGCCCTAACCTCTTCAGTATTGTTGATAGAGGAATCAATGCAGAACAGGACACCCTTTAGGTCAGTGATGGTAAACCTTTTTTGGCTTGTGTGCCAAAAGCGGGGGGAGTGCAGGGGAGGTCGTGCATGGATGTGCCACACCCATAATGCTATGTTCACATCCACAGCGTGCATGTGCGCCTGACCAGCACTGCCCCCCATTTTTGGCGTGCTTTTTTCACCCTGGATCATGACTGGATTAGTGTAACATGCTCTATGTAGGGCTACCTAGAAAACCAATTGACGACCAATTGGAAGCTACAGTTGGTCCAAACTATGGCAGTATGGGAAGTGTTGGGATCATCATATGATACTTATGTGACCCTCTGTATTGCAAGCTACACAGGTAGCCAGCTGCTCCTGGATGCAATTCAAGATGCTGGTTATCACATTCATACCACCCTATGACATAAGCCCTGGTTATTTGAGGCACCTGCCTATCACTATTATTATTTTTTTGCCTATCCAGAATGAGGAATCAAAGTAGGTGCACTCTGCAAGCTGCTTGATCGGGGTCACCTTGTAGCCCCGAGGAAGTACCTTCTATGTTGTTACACATGCCCTTTGCAACAATTTCCCCAGAGACTCATGCCACTCCCATCTTTGTGATGTTTAAGAAACTGTTACAACTTTGCTTGTTCTCTCAGGACTTAACATATTTAGGGATCCCATTTTTTATCATGTCTGGTGAACGGCTTTGTGTGCTGTTTTCCATGGTTCTTTTTTACTTATTTCTCTATATGCTGCATTTCTTATTTTATTTGTAAGCTGCCCAGAATTATCAAGGGTGTCGGGTGGCTTCTACATGTGAATTTTAAAACATAAAATAAAATAAACGAACTACTTTTATCTTTCCCGTACAGGCTTACCAAGGAGGAAAACTGTCATTTTCTAAAGCACTAAAATAGTGCTACATAATTTAAGAAAGAGAATGGGTACAGTTAAAATTCAGCAGATGGACTGCTGCACAATTCTCTTCCCAAAAACCAGCATGCTATAGAAATGAACAAAACTGCATTCCAGAAGTCTGCTGATGTTAAGACCTGGAGTTTTTTCTGCATTTTTGTACTACAACAAATATGCTCAGTAGAAATATAAATTAATTCTGTGAGTTCTGTATGTTTATACATCATTTTTAGAAATAAACATTAAACAATCTTTTATACATTGATCTAAATTACAGTTTTATACCAAGAATATATGGAGTGCAAAACTCAGCAGCAAATCTATATTCATGTAATGGTACGTTCGTGAGTTGTTTTTTTCTACAATGAATATTCCTTATTCTCATCTTCAAAAGGAATATTCCACTAAGGAAAAGTTGCTATTTTTTATTTTTGTAGCTCAAATACAACCAACTATGTGCAAAGATTATGGCTGAAAAAAGACCAGGAGGTTGCCTCAAACAACCACAGAAACCCACAATGGAAATTGCTGGCAACACAATATAATTTCTGTCTGTTGCCTCATAAACTAAAAGCGAAAAATAGCAATAGAGCAAAGTTGTAACTGAAACATAAAGATATCTTGTCTTATTTAAAAAAAATAGCACTGAGGGCATGTAAAGTATTCCAATTTAAGATTCAAAGACTTTAGACTGCCATCATCATCCCCTATTTATAAATTGGGAAAGACTCATCTATTCGTGATTAATTAGAAATCTTGCTTTCCTCCACTCTGACCTTGCAAAGGAATGTTCTTGCATCAAATTAGTGAGATAGGACTTGTCTGAAAGAGTTACCATGCCAATCTCCTTAGTTTGTGTGTGTGTGTGTGTGTGTGTGTGTTTGTATGTATGTTCCAGGATAATTCTGAAATGCCTCAAGCAGTTTCAACCAAACTTGGTACACAGATGACACACTCTGAAAAAAAATACTGAGAGAGTAAGACACCCCTAACACCCCTCGGTGTGTGTTTTCTGTTAAGATGCAGCCTATTGTGCCATCAAATGGCTTCTACCGTACTACCATAAAATGGATTCTACTGCGCAGCACAGTGGTGTTGCCATGGTAATGGTTTCACAGGACTCCACAAGGGGGCTCCCTCTGGCAAGGAGGAAAATCCAACATTAGAAATTACCTTTGGTCCGGATATTTTCAACAAGTCTTTCATTGTTTTGAGGATAAATGTATGGCCATGATCAATAAAACATTACTGCAACTCGTCCTGCCTGCGCCATTACAAGACTGACACAACGTACTTCACGTAGATTACATACCAGAAAAGAACTGCAATGTCGAACAGCTTTGTGCAAATATTGCCACTTGTAAATCAAGATCAGAAAAAAACATACCAAATGATCATGGATCAACTAGCAAAACAACAAGGTGGTATCATTTTTCTTGACACTTCTGGGGGGCCCAGGGAAAATTTAATTAGTTACCAGGGCTTTTCCTGTCTAATACAGGATTAGGATAAATACCTGGGCAATGCCGGGTTATCAGCTAGTAGTTTATAAATACAAGAATTCACATGTCCCTACTACCAGGAGGAAAGACTACAACTCATCTCCCCTATTTGCCAAAGATTTCCCGGACTAACCGGAAATCAGAGTCCTCGCCTTCTTCTCCAGGACACTGACTCGAGGACTACTTTGAAGGTTGCAAGTTTTTTTGCTGCAGTCTTAGCTTGTAAGAATTGTGGGAAGGGTCGGGTTGGTCCCACTGCCTGAGGCCAGTTGTGCTGATTGTTTGCCGCGTACCACTCGGTGGCCGCATCAGGTGCTAACATGTAGATCGCATGTAAATCTTTACATGGTATCTTCTATTTACGCTCAATTCGAATTGATCATACTCCTAAACCATAGATTTAGATCTCTATAATGGTTAGATGGTACGGTTGACAGAATGGTCCTTCCAATCGATTTTGCCTGTTGTCTCCACCCTTCAATGGGGTCTGGCTGTACATCCACATGTGATTTGTTTATCTTGTCTTTTGGTCTATGACCACAATAAAGTTTTATTATTATTATTATTATTATTATTATTATTATTATTATTATTATTATTATTATTATTATTATTATTATTATTATTATTATTATTATTATTATAAGAATTAGTTTTGAAAAATAGGTACAAATAAGTACAGCAAAAATAGAAAAATTATCCAGACATTTATTTTAAACCTATAATGTTAGCTTAGCACAGGCTTGGTCAAATCCTAAACTTCCTCCTTGATCTTCCCCAAGCATAAAATAAGAGAATTGGATTGAAAAGAACTGGTCATTGCATAGGAAACAAACTCTAGTTAATTTTAAACAGAGATAGATAATTAGTGGTTGGAATGGGGAAAATATGTAATATATTGGGAGTAAGCACATTAATGCTAATTTAGTTACTTTAAATTTTTAAGTAAATGCAAAAGCTGTGCATAGTCCCAAAGAGATTTCAGACCCTCTTTAAACTATTGTTTATTACAATAGAGAGACAATTGGATCGAGAGACTGTGTGTTTTAGCCCCACCTTAGACACAAAACCAGCTGGGTATCCTTGGGCCAGTCACTTTCTCTTAGGCCTAGGAAGGAGGCAATGGCAAAAACCTTGCCAAGGTAACTACAGGGACTTGTCCAGGCAGTCTACAAGAACTGGACCTGATTGAACAGAAGGAAAAAATACTATACTATATGCCAGAATAACCCCTTTATTCAGCCAGATAGATAGACAGTAGAAGCAAGTCTTCATATGCAAGGAATTGAAATCAGTCTTTGATGAGTGTTAAATTTATTTTTTTACCAACAAAGAAATAAAGGGAGACTAGTATAGATCTATTTCAAGCTATTTAGCTCTCATCAGCTCGCCATAGCTTGAAATAGATCTATACTAGTCTAAAAAACATAAATTTAACACAAAAATAGTTTGTCGCAAAAGCAACTGCCTGCAAAGACTCCTGGATTGGGGCTGAAAGGCAAAAATGGAAGCAATATGCTCCATCCCATAATTGAGTAGATGAGGTTGCCCTGATAGATCGGTCCAACCAGAGGAAAAAAACACTCATGAATAGTTGATAAAGGGCATAAAAATAAAGACTGGGGTAGAGAAGCATAGAAGAACGTAAAGCAATTATAATCCCCAACTTTGGTCAGTAATATTTGTTTAACTATTTCACTCTAGAAGCCAATTGCATTTTTTCAAATCAATTGCACTCCTTTATTTGTAATGCATCTCAATCTGAACCTATCCCAATTAGTTTGCTATAAAGTTACAAATAAATGTCCTACATGTTAACTATTACATTTATTTGATCAATTTTTCCTCTTTTTTATACAGTATTTTTCTTTGTTGTTGTTATTGTTGTTGCTAGTGTTGTGTATGCTCTTGTTTTGTTTCATTTTGTTTGTTTTTCTATTTTATTTTTTAATAATAAAACAATAAATAAGATTAAAAGATGTAAATTTACATTAAAAATGGGCAAGGTTATTGATCTCTTTACTAAACTAAGGTCTGACTGCCCAGACGAATACTTTAGCTCTTATCTTCTGTTTGGTTAAAAAAAACAAAGGTGACAGATTCACTCACAAATTTTTATTATCTAGCAAACACATGCTTGTAGCAGTACAATATCTTTCAACAATGTTTGTTGAAGAGATAGAGGGTATTGTACGCTGATGTTCGATTGGTTATTAGCTGCTACATTTGATGCTACATTTGTTTTTACTTGCATGTATTTTGGTTTGTGACCATAATAAAATGGTATGTGTGCATGTGTGTGTGAAATAAATAGATAGATAGATAGATAGATAGATAGATAGATAGATAGATAGATAGATAGATAGATAGATAGATAGATAGATAGATAGATAGACACAGACAGACAGACAGACAGATAGACAGACAGACAGACAGACACAGACAGACAGACAGACATCTCCATAGCAATGACTGTGGAGATCTGCAGTATGGATCAAAAACAGTCAAGGTAACAATAGCACTTAGATTTATATAGTGCTTCACAGGGCTTTACATCCCTCTCTAAGCAGTTTACAGAGTCAGCATATTTCCCCCCAACAATTTGACTCCCCATTTTACCCACCTTAGACGGATGGAAGGCTGAGTCAGCCTTGAGCCTGGTGAGATTCGAACTGTCGAAGTGCTGGAAGCTGGCAGTCAGCAGAAGTAGCCTGCAGAACTGCATTCTAACCGTTGCACCACCACGGCCACAGATGCCACGGATGGTGGCATTATGATCATCCCAGACTCCACCTTGACTGTTTTGATGCCTTTCAGACATACCCCTGGGGATCCTCATAGCAACCGCATTGTTTAGCTTACTATTCAGCACAGTGCATAATGCAACATGAAATATTTCTATAGTCTGTATGTTCAGTTCAGACCATAAAGTAGACGCCTCATGCTGCATCATGTACACTAAGCAATAGACAAGAGAAAAGGATTTAATCACATCTGATCCTCACTGAAAGTTCAATTGAAATATTTTTTAAAAAAAAATAAGGCTCCTCCACTTTTCTCAGCTATTCAACCCAGACGCTACCTGCAATTATACTGTTGCTTTTTTTTGAAGATACTTCTTCCCAAAACTAACTTCCCTTGACATCAGCTGGCAATTGGTGCTGGGATTTATTTTATTTTTTTTGCTTTGTTTTGGAAATGAAATGTAGCCATTTTCTCAGATGGCAGGAAAATTTTTTCTTTTTAATGCTTTACAATAAAGCTTTGAATTGCATGTTGTTAGCGCTAACTGAATTTCTGTACAGAATTTCTCCTTAAGAAAAGAAAAAGGAGCAGGCATAGGGTTTTTGCCACTCTCACAAGGTAGACGAATGAGCAGCCATAATTTGTTGCTCAGAAAAAAAGGAAATGTTCTTTACTTCAAGTACCTGAAATAGTGGCTGAGCAAGTAGCAATGAACATCTTGTCAAGGCAGAACAGCTTTTCGCTATTTTAAAAAAAAATTCTCAGTTGCCCAAAGAAAATTATCTTATAGAATGAGGTTTGTTACTCGTCATTTTTCTAATACCATTTTATGCACAGACTACCATTTTGCTTCCTTCCATCCATGGCATGCAGTCAGTGAAGTTTTTTTTTTTTAAAGGAATACTAAAACTGCAAAGTTGTTGTTGTTGTTGTTGTTATTGCTGTTGATGCTAGTGTGTTGCCTGGATCTCAAATGATTCTGGTGGCTTTCCATCCAAATCAATGGTGGTATTCAGCCAGTTCGGACCAGTTCAGGCAAACCAATAGGGGCGAGCTGCAGGTGGACCTACCTCGGTGCTATGTCATCCTCTTTAGCCATGTTTTCTAAGCCATGGGCACGCATGCAAGCTATGCATGGAAGGCCATATGCATGCATAGAAGACATGCGAGTCAGCATGCGCATGCACACGCTCACATTTTCCATGCACAGCGAACCGGTGGTAAAATTATGTGAAACCCACCTCTGATCCAAATCCACCCACGACTAATACTGGCTAGCTTTTCAATATTTGTCAATCATTGAAATGCTACCACCCTCTATGTGAGAAAGACATAGCAACCAAATCAATAGCAATAAACAAAATGAATAGTTTTATAAGACACTCAAGATTTCCTGCCCAAAGTAATCATTTTTCTTTGCTTGATGGCAAGATGGCCACAAAGGTCTACATTCCACACCGGTTGTAGTCAACCTGGTCCCTACCGCCCACTAGTGGGCGTTCTAGCTTTCATGGTGGGTGGTAGGGGTTTTGTCCAATACTGAAGCACTTTCCTTTTTTTAATTTAATTGACTTCCCTACTTTTATAAATCACCATTACTGTGGAACCGGTGGGCGGTTAGAAAATTTTACTACTATCAGAGATACAAAAGTGGGCGTTAGGTATAAAAAGGTTGACTACCCCTGTTCCACACCCAGGCTCACTACCCTGTTTGAAACCTTGTTCAGACATCCAACTTGCAAACTCACACATATTGCACAGAACTTTTACAAAAATGATGGCTGAGACACTCTACTCCACTCAGATGCTAAAGCACCTTAAATAAAAATGGAAAGCAGAGCTAGTAAAGGCCACTTAAAATGCTTAGATTGCTCTGGTTACCAAATAAAATTTCTTAAAAGGTTTTTTTCATTGTCCCAAAGGTGTGTTTTCAAGACGCAACTGGACTTTCTGGTTTTTCTTTGAAGATGTTTTGCTTCTCATCAGTGGTGGGATTCCAATTTTTTTACTACCAGTTCTGGCTTGGTGGGCATGGCTTGGTGAGTTTGGCGGGGGAAGGGTACTGCAAAATCCCCATTCCCTCCCCATCCCATTAACCTGCTTTCCAGTTCTGTTCTCCTATTCAGGGAAACAAAAGAAGATCAGATGGGAGGCTGGGAGGCAGCAGGTCCTGCCCATTTGCCAGTTCTGCAAACTACTCAAAATTTTTGCTACTGGTTCTCCACCTCTGTTTCTTATCCAAAAAGCTTCTGCAACTCTTGAAAAAGCACCTTTGAGACAACCATGACCTGGATGACTGAGTGTCATCCAGAATTTCATGGCTGATGCCCTCTCCAGACTACCACAATATGATGTTTCTAAACTTACAATTGTACAGCCCATCATGCCACTTACTTTGCCAGCTTCTCCTGTATCTACTAGAAGCCATTCCGCAGTCCAAACTACTCCACCTGCTGACCTGATTGCTCTTATTAAGGATGAACTGATTACTGATGAATGGTATTCCGCACATTCAGGTGATTGTACTATTAGGGACGATCTTCCCTGGATTGGTTCCAAAATCTATGTCCCTAGTACTATACGACCTTTTGTATTGCAACGCGCACACGACTCACGTCTAGCAGGCCATTTCGGTTTCGTTAAAACTGTACACCTTGTTAAACGACAATTCTGGTGGCCCTCACTAAAGAAGGATGTTGAATCGTATATTGCCAGTTGCCCTGTTTGTGCGGCGTCTAAACGTGCGCCGGGAAAACCACATGGCCTTCTCCAGTCCATGGTGACGCCAGAGGTACCTTGGAAGGAAATTTCGATGGACTTTATAGTTGACCTTCCACCCAGTCAAGGCTATACCGTCATTTGGGTTGTTACAGATCTCTTCTCCAAGCAGGTTCATTTTGTCCCCTGTTCGAAGATTCCGTCTTCCAAATCTTTGGCTCGGTTATTCGTTAACCATATTTACCGTTTTCATGGGGTTCCCCAGCGTATCATTTCAGACAGAGGCACTCAATTTACGTCTCTCTTTTGGAAGGAATTTTTGAGGCTGATTGGCTCCGCCCAAAGCTTAAGCTCCTCCTACCATCCCCAAACGAATGGCTCTTGTGAGAGGGCCAATTCAGTTTTGGAACAATACTTGCGTTGTTTTATAAATTTTCAACAGGATGATTGGGCTGATCTCCTGGTACATGCCGAAGTGGCCTATAATAACTCTGTTCACTCCAGTACGAATATGACCCCTTTTAAAATCATCTATGGACAGGACTTTGTACCCATCCCCGAATTGCCTCATGACTCACCGACAGTTCCCTCTTTGGCCGATTGGTCCTCCAGGCTGTCTTCAGTTTGGCCAATCATACGCAAGACTTTGAACGATGCTCATCAATCACATAAATTATATGCTGACAGGAAACGGGAGGTCCCCCCGGCCTACAAAGTTGGTGATAGGGTTTATGTGTCTACAAAGCATTTGGATAGCCCGCAAAAATGCAGGAAACTGGGGCCCAAATTTGTTGGTCCATTCACCATTACAAAAATCATCAGTTCTGTATCCGTCCGTTTGGATCTCCCAAAGACCTACCGGCACCTGTATCCGGTGTTCCATGTTCACTTATTAAAGCCTGAACGCACTTCGCATCTCCGCAAACCTTTTCCTGATGCCCCTGTGCCTACAATGGTGGACGGTCACCAGCATTATGAAGTTCGTGACATTTTAGATTCCAGAGTCCGTCGAAATAAAACTCAGTTCTTAGTCATGTGGAAAGACTTTCCCCCTTCTCACAACGAATGGGTGGATAAAGAGCATCTCAAAGCTCCTAAGCTGGTACGCCAGTTTTATGCCAAGTATCCACACAAACCTTGACCCTTTCCCTCTCTCCTATATGTTGTTTTGTCTTTTCTTGTCTGTTTTACAGGTCTAGCATCTCGTTTTCTGCGAGATATCCGGGATTTCTCGCTGCTCTTGGAGGAGGTCCGGATGTCAGCCTTCGCTAGTTCTGCTTAGCTGCCATGGCAACGGGGAGGGTGGGGCGCTGGGATACAATTGTTCTGCTGGTGGAAGATGTTGACGGCTGGTGTTATCTCTCGGCTAACAGTCCCGCATTCCATGCTAGGGATGACCTGCCCACCTGATGGTGGAGAAGAAAGTATATTGGACAATGCTAAGTGGGGGGGGGGGGTTAGGGATTGGGATGGGCTTAAGCTTAATACTCTATGTTCGCGCCTAAACTATTCACTCTCTGCTTTACTTGGTCTGTTCACTGTCGTTACTTAGTAAAAGTAGCCTTATTCATTTCAAACAATGTTTAAGCGTGTTCTTTCTTAAGTACTCGAAGAAACAGGCCTGACACTGAGAATCTCCATAGATGTTTATTTGTTGTATTTTACTTTGTCTATATTACATATATTTAAATGCTTAGATTAGCCATCCACAGTTTGGTGCCTTCTAACAGTCATGCTCTCTGGATAACCTTAACATATTTGAAAGGCACTAGGTCAGGGAACACCTTGACTTACAAGATGATGTTTTCTTTGCCTGGGGCAGGCTTGAACTGCAAAAAGCTCACAGCTATTAAGAGTATTCTCTAATCTAATCTATAGCACTCTAATACTTTATTTTTATACTTTTGGCCCTCATACCATTATGTTGGGAAATGCTAATACAAAATAATTATGTCCATCTAGTAGTTGCATGCTAATTAATATCTTTTTCCCTGCACTTCTGAATCAAAGCTACAGCTGCAGTCAACTCTAATTATCTTTAAAGTCAAGTTGCTGAGCCACTGTCTAAGATACATGGTCTTTTTTGCTGGTAAGGAAGTCTGTTTCTTTTCTGAATCATCTTATTGGAAAACAAACAAGCCACAAGAAAACCTTAAATAACCAAGTGAGTAATTTAAGGAATAAAATACAAGGCATGGAGTAGGAGAAGCAGATTGGTTGGAAAGAAGGGGAAGGTATAGAGCGGTATTGTAAATGAATTTAGTGTAAGCTAGTTTTGATTGTCCTTCCATATATTTTCCTTATCTCAGTCCAGAGGTGGGTTGCTTCCGGTTCAATCCACATTGGGTGAACCGGTAGTGACAGTGGCGGAAGGCATCACCTACCCACCTGGATGCTTCTGCGCATGCGCACGCAGGCGCAAGCAAACCGGTAGTAAAAACAATAGAGACCCACCACTATCTCAGGCCTTTCATTTTGATGGCTTACTATTTCTTAATCCTTTTCCAGGCTTTTACTCATGTACCTTGTCCCCAATGGGAACATGGGGATGGATGGATGGATGGATGGATGGATGGATGGATGGATGGATGGATGGATGGATGGATGGATGGATGGATGGATGGATGGATGGATTCATAGACTGTTGTTTATAATTCCTAAATATGTTGTTATGAGGTGAAACAATAATATAAATCCAGCAGAAGTGACTGGTGGATCATAATGCTTAATGCTGCAGAGATGCATCTTCACCCCTTCAATCATAGGGTGACAAAGCTGGAGCCAGATTTCTCTCATTTTAAACAAATTCTAAAGAACCAGATTGATATAATGATTAAGACACCAGGCTAGAAACTGAGAGGTCGTGAGTTCTAGTCCCACTTTAGGAATAAAGTCAGTTGGATGATCTTAGACCAGTCATTCTCTCTCAGCCGTAGGAAGAAGGCACTGGCAAGTTAAAAATATTGCAAGAAAATTTCAGGAACTTATCCAAGCAATCACCAGGAGTTAAGATTGACTTTGAAGCCGCTCCAAACCAAAACAGGTTTTAATTAATATTTGATGTAACATACTTACCTGAAACCTTGCAAGAACCAGTATGGCACAGTGGTTAGAGGGCTGGATGGGTCCTGGGAAGACTCAGGTTCCAGTCTACCCTTAGCCACAGAAATGTATTGGTAATTTTCAGACAATTATCAAAAACATGACTGTTTGGGGAAAAGTGAGACAAAAATGTGCTATGCATCCTGCCCTAATACTTGAAGACACTATATGAACCAGGGGTGCCAAACTCGCGTTGTCATGGCATTGTCATGTGACATATCATGACTTTTCCCCTCTTCGCTAAACCGGGCATGACGCATCCATTCCATGGGCCACGAGTTTGACAGCCCTGATATAAGTCTATGGTAGCACAGTGATTAGAATGCAATATTGCAGTCTGACTCTGCCCACTTCCGGGAGTTCGATCCTGACTGGCTCAAGGTTAACTCAGCCTTCCATCCTTCCAAGATTAGCAAAATGAGGACCCAGATTGTTGGGAGCAATAAACTGACTCTGTAAACTGCTTAAAAATCTCTGTACAACCCTATGAAGCAATATACTCTATGGCTACTTGCTATTGTTAATAAATACATAAATAAGATTAACCATACAAAATGTTGCAAAATTCTTCTGACCATTTTAACATTGTCTAAAAACTGGTTTCCACTTTAAGGGTTCCATGGCTCTCATTTGGAAGAGGCAGATGCTTTGATGTTTTGCCACACTAGACTTTTTATTAGAACTTTAATACATTGATTGGGAGGGGAGATAAAATTGACTTGTTTCTGAAACCAGATCATATAATGATATTCATCAAACTGTAAACTGAATTGTCTCCTGCATTGTAAGACTTCAGGAACGCATGCAAATAGCCATCTGCAAGATTTGGTTTTCAGTGCAAAGATCCATCTTTCCAAGAGATCACAGAAAGTAACTAAAAGTACTAGAAAGTAACTAAAAAGTTCTTTGCCCTAACACACTTGGTGGTGAATTGTTTCTAAATGGGGAGTAGCTCAGTTGTTGCAATTCTGTGTTACTCTCATTCCTTTTATGTTAAGCAATCTTAAAGAGAAGTTAAGATCTGGAAAGAATTCCTTTCAGTCTGAGGAAGCTTCCAAATAGCTTGATAAGGTGGTTGAAACCCCAGAAGTACATTGATGCCAAAAGAAGGGAGGGGAGAGGGAAAAAGAAGAAGGCAGGAAGGCAAGAAGGCAGGAAGGCAGGAAGGAAAGAGAAAGGGGAGGATTAAGAAATGAAACATTAGGTATAGCTTCAACTATAAATAATAGTGTGAATTTGCACATTTGACTCTTTTTATGGGATTATGAATGAGATGGCTGGATGGAGTCACTGAAGCAGTTGGCATGAGCTTAGATGGACTCTAGAGGATGGTAGAGGACAGGAAGGCATGAACGAACATTGTCCATGGGGTCATGATGGGTTGGACACAACTTCACAACTAACAACAACAATTGGATTACATCCTTAGGTTCTTCATTTGGGGTGATACAATGGTTGATTTCCCCAGTTTGATACAAAGAAGGTTTACTATTCTTTAAAAATTATGGAAACGGTCTTGTGTGTTTTATTATTTTCTAGCTGAATTCAGATTAAAACAAGGTTTTCCACTGCTGTGCTTACCGAGAGGCTCATAAATACATTCCCATAAAGATACAAGTTTTTGTAGCAGAATGTGGCAGAGCAGTAATTCTTTGCTTTGAGAAGTAATGGCCTCATACAATGAAGAATGCTTGTCAAAAACTGAATCTGGGTTTCTCCAACTGGATACAACCATCACATTTTGCAGGGGTCGTTCAAGGTTTCTTGTCCTGCAGTCCTTGAGCAGTCAACATTTTATATATCATGTCCAAGATTTTTTAATTTAAAAGCCTAGAATTTATCTTTTCTCTTCAAACTCTGATTACTTAGCAAAATAACTGGGGGGGTCAATGGCCGAAGTAATTATAATGCCACAGTTTGTATTTGGAATTTGAAAGCACTGACTTGTCCATTTGTTTTGTCTAGCTTTTGGACCCTTCAGTCCGGGAGTGTATGAACCTCCTGGCACAATTCATTTTGGTTTTGGCCTTACAGAGTTTCTGTGCTAATATTCATGTTTCCCACATTATGGAGAAGAAAATTTCCAGCCGGATATGTCCTATTTGGCTGTGGTTCTACAGAATTAATAGTTTCAGACTCACTGTTAGAACCTTATTATAGTATTTCCTGATTCCATACCCTTGGGATAGGACAAACGTTCTCTACTCTATTATTTTGATAGGAATTCTTGAGCATGACTATTGAATGTGTGTGTGTTCCAGCATAACCCTGGAACACCTCAAGCAATCTCAACCAAACTTGGTACACAGATGACTTACTCTCTGGAAACAAATCCTGTGGGGGTTAAGACACCCGTAAGACCTCTCAGGGTGTGGGTTCTGTTACAATACAGCCTGTTATGCCTTCAAATGGATTCTACTATTTATTTTTATTTATTTTATTTTATTAAATTTATACCCCGCCCTTCTCCAAAAGGACCCAGGGCAGCGCACAGGAATTTAAAATACAATACAAAATCAAGTAAAAATTTAAAAAACTGATTTCATACCCATCCTGCGCTAAAAACAAATTAAAATCCCCAAGTTTAAAACTGTCTAAAATAGTCATTTGTGGAGGTTACGCTAGGCCGGCTAAATGGAACAAATGTGTCTTTAAACACTGGCGGAAGAGGTGGAGGTCGGAGATGGTGCGAAGTTCAGGGGGTAGGTCGTTCCAAAGGGCAGGGCCTGCCACAGAGAAGGCTCTTCCCCTGGGTGTCGCCAGTCGGCATTGTCCGGCCGACGGACAATACTGCTGTAAAATGGCTTCTACTGTACAGTGCAGTGGAGTTGCCAGGGTAACAGCTTCACACTACTCCACAAGTGGGCACCCACTGGTAAAGGGGAAAATCCAACATTAGAAATTATGTTTGGTCTGAACATTTCCCCTCTATAAATAAATACCCGAACAGCGGAGGTTATCAGCTAGTAAACAATAAACCATTTCTTTCTAAAGGTGTATATAAGCATAGCCTTTCTAAACTCCAGAAAGAATTATATGAGAACTGTTGTGTATTTTTGACAATAGTAGAAAAAAGAATAAGGGTGATGTACAGATTTCTTTTTAAAAACTGCTTGCTTATATTACTAGTACGAAACAGTTTCACAAGAAATGCATTGCCAACCAAAAAGATGCCAAAGGAAATGAATTCCAAACAAGTAACAACTCCAATATGAGAAGTCAGAATATTGCATTATAGATGAGACTCATAGAGAAGTTAACCCACTGACATACAGAAAAAATACCAAACAATAATTGTCATGAGGACCATAAAGACTGAAATACAAAACGCCTGCCTCCCTCCCTCTCCATTTAAGAAAGATATCCAAGTCAGAAGTAGCTAATTCCAACAGAATGGTTACTTGGGAGGATAAGATCATGGCTTGGCATACCCCAAAGACAAACATACTGTAGAGAACTTCCTGAGATTTATGGTGTTTCCAGAACAACCAAATTAATGTAATAAATACTTGCTTGAGAAACATGCACTAAACCTCCAAATGAGCCAAAGTTATTTGTTTCAACCACTCCCACCACAATTTTTCTCATTAAATAAAGAATTGCATCCAACCATCTGAACTTTGCAAAAAAGTAAAATCCAAGTGGCCTACTTTGTATTCATTCCTGGTTTTGATTGTCTCTAAATGCAACAGGGCGACAGGACAAAATGAGAAGCATTCCATCTCTCTTCTCAGGAACCTTTCTGGGTTCAATTTTCACCCCACGGTTGTAACTCAACAGAACTGAAAAAGGGGGGGGGGCTTTCTGCCCATTTACAAGAGTTGATAATTGTTAGTTGATTCAAACAATTGTTAGAAAGCACATGAATTGTTTTCACCCCCATTTTAGGACTTTGTCAAAAGAACAAAAATTGCAGATTGGGGTGGGGGTGGGGGATTTCAAAATATTCTTTTTCAGGTGAACCTGCCTGACCAGTGTTGGATTTCAATTTATTTTACTACTGGTTTGCTCATGCGCATGTGCTCGTGTGACACTTCTGCACATGTGCAGAAACATCCGGACGGGTGGGCAGAGCCTGCCACCACTGCCACTACCTGTTTGCCTGATCCTGGGCAAACGGACAGAAACCCACCTCTGTGCCTGACACTGGAAGATAAATAAAATAAAATGCATGTAACTGCTTATTTATTTAGCCATCTCCTTTCCTGTTTTTTTCATGTCTTCTTAGTCACAGGAAGTCAGATTTTAAATAAAAAGAAACTAGCCGTAGAAACCAAATTAATGGATTATGCAAGACCAGGCTCAATAAATGTCCAATTTAATGTGTAACAAAATATATGTGTACCATTCAAAATAATGAACCAAGTTAAAGTCATCCATGTCGTACAGCCAGATGGGATTTGACTAACAATAGGTTAATGAAATCTTCACACAGAGAGAAATAAAGCCTTTCTCTATCACCTCTAAGCAGGTCATGTGTAGAAAACCAAGATAATAAATTAGTATACAAGTTAGAATATTCTGGGATGGGAAAGTGATCAGTCAGCATTCTAAAAGACACACAGAGGGCAAAGTGAGTCATTAAGCACAATAAAATGCAAAGTTTGAGCCTATAAGCCAAAAAAGTAAATTAAAGCACTACAAAATGGATACATTTTGCTATGCATATTTACATGTAGTCCTGGTTTAGCAACTGTAATTGCATCAATTCAATCATTAAGCAAAGCAGTCACTAAATGAAACTGCAGTTGTGTTTATGACCTTACTTCAGCTTTCCATTGCTTCATAGAATTCAAAGGTTGTAAATGCAAGGATTGATCATAAAGTTACTTCTTCATCATCATCACTGCAAGCAGTCATCGAACAAGGCAGTTGCTAAATGAGGACTACCTGTATAAATGCCAGGTCTAGAGCTGGTTTCGGCTCCTGCAGTGTGGATTCACAATAATTGCTGGATAAACTTTTCTTGACCTCCTCTACTCTTTGGGTACAGAATCATTATTCCACAACACTCAGATGACAAGGGGTGTCATAGCCTAGTTTCAAGACAGACAAGCAAAGGTATATACATTTATAATCAATTAGTAACTCAGGGTCTCAGACATGGTTAATATTATGAACCTCTTGGCTGGGTTCTTGGAATTAATTCAGAATTTGGTATTCTAATTCTTACTTCCAGCAATTGATTCCTATTATGTACTAGTTATTATTGGAGTCAGTCTAACTCTGTGGAAATGGCAAGTCATTATCTAAACTTCTGAGATTGAATTTACAGCAGACCATGCGTGTACACACACACACACACACACACACACACACACACACACACGAGGGGCAATGCTGTTCCAAAGGGAAGGGACCACAACAGAGAAGGCACACTTCTTCAGTCCCACAAGATAACATTTAATTGATTAGAGCATGAATGATGTGAAGGAAGGGGCACAACTGACACACATGGTGTACCTGTGCAAAGACACACACACCCCCCGGTGCAAAAGTGCATGATGGTCCTGGATCAATCACAGTGATAGATGAAGCAAGAACCAAATGTCATAAATAATTATTTCTCTTTTTGGAGAAACTGAGATTGCCTTATGAAAACAGCAGTTATAATTACCAGATTTTCAATGTTATTAAGTGGACTTTTTATTTTAATATCTCTATTTGTATGGAATAAAAACATTTATATTATTATTCCCTCAAGGCTCATCTCCTGATCCAGTATGTGTCTCTTTTAAAATCCTGGCAAGTTCTTGAATCAAAGGGTGGTAAGCAAACGCTAACTTCTCCAGCTTTAAAAATTGCTACATACAGTATATTTGGACATTAATAGGAAATGAGTAGGCTTTTGATTGGAATCCACATAAAAGATTGGTGTTATGAAGTAATCATAATCTGGATATGGGAAGAGGGATGTTTTATTAATAAGTTTTGGCCAAACAAAGAATCGATAGCTTGAATCAGTTGATTAGCAATTATTTTAAGAATGTTAAAGGTATTATTACATACATATCTCATCATCTGTTTGCTAGTACAATAGATCAATTATTGATAGAACAATATGATCCAAATGTTTCAGAGGAATCCAAATACTTCGATGTTTAATAGGTGCTGCGTTTGAAGTTAAACAATTCCATTTTATATAAAATTAAGGAATATAATGAAAATTAACATGTGACTCCTGGAATAAGTAATAAGAATATCCAATCTTGGGAAATCAGTGAGTCAAACTTTAAATACAATACAATAGCAGAGTTGGAAGGGACCTTGTAGGTCTTCTAGTCCAACCCCCTGCGTGGGCAGGAACCTTATACCATTTCAGACAAATGGCTATCTAACATCTTTTTAAAGACTTCCAGGGTTGGGGCATTCACAACTTCTGGAGGCAAGCTGTTCCAGAGGTTAATTGTTCTTACTGTCAGGAAATTTCTCCTTAGTTCTAAGTTGCTTCTCTCCTTGATTAGTTTCCACCCGTTGCTTCTTGTCCTGCCCCCAGGTGCCTTGGAGAATAGTTTGATTCCCTCTTCTTTGTGGCACCCTCTGAGATATCGGAACACTGCTATCATGTCTCCCCTGGTCCTTCTCTTCATCAAGCTAGACATACCCAGCTCCTGCAGCCGTTCTTCATATGTCTTAGTCTCCAGTCTCCTAATCATCTTGGTTGCCCTTCTCTGCACTCTTTCCAGAGTCTCCACGTCTTTTCTACATCGTGGCGACCAAAACTGTATGCAGTATTCCAAGTGTGGCCTTACCAAGGCACCATACAGTGGCATTAACACTTCACGTGATCTAGATTCTATCCCTCTGTTTATGCAGCCTAGAACTGTGTTGGCTTTTTTGGCAGCTGCTGCACACTGCTGGCTCATATTTAAATGGTTGTCCACTAGGATTCCAAGATCCCTCTCACAGTTGCTACTATTGAGCAAGGTACCATCTATACTGTACTTGTGCATTTGGTTTTTCTTGCCTATATGTAGGACCTTACTTTTTTCACAATTGAATTTCATTTTATTAGATAGTGCCCAGTGTTCAAGTTTGTCTAGATCCTTCTGTATCTTAAGCCTATCTTCTGGAGTGTTGGCTATTCCTGCCAACTTGGTGTCGTCTGCAAATTTGATGAGTTCCCCATTTATCCCCTCATCCAAATCGTTGATGAAGATGTTAAAGAGTACTGGGCCTAAAACAGAGCCTTGGGGGACTCCACTGCATACTTCCTTCCATGTAGATGCAGTTCCATTGAGGACTACACGTTGAGTGCGGTTGGTCAGCCAGTTGCGAATCCATTTGGTGGTGGTGCTGTCTAACCCACAATTTTCTACTTTATCTAATAGTAGGTTATGGTCTACTTTATCAAATGCCTTACTGAAGTCCAGGTAAATTACATCAACAGCATTCCTCTGGTCCACTGATTTTGTCACTTTGTCAAAGAATGCAATTAGATTCGTCTGGCATGATCTATTTTTGACAAACCCATGTTGGCTTTTGGCTATTACTTTGTTTGCTTCTAGGTGTTCACTTATTTGTTGTTTAATTATCTTTTCCAGAATCTTTCCTGGTATTGAGGTTAGGCTGATGGGTCTATAGTTTCCTGGATCTGTTTTTTTTCCCTTTTTTGAAGATGGGAACCACATCAGCTCTTTTCCAGTCTTCTGGCAGTTCCCCGGTGCTCCAGGATCTCTGAAAGATATAGTTCAGTGGTTCTGAGATCTCGTCTGCCAGTTCCTTCAGAACCCTGGGGTGTAATCCATCCGGTCCTGGTGATTTGAACTCGTCCAGGGCAGACAGGTGCTCACTTACCATTTTCTTCCCTATTTCAAGTTGTGTTCCTAATCTGATTTTTGTGGTGCTGTTTTTGATTGGTTGGACTGTTTTATCCCTTTGTGTAAAGACAGATGCAAAAAAAGAGTTAAATAGTTCTGCTTTCTCCCTGTTGCTTATCATCTAGACCTAGATTCTAGACTGCGCTTGCGCGAAGATGGCGGGCTAGCTCTGGAGCTCCGTGTGGGCTGCGGAGGCCGTTAGCATTTTTAAGTGCTCCCTGCCCTCGCTTGCGATCTTGGAGGGCATGGGATGATGAGGGCATGGGATGATGAGGGACCCACCCGGCCATTCCAGGGTGAGGTTCGCAATATCGGGGGTAGAGCGGGCGGAGCGCCGGCGACTGGAACACCCGGACGGTGAGAGTGCCGGAGCGGGAACTGCCGCAACGGAGGCGAGTGCAGAGGCCGCCGCCCGGACGTTTTAACAGGGGCGGAGAGAGGCCGGCTGCACTGAAGAGCTCCGGAAGCTGTTGGTGGCGAGCCGTGGGGCGAGCCGGTGGTGAGAGTGCCGGGTGGCCAGCGGTAACGGTGAGAGATGTGTGGAGGAAAGACGGTGGAGGAGACGAAGACGCTGGAATGGTGGAACGAAAGGGAGAGTGGAGAGAGAGAGCGGAGGGGAGAGGTGGCCGCTGAAAACCGAGCCGACGGCGGTGGGAGCGCCGGGAGGCGAGGGGTGAAGGCGGCGACAGAGGAGCTGGCTGGAGGAAGGTGGAAGGTGGCGGCTGTGAGAGAGCCGCGTGGTGGTCGAGAGTGGAGAAGGTTTGAGGCGGCTGCTGGAGGCCAGGCTGACGGCGGTGGGAGCGCCGAGAGGCTACTGGCGAAGGCGGTAACGCGGGGGATGGCGGCGGTGGGAGCGCCGAAATGGACGTGGACGGCCGCTGACCAGTTGTAATATCATCTCCCCATGGTCACTCTCCTAAGTTTGGGAGAATTACGCCACCAAGGCCTTGGTAGGCCCGGAAGAACGGATTGTCTTAAAGAACGTGTGACAGTAATCAACTATGGACGCCCCAATGATCATCATTGCGAACTAACTGTAATTTAATCTTAACTTACCAACTTAATTTATTCTGGTTTACCTCACCTTGCACTTTACTTCATTTTCCAACTAAATGAATTGAACTGAATGAACTGTTTTAACTAATTGCTAACGATTTTTAACATCTGTATTTATTCCAAAACCCACCCGAATTCCATCTACATAATTTATTTGGACAGGATTAATTTTAGTCATCTATTTATAAATATATGTATACCAGAGCAAATCTCTGCTCTGGTATACATATAAATTTATATATTTATATATTTATATAAATTTATATATTTATAAATTTATATATTTATAAATATATGTATACCAGAGCAAATCTCTACTATCTCTGCGAGAGTCCCCGCTCTCGCAGGTTTGGCCCTCTGATCTATCTAGGGCCCATCTTGATGATGGTATTGTTAATCCGAAGAGATGGGCGAAGCGCGGCCTTAGGGGATTTTTAGTTTTTAAGTTATTTAAATTATCTTTTTTAGGGAGTACGAGGGAGGAGGGCGGATATAGACAGATGGAGACGGAAGTAGTGATCAATAGGAAGGGCCAGGACAGCAGTCGACGGAGGGAAGCGGAAGGTGCCGAAAGGAGGGGGGATACTCGAGTCGTTCCACAGGAGGGCATACCAATTCAGAGGGTCGTGGGGAGGGGCAGGACCGAGGGGAGACAATTTTCATCCTCCCGGTTGGTGGCTCGTAACCGTTGGCTGCAAACGGTCGGGTGCCACAACCCCCGCAGGCTAGGTGGTCAGGGAGTACAGAGCCAGGGTCTGCGGCTGATGTTTTGCAACGCCAGGTCCGTTGTCAACAAAGCCCCCCTCATTAGTGACCTTGTGTCAGAGGGGGAGCCGGACCTGGCTGGTATTGCGGAAACCTGGTTGGGCCACAAGGGAGGACTTCCCCTCGTTGAAATGTGCCCACCAGGCTACCGCGCTTTTCATCAGCCTCGGGCCCTAGGCAGGGGTGGTGGGGTAGCGGTCATTATCAAGGAAGGCCTTGAGCCGAGAGAGACCATTGTGCCTCAGACCACCGGCTGTGAGTCCCTCTGCGTGAAGTGGGGCCTAGGGAAGCAGTTGGGCTTGCTGGTTGTATACCTGGCTCCCCGCTATGTAGCAGCAGCCCTGCCCGAGCTCCTGGAGGTGATCGCTACGGTGGCAGTTGAGACCCCCAGACTTTTAGTCATGGGGGACTTTAATCTGCCATCGTTGGGCGAATCATCTGAGGCAGCTCGGGAGTTCATGGCTTCCATGACGGCCATGGACCTGACCCAAGTAATTCAGGGCCCCACCCACGAGGGTGGACATACGCCGGATCTCATCTTTGTCTCGGGCCAATGGAAGAGTGATCTGGGTATAGGGGATATAGCCATCACACCCTTGTCATGGTCAGACCACTCACTTCTCCGGCTCGACTTTCCGACCGCTGCTCCCCTCCGCGGGGAGGCGGAACCAGAGTTACCAATCTGGTACCGCCCCAGGCGCTTGATGGACCCAGATGGGTTCCAGACAGCGCTTGGGCCATTTCCTGTACCCCTGACCCGCGCCCCGATGGAGGACCTCACGGCCGCATGGAACATTGCGGCCGTGGGAGCCTTGAATCGGGTCGCGCCCTTGCGGCCTCTCTTGCGGCGGCGAACCACCCTGGCTCCTTGGTTCACTGAGGAGCTGCGGGTGATGAAACGCCGCAAGAGATGCCTAGAGGGAAGATGGAGGTCTACCCGCTCTGAATCTGATCGGACACAGGTAAGAGCCCATTTACGGACTTACATTGTGGCGCTGAGAGTGGCCAAACGTCATCATTGTGCCACTCTCATAGCATCCGCAGAAAACCGCCCTGCCGCCTTGTTTGGGGTGACCCGCTCCCTCCTTCAACAGAGGGAGCGGGAAGCCCCGCTACAGGGTAGAGCAGAGGAATTTGTGACTTTTCTCCAGGAGAAAACCGCTCAGATACAGAGTGAGCTAGCCCCCATTCATGGCCCAGTGGGATGCCACGAGAGAGATCTTGTTTGGGAGGAGTTTGACTCCGTTGCTTCCGAAGATATGGACAGGCTACGTGGGCGACTGCGAGCCACCACATGTTTATTGGACCCGTGTCCCTCCTGGCTTGTACTGGCATCCTGGCACGAGGCTGGCTCCAAGAGGTTGTCAATGCATCCTTACGTGAGGGTTCCTTGCCCGCTTCCCTAAAAGAGGCTATGGTGAGGCCCCTCCTTAAGAAGCCCTCTTTGGACCCAGCTCTTTTAAACAACTATCGTCCAGTCTCCAACCTTCCCTTTTTGGCGAAGGTTGTTGAGAGTGTGGTGGCACAACAGTTTCCCCGTCACCTGGAGGAAATTGAGTATCTAGATCCGCGCCAGTCCGGCTTTCGGCCCGGGCATAGCACCGAGACGGCATTGGTCGCGTTGGTAGATGATCTCTGGAGGGCCAGAGATGAGGGATGTTCCTCCATCCTGGTCCTATTAGACCTCTCGGCGGCTTTCGATACCATCGACCATGGTATCCTATTGCATCGGCTGGGGGGGTTGGGGGTGGGAGGCACCGTCTTACGGTGGTTCTCCTCCTACCTCTCTGGCCGATCGCAATTTGTGTTGGCAGGAGAGCAGAGGTCGACCCCGAGACCCCTCACATGCGGGGTGCCTCAGGGGTCGGTCCTCTCACCACTCCTGTTTAATGCATACATGAAGCCGCTGGGTGAGATCATCCGTGGTTTTGGGGTAGAGTACCATCTGTACGCTGATGATACTCAGCTGTACATATCTACCCCAAACCACCCCAACGATGCCATAGCGGTGATGTGCCAGTGCCTGGAAGCCGTGCGGATCTGGATGGGAAGTAACGGACTCAGGCTCAACCCGACCAAGACCGAGTGGCTGTGGTTTCCGGCTGCCCGATTCAACCAGCTTTCTCCAACGCTGGCCATAGGGGGCGAACATCTTGCCCCTGTGGATGGGGCGCGCAATTTGGGTGTCCTCCTGGATACCCGGCTGTCTATGGAAGAGCAAGTGACAGCCGTGGCCAGGAGGGCGTTTTACCAGGTTCGCCTGGTTCGCCAATTGCGCCCCCTATTGGATCGGGATGCCCTTCGCACAGTCACTCATGCCCTCGTGACATCCCGACTGGACTATTGTAACTCTCTCTACATGGGGCTTCCCTTGAGGTGCACCCGGAGGCTTCAGTTAGTTCAGAATGCGGCCGCGCGAGCAATTATGGGGACCACTAGGTTCACCCACGTTACACCGCTCTTGCGCGAGCTGCACTGGCTGCCTGTTGTCTTCCAGGTGCGCTTCAAGGTGTTAGTTATCATCTTTAAAGCGCTCCATGGCTCGGGACCTAGCTATCTGCGGGATCGGTTTCTGCCCCATACATCCTCACGGCCTATTCGCTCCCACAGAGAGGGACTTCTCCAGGTGCCATCCGCTAGACTTTGTCAGCGGGCGACGCCCAGGGGAAGGGCTCTCTCTGTGGCGGGCCCGGCCCTCTGGAACGACCTTCCCCCCGATATCAGAACGACCACGGACCTCCGCTCCTTCCGTATGAAACTGAAGACCCATCTTTTTCGACTGGCCGGCCTTGGATAGTCTCTCTGTCTATAGATTTCAAATATATTTTTAAATGGGATTTTAGTCAATAATTTTAGCACGGGATAAATTGTTTAATTGTGTTTTAAGTTATGTACTTTTGTATTTATTGTTCTTATTGTTTTATTTTTCCCTGTGCACCGCCCCGGGTCCCTGTGGGGAGAGGGAGCGGTTAATAAATTCGATTATTATTATTATTATTATTATTATTATTATTATTATTATTATTATTATTATTATTATTATTATTATTATTATCTTCTTGCCATTTTCTCCCAGCAGTGGGCCAATTGTTTCCTTAACTTTTTTCTTATTTTTAACATGTTGGAAGAAGCTTTTTTTGTTATTTTTTACTTTTTTGGCAAGCCTTTCTTCATTGCGAGCCTTAGCTTTCCTCACTTCATCTTTACAGGCTCGGGCTATTTGCTGATATTTTGCCTTAGTTATGTCCCCCTTTTTCCACTTTTTATCTTTATCCTTTTTGTCTTTCAATTTGTCAGAGAGTTCTTTATGCAGCCATGCTGGTTTCTTTTGGGAGCTGTTATTTTTCTTCTTCATTGGTATTGCTCTGGACTGGGCTTTTATAATCTCATTTTTCAAAATTTCCCAAGCTTCTTGAGTTGTTTTCCCCTTGAGGATTCTCATCCATGGAATCCTTCCCAAGCTCTCTCTGAGGTTATTGAAATTAGCTCTCTTAAAGTCTAAGACTGTAGTTTGATTTTGTTCAACTACTTTTGTTTGCATAATGTTGAATTCCAGTATTTCATGATCGCTTGCCCCCAAAGTTCCTGTAGCTTCTACACCTTCTATCATTTCCTCTCTGTTAGTGAGAATTAAGTCCAATATTGCTGATCCCCTTGTTCCCTTCTCTACCTTTTGGGAAACAAAGTTGTCTGCTAGGTTTGTTAGGAACCTGTTGGATCTTCCACTTGGTGCAGAGTTTGTTTCCCAATTGATGTCAGGGTAGTTAAAATCTCCCATTACTATTGTAGTGTGCTTCCTACATACCTTAGTTAGCTGGTTAGCAAATGACAAATGTACTTCTTGTCTCTTAGGAATTAAATTCATTTATTAGACATTTTTGTGTCATGTTTACTGAATACTTTAAAAAAGGATTATCTGAATTCCTGCACTGACATTGCTGGAACCTTGAGAGCTCTTTAACACATGATCTGGTCCTATTCTCTTTTGGCTCCCTTCCGATCTTAATACAATGTTGGAAGAAAACACCATTGTTGAAGATATAAATGTGATGCTGAACTATCGATTGAATTTCATGTTCTATCAAATCTGGAAATCAGCTAACAGAATCATACTATGAAGGCAGAAAGAAAACAATGCCTCAGGTGTCAAAAAAAGTAGATTCTTTGTCAATTTAAAAATATTTCTATAGTATAGAAATGAAAAATGGAACATATTGCTATACCTCTAAGGTTTAGCAATAGGTTAACAGTGCTAAATTAGGTGCAAAATGGAACATATTGCTATACCTCTAAGGTTTAGCAATAGGTTAACAGTACTAAATTAGGTGCATATTCACAGTACACAGTACTTTTCTTAAAGTTCCATACATATTACTTAATTTTGCCTATATATTATTGTTATTGTTATTTTTGTATTATATTTGCATTATTAATTGATTTACATTTTTAAAGAATCAAATATTATCAGAATTTGCCAGAGAAGGTCTACTCTCTGGTGGTTTTAGCCCTATCACCGCATGACAGAATAAACTTTCGTTACTTGCTTCAACTCCTGCCAACCTAGCAGTTTGAAAGCATGCAAATTGCAAGTAGATTAATAGATACCACTTTGGTAGGAAAGCTTCAGCATCCCATGTGTTGCCATACGCTCTGTGCTGTGGTGTGATGTCATGCTGGCCACATGACCGCAAAATTATCTTTCAACAGTGTTGGCTCAATGGTTTAAGTAATGGAGATGAGTACCACCACCATCACGACTAGCGGTGGGAAATCCGCAACAACATCTTCATATTTTCTCTTTTATGAATCACTCTTCTTAATAGCCAAAGCCAATTCCTTGCAAACAGCTTTTGGAATTTGGTAGTAGTGTATAAAACTAGATAAAGGAACTATCATACTGTACAGTGTTTTTGAGAGAGCAACAACATAGCAGTTGAATTACTCTTGGTGCAAGGATTAATTTTGCAGATCCATAACTCAATAAATACATTTTAGAAAAAGACCATAGGTTGCAATTCAGTTACAGTTCAAACTGAAGCTGTAGAATTAGGCTAGACAGAGATGCTATGTTTCCAGGATGATGGAGAACCATAACTATAAGGTTTGCAAGAGTGATCATCTAATTTAAGATTCCATTTGCAGAAATCCACTACTATAGATTAACAATTTAACAGAGTTGGAAGGGACATTGCAGGTCATCTAGTCCAACCCCCTGCCTAAACACAGCCTTCACCCTCTCTTTTAACACATCCAATGAAGGAGAGTTTACTATATCCCAAGACTGACTATTCTATTGTTGAGCACCTCCCACCCTTAGGACCTCCATTTAAAATATACACCATGTCATATAAATCCATCATTTCAGGGCTATTTTTATTTTATTTGGTTTTTTGTTTATCAAATTTGCCATCCAATATGCAGTTCAGGCAACTATGAGTGGCCAGATTTTCTACAGCATAACATGCATATTTCATCTAGGTCAGGGGTTCAAACTCAAGGCCCACTGGCCAATCCAGGCCCATGGGGTGCTTAGATCTGGCCCACAGGAAACAGTTAAGGACCAGCCTGCAGTGCTTTTGCCAGTAGAAACAGTGGTTGGGCGACTCTCCCGAACTCCGTTTTCGCTGGCAGAGGGTTGCAGGAGGCCATCGCACCTGAAACTGGAACTAAGAAGCCCAGTTTCGGAGGCAGAGTGCTGAGGCCACCACAGGTGCCCCCAACACAAGTGATGTCGAGTTGGCCATGCCCACCCCAGCCCCCCAAGGTCAATCACAGCCCTGATGCACCCCCCAATGAAATCGAATGTGACACCCCTGATCTAGGCTACATTGAGATATTGAGCTTCCACAAATGAATTCATGACTATGCGGGCTTTGTTGATTTGTGTCCATTAATCACTTGTGCCAAAAAAATCCTCGTTTGTTTTCCAACTTTTAAAATATTTTCTTTTTTTTAACTATAAAGCAAAGGTTGGTCATATATGTACTTAAATGAGTAAATAATGCACTTATGAAACTAGAAAAAAATTGGCCTGCTTCCCTGCAGCAATGCCCGTTTAAAAAAAAAAAATACTGAAACCAAACAGAGGTTGGTTTTCCTACTGAGTACTAAAACTAAGATTGCCAGGGGTATTGTATTTTTCTCCATTTATTTTCTCTGATCATTTTTATCTTTCTAATTTAGAGGGGTGAGTATTAATTTCTGCAGATGAGAAATGCTTAAACAAAAGTATTCTGAATAAATTTTTGACATTTTATTGTCCAGGATAAATAAAAACAGATTTTTCTTATTCCCAAACCAAGTGAGACTCGGGGAAAGAAAAATATCAGGGAAGTAGTAGAAGGTCCCCAGCAATACCAAGACTACTATAGGATGATGTGAATCAATACATGGAACATATTACCACCTATGGTGGACCTGTAAGGAGGCTAAAATGTTTTGGAAAAGGATCAAAAATTGGCTGGAGGCAATAACAGGAGTTAAAATAGAATGGAAACCTGAAGTCTTCCTATTAGGAATAGTGTCTGTGAAATATAAAAAAGAAATCCAGTATTTAATAATACATATAATTACAGCAGCAAGGATTGCTTTTGCCCAGAAATGGAAAAATAAACTAATTCCAAGCCAAGATGAAATAATAAGAAAGGTTATGGACTGTGCTGAAATGGACAAATTAACTAAAGAAATCCAGGGAAAAGAAGAATCAGAATTCTATCAGATATGGGATAAATGGTATAGCAGGATGGAGGAAAGAAACAAGAACTAATGAAGGACTACAGCAAAACTTAAAAACAGTAGTTATGAGTAAAATAAGAGGGTTTAGAATGGTGAAATCCAAATGAAATATAACAGAAGGGGAAACAATATAAGATGAGCGGTTTCAATTAACAATTGCTATTAGAAAGAACAGGAAGTTCCTGTTCGTATTGTATGGTGTAAATGTAGTGTATGTCTATGTTTTGTGTAAGTGTATTTTATATGTATTTTATATATTTATATGTATTTTATATATTTGTAAATAAAATTTATTAATATTTTTTTTTTAAAAAGGATGATGTCTAAAGCAACTGGTGGGATTTGTTTTCTCACACTCCAGGAACAGGAGTGTGTAACAGTTGTGTAAAGAAAGTGTTTACATATTTTTATCTTTTTTTTTTTTTACAAACCAGAGGATTGATCTACTAGGCCCAAGTTAGCAAAACATTTTTAAAAATGTATAGCATGCCTTGTACATTTACAACAACTCAAGGCAGGATGTAAAACTACTGCATTTTTCGGAGTATAAGATGCACCTTTTTTCCTCTAAAAAGAGGCTCTCTATCCTTCTACCTACCTAACTACACACACTCTTTTTCTCCCTACCTACCTACTGTATTTTTCTCTCTCTCTATTTCTCTCTCTCTCTTTCTACCTACCTACCCACACACACACTCTCTCCCTACTTACCTACTGTATTTCTCTCTTTCTATTTCTCTCTCTATCCTTCTATCTATCTACCTACACACACTCTCTCTCTCTCTCCCTATCTACCTACTGTATTTCTCTCTCTCTATTTCTCTCTCTATTCCTTTATCTACCTACCTACCTACTCTCTCTCTCCCTACCTACCTACTGTATTTCTCTTTCTTTCTCTCCCTCTCTATCCCTCTATCTACCTACCTACTTTTTTTTGTAATTTGCCTCTTCAAAACCTGGGTGCTTCTTATACTCTGGTGCGTCTTATACTCCGAAAAATACAGTAATAAGGCAGACCCAGATATGTTCGTCTCTCCAGGTTTCTACCTTAACATAATTTCATGAAATATCTGCTGAAGGCCTGAATCAGTGGTAGTATTCTGCCGGTTCTTACCAGTTCAGGTGAACTGGTAGTAGCAGCTGCTGGAGGTTCCACCTGATATAATGCTCAACCTTCTGCGCATGCGAATGCGCTCACATTTGTGATCCGGTAGTGAAGGTAAGTGAATCCCATCGCTGGCCTGAATATCTTGTATCATGATCTTTGGGATTGTGGGCACTTTTGGAATTATTGAGGGTGTGTTGAGGGGTAGTGAACTGTTGTGGAGGGGGGCAGTATGTGTGCCAGTGCACATATGTATTCTTGCACTTATGCCTTCATGTGATTTTGCTGCTCCTTTCATCTCATCCCGTATAACTTCCTGTTGTCTTCACCCTCAGTTAGACTTTCTGACTGTTCCTCTCACTTCCCACAGGTCTTTCTCGCTTTTATTCTCTGACACGTTGGTGTTGTTTTTCTCAGAGTGTCAATACAGCATCATATGACATCCTTCTGATTATTCACTTATGTAATACTTAATGTTATTAAAGAAGGTCCTTGGTTTCCCTCACAGTTGTGTTCAAGAATGAGAATGTCTTCACAAATCCATTCTTGTCGCTCACCTTTCCATTACTTAAATGATGTCTTCTTCAGAAGTCTATTAAACTAGGCAAAGGTTAAGATATGGCTACAGAATTTTAAGGGTTTTTAAGAATTTTAAGACAAGGGTTAAGGCTACAGCATTCTGTGCACCTCTGGCCTTTAGTCATGCCGGCCACATGATCACGGAGACATCTTCAGACAGTGCTGGCTCTTTGGCTTTGAAACAGAGATGAGCACCGCCCCCTAGAGTTGGAAATGACTAGCAAGGGGAACCTTTACATTTACCTTTTACAGAATCCAGACCGGATGAAATCAATGCTCATTTAATTGTCAGATACTGTACAGATGTGGAACTTTCATGGCCAGAGTCTGGAATCCATGCTATGATCAGGTACATACATCATGGTATCAAAGCTGAACATCTCTGTACAGCTGTGTTTACATTCTGTCTCCTTTACTAAATTAGAACTCAGAATTGTTATCCTTTTATAACATCAAAGGTTTACTAACATAATGCACATCTACAATGGTTTTATGAAAGGTCCCTCCACTTGGAACATGAAAACAGAGCATAACACACTTGTATCTGGGTACCCTGATGTTCCAGAACAACTGCTCCTTCCTCCTTTTTTCCTGAACTTTCCTGAGCTATTGAGAGTGCTTTGATTTCTGAAAAGCATTGGCTATATGGAATCACTTCGGATGGCCTGCCTCTGTCATTGGATATCTCTGACATTTTGAAATATGTTTTTAATTTTTACAAATGCCTGCAGTGTGGCTTTCTCCACTACCACCACCATATCCTCCTTCGGGTAGGGAGATGTTGCTGGGGGTCATTAATGAAGAACAATTAAAGAATACACCAAAAATATATACTCTCAGCAGGGCCACTTAAGGTCATCCTAGTTGTTTCGCCAGAGGAAGCAAACACCTGTATTGAGCAGCTGATATAGGAAGAAGCTGGAGGCAAATGATTTCTTTATTGACAACAGCAAAGGCATAATTTCATACTGCGTAGAGGATGGCAATGGTAAATTGTTCCTGTATTCTACCACACAGATAGACAAGGCAAAATAATTGATGGTATAGGGCAAATTGAAATGGACTGGAGGTCAGAAGATCACACTCTTTACTACTCCAGAGAGAAAAACAAAGATGGAAGAGTATTGATTTCATATTCCGGAAAAATATATCAAGAATTGCATTGGCCACAATGCTATCAATGATTAAATAGTATCAGTTAGATTTGCAGACAATGTATTAATTAAATATACAGACAATTGGCCAGGGGCAGATTACAGAAAAGAACAAATATTCATGTGCAATGTACAAGTTAGGCTAAATTGGAAGAAAAAAAGCCAGTAAGTTTCCATGATAAGATCGTGACCATATATGCCTATCAATTTCAAGAAGAACATCAGGAACAGAATGGGACTAAGTTTAGTTATAGGGACCAAACTAATGACAATAGATATAACAATCAGCCTTAGAATTTATAATAACATTGTATGTTGGATTTGCTTACCATTAAGAGTTGAGATATGGGATGGTAAGATTTATATTTACTAACTAATGTTAGATTTTTAGGACGAAGTTTGGACTTTTTACTGATATCTGGATTACATATTGGACTTGTCAACAGGTAGCTCTTGAGTTACAACCATAATGGACCCTTCCCATTGCATTTGTAAATCATGACAGTTGCAAATTGGGTCACCCATATGACCAATCTGATTTTACAAATTTTTTTGCAACCGTCATTAAGTAACCACCATGATCATTAAGTGAATTCTGCAGTCATTTAGGAAACCAAATAAATAAATGCCAAGTTTGGGCAAAAGCCTCATAAAACACAGTCATGTGACCACAGGATGCTGCAAACAGTTGTAAATGCTGGCCAGTTGCCAAGCGCCTGAAGTGCAGCCTTTGCATTTCATATTGTGGAAGGAGTTTGACTCTGTTACTTCCGAAGACATGGACAGGTTACATAGGTGACTAAGAGCTACCACATGTTTATTGGACCCGTGTCCCTCCTGGCTTGTACTGGCATCCTGGGAGGCGACACGAGACTGGCTCCAGGAGATAGTGAATGCCTCTTTGAGTGAGGGGATCTTGCCTGCCGTCTTGAAAGAGGCGGTGGTGAGGCCCCTCCTCAAGAGGCCTTCCCTGGACCCAGCATTGTTAGTAAATTATCGTCTGGTCTCCAACCTTCACTTCTTGGCGAAGGTTGTAGAGAGTGTGGTGGCTCAACAGTTTCCTCGGCACCTGGAGGAAATGGTTTATCTGGACCCGCGCCAGTCCGGCTTCCGGCCCGGACACAGCACTGAGACGGCATTGGTCGCATTGGTAGATGATCTCTGGAGGGCCAGAGATGGGGGTTGTTCCTCCATCCTGGTCCTATTAGATCTCTCGGCGGCTTTTGATACCATCCACCATGGTATCCTATTGCATCGACTGGAGGGGTTGGGGGTGAGGGGCAGCGTTCTACAATGGTTCTCCTCCTACCTCTCCAGTCGATCGCAATTTGTGTTGGCAGGAGGGCAGAGGCCGACCTCGAGACCCCTCACATGTGGGGTGCCTCAGGGGTCGGTCCTCTCGCCGCTCCTGTTCAACACATATATGAAGCCGCTGGGCGAGATCATCCATGGTTTTGGGGTAGAGTACCACCTGTACGCAGATGACACCCAGTTGTACATATCTACCCCAAATCACCCCAATGATGCTGTCGAAGTGATGTCCCGGTGTCTAGAAGCCGTGCGGGTTTGGATGGGAAGGAACAGACTCAGACTCAACCCGTCCAAGACCGAGTGGCTGTGGTTTCTGGCGTCCCGGTACAACCAGTTTATTCCATCACTGGCCATCAGGGGTGAACATCTAGCCCCTGTGGATAGGGCACGCAATTTGGGCATCCTCCTGGATACCCGGCTGTCCATGGAAGATCAAGTGACAGCCGTGGCCAGAGGGGCATTCTACCAGGTCCGCCTGGTATGCCAGTTGCGTCCCTTATTGGATCGGGACACCCTTCGCACAGTCACTCATGCACTCGTCACATCCTGTCTAGACTATTGTAACGCTCTCTACATGGGGCTTCCCTTGAGGTGCACCCGAAGACTACAGCTAGTCCAGAACGCGGCTGCGTGGGCAGTCCTGGGAGCCTCCAGGTTCTCCCAGGTAACACCACTCCTGCGGGAGCTGCACTGGCTGCCTGTGATCTTTCGGGTGCGCTTCAAGGTATTGATTACCATCTTTAAAGCGCTCCATGGCACGGGACCTAGTTATCTACGGGATCGCATCCTACCCCATACATCCCTTCGGCCGGTTCGCTCCCACAGAGAGGGACTTCTCTGGGTGCCGTCCATCAGGCAATGCCAGCGGGCGACGCCCAGGGGAAGGGCCTTCTCTGTGGTGGGCCCAACCCTCTGGAACGACCTACTCCCCGAACTTAGAACGACCACGGACCTCTGTTTCTTCCACCAGAAACTAAAAACTTACTTTTCCCAACAGGCCGGCCTGGCCTAGCTCACTCCACCTAGCCTATAGGCTGCAGTTAAATTGTTTTAATTGGTTTTTAGGGATATAGTTTTAACTTATTTTAAATTTTTAGCACAGGGATAATAATTTAATTTGGTTTTTAAATTTTGTATATTGTCATGTTTATATATGTTTTTAAATTTCCTGTGCACCGCCCCGAGTCCCTTTGGGAAAGGGAGCGGTATAGAAATTTAAATAAAGTAAAGTAAAAGTAAATCCAAGTCTTAAGTATCCCCATGGAGGTCTGTCATAATTTCAAACGGTCATTAAGTAACTGGTCATAAGTGGAGGACTACCCATATAGTTAAGACTTGAGTTATGGGATGAAGAATTTTATATGTGTTGATAAAGAGGTAAAGAGATAGTGAAACTTTTTCAACTTGTCATGGGGACAATGGAAAGTCATTTTCATATGGGTTTTTTTTCCCTATTTTTTTCTTTCTTGCATCTTTCAATTTGTTTCTCTTTTTCTTTTTTCTTTACTTTGTATTATCATTTACTGCTATGACTAAAACTTTTAATAAAGATTATTTTAAAAAATATTGATAATGAAATTAATGATGCTGTGGACAGATTCTGCCTTTTCGGATCAATTATCATAGGAAAAGGAACCAACTCTCAAGAAATAAGTCGCACTTGGTAGAGAAATCACAAAAAAGATATTCAGATGTGCCTATCCTTAAAAAGTTCAGGATGGTGCAGGGTATAGCGTTTGCTGTGACATTCTTTGGAAGTAAAAGTGGACCTTGAAAAAGCAGCATAAAAAAACGATTGATGCTTTTGAATGTAGGTGTTGGAGAAGAGTCTTGAGAATACCATGGATAACCAAGAAAACCAACAGATGGATCACCCAACAAATCAATATAAAGTTCTCATAATGGTCGCATAATACTGGAAGAAATAGAAGAAACAAAGACAATGACCAGCAACAAAATGGGTGAAATCCATTACCCAGCGCTGGTGCACCAAGGGAAGACTTAAAGGAAAAGAGTGAGGACAGATAGTCCTGGAGAAAACTCAAAGTTATCACTAAGAATTTTTAACATGATATTTTATACTGCCTCTATCAAGATAAAGAAAAGCAAGTTAGAAATATTTTGGAGAAAAAGAAAAAACTAATGCATTATTTATTTGTCTTCCAATTTCCTGCGGGAGATTATTGTTGCAATGAATTTTAACATTATGCTTAAAAGGTAAAGGTTCCTCTCGCACATATGTGCTAGTCGTTCCTGACTCTAGAGTGTGGTGCTCATCGCCATTTCAAAGCCAAAGAGTCAGTGATCTCCAAAGACATCTCCGTGGTCATATGGCCAGCATGACTAAACGCCAAAGGCGCACGGAATGCTGTTACCTTCCTACCAAAGGTGATCCCTAGTTTAGTACTTGCATTTTTAGGTGCTTTCAAACTGTTAGGTTGGCAGAAGTTGGGACAAGTAATGGGAGCTCACTCCATTATGCAGCGCTAGAGATTCAAACCGCCCATCTGCTGACCTTTCTGATCGACAAGCTCAGCATCTTAGCTACTGAGCCAGTGCACCGCACCATGTTATGCTTACAATTCTGTAAAGTAGGATGGGTATCTGAAGTGCATGCTCAGTTATACCAACACACGGCTGTTTGGCAACAGCACAATGGATTAACGGGGGGTGGGGGGGAATCAAATCAAGGTTTGACACATTTTACAATCAGAATTCTGTGTTGGCTCTGTACCACAACAAAACAAAAAGTCTGACTCAAATTAAACTCATCTTTTGCATTAAGGGAAAAAGAGAGAGAAAAATCTCACTTTTATGGTGTTAGGCAAATCATTTTACATACATGGCATAGTGCCATAATCATTTTGCCCATCAGTTACAAAGCAAAATAAGTAATTATGTGGGATAACAAAGATTCTGACCGCTATGAAACTACCATTTGGCTTAGACAATATTACTGGGGTTTGCATATACTCGGAACAGAAACTAGAAACAGTCTTTTAAAAACTCCTACAGGCTGACATCTGCATCAGATAGGGAATGGTGCATTTCCTTGTTTCCTCTGCCTCTTTGTATTTTAAGGTCTAGGGCCAGTCCAAGACATTGGCATCAATGGTGAGGTTAAAAAAAAATTAATACTGGTTCTGTGGGCGTGGCTTTGTGGGTGTGGTATGGCTTGGTGGGCATGGCTTGGTGGGCATGGCAGGAGAAGGATACTGCAAAATCCCCAATCCCTTCCCACTCCTGGGGAAGGTTACTGCAAAATCCCCATTCCCTCCCTACCCCACTAACCTGCATTCCAACTCCATTCTCCTGTTCAAGGCAACAAAAGAAGATCAGCTGGGAGGCTGGGAGGCAGCCTATTTCCTGGTTCTCTGAACTACTCAAACTTTTCATGACCGGTTCTCCAGAACCTGTCATAATTGGCTGAATACCACCTCTGATTGGTGTCCCTGAAGTATATCAGCAGGTAGTTCTTCCTGTGATCTACATTAAGGTATAATATCTGTGTCATTAATGCAGTGTTTCTCCATTATTTTCTATCAGGCCCCCCCCTAGGAAGAAGAAAACATTTCGCGCCCCCCCCCCCCGGCGCGACTGTAAATAGTATCCCCTTCCTTATCCCTGCCGGCCAGTAGAGGGCGCGTCTGCTTTCTGCGTCGTCCAACCTAGCGGTGCTCAAGAGGCACGGCTTCCGGCCGCTCCTTCTCTGATGCCTTTCTCAGTCGCCTTCGGGCTTTACCTACAGCCGGCGATACAAACGGGGAAATCCAGAGGCACCAAGAGCAGCAGGCGCTGCGTCTCGAGGCTTGCCTCCATTTGTATAGCCGTGAGTGGCGAAATGGGCTGAGCTGGCGTGTATGTTCGCTGACAAGCCCGAGGTCAAACGCGCCCCCCTTTATGGAGCCTCGCGCCCCCCCTGGGGGGCGCGCCCCACTATTTGAGAAACGCTGCATTAATGAAAGTAACAGAGAATCCTAAAACAAGCTGTCCCATCCAAGCTTTAGAGATACTTGCACCAAGAAAACTTTGCTATCCTTTTTATATTGCCCCAAACTTCCTGTTTAGGGCAGCCACCCCGCACACAGATTCCTTAAAAGAAGGGTTACCCTTCCTTGAACTGCATATGACAATTCTAGAAAAGCCATTTTTATTGACAAGTATGACCTAGTGCCGTGATGGCGAACCTATGGCACGGGTGCCACAAACGGCACCCGGAACCATTTCTGAGGGCACGCGAGGCATTGCCCTGTCAGCTCCAGCACGCATGTGTGTGCTGGCCAGCTGATTTAGGCCTTCTTTTGAGGCCGTTTTTCGCCCTCTGGAGGCTTCAGGGAAGCTCCTCAAGCCTCTGGAGGTGGGGGGGGGAGGCTGTTTTCACCCTCCCCAGGCTCCTAGAAGGCCTCTGGAGCCTGGGAAGGGCGAACAAAACACGCCAAAAGCAGGAGGTCGCACACATAGCATTATGGGTGTGGCACGCCCATGCATGACCCCCCCCCGGTGCTCCCCCCGCTTTTGTCACGCGAGCCAAAAAAGGTTAGCCATCACTGACCTAATGGCTGCTAGGCCTTTCCCACTATTTGCCAGTTAATAACCCACTATAACCCAGTTAATAGAAGCAATCATTAAATATTGGTTTCACATTATAACAGCTTCAGAGCTAAAAGCCTTGGTTCACTCCATGGGAAGATGTTGTCATTTACACTAAAGGTTACCCAACTAAGAATTAACTGACATGGTGGTAATTTTTGTATATCCCGTTAGAAAATACAAACATTTGCTGTAGACACAACTATAGAAGCCTCAAATATTCAGATAGTATTATCTTAATCTAGTGATTCAATCAATGCCTAACATTATACAGCATATGGAGCAAATGGTATCCTCTACTCAAAACAATTAAAATATTGGAATGTTTCAATCAATTTCTGTTTTTATAGACTTCGCCGCTTCTTATTTTTGCCAAAGGCAGTATCTCTGTAAGCTTATAAACTTTTTTTTATTGCTTTGCAGAGATATAACAGTCCAATAAAATAGATCACATTATCTGTTTCAGATTTGGGATTCAGAAATACTGAGTTGCCCTTGAAAGCTAATAGCATCAATATGACAGCGAAGGGAAAAAAATAGCTAAATGCAAGGAAATCTATTTGGACAGATAGGTCATTTCAAAAGACCAGTGCTCATCAAAAAGAGATGTGATTGCTTTTCATACAAAAAACATATGAACAGTAAAACATCATCAAACCAATCTGAGAATATATCAAAGCAAATGGGGAAGAACGCTCACAAGCACACACACACACACACACACACAAGAGTTAGATACCGTTGTCTGAGTTCATTGTTTGCTTTAGGCAAATTTTATAATGTTTATTCCTGATTTAACAAGTATTACATAAACAAAAAACTGCATCATTTTCAGATCTGATATTGCTTAAGTGTCTCTTAAATTAAATGTGCTAATAATTTAAGGCCAGAATTTTGAAGCCACCGAGGAATAACATGTTGTCAACTTTAGCAAACAATCCTGAATCCAACTTTATGTGTAATTGGCTAAGACTGGATCATGGGATGTTTATGATAGCCATTTCCTCTCTTGCTTTTAAGGTAGAGAAGAGGTGGGAGTGCCTGTCACACAAATGCTTGGCAAGTGACAATTGTCAAGCTCTTAGACCAGATAATTGGAGGAAGATTGCGAAAACTGGCATTTATCTGTAAATCACAGCTTCTGAATCTCATTCCTTTTAAAAAAAAAAAAGCCACATTGCAAATGCACGAGAAACACAATAAGGAAAAGTGACATTACAATAAAACTATTGAAAAGAAACCGGGTAATCCTTCCTCTGAGCACCACGAGTTGTGTTTAGCTTAATAAAAGCCAGGCAAGCCATAAAAATGTAAATCTGAGCAGCCGTGAACCCGAACAGCAGAACGTGAAAGGGCTGAACTATTCTGACTTACTTTCATCTCAGAAAGAAGTTTCCATTCCTCCTGCTGTGTTGCAATTGGCTGACCAGGTCACATGACCTTGACAACTAAAATAGAAAAGCTTCACAAGAGGGAGACTGAAGCAGCAGAATGCCGAGGAGTGAAAATGTGGACAAGCTTCAAAAATCTCTGTGACCCACAAACCAGATGGACCTGAACATGAAGAGTTTCCAGAAGACTCCCTGTCACATTCCAATACACTCCCTGAGCAATATCTTTCTAAAATTCCTGTTGGATCTCAACTTCCAGACTTGTATTTGCCCCATCTGAATTTTGTATTGTTGCAAAAGACGTTTTGGAATCTCTATCTCTTTATTATCTCTCTGATGTTCATTGAAATTGTTACAGCTTAATTACACCGCACTCCAGGAAAAGCTACAATCAGACTATTACAATCACTCAGACTATTACAATGATTGCACAAACACATATTTGTTTGGTCTACTTTTCTGCTTGTGAGAATGAGCAAATGACTAAACTTCATATTTAATATATGAATATTAAATATTCATAGTTAATATTCTATTACTATTAATATGAATGTGAATTTTTAATATTCTCGTAATAGAATGCCTTATGCCACTAGACTTGAAATTCTGGATCTGGCATGCCAAAATTGGGTGGGTGCTATTGCGCACGCGGACGTGCCCACACCAATTCAAGCCTCTCCGCCCACCTGCGCATGCACTCACGACACACACACACACATGCATGGATGCACGAGTCCTTCCCAGGCTCCAAAGGCTTTCCTGAAGCCTGGGGAGGGCAAAAACAGTCTTCTCCACCAGCCCCCGCCCCGAGGCCCTCTGGAAGACAGAAATGGATTGTTTCTGAACTTCTGATTGGCCTGTTGGGGCCATTTTTTACTCTCCCCAGACTTCAGGAAAGCCTCCGGAGCCTGGAGAGGGTGAAAAACAGCCCCAACAGGCCAACTGGAAGTTCAGCTTCCACTTGGCCTGTTTCCAGCTTCAGGAGGGTCTCCGGAGGGTAGGGAGAGTGAAAAACAGGCCCAATAGACCAACTGGAAGTTCATTCCCGAACTTCTGGTTGAGGTACATTGGCTGCAACCATGGAAGGATGTGGTTAAATTCTGAAACCTCCTTTCTAGAGATGCCCCATCACTCTTAAATGTCTTTGCAAAAAGCTATTAAGAAGTCCATGATAGTTAAGTTTAACTTCCTGTTTTAATTAGTTACTGTTTCTAATATTTGTTATTGCTAAATGATTATTCTCACTGCTATTTTACATATTTTCCTGCAGACTAAGGATTTTTGAAAAGGTTAACTATTTGGTAAATACCTGGAGAATAAATTGAATAAAAATAATTCAAACAGAATTAATTTAAAACTTATTCATATTGAGATTTATTTTTAATATTTAATGCACAAATTTTAAAAATGTACGGAAGCATGCAAAATTCTTAAAGAATTATAGCACAGTGATACACACCAACAAAATGCATTATTATTATTATTATTATTATTATTATTATTATTATTATTATTATTATTATTATTATTATTATTATTATTATTATTATTATTATTATTATTATTATTATTATTATTACTATTATTATTAACCTCGGACCTCCGCCTGTTCCGCCAGCGGTTAAAAACGCACTTTTTCCAACAAGCCAGCCTGGCATGATCTTACTCGAACACCGTACTGCTTTTAGTTACCAAAGTTTTAATTTATGGGTTTTAATATGGGTTTTAGCGCAGGGTGGGTTAATTTAATTTAGTTTTAAGAATGTTTTATTTTTGTATATTTGTATATTTATATTTTATATTCCCTTTGCGCCGCCCCGAGTCCCTATGTGGTGAGATGGGTGCAGCTTATAAATTCGAATAATAAATAAATAAACAAAGCCACTCAATTTCAATGTGACAAGCTGTTGAGACTTTGGAAAAAGTGCAAAGAAGAGCAACTAAGATGATTAAAGGCCTGGAGACTAAAACATATGAAGAATGGTTGCAGGATTTGAGTTTGGCTAGTCTAGAGAAAAGAAAGACTAGGGGGAAGGTGATAGCTGTCTTCCAGTATTTGAGAGGCTGCCCCAAAGAGGAGAGAGTCAATTTATTTTCCAAAGCACCAGATGGCAGAACAAGAAACAATGGATGGAAATTAATCAAGGAGAGAGTCAACTTGGAATTAAAGAGAAACTTCTTAACAGTGATGACAATTAACCAGTGGAACATCTTGCCTTCAGAAGTTGTGGGTGCTTCATCACTGGAGGTTTTTAAGAAGAGACTGGACAGTCAATTGACTGAAATAGTATAGGATCTCCTGCTTGAACAGGGGGCTGGAGTAGAAAACCTCCAAGGTCCTTTCCAGCTCTATTCTAATTAATTGTATTAGCAAACTCTTACTGCAGATCACATAAGTCCTTGACTTATGACTGGTCACTTAGCAACCATTTAATGTTATGACCGATTGTGTGTAATTATGATCCAGTTCTGAAATTCTGATGCGTCCCTCCTGCAATCATGTTGGGCACTTGGCAAAGCAATACCCCACAGTCACCTGACTGTGTTTTACATCATTTTTGCCTAAGTATGACATTTATTTCCAGTTTTTGTTAAAATTAATCCCTGGTGAACTATTGATACACAGATCACAACAACAAAAATCATAAAAGCAGGACGGCCATGTGGCTTTATGACCCTCACGATTTACAATCATGATGAGCAGATTCCATTATGGTTGTAAGTCAGGCACTCTGCATAGCTTTCTAGGGTAATATGATACTTTTTAGCCCATCTTTATACCTAAACAATCCATAGTTCTTGATAGAGTACCAGTCATCTTGAACAATATTAATAACCCTGCTGATACCAGCCTAACAACATAACCATAACAGGACAAGACTATATTGATCTTCAACAGCAGTTTGATTACAACGAACCAATAATAAACACAGTCTAAATTATATACAAACTCTTTTTTTTTGCATATTAACCTCAATTTAAGAAAATACAAAATGGATTTCATATTGTTTAATGCAATTTTCCATTGATTTACTATTCAAGCTTATTATTCAAAAGTCTTGATAAAAACCAACATAAAACCAAAATAAATTTACCAATTTCTTTCAGGTAAAGTTAATAAAATACTCTCTCCTTCTTCTGAAAAAAGCAGATAGTTTCATTTAGGAAACGATTTAAAAAACGTTAAGAAAATGCTAAAACTTACCACAGGTCTTAGAACAAACAGGTCTCTATTTCTTATACGTCTGCTTTTTTGCTTCTCTCAAGATGGTTAGCTCCCCTTATTTTAAATACAACTTATTTTAAATGCAACTATTTCACCCTTGCTAGTAAAAGAGCAAAATTCTATTTTCTATTTTTTTTCTACATTTCAGTAAAGTCCCATGAAAATATAAAATTCCTACTGATCATTTAGCATTGTTCCCAATAAAGGAAAAAGCAAAGAACGGTAGCTTCAGATTATGTAAAGTATCTATCAAACCAATTCTATGTCGGTGAGATGTAAACAGAACTATAATCCAAAGCACAGTAGCCACTAGACATTTATCTAGATTCAATTTGCTTAGTAGCTAGCTAAATATTTATCTACTATATAAATATCCCAAGCACCATCTAGCCAAATGAAAGCTAAAATGTTCACAGGTTAAGTTTTGGGATATTAGCTTCATCTGTTTATGATACTCTACCTTTCCCTTGAAGTTTCGTTGAATTCAGTAAAGGAATTAAGCTTAGAATTTAAAATGTTGTCACTCAAATAAATTGAACTCATTCTGCAGCTCTTTTAGGATGATAGCCACAGATAATTTTATATTATAGATAACTGAGCAGTTACAGTAGGCAATTACAATAGAAAACTCTGATCCCCTATCCAGGGCTTTTGAGATTGCTATCACATCTTATTTTGAATCTGTCACCTCTGTCCGAGGCCCATTGCACACTGTGGTGTGTCTCTATAGTTGCTTACAGAGAAATTAATTCTTCTTCTCACTTGATTCATAGATTTCTGAGATAGAAGGATTCTAAAAGTTTCTGAAGCATGCTGGCTTGGAAATTCTGGGAATTGGAGTCCACGCAACCTGAAGTTGCCAAGACTGATAAACATTGTTCTAGAGGACATTGCATGCATGCATGTCCATGTATCCACACAGATCTGCTGCCTCCAGTGAAGAGAACTGCAGAATTCCAATGAAAAAAGAATATCCCTGTGCAAATCTGAGATTGCAGAAACAGGATGATTGTATTTATTCCTGATAAATTATACAAGTAGACTTCAGTTAACAGCTGCCCTGTTTGTTTGTTTGTTTGTTTGTTTGTTTGTTTGTTTATTTCAGGAAATTTATATTGCCATGGCGACTCAAGAATATAAAAACCTTCCGGTTCCGGCTCCAGCGGCGACGGGCGAGCCTAGCGCTCGCTCACCGTTTTGTTGCTTTTTCTGCCCCCCCACGGGGGCGAGACGCCCCGTTTTTTCGGGGGTCTCCCGTAGGGCCGGCTTGCCTGGGTTGCTCCCCCCACGGCAGTGGGGCAGCGACCCTTGTCTTCGGCTCAGGTGAAGGAGGACATGCTGCGGGGGGATTTCCCTTCGCCAAAGGCAGACGGCACCATTCGTTAACATGGAGAGAGAGGATCGCCTGGGTCGGAAGGCTGCCTGGGGCTTTGACTACGAAGGGGAGAGTGAGTGATTTAAAACTTTTTTTTTCTGCTGTCAGCCTGGCTGAAAGGACTTGGAGGGGGGGTGTTTGCTTGTAAAAAACCCCCTCGGATTTAAGCGGCGCTTGAAAATGGCTCCTCGCTGCGAGGAAGCGGATATTTTCAATCCGGACTGTTTGTACAAGGGAAAGTGATTTGCGGCTTGATTTGCAACAGAGTTTCTAGGTCTGGCTGAAACAATTTCTTTAACCACTCTCCCCTTTGGGCTTTGAGCTTGGACGGCGGAAGATGGCTTCTCTTTGTCCCTGAGTGACTATTTTACTTATGGAAAATTTCCAGCGTCTCTTTGTGACTTGGACTTCCTCTGGTTACTAAGTAAAAAAATTTTTTTTGCATTTGTGATTTCTTTTCTGGAGTGCCTTCGTTATTATACTTATTGATTTGGAAAATTGTTTCTCTCTTAGTTCCTGAACTTTACAACTTTGAACTGAACTTTTGGCTCCTGATCTGCCTTAACAGCTCCACCCTAAAAACGCCATTTTAGTGGCACCAACTTTTACAGCTAATCATGGCACAAGAATCAGCACTGGCAAGCTTAGAACTAAGGATGGCTTCTCTTGAATCGGTTATACAAACTTTGGTACAAGAAATCAAGGCTCAGAGGGCAGAAAATATCAACTTTAAAAAGGAGTTATTGGATACGCGGAAGCAAGTGCTGGAGAACACACAGAAGAATGAAGAATTGGAGGGGGGGCTGGAGGGGGCTAAGGGAGAGATTAAAAATGTCACAAATGAGGTTGTGGAAATAAATGGGCATGTGTCTAGGATGGATATGGAAAGGATGACATATTTTTTGAGATTTCAGAATGTTTCTGAGGAATCTGGTGAATGTCTCCCTGATCTCATGAGCACAATTTTAGCAGACTATTTACAGAAACCCAAGGATGAGATTAGGGGGGACATTGACCTAGCCTATAGAATAAATTCTGCATATGCCAGGATAAATGAAGTACCTAGAGAGATACATGTTAAATTTGTTAGAAGGTCGACCAGAGAGGAAATCCTGAAAGTGCAAAGGGGGGGTCCGTTAATTTACCAACAAAAGGAGGTTACCATCTTGAAGCAGATCCCTAGAAAGATTAGAGAATCGAGAAGGAAATTTTCCTTCTTGTCCAAAAAGTTGTTTGACCACGGGATCTGGTTCAAGTGGGTGACGCCCGAAGGAATGCTGGTGTTCTGGGAAGGAGGAAGAGTGAGGATTAAAACAGTTGCTGAGGCGGAAGCCTTTCTTAAAAAACACTCCTCTGCCCTGGGGGAAGATTCAGGGGGGACGGAGGGAGCCACGGCCCCGCCCTCTGGGGGCCCGGAGGGTGAGATAGAAGACCCAATAGCCAAGAGACTTAGATCAAAAAAATAACTTTGCTTTGATTTTTGAGTAATATTGTATAACATGTGTATCTGGATTTTTGTAAATGACTGACAGCATAGAATTGAGAACTTAGAAACATGTACTTGTTTTCACTTTGTAGTGTTATGAACAATGTTTTGTTATTGATTTATATTGAAGTTCCAGAAGGGCCGACGACTTTGACGTGAATGCTCTCAAAAAAATTTCTGTATCCCTTACCCCACCCTATTGAAAAACTGTAAAACCAATAAAACTTTTTCAATATAAAATATATATATATATATATATATAAAAACCTCATATATAAAACAATAGTTTAGCAAACAATTTAGCAACTGTTTGACAGGTGCTTTTAAAAGTTTGTTTATTGATTTATTTAATAGGCTGCTCATCTCACTGTCAGCAACTCTGAAAATTGTAAAAGTAGCTTTACAATCCTTATAGTCCTTGCCCTTACAACCATTGCAGGGTCCCTTTGGTCAGGTGCTCTGATTTTGCTAATTGTTTTCTTCCAAAAGTGCCACCGGAAAAATTCCAGAAATGGTGGATATAATTTCAAATATCTAAACTTGAAATACTTGTGGAGGCATTAAATATGAATCAAAATCACTAGTAATGCTTGAATGTGCAAATAGCAGGAAACTACTGCTTGTATTTAATATTTAACTTGACCACACTTGATGTTATCCAACTGTGAAGTTCTCTGATACTTGTAAGCTTCCTCCTGACAGTTTAGCCATTTGGATTTCAATTTCATTACTGTTTATGCTTTTACCCTGGTTTATTGCTACTGCAGCACATTTCTCTAGGCCAAATTCCACTGCTATATCTGTACTAAAAACTCTTAGTGTTTCACAAGTTTCTTCTACTGTTCCACTATTGTTTTGGGGCCTTCCATTTTCATTAAAAAAACATCTGAATCTCTTCCATTTCTGCATCTCTGAATAATTTATTTCTGGTAATGAATCTCCTTTGATCTGCTAAATGTTGTTCAGTGATAATGTCCCGATAAATTCTTTTTCATTGTTAAAACATTTAAGGATGCCCAATTTGTATATTGTGATTTATAGTAGGCAGCTGTAATGTTACAATTTTCAAACACAATATACTTTTGTCTTGTCTGTGTTTGTTCTTCTAATCATCTTACAGGTCTAAGCCCTGGTTGTCCAGCCATACCTCTTGAGTCCTATTGCCCACTTGCTAATAGATGTCCAGAAACTCTAACATCTAATGCGACTGATCCTTTTTTATTATTATATCATTAATAATATATTATAATAATATAATATATTATTATTATTATTATTATTATTATTATTATTATTATTATTATTATTATTATTATTATTATTATTATATCCTTTTTCCATTTTCCATTAACCATATTAAATGAGTCCATGGATACATAGTCTGACTGTTTTGCTAAGACCTGTCTAATGTGGCGATCCTTCTGGTAGAATATACTACCACCAGCATAGCTCTCAATCTCTTCAAAACCTCACAAGCCCCCATCCCCGGAACAAGGGTGTATCCATGGAGGGGATTGTTATTATGATTATGATTGGGTGCACAGTCAGCCAGATGTTTAGACTGGGTTTGACATTTTTAGCCCCCTATCAAGTCCTTCCCAAGGACCTGGGATAGATGATGTTGTTATACAATGGTATTAAAAGTATCATTGCAGGATGTAAGGTGTGCCAAGTAAAGGTGCCTTTTGCAATTGACTGATGGTGATTTTGTCAATGCTGATGGTGTTCAAGTGTTTCTCCAGTTGTTGGGAAATTGCTATTGAATATTGCTATATTACTATTGGTACTACCTTTGTTGTTGTTATTGATTTAATGTTCAATTCGATTCACAGTCTGGGACTGGTAAAAACATAACAGTTCAAGTCCTAACCAAGAACCTAAATGCTACTAAGGTAACGTCTGAGTATATAGGCAGTTCCAAGTAAGGTGTTTTTTTGGCAAAGTGAGAATATTCAGGTCTGATAAGTTCACAATTTCCATGTACCTAGGCAACCCTTTGGGTATTGCTCCGAGGGCTCCTATTACTATTGTACAACATTGATTTCTTCCTACACAATCACTCAACTTCAATTTGCAGATCACGGTATTTTATTTTTCTAGTTGTTCCTCTTCAATTCGTTTATCACCTGCAATATCAATGAAACAAACTTTTTTTCTTTTCCACAACAGTGGTTGTGGGCCAGATATCTCTATGTTTGAATTCAAAAAATCTTGACCTGTTTCAATTTGGTATTCCCAATAATTTTTGCTGTATTTGAAACCAAACCTTCAGCAAAGCTTCCAATGTATGATTTTGGCAACTTAATCATGATGTTGTAGATAATCAGTTTGTGATATTTTATTGATCATTGCAGTTAGCCAGATGTTTAGACTGGGTTTTGCATTTTTGTCTAACCCAGTGGTTGTCAACCTGGTCCCTACCACCCACTAGTGGGTGTTCCAGCTTTCATGGTGGGTAGTAGGGGTGGGTAGTAGTTTGTCTGATACCGGAGCACTTTCCTTTTTTAAATTTAATTGACTTACCTACTTTATAAATCACCATTACTGTGGAACCGGTGGGCGGTTAGAAAATTTTACTACTAACAGAGATGCAAAAGTGAGCGGTAGGTATAAAAAGGTTGGCTACCCCTGGTCTAACCTATCGAGGCCTTACCAAGGACCTGGGATAGGCAAATCTGGATGTTTGACTGTGTTCAGATATGGTCGCAGGATGGAAGCTGTTCCAAGTAAAGCTACCTTCTGCAATTGACTGATGGCAAATTTGTCAATACCTATGGTGTTCAAGCTCCAGTTATTTTGAGATTGCTCCCAAGGCGCTTATTACTATTGGTACTACCCTTGCTTGCCTTTGCCATAGTTGTTTTATTTCTATTTGTACGTCTTTGTATTTTGTTATCTTCTCCAGTTCTTTCTCTTCTATTCTGCTGTCTCCAGACACTGCCACATCCACTATCCAGACTTTTTTGTCTTTCTTATTGATAATTGTTAAGTTCAGAATGTTATGTGGCATGCAGCTGTCTGTCTGAATCCTGCCACTCGTGTCTAATTGTTTCCTAGGCAGCATCTCTCCTTCTCTATATTCAAGGCTAATAAAGCATTCCATTACAACTACTCAGTGAGTTATAATAGGGCAGGAAACTGTGGAACATCTGTACGCTGCTATGATTCTCCTGCCATTTGATTGCATAGGTTCCAGTTCATGTGTTAGTTAAACATAACCTAATAAAACCAAACACCTGAAAAATTATTACTTCTCCATTCTCAGCGTTAGCATTCACCCACTAATTTAAATATGCTACTAGGAATACATTCATACATATTTTTTATTCCCATCTGTTCTGCTGAAACAAGAACCTACGTCTTCTATAAAAAGAAATGTGCATATGTTTGAAACCTTTTTTCTAAGTCACTTCCATGTGTGAACCATATTGAAAGTTATTAATTGTCTAATGCTGTGATTATAATGGATATTTTTTTATCCCACCTAACTCATTTACTCTTTAGTCCACCTAACTTAAGCAGCTAAAACGATCTATTCCCATCTACACTTTGCCATGTATGCAGAGATAAGTTGAAAGAGAGGTATTTTGAGGGGAAACTTTCATTAGCTACAGAAAATGTCACCTTTTTGGAGAGACGTTGGAATAGAGTGCAGAAAGATGTGATTTTTTTTAACCCAAGCTTAATTAGGCCAGGAAGCAATACAAACTGCAGCAATAGGTTAGTATGGGGGTGGATTAAAGAACATCTCACTCTCTAGCCACAATTTATCTATATTGCATAGGAAAATTTCATTCTGCAAATGTGCTGAATCATCTCACTAGAATTTACTCTTAACTGCTGGTCTATATACTGTAGAACTTAAAATGGAAACTGCAAAACTAGGCAGTGAGACCATTATAGGGGCAGGACAAACAGTGGCCCTTGTCCTGAATTTTGTAGCTACCAAAGCTTCCAGGTTTGAAATCCCCGAATGACTGTTTTCCTGCAACACAATATTTAATTTGCTATTGCAGATGGCAGTGATATCTAACTTTGGACTTAGAAGCTAAGCCCAACTGGTTTTTTGTGGTGGTAAAGTGAAAGACCATTATATTTTGAGGAGTTTAATGACATATTTCAATTTCTCCTTCATACTAAAAAAGAATCTAATGGTTTGGAACTTATTCTAAAGCCAACCTGATTGTTTTTGATTAAAGGTAAAGGTTCTCCTTGCATATATGTGCTAGTCATTTCCAACTCTAAGGAGCAGTGCTCATCTCCATTTCAAAGCCAAAGAGCCAGCGTTGTCCAAAGACGTCTCCGTGGTCATGTGGCTAAATGCCAAAGGCACACGGAACGCTGTTACCTTCCCACCAAAGGTGGTTTCTATTTTTCTACTTGCATTTTTTTGCATGCTTTTGAACTGCTAGGTTTGCAGAAGCTGGGACAAGTAACGGGGGCTCACTCCATCACACGGCGCTAGGGATTCGAACCGCCAAATTGCCGACCTTTCTGATTGACAAGTTCAGCCTCTTAGCCACTGTGTCCCTCCTGTTTTTCATTCTTGCTGGCTAAATAAAGGAAAAGGCAGGATGGAATCTTCCCATAGCTGCGCATCTGAGAAAGTTTGAGACTTTTGGTTCCCATCCCAGAGCCATGTGATGCCCAGTCAAGGTCACGTCTTGCAATTTCATGACTATGGAAGAAGGCCACGAAGTCACTGTGCCTGGTTTTGATTTTTAAAAACCCTTAGGTTGTCATTTGGAAGCTTCTGCATAGAACCTAGCACTAGGTACTGTGGAAATCCCCCCCCCCACACCTTTTGAGGTGATCTCTGCTACCATTATTTTTTTTAAACAAAGTTTTTTATTTATTTTTTATTACATATTTTCACTTCTTTTATGAACAGAGTGTTGTCCTGGTTCCCCCTCCCCATTTACATCTTCTACTCTGCATATTACATTTTACATCATATTTCCCTTTTACATTTCAGTCATCTTATTTTTATTCCACATTCTTCCGCTTAAATTAATTTTTTTCTTAATATATAAACAACATCCTTTTGCCTCTCAAAGTTAATCAAATTTAACATATCATTTCCATCTCTTATTCTATTTTACTATTAATAATACATATACTCAAATTTTATTTTATATAATAAGCATTTCATTTAATTAGTTACCCACAAATAGTAATTTTAATCTATATCCCACACATTTTAATGAATATATACCGTTGACTGTATTTACTAAGTTTCATTCTAGTCTACTAGTAAATACTTTTCTTTCCTTCCTCCTTTCAACCATTTTCTCCTACTCTCTCAGGAACTTTATTTCTTTCATATTCTCTTCTCTCTACCCATTTGCCTAGTTTTTTTCTTTTTCTTGATCTTAAAATTCCTGTATTTCCCCTTTCCAATCTTCCATTATTAAGGTACTCCTGACAACATCTAAGACATTATTGGTAAGTATGCTTATTATATTATATTTGCTTGAGTTAGTAATAAAGATTAAAATCTCTATATTAGCAGCTGTGATTATTGTGTCTGGATCCCGAAGAACTAATTGCCTGGGCATCCAATCAGTTGCCCCAACACTTGGCAAAACAACCTACTTAAATACTTAGATGGTAAACTATCAAACTGACTGAAACTAGACTGGTAATTTTTTTTAAAAAGCATCTTGGGAAAAGTCAAGAGCAAACTACTTTAGAACTATTGCCGAGATGTCCAGGAATTTACCAGGAGTCAATTCAAGAGTTTTCAGTTCAAAAACAAAACCTAAAATAAGCTTCTACTAAGCTCACCACATCTATTCTGAGTTTCAAAAAATTTCCTCTCGCACCCTCCGAAATGATGTGAACATTTTGAAGTGCCCTTTCTACTGCCCCCACGGGCCAGAAAGTAATAATAGAAAGCAGACCCTGCCCAGACCAAAATCCTTTGCCTGTTTCTGTTTCTATGATTTCAGAATATACTTTCAAAGTACTGTTTTCTCTGAATAGCATTTTTAGAGAAAGCCTCAAGACAAGTTAAAATAAGAAAACCCACAGAACACAGAGAGTTATTTGAAAGCTTCCACACACATACACATACACACCTCTCTCTCTTGGATGAACTGGCCAGTCTGGTTCAATTTTCAAAATAAGGATTGTAAGAACTGAAACTAAGGATCCACCAAATGGTTGGACTCAGCAAAAGCAGAAAATAGGTACTTATTCGACTATCAAAGTTTTTTTCCCCCAGGATTGGGGAAATGACGTATTTCTATCTAAATTATGATAGCTTTTGTACATTTTCAGCGTTAGCCAATAGCTTGTGATTAGCTTGTGATGTATGCTAGCCATGTCGTAAAAAAAAAAAAATACACAAGTGCTTACTCATAGTAAACAAAAGAAAAACTGCTGTAAAACGCTCTTCCACGTAATACCAGAAACAGTTATGCAAAACATACTTTCTAATTAAGTATTGTACAGCTTTCAAGCTATACTTCTAACTATAAAGCTCTCATCTTCAGCCAGAGGATTTCCTGTCTTCCCAGAGGACAGTGTTTTGTTTCATTTTATTGCTTAACCTTTGAAATTGTCATGTACTTTGTTCTAAGCTCAGACCAGTGATAGACAAACTTATGAACCTCCTCACCAATAAAAGATGAGGGAAATACTTCAAATGATATCCATAAGTCTTCCGAAATGGGCCAATTTATATGGATCTGGAGCGATGTCTGTGTTTGCCAGCCTTCAAGCTTTCTTTAGCCAACACCTCTCTCCCGATAGGAGCAATTGTTATTATTCTTGAATACCCTGGGTAAAATTAGCAAACACATCAGACCAAATTAAATGTGCTAGAATATGTATCTCTCCTATTCAACATAAAGCTGGAGACAAAAAAACCCAGCTTTTTGTGTACTATGATTTGTAGAAATGAGTTGGAAAAAAATATGAGGGAAGCGGAAGGGGAAGGAAAGCTCCATCCTAAAGGCTGAAAACTTTGTATAATTCTGATACAGCCATACAAATGGAGGTAGAATAATGAAATAAACAAATTTTCTTTATAAGCTCTAGCACCTGACTTCTATTACCTAAGCAAAACATTTTACATTCGTTTTTTTTAGAGTTCATTCTGGTATTTTCATTCTACTTTATGATGATGATGATAATAATAATAATAATAATAATAATAATAATAATAATAATAATAATAATAATAATAATAATAATAATAATAATAATAATAATAATTATTATTATTATTATTATTATTATTATTATTATTATTATTATTATTATTATTATTATTATTATTATTATTATTATTATTATTATTATTATTAATAATAATAATAATAATAATAATTATTATTATTATTATTATTATTATTATTATTATTATTATTATTATTATTATTATTATTATTATTATTATTATTATTATTTTATTTATATACCGCATCCTCTCCCCAAGGGGACTCGGAGCGGTGCACAGGGAAAATTAAAATAACTATAAAATACATAAATAGAATAGATAAAAACAAATTAAACTGAAATTATCCCTGCGCTAAAATCCCCAATTATAAATTAACTAAAATCCCCTAAAATCCTAATAGACGGAGACTAACCCAGGCCGGCCAGACAGAAAAAGTGTGTTTTAAGTTTTTGACGGAAGGAGCGGAGGTCCGTGGTTGTTCTAATTTCGGGGGGAAGGTCGTTCCAGAGGGCTGGGCCCGCCACAGAGAAGGCCCTTCCCCTGGGCGTCGCCCGCTGGCACAGCCTGGTGGACGGCACCCGGAGAAGTCCCTCTCTGTGGGAGCGAATCGGCCGCAGGGATGTATGGGGCAGGATCCGATCCCGCAGATAGCTAGGTCCCGTGCCATGGAGCGCTTTAAAGATGATAACTAACACCTTGAAGCGCACCCGAAAGACGACAGGCAGCCAGTGCAGCTCGCGCAAGAGCGGTGTTATATGGGTAAACCTGGAGGTTCCCATTATTGCTCACGCAGCTGCATTCTGGACCAGCTGAAGTCTTCGGGTGCACCTCAAGGGGAGCCCCATGTAGAGAGAATTACAGTAGTCCAGTCGGGATGTCACGAGGGCATGAGTGACCATGCAAAGGGCATCCCGATCCAATAGGGGGCGCAACTGGCGTACCAGGCGAACCTGGTAAAACGGCCGTCACTTGATCTTCCATGGACAGCCGGGTATCCAGGAGGACGCCCAAGTTGCGCGCCCCATCCACAGGGGTAAGATGTTCGTCCCCTATGGCCAGTGATGGACTCAACTGGTTGAATCGGGCGGCCGGAAACCACAGCCACTCGGTCTTGGACGAGTTGAGTCTGAGTCTGTTACTTCCCATCCAGGCCCGCACGGCTTCCAGGCACTGGCACATCACCGCTACGGCATCGTTGGGGTGGTTTGGGGTAGATATATACAACTGCGTATCGTCAGCGTAGAAGTGGTACTCTACCCCAAAACCACGGATGATCTCACCCAGCGGCTTCATATATGTGTTGAACAGGAGAGGCGAGAGGACCGACCCCTGAGGCACCCCACATGTGAGTGGTCTCGAGGTCGACCTCTGCTCTCCTGTCAACACAAATTGCGATCGACCGGAGAGGTAGGAGGAGAACCACCGTAAAACGGTGCCTCTCACCCCCAACCCCTCCAGCCGATGCAATAGGATACCATGGTCGATGGTATCAAAAGCCGCTGAGAGGTCTAATAGGACCAGGATGGAGGAACAACCCCCATCTCTGGCTCTCCAGAGATCATCTACCAACGCGACCAATGCCGTCTCGGTGCTGTGCCCGGGCCGGAAGCCGGACTGGCGCGGGTCCAGATAATCAACTTCCTCCAGGTGACGGGGAAACTGTTGTGCCACCACACTCTCTACAACCTTCGCCAAAAAGGGAAGGTTGGAGACCGGACGGTAGTTAACCAATAATGCTGGGTCCAGAGAGGGCTTCTTCAGGAGGGGCCTCACCATGGCCTCTTTAAGGATTTATGTTAATTATATTTTAGTTTTCTAGCCCATTATCTGACCCACCCACTTTTGTGTCATCTGCTAATTTGTTAATCCTTCACTTCCCTTTTCTTTCAAGTAATTAATAAACACATTGAAGAGTACAGGAATTTGGAAAGAACTTTGTGGTGACCCATTGTTCCCATACTCCAGCTTGATGTGGAATAGTGATAACATCATGAATATTGTTTTTGAACAAGTTGTAGATCTATGTATCATGCCATCTAGCCTTTGCTTAGCTAGCTTACCAATCAGAATACCAGGGGCTACTTTGTCAAATGCTTTACTGAAATTAAATATATTATGAGGGGTGATTAAAAATTAATGCCTTTGATGTAATAATGATACTCTTAAAAATTGACATGTTCTTTAGCATCTGTTCTGCCACGTGCCAGACATTAATTATGTCTAGATAATTAGTCTAGTTCCTATAGAAAAGCTATACTTTGTAAAAGGAAACCTGCATTGAATATTCATCTGTGTGCTTTAAGCAATGTGATATAATTGAATTTTTGACTGCTCTCCAATTGAAATTCGCTATCAAATGCAGATTGTTTATAATAACAACTATATTGAGTTAAATACTAACAATCTCTGGGCGCACGCGCACACACACACACACGCACATGAACTAGGATGAACTGATTTGTCTTATCAAGAACAGAAAGGGTGACCTTTGATAGCAACTGACAAGTTTCACTTGAGAAAGGTTGATGGACTTATTAAGAACAATTGGTGGATCACTCAAGGGGAAAGTGCTGTCAGACTTGACATTTCACATATTCACATAATATATGGGTCATATTATGTTCTTCAGTACCAGAAGGTTTGTCTAAGATAAGTTCTTCAAATACTGATGACCAAAAAGAAAGTTTCTAGAGTTCAAATTTACTGGCAATTATCACATCCCAAGCATGATAGTGAGAAATTTTTCCCAGCATTGTGAAACAAAACAACAAAACAGGTTCATTACTTTGAACCAGAAATGAAAAGTAAGTTCATGTTATATCATCGTGAAGTTTCTCCTGCAGGAAAAAGAAGCCCAAACTTAGGCTTTGGCACAGTGGTGGGTTTCAATTTTTTTTAGAACCTATTCTGTAGGTGTGGCCTGTTTGTAGGAGTGGCTCAGTGGTCATGTGACCAGGCCATGGCCATGGTGGGTGTGGCCTAATCAGCCTCCTGTACCATGGCAGGGGAGCCATTTTTGCCCTCCCCAGGCTCCGGAGCTTTTCCTCAAGCCTCCAGGAAGCCTATTTCTAGCCTTCCTGAACTTTTGGTAGGCCCATTTTTTTGCCCCCCGAGTCTCCACATGCACCCTGCACTTACCTTCATCCAAAATGGGCCATGTGGGGACTCCTGGGAGGGGAGGGGCAGGGTGGGAGGGACCAGTCAGGAATGGGATTTGGGGATTCTCTGAACTGCACAGAATCTTAGCTAGAGGTTCTCCCAAACCCCTGTGAACCCCCAGCAGCCCACCCTTAGGGGTATCACATCAAACTGTAGATCACATTATGATCAGCTGTAAGCCGAGGGTACCTACCAGTCCAGTATCTGATTTTTTTTTTAATATAAACGATGCTGTGCTTCAATGGATAGATGGCTTAGACATTGGTATTTGAACAGATATCTTTTTAACATTTACATTGTATGGTGTTTTATTGAGCTAACTGAAATGTTAATATACATTGCTAGTCCATGTATGATATGCCATACAATCAAGCAAGCAAGCAATAGCTACTCATTGTACTACATTTCAATACTCAAAACACTGAAACAAACAGAATCACAAGATACAGACAGCTGTGAAGTTGGATTTCATCATTTTACCACCTCTATTATACAATCCATACTTGGCACCACATAATTTCCTTCATTTTTCCATTATAGTTAGGAAATCAATAAATTTAAATAAATAAATAACTTTGAAGGAATATCTTCACAGCATCCACGTCACTAAAATAAAGATCTGGAATTGATTGCCTGGACCTGGCTAAAGAGACAAAATGTGACATTCTTTCATAAAAGCTTCAAGAAGATTGCCCATCATTGCAAAAGTGTGTGGCAAATTGTGGTAATTGCAAGGGGAAGTACATAGGGCTCATTTCAAGAATTATTTTCTGTTTCATTTATTAAAATATTGCTATTTAAAATAAAGATATAAAAGAGGAAATGTTATTTTTCATTCATCCTTCATATACCTATAACACTCTCCTAATCAGTTAAGTAATTTAATCAAAACCTGAAAATGTTCACAGTACTTCATTACACCAAGATCATGTTCATTCATAAGAACTTCCTTCCTTCCTTCCTTCCTCCCTCCCTCCCTCCCTTCCTATAATCTGATATCAGCTGTAAAAATCTCCTTCGTATATTACGTTTTATTAAAATATAGTTATCTCCTTCTCTGTGGTGGGCCCTACCCTCTGGAATGGCCTACCTCCCGACCTCCGTTCCATCACAGACCTCCGCTTGTTTCGCCGGCACCTAAAAACAGTCCAGCTCAGTCCAGCTCTTGGTGTTCGGCCTTCTGTGCTTATTTCTGTCAGGATTGGTGGCATTGTGAGTAGACAGGGCCCCCCACACCTCAGCAGCAAGCAGGACTCAGAGTTTCCTGTCATTGGCAGCCACGGGCCCAGGCCTTCGTTTGTCAGCCACCCCTCTAGCCTCCTGCCTGAGTCCTTCTATTGCCCGTGCCACGTCTTCTGTCTTCCAAAGCTGCTGCTGTCAAGCCAGGTGTGGGGGAGGGAAGATTTCTGGCGCTCAGGAGGCGGGCCGCACCCACAGCCTTGGCTGTGAGGCCTTGTTCGGGCAAAGAATATCAATTAATTCTGTGCAGGCTTTCCCACAACTGACAGGCCTCTTGTCAACTGTGAGGGCTGTTCCACTGGGCCTAAATAAATTGTGCCTCTTTCGGATCCTGCCCCATACATCCTCACGGCCGATTCGCTCCCACAGAGAGGGACTTCTCTGGGTGCCGTCCACTAGACTTTGTCAGCGGGCGACGCCCAGGGGAAGGGCCTTCTCTGTGGCGGGCCCAGCCCTCTGGAACGACCTTCCTGTTCCAAGAGGCAGCCTGGAAGACCTGCGACCGGTCGTAGGTCGAGACCGGTCGCAGGTCGAGGACACAACACTTCCCCCCGATATTAGGACAACTACGGACCTCCGCTCCTTCCGTTTAAAATTAAAGACACATCTTTTTCGCCTGGCCGGCCTTGGGTAGTCTCTTCTAAGGTTAGGGGTTTTAGGGGTAGTTTTAGTTTAGTTTATGGGTTTTTAGCGCAGGACTAATTTAATTCATTTTTAATTTTGTATTCTGTCTGTGGTTTTATCTGTATTTTTAATTGCCTGTGCCCCGCCTCGAGTCCCTTTGGGGAGAGAGAGCGGGATATAAAATTAAAATTATTATTAAATTATTATTATTATTATTATTACCCCTTTTGCAAAAGAACAGAGCCAAGTCAGCTTCTGAAGGCTGTTTTGGAGAAGGGGTCAGGCGTGCGGCAGGTCTTTGCAGCAAGGCCGCTTTTTCACTTTATATTCAAGCCTCTGTCAGGGGCCTTTGGCATGAATGGCCATTTTGAAGCCTGCCTGAATCAAGAACCAAAATGGCTGCCGCCTCAGCTTCAGAGGACAATGAGTGGAGTCAGGTCCTCATGACTACGACCAGTGGCCCCACGGAAGGAACAGAGGCTCCTGCTGTGGTAATTGCCCCCATCGCCACAAGGCAAAGGGGAAGAAAGAGCATGTGGAACCACAAGCCTCAAAAGGGGCCAAATTGGGGTTCAAAATCCCCTAAGCCTGCCTTTAAGTATGAGAAGCAGAGGCATGAGGCACTAGAAAGCATTTATAAAAGTACCAGCAGCCAGAAGTCTTCTCCTGTCCTGAGCACTAAGGTGAGGCAGTCTGCACTCTCTTCACCTGGGAGAGCTGCAGAGGATCCCTCCATGTGAGGATCCCCATTGACTCCTCAGGCCTCTGGGGTTCTAGCCAAGGTTGGCAGTGGCCCCACGCACTGCCCCATGGGGGCTTCACCTCAACCTCTTCCCTCTACATCCGCAGGGGTTGGTGCTGCTCAATTACCCCACTTTGGGGGGGGAGCAATTTCAGGACCTAATGTTCAGGGCTTTCCAGCAGTGCAGCGTTGCTGCTTTCCAACAGCCTCAGATTCAGCCACAGGTTGCTCCTCCATCTGCAGTTCCTGTGGGGATAGATGGTCAGGAGTCTCCCCTGTTTCTTCCCAGGACAATAGTGAGTCTGAATCTGAAGAGGGCGAAATCAGAGAGGAGAAGCTTTCAGGGGATAAGGGCATACACCCTTCTAAGCCTTCCTTCTCAGTTTGTTTCAGCATTGTTTAAGTGTCTGCTCTTTAAAGCTAAGGCATCGGCCAATTTTGGCAAAAAGCCATCGGAACCTCTGGTGCTACTGCTGGGTTTTTTTGCCGAGACTATATTTGAGCAACAGGCTATTGAGGCTGACACGTTCCCACCCCCAAGTCCTTCTTGACCTGGTCAAGCGCCAGTGGGCATCTCCAGCATCTGTCTCTATGCCCACTTGCACTGTGGGCAAAATGTTCATTAATGTGGACAAGGACATTTATTTATTTATTTATTTATTTAAATTTATATCCCACCCTTCTCCACAAAGGACCCAGGGCGGCGCACAGGAAATTTAAAAACATACAAAATACAATAAATATAATTTAAAAAACTATTAAATAAACCTATCCTGCGCTAAAACCAAATTTTAAAAACCCAATTTAAAACTACCTAAAAGTCCCCATGGGAGGTTAGGCTAGGCCGGCTTGTTGGAACAAATATGTCTTAAGACATTGGCGGAAGAGGCGGAGGTCAGTGATGGTACGTAATTCAGGGGGTAGGTCGTTCCAAAGGGCTGGCCCCGCCACAGAGAAGGCTCTTCCCCTGGGTGTCGCAAGTCGGCATTGTCCGGCCGACGGCACCCTGAGAAGGCCCTCTCTGTGGGAGCGTATCGGTCTAAGGGATGTATGGGGCAGGAGGCGGTCTCGCATATAACTAGGCCCCGAGCCATGGAGCGCTTTAAAGATAGTTGTCAAAACCTTGAAGCGCACTCGAAAAACCACAGGAAGCCAATGCAGCTCGCGCAGGATCGGTGTTATGTGGGAGCATCTAGTGGCTCCCATAATCACCCGCGCGGCTGCGTTTTGGACTAGCTGTAGCTTTCGAGTGCACCTCAAGGGAAGCCCCATGTAGAGAGCATTACAGTAGTCGAGTCGGGACGTCACGAGAGCTTGAGTGACTGTGCGAAGGGCAGCCCGGTCCAGTAAGGGGCGCAATTGGCGCATCAGGCGTACCTGATGAAACGCCCCCCTGGCCATGGCCGCCACATGGTCCTCCATGGACAGGCGGGAATCCAGGAGGACACCCAAATTGTGCGCCCTCTCCACGGGGGCCAATGTTTCGCCCCCAATGGCCAGAGTTGGTATAATCTGGCTGAACCGGGGTGCCGGAAACCACAGCCACTCAGTCTTGGCAGGGTTGAGCTTGAGTTTGTTACCACCCATCCAGATCCGTACGGCCTCCAAACACCGGGACAGCACTTCGGCGGCATCGTTGGGGTGGTTTGGGGTGGATATGTACAGCTGGGTGTCATCAGCGTACAGGTGGTACTCCACCCCAAAACCACGGATGATCTCACCCAGCGGCTTCATATATGTGTTGAAAAGGAGGGGCGAGAGGACCGACCCCTGAGGAACCCCACATAAGAGAGGCCTCGAGGTCGACCTCTGCCCTCCCGTCAACACATATTGCGACCGACCAGTGAGGTAGGATGAGAACCACCGCAAAACGGTGCCTCCCAGCCCCAACCCCCCCAGTCGGTGCAATAGGATACCATGGTCGATGGTATCAAAAGCCGCCGAGAGGTCTAATAGGACTAGGATAGAGGAATAACCTGGTTCAGGTGTTGTTGCAACCCACTGCCGCCGAGAGGTCTAATAGGACTAGGATAGAGGAATAACATGGTTCAGGTGTTGTTGCAACCCACTGCTGATGCACCGGTCACAGCCCTACATGCATCTGCAAACATGCCCAGGGAACCAGAGGACCCTCTGAAGCCAGAGGATGATGATGATGATGATGATGATGATGATATTAATCTTTATTGTCATTGTACTAAAATTACAATGAAATTGACCACAATGGCTGACCTCACCTTACAAAGGGGTCATCAGGCTGCTGCCTGGGCAGTGAGAGCAGCTACCACTGCCTCCTTCTTTAACGGTATTCTTTGCTTTGATTGCAGGATCTTCAACAGCAAACGCCAATAGCAGATTTCAGGTCACATCAGGACATCAACAAACTGGTGGCAGCCATCCAATTTTCTTCGGGCATCACTTTAGCCACAGCCAGGTTTGCCTTCAGGGCAATTGCTTCATCCATAGCGTCTCGCAGGTTGCTTTGGCTGCGGCTGTGGCAAGCTGATGCGCGCCACATATGACGCCTGGCGTCAGCCCTTTTGCTGGAGGGTCCCTCTTTGGTGCGTCTATTGATCTTTTCTTAATTGAGAATTAGACAAACGGAAGGTGCTTCTCACAGCTCCTAGGAAGGGCAATTTCTGGGCAGGGCCCTACCCCCGTTGCTCCGATTTCTGTGGTCAGGACTACGGTTCTTCATTCTGGGATCAGGACTACAGATCTTCTTTTAAGGGGTCTGATTTCAGCAGGTTTCAGGCTGTACCAGGGAGGCTATGCCCCCAGCCAGAGATATCAACTGGATAGGCAGCAGAGGGGTAGACAGCGGAAATGGCCCTTTCATTCTTCTTCCGCAAGAATTAATTCTGGGCTCAGCTCTCCCCTCATCGGGGGATGCTTGGCATATTTCGTAGATTGTTGGGACTCCTCTACCTCCGATGCATGGGTACAATCAACCATCAGGTCTCAAATAACCCGACTCGGAGGTGCCTTATTCAGGAAACCATTCAACACCTATTGGACATTAGGGCTATCCACCTGGTGCCTCCAGTTTACCAGGGTCAGGGTTATTATTCCATTCTCTCTGGGATTCCAAAGGCTTGGGGCGGCTGGAGAACTATTCTTGATTTGCAAACTTTGACCACTACGTGCGTTATCGCAGGTTTAAGATGCGTTCACTGTACTCAATATTAGAGGGTATTAGGCAGGGAGATTTCCTCACATCCATCAACCTTACTGAGGCCTACCTGCACATACCTATAGCCCCTGAATACCGACAGTTTCTCAGGTTTTGTTACCTTGGGCGCCACTTCCAGTACCGAGCCTTACCCATCAGGTTGTCATCTGCACATCAAATATTCAGGTAGGTGATGGTGACATTGGCAGCGTTCCTGAGAAAGGTACATGTGCAAATCCAATGCTGCCTAGATGACCTATTGCTACAGTCCTCTTCTGTAAGTGGTGCCCCAAGGGACTTAGACATTACCATGTTGACCCTGCGAGGCCAGGTGGTTTTGATCAATCTGTCCAAAAGCTATCTATGGCCTACCACTAGGCTGATTCAAACTAGTTTGAGAGAGTTGGTTTTCCAGGTTCTCAAGGAACATAGAGTATCCTAAGCTACTTTATCCAAATTGTTAGGCACTATGGTGTCTGCCATTGGCATTGTTCCCTGGGCGCGCCTTCACAATAGAGACCTTCAATGGTTTCTTTTGCCATTTCAGCAAAGGCTCATGAGCTGCTCCCAGATCCAGGTTCTTCTGCCAGTGGAAGTCTCCTGCTCTTTGATTTGGTGGACATCATCTGCCATAACCAAGGTGGAATTCTTCAGGATCCCAGACCAAGTCACGGTCACTTCAGACACCAACCTACTCGGAGGGGGTGTCCAACTTCAGTTGAGAACCTGGTGGCTTAGTGGCTAAACCATCTGCCTAACATGTAATACAGCCCCGGTTAGAATCCCAGTGGGCGTATGACTAGCTGATGAGAGCTAAATAGCTTGGAATAGATCTATACTAGTCTCCCTTATATGCAGATGGCACAGGGACGATGGAACCAAGCGGAACTAGCTCACAACATAAACTGGTTGGAACTCAGGGAGGTCCACCTGGCTCTCAAACCATTTCGCTTTTCGGTTAAGGGCAGACATATTCTGGCCCTCACAGACAACATGGCCACCAAAGCTCATATAACAGGCAGGGGGGACCAGGTCAAAGTCCCTCATGCTGGGGGCCAGGAGCTTGGGTCTTTGGGCCAAGAGGAATTTGCTCTCAATAACCACAGAACATATAGCGGGGGTGGACAATGTCAGGGCTGACCAGCTCAGTCAGATTGAGGTGGACAATTCAGGATTGCAGCTGCAGTTGGCTATCTTCCAGGCAATTGTGGACCTTTTTGGCTGCCCAGAGGTCAACCTGTTTGCAACTCCCCTCAAGACTCAGCTCCCGAGAGTTTATTCCCAGTTGCCTTCGCAGAACACAGAGGGGTTGGATGTTCTACACTGCCAATGGCCTCTAGGGCTCCTTTATGCCTTCCCGCCTTTGCCCGATTCCCAGAGTCATTCAAAAGATCTTGCGGGAGGGGGCAGAGGTGGGGATGATCACCCCACATTGGCCACAGCAGCCCTGGTTTGCTGGCCTTTGATCTCTATCAGTGGACAGGCTCTGGAGGATTCCCCAAGAGATTATTTCCTTCAGCCACGGGTCGCTGAAGCATCTGGAGCCTCAATGACACCTAGTGCTTGAGCGGAGCGTCCTGAGATGAGACAACTTTTCCTCCAGGGTCATTCAGATTATTCAGGCTTCCCGTCCACCTTCCATGCAGCTCATATACAGTGCGACCTGGGGCACTTTTTGTAAGTGGTGTTTGACGAACCACTTTAACCCAGTACAAGCCACTATCCCACAGGTCCCGGACTTTCTTCAAGTGGGCCTGGGCAAAGGGTTGGCTCCTATTACCATTGAGAGACAGGTATCGGTAGTTTCTTCTGTACTTTTGTGCGGTAGGTCACAAACTTTGACTCAACGTCCTAGGGTCAAGAGGTTTCTCAAGGGTGCTTTGGTACTCCTTTACATAAGGTATTGGATTCTTTGACAGGTGCCCTCTCGACACTGTGGAATGAGATTTTTCGGATTTGTGCAAGTTTTATGCAGATAGGGTTGTCCTACCTCTGGATCCCTCCTTTGTCCCGAAGATGGGGTCTTGGTTCCATCAGGCTCAGGAGGTGGTCCTCCCCAGCTTTCCTGCAGAGTCTGCGCAGACCTCGGAGGACCGGTGGCACTTGCTGGATGTCAGGCGTGCCTTGCATGTGTACATTGATTGTATGGCTGTTATTTGCAGGTCGGAGTCTCTTTTTGTCTCCTTTCTGCCAGGTTCCCTGGGTAAGAAGGTGTCTGTCTCCTGTGTGGGACGATGGGTTTGTCAATGCATTGAGAAGGCCTATGTGGCTTGTGACGAGGCAGTTCCTCGAGGAGTCACAGCACATTCTGCACGCAGTGCAACGACGACTTCGGCTGGGCGACGCAAGCTTCTCTGGGAGAAATTTGCAGGGTTGCAGCGTGGTCTTCTCCATCCCCTTTCGTGCGGCATTATACATGGGACACGTTTGCCTCGGCTGAGGCCGACTTTGGCCGCTGGGTTCTGCAGTCTGTCCGTCCTCATTCATTGGGGCAGGTCTGATCTCGACCCTCCCGTGGGTCCTTTTCAGGGCTTTGGTATGTCCCATACATGGATGCTATCTCCACCCTTATTGAGAAAGAGCGTTGGTACTTACCTGATACGCTTCTTCTAATAAGGAGGGAGATAGCATCCGGCCCATCCCTTTCTCGTTCAGCCCTGCCTGTGTTTGGTGTCTGGCTCTTGTTGTTCTTGGTAGTGTTACTGTTGGATTTTTCTTGCTAAAGGAGTTGGTTCGTACCGGTGAGTCTGTATTCTTTTCTTCGTCGAAAACTGGGTGTGGCTACTCCGTAGGGGGTTATATACCATGCCTAGTTAATTAATTATTTAATATTATGACTCAGTCCAATCAGAGTGTGGATAGGTTTAAGCCATACATGGATGCTATCTCCACCCTTATTAGAAGAGGCGTATCAGGTAAGTACCAACGCTCTTTTTCATCTGGCCGGCCTAGCATGATTTACTCCACACCCATTATTTTATAACAAATCAAAATTGTAATTTGGGTTTTAAATTTAAACTTATTTTATGCAGGGTATTGATTTAATTTAGTTATTATTTAATAATATTTTGTATTTATGTATAATTGATTTTAAATCTCTGTTCGCCGCCCCGAGTCCCTTTGTGGTGAGATGGGTGTGGGTTATAAATGTGAAAAATAAATAAATAAATAAATAAATAAATAAATAAATAAATAAATAAATAAATAAATAAATAAATAAATAAATAAATAAATAAATAAATAAATCTAGATTAAAATCTATGTTCAGCATTTCTTAGCATTATTTTGAAATTTAAATAATAAGAAAATATGAAAAATAATAAGGTATTGGAAAATAAAATTTATCTTTCAGCATGGTTATTTGCTTTGCTTTGCGTTGATGTGCATAGGAATATTAATTTAGACTTCATGCAACTAGTGAAACAAGGTTGACAAAAAAAAGAAGCAGAGACTGTAACAAGAGAACTTGCATTTGCCTCTACATAGATATAGTAAAGGTAAAGTTTCCCCTTGCTCATATGCGCAAGTTGTTCCCAACTCTAGGGGGTAGTGTTCATCTCCGTTTCAAAGCCAAAGAGCCAGCACTTTCGGAAGACGTCTCTGCGGTCATGTGGCCGGCATGAGTAAACGCCGAAGGCGCATGGAACGTTGTTACCTTCCCACCAAAGATGGCTGCTATTTTTCTACTTGCATTTTTACATGCTTTCAAACTGCTAGGTTGGCAGAAGCTGGGACAAGTAACAAGAGCTCCCTCCGTTATGCAGCACTAGGGATTTAAACCTCTGAACTGCTCACTTTCTGATTGACAAGCTCAGTGTCTTAGCCTCCCCCAAATATTGACAAATGAAGAAAATCAAAGGTGATAAATATTAAAGTAGTGGGTATTATGGGATAAGACTTTGTTTGATTAGATGATTAACAGACACAAAGTTATACAAAGCAAGGCAGATATCTTTTATTCCTATGTTGTTATGCTTTTGAGTGCATTGCCAGCATGGGAGATTTGATCCAGATCTGTATCTTGTAATGGTGATCAGGAACATAATTTTCATCCTTTGCCTCCTGTCTATGATGTAAATTCACACTGAAACTAATATCATTATCTATAGCTGGATCAATAATATACAAACAAGAGCTTTCAGTTTGCATGACTTTTAAAAAGCGGTAGGCAGAACTTGATCCTGAGAAAGCAAATCTCCAGTTACCTTGAAATGAACTGCATAATTTCATAACTGTTTGACCATTTGATACTTTCTCTCATGTGGCATTGATTTTTCTCTTTGAAGACTGGACCCTTCAGGCTTCACTTTATGCTACTGGCTAAAACTGAGTTAGGATATCATCCTGGATCAGTTAAACTGAACAAATCAGATGAAAACCAATTGAAGTAAAAAGAAATCCATTCTGTTTGAATACAAACAGTTAAGCTAACAGGGTTATAGATCATACCATAAAAAATCAGATCTATCCCTTATATACTGTGTATTATTAAAGAGATTTTTGCTTTCTTTTGCAGAATTGTATAGTGCAATATGAGACTGACTGTGGTGAAAGGTTGTGTTGGGTATTCATCTTGCAAGTAGGAAGGTATATTATACTTTACTCAATTGATGAACTTTCAAATCTGAACGGTGTAATCTAAATGTGACAGCTTCTTTTATCTCCCCAAAATAAATTAACTGGTCCCAAGTCATCTGTTATTCATGAGATTAATACCCTGTTTCCCTGAAAATAATACCTCTCTGGATAATAAGCCCAATCAGGCTTTTGAGCACATGCGCTAAAATAAGCCCTCCCAAAAAAATAAGCCCTCCCTGAAAATAATGCAACACAGCAGCAGCCATGAGGTGACCACATTCACTGCCTCCTGCACTTCAAAAATAATAAGACCTCCCCAAAAATAAGGCCAAGCGCTTATTTCAGGGGAGGTTGTCAAAAGAAAATAAGACCTTGTCTTATTTTGGGGGAAACACATTACATCACCATCCATAACCTGCACTTGTTCCAAGAAAATGGAATATGTTTGAACTTATGAAGAAGGGGGAAATGAGATGAAAGGAGAGAAAGATATTACATTACTATCAGGTTAAGTGTGCTATGTAGCTGTATAGTTCTTACAAATTTATCTTTACAGATGCTAGCATAGAGTGTTAACCTGGACCCAGCAAATAATAGATCATTCCCATTATTGCCCATCTTAGTTCTTCTTAAACTCTAGATGACTTCATGAAACAAATCAGTAGTCCTTGATTTACAATCACAATTGAGCCCAAAATTTATGTTGTTAAGCAAGACAGTTGTTAAATGAGTTGTGCCCCATTTTATGACCACTTTTGCCAGGGTTAAGAGAATCACTTAATGTGAACAGTGTAGTTGTTAAGCAAATCTGGTTTCCCCCATTGACTTTGCTTGTCACAGGTTCCCTAAAAAGATTTGAAAATTACAGATTACAAAATTGGCAAATTACAATCCCAGGACCCAGGGAAGCCGCAACTCAGGGGTGAAATCCAGCAGGTTCTGACAGGTTCTGGAGAACCGGTAGCAGAAATTTTGAGTAGTTCGGAGAACTGGCACAAATATTACCTCTTGCTGGCCCCAGAGTGGGGTGGGAATGGAGATTTTGCAATATCCTTCCCCCAGGAGTGGGGAGGGAATGGGGATTTTGCAATATCCTTCCCCCAGGAGTGGGGAGGGAATGGGGATTTTTGCAGTATCCTTCCCCTGGAATTGGATGGGAATGGAGATTTTGCAGTATCCTTCCCCTGCCATACCCACCAAGCCATGCCCACAGAACCAGTAGAAAACATTTTGAATGTCACCACTGCCACAACTATTTTAAATAGATGCCAGTTGCCAAGCACCCAAAGTTTGATCACGTGGCTGAAATGATCATAAATGTGAAAACTGGTCATAAGTCCATTTTTTCAGTACTGTTGTAATGTCCTTAAATGAAAGGTTATCAATTGAGGGCTTCCTGTGGTATATTGCAATAGACTGTATATTCTATTTGGGGTTTTTTTTTAATCTCCCTAATGCTGTGCCATTAAATGTGGTCTAAAATTCTCTCTCAGGGATATTTCGTTAGACTCTTTTATGAGCAAGACTTCAATGACAGTAGATCTTCATTACATAAGTCCAGCTGAAATCAGTATTTTTGAACTTAGTAATTGCATTTCAAGAATCTCTTCAACTCCTCCTTACCTCTAGGTTGATTCAGCTAAAGAACATAGCTATTTCAATTTTCAATTTTCCAAGCTTAAATCACAGATGTTTCATTTCCAAGACATACAATCTCACTCTCCTGGATATTTGGATTGAATACACCGACTCAAAAAAAAAAAAAAAGGCAAAAATCATTCGTTCATAGTTGGCTTGAAAAGCATTCGTTCATAGTTGGCTTGAAAAGATTTACCCTTATAAAAAATAGATTATTTTCCCCCCACAGGATTCTGTACATAGAGAGGCACAGAGATCCATACATAAAATAAAATAAAAATTATTTGCTCAGTAATAGTTTTATATCAGTGATTTCTAACAAAGTTTATAAGAAACGCTTATTCTTTTTCAATATCTTCATTATTTTGCTCCAAATAATACTTCACTAAATACTAATAGCAAAAAAAGTAATGCAAATGACCTGCTATGGAGAGTGAAACTTCATTTGGTTTTGGGTTGTATCAATATATTCCCATTTATATGCTTCTTGTCTTGCTGAAATACAATGTATTACACTTAGCATGTAGAGCCAGGTAAAACATTGTAATCCCAAATTATACACCTCTCATGAAATATTTTGCAGGAAAATAGCTAAGGGTGTAATTTGATGGCAGAAACAATGTCTTACAGCAATTGTCTCATTCTTTTAGGTTTGATGGGCAGATTTGAAATCTTACAAACATATTGTCCATACCCACATAAAATAACTTATGGTAGGCTTGACAAAAAGGCTACCTTGAAGAGCATAGCTAGTTAAAAAGCACTGATTAAAAGAATACTACTGTACCTGTTAATATTTCTAAGTCCTCGGATATTCCTTATTAACCCATTTTTGTCCATTTTCTACACAACCTTTAAACAACATCTGAGCATCATATTTATTTCTAACAAAATTACATGATTTGCCTGGAACCTGATGAGCACCAAGATAAATTACTGCAGATGTGCCAGCATCTTAAATACTAGTCTAATGATTTCAGTTGTAGAAGCTACACATTCTACACAAGTAGAAGCGGAGAAATAACGTCAAATCCACACTGGGAGACAAGTTCTTTCTGCATTTTTGAAATCTTGACCTCAGAAAGGAGTATATTTAGGGCTAGCATATATGAATAAATGGAGTTCAAGAATCAACAAATCATAAATTATCTCCCAGATTTCATGATTTAGATTAGCAAAATCTGACAATTTCCTTCCCATTGCTTGTATAGGGAGGGAAAGATTGTGTGCTGTGGTGCAGGGGTGGGATTCTACTGGTTCGAACCAGTTCGGGTGAACTGGTTGCTCGGCCATCAGCTAGAAGTGTACTGGTTCGCTCTGACGATGAAGTGGGCCCACCCACTCGCCACTGCACCTTACTCACCTTTATCTTCTCACCTGAGTTGGGTGGCAGAGGAGATTGCTACATCCCAGCTGTTTTCTTCCCCCAGCAGTAATGCGGAAGGTACTTTTTCTCAAAACTGTACACGTGAAGCACACAATCACCGAACCGGTTGTTAAACCAGTAGGATCCCTTCACTGGTGTGGTGGTCTGTTGTTTTTTTCAAAATTAACTGTCAAGAAAGCTACAACCATCTCTCCATCCCCGTTTCCATCCTGATAGATGCGACCAGCAAATTAGCTGGTGATGAAGTTATTATTATTATTAGTCAAATTTATATAACCGCAGCCTCTCCCCGAAGGGACCCGGGGCGGTGTATCTTCTACATCAGAGTTTGGACTGTTTTGCTTACAAATCAGCCAATCTACCAAACAATCAAGAATATATTCTGGTGGTGTCTAAGGAAGTCTGTAGACTGAGAAGAAGTATGACCTTGATGGCATCATCCAAAGAGCAACAAAAAGGACCTGGCCAAGAAGCTCCTTTCTTGGGGGTCTAACAGAAGAATTTTTGGATCCAAACTCATCACATTTTCCTGACTTATTACATATCTTAGACTGGTCTGATCTATAAGGGAAAATAATGTTTCAACTCCTTCCCTCAAAACGACCCTATAGAGCAATGCACCCCAAGACAATTAGACACAAGAACAATTTTTTCCCAAACACATCACCCTGCTAAACAAATAATTCCCTCGCCCCTGTCAAACTATTCACCAAGGCTGCATTACTATTAGTCTTCTCATCATTCCTATCACCCATCTCCTTCCACTTCTGACTGCATGACTGTAACTTAGGATTGCTTATTTGTACCCTATGACTATCATTAAGTGCTGTACCTTATGATTCTTGACGAATGTATCTTTTCTTTTTATGTACACTGAGACCTTATGCAGCAAAGACAAATTCCTTGTGTGTCCAAATTACACTTGGCCAATAAAGAATTCTAATTTGCCTCCCATTGGGAGAAGTGAAAGAAAGAACACTAACAGAAAGATAGAGATAGAATATTGCAGCACTTCAAGCCTGACAGGTTATAGTAGAAGTAATAGTTTGAGTACATACAGTAGTACTCTGTCTCCAAGCCATCCTCTTGCATTCTTCCATTAAGAATGATGATCAATGGAATGTGAGCCAGGCAGAACTACAGCTCTGAGGAAGATGAACTGGTAGATTGAACTGGTACATTTTTTACCAAATGCCATCACTCTGCTTAATAATTACCATATTTTTTGGAGTATAAGACGCATCAAGGTTTTGAAGAGGCAAAAAATAGTCCATTTTTCTTCTACAGGCTCTGCACGGCCATTTTAATGAAGAGGGCGGGGTTTCAGGAGGCAAAAAATGCTGTATCCAGTGTATAAGAAACACCATGATTTTCAGCCTCTTTTTTGAGGGAAAAAGGCATATCTTATACTCCCACAATATTGTCCATAATTTACTAAGACTATTATTCTTCTCTTCCTTCCTAGTATCTACCTGGCCCCACTTATGACTGTAACTATGTTGCTTGTATCTCTCAATTTATATTGTTTTTATTTGTTTCCTAGTACGATTTGATACTTATCAGTAACCTTGACTATCACTAAGTGTTGTATCTTTTTATTCTTGATGAATGTATTTTATTCTCCTTATGTACATGCCTTTGCACCAAAGACAAATTCCTTGTGTGTCCAATCACACTTATTCATTCATGTTAGACCAACATCAAAAATTTGTTACTAATCACCTAAAAAGGTTCATGGAGTATAGATAAATGAGGTCACAATTGTTTCAACAAATATGCAAGCCATTTTCTTCAATGAATTCAGTGTACCTATTGTCTGTTCTGAGCTTGCCAGTTTGGTTTTCCCTTACATTTAAACTACAGCAGATGTTGGAAGGCAAATATAAAACTCATTTACTTACCTATCTTTTATCCGACTATTCCTATTCCTTGGGGAGCTTAAGGTGACTTACATGAAAGTCTTCTCTAGATTTCTTCTTTACAACCACAGTCTTGTGAAGTTAGTTGTGCTGAAAAATAAAATAAAAATGACTCAAAGTCAATCAGCTCCATGGTGACGTGAACAACTGAATTTGAACTTTCCCCAGTTCTAGTTCAAAATTTTAATCACTGCTCTCCTTGCATCTTTTGAGAAGATTCTACAATTGACTGATCTGGAATAGCAACACAAGGTAATGGTATATCTATTCAGCTATGCATAGCTATCGCAGCCTTTAGAAAACTGAAGGATTATATTCTGAACATATGAGGTGTTGGTGGTAATGCATTTATCATAAAACTCAGAGTAACAATTGTTTAATCAGGCCACATATTCCAACAGTCTAAAGTATCTGGGGGGGGGAAAGATTAGTGATATCAAAGTTCTTGCATGCTAAAGTTTTCTACATTCAGGATTAATTCTATACAGCCAGGAGGAGATTTGGCTCAGATTCCAGAATCTTCAGAATTACATTTTCAAAAAGCTAAACCAGGTCAATGTACAAAGAGGGCATGTAAACTGATTGTGTCAATATAGCATTAGTCATGCATAATGGGTGCCAGCAGACAGTCCATATTTATTACTTCTCTGTTAGAGCTTCTCAGTGAGGCCTTTCTAAGCCTGGTTCCCTCCAGATGCAGTTGGATTATAATTCTCATAATCCTAATTGTCCCATAGAATGGTACTGACTTTATATATAAAGACTGGGTGGATTTATTTGCTTAGAATGGGTGTTTAAAAAAAGAACCTGTCAGATTAGGTATAGAAGATGATAGATTTGGCAAAGATTGCTTTCTCTATGGATGTACAAATAATTACATCCAACCTGCAAAAGGATTCTTTTTCTCATGAGAAGACAGGCCTTGGTGCTCCCTGAGCTTCATTGTTTTGTCTTGCAGACATTTAGGTAGCCAGACTAGGTAACCTCATCATGAAGTAACCTAGTTCGGGTAATGAAATGCCTGCAAGAAAACAACTCAGTTCAGAGAGCACCAAGGGCTTCTCCTTTCAACCCTGAGCTACAAATGTTCTCCTTATTGATTCTTTTTCTCAGCTGAATAAGAACAAGTTAAAATTAATGCTTACGTGTGGTTTCTAAGGCTCCATAAGTTCACTCAGTAGGTAGTCTCTGATTTCTTGCCTATTAACTAGGTGTCAATTTCCAAGGCTAATAATAATGTGCATCTTCTGGAAGCATTTCAATAAATTCATGTGTAAATTGAAGGAAAATCAAGGAAAATGGAGGCAATACTGCCTCTCTGGTTCATTTTCCATGAAGGAGACACCAGTTTGCAATAGAGGATCTCTTCTATTCACAAAGGCCCTCTGAGCAAATGGAAGCCCTGGCCTTCCCAAACTTTGGAATCGCATAGCCAATCTCCAGAGGAGAATGCCATACATTGCAGAAAGCTTCCCTGACCTCCGCAGATAATAAGCCCATCAGCTTTTGAATGCATGCACTAAAATAAGCTCTCCCCAAAAATAAACCCTCCCAAAAATATTGAAACACAGCAGCAGCCATGAGGTGACCACGCCTGCTGCCTCCTGCACCTCAAAAGTAATAAGACCTCCCTGAAAATAAGGCAAAGTGCTTATTTCGGGGGTCAAAAGAAAATAAGACCCTGTCTTGTTTTCGGGGAAACACGATACCTGGAAGCTTTGTTAAACCCTGAAGGAGCTTATTTATACCTCTTAGTCCTCTCTCAATTGCTTAAAAAACCCAATTATTCTCTCATGTGATTTGACTCCTAGAGGCTTCATTCACACGGTCATGTAATAGTGTTTGGCAATAATAGGAAGCGGCTTGCCTTTGCCTTTTCTGGATTTTATTTTATGTTCCCATTTTACACCTCCCAGCTATTTGCGCCGATGGTCTCCTATCCATGTACAAAGCAGATCCAATTCTGCTTCACTTCTTCTGTTCAAGTCCCTAAGCTGAACTTGGGACATCTGCTCCCCTAAAAAACAGTGATTTTGCTCAAAATGTAACTGATAATACAACTTGAGCCTCTGTACTGGGCACTTTGTCGTGGCACTTTTAATACTATGTTAATGTTAATGTTTATTAAATTTGTATACCGCCCTTCTTCCTTGCGGGACTCAGGGCGGTGAACAGGCATCAATAAAACAGTACAAAACATCAATATATAAATACTTTAAAATGGCATTAAATTGGGGGCCTGTTCTAAAATCCAAATAAAATTAAACAAAATCAATTAAAATCAATTAAAAAACTACGCCAGGCCGGCCACATGGAATAGATGCGTTTTCAAGGCCCGACGGAAGAGACGTAGGTCAGTGGTCGTACGTAGGTCGAGGAGCAGGTCATTCCAGAGGGCAGGAGCTGCCACAGAGAAGGCTTTCCCCCTGGGGGTCACCAGCCGACATTGTTTGGCCGACGGCACCCAGAGGAGGCCCTCTCTGTGGGAGCGAACTGGTCGGTGGGAGGTATTTGGTAGCAGGAGGCGGTCTTGCAAGTAACCAGGTCCCGTGCCATGTAGCGCTTTAAAAGTGGTTACTAGCACCTTGAAGCGCACCCGGAAAGCCACAGGCAGCCAGTGCAGCTCGCGCAGGAGAGGTGTCACGTGGGAGCATCTTGAGACTCCCAGAATCCCCCGTGCGCACTAACTAAAGCCTCTGGGTGCACCTCAAGGGCAGCCCCATGTAGAGAGCATTACAATAGTCCAAGCGGGAGATGACGAGGGCTTGAGTGACCGTGCGTAGAGCGTCACGATCCAGAAAGGGGCGCAACTGGCAAATCAAGCAAACCTGATAAAAAGCCCCCCTGGCCACGGCTGTCATATGACAGCCGAGAGTCCAGGAGGACACCCAAGTTGTGAGCCCTTTCTGTGGGGGCTAGTGATTCACCCCCAATGGCCAGAGATGGCACCAACTGGCTGTATCGTGACGCTGGAAGCCATAGCCACTCGGTCTTGGACAGGTTGAGTCGAAGCCTATTCCTCCCCATCCAGACTCGCACGGCCTCCAGACATAGATGCTAGTAGTTATCTATGCTGATATAACATCTCTGATATCCTAAAATTTATTTCTGAAAAAGTGTGAACACAAGAAAGGTAGGATTTTTTTTTTGCACATAAAGTGTTCTCAAAGATATGCCCAGTTCACATTTCTGCCAGCCCATTGACAATTTGGTCCAGACAAACAGAACCACTGTATTTTTTGAAGTATAAGATGCACTTTCATCCCCCTAAAAGAGGCTGAAAATTTGGGTTTGTCTTATACTCCAAATGTAGCCCAAGCCGCCTGCCAGCCCCCACCCTTCGGCCTCCACTCATCCTCTTCCTGGCTGCAGAGATTGCCACAGACCATCTTCAAAGTGCTCCATGGCTCGGGTCCTGGTTACGTGAGAGACCGCCTCCTACCACATTCCTCCCTTCGACCTGTCCACTCTCACAGAGTTGGCCTTCTCAGGGTGCCGTCAGCCGGACAATGCCGACTGGCGACCCCCAGGGGGAGAGCCTTCTCTGTGGCGGGTCCGACACTCTGGAACGACCTCCCCCCCGATATCCGTACCTTCACGGACCTACGTTTCTTCCGTCAGATGGTAAAAGCTCATTTCTTTCGTCTTGCCGGCCTGACATAGATTAGGGACTTTTAATTCGTTATTTATGTTTTTAACTATTTATTCAATTTTAGCACAGTCTTATTGATTTAATTGTTTTTTAAATTTTGTATATTGTGTGGGTTTTTTTATCTTTCTGTGCACCGCCCTGAGTCCCTTTTGGTGAAAAGGGCGGTATATAAATCGAAAATAAAGTAAAGTAAAGTAAAGGCTTGTGTTTTTGGACTCACGCTTGCTCGCTTACAACCAGCGAACTAATGTGCTGAAGCTGTGCTGAAGGATGCTAGCCAGATGAATACCTGGTAGGCAGAATTTTGTTTCCTATTCCCTCCCACACACAAAAAAACTAAGGTGCATCTTATACTCCGAAAAATACCGTAATGATGAGTGTAACACTTTATTTAAGATGACAATAACAGAATCTTGCATGTATGAAAATACATCTTCCTTCTCTTGCTTTTACTTTCCCTCAAACTCTTCTGAGACATTTCTACCCCTACTCCTCCTTCTAATCCAGATTTTGTTTATCATTGTCTAAACCAGGGGTAGCCAACCTTTTGGCAACAGGGACCGGTTTCATGTTAAAAAAATTTCGCAGACCGGTGGCCATGGCTCGGCTGGCGTAGAGGGGGAGCTGGGGGGAGGGGGAACAGGCGGTGCATGCGTGGCTCACTCACCCCTCTCGGGCCCCCAATGGTGCGAGCGGCCGCGCCTGCGCTCTCCCGCCCTGGTGCACACTCTGCCCAGGGGGCTGCCCCCTCCTCCCTCCTCCTCCTCTCCAGCCCTTCCTAAGAGTTGCGATGCTCACTGCGGCCCAGTTCCTATCAAGCCACGGACTGGCATCGGTCCATGGCCTGGGGGTTGGGGACCCCTGGTCTAAACTACAGCTTTTCCTCTTGTCCTCCAAGGTCTTTTTTTTTTAATGCTGCCTTTTTCCATGTACAACTCAAGGAGGCAAACATACCAATATTTCTTCCTTCTCCTATTTTCCTCTCACCAACAACCCTGTGAGGTAAGTTGGGCTGAGAGAGAGAATGACTGGCCCAGGATCACCCAGCCAAGTTTCATGCCTAATGTGGGACTAGAACTTACATTCTCCTGGTTTCTAGGACAGCACCTTAACGACCAAAGTGGCTTTCTATATTCCATTACAATTTCCAGCAACCACAGCTTTTTTTCAGTACGCTCTTCAAGAAGGCACAATCTCATATATGCATACATTTCAGTTGTGCCATGTTGTCAGCATGGCAACACAAAGAAATAAATCATGAGCGTCATAGTTTACCACTTTGTTCTCTGCCTGGGGACACTGCTTTATTCCTGTATGAAACCAGCAGAACCAGTGATACTACATCCCACCAAATTGCAAAATATACAAACAAAACACAAACACTGAGGTAAAGCCTGCAGCAATATTTTAATCATGGTTACAAGGTGATAGTTCTGAAGTTTAGGCCTTGGAAAATAAACTTCTTATGGGAAGTATAATCATTAGTGTTGACTGTTAAGTATTTTGATTATTTAATTAATTGGTTGTTAAGTCATTTTCAACTCCTAGCAACCATATTAAAGCAGAGAAATGGATCTTTCTGCAACGTGTCCTAAATAGGGAACCTTCTCCTGGTAATCTGTGTCTCAAGAAAGAACTGGGCATTGAATTGTTCAATGATCCATCAATTTGTATTCTTGGCTGTCTGCAGTATTCTCAGGAATCTTCTCCCACATCAAAATTCATACTGCTTCTTAAAGTTCAATTTTAACTTTCACTGAGTGTCACAGAGAATACCATGACTTACATGATTTCGAACTTTGTAGGTGTAAACTAGTGATGGGTTTCAAAAAATTTTTAGAACCTCTTCTGTGGGAGTGGCTGGGTGGGAGTGGCCAACTTTTAAATGTGGTGAAAGTCACTTAACAACGCTCTTGCTTAGCAACCACAATGTTGGCTCAGGAACTTTGGCGTGCAAAGAGTGACCCTTGCACCGCTAACCCTTTAGAAAAAAAATCCTCAAGGGTGTTCAAACTTGACAGCTTTAAGACTTGTGGACTTCAACTCCCAGAATTCCTTCTCTCGCTCTTCATCTTGATGATGTGCGGACGGGCGGGGAGAGGTAGCTGGAACCAGTTCTAAACGGCACTGTAGATTTGTGGAACCTCTTCTATAGAAGAGGTTAGAACTGACAGGAACCCATCCCAGGTGTAAACACATCATAACATTTGAATACCGATTCCAAAGACTTTGTGGCTCCATTCTAGTAAATTTTAGTCCCATTTTTCCCTGAGCTCTTTTAGTTTTAGTACTAGGGCTTGCAGATCAGGAATGAAATGCTACTAATTCAGACCAATTTGCCCGAACTGGTAGTAAAAATGCTACTCGTTCGCCCAAACCGAGCAAAAAAAAAAATGCTACTGGTTTGGGCAAACAGTTTTTCCGACAATCAGCTGTGACACGTGATTTATATTAGCTAGAAAGCAGGCTTTCCTAATTTCTAGCTAATCTAAATCGCGTGGCACGGCAGATTCCTCCCCTCGCTGTTCACTTACCTTTGCAGGTGCACTCTGCACATGTGTGGAGGGTCCTGCGCATGCGCAGAGGTGGAAGAGGCTCATGCACTCACATTGCAAAAGTAAGTGGATTTCACCCCTGTTGCAGATACTTTACATTTTCAGTTATCAGGGTAGCTGATTATTGCTGCTTGTTGATGTTTGTTCCTCTAGTTTTTGTAGGAGATGACCAGGCTGAGCCTGAGGGAGGGGTCAAACATGTCATCAGTCATGAGTTCCTTCTTGCCCACAAGACATCTAAGTCCAGCCTACTTTAAATTCCACTGACTCTTATCTACCACCAATTTGCTTGGACTGACAGTAGTCCAGATTCTTGTAAAGAGCTTAAGCTTGCGATAAATCTTTATACCCATTTTAACTGCCTAAATCTCCTGATTTCCCTGGCCCTTAACAGTTTTAAAACTATGCTTCTCTTCTTCCAATCTAACTTCCCTTCAGCACACAGATTGAATAAATAAGGGGAGAATATGCAGCCTTGTTGCACTCCTTTGCCAACCTGAAACCAGTCTGTTTCATCATGTTCTGGCCTGACTGTGACTTCCTGACATGTATAGAAGTTTCTCATGGGGATAATGAAATGTTCAAAGATTCCCATTGGTCTGTGCACTTTCCACAGCTTGACATGTTCAATACAATCAAAGACTTTTCTATAATTCATGGAGCACATACTGATTTCTTTTTGGCATTGTTACTTTAAGGTAAACATAATTTCAAAACACTGCAGGACATAGCCAACTTGCTTGAATGATAGTAGTAGATACTATTCTAATACCACTAAGCTGTGTATTCAAAGTGCATGCTCAAAATCTTCTTTTGAGATGACAGCCTGAATTCTCAGAGAGCTTTTCTATGTAAAATAGACCCATTTGAGATATCTGAGAGCTATATTTTCCAGCTAGTTCTTAGGATGTCATCACACAAATGCAGCAGTTTGGGGGGGGGAAACCTTTGCAAACTGCATTGTGTCCCATCAGAATTCATCCACCTCAACATTTGCACTCATTTGAAAAACTGCTGTGATCCTTCTTTTATTTATTTGTAATGCTGCCTAATTCTAGGAAATATGTGGGATGGAGGCTTTTCAATGGCAATATCTCACTATGGAAAGATCTCACCTTAGAAATCAGGTTGACCCCTGCAGTTTCTGCCTTTTGGAAACTTTTGAAATCTGAATTATTGCAGAGGGTCCATAGCAGGTATTACTAGTCAGGATTGTTAGATGCTATTTTATGTTTCATGGTTTCATAATCTGACATGCTATTTAATCCTATGATAGACATTTTAATACCAACTGCTTTCATTTTTTTTTTATTCTTGCTCTTAATTAATTCAGAGAATCACCTTGATTACAACAGGTATACATTTGATAAAATAAATGAGGGATAGAGGAAAACTCTGGTTGATTCATATTTCGATGGGAACTTATCAATATATTTTGTCTATCAGGGCATGTGGTTGGTCTCTGACAGAAAGCCACTTGAAGAGACTAGAAGCATTTGAAATGTGGATTTACAGGCGGCTGTTATGTTTAAGCTGGGTTGACAAAATCAAAAATGAGGAGGTGATAAGCCACCTTGGAAAGCCAAGGGAGATCATCAAACCATTAAAAAGCGAAAGTTAGAATATTTCCGACATGAGATGTGACACCTGGAAAAATATGCCATACTCACTTAATCCTCCAGGGAAAGATTGAAGGAAAACAAGGTCCTGGCAGAAGAAGAACATCATGGCTTCAAAATCTAAGGGGCTGGTTTGGACAAAACTTAGCAGCACTTTTTCATGCAGCTACTGATAAAAATAGGATCACCAACATGATTGCCAACGTCCAATAACGGATATGGCACAAGACAAGAAGAAGAACATCAGGACGTTAGCACTTAAAAATTACTTTGCTTGTGAGAAAGCCAATGGCGAAAGTAACAGTGATCACATGACCCTGTGACAGTGCAATCATCATATACTATATATATGCCAGGTACCAAGCACCAACCTTTTATCATGAGACTGTCAGATGATGGAACAGTCATAAGTGGGAAGACCGGTTGTAAGTCACTTTTTTCAGTGCTGTTGTTAATTTTGAATGCTTGCTAAACAAAGCAACAGATTGTAAGTCTAGGATTGTACTACATGTAATTAGGACTGATATTCAGTTGATGACGGGGAAGACACTAGAAACCTATTGTCAACTGGGGGAGACAATGAGTAGCCAGGTTGGCAATTAATATGCTAAAATATAATGTGAGGTGTTTAGTTGTGGCTTAGCTTGTGCAATAGATAACGTAGTGGCTTGGAAACTTGGGTTTATATAGTTTTAAGTAATGTTTAAACCCACCAATTAATCTTTTTTTTTCAATACACAATGGTTAAAATAAACTGTCTTAGTGTAGTAAAGCATAGTCCAACTAGGTATAGTGCTATTTACAAGAAAGGAAAAATATATTCAATTTGAATAACAAACATTGCTATGTTATTAGTTCACATTGCTCTCCTGTGTTGCTTAGAGTCCCTGCAAATAAACTAATATATAAATTTAGTAAATAAATAAATGAGTCTAATTATGCTATGATACTTAGGAAGTGAGCTTCTATTAAGCTGCCCAGAGTCACCTTATAGGGGAGATTGGAGGCATAAAAAATTAATACACAAATATAAATAAAATGTTACATTTTTAGTAGGCCCTGCAAAATGAGAGATAGAGAAAACCGTACGTTTGACCAACCATTATGGCAGAATTTTCTGAACCCCTCAGATTGCCAAGCTAAACCAACATGTGATAAAAACTGACCCTGGACCCATTTAATTAAGTACTGCCTAGGGAAATGATAGAAAGATACTTGATCATCTTTACAAATATAATTGAGTCTGTACCATATTTCAACCTTATAGAAATAAGGTGAGTTTTAAAGAAACTAAATTAGCACAGATTCAATTTTATTCCATGTTTTCACTGAAGTTTTAAGAGGTTTTATAGTTATTCCCTTGGCAATATCTTTTTTCCTTAATGATTTACAATGTATTGTCTAATCAGGAGATGGTTCCACTAAATTCCTTGGGTTTACCACAAAGAAATATAATCTGCTTCCTCCTCAAGTTCTTAGAAAACATCCATTCCAACATTTAAATGGTCTGCATACCACTTGAAAGGTTTTCTACGATGTGATATTATGTCAGTAAACACATTTCCAATTAATCATTTAGTCTGAATGGTCCAAGGGACCATTTGATACTAGGTTGCCAAGCAATTAAGGCAACAATGAACCTTCCTATTGAGGCATTATGTGGTGAGTTTGATTTTGGCTTAGTGGGGTTGTGTGGACCCAGCCATTATGCCTAGTAAACTGAAGTTTATGTTTGCCTCTGATATATGAACTGGGTCACTGAGCTCATTCCAGAAAATATGCTTAATACAAATCATAAATTAATGCCATGTATGACTGCCTTCAACAAGCAACTAGGTTCAAGTCAATTTGGGAGCTGGCAGATGAAAGAAATGCTTGCAATGCCGTGTCAGCCGACGTCAGAGTTGTCTCTCAATAAGATTATTTTTAAAATGAAAAAAAAAGTTGCCTCAAGTTGGAACCTGTTGGCTTGCTAATTTGCTACATTTTCTTTCTGCACACCTGATCAAAAAGTATGTAGTACTTACTAAGTACTACAGTACTGTTTAAAGGCAGATTTGCATGTGCACATGGTTTCAAAGTTGCATAATACTTGCACACCAAAGCCGTGGACTTAGCTCTGTGTTCATTCATAAATAACTGAAAAGAAAGATGAGGTTCAATGTATCATTTCCCTGAGGTGAGTTTCATATGAGAGCATGTTAGTGGAGTTCTAACACTGTTATTCCCTCCCGTGGAAAAGGAAGTACTTCCTTCCCTCCCCCCACCCCCTTTGCCCCCTACAATTCCAGGGAGTACTATTCCAGAAGTCTGTTTTCCACAGCAGGAGAAAAACGTTCCCAAAAATAAACACCACAAATGACAGAAGGGAGGAACCTGCCTGCAGCCCTTACGGAAAAGGGATCACTGAAAATTAAAGAGACAATTCCTGGGGTGAACTGAAGTTATAGCCAGTTGTTTTTCAGAAAATGTACAAATACAGCCAAACATCCTACCGGGAAAGAAAATGGTTACCTACTTTGACAGGATCGTCTGAATTGCAACCAGTCTTCTCATGTTGAAAGAAAAGCAGAAGCATGAGATATTAAAATGTCTCTCCCATTGAGTGATTCCTGCCACACGTGTGCTTGTATTTTCAGCTCTGATGAGATCTGCTTGCTGGCAGCTACCAGGAGGCTGATACAACAGGAAAACGAAGACATGTCAAGGCTGAAAAATAAAGTACTAGCACCACCATATGCTAGAGACTGGAAAATTGATCACAGCCCAGAAAGAAAAAAAATACCCTGCTCATCCAATTTTCACTGTTTCTCTTTTCTTTTAAACATGTGTGTGGAGGTTGTTTTTTTATTTGCAACTGCAGGTAAAGGCAATATAAAGCAATGTTGACAGGATTACTAATTTGCCAGGAAAATCCTAAACTGGTCCATCTGAATTTCCCTTCCCATGGTATAATCCAAGACACTTAAAAATCCCTTAAATGGGGAATAGGAGGGAAGTGCACGTTGAAAAATGTGAATATTAGACAAATGCCCAGATATTAATAAAGCTTTCTACGAGTCAATATGCCAATGCTATGACTCCTTTGGAGGAAAAGTGAATTTATAGCTATTTTATTGCCCTCTCTTCATCTTCTCCTCTTTGCTTGCAAAGGAGTACAGCTTTGCCCAAAGTGACTCTGAAATGATTAACTTCCTACTCATTTGTCTATGGAGATTATTAGTCATCCAGGTCATGGTTGTCTCAAAGGTGCTTTTTCAAGAGGCAACCGGACTTTCTTGGTTTTCTTTGAAGATGTTTTGCTTCTCGTCCAAGAAGTTTCAGTCAGAGTTGAAGGAGCTGCTGGGACAAGAAGTGAAATGTCTTTAAAAAAAGCAAGAAAGTCCAGTTTCCATCTCTCACATGAAGGGCCCATTTCTGACCAATTTTTATCCAGTTTACCTTGGACATAAACAGAGGCTGTGGAGCACAAAGTAAGTTCACAAGTTATATTTCCAATTTAAAAAGAAAGGAAAGGTTGACTGCAACCTGGTTTTAAACTGAAAAGTCTGGCTTCTATCTTTGAAAGATCTTTTTGGCATGTTTTTTTTTTAATTGCTCTTTCTGTTCTACTGTTTTTGTGCTTTTCCTACTAACCTTTTATTGTTTTAAGATTTGTTGTGCATCACCTTGGTGGTTTTTAAGAAAAATGTCTTCCAAAACCCTATGATTTATTGCACAGCACATGGATGCAATATTTTGAGGCAGCGCAGTTCTGATGTGGATAAATTATAAATGACTTTGCTGTCAATAAAAAAAAATCCATAGTCAATTTTCAGTTACAATTAATCAAAGTAACAGGACTCAAAAAGGTTAAGGTTTGCCCCTGTGGGAGACTTGCTTACTACTTAGATGCAGTTACAAATTACAAAGTAATTCACTTTTATCCCCAAATTCTCAAAAGCAAAGTAATAACAACATTCTATCAATTTCTATTTTAGTTATGTTTGCTACACAAGTAATGGAAAGCGGTAATGAAATCACAGAGAACTGGGAATAAGAAATTTCTTCCCGTGTGCTATTCAGAGTTGATGGCAACTAGAGGCTTATACTTCTTTTCGAGTCCCGCCTCGAGTCCCTTTGGGGAGAGAGAGAGAGTTATAAATTAATTAATTAATTTATTTATTTATTTATTTTCTCCTTTCTGTTTTCAATACCTCTAACACTCCTTTATTTCACTCATGCATTTCCTTGAAACTTGACTTAAATATAGATAGATGAGAGAGAGGGAGGGGAGAGAGAGAATTTCTTCTCATTCATATTCAAAGCAAAATCTCACAATCTGCACTTTTGCTCAGCTGCAAACAAAATTGAAGATCTCAATATATTTGTTCATTTGACGTTTCCTTTGTTAATCCACATAGACATGCTTTCATGCACAAATATCATAAACGTGTCATAGTCATGTCTCCAAGGCTCATAAAGATTCGTTATGTTTTGTAGATCACCTCTATTGCTAATCCAAAGATTTTGGTAGCTTCTCTATATTCTATCCCTATTCAGGACTTCCTTTGCTTTGATAAGCTTCCTGAATTATTGCTTCTTTTTAATTTTTAAACAGATGGTTTTTATCATTTTATCATGTTTTAATTATATTCATTGGAAACCATTTTTATATATTTCTGAATGAAAATAAATGTTGTAAATAAATAAATGAATGTTTTACAATTGATGATTCTACCTAATGCATGTCCATTCTAAAGCTTTGAATAGAGTGTGCAGAGGAAATATTGATATAAGCTTAAGTATTTTAGAAACAAAAACAGAATATGCTTTATTATTTATTAGTATCCTTAAAAAAACCTAAGGCTTTCTATCTGATAGAATAGCTCAGGGGTCTCCAACCTTTGCTGGGAGTTGAATGCTGGGAGTTGAAGTCCACACATTTTAAAGTGGCTGAGGTGGGGAAACTTTGCTATGGAATAACTATCATTATAGTTATCTAACTATATATAACATTTATAAATGGTATTTGTTTTTTACCAGGAAAATATTGCTCCCTTACCAATTGGTAAGTTTGAGGTATGTTGTAAATTAATTAAATCCATTAAATGGCTTCACTGAGGATGGGATTTTTAAATTCTGTTTACTAAAGGCTCCCTTCGTACATATGTGCTAGTTGTTCCCGATTCTAGGAGATGGTGCTCATCTCTGTTTCAAAGCCAAAGAACCAGTGCTGTCCGAAGACACCTCCACGGTCATATGGCTGGCATAACTAAACGCTGAAGGTGCACGGAACTCTGTTACCTTCCCACCAATGGTGGTTCCTATTTTTCTACTTGCATTTTTACGTGCTTCCGAACTGCTAGGTTGGTAGAAGCTGGGACAAGTAACGGGAGCTCACTCCATTATGCAGCATTAGGGATTCCATCCACCGAACTGCCAATCTTTCTGATTGACAAGCTCAGCGTCTTAGCACTGAGCCACCGCGTTCTTGTTTACTGCCTGTTATCTGTTTACTACTTATAGCCTAAAAAAACTACATTGGTTATAGATTCAAGTGGCATGAGAAAGTCTCAGTTTTTGTTTTAAATGAAAGAAAATTTCATTTTTAAAAAGATATAAGGCAAGTATCAGATTGGAGGTCATGCCTGTGAAAATTTCAAAAGCCAGTAACATAATTAACACCAATGAGAACTTTTTCCTCTTCCTGAAACAGTCAAAATTAAAAATAATATATATTCAGAGTACAAAGTTCTGCCTTCTTGTCATCAAATTGTGATTACCAGTGCATAAAATTTTGCTCACAAATCCATCTTTATCTAATAATGATCTCTTCAATGCCTAACAGAAGCTGGATGTGAAGGAGAAGCTTTTAAATCTCTATCCAGGCCACTGGCTGAAAGCTGACACCAGTTTATCACTAGCTTAGCTGTGTCCTGTCCCTGACATTTCTTATGTTCATTTCCGTTTTTCTGTTTTTCTAAGCCTGATATATAGTCCACTTCACCATTTTATTATCACAAAAATACAGTTTTATTTGAGTAGAAATATATTGTTCTCAGTTCCCAATATTGAATCAATCTCTCAGTAGAAAACCTGATTTTATTTTTACACCATCCTATGCTACCTATAAATTATTTATTTCCCTTCCCCTCCCTGAACATTTCTCCCCTTCAGAGTATCTCGCCATCATTTTCCTCTGTCTAAAACTCAAGGTAACGATTTCTGGTTGTAGTCAAAACAGACATACATAAAGGTACTATTAAACTGGATGATCAGCTTGCAATCAAAGTGTGCGTTTTGTTCCCTGATTATATTTCCATCTCTTCTTTCAGTTGCAGCAATCAAGTTAACAGAGCCATATATATTATATGATACAAGGTTTCTGTGGGTGAAGAGAGAGAAAATTTGAACACGTTATTTACAAAGGGATTTGATTGCCATGGTATTTCTGAAATTTGTCTCACTGAGAATCACGAGCAATCCTAAACCAGCTGCTAATAATTGACATTTTAGGTCATACACACAATTAGCACCTCCATTAGACAGACAGACAGACAGACAGACAGACTCTCCTTCTAATATTTTTATTCGAGATTTGGCACTCAACTTGATGTCCAAGGTGACTGTTTGATTTGCATAAATTACTGAGCAACCAACTCCTCATAATGAACCTTGAGCCTCTCTTTTGATCCAAATGGGTTGATAGATGAGTGGCTGAATAAGTGCATGGAGCAACAGACCCCAAATTTATCATTTATACTTGCTAACTTTGATGTTCATGTTTCTGAAGTTCCATACTGCTTAGGAATAAGCATTATATCTGAACTCTAACCTTAGGTAAAATATCTTCCCCAACATTTGAAATTATGATTTGGATTTGATATATTCATTTAAGCTATGGTAGCGCATTGGTTAGAGTGCAGAACTGCAGGCTGCTTCTGCTGATCACTGGCTTTCAGCAGTTTGGCAGATCAAATCTCACCACGCTCAAGGTTGACTCAGCCTACCATCCTTCCAAGGTCAGTAAAATGAGGACCCAGATTGTTGGGGGCAATAGCCTGACTCTGTAAACTGCTTAGAGAGGGCTATAAATTTTTATTTTTTTATTTTATTAAATTTATACCCCGCCCTTCTCCTTGCAAGGACCCAGGGCGGCGCACAGGCAATATTAAAAACCATACAAAATACAAAAATATTATTAAAAAACTATTAAATTCTATCCCGTGCTAAAACCCATTATAAAACCCTAAGAATTTAAAATTTATCCACATTTAAAAGTCAGAAAACGGGGGTTATGCTAGGCCGGCTTGTTGGAATAAATAAATCTTGTGACGTTGGTGGAAGAGGCGGAGGTCCGAGGTGGTGCGTAGTTCGGGGGGTAGGTCATTCCAGAGGGCTGGGCCCACCACAGAGAAGGCCCTTCCCCTAGGCGTCGCCAACCGGCATTGCCTGGCCGACGGTACCCGGAGAAGGCCCTCTCTGTGGGAGCGGATCGGTCGAAGGGATGTATGGGGCAGGAGGCAGTCTCGTATGTAGCTAGGCCCCGAGCCATGGAACGATTTAAAGATGGTTGTCAGCACCTTAAAGCGCACCTGAAAGGCCATAGGTAGCCAGTGCAGCTTGCGCAGGGGAGATGTTACGTGGGATTGCCTTGAGGCACCCATAATCACCCACGCGGCTGCATTCTGGACTAACTTTAACCTTCGAGTGCACCTCAAGGGGAGCCCCATGTAGAGAGCGTTACAGTAGCACTTCATAAAGCACTATGAAGAGACATATAAGTCTAAGTACTATTGCTATAGTCTAGCACAGTGATGGCAAACTTTTTTGTCATGTGCTGAAAGCGCACAACAGCGCATGCATGCACTCATAATGCAATGCGTGCACAACCGCTCCGGATGTGCCCCACCCCCATGCATGCATATGTGACCCCCCACCCAGATGTGCCCCACCCCCGTGCGTGCACATGCAACCCTGTGCATACACATGCAACCCCCTGCACATGTGCACATGTCTCCCACATGCATCGCACCCCTACGCATGCACAACAGAGACCTGAAAACCAGCTGGCCAACAAGAGGCATGCATGCATGCATGGTGGGGGCAATGGCTTGCATGCCCACAGAAAGGACTCTGCATACCACCTGTGGCACGCATGCCATAGTTTCGCCATCACGTGTCTAGCACGTTATTCAAACCTGGATGTGGAAATTAATATATGTTATTCTTGGTCCATTAAATTCTCCTTTATGCTACTGTAATGCATTATATATTTATGTGCTCTTGAAAACTTCAAAATAGTGGGGGGAAATATGGCAGTTGTGATTTGGATTGCACATTGTGAATGCTCAATTTTTAATTAATTTTATTTCTTTCTGTATTAATTAGAAATATTATTATTCCAATTAGCACAATCTTAATGGGCTCTCGGGTTATTTTTAATCTCAGACAAAGAGGTTGGTGTTAAACTACTAAAGTCTACCATGTTCACACCACAGATCTAAAAATACTCTTTCCAGAAGTTTTAACCCATATCCTCAGATTATCTGCAGGAGTGTTTTCCCACACAAAGGTAGAGTGTCAGCCTTACTAGGTGGACCAAACAGGAAGCATGACCAGACAAGCTAATTCTACATCATTGTAAAGCTATGTTACAAGTAGCCCTTGATTTATGACTACAGTTGGGACCAGAGTTTCCTCATAAATCGTTGCTGTCATAAAGCAAGTTATCATGTAACCAGATTCAATTTTACAACCATTTTTACCATGGTTATTTATCAAATCCAGCCACTCCCTCATTTGACTTTTTTTTTTTGTCAGAAATTGCCTGGGAAGGACATGAATTGCAATCACGTGACCCAGATTATCAGCTACAGAAAAGTGCTGTACATCTTCTTTACAGCTGAGAAACTAAGGAGAGTTCCTTCTTGCCCCACTCAGTATCCAGCTGTAGGCAATGCTGACTCTTGTCTGACCATTCCCTAGGCAGTATCTTCCTTGTCCTGTCTCCCAAGGTCTTTCCCACATATCATGACATGGAGCAACTAGTTACCTAGTGTTTTCAGTGATGGTACTCCCTACACACAAACACACATCCAAGCTATAACTTTGAAATGCCTTTTCTGGTCTGGTATAAGATCTGTTTATGGTGTTGGAAGAAATGTCCATCTGGGTTCAGTTCCATGTGGGGAAAAAGACACTGGAAACATGAACGCTGTTTGGAGAGATGTTTTAATGGTGGACAGGATCACATGGCTTGAGTTCTGAACAGGATTACATGGCTTGAACTCCTGAGCATATTCTGCCCTTTAAATATTTCTTAAAATATTTCATTTTCCATGAGAGGGTTGGGTTTTAACTTCTTACAATGGGAAAAAACATAATTTGATTTTTCTGGCCTTTGATGTGGCTAGAAAATAATACTATACTAATCACAACATCTCAGTGATCTCGTTTATTTCACCCTGCAGATAGATAAAGGAGTAAAAGGAGGACGCAAAGAGATTACAGTGTCTTTTACATCTTGAGCATAGCTACACATCTAGTCTAGCCACTATGGATTCCCACTTATTCTTATGAGTGAGAAAATAAACAGAATATCTTACATATTGGATACCATCCAATATGCAAGCTAAGGAACCCAACCCCAGTACAAATTGCTTAGGCAAAAGTTGAAAGTTTGCACATCAATTTTTAGCAACTTACTGGTTTCCTAACCGCAAAATTGATGTGCTTGATGCATATTTAGCTTGAGATGTTAACAAGTGAAATTGTGGTGTCTGGATTCAATCAGCAATGCTTTTTACAAATATCTCTGCTTCGAAGTTTTGTGCCTGATCTAAATCCCATCAGATTATCATTTTATAAACATGAAACAAATTACAAAATTAACTGGAAATATTTGGGGAAAACAATTTGATTGGAGAAGCAAATAAAAAAATAAAAAAAATATTATTTACTGTGGACATCCCTTTTCAAGGGATGATAATTAAATCAAGATGACACAGTGATAAGGCAATGTAGCCTGATTGAGGCTGTCTACAGTTAACTTGGAAAGAACACTATTTGTTCATGTAAACAGTAAACATTCCATTAATATCACATCATGTATGCTAGATGTCCCAACCCCACAATCTATTATCCGCAACTTGTGAAATATTTTTAAATAAAGAATACTTTCAATATACTATGAAAGAGAATAAAATATTATTTTTAGATAAAGGTGTAAATTATAGCCATACACACAACCTGCCAGCTCTGGGTGATAGGAGACAAAACAAATAAAAATAATGTCAAGGTACATCTATTGTGGATTGGAACACTGTTTTCTCTTAAGAGTTTGGATATTTGCGATGCATATGTTAAAAAACAGCTTTATTTAATTTCTTCTAGTTTATAATGCTGGATAAAAAAGAAGAGAATTATCAGCAGCAGAATAGATGGACTTGATTTATCATGGCAGTGGATGCACCATTGAAAGATTTAGAACCAGGTTGGGGATAGACTCTCTTGAACAAGGTCTAACTATGTGATCATTAAGAGGTGAGCCTACATTGATAGTACATAATCAATTTCATTTCCAAAAAATTGTAAAGTAGGAAGAAAGGGATAAAATAACATTGTAAGAGAGTGTCTGAATGTAGTTCTAGAGCCAACTGCTTTATACCTATTGTTACATCCCTGTAACAGTTATAGTGGTTTACACCAAGGTCCTCTGTTCCAACTTAACACCTATCATTTGTGAAATTATACAGAATTCAGCGAAAGGTGCGATAAATGCAAGTTCGGTAGAAGCAGCATCCAGAATATTGATGTTACATCAGTGGAACCAAACAGTGAACTGAATGTATCTACAATGTCATGAAAGCAACTTACCTGTACAGTATAAAACAGTGGAGAAAACAATATCTTGATGGTGGTAAAGACCTATTATCAACTCAGAAATGTTTTTCTTTTGCAATCTCATGCCCTCATACCCTCATATCTTGAAACCTTCTTGCTGCTATGCAAGCGTTATAGAGCCACCACAGGGATATTGGCTGAGCATATGCCTTGCAGTTAATTTGCATTTTAAAATATAGTTTTCATTTCTCACAAGAAAGAAGCTCCTCTCTTCCTTTATGACTCACAGCTTCTAAACGTTATCTGCTGCTTCTCCGTTGTGTATCTGCCTAGTGTGCCTCGTCAGCTAAACCCAAACTCAGAAAAGAAGTTACAAGGGAATTTTTACAATCTTGCAGCTTAGTGTATTTTATACTCTTCCTTCATGTAGGAATTCATACTGTCAAAAGCATCTATAATTCCATAGCCATGAAGAACTAAGAAAAATGGTCAAAAATTTAGAAACCAGAATGATTTTTCACTTGGCTTTTTAATTCATGGAAAAAGGCTTCATGGAAAGAAAAATAACTTCAATAAGAGATTTGGCTTAGGGCAGGGGTCTGCTAAGTTGGCTCTTTTAAGACTGGTGGACTTCAACTCCCAGAATTCCCCAACCAGCTATGCTGGCTGGGGAATTCTAGGAGTTGAAGTCCACCAGTCTTAAAAGAGCCAACATTGCAGACCCCTGGCTTAGGGCAATGTTTCAGCACCTTTAAGATATATAGACTTCAACTCCCAGAATTCTCTAGCCAACATACTGTAATGAGTTTAGGGATTAAGATAAATTCAGGAATGATTAAAACCACTATCATTGCCAATATTTACTCTCATGCACTCAACCAAGAAAAATGGATATTTTTTCAAAAGCAATTTGCACAAAGGCAACAGGTAGCATCTTGTCATAGGAGTTGATACTGATTTGGAGGAAGGAGTGCAGAGGGAAGAGGGAATGGCCTTTAGAGAATAGCTGCTGCCAAGGCAATGGTCAGATAAAAGGGGCCTGAGTCCAGGGCAAGAATGCAAGCTGCGCAAAGTCTCAGACAAGCTTCTCCCCAGTTCAAACAATGATAAAGGGAGTTGCAAGATTATGTTACTATAGTTCTACAATTAAAGCAGTATTCACCTACAAAGCATTGTTTTTCTAGTCTGATTCACCTTGAAGGGCTGATAGAATGTGACTGGCCCAAAGACACCAGCTAGTTTCCATGCCTAAGCAAGGACTGGAACTCAGATCTTTCAACTCCCAATCTGGGAGCATTGCCACCCCGGCTTTTAAACAGAAACTCTTCCACAAAATTACTCACTTCCTTGCTGACAACTTTCTCCTTTGCTAAGAGGGGGAAAGCATAAGAGGATCATCTATTCTTGACATGCTGCTAATGGGAATAATGTTTCAGTTGAACAATGACAAAATACTTGCTAAAAGAAACGTATGGCCACTCTATTCATTTTTCTGGCAAGAGGGGAGGACTGCAGCATGATGAAGAGTCCTCCCTCTTCCTCCCTCATTTCTGCCAAGAGGGAGGGGGGAAGACAGTGAGTCACTGCCTTCAAAATGACAAGTCATACTTAAAGTCAGCAAGCGCTTTATGGTGAGATCGCTTTTAGTCTCTCTTTGAAAAGTACTTGTCAAGGAACAGAGAAGAATCACACTGCTATTCATGTCATTTCATTTGCCAGTTTAAAAGAAGGAAGATTGGAGGAACTGGCAGTAAGATATAAGTGGACCAAAGATCGGGGAGAATGAAGTAGCATATTTCCTTTGACTGTTATTCCACTGTTTATTGTAAATGATTACAACATATATAAAGACAACCATCATGTAAACTAGAGGGAGGAACCATAGGAGTGTATGCATTTCATTTGTGTGTTTATGTGTATGAATATATACATAAATGTATGTACGTATATCTGGTTCAAATATCATATATTCATTTCAAGTGAAATGAAAGATGTTCAGCTGGAGAACTGAAGTCAGTTGAAGTTGACAATTCTGCATTTAATAGGCTAACTCCTTTGGAAGCAACTTTCTTCAAAAGTTGAGGTACATATATAAAACTAGTGAACTGCTCTACATTCTTATGAAAGTCTGTAGGCATGTAAAATAGCATATTTCGTTGTTCTGTGGGAAGCTAGCTTAAAAGAACCCAATTAATTGGCCCGTTACACACAGTTACCCAAGAAAAGCCATAGTCTAGTTGAAATGCCCTTTTAAACCCTTCTGCAATAATCAAATAATTGGGAAAGATACTCACAGTCTGTATACATAAATAATTGTGAAACAGACAGACTGCTATTCAGAAATATTTTACTGCTTCTTTAGAGGGATATTAATGTCCAGGTACTTTTTTTGCCTGCTGCAGCTATTTAATGTCTTTGGTTAAATATTTGCTGTTCCCAGAAAACGGCTCCTTTAACGGCCCTTGATTTCCGCAAAGCTAGTTTAAAATGAAGTAGGCAGACATCATTAAGATTTGATTTTAATATACTGTGCCTTAAATTCTACAGGCTTCTCCTTGACAAACTGGAAGGAAAGCTTTGGAGCATTAGCAATGGAACTCTCTCAAAGTGGATTCTTCATTTTGGGACCAGCTTTCATTTCAAAAGTTTGGTTAGAAGTGTATTTCCACACCTACATTCATAATACACACACACACACACACACACACACACACACACACACACCTGGGATTCAGCATTTGATTTCTATTTAAGCATAGGAATTTTATTCCAAGGTTCACAATTCTCATGGCTAATAAAATTATTAAATCTTTACTTAAGTACTGTATTCTATTTTTTCTATATCGTTTTTAACCCACATTCCATTAAATTTAATTACATATCAGGGAGGTTTCCCCCCAAAGTCAACAGCATGTTCAAATCACTTCATGTTCTGACCCTATTTGGGTGTTCTGACCCTATTTGGGTGACCCTATTTGGGTATCAGATTGGCAAAACCTTGGTTGATCATTCTGTTAAAAGATAAATACTTGCCATCTGCTGTCCTAGGGGCTGAGGGGAAAATATGCCTGTTTTACAGGCGATTCTCCACTTAAAACCACAATTGGAATCAGAATTTCTGTTGCTAATTAATTAAAGTGATTTGAAGAGAATTCTTGAATAAATTTAAGTTTAACTCAGTTAAATGTGCCACATCCAATATTAGGATCTTTTTGTCATGGTTGTTAAGTGAATCACTGCCGTTGTTAAATGAATGATGTGGTTGCTAAACAAATCTGGCTTCCCTCATCAATTTTGCTTGTAAGAAGGTGGGAACGTTGCAAATAGCAATCAGGGGGCCTCAGACCATTACAACCAGAATTTTAGGCCAACTACCAGAATTTTAATCACATGGCCATAGGGGTGCTGCTATGGCCATAAGTGTGAGGATTGTTTGTAATTCACTTTTTTCAATGCCATTATAATTTCAAATGGTTGCTAAATGAATGGTTGTAAATTGAGGATTACCTACAACCAGTGGTGAAATCCAAATTTTTTTACTACTGGTTCTATGGGCATGGCTTGGTGGGCATGGCAAGGGAAGGATACTGCAAAATCTCCATTCCCTCCCTACTCTGGGACTAGTCAGAGGTAGTATTTGCGGGTTCTCCAAACTATTCAAAATTTATGCTACCAGTCCACCAGAACCTGCTGAATTTCACCCCTGCCTACAATTGTCTCTAAGAGGAGTGGTCTCCATAATTCAAATGTCTTTATTTTTTTACTTTCAAACACATAATGTATAAAAAGCTTGGAGCAACTACAACAGCATAATTCTAGCAGAAGAATAAAGTCAATTTCATCACCGTTATGCAGTGGTGTATTAACCATTAAGCAGACTAAGCACATGCTTAGGGCACCAAGCCCAAGAGGGCACCATAAAGTTGAGAAAGAAAAGAAAAAAACCCAATGAAGATTTGTACAGTACATACAAAAGAGGGGCACCCAGATTTGTCAGTGCTTAGGGCACCAGTGAGCCTTAATCTGCCACTGCCGTTATGTGTGTTCTCTCAACTTCCACTTAAGGCAGAAGCATTAAAATACAAACATATCATTTAAGTTGGGAACAGCCTCTTCTAAAACAGTGTTCGAAACTTCCTGGGTGTTCGCGCTTTAAATTTCTACCACCAAGGTGTCTGTTTATTTAATAAAAGAAACAATATCAAGGCAACAGCTGATTCTTTTACACTCTGAAAAGGTAGGCCTACTATATGCGGCTGGCAAAAAAAAACCCCAGATCTGTATGAGATGATGATACAGAGATGCATAATGACTCTTTGCTGTCACCTTGTGGATCAGGCTGGATGCCTGTCAAAAGTAAAAGCCCATTTCTTGTCTTTTTGCTTTCAACATATTGACAGAATTTGAAACCATTGGAGTGCTTGCCAATTTGCATATCTCTTACATAGCTCCCATATTCTGATAGAGTTTAATTAAATACAGTCTTGGGGATTAAACAGTTGCTTCCACTTTTTGTTTTCTTCTTCTCTCTCTCTTCTCTTCCATTCCTCATGCTACTCAATTCAACCTCACGGTCTCAAAAGCTAGCATGCAGTTTTATTATCTGGCTGTAGTAGGGTATTTCCTTCTCTCCCTTTTTCTTGGGGTGGGGAGAGGGATAGTGAAAATAATCGTGGAAGTTCCTTATATTATCAATCCTTCTGATTTCTTTTCCTTTCTCTCTTCTCCCCCTTTTCTTACCTTTTCTTTTAAACTTATAAAACTTCTTTTAAAACTTATAAAACTGCTCTTTCATTAGTTCCTGTTCTGGGTCTTTAGATTTAGACCCTTTGTTTGTTTTTTAAAAGGTTTATTTGATCCTTCTATTGCTCTAACTTCATCTCTGTTTCTCTTTTTGTCTTTTTACCGTAGATAACGTTAATATTTTTCTTTCAGTTTTCTTCTCCCTTTTCTTTTAATGTTGTTTCAGCCACATATAAGTCCTGTTCTTCACTGGGTCATGTCATTAATGATTTGTTTGCGGCTAAGGTGATCCCTGCCCTCTCAATACTTTGGCTTCTAAATCCGTTTGCCTCATTTAATACCTTGAACCTTCAAACAGTATTAACATAACTAACGTCCCTTGGCATTGCTGGTGTGACATCTCTATGTTTTCAGTTTTCTCTCCCTTACAGACATTCTCGAGTTTATCAAAGAGAAGTTCTTCAGGGCCCAATGTTGGGTACGTTATCAGTTGTTGTTGTTTTCATGTGCTTATGGAATCATTCCTCCTACTCCTGTTCAGTTATCAAACATAACATTGATGTCTTGAAAGTTTGTTCATCTGTGGGCCTTCTCTGGATAATGCATGTGTGAAAATCTCTTTCCAGCTATCCAGCCAGGATTTCTCACTGGATGGTCTTGCTGTTTCTGGCTTAAATTGAACATGCATAAAACAAAGATTATCCCATTCCAGCCATATCAATTCATTCCTCCCTTTGCTTGGTTTTGGTGTTTTTCTGGTATTCAAAGATGCCAATAGCAGATCTTTCGATTGGCGAAGAAATTGGGAGTCCTAATCCATCATATATTGTCTAGAAATGGCCAGTATATATTATTACACAAAAGTAAAAAGTTGAAGTTCTATATTATTACCTTATTCTGCTGCCCTAAAATGAGTTAGGGTTTTTTCCCTTCCACTACACCTATTTCTCTTTCCCTTTTCCTCCCCTACTTTTCCATTATTTTCATTTTTCTTTGTATTCTATTCTTCAATATACTAATAAAATTTTCTCAAGCCATATAAAAAGATTCATGCCTGGTCCTGCCTCTCTTGGATTATTGCCAAAGCCTAATGGCTGGGTTGTCCATGATCTCATTTCATCTTTTGATTCATATCCAGAGGGCTGCTGATTCATAGTAGTCTAGATTTTCTTTATTTTATCTTTATCTTTTTGCTTTGCCATTCATTATATTGGCTTGGTATTTGTGAGATACCGGTACAAATTGCTGATGATAACACTTCATTCCCTGCGTATTAGCATAGCAAGCTATTAGAATATGTAATGGTTCATGAGCATGTCTTTTCTCTATATATTTCTTTAAATATTTCCAAATTTGTTCCCATGCACCTTCTTTTCTCCAACTTTCAGTTTTCCTCAACAGTTGAGACACGTTTGGCACAGTAGTTCTTACTAAAAATACAGGAATAAGATAGGTATATCATTGAATATGCTAATAGGCACTTATTTCCAGTGAAGCATACACTGTAGACTGCTGCAATCACAAACAATCTGTTTTATGCTAAATTAGCTGTGTGGAAGTGCATTGATCCATGTATAATTTTACCATATGTTCTGTTGTACTCCTCATCTGGGAAAAGACAACGATATGCTAAAGGTAGTCTTAGTTACTGCAATGCATATGTACGCATGTACGCCTATATGCATTGTGTGGACAGTGCTTACGTGCATACATTCACACACATACACTTTATGAATTTAGTTCAGAACCCAATTCAACAAATAATACAAATTACTTGAAAAAGTCGGGTGACCAAATTGGCTATAGGGTTAATGCCATAGCAAGATGTGGAAATCTGCATCTTTAATAATAATAATAAATAAATTTTATTTATAGACCACTTCCTCTCCCCAAAGGGACTCGGAGCGGTGCACAGGGAAATTAAAAATACCAATAAATATACATAAATAGATTAATAAAAGGCAAATTAAACAATGATTATCCCTGCGCTAAAATCCCCAATTTTAAAATTAACTAAAATCCTCTAAGCCCTATTAAAAGACGGAAGACTAACCTAGGCCGGCCAAGCAGAAAAAGTGAGTTTTAAGTTTTTGACGGAAGGAGCGGAGGTCCGTAGTTGTTCTAATTTCGGGGGGAAGGTCGTTCCAGAGGGCTGGGCCCGCCACAGAGAAGGCCCTTCCCCTGGGCGTCGCCTGCTGGCATAGCCTAGTGGACGGCACCCGGAGAAGTCCCTCTCTGTGGGAGCGAATCGGCCGCAGGGATGTATGGGGCAGGATCCGATCCCGCGGATAATTAGGTCCCGTGCCATGGAGCGCTTTAAAGATGATAACTAACACTTTATAGCTTCCATTGAAGATATGGAATACTGGAAGCAATAAGAGGTGGAGAAATTACTTTAAAAGTTTAATGCAATGATGGGAAAACCAAGGTGCAAAAAGTTGACTATCAAGTCCATCCAATTACTCTACCAATTGAGGTAGTCCAGCATCTGCAGTTTGCCCTGCTCCTGAAAATTTCCACTTATGCAGACACCTCATCATCTAACATCCAGTAGAAGGGATCCAGACCTGAAAAAACAATCAGGTCTTGGTGACTCTCTAAAACACCCACAGAATGGGAGCCATATTGATCTAAAGAGGAATCTCATTTCCGAAGGCAGGCATTGTCAACCTGCTTCCTGGTATGGTGATAAATGACGTGGTTTATTTAAAAGACCTTGAAATAAAGTCTGGTGTGCCAAACTTGTGAGCCTGAGTAAAGCAGGCATACATATGAGAGATAGGTGGTCTCTCAAATAATCAGGCCCTATGCCATGAGGACTTTGTAGGTCATGAGTGCCACCTTGAATAATATCCATGGTAAAGAATGTAGCATGTGGAGCAGAGGTGTGACATCAGCATACCAATGCTTACCAATGCATATCCTTGACTACCTACACCAATTCATTGTGGACCAGTTGAGGTTTGCAAGTAGTCTTCAAGGGCAGCTCTATGTACAGCATGTTGCAATAGTTGAGCCTTAAGATTATTAGAGCATGAATGACGGAAGGATGTCGCAGTCTAGAAAAGGGTGCATCTGTTATACATTCTTTACATATTTTATTACTCATATGGGATGAAATAAAGTTCAGTAGTCAGCTTTCTTTAACCACTTTCTATGGTTAACTGGTTTTATTGACTATAACATGGTTTGAGAATCTTACAAAATAGGGGAAGTTATAAACATCTAATTATCTCAGCAAACAATAAAAATTAATCCTTCCTACTGTGTTGGACAACTCCCAAATCTCCAGTGAGGTTGACAATAAATATGGAAATATACTCCAAGTCTCTTCCAATCTAGAGCCTCCTGCAGAGCCATTATGATAGTTCGCTGTGATTCTTTTTCTCTCTTAAATAAAATATTAATAGAACTCACATCCAACATTTCTTCAAAAACAGAAAGTATATGTGGTCTTCATGTGTTCTACAAATCAGTTTCTGACCTTTAATGCTGCCAAACACTTTTTCCAGTAGATTTAGTTTAGTGTCTCTTTGCTATTTCTCTGTTTTCTACAATTCAAAGCTGTTTTTGTTAAACGTTGTTCATGTTGACAGCACCCTATAATTAATTACCTGCAGCATAACCACAATATTTGGGAGATTGTTCTTTAGAGGACTATCAGTAGCAAATGAGTGAAAATGTCAACATGCCACTTGATAATTATGAGCAATATTCCTCACATTCTGAGCATCCTCTGGATAGTAATAGAGAAACTGCTATCCTTACTTCCTGGTAGAAGTAGATTTACAACAGATAAGGTCCTTTGCAAGTATGCTTAGGATTGCACATTTACTTTTTCTTCCTGATACCCCTATATCCTTGGGCAAAAAGCAAAGCTTATTTTGCATAATCCATCAACATATTGCTTGTTTACTGTTACTTCTGCAAAACCCTCTATGCTTATCAGAAGCTTTTTATCTTCTTTGAGGACTTCCCATTAGAATCTAAATGATTTTTCTGGAAGTTATAGATCAGTGATGGCTAACCTTTTTTGGCTCGCGTGCCAAAAGCGGGGGGAGCGTAGGGGGGCTGTGCTTGGGTGTGCCATACCCATAATGCTATCTGTGTGACCCTATGCTTTTGGCGTGCTTTTTTTCGCCCTCCCCAGGCTCCAGAGGCTTTGTAGGAGCCTGGGGAGAGTGAAAACAGCCTCCCTCCCCACTTCCAGAGGCTTCAGGAGCTTCCCTGAAACCTCCAGAGAGCGAAAAACGGACTCAAAAGAAGGCCTAAATCATCTGGCCAGTGCACACATGGGTGCTGGAGCTGACAGGGCAACGCCTCGGGTGCCCTAGGAAATGGTTCTGCATGCCACCTGTGGCACGCGTGCCATAGGTTCGCCATCAAGGTTATAGATTATTTGTCTCCTATTCCCTGATCTTTGGCCACATTATCTGACCAATTTCAAGAAGTGCAGTTGAAAAAATCTGGAAGGAGTCAGTTTGGGACATGCAGCTATGAGCTACATCCCACACTACCAGAAAATACAGGTAGTCCAACATCTTTATTTTCACTTACTTAGAGATACACATACATACATCAGTAAAACGATGATGCATAATACCACCTATGCTTGGTTTTGATCCTGGTAGTCCTTTAATACCTACCAAAAGTGGCCCCGAATCTTTAATTATTCAATTTGTTTGTGACACTACATTTCAATTTTCATTCAATGTAATTATGTTTGTTTTCCATCTGGAAATCTCCCATGTTTCCCAAATAATTCTTCTCTTTTTTTTCCTCCCAGCTAAGCAATGTTTTAACTACAGTACCAAGAGCACTTTATTTCTAAATTCATTCTTTAATCCCCATTTGTTTTAGGTCATTGATTTTAGTGGGAGATTCACCCACCAGCATATCACTTTTTAAAGTTTATACTGACATCCTGTTACTCTTTTAAGACATTAGATCTGTCAACTTTCAAACACATTAGAAAAAAGGCTTTCTGTTTTGTAGAAAAATATGTAAAATGTTGCATAGATCTGCAGTAAAATAACTGATTATTAGTTATTTTTTATGTTAGTGGCTTGTTGACTGGCATCTTTTACACATTCTATAATTAAAGTCACACTCTCAACAAGAGAAGGAGATAGGAATCAGGAAGTGAATATATTAGAAATTCATTTTCCTCAGGTGATCTGATAGGATGAACTGCAATCTGTTTCCAGATTAGGTGTGGATTTCAGACCCAAAGCCCCCAAACCTCTGGAAAAACTGGAACCAATGACGCAAACTTGGCAGGGAAGAATTGGGGAGGTAGGTAAGTAATCTCTCGTTTTCCATTCATCTTGCTCAGCTTTGCCTCCCTATCTCATTTGCTCAGTCTATTTACAGATGACTAGTTTTAACATGCAGGTCTTTGACTTACCTAATATCTTATAACTAGTCTATCTTCTCAAGGGTGCCCTCGGTTTTTGTTTTTTTTTAATATTCCATTCATTTGTATTCTTATACCTATTCCATAACCAGCTTGTTTGATACGGCTGGTTACGTGAGCAAATAAGTGTCATTTATTTAAAAACTTAATCATGGAGAAAAATGGGCCCTTCATTCTGTCCCCTTGAGATTACAGATGAAGGGGCAAAGAACAGGTATTAACATGCCAGTACATAATGCTTTGACCTGGGGAAATAGCTGTACTCATAGACCAAAAAAATCAGATAGAAGGGATGGGAAGGTGAACTCGCCAGGAGGATCTGACAGGTTCACGCCATTATCAGTGACAAGATACTCTTCCCTGCAATTGAAAAAAAAATAATCTTATAAGTCATCCACATATTTCACAGGAAAATGAGCAGCTCTTTTGGTTGCTGATTGTGTTTTCTATTGATCTGACATTCTATCATCTGTTCAGTATATACCAGGGGTCTCCAACCTTTGCAACTTTAAGTCTGAAGGACTTGGGAGCTGAAGTCCTTCAGACTTAAAGTTGCAAAGGTTGGCGACCCCTGGTATATAAGACATGTGAAACTTTAAACCGATTACTTAAGACCCACTTCTTTCATCTAGCCGGCCTAGCCTAGATCCTGATGTAATTTTTACAGATTTAGCTAGTGGATTTTAACCTTTTTTACCAGTTTTAATTATATTTTAGCACAGGGCACATTTAATTTAATCATATTTTAACATTAGGATTGTATTTATTACAGTTTGCTTGTTGTATTTTTTACTTTTCCTGTGCACCGCCCTGAGTCCCATTGGGGAGATAGGAGCGGTATAGAAATGGAAATAAAGATAAACAGATATTTAGATATTCTTTTAAAAAATTGAGATATGCGATTCAATCACTCTTTACATGTAACCAGAAGAGCAGGAGTCCAAAGAAAATGAAAGATTCTGCATTTAGCAAAATTTTGCAAAATGACTCAAAATATTCTATTCAGCAATTATTTATTCTCATTAAAATCTGTAGGTTTTTTTTTAAATGCACACTGTAGCAGCTCTTATAAATGACAACTGTTTTCCAAATGTTATTGCTTCAGCTTTTCTACCAAAGGAAATAGTAGCAGAGACTTGACCTAGATAGATCTTTTTAAAGCATTTGTTTAAATTACTAAAGGGGATTTAGTTCAGACTAGATTTCTTAAATTAGCAAAGTATTGAACTTTTAATCTTCTATATCTCTGCCTGATACTGAGTTATGGGAACTATCCTGTGATGAATGGATGGTCACTCCTAAATCTCTGATCCTATATTACTATTAAATCTTTGCTAATTTGGTAGATTACTAGAAATTCAAAGTATCTATGTATTTAAGCTTCAACAAGGAAGAGAAGCCACCATTTCCATTCCTGTGTTGATTTTTCTTTGTCTTAACTTGTTGCCACAAAAAGAGAAATGGACAATGTTAATTTAAGGACTAACATAATTCTCCCCAATTCTGGGTCATGATAGAGCATGGAATGGCTACGTATTCGATGGCTACGAATGACTACGTATTTATAGTCAGTCTTGGCAAATCCTAACACTGGAGAAATACTGAATATGGGTATTGGTATTATTTCACATGTGAAACTTGAGGTATGAAGTTTCTCCTTTAAAATGAACATTTCTCTGTTTTTAGAAGCTAAGATTCAAAAAATCTGAGGACCCCATGGAAAGTATTTCATGGATCATGGGACTGAAGCCAAAATGGATGGTTTAAATTTTCAATCAGTTGTTATTTAAATTTTAGCTCTCCAAGTGCTAATCTTATCTATTTAATTTAGAGCTAAGGAGAAATTTCCTGACAGTTAGAACAATTAATCAGTGAAACAACTTGCCTCCAGAAGTTGTGAATGCTCCAACACTGAAAGTTTTTAAGAAGATGTTGGATAACCATTTGTCTGAAGTGGTGTAAGGTTTTCTGCTTAAGCATGGGTTCAGAGGCAGGTTGCTCCTGGTTCGGCCCAGATCGGGCAAACCAGTAGTAGCGGTGTCGGGAGGCTCTACCTGAACTCATGTACAAGAATGCCCGAACCAGTAGTAAAAAAATTGCCAACCCACCCCTGATGGGGTTGGATTACAAGACCTCCAAGATCCCTTTTAGCTCTCTTATTACATTCAATTCTAATTTGTGCCAATGTGATATTTTTTCCAAGTAGTATAATTTCCATATGGAATGTTCTAACCTAATACTCTTCTTCCAATGTTAGTAATTCTTTGATGTGTTAAAATTGGATGTGATTTTAAAGAACTCTTGTAATATTGTAAACATATTGTAAAAATGACTAATATTCTTGGGAACTTCCTATACATGTCAGAGACTCAAAACACGCATATTTTATGTATGGAAAAATTGACAGAGGAACATTTGTTTTGCAACTTGTCAATTACTTGCCAATTACTTGTGAAGTGATCTTATCTCTTATTTTACAAAGCAAGTGCATTGACACTTGCTGTAAGCTTGTATCTTAAGAGGATCTGTTGCATCTGGAAAGATCTGTTCACAGGAGATTTTTTCTTCTTCTGCCCTTCCACTCTCAGGAAAGTTTCAATTAGCAATAATTGCACCTCGGATAAACCTCATTGGTTACAATACTGACACTGCGCAAAGCAGGATAGTTTATGGGACAGAGAGAGAGAGAGACACTGCTAATATCAGGCCTCTGTGAGATTCCACTGTTTGATGATTATGAGAATTTTGTTTCATTTTTGATGCTAAAACCATAAGCTGTTCACTCAATTATATTATTTATTAAGATACTTCATTGGTACTTATTGTTCTTTTTCCTCAGAGTAGGCAATAATTTAACGCCAATGAAATGTTAATTTTTGGAACATCCAACCGGACTTCTGCTGTTTTAACTATTATTTGCAGAACGAAAGGAGGCACTCAATGGAGAAGCTATGAAAGTCCATCTTCTTTCACTGACACTTGAAGCAGACACAAGGAGAGTAATGATGCTGATGAGAATGGATCAACCCCTCAAGACGAGTTACTATTTCATAGTCAGGAAGAGCCACGGTGGCGATATTGAGACCCAGCATGCGAGAGATAACTCTTCGGAAATCTGCCAGCTGCAAAGGCAAATAAATACAGTAAACTATATGGCATGTCTTCTCCCAAATCAAAATGCTGGTTTATAGCAATCTACATCTGAAACTCCTCTAGATATTCCCATTATCTGAAAAGATGTCAGGAGTGGCTAACAGATGACTATGGAGCAAAAATAATTATTTTGTTTGTTTCTCGAGAATTCTCTTAATTACAGGAATTGAAGAATAACTAGTGAAATCTAGTCTAAAGAGCCCAGTATGTTTCATAATTCAGTGGCTTATTTTTATCAAAGCTAGAGCCAGAGGTGGTATTCTGCAGGTTCTGACCAGTTCTGGAGAACTGGTAGTGGAAATTTTGAGTAATTTGGAGAACTGGTAAATACCATCTGGCCCTACTCCCATCTATTCTCTGCCTCCCTAGTCCCAGCTGATTGGGAGGGAATGGGGATTTTGCAGTAATCTTCCCCTGGAGTGGGGAGGGAATTGAGATTTGACAGTATCCTTCGCCTGCCATGCCTACCAAGCCATGCCACACCCAACAAGCCATGTCCACAGAAACGGTAGTAAAAAAAATAGAATCCCACCACTGCCTAGGGACCTCTGAAGATGATGTGCTATGCAGTCTCTGAGTTTCACAGAAAGTTGCAGGTAGTTCTCCACTTACAACAGTTCATTTAGTGACTCTTTAAAGTTAAAATGGCACTGAAAAAAGTGGCATGATCATTTTTCACAGTTACAACCATTATAGCAAGCCCATGGTCACATGATCTAATTGAGATCCTTGGCAACTAACCCATATTTATGATAGTTGTAGTGTCCCAGGGTCATGTGATCACCATTTGCAACCTTTTGATCAGCATGGTCAATAGAAAAGGCCAGATTTATTTAACAATCATCTTACTAACAACTGTGGCAAGAAAAGTCATAAAATGAGTAAAAATTCACTTAACAACTATCTCACTTAGCAACAGAAATTTCAGGCTCAATTGTGGTCATGAGGACTAACTGTAGTTGCTGTTTGCTTATTTCTATACTTTCCAGTCAGTGTTGACTTCTGACAACTGCCTGAACTAGTCCTATCAATTTTCTTGGCAAGATTTTGCCCTTGCTTCCTTCTTAGGGCTGAAAGAGAATGATTGGCCCAAGGTCACCCAGTTGGCTTTGTGTCTAAGCTGGAAGTAATAACTCATAATTTCCAGATTTCTACCCTATTGCTTTAACCACCACATCAAACCGACTCACTTATATATTTAAAGGGTAAATGTTCCCCTTGCACATATGTGCTAATCGTTCCTGACTCTAGGGGAAGGTGCTCATCTCCATTTCAAAGCCGAAGAGCCAGCGCTGTCTGAAGACGTCTCCATGGTCATGTGGCCAACATGACTGAATGCCAAAGGTGCACGGAATGCTGTTACCTTCCCACAAAAGATGGTTCCTATTTATTCTACTTGAAGTTTTACATGCTTTCGAACTGCTAAGTTGGCAGAAGCTGGGGCAAGTAATGGGAGCTCACCCCATTACGCGGTGCTAGGGATTCGAACCACCGAACTACCGACCTTTCTGATCAACAAGCTCAGCATCTTAGCCACTGCGTCACTGCATTCCTTTTATATATATTTACTGACCTGTAAATTATTGTCTCAAAAATAGCTGCCCAAGAGAATGAAAAAAAAACAACCCCTAAGTGCTAACATTGCTGAAATCTTTATATTATTATAGTTTGTACTTCAATGTTGGTTTTCAGTTTTATATGCTAAAAAGCAGCCAACATAAATCCAACAAATCAATCAGTAAATGAGTTGGAACCCTTGTTCATGACATTTTGTAAAAAAAAAACAACAACCTGTGGAAGAATATCCCCTAAGACTGTGATGGCAGGTGTGTGAAAAGGATTGAATTGGTATGGGCACGTGTGTGCATGCCATAGCACATGTGTATACACAATTTTGGCACGTTATAAGAAAAGGGTTCGCCATCACTGCCCTAAGAGAAACATACTCTCCTTCTTCCTGTATGAAGTTGTGGTGCCTGAGCTTAAATGTAACATCTTTATTAAAGTCAGATAGACATCAGTTAGATAAATGGATAAATGTTCAATGTAATCTACTTATTAATATGAGAATTAATATAGGAAGAAAGCTGAAACTAATTGTTTTGTGCCAAACACTGGAGCATATTGCAATTTTTTTAGAACAAATCAAAACAAAGGGGAAAATTTAAAATTCTGTGTAATTAGTATTGCAGTGACATATTTAATATTACACACCTCACTGCATGATCTGAATTAATCTTAAAATACGTTCAGACCTTTGTTTGTGGTTCAGTGTGTTTGAAAGGTCACATGCCAAATGCTTACAATTATTGTTTGTTCTTTAGTCTTGTGCTATTAAAATAGATGACATTTGATGTAACAGATTGCAATATTTTTGTTTTTGAAAGAAAGGCAAGTTTTAAAAAATTAAGTTCATGTGGTATCATGAAGTAAAACTCTACCTATAAACATTACATTCACACAGATCATCAGATGCGTTTGGGCATTTGGGCATAAGTGGGCATTCCTGGCTCAAAGGTCTCATTTGATCATTCTTGTCCCCAGAAACCATTTCTCTCTGAAAAGTGTAATGAAGTGTGTATTGTCCCCAGAAACCATTTCTCTCTGAAAAGTGTATCATGGATCTGTGGGTCCTCCCCTTTAGGATGAAATTTCAAAAACATATTGGGATTAAATTAGATTGTGCCAAATTATAATAATGGCAAAGTAAAGGATTTAAGAGAAAAATCCTCTACATCAGGGATCTCCAACCTTTGCAACTTTAAGTCTGAAGGACTTCAGCTCCCAGACTTCTCCAGCCAGCTTTGCTTTGCTGGTGAGAGAAGTCTGGGAGCTGAAGTCCTTCAGACTTAAAGTTGCAAAGGTTGGAAACCCCTGCTCTACATGCCCTAGGTTTGTTCTTTGGGTTTGCTTGTTTTTTTGCTTAAAATAAAGACTTTTCCAATATAGTCTTGAGAATGTATAACAGAGGTGCAGAGAGATGTACAGGGGTGACTCTTTGCCAAAGAACTTCTCAGTAATTCATATTGCACAAGTTTCCAAACAATAAAACACCTCTGACCCCATAGCACAAAGCTGACCCAGAATAATTGAAGCTGTGACTTGGTCCATAATCATTAGTGGGAACGGCCACTGGAATGCAACTTTTTATTGCTTTGTCTTAATTAAACCTCTTGAAATACGCTCAAAAACCTGTAGGTGATATTCTATTCACATCTCTTTATCGTACCTTTGTAATGGGAGAGTTCCCACTTTAGGAAAAGTCTCATGAAGCTCCCAAAACTTTATAGCGACCATAATGGTTTCACTGCAAATTTCTTTAAGCTTCTGGTATGCCAATGGGTTACACTAATGCTTTTGGTAATGCAATTATTCATATACTTACAATAATACAATAGCAGAGTTGGAAGGGACCTTGTAGGTCTTCTAGTCGAACCCCTTCTAGTCCAACCCCTTCTAGTCCAACCCCTTCTAGTCCAACTTTTCAAGGCAACTGTACATACAGCCTTACTTGTTACCCAGGTAACTGATGCTACACACTAGCATACATGTGTAGAGGAGATTAGATGAGGTTCTTGGTCTTTATTACCTATATCCCCTCCCTTGCTCTTTTCAACTGAAAGAGAACTTATAAAATTGCTTCAAAACCCAAACTGGCACACTTTCTATTGGATTTATTACAATGTGCCCTACGTGGAGCTGCCCTTGAAGACCGTTTCTTACCGGTGGTGCAGAATGCAGTGCTGTGAAAGGTTATGAATGTACATGGCACAGTAACACCAACTACTATGATGTATTTGTAAGCTGCTTTGGCCCCAGTGGATTTTTGGGTCCAATTCAAGATGTTAGCTATTAACCCTGAAGCCCTTCATGGCACAGAGCCATTTTATTTGCAAGGATTACCTGTCTCCAATTATTTCTGCCTATTCCTGACAGGGTAAGCATGTTCTGAATCCTTTCTATCAAGCAGGTCCTGCCACATGGAACAGTTATTCCACCAAGATTCAGCTGGCCCCAACCAGTGGTGGGATTCAAATAATTTAACTGATTCTCTGCCCTAATGATTTCTTCCAACGATCAGTTCACCAAACTGCTCAGAAAGTTAACAACCAGTTCTCCCGAAGTGGTGTGAACCGGCTGAATCCCCCCACTGGCCCCAATCCTGTCAGTCTTTCATAGGGCATCGAAGAGCCAGTTCGTCCCTCAAGTATTGGATCAAGATAATTGATGAGCTTATCTTCAGGGATATAATTGATATGATGTGGTGTATGACTCACCCTGAATGCAAGGTGTCGTTTTGATTATTCTAGATTAGTTATGGTTCCTTTTAATAGACTGTTACCTGCCCTGTGAGAGGGCAAATATCTAGATTGATGAATGGATAAAGGTGGCAAAAAACACATTCCCTTTATTGGTGATCTTGGCACATACCTGTTTCTCTCTTTTCATGACTTCTTCAAGAGTTGATTTAAGTGCTGTTGCTTCTGTGGTCACAGACTCCAACAAGTTTTTAGCCTTTTCTTTATCTTCCTTTGCTTCACGTTCTCTAACATGTAGCTCAGACTGGACAGAGGTTAATTGCTTCTCAGCCTTAGTCTTCATCTTTTCCAGTTTCTCTTGAGATTTGCTTAGTTCTTCTATGGTTTTGTCTTGCTCCAGTGCTTTGATCTAAACACAAATTCCAAAGAACATGGAAGTGGTCTAAGGGAAATATCACATAAGGTTCCAAAAAGCATTTTGCTTTGCCCTGGGCCTCATCCACCCAAATAAGGCTCACTTGCAGGAGGAGCGCAGCACACATTTGAAGTTGTGTCAAGAATGAGCTATCTCCTAAATTTCAGGTTCTTGAAGAAGCCACCATGATAATCATTTCAAAATTGCTTTCTATTGGGGAGCGATTGGGATGGACGGGTTAGGGATAGTTATTATGAAGTTAAATCCATTCACTTTTATTCATACCCCTCTAAATATGGTTTGAATCACACTATTAGCTTTATTACCCACCTTCAGTTCGTTCGTGTCAGCAAGCTTAACTTTCAGATCTGTGTGTGTTTCTCTCGCCAAAGAAAGTTCGTTCTGCAGTCTGTCTATTTTCTTTTGTAACTTTCTGAGTGTGAGGTTGGCCTCATCCCTTTCTACTGCCAGGGCTGTGCGCACTTGCTTCTCGTCTTCCAGTTGGATGATCTTCTGACGCAGAAGCTTCACATGCAGTTCTTTGTTCTCAAGTTGCTCTTTCTGAGCTTTTACCTACATTTCCATTAATAAAAAACATGTCACCTATGATAGCAAATATTAATTTATCTATATCAGGGATGTCCAAACTTGGGAACTTTAAGACTTGTGGACTTCAACTCCCAGAATTCCCCAGCCAGCATAGCTGGCTGGGGAATTCTGGGAGTTGAAGTCCACAAGTCTTAAAGTTCCCAAGTTTGGACATCCCTGATCTATATGCTCCATTCTTCCTCAAGGGAAAAGTGGAGACTACTTCTTCCCCTCTCTTTACTGTGATGGGATTTGAGTGAGACTTAAGTGAGTACTATCCTACCCCTGGTTTGACATTATCATACTATTAAAATACGAACCAAGCATTAATACCTCTGCTCTTTAGATATTTTTCCTACCTTTCTCTGCAGGTTTCGGAGCATGATCTTATTGTCAGTCAATGTGTCTCGTTCCAACTTGATCAACTGCTCTGCACGAGCCAGCACTGCATCCAACCTCATGTCAAATCCAACCTCCACTGCTATTCTGTCCAGGTCCATCTTTTCAGAGAGCTGATCCAGAAACTTAAGATACTTTGGAAAGAAAATATGAGGAGAAGGGCATCCAGTTTGCTCAGAACAAAGCTTGCATTCTTAGCCTCTTACAATTGCTTTAACAGAAATAAAGATTTATTAATGCAATAAAAATGTTACGTTTTTATGGCTTCATGTTTTCTTGCCATGCTGCCTTTTACTATTAAAAGGCATATATTTTCAGACATTTGCAAATAATCCAATATGGCTCAAAGGGGTTGCATTTAATCTAACATGTGAAAAATATTTTAATTAATTCATGCTTTCTAGAAGACTTTTATGGCCAAGACTAAACCAACACATGTAAGTCTTTTTTATTCTTTTTTAATTACAATAGGCTGAATCCAAAACGATTCTCTTTTCTTTCCTTGCTCATTCTGTGCCATGATTGTCCACGTCTTCAGACCTTATGAGAGAACACCACCTAATAAAACTGGGGCAGGCAGCCCACCAGAGAATGCCAATATTTAATCTGCAATAAGTACAGCATGCAAGCTATGCCATATTGCAAGGGGTTTTTCCCCCCCAAAAGTTCCAAATACAGATATCACAAGTTTTCCAAACTTGTGTCACCATGACTTCCTAAAAGTCACAGCAGGCCTTCCTTTGGCTTCCGGTAGATTTCTGGGTACAACTCAAAATGCTCAAAGTAGCTCATAAAGTCCTTTCTTGCTCAAGCTCCCAGTATCTTCAAACAACTTTCTCCCATCAGAACTCAACACATGTATCTCAAGAGAATCTTCTAGTGATGTTTCACTTTCCTGAACTAGGGACAGGAAGGCTGAGACCAAGAAATTGTCTTCCTCAGAGATGGACTTTTATTCTGTGGAATAGCTTCCCCCTAGAGTTTAAATCTTTGAGCTTTCCAGAAACTGGTCAGAACAGAGCTTTTCTGAAGAGCATTTGCCATTGTCTATCTTTTAAATAGTAAAATGACATTGTTTTTATATATTGTTGCATTGTTTACATTTTTATGCTGTCAACAGCTTGGAATCTTTAAGGAATATGGCAGTATATAGGTAGTCCCTGACTTATGGCCATATATTGAGAGACCGTTTGAAATTAAAGGGCACAGAATGAATGGACTTACAACTCCTGCTCAGAGTTATAGCCGCTATAGTGCCCCCAAGATCACACAAACAAAATTTGGTTGCTTGGCAATCTGCCTTCCCTTATGTCCAATTGCAGTAATGTGTCCTATCTTTCCCTCATCCTTCCCTCTGGATCCCCACAGGCCTTATGCCTGCTTCACACTCCACTAGGTCCTACCACACATCCCCATTCTCATCCTAGCTCGGTGACTTGAGTTTTCCATAGATCTCCTTTGTAAAGCAGCCATTCTGCTGCACAGTATTCCAACATGGAGGCCCCATAGTGTTATCCTAGAAGTGGGCACCATTTTGGGGATGGCCACAATGAATACAATGAGGAACCACAATGTGGCCATTCCAAAATGGTGTCTACTTCCAAGACAGCACCATGTAGCTTCCATACTATATAGGGAGTATGAGAGGACATTTTTGCCTAAAAAATGGCCAGCACCTGTGCTGCTGTTGCCCTGGCGATTTAAGGCCTCTCCCTAGCTAGAATAGCAACTGTTGGCTATAAAAGCTGAGCAGGGGGTAACTGGGACTGGAGTATTACTATAATGAATAGTAGCTGAAGGAACAGTATTTTTATTTATTTATTTTATTTATTTTTCACATTTATAACCCGCACCCATCTCACCATAAAGGGACTCGGGGCGGCGAACAGAGATTTAAAATCAATTATACATAAATACAAAATATTATTAAATAATAACGAAATTAAATCCATATCCTGCTTAACTTAAAATAAGTTTAAATTTAAAACCCAAATTACAGTTTTGATTTGTTATAAAAACAATGGGTGTGGAGTAGATCATGCTAGGCCGGCCAGATGAAAATAATAAGTTTTTAGGTGCCGGCGAAACAAGCGGAGGTCTGTGATGGAACGGAGGTCGGAAGGTAGGCCATTCCAGAGGGTAGGGCCCACCACAGAGAAGGCCCTTCCCCTGGGAGCCGCCAACCGGCATTGTCCGGTCGACGGCACCCGGAGAAGACCCTCTCCCTGGGAGCGAGTCGGTCGAAGGGATGTATGGGGCAGAAGACGGTCTCGAAGGTAGCTAGGCCCCGTGCCATGGAGCACCTTGAATATGGTCATCAAAACCTTGTAACGCACCCGGTAGGTCACAGGTAGCCAGTAGCTGGAGATGTAGAAACAGTGGGGAAGAGTGGAACAGAAAGCAGTTAGTATCGGCCTATGAGTACCAATCTGTGAGTGCTTGTGTGGGTGTTGCATAGGACTTGTGTTGTTGGGTTGGCTCTCTGGTGTTTTGGAGCCCACTGACTTGGGTCTACATAAAAGAACCCATAACAGGGATGTTGAGGGGCATATTTTCCTGAATATGATCTTCATTTGAGCATTTTTGTGGGGAACTAGCAAATAATGCTAGGAATCAGCAAAAAACCATTATGACTTGTGGTTGTGTGACTGTTGAACACCTTGACCTGTCATAAAGCTGATCTGCACTACATGCAGTCATGGGGTTCTATAATTTTGGAATGTTTGTACAATGACTGGTTGTTAAGTGAGGACTATCACTTCTTGACTCTGTCAAGAAAACTGAATAGACATCTCCAGGAAGTCAGCAGGAACTAAACTTGATAAAAAAAGTACATTTAAAAAAAATGTTTAGATACCACAAAACTCTTGTGTTCTGAATGGTACAATGGTTGTATCTCTGGAGTTCTTCCATTCTCACTTAGCAAACAAATGGAAAATAGTAAAGGTGTTAATGTTTTCTAAAGAACATGAAAAAAACCTCTTCCTAGAGTTGTGCATGCACAGGATGGCATACAGTTTGTGAAGTGTAGGTGTGCTGTAATCTTTAAGCTTCCTCTGATGTATAGCATCTATATCAGAGTTGGTATTCAGCAGGTTCTGACCAGTTCTGGAGAACTGGTAGTGGAAATTTTGAGTAGTTCAGAGAACTGGAAAATACCACCTCTGACTGGCCTAACCCCTATCTATTCTCTGCCTCCCAAGTCCCAGCTGATCAGGAGCGAATGGAGATTTTACAGTATCCTTCCCCTGCCACACCCACCAAGCCATGCCCCCAGAACCAGTAGTAACAAATTTTGAATCCCACCACTGATCTATATTCATATGGAAGAAAATGGCTTAAGGCAATTTTTACAGCTACCTTGTCTACTGCTGGCACTGTGATATCCTAGGGAAGGGGATAAGACACTGAGCTTCCCATAGAGATTTTCCACTGAGTCAATGCCTACTGGAAAAATGAATGATGAGAGTAATGATTCTTGTCAGATGTATCAAGAGATACATCATGAAACTTCATTATAGACAAACTTGGGCAGTGCATTCAAAACAGGGACATTTCTATCTAACCTACCACAGTACCCTTCTGTGAGAAAGTCAAAAAAACCTGCTCTTGTTGTGCTCCATTAAGAAGGCATTCAAATATATATTTAATAGGGTTTGAGACAAAAGAGGCAAACTATGCCAAGCTTTTTTGCTAGGGTAAAAACTCTTTTATCCATACATTTTATCAATCCAATAAGGATCATTCAACAGAATGAGCAATGAAGCAATTCCTTCACTTTCAGTGATGTTTATTTGCCTCCAATGACTTAGCACATCCAAATTGGCCATAAGCTGTGTCACTGTGATCATTATGTGATCATTATGTGATCATTAAGTAAAGCTAAAGAAGAACATTTCAGAAAACAGAATCAAGGAAATGTTGACATACTCAAATTTGGGATCAGGTTGATATGTTGAAGTTAGGGAAACAATCCCATATTGATAAGTAACTAAAGTTTAAAAAAGTAACTAAAAGGTTTTTTTTTTAAACTCCTAACTGAACAAACAATTTATCTTTTGCAAGGGTCCTATGAAACCCATGGAATTTCTTTCAATATTATAATTAGCTGAATAAGACCTAGGTTTGATCCTATTCTTCTCTATCTGGTAAAGAGCTGATTTCTCAGGAACATTTTATTTTCATTTAAAATATATTAAGCTCCCTTGCTATGTTCTCTGTAGTCCTGGCAACTTCCAGGAAATTTTACTTGGAATACTAATCCCAAAACAGATTGCCTCTTGGGGTCTAGAACTGGCAGTCAGAAATCTTTTAGTAACTTACCTCTACAAGATCCAAAACGCCAACACATTTCCTTAGATATTTTCATGGCTTGTTGCTTACCATATCCCCTAAGACCTCAGTCTTGTAGTACTTTTTAATACAGACCAAGAATTCTGAATGCTTATGTATACATTTTATGTTCAAATCACCACCTTGATCATACTGAAAAATGATTTCCGCAACAAATTTTACTGATGTGAATATGACTCTACCAATCAAACAGTTGATTTATTTTCGATAAAATCAGGACCACGTCATTAAATTAAGCTTTCTCTATGTTGCCTTATACCCTTCCTATAAACAAAAGATATTACTTGTTGTTTCTCAAGTTTCCAAGCATCTCGCATCACATCTCCAGACACCAGCTCTCCTTCTAGACGCATCAACTGATCATGAAACATTTCTGATTTATTTTCTGATTTTTTGGCTCTTTGCAAGGCCTCCTGATGCAACATTGTCTGAGTCTCCAGAGTCTCGGTAAGTTTGCTGATTTGGGCTTCAAGCTGGGATACCATCTGGGAAACAAAAGTAAACTCAAAATCAGAGTTTGAATATGACTCTAATCTGTGGTACAAGAAAATCACCAATTATAGAAGGGCAGTAAAATAATCACTTTCTATTCAACAAACAGGAAAAACATGAACACTTAATCAGAAGGACTTGATCTAGTTACCATACAGTAGTGTAGCATATATGGACTGTGGCTGAATTCGCAAAACTCACTAAGCTACCATTTCTTACCATGTCAGTTTAAAAAAAACTTTCTCCATTTGTTGAATTTGTATAACACACAAAGCTATAAATTGCAAAAGCTAGAGTCACACAATATGCTAAGCCAATTGCAAACGAACCAAAATTAGAGGAACTTGTGAAGCAGACATTATATTAATATGTACCTTGTAAATTTGAATAAATATTCTGCTAATGTAAATGGGTCAATACATACTCACTTAAAGTTTATTCATAAATAATGCTATAAACCTGCCAGATTACCACTTATACCAACGCAAGAATATTTACAGGTATACCAGAATCTGATATTAATTTAAACATTGAACAACATTGTTTTAACTTCTGTTCAATCATGTCTGATTTTTGGAGAATGCCTGCAGAAGTCCCCACACTTTTCTTGGCAAGATTTGGGAAGAGGTTTTCCATTGCTTCTTTCCTAGGGCTGAGAGAAAGTGACTGGTCCAAGGTCACCCAATTGACTTTGTGCCTAAGGAGGGACTAGAACTCACAATCTTCTGTTTTCAACCCTAACCACTACACCAAATTGGCTCTCAGAGCATTATGTACCGGTATTCTATTATTAATCATCCAGTTATGGAAAAATGAAAAATTAATGCAATGTTTTTGGTGTACAGTGCTTCCCTTATAATGTACCATGCTTTCATTTAATTCTTGAAAATTCTATAAAATTCACATAAAACCCTTGCTGGTACCACATCTGTCCGCACAGGATATATTAGGAACTATTTTCTCCGAATGGCAGATGCAGCCTGCAGGAGGAATAAAGACAGGGAAATTCTCTTTTTTTCATTGGCAAAGTTAGACTTTGGATAAATACCATCTCTTTCTGTATATAATCTTTTTTTAACTATTTCAAAAGACACTGCATATAAAAGTATAAAGGTTTCCTAAATGGATAAATGAATGATATGATGATGGGCAGGAAAATAGGACAGAAGTAAAGAGAGATGATTCCAAGCTCTACCATCTGTAGGAACCTGAAATAAAGACATACACATTATAGGCCTCCTAGGGTTTTCCTTCAAAGTTCTTATGTAAGAAAACAGTAAGACCATATTCTGATCCATATCCATACCCAGAATCAAGAATATGATCTATTAAACACATTGGCTTGATACCTACTAAGATATAAGGCAAACATTTATTGTACTTTCTATAGCTAGGTAGGGTTGAATCAGTTGAAATGTAGTAAAATATTTTAAAATTAAGGTTGACATGCTTGTGATGCCACCGATTTTAAGCCAACAGACAGTAATAAATAAAACCTAATCTAGTGTAGTCATAGCCAAAAACAAAATAAATCCCATTACACAAAACCATAGAAACAATAACATCTGTCTTCAGTATGCTTTATTACTTGTATGAACCTTCCATAAATCTCCAAATGGATAAAATGAAGATTATTGGATTCTATTCTTAACATTGTTCAAAATTAATTGTATTTCTCTCCAGAATTTTATAGCTCACTTTTTTTTGTTCATATTCAGTCCACCACCCCCTTGAAAGCTGTTAAAGAGTTACCCTAACTAGCAAATGCAATCCTGGTGTCTGCAGGCTGACCTCAATTTTGCCAGCACTTATGCATGCGGTGTTCACTTTCCCACTAAAAGCTTCAGCATTTAAAATTACAATATCTCAAATACAGATAGATAATGTTACCCAAGATGAGACCCCAAGAAAAAGTCTGTATGGAGATGTTATCAAATGTACAGTATGAACAGCAAGTCAGACAAGCAAATAGAAGAACTGGATGGAAACTGAACAAGGAGAGATTCAACCTGGAAATATTACAGAGGAATTTTTGAGTCTGTCATCTGCATCTCAATCACTGTCTGGTTTGACTCTGCAACCAAACAAGAAAGACATAGGCTTCAATGTATAATTAGAACTGCAGAAAAAGCATTTGCTATCAACCTTCTTTCCATTGAGGACCTGTATACTACACGATTCAAAAAGAGGACTGTGAAAATATCTACAGACCCCTCACATCCTGGACATAAATTGTTTCAACTTCTACCCTCAAAATGACTCTATAAGGCACTGCACACCAGAACAACTAGACACAAAGACAGTTTTTTCCTGAATGCCATCACTCTGCTAAACAAATAATTCCCTCACCACTGTCAAATTATTTACAAAGACTGTATTACTATTCTTCTTCTCATCCTTCCTAGTACCTATCTCTTCCCACTTATGACTATAACCATTCTGCTTGTAACTTTACAAGTTATATTGTTTTATTTGTTTCCCAGTATAATTTGATTGCTTATTAGTAACCTATGACTATCATTAAGTGTTGTATCGTATGATTCTTGAAGAATGTATTCTCATTCTTCAATGAGAATGTACACTGAGAGCATATGCACCAAAGACAAATTACTTGTGTGTCCAATCATACTTGGCCATTAAAGAATTCTATTCTATTCTATTCTATATAAGGACAAAATTTCCGGCAGTGAGAAAATGGAACAGCTTGCCTTCAGAAGCTGTGGGAGCTTCATCACTGGCAGCTTTCAAGAAAATACTGAACTGCCATCTGTCAGAAATGGTGTATGGTCTGCTTGGGCAAGGGATTGGACTAGATGACCTACAAGGCCCCTTCCAACTCTGTTAATCTTTATCTGTATCTGTATCTATCAGTATCTGTCTATCTGTAACGACAGCTAAAAACACCAGCCAAACTTTAGGCACAACATTAACCATCTTCTAAACCCAGGTTTCTCCATATGCATTAGGTGAGAGCTCTCATTCTTCCCTGCCAACACAGCTGAAACCATCTGTGGAATTCCAGACTCAAAAAGATGAACGTGGCCATTTGTTTTCAGTTTTTAAAAAAATGGGCAAGAGAGAGAGAAGAGAAAACCCTGCCAATTCTCTACCAAGATGCATATGCTCCCAACACAGCTTAAAGCATACCAAAAGGACTTCAGATGCCCTGCAATATGCTTATAGCTATTAAACCTGCAATGAGTCTTTGGCTTGAAATAAGAGAACTTGTTTTCAACAAAGATACTCATTTCCCGGATGTTCAGCAAGGATAATAGTCCAAGCAAAGGGGAAAAAAATCCATGCAAGTTTTCATTTTAACTCTGTGAGTACACTGTGCACCATAACATTTATTTAGTAATAAGATTGAAAGGAACTGGAAACAGGTGGCTCGTTGTAAGTTAGTTCTGACCAAACAAAGTGAAGAACAAATAATTTAAGACATTGCCCAAGGGACAGAAATGATTAGCTATAGCACAAACATCAGATTGCGCTCTCCTTTTGCAAACAACCAATGAAAATAAGTCCTGCAAGACGCTGAAGCATAGCCAGATACATGAAATCATTTAGTAACAAACTTTTATACACAATGATATACATAGGCATGTATGGGGGGGTTGTCTACACACACGTCATGTGGATGATGCTTCTGTATGTTGAAAATTCCATACAACTTTTACTGCATGCTTTTCTAGATTCAGTAAACCCGTTCTAGCCAGAGCTTATTAAATTCGTGAGCACATCCAAACTAACCCTGTAGAACACAATGTTCTTTCCTCCTTAGGAATAATAGCAGAACATGCTTAAGAGGCTTCTGCTGCTACTGTAGAGCAGTCTGAGTTCCTAAACTTCAAATTCAAGCTCTCCAAAGGCTAAAGTGAACACTTCCTTATTGGTGGACATCATTCCGTGGCAATGTAAATAGGGCATTTGTCTTTTCAAATCTATTCTATGCTAGGAATATGTGTCAGAGATTTGCAGCAAATGTGGGGGGGTTTTCCTACCCTTGACTTTTATGAAAAACTGCTAATTTACTTTTGCCTGTTATAGTACTCTTAAACATTTCTCCCCAATGTATTTAGGTTCAGGTGAAGCACTTTGCTCCAGCGTCCCCTTTTAGACCCAGAAAAATAATCCCATTGTCAATCCTAGCGATGTGCTCTACTTCCACTAACGAAGCCCCAAATCCTCTTTCCGTTGTAACCAAGGCATCCATTCTTCTTCCCATTGGGATGTCACCTCAGTATTAGTGGTGGGATCCTGCCGGTTTAACTGCTGGTTTAGTGATTGCGTGTTTCACTGTGCACAGTTTTACTCAAAGTTACCTTCCACTTTACTTCTTGGGGAGTCACACAGCTGAGGTGCGGTAATCTGCTCTGCAGCGCTAATCAGCTGAGAGTATATAGGTAAATAAAGTGCAAGGGCAGGCAGGCAGGCCAACCTGATCATCAGAGCGAACTAATTTGAACTGGGAGGATGAACTTAAGATTAAAATATCAGACGTGGATTGGAAGGTGAATTGGAAGAGTCGAATCATGAGGATTCTATCCATAAGGATTAAAGAGCATAACTTTAAGGTGGTTTGGAAATGGTATTTGACTCCATTGAGGTTATCATTGATGGATAAAAAAAAACAAGTAATAAATGTTGGAGGTGTAATATGGATTTGGGAACGTACGAACATATGTGGTATAAATGTGATAAAGTTAAAAAGTTTTGGCAGAAATTGGAGGAAACGATATTTGAAATAATGAAGAAAAGAATAACATTGAGATTGGAAACTATATTATTATTGATAATTAAGGAATTAGAATTAACACAGTATGAGAAAGAATTGATTAGAATTATGATTATAATGGGTAGAATTATAATAGCAAGATACTGGAAAGTGGAGACGAATATTAAAATAGAAGAGTGGTATTGTGAAATGTGGAAATTAGCCTTAAATGATAAAATGACATGTGAAATTAAATTTAGAGAGGGTGTTTATAAAAAGGATGTTTTTTGGAAGACTTGGAAGCCATTTGTGGACTATGCACTTGGGACTTTGGATGCTTCGACACCTGTACCCAGAGAACGCGGATTTTGGAGGACTTAAAGACATTTGAAGATACCTATTTTTGAAGAACCAAACCTTCCTTTCCATTGTATAGCACTGGGTGAAATATTGTATTGTATATGTTATTTTTGTTATAGTATTTATTAAAATAAAAAAATAAAAATAAAAATAAAGCGAACTTGTTTTCTCTCAGCTGATCATCGGAGCTACCGGTTCATCCGAACCAGTCCAAACTAGCTGAATCCTACTCCTGCTAAGTATGTTCTGCTGTTTCTATAACATGATGTCAAGTGTGATGTTATCAGAGGGATTGCATAAGCAGCTTGCTGAATTTGCAAGGTTCCATAAGTTTTATCATCCTTTGCAGTTCTAACAGAACACTTTGTCAGGAGCTACAGCGTACCTAGGATATTTGGTATGGTTATTTTTCATCTTTCTGTTGCAGGCTGCTTAAAGCCGTTTGGAAAGGAGTGGCATAAAAATGTCAGAAATGAACAGAGAATGCTGACAGCTTTTACAACATTTTCCCCTTTCCCTTGATCCTGTCCATATGTGCTTGGGCTGTAACTTCCAGGATTCTGGTTGGGAATTGAGGGAGTTAAGAGTCCCAAGACAGGCGGCCAGAAACAGGTTGGCGTCAAGTATTTCTGTCTCTCTCTCTCTCTCACTCTCTCTCTCTCTCTCTCCTCCCCCCCCCCCCCCAACCATACATGTATTTCTCGGCAATTGTGTATTATTAGGGCTATTCAGGAAATAGCTGTGGCATTGCAGCATAGACAATTGAGCCAGCTCATTGCAATAAATCACAGAGGCAACTGTTTACTAAACATCAAGCACTCAACTTTGTATCCTGAAAGTTTAGTGGGTCTTTTTACTGCACTGATATCTACATTAAATTTCCAGAACACAAGCTTGGATTATTCAATTGGAAATTTGCTTGCTAAGGAATTATTATTTTTTTAAAAAGCATTTTATAGCACATTTGGATTATCCAAAGTTACTTAAACTACAATTAGGTCATCATACAGAAAACCAAGACATTTAAAAAGTGTCCATGAGCAACCTCTACTGGATCTGTGACATAGTGAACACTCAATGCAGAGTAAACTAGACTGTATAACAGGGGCATTTGAGGCATCTTGCAATACTCCTTGACTTGTGATCACAATTGAGTCCAAAGTTTCTGTTGCTGAGACATTTACTAAGTGAATCTTGCCCCATTTTATGATCATTCTTGTAACAGTTGTTAAGTTGTTATTAAGTGAATCACTGCAGTTGTTAAATTAGTTGTTACGTGAATCTGGGTTTCCCATTGACTTTGTTTGTCAGAAAATTGCAAACGGCGATCACATGACTCTAGGGCATGGCAACCATCATAAATATGAGTCAGTTGCCAAGCACCTGAATTTTGATCACATGGCCATGAGGATACTGCAATGGTCATAAGTCACTGTTTTCAGGGGTGTTGTAACTTCAAATGGTCATTAAATGAATTATTGTAAATTGAGGATTACCTGTACTAATTTGGCCCACAAAGAAATATAATCCAAGCAAATGCATTTATAAAAAGACTGTATCAACAGATGTGGAGTTGGATTTATTATCCCGGGGTATCCTAACCCTTGATTAATAAATACCTGCAAGAGATATTTAAATCAGGCCTGTTGTTTGCCATTGCTACTTACTCACAAGACATTAATATTCAAGCAGAATGATCTGACCATAGTGGCTGAAAATCTTTTGGGTTGTAGCCCCAGCACATGTGTCTGTGCTACATTACAACTGTTTATTATACACCAAAGAGCTCTGTTTTATTCTCCTTAACCCTTTATCCTTCCTTCTCCACTTCATACTTTTATCGGTCATATTTTATTTTTATTCTTTTTGTTGAAAGGGAAAGAGGAAAGAAAATGTTGCACACATTTGTATTTGCACACTTCAGAGCATTGGAATGATTTGGCTAGTATGGAGAGAGAGAGAGAGAGAGAGAGAGAGAGAGAGAGAGAGAGAGAGAGAGAGAGAGAGAGAGAGAGAGAGAGTTATCCTCTCCTTGCATACTTTTTACATACTAACTGCATTTTATATGCAATGGGTTGTGATTGTGATGATGATGATTAATCTAGAAGATTATTTAGAGAAGGAGATTGTCTTAAATTCAGGCCCTTCTTTAGTTCATGTAAATGCAGCATAGTCCAAGACATGAACAGGTCAAGTTGAAAAGTGAGAGGCTCAAACTAAGTATTATCAACTAAGATAGGGGATGGGGGTGGCAATGTCGCCTTAAACTGGGGAGGGGGAGTTAAGTTAGAAACCACATATAGTTTATTGTGATATGAGAAGCCTGCATGCACAGAAGCGTTGTGTGTGTGAGCACGCACACGAGCAAACCGGTAGGGAAAAAATTAGAAACCACCACTGATTATAGATATGGGTCTAGAGACCCCCTCCCACCCATTTTACTTTCTTAGATTTTATTCTGCTTAGATTAAGGTGACCAGACATCCCGCTTTTGGCGGGACAGTCCCGATTTTAAACAATTTGTCCTGCGTCCTGCAGAGTTTTTAAAAAGTCCCGATTTTTGGCTGAACCCTCAAAATGGTGAACGCCACATGCGTCCTCAAAATGGCGCCCTAAGGAGGCCCTGAAGTGATCTCCACTGCTGGCCGCTAAATGGCCCAATCACTGCCTCAGAGAAAACTGCCTTTGAGGGAAGGCGCACCCCGATACCTCTGAGGCTCCAATGAGCCAGATGGGATAGGCACTCAAAGATCTTCGTGCGGCGTTCAATGCCTTCGCACCATGTGCGCGCCCTTCTCAGCAGGCCCCGGGCACCTGAGACAAGCGGCAAGAGCTGCATGGCGCTTCAAAGAACCTCAGAGAGGCGTCAGAAGCCACGCATCACTTCAAAGAGCCGTAGAGTCAGCCGCACTGCTCAGAATGCTCCAGCGGTCTTCCGCGGCGCGGCAAGATGGTTGGAGGTGCTCCGGGATGAAGACAGCTCCTAACGAAGTCTGACCGGGGACTGGAACAGGACTCCGAGGCCCTGGGCAGAGATAAGACCACAAGGGCTTCCCCGTGCCTAAGCAAGCCAGAAACCTGGTCCTTTAGGGCCACAACTGATCTTTACTTTAAATTTTGAATTTTAAATCCAATTAGCCAAATAAGAAATTAATAGGATGGTGCTAGTGCTAGTTAAACAAGTGATGTCAACAAATCAGCTATTCAGTTAATTTAGGTAAGTAATTTATTTATTTATTTCATAGACCAAATTTTTAATCAAGAACACCACCCACCACGCTTCCGGTTGCAGTTGCTGCCGGCAGGTTTTTTTCAAGCCTGCCATCCCACCCCCCCGTGGAGGCGTTTTTTATACCATCAAAGCGTCTCTGAACTCCAAGTTCTCAAGGAACTTGCGAGGGAGTTTTTGCTGCCAGGGAGGGGCCCACTTGCGAAGCCCCCAGAGGGTTAGTTTCCTCTGTGGAGCGAGTAAGGAGAGGCCCCACCCTTCATAGGCTGCGATCTTCTCCAGGAGGGTGAGGAGCTCGTGCTAATTAGCACGACAAAGCAAACTGCTTTTACCTTTATATCTACATTCCAAGATACTTCGTACTTCAAAGGAAATTTCTTGGCATCTCATCGCAAACGCAAGTAATTAAACTTGGTGATTTCACCAGAAAACAGTAGATTTCAGACACAGCTTTTAGAATGAAGGAACCAAGATGGCGTTAATTACCAGATGAGACGAAACGAAAGCTAAACTATTAACTGTTAACTGACTTGTGGATTGTAGTCTCTGTGTAACCTCTGGAGTTCGAGGCGAAGGGGGAGCAGAGCTATAAAGTTAAACGCATTACATGATTTATTGTCTAATTTTGACATTTTGAAGAGAATTCTCTTTGGGAAAGTTTAACAACATGGCAACGGAACAAGCTGGTGCAGTAACTCCTCAGGATTTTAAAGAATTAATGAGCTTTTTGGCTAATGAGAATAAAGAGATTAAGAGAATGGTTCAGGATAAATTTGAATAATCGGATAAAAATATGCAAGCTGTGGCTAAGGGTCTGTCTGAAATTATGATTAAAATTGACAACAAAATTGAAGACCTGGCCCTAGGTGTGGAAGCCAAAGCAAAGGAAACGGACCTGAAATTTGTGGAGATGGAAGGGAACATGCGCAGGATAGATAACGAGATTATTATGATACAATTTCGTTCCATGGAGTATGCTATTAGGCTGAGGGGCTTCAGAGAAAAACCTAAAGAAGATTTAAGAAAAGCTTGTGCCGATGCTTTAGCTAAATTATTAAGAGTTGCTCCTGATGAAATTTCTGATAAGATGGATAAAATCTACAGAGTAAACTCACGTATAGCTTTACAAAGACAATTGCCAAGAGATGTTGTGATATATTTTACTGAGAGAAATTACAGAAATGATATTGTACAGAAGTCTTACTACTCCTCTATTCACGTAGACGAACATCGGATTAGTGTCTTCAAGGAGTTGCCTCCAGCAATGTTAAAATTCAGAAGGGATTTTGGATTTTTGGTAGTGGAGTTGAAGAAAAGAGAGATACCGTTTAGGTGGGACGCACCAATGGGTGTTATATTCAGATATGAAGGGGTGAGGTATCGTTTGAACACTATAGACAAGGCAAGAGAATTTTACCATGGAATACTGATGGCAACTGCAGCGCCCCCACGTACATCTACACCTACACCAGCAGACCTGGAAGCTTTGGAGCAGAGGTTATTTGAGAAAGAGACAGAAGAACAGATATTGCAGACGCAAAAAGAGAGAGAAGCCCAGGGTGCTACAGGTGGATCTCAATTGGATTCTTCTCGGCTCCCTCTAAGTTCCTCTTTGGAGGAACCGTCTAAGACATTTATTGAAATGCCATTACTTGAGCCTGTGGAACAACGTGTTACTAGATCTACGACTAGACAATTGCTGGATTCTCAGAAGCAGGGGCAGCCACAAGGACAAGGTACCAAGAGGAACAAAGGCAAAGACAAGAAGGAAACTGAAGCTGTGGGAGGAGCAGAGCCGAAGACTAGTCTGGTGGAGAGAGATCTTCAGCAAATGTTCTCAATGTTTCAGACTAGGCCTAAAGATGTTTAAACTATTATCCTGGAATGTGAATGGATTGAACTTTCCACAAAAAAGGAGAAAAATATTTAATTACTTGAAGCAATTTAATAATGATGTGGTCTGCCTTCAAGAAACTCATATCAGGCTGCAAGATCAGAAGTATTTAATGAGCCCAAGATTGGGAACATTTTATGCAGCCTCCAGTTTAGTAAAGAAAAATGGTGTGGTAATATATATTAACAAAAGATTTTCAGCTAAAATTATAGAGGCGGATGACAGTGGTAGATTTATAGCAATTGAACTTGATACAGATTTTGGTCCTATCTTGCTGGTAGGAATATATGCACCTAACCAACAACAAGAAAGCTTTTACAGGATGCTTCACTTGAAAATTTTGGATTGGAATTTTAAGAGTGTTTTAATTATGGGAGATTGGAATGGTGTGATCTCTCCAAGGATAGATAAGAGAACAATGACTAAAGTCTCCACCCAATTACCACGGGGTTTTTTTGATTTTAAAAATGATTTGGAGTTAAAAGATGTTTGGAGGATACAACACCCAAAAGAGATGGACTTTTCTTTTTACTCGGATAGGCACAAATCTTTTTCAAGGATTGACTTTTTTTTGTTAACACCGGATTTACTTCCTAAAGCTAAGAAAACTAAGATATTCCCCAGGACATTAACTGATCATAGCCCGGTGTGGTTAGAGATCGATCTAGGGAAGAGGTTAAGAAGGTCATGGAGAGTAAATGAAAACTTATTTAGATATGAAAAAAATGTTGAAGAACTTAAAAAACACATGAAGGAATTTTTCAGTTTTAACATGAATAAAGGTACCTCTATTGAAATAGTATGGGATGCGAGTAAAGCTTATATGCGGGGGGTTTTGATACATATGAATTTTAAACATAAACAAAGCAGGCAGAAAAAAAGAATGGAAATGGAAAACGAAATCAAGAAAAAGGAGCAGCTACTTATAGTAAATCCAAAAGATGAGTCACTCCAGATGGCGATAAAGTTGTTGAAAGATCAATTTCAAATGCTTATATCAGAACAAACAGCAACCAACTTACAATTTGCTAAACATAACACCTTTGCTAATGCGAATAAACCTGGTAGGTGGTTGGCCTACACCTTGAGAAAAAATACGAATAATAGAATTATTGACAGAATTGAATATGGAGGGAAAACGGTATATCAACAGGACTCGATTAAAAAATCATTTGTGGATTATTACACCAAGTTATATTTACAGGATAATATACAGAGTAACTCAATAGATGACTTTCTGGAAGGAAAAAGGGTGACCAAAATAAATGTGCTCCAAAAGGCAAATCTGGAATGTTTGATAACTGCAGAGGAGATTGCTTTAGCTATAAATCAACTTACACTAGCCAAGGCTCCAGGGACTGATGGATTGACCGCAGTCTACTATAAAACTTTACAATTGGAAATGATTGAATATCTTACACAGTTATTTTGTAATATACAGCAAGGGGGTAAAATACCTTCTTCATGGGAAGCGGCTTTTATATCATTGATACCTAAGGACAAAGACGGCCCTAAGAAACCAGAGGATTACAGACCGATAGCTCTTCTAAATACGGATTATAAAATATATGCTAAAGTACTTGCCAACAGATTGATGCCAGTTATCCAAGAGGTTATTCACTATGACCAAGCAGGATTTATTGAAGGGAGACATATGAAGGAGAATGTAAGACAAATTATAGATTTAATTGACTATCTTGATAAGAATAAGCAGATCTCTGCAGTGCTGGTCTTTTTGGACGCTGAGAAGGCCTTCGATCGAGTGAACTGGAACTTTCTAACCAAGACTTTGGAAAAGATGGATATGGGACCACGAATGAGACAAGCGATTGGTGCAATTTATCAGCAGCAATATGCACAACTTATTATTAATGGAAGTTTGACTACAACTTTTGAAATACAAAAAGGTACAAGACAAGGGTGCCCATTATCTCCATTGTTATTTATCTTAACCCTGGAAGTCTTGTTGAATACAATTCGGGACTCTAACACTTTAAGTGGTATAATTATTAGGCAAAAAGAATACAGAACTAGGGCATTTGCCGATGATCTGGTTGTTACCCTCTCACATCCTATGAACTCAGTAATTCAGATGAAAAATATCATAGTAGAATTTGGTGTGGTGTCTGGGTTTAAACTGAATCAAGGCAAAACGAAAATGATGGTTAAAAATATGTCAGAGACTCAGAGGAAGTCACTTGAAAGCTTGGCAGGTTTTGAAATAGTTTCTAAAGTTAAATATTTAGGAATACAAATTGCAGAAATAAATACAAAACTTTTTTCAAATAATTATGAAGTGTTGTGGCAACAGATACAGAAGGATCTTCAAGCTTGGAATAAGCTACAACTATCTCTGCTTGGAAGGATTTCAGCAATTAAAATGAATATTCTACCTAGATTCATTTTTTTATTTCAGATGATACCGGTGCTTAAATCAGATAAAATCTTGTCAGATTGGCAAGCAACATTAAATAAATTTGTTTGGAAGGAGAAAAAGCCGAGAGTAAAGATGAAGATTATGCAAGATACTCGTGAAAGAGGTGGCCTTAGACTCCCAAACCTCCGATTGTATTATGAAGCGGCATTGACGTGCGTGGCAGATTGGTTTGGGAAAACAAAATCTGAACTATTGAATATAGAAGGTCATGATCTTGTGTTGGGTTGGCATGCATATCTGTTTTATGAAGAAAAGGTGGATAAAGTATTTAACAATCATGTTCTCCGAAGTGCCCTGATGAGAATTTGGAGGAAGCACCGGCCTAATTGGGATTATAAAATACCGCTTTGGTTGGATCTTGCAGACACCATGTAGATTACAAATACTAAGTCACTCGGGGGGTGTTTATATAAAGATGTGCTTACTTTTGACAGGGGCGAATGGCAGATGAAAACTTTGGAACAACTGTTGGAGGCAGGAATTACTTTAAATTGGTTACACTACACACAGTTACAGAAGAGATGGAAAGAAGATCGCAGGATTGGTTTTATGGAGAAAGAAGTGGAGTTGATCAAGCAGATAAAAGAGACTGGCCCAAAACATGTTAAAAGAATATATAATGTACTGTTAGAAAGGGATTCAGAAAGCGAGTTGGTCAAGGATTGTATGATTAAATGGGCTCAGAATTTTGATGAACCCGTTATGTTGGATACGTGGGAAAAAATATGGGTTCAAAATATTAAATTTACACAGTCACAAAGTTTAAGGGAGAATTTTTATAAAATGTTTTATAGATGGTATTTGGATCCTAAGAAATTATCATGTATGTATCCTAATTTTCAACCTAAATGCTGGAGATGCGGGTGTTTAGATGCTACTTTCTTCCATGTATGGTGGACTTGCAATAAGGTCAAAGCTTTTTGGATAAAAATATGGTGGGTTATGCAAAACGTATTTAAGAAAAGATTAGAATTTACCCCGCAAATGTTTCTATTGGGCATAACTAAGGATTTTCGTAAAGGGGAAACAAAATTGTTTTTGTATATGGTTACAGCAGCTAGGTTGTTGATTGCTCAACATTGGAAGAAAGATTTTGTACCGACAATTGCTCAATGGATTCAAAAAGTGGCGGGGTTTGCGGAAATGGCAAAACTTTCAGCTTTCCTAAAAGACCAGAAGCAGGAGAGCTACACGCAGGAATGGGCAAAATGGATTAATTATATACAGAATAAATATCAGACTGGGAAATACCATGTAGCTTTTAGGTAGGAATGTTTGGATTGATAGGTGAATAGATTAAACAATATCTGGGATGTTTGGAATGTTTAAAGTGGTGTACAGCGGAACTCAGGGGGGGTGGGATTGACTGGGAGGTGGGGGTGGGTTAGGGTGGAGGGTGGGGAAATATAAGTGGATAAGCAATATAGAGATGGGTATAATGGGATATGGTCATGTTATGATGCTGAATTAACTTAGAAAGGGTGTCAGGGAGAGATTGATGTATTTTATACTAAATTTATATCATGTTGGTCGGGGGTATAATACTCAATATTTGAATGAGAACTTTATTTTAAGATGGGGGGAGGTGAGGGGTATACTTTTTGTATGTGATTTTATATTATATGTCGGGGGGGTAAAAGGGGGGAAAACTTGTCTGAATAAAACTTTTGCAATAAAAAAAAAAAAAAAAAAAAAAGAACACCACCCACCCACCCCCATCAATGTTGTCCCGCTTTACCAATGTCAAAATTTGGTCACCTTAGCTTAGATATGGTTCAAAGTAGGCAGGATATAATGTAAAATAAATAAATAAATGTCACCATGTGCTTCTTTTAATAGATTGCAATTTAACGATGTAGTTTTCTTTAATGAGTTCTGCTTTTGGGGAGATTTTTTTCCCTACAATTATTAGACACCGAGCAACTGCTATATAAACTATTCCATCAAAATAAAAACAACGGTGTATCTTCTCAGTTCAAAACAATTGTACCAAAGTTCATTCTGTCACCACTTACAATTAGACAATCCTGTCAATTCATGAATTCATTTTTAAAAATTTTCTGAACTAAAATAAAATCTATACACAGGAATAAATTAAGCATGCTGAAGACAAATAAGACAAGTTTCAACATACTTTTTTTTTGCTCTCCTCTCTGTGGCACAAATCTCGGATTTTCTCCACAATGTCTTCCTTGGGTGGAGTCGCCACAATACTGTTACTCCCCAGTAAAGTCACTATTTGATCTTTGAATTCATTGTGCAGCTTTTTTTCTTCTCTGGCTTGCTCTAGATTAGTTCTCAATTCCACTTCTTTTTCATTGCAACGGACCTTTAGTTGGCCCAGTTCTTCCCAAGCCCGTTGGCTGGCTGCCAGTCTGTCTTGGAGGCTTCTAATCTCCTCCTCAAGATTTTGCTTAGCTCCTGCAATGTTGCTTAGGTCCTAAAATAAAAACAATACCAATATTTACACATCAGAGAAAAGAGGGAAACAACAGTTGCTTCACAACACATTTCCAGGAGAATAGCAGATACAATGTGCATTATTGCTAAAGGTTCCTTAGAAGAGATGTATGGATAGTTTCTGCTGAAAGAAAAGAAAACTATGAATTGGAACAATCATCTCATCAGGTGAGGTTGGACAAACCTTCAAAGTCCCGCCATTTACTTTTGCTGTGATTTTCTTTCAATTTAATGTAGGCTGGACCCAATAATTTGATAAGTATAAAAGACCTTTTATTTATGGAAGGCCAGCATGGATCCAGCCCATGAATGATTCAGCATCGGTAAAGAAATAGGAGGAAATTTTGATTTATTTTGTGCCATACTGAGTAAAATCAATCCCCCCCTCCAAAAAATAGGCTGAAAGCACTATTTTTAACCCATGCTAAAGTCTTCCCATCAGTGGTGTAATCCTCTGACGTCTGCCACTGGTTCAGAGAGTCTGCTACTCAGCATGCGCTTTATGCGCATGTGTGCCTGGGGCGCGCCCATGCAGTCCTAAAAAAGGAACATTTTGAAGCCTTCTGAGTCTGCAGCCCAGGCTTGCCATAATAATAATAATAATAATAATAATAATAATAATAATAATAATAATAATAATAATAATAATAATAATAATAATAATAATAATAATAATAATAATAATAATAATAATAATAATAATAATTTAATTTATAGACCGCTCCTCTCCCCATAGGGACTCGGAGCGGTGCACAGGGAAACTAAAACCACAATACAATATACACATACAGTTAAGAAAAAATTAAATATGAGCCTGTGCTAAAATCCCCTTAATCTACTAAAATACCCAATTAAAAAACAGCTAAACCCTGTAGAGAGAGGCTAACCAAGGCCGGCCAAACGGAAAAGATGAGTCTTCAATTTCAGACGGAAGGAGCGGAAGTCCGTGGTTTTTCTAATGTCGGGGGGAAGGTCGTTCCAGAGGGCTGGGCCCGCCACAGAGAGAGCCCTTCCCCTGGGCGTCGCCCGCTGACAGAGTCTAGTGGACGGCACCCGGAGAAGTCCCTCTCTGTGGGAGCGAATCGGCCATGAGGATGTATGGGCAGGATCCGATCCCGCAGATAGCTAGGTCCCGAGCCATGGAGCGCTTTAAAAATGATGACTAATACCTTGAAGCGCACCCGGAAGACGACAGGCAGCCAGTGCAGCTCGCGCAGAAGTGGAGTTATGTGGGCAAATCTGGAGGTACCCAAGATTGCCCGCGCGGCTGCATTCTGAACCATCTGAAGTCTCCGGGTGCACCTCAAGGGGAGCCCCATGTAGAGAGAGTTACAATAGTCCAGTCGCGATGTCACGAGAGCATGAGTGACTGTGCGAAGGGCGTCCCGATCCAATAGGGGGCGCAACTGGCGAACCAGGCGAACCTGGTAAAACGCCCTCCTGGCCACGGCTGTCACTTGATCTTCCATGGACAGCCGGGCATCCAGGAGGACACCCAAGTTGCGCGCCCCATCCACAGGGGCAAGATGTTCGCCCCCTATGGCCAGCGATGGAGTCAGCTGGTTGAATCGGGCAGCCGGAAACCACAGCCACTCGGTCTTGGTCGGGTTGAGCCTGAGTCCGTTACTTCCCATCCAGATCCGCACGGCTTCCAGGCACTGGCACATCACTGCTACGGCATCGTTGGGGTGGTTTGGGGTAGAAATGTACAGCTGTGTATCATCAGCGTACAGATGGTACTCTACCCCAAAACCACGGATGATCTCACCCAGCGGCTTCATATATGTGTTAAACAGGAGAGGCGAGAGGACCGACCCCTGAGCCACCCCACATGTGAGGGGTCTCGAGGTCGACCTCTGCTCTCCTGTCAACACAAATTGCGATCGGCCAGAGAGGTAGGAGGAGAACCACCGTAAGACGGTGCCTCCCACCCCCAACCCCCCCAGCCGATGCAATAGGATACCATGGTCGATGGTATCAAAAGCCGCCGAGAGGTCTAATAGGACCAGGATGGAGGAACAACCCCCATCTCTGGCCCTCCAGAGATCATCGACCAACGCGACCAATGCCGTCTCAGTGCTATGCCCGGGCCGAAAGCCGGACTGGCGCGGGTCTAGATAATCAACTTCCTCCAGGTGACGGGGAAACTGTTGTGCCACCACACTCTCAACAACCTTCGCCAAAAAGGGAAGGTTGGAGACTGGACGATAGTTGTTTAATAAAGCTGGGTCCAAAGAGGGCTTCTTAAGGAGGGGCCTCACCATAGCCTCTTTTAGGGAAGCAGGCAAGGAACCCTCACTTAAGGATGCGTTGACAACCTCTTGGAGCCAGCCTCGTGTCACCTCCCAGGATGCCAGTACAAGCCAGGAGGGACACGGGTCCAATAAACATGTGGTGGCTCGCAGTCGCCCACGTAGCCTGTCCATATCCTCGGAAGCAACGGAGTCAAACTCCTCCCAAACAAGATCTGTCTCGTGGCATCCCACTGGACCATCAATGGGGGCTAACTCGTTCTGTATCTGAGCGATTTTCTCCTGCAGAAAAGTCACAAATTCCTCTGCTCTGCCCTGTAGCGGGGCTTCCCGCACCCTCTGTTGAAGGAGGGAGCGGGTCACCCTGAACAGGGCGGCAGGGCGGTTTTCTGCGGATGCTATGAGAGTGGCACAATGATGACGTTTGGCCACTCTCAGCGCCACAATGTAAGTCCGTAACTGGGCTCTTACTTGTGTCCGGTCAGATTCAGAACGGGTATACCTCCATCTTCTCTCTAGGCATCTCTTGTGGCGTTTCATCACCCTCAGCTCCTCGGTAAACCAAGGAGCCGGGGCGACACGTCACCACAAGAGAGGCCGCAAGGGCGCGACCCGAATCAAGGCCCCCGTGGTCGCAGTATTCCATGCGGCCACGAGGTCCTCCATCGGGGCGTGGGTCAGGGATACAGGAAGTGGCCCAAGCGCCGCCTGGAACCCATCCGGGTCCATAAGGCGCCTGGGGCGGAACCAGATCGGTGGCTCTGGTTCCGCCTCCCCGCGGAGGGGAGCAGCGGTCGGAAAGTCGAGCTGGAGAAGTGAGTGGTCTGACCATGACAAGGGCGTGATGACTATATCCCCTGTACCCAGATCACTCTTCCATTGGCCAGAGACAAAGATGAGATCCGGTGTGTGTCCACCCTCGTGGGTGGGGCCTTGAATTAATTGGGTCAGGTCCATGGCCATCATGGAAGCCATGAACTCCCGAGCTGCCACGGATGATTCGCCCACCGATGGCAGATTAAAGTCCCCCATGACCAAAAGTCTGGGGGTCTCCACTGCCACCGTAGCGATCACCTCCAGGAGCTCGGGCAGGGCTGCTGCTACATAGCGGGGAGCCAGGTATACAACCAGCAAGCCCAACTGCCTCCCTAGGCCCCACTTCACGCAGAGGGACTCACAACCGGTGGTCTGTGGCACAATGGTCTCTCTCGGCTCAAGACCTTCCTTTATTATGACCGCCACCCCACCACCCCTACCTAGGGCCCGGGGCTGATGAAAAGCGCGGTAGCCTGGTGGGCACATTTCAACGAGGGGGAGTCCACCCTCGTGGCCCAACCAGGTTTCTGCTATTCCAGCCAGGTCCGGCTCCCCCTCTGACACAAGGTCATGGATGAGGGGGGCTTTGTTGACAATGGACCTGGCGTTACAGAACATCAGCCTCATGCCCTGGCTCTGTATTCCCTGACCACCTAGCCTGCGGGGGTTGTGGCACCTGACCGTTTGCAACCAACGGCCACGTGTCCCCAACCGGGAGGATGGAACTTGCCTCCCCTCGGACCTGCCTCTCCCCACGACCTTCTGAATGGAAATGCCCTCCGCCGGAACGACTCGTGTTTCTCCCCCCCTCACGGATTCTTCCGCTTCCTTCCGTCGCCTGTTGGCCTGGCCCTCTCTCTCTAACTGTACATACCCTCCCTCCTCCTCCCTGGAACCCCCTAAAACCCGCATTAAAAACCTCCCTAAAAAACCCCTCAACCTGCGCTTCGCCCACCTCTCAGGAATAATCAATCTGTCCTCGAGGTGGGCCCGTGATAAACAAGAGGGCCAGGCCTGCGAGAGGGGAGACTCCCGCAGGCCAAGGAGGTCGCGCCTAGAGTACATGATAAAACCTCAGGGTGGTTTCAAACCAGGAAGGCAAAAATACAAGTCCGAAATAAGTGGGTGAGTGCAGAGTGTTATTCAGGGGGGGGGGGGGGTAAAGTCAGAATAAAGAGTCTTATGGATGGGGGGATCAAGTCCAATCCCATTACAGGCCCCATCCATCTGTCCTTCCGACCATGGGGGCTTAGTTCGTAACAGCCCTCTAATGGCCCAGATGTTATGAGCCAGCCAGCCTCCACCAGTCCCGGGCACTCACACCATGATGTCCTTGTGATCTTCCTGAAACGTCCCCAGCTGGATGCAGATGTTATGTGCTGGGCTGCTCCACCAAACATACCGCTTCTTCCATCATCAGCTCTCTCTTTCCATCGCCACCAGCTCCTCGCCATCTCCGTCCATCTCACCATCCATCTACATCCGTCTCTCTCACTCCAGCATTCCATCTCCTTCCATCACCTTCCATCTCTCCTCCTCTCCATCTCTCTCTTTCGCCTTCTCCTCCTCCATCCCTTCTGCTTCATCCAACTCCTCAGCATTCCCAACATTCCGAACCTCAGCACCTTCTTTCTTCCACCCTTCCTCTCTAGGAGCATTCCTCGCCGGTGGGGGTGGATGTTTCGGGCCCAGAACCAGGGTATGACCGCACGACCTGCCACTAGTCGTGCGGCCCGATGGTAGCTCTCCTGGCCTGGACCCCTGGGCCCCTCTCGCTGCCCGTGATGAAATCCGCGTCCCGGCTTGCGGCCTGCCTCTCACCTTCTGGCCGCGCCGGGACGCTCTGGGCAGCAGACGAGCCCCTCTCGCCGCCCGTGGTGAATCCACATCCCGGCTTGCGGCCTGCCTCTCTTCTTCCGGCCGCGCCGGGACGCTCTAGGCCGCGACCAGGCCGAGCCGATCTTCTCTGCTCTCCCGTCGCCCAAACAGCTCGCCCTTCAACTCCGGGCGGCTCGGCGCGACGACGGGAGAGTCGGCTTGTCAAGCCAGCCCTCCAGGATGGTGAGCGAGGGCTGGCAGCATCTTCCTGGGGGTAAAACCACCCCCGGGGGCTTCTCCGGCTCTCAGAGCGCGACCGCCATGTCGCCATAGGTGCCGCCATCTTGTTTTTCAGTTCTGCGCATGCGCAGAACAATTTTAATTGCACTGCACATAGGTGCGCAGCACACATCAAGCAAGTATATGCAAAGTGCACACACAAGCGCACTGAAGTGCCTGCCAGTACCCACCCCTGATAACACTGAATATAAGCATTATATGCAAAGTATTCTAAATGACTTGTTTACCTAGTAGCCCACAAACTCTATGGATTAAATGTTATAAAATATACATTGGATTATGTCTTATTGAAAAGAAAGCATTGGGAACAATTGTTGTGGAACAGAAAGTAGACACTTTTGATTTAGATTGTTTTGTCTGTGTGTGTGTGTGTGTGTGTGTGTGTGTGTGTGTGTGTGTGTGTGTGTGTGTAGCCTAGTTTCAAAAGCTAAAATGACATATGTCATTTTGCCTCTTTATAAATCTATGGTGAGGCCCCATCTGGAGTATTGTGTACAGTTCTGGTCACCATACCTTCAGAAGGATATTATGGAAATGGAAAAGGTGCAGAGGAGGGCAACCAGAATGATTAGGGGGCTGGAACACCTTCCTTACCATCTGAGGCTGCAACGGCTGGGCCTCTTCACTCTAGAACGACGGCGCCTGAGAGGTGACCTGATTGAAGTCTATAAAATCATGCACGGTGTGGACAAAGTAGAAAAGGAAAAACTGTTTTCCCTATCGCACAACACTAGAACTAGGGGGCACTCCATGAAACTTTTGGAAGCTAGACCTCAAACAAATAAGAGGAAGTACTTTATCACCCAGAGGATCACTGGTCTATGGAACTCCCTGCCAGAAGAAGTGGTGACAGCTGTCAGCCTCGGCAACTTTAAGAAAGGATTAGATGAGTTCATGGAGAACAAGGGTATCCATGGCTATCATTATGGATGCCTAAGGACACCCTCCGGGTTGGAGAGATAGGCAGGATATTTCTCAATGCCATTTGCAGGGAATCATAAGCAGGTGAAGACATCTGCTTGGGAAGACCCTGAAACAAATGGAGAGCCACTGTGTGAGACAGAATGCTGGACCAGGTGGGCTGTGGCCTGTTCCAGCAAGGCTATTCTTATGTTCTTATAAGAGTTGTGAAAGATCAGAATTTATGTAATTATGCCCATGTTAAATGCAGATTTTTTTTAAAAAAAGAAAAGTGTTAAATACATAGTTGTCACCATTCAAACCTATTCTAGTTGGAGCCATCACAGCCAGTATTATCTGCTTCTCGGCATCTTGGCATGCTTCCATTTAATTTAATTTAATTTCCCTGCTACTTTTCTTTAAAGGATTTGGTAGGAAGGGGAAAATTACTCTAGTGACAAGAATTAAATGACAGTTTGGGGGGAAATTAAGGATAATATTTTCAGATTGCAATATTATTTCAATAAATCTTTCCCCCTCTTTGTCACAGGTGCAGCACAACATTGCTTCCCCACTCCATAAACCACAATGAAACTGTTCTGTATTGATACCACACCCAATATGACAGGACCCAAGAAGGAGAAGATATGCCATCAATAAGAACCAAAGTCCCTATCAATTTACATTAATTAAAAATTGAATTATTACAACATTTGAAGGACCTTCAAACAATTGACTGGATCTCAAAGTGCCTTTTGAGGAAGGAATGAGAGTACAGTGATCCCTCGTTTTCCGCGGCTTCATTTTCCGCGGCTTCAGTGCTTCGCGGGTTTTTCAATAATACAGAATAGGAAAAAAATGCATTGGTAGGAGGCAAGCGCCCCCTAGTGCTTGCTTTAAACGATGTCCACCAACTCAAGTTTCCGGTATAGTGTATTGCGAATCCTACTTCGCGGTTTTTCAGTTTCCGCGGAAGGTTCCGGTCCCCATTAACCGCGAAAAACGAGGGATCAATGTATTACAATGTTCTTGGCCTTGTTTTCAGGGAGGTCTTATTCTTTTTGAGGGGCAGGAGGCAGCGAGTGTGGTCACCTCATGGCTGCTGCTGTGTTGCAATATTTTTGGGGAGGGCTTATTTTTAGGGGAGGGCTTATTTTAGCGCTCAAAAGCCTGATTGGGCTTATTATCCAGGGAGGTATTATTTTCAGGAAAACAGGGTGTAAGCATGTTGCTTATCTCACGAGAAATAAAAGAATAATAAAGAAACAGATGGCCAACCCAGAGAGAGATTAAACATCCATTTGGCTTTTCTTTTTTTCCAAAGCATGATCTACAGGTAGTCCTCACTTACAACCATAACTGAGCCCAAAATTTATGTTGCTAAGTGAAACATTTGCTAAACGAGTTTTGTCCCATTTTACAACACTTCTTGCCACAGCTGTTAAGTGAGTCACTGCAGTTGTTAACTGGGTAACATGCCTGTTAAGTGAATCTGGCTTCCCCTTTGACTTTGCTTGTCAGAAGGTCGCAAAAGGGGATCATGCGACCCTAGGACACTGCAACCGTCATAAATATGAGTCAGTTGCCAAGTGCCCAAATTTTGAACAGGTGATCATGGGGATGCTGCAATGGTCATAAATATGAAAAATAGCCATAAGTCACTTTTTTTCACTTCTGTTGTAACTTTGAACAGTCACTAAATGAACTGTTGTAAGTGGAGGACTACCTGTATTATGATAACAGTATGAAAAGGTGGCAGAATTCACCCTGTATCCATTATTCCCTATACTTTTCTAACTCACTCTTGTCTGCATGGAGGATATTTCCCCTGTATTCAAGTATTTGTTAATTCTACATTCCGTATTTCTTCTTAGTGCTTAAGGCAACTTCCAAGGGAAAGAGTGGAATGGGATGGGATGGGATGGGATGGAATAGAATAACAGAGTTGGAAGGGACCTTGGAGGTCTTCTAGTCCACCCCTCTGCTCAGGCAGGATACCCTACACCAGGGGTCTCCAACTTTTGCAACTTTAAGTCTGAAGGACTTCAGCTCGCAGACTTCTCCAGTCAGCTTTGCTGGGAGCTGAAGTTCTTCAGACTTAAAGTTGCAAAGGTTGGAGACCCCTGCCCTACACCACTTCAGAAAACTGGTTATCCAACATCGTCTTAAAAACTTCCAGTGTTAGAGCATTCACAACTTCTGGAGGCAAGTTGTTCCACTGATTAATTGTTCTATTGCCACTCATTTTATTCCTGAAACAGCAATGCTGCATGAGATGGGCGGCCTACATGTGAAACTGATTAAACTGATTAAACTGATGTATTGCTATTTATGCCTATGCACAGGGATCTTTTCAACTAATGGTTAGCACTTGTTTGGAGTTAGGTAAGGGTCAATGGAATTCAAGGGTGGGGGTGGACTTAATCCACTTGTGGCCACATAGGGATTCTAGGCTGCTCCCTCTTTTAACTCTGTCCCAAGATTCTGCTGCTCCTTCTTCTTCAGGAGGGCAGAGAAAGAATAACTGGCCCAAAATCACATCGAGTATTCATAGCTCCATGAATTTAAACCTGAGGCCAGATACAACTTCTTAACCCCTATTCCCACACATAGGGACTATGTGTCCTTTATTGAAGACTTTGTGGGAGGGGGCAGGGTGGTTTCTGAACAAATCCATGCAATGTTAAACTCGTACATTCTTGTCCAGATTTCCAGAAGTTCCTTCTGCATGCTCTCTTACTCTGTATCTCCATGAACCTGGATATGCCTACAGATCTAGAAATATGGTTACCAGTCCATGCATAGTTGCCAAAATATAACGTTACTTTAATCAAAACAAAATAAAAATGAAATAAATGTCATAAATGAGCTACATAGACATTTGAACTGAAAAGAAAATATTTATTTATTTATTTATTTGATTTGTAGACCTCACCCTCTCCCCGAAGGGACTCGGGGCGGTGCACAGGACTTTAAAAGCATATTTATAAATACAACAATACAATATTTAAAATAGAATTAAATAATTTACCTGCACTAGAAGTTTAAAATCTTAAAACCTTAAAAACCCTTAACACTAATTCCCAGCAATCCCTATTAAAACAATTTAAATTTATATTACAGCCTAGGATGGATAGATTAGGCCAGGCCGGCCAGATGAAAGAAGTAAGTTTTTAGCTTTTGGCGGAAGGAGCGGAGGTCCGTGGTTGTCCTAAGTTCGGGGGCTATGTCGTTCCAGAGGGTCGGGCCCACCACAGAGAAGTCCCTTCCCCTAGGCGTCGCCCACTGGCACTGCCTAGTGGACGGCACCCGGAAAAGATAGGAATATATGAGAAAGATAGGAAGAACAGGGTCTTTCTGAATGCAGTTATGCTGCTTTTATTTTAGAAAAGCATATTCCATAAAAACAGTATGGTCGATAAGCACAAAAGGTGTCTTGCTCCAAATAAAAGGACAAAATAGAAGCAACTAAACCCCATAATTAGCCTCTTCTCACAATATTTTGTTTGTGGGTACACAGAGGGGGGGGCTTATATATGAGTGTATATGTTAAAGAAACTGATCAACTGAAAAATAATTTTCTTTAGAATTAAAATGCACTGAGGGAGCTTATTGGCATGGTGTTTTGTTTTTTTTAATCTGAAATAAGTAAGGAAAAGAGAATGATTACAAACAGCCAGCATGGATTTAATGAATCCATGCTTAGTGAATTAAGCATTCCAGAATACGCTGGTTTGCTTCTTTGATAAAGCATTACAACCGAGTAGTTCTCAGCATTGTAATTTGAAGAGCTTACAAAGGGGAAATTAATTAAGGAGCAACATGATAAGAAGATTGAAAGAAATGCCATATGAAGCCAAAAGAGTTTTAGGTTTATTGCACAGATAAATGTTTTTTTCAAGCATTTAAAAACTTTGCAAGAAGAAGAAAAAAGCAGCAAAGCTAATGCATCAGACCAACAGGGGAGTTAAACAGAAGACTTGATTAAAAATGGAAAGTCTTGATTAAGTGTTCTAAAGCAGGGGTCTCCAACCTTTGCAACTTTAAGTCTGAAGGACTTCAGCTCCCAGACTTCTCCAGCCAGCTCCTTCAGACTTAAAATTGCAAAGGTTGGAGACCCCTGTTCTAAAGCACCAAAATAATGTAAGAATTCTAATTCTATCCATTTTGAAGATGAAGAAATCTTAACATCTTTATTTAAAAAAAGTTGAGTTGCTTGGCCCAAAGGTCTGAGGACTGTTATATCTTCTTTATTGAACTGATTGTAGAGCTATTGGAATACACACTGTGCTACTTTGCAAATAACTTTGTGAATAAAGTCCCACATTTTTTTCTGACTTGGATGCTAAAATGGGTAAAAAGCCAATGGAAGTGCTACTTGCAATCCTGTGTCTTATTATTAAAGATGTTTTCGAGTATCTATACGTTCAGATATGGACAGAATTCTTCCAGTTACGAGAGCTATTACTTGTACAATGTTAACTATGTACAAAGTGTGTTACTTGCTTAAAAAGGATAGTCTTCTATCATAGGCTAGCTTTGTTGTTATAAGATGTAGTTGTGACACCAGTCTCCATTTTCAAACATAATAAAAATGTAAAATTGTTTTTTTAAAGCAATCTTCTAGGGGGGGAAATTGTTCATTTGTTTATATAATGTATAAGAACTCCCAACTCTTAATTTATGCATCTGGGTAAGCGGTTGGATTCACTTACCTTCCCTACAAGTTCTCAAATGTGAGTGCATGTGTCGCACCTGCCCATGCGTAATGCTCACACATTACGTCAGGGCAGGTGGGCGGAGCCTTACGCAGCCGCCACTACCAGTTCACCTAAACCGGAGAGAACCGTCTGAATACCACCTCTGATCTGGATGGTATATATCAATAATAACCAAAAAAATCAAACCCCAATAAATGTAAAATCAGTATAACAAATCATAACTGTATATTCATAGGTAACACTGGAAATAAATACTCCCTAACGCAACAGAACATGCTCAGTTATCAACCCAATCTGATTAATCTAACACAGTTTACCAAGTCATATCATTTCTGTCCACATAAACATATATTTTACCTTATAACAAAACAGAAAGCACAGTTCATCCACAAGCAGATGACAGTTGTGTGAGGAGAAACCCAAATGTTCAAAACAATGCATATTAACATCTGTTGAAGTTTCCAATGCCTCATAAAAGGTTAATGGCAAAAACAAAATAAAACAAAATGTTCACGTTTGTAGTAAAGTCATTGCTGTATTTTCCATTGTGGTTTTATCCATCTGGCGCCCAGACACACACTTGTCAGATGGAGTATATGTATAAAACCTATAGTCCAAAAGGCCACCTCCCACACTTCAAAAGAATTCTTAAGTGCTCGACAGTTCCTGTAAACAAGGATATCAACTATCCTGATCACTTTTCAGAACTTGTGCTGAAAAGCAAAATTAAAACCCATTCCACCTCTGCTCTATCTATATAATAGCATCATTCCAAATCCAGCTATCAGGAAGAGGATTTCATAAATGACCATTTATAATTAGCAACATTATCACATTAGTCTCCCCTCAAAAATTTGTGGAATGTTCAGCTCCTGCAGAAGCTCTGTCTTGACCAAAGATAAAACTATCAAGGTTACATTAACAATCCTTTGATTGAGGAGGCACACAAATTGCGGAATGGAAGTGATGCTCCTCTAATTATTAAATTTGGGTGGCTCTAAATACATGGAGGATAAGCCTATCAAGGGTTATTAACCTTGAAGACTCAGGATTACTTATGGGCTGGAGGTGAGCAGGGGAATAATGGTAGGAAAGAGGCACATCTCCATGTTTGCTTATGAGTACCCTGGAGTTGGACATTGCAAGAAGCAAAATATTGGATTATGATGAACTTTGGCCTATTACGAAGGGCTGTTCTTATATTCTATTATTATTATAATCCTACTTTCTTCGTGCCTACAGTATTTTCCTCCCATCCTTGAATGTTGCGTTCACAGCCTACATTTACAATGTCTGATAATGTGGCTGGTTGGTGTTGCTGCCTATACACATTATAACATGAAAAGATTTCGGGGCAGTGGTTGATATAATCCCTGCTGTATTTCTTCCTCTCAATTCATATCACTGACTGGTAGAAAACGGAAGGGTCTATGATGACTTGACGTCGCTAGCTCAGCGTGGCCAGCTGGAGGGGGCCTTCTCACTACTGCCAAGTCCCCTCTGCCATCTTGGTGCTGCCATTTCTTCTCAGGACATGTCAACCCTGGAAAGTCACTGTGGGGGACCGGATGAAGAGCTGAGTGAGTGGATGAGCAAGTGAGAGGGCTGTCAGAGGGCGGCAGCAGTAAGTTGACTCTGCCCCGAAGGCCGAACCACTCTGCAACTTTCTGGTGTTGACATGTCCTGCGAAAAAATGACAGTACCAAGTTGGCAGAGAGGGTTTGGTGGTGGTGAGAAGGCCGCCCCCAGCTGGCCTTCCCGAGCTAGCAGAGTTGAATCATCCCGTTCCAAAAAGTGAAGCACTAATCACTGTCCCTAAACCTCTGCTAAGAGGTTTCTATACATTTCAATACTTACGGAAATGGAGGAGGGAGGGGAGATAGTTGTGATCCTAAAGCTCTAGTCCTCCTACCTAGGCAATATCTCAGAAAACATTTTGGAATACACTTTACAGGGAATTCACATCCACTGTTATGCAGGCTGAATGCACAAACAATCAAGAAACACCTCGTATATAAAGAAAGCTCTAAGGTCATAAAAATGCACCAAGAGACATACATCACTTAGCTTTTCTATGTCTTGAGAGAAAGCTGCTGCTTTTTTTTGCTCCTTGTTCACTTCTGACACAAGCCTCATGATGGTTTCTCTGTTGGCTTTCAGTTCCATCTCATGAATTGTTATGGTCTCTCTGAAGGTATCTATTTGTTCTTTTAGTGCGTCATTTTCTTTACGCATTCCACGGATCTGGAAGCATCAAAGTGAGATATGGTGTTCAAACGGGTAATTTAATGATTGTTGTTTTCAATGTCACTAAATCAATATTTGAATAGTTTTGCTTTGTCATATTACAGTTGTACCACTAAAAGGGGGGGTTGAAATGGAGCATTTTGGCCTCTGCCACTGTCCTCTGTGGCCATATTTAACCTTGGCAGCAGAATTTAATCCAGACTTCCTCGTATGGAGATGCAGGAAAATTCCTATTAGTTTATAAAATAGATTCTTTGCTTGCTATTAGGAACTGGGGAGTCATCTGCACTAGCATTTACGCTGCTGTTGTAAATTTAGTTCATTTTTACACCACATCGTCCAGTCTCTAATCCCTGATATTATTTCTCCCCCAATATTCCATTTCGTCCAGACTGTTTTTATGACCATTTTTGCATTTTGCATTTTCCGTGTTCCAATTGTGCAACTTACATTATAGGTATGATATCACTCTCACCAATGGGACTGGCTTTAATGATATAAGAAACATTCTTCTCTGGCTTCCAGAGGGGGAAGTAAGATCTACAAGCAGGAAATCACAGATCCCCCTCCGCCATAGGCTATTTGTCAGTGCGTGTGTGACTAACCCTCAATTTTTATGGTGAAAAGCCTGTATTCCTTGAAGAGCTGCTCATATAATTAGCAGATTCAAAATAAAGTAAAGCAAAGCAAGATGAGGAGACAATACTTTGTGTGCACCCTAAGAACGCAAAAGATAAATCACCTGGGAACCTTACTTCTACTGTTACAGCCCTACACTGTGGTACAGGGGTCTCTAACATTTGCAACTTTAAGTCTGAAGGACTTCAGCTCCCAGACTTCTCCAGCCAGCTTTTGCTGGCTGGAGAATTCTGGGAGCTGAAGTCCTTCAGACTTAAAGTTGCAAAGGTTGGAGATCCCTGCTGTGGTAGATACCATTTGATTGCCTGATAATGCAACTGATAACGCAGTCCATTCATTAATATTCCTTCCAAGGAAAAGAAACTGCCTGGGGGGTGGGGGGGGGGGGAGATAACAATGCCTAAGATACCAAAGTGGTTCTAATGCAGATCTGGTTAGAATTTTCTACTGCTTGTAATTGAAACTTGAAGAAAATTGTTTAAAATAATAAATCAGAGATTAGAAACCAATAGTTTGCACCCACTGCTAGACGACAACTGGTGCATGAGAAGTGTGAACCGGCAAATGAGAGCAACAAGCTTCATCCTTCTTATGTGAAGATCACAGGAATCAAGTGGTCTTCCTGCAAGAAGTGCCTCAACCACTCTCTAAAAGGATGCAAATGACCAGCTGTCTGCAAGGAATATAAATCCTTCCGTTCCCCACCATCCAGTCAGAGCTGAAGAAGCTTCTTGGATGAGAAGCGAAATGTCTTCAAAAGAAAAAAACAAGAAAGTCCAGTTGCCTCCTGAAAAAGCACCTTTGGGACATGCAAGAGGAAGGACCATTCCTTCCTCCTCATATGAAGAAGACAGTTTTCTAAGTAGCCTCTTGAGAGTGGATTCAAGAGTAGAATAAAATTCATCCATTAAAATGCATGCTGGACTAGACAATTACATAACTATGGCTCAGACGCAAAAGGTAATCTAGATTTTGTCTGGTAGAACAGTAAAACTAGTGTCTTTCTTTTTGTCATTTCTTGCAGTCTAGATCAAAAGTAAGAATTAAGCTACACTGAACATGCCATGGGATACCTCAAGTGGCTGAGGCAGGGCTCACAAAATATTGATTTGTTACATCAGTCACAATTTTCTAGGGTCACCCATTGTGTTAAGCTATAAACTGGTTTTTACAGCATAAAAAGGTAAAGGTTCCCCTCGCACATATATGCTAGTCGTTCCCTACTCTAGGGGGCGGTGCTCATCTCCATTTCAAAACTGAAAAGCCAGCGCTGTCGTGGTCATGCGGTTCTGTGTCATGTGGCCGGCATGACTAAATGCCGAAAGTGCACGGAACGCTGTTACCTTCCCACTAAAGGTGGTTCCTATTTTTCTACATGCATTTTTATGTGCTTTCGAACTGCAAGGTTAGCAGAAGCTAACCTTGTAAAGTAATGGGAGCTCACTCCATTACGCGGAGCTAGGGATTCAAACTGCCGAAATGCCAACCTTTCTGATCAACAAGCTCAGCATCTTAGCACTGAGCCATCGTTTCCCTTTTTCACAGCATGCTAAGCCACAAAACCACATTATGGTTTTACGGCATTTTGCATGGGCCCAGTTATTGTCTTCATTTCTTGTCTTATTGCCATAATTACATCCTTCTTCTTTTAGTATAACTTTGAAACCAAAGCTGCCTGCTAGCAAGGTTTTTTTCCACAGATTCACTATTCCAATGGTTATTTATGGTAATTATAATAGTAATGCTATTCCTGGCTAAATTTATTTATAATTTATTATAATATTTTAATTTGTGCTTTATCTGGCATTGCTTTTATTGATTTTCTTACAGATGTTATACTGAAAGTAATCCATTGAAAATGAAAGTCTTAACCTGATGCCTTCTGCCACTTAATTTTTCCTATGATTACAATGTAAGAGCTGTGTGGGGGTTATTTTTCCTTGGTTGTTTTAGATTTGTTCAGAAATTATAAAATCTTACTGGTGTGTTAAAAGCTTTACTGAATGTTCCGGTGGAAGAGTAACTATTATTAAATATGTTAAGGAGAATGGGTGCAATAGTGGTGAAAGGTTGCCTTTTTATTTATTTGTTTTGTTTTATTATTATTAAATGTATATACCATGCATCCTGCTGTTTGGGGCAATTCTAGGCAGCTTGCTTTTAGATTGCCCCTTGCTGTCCCTAGTCTGGTTTCATCAATCCTCAAGATACTGATTTTGGGTGTCAAGTAACAATAAAACAATAGTTCTCTGTGATTTAACGGTCCCTCTCTTTGATGCATTGTCAAGATCCGGATAAAAGTAAAGAAGTGTTCAGCAGATTCCAAACAATTTTCCCAAAAAGTACGAGTAGTTAAGCCAAAGTTCTATGGGGCAGCAGAAATTCTGATCTTGATGGAAGTCTACAGTCAATTTCAAAACAGATTGCCCCAAAATACGAAGTAAAGCAGAGCTACCAGATCTTGGCTGCAAAACTCCAAATCACAACATAAATAGGAACAAACAGCTCAGTGCTCCATATTTTTCTGCTGCCATCACATAGTTATTTGGCTTTCAGCAACCAAGATCTGGCACAAATCTGATGATACTTCTGCTCATATTGAAAATGTGAGCTCCCAAGTGCCTTTTACTTGCTTGGTTGAATTTGTGAATTTGTGCATCATTTAAAGAAAAGAAAAAATCTGGCTGCAGTTAACATAAATCGGTTACACCCAGATTACTATTTACTTTAAAGAGCTGAAAACAAATTAGAACTGTACGCTGGTACATAACTCAGAATGCATATGGGAACTATGTAGATTGATCATATAATAGCAATTTTGCATTACTGACAAGCCTAATTCAAAGTGCAAGTGCTAGTATTTAAAGTCCTGGATCAGGTGAGAATGCGTTTTTATTCCCTGCCCAGCTTGTAAGAATGGCTTTATAATAATAATAATAATAATAATAATAATAATAATAATAATAATAATAATAATAATAATAATAATAATAATAATAATAATAATAATAATAATAATATATTTAATTTGTAGAACCGCTCCCTCTCCCCACAGGGACTCGTGGCGGTGCACAGGACAAAATAAAACAATAAATATACAGACATAGCATAAAAACGAATTAAATATAATACCTGTGCTAAAATCCCATTAAACACTAAAATACCCAATAATTTAAATAAAAACCCTATAGCAGAGAGATAGCCTGCCAGCTCCACCAGGAAAGATATTTTACAGGTAGCCCTCGACTTACGACCACAATCGATCCCAAAAGTTCTGTTGCCTAAGCAAGAGAGTTGCTAAATGAAATTTGCCCCATTTTGCGACCTTTCTTGATCCATTTGCTAGTGAATCACTGTGGCTGTTAAATTAATAACACAGATGTTAAGTGAATCTGGCTTCGTCCTTGACTTTGCTTGTCAGAAGTCCCAAAAGATGGTCCCATGACCTTGCAATTGTCTTAAATACATGCCAGTTGCCAAGTGCTCAAATTTTGTCATGTGACCTTGGGGTTCCTGCAACGGTTGTAAGTGTGAAAAACACCATAAGCCACTTTTTTCAGTGCTGTTGTAACTTTGAACAGTCACCAAAATAAATGGCTATAAGTTGTTCCTTTGGATTCAGAATTAAGGCTAACAAATCACTTCCAAAAGGAAAGAATGCTAAGGGACAGGCAACTGACAGCTGGCTAAAGGAGTGAAGTGGGGAAGGTGGGGAGAGGAGAGGAGAGGGCTACTCCAACAATATATCTACAATTAAGCATGGAGGAAGGGTTAGGTTGGTACAACTCTTGAAAGAAAAAGACTTCTATCTGTTCATGAAATTTTATTTTTGAATATAGTTTTATCATCTCTAAGATACTGCCTTACCAAGAAAGCAGCAGACAGGCAAGCAATCTAACATCAAAGTTCAATATATGATCTCTACATTTATTATTTGGGGATAGTGGCAGGCAGCTGTCCCTAGAACAATTATGCCATATCTATCTGAATTATACCCGAAATAGGACTTCTTCAGTACTAGAGGTAGACCCCTTAGGGCAGGGGTGTCAAACTCAAGGCCCGCAGGCTGGATCTGGCCCACGGGGTGCTTACCATATCTTTCAGACTATAAGATGCAGCGGTGTATAAGACGCAGCAAGATTTCAAAGGGGTAAGTAAGAAAAAAAGTTTTTGCCTTCCCTTAGCCCCCAGCAGCACTCTGCAGGCTTCAGCAGGGCTGGGGCAAAGGAAAAATGCTCCCATTTTTGCCTTGCCCCAGTCCTGCTGAAGCCTGCAGAGTGCTGCTGGGGGCTGAGGGAAGGCAAAAAAGCCTCCATTTTTGTGAAAAACAGCCTGTTTTTCCCAAAAATGGGGACATTTTTGCCTTGCCCCAGCCATGCTGAAGCCTGCAGAGGACTGCTGAAGGCTGAGGGAAGGCAAAAATGCCTCCATTTTTGAGAAAAATGATCCATTTTTCATAAAAATGGGATGTGGGGGTGGGGTTTCGGAAGGCCGAAAATGGCTGTACTCAGTGTATAAGACACACCAACATTTCCACACTCTTTTAGGGAAGAAAAAGGTGCATATTATACTCCAAAAAATATGATAGATCTGGCCCATGGAGCCACTCTGGAAACAGCGAAGGACTGGCCCGCGGTGCTTCTGCCAGCGAAAACAGAACTTGCACCCCTCTTGAACTCTGTTTTTGGATGCAACAACCTGCTCCAGCAGTCTGCCAATGAAAACAGAGCTCAGCCAGGCCACGCCCACCCCAGCCACACCCACCCAGCCCCCAAGGTCAAACACAACCCTAATGTGGCCCTCAATGAAATCAAGTTAGTCACCCCTGACTTAGCCTCACTTTACATTAACTGCAGCACAAATATGCCTCAACAATTATTTCCATAGGACCTATCCTTATGATGTAGATTTTGCCTCATCCCTAGTGCGCCCTGAAAGCAGGTACTTGCTTTCCATTCCATATCTAAGCCCACACAACCACACTGACAGTAGAGCGATCTGTGTAAAGCTTTTTCCTGCTGGCCACTGACAGGGATGGAAGGGGACATGCAACCAAGGGAATCTATTGATTGCTGCTTATAAAGTATAAAGACAAGATCATTCACAAGCTTTATTACTAGGACAAATTAAAGCCTAAGTGTCAGGATAGGAGAGTGTAAATTAGGCAGATATATTGTTCTTGTCACCTGAGGATTGCAAGAATGTGCACCACTGCTGTGAGTCCCTGCTGTGTGAAGTGGGGCATAGGGAGGCAGTTGGGAGTGCTGATTGTATACCTGGCTCCCCGCTATGTAACAGCAGCCCTGCCCGAGCTCCTTGAGGTGATCGCCGCGATGGCGGTTGAGACCCCCAGACTGGTTGTCATGGGGGACTTTAACCTGCCATCGGTGGGCGAATCATCAGAGGCAGTTCGGGAGTTCATGGCCTCCATGACGGCCATGGACCTGACCCAAGTAATTCGGGGCCCCACGCATGAAGGAGGACACACGCTGGACTTAATCTTTCTCTCTGGTCAATGGAAGAGTGATCTGGGTATAGGGGATATAGCCCATTCACTTCTCCGGCTTGACTTTCCAATCGCTACATCCCACCGCGGGGAGGCGGAACCTGAGTCACCTATATGGTTCCACCCCAAGCGCCTGATGGACCCAGATAGGTTCCAGACGGCGCTTGGGCCATTACCTGTGTCCTTGACCCGCGCCCCGATGGAGGACCTCATGGCCGCATGGAATACTGCGGCCGCGAGGGCCTTAGATCGGGCCGCGCCCTTGCGGCCTCTCTTGTGGCGACGAATCACCCAGGCGCCTTGGTTCACCGAGGAGCTGAGGGTGATGAAGCGCCACAAGAGACACCTAGAGAGGAGATGGAGATCCACACGGTCTGAATCTGACCAAACACACGTGAGAGCCCATTTACGGACTTACCTTGTGGCGTTGAGAGTGGCCAAACGTCATCATTGTGCCACTCTCATCGCATCCGCAGATAACTGCCCTGCCGCCCTGTTTAGGGTGACCCGCTCCCTCCTTCAACAGAAGGTGCGGGAAGCCCCTTTGCAGGGTAGAGCAGAGGAATTTGGGGAATATCTGCAGGATAAAATCGCTCAGATTCGGAGCGAGTTCGCCTCCATCGAAAGTGGCCCAGTGGGATGCCCTGAGGCAGATCTTGAGACAGTTTTGTGGGAAGAGTTTGACTCTGTTACTTCCGAAGATATGGACAGGTTACGTGGGCGACTGCGAGCTACCACATGTTTATTGGACCTGTGTCCCTCCTGGCTTGTACTGGCATCCTGGGAGGTGACACGAGGCTGGCTCCAGGAGGTGGTCAACGCTTCCTTGAGTGAGGGGTTCTTGCCGGCCTCCCTTAAAGAGGCGATGGTGAGACCCCTCCTGAAGAAGCCCTCTCTGGACCCAGCATTGTTGGTAAATTACCGTCCGGTCTCCAACCTTCACTTTCTGGCGAAGGTTGTAGAGAGTGTGGTGGCACAACAGTTCCCCCGTCATCTGGAGGAAATTGATTATCTGGATCCGCGCCAGTCCGGCTTCCGGCCCGGGCACAGCACCGAGACGGCATTGGTCGCGTTGGTGGATGATCTCTGGAGGGCCAGAGATGGGGGTTGTTCCTCCATCCTGGTCCTATTAGACCTCTCAGCGGCTTTTGATACCATCGACCATGGTATCCTATTGCATCAGCTGGAGGGGTTGGGGATGAGGGGCACCGTGTTGCGGTGGTTCTCCTCCTACCTCTCTGGTCGATCGCAATTTGTGTTGGCAGGAGAGCAGAGGTCGACCTCGAGACCCCTCACTTGTGGGGTGCCTTAGGGGTCGGTCCTCTTGCCTCTCCTGTTCAACACATATATGAAGCCGCTGGGCGAGATCATCCGTGGTTTTGGGGTAGAGTACCATCTCTACGCTGACGACACGCAGCTGTATATATCTACCCCAAACCACCCCAACGATGCCGTAGAGGTGATGTGCCAGTGCCTGGAAGCCGTGCGGGCCTGGATGGGAAGTAACAGACTCAGACTCAACCCGTCCAAGACTGAGTGGATGTGGTTTCCGGCATCCCGGTACAACCAGTTGATTCCATCACTGGCCATAGGGGGCGAACATCTAATCCCTGTGGATGGGGCACGCAACTTGGGCGTCCCCCTTGATGCACGGCTGTCCATGGAAGATCAAGTGACGCCATGGCCAGGAGGACATTTTACCAGGTTCGCCTGGTATGCCAGTTGCGTCCCCTATTGGATCAGGATGCCCTCTGCACAGTCACTCATGCCCTCGTGACATCCCGACTGGACTACTGCAATGCTCTCTACATGGGGTTCCCCTTGAGGTGCACCCGAAGACTTCAGCTTGTCCAGAATGCAGCCACGCGGGCAGTTATGGGAACCTCTAGCTTTTCCCATGTAACACCGCTCCTGCGCGAGCTGCATTGGCTGCCTGTCGTCTTTCGGGTGCGCTTCAAGGTGTTGGTTATCATCTTTAAAGCGCTCCATGGCACGGGACCTAGCTATCTGCGGGATCGCATCCTGCCCCATACATCCCTGCGGCCGATTCGCTCCCACAGAGAGGGACTTCTCCGGGTGCCGTCCACTAGGCTATGCCAGTGGGCGGCGCCCAGGGGAAGGGCCTTCTCTGTGGCGGGCCCGACCCTCTGGAACGACCTGCCCCCCGATATTAGAACAACTACGGACCTCCGCTCCTTCCATCAAAAACGCACTTTTTCTGCTTGGCCGGCCTAGGTTAGTCATCTGTTTACTGTTTTAATCGGGTTTTTAAGGGGTTTAGTTTTTAGTATTTTGGGTTTTTAGCGCAGGGATAAATTGTTGAATCTGATTTTATATATATTTACGTTACTATGTTTGTATGTTTTAATTCCCCTGTGCACCGCTCCGAGTCCCTTCGGGGAGAGGGAGCGGTCTACAAATTAAATTTATTATTATTATTATTAACACTGCCAGGATTGTAAAACTCTCCTCCCTAATAACATCTCCTCTCTGGCAGCTGTAAGCAGTCCTTGAAGACTTCATTTTTATCTTTCCTAGATTTTTATTATCTTTCTACAGGCCCCATGGTGTTTTCAGGTTAATATTGCATTTTATTATAACAACATTTATAGCATTTTCATAGTAAGGGCCCACGTGAGGGGCTACAATAAAACCCAGAGTGGAAATAGATTTAATAAAAAGTCCTGAAAGAAAGATCTGACATCATATTTAGTTCACGAGGTTCCATTCATATGATAGATGCCTTTAGGTGCTTTGCTACTATTTCTGTAGCTTACGTAATTTGAAGAGGCGCATTTTATTATTGTATAATTTTTAAAAGAAAACCTTGGAGAGCAGATGTTCCGGTGACTCTTCGTTTCCTCCTATGCCCAGTTCCAGAAGATGACAAAGTTGTGCAATGAATTCATTTTGTTCTCTGCTGACCTTAGACGCATAGGATTTGCTTTCTTCAGATTTATTCAAATATTTTCTAATTAGGGTTCAAACCAAAGCAGAAATAATTTTATAGGTAAGAAAAATGTGATCTGTTATCATTGTTTATATTAACTGTATCATGATACCATTATGTCAAACCAAGAATACACAATTTTGTTAGCTTAGCTAAGCATATATTACCACATACTGCTGCAGATTTAATTAATCATATCCTCAACTGTGAAAATATGAGAGATAGTAGAATAAGAGCCAGTTTGGCGTAGTGGTTCAAGCATCAGATCAGAAACCAAGAAAGAGACTGTGAGTTTCCAAGAAAACTCCAGGGACTATTTTGGGCAGTTGTCAGGAGTCGAGATTGAATTCACACACACACACAAACACACAAACACACACACATGGTGAAATCAACTTACCTTTGCTACTCATTTGCAAATGTGAGTGCATGTGCAGAGCGTCAAAAATGGGACATGTTGACGTCAGGGCTGGTGGGCGGAGTCTCCTGCCACCACTGCTATCGGTTCACCAGAACCAGATAGAACTGGCTGAATTGCAGAACACACACAAACACACAGTATATACTGTACTTCCTTCTTTTCCTATTCTAAAATGGTTGTGTGCTGTTCAAAGCTGATCTTGCTCCTGTATTCTTGTCTGGAGAATCAAAATGGCCTCTCCCTCAAAGGGATCCTAGTCAAAATGGATCTGTCTATTTACAGGAAAATACCATTTTCAAATTAGGACTCCATGGGACTCGAACACCAATACACAGTAATGAATTTCCTTTCTAAACAAAGATCATAATTATAATAAGAGTGCAAAAATGCTAATACAAACACAGAAATGTATCCTTTTATAAAATGTTGATATAAAATCTTATGCAATGGGTATCCATGTAATAAATTATATGCAACATAGAACGGGATACATTTCATTCATGTAGTATTTATTATTAACTAATTAATTGTACTGGCAGGATTGTTATACATACCATCAATAAATAGGAATTTAAAAACAGTAAGGTACTTTGAGTGGGAGTCTAGACTCTACAATACTATTTCAGTAGCTTCTGCAGGAACTTCTCCCAAATGCAGCCAAAATAAAATTATACTGACCAGTATTATAGAGCTCAAAGAGCGCTGATGATCAAGCCTGCCAATCATTAAAATGAATTAATGAACATAACGTGCTGCATAAAGTGCTCTCTTTCTAAGAGAGAAGGAATTGTTCCCTTGTGTCCTTTATGCTTTCACTATGCATTCTTTCTGTCCATGGAAAAATACACACCCACACCCATTTCATTCCCTAGCTTCACCATGAAAAGATATTAATGCTGCTTCAGATTTCTGCAATTGAAAATGTCCTGTCCGAATAAGAGCAAAGTCTGTTATCAAAAACCCACTTATACTGTGCACAGTCCTGAGGGTCAGGCGGATGAAGGCAAGCTGAAGTGGAGAAGTTTATTGAGTTCTTAGCAGCAACACTGGAATGAAGGAGAAAATTGGCATAAGAACCACGTCATCACTATGAAAAATACACAAGTGGAAATTAGCAGAAAGCGGTTCCAAGTATGCAACTTATCTAAGAGAAATTTCAGCAAGCTGTAAAGCCATCTTTAATCATTAACAGCTGATGAGATCATGGAGTCATAGATTTTAAAAAGTTTCTTCTAAGTGTCAAAAGAGCCCAGCTGAGGTTCCAGCTAAGGAAACTATGCATATGCTTTTAATATGGATAAAAATATATCTTTTCCCTACACACTTCAGCAGCGTATTCAAAGCTTCTGCCAGGCAATTTACGTTATCGATGCTTAGACCTTTAACAAAACCTCGTTCTCCCCTAAGGAAGTTGATTTCTGTAAAAAGCTTATATAATGATGGTGAACTTTTATTCTTGACGGAGCAAAAAAAAGGCCAGGACTCCTTTTAGTTGAAGTAAAAACCTTCTGAGAACAAAGCAGCATTTTTTGAATCTTTGCTGGGCCACCTCTGCTGTCATGGCTCTTCAACCTCTAGTTCAGATCTGCACGTCATGTAGAGGATAAAGGGCCACATTAATAAACTAAAAATTATAACTGGCCCCAAAGGAATACATGATCTGGCAGCTAGCTGAGCAGCTGCCGCTCCAGAGCTGACCGCGAAAATGCCTAAGGGTTTTGGAAGCTCTTGGGAGTGTGTGTGCCTTTTAAGAGGACAGCAGTGGATCTTTCTTGGTTGTGATGGCATTTGATGGCAAATTTACTGAGGGTTTTTTTTATAAGTGTTCGTGTGAGGAGGGAGAGATGTGGCCCACAGCCACATGTTGTGGAGGCCTTCTGTAGTCTATTACACAGAAAGGGATGGGTGGGTTCATGCACTGGCTGATTCTCCCAGAGTGTGTCCTTCAATAATCCTGACCGCCTCATTCTAGGTATTTTGGAAACTAAAGATACCGGTCCAATTATATGCCACTAATATATTTGAATTCTTTTTTGCCTGATTTTTAAAATTATTTATTTATTATGTTTTCAGGCCAATTGACTCCTGACCATTATGGGCAGCTTATATTTTAAAAGTAAATAATACCACAGACCAAAAAAAAAAAAAAAGACCAAATGCATCCAGAAGAAACAGACACAAACACCTGCTCTTCATGACAATCCGGTTAAAGCAGTTCTTCAGTGCCTTAATAAGTACAGCTTCTGTATTCAGAACATGATGAAGGACATCCCCCAGTGCTGGTAAACATGTGTTATGTAGAAGGAAACCCTCTCTGATCTAGAAGGTAGCCTCAGCTTGGAATGAAATAAGCAATTTTCAAAATCAGATGCATGACAACAATATGTCTAGACCAGGGCTGTCAAATTCACGGCCAACAGGCATCACATACTGGCCACACCCATGCCCAGTTTAGCAAAGGGGGGAAAGTCGTGATACATCACATGATGACACCATGATGACATGAGTTTGACACCTCTGGTCTAGAATCTTGACTGATGGAAGATTAGGGAAAAAATTAAATGGTTATTGTAAGGCCCTCAGGGGAGAAGAAGAATTGCAACAGGCCAGTTGATTTGGTTGGTAAATGCTTGGCAGAGCAGCAGAAGTGACTAGGAAAACACCCTGGATGTGATATATACTCGGAAAAGAGACCACTCAAAATCCTGTAGTTTAAATAAGCCAAAAGTCCAGTTGGCCTGCCCTTGTAGCAGAGATTCAGTATCTTTTCCCTCAAGCAAAAAAGAATGTACAGCTGGCTGATGGGTTGCAATTCTCACTCCTGTTCCTAAGGAAAAGGGTATGTTGATTTGGAAGGTCATCAATACAAGCCTTGTTACTGAGTACAAATGTTCGGGGAATCCAGGGATCTATGTAAAACTATTCAATACCACCGACAATGTTGCTACCCTACAAAAAGATCTTGACTATGTGTCAGAATGGTCAAACAATTGGCAACTCCAAATCTCAACCAACAAATACTCTGTCTTACACATAAGCAAAAAAAAAAAAAAAAAGCAAAATACAAGCTGGGCAGATATGACCTCGTAGACGACCCCCACTCTGTCAAGGACCCCAGAGTACTCATCTCAAATGATCTAAGTGCCAAAGCTCACTGTAACAGCATTGCCAAAAAGATGCTAAAAGTTGTAAACCTAATCCTGCATAGCTTCTTCTCCAGTAATATTGAACAGCAAACTAGGGCATTCAAAACTTTTGCTAGACCAATTCTTGAATATATCTCATCTGTCTGGAACCCGAACTGCATATCAGACATAAATACAATCAAACGAGTCCAGATACATTTCACAAGAAGAGTCATCCACTCCTCTGTTCGCAACAGAATACCTTATGCCACCAGATTTGAAATTTTGGGCTTAGACAATTTAGAACTTCGCCATCTCCAATTCGACCTAAGCCTAGTACATAAAATTATATACTACAATGTCCAACCTGTCAATGAATCCTTCAGCTTGAACCGCAACAACCCATGAGCTCACAGTAGATACAAACTTATGGTAAATCACTCGAAACTTAGTTGAAGTCTTCGAAAATAAGACTTCAGTAACAGAATTGTCAAAGCCCAGAATGCACTACCTGTCGATGTGATTTCTTCCCTAAACCCCCAAAACTATAACCTTAGATTGTCTACTGTTGACCTCACCCCATTCCTAAGAGGTCTTTAACGGGCATGCATAAGAACACCAGAGTGCCTACTATCCCTGTCCTAATATCCCCTTGTATTTGTATCCATTTCATGTATTTATAATCATGTTTATACCATATATCTGTTATCTAATTCCTGCTTGACTAAATAAATAAATAAATAAACAAACAAACAAACAGCTTGTTTTCTGGTGAGGTGGGTCATAATGGACCAAGTATTCAGGATAATGTAGCCATGAACCTGCTTGTCTTTCACCACAAGAACACTGCTGCTACAATATGGCTTAACATCTGTTGGCAGTTCCATTCTAAGTATTTTTACAAATCCAATGTTTTTACAGCTACTAGAAGTTCTGGCACAAGGGCAACAGGGACAGGAGAACATTCACATAACTGAGGAGGAAAATAGGGGAAGCAACACCGAAACGTGGTAGATCGTGTGAGGTTTACACAATTAGGCCATGGTGATGGGGAGGGAGAAAACACTCCAATCTGGCTGGTTGAAGTTGGAGGGAACAAACACCAAGTATTTCCAGACATGTTCTGAGACAGGAAGAAAGGAATAGAAGGCAAGATGATGGAGTGTCAAACCAAGAGCCAGGAGTTCTTACATCAGTTATAAACACAACTGGCAGTTTCAAGGCCACCAAGCACTGTCCCAAGAGTCCATTAATTTATAGGAAGGAAAGAACTAAGGGTTTCAACTTTCATAGATACAAGAGGAACTGGCAAACTGACGGTAGACAATCAAGTATTTTGCTTGGCTCAGCGCTTGTCTGCAGTAATAATTCTTATCTAAATAAGCCATGTTTGTGAAACATCTGCCAAATAAAGTAGCAGAGATCTGTGATTTACTCCAGATTGGAGAAATCTGGCAGCTGGAGAACAATTCCCAGTGAATGGCCCTTTTGAATTTGTATCTTCTACCCACTGGTTTTAAATTATATGCAGCTAAATGTGTTGAAAGTCTAGGAGAAAGTGGCTTATTGCTCCATGGACTGCTTTGGCATCATATAGAGTTGTATATCTTAGTGCATTTCAAAACATAAGCAGAGGAGGAACAGAGACTTTGATTATAATTCTTGAAATTCATGTTCTAGAATTGTCCAGAGGCTTGAGCCTACAAGGAATTAAAAGATTGAAAGAATCTGGACTTGTGTTCTGTATTCTGGCAAGGAGTACAACCTTAACAATCTGTTGTCTCAATGTGCACTATATTCAAAAACGCATTGAAAAGTTAATAAAGGAAGAATTTGCTAATTTGGTTCTATAAATATTTTATTTATTTATTTATTTATTCTTGGATTTGTATACCGCCCTATCTCCCCGAAGGGACTCAGGGCGGTGCACAGGTTAAAAACAATACAAAAATACAATATAAATACAATAAAAATATATTAAATTTAAACCCGTGCTAAAAGCATCTTTAAAACCCATCTAAAATCCCTTACTAAAATCCCTAACAATTTGTTATTTAAAATCTAAGCCAGGCCAGCCAGATGGAAAAAGTGTGTTTTAAGCTCCCAGCGGAAGATGGTACGAATGTTGGGGGGTAGGTCGTTCCAGAGAGCCGGACCCGCCACAGAGAAGGCCCTTCCCCTGGGGGTCGCCAGCCGGCATTGGCCAGCAGACGGTACCCTGAGGAGGCCCTCCCTGTGCGAGCGGACAGGACGGAGGGAGGTATGTGGTAGGAGGTGGCCTTGCAAATACCCAGGTCCTGTGCCATGGAGCGCTTTAAAGATGGTTATCAGTATCTTGAAGCGCACCTGGAAGGCCACAGGCAGCTAGTGCAGCTCGCGCAGGAGGTGTGTTATATGGGACTATCAAGAAACTCCCAGAATCCCCGGGTTCCTGTTCCGGCTTCTGGCGGCGACGGACGAGTCCTGCGACTCGTCCGCCGTTTTGTTCTTTTTTCTTCCCCAAACGGGGCGGGGTGCCCCTTTTTGGGGGGGACCCTCCGTAGGACCGGCTTGCCTGGACCTGTTCCGCCTGGCGGCGGCCGGGCAAAGATCCTTGTCTTCGGTCTAGGTGGAAGAAGACATGCTGCGGGGGGCTTGGTTCCCTTCGCCAACGGAGGACGGTAACAAATAATGGATTTGGAGAGAACGGACCGCTCGGGTCGGATGGCTTTGCCAGGGCTTTGGCGGCGAGGTGGAGAGTAAGTGACTTTAACTTTTTTTTTGCTGGCGGCTTTGATTGAGAGAAACGTGGAGGGGGGTGTTTGTTAAACCCCCCCCCTCGGATTTACAACAGCGGCGTTTAGAAATGGCTCCTCGATGCAAGGAAGCGGATATTTCTCATCCGGACTTTTGCAGAACAAGTGAAAGTGCTTCGCGGCTTGTTTCTATACAATGTATCTAAGTCCGGCTTTATTGAAACAATTTTCTTTGTCACTTTCTCCTGCTGGCTGCCAGACTGGGCGGTGGAAGATGGCTGCCCTTTGTTCCTAAATGATTGTTTTTTATGGAAAATTACCAACATCTCTTTGTGACTTGGACTGTTTCTCTCTACCAACGGAGGATTTTTTGGATTAATTGATTCCTTCCCTGGAGTGCCTTCTTTGTCTTAATAATTGACTGTGAAAATTGCTTCTCTCTCTGGACTCTATAATTTTCCACAACTTTGATCTGAACTTTCTTCTCCGGACTTGCTCCAGTGGCCGCACCCAAAAAACGCCATCTTAGTGGCACTGACTTTAACAGCTCACCATGGCTTTAAAAAAACAACCAGAAAACCCAGGATTGGAATAAAGGATGACAGCTATGGAAGCAGTGTTACACTCCTTGGTGCTGGAAATTAAAGAATTAAGGAAAGACCATTGCAGCTCTAAACTTGAACTTTTGGAGACACAGAAAAAATTAATGCAGAATACACAGAAGACTGAGGAGTTGGAAGTGGGGCTGGCTGGGGCAAAGGGGGAACTTAAAAATATTAATACTGAAATTGGAGATTTGACTGGTCATATGTCTAGGATGGATTTTGAAAGGATGTCATATTTTTTAAGATTTCAGAATATTTCGGAGGAAACTGGTGAATGCCTTCCTGATCTCATGAGTACAATTTTAGCAGACTATTTACACAAACCTAAAGATGAGATCAGGGGGGACATTGACCTAGTCTACAGAATAAATTCAACATATGCCAGAATAAATGAAGTACCCAGAGAGATACATATTAAATTTGTCAGAAGGTCGACTAGGGAGGGAATCTTGAAGGTGCAGAGAGAGGGTCCATTAATTTATCAACAAAAGGAAATCGCTATCTTGAAGCAGATCCCAAAAAAGATTAGAGAGGTGAGGAGGAAGTATTCCTTCTTATCTAAAAAATTGTTTAAACACGGGATTTGGTTTAAGTGGGCGATGCCAGAAGGGATGTTGGTGTTCTGGGAAGGAGGAAGAGTAAGGATTAAAACAGTTGCTGAGGCAGAAGCCTTTCTTAAAAAACATTCCTCTACCCTGGGGGAAGATCCAGGAGGGGCAGAGGGGGCCATGGCCCCGCCCACTGGGGGCCAGGAAGGAGAACAAGAAGACACAATTGCCAAGAGACTTAGATCTAAAAAATGACTTTTCTTTTTATTAATACAGTATAACTTTTATCTGGATGTTTGTACACGACTGCCAGCATAGAATTTAGAATTTATGATGTATGCATTTATTTTCACCTTGTAGTATTATTGAAAAATGTATTACCAATGTCTTATTAAGAAGCCCTGGAGGGGCCAACGATCTCGACGTGAAAGTTCTCAAAATATTTCTGTACCTTACCTTAGCCTATCCTATCTGAATAAATTTGTAAAAACCAATAAAACTTTTGCAATATAAAAAAGAAACTCCCAGAATCCCCCACACGGCTGCATTCTGTACTAGCTGGAGCCTCCGGGTGCACCCCAAGGGGAGCCCCATGTAGAGAGCATTGCAGTAGTCTAGGATGGATGTCACGAGGGCTTGAGTGACTGTGCAAAGGGAGTCCCGATCTAGAAAGGGGCGCAACTGGCGTATCAAGCGAACCTGATAAAAAGCCCCCCTGGCCACGGCCGTCACATGGTCATCCAAGGACAGCCGCAAGTCCAGGAGGACACCCAAGTTGCGAGCCCTTTACGCAGGGACTAATGACTCGCCCCCGATAGCCAGCGGTGGAACCAGCTGGCTATATCGGGGCACCGGAAACCACAGCCACTCGGTCTTGGACGGGTTGAGTCGGAGCCTGTTCCTCCGCATCCAGATCCGCACAGCCTCCAAACACTGGGACATCACATCAACGGCATCTTTGGGGTGGTTATGGGTAGAGATGTACAGCTGGGTGTCATCAGCGTACTGATGGTACTCTACCCCAAAACCAAGGATGATCTCGCCCAACGGCTTCATATAGGTGTTGAACAGGAGAGGCGAGAGAACCGACCCCTGAGGCACCCCACACATGAGGGGCCTCGGTGTCGATCTCTGCCTCCCTGCCAACACAAGTTGTGACCGGCCGGAGAGTTAGGAGGAGAACCACCGCAAAACGGTGCCTCCGCTCCTAACCCCTCCAGTCGGTGCAACAGGATACCATGGTCAATGGTATCGAAAGCTGCTGAGAGGTCTAATAGAACTAGGATAGAGGAATGATCTCTATCCCGAGCCCGCCAGAGATCATCAACCAACGCGACCCAATAAATATGGGTTTATCTCACAGTTCTTCAGCCAAACACAACTTCTGGTCAGAGTATTAGTAGCCATTTTGCCAAATTAAATAATATCGAAGAATCAACCATAAGGGATTTTGCATAAGAAATATTTGTGAGCGCCCTGGTTTAGGCTGAAGACATGTAGACTTTTTTGCCCATACATAATCCAATTTGAAGTTGATGCAACACAGGCTCTCCTTGAAGTCTTGAATTTTCTGCATCAAGCAGAAGATTCCTAAATTCTAAAAGATCCTGGATAAAACTGTTTCGGACTTCCTTCTCTTTCTGCAGAGATGATTGCAAGAAACACAACAGCAACTCTGGAACACCTACCAATACAACTTGAAAGCTCCATGACTTTGTTATACAGGAAGTAAGCCATGTTAGTTAGCCTATATATTCATTTGTTCTGAGCAACTATTGTCCATTTAGGTTTCAACACTTTTGTCAAATAATCCAGGAAAAGTGGTATCTCACTGCTCCAGGGAACCTCCTTAACTCTTGATTAAGCATATGGATCTCACCCCACACACCCATCTCAGGCTTGCTTGGCACACCTAAGGACTGTAACAGTGCAGCAAAAGTTACCCAAAAAATGGCAGAAAAAAAGTAAGACTGATTAGAGGTTGATTATTTCCTCTTGTATGGCCACCAAACTGCAATGCAATTTTAAATCAGAGTTGAGGTTTCCTGAACATGAAAATAATGAAGAGGATGATCCCTGGCTTTTTACACATTTGTATTCTTCTGGTCACTCTTAGATTTTTTGGAGGTAGATTTTTGGACTTGCTAGATTAGAAGAAAAAGAGACCCACAATTCTTTTGGCTTCAGAAGAAAAGCTTGGACTCTCCTCTTTTCCTTTGTAATTTCTGGGGGGAGAAGGAGGTGAAATACATCTAGATTTACTACTGTAGAAAGTTCTTGTACTTCTCTAAGTCTTCCTAGACAACTATATCCTTGACAGGTCTTCTGGTGTGACCTTCCTCCTGGAACTGATCCCTAATTACTTCCACCCCTTTTCTCTTGTTTAATAACATATACATCTATCTATCTATCTATCTATCTATCTATCTATCTATCTATCTATCTATCTATCTATCTATCTATCTCTATCTATCTATCTATCTATCTATCTATCTATCTATCTATCCATCCATCCATCCATCCATCCATCCATCCATCCATCCATCCATGTATTTCATTTTTATGCCACCTATTTCCCCTATGTCAGATTAACAAATATAATAAAAATTTAAAATTATACAAAAGACACCAGGAGTAAGAGACGATGGGGCAGGGATGAGGTCTTCCTACCCTGTCAATTACTTGCAGTGATAAATGTTCCCCCCAGAGCCCCAAGCCAATTGGCAAAACCAAATTTAATACTCTTCTGGAAAGCTGAAAAGGTGGGAGCAGTTCTCAGTTTTGGTGGTGGAGTGTTCCATAGGAATGGGACCACAATAGAAAAGGCTTTTCTCCTTGACCCTGCCTGCCAGAATTCCTTACCAGATGGGATCTGTAGTTGGCCTATTATGCTGGTGTGTTCCATTGGCATGAGATGGCTCCTCAGATACCTGGACCCATGCCATATAGGGCTTCAAAGGTAATGACCAACACCATGAATTGGAGTGGGAAGCAAACTGGTAACCAATAAAGCTCATGCAATAGCGGTGTTATATGTGCTGCCCTTACTGATCTGACCATGCTCAATCAGGTCTGCAAGGATTAACAACACGTGATTTCATATCCAATAACTTCCCTGACTGGAAAGGGGAGGATAAAAGTAGTTTTGTATTCTCCCAGGTTCAGGAAGAGAAAATCGCTTCCTCTATGGGTTTACTGCTGAAATAACTGCCCATTTCATTGAGGAATGAAAGCAGCTGCTTTGATTGGAATTGTTGTTCTGCATATCATAATCAAATCCCTATCTCTAATTAGACCAGTGGTTCTCAACCTGTGGGTCACGATCCCTTTGGGGGTTGAACGACCCTTTCTCAGGGGTCACCTAGGACCATCGGAAAACACATATTTTCAATGGTCTTAGGAACCGAGACACCAATTTTATGGTTGGGGGTCACCACAACATGAGGAACTGTATTAAAGGGTCACAACATTGGGAAGGTTGAGAACCCCTGAATTAGACAGATGAGGAATAGCCCATCAGACCATCTCCTTGTGAGATACTTAGCCCCCTATCTGGAAGAGGGAGGGAGGGAGGGAAGGAAGGAGGGAGAGAGGGAGGGAAAGAGTAAGTTAAAAAAAGGAAGAGAACAAATTGATCAAAGGGTATTGCAAGTTCTTACAAGTTCATGAGCCAACAATTTTCTAATAATTATTTATTTATTTATTAATTTCAGGGAGGCAAGATTGCATTGCTAGAGCAGTGTTTCTCAAACACTTGGCAACTTTAAGGTGTGGACTTTGACTTCAAGAACTCCCCGCCTAGTGTGGGTTAGACCCTACTGCCTGCTGCAGAGGCAGGTGTCATTCCAAAAAGTTAAAATGTCCTCTGTGGGATTCTCAAGCGCACAAATTAATGAGGTGTGAGAAAAGACCGAACCACTGCAAGGAGCAGTCGGTTACATACTGACCTCAACACAGCAATGAGGAAATGGGAGTTCCCCACTCTCCCCAAATCCCTTTTTATTCTCCCCTGCCATCTAGGTTTCCCATAACTGTAAATAGTTCCAAATTTTCCATTTTAAAAGCCCTGAGAACAGGACAATAGGAGAGTATTCATTATCCAAAAAAATTAAATAAAAGTCTCCAAATCTAAATCTTGTACCTTACCTCAGAAATGTAACTAATACTAAACAGGTGCTCATGACACAACATACGGTGCTTTGAGAAAGACTTTTATATCACAATAAAATACTTCCTTTCCTCGGTAATGAGATATCTCCCACTGCCATCAGAGAAACAACGAAAATCCAAATGGTTTTTGGAGGGGTTTTTTTTTTATGACCTGGGTTGAAACTCAAGTTTTAGTTTGTTTCATCTAGCTAAAATTTCTCTTGTGTGATGCTGAAGTCTTGAGGAGTTACAAATACAAATATAAAATGCACGCAATACTGTCTGAGAAGAAAATTCAAATAGCATCCAACCTACCAACCTCTACACACACACAATTTATTAAAAAAGTAGAAACATTCAAACATAGTCCTTATTTTTGCAATATAAAGGAATTCAATTGTTTCAGCCCAGCACCGTCACTTAACAATCATAACAAGTAATGTTTTCTTCTGCTCCGTGGCAATTATTTCATATTAAAAGGCAGCATTTTCTGCTGTTCTTACCTGATCTGCTCTTCTTGTTCATGGATTTTCTCCTTTAGCTCCAAGTTTTCCTGGAGAACAGCCTGTGATTTTAGCTCTGCTTGATGTTTGGAAATAGCAATTGTGCCCGATTCCTTCTCAAGTTCTTGGAATTTGTGTTGCAGGGAAGAAAGGAGAGAAGATTGGCGAGCATCATTTTCCTTATAGCCCCCAACTTCAGCTTTGAATTCTTGTATAGATACTTCCTGGGAGGCTATTCTGGATTTAAGATCTAGAATCTATAAATAAAAATAGGTAATAAAATATAACAGGGCTAAAAATATTACTTGATTGTATCCTGCTTGCAAAGACAGATTTAATGGCACTACAATACACGGACCCCGTGCATTACTCAAGCAATTGCATTTTCCACTTGCTTTAAATATTTCATATGTGATTGAGGAGCACAACTATCAGGCTGAATAGATAATATATAGTAGAAGAACAAGCAATATGAATAACTATTTTCTTATAAAGGTAGCTCTTCATATTAGACAGATTCTGATAGAAACCTTAGTGGAAAAGTAAGTTATATGAACTGTCTCCTTTGTGAATCTACTCAGACCTTAAAAGTCTTTTTCAGGACTCATATTCTCAAAGCTCCCACAAAATCTGGGTCCAAAGAAATGCATATTATGAATGTCAGCATTGGAGCATGCAGGATTTTGTATTTTTTTTCCATGGTTGTTAGAATTTATTATAACTCTGGGGAGAGTGGTTTTTTTGTTCTTAAAAGAATCACACCAACCAAAAAACCACTCTCCCCACAGTTATAATAAATTCTAACAACCATGAAAAATTAATGATTATTATTAATTATTAGAAATTTTGGAAATAGGTGGTAAATCAATTAATTAAATAATCAAGATGGATAAGAATCAGGAAGAGAAGTAGAGCTCTTGCCTCACAAGCAGGAGGTTGTGAGTTCGATCCTAGGTAGAGGCACATGTAGGGTCTCCTGCTTGGGCAGGGGGTTGGACTAGATGACCTGCAAGGTCCTTTCCAACTCTGTTAATCTGTTAAAGTTTTTGGGAAATAGATAAAAACAAATTGTTTTCCCCTCTGCTTTAGTCACAGGGCAGTCAGCACCACTGCAGAGGAGTGTCACCACACCATGGCCGCCCAGCCACGCCAGCATAATAATAATAATAATGATAATGATGACTATGACATCGTGGTACCAGGAGATGCCAGAGTTGAAGAAAAAGAAATAGAAAAAATCACGAAATACTTGGCCATCGAAATTACCTGTTAATGGATGAAACATGTAACAGTGATACCCCTTGTCATCGGGGCACTTGGTACCATGTCCAAGAATTTTATAAGATACATCAACAAATTGCAACGAAACTGCAAAAAAATGTGCTACTCGGAACATTGTATATTTTAAGAAGGTTCTTGGTTGATACCTAGGACGCTGGCAGCAACCCATATCAACCATTAACACCAGACAATGATATTTGTGATGCATTTTGAATGTTCAGTTGACTGAGTTTCATGTTTAATGAATAAAGTATAATAATAATAGCCTTTTTTGTCACTGTACATCAAGTATACAACGAAATTGGTTTAGCCCAGCGGTTCTCAACCTGTGGGTCGTGACCCCTTTCGGGGTCGAATGACCCTTTCACAGGGATCACCCAAGACCATTGGAAAACACATATTTTCAATGGTCTTAGGAACTGAGACACCAATTTTATGGTTGGGGGTCACTACAACATGAGGAACTGTATTAAAGGGTCGCAGTATTGGGAAGGTTGAGAACCACTGGCTTAGCCTCTACTGGTGCAATCCATAACAGAAAATACAAGACAGCATGAATAGTATAGAGAATAATCCTTATACAAGTAATTGGGGGGTGGGATTGCTTTTATAGAAATTACAGTATAAAACCCCAGCTACACTATTGACCTGCACTCTGTAGAGTCTGCCACACCCAGCTGACCTTCACCATCTTCCTCCTGTTGCTGACTAGTCATGCCCGGCCTGCTTTATGTAATGCAGTGCTGTCCGTGCTAGGCGTTCTTCCTGAGGCCTCACGCTCCATTCCCCAAATCACACATGTTGTCCTCCAAATAGCGCACTGTATACTTGTGGTCCTTCAGAAAACATTTGGACAGCTTCTGAAGTCTTCCAAAGCATCACAAGAACAGGATGCGCTATTTGGAAAATGGCAGGCATCACGTGAGGCCATCTTCTCCGGGTCTCACAAGGAAACCACAGTGTGGTTTGACCCTGAGAAGAAAACCTCATGCAGCTGGCAATTGCATTGCAAAAGGTCAGGCTGGGTGTGTTTAGTCAGCAGTGGGAACAAGTAGACCACAAAGGTCAACTATGATGGGAAGGGCTGCAGAATGCAGGTGGCCAAATGGGTGAAAGTGATCACATGACTGTACGGGTGCGGCAAAAACCTTGATGCCAGGATCCTGGTCATAAATCGTTTTTTTCAGTGCATTTGAAACTTCAAATGGTCACTGAACTAACGGTCATAAACTGAGAATTACCTCTTATTGGACTGTCTGGGTCAGGGCCAAGAATTAGTGATAAGGATTTTTTTCAGAAAGTATAATTAAAATGAATTAAATTAAATTATTATCAAACAAAGTCCAGTTCAGAAGTGGATTTAAAAAGGGAACTTCATACAAAGATATAAAAAAAACTCCTTGGATTTCACCACACAAGCAATTAAACATTATTCTGGGAATTTAATGAATATATCGTTTACAGAAATCAATAGAATTGGCAACGGTGGAAGTTTGTAAAGCTTGCAAACAAATAATAAACATTTGCCTTATGTTGAAATGTTGCATTTTCTCTTTGAAATTTTGGGAGCTATTAACAGAACAAAATAAAAAAGAAAATTTCTTTTGACTTTCACATTAATTAAACAAATTAAGAGTCTGGGAAGAACAACTGCATGCATAATTCACAATTAATGACTCATGCAGTAAATCTAGGAATTAGTATAATGTTCAATATATTCACACAGACAAAAATCATGCAAACAACAAAAAAAACCTAGACAATGAAGCAACCCTTGGCAGCTCTTGTTTTTTCAGAAATAGTCTAAGACTTCAGAAATTTCAGAACTCTTTTCTTATACAGTATTACTTTTGTGGTGGCTAGGATTCCACTCCTCAACATGATGGACACATTAATGTGTCCTTCTGTTAGGCTACAGTTCTATGTATCTATGTATAAGGCCAAGAGAAGTTGTGAAGACATTACTTGCATAAAATTGGGCTGTGGTACCAGAACATTACAAGGCTTATCTATCAGAAAAGGACCAAATGGAAGAAGAGTCACTGCTGAAACTGTATTAACAATCTGAAACAGAACAAATAGGGCCAGCTCAGATGTCACAATTATACTGTAAAGCTCAGTCTGGTTCAGTTTGAAGGAATGGAAACTTGTTTCAAGCTGATAACTGAGAATGCGGAATTCATTTCAGTGAATGCTTTAAAATACTGTTTTAATGGCTGCTGCTTAATGTTCCTATACTTTTTTCAGGTAGGGGTATGTTTCTGTCCAGCCAGAAATCTCAGAAATATTCCAAGTAGAATATTCACTCACACATGTAAAACACAAATAATATTAATTTGGTTCTACCAGGGGTGGGTTCCTGCCAGTTCTAACCTCTTCTATAGAAGAGGTTCCACAAATCCAAAGTCCCATTTACAACCGGTTCCAGCTCCCTCCCCCCGCCCGTTGACACATCATCAAGATGAAGAGTGAGAGGAGGAATTCTGGGAGTTGAAGTCCACAAGTCTTAAATCTGTCAAGTTTGAACACCCCTGGGGTTTTTTTTTTCTAAAGAGTTAGGGGTGCAAGGGTCATGTAACTTGACAGCTTTAAGACTTGCGTGCTTCAAATGCCAGAGTTTCTGAGCCAACATTTTGGTTGCTAAGCAAGAGTGTTGTTAAGGGAATTTTACCACATTTTACAAGTTGGCCATGTCCACCCAGTCACATGACTGCCAAGCCACTCCCACCCGATCACATGGCCGGCAAGCCACTCCCACAAAGCAGGCCACACCTATAGAAGAAGTTCTAAAAAAATTTGAAACCCACCACTGGGTTCTACCCACAAGATTTTGGGATCATCCTATTCATTTTTTAAATCAGTCACAGCTGTACGTTTAACAAATGTCCTGGTGTCCATTAGTAAAACTATGTAAATAAAACAATCCTAATATGCAATCCTATTTTAGCTGTATGCCTTTATTAGTAGGAAAACATGTTGGTTGCACCTGCTGAAGCCATTTTCTTTGAGTACTGGTCATCTACTAAAGAAAGACCCATTGCAAATCTGCCCTTGGAAGAGGCTCATGGTATACATTTATTTATTAAATGTATATGCCACCCATCTCACTATTGAAGCAGTTTATAAAATATATATAAGAAGCAAAGAAGGGAAACGAACTATTAACCTCACAGATCCAGGAACTTGCAAGATATTTCTGAGTGCTACACAAGTCAAATTCAAACACTTATGAGAAGTAGGAAATCAGTGGACTATTATGATAGTGGAACAAGACGTAGCTGTCCCATACTAGTCTATGCTGATCAGACTCCACTTGGAATGTGTCCAATTTTGGGAACTGCAACATCTAAAAGAGTCATGGACAAACTGGAGCAAGTTTGGAAGGGAGCAACCAAGATGGTGAGGGAATTGAAAATCCATTCCTATGGAACTGGACTTTTTTTTTAAGCCTGCAGAAGAGAACAAGGGGAGAAGGTTGTCACATAAAAAGAGGAATATTCTGGAGGATAGGTCTATAACCAATGGTTTGAGACTATAGGGAAGAAGATCTAGGCTGGTTTCTAAGAACTAAGAAGTGACACTAAGAAATTGAGGAATAAGTTGCCTCATGAAGTAGTACAACACCTTTCATTTTAGGGGGGATGAATAGAGAAAGGCTGGACAGCCACTTGCCCAAAAATGTTAGATCCTGCACCAAGCAGGGGAATGGATTAGTTGATTTCTTGGATCATCCCAAATTTATGATTCTAGAATACCTAATGGAAAATTTGGAAGTGTTAAAAAAAAAACTCTAAACATAGGCAGGATCAGAGGTGGGTTCCTACCAGTTCAGACCAGTTCATCCGAATCAGTAATGGTATGCCGGCCTGGGTCACAGAACCGGCAGCGACCCAGGCTGGCCATGCCACCAAGCCAGTTCTCTAGTCACCGCTGTCACCATCTCTTTTTTGGGGAGTTCTGCGCATTCGCAGAACAATTTCCATTGAACTGTGCATGCATGCACAGCGTGCATCCATCATGCGCATGAGCAAACTGGCAGTAACGCTGGTTAGAACCCACCCCTGGGCAGGATGTAATGCATAAGCACTGTACCAAAGAAGAGTGCTTTAATTAAGCATTTAATGGTATGTACCATGCAGTAAACATACTCTGTTATTTACAAATATTTTCATGCAGGGGAAACATTTGTTTCAAAACATACCTCTGCTTGAGCGCATTCGTACTTCACTAGGAGCGCGGCAAGCTCACTGCTGGCTGTTTCTGCTGCATTCCGATAATGGACTAGCTGTTCTCGAGAGTCAGGAACATCCAGTAGCAAATAATTATGAGTTCTCTGCTTCACAAAAAACAAGAGTTAATGGCGAACAATCAGAATTCTTCTTTACTTGTTTTATTGCTTTGGTCAGTTCTTTAAAAGGGATTGTTTTAAATCAGTTTAGTTTTAAATTTGGATAACTTTAAACCCGATCTTCATTCCAATCTGGGTGGTGAATGGAAACTACCTTGGAAGACAACTTGCACAAGACAATGGAGTGCGATGGATTTAATTTGCTTGGATGTTTATTAACTTTGATATTCTTGAGTAATGTTTTTTTTCAATAGTTTTACAGTGGGATGACCATGGCTCTCATCTGTCCTAGAGTCCACATTGTATGGAAGACTTCCGTTTTCCTCATGGCCAATAAAATGTGAGATACTTCACTGAAATCTATATGAACCTCTGGGACACCAGCTGGAATCTGAGCCGATGATCCGTGGTTAGGGCACACAATCTTTTTTCCCCTCTTTTTCCTTCAAATACTCTCATACAGATGGTAGAAAACTTGAGTAGGTGTCTGAAGACAAAGAAGCTGAAGCTTTCTCCAGGAAAGACTGGGATACTGTAAATAAGGTAAGCCGAGAGATTTGAATTGTCCACTGAATTTCCCAACTAAGTAGAGGTTTCAACCTGTATCTCATCAATCCTGGGCCAACACTAGCAATCTATAATTCATTCAACCAACAGCTGCATCTAACATTAGAAAATAGATAAACATAAAAAGAATCTTAGCTATAACTATTGTTACTTCTTCACTTACCACTTTGCATAGTTTTTAATACTGAAACTGAAGAAGTTCCATTGCTTATGCATTCAAATGATGCTTCATTGGCGTGATTGTGGAGATTAGTTCTTACACTGTGACATGGATGTCAGTTCTCAAATCTAGGGTCCATCTAGGGTCAGATGGAGCCCCCAAAAGATGGCTCTGCTGTACCTTCTGAAGAGCTGGGCTAGAGTTTGCTTTCTTAAATGTTGTTTATACACATCTGCCTTATTTGAAAGTATTCCCTGAAGTATTATTAACTTGTTATTTCCTTCTAGTATTATTAATCAGAATTCCTGTTCACTGTTTTCAATGCTGACTGCAAGAGGGAAAGATTGATTAGGCTGCAGCTTAATGTTTGAGATGCTTCATAAGTGAATATGTCAACATTCACAGCTTTAGTGATCACTAAGGTTGGAAGAATTATGTTAGGGCAATGCATATAATGTATCTTCCAATCAGAATTGCATAGCCTGCTTCTGAGCTTTATTTCTTATTACTATGACTTATATTAGGGCTATGCAATGCTTCAGATCTGAAGGGGAAAAGATGCTCTGGAGTGTACAGAGAAGAGAATCTGACAACAATTTATTAGAGCAGTTGCATCTTTTTTTTCTTTGAATCAGAAATACTGCATCCCCCTAATTTAAATGACTGCCCTGATTCTATGAGTGAGTCACAAATCAAATGCAACATAAAAATAAAGCACAGATTATTATTGCTCTTCTGGTTATTTATGATTGTTCAACAGTTATTGAGTGAAAAGAAATACACGCTTTATTTTTTCAACTGCAATGGAACATATGGAACTTGGCTTATACTTCAAAATACGCAACATATGTGCTTGGACTGATCTTTTTTTTATGCTGATTGCAATCAGGATTTTGGCTAGTATTTCAATGTGTGTACCGTTCTCCCACTTTACTCTTCAGTGTCAAAATCCCGAATATTGTTTCTATTCTGAGAACAGCTGGCAGCACTTATCCCAGAAAGCCCAATTACCTTAAATAAAGCAAAGATTTATGAAAAGAGGAAAGTGAGAAGAATCAACATTGTGTCTTCTAAATGAGTTTTTAACATGATGTCTGCCCAGCTGTTACACTATCTTTGTGCCTAACATTTAGCTTAAAATGTTTTCAGAGGAGAATTTGATTTATTTATTCATTTAACCTCAACCAGAAAGCATAAACAGTGCAACCCTGACTGAATGCAGAGAGATGGGGCTGGGGAGGATTCATCTTTAAGTGCTCTTCAGATTGTACAAAAACCTCAGCGCAAAGCTGAGAATTTAACTTTTCGCTATATTATTTGATTGTTGTTCCCGATTTGGGAAGGCAGCTTTTTAAAGATCCTAGCTGTAGAGGTTGGAAAATTAGTAGCATCACCCACCCTCCATAGCTAGGATTCAACAAGGCAATTAGCCTTTTAGTCAGTCAAAGCGCAAAATGCAAGTTTTTCCTTACAAGATTGTGCAAATGTTACTGAATAGACATTGCCTGAATTTTGATTGGAATGGCTTTTCAGGAGAAGGTGCATTGAAGAAATGGTTTCGATTTCATTGCTTTATGCCAAAGTATACCCTCAGGTGTGTAAATCTTCCAGGTAACACATCACTGTGATTACCGTTTCCCTGTCTTCACCTTCATCACCTCCCTAATTATAGGAAACTAGTCATATTGCTGAGGGCCAAAGAGGAAAGAGTACTGTTGTTGTTGTAACAATCATACCCATTCACATGTAAACTATCTAAGAAGTGTCGTTTTGTTTGAAAGAGTTGTGGCATTTTTCTATCCTTAGCTTAAATCAAATTTCAATTCTGTTCCTAATTCAATCAAACCACTGTTTGAAACACATGCTTAATATATTGTTGAATACTCTGCCTTTGTTTCTGTCCTGTTCTATGTTTTTTAAGGCAGGATAGAAGAAGTGATTGCATTAGAAGCATAACTCTGGTCTCTCCTTCTCTTGGCCATTGTGCCACCTGCTGTTTAAAGTATTCAGCATCTCTGATAATTCCTTCACTGTAGATAAAAATCCCCAGTTATTTTAAAACAGCATGAAAAAGGAAAGTAACAGAAAAATATGTATCACTAAATATATGTATTTTTTAAAATGTACACAAAATTAACTGTTAAGATTGTTTAAATTAAACAATATGCTAATGATATGATATGAAAATGATACACCTGAGAATATTTAATGTTTGTGTAGCACCAAAAGTGTTAATTTTTTAAAAGAAACCTTTAAATTATCACTATAATTTGTATTGTGATTTCATTCTATGTCTATGCATTTAGTTATGATTAATGAATAAAATCACAGCCATTACTACTATAATATGTGTTGATGAATGTAAGTTTGCATCCGTGCTATATATATTATTGTTCTGTCATTTTTCCCCCCCTAAAGAAATATAAATTCTTTGGAATAGGGGTCCCCAATCCCCTGGGCCACGGTCCATTTGGAACTGGGCCACGGAAGCTGTAGGTGAGCACGTGCATGCAGTTCTACTTGTGCAAGAAGCAGACACCTGTGCCCGCCACTTGCACAAATGGAACGGTGTGCATGGGTGCTTGGCCACCACTCATGCGGAACCATTCCCTCTTCCCCACCCCCCAGTCTGCAAAGTTGGAAAGGTAGGTGGACTCTGCTTTAGAAATTTGGTTCACATAGTTTTTCATAACATATGCATTTTGCTTTAAATCTTCCCTAATACTTCTTTACCCACTGTGCTTAATGTATCCCCTTTGTACTAAGCTTTAAAACATGGTTCCCTCCAGGGGTGGGCTGCTATGGGTTCGCATGGGTTCGGATGATCCTTTATAGTGGGGCAATGTAGTCAGCCACCAATTGTGCAGGTTCTCCCACTTAAAAACATGAGAGAGGCCTGTAATTGTCATCATAGGTAGACTGCAACTATGAGAGACAAAGTAAGACAAAAACATGCAGAAAATCACATTGTCTGATTTTTAAAGAATTTATTTGCAAATTATGGTGGAAAATAAGTATTTGGTCAATATCAAAAGTCCATCTCAATACTTTGTTAGGACAATGATCCCAAACACACCGCCCGGGCAATGAAGGAGTGGCTTTGTAAGAAGCATATCAAGGTCCTGGAGTGGCCTAGCCAGTCTCCAGATCTCAACCCCCATAGAAAACCTTTGCAGGGAGTTGAAGGTCCGTGTTGCCCAGTGACAGCCCCAAAACATCACTGCTCTAGAGGAGATCTGCATGGAGGAATGGGCAAAAATATCAGCAACAGTATGTGAAAACCTTGTGAGGACTTACAGAAAACGTTTGACCTCTGTCATTGCCAACAAAGGATATATAACAAAGTATTGAGATGGACTTGTGATATTGACCAAATACTTATTTTCCACCATAATTTGCAAATAAATTCTTTAAAAATCAGACAATGTGATTTTCTGGCTGGTTTTTTTTTCTTATTTTGTCTCCCATAGTTGAAGTGTACCTATGATGACAATTACAGGCCTCTCTCATCTTTTTAAGTGGGAGAACCTGCACAATTGGTGGCTGACTAAATACTTTTTTGCCCCACTGTAGCTAAGGATCTGTCCAGTTCAGCGAATCCGCAAATCCCACCCCTGGCTGGCCGCAAATGGTCAATATCAAAAGCCTCCAAAGCCCGAGGAGGGCAAAAAATAAAAACCTGCCATGGTGCAGGAAGCAGACTAGACCATGCCCACCATTGCCACGCACACCCAGCAATCAGGCAGAGAACCCGTTGCTAAAAATTTTGAAGTCCATCCCTGGTTCCCTCCCACTTCTAATATAGATTTGTACAATATTTTTGAGCCATGGACAACAAACCTATGGTTTAGGCTGAAACAAAATCTGTTTTGGTAGATCATTTACTTTTTTTTTTTAACTTGGTCCACTAGAATTTTTAAGGACCATCACACAAGCCAGAGGTTGGCAATAAAGCAGCAGAGGACAACTTGGTACATGTGTCCTTTTGAGATGGGACACTTTTCCTTTTACTTGATACAATATTTTTTTAAGTAAATAAAAGCGTGAGTGAATTTACTGATCCCAATCTTGCAAGATTAAATTAGATCAAATGGGACATTGAGATTCCCATCTGAGTCTTATAAGCAATCTAAAATCCTGTGAAATGTTGGCAATCAATTGAGATCCTGGCTATATAAAAAGTATCTTTGGGTCCAGGTTTTATTTTAATGTACATGGCAACTCAGAAACTGCTTTAGACTAGAGATTAGAGATCATCTATGGTATTTTGACCGCAGACTACAAATGGTCTCTGGGCCACAAGGAATCAATGATGAAAAGAATTCTATGTTTTTCTTTCACATATTTTCCCAAAAGTGAGCTTCAAGATATGATGATTGGGGATATTTACACATAGTCATCAGTTTACAACACAATTGAGCCCAAAATCTATCTTACTAAGTGAGGCTGTGAGTTTTGCCACACTTTATGACCTTTCTTGCCAACGTTGTTAAGTGAATAACTGCAATTGTTAAGTTAGTGACATGATTGGTAAGTAAATCAGGCTTCCCCATTCACTTTGCTTGTCAGACAGTCACAAAATCACATGATCCTGGGATACTGCAACCATCATAAATGGGACTCAGTTGCCAAGCATCTGGATTTTGATCATGCAGCCATGGGGATGCTGCAACAGTTGTAAGTTTGAAAAAATGGTCATGTCACTTTTTCAGTGTCATTGTAACTTTGAGCGGTCATGAAATGAACTGTTGAGGATTAGAAATGATTCCAGGGTGTTTTCTTGGTTTGGCTCCTATGCCTCTAAGAGTCTTAAAATAAGCAATCATACAGTCCTTCGTTTTGATGGCAGTGCTGATAATAATGTAATGTTAGTTGCTTCTGAAGGCATCATGGCAGATAATACAATTCCAAAAAGCAAGGGGTTTCCCCCCAAAAAATAAGACATTTTATTTCAATGAATGAGATTCTTCCACATTTAATCAAGTTGCTGAGGTTGAGAAACACTGAACTATATTGTTGGGGTGATGCATGAAAAACCCGCATGTTTTTCCCCAAAAAACTGCAGACCATAATCTGAGCATTACTTAGCCTCATAAAGATTATCCATATTAACTGCTATATTGTACAACTTTCAATGCCAAAATTACTAATCGTCTTCCACAGCTTTCCTACATAGGCAATTAGGCATTATATCTATTCTGAGTCTGTGGCATGATATAAGCTGTCACATATAATCAGTTGAACTTGTTCAATGCCTTCATAAACTGAAATTAGACCAAATAAATAAACACATTTCTATATTTGGGATACTATTTTTAAAATACGGAAGTTGCCACATTTATTGTCGACATTCAACACATTCACAATGTATTTTTTCCCTATAAAAAGAGAGGAAAATGCAATATTTAGATAAAGGGAATAAACTTTTCAACTATGTTTACTATGCCTACGCCACTTTTTTTCAAAACTATATAGAAGTTGTTTCTGCAAGTAGTGGATGCATTATTCTACATTTAACATCCTAATTTTAGGGCCCTGGCCTGGAAAAATCCCATGAGAAAGCTATGCAACAATCTTTCTCTGTTTCTCTGAACTTTAGATCAAAGCATGGGTGAAGGAAAGATAAAGAGCAGAAAACCAGAAATCTTAGATAAATGTACTCCCTTTGCTATGTTTAATAAGAAACAGCTCAGTCCTTGAATGCCGAAAGATAAAACTGTAACGAAATATAATTGAAACTATAATTGTTAGGGCATTGTGCAAAGTATCACAACTGTGGTAAGTGTCCTATGAAGTGAATGTTTAACCTAAAAGTATTGATGTACATACAACGAAACATTAAGAAGCAATGTAGGTAACTGCATTATTTCCATTACTTTCATTGGAACAGCTTTCCCCAACCTTGTGTTGCCAGATACTTTGGGCCACATCTCCCATAAATCCCCAATCAATATGTCTAAAGGTCCCATGGTCCGAGAGCACAGCGTTTGGGATTGCCGTTATTGTCTAAATTATTGAAATTTAAATAAAGCAAATTATACTAAAAAGTAACTAATCAGCTTCCTCATTCCATGGAGATTCTCCATCATCCAGGTCATGGTTTTCCTAAAGGCGCTTTTCTAAAGGGCAACTGAACTTTCTTTGTTTTTTCTTTGAAAGCATTTTGTTTCTCATCCAAGAAGCTTCTTTAGTTCAGAACTAAAAAAGCTTCTTGGATGAGAAGTGAAATGTTCTCAAACAGAAAAAAAAAAAAAACCCCAAGAAAGTTCAGTTGCCTTTTGGAAAAGCACCTTCGGGACAGCTTCCTTGTTCCTTCTTGTAGATGGATAATACAGTGGCTAGGTCCTAACCTAGAAATAAAGACAATAGGACCGTGATGGCGAACCTATAGCATACATGCCACAGGTGGCACATGGGAGTCATATTTGCTGACACACTAGCTGTCAGCTCTGACGTGCATGCGAGACAGCTGATTTTTGGCCTTCCAGAGGGGCGGGGGAGGCTGTTTTCACTCTCCCCGGGCTTCAGGAAGGCTTCGGAAATGAACCTCCAGTTGGCTCGTTAGGCCTATTTTTTTGCCCTCCTCAGCCTCCAGAGGCTTTCCTGAAGCCTGGGGAGGGTGAAAAAGCGCCCCAATGGGTCAAGTTCAGAAACCATCCATTTCTGGCTTCCGAAGGGCCTCCGGGCAGCCAGGGGAGGCTGTTTTCGTCCTCCCCAGGCTTCAGGAAAGCCTCCAGACCCTGGGGAGGGGCAGTGCCTGCAGGCGCAGGGGGGCAGTTGCACACACATGCAGGTGGGGAGGATTGAATTGGTGTGGGCACATACCCACAATTTTGGCACACCATAAGAAAAAGGTTCACCATCACTGTACTAGGGCTTCTGACTGCCCTGGATTTAGTTCACAGACTTCCAAAACTGATTATGAGAATCTTTTTTAATATGATACCGTGTTTCCCTGAAAATAAGACCTCCCCAGATAATAAGCCCAATCGGGCTTTTGAGCGCATGCGCTAAAATAATCCCTCCCCCCAAAATAAGCCCTCACCCAAATATTGCAACACAGCAGCAGCCATGAGGTCCCCAACCTTTTTTGCACCAGGGACCGGTTTCATTTTAAAGAAAACTCTGCGGACCGGCTGAGTGGCTCACTAGTCACGTGACTGGGTGGGCGTGGCCAATTTGGAAAATGTGAAACTCACTTAACAATGGTCTTGGTTAGCAACCAAACTTTTGGGCTCAATTGTGGTCATAAGTTCTCTCTCTCTCTCTCTCTCTCTCTCTCTCTCTCTCTCTCTCTCTCTCTCTCTCTCTCTCTCTTCTTTCTTTCCTTCTGTCTTTCTTTCTTTCTCTCTTTCTCTCTCTCTTTCTTTCTCTGTCTCTTTCTTTCCTTCTCTCTTTCTTTCTCTTTCTCTCTCTTTATTTCTTTCTCTCTCTCTCTTTATTTCTTTCTCTTTCTCTCTTTCTTTCTCTCTTTCTCTCCCTCTTTCTCTCTTTCTTTCTCTCTCTCTTTCTCTCTCTCTTTATTTCTTTCTCTTTCTCACTTTCTCTTTCCCTCTCCCTCTCTTTCTTTCTTTCTCTTTCTTTCCCTTTCTGTCTCTTTTTCTTTCTTTCCCTCTCTTTCTCTTTCTTTTTCTCTCTTTGTCTCTTTCTTTCTCTTTTTCTCTGTCTGTCTTTCTTTCTCTCTTACTTTCTCTCTCTCCCACTTTCTTTTTCTTTCTTTCTCTTTCTCTCTTTTTCTTTCTGTCTCTCTCTCCTTCGTCCGCCCATCTCTGTCACTCTGTGTGTGTGTGTGTGTGTGTCTGTCTGTCTGTCTCGCATTCAGGCACTTAATCACTCATTCTGTGCCTCTGTCTATCTTTCTCTCCCTCCCTCCCTGTGTGTGTGTGTGTGTGTGTGTGTCACACTCTCTGATTCCCTTCCACCCTGTCTCTCTCTGTGTCTATGCCTCTCTCTGTCGGTCTGTCGTCGTCCCGTCCCGTCCCGTCCCGTCCCCACCGCGGAGTCTCCTTAGCCCGGCTCGATTCGCTCACTAGCCTTAGCCTGCCCCACCTGGGCGGGCGCTTGGTCCCTCATGCGCTCGGTCAGGCTCCTTCCAGGAGCTGAGAAGGCTCCGTGGGGTGGGGGTGGGGGGGAGGAACCTCCGCAGCCCCTGAAAGAAGACGAGTGGGTGGCATGCCGGTTGGGGAAGCTCTGGGGAGACAGGGAGGAAGGGAATCCGCGGGCGGTAGGGAGGGCTGTTGCTGCGGCGTGCAGGAGTCCCACCGTCGACAAAGGTGGAGGAAGAGGCGCACCCCAACCGCGCGAAAAGCCCCACCTGCGCTCTCCCGCGCGCTCTGCCCAGGGGGTTGCCCCCTCCTCCCTCCTCCTCCTCTCCGGCCCTGCGGCCCGGCTCCTACCCAGCCACGGACCGGCACCGGTCCGCAGCCCGGGGGTTGGGGACCCCTGCCTTAAATAACATATACTGGTCTTTGACTGAAATAAACTTTGATATCTTGCCCACCCTCCAGAGTTTTTCAATGTAGAAACTGATTTATTACTGGGCAACCTCACTTTTTAAGTATATTTTTTTCATGTGAAGTATGGTACATGTATGACATACTAAGATTTAAAATTAACATGTAGCACATAGTTTTTATTTCTTGATATAATGCCAGGAATTTCTGAAAAAATATTCTGAGTCTACAGATTGAAGTTTGAGAACTATTACTCTCCTGGGAGCTGCCAATACTGAGAAAACTCTTGAGCCATGAGATGATTAAGAAAAGATCAAAACGTTCAACAAGTCAAAGAAAGCTAAAACTAGCTATTCCTTAAGGTTGAAAGGGATTGAGCAAAATATGAAAACCTTATAAGTTTGACAAGACATAAGTAATCATAAAGTGTTTGCAGGTTTCTTCCCAAGAAAGAGGAATGTGGATGGAAGACTTTAAAGTCCTATGAAATTGGGTAATGATTTACAATGTGTAAATTGGTAAAATACAGCATGATATTGCAACACCTTCCATAGACTTCAGAGAAAAAAAATATATCATGCTGCTGTATTGAGTCCAGTGCAACAATGAACTAACTCTAGGTGTATTTATTGTCATAAAGCAACAGATCAAATTAGAACTATCACTATATGTAAAAATATTCCCCCTGCCATCCATTTATTGGCTAAAGCAGGGTTCTTAATATGGTTACCCTTCAAATGTGCCAGACTACAACACTTATGATCCACTAGTCATCATGGATAATGGATGATGGAACTTAGATTCAACACATGTTCACATAGGTCTCTTTTCTAGGCATATGTGTAACCCAGGGAGGCCTCTAAGGCATGAATTCTAATATTAACTAGATGTCAACTTTTTTTGTCTGCTGAAGAATTTCAGTAGGTAAGACAACCCCTATTCTGCTTATTGGTGTGGCTTTTTGTAAGTCTGTTTATGTAACCATGTTCTATCATTCTGACATGATTGATTAGTGCTACTTGTTACTTGTTATTAGTGCTACTTGCTACTTGATTGATTAGACAGCATACTAAAAAGCAGAGACATCACCCTGCCAACAAAAGTGCGTATAGTCAAGGCTATGGTTTTTCCAGTTACAATGTACGGCTGTGAAAGATGGACCATAAGAAAGGCTGAGTGCCAAAGAATTGAGGCCTTTGAACTATGGTGCTAGAGAAGACTCCTGCGAGTCCCTTGAACTGCAAGGCGATCAAACCGGTCAGTCCTAGAGGAGGTCAACCCTGACCGCTCTTTAGAAGGCCAGATCCTGAACATGAAACTCAAATACTTTGGCCACTTAATGAGTAGGAAGGATTCACTGGAGAAGAGCCTAATGCTGGGAAAGATTGAGGGCAAAAGAAGGGGACACAGAGATTGAGGTGGCTGGATGGAGTCACCGAAGCGCAATTGGTGAGAGCTTAAATGGACTCCAGAGCATGGTAGAGGACACAAAGGCCTGGAGGAACATTGCCCATGGGGTCGTGATGGGTCGGACATGACTTCGCAACTAACAAAAACAACTTGTGTAACTGTATCATTAAGAGATAATTGTCCAATTGTAAAAATATAAAATAAGTTGGATTTTGATGTAATGGTTACTTTCACCAGAAGTTTTTTTTTTTTAAAAAACTATACTGTACCTATCTTCTTAGCCCCTAAAATCTGGGAAATAAGTCACATGCAACTTTGTATCTCAACAAAATATGGACTTTTCACTTTGCAAACAGATTCACTCCAGTTTCCCTCCCCCCCCCCACCAAAAAAAAAGAGTAAGGAGAAAAGGGACGCCACATGGATTTCAGGCTTTTGACTGACAAATGAAGATCCAGAACTTTTGTTCTTTTGGTGGGGGAACGCTGGGGTGAGGGGAGAGAGAGATCAAAAAGGTGTTGGGGCCAATATGCTGACTCTGTAAACCGCTTAGAGAAGGCTATGAAGCGGTATATAAGTCGTAAGTGCTATCGCTACTGAGCAGCCTTGCGCTGCTCGATGCAACACAACGGCTACATAGGAAGGATTACCAGTGTGGGAGGGGGGGGGGAGATGTTCGGCGCCCCGAATGAATATTAGAAAAATCTCCATTCGGCCGAACCACCTGGCAGGTGTTTGCTGAAGATTCTCGGTCCTCCAGGTAGAGCCGTCGGGAAGTTTGAGTGGGCTTCTTTTTTTTTCTTATGGGTTCGAAACGTTTCGCTGCTTCTTTCGAACCCACAAGTCAAGAAGCCCAGTCGCCCCCGGCTCGACTTCCCGGCACGCCGCAGATGTGGATATAGGGAATTATGCAAGCCTGAGGAGCATACCTCCGCTTCGGAAGAGGCTGAGACGCTGGCGGGCGAGCGCAGCAACGGTGCGTTGCTGGTCACGTCGATGAGCCTGGAGCAGGCAGAGCCCGCGCGGGAACTGCCAGCGCTTCTCATGTTCCCGCGGAGCGGCAGCGCGCGAGGACCGGGCTGCTTTCCTTCGGCGTTCGGACGACCCGGGGAATCACCCAGCCGGGCGCGTCCCTAAGAGCTACCTGGGTTTCTATGTCAACCGCCCCCGTGGATACACAGCTGGGGCTGTCGATTAGAGAGCCCGCCCTCTCGGTCATTCTCGCGAGACGCCTTCGAAAGGGCGCCAGGCTAAAGTTTGCTTTTATTTGGTGTTTTGGGCGGCTTTCCCTTCCATCCACCCTTGGGAAAAAGTCCGTGCGTTTCGTCGTTCAGAGGGCCGTCCGTCTCGCGAATGCGATTCGGGGAGGCTAAGAACACGTTAAAAATTAGGAGATCAGCAAACGTTAAAACGTTTGTTAACGTTTTATAACGTTATAACGTTATAAAAAGACATATAACGGGAAGGGAAGGTTTCCTTAGGAAACCAGAAAAAAAACGCGATAGTCTTATCCTAACTCTTTTAAGGTATAATATATATAACCATGCATATATATATATACGGATGGTTATATAACTATGCATGGGGGGGGGGGCTGGTGTACGTATGTATGTGTATGTACACACACACACAAATAAATGCATAGTTCTCTGGCAACGCTGATCAAATTAATACGGTTTTGGACTGTCTTGCCTACCGAATGTAACTGATCTGTCCTTTATTCCCTTTGCTTATATTAATCCTGAGAAACATTTCGTTTGATTAACTTTTCTATTCCCGGGAGATTTTCAACAGGTTACCTCCTAATCTTTTAAAATCATTAGCTTCGAATATGTTACATAGTTATTGATGGGTTGCTTTTAATAGTACAAGTATATCATCCGCTTGGCTTAATTGTGCCTTATATATTACTGAGGTGTGAAACATAGTAGCAGTCTCAATTCACACTGCTTTTTCACCATTGTGATATGCTAAATCACAAGAATATTTTGGAATATATATTTCATAGATCCTTTTTCTTGCATGTGGCTGCTGAATTTAATAATATTGGTTTTTTACAGTTGAAAAATAGGTAGTTCAAAATATTCTTTTTGGAGATATTTGAATTCCTGAATGGATTTTCAAGAAAGATTACTATCTTTCCTATGCTGGAAATGTAATAAATTTGATTTTAATGTGTCTTAGTCTCTCCACTGGTAGTTCTTTTGGGGTTAGATATTATTACTATGGGGCATAGTCAGTAGGAAGGATCTTAAGGTTTAAAGACATTGTCATGTTGAATTATATTCCCAAACATTACAATTTGTCTATTTGGATATATTGCCTTTGGACTGTTGCAAAATAATGTGATTATGAGCTCCTGGAAAGAAATACTTGTATCAGTTTGAACTGATGCTTTATTGCTGGAAGCAAAGCTATTCTATACTTTTAAGTTTAAATTGTTGGTTAGAATTTGATTTGTGTTTGTTGTAAAAAAAAAAGGGAGAGAAATATGTTGTTCATTCCTTTTATATTGTCCTCTCCCATTTTAGTATGTATTATTTAGTGCTCTTTTATGGATATAATTGAATTGTTTGGAATAAAACCATGTAAGTTTTCAATTGTTGCTTTTTTCCACTTCATACAAAATTCAATATGCTGTCTCATAATCCTACTGAATAAAAAAGCAAGCTTTTAAAAAAGCAACTTTCGGTACAGATTTTTTTCACATTCGGTATTTGTAAACATCCTTTTAGTTGACAGCATATTAGGAGTGGACTTAAAAGTTGTGTGTAAAATTCATTCTTCCTAAAGACCGCCTTTTGCACATCTCTATTGGTTCTTCTTTAATAGGAGAGCACCAGGAAATAAAAGATCGGAAGCTAGTCTGAGAAGTAAAGCAAAGCAAAACTCTGAAGACAATAGAAAATCACTTTTATATTATTGCCAATAGAATTACATGGAAGCAGTGATGAAATCATAAAGAATCAAACTTGTATTGAAGATTCTATTTACATTCTTAAATGTGGATGCTAATCTTTGCCCTCTTCAATATAAGTCCTAAATTATGTTTTATCAATATTTTTGTGCAAAGAACAAAAAGGACTTTCTTAAAGTTATTCTAATTCAAGTTATTTGTTTCTGAAATATTCCACTTCTTTGGTCTTTGTTGGCTTCTGAAATTCAAAAGAATGAAATTGTAAATGAGAATTTATGATTTAGCTGTCTATTTAGAAGACATTAACAGTATGGAATTGTTTTCTATAACAAAACATGTTACAAAAAGTGTTAATCTATATGCTCCATGATTACTCATGTGAAAAACTCACCAAAAAAAGATCTTAGCAAAATGTAGTTATATTAAAAAAAAATCAGCATCTCTTTGTGATTGTAATTACACAAGTTAAATGTGAAAGCAGCCTAAGAAATGCATTTAGTGCTGAAGGTCATCTTCCTTAAAAATCATTTTTCAGCTTATAAAGTCTACTAGTAAGAGTTTGTAAAATCCAGAGCACTTAGTAAAAAAAAAAACCTTAGATAAGCTTTTAATTCTTTTTTGTGGAAACTTAGAAAGCAGTTTCAATTTTCTACTTTGGCAAATTTCCACTACAGACGACTATTTTTTTAATTATTTACTAGTAGAGGGAGTGTGGGATTTTCATGACCCTGTTAGATATATTTCAGCTGACTTTTTAAAGTCTGCTAATTTCCTTTCCAAAAGGAGAACTATCCATCCTATTAATAAAGTCAGAACAATGAAACAAAGCCTTTGTTCCTCTTGGGGACCACTTTGCCTGGTGTATGATGATTGCCAGAACTTTGGAGAGGATGTTACAAGCAGATTAAAAATGTTTCTGATGACTAGTAAACATTCCAGCACCCAGAATTTATTACTTTCCCCCAAAACCTAGGAAATATTTAAAATGAATTAAAGAAAAATAAAAGGTCACAATTACAGAGAATAGTAAAACAGAATTTTTCAGAATTCTGGTCATTAACGAATGAATATAACCCTGTCACACTGTATCTTCAGATCTTATCTTGTTCCAAGAGGCATACACCAGTGTTTCTAATTTAGGTGATAAAGTAAACAAAATATAGACAGAGTTGGGGGGGGGGGATTAAGTGTGCCTGTTGACCAGAAGTTCAGGCACACAGCTGTATTAACATGTTGTTCGTTCGTGGGTAATCCAGAATCTTGAAGAATTTACTTTGTGAATATTTACCTCTTCTTTATATTTGTTATATTCAAATCTGTCTTTATGTGGGTCTTTGTGCATGTCTAGAAATAATAATGTTCCACAAAAATTCTGCCTTCCAATTCCATGAAAACATAACCATAGCAACTCTGCAGAGGCAGAGATCTTTTGAAAGATCAAGTTGTTGTTGAGTCAAAGGAAAGCATTATTTTCTGCAGAAAATATACAATTTCTTTTTTTCTAGTGAAGAGAAAGGACTTTAGCACTTATTAAGTACTAGAGTAAATTTTGTGGATTCAATATGAAGGAGCACAACATTGAAGAAAATCAGGTTTTGTTACAATGATCACTGGGGTGCCACCTTTAAAAGAGGGACTCTGAAGGATGGAAAAGCAAAGATTTTTATAGATGTTGAGGGCCAGGAGGGAAATCCTAAGGACCTGATTTGCTAGCCCCTGGGCAGATCCTTGTCAATGTATTTGACATTCTGTTGTTAAGCAAAATGGGCCTTTCAAGGAGGGCAGCAGAGCTGGGGAAGTCCATTGAGGAACAAGATGGAATGTTTGAGGTGATCAGCTGATAGAAGATAGAAGTTGGGGTTTCTCTATGTTGCAATTCCCTAATAAAGCTGCCCTTGGGCTGAGGTGAAGAGCTTCTATTATTTGTTTTGGATGACATTGCACAGGGCTTTGTCTAGAGGCAAGAAAGGCCAGTTTGGATCTGATGCATAGCATTAAATAAAGTGATGGAGTAGGTTTAACTCTACTCATGTCTAAAAGACACAGAGAGAAAAGAGTATATAGCCTCTGTTCATTAGTTTTATTTTGTCCATTAAACATAGAATTTATACTCAGATAATTGAAAAGACAGATTGCTTGTATGTACTTTTGCAAAGTGGTAACCTATTAAATATGCAAAATAATTCCACCACAATTTCATTAGAGATTAATGTTGTGCTTTTGCTTCCATTAGACTTTGCAGCAGCATGAATACCAACATAAAATCAAACTAACCTAGCACTCAATTTTTCTGAGTCAAAAGTTCACCTACATGCAATGGAAAAGATGTTAACCACTGAAAGTCATCTAGAAACATAGAAGGAACAGAAGGAAAAATTCTGTTTGAAATAATGACATGAAAAAGCTTGCAGTGGCAAAAAATATGTAACAAAGTTATATGGGTTTTTTTTAAAAAGAAAAATGTGGAAAGCCCATATTAGACTATCCAAATATACTCAGTTACAAATTTTCTAGATTAAAAAAAAAGGAAAATACAATTAGCTCAAAATGCATTCCTACTGTATGAACAGTGTAGAAAGTAATAGTTTTACTCATTTAGATTCTATATGGCAAAAGAACTATTTCAATATTATAGCACTGTTATATACAGATATAGCAATTAAATATTTGCATACCTGAATGTTTCTGTTTACAATAAGGTACACTAAGCCTACAAATAAAAATGGCCTTAGGTGTATTACCTACTGCATTGGTAACATTTACAGGGAATATGAAACTAAAATTATTTGATGCATTGTCTGCATTCAGTATAATAACAAAAATGAATTTGTGCCAAAGAAAAAACATGAGTTTTTTGACTAATGCAGCCAGGAAGAAAAATCATTTGTTTCTCTTCTCAATTGCCACATACAAGCAAAATATTGATAAGTGTCTTGCTCAGATTCTCATACAATACTAGCATAAATCAATAGACAAGACATTCTGGTGACTGAGAAAAAGGTAAGTGAGCATACACATAAGCCTTGTATACAGTCACATACAATAGCTTTTATCATAATGAAAATTAATATCAAATGCACAAGGCATTTAATATTAATTTTGCTTCTACTGTAGAGCCTTTGGACATATTAGGTACAATTGAAGCACAAAAATTCTTGAACATCTGTGCATGTTCTCTGTTAAGAGTGGTCACAGTGCTTTCTAAAGTTGCATTTTTTGTGTGGAAGAGTTCAAAGCACCAGGATTAACGGCAAGTTTTAATAGGCTCCAAAAGCATTCTCCCTGGCAAACTATTTTCCTAACTGTAATTCGTGCTCATATTTTTGTTACACTTTATAAGGATTGCTTAAATTTTTAAAACCTTGTTAAAATAAATGCCAAAAAACTTAGGAAAAATGAAACAATTGTTAATACAGGTAGTCCTTGACTTACAACTTGATTTAGTGACCAAAGTTAAGAGACTGAAAAAATGTGACTTATGACCATTTTTCAATTACCTTTGCAGCATCCCCATGACCATGTGATCAAAATTCAAGTGCTTGGCAACTGGTTCATTTTTATGACCTTTGCTGTGTCCAGGGGTCACGTGATCTCCTTTAGCAACCTTCTGATAAGCAAAGTCAATGGGGAAGCCAGATTCACTTAACAACCCGGTTACTAATTTATCAACTGCAGTGATTCATTTAACAGCTTTGGCAAGAAAGGTTGTAAAATGGGACAAAACTCACTTAACAAATGTCTTACTTAACAACCGAGATTTTAGGCTCCATTGTGGCCGTAAATTAAGGACTACCTGCTTTATTTAACCTGTATATTATCCTGCTCCTGGGGTAATTCAGATTCAGGGCAAGCACGATTTTTGATTTTAAGGAAGATGTAGACTATTCATATGGAGTCTTGAAATCTATCTGCAGTTCTGTCCTTCCTTCCTTCCTTCCTTAATAAAGTACACTTAAAAGTTACTGCCTTCTATTCTCAGCTGTTATTATAAAACAAGCATAAAACCTGTGAGCCTTGGAAAGAGCTTCTTTGCCCTGCTGTTTAAAATGAGAAGGGGAGCGGGGAGGCTAAGAAAAAGAATAGTATCACAACCTCCCTTAGGCTCTGTCTCCATCTGCTGCTTGCTTCAGCACTGCCCACCACAATCTCTAACAGGCTATCTCTAAGGGGAAGGAGGGCCTCTACAGACAAAAAGAAGATGTTGTCCACTCCTGTTATGGCTATCAAGCGATACAAGTAATAAAACATTACCAAAACAATTCCATTTTCCAGGAGGAAGTCAGCATCTATGCTGGGGTAAGACTGCTGTGCTCTCATTGGAGGCTGAGTCTGGGCAAAGTCTTTTAGTCCCGCCTTCTGGACAGACACGCCCAGTTTCAATTCAGCCTAGCTCCGAGGCACACGCGTCTTTCTGCAGCTGCTGGATCTTCGTTGGAAAACTCTTTTATTGAAAACTAGAGGTACAGGGGACTGTAAACTAAGCGCCTTGACTGCTATTGAAGCAGCGCGCTCTATCTGCGGGCCTCTAAGCCCTTTCCTGGGCTCGTAGGCTGCCGCTTTGCTTGTGTGGGCCTGGGAAGAGGCCCTGGGCTACCGGAGGAGCCCGCCGGTCCGGGAGAACGCCCCGCCGCTCCCGGAAGGTCGAGCGGCGACCCACGTCGTCCGGGGGGCCTGGGGAGCGACCCATCTTCCCCCCCCCCGGCCGCGGAGCGTCCCGGTGAGGCCGCCGAAGCCTGGGATCGCGCCGGGCCTTTTGAGGCCTAGTCGGCAGGCTCTTCGGCCTGCAAGGCGCGCGGAGCGTGTGGGGGCTGGCGCCAGGAGGCTGCAGCGTGGGTGGAACCGGCTTCCGCAGGGTCCTAAAGAGAGGCCTGTTTTTTTCCTGCAGCTTTATATTTCCTTTCTCTGCATTGGGAGCTATGGAAGGGCCTTCTACCTCGGCCTCTGCACCACTCCCAGAGCCAGTGGCTGGGCCTTCCTCTGCCCCGGTGGGGCCTGCTCCGGATCAGTCTCCCCAACCTGCCACATCCCAACCCAAGGGAAAGGGCAAGGCCCCTGCCAAGAGGGGAAAAGCCACGAAGAAATCAGTTAAATCCAAGGTTTCTAGTGCAAGTTCATCTACCTTTGAGAAGAGGAAGGGGAAAACCCTGGAGAGACTGCACAGCAGAGCGGCGGTCAGGGCTCAGGCCCAGGCTTCCCCCCTCTCTCGCCTATCGCAGGCCCACTTGTCCCTCATGGCTTCTCCTGGGCCGGGACTGGGGGGGGGAGCAGACATCAACCCCATATTCCCCATTGATGTTTCGGGGATTTGGGGACCGGATCAGCCTGTTCCTTCCCAGTCTGCTCTCCTGCCGCCCGGCATTCAGCGCATGGAAGCGATCCCTTCGACTTCGGCTGCCTTTCCTGCAGCCATGCCCCAGCCCTCTCTGGATGCGGCCAACATTCAGGCCATCATCGCTGCGGCTATGTCTCAGGGCTTTGCGGCTGGCCTGCAGCATCAGGCCCCGGGCTTCCAACCTGTGCCTGGCCCGTCGGGAGTGGCCCCGGCTACGGTGCCAGGTCCGGCTCCCGCAGACGCCCTGGAGGAGGAGGACGACCTGGACAGCGTTTCCAGCGCAGAGGAAGGAGAGATCCGAGAGGGGGGTCTTTCGGAGGATGAGGGCAGACCCCCAGAAAAGAAGGCGTCTTCCGGCTTGTTCCCGTCGGCCCTGTTCACCTCCCTGCTCTACAAGGCTAAGTCGGCGTCCAATTTCGGCCCGGCTACGGCGCCCTCCTCGACCGCCCCACGACCGGCCTTGATCTCGGCGGAGAACATGTTTGATGACGACATCTTGCCTTCGGAGACGATCCCGATGCCCAAGATCTTCGTGGATTTGGTTCAGCGCCAATGGGCCACTCCCACCTCGGGGCCCCAACCAACCTCCACGGATCGGCGGTTTTTCAACGTGGCCGATGAGATGGCACAGTTCCTGACGATGCCCACCGTGGATGCCCCGGTCGTTTCTCTTCACACAGCGGCCAACATGCCTGGGGCCCCGGAGGATGTCCTCAAGCCTGAGGAGAAGAAGGCTGACCTCACCTTGCAACGAGGTCACCAGGCAGCAGCGTGGGCGATCCGGGCCGCCACCTCGGCTTCCTTCTTCACCCGCCCCTGCCTCCTGTGGCTGCAGGATCTACAGCTGCGCACCCCAGTCTCCGACTTCAGGGCCCACCTGGACATCGCCAAGCTGGTGGCAGCCGTGCAATTTACCTCCGATGCCACTTTGGCCTCGGCAAGATTCGCTTCCAGGGCCATGGCTTCTTCCGTGGCATCTCGTCGCCTATTGTGGCTACGCCAGTGGCAGGCGGATGTGCGACACAAGTGGCGCCTGGCTTCCGCCCCATTCAAGGGCGGCTCTCTATTCGGGGATGCCCTTGATCCTTTCCTTGTGGAAAACAAGGATAAACGCAAGGTCTTGCCTACTGCCCCAAAGAAAGGGTTCCAACGGGCGGCGCCCTACCCCAGGCGGCCATTTCGAGGTCAGGAGGCCACTTCGTCCTTTCGGTCCCTCGACTATGGGTCGTCCTTTCGGGGGGCAGATTATGGTTCCCAGGGCTTTCGTTCCCAGGGCGGTTACTTCCCCAGAAACAGGGGCCAACCTGACCGGTTTCAGAAGGGCAGGCAGTCCAAGCGCTCCTTTCGAGGCGGGGGACAGCGTTCCTACCGCCGTAGTTAATTCCCCAGTTGATCGTTACCCCATTGGGGGTAGGTTGGCCTATTTTGCGGATGTGTGGGATAACACCACCTCCGATGTTTGGGTTAGGTCCACGGTTCGTAATGGTTTATGGTTGGAATTTTTCTCCCCTCCCCCTTCTTGTTTTCGGGTTTGCCCAGTGTCCTCCAACCAGGAGAGGCGCAGCCTCATGCAGGAGGCGGTGCAACATCTGCTAGATATTGAGGCCATCGAGAGGGTCCCTTTGGACCAACAGGGCTTGGGGTTTTATTCACTCATTTTTTTGGTTCCCAAATCCTCTGGGGGTTGGAGGACAATTCTTGATCTTAAAAAATTAAACAGGTTCATATGTTATAAACGCTTCAAGATGCACTCATTGCAATCTATATTGTGGGGGATCAGGCGGGGGGATTTCCTTACCTCCATCGACCTCACGGAGGCTTACCTTCACATTTCTATTGCCCCCCAGCATAGGCAGTTCCTGAGGTTTGCCTACCTGGGCAACCACTACCAGTATAGGGCACTTCCCTTTGGGCTCTCTTCTGCTCCCAGGGTCTTCACCAAGGTTCTAGCGGTCCTGTTAGCTAGCCTGAGGGGGGTCCCGATCCGCTTGAATGCGTACCTGGATGATATCCTTTTGCAATCCTCCTCTCAGCAGGGTGCCCGCGAGGACCTAGCCTCCGCTATCCAGGCCCTGCAGCTCCATGGCTTCTCTATTAATGTTCCCAAGAGCCACTTCCGCCCTACCACTCGTCTGGTTCACCTGGGAGCCCTGATTGACACTGTAGAGGGCAGGGTGTTCCTGTCCCAGGAACGTTTGGATTCCCTCCGGGCCCTTCTTAGACAGGTTGGGGGGGTGTCCATGCCTTCCTTGGCCTCCCTCTCCAAGTTGCTGGGGACCATGGTTTCCTGCATCGGGATAGTACCTTGGGCCCGGCTTCATACAAGGGATCTACAATGGTTTCTTTTGCCCTTTCAGAGACGCCTCCTCAGTTGCTCCCGGGCCAGGGTGCGCCTCCCCAGGGAGGTGTCCCGCTCTTTTCGGTGGTGGTTGTCCCAAGCGGTCACCAAGGGACGTCTCTTCCAGGAACAGGAGTTAGTGACAGTCACCTCAGATGCCAGTCTCTTCGGTTGGGGGGCCCACTGCCAGGGTCTGTGGGCTCAAGGCCAGTGGGAGCCCGCCGACCTCGCCCACAGCATAAATTGGCTGGAGCTCCGGGTGATCCACCTGGCCCTCCGCCACTTCCTCCACCTGCTGAGGGGGCGACACGTCCTGGTACTTACGGACAACATGTCGGCCAAAGCCCATGTGAATCGGCAGGGGGGCACCAGATCGCATTCTCTCATGGTCGAGGCCCGGCAACTCGGCCTCTGGGCCGAGCGGCATTTCTCCACCTTAACTGCAGAGCATATCTCGGGGGTTTCCAATGTGCAGGCGGACTGGCTCAGCCGGGAGGTGCTGGACAACGCGGAGTGGCAACTGTGCCCCAGCCTCTTCCAGGACATTGTGGCTCTCTTTGGGGAACCAGTTATCGACCTCTTTGCCTCCCCCTCCAACACCCAGCTCCCGAGATTCTTCTCCCGCTTCCCGGCACGGGGGGCGGAGGGGGTGGACGCTCTCCGGTGCAGCTGGCCCCTCGGCCTCCTTTATGCCTTTCCTCCCTTGCCCCTTCTGCCCCGAGTCCTACAGAAGGTCGTGTCGGAGAGAGCGGAGGTGATTCTTCTGGCCCCGCATTGGCCCCGCAGGCCTTGGTTCGCGGACCTCAGGAGCCTTTCAGTGGAGCGGCCGTGGAGGATCCCCAACGCCCGGGTCTCTCTACGTCAGGGATCCCTGGAACATCCGGACCCGCGGTGGTTCCAGCTGACCGCATGGCGGTTGAGCGGAGCATCCTGAGGCGCCACAACTACTCCTCCGAGGTCATCCGCACGATCCAGGCCTCCCGTCGACCGTCGACGAACCGTATATATGACTCCACTTGGCGGGCCTTCTGCAGATGGTGCTCGGGTAAGTCCATTCGACCCCTGCAATCTACCATCCCACAGGTCCTAGACTTTCTACAGGCGGGCCTGAACAGGGGTCTGGCCCTAAACACCATCAGGCGTCAGCTGGCGGCCATTTCGTCCGTTCTCACGTGCGGGGGCTCCCTGTCCTTGTCCCAGATGCCCACAGTGCAGCAGTTCTTCAAGGGCGCCTCGCACTTGACCCCTCCCGCGGTGCACCGGTATCCCTCCTGGGATCTCCCCCTGGTTCTGGACTCCCTCACGGGGCCCCCGTTTGAACCGTTGAGGGAGGTCTCATTGCGCTTCCTGACGTTCAAGGTGGCCTTCCTTGTGGCCATTACTTCGGCTCGCAGGATTTCCGAGCTCCAGGCTCTATCGGTCAGGGAGGACCTCTGCGTTTTTCATCAGGACAGGGTGGTGTTACGCTTAGATCCTTCCTTTATCCCTAAAGTCTGTTCCTGCTTCCACCGTTCCCAAGAACTGGTCCTCCCCAATTTTTGTCCTGACCCAGATCACCCTCTGGAGCGGAGATGGCACAAGTTGGACGTTCGTAGGGCTCTCAAGATTTATCTGGACCGCACCAGGCCCTTCCGGGCCTCTGAAGCCTTGTTCGTTTCCTTCCAACCGGCCTCTCAGGGCAGGAAGGTTTCGTCCGCGACTATTGGCCGCTGGCTCAGGGCCTGCATCTCTATGGCTTACCAGGCCCGCTCCTCCTCTGTCCCGGGACGCTTAACTGCTCACTCCACGAGGAGTGCGGCCACCTCAGCGGCCTGGGCGGCCCAGGCTTCCCTTCTAGAGATCTGTAAGGCGGCCACGTGGGCTTCCCCTTCTCCATTTATCTCTCATTATAAGCTGGACTCGTTTGCTTCTGCCGATGCAGCCTTTGGCAGGAGAGTCCTCCAGTCAGTAGTGCACGCTGAGAGGTCCGACATGTGAGATTCCCGCCCAGGGACAATGCCGCTTTGGTATGTCCCAGCATAGATGCTGACTTCCTCCTGGAAAATAAGCGTTGGTCCTTACCTGATACGCCTATTTTCAGGACGGAAGTCAGCATCTTGCCCCACCCTGGGAGTTGTTATCCATGGTTAATTGTGTTTTTCCCGGGGTTCCGGTTGGGGCTACGTTTGTTCGTTTTTGGTTGCTATGTTACTGGGCTTCTCAGTGTTTTTGTTCCGAGGGCTCTCATTGTTTTTTTGGATCCGGATGAGCTGCAGCACCTACCTTCGTAGTCAAGACGCCGCGTGTTTGGGATTGTCTTCATTGAAACTGGGCGTGTCTGTCCAGAAGGCGGGACTAAAAGACTTTGCCCAGACTCAGCCTCCAATGAGAGCACAGCAGTCTTACCCCAGCATAGATGCTGACTTCCGTCCTGAAAATAGGCGTATCAGGTAAGGACCAACGCTTATTTTCTTCATTTAAGAATCATTTTGTTAAGTAAATATTCTTTTCCAAGTAAAGGGAGAAGTAACTTAAAGCAGGACCAAAAAGGATGGTGAGAGCAGAGACACAAAAAGAAGAATATTGTTTCAAAATAACCTTCCCATACCTTCTGTACGTCAGATTGTACCTTCCAGTATTTCCTGTGGTGCAACGTATAGAATAAGACTTCCATTAAAATAATCAAAAGATCACTGCAAAATAAAACTTTGTTCCAGAAATATTTTCTGATTTGAGATACAGAATACATAGTTCTGTTAGGGTATCTGCCGTATCAGCTGAATTGATAGAAGCAATATAAAAATATTCTCATAAGCCTACAGAAATAACTGTTTGAAAGAAACTTTATGCCTTACAAAAACCCTCATCAAAATACCTGAACAAACTTCAGTTAATGATGAGTAGCAGCGATAAACAATTATCTAATGCCCATGATAATTCACCAACCAGGCTTAGCGGGGAATCATTGCAATAGCCATGGGGTAAATTTATTTAGATTAGGAAGTAACAATTGACTATAAATGTATTATCCAATATGTCGAATAAACAGTTCAATGTATAGATATCCTCCATGGCTGTTAACCTTGATTCCTTCCTTCCTCCCTCCCTCCCTTCCCCCCCTCTCATTTCTGGGACTCTTCCTACTCATTCCTAAAGTTTTTACCCTTCTCAGTATGCTAATAATAATATAAATGAGCACGAGAAGCCAGGCAGATGTGAAAACATAGTCCCACCACCTTGACAGATAGTCTACCCTGATAGAGTGCTGTCTGTTCAGTTTGCCTGCAATGTTAATTGGTAGAGCAAGCCTGAAGAGACAAGGGCACTTGCGACTGGATTATTTCTTTTTAATACTGTGCAACAACACATGTTGATCTCATATTGGATAATTTAATTCAAAGCCTTCAGTTTTGCCATTTGAGAAGTCATTTTATTTAACATTGGAGTTTCTTCTGAACAAGATTAAGCTCAAGCAGCATTGTGTTTTATGTTAACACAGCAGAGTCAAACACATGTCAACTAATGTAGTAGCTTTGGCTGTTGTTTCTTGTTCTATATTTATATTGGTTAAAAATAAAGTACGGTAGAGGACAAATTTGATCTTTTCTGATGATTTAAAAGAGGTCACAATTGCGTATCACTTTAAAATAACAGCATGGCTCATGGAAGAAAATAGTAGTGCACACTGAAAATCAATGGCCTTCCAAATTAGACCATTAATCGGTTTTTAGCACAGTGCCATTCTTCATACTTTGCAAATCTATCAGGAAGTAGCATCAAACTGAATTATTCCATATTTACCACTTATCATCCACTCAGGATCAATATTCATGAGCTTTTCACCTTGCCCAGGTTTCAAACCAACCTGAGTATCAGATTTCAATGTCCTTATGCTACAGAGTGGTGCAGGCTGAAAATTGTTCAAGGCTTGATGGAATGGCACTGTGAATCCCCACTTTCGATCACCTGTTAGCTTTCTATAGTTCAAATCACCTTTGAAAATAATTAAGCTTGATTTCTGTAACTCAGTGTATAAATCTGGAGCAATCTGAGCCATACTAGAAAATTCATGTGGCGAAGTCCAGAACATGTGATCATGATAAATCCAAACACCTTTTTTCAGATAGCCCTCCCAGGAGACACCACATCTAGCCATCCATTTATGATTAGCTGCCTTCATCTGTCCAATTGTCCAATCCAGGTCATGTTTTGTAGTATCTGACACATACCATGGAAAACTTTTCCCATGGAAATGAATTTCAGCAACCAATTCTGAGGATATCAAAAAATCACCCAAAACAAGATCAGTAATGAGTTCAAAACCAGCATTATCCAGAACTATGTCAAGTCTAGTTGGTGTTTTGTTTTTCTTTTTGTTTATAAGCAGTGACCAAAGTTTTTCCATGTGATCGACCAAGATAAATTTTTTAAATTCTTCCACAGATTGTAATGGGTCAGACTTCTGGGAATTATCCGCCCCGGCTGAAATAGATAGATCACACTTATTGCCCCATAATGAAACCTAAAAAAAGAAAAGATTGCTTGTTAATTTCTGGTAAATAGGCAATTCTTTGATCTGCTAAAGCTAAACCTAATCCAATAGCCTGCCAAAGCAAACTGCATTTCTTGCAAAGAAGGGGGAAATAACATACTGTACAGCTTCCTCCCAAACCTCTGAAAAAGTATTGAACCAGTGTGGTCCAAAGCAAAATCAAAACATTCCCATTCTAGTCCCGAGACAGTATCTTTCAGTCACTATTTTGAACAGTTGGGATAATATTCCTTACTGTGGATAAAACAAACTTTTTAGAATTCTGATAGTATGCATAGTTTTGCAGCAGTTCTTGGAACTGGAAACATGGTATTGCTTACTATTTTCAAAATATGGAAATATAAACAAGCATCAGTTTTACCTGAATTAGATTGCAAAATTCCTCTTTCAAATGTTTTTCATCTAAGCCATCTGTATTTTTCAACATCTCTTGGAGACAAGAACTTAAAACAATCATGGCTTGCTGAGATTCAAAAAAAGCATGATTCTTTTCTTCTTTAAATACATCATAGTTGGTGATTGGTGGACTAAACAAAAGATGTTCTTTAGATTAGTTTCTGATATCATTAGCATCTAAGCCACATGCATATTGAACTTTTTTTTCCTTCAGACTGTATATCACATTGAACATCATATTAATTACTTTTGACTAATGAATCTTGTTAGAAATGCACAGCATGAGATTATATTAACATGTTCAATTATACCTAGTATTATTTTTCAATAACAATCCATACTGGGAGCGTATATTGTTTTGTTCCACATTTGACAAAAGATCTTTCATTTGATCATAATAAGATTGAAATGGGTTTGCCAATGGTTTATCTTATTCTTTCCCCCTCATTAATACATACATATGGACATACATCTTTTTGACTTAAACAAGTTAAAATAATTATAATTCTCCTCACTTCTTAATGTCGCTGCTGTTCCTTATCAGTTTTCATTGGCTAAAACAATTAAAGGAATGCTTAACTAAAAGATATGTTTCTCAAAAAGGCATATATAAACTCATGTTACTCTACTGATCAACCATTATATTCTAACATAGAAAAGAACATGGAACAGGGCTGACATAGCGTCTTTGCATGAGTGAATAAGCAAGAGAGAAAATTCATTATTCATTATTTCTATTTTAACTTGAACTACCAAACAGATTTACTTTACATGCAATCCTGAATGACATTGAAGTTTTGAACAGGTTAGTTTTGTGACAAAGTCCTTCTCTAGTTCAGTCACAATGAATAAAGATGAGTTTGAATCCATGCTCTAGCTCACCATGATAAAATGTAGATTTATTGGAACTCAGAGGCTCATTTCAGACAAAAGTGAAACCACAACAAATTTGCTTAACTTTACCAGTCTGTACAAATCAAAGTACTTCAATATTTGTAGCAAGCCATTACTAAGATTAATGATATTTATTAGTCCCCTATATTTAAAAGAACCCTAAATGAGTTCAAAAGCTAAAACAAGTTGAACCCGGTTAGTACTGGAATTTTAGGGCTGTTCTCTGGAATGGAAAATCAGATACCTTGGGGGGGGGGGGGGAGGCAACAGCAAGCACTTTTTGAAGTGTGACTGAGGTAATTGCATGGCTCAAGCTTGACTTGAGGGTAATTTTTATGTATCTTTTTCCTCAAATATTTAAACAAAAAGAGACAAGATCATACAAGCTTACCTCTGAACAACAGCTTCATGAATTCTACGATACATGTAACACTCTGTATACAACCAAGGAGATTGAAACCAGCTTGGTGGTTCATTTGATACATTTTTATGATATTCTAAGTACTGGTTCCACAGAGGGGTATCAGGGAGATTATCATTCAATGCAATCAGCGGCTTGTCTGTCTGCATCTCATTCCGCAACTTGGAAAGATAGGCTATAGCTTTCTTTTCTGCTTCAATGCCTTTCTAAAATAAAGTGAAAATGTTTCTAATTCAAGTGTTTATGCTTACTAAATTTACACTGTAATAAAGTATATTTAATAATGTTTTAAGCATATTGAAAGTATTGGTGTTGAGACTCAAAAATATCCAGACCCAAGGCAACCATTTTAGTAACCTTAATGAATTAAACTAATAACCAAATGAATATTTGTGCTATGCTGAAAATGGAAGCAAGTGAATAAATATGGCCTCAAGAGAAAAATAAAAGTGTGATAGATTTTAAAAGAGGTTTCTTTATTCTTAATGTTTACATAAACTGAATGTAAAAGTAGAGCAATGGCAAACAATAAGACAATGGTAAATTAAAATGTATCTTTCATGAATCATCAGTTTGTGCTGGTGGTAGGTTTGAACATCCCAATGATGCTATGAGATATAGTATTGAAAATATCCATACTCAGTGCTCATCCACAACAGTCAGGTTATAGTTAAGGGATTAGATTAAACACAATTCATTGAAGGAAATCCAACACATTCTAGTATTTTGCCGAATGGTCATTTACAATCAGGGCAATGTCAGCATAATACTGGCAGATGACCACAATTGAGCCCAAAATTTCTGTTGCTAAGTGAGACATTTGTTAAATGAGTTTTGCCCCATTTTATGACTTTTCTTACCCCAGCTATTATGTAAATCACTGCAGTTGTTAAGTAAGTAACATGGTTAAGTGAATCTCGCTTCCCCGTTGACTTTTGCGTGTCAGATTACAAAAGATTACATGACACACTACAACAGTCATAAATGTGAGTCAGTTGCCAAGCATCTGGATTTTGATCATGTGACCATGAGGATGCTGCAATGGTTGTAAGTGTGAAAAATAGTCATGTCTTTTTTTTTCAGTACTGTTTTAACTTTGAATGGTTACTAAATGAACAGTTGTAAATTGAGGACTACCTGTAGTCAGATATAATCCCCAAAATTAATAAAATAATCTTGAGTTCAATCCAAGTTAATTGTTATAGTGATCCAGTCAGAAATGCATAGGAAGTACCAGGTTACTGAAATACTAAAATTGGGAGTACAGTATCATTTGGAATGAAATGAAAAATTGGTCCTAGCAAATGAAACAAAGAGGGAGAAACCAACATGTGTTTTAAGAAGATACAATATTTATCACAAATATCTTCTTCCAATAATCTAAAAGAGGATGGTACGTATCAATATCACTGAATGGATCACACCAAGGTAAACTATATACTCTGAAAGTGTAGTTGAAGATGCTACATTAAATCAGCAAAAACAAGTTAGTGCTGGATTTAATAATTAGAATGCCTAAAGGTATCTTTAATGTAAGATCATTAAAGATGAAGCAAACAACACTTTATCAAAATGTAAAAAGATGAAATGGCTGTCTGCTGTTTTATTGAAAATAATAAAAGGAAGTGAAATGCTGAGTACTTAAGATACTGAATATCTTTTTGAAAAGGGGAAAAGGGTGCAAAAACCAGCCTGCTATTCCACTCTGAAAAGAAGGAACAGATTATGTCCAGGGGAAGCCAACCCAGTGCAAATAGACATAGAAAAAAATTAAAAGGGTAATAGACTTGACCTTCCTACACTCAAAACTGTACAATGAAGATCATAGTAGCTATGAAATAAAAACATATTTACTGCTTGGAAGAAAAAATATGGCAGAGCTAGACAAAATATGGAAGACATCAGACTTAGTACCCAGTAGGGTGGGATAATACACCCAAGGTCTGAGGGGACCTAGTGGGATGGAAAGCGGAGTACAGGATGACGGGTGGAGAAGTTTCCTGGTAGGCCTGAGGAATGCCATATGAGATGCTGCAGTTTGGCCATGGGCCTGCACTAGACCTCTCAGGGCCTCCCCCACCCAAAACACTCTGTGCTCTACTTAACTACCAAAATGGGGAGAGCAGTGATTGGTGTCATTAAGCGAGGCTGCTGCAGGCCACTATTGCGGGTCCTTGTGCTGTTCAACATATAACTGCTCTGGATGGAGGAGGGATCGGAAAATAGATCACATTTGAAAATGACAGAGATGGGAGATAGCAAACAGCTACATAAAAGTTCGCCAAGCTTCAAGAGGATCTTGAAGCTGAGTGATTGACCAGAAATCAGCCTCTGGTGACCTCTTGAAGATGTTGCAGTAGGGGATATCTGCCAGATAGGTTGGACTAAATTATTTCAAAGATTCCTTCCAACCTTTACATTCTACAATAGTTATAAAGTGCTGATCATTGAGCAAGAAATAATTCTTGGATATATGGTATATAATGAGAATCTTGTATATGAAGGAATGACTAAAATAAATGGGAGCTAAACATCTTTCCTAGGAAAAGAGGCATCTGAATCTTTTTTTTTTTAATTTGAAAAAGCTGGCATGAGGCATAACCCAGTAAGATAATTTATTATTTATATTCCCTACTTCTAAATTATTATTCTAAAATAATAGCAGTGTTCACCATTCACTGAAAGAAACATATTTTTCCTCTTCCAATGATACGAGTGTTCAGGTTCATTTAATTAAATTAATTAGCAACCATTGTAGATCTTAAAAGGCACTTACCTGTTCAATGGCCTACTACAAGATTCTAAGAGTTGATTAGTTTAGAAGACTTTAAAAGATTTGAAACATAAATTAGATGCTGCTTGGCAAGACAAACCTTGTCTAATCCAATATACAGCTTTGTCATTTGAAACAGGAAAACTTATGTCTAAGTTATGCAGAACTAACTACAGCACAGTCAACATTTATATTCATACAAGAATAAATAGAAAGGGTCGTGTTTCTTACTTCTCCATGTTCTTCAAAGAACTCATGTTTATGTCGATGTAAAGTATCAATAACACGAGTCAGGATAAGAGGCAGCCTGTCTTTAATTGTATTGTATGCAAAAGATCTATAAAAAAACAATATTTCAGGCTTGTAAATAGCTTGAATATTACCAAATATTCAATATAAATTAGAATGTGAATTTTATTTTTAAAGTTTGGGCCCTGAAAAGTTTGAAATTAGTGTACAATTTAAGTCTAACCAATTATTCAGAGTGTCAGAGCCTTCCAGCTTTAAAAATAAGGGTGCCTAATAAAGCTGGAGGGTTCTGATACTATGAACCTATTGTTTAGACTTAAATTGTACACTAATTTTAGGCCCAAGGGTCCAAACTTTCAAAATAAAAAATTAACTACCCTATTTTTTAACATGCCTGTTATTCACTATATATCTTGCTCAGTCTGAACAGGTTGTATATATGTCTCTGCAATTTTCTCAGCAAGGTTTTCAGAGAGAGTGATTTTCCCAAAGTCCCCCAGATGGTTTTGCACCTATGCTAGTTGAGAGTGAGAGTGTTTCTAGCCCGGCACATTTACTTATTACACCAAAGCAATTCTTGGGAATGAACTGGCTGACTGGAATAATGAAATTCCTGATACATTTTCAATAAATACAAATATAAAATTGGGATCATTATACAGACCAAGCTATTATCTATCAGGGTGGCAATTTTATAATTTCTGCAAAAGATGAATAGTGACATTTGCTTAATTTTAACACCAGTAATTTAATGAACAACATAAGCACAGCTGATTAATTTATACGTGGCCATTTTTGAATTAAGGCAAATATTCGTAGCATTGGCCCAAATTGCTGGGTTTCGATTATGGTTTAGTGCCTCGTGCAAACTTACAAAAATTGAACACTGAGTGCACCATGGTTCAATTAAGCATGAGTAAGTTAAGCCATTTCACCGGAATCTAGCCGAAAATAACCATAAGCAAACTGGCGCAGCTTTCCATAACCTGATGCCTTCCCAACGCTTTGAGATTGCAACTTCCCCAAAAAGCCCTTAAGAGCTTTCCCAATTCAAACAAGCAGCCCCAAAGCAGAGCAGGAAAGAGGATTTCCAGAAACTCCTCGGGTTGTGACACTCCACAATTTCAACCTTCTCAATCCCGACGCTTTATTCCTGCCCGCCCCACTCCTCCCGTTTCCAAGCTTCAAGGAGCCGGCGAGGGAAAGAAACGCACCCCTTGATCTTGCCCGTAAGAGAAGCCGGTAACCCCACCAACTGCGGCGTCGCCATTTTAATCATTATGACCTCAGCCCCGCAGACTGCGGCTGCGCAACTTCCGAGCCAACTCTCCTTCCTATTGGTCGGTTGGCTTGGTGCGTTTATTGGTCAAAAAGGAGAGGCACGGGAAAGCTGCGGACGAGTCGGGGGCGGGGGCGGGGCGGGGCGGGGCGAGGAAGCCAAACAGAAAGCCACGTGAGGTCACCTGACGGCGAGGCGTGAGCTTTTCTTCCGCGGTCTTGGGTGTGGTGGGGGGGAGAGGGGTGGATCCAAAGAGAGGCGAGGCGGAGAACATGATTGGACGAAGGCAGCACGTGGCGGACGGGGCTGAAATCGGTGTGGCGTTTTGCCGCTCTTGAGAGGCGCGAGCGGGTTTGGGATTCAGGTAACGGAGCTCGAGCCTGGACGTTTCAGATATCTTTCTGCCTCCTTTAAACCTGGCTGTGGCCACCTCAGCCTAGAGGAGCCGGGGAACCTTCCTACCTGGGCGGCCCACTCCAGGTCAGGGCCTGACGGAGGCTGTGAGGAAGGAGAGGCGCCTTTTCCCATGCTTAGTTTCTCTTTTTCTATTGGAATCAACATATGGCTAAAATGGAAGCGTGTGTGTGTGTGTGTATTTTATTTTATTTTATTTAAGGCGGTCCTTGCTGTTTTCCCCTCACGATCGGAATGAAGGAAGCGATTTATATTTTTATTCAATCAAAACGATTTTCGGATGTAATCCAGTCAGTGGCGCTGTTTGATGGTGGGCGACCTGTAATGAGACGAATTTCAGAGAATAACATTACGAAGTTTATTCCTCCCTATAAACATACCTGCCTATAATTTAAAACAAAAAAGGTTTTCGGGGTTGAGTCGGGCCTCACTTTTGAATACCTTTGGGCGACGTATTCAAGAGTCACAAAAGCTCTGGGTAATAGGAAACCTGATGTTTTGAGGATTCACTTTCTACCTGCAGCCGACAAGGCATTGTGAGCAAATAACAGTTCCAAGCATCCAATTGCGATTCTAAATTCTTTGCCTGTGAACTAAATGAGAACCCAGTTGGATGGTTTGGGCAGTGGTCTGGATGGGGCTTAATCCAACCTCTCTTCAAATGTGAGCTCCGATGATAAAGTCATACTAGTTGTAGCTATATTAATACATTGCAGCCCATTGTTTTGTAGGTTATGTTACTCCCATAGGATCTGCATTTAGCAATTCTTGAAATTGTTTTAGAATGCCGGCGGCTATACTATTGCTTTACTTTCAGGTAGATCGATTTTATACTATTGCTTTACTTTTAGGTAGATCGATTTTATACTATTGCTTTACTTTCAGGTAGATCGATTTTATACTATTGCTTTACTTTTAGGTAGATCGATTTTTGATGAAAACATGTGGCAGATTAGGTTAAAGCTCTAATATTGGACCACCAATACCATAGATTCTTAAAGTAGAACCTCAGATCTAATAAAATTTACATTTTACTGGGTGATCTGTGACTTGGAAACATAATGTTTTTAGAAATACCCTTCAACTGTCTTGATTGCTCAACTGAGAATAATCTATTTTGTGGGCTTATTCAATTGTACTCTTCTATTGATGGGAGAGCAAAAAAAGGCCTAATTCTAAGAACATGCTCAGGTTTTTGTAAAATATTCTTTTGGATAATTAGCCTCAAACTGTTAAGGTAACTCCATTCAAAACAATATGATTAGCTAATCCCTGTACCTAAGAATAAATCAACTATAGGACTTCAGTCTTATTGAGATGCATTTTAACATTTAGTGGTCCTTATCCAGTTCTTTATTGCTTGCAAACTTTGATCCAGAATGAGAGTATATCACTTGGGTGTAGAATAATTCAATTAACTTATTTATTCATCTGTGCAATTCATCTACCCATTGGTTCTAACTGACTATAGCTGTGTACATGTACTAATTAAAACATATGCAAGTAGTAGTCATAATATTACAGGCAATAATATTAACACTTCCAAGGTCCTCTAGAAAACTCACCTTTTTACAAGCTTCCAAACGGCCTTGACATTGGGAGCTATCCTTTTTGGGGGAAGCGGAGCACACCATCTTCAGCATCTCCCAGAAATGTCCAAAGTTGCTTTTTCAAATCTCCATAGACATCTCCCAGAAATGCACTAGTGAAATTGCAAAAGTAGCAATCAGCAGTTTGAATTATATCCAGAAATGTACCAATAATTAGTAGCTTCACAGCAATGATGTAATATGCTACTGTGATAATGTGATGGCCTAATAAGCACATAGTCTTTGTACTAGGTGAAGTTTGTCTTTAAGGGCAGCTCCATGTAAAGTCCATTAGGATGACACATGCAAAATGCATGAGAAATTATTTGCAGTGCAATGAACTGAGGCCCTCCTGATCATCTGCTCTTTTGGCATGAGCTGTAAGTCCATAAGGACCCAAGACTGCAAGCAATGCTCTCTGTAGTAACTCCTTTTAGGGTCATGGTTAGTATTGTCTTGCAATCAGTAGCTACTTCATCTTACTTGGGTTGAGTCTCATATTTTCCCATCCAGACATCAAATAAGAACTTGTAGCACATCTCCCTAGGTTGGAGGTGGAGATACATAACAGGTTTCATCTACCTATTGATGATCTCTTGCCAGTAAATTAATTACTACCTTCCTCAGAAGTTTCATGTATATATTAAAGGATAGGATAAAGAATAAAACTCTGTTTTATAACAGAGACCAAGGGTCCAGCCTCTCTTTTCCTACAACCACTGATTGGCCCTACTCAGGAAAGAAAGAAAACAACTAAAGGATAAACATGGGTAACAGGATTGAAGGCTGCTGTGAGGTCCAGCAATACAAGGACGGTCACACTCTTCCCTACACGTCCTACAAAAGTTAACTGTGAGTACAACCAGTGCTGTTTCCATTCTATGTCCAGGCCTGAATTCAGAATACCACAAAGCCAGATAATCCAAAGAGTATTACTTTGCTCCAAGTACTCATTAGAGAAATGGATAGTTGGGTTTGTTATGGATGTGTAATCCACATGATGAACTGTCTGTCAGAACTGAAGACTGCAGATATCTTAAATCAAGAAAATACTGATGAAGTGTTTAGAGATATGAAGAAATATGTAAAATGAATTTTCAAAATAGGAGATACAAAGTTTTGGTTTACGAGATAACTTTCTTTGAAATACTTTTTGTACATAATAATAATAATAATAATAATAATAATAATAATAATAATAATAATAATAATAATAATAATAATAATAATAATAATAATAATAATAATAATAATAATATTTAATTTATAGCCCGCTCTCTCTCCCCGAAGGGACTCGAGGCGGGGATTCAGGATCAACAAGATAAATAAATTTGACGAATCTCTGTATGTGAACAAGTAGTACTATAGGAAAAGGAGGCTAAAGTTTTATACAAGGAAATATTTTGGGTCATGTTGGTCCTGAATGTGGGTTAAAGGGAATGGATCCCTTTGAATTAAGATGGTATAACAGTATTGGCATTTAACTTCAACAAGATGCATCAACTTTTAACCTAAAGCTATTATAAAATCTTGTGGTCTGTGTAACACAGATTTTCAGCCAATACCATGGCATCATCTATTTGGAAAGGTGCATATACATAGAGGTCCCCATTAACACACTTTTGGCTTCAAGCATTCCTTATGCCCGTGATGACAAACCTATGGCACGAGTGCCACAGGTGGCACGCAGAGCCATTTGACAGCCTGTCAGCTGTCCAGTGCACATGTGCGCACTGGCCAGCTGACTTCAGCCTTCTTTTGAGGCCATTTTTCACCCTCTGGAGGCTTCAGGAGTTTCCCTTAAGCCTCCGGAGCAAGAAAAACTGGCCCCACGAGCAAACTGGAAGTCTGCTCCCAAACTTATAAAGCCTCTGGAGCCTGGGGAGGGTGAAAAAAGCATGCTAAAAAGGGGGAGTGCTGGATGTGTGCGCATGCACGCTGAGGTCGTGCGCATAGCATGGGTGTGGCACACCCATCCACAACCCCCTTCTGCTTCCCCCGCTTTTGGCCAAAAAAGGTTTGCCATCACTACCTTATGCTATATATTTTTATACAAATAAACAGCAAAAAAGACACATTTCCCTGTCTTCTACTCTGTTTAGTGATAAAATATTTATTAGACATTCTATGTATTCTTATGCATGCTTTACTTCCTTATTTGAGGGACTGCTTCTTCCTGGTTATATCAATCCATCCATTCAGAGTTGACAGGAGAAACAGGGTATAGATCCCATCTGTGAAAGAGTATCATCGAGCAGTACCAAACATATTTCTGCTGTGGCATCTGTCTTTTGGAACACCATTCTTACCAAACGTAGATTGGCCCAGCCTTCAGGAAGGCCATGAAAATAATGATTTTGCCATCTTGCTTAGTATTCCAGCAATGGTGGGGAATGTTTACAGTGCATGTGTTGAGCTGACACAAGGATGGATTGCTATTCACTATGATTATTTTTAAGTGATTATTGATGCTTTTATATGCTTGTATATTTGTTTTCAACTAGTTTTTCTTTGTTGTGAGTTATTCAGGTGAGATGAGGCATTCCGAATGAATGAATTGTATACCAATCTTACCCTATTTAGCAATTTACATTTGGGGACATGCGTGCAAAATATTTCACAGTTCAAGATTTGTCACTTGCTATGTTGCCTTTAAAACAGTAAATATATAGTACACTTGTTTTCTCATTAATCTCCTACTGAGGAGCAAAATTATGGTCTGCACTCCCATGCCTGGCATATTTAGACTACTCTTGAAATGTTGCTCATTTTCCTGTACCTTTTCATTTGGAATTCTACAAGTGTTACTTTCCAGCATTACTTAATAACTTTGTCTATAGTTTTTGCATCCATTCTTCGTACTTTTCCCTTGGGAAAGTGCTATTACTATTCCTCTATATAGTTGTTATGGCCAAAAAAAGTTACATAATGGCCAATATTTAAAACTTTTGCCGGCTAAATTCATGTATATATACTATGTTTTAAAAATCTATTTTTTAACATTATAATATAATAATAATAACCTTTATTGTCATTGTAAAAATTACAATGAAATTGGTTTATTCTCAACAATGTTGAGTACTAACATTTAAACGATTCATTCCAATGTTACTTTTCTGTATATCATTAGCACCCCTATAAATGTTTCTATATTTATATTTTTTATAACTTTACATGATAACTTTGTATTATTTTATCATTAGCACTCCCATATATATCCTCTGCAGGATAAAATCACTCAGATTCGGAACGAGTTGCCCTCCACAGATAGTGGTCCGGAGGAAGTATCCGATGCAGGCCTTGAGACTATTTTATGGGAAGACTTTGACTTTGTTACTGCCAAGAACATGGACAGGTTGGCGAGGAGACTAAAGGCCACCACATGTTTATTACACCCTTGTCCCTCCTGGCTTATACAGGCATCCTGGGAGGAGACACGAGGCTGGCTCCAGGCCATTGTGAACGCTTCTTTGGGTGAGGGGTTCTTACCTACCGTCTTGAAAGAGGCAGTGGTGAGACCCCTGCTCAAGAAGCCTTCCCTGGACCCAGCATTATTGGCTAATTATCGTCCGGTCTCCAACCTTCACTTTCTAGCGAAGGTTGTAGAGAGTGTGGTTGCACAGCAGTTTCCCCGTCACCTGGAGGAAACTAATTATCTAGACCTGCGCCAGTCCGGCTTTCGACCCGGTCATAGCACCGAGACGGCATTGGTCGCGTTGGTAGATGATCTCTGGAGGGCCCGGGATAGGGGTTGTTCCTCTATCCTGGTCTTGTTAGATCTCTCAGCGGCTTTTGATACCATCGACCATGGTATCCTTTTGCACCGACTAGAGGGGTTGGGGGTGGGTGGCACCGTTTTGCGGTGGTTCTCCTCCTTCCTCTCTGATCGGTTGCAATACGTGTTGACGGGGGGGGCAGAGGTCGACTTCTAGGCCCCTCTCATACAGGGTACCGCAGGGGTCTGTCCTCTCGCCACTCCTATTCAACACGTATATGAAGCCGCTGGGTGAGATCATCCGTAGTTTTGTGGTAGAATACCATCGGTACGCTGATGATACCCAGTTGTACATCCCTACCCCAGGCCACCCCAACGATGCCATTGAGGTGATGTCCCGGTGTTTAGAGGCCATACAGATCTGGATGGGCAATAACAAACTCAAACTCAACCCGTCCAAGACTGAGTGGCTGTGGTTCCTGGCTTCCCGGTTTAGCCAGTTGACACCATCGCTGGCCATGGGGGGTGAAAATTTGGTCCCCGTGGATAGAGTGCGCAATTTAGGAATCCTCCTGGATTCCCGGTTGTCCCTGGAGGATCAGGTGGCGGCCGTGGCCAGGGGGGCATTTTACCAGGTTCGCCTGGTCCACCAATTGCGCCCCTTACTGGACCGGGAGGCCCTACGCACAGTCACTCAAGCACTCGTGACTTCTCGTCTGGACTACTGTAACACTCTCTACATGGGGCTCCCCTTGAGATGCACCCTGAGGTTACAGTTGGTCCAGAATGCAGCCACGCGGGTGATCATGGGAATCTCAAGACATTCCCACATAACACCACTCCTGCGCGAGCTGCACTGGCTACCTGTGACCTACTGGGTGCGTTACAAGGTTTTGATGACCATATTCATGCTGCTCCATGGCACGGGGCCTAGCTACCTTCGAGACCGTCTACTACCCCATACATCCCTTCGACCGACTCCTCCCAGGGAGAGGGTCTTCTCCGGATGCCGTCGACCGGGCAATGCCGGTTGGCGGCTCCCAGGGGAAGGGCCTTCTCTGTGGTGGGCCCTACCCTCTGGAATGGCCTACCTCCCGATCTCCATTCCATCACAGACCTCTGCTTGTTTCGCCTTGTTAAAAACGTTAAAAACTTGTTTTTAATAAAAACACTCCCACCCTGGCCCCCTGAGGTCAAACACTGTGTCTCTGCAGTTTCAATGAAATAGAGATTGTGTCAGCTTTTTTTTTTCATCCACTCACTGAAAGAGACTGTTTGAGGTTAATCTAAACTTTTGCATGCAAATGTGTAACTGTAATTTGAGTAGGAACAAAATTTTGATTTGCCGCATTTTTAGAATCTTTCCATTTGAGATTGTTCTTTATTCTGGCATGTTCAATGTGTCCAGTCACCTACAAAGCAGAGAACTCATTTGCACCTTACATGTGCACATGCACTTACATTTATTTCAAAGGACACTGGCTCCTCTGTAGAAAATAATGTCTATAGTAGGTCTTAGAAATGCAATGCTTTGTAACATTGTTTCGGTCCCAAGATTTTCATTTTATGTTCCCTTTATCTCTTCAGATTTCAAATCAAAAATATTCCTTAATTTGAGACAGATTTAATTGCAATGTTAAATTTTGTTTTGCCAGCAAGTTCCCAAATATTTTGAGATCTGGCGGCTCTTCCCTCCATGTTTTCTATGTTACGCATTTTTTGAGAACCTGAGATGTAAGAATTTATTCCAACTTGTTTAGAATGGCAGAGTGAGTAGGATGTGCGAAGCATTTGAAAGGGGGTTTCACAAAAATGTATTGAAACAAGCTAAATACCCCTCTTTAAAGCATTAAAGTAACCATGTTACCTGGTAGTCTTATCCTGGTTCTTTGAAAGATTTTGTCCATATATATGTGCGCATGCACAAGCACTTTTGGTAGCCATCCCAAAGAAGTATGATAGAGGGAAAATAAATCTCTTCCTTGATAGATATTATTCAGTCTGTGGATTATTAGATATTTAATTGGTAATTAAAATTCCTATGGTAGTTAACACAGAAATTGTTATTCCAAAGGAATTAGAAGTGATCTTAAGATAATAAGATCTTTAAGAAAAGGCATGGAAAAGCAGTTACATACAGCAGAAGCAAATATGGGGGGGGGGGGGGGGACTGAGAAGCCCCACCTACAACGCTAATAGTGTAAGAAGGGACAAAGAGAAACTTGGAGAGGTTTCAAGGTTCTTGTTACACTCTACTGTAATAAAGCAGTATTCCTGGAATCTCTGTATCCGTAGATCTGCCTTACTCTAAAAGGTGGATGGTTCTCTCCCTTGCTGGTTTATTTAAAATTGAGATTACAAACATAACGTGGGCTGTAATAATTAATTTTTGGAAGATGCTCTGCAAACCTCTTTTGTAAACTCATATTTTTTTCCTTTTTAGAAATGTTCTGTAATTCTCTTATTTAGGTCTCAATGAAAAGATGGCAGTGAAACTGTTGGGATTCCTGGCTAGATCTTCATATACAATAAGCCAGTGCCGATACTTTCCTACCTATGGATATTTAGCATCAAGCAACAACTTGCTATCAGTAAATAGATATCTCAGACTATGCATCCCAAAGGCAACTTCTTCTAATTTTACTAGCAATTGCATGGTCAATTCAAAATGGTTCAGTCCACAAATTACTATTGGTGCTATGGGAAAAATTACCAAATACTTGACTATGGATGTTTGTCCTTCAACCAGAGAACTTCATCCTGTTAAAGCTTCCATTTTTAAGCAGAAATTAAAACATATAAGAATACTTGCTGGAATACCAAATAGACATTATTCAGTTTTATCGCCTACTAAACTTCAACCAAATCAAGATATTGTACCAGTTAAGCGTCTACCAAAAGCATCAAGGACCAAGCAGCCATCAAGAATTAACCTGCCACTACCAACTGAAGCTAAGGTAATCGGAATTTAGGATGGCAACATTGCACACATCTAATGAAATAGTTTGTAATTCACAAGCTTTTATGCTGTACTGAATACATTATGCTTTGAGCTACTAAAAGATGCTATTGTTTTTGTCACAGATGAGGCTTGATTTTTTAATACATTACTTTTGCCTCATGCTAGATTTTTTGTTTGGGGTGTGTGTGTGTGTGTGTGTGTGTGTGTGTGTGTGTGTGTGTGACTGTCTGTCTTTTGAGACAATGTTGATTCCTGGTGGCTGCCTGGATAGTTCCATGCAGTTTTCTTGGCAAATTTCAGTGGTTTGCCATTGCCTCCTTTCTAGAACTGAAAGCGAGAGAATCAATCAAGGTCACCTAAAGATGGGACTAGAACTGACAGTCACAGTTTCTAGCCAAGTGCCTTAAATTGAAATTGGCTCTCCATGCTATTATTTCTGTTTTATTTTTTGATGGAGAAAGTTCAGACCTTTTTTTGTTTCTGAACAGAAGGTGAATTCTTAGACAAAATTTGAGACGAGTACTTGAATAAATGCAATGAGCTATATATAGTAGACTATGATCGTAATAAAGATTATTAGATTTGCAGTGAAAAGCTTTTGTAGGTATAATTTTGTTATTGGGTCGTCATCCCCCATAGTGATAATACAAATTTCAGGGTTGAAAGAATGAAGTTATTTTGAGTTAATACTGCCACGTGGAAAAGTCTTTTGCCAGATAAGAACATTGACTTAAATGAAACATTTGCAATTTGAAACATAAATGTGCTCTTTTTACTAAAGAAGAGCACCACCTACTGGAAATCAGAGTACTGGGGAAAATCTTATTTTTGCAAAGGCTAGAGTTAATGTTTAGGTACACTCTAGAAAATAAAATACAAATCTAAGATCTCACTATAGGGAGATTTTTAAAAATCTCTGGTAAATATAAAATTCAATGTCTACTATTATGTGAAATAAGAAATAATCTCTTTTTGAACATGAGTCTTTCATCTTATCTTTTAGGGCAGTGATCCCCAACCTTTCTGGCTCCATGAAACAGCAGCAGTAGTGGTGGGGAGATAGTTTTGCATGTGCACCCGTTACTTGCGCAAGTGGAACTGCTCACACACACAACATTGCTTGCACAGCATGGTTCCCAACAGTTTCAGACCAGGTCTGAGCTGCGAACTATGGTTGGGGACCCTGGGTTTAGGGAATAAGAGTCCATATAGGATCACATCTTATTGGCCTTTAACAAAACATCTTAACATCAACGGCAGATGTTGGAGCTAAACAAAGCAGTTAGCCAAATTATATTTGCATAGAATTGATAGTGTAGTATGAAGCTTGTAATGAATATATGAACTTGTATCTTTCGCTAAATCATAATCTTCCAAAGAACATAATTGCAATTGCTCAGTAGAGGAGGAGGAGAGGAGATATTTGTCTTTCTGTATATCAGTGAAGCAAGTTTAAATTTTTTAAGTGTAAGACTTTTGAAAACCAACAAGTATGGTTCTATGCAGAATTTTAGCCATCTAGTGGCCAAATGCTAACAATGAGTTTGTGTAGCACTCTTTAGTACAGCAGTTCTAGTGAGAGAGGCAACTAAGTGTTTTCTAAAGGAAATTCTGTTCTTTTTGGCATAGGATGTGATGCAATGTATAGCCTTTGCAACAGCAGATGCCTATCATCTTGGTAATCTATGCCTTGACCTGATCTCATCTGGATATGTTGAAATCACATTACCTAGAGGTACAGCTCTGAACAGTTATTTCAAGTAGATCATTTATTGTTTACTGATGCTTTTTCAGATATACATCATCAAACAGATTTTATACAAATGCTTTCTTTATAGAAATGTTGCTTGATACTTAAATATGTGCTGTAATGTGGCCAAGATGCTAACATTTACTTCAGAGAAATGAAGTGAATACTGTATTTTTTGTACTATAACCATGATGGTGAATCTATGGCACGGGTGGCACGCGGAACCATTTCTTAGGGAATGCGAGGCATTGCCCTGTCAGCTCCAGCACACGTGTGTGCTGGCCAGCTGATTTAGGCCTCCTTTTGAGGCTGTTTTTCGCTCTCTGGAGGCTTCAGGGAAGCTCCTGAAGCCATTGGAAGTAGGCGGAGGCTGTTTTCATCCTCCCCAGGCTCCTAGAAAGCCCCTGGAGCCTGGGGAGGGCAAAAAAAGCATGCCAAAACCAGGGGGTCGCGCACATAGCATTATGGGTGCATTATGCATGCCCTTGCACGACACACACATCTCGCGCTCCCCCCACTTTTGGCACACAAGCCAAAAAAGGTTAGCCATCACTGTACTATAAGATGCACAAGACCATAAAACACACAATAGCTTGCGGGGGGGGGGGGGGGGACGACGGACTGCTTCTGACTCCCAGCATACGTTGTGTATTAATCTGGCTAGTGTCCTTGCAGCAAATAGCCTGGTCTGCTTCAGCACGTTATCACAGCCCCAGCATGTGGCTTGTCAGGGCTCCGCTCCATTGTGCCACCACCGGTCAACTGAACTGCAATGCTGCTACCACCAGGGAATGCTGGAGCCTTCACTGCCAAGCAGCTGATTGGTTGTTGGATCGGCCTCCCGGAGTACCACCGATCAGCTGTTCTAGGCAGCGGAGACAATCCCCACCACTTAGAATAGCTGATTGGTGGTATTCCAGGAGGCCAATCCACCCACTGACCAGCTGATCGACAGCGAAGGTTCCAGCAATCCCTGGCAGTGGCAAGAAGCGACAGGTGTCTGTGGCAAACGCCGTCACTGCACCAACCACCATCACACACACACACACACACACACAGCAATATTCGCTCTATAAGATGCACAGACATTTCCACCCACTTGATGAAGTAACCAGGAGATCAGTTAGATTTAAAAGAGACATACTTAATAAAAAATATCTTGGGTAATGACATAGAGGGTGCATGCTAAATGTAGTTGTTTCTATTTTTATAATATAATTTCACATATTTTTTTTGAAAATTAGATGCAGCAAATGTTTTGGTGGTTGGCACAGAAAAGACAGCCAAAGATCATGATTTGGGGATCATATTTCTCTTCAAGTAAGTAAAAACCAATAATGTGGCGTCAGCTAATTTTTCATTTCCACCTGAAGGAAAGTTACAGATTTATTTCTTCAGTATTATTCAGAATTTTAGTAATGATTATTTATTTACAATATTTGTAGAACTCCCCAATCAAGCAACCTTAGGGCATTTACAAGAAGGAGAAAAGATCAAGCTTATTAAAACATACAGAAATATAAGTAACAAATTTAATCAAATGGTTGGCCATAGTTTTACTCTATGAATCAAATATTATTAAATGGAAAGTGTTTTCAGAGCTTTCCAGAACATAAGGAGATTTGGTGCTAAATAGATTTGAAAAGCTTCTATGGTGGCTTTTATTGAGAATACCTGCCTTCTAATCCATACCTCTCCTACTTCAGGTGGACTTAGGGCTTCCACTTTTAGTATTTGGATCAAACAGGCAGAATCTTGTTTGGTAAGTTGGTCCCTGGTAAATCTTGATGTCGTGTTCTTTAGGGCTTTAAGGGTAATGACCAATAGCAACAGCACTTAGACTTATGTACCACTTCATAGTGCTTTTACAGCCCTCTCTAAGTGGTTTACAGAGTCGGCATATTGCCTCCAACCACCTGGGTCCTCATTTTACCGATCTTGGAAGGATGGAAGGCTGAATCAACCTTGAGTCTTTCAGAATTGAACTCCTGGAGTGAGCAGTGACTTAGCCTGCAGTACTGCATTCTAACCACTGTGCCACCATGGCTCTTCCAATATTTAGAATTGAGTCAAGAAGCCTACCAATAACTACAAGTGGTCCTCACAACCATTTCATTTAGCGGTCATTTGAAGTTACAATGGCACTAAAAAAAGTAACTTATTGCCAGTTTTCACACTTATGATTGCTACAGCATTTCCAAGGTTATGTGATCAAATTCAGGCGCTTGGCACTGTCCTGGGATCAAGTGATTGCCATTTCTAACCTTCTCAGCTGGCTTCTGACAAGAAAATCAATGGGGGGAAGCCAGATTTGCTTAATGTCTGCATTGTTCACTTAACTATAGTGATTCGCTTAACAATTGTGGCAAAAACAATTATAAAATAGGGCAAAACCCACTTAGACTGATTTCCTTGGCAATGGAAATTTGGGCCTCAGTTGTGATCATAAACGGAGAATTACTTGTAGTGCAGAAACTAAGACAAAAATGAATCAAGTATCCATAGCCAGAAAAAAGGTTGATGGCAAACCTTTTTGGCACCGAGAGCCCAAAATGTTGCACGCACATGCCAGATGGTCTTTGCGCACGCACGTTGGAGCACCAGAAACCTAAAGACCAACTGGCTGGTGTTCGCAGAAACCAAAAGTACAGCTGGTGATGGCGCATGTGGCCACAGAGAGGGCTCTGCATGTCACCTCTGGCACGTGCCATAGGTTCGCCATCACAGTGTTGGCAGAATTAATTAAGAACTAAGAAAAAGAAGAGCAAAGAAAAATGATAAGACAGGAAAAATATGTACATAAAGAAGTGGCTTCTAATCTTGTTTACAGTAGTTATAAATGCATTTATATATTATTCTCTCTCATGGTTATATTGTGTCTTCCTTCTTCCCATATTCTATTCTCTCTAATCATCAAACCCATTAATCATAATTTCTTTTTTTTTCTATTTTCAGCAAAAAATCCATAAGGGGTTTCCAGTCACTAACAAATATGATTATCCCTATCCAAACAAATTAGTTTTGCCCTCTGCAAATTCTGTCATCTTCACCAACATTCTTCATTGTAGGTAATTCAGGGTCTTCTGACTTTGGTCATATAATAATATTGCAGATTATCACATACAAAAATAATGTTCCATAACTCTTTTCCAGTTGTCTATTTGTCCCAGCAATTAAGGTCCTTATTTTAGTTGAATATTAATCTTTAAAACTCTTGGTATCACTAAAATTCTTTGCATCGTCCCCTGTTCCCTGTCCCTAAAACAAGTATCATTCAGATACTGTAATAATAGTACTGTTACAACTTTTAAAGGCAAGCAAGAATGAAAAGAGAATTGCTTCTTTCTAAGAATTGCATAAAAAATATGACCCATTAGTCTAACATTAATTTGTAATTTTTTTTTCTTATAGGGAAGGGTCTGTTGTGTTTTGGAATGTTGAAGAAAAAACAGTAAGTGGAAGACAGGTTTCTGGAGGTAAACTATTTTTGGTGTATGAATGAGGGTAATTAACATATTAATAAATTACTTATAAATTACTTTCTGAAATGGGATAAGGGTCAACTATAATATTTCTGACATAACTTGTTTTCTTAGACTATTAGTTTTATTTTTAGAATGCTGTAGTATGATACAAACATGTTAAAAAATGGCATCTCCTTCCTTTGAGTACGTTGAGAAACAAGATGTAATTGTACCTGCTGGAAGAGCATCCAGCTATAGAAAATAGCATAGGGCTTGCTGAAGTGAAAGAGCATTACAGCCTTCCAGAGAGTGAAATGAAATAGCAAATTAGCTAATTAATCTGAATACAATCAAATCAGAAAAAATTGATGATTAAAGTGAAATTGTCCTACTTTTTTGGAACCTTTATTCTAATTCAGAAGGAAACAGGTGAATAACGAGACCGAGTCTGTTAACTAAAGTAACGTTTATTCAGACTTTATGAAATTAACTGTTACATAGTCAATCACTGTAACATTAACATTCTAAGAGCAATTTGAAAAGTCTGAGTTAGCATATTTCTAAACAATATCTTTGTAAAACCATGTAAATAATAAGATAACATCTGAAGTGAAAGACATTTTTCTCTTTGCTAATGATTAGTAATTCTGACATATCTGTCTATTTCAATCTGCTTTCTAATGAAAAAAGACAAATGGGTTATTAACCGAAGAGCAGATTGTATCCTGTCAAAAGAAACTATCTGACTCAGGGGTCTCACAGTTAGTGTATAATGAAAAAATAAGGATTAATTCAATCAGTATGTTGGCACAGAATTTGTAACAACACATAAAGGAGGAAAGCCTTAGTTATATTCAGCATAACAACAAAGAGAAGAAAAGATACTGATTTCTCATATTAATCTAATCTCATAGATTAATAGTTCATATTTGATTTTGGATTTTATTTATTGTTACATTTTTGTTAATTACCCCATCTTTTTCTTGTATACTGATATGCTATCTCTTCAAAACATTTAGCATGTGTTATTAACCATTTTTATAGTTAACTTTCCAATCGGCTTTATTAGTATTGTTCTTTATTAGTATTGTTCTTTTGTGATGCCATGTCGTCCAAAGGATTCAAATTACATAATTTCCCAACTATTTCACAGTGGTTTTATATCTAGCTGCAGATTTTCTTTTGAGAATATAGTAAAGACTTTTTTGATATTCATCATGGTAAAATAATTGGGAAAGGTATATAGATTGGGTTATAGAAATGCAGAAATACAGCCAAATTCTAGAAGGAAACTTGCGTTGTTTTGAGAAACAAGAATTTCCAAATTTGCCTCCATCAAAGTAACATGAATGTTGGATAAGATAGCATTTGTAGGAAGAAAATACCTAGAAAGTAAGGTGTATTTTTTAATTTTGTGATTTTGCTAATTTTCTTTAATAATTTTTTTTTCTAAAATAATAATGCCACTTTCAGAATTTTAATACGGTAGCACTAACAGCAACACTTAGACTTATATACCATTTCATAGTGCTTTACAGTCCTCTCTGAGCATTTTGCAGAGTCAGCATATTGCCCCCAACCTCCTGGGTCCTCATTTTACCAACCTCGGAAAGATGGAAGTTTGAGTCAACCTTGAGTCGGTCAGGACCAAACTCCTGGCAATCAGCAGAATTAGCCTTCAATACTACATTCTAACCACAGTGCCACCACGGTTCTTATAACTTGGGTTATAAATGAATGAATGAATGAATGAATGAATGAATGAATGAATGAATGAATGAATGAATGAATGAATGAATGAATGCCTGAGGGTGTTTATGGGCACACATTTACAACTTCTAGCCAATTCTTCATTGTAAACACTTCTCTATCTTGCGCAAATACTTGTGAGGAAAAGACTGGAATATGGAATTATTTTGTTTTCCTTATTATTTCTTATTGACACAATTTTCTTCTCAGAAGAAAGTGAGAGCATGTTGGTCAATAGTCTAAATGTATCTAATGCATCTTCAGAACTTGCTAGCAGCTTTAATTTGCAATCTGTTTCCCAGATAAAGAATATTTTTCGAAAGCTGGAAAAACATGCGATCCAGCCTTATGAAATTGCATTAGTTCACTGGGAAAATGAAGAGATCAGCTATAGAAGAGGAGAGTAAGTATGTGAATGTCATAAACTCACAGAGTTTTCCATTTAAGCCATAGGCTAATAAGGATAGAAATTTTGACAAATAATTATTTCTGGAACATATATTCAGATACAAGTTGTATCATAGCATCTAGGTATTTCATAAACTTCTTCATAAAAATATTGATAATTCTATTGTGAAACAAGAAAGTAGTGATATTTTGGGGAATCTATTGCTGACATTCTCTCCACCTCCTCCAGCTGCACAGGCAGCTCTTTCGTTCCGTCTGCTCAATGATCTAGAAGATCGTTTAACAACTGGAATTGGGAATGCCAAATTGCAGTTATTGAATGAAGCTGTTACATGGACATCTCTCTTAATGACTGCTTCACTCAATGACTGAGATTCTGATCCCAATTGTAGTTATAGGTTGAGGACAGCCAGTATATTCCAGTTGTTAAAAGACTAGCCCTTACTACACTGCCACAAACTATCAGTGTTCTGTTTGAGCATCCTCAAGCACTCAGCTATGTACAAAGTATGATCACTTTTATGTGGATTGAATATGCACTGTTGAAAATGAAAAAATATACAATAAAAGAAATAGAAATTCACATGTGGAATAAGCCCGATGTTATGTCAAATACTCCTGAATTTTATTTTATTTTAGTATTCCTATAAATAGACTGAAGGATACCTGCTCATGTTTTATTACACAGTCCTACCGGTTCTTCTAATACTCACTTGATTCACTATTAGACCAATGGTAATGCTGGCTGGGACTGATGGAGCAGCAGCAAGTTGCTTGAACCTAATGTAATCCATTCATATCTTTTTCATAGAGGGCAGTCAAAACTTCATAGAGGAGAAATCTTGATAAATTCAGAATTAGAAATGGATGATTTCATTTTAGAGAAGTTTGCTTTTTCCAATGCTCTCTGCCTTTCTGGTAAGCTCTCCATTGTATAATTTCATTTAATGTATTAAATGTTCTGTATTATTACTTGAAATCTGGGAGGAAATGGAGTTCATGAATGCATTTATAATGTATAAGGCACTCAAAAAATACTCTGCATGAAACATCTATGGTTACAACTATTTTGAGCTATTTGCTCAGTCTCACAGCACTTTCTCTTGCATACTGAATGAAAAAGAGGGAAGGGAATGAACGAAAAAGAGGGAAGGGAATGAACGAACCAGACAACCTGTACCCTGTTGGATCATGATTTCAAAGATATTTTCTTACCTAAACAGGGAAAATAAATGACCAAGAGTGAACCAAAAAACAATGGGAGCAGGAGCGATTTCCAATTTCCTGCCGGCCTCCCCATTGTGTTTCCTTGTGGAAATTTGGCAGGGAACATCAGAAATCTCTATTTCCTTCCTTTCTCTCTTCCCCTTTCTCCCTCCAATAGGCAGGTAAGGGGCTGTTTCTGGGTGGGAGCAGAAGCAAGGGATTCAGAGACTAACTGGCAAACTGTCACAAAATAAAGATCACATGACTGCAATAGAAGCCAATAACATTGAAGCAGCCACATCTTTTCCAAATTTCATTTCCTCAAGGAATCACGATGCCAGATTTTGGGCACCTGCTGTAGGTTAGCTCATTTGAGGGACCTTGGTTCAAATTTTGTTACAGTGTTTTGCAAAGTTCAAAGTCATGACAACAAAAGTTTTAATATCAAAAGTGATTATTATTTTTGAAAAGGTGACTGGGCTTTTCAAAAAATAAAAACACTTTTGATACAATTAGATGATTGAGAATCGTGATAAAATTTTATAGTACATAGATTGCGCCATTGCAAATAATTTATGCTTTACTCTAGACTTGTGACCTTTAATACTACCTTTGAGAGCCAGTTTTATGAAGAGGATAAAGCATCGGACTAGTACTGTTAATTCTAGTCCTGCTTTAGACACAAAGGCAGTTGTGTGACCTTGGGATAGTTACTTTCTCTCAGCCCTAGGAAGGAGGCAATGCCAAACCACTTCTGAGAAACAGAAGAAACAGTATATATTATCTTTAGTAGACTGCATAAAATTTAAGCATTCTTATATGTAGAAAATAATATAATAAAAGTTTGCCTTTGGGCTGAAAGGGGCATGAATTGGGAGGTTTATGTTTGAATTTTATGTGAATTGGGAAGTATTTTGATTTAAATAGGGGCAGAAAAATTTTATCTTTACTTTTTTAGTAGGAAAGCTGTTATCAATAAGAATAGAGCTAGAAGGGACATTTGAGGTCTAATCCAACCCCTGCTCAAGCAGGAGACCCTATATCCAGGATGGCGAACCTATGGCACATGTGCCACAGGTGGCATGCGGAACCATTTGTCAGGGCACGCAAGGTGTTGCCCTGTAAGCTGGCCAGCGTGTATGCACGCACTGGCCAGCTGAGTTCAGTCATTTTTAAAGCCATTTTTCGCCCTCCCCGGGCTTTATAGGAGCCTTGGGAGGGCAAAAACAGCCCCCCCCCCCGGAGGCCCTCTGCAGGCTTCAGGGACCTTCAGGAGGTTCCCTGAAGCCTCCGGAGGACTAAAAAGGACCCTACGAGCAAACCGGAAGTGACTTCCGGTTTGCTCGTAGCATCCTTTTTAGTCCTCTGGAGGCTTCTGGGAAACCTCCTGAAGGTCCCTGAAGCCTCTGGAGAGACTCAAGGGGGGGGAGGCTGTTTTCGCCCTCCCCAGGCTCCTGTAAAGCCTCTGGAGCCTGGGGAGGGCGAAAAAAGCATGCAAAAAATGGGTCATGGCTGTAGTGCGCGCATGCCCACTGGGGATGGTGGTTGCACATTGCATTATGGGCATGGCACGCCCATGCATGACCCCCCCCTGCGCTGCCCCACTTATGGCACGCGAGCCAAAAAAGGTCCGCTATCGCTGCCCTATATCATTTCAGACAAGTGGCTTTCCAGTCTTTTCTTTAAAACCTCCAGTGATGAAGCATCTACAATTTCCTGAAGACAAGATGTTCCACTGGTTAATTGTCCTCACTTTTAGAAACTTTGTCCTTAATTCCAGGTTGCTTCTCTCCTTGATTAGTTTCCATCCATTGTTTCTTATCTTGCCTTCTGGTTCTTTTGGAAAAAAGTTGACCCCCTCTTCTTTGTGCCAGCCCCTCAAATATTGGATTACTGCTATTATGTCATCTTAGTCCTTCTTTTCTTAGGCCTTCTTAGACTAGCCATACCCAATTCCTGCAACCATTCTTCATATTTTTGTCTCAAGGCCTTTAACCATCTTAATTGTTACTGAGAGCAGAGAAATAATTGGTAGGTTCATATAAAATAGGAAAAAGTTTCATATAAAACACTATGCCAGGATTTTAAAAAAATATTTGAAAAAACAATTTTGACTTGATTTACAAATTATACTGTATCGTGCAAGGTGTTTTTTTTACATTACACTGTCAAAAAGAACATATCAGGTTAATAGAGGACAAATTCCTGTCCTCAGTTAAAATCAGAAATTTGTACCTACTTTAAAGTCCTAAAAGAAATACTCAGAATATCAACATTAATTGTCAGGCATTGGACAATAAAAATTTAAATATTTCATTTTGTGATAAAACTTGGAAATGTAATGCATGTGAATAATATATTTTTATGCTTTTCTCCAATATAGTAAAACTGGCCATTTGGGAAGCAGCATTGGATAATTTTGTAGAATCTATTCAATCAATACCTGAGGTACATATATTTTTTTCATTCTTCCATAAAATTTGCAGATTTTTAACACCATAGGTGAATGAATTTTGGATTGTTGTATTTACCATCTGTTTTTGGGCACAAGAAATGAATTAGGATTTGTTTGCCAGATCAAAATTTCAGTGAAACTCTATTAAATTTGAACAATTAGATATGAAACACTTCCAAGTTAACTTCAATGATTTACAAAATGCTTAATTAAACTCATGTGTCTAAGGGAAAAACCCTGTTGTTTTAATTATACCTATTTTATGTTTGTTGTGGGAAACTCTTTGTTTGAATGTAGATTGGCATGTTTAATATGAATGCTCATGTCAACAAGCTTCTATATAGGATGCCAAGAAGAAAAACCTGCATGCAAATTTGAAATACAAAAAATTAACTTCTCAAAGTTAAACTTAGAATAGTTTTTTACTTACTTTAAAAATGATAGAACACGCAAAAGTTAATCCTTTTGTTAGAAAATGGATATCTGTAAGAGAGTTAAATATAGGAGTAGAAAGAGGAATAGGTCATCAATAAAAACTATAGACTGCTCAGAACTCTAGAGAAGGTGGCAGGAAAGCTAAAATTCAGAATGGTTGGCATCTTATACTAAGAAAAGAAGAAAGTTGTTTAGCTATGTTTAAAGTAAAAGAAAAAAAGAATCAGTGTAGCAGTTGTATGTTGAAGATGGCAAAATGTTGTGTTCCCCAGGTAGTAATAAAGAGCAAAACGTAAAGAATTCAAGGTTGTGTCTTATAAAAATATATAGTGAATATCTAATTACTTTGAATAAATCCTAGGGATTTGTCATCTTTGCTTTTGCATGGGCTAGTTCACATCAGACAGAACCAGTGCACAATCTGGAGGTCCTCCCAGACTCACACCTCCTGCTTGATTTAGGCCAATGTGTTTTGGAAAATATTCTTTTTTCAAGGGTGCTTCTAATAAGGTTGTGTGCTCTGCAAGATTTCTTTTGGGAGGAAAGTGTTACAACAGTCTCAAAGAGCACCAGAGATTTTCCATTTATTAAATGCATTCAATATTTATCCATCTGGACTATTCACCCTTGGTTGATTGGCTAATTAGCCATGATGGTCAAGGATCAAGAGAACAATGTGGTCTACATTCTCAGGTTGAAAAGGATTCCATTAAACTGGAGAAGACAAGGATTTGGACCTGGAACAATGTGGTTACATTAGTGTGAAGTATTCTGTTCTTAAGGTGCCATTCAAACCTATCACAGCAGGATTGTAAGTGCATTTATTAGGATAATGTCAACCTTTAGGGCAAGCAGGATCAAGAAACAGACACAGCAATTATTATTATAGATAGAATGATTGAATCTTGCAAACCTCTCGAAAGCTTTTCTCTGCCCCATTTTACCTGAAACAAAATCAAAGCAAGCTCATTTGGAAAAGTCCCCCTTAGCAGTTGACTCACTGTTCCCATTTCCAAGCCAGATTTATATTCCTTCAAAATAGATAATACTATAGATTTTGTATTACTATAAAAAGCTTGTTGCATATCTACTTGACGATTCATCCTCTTTGTTTCCTGGAAGCTCTTGTAGAATGGTGAGATATTTATCAGATACCGTAAGTCTTTGTGAATAGAGCATTTTAATTTATCTCTGCCCTGTAGGATAGATCTTAATTTAAACCTAAATTTTGTCAGGAAGTTCTCCAACTATGACAATAGAGTTATCACAAACTGTCTATGGCAAGACTGCCTATCCCACTTCCCAAAATTAATATGAAATTCAGACTAGATCTTTACTGTCTGTAGAATTGCTTCTGCCAGTTCAAGTAAACAGTGTAGTTGGGTGGGTAATATTGTACATCTAAAAAAACATCAATGTTCTCTCTTCTTACAGATGCTTAAATTAAGAAAGAAACTGAAACTGTCTCATGCTGATGTTATGCAGAAAATTGGGGAACTGTTTGCCTTGAGGTATCTCAATGAAAAACAAGCAAAAAGATTGCATTTTAGAGTCAGTTTAAAAGCAATCTTTAACCAAAAAAAATACCATGTTAGTATTCACATATATATGTATATAGTATACTGCCATGTATAGTCCGCTTTTTAAATGGATATTTTTAGAGTGATACAATTATATTTCTCTCTTCTGCATCTAGACTATTGTCCTGTCCTTTAACCGAACTAAGTAATGTTTAACAGAATCCAGAGCTTACATGTATCAATTTAACACCAATAAGCATCTTGTTATTTTCCTGTTAAAATGTGGTTTATTTGCCAGGTTCTTACTTTTGATTATGTGCCACTATATAGTATTAACTAGCAGCACAATTGCTTGAATAATTAGAATATGCCCCATGAAATGATGCAAAAATCAATATGCGAAGGGTTTTATTGAGGTATGTCATAATATAAATATATTAAAAACTGGAAATGATAATGCTTACGTGGTTAAATTGTATACCTGATAAATTCTGTATTTTCTTCAACTCGTGATAACCTAAGTTTGTAGTAATACGCATAATCAGTATAAATAAAAGGTGATAACATGTTGTATATAAAGCTTTAATCAGGTTCTAAAAGAATAAAATGTTTACTTGAAGATTGAAAACTTAACTATAAGTTCTGTAGCTGTGAGAATGTAACAAAAGTTTTTTGCTACATGAAGGGTGTTTGTCCAGAGTACTTGTTTGTCTCAACTTACAACAGCACAGTATGCAAAATACAATTCGTAAATGGCTTTTAAATAAGAATTTATCTTTTCTTCCTCAGGCATCGTATAAATCTGAGTTCTGATCTGTTGATTACCCCAGATTTCTATTGGGACAGAGAACATCTTGAACAACTGTATGATAAAATGCATCGGTTTCTCAGTATTGATCGCAGAGTTAAGGTATTGTTTTACTATTTTTATCTAACCTTTAGAGGATTTTTAAAAAAAATAATTGCTTCTCTTAACAAATCTTATTTTTCTGTTTTTATCCACATTGTTTTTGGACAAACATTGTTATTCTGCCTGCTGCACTACTTCAGAAACAGTTTTCACCAACAGAGAAGCAAGTGGAGTTTTACAGAAACCTACTTTTACAGATTTTCTGCTGTTTGCTTTTTCTAGAGTACTTTATGATTAATGGTTGACTCAAAATTACATAGATTTTTTTCTTAAAATATGTACAATATATTGCTATGGGGATATTGCAGAAATGTATCTTTGATGTCCTGTGGAAAAAGATGATTGTTAGATGGTAACAAAAAAAAAGTTTAGAAATCCAATCAAGAACTTGTGAACATAACATACTACTTTCCACAAAACTCACTTTTCAATAAAAGAGAACATAAGTAGGTCAGGGTTTAACTGCGGAGTCATTGGTGGTCTCTAAGTGTGGTCGTTTGCTTGCAAATGTTTCATTATTGACAAAGTAATATCAGTGCTGTGTGGGGCTTGCCCTCTCTTTATATATACAGTAGCTTGCCTTCCTGGTTGGTGGAAATGTAACATTTTCTTTGGTAGTTCCTCGACTGGAATATTGCTTTTTGCTTGTTTTGTCTGTTGTTAATCCCTGATTAACTGGGTGTAGGTTGCTGGAGAAAATATGTTCTGGTCTTTTTGTTTCTTTCTTAGCTTTTTTTAATTGTCTCATTTGAAAGGTGTGTAAATGCAGTTTATCTCTATGTGTCTATTAATGGATGAACTTATCTGAAAGCTAAGCTTCCAGGAAATCCATAGTTTTAGCTTGGTCTAGGATTGTGATGGCGAACCTATGGCACGCGTGCCACAGGTGGCACGCAGAGCCATTTGTCAGGGAATGCAAGGCTTGCCCTGTCAGCTGGCCAGGGCACATGCATGTGCTGGCCAGCTGATTTGGGCCTTTTTTTCAGGCCACTTTTCGCCCTCCGGAGGCTTCACTTTTTGCCCTCCAGAGGACTAAAACCAGTCCTACGAGCAAATCAGAAGTCTGTTCCCGAACTTCTAGTTTGCCTGTAGGGCTGGTTTTTCATGCTCCAGAGGCTTCAGGGAAGCTCCTGAAGCCTCCGGGGGGGGGGGGTTTCACCCTCCCCAGGCTCCTATAAAGCCCCTGGAGCCTGGGGAGGGTGAAAACACGCCAGAAATGGGGGGGGGGGGGGGAGTGCTGGTCATGCACACATGCGTGCTGTGGTCACACATAGCATTATGGGTGTGGCACGCCTGTGGAAGCCCCCTGAGCTTCCGCCCCCCCCGCTTTGGCACGCGAGCCAAAAAAGGTTTGCCATCACTGGTCTAGGGATGCTCAGTTTTCCAGTTGAAATTACAGTTTATTACAGTTCAATCTTTCTATTCATTATACCTTCCAGTTGCTAAATAGTGTTCATGGATGTACTCTGCTATCTTCTTTCTGCCTGTCTGTCCTACATACAAACTGTTACAGTCCTTATACTTTGTTATAGATGAGTCCTGTTTTTATTTCTTGGGCCACTACGTCATTTGGTTTACTTTAACATGGTTTGGAGGGCTTCTGTTGATTTATGTACTAAAGCGATGCCACATGATTATAATCATATGTTGATTGTTTCTGAAATGTTTTTGATGTAGTATAGCAGGGATCAGTTTAGCTTTACAGAGCATCATTATTAAGAATGAACCAGCTCACTGGGATAGCAATCTTAACAATATTCATGAAACTTTCTCTAGATTCCACATATTCTTTCTGGTTTCTGGACTACATTATAGGTAGTATTAGTATGTAAATATGTTTTAATTCAGTAACAGGTTGAACATGTAGTTTTTGGATAGCCTTGATATAGCCCAGTTGTTCGAAATGAAATTAAGTTAAAAAATATATAAATTTGCTTTCTAAGATATGATTGCTGCCTTGACAATGCTGTGCCTTTGTATAAACAATGGGATTCAGGAATAAAATGGCCTCACTACTGTCTTTAAATTAATGCACATGGATAAAAGGTCTTTAAAAAAAAAACATTTCATAGAATCTTCTCAGTCCAATAAGAAATGATTAAATTGACAATTCCTTTTCAGGAACCATGGATTAAAAAAATAGACTTTTTATAGAATTCACATGTATACATTGGCCTGGCCCACAAGATATATAATGCCTACTTGGAATAAGTATTAGTAATATAAGGTAACTTTGATAGATACATAGTTACCTTAGGGTTCTGCAGCATTTTAACTATAATTTCATAGTGAAATCTGACACATTTGTACCCCATGTATCTCAAAATTGTTTTTTTAAGTTACGTAATTTTTTTCAGGCAGCAAGTAAAAGATCACAGGAAGCTTTTTTTTTGCCCCTCTATTTCCATAATAGAGAACCTTCAGCTATGGTTTTTCAGGAGTAAAATGTTGCAATTAAACAATCTATGTAAATATATAAAAATAGATACAGTTGCAAGGAAAAGTATGCGAACCCCTTGGGATTACGTGGAGTTTTGCATGAATTGGTCATAAAATGTGTGCTCTGAACTTCATCTAAGTCACAACAATAACAAAGCACAGTCTGCTTAAAATAATACTACAGAAACATTAGATGTTGCCATGGTTTAATTGAACATAACATGTAAACACTCACAGTGCAGGGAGGAAAAAGTATGTGAGCCCCTAGCCTAATGACTTCTCCACGAGCTAATTGGAACCAGGAGTGAGCCAACCTTGACTCCAATCAGTGTGATGATATTGGATGTGTTGCTGACAGCTGTCCTGCCCTTTAAAAACACACACCTGTGTTGGGTTTACTGGTTTCAAGAAGCACTGTCTGATGTGAACCATGCCTTGCAGAAAAGAGCTCTCAGAAGACCTACGATCAAGAATTGTTGACTTGCATGAAGCTGGAAAGGGTTACAAAAATATCTCCAAAAGCCTTGATGTTCATATATCCACGGTAAGACAGACTGTCTACAAATGGAGAAAGTTTACCACTGTTGCTATTCTCCCTAGGCGTGGTCGTCCTGTAAAAATGACTGCAAGAGCACAGTGCAGAATGCTTCATGAGGTAAAGAAGAATCCTAGAGTGTCAGCTAAAGACCTACAGAAGTCCCTGGCACATGCTAACATATTTGTTGACACATCTACAATAAGGACAACATTAAACAAGAATGGAGTACATGGGAGGACACCACGGAGGAAGCCATTGCTGTCCCAAAAAAATATTGCAGCACGTTTGAAGTTTGCAAAAGAGCACCTGGATGTTCCACAGCACTACTGGCAAAATATACTGTGGATAGATGAAACCAAAATTGAGTTGTTTGGGAAGAACACACAACACTATGTGTGGAGAAAAAAAGGCACAGCACACCAACAGCAAAACCTCATCCCCACTGTAAAACATGGCAGAGGGAGCATCATGGTTTGGGGCTGCTTTGCTGCCTCAGGGCCTGGACGGATTGTTGTCATTGATGGGAACATGAATTCCAGAGTTTATCAAGACATTTTGCAGGAAAACGTACGACCATCTGTCCACCAACTGAAGCTCCGCAGAGAATGGGTGATGCAACAGGACAATGACCCAAAACATACAAGTAATTCAACAAAAAAATGGCTTAAACAGCACAAAATACCCCTTCTGAAGTGGCCCAGTCAGAGTCCTGACCTCAACCCGATTGAAATGCTGTGGCATGACCTTGAGAGTGATTTACACCAGACATCCCAAGAATAATGCTGCACTGAAACAGTTTTGTGAAGAGGAGTGGTCCAAAATTACTCCAGATCGTTGTGCAGGTCTGATCTGCAACTACAGGAACCGTTTGGTTGAGGTTATTGCTGCCAAAGGAGGGTCAACCAGGTATTAAGTCCACCGGTTCACATACTTTTTCCTCCCTGCACTGTGAATGTTTACATGTTATGTTCAATTAAACCATGGCAACATCTAATGTTTGTGTAGTATTATTTTAATACTCCACGTAATCCCAAGGGGTTCACATACTTTTTCTTGCAACTGTATGTGTTCGCACTGCCAAATTGAACTGTTTTACATTTGGATTTATTTCAGGATTTGCTTCTAATTTTATGTTGAAATTCTTTGCTATTAGCTTTATTAAAGATTTGGCCATATTTAACCCTGTTACATTGTTAGCTGTTTTGCTAAACTAGACGTAAACCTTGATTATTATTTGGTGAAGTATACTAGGCTATGACAGGTATCTTAACACAGTTTAACTAACTGCTTCAGAGGGCAATTGTGATGAGGGCTGACACTTAAATATTTCCTTAAATTCAATGCAAGAAATACTCAATAGAAAAATATATTTCTATTTAAGTTTATAAATGCATGCAAGTGGAGAAAGGAAATTAAAGCCTGGGATTATGTGAGATTATTGCAATCTATTGTATAAATGCTGAAAAATTACATCTCCCATTACTAAGAATTGTTCTGAGTGTTCAGTCTTAGCTACTCCAGTGTATTCAGTTTATAGAAACATTGTGATATAATTCTCCATATTTTTTATTTCAATAAATTCACCTCTGGAAGTAACTTACAGTTGTGTTCAAAATTATTCAACCCCCACTGAAATTGAGTGTTTTGGCCAGTTTGACATTGATTTTGATCATTCAGTCATCTTGCTTACATTTAAATCAAAGAGGCACTTGTAGGTCAGACAAATATAACATAACATTTATAATGAAATAACCACAAATGTCTTTTCTGTGCTCACATCATTATCAGTTTTATTCAACCCCCAAGTGACATTCAATCTTAGTACTTAGTACAACATCCTTTTACAGTTATAACAACTTTTAAACGTGAAGCATAGCTTGACACAAGTGTCTTGCAGCGATCTACGGGTATCTTCGCCCATTCTTCATGGGCAAAAGCCTCTAGTTCAGTCACATTCTTAGGCTTGCGCACTGCAACTGCTTTCTTTAAGTCCCACCAGAGGTTCTCAATCGGATTTAAGTCTGGTGACTGCGATGGCCACTCCAAAATGTTCCAGCCTTTACTCTGCAACCATGCTCTAGTGGACTTGGAGGTATGCTTGGGATCATTGTCCTGTTGAAAGGTCCAACGTCTCCCAAGCCTCAGGTTTGTGACGGACTGCATCACATTTTCATCCAATATCTCCTGGTACTGAAGAGAATTCATGGTACCTTGCACACGCTGAAGCTTCCCTGTACCTGCAGAAGCAAAACAGCCCCAAAGCATGATTGACCCTCCGCCATGCTTCACAGTAGGCAAGGTGTTCTTTTCTTCATAGGCCTTGTTCTTCCTCCTCCAAACATAGCGTTGATCCATGGGCCCAAACAGTTCTAATTTTGTTTCATCAGTCCACAGAACACTATAGTGCGCAAGCCTAAGAATGTGACTGAACTGGAGGCTTTTGCCCATGAAGAATGGGCGAAGATACCCGTAGATCGCTGCAAGACACTTGTGTCAAGCTATGCTTCACGTTTAAAAGCTGTTATAACTGTAAAAGGATGTTGTACTAAGTACTAAGATTGAATGTCACTGGGGGTTGAATAAAACTGATAATGTAAGCAAGATGACTGAATGATCAAAATCAATGTCAAACTGGCCAAAACACTCAATTTCAGTGGGGGTTGAATAATTTTGAACACAACTGTATATTAAGAAATGGTTTATTCAAGGTTTTCTGAAACATCAACTTTTCTATCCTTACAACTGAAGGTAGTAAATGAAAAGCTCCAACAGTGTACAGAACTGACAGATCTGATGAGAAATCATTTGAATGAAAAACATGCTCTGCGCTTGGAATGGATGATAGTAATACTCATCACAATAGAGGTTGGTTTACTAAAATTGTTTCCTAAAACATATGCATAATTTTGACAAATTCACTGAAGAGTATTTAAAAAGTCAGTTTCCTTAGACAAGGGGCAAGTTTCCAAATAACTTTAAAAGTTTCCATAAATTTATTTAAAAATAGAGATATCCAGATAGTACAATAGCTTGTCAATTTTACTATGCTACTTTACTTTACTATACACTCACAGCCTTATTTTATATCCATATAAATCAGACCAACTTACAAGTTCATTACAGTGCATGTTGGATCACTTTGTATATTCCATGAGTTGCGCAAGTATGTAGGCTGAACAAAGATCTAATGGTAATTTAATGTTTACATGCTGTTTACATGTACTGAATATTCTATTACCTATTTCACTTTGTGTTGCCAATAGTACTGTTTAGGAATTCAATGATGCAAAATAGTCCCAATCAAAAATACAATGGCACCTTCCTCCTCCGTTATCATTGGAGTAATGTATTCTTTATTAGATATTGCTTGTTTAGCAAAGGCCTAGAAAATTCTGTCCTCCAGTCTTGAAATTCTTATCTAAATATAGTCTTTGTCTCAACATTGCGGTGAACAATTGTTAGGAGCAAGGCTTATAGCTAAATATCCACTCTACTGAATTGGTGACTGGATTTTAAGTATATTCTCGTCCCATGTCATTCTCTGTCACCACTCCAAGCTCACAGAACTTTCCAGGATAATGTATCCATACCAGAGTATGAAGTTTACTCATGCTGAATTCCCACAAATCATAGGAATGGCCTGGAGTTTCTCCACATGTATAATGCAAAGGGAAAGGATGAGAATGGATTGAATTATTATTAATAATAATTATTGATTATTTCAATGCACTGTACATGGGGCTATCTTTGAAGAGTATTTGGAATCTACAGTTGGTCCAGAATGTGGCAGTGAAGTTTTAGAACCCTCTAGATGGCACATGTAACACAAGTTGCACTGGTTGCTGATGTGCTTCCAGGACCAATTCAAGATATTGGTTATTTAAAGCCTTTAAAGCTCTCCGTGGCATAAGTCCAGGATATCTGAGAAATCTTTCCCCAAAGGGATCAGCCCACTCCTCATTCTGGCAGGAGCCTACTGCGGATCCCATCAGCCAAGGAATTTCGGCTGATGGGGTCCACAGAATGATCCTTTTTTGCCACATACCCATGCTTTGGAACTTCTTGCCACCAGAGATGACATCTTCCCTCCCTCTTCTGGCTTGGGGGCTGGTTGGCATGGGCACCCCAAAGGAAAAGCTATACGTTGGAAGTGGTTGGTGCAATAGTGGAGAAGGTACCACTGCTGTTCCGCTTGAAATGTCATTACGTTTTATTACATTGTAAGCTACCCAGTCACCTCAAACCATGAGATGGGCGACACATAAATTTAATTAATAATAAATTCTCTAGTTAATATTATAAATCAAATAGCCCTCTGTCCTAATACACAGCCAGTTATGTACAGCCATAATTAACAGGTGCAAAATAGTTAAAAGGATTGGAAGGGCTGGATGTCAAAACAATACAGGGAATAAATTTAAATTCCATAAACTTGCAAAAGTTTAGCAGTGATGCGGTGTACTCTTTGTTGAAGTCGCCACGCATCTTACAATTCTCTTTTCTATAGCCCCTCCCCATTTGTTCCCATTCCATGACCACTGTGAAGAATTCAGTATTCATTTTGCTGTTTTGGGGTTTCCCTCAGTCTCCCCCCTGCAAATCTTTTGTGTTTCTGGTTTGGAGGTTACTGATCCCTGATAGCTTGGCATAGAGCCCTTTGTGCGAACACTAAAAATAGAAATCAGCCAAATAAACATGCAAGCTAGCAAAGTTCTGTTTTATGTTGCAGGTCATGTTTGAACTTGGAAGAGTGTTTTTCTGATACCAGGAGTACACTGAAACAAACATTTTACAAGACTAGTCGCTATCTGAGCAACAGGTTTATTGGACTTCAACTTTGTCCATTTTGGAAAGTAAGCAAATGTCATGATAAATTTATGAACATTTGCTACAAAATGATGGGAGTCAATGCATTTAATTTCATATTTCATCAGTTACTATGTTTCTTGGAATTGATTGTGTAAAAACATTGTGAGGCTGGTTTTCTATCTTATGGATGCAGATTATCTGTTACATTACAGGAAAAGGATATATACAGTATGTACAACATTGAGCAGTTTTCTGTATATAAGCTGCACATTTTCTCACATTCAATAGAATTAAGAAAAATATGTATATAATATGCTATTATATATATATGGGGATAGAAAACCTAATCCTAATATTGTTCATTTGTGAAGGAAGAGTTAAAATTAAAAATTCTCTTCAGCTAAAATTGTAATTGTCTTTGGAACTGCTTAATCACAAAGATTTTGTAAATTCAGATAAGAAGCAAGAAAAATTTAATCAAAGCAATGTCTTTGACTTTATTGTCTGAGACAAATTTTCCTCAGTAACCATTATGCATGTATGAATACCGACTGAAAAGCTGTGAAATAAAATAATGGTTGTAAAAAAATGCAGTGATTTTGTTGAAGCAAGATTAAGGATTTGGATCTCTCAAATCCAAAATCTTTTTACTAGATACATCAGAAAACTCATGAAAGCTTTTTGTTCTCAACTTAACTTTCCAAAATGTATCATGAATATTAGTTGTCAAATGTTAACATTTTTATAAGAGTTAAAAAGAAGTATTCTCTTTAGTTTCAGAAAATGGAAATAATTTTTGTAATTGAACCTACTGCTGAAATGTTATGATGGGAAACAGAAAATATACTGATAGCTCTGTTCATAATTTTGTTTTTTATACAGTGCACGTTTTTATAATAAAAAGCCCAAAGCATTTGTGAGGAAGGTACATTTTATCATTTGAACGAGTTTGTAATTTTTTCAACTTTGCATCACTTCTCTATCATGTCCTCAGTAACAACGACAGCACACATTAATTATACATAGTAATAGCATATTTGCAATTCTTGGGACAGTGGTGCTTAAACATTTGTGAACCTTTTAGAATTGTTAATATTTTTACATCAATATGACCTAAATGTAATACTATTCACATTTAAAACTAGAGAATCCAATTAATTAAGCAGTCAATATACTTGATCATTTATTGACCATGATCCAAAGTACGTGTGTGTGACAAAAATATACAAACCTCTTGAATTATTAGTTAGTTTGAAGGGGAAATTAGATATTTCAATCAATAAAATGCTAAGGTTTTGCCTAACAAAATTCTGGGTACTCTTATCAGTCTGTCTTCACAGCATGGTATATGGTAAGTGTGTCATGAGTTGAACAAGAGATTTCTGGGGACCTCTGAAAAAGTTAATACCACCAGGCTGGAAAAGATTACATAATTATTTCCAAAGAATTTGGATTTCACAAGTCCACTGTTAAGATTATATACAAATGGAGGCAATTCAGCACCATTTATCCTTCCAGAAGTTAACCAATCAAGACCACACCAACAGCCAAGCGTGTAACACTCTGGGAGAAGTATCAAAGAATCCCACAGTAATGGCTATGGATCTAAAGACCAGTTCATCAAGCAGGGAAGCCCACCAATATCTTTTGAGTTGAAGCTGTTTGATAAGAATAGTTAGAATTCCTGCAAGCCAACGTGCAGGGTTCATCAAGTTATCAGAAATATTTAATAGCTGTGACTGCACCTAATATTCAGCAACACCAATTACTGAAATTAAAGGTTCACTTTTTTCATAGGCAAGTAAGTCTTTAAAAGCCATGTTGCTAACTTTAACTGCAGTGATTCACTTAACTGGGGTAAGAAAAGTAATAAAATGGGACAAAATTCACTTAAATGCCTCACTAAGCAGTAGAAATGTTGGGATCAATTGCGATCATAAGTTGAGGGCTACCTATATTTATTATACAATTTCATTAACAATTTGTGTCATTCAGATTTTGCAAAGATAACAATGAACATTAAATATTGCATAAGGGACAGAGAGGAGCCTCTTTGCTTTCTGCTACCCTATCATCCTGCAGTTTGGTTAAATAATCAAGTCTGAAAAATGCAGTCTTCATAAATACAGTAAGTTGTTTCAGAATGTATTTCAATTCAACAGTATTATCTAGAAATATCACATAATGCTGGACAGAGCATTAGCAAAGTCTCAGACTCTGGCTGATATCTATCTCTGGCAGCTCAACAATTAGTATATGTAGTTTGTAAAAATTAATACTAAGGTTGCTAAGTTTGTATGGAATGTATTTGAGAAAATCATGGACTCATCCTCTTAAATGTAAAATGAAGAGCTACTTCCATTTCCCAACTGGAAACTTAAGTATTACCTTTTCTTTATCTTTTCCAAATATTAGTGTTTGTTTTGTAGTGAGACACCTATTTAGGATCTCATCCGCCCCATTTCACAAACTTGACTGTGACTCCATAACTCAGCTGTGTTTCAGTATGATCTCAGGAATGCACTGGAAATTATGAAGTTTAATTCAGAAAAGCATTCAACAATTCCCTCTTGGGAGTCTATAGAAGATGGCTATGCTATGCTATATTACACAGATACAGAACTGGTTGAGAACTGTTCAGGTAGTCCTTGACTTACAACCACAATTGTGCCTAAAATTTCTGTTGCCAAATGAGACATTTATTGAGTTGGCCCCATTTTATGACCTTTCTTGCCACAATTGTTAAATGATTGTTAAATGAATCACAGCAGTTGGTAAAATGGTTAAGTGAATCTGGCTTCCACATTGACTTGTCAGCTCACAAAGGATGATCACATGACCCCAGGATACTGTAGCCATCGTGAGTCAGTTGCCAAGCATCTGAATTTTGATCATGTGACAATTGGTATGTTGCAAGTTATTAAGTGAGAACTGTTGTAAATTGACTACATTCAATAAATGTACATCAATGACATAACAGCAAACTGGACATATCCTAATTTTAGAATGGTTTTTACTAGGGTATTAAATTTATTTTAGCACAGGTATATTTAATTCATTTTAATTATCTTATATTGTATTTATTGAATGTGGTTTTATTGTTTCCTGTGCACTGCCCTGAGTCCCTTCGGGGAGATAGGGCTGTTTATAAATCGAATAAAATAAATAAATAAATAAATCATGAGACTATTCAACTCTGCTGTTCAACGTGTTTATCAAGTACCTGAGTGAGGTGTTAAAAATGATTATCAAACGTAAAGATGGCAAAGTTGGGGGTTGGTAAACACCATACAGAATAGTATCAAGATTCAAAAGGATTTTGTCACATTGGAACAATGGAACAAATTAGCCAAGATGAATTGCAACAGCAAATGCATAATCCTGTATCTAGATTACAGGAAATCAAAGAAGTAAGAAAATCAAATGTAAAGCCATGGGATATGGGGAAACCATACTGAACAGCAGTATATACACCTCTGTTGTGGAATCTAAATGCTTGAAGCTTCACAATCCAAATATGGAACCACATGATACATGTACCAAAACTAAAAAAATGAATCACAGGCAGCAGCAACAGCAACATGGATCAGATTGCTGCTAATGCATGGCATCCAGTTCTTTGCGTATTTTAGGAAGGATACTAACAAACTGAAGAATGCTCAGAAAGAAATAATGGACCTGGGGGGGACGGGACACAACAGCAATTACCAAATATATAAAGGGTGATAATGCAAAACTTGTTTAACGTTGTTCCAGAAGACAAGGTAAGAAGCAATGGGATTAAATTACAAGGTCATAAATTTTGGACAGCAAAGGGAGAAAAAATCCTGATAAAAATAAACAATGGAAAAGACTATCTGGGGAGGTGGTCAATCTTCAGGAAAAATACTTAAACAGCAGCTGGGTTGCCATCTGTCAGGATGCTGCAGTAATGGATCCATGCTTCAGGCAGGCGATTGGATAAAGAGATCTTCACAGTCTCCTTCAAACTCTTATGTTCTATTATTCAGAGTAAAAGCACTAAAGAATGTATTAGTTACTTACACTGAATATATGAACAAAATGAAGCACACTAATATCATTTACCTATTCAATTCTACACTGGAAAAATTTCCAATACTATTCCTGAAAAACAAATTTCTCTAGTTTACATAATTAATAAATATGTATGTAAATTTGGTAATTTGAAATTATTTGGTTATTTTGCCCCTTTTGGAAAGGGGCAAAAAATACATGGGGCAGCACATTTATGCCCAAAAAGAATAAAAGCAAATACTATTATAATTAGAGGCAAATAATTAAATTTAAATACTTACAATTTCTCAGAAAGTTCTACATCCAGCAAAAAACTTATTTAAACTAATGAGATCAGTGTTTTGTACCTCATTATTAGAAAGCAGCTTTCACTTCAAAATGAACTACTGTACTATTTACTGCCCAGCTAATTGGAGGGAATCCAACACCTTACCAAGCATCTGAGTAAACAATTACTGAGATAGACAAGCTTTGAACTAAAGAACAGGACACTCCTAATGCATATCAGCCTAGAAATATTTCCTCCCACTTCCTTTTCTTCAATAGCCTGACTTGCCGATAGGATTTGTTTTTATTTAACAATTAGGAGCCAGAAATCGTGGATCAACAAATACTAATCTGTTCTGCCAATCCCTGGTTTACAAAAGATAACATGTTTAGTATATCAAGGGCTCCCCACAAAACCTGGATAAAACAAATACAATAAATCACGCAATAAAAGGCAATTCAGATACTGATTTATTTTTACATTTGTAAGTTACATTATAATACCTGATAGGTAAAAAACTGTTATCCGGGAAAGTATTTTATGACTCAGTACAAAAGAGCAGTATGTAACTCACTGTTTAGAAAAGTTTAAATCACTGTTCAGATATAAATACTAATGCCAATTTAAATTTTAATGCAAACCTAAGTTTAATGCTACATACAAATGTTAATCCTAATTCAAATGCAATCCTTTACTAGTAATATAGCAGTAGATTTACTATACTAGATCAACAGTTCATAAGCATTAGTTTATGCTTAAATGCTCACAAGCAGGGAACAAAGCTATGAGTTTTCATCAGATCACTAGTTTCACAGCACACTAAGCTAAAATGTTGGGGCAGTTTATTTATTTATTTATTTATTTATTTATTTGGATTTATTGACCGCCCCCTCTCTCCAAAGAGACTCGGGGCGGTGTACAAGAATTTAAGAGCATATACATATATAACAATTATAAATAATAAAACTAAATTAAATGTTTTACCCTGTGTTAAAATATCTCGTTTAAATTTATAACGTAAAAACCCGATTAGGTAATATTTACTACAACTAGGCTGGTACGGTAGATTAGGTTATACCTCGGAGGACTACGAACCCAGGCAATTCAATGAATCACAAATATAAATGATACATCAATGCACCACCTAGAGCAGCGATGGCAAACCTTTTTTGCGTGCCATAAGTAAGGGGAGCGTGGGGGGGGGCGGTTACACCGCCGTGTCGCACCCATAATGCAATGTGCGACCCAGCAGTGTGCATGATTGGTGCAAAAAAAAACAACCCCATTTTTTGCATGCTTTTTTCACCCTCCCCAGGCTCCAGAAGCTTTATAGAAGCCTGAGGAGGGCGAAAAATGGGTTTAAAAACCCTGGCCAGCTGACGGGGCAATGCCTCCACATGCTTTGGAACCATCCCTGCCCTAGAGGTATATAAGTTGTCCTTTAATGACCATCATTGGTACCAACACTCAGTAAGTAAAGTGAAACTGCAAGTGTGTTTATGATTTTACTTCAGCTTTGTTTTGTAAAGGTTGGTTGCAAGTATACTTTTTCATCACTCTCATAATTGCAAACAGACAGTTACTAAGCAAGAACTATTGTCGTCATGAGGATGATGATGTTATCCATGTCTGACTACTGTACTACTTTTCAATACAAATGTTTTTCTTTCACTAAATAAAATCTACCACTACTAACTTATTTCAAAAGCTTTCAATTGCCCTTTTTAAGAAACTGGATTGCTTCTTGTATTAACGTGAAAATGTTATTTGGGATCCAATTATCAATCACTGAACTTCCATGATTTATGTGGGAGCCAGTAAATGGTTTAGATAGCTTGCACTCTTCAAAGCATCAAGATGTGGTTCTAAAATCCAGTTTATTAGCAGAGATCTTAATAATCTAAGATGTACATTTCATTAACTGCACCATATCCTTTCCTAGACCAAGACCACCAACTGGATTCATGCACTCTAACAGCAATTTATGACTACTTATTGTAATATAAGTTTTTATTGTTCTGGAGCAATTACCTCTGGTGTCATTCTTTTGCTCTAATAACATGTTTTATTTATATTGTTTTAAACTGAAAGAGCCACACTGAAATGGAAAATGAAGGGCTAGAAAAAAGCTGTTAATAGAGGTTAAAACTGTAACCAAAATATAAGCTTAAACACAAATTTGTAACTAAACACAAATTTTAGCAGTATCTGAATCTTAATTACACAAAATACTAAAAACTCAATGCATAAGTCAGAATGTAGTATTTAAACTTTTGTTGTATTTGTAACAAAATCAGTAGTACTGATCCAGGGAAAATCACATAGATCTGTAAATCTGAGACTAAATTTCAATAATTCATTCCCTCCCCCCTTTTTAGTTCTTTGCTTATAACTGATAAAAGACAATTACCTGAAACAAAAATTGAACACACATAATCTTAGATAGTAAAGCATACAACTCTTTCAAGATAATCTTTTCCCAATTTTAAAGTTACAGGTTCCCCCCAGGAAATCCAGATCAGATAAACAAACAGATCAGATTAACATTCTTAATGTTTATTAAGAAATTAAGTCTTTACTCCTACAATGAGGTTACAACCTCATTGTAACTTACTAAACTCAAAAGGACTAATTTCTGAACAATGTGTATAGAATCACATGCAAATCTTTCAATATAATTAAATAGAAAGGGAAGACCTGATTACATCTGTAAAGTAAATAAATCAAAAATTGAAGTGTAATCTCCACAGCCTAGTAAAAAATAGAAATAGCTGTTTAAGCAATAACAGAAGGCAAGTGACAAAAATCAAAGCAAGTTCAGAGATTTAGAAATGCTTAGAACAAATTTCCCACTTTTTTTCTGGAAAGGACATCAAACTAGTCCAGGACCACAATCCTATTCATATTATTGAACCTTACTAAACTAAAGAAGGGGCTGTCCTGAGAAAACCTAATAAAAACTGCTACTGCGTACATTATTTTTAATTTCAGAATTCCTTTACTTTGGTGCAGATCATTCCATTAACACATCACACTTATAACCATTAATCTATCATCCTCTTTAGGGTTCAGGGTTTTTTTAAATAAGAAATTGAATTGCAGCAGTTTTATGTATTTCATACTTCCTACTATGAAACCATACAATACTACTTTATTTCAAGCTGCAGGATTACCCCTATCCATCAAAGAAATAAGTTCACCAGCTAAAAGCATGCAATTCTGCACTTACAAATCTAAACCTATTAGTGGAATATCATTCCTTCCACTAAAGGAGACAAATGTATTGAGCTTCCTTTAAAAAAAATCAACACATTTCTCACAAGTCACTACTGCTGAAAGGGATAAACTTCAAATAAGTTTACTACGTTCAAATCCACGTTACTTGACCTCTGCACTGAGAAGCGGCATTTAGTATTAAACTACTTAAATGCATACTTTAGAAATACTCGGATGCCAATCATTTTTTTAAAGTTGTCATAAAGGGCCAAATCAATTTAAGGGCCACCCGCAGACGGCTAAAATTACCCCTCTCCCTTTTTTCTAACCAAAGTGCACCTTACTTCAGCTTCTGGCCATCACTTCTACCCCACCTGTGTACCAGAGCAACGGAAGACATTAAAAAGAAAAACAAATAGGGAGAACGGGGAGCTAAGCTTTAAAGAGCCGAAGCGCGCAGAATGGCCCCCCTTTCCGTAGCCCGTTCCCGCAAGCATTACTACGGCCGCCAAAGCCAGGCGGCTGCGGCGGCTCAGAGCCCAGCCGGTGAGGCCTGCGTCCCGCTCGCTGCAAGCGGCGCGCGCCAATAGGCGAAGCCAAGCCAGCCAAGCAGGCGGCGAAGGAGGAAAGCGGGGGAGGGGAGGCTCCTGCTGCTGTTGCCGCCACAGCGCTCGTCGCCGCCTCCCCCCCCCCCCCGTCTCTCCCCGGCGGGGGCTCCTCGCTACAGCCTCTCTGCTCCGCTCTCGGTCATGTGACCCTAACGTAACCGGACAGGAAAAGCCGCCGCCGCCGCCGCCGCCGCGCTGACTCCGTTGTTGGCGCTGCTGCTGCTGCTGCTGCTGCTCCTGGGCTGGCGGAGACCGCGGCCCCCCCCCTCCCCGAAAGCGCGAGCCAGGTGAGTGCCGCCTGACCCCCCCTTACCCCCCCTCCCTACACACACTCATCCTCCGAGAAGGCGCGGGAGAGAAGGGGCGGGTGGCCGGGAGGGGAAGAAGGGAGGGGGGCGCGTGGCGGCGGCGAGGCCCCTTACTCTCTTCCCACCCACCCCCCACCCCAATCTATCTCCCGTCCCACCATTGTACTGGCGGTCGAGTAGGCCAGGTTCAGACCCGGAGGAAAGGCAGGAGGCCCTCCGGGCCCTAAGGGGGGGAGGGGCTTTCCCAGCAGAGACCCCGAAATGGCGCCGGTGGAGGCGGCTGCTTCGGGGAGGAGAGGGAGAGGTCTCCCGGTCGAGGTTGCTAAAGAAACTCCTGCCCGGGCAGAACCTGGGCTGATCCGGGCTTGGCTTGGCCCTGAACGCCCTCGCCGAGTTGGGTAGCGGCCTTTCCCCTTTTTTTTCTCTCACCCGCGGCGGCAGCAGCCCGGCCTAGGAGGAAGGGGGAGGGGCAGGCGCCGAGGCAGCCGCGCGGAGCGGGAAAGGGAGGGAGGGAGGCAGAGAGAGAGAGAGAGAGAGAGGAAAGGAGGGGGGGTTGAGGGTGGGCGGCTCCGTCTGCGTCTCCTCAGCAGCCTAGGCGGCCCTGGCGACAGCGGCGGTTCCCGTCTCTCGCGCGCCTAGGCGCCCCAGCCCGCTCGCTCGCGCTGCTTACGTCGTCTCGCGCCGCCGTCCGTACGCCGCCCCGCCGGCCTCCCGTGCGTTGCGTGTGCGCGCACGCGGCGCCTTCGCGTCGGCCTGCGCAGGGGAGAAGGCGGGGCCGAGGCAGGGGCCGTGGCGCGCGCTTGGCCTCGCTGCCTTGCCCCCTTTTGCTCCGCAGGCAGCCAATAGAAAATGCCGGCGGGCTGTCACAGTGTGATTCACGGCGGGGGCGGAGGGTGAAGGAAGCTTGCGGTCCTCCACCGCTGTAGGCTGCTGTTTGCCCGCCCCGTTGGCGTCTTGCGAGGGTTTGCTGCCTCCTGAGTGGCTTTTTATTGCTGGCGCTTGGCGAGAAGTTCCTCTCTCCAAAGGGAGGGACGAGCCTCTCGGAAGAGGTTCTGCCTTCTTTCCTGGGGCGGAAGACGCTTTTGAATTTTGATCCCACCCTCCTTCTGGACACTTTTTTTGGGCAGGGAAGCAGTGATCCTCTCACAATTGTCCAGAGAGATCTCGCCTTTATTTAATGTTAGATGCTGCCTATAAATTCGAAAATTATGAACTTAATCCTCAAAACAGATGTGTTTGATTTTATTTTAATTTTAACCACAAATGAATGCTGTGATTTTTGTCTAATTCTTTTTTCCCGTTTGCTGCAAGTTTTTCTGAACAGTTGATTGAATTCGTTGTGCAAAGCATTCATTACAGAAACAAAATATAAAATGAAATATAAAAGCATAGTTGAAAAACTAATCGAGAGAGTAGCATTTAGATATAGCTATACTCAGGACTCCTACAAATATTCCCAAATATTTCAAAATGCTGGGAAAGAGCAAGAGTTTTACAATTACATTTGGTTTAATTCTCTTGATCCTATGCAGCATTTCCAAATACATTTTTTAAATATTCTATCACAAATAAAAAAACCTTCACTTGCTTGCTCTCAACTTTTTAATTGTTGTATTTCAACCAGTCTACAAACTGAAGTATTATGAATGCGATGGCTTTAAATAAATTTCATTTTTTTGTTGATGCCTGAAATATATATTGATACATTGCTGGCAAACAGGTAATGACCATTGTTGTGCTAATTATGTTATCTATTCTTGCTTTTGTTTCCTTTGTTGATTTTAATCCTATAGATAGTCCTCACTTGATTGAAATTTGGGTGCTTGGCAGCCCATTCATATTTACAACCACAACATGCACTTTAACACACACCATCTTTGCCCTTTTGGTCCCTGTGTACCAAAACCACTTACCCTGCCACCACCTATCTCCAGCTGATCTTTGCCTCTTCTTTCTGCCTCTGCTGATGAGGCTCCCCCAACCAAAGCAGCTATTGTCCTTCCTTGTTTTATCTAATGATCATGGGCTTAGTGATGGAAATTGTAGTCCCAATTTGGATTGTTAAGTGCTTGCGTGTTTCTTGCTCATTCACAATAGGTAAAAAGTAGGTAGCTATAAAAATCAGATAAATGGTTTTAGTACCTGTGAATTGTGCCCTTCCAAATTTCACATTCTTTGGGCATATTACAGAATCTTTAAAGAAATATGTTTTCAATAACTTTTTCTACTTTACAGATTTTAAAAAATGGATTTGGCCAACCATGGACTTATTCTTCTACAGCAGCTTAATGCTCAGAGGGAGTTTGGTTTCTTGTGTGACTGCACAGTTGCTATTGGTGATGTGTACTTTAAGGCACACAAATCCGTCCTTGCCTCTTTTTCCAACTACTTCAAGATGTTGTTTGTTCATCAAAGCAGGTACTGTATACATATATATGTATATATATATATATATTGTCAAACATTAAGTTAGTATAGAGTTACTTTGTCTACTTCAATAAGTAACGCGCACTGCAATCTGCAGATCATTTAAGACAATTAGAATTTAAGCCTTGCTAACTGCATCGGTACTTGATTTATGATTCAGGTTCAGCCACTGAAATCCTGAAGAGGTTCTTTTGGTGTAAATTACAATTTCCTAAGTAGCAGGAAACCAAGGGTTAATGAGGGGCAGTCCCTATCCATCCATCTCAGGAAGAACCTAGCTTTCTCTTTATATTGCCCTAGGAGAAGCTATAGAGCTTTGTTTGTCCTTTCCAGTCTGATTGTTAGTGTTCAAAGGCAACACTGTGTAGAATCAGCCCAGAGAATTTAAGACTGTGAATTGCTATTCAGAAAAGATAATTAGGAAGGAGAGATAAGTTTAGCCTGAAGTGGATACTGATTTCAAAATGGGCTTGAAGAATTGTTTGCCATGTGCATTTCATTCTCTTGCCTTTTTAAATAGTAAACCTGAGGATTAGTCTACTTTCTGGTTTAGTTCTTATGAATCACTTTAAGAAGTAATCATCTGAAATGGAATAAAAGCATGGGATATGAAAAAAAAATTTTAATCACTTTTTATTCACAGCAGCTGAGAGTACAAATATTTATGATAAACTGAATAGATGTATATGGTACATTTTGTTCTGTTATACATCAGTATTCTTCATCTTAGAAGATTAATAATCGGGTACTATGTTCCATTTGGCTTGCTTACTCCTGTCAACTGAAAGTTTTGAATTCTTCAAGAAGTAATTAACATTTGATTTTGTTAAATAAGCTGTTAACATATCTCTATACTGCATTCAAACCAAGGTATAAGTTCTGCAATATATGCATAGGTTCTGCTGCTAAATATAAATTTGCTGGAAAATTGGCGTAGTGACTCAGATCCTCATTATTAAGCCATTTTAATAGGTAACCTGCTTCAGAGATATTTTATTGCCAGATAAGGAAAAACGTCATATTATTTAACCGCCCATCTCCCTCATTGTTTGCCAATGTTGATGCTGCAAGAGTATTCCTGTATTTCGGTGCTGCAGAAATGTAGTGACAGCGAGCAATATGCAGAGGGAGACAACTCTTCTGTACATACATGTGTAAACAGGAGGAAAGCCTATGCTTTCTGAGACATAAAGTTTGATCATTCCTGATTTATGGGGGATATACTGTTGCCTTGAGTAAATACTATAATACATCTTTAGAGGTTCCCCCCACCCTTTTTCTTAATTAATACTGTAATTTCTTTTTTTGCAGTGAATGTGTTCGCTTGAAGGCAGCTGACATACAACCAGATATTTTCAGTTACCTCTTGCATTTGATGTACACTGGAAAGATGGCACCTCAGCTCATAGATCCTGTTCGACTCGAGCAAGGGATAAAATTCTTGCATGCATACCCGCTGATCCAGGAGGCCAGTCTTGCCAGCCAAGGAAACTTTGCACACCCAGAGCAAGTTTTCCCATTGGCATCATCATTATACGGTATTCAAATTGCAGATCACCAAGCAAGAAATCCCACAAAGGCAGTGACGGCACCTGACAAGCCTTTGCGAGAAGCACGGCCCCAGCTCTCAAGAGTGACCCAAGAACAGGTACATGAACCCTCTCAAATATCCCAGATACCACCACCAAGTTTGCCACAAGTGCCCCCAACAAATATAGCTCCCCCTGACCCTCTGCAGTCTTCACTTTCTCCCGAGTTGGTATCGGCTCCTTCTCATCCTTCACCTGGGGATGAAACCAACATGGAAGCCTCTTCCTCAGATGATCAACCTGCCTCTCTCTCAATAGCACATGTCAAGCCCAGCATTATGAAAAAAAATGGAAGCTTTCCCAAATACTATGCCTGCCACCTGTGTGGTCGACGTTTCAATTTGCGAAGTAGCTTGCGCGAACATCTCCAGATTCACACAGGAGTGCCCTTCGCATCCAACCAGCACGGGGAAAGTAGCATTCCTATGTCCCTGTGTAATAATGCTCCTGAAAAAGATGCTATGGAAGCGACTGAAGCCGGAATGATCAGTGACAGTGAGCTGCAGCAGATCTCAGATTCACCCATAATTGACGGGCAGCAGCAAGCAGAAACTCCCCCACCCTCGGATATTGCTGATATTGACAATTTGGAGCAAGCAGATCAAGAAAGAGAAGTGAAAAGGCGGAAGTATGAATGCTCCATTTGTGGACGCAAGTTCATTCAGAAAAGCCACTGGAGAGAGCACATGTACATACATACCGGCAAGCCTTTCAAGTGCAGTACTTGTGACAAAAGTTTCTGCCGGGCCAATCAAGCTTCTAGGCATGTATGTCTCAACCAAAGCATGGACACCTACACTGTGGTGGACAAACAGACTCTGGAGCTCTGTACATTTGAGGAAGGCAACCAGATGGACAACATGTTAGTACAGGCCAACAAACCCTATAAGTGTAACTTGTGTGACAAGACGTTCTCCACGCCTAACGAAGTTGTCAAACATTCTTGCCAAAGTCAGAACTCGGTCTTTACTTTAGAAGAGGAAAGATCCATTCTGCTAAGTGGAGATACTGAAACTACAGAGAGCGATCATTCAGTTTTAGACTCTATCAAAAAAGAACAGGAAGCAGTATTGTTAGACTGATCGTGAAACTTGGGTTTTGTTTTTTTGTAACAAAAGGTTATGTTCGTTTATTCATATTTTTATTAAACTTATCTTCCTCCCTCCCCCTCACCATAATTTCACTGACATGAAAGGAAGTCTGGCCCTTTTCCCAGTAAAAGCCTAACATTAATAAAGGGTATTATATCATATTATAACTATTGATGTTAATGAGAAGAAGAAAAATGTGTAAGAGTAATTGCTTATCTTGGAAACTATGCTACACTGATAAATGGCTCAATGGCAGGACTGTAAACAATTTGAAAGATTGTTTAATTATATGCTTGAATGCACTGAGAAGGTGAGAAGAAAAGTATGTCGGTCAAGTTTCAATTGTTTATTCCCAAACCTGATTACTTGTTAGAGGAAGATTAGTTGAGGAAATGGAATTCCTAAGTGAAATGCCTAAAGTTATGCCTATTAGTCATTTCAGAAATTCCTTTAATAGAAGAAATCCAATTTTTTTAACCTACACAATTTTTGACAAATGTTTACGTCCAGCTCAGTCCGCTGATATTATGTCCATTCACAAAGAATAAGAATATGATCCTAAGCACAGTTGAGTTGGCGGTAGATCCTATCCAGGGCACTGAAACTTCTAAGCAAAATGTGCTCAGGATCATATTAAAATAGCAGTAATAATGTGATGGCAATCATTTTATATGCATAATGTGTGTGCCTGTGCGTGCACAAGTGTATATACTTCAGGCATGTATGTACCGCATGCACCCTTTTCAAATTGATCACTTTTTTGAACAACTCAAGCATTTTTAATATCAGTAAAAAATACACTTTTTAGAAGGGTATTTAAATTACATGGACCATATGACTATTTATATCTCATTGAATGGAAACAAATAATGTTGAAATTTCTTATTGCTCAAAACCTGAAGGAAGTGAATTAGAAGAACTCTACAAAGAGGTCCTTGTACCCAGCTCCCTATGGGAGTAACAGTTTTCAGCCTGTTTTTGAGATACAGAAAAGAAGAAAAACAATCAAAGCAATTGTCTGAATTCATCTGATAAATATTTGAAAATTAAGAAAAAGGGAAGCTGATCTTATTTTTTTAATTACTAGCATCATTTTATAACAGAACAAAATAGAAGAATGACCAAATTATATCATGGTTGGTTTTCAGGTTAAAGTGGAACTTCGAGTGGCATCCTCTCTGTTCTTTGTATTACAACTTCTTAGGTTCCAGTCTGGCAAAATAGACAGCAAATAATGGGGACACCTTGTACAGTCACTTTGCTATGGACAGTCTATCCACCAGTCAAAATCAGGTTGTTGATTTTTATCTTTAATATATAAATATATGGATATTCTCCAATAGCCTAAAAAAAAACCTAAATTGACACGTGTTTTCTAAAATCCCACTGAAATGCAGGCAAGTATTTTGATGGGGGAGAAAGGGGAGCAGGTATTGCTCTGCTCTTGTATACATGTTTTGTTTTAAGTATCATCTTTTTTGTGTCTAGATATGTTCTCCAGTTTGTAAGTTTTTATACTTTATTTCACAGAATAAAAATGATATAAAAATAATTTTAATTTTTGTCATTTCAGCGTATTTATCGTATTTTATCACTGTACATGCACATATAGTAGAGACCTTTGACCTAAGGCAGGGATGTCCAAACTTGGGAACTTTAAGACTTGTGGACTTCAACTCCCAGAATTCCCCAGCCAGCATAGCTGGCTGGGGAATTCTGGGAGTTGAAGTCCACAAGTCTTAAAGTTCCCAAGTTTGGACATCCCTGACCTAAGGATTTCCAACATAGCCAAAAAGAAGTCTCTTGCACTGATCACGGTAGCTAATTCCGTGCTGAAGCAGGAGTCGCAATTGGCGCTGGAGAAGCAAACCTTGTGCATCTCAGGAGCACTGCACAATTGGGTGTTTAATCGCACCTGGGTTGCTCTTGAACTCTTGTGCCCCATTTTAAACCTGTATTTCTGCAATTCATTTGGAAACTTAATTCTAATAATGGGCATATTAAATGCAGCGGCCCTGCCATGTGGCTATGAGCATGGTCAATAGAAAAGTATGATATATTAGCAGGGTTCAGTTTTACTTCTTAAATAAATGAAACTATTTCACTTCTCACCACCACCATCAAATCATTGTGTAAGTTGTGGACAAACAACATGTAGTGCTCCATGTACAGTGAGCCAACAGCTTCTATGATCTTCGCCTTATTTATACTGGTTAGAATGTATCTGGAATTGAAGTGTGTCATACAGGAGGCCATACATGACCCATTTCTTTCTGGGTTGTTCAGAAATGTAATAAGAGTAGAATTCTCAGTGGCCCACAAATTCACACCAATAATACAGTAGCTCTCTTTTAGCAAATAATAATTTCCCCCATGCCAGGTAGCAATAATGTCAATTGTTCCTGCAGAGCTGAGCCAGCTTGCTGAGATGGCTCTATAGTTGAGATAACTAATTTTATCCCTCTGGTTGTCTAGCTCGTTTTCTATCTTTTGTCTTTTATGATAGATCAAGGTTCCCCTTGCACATATGTGCTAGTCGTTCCTGAATCTAGGGGGCGGTGCTCATCTCCATTTCAAAGCCGAAGAGCCAGTGCTTGTCCAAAGACATCTCCGTAGTTATGTGGCTGGCATGACTCAATGCCAAAGGCGCACAGAACACTGTTACCTTCCCACCAAAGGTGGTCCATATTTTTCTACTTGCATTTTTACATGCTTTTGAACTGCTAGGTTGGCAGAAGCTGGGACAAGTAACAGGAGCTCACTCCGTTACGCAGTGCTAGGGATTTGAACTGCTGAACTGCCGACCTGATCGACAAGCTTAGCATCTTAGCCACTGAGCCACTGTGTCCCTTTTTAAAAAATGATATTTATTAATATAAAGTTTATATTTGATACCGGTTTTTAACATAATTTTGTTGTCTGCCACCCAGAGTTGCTTTTGGTGAGACAGGGAACTATATAAATTTTATAAAATAAACTAGCTATACCCGGCCACACATTGCTGTGGCCCAGTCTTGTTAAATGGCCAACCAATCTGTGTAGATCTACACCTGCACACATACACACAACCACCGTATAACCCCCTACCTACCTACCATATTTCTCCCTCTCTATCTATCCCTCTACCTACCTACCTACCTACCGTATTTCTTCCTTTCTCCCTCTACCTACCTACTATATTTCTCCCTCTCTCTCTATCCCTCTACCTACCTACCTACCTACTGTATTTCTCCCTCTCTCTCTATTCCCCTACCTACCTACCTACCTACTGTATTTCTCCCTCTCTGTCTATCCCTCTACTTACCTACCTACTGTATTTCTTCCTTTCTCCCTCTACCTACCTACTTACTGTTTTCTCCCTCTCTATCTATCCCTCTACCTACCTACGTACTGTATTTCTCCCTCTCTATCTATCCCCCTTCCTACCTACCTACCTACCTACTGTATTTCTTCCTTTCTCCCTCTATCTATCTACTGTATATCTTCCTTTATCCCTCTATCTACCTACCGTATTTCTCCCTCTCTATCCACCTACCTACCTACCTACTGTATTTCTTCCTTTCTCCCTCTACCTACCTACCTAACTACCTACCTACCTACTGTATTTCTACCTACCTACCTACCTACCTACCTACTGTGTTTCTCCCTATCTATGTATCCCTCTACCTATCTACCTACCTACTGTATTTCTCCCTCTCTATCTATTCCCCTACCTACCTACCTACTGTAATACAATAGCAGAGTTGGAAGGTACCTTGGAGGTCATCTAGTCCAACTCCCTGCCTAGACAGGAAGCCCTATACCATTTCAGACAAATGGCTATCCAACATCTTCTTAAAGACTTGCAGTGTTGGGGCATTCACAACTTCTGGAGGCAAGCTGTTCCACTGGTTAATTGTTCTAACTGTCAGGAAAATCCTTCTCAGTTCTAAGTTGCTTCTCTCCTTGATTAGTTTCCACCCATTGCTTCTTGTTCTGCCCTCAGGTGCTTTGGAGAATAGCTTGACTCCCTCTTCTTTGTGGCAACCCCTGAGATATTGGAAGGCTGCTATCATGTCTCCCCTAGTCCCTCTTTTATTATACTGTATTTCTCCCTCTCTCTCTCTATGGGCCACCTGGGAGTTTGCTATCCTCTGTGTTTTGGCCCTTTTAGGCTTCCATACGTTGATGAGGAAAAGAAGTTGGAAAGCAGCCTGATGGGAGGGGCTACAGGGAGGTGAAAACCTGATCAGTGGGTACATTTTACGTTTGTGTACCTTGCACATGGCACACATGTGCTAGCCACAAAATAAGTACGTATTCTATTATCGAAAGTCTTTGTGAACATTGTGTGAAAGTTTGGTGTGGATCGGTCCAGTAGTTTTTGAGATTAGTGGCTTCGTACAAACTATTTTACATTTTTATTTATATAGATAACTAACATTTTGCTGGTCCACTATCCTATGTATGTTAAAGACTTACCATATTTTTCAAAGTATAAGACGCACCTTTTTTCCTCTAAAAGGAGGCTGAAAATCTGGGTGCGTCTTATACATCGAATACAGCATTTTTTTGCCTTCTGGAACCCCGCCCCCTTCACCAAACTGGCTGTGCCTAGTCTTATGGAGGTTTCCAGAGAGCTCCTGGGGGCTGGGGAGGGCAGAAATGAACCTAAAATGGGCCGGTTTTTTTGCCCCCACAGCCCCCAGCAGCACTCTATAAGCCTCCATAGGGCTATGCATGCAATTTATTTGACACAAAAATGGCCCGTTTTCGCGATAAATGCGCCAGGTTTTTGCTCATTTTTGACACCCCCCCAACCCCCCAGGAGCACTCTGCAAGCCCCCCCCAAGGCTAGTTATGCTTTTTATTTGAAAGAAATGGCCCCATTTTATTTATTTTATTTTCATGGAGAAACAAGCTGTTTTGGAGAGGTTTGCCAAGTGCAAAGGCTTCCCCCCCCCACCTTTCGGAAGCCTCTTTAACTGTTTCTGTGCCAGCAGAAACAAAGTTTTAAGGTTTGTCAATGATTTCCTTCTCCAGGACATGGATAAATACACCTGGAAACATCAACCTACCTACCTACTCTCTATCTATCTACCTACTGTATTTCTCTCTCTCTATCCTTCTACCTACCTACATACACACACTCTCTCTCCCTCCCTCCCTACTGTATTTCTCTCTGTCTCTCTGTCTCTCTCTCCCATCCTTCTACCTACCTACCTATAGAGACACACTCTCTCTCTCCCAACCTTACTGTATTTCTCTCTATTTCTCTCTATATATATCCCTTTACCTACCTACCTACTCTCTCTCCCTCCCTCCCTACTGTATTTCTCTCTATTTCTCTCTATTTCTCTCTCTTTCTCCCTTTATCTACCTACCTACCGTATTTCTCTTTCTTTCCCTCCCTCTGTCTCCCTCCCTCCCTACCTACTGTATTTCTCTCTATTTCTCTCTCTCTCTCTATCCCTTTATCTACCTACCTTACGTATTTCTCTTTCTTTCTCTTCCTCTCTCTCCCTCTATGTACCTACCTACCTACCTACTTTTTTTTGTAATTTGCCTCTTCAAAACTTTGGTGCATCCTATACTCCCGTGCGTCTTATACTCCAAAAAAATACAGTAATATAGTAAAGCCAATGGTCCTAACAGCAAGCTTAACACAATCTATTACGCAGCAAAAGCCAACATGTCAGGATGGGTTATTATTAGTGGCAGAAAGATTAAAAATGTAGTAGATTGAAATGCATTTTATTCATGACTAGCAGAATAAAACTCAATATCTTAACATCTGGCCTAATTATCTTCATGGTTTACATTAGCCAATATTTTCAGTGGCTTCCCTTTTACAGCAGCAGGAGTCAGTCTGAAGACATGCTAGAAGACATCTGAGATTCTCTGGCTTTTGAAAGTGAGATCCTTTTCAAATTTCTGCCACCCTTCTTGTATTCTAATTTTTCTTGCAATTTATTAAAGATTTATCAACTTTCAGAAAAAATATTCTAAGTTAACTTATTCATTGGCTTTTGAAAGGTAAGATAATTAAGAACTAATGAAAGTGAGAAAGCTAATATTTCACACCCAGAACAAAATGTGTAGCTGGAGATGATGTTATAACAAAGAACACTAATTACTTTGGGGATACCTATTATTGAATATTTAAATATTATAAGCATCTAAATAAATAGACTATCAATTGAAAGGAGCAACAAACCCTCCTTGTTTCCATCTTCAAGTAAATTAAACTTTCTTATCTATTCTATCACACTAAGGAGCTGTGGGACAATAATTCAAAGGTCCAGAAGTAAATACCTTTGTGTAAATTTATATCCAGTTCAGATTTAACTCCTGTGAAAACAAAATTATTTTATCAAGTTTATCAAGTTTAAATCTTACAAAAATTCTAGAATAATTAATCAAATCCTTCACTAATTCTCATCTTTATCTTGAGTTCCTCTTTTTCAAGTATCAATAAGTTCCAGTATATCATCCATTTACATCCCAATAACTTCCTTGTTCTATGTAGTGCTTCATGAAGTTATAGTTAAGGTAGCACTCTTTCAGCCAATCTTCTTTTATATTTCCACCATAAATACCCAATTGATTGTCTAATACTACGATTCTTAAAATCAGGGTTAACTTTTAATTTGTAGTACCACAAATAGGCATGCCTTAGATCAAAGCATTCAAGGTCTAACAATCTTGTGTGTTTTAAAGTTATCCAATCTTTTAACTATTATCAAACAACAAGTATCATAATATAATCTAAGATCTGGCAAACCCAGACCTCCCCTCTTTAGAGTCCTGTAAGAGCTTGTATTTGATTTTTGATTTTTTTTATTTTGCCAAATGAATTTAGATATATCTTTCTGCCACTGTTTAAAAGAAGAATCTTTCATCAATATCAATATAGTCTTGAAATCACCCCCAAATATTTTTATTTTCACAACTTTAAAACCAGTTTTAAGTTCCAATTTCTCCACATTCATATTATTAGTCAATATTGTCTTTATTTTTAAGCCCACAATTTCTCCAAATAGTTTAACCTTCCTCATAACATATTCAATATTTTCTAGTGGGTCTTGCACAATCAATACCAAATCATCAGCAAAAGCACAAAGTGTGAAGTCGTGTGCTTTAATTTGTAATCCTTTTGCTCTGTTGTCTTGTCTAATATTCCTATTTAACAGTTCTAACACCAGAATAAATAATAAAGGGGATAAAGGACAACCCTGTCTTGTTCCTTTTGGGATTTCATGTGAGTTTGTCAAGTCCCCATTCACCATAATCCAAGCTTTCTGGAATGGACTTCAAATTCTGTATAAAGCCCAATCCGAAATCCATCCTTTCCACTACTTTAAAGTCCCCGTTCAAATTATCAAATACTTTTTCTGCATGTAGAAAAATTAGTGCAACCTCTTTGTCTCTAGGTTGTTGTAAATGTTCAATTATATCCAAGATTACTCTTACATTGCCTGTTAGTTGTCTTCTGCATAAAAAAAATCACACCGGTCTTCATTTTTTATTTTTATTGTATTATTAAATTTATACTCCGCCCTTCTCCAAATGGACCCAGGGCGGCGCACAGGGATGTTAAAATACATACAAAATATATAAAATATATAAAATTTAAAAAACTTATTCTAATAAATAAACCCTGCGCTAAAAACCGAATTAAAAATCCCAAGTTTAAAACTGTCTAATAGTCAGTAATGGAGGTTACGCTAGGCCGGCTAGATGGAATAGATGTGTCTTCAGACACTTGCGGAAGAGGCGGAGGTCGGAGATGGTGCGGAGTTCAGGGGGTAAGTCGTTCCAGAGGGCTGGGCCCGCCACAGAGAAGGCTCTTCCCCTGGGTGTCGCCAGTCGGCATTGTCCAGCCGACGGCACCCTGAGGAGGCCCTCTCTGTGGGAGCGTATCGGTCTGAGGGATGTATTGGGCAGGAGGCAGTCTCGCATACAACTAGGCCCCGAGCCATGGAGCGCTTTAAAGATGGTCGTTAAAACCTTGAAGCGCACCCGAAAGACCACAGGAAGCCAGTGCAGCTCGCACAGGATCGGTGTTATGTGGGAGTGTCTAGGCGCTCCCGTAATCACCCGCGCGGCTGCGTTCTGGACTAGCTGCAGCTTTCGGGTGCACCTCAAGGGGAGCCCCATGTAGAGAGCATTACAGTAGTCGAGTCGAGAGGTGACGAGTGCTTGAGTGACTGTGCGTAAGGCACCCCGGTCCAGTAAGGGGCGCAATTGGCGCATCAGGCGTAACCTGATGAAACGCCCCCCTGGCCACGGCTGCCACATGATCTTCCATAGACAGCCGGGAATCCAGGAGGACACCCAAATTGCACGCCCTCTCCACAGGGGCCGGTGTTTCGCCCCCAATGGCCAGAGTTGGAATAATCTGGCTGAACCGGGGCGCCGGAAGCCACAGCCACTCAGTCTTGGACGGGTTGAGCTTGAGTTTGTTACCACCCATCCAGATCCGTACGGCTTCCAAGCACCGGGACATAACCTCGACGGCATCGTTGGGGTGGTCTGGGGTGGATATGTACAACTGAGTATCATCAGCGTACAGATGATATCCCACCCCAAAACCACGGATGATCTCACCCAGCGGCTTCATATATGTGTTGAACAGTAGGGGCGAGAGGACCGACCCCTGAGGAACCCCACATATGAGGGGTCTCGAGGCCGACCTCTGCCCCCCTGCCAACACATATTGCGACCGACCAGAGAGGTAGGACGAGAACCACCGCAAAATGGTGCATCCCAGCCCCAACCCCCCCAGTCAGCGCAATAGGATACCATGGTCAATGGTATCAAAAGTGGCTGAGAGGTCTAATAGGACTAGGATAGAGGAATATCCTCTATCCCGCGCCCTCCAGAGATCATCAACCAACGTGACCAATGCCGTCTCGGTGCTGTGCCCGGGTCAGAAGCCGGACTGGCGCGGGTCTAGATAATCAACTTCCTCCAAGTGTCGCGGAAACTGTTGAGCCACCACACTCTCAACAACCTTCACTAGAAAGTGGAGGTTGGAGACGGGACGATAGTTCTCTAATAATGCTGGATCCAGGGACGGCTTCTTGAGGAGGGGCCTTACTACCGCCTCTTTCAAGATGGCAGGCAAGGACCCCTCACTCAAAGATGCGTTGACAATGCCCTGGAGCCAGCCTCGTGTCGTCTCCCAGGATGCCAGTACAAGCCAGGAGGGACACGGGTCCAATAAACATGTGGTAGCCCTAAGTCTCTTTGACAACTTGTCCATATCCTTGGTGGTAACAAAATCAAACTCCTCCCAAGATGGTGTCACAAGAACAGCCTCAGCCCGCTCGACTGGACCACTGTCGATGGAGGGTAGCTCGTTCTGAATCCGAGTGATTTTCTCCTGCAGATAAATCCCAAATTCCTCTGCTCGACTCTGTAAAGGGGCTTCCCGCGGCCTCTGTTGAAGGAGGGAGCGGGTCACCCCAAACAGGGCGGCAGGGCGGTTATCTGCGGATGCAATAAGAGTGGCACAATACTCACGTTTGGCCACTCTTATCGCCACTAAGTAAGTCCTAATATGGTCTCTCACTAGTGTTCGGTCGGCTTCGGAGCGAGAAGATCTCCATCTGCTCTCTAGGCGTCTCTTGTGGCGCTTCATCTCCTTAAGCCCCTCGGTAAACCAAGGAGCCCAGGTGGTTCGTCGCCGCAAGAGAGGCCGCAAGGGCGCGACTCGGTCCAAGGCCCCCGTGGCCGCACTTAACCATGCGGCCACTAGGTCCTCAGTCGAGTCGCGGGGCAAGTCCACAGGAATTGGCCCAAGCTCCCTTTGGAACCTTATCGGGTCCATCAGGAGCCTGGAGCGGAACCATATAGAAATGTCCTGTTCCGCCTCCCCGCAGAGAGGTGCGGCAATCGGAAAGTCGAGCCGAAGGAGAGCGTGATCTGTCCATGACAGGGGTGTGATGACTAGATCCCCTATTCCCAGATCACTACTCCACTGTCCCGAGACGAAGATTAGATCCAGGGTGTGTCCGCCCTCGTGGGTAGGGCCTACAACTACTTGGGTCAGGTCCATGGCTGTCATGGAAGCCATGAACTCCCAAGCTAACCCAGAGGTTTCGCCTGCTGATGGCAGGTTAAAGTCCCCCATGACTAACAGTCTGGGGGTCTCAACCGCCGCCTCGGCTATCACCTCTAGGAGCTCGGGCAGGGCTGTTGTTGTATAGCGAGGAGCCAGGTATACAACTAACATGCCCAACTGCCTCCCTAGGCCCCACTTCACAAGGAGGGACTCACACCCGGTCGTCTGAGGGATCGTGGTCTTCTTTGGCTCAAGACCTTCCCTAACCATAATCGCCACCCCCCACCCCTCCCTAGAGCCCTAGGCTGATGGAAGGCTCGGTATCCTGGTGGGCACATTTCTATGAGGGGATGTCCTCCCTCGTGGCCCAACCAGGTTTCCGTAATACCTACCAGGTCCGGGTCCCCCTCTGACACAAGGTCATGGATGAGGGGGGCTTTTTGTACCACGGACCTGGCGTTGCATAGCATCAGCCTAGGGCCCCGGGTCTGTGGTTCTTGCCCACCTAGTCTGCGATGGGAGCATGGGAGGTCGGAGCGCATGACCGCCTGTAACCAGCGGCCACGGTCCTCCAACCGATGTCCATCCCGTCTCCCACCGCCCCTGCCCCTCCCCAAGACCGAATTGATGGAGAATACCTCAGTGGAAACGACCCCCCCTTCCCCCTCCTCCGTTTCTCTACTTCCGCCGGCCGGCCTTATAATTTGGCGTCCCCCCACCTGACTATCCCCTACCTCCTCCCTGGAACCCCCTAAAATCCGAATTAAAAAGTTAAAAAGGAACCCCCTGAGTTTGCGCTTCGCCACCTCTCAGGAGCAATAAGTCCATCCTCGAGTCACACACTCGGCTCGCCCTCTGTCTCCAAAATGGCCCGGTGTGACGGCTGGCATGTAGCCTTGCTGGGCCAGCCCTCGAAGATGGTCAGTGAGCCCTCGAAGATGGTCAGTGAGGGCTGGCGACATTCCCCTGGGGCAAAACAGCCCCCGGCCCCCGTCCTGCCTTCAAACTCGGACCTCCATTTCGCGCATGCGCAAACTTCATGTACGGGTTGCTATAAAACTTAAAAAGTCTTTCAGTTAAGATAGATGTGCAAAGTTTGTAACTGTTGTTAAGAAGATAAATTCTTAACTCTGTAATTCTACACCAGTCCTTCTTTAGATATTAGAGATGTAACAACTGGGTTTAAAGTTGCAGCTGCTGTATTGCCGTTAGCAGTTGTTCACTGTTATGACCGACAAGGACACTGCAGAGCTCCCCTCACTATCTCCACTCATTTCACCGGATCCCTACAAGTCTTTGGCCTATTCCCAATCTGGCGACTTGGCCCCAAGGGATCCTAAAGCCAGGCAGCAGAAGCTACTGGTGCAGAGGGCTGTTTCAGCCAGGCCAATGCTATGGGGAAATGCAATGTGAGGCTCAAGTTTTCTTACAGACTCCACATCATGACAACCTTGTGCTATTCTGTAAGCAGGTACTATTCTCGCAAGACTGTGAGAAGTTGTTTTTAAGGTGGTTTCATTTGTGGAGCTTTCTTAAAAAGTGGACCTCATCCTCCTCAGAGGCTCGCAATAATAATAACCACCCACTTGCAAAATAGCACAAGGTTGCCATGAGGAAGCTTCTGAAAGAAAAAAAAAAGCTGAGCCTCACATAGTATCGGCCAGGTGCCTGTGCAAAAATAGTACGGTAAATTGAGTGGTGCTTGGTCTTGGAGCTGAATGAGGAACACGCAGAGTCCTGCAAGTCCCTTAGGTGGCTGGATGGGAAGCAGGCTGAGGCCTACTACAGGACCCCTCACACTAGCAGCTTCTATTGCCCAGCTTGGGTGGCTGAATGGGTAGCCAGCCTACAGTGCTGGATTGCAGGGGGTACGCCCCAGTATGGGCATACCAGTGCCTGCCGGGAGCACTGGGTACTGTTCCTGTATGCTCCTCCGGAGGGCCCACCTGCCTGTCCTTACCTGTATTTGAGCTCTTGGGCAATTCCATGTATGGCACCTTCACGTATGGCACCTGTACAACATTCTGCTGAGCAGCTGGAGCATTGCGGAGGTATCGCAAGAGGTAAGGACGTGTGTGCGCACATCCTGTGCATGTTCATGTGATGGATGCTGGGCCCCGTTGCATCGTACCAGTTGCAATGGGATCTGGACCCCACCACTGATGGCCTAGAAACCATAACAGCCCCAGCACCCTGGTAGCTTCTGCTGCTTGGCTATAGGCTCCATTGGGAGCAGGCTTGAGACCTGCAGGGACTCCAAGAGCCAAGGAGCAGAGCACGGGGCGCCTCAGGAGGTGGCAGAGGTCTTGGGAGGATTTAAATAGTTCTCCAGAGCTCCTTGCTAGACTGTTAAGACACCAACTGGTGTATGTTGACATGAATAATGGTGTGTTCTATGATCACCTTCTTTTTAAAAAATATAAAATAAAAACTATTTCCCCAACTAAAGCTCTAAGGTAGGAGTATCAAACTCACATCGTCATGGCAGTGTCACGTGACATATTGAGACTTTCCCCCCTTCACTAAACCGGGAATGGGCAGGGGCAGCATGTGATGCATCTGGCCTGTGGGCCGGGAGTTTGACAGCCCTGCTCTAAGGGCATCCAAAACCCTCCTGCTTAAGCACAGGTGCCCAGCACAGTACTACAATTATATAGAGATTACTCACCCAAGAAATCACAACACAAGAATGAATTATTTGAATTTTATTTAATCCATGAAAATCTACCTTAAAAACAACATAGAAAATCAAAATATAATCCAATACAATCAATTAGAAGAAACTGCAAAAGCTTGGAGTTGAGGCACAAGCTAAGATTTGCAGCGTTGTCTGAAGTATTTTTGAGGCCAAAGCAACACACTGTATCAAAGCAGTTATCTGTGAATGGAGACATGCTCCCTGCACCATGACAAAAATTCTTTGGGTGCTTTGATTTTTGTTTTGAGACCATCAATTGTAAGATGAACGACTGGTTAGATGATTTATGTCCTTGACATTGCTTAGAAAGGCCATAGTATCTTTTAAAAAAAAGTTCCCAAATTAAGCACTTGTTCCTCAACTTCTAGTCAGTAACTATTTACACTGTTATTACCACATTTTATTTAAATGTTTAACTTTACACAACTATTAACAATCTTAGAGCTATAAAGGGAGCTATAAAGTCCAGGATTACATAGGTCATGCCACCACTGTATTTTGTATTATTATTTCACTTGCTGCAGCTTTCACGATATGGCTTTCCATAAACAGATTATAGTTTGCTTAAATAATTGGTTTCCCATTAGTTGTTAAAATGGTGCTATAAAATTAAAGTGGCATTAACAAATCTTATTTTGAAGTGGGCTGTACATAATAAACATTTCCTAATCAAATGGATCACATAAAGAAACTTGATCAGGCAAGAGTGAATTCCAGAAATAGGGGTAAGGGATAGACCAGGTCTTAAACTGTAATTTTAGCAGATCTACTGAAAAAGATATCATAACACAGGAATAAGGGCGAGTGAGTCACATTGCTGTCTCTGCCTCTTCTTTTAGATGACATAGAGGCCGCTTGCTCCCCAAGAAAAATCCACACGTTTGCCTGAAGAAAAAATGCTAAATAGTAAGTGACTTGTAAGTAGGGACTGTAGTTTTATATTTTATTTTTTAATTGAAATTAAATAGAACTATATTTCTTAATAATAAATACATTTGTGTAATCAATACTATCAACTTCAAAAAAAATGTTCTAAGGAACTATAGTTTAATTTGTTCATTGGCTTTTCACAAAGTTAAAATTAATTTTATGAAATGCCACAAGGTTTTATTTAATAAAAGAACTAATGAAAGTGAGAAAGCTAGTGTCTTGCACCCAGAACAAAACTTGTAGCTGGGGAAAATGATGTTATAATAAAGTACTGTATATGCTAATTAATTTTGGGAAAGTTATTATTGAACATTTTAAATATTATAAGCACCTAAACAAGCCCTCTTGTTTCCATCTTTAAGTAAATTAAACTTTACCTATTCTATCACACTAAGGAATTGTGAAACAATTCAGAGTCTAGAAGTAAATACATTTGTGTAATCTATACTATTAACTTTCAGAAGAAAATATTCTAAGGGGCCTGTAGCTTAATTATTCATTGGTTTTGAAAGATAAAATTAACTTTATGAAATACCACTCAACTGGAGTGAACAAATTGTTCCATTATGCTCTTCTGTCATGTGTAAGAAAGAGCACATAACAGCATATGCAAGTTTTCATTGTTTAGATTTGAAAAAAGTGTACATAAATTGGAATGAAGAAGCTACTTTTTGTTTTGACATAGTTGAACCGACCAACAATTTTAAAATATTTTTATGAGGTCAATGTGATCGAGAAAAGATCAGACTTTTCCATTACTCAAACAGAAATGTGGAAGCAAAGAGATCAAACTGAATTTCTAGAGGGATACTATTTGGTAGGTTCATGATTGCCATTCTGGCCAGGAAGAAACTACTCACTGCTGATATGGTTACTTCTTCCACTTAATAGTTTCTGATTAGGAGGCAGGGTGTCCTAATCCTTGTGTCTTCCCTCACTGATGCATTTAAAACTGAAAAAGGTGCATAAGATTTCCTTATTATACCAAAATGATGGACTGATCTTTGGTACCAGGATTCCACTGGGCTTTGTATGACTGAAGATAAAGATTGAATTAAACATGCTAAAAGAAATAGCCATTTATAATTTTAAAAGAAATTGCTTATATCTTGATATCAACAGATCGAGTATATGACTTTTCTTTTAAAAAAGCAAAGATACCTACTCACCATAGTCTAAGTTGATTTTTCTTTTTGTACAAAAGATGTAACATCTCTCACTATTAACTTGCACAAAACAGCCCACTGCAATGTCACAATGCATGTACAGGATTGCATATTATTATTTGTCATATTTGCCTTTTATAGCCAAGCTATTCCAGATATAATGTAGAATTGTATGAAACACTTGCCATTCCATATTTTAGCTGAATAAAAGTAGTAGTATTAGCCAAAAGTTATCCTAAGTTAAGAAAATGTATATAGTGACCACTAGATGGTGCAGTCATATCAATGATCTTTCTGTTTCATTCCTCATTGTGCAGCTCTTAACAGTATGCATCTATAGTTTCCTGGGTACATTTCAAATAAAATATCGCACAGGCAGGACAATGAGCCTGCTGGGCCTTGGAAAAAAGCTCATTTGGATAGATATGAAGACTACAAAATGCAATTTAATTTGACTGGTTATGCAACTTGGTGACTTGAAGATCAAATTCTGAAAGAAGAATATTTAATTATTATTCAGTTGCTGAGCATTTGAAGCCTGTCCATTTTTTACGCGCAACTTCTTATGACCTCATATTATGAGTTGCAGTGAACAAAATTGAGTTATTTATTCCAGGCATCTACATCTTCTTATAATGCATTTATTCTGAATATGAATGCAAATATAAATGTAAGACAAAAATGCTTATTTAAATTACTTTAAAGAAACCACAGTCTATCTCGCTATTCGTGAAGTATGAATTAGATTTGCAATTTACTAACAGATCAAGAGAAGATGCATTGTTTGGCAATGACCTTTTTGAAATCAATAGCAAATATATCATAAAACATTTATTCTCACATTCCTCCAAGCAAATGGGAAACCAATGTTATGTTGGTTGGAACCATCTATGGTTAGTGGTGGGTCATTCATAATACTTCTTGGCCCAAACAAGTGAAATAATCTTTTACATAGAAAGAAGAGGAAACATAAATACACAAAGAATTACAATCCAGTTTGAGAAGCATTGGTAGAAAGGGAATCTCAGATGATGCCAATTTCCTTTCCAGATTAAGAGACCGACATCATTTGAACAGAAATATTTCCTGCCCCCATTCAATAACCCACCCCAATCTCTTTATCAACAACAAAAATAAAGGTAAAAGAATATTGTGAAAAGAAGTATTCACAATCGAAACGAAAGGAGGTGGCTCAAGCTCCTGATGGTAGCTCAGGATTGTCAGGCGACTTCCTCAGAAAAAACATCTGATAGCATGGACACGTTCTCACAGCAAAATCATTGGTCTTCAGCCAGTTTAAGCAAAATCCATCCTTTTCTGCTACCTTCTTTGGGTACTGGTCCCTCCAAATGTAAGAAGCAGTCTTCAACAGAACTGTTGGAACAAAACAAAAAAAATCAAGAATGCCTTACAATCAGAACATCTTAACTAGTAATTTACATTGTTAGCAAATCACAATATGTTAAAGATAAGAACAAGATTAATTGTACTTTTGCCAATTTCTGTCTACCACAGGGGCATGCAACCTTAAACACTCAAAAGAGCCATTTGGATCAGTTTCCCACAGAAAACAAAATACCAGGAGCCACAAAACCTGGGTGGCCAACTTGATGCCACTCACTCCCACGCAGTCACATGACCCCCCTCCCCCAGCTACACCTACCTAGGTTTTGTGGCTCCCAGTGTTTTCTATGGGAAACGAGTATCTGTGTGTCTCTCTCATTATCCTACTCATCTTTCACTTTCCCTCTCTCATCTTTCTCCCTCTCCCTCCCATCTTTCTACCCCATCTCTCTTTTCTTTCTCCCTCCCTCCCTCCCTCCTTTCTCACTTCTCTCATCTCTCTCATCTTTTTTCTCCCTTTGTCTCTCCCTCTCTCATCTTTCTCCCTCTCCCTCCTCTCATCTCTTTCTCCCTCTCATCTCTCATCTTTCTCTCATCTTTCTCCCTCTTTCCCTGTTTCCCACCCTTTTCCCTCTCGCATTCTCTCCCTCCAGCTCTCTCATTTCTCTCTTTCCTCTCTCTCATTCTCTCCACCATTTTCTCATTTCTTTCTTTTTCTCTCTTTTCCTCTCTCTTATTTCTTTCTCTCTCACACACACATGCACACAATGGGATATCCTCCTGTGCTGGGATCTCGGCAGTGGGGACAGCAACTCCTCCACTCGCTGCTGCCACTGGGTAGTGAGGTGAGTAGCCAGCTGCACAGCTCAGGAGAGCCGGAGCTCTTCCCTCCTTGCTATTCCTCCCCATTCCCCTCCTTTCTGAGCCGACATGAAGGGGGCCACCACTGGCACTGAGCTTCCTGCAAAGGATGTGGAATCGCAAAAAGCAGCTGGTCGCAGGCAGTGCTAGGGGTGCTTCAGCCACACAGAACTGCGGAGACGCTTGCATCTTCTCAGGGCGGAGAGCAGGTCACATGACAATGTCAGCAGGGAGCCTCAAGGAGAGGGGTCAAAGAGCTGCATGAGGCTCTGGGGCCACGGGTTGCCAACACCCGGTCTAGCAGTACTGTTCAAAGCTACCAGATGCACATGAACTGGAGATGGAAGTCTTGGCCTGACAAGGGACAGAGAACTTATGTATGACTATACAAAACTAGCTTCCCATTTTGCCCAGGTAACACCGCTACTCAAGAGAGCTGCACTGTTTGCCTGTGGTCTTCTGGATGGAGTGGAGAGTGTTGGTTGTCAACATTAAAACCTTAAATGGCTTGCAGACGGAAGAGGTTTGGAGACTTGAAGGTTTTATATTATGAGAAAATGTTTGTGATTGAATTGAGATCGCAATTACTCAATGCAACAAAGTGAATGATTATAAATAATATGTTATAGATGTGTAATCTTTAATACAGGTCTGGAACATAAATCTTTTAGAGTTCATTGGGATTAAAGTGGCTAATTACACCGAGTAACAACAAAGTAGCCTAAAAGCTTTCAATTTTAAAAGATGAATACATATTTTTAATGTTAGATGGGAGCAATTTATATAGTCCACTTCCATGTTTGTGCTTCAAGCATTCTCGTTACACGTGTGCTTAATTTCAAACGTTTGAAGAGAATGCTGTAATTGGGACTCTTGCCAGTAAGGCTGATAACCTAGTCCACACATTCTGTAACTTACTAACATCTAAGAAACTGTAATATGAGAATCTCCAGTGGCCAAAACTTTGATAGGTGATGGTGGTCAATATTTAGATTGCAACTTGGAAAGAATTGTATGTAACAGATATAAGAACATATATCTCCATCACCAAGATTGTTGAATGAACTAACAAAAGTAGTTCACAGATTGGCAATAATTGTATTATACAATCTATGAAAGAAAGGATTGAGTTTGGGTAAATATAGTACAAAATTATGAATGTCAGGTGACACCAATGGATGAATGGAAATAAGGCAGGAAAGTAAACAAAATGCAGTGGAGGCACCTGGAGATCCAAGTATAAATATGATATTATTTGATGAAAAAGACGTCACAATTGCTGTAAGAATCTTGAAAAATTTTAAGATTGCAGGTGCAGATGGTGTTAACATCGCATGGCTGCTATAAAGAAAACACACTAGAAAAAATGCTGAAGCAACCGCCATGAAACACATTTGGGGAACAAGTTGGGAAAAACTATGCCTCCTCAACTAACTTCATGGCAAATCTTATTTACTGAAATTAGAACAAGTCCCTCAAGCTTATCTTAGGCATTTATTTCTTCCCCATTTTAAATCATTTATTTTTTTAGTATGAATTATTTAGCTATTATGCATTGTTTTCAAAGCCAGAAGTATATATTGTATTTTATCTTGTTGATAAAATCTGAAAACATCTAATTATTGCTTATTTAAACTACAGATGAATTATTTTAGTTAAACACTTACATGTTTAAGTGTAAGAATTTTCTTACACCTCAGAATTTTCCGAGTTTTGTCTGAAGCTGAGGACTGTCACCAGATGTGGCATCTTCCTCTTTAGGCATCTCAGGAAATTCTGTTGATTGGCTGTAATCTTTTCTCTTCCTTGGAGTCTGATGTTCTATTAACTTTTCTTGGTTTTCATCTATAAGCCCAACTTCTAAATCTTTTATTGTTGATTGTTCTGTTTCAAGAGATTCTAGTGGATGATCACCTGAGGCAATACTTCCTAGCATGAAGTTTTGAGTCTCTGTTGAAACAACTACATCCGCTTTTAATTCAGGCTTTGAATCACATTGCTTACTTTCTGTTTCGCTTTCATTCTCTTTCGCAGTTTCAAGATCAGCATCTGTCTCTCTGGAATTCCAGTTTTCTCTATCTTCAGATACTATAGAACATGAAGGCATTTCTTTCGCTACTTCAACGTTTTCTTCTGTTTCTGCATTTACAGTTGTTGGCTGAATTTCATGATTTTTCTCTTCTGCCAGAGAAACTTGCTGACCAACTTGTAAAACTTCCTGAATTCCAAATTCACTTAAACCCACTAGGCACAGTTCACTCTTCTGTGTTAAAAGGAAAGAGGTCTCTTGTGATTGTTGAAATTGAGTGACTGCACTCGTTTCCTGCACAATTTTGTAACTCTCAAACTCTATTGTTTCAGCCTGAACATATTTTGGAAATTCAGTAGGGGTCTGGACTCGTTCTGAAGTCATCACCTTTTGCTCAGCTTCTTCTGAAGATGAAGACATTAGCAGCTCCATTTCTAGAGGGGATTGAGATGTACCTGACTGGAGTGAATCTTCTCTGGTGCATCTTTCTGCTGATTCTTCTGCAAATTCAGCAGAGGGTATTTCTTCTGACGTCATCATAATCTTTTCCTCAGTTTCTATTTCTGATGAAGATTTTGGCAGGTCTATTTCTGGAGTGGATCCCATCTGGATTGCACCTTCTCTAGTGCATTTTCCTTCTGATTCTTCTGGAAATTCAGTACAGGGGATGCCCTCTGAAGTCATAATCTTTTCCTCAGTTTCTACTTGTGATGAAGATTTTGGCAGCTCTAGTTCTGGAGTGGATCCAGATGTACTAATCTGGAGTGCACCATCTCTAGTGCATTTTCCTTCTGATTCTTCTGCAAATTCAGCAGAGGGTATTTCTTCTGAAGTCATCATAATCTTTTCCACAGTTTCTACTTCTGATGAAGATTTTGGCAGCTCTATTTCTGGAGTGGATCCCATCTGGATTGCACCTTCTCTAGTGCATTTTCCTTCTGATTCTTCTGGAAATTCAGTAGAGGGTATGCATTCTGAAGTCATCACCTTTTCCTCAGTTTCTTCTTCAGATGAAGATTTTGGCGGCTCCATTTCTAGAGGAGATCCAGATGTACCTGTCTGGAGTGCACCTTCTGTGGTGCATCTTCCTTCTGATTCTTCTGGGAATTCAGTAGAGGGGATGCATTCCGAAGGCATCTCCGTTTCCTCAGTTTGTTCTTCAGATGAAAATTTTGGCAGCTCCATTTCTGGAGGGGATCCAGATGCATCTGTCTGGAGTGCACCTTCTCTGGTGCATTTCCCTGGTGATTCTTCTAGTACTGAATCTATTTTCTCTGAAAATGCCATTTTATCAGGATACAGAATTGCAGTTTCACTCTTCTGCTTTGAAAGAGACATGGACTCCTGTTTAAACTGAGCAACAGCATTCTGGATTATTATCTGCACAAGTTTATAAGCCTGAGACTCTATTGTTTCAGGCAGAACATCTTTCCAAAATTCATTAAAAGGGATTCTTTCTAAAGTCATCACCTCTTCCTCAGTTTCTTTATCAGCTGAAGATGTTGGCACCTCCATTTCTGAAGGGGATCCAGATGTACTTGTTTGGAACACACTTTCTCTGGTGGATCTTCCTAATGCTTCTTCTAGCATTGCATCTATTTTTTCTGAAAATGCCACTGCATCAGTATCAGGGTGCAAAACTACAGTATCACATTTCTGTTTTGAAAGAGCCATGGAGTCTTGTTGAAATTGAGCAACTGCATTCTGGATTATTATCTGCACAATTTTGTAAGCCCGAGATTCAATTGCTTCAAACTCAACACTTTTTGGAAATTCAGCAGAGGGGATTCTTTCTGAAGTCATCATCACCTTTTCCTCAGTTTCTTCATCAACTGAAGATATTGGCACCTCCATTTCTGGAGGGGATCCAGATGCACCTGTCTGGAATGCATCTTCTCTGGTGTATTTCGCTGGTGATTCTTCTAGCACTGAATCTATTTTCTCTGAAAATGTCACTGCATCAGGATCATGACATAGAATTGCAGTTTCATTCTTTTGCTTTGAAAGAGCCATGGATTCTTGTTGAAGTTGAGCAACTGCATTCTGGATTATTATATGTGCAATCTTGTAGGCTTCAGACTCTGTGGTTTCAGGTTGAATCTCTTTTGGAAATTCAGTAGAGGGGATTCCTTCTGAAGTCATCACATTTTCCTCAGCTTGTTCAACAGGTAAAGATGTTGGCAACTCCATTTCTGGGTGTGAACCTATCTGGAGTACACTTTCTCTGGTGCGTCTTCCTGCTGATTCTTCTAGCACTGGATCTATTTTCTCTGAAAAGGCCACTTTATCAGGATCAGGATACAGAACTGCAGTTTCTCTTTTCTGCTTTGAAAGAGCCATGGACTCGGGTTGAAATTGGGCAAGTGCATACTGGATTATTGTCTGCACAATTTTGTAAACCTGAGACTCTGTGGTTTCAGGCTGAACACCTTTTGGAAAGTCAGTAGATGTTGAGACTCCTTCTGAAGTCGTCACCTTTTGCTCAGCTTCTTCCTGAGCTGAAGAAATTGGCAGACCCATTTCTGGAGGGGATCCTTTTGATTCTTCTGGAAATTCAACAGAGAGTATTCCTTCTGATGTTGTCATCACCTTTTCCTCAGTTTCTTCTTCTGAAGATTTTAGCAGCTCTATTTCTGGAGGGGAGCCAGATGTACTTATCTGGAGTGCACTGTCTCTGGTGCATTTCTCTAGTGATTCTTCTAATGCCAAATCTATTTCTTCTGAAAATGCTACTGCATCAGTATCAGAATACACAACTAAGGTTTCACTCTTCTGCTTTGAAAAAGTCATGGGCTCTTGCTGAAATTGAGCAACTGCACTCATTTCCTGCACAACTTTTAAACTCTGAGATTCAATTGTTTCAGGCTGAACATCTGTTGGAAATTCAGTAGAGGGGATTCCTTCTGAAGTCATCACATTTTCCTCAGCTTCTTCAACAGGTAAAGATGTTGGCAACTCCATTTCTGGGTGTAATCCAGATAAACCTATCTGGAGTACACTTTCTCTTCCTGCTGATTCTTCTAGCACTGGATCTATTTTCTCTGAAAAGGCCACTTTATCAGGATCAGGATACAGAACTGCAGTTTCACTTTTCTGCTTTGAAAGAGTCATGGACTTGGGTTGAAATTGGGCAAGTGCATACTGGATTATTGTCTGCGCAATTTTGTAAGCCTGAGACTCTGTGGTTTCAGGCTGAACACCTTTTGGAAAATCAGTAGATGTTCCTTCTGAAGTCATCACCTTTTCCTCAGTTACTTCTTCTGATGAAGATGGTAGCAGCTCCATTTCTGAAGGGGATACAGATGTACCCATCTGGTGTGCAACATCTCTGGTGCATCTTCCTACTGATTCTTCTAGTACTGAATCTGCTTTCTCAGAAAATGCCACTTTATCAAGATCAAGGTCCAAAACTGCAGTCTCACTCTTCTCCTTAAAAAGAGGCACGGACTCTTGTAATTGACCAACTGCATTCTCAATTATTATCTGTGCAATTTTGTAAGCCTGAGACTCTATAGTTTCAGGCTGAACATCTTTTGGAAAGTCAGAAGGTATTAAGACTCCTCCTGAGGTCATCACCTTTTGCTCAATTTCTTCATCAGATGGAGATTTTGGCAGCTCCATTTCTGGAGGAGATCCAGATGCACCCATCTGGAGTGCAGCTTCTCTGGTGCATATTCCTGCTGATTCTTCTAGCACTGAATCTATTTTCTCTGAAAATGTCATTGTGTCTGAATCAGAACACAGAACTGCCATTTCACTCTTCTGCTTTAAAAGAGCCATGGACTCTTGTTGAAACTGAGCAACTGCCTTCTGGATTATTATCTGCACAATTTTGTAAGCCTGAGACATTATTGTTTGAGGTTGAAGTTCTTTTGGTAATTCAATAGAGGGGATTCCTTCTGAGGTCATCACCTTTTCTTCAGTTTCTTCATCGGATGAAGATTTTGGCACCTCAATTTCTGGATGAGATCCAGATGCACTCATCTGAAGGACACCTTCTCTAGTGTATCTTCTTGCTGATTCTTCTAGCAACAAATTTATTTGCTCACAAAATGCCAGTTTATCAAGATCAGGATACAGAATTGCAGTTTCACTCTTCTGCTTTGAAAGAACCATGAGCTCTTGCTGAAATTGGGCAACTGCACTCTGGATTATTATCTGCACAATTTTGTAAGCCCGAGACTCTATTGTTTCAAGCTCAACATCTTTTGGAAATTCAGTAGAGGAGATTCCTTCTGAAATCATCAGCTTCTCCTCAGTTTCTTCTTTAGTCGACGGCTGAACAGTTACTTCTGTCAGACTCGCACTAATTCCCTTTTCATCAGACAATTTAATTCTTTCAGCAACAATTTGCAACATTTCCTGTGTTTGTTTATTTAATTCTTCCAGGGCTTGCTCATTTTCCTCGATCTCCTGCACTGGTGTAGCTATTTCTGTAGTATCAGGCGACTCAGTTAGCCTTGAAACTGCTGAAATCATTTCAGTTGTCTCTTCAGCACAAGACATTTCAGTGGTTTCTTTAGCACAAGACACTTCAATTGTCTCTTCAATGATTGAAGCTTCTTCCCTAGCTGTAACTGCTTCCGAGGTTAACTCCAGGTCACCGATTATACTATCACCACTAATATCCTTTCTTATTTGTGGCACAAGTTTAGTAACCGCTTCCATTTCTTCAACAATTCCAGTTCCAGGAATCTGCTCAGACTGTTCCTCATCATCATTGACATGTTCAGGGGACATGGTCACTGCAGCTGGTATCCAAGATGGTGACCTTTCTTCAATACTTACAATTGCTCTCTCACCTTCTAGCACTGAGACAGCAATTGCATGAACTAATCCTTCAGTGACCTGCTGTGTTATTGATGTACTTTCTGACTTTTCTATATTTTGACTTGGAATTTCTTTATCCAGGTCATCTTGCTCTGCATGTTGAGCTTCAAATTTCTCTTGCTCGGCAGCATCATACTCTGATAAAGGAACCACAGCTGGAACATCAAAGTCCTCCTCATTTGTTCCTGTCATTTCTTCTCCAGCTTCTAGAACAGGAGCATGCTCTGGTATTCCATCAGACTTTTTCTTCCTACGACCAGGCATTAATTTTTTAAATGAAACCCAGGATTCTTCTTTTCCAGTATCCCCATCTAAGGTAGCCTGTTCTAAACTTGGAACTGTGATGGGTTCGTCATTTTTATCTTCCATCCTTGTTTTAGATTTTCTTCTTGGAGTTACTAGCCTTTTAAAAGATTCCCATGTTGAAATTCCCTCTGTTTCAGATGGGCTTCCTGCTTGTTCTGGTGAAGAACTTCCTTGTCCTTGATCACTTTCATGTGAGTTAGTAAAGATGGTATCATGTATTGCTTCTTTATTTGGTGCACTCTCATCTAATTTTTGTTCATCTTGAGCAAGTTTTGGTCCGGCTTCTTCATCAGAAGATGAAGATTTTCTGCTTCTTCTCTTTGATGAGCCTACACAGATTAAAGCTTCCCATGAAACAGAAGTATCAACTTTTTTCTTGGGCTCATCTGCACTTTTTTCTGTTTTTTGTTCTTCACCATTTTCTTTAATATCTTCCTGCTCATCGTTAGGTACACTTTCGATTGTCTTGTCAAGCTCTTCTTCTCTGTCACCTTCAGAAAGTCTCCTAACCCGTTTCTTAGGAGTCACCATTTTTTTAAAAGATGCCCAAGGTGTAACACTTTCTCTTTTCTTCTCTGCATCTGAAGGAAACCCTTCTTCAGCTTCAGGAATCTGTGCAGCATCGGAAGACTTTTCTATGGATTCTGTTATTTCTTCAGGAGAAGAAGCCGAACTCTCTCCCCTTGGGTCATCTGGACTTTCTGCAGTATCAGACAACTGCTGTCCTTCTTCTGCTGCTTCCTCTGGTTTAGCTTCTTTCTTTCCTTTACGTTTCTTTCTTGACAATTTCTTTAAGCCAGGACCCGTGAAAAGCTTTTTCAAAGGGCTGCCTTGCATCTTGGCTTTTTCTTGAGACGACAGCAATTCTACCTCACTTGTCATTATGCCTTCTGGAGGTTTGCCTGCTGCTGCATCAAGACTGCTTGAATCGGTTTGGATGAAGTGTTCCTTCGCCATTTCAAGAACTGCTTCTGTGACTTTTAACTGTTCAGCAGAGGGCTGTTCTTTCTGAAAGTCATCATTTGTTTCAAGAACTAGTTGTTCTTTTTTAGGTATTTGGGGTTCTTCTGTCACAACCGCTCTAACATCAATATTTATCTCTCTAGGTTTTTCATCAAAAATCTCTGTGGCCAGAGGAGCCCTTGGTTCTGATTTTTCTTCTATTATTTCAAAAGGTTCCTCGGGCTTTTCTATTGCTACTGGAGACAGTGAATCCAGTTGGTTTATTTTTTCTTCAAATACTTCATTTAACAGTTCTGTTTTTGACTCATGCAATGCAACAATACTTTGCTCTTTGCCCATTAGACTTTTTTGTACTTGTTCCAATTTTTCTTTGGACTCCAGGTCAGTTTCCCCTTCCAAGATTATATCCATTTCTTTTATATTTTCAGACAGTTCTTCTGCAGGTGGTGGCTCCCTGGGAGTAGCAGCTTCTTTCAGATCGGCTTCTGGTGAAACCTTTCTGTCTTTCTCGCTTTCCATTTTTTCATCACTGTCTTCAAAAGAAGTGTCTTTATTTATATTTTCAGCCGGTTCTTCTGCTGATGGCTGCTCACTGGGAGTGGCAGCTTCTTTCACATGAGTTTCTGTTCTAACTTTTGCCACTTTTGTTTCTTCTTTCCTTTCTTTCTTACTTTCCATTTTTTCATCACTGGCTTCCAAAGAAATGTCTTTATTTATATTTTCAGCAGATTCTTCTGCTGATGGCTGCTCACTGGGAGTGGCAGCTTCTTTTAGATCAATTTCTGTTGGAGCTTCCACCATTTTCGTTTCTTCTTTTCTCTCTTCTTCACTTTCCATTTTTTCATCATTGGCTTGGCAAGAAACTTCTGTCCCATCTTTTTTAGGTGTCAAATTTTCTTTTTCTAATTCTTCTTCAACAATTATTACTTCTGTTGACACTTCTTTCTCAATTTCCTGTTCTTGTTTTTCTTTCTCAGATTGCATTTCTTCTCTAGATTTTCTGAAGCTTGTCCTTTTCCTAAACCCAGCCCAACTCTGACTAAAAAACTTCCTTAGAGGTGATGCAGTTTCATTGTTTAATGGGCTCACCGGAGACTCTGGAGATTTAATCCCATTGTTTTTAATTTCTGCCTCTTTGCTTTCTGTGTCAACAGGGGTTTCTGTTACTTTCTCAGAGGAGGTTTCTCGTTCCATCTCCTCAGCCTGAGTTTCTTCCTCAGTCTTGTCTACAGAGGCCGTGATTTCACTTTGTGTGGTTTCTCCCACTGTCTCTGCCTTGAATGGTTTATCTCCAGCCCCATCACTTGACCCCTCTGCAACCTCTGCCTTTACATCCAATAGCTGAACAGGTTCAGCTCTCTCTGTTTTATCCTTCTTAACTGTAAATTTGAATCCAACTAATTTAAAAACCTTTTTAAATCCAACATCATTTGATGGAGATACACTAGGTTGATCCTCTTTTTCTTCTGATTCCAGCTGTTTATTAGAATCTTCTGCGTCTTTCTGCACCTCATCTTCATTTGCCTTGCCGTTTAATTCTGGTGGGCTGGTCTCAATATTTTCGGTTGATTCCTCTTCCAGAATTAAATTTGCAGCTTTTGTATCACCAACTGTAAACGATATTCAAAGTTGATAAAAAATTAGAATTATATCATTAATTAATTACATTACGTTACATTACATTACATTACAGAAGTGTAATCATCCCTTATTCTATTAACTTATAAATTTCCTGGATGTAGGTTCTGATCATGTTACAAATGTACAAAAGTTAATATATAAGTGGATTTAAGTTTCACTTCATTTTTGAAGTGATAAATTTTGTATTTATAATAGGAAAAAACAGCAATAGACATTAATCTCTAAGAAAATTTCAATCTAGATTAGTTTTGTTTGCTTGCCATTTTTTGAATGCTTATTACCTCATAATTTCCTTAGCTAACTCTCATCCTTTCTAAAGAAGTGAAATTCAGATTATGTTTAAGACATATAGTGCTCAGAACTAAGCTAGAAAGAGTTTTGTAGTACAAAATTATTTTTGTCTAAAAAAGATTTTGAGAAAAACCAGCTTCTTAACTGATTATATATTTTAGGAGAAAAGACAGTGTCAGTAATGGAACTTATAACAAAAATATGGATATTTAGAAAGATGTAATATATATGAATGTGGGAAGTGCAAATAAATTTGAACAGTATATAGTGGAAATATGGATAAACTATATTATTTTTGAAATTTTGACATAGCAATTCTTCATCCTTATTCCAAATTTTAAGAATATATTTTAACAATTTTTATAGATTTTAATGCAAGCTATGTGTTATGTTTATGCACCCTTTGAAAATGATTCAAAATAAGAGCTTCAGAGCTTGTGCAAGTAAAGTCAATTCGTGATATAATTCTTAAAGGAATTAAAATGCTTCTTTTCATGCTTATATGGAAAAAAGATGGTGTGCTTTAATAAACAACAGAGAGGTGACTGTGCAAGGGCTGAAGTACTTCTTCCAAATCATTTTCAAAGAATGCACTGTCCTAGTGTGTAGGAATGGGCTCTATTTTGTGTGTATAATGAGATTGTGAAGTTGTGCAGTGTCAGAAGCAAGATAGTGGCACAACTCATTTTTAACTCATTGTGTAGTTGTCCAAAAGTGATAAAATTGTAGTTTGGCATACAATTTTTGAATGCCTACTTACTGAACACATTATTAATATCCTGGAAATGGTATGCATTTTTTGTCTGTGAAATCTCCATAGTCTAATTTGCAATATCATTCAGATTAAGCATGAAGATTTTAAATATATCAATTCAGTTTATTTTGTGTGTGTGCATGTACACATACATACATACATACATACATACACACGTGTGTGTGTGTGTGTATTTATATCTATATATGTGTATGTATAAGTATATATAAACAAACACACCAGGGGTGGGTTGCGGCTGCTACTGCCGGTTCACTCAGGGATGCGCCACACACGCGCTTGATGTGCAGTACTAAAAAATGCAGAAGCCAAAAACAAAATCACAGTGCCTATGGTGGTGCTGAGAGAACCGGTTCAGGGGTGTGGCAGGCCTGGGTCACTCCTGGTTCCAGTGATCCAGGCCACCAAGTTACTATCTGTTCGACCGAACCGGTACAAACTCATACCTCCCTCCCTCCCTCCCTCTCTCTCCCTCTCCCTCTCCCTCTCTCTGTCACACACACACACACACACACACACACACACACACACACTGAAAGCATTCTAGCAATTCAATTATAACTGAATTGTTTTGCTTTATATTAGATATAAAACATGAACAAGCCATAATAAAATTCTTGCAGTTGACTTTGGACGACCTACGTTCAAGATCTCCAGTGTCTTAATCACTACATACACCAAACTGTTTCTCTATCCCTGTATGGTATCTTTGAAATATTGTATGCATCCAGAGTAATAACTTGATTTGAATAACTTCCTACAGATTAACCTTTAGGAGAAACGAAAATGGAACTAACAATTGAAAGAAATTTGAGTACACATACTCTGTTGGCCAATATTTTATTATTAAGTCACTGGTCCCTAGGCTTTTTAGTGAAAAGAAAAGCGCCTGGCATCTTGTTTTTACTGAAGAGCAGTATTTATTCTCTTACCTGAACAAAATCCCTTTTAAAAGCTTTTGTGCTGTTTCATTTCTAATTCCCAGCACTACAAGTTTTGCAAACTATCTTCAAAGATGTTTAAATAAATAGCCTCTATATTTTAAACAAATGTGATGAAACATCTTGACTGTGAGAATTTCCACTTGAATGCAGCTCTGGCTGTGGTAATATATCAATAATGAAAACAGGTGCCAGGTGAACATAGTACATGTAAATGTGATTTGGAAACATTAGAAATTATTGATATTTAAATGATGAATGTTTACATTAGTAAACACTCTACATTTCAAATGTCTTCTGGAAAAAGAAAGGTCTTGTTCCAGCTCAGCTTTTACAGATGTTTTCAAGAACTAGATTGGCAAATCCAGTAACTATTATAGGGTTAATACAGTGCTTCTCAAATAGTGGGGCGGGCCCCCCAGGGGGGGCGCGAGGCTCCGTAAAGGGGGGCGCGTTTGACCTCGGCAAAGGATTTAATTTTTTTTAAATTTCTAATGCACTTTAAATCTTTTCTGCTACAGTTAATAAAGCTATTCTTTGTTGTAAATTGATCCACATTTCTTTCTTTTTTTATTCTCTTATACGTTAATAAGGATACAGTGTTATGCAGAGGTGTACTTATAACAATTTTATAGACAAATGATACTATTTACAGTCGCGCGGGGGGCGCAAAATGTTTTCTTCTTCCTAGGGGGGCATGACAGAAAATAATTGAGAAGCACTGGGTTAATATAATATAGGGTCAGTCCTCTCACCCCTTCTGTTCAACATCTATGTGAAGCCGCTGGGCGAGATCATCTGGGGTTTGGGGGTAAGGTTCCACCAGTATGCTGATGATACGCAGCTATACATTTCATCCCCAGACCACCCCAATGTTGCCCCTGACGTGATGTCCCAATACCTGGAGGCCATGTGGATCTGGGGAAGAACAGGCTCAGGCTCAACCCCTCCAAGACCGAATGGCTGTGGTTCCCAGCGTCCCATTACAGTTAGCTGGTTCCATCACTGGCTATGGGAGGTGAGACCTTTGCCCCCACAGGAAGGGTTCGCAAGTTGGGTGTCCTCCTGGATGCACGGCTGTCCTTGGAAGATCATATGATGGCTGTCGCCAGGGGGGATTTTTATCAGGTTCGCCTGATCTACCAGTTGCATCCCTTTCTGCCCTGCGCACAGTCACTCACGCCCTCGTCTCTTCCCGTCTGGACTACTGTAATGCTCTCTACATGGGGCTCCCCTTGAAGAGCACCCAGAGGCTCCAACTGGTCCAGAATGTGGCTACACAGGTAATTATGGGGACGACGCGACGCTCCCATGTAACACCCCTCCTGCGTGAGCTACACTGGCTTCCGGTGGTTTTCCGGGTGCGATTCAAGGTGTTGGTTATTATCTTTAAAGTGCTCCATGGCTTAGGACCTGGGTACCTACGAGATCGCCTTCTGCCACCAAGAACCTCCCACCAGCCAGTATGCTCCCATCAATCAATCAATCAAATGTTTATTTGTATACCGCTCCCTCTCCCCGAAGGGATAGAGAGGGTCTCTTCATGGTGCCGTCGGCTAAACAATGTCGACTGGTGACACCCTTCTCCGTGGGAGCACCTGTCCTCTGGAACAAATTGCCCCCTGAGTTACGAATTATCCCTGACCTACGCACCTTCTGCCGTGATCTTAAACCTTTTCTTTTTCAACAAGCTGGGCTGGCGTAAATACGAATTTTAATATTTATTAATCTTTATTGGGTTTGTTGGTTTTTAATCTTATTATTGGCCAAATTATTTAATATGTTTCTTAAATTGTTTTTAACTTTTATATATCTGTGTTTTATTTTGGCTCTACACCGCCCTGAGTCCTTTGGAAGTAGGGCGGTATAAAAAATTAAATAAATCTAAATCTAATAGTCAAGGCAGAAATAAGATACAAAACTTCACTCAAATTGTGCATGGATATGTCTATATAAAGGGAAATTTGCTTAAGAAATCTCACCTTCGCTTCTCTGCGTAATATGTTGTATATTTTCAAGGAATAATCAGGAAATTATATATATGTAAGACTTTAAATATGCAAGCATAGTTTGAAGTTGAAAACATTGCTTTTTTAGTGAGCTTCTTTCTATTTAGAAATAATAGATTGCAACATTAATGAGAACAGGATCTAAATACTGAAACATATTTCATATTTTAATCTTGTTCAGTCATCATGGATGAAAAATGTGAAGCTATACTTAGCCTCATATTCTCTTTTCCTTTTATACACTGATTTTCCTGTTTTGTGTTGGACACATCATTCCCATCCCCCAAATTGTTACCTTCATGGTGCAGAATGGAAAAGGGATTATCTGATGTCCTACTTCCCATCTCTTTTCAGCAACTCTTCTGTACATAAAAGGATTAAATCTGACACAGCCAAAGGCTATTTCCTTTCGGATTCTTCATGCTAATTAACCACAGCTTTCTCCCAGTGGCTTTTTAAAGTTTGGTGCCTTTCAACATAGATATACCAGGGAGAACACCAGGGAGATAGGGCGGTTAACTGTTGATAAACTGCCGATACCTAATAAACAAAGAGCAAGCAAATTTTCTGCTAGCTGAATTGTCTGCTCCATCTGATCTGAATAAATGGCAATGAATGGGGATGAGCTGGATGTAAACCTAAGTGGAAAATACCAATTTATTTATTGCTTTTATATTCTACTTCTTTAGAAAAACTCAAGGCTTCGAATAATAAAACTAATAGGAAAACCAGAACTATTATTAGACATAGTTAAACATAATTGAATTGGAACTAAAATGCATTAATAAAGAGACAACCAACTATTAGAATCATTGTAGCAGATACACAAGTTTAAATACCAATTGCTCACCTAAATAAAAATGCCAGTAGGAGAAAAATGCTTGATGGTCCTTGGCAAAGGTTTCTAATTATGAATGTAGCCACTGAAAACTCATGGTGGTAGCATTAAGTAAAGGCACACTAATGAGAAGCCCAGGAAGATTTGTAAGGGAGAAAGAAAGAAAAGAAAGAAAACCAAATAGTAACCAGTGATGTTGCCCTAGCAAGAGATCACATGCTTCATATAACAGATCCTAATTCCCAAGTTGGTCTTGTTTGGCCTAGGAAACAAACAAAGCAGATGAATGGTATCAGTTTCTGCCAATCCAATGATATTTTCATGGCTAACAGAGGCTTCAAACAACTAAACAACAACAGCTCTATAAATGTGTATCACCCAAACAAGTCCATAGAAATCAGTATTGATAAAAGGAGGTAGAATAACTCAGTTATAACAGCAAAGGTGTGGCCAAAGGCTGAATGTGGGATATGTTCAGAAACTGCTCGTGTTCAAATTCCACGTCAAGGTAAATCAGAAGAAAGTCAGCGAGTTTCTGTGGTAAGATTTTGGACATATGTCCCTGCTATTTTCAAGGGAAACATCAAAAATTATTTTGAAATCCTGAACCTCCTGCATAGGCAATCAGAGGAACTGTGAAATGAACTTAAGGAAGTTCTTAAAATAAATATGAAAAGAGGCTGCTAAAGATGTAGGAATAGAAACAACAAATTGGACATATATAGTAAAAATTGTCATGAAGAGAAACCAAATCCAAAAACACTCAAAGATCACAGGAAGGAATTTAAAAAGAATTTCAGAGACTTGTTAGTAGAAACAATATTGCCATGATATCTCAATAGCTATCAAAGATGAAAAAGCACAAGGGGGCGGAGGGAGAGAATGAGGAAAGTTTTCCAAAAGATCTCTGAAATAAAAATGTGGTCAACCTTGAATATGTATGCTAAGGGACATCAATGGATAGATATTAAATCACTCAGAGGATAAAACAAAGGTAGGAGTATAGGAGTATATAAAGGTAGTAGTTCATTAGAGATGTTAATATATATGAGATACTTTAGAAGATATTCCATATTTTTAAGTACTAGAAAATGAAGCACTCCTGCCATGAACAAATGGAAAGGCTACAAGAAATTGATGGAATTTTTACAGAAATATATATCAGTAAAGGTTCTGATCAAGCTACTAAATTTGGAGAATGATGCAGTGGCCAAGATTGGAAGAGTTCAATCTAAATAGCAATACAAAAAAGAGATTTAAAAGTGTGTGAAGACTATTCTTAACTTTACATGCTAGCAAAATAATGTTTAGATATAGAGGTGTCACATATTTGCATATTATTGAGACAATATTATTTATAATTGTCAGTTAACTGAGAGAGCTGACACAGATAAACCTCCAGCTGGCCTGAACAACTCTCTAAAAGAATGTAAATGACTAGCTGTCTGCAAGGAGTATGCATCCTTCCATTTCCCACCATCCAAACAGAGCTGAAAAAGCTTCTTGGATAAGAAGTAAAGCATCTTCAAAGAAAAAAATAGAACGTCCGGTTGCCTCTTGAAAAAGCATCTTTGGGACAACCATGACCTGGATGACTAAGAATCGCCATAGACAAATACCAAAAAGTAGCCACAGATTAAGAAAAGGCCTTCCTTTGATTATGACAGCCATGTGAAGTTGTGGAAATGGCCTCAAGAAAAAGGAAATCCCAGACTTTGGGTTCCATTTCAGCAAAGGGGACATCCCATTGTCTTTACAAAAGACTTATATAGAGCAGGGGTCTCCAACCTTTGCAACTTTAAGTCTGAAGGACTTCAGCTCCCAGAATTCTCCAGCTACTAAAGCTGGCTGGAGAAGTCTGGGAGCTGAAGTCCTTCAGACTTAAAGTTGTAAAGGTTGGAGACCCCTGATATAGAGGACACAAAATCAACAATACCTACAGAAAATGGTGAAACAAATGGGTTCCATTTCAGCAAAGGAGACAAACCTGTATACTGTACTTTGTCCTTATTTATTAAAACTTTATTGAAGGAAGCCGCATTGAAAGAAAATGAACACGATTTCACAACTAGAGGAATAAACCTGTATTATGCTGCTGACACTGCTCTGATAGCTGAAAATGAACATGATCTACAAATTCTAGTAATGAAAATCAAGGAACACCATAAATATAGCAAAAGAGCAAAAAACAGTAACCAGCCTTAGAACTGATTAAACATTCAAGAGGTAGACAAGATTCTGCCTATTAGGAATCAAGCAACAACAAGAGGCACCAGAAGTCAAGTCATATACCACAGACTAACCCAGTCTCTGTTTTAATATTTTACATTTTAATGTATATTTCTATAAAACTATATAAAACAATTATCTACTGTACTTTATTAACAAAGTAAACAACAGAGGGCAGCATTTCACTGTTAAACTTATTTTCATCTCCAAGAATGTACAATATTATAATTTTTTTGTTTTATGCATTTTTATGCATTTCTTTCCTTTGATAATGTATGCGCTTGCATTATAATTTTCTTGTTGTTTTTTCTGTTATTTTTTAATTAATCAAAACATTTCCCAGTGTTTGAGCCTGTTGTGAAATTGTTGGTATAGGCCCTGAGAGATATTGCAGGTTCGGTTGCAAATCACTGCAATAAAGCCAAGTATTGCAATAAAGTAAGTTGCACACACATTTTTGGGGAGGGGGAATTGGCATGGATAGTCTTGCTCAATGCAGGGTGCATTGCATTTGTTTAATAAAATGAGATACATCTCTACATAATCTTAGTTCTAATTAATCAGTTATCTGGATAAATTAGAAAGAACTTAAACATTAAATATAATTTAAAAGCAGAATGTAAGCATAAATCTAAATTCTAAACACATTTTAAAAAAGATGCTAATCCAGTACAACTTAAAATCAAAACTAAAAGAATTAAGCTATTGGCTTGGAGTCAAGCCTAAAATATGCCAGACATAAGGACTCTACAATTGAGAAGATCCTCTTTATCCAACTCTAAACTAAGCTCTGGTCTCAGTCAAACACTTCATTCCAAGTCCAAGTGATACAGGAAAAATAATCTTTTGGGGAGATGGACAGCAAACAAATGTAATAAAGTAATAAAAATAAAAGGCAGTGGCTGTGAAGTGGGGGACAGATCTGAATCCAAACTGACAAATCACTTTTTTTTTGCTCCACAAACACAAAAAGGAAATTGACCACGGGATCTACAGAAACAAACACTTACCAAGCAAAACAACGCCCTACAGTTAAATCAAAACAAAAAGAAGCCTGATGAAACACACACCATGCAAAAGTAAATAAAACAGCTACCATGCCACCCTTTCCCAGATAAAACATATACATGCACAGAAAACAAACTCCAAATACGAGCTCACCAGTTTATTATTTTCTTGTTTTCTAGACATCTGGGGGTATGGAGCACCTATTGAGACCAGAGGCATTTTTTAGGCACGAGGAAAAAATGTTTTTTAAAAAAGGAGCTGCAGGAGCAGGATGATGACAACATTAAGAATTTAAAATCTGATATATCAGATGCTCATCACTCTGCCAACTCCATCATATAATAAAGTATCATATGAAAGCATCAATTAATCCTCTTTGTATCTATTTTATAACTGCCTTTTAAGTTCCTAAGCTTTATCAAGAAAATAATAATACAGTGGTACCTCGGTTCACGAACTTAATTCGTGAAATGACTCTGGTCGTGATGCGAATTGGTCGTGATGCGAGGCACAGTTTCCCATAGGGTTCAATGTAAATCCGATTAATCCGTTCCGACCTTGTTTTTTGGTCGTAATTCTTGAACTGACTCTTTTCGCGAACCAAATTGGTCGTGAAGAGAGGCACAGTTTCCCATAGGGTTCAATGTAAATCCGGTTAATCCGTTCTGACCTTGTTTTTTGGTCTGTTTCTCTCCACGACCGTTCCTACAGGAAGTCGCAACCATGTTAAAGCCTATCGGCGCGGGCAGAAGGACGACATCATTAAAACAAACGTGGAAATAGCAGGTTTCTCTTTAAGCAATGTCACCACCCTCCCCTCCAAAGGCCGGGCGGGGAGCGCCGCTCTGGATCCGGGTGAGGAGGAGGACCAGCCTGGGGGCTTTTGAGGGATCGCTGCCCGCTCCAAAGCGCAGCTCAGAGCAAGGGAGCCGGGGCGGGGACGGGAGATTGAAACAGCGCGCACGCACGCACACCTCTCCTGGGAGGAAGGAAGCCACTGCTCCAGCCCCAAAGTGAACCGGAGGGAGCTGGAAGAGAGCTCGGAGGTCCTCTAGTCCAGCCTCTGCTCAAGCAGGACTAGAGCCTCCGCTAGTCCAGATCAGGGGCTGTCTTCTTTCGGAAAAGCCTCTTTGGAAAAGTCCAAACTCCCCCTTAAATACATTTTCCCTTTCAAATCCCATTCAAAGAACGTTCGCTGTTTTGTAAAAAAAACAGACACCGGGGCACTGACACCGGGGCAAGGCAAGTAAACTTCCAAAGGGATTCTAATGGGATTAGAAAGGGAAAATGTATTTAAGGGGGAGTTTGGACTGGAATCTCTTTTTTCTTTCGTTCCTTGCTTGCCTGATTTATTTTCTTCTTCTTCTTTAGCGATTTTGACTTTGGGAAGGAAGCTAGACCAACATTTCCCCTTCCCCCTCTCCAGATCCGGGCTGGCAGAGAGAGAAAGAGAGAGAGATGGAGAGATCGGAAAGAAAGAAGTTGTTACAGACTTACTCGAAACTGGCTGCTTTAAGGGGCCTCTTTAAGAAAAATCCCCCCCCCATCGTAAACAACCGCTTGAACTGAAAAGATTGCAAGGCTAAAGATTCGTTCACTCGGCGCTGGATAATGAAGGGCGAAGTCCCGCCAAAGTCCGAAAGCCGCCGCTTTCGGCTTTTTAAAGCGCAAAACCAAAGCTTCTCCAGTTTCAGGTCGGACTCCAGCTTCAGCGCGCCCCCCCAGATGTTGCGCCCGGTGCGCCCCCTGCACCCCCCATGCTACGCCTCTGCCGGAGGGAGCTGGAAGAGGCTGGACTAGAGGACCTCCGAGCTCTCTTCCAGCTCCCTCCGGCAGAGGCGTAGCATGGGGGGTGCAGGGAGCGCACCGGGCGCAACATCTGGGGGGGGGGCGCGCTGAAGCTGGAGTCCGACCTGAAACTGGAGAAGCTTTGGTTTTGCGCTTTAAAAAGCCGAAAGCGGCGGCTTTCGGACTTTGGCGGGACTTCGCCCTTCATTATCCAGCGCCGAGTGAACGAATCTTTAGCCTTGCAATCTTTTCAGTTCAAGCGGTTGTTTACGATGGGGGGGGGGATTTTTCTTAAAGAGGCCCCTTAAAGCAGCCAGTTTCGAGTAAGTATGTAACAACTTCTTTCTTTCCGATCTCTCCATCTCTCTCTTTCTCTCTCTGCCGGCCCGGATCTGGAGAGGGGGAAGGGGAAAGGTTGGTCTAGCTTCCTTCCCAAAGTCAAAATCGCTAAAGAAGAAGAAGAAAATAAATCAGGCAAGCAAGGAACGAAAGAAAGAAGAGATTCCAGTCCAAACTCCCCCTTAAATACATTTTCCCTTTCTAATCCCATTCAAAGAACGTTCGCTGTTTTGTAAGGTCTCTATTGGTAGGTCTCTATTTCTTTCTTTACAAAACAGCGAACGTTCTTTGAATGGGATTAGAAAGGGAAAATGTATTTAAGGGGGAGTTTGGACTGGAATCTCTTCTTTCTTTCGTTCCTTGCTTGCCTGATTTATTTTCTTCTTCTTTAGCGATTTTGACTTTGGGAAGGAAGCTTTGGAAAGGAAGCAGCCCCGCGGCCAGCTTCGGGAAGCGTCCCGACAAGCAGAAGCCCCGAGGCCAGAAAGAGACGGGCGAAAGTGATGCTGGCAGCCGCGCGCGGTGTGTGTGTGGAAGTGAAGGCAGGGGGGAAGGAGCTGCCTTCCCGGCCGGGCTCCGCAGCTGAGGGGCGATGGAGCAAACCGCGCAAACTGCTCCATCGCCCCTCAGCTGCGGAGCCCGGCTGGGAAGGCAGCTCCTCCCCCCCCGCCTTCGCTTCCACACACACACCCGTCCCCCTCACAACATTCGTTCGTAGATAAAATGTCCGCGGCTCCGGTACGTGAAGCGAGGCAGGGTTCGTGCAGCGGAGCACATTTTTTGGAAAATTTCTGGTCGTACAGCGAATTGGTCGTGAAGAGAGGCGTTCGTGAAGCGAGGTACCACTGTAATTTCAAAATGCAAGAAAGTCAATTACCAGCATTCTATCACAAAGATTTAAAATCATATTAAATATTAAATAAAATCTAGGTTGCAGTCACCTAGTTGATGCTAGCTGGTCCTCTGTAGTTTCTCTAATTCAACATACTTTTTTTTTACTTCAATGGCCCAACAAGTTTTGTTTTCTTATTTCCCTGGGCAAATATTTTACTAGAAAAAGTCTGCAGCCTATACCATGATTTAATTTCATGTAATCATGTTATAAATGTTACAATCATATCCCCCCCTCATTATTAAAACTTATTTCCAGTGTAAAATAAGTATCACCTTATTTACTAACATAGTACTTAAAGGTGTTAAGTCATATATTTTGCTTGTGACAAACAGAAGAAGCCGAGGAGGGGTTTTTCTTCTGTAATCTTCCACTTTGTGCTTCTCTTAATACAAGAAGGCATTCTATTTCCTGTGACTGGAAGAAAGAATGAAATTCCCAGGCTGAAACAGCTAAATCTGAAACCCCCCTCTTGCATTTGCAGTCAACCGTATCAACATCTGGAGTTGGTTGACTTTTCCCTCCAAGGATTTGTTGCATTGCCCTGGATTTTCTCCATGAATTCTCTGCATTCTGTATCCATCAGATACATGTCTCATACACACACCCAGTGTCCCATATTCCAAAGCCTTCCATCCATTTTTTTAAAATAAAACTGGACCTTATTTAATGTTTAAGCATCTAAGGCCAAAATGTGCTTTCTGTTTCATATTTAATCCCCTGATGATCAGTGTTTGCTTAACCGTAAGTGAGAACTGGCCACTGCTTTAAATATTTGCTTTAAATTGACAGTGGTTTAAAAAAAAACGTAACAATTCACAAAGTGACTCTATCTAACACTCCAACACATTTTATGTGGAAAGAAAATTATCCACTGTCTCTGGATTCCATACAGCTGCATTCAACTGGACAAATTAAAAATGAACTTGGCTTGATCTATTTTATAACTCCTTTAAATGCAGGATAATTTTCTTTTAAAGAGAGGGCTATGGGATATAATTATATTATCAATACAAATATATAAAAGGCAAGCTGTACTTTGGAAGCTTCGAGTAAAAGATGTCTGACCTACTGATGTCAGCTCAACCATATATGAAATGTAGGTTCTTGAATATTGCTAATTCTATTACAATTAGATTAGTACTGAGAATTAGATATAGTGAAGTTAACATTAAAAGAGGTCTCCTTCGGTTATCCCTACAGGAGAACAGCCACAGACTTAAAATTCCCCCCTCCTTTCCTTTCCTCCATTACTCCTGTCTATGTTAGTTAGGGCACTATCTTATTTAAATCCTAGTATTTGCCTATTTCCAGGGTATATGCAAGCGTTTCATTTGCTTCTCCCTAGAACAGCGATGGTGAACCTTTTTAGGCTCGCGTGCCATAAGGGGGTGAGCACAGGGGGGTTGTGTGCTGGCGTGCCGCACCCATAATGCAATGTGCGTGTCCCAGTGTGCATGCACGCATGACAGGCACTCCCCCCCATTTTTTACATGCATTTTTCGCCCTCCCAGGCTCCAGAGGCTTTATAGGTGCCTGGGATGGTGAAAACAGCCCCCACACATCCCTCCAGGAGACCCTCCGAAGGCTTCAGGAGCTTCCCTGAAGCCTCTGGAGCAGGGGTCTCCAACCTTTGCAACTTTAAGTCTGAAGGACTTCAGCTCCCAGCTCTTCAGCTCTGGGAGCTGAAGTCCTTCAGACTTAAAGTTGCAAAGGTTGGAGACCCCTGCTCTAGAGGACTAAAAATGATGCTACGAGCAAACTGGAAGTGACTTCTGGTTTGCTCATAGGGCCATTTTTAGTCTTCTGGAGGCTTAAGAGAAGCTCCTGAAGCCTCCAGAGGGCCTCCTGGGGCCTGTTTTCACCCTCCCCAGGCTCCTATAAAGCCTGGGGAGGGCACAAAATGGCTTTAAAATGGCTGAATCAGCTGACAGGGCAATGCCTCGGGTGCCCTGCTAAATGGCTCCACGTGCCACCTGTGGCACATGTGCCATAGGTTCACCATCACTGCCCTAGAGTTATTGAAATTCCTGAAGTGTATCTCAAAAGGTGTAACAATTGGAAAGAGAAGTGGGTACCAAATAAAACAGCCCCTAAGTATGTGTACACATATTTCACATAGTTTATACTCTTCTCGCAAGTCAGCTCAATCAGATTCCTGGTTTATACAAACGCACAAGCATACAAAGCCATTTAAATTATGCTCAGTGAGAGATGAAATTATTCTGGTAAATTACAGAAAGAACCTGCACCACCATTTACAAACTATAACTTACTGTATTAGATTCTAGCAAGCAACTAAATGTACCTAGCCTGGGATTGGTCACGGTAATCCCATAAACCATAACTAGGGAAAGTGGATACTTCTGACATACTTTTATATTTTTCTCCCTCATGTGTAAATTCCCTCCTTGGTTTTTAAATTGCTCTCATCATAGTTTGCTATAATATTAGTAAAATAATCTATAATCAATCTAGAATGAATGAAAGATAATGGTCTATGTAAATCTTGGGGTAAATTAAATGATAGGATGAACAAATAAATTACAAGAAAATTCAATAAGTAAACCTTTTTATAAACTGAAAAAATATGTTAAAACTCAAAAATTTGGAAGATTATCAGCATTGTGTTTCTTTTCTAACACTTTCCAATGAATTAAGACATAAAATACATAGGCCAATTCTAAATCAATCATCCCAACAACTGTGTAGTCTAAAATGCTCTTGGCTTCCTCTGAAACCACCACTATGTAAAATCCCTGATTTAAAAGCAGGGAAAACTTCAGTATTTCAACGCATGCATATGTATTCACTAAGCATTCATTTTAATAGAATTTATTTCTACATATACATGAAAGCGTAAGTATTAACACTTTGATGTTTAATCAAAGGATAATGTCTGATTCCCATCAAATTTAAAATAGCAGTAACGTTTAAAGTACAGGTATTTTGTATTCTCTTACTTGGCATGCAAACCTATTCAATTCAACTGAATTTCCTTCTGAATTGCTAAGATTTCCCTCCCTGTGAATCAATAATCAGATGTCTGAAGAAGTCTTCTAAATTCTTGAATTCTTGGCAAAAATTCTTCAGGGTAAAATCACGACCACACACATAAAATAATAATCAGTTGATTTGAAAAATGATTTTTTGTACCTGTGATAATGATAATCCCATTATTTTTTTCCATTTGATAATTAAGTGATTTTTTCCCTCCAATGTAAAGGATTCCTTTATTTCTATTTCTCCAACTGAGATATTTATTGAAGGGAGGGAGAGATAATGAAGAAGCTGAAGAAAAGCAGAACTAAAAAAAAAAACCACACAAACCAAAAAAAAAGACTTTCACTGTCTGTTGAAAAAGGCAGATTGAAGTTGTATTTTAGTATGTTAATGTTTGACAGACAACTCTTTGTGGCCAGCCATTCTTTAATTGTTCACTGGGGAAGATAATATGTATCTTCCAAATTTAATACTGAAATCTCTATCCTTTGGTCATCTCTAATGGTTACAAAAAGTTTGGGACTGCAGATTAGCAGAATTTGCTTAAACCATTAATTGTATAAAATGCTTCTATATATTTGCAATATACTTTATTTTCAGAACAAAAGCTAAGACATTATCTAGAGACACTATTTTACAAATCTATCTTTGTTTCTCTAACATACACTGCATCTGAATTCCCCCCTCCTCTCTCTCTCTCTCTCTCTCTCTCTCTCACACACACACACACACACAATTTCTTTTAGTAACTGTTATTGAAATTATACTGAAGTCAATTACTTTCAAATTTGCTTTCCTCCATTTTAGGCTGAAGATAAGGAGGGCTATAGTAAAACATATTTACTATAAAACACATTTACTCTTAGACAAAAAAGAGCGATTTAAAGTATACTGCTATTTTAAATCATTTCACTAAAGTAATTTGTAGCTTAAAGAAATAAAGTATTAATTATTTTACAATATTCTTCTTTGACTAGTGCAGGCAAAAATACTGTATCTATAATTTAAAACAGATTTTATATTAGCTTGATCCACAAAGCACTCTTAAAATATACTTTGTGGCACTACTTTCTGTAATAAACTAATCTTCTTCATTTAAATTACAATAGTTGACAGGGACTTATATTTGGGATAGGCAATTTTTGGAATTCATGAGCATGTTTGCAATATTAAGGAAATGTCAAAATAGAATTATTTTACTTATCTCACTACTGAGATAATTTTAAATTAATTTGTCACCCTTAGTATACATCTGAAAGCAAATTTCATGCCTCATTTAGCCTAATTTACACTAACCCTGCATTAGAAAACTAATGTCTTTCAGACAAGATCATAAGGGAGCTCATTTCATTCAGCCATCACTAGCATGCAAGTTATGAATTAGGAGAGTTGGGTTAATACAGTAAATTGGAAGGACTAGAATGGATGTTTCACTGAAGGGGAAAAAATTGCTTACACTCCTATTCCTGGGCGCCATGGTGGCTCAGTGATTAGAATGCAGTATTGCAGGCTTGAGATGTATTAGAAAATATACTAACACATCTCAAAAGTGAGTGGCTTAAAGGGTTTACTTTTTAAAAGATTTGCATGGAACAAGAAACATTAAGCATGTGATTTGATATTTAAAAACAAATGCACTATGGCTGGTATCTATCACCTACATTTCAATTCTGGTTTCCTACACTGAGTACTTAAGGTACTTAATGATAATAAAACATGGCATTGTAATATAAAAATACTCCCATTATTGTTTTGACCTGGAGGAATAACTCAAGTTAATGCATATTATTAATATCTTGCAGGAAGAAACAGAAGTGATTCAACTCACACCCACTTGATATATAGTTTACATCATTTGCTCCTCATCTCAAATATATATTTCAAATTTGGCTCAATTTGCAAATTTAATCTTATGAACTATGATATGCAGGGAACAATTTTCTTCTACATTACAGTGAAAATGGTACCTTTATATAATAGAAGGAAACTAGCAGGCACATCTAGCTGGGGAAAGGTCCTCAGCTGAAGAAAAATAGAATTCCTTCAACAATCTGTTACCTGCTGTGGGACTACAATTACTATAATTCTAGTAGCAGTAGGTGTCATCCCTTAGTGTATATGTGAGAGAGTGTAAGTGCTGCAGAATGTACTTTTCTCCATTTATTTCCTGATTTGCTAGTTATGTCAGGAAACTACTGTAATTTTGGCTTTCTTGGTTGTGGCATGCATCTCTGTTTCTCCTGCCTTCTGCCCTATGGTTGAACACTGCAGAATAAAATACTTCTTGAAATTTCCCACATCTCCCTTGCCATTCTCTGACCTCCTGCCTCATCTTTCTCACAATGAATTTGAGTTCTATTCTCTGAACACCTGGTCTTTTCCCCCACTGATTTGAATAGTGTGATAAATTCTCATAAACTACTGCTACTTATTTGTTTGCTATGTACATTAGTACTCCTCACAAGTTGTTGTCTTATTAATTTTTTACCTTTATGCCATTAGTCTCAAAAGTCAGTTAATAAATTGTATCAAATGATTGTTAATTATAGGGTTATTTTTGGGCTTAGGAGCTATAGTTTAAAGGTCCCAAAGAAAGAAGCAATTTGGGAAATCCTAGTTCATAATAACTGGAATAATATCAGTGGACATAGAGTTGCAATTACTGAATGTCACTTTGAATGTTCTTTCTATCCACTATATTGGACTGAATACTTGGAAATAGTATGTCTATTACGGTAGTATATAAGGATTGACTGTGTTCCCAGAGATTTATTTCAAGCTAGTGTTGAAGAACTGGAATTAACTTACCACAAAACTTAATTTTCATGGTAATGTCACCTTGCCCAGTGTGACTTGGGAATTCATTATATCTTTTACAACAATAAAACTGTCAAGAGATTACTTCAGAAACATGTTTTTTCTCCCCAAAAGCGACCAGGCAACAAAACTGAAAAACTCAATAAACTGTTGAAGATAAAGTTGGGAGACAAGCCATAAAACATCATTAAAAACAGCCAAGAGCAATTAAGTCAGAGTCCAAAACAGATTCTGGAAGTTGTCCAGGGATCAAACATCAAAGAGCTAAGAGGAGTCTGGCAACAAGATCAGAGGCCAATTCACAGGTATTGTCTCAGCACAGACTGCTTGATATTGATGGTTTTTAAAGCCAAAACTTCTGGTATCTGGATCTTGGCTGCTGCCAATCAAAATTCTCTAGAGATAATTTTTCCTTGTAAATTGAATCTAACTTTCAAGTAAGCTTTTATTTGACTTTTTCCCAGGACCATTTCTAACTGGCTTAACTGGTCATTAGTGGACAGTTTTGATGTTGATCCTGAACATATACTTACCTCTATATCCTGGGATTGGGGAATAATTGAAATTAACATGGATCAAGTGAAGAACCCTTGTTCACAGGATGACTGAGTTTAAGAATTGCATTATGTAAACATTTCCAGGAAATCAAGTCTTAAAGGGCCTGAGTTATGAAATGGGGAGACCACTAAGGATCAATTGGAAAACTCCCAAAGGCAAAAATCTATGTGTGACTATTAGACTGCAACTAAATTGACATTGCCAAGTTATTCTTTTTTTCTTGCAACATCATATACAGCCAAGTTGTTTGAAGTTGTGAATGATTCTTGTATCCAGTGAGGAACTCCTGCCAAAAATGCATGTATTCGGATCTTTTTTATGCTACTGAATTCTGGCATAATGAACAAGTCTCTCCACATTCTATGGATATTTTCATATTTTAGGTACTTAACAGTAATTGTGGTAGGCTGTAAAAAACAACATTACAAACACTACATCTACTAAACAACACAAACACTATTCATTTGCTTTTGATTTAAGTGTTCTGAATTTCTTCATAAAAGTTTGCTTTTTTATACAATCATTCATTTATTATTTAATTTTTGAATATTACTATTTTTCTTCATCAGTTATGATGAACTGTGGAAAGATGATCAATGTTTTTCCTACGTAAATACAGAAATGCAATAAGTAAGAAATTTAGTTCATACCTTCCTGTGTTTTCACTAACATGCCAGAATTAGGGCTCTTCTGAATTTAGGAATTATTATCTGATTTGAGTATCTTGCCAGCATGAAAAAAAAGGAGGTGCGACTACCTTAGAGCACATCTGTGAAGTGAATCTGAACTCAATAAAGTCACAAATAGCACAGATCATAACCTAAAAATATAGTTTTCAACTAGATAGCGCAAAATAAGAGTATGGTCTAAAATCAATCTTTCAGGCAAATAACAGTTATCTTTTCTGATTATGTGTCATCAAGGTAGTGTCAGCTCTTAATGAGCACATAGGCAGATCTTCTCTACATGATTTGTCTCCTGTTCACCCTTCAAGTCTTTCAACAGTGGGAACTATCAAAAGTAATCTCCATTCCTTTAGAATCAGTGCCCTTCTATTTATAATTTAATTTAGTGTCAATAGGGAGGCTACAGCAAATTATTACAAATAGCTGACATTAGTTTTTTGAGGAGTTAACTATATTCTGTATGGGCAATCACAACAATGGCATGCATCACAGTTTATGTTCTATAATGCAATTTTTCTAAATGTTTAAGAAAGCTTTGTTCCTTTCATCCTCATTGACCAAGCATGTATGCAGTCAAGGCTCCTGTACCTTAAAGACCTCTTGATCTATGTGTTATGGAGGTTATTCATGTTCCAGCATGTGAGCAACTTACCTGGGCTATAAAAAGAACCGGATAGCCCCAGGTATGCAAATGCTTCTGTTAACTGCAGTAGAATTCACTATACTATTTACATACCCCTGTAAACATCCACTGCACGTCAATATTACAACTATATATCTGAATTATATAGAGATTTCAGAATATAAATTTTAGCACATAATATTTTGGGAGAACAAAAAGGACTGTATCTTCAAATATTATCCCACTTCTGTGTAAAAAGATCAGAACTTCCAACATCCTTTGATCTTTTCCAGAATTCCAAGAAATCTTTCCTGTCGCCATAAACATCTCCTTACCTTCTAATGTAAGAACTGCCTGCTGTTCTTTCAGCACTTCTGGTTCGTGGCTGAGCTCCACGTGCTCTTTGGTAATTTCACTAATGCTGGATATCTGTCCATTTTTATGTAAAATCTACATAGAGAATAAAATACAAGAAGAAAAAAGGGAAGGAAAAATAATTGTCAGTATATAAATGATCTTTTAATTCCTTTTTTTTAAGTAGAATTTTTTAAGTAGAAGAAAAGAATGTATTTTAGAATGTGTCTTTTTCAGTTTAGAAATCATAAAATGTACCTCTGTGCCAGGTGGCTTGATTGCAATTTCACAATTTGGAAAAATGCTTGTACATGTGGTAACACTTTCTTAAAAAATGATTCATCAACTGAAGTATGAAATCAGATTGGTTCTAAACTGATCTGTACCTCAAAAGATTCATACACACTATATAAACACTTATCCTACACACGCACACACACACACACACACACACTTTTTATAGAGGTTTTAAAAGAGAACAAAAAAACTAACAAACTAATTTGCTGGTTATCAGCTTCATCAAAATGCATTCTTTCTAGCCATGAACAGTGTGTTAACAAATACAAACGTAAAGACAGCCCACTCATCAGCAGAAAGAATTAACAGATGATATCTTTCTCTGAAACAGAGAGCAGTAAATTAAAACAGTCATATGCGGTATCTCTTATTTTATGTATTTGAATCCTGCCTTTTTACAAATAACTCAAGGCGGAAACGTATCCAACACACCTTCCCTCTTCCTATTTTCCTCACAACAAGCATCCTGTAAGATGAGTTGGGCTGAGTTACTAGCCCAAAGTCATCCAGCTGGGTTTCACGTCTAAGGTGAGGCTAGAACTCTCCTGCTTTCTAGCCTGGTGCCTCTTGCAGATGTTCACTTTAGTTAATGTTACAGAAGTTCTTGCCAGACTGAAAAGGATGAGTTGGTTTGAAAGTTTCCTCATAAACATGCAGGCCTGCTTCCTCCATTTGTTCAGGTGACACCTCAATCCTAACTCTAACACTCTCTTCTAAGCAATGCCCTTTTCCTGGAGCTGACAATAATCCCAACTGTTTTTGTCTCAGACAGTTCTCCCTCTCCTTGAGGGCATTCTCAGTTCTTCCCACTGCACTAAAGTATGTTAATTTTTAATGGTTTGAATTTGTGTAAAACACTTCAGCTACTTTAGCTAGTTCACAGCACATCTCTCCCTCAAATGCCAGACATTCCAGCAAAACACTGTACCCTACTTGTTCAGCCACAACGGCTCTCTTACCAGACTTAAAGAAAAAGAAACCTCACCATGAAATCAACCAATAACCCTTCTTAAATGCCATCAGAACTTAAATGTGCATAATCATATTTTTTTCAAATTTAAAAGTATTTATTCATTAAATTTCTACAGTAGTTAACTTTTTTCTAAACAGAACAACAGACATTCTTTAAAAAACAATAACCTCAATGGCAAAAAGAAATAAAAAGCGCAAATCAACTAATGCAAAATTAGAGCGATCATGTCTCAAGGGCCAAGAGATAACATTTGGTAAAAGCTGCATAAAAAGCAAAAACCAGAAAAGCCCTAAAGCTTGCTTTTCCTGCAGACACACACACACACACACACACAAACACACACACACACACACTTTCATATTATGAACACAAGGGGGGAAACCCACAATCCAATTTACAGAGCAAGAATTTCAACTTAGATTGTTTAACTGAAAGTCAATCTAGTTCTAGAATTAATGGGCAAGATGCACACTTTGCTTAAATTTAGGAACATTCCTTTGAAAATAGTCATCTATATACGTAAACAATTCTGTGGCATTAATTATTTAATTAATAAACGCAGTTGAATGAGCGCTATATTTGCTCAATCAGTAAACAGGGTCTGTGTCCTCTCATGAACAGAAGATCCTTTCGAAAGAGAAATTATTTCATTCAGTTCTTCATTTCATTTTCATTCCTTTGGCCCGCCCATCCCCCAATAACCATCTCAATCATAGAAGTGATTCTCTTCATAAATAGAATCCAAAACTGGCCAGTTATCAAAGCCTGGAGCCAGACCAGCCTGCTGATGAATATGGATATATCTCCTTCCATTTCTAATCACCATCATTCCCAACATTCTTCGGGACAGACTAAGGTCCATTCCAAAAATACCACATGCCAGGCCCAAAGATATTAATGCTAATTTTGCCTTATAGTATTAAAACTTTCCATACTGGACTTATTAGGCATTCCTAAAATAAGATAGTTCCAGTTGTCTCAGTTGGATTAAACTAAACAGCATACTAAAATATTTTTCTGTGTTCTTAGATGACTCAGCAGCACAATGCATTATAACGGTTAAAATTCTTTCAGCAGGACTGTCTTAATCATTTCAAAGTAGATCATATGTATGCATTTTATTCTAATAGTATTCCCCCTTGAATGGCAGGGGGAAATGACTAATATCAAATAACTATCCTCATATGAAACAATAAATCCCATAAGATTATCAGTTTGGTCTTTTCAGTGTAGCATCTTTGAAAAACGATGCATTTTGTAGAAGCCTCAAACGGTGCAACTAATCTATCAACATTAAACAATAACAAATAAAAACATTGGTGTCAATATCAGACAAACTCTATCATGGACAGAATCATCTCTCTTCCTCCTTGGGCCTACTGAGCAGAGTGCTTTGCTTGCTACAGAAGACTTAAGTTAGATAGGTACCCTGTTTCCCCGAAAACAAGACCTCCCCAGATAATAAGCCCAATCGGATTTTGAGTGCATGCGCTAAAATAAGCCCTCACCCAAAAATAAGCCCTCCCCAAAAATATTGCAACGCAGCAGCAGCCATGAGGTGACCATGCTCGCCACCTCCTGTACCTCAAAAATAATAAGACCTCCCTGAAAATGGGGCCAAGTGCTTATTTCAGGGTCAAAAGAACATAAGACCCCATCTTATTTTTGGGAAAGCACAGTAGATAGTTAGAGAATGAAATACAGGAAATAAAGTAAGCAGCATTAATTATGTATTTCCTACTATCTCATTTAGGACTTGGCTGAAGCTTAGCAAACCTTTTTATGCATGGCATTTGTTCTCTGCTTGCTACATCTGCCTGGTAGAGACAGAGACACAATGCAGCCCAATGAAGGGTAAACCCAACCTCAATGCTTTTGTCAATGGCTGCTGGGAATCCAGCACAGAGCTTTTTGCTTACATTTCCCTCATTAAACAACAAAATATTTATTTTTCATCCAAATCCTTACAAAAGAGGTCCCTCTTTTGGAGAAAAACTAGACGGTGGAAGAATATTCCCTTGTATACTCTATTCCTCTTCTCTCCCTCAAGAAATCCTTCTTGGCCTTCTTGAACAAAATTTGACTTCCAAGATATTTGTGTAAGCCTCCAGTTCTGAACAATCAGTACAGAAGGTTCCCTCTCAGCACAGGATAGGAGGAGAAGAAGAAAGACTACAGAATTAGACATAAGACAATATAGTAGCATCATTTTCAGACTACTTATAAGACTACGGGCCGATGTCCAATATTGCGTCCCAAAAAATTTTCAGGTAACTTATTCGAGAGTGATCTGACCACTGATTGAATGGTTGTCTTTGGGCATTTTGCAAACTAAAATCTAAATACAAGTAACAAAGTATGAAGCTGTCCAGCAGTATAATAAAAAACATATCAAGCAAAACCCAAACATCTTATATTTTAACATTAAAACATTTAAGGCCCAGGTTAATAAAATTGAATCCGATGTTGCATCAAGGAATTATAAAGTAGTATTAAGCATGTTTCTCTAGAAAAATCATTCAATAGCCAGAGAAATGAAAAATGTTTCCAATTACCATTACATTTATTCCTATATTTTAAGTATTCCGCTGCAGACATTAATTGTCACAACCATGTCATGCATAAGGCTTTGACTTTGTTCAGTAATCAGTCATCTCAATATCAAAGGTACCCAGGCACCGGTCCATGGCATGCTAGCAACCAGGCCACACAAACAAGCAAAGCCCCATCCATGGGATGAATGAAGCATGCAAAATCACACCCCCTCTGGTCCATAGAAAAATATTTCACCAAAGAAGCGATGCCTGGTGCCCAAAAGGTTGGGGGCCTCTGCACTATGTTGCTTAAAAAAAAGGAGAAAAACATAAAAAAATAGACAGCTCTTTATCTTCTAAATCAGGGGTCTCCAACCTTTGCAACCTTTGCAGAGCTGGAGAAGTCTGGGAGCTGAAGTCCTTCAGACTTAAAGTTGCAAAGGTTGGAGACCCCTGTTCTAAATGACCATTGGTCTTACCTGTGAATGGTCTTTCTCTAGATGCTGTGGAGTGTCCAAACGCGGGTTATCCTCAGCTTGCTGCCCATTGGACTGAGTTTCACTTTGATGTGTAGCCACGCCTCTTGCCTCTGCATAGGGCCAGTTCTAAAAACGAAGGTAGACCAGAAAAAACGCAGAACAACTGGAACAACACTAGTCTTAACCTTCAACAAAACATGGGACCAGTTCCCACCACGCCCAGGGTGGGATTTGGACACTCCGCAGCATCTAGAGAAAGACCATTCACAGGTAAGACCAATGGTCATTCTCCTAGATGTGCTTGGAGTGTCCAAACGCGGGACATGCCAACGCTATGCTGTCCCTGGGAGGGGAGATTCGTCTGAGTGGGAACTGGGAGCATCAAGGACCCTCTGGAGAACACGTCTGCCGAAGGAGGCCTCCGAGGATGCAAATACGTCCAGCTTGTAGTGTCTGATAAACGGCACAGGCGAGGACCACGTAGCGGCCCTGCAGATCTCGTCTATGGGGGCCTGAGTGGCCCAAGCAGCCGTGGTTGCAGCGCTCCTGGTGGAGTGAGCGGTAATACGTGGAGGTACAGCTCTGGACCGGTGCTCATATGCCAGTGTAATGCAGGCACGCAGCCAGCGCCCAATCGTGGTAGACGTGACCTTGCGACCCATGGACACCGGCTGAAAGGAAACGAAGAAGGATTCTGACTTGCGGAATTCAGCCGTTCTCTTCTTGTACATCCGCACCGCCCTGCGAACGTCCAACTTGTGCCACCTCCTTTCCCTGGGGTGAGAGGGGTGCGGACAAAAGTCAGGTAGGACGAGCTCCTGAGATCTGTGAAACAAGGAGTTGACCTTGGGCACAAAGGTCGGGTCTAGTCTGAGAACCACCCTGTTTGCGTGGACCACGCACAAGTCCTCCCGTACGGAGAGGGCCGAGAGTTCCGAAATTCGCCTTGCAGACGTGATTGCTATGAGGAACACCGTCTTCAAGGTCAGGTGGCGCAGTGACACGGAGCGCAATGGTTCGAATGGCGCCTCAGTCAGGGCCTGGAGGACGAAGGGCAAGTCCCAGGTCGGATATCTATGGACTGTTTGGGGCCGAATGTTTGAGGCCCCTTTCAGGAAACTACGAACCCCTGGATGTCTGCTGAGCGGCAGGGACCCACCGGGCGACAGGATGGTAGCGAGAGCAGCCACCTGCCTTCTCAGGGTATTGGGGGCGAGCCCCTTGTCCAAACCCTCCTGCAAGAAGTCCATCACTTGAGGTGTGGAGGCCTCAGCCGCAGCGATGTGCCTGGCACGGCACCAGGTAGAGAAGGTGGACCATGTGGTCTCGTAAATGCGAACGGTGGCAGGACGCCTGGAAGCCTGGATCGTTCTTATCACCTTGTCCGAATAGCCCATTCGTCTCAGAACGATCCCCTCAAGTGCCAGACGGCTAGTTGGAAGCACTGAGGGTCCGGGTGACGAATGGCCCCTTGTATGAGTGACACCTGGTTCGGAGGAATGCGCCAGGCCTTCTCTACTGACAGACCCACTAGATCGGCGAACCAGGACCGTCTGGGCCAATGGGGAGCGACCAGGATGACCTCCGCCCCCTCCGAGATGATTTTCCGGACTACCTGAGGAAGCAGCGGGAGAGGAGGGAAGGCGTATAGCAGGCCTGTGGGCCAACGACACCGGAGGGCGTTTGTCCCTTCTGCTTGCGGGCACGGGAAACGGGTGAAGAACCTTGGCAGGTGCGTGTTCTGCGGGCTGGCGAACAGGTCCAGGACGGGCAGGCCGAATCTCCGGGAAATCTGCTGGAAAAGATCCGGGTGCAGCTGCCACTCTGAGGTGTTGATGGTGGTCCTGCTCAACCAGTCCGCCGTCACGTTCTCCTCGCCCGCAATGTGGTCCGCTCTCAGGGACAGGAGATGCCTCTCCGCCCACCTGCCCAGAGCCTCTGCCTCCGTCATGAGCACCCTCGACTGTGTGCCTCCTTGGTGGTTCACGTATGCTCGGGTGGCGATGTTGTCCGTCAGGAGAAGGACATGGGACCCTTCTACGAGATTGCCGAAATGACGCAGAGCCAGCCTGGCCGCCCGGAGCTCCAGCCAGTTGATGTTGTGGGCGAGCTCCCGTTGAGACCATCTGCCCTGGGCCACATGGTGATGCAGATGAGCTCCCCAGCCGTAAAGGCTGGCGTCCGTCGTGATGGTGACACGGTCTGGCTCCTTGAAGGGCGACCCTTCTCGTCTCCTGGAGTTGCTGATCTTGCGTCGTTGAAAGGGAAGCAGAAACCATTGTAGCTCCCGTGCGTGCAGGCGGGCCCAGGGAACAATGGCTATGCACGAGATCAGCTTCCCCAACAGCTGGGAAAGGGTCACAAGTGGGACCAGTCTGGAATTCTGGACCAACCCCACCAACTTCACAATGCTGCAGATGCGCTCCTGTGAAAGAAAGACTTTGCAGGTCTTCGAGTCGATGATGGCACCCAGATGAAGTATGGAGAGGGTGGGCTGCATGTGACTCTTCTCCCGATTCACCGAGAACCCGTGGTCCTCCAGGGTGCGGATGGTGCAGTCCAAGTCCTTCAGGGCCTGGTCCCTGGAAGGTGACATCAACAGGATATCGTCCAAATAACAAACCAAATGCACAGGTCTGGATCGAAGATGCGCCGCCACTACTGAGAGGACCTTCGTGAAGGTCCTTGGAGCCGATGACAAGCCGAAAGGCAGGGCTCTGTACTGGAAGTGCTGGCCGGCGAACTGAAACCTCAAGTATCTGCGATGCGCCGGGTGGATGGGAATGTGCAGATACGCCTCCTTCAGGTCTATCGAGGTCAGGAAGTCGTTCTGTCGTATGCATCCCAGGATCGTCTGGAGGGATTGCATCTTGAAGCGCTTGTATTGCAGATACCGGTTCAGCTTCTTCAAGTCCAGAATGGCCCTGACCCCCCCCCCCCGATGACTTGGGGACTAGGAAGAGGATGGAATAAAACCCCTTGCCCTCCTGCCCCCCCGGCACCGCTTCTATGGCCGCTATCTCCAGTAGGTGACCGATCTCCGCCCTCATTAGCTGTTGCTTGTGCGGGGACCTGGGAAGGGGGCAGCGGATGAACCTCCGCGGGGGAAAGGATAGGAAGTCGAGGGTGAGGCCGTGTCGGACCACATTCCGGACCCAGGCGTCCGTCGTGGTCGCCTCCCACGTGGACGCATATTGCTGTAGGCGTCCCCCTATGGGAGGGATCCCCCAGGGGTCACTTGCTCTTCTTGAAGGGACGGTTGGCCTGACCACCCTTGAAGGACCTACGCTGACCTTGGAACCTGGACCTGTCCCTGTAGGCCGGCCTGTCCTGGGAACGATCTTGGGCCTGGGGGTAGGTTCTGGAGGCCCCACCCGAGGTAGAGGGAGCCTCCGTAGACCGAAAGGGCTGTCTACGGTAGGAAGACTGATTCTTCCGGTCCTGCTTCTTGGTGACAGCCGGCAGAATCTTCCGCTTATCCTTGGACTCGATTAGGAAGGAGTCCAAGGCCTCGCCGAAGAGCTTGCCACCCTTGAAGGGGGCCGACGCCAACTTCCACTTAGCCTTCATGTCCGCCTGCCAATGGCGGAGCCACAGCAGACGGCGTGAGGTGACATTGGATGCTAGAGCCCTGGATGAAAACTTTGTGGAATTGAGCGAGGCGTCGCAAGAATATTCCACCGCAGCGATGATCTTATTGACCCTTTGTCTCGATCTAACCTGTCTCTCAGGCAAGGAGGCCAACAGCTTCCTGAGCCAGAATAGGGCTGCCATACTAAAGTACGACGCAGAGGACGAGGCCTTCATGGCCCAGGCAGTGGCCTGGTGTGTCTTGTGGCAAGACTTCTCCATCCGCCTGTCCTCCGCCTTAAGTCCCTCCACCAGCTCAGCCGGGAGTGAGGATGTGGAGGTCAAAGACACAATGGGGTCATCAACCTGCGGGAGAGCCAGAATGGTCTCCATAGCGTCCTCAACAGCGTATAGCTTTTTATCCACGCCGCTGGGGTGTGCCATAGTAGCGGGCTGAACCCACTGGCGCTGAATAATGTCGAGGAACAGCTGAGGGGCCGGCACCAATTCTTGGGGAGGTGTAGGTTCCCTAAAGAGACCCGCCCCAGGGTGTCCAGGACCGATGACGATGGCATTGTCCTGATCAGAGGCCTTCTTATCAGATTGAGCCGGTAGACCCATCTGCACGGCCGACTCCCTAGCCTTGGTCAAGATGGCCTTGAACATGATGGGGTTAAACAGCCCCTTGGAAGCGGGGGCCTCCGGGGTGGAGCTCTCATCCCCTGAAAGGTCGGGAGCCCCCTGGGTAACCACCTCCTCATCATCCTCCCCCTTGGATGCCTCGCTAACTGCAGAAGAGGCAGAAGGGGAAACGCCCCCCCCCCTGGGCAGGAGCCACCTTCCTAGGTGCCCTGGGCTTGGGGGTAGAAAGGAGGGGCAAGGAAGCCACTAATTGCTTCATGCAATCCGTGATGCCCTGCGAAATGGCCTTGGACACAACCTCCTGCATGGCCGCGGGCAAGGCAGTCTCAGCGGGTGCAGAAATGGGAGTGGCCGGAGCCACTTCTTCCTCATCCACTGACTCCTCCCCCTCCCCCACCATGGAGGACTCCTCCTCCTCTGGTTCCTCCTCCTCTAGCTCCACTTCCATTGAGGGGACTGGAGAGGCAAGGGAAACCCTTGAGTGATTGGGGGAAAACCCAAAATCCCCATCACCAGTGGGGATGGGTTGGGTCTCCCTACGAAGCTGCGGGGCAGGGGGGGTCTTATCTGTCACAGCCTTGTCCCGGGCAGAGATGCCTTCTGGAATTGCTGTTCTAGAATCCTCAGCCGTCTATCCGCCAGTCTCTCATCAGCCTTGGTGGCCTTGGCTGCAGGCCTCTTCCCCTTGTCAGGACAGGGTGCAGAATCGTCCTTGGCAGCAGGGTTGGTCTTGCTACGCTTGGAGGCAGGTTCTCCTGTTTGCTCACTGGGATCAGCCATGGAGTGGCTGAAAGAACAAGAACAAACAATTAAATCCAGTCAAGGCACCCCAATCCCACCAGGGAACATCAGCAGAATCAATATACACTTTAAAACAAGAAGAAACTGGAACCTGGTTTTGGCGCCAAAATCAGACCCAAAAGTCTCAGGCGTTGCAGATCTGCGCTGGAGTAGACCAGGGAATGGCAACCGAATCTGCCAATCTCCCTGCAGCCGCTGGGAAGGATCTCTTCTGCCGCCCCAGGGGATCCTGTCCGGGACTCCCAGAACTAGAACCACCCCAGGAACGAAGCAGCGGCGATCTGCGAAGAGGAGTCGGGCTGCGGCAGAAAAATGGCGGCAAGTTTAAAACGCGTGCCTTTTTTCCTTTGCGAACCGCCGCCTAACCTCAAACCGGCACTGGGGAAACAACGGGCTGAAAAACCTCAGTAGAGGCTTCCCTAGGGAGGAAAACCCCCGATAGTCAAGTTGGGGGGTCCTAACTAGCTACCTAGCCCCCTTAGAAGCTTACCAGCAGCCGCTGGCAAGCCCTCCCAGTGCCAAGCCGCTCCGCAGAAAAAGCGGGAAACGGCCGCGGTTTGAACAGCCCGCTCCGCGCAACGAAGACAACGAAGACAGGAACGAAAACAAAAAATCACCTATCTAACACAACTACACACAAAAATAACAACAAAGGCTACACTAACTCACTGCTGGGGAGGTCAGATTGCTGGCAAAGGACTGCAGACTCCCCAGACGCGTCCGATAAGGGCGACTGAGTTTTTAGAACTGGCCCTATGCAGAGGCAAGAGGCGTGGCTACACATCAAAGTGAAACTCAGTCCAATGGGCAGCAAGCTGAGGATAACCCGCGTTTGGACACTCCAAGCAGCATCTAGGAGAATATCCACAGCAGTGCTGTTTCATTACAATTACAGAGAAGTGGAGGCAACATTTGACATTGATAAGAACATAAATTCCATAAGCAGTTTTAACAAAACAGCTATTAACCAAAACTCTACTTTTCCTACACAATAAATTTAAAAAGATGTTATTATGTTTGTTAGCGTAATAGTCCAAAGCAACCTTTCTTCCTTTATTATTTTTGTGTTTCACCCTGGCCAAATCTATTTGATTCAATTGCTCTGTACGATAAAGACACAACACATATGCAAAGATGATTAAGGAAATAGCATTATGCTATCAAAGTTCACGAAGTAAATGAAATGAAGAGATACGTTTTTTCTCCAAGGCACCTGGGGGCAGGACAAGAAGCAATGGGTGGAAACTAATCAAGGAGAGAAGCAACTTAGAACTAAGGAGAAATTTCCTGACAGTTAGAACAATTAACCTCTGGAACAGCTTGCCTCCAGAAGTTGTGAATGCCCCAACCCTGGAAGTCTTTAAGAAGATGTTAGATAGCCATTTGTCTGAAATGGTATAAGGTTCCTGCCCACGCAGGGGGTTGGACTAGAAGACCTACAAGGTCCCTTCCAACTCTGCTATTGTATTGTATTGTATTGTAATTCAGAATGATATATGTAGGTGCTGCTTTCAATCCAAATAATTCCCCCCACAGCAATATCCTTCCAAGAGATTAGGAATAATCCCTTCACAAACCTCTGCCAACACATTACAGTATTCTTCTCCACTTCAGTATTTTGTTGGCATATCTCCTTGTATTTCCTACACAACTCCTCCAATCCACTTCCCTGAAATTAATTGGGCTTTGCATCTAACCCAGTCTCCCTTTTATCAGTCTCAATCAAACCGCAACATCTGTTTTTGAAAAATCTCTTTCCCCCTTGTGACCTCCTCCCTCCAGTTTTGAATTCAGCTTTAAAGGAGGACATAGAAACACAAGAACAAGCTCACAGGAGAGTAACAAAGCTGGTCAATGATCTAGAAACAGGTCCCAAGAGTAGAAGCTGAAGGAACTGGCTATATTTGACTGGAAGAAGAAATACATGGCAACGTTTTCCACATACCTGAAAGATATAAGACAAAAATATGTACAAGCTCTGCATTTGATGGCAGTATGCAAAATAACAAAGATAAATGAATTTTCCCCATCTTTTTTGGGGGGGGGGTGTTCACCTGAGACCACAAAAACACTGGGCATATACTTAACACACTTTGCATAAAACTCTTCCTCTAGCATGGGTTGGGATGGAAAAGAAAATAGGATCACACCCTTTCCAATCAAATCAATTGCCCATCCTGCCTATGAAATGACTAAAATCCATGCATGGACACCACAATGTTTGAGGAAAGCCTGCACAAGAATCAACCAAATACCTCCCACTGACCAGTCCGCTCCCACAGAGAGGGCCTCCTCAGGGTGCCGTCGGCCAGGCAATGCCGGCTGGCGACCCCTAGGGGGAGAGCCTTCTCTGTGGCAGCTCCTTCCCTCTGGAATGACCTGCCCCCTGACCTACGGACAATCACGGACCTGCGCCAGTTCCGTCGGGCCTTGAAGACCCATTTGTTTTGTGTGGCCAGCCTGGCGTAGTTTTTTAAATTGTTTTAGTAAGGGTTTTTAACAGGATTTTAGTCAGGCTAGCTATTTAATAGATTTTTAACTGTATTTTATGTTTTATATCATTGCCTTTTATTAGTGCCTATACACCGCCCTGAGTCCCGGAAGGGAGAAGGGCGGTATAAAAATTTAATAAATAAATAAATAAACCAAGCTACTTAATTGTGGGTCAGGTGGTTAGTCTTTGGATTCACTTTCAGGCTATTCAGTATGAAAGAATTTATCTTTGTGGGCTCTGAATTGATACACCCACATATTTATGGATTTAAGACAATGAACAGGTGCACCAGGTAGGAGTGGAGCAGTGATGTAGACCTGGAGTCTATTTTATTTAATCTGAACCAGCCCACATACAACTAAGCATCGGAGCAGCTGTATGTACAAAATGTTAAAAAAAACCTGTATATCAACAGCTATGCCTGAATAGGTCATTTCCTCCCGCTCCAGATTTCCACAACAGTTAGGCTTTTAACATCACCTGTTCTAACAATCCACTGGGAAACTGAGTATATAATAGATTTAAATTGCCACAGGGAGCAATAAATTATTATTTTTTAAAGAACCCTGGATATTTTTCTTCACTGCTGCATTAACTAAAGGTTGATTTCTACAGAAAAAGCTTCCAAAACTCAGACACATTTGATATTTAAAAAAAACTTTTGGAGGTGGGAAGCATTTTTTGTCTGCTTTTTCTTTTCTTTTCTTTTAAAACCAGGTTTTCTAGCTTTGAAAGTTCACATACACATCGAAACCTGTTTCCCACTCCCCAACCCAGCTTCTTTCTTTATGATAAAGACTAGCGAGTAGGGTAGGTTCCCTTCCTCTTTCCGCCCAAGGAAAAAGTAGGCCAAAAAAGATGAGTTTGAACAGTAAATTTGCTATAGGGAAAGGATTAAGCATTCTTTTAATAACTGTCTCTCCTTCACTCAGACTAACCATTTCCTAAGTTTGTTTTGCTTTAAAGTGGCATGGAAGGGGGAGGGTTGGTTGGTTGGTTAGGAGTTGACTGATATGCACCTAACACCCTTTAGGTGCCCTTTTTAGATCTAAGAACATTCCTTCCCACTAAGGGACTATACTCTGCCCAAATTCGAGGCACTATAATTAAAGGCTAGGGTGCCTAGAGATGTTGTGGTTTCCCAACAGTTCTTAAGGGGAGATAAGAAAGTTTCAGGCAAAGGCAGCCTGTCAATTGCATTTGCAATTAATGCTGCTGCAGATTACAGATACTCAACAGTGTAAATGCCTTAATTTAGGATTGCAGCAAGTCAGAATTAATTACTGTATACATTTTCCCACCCTGCTCATTTTCTGTAGCATCCAAGTCCCTTTATTCTCCCGTTATGTACTAGATAAGGAACAATTTTGAATTTCCCCTTCTGTTTCCAGGTAAAAGTAAAGGTTCCCCTCGCACATATGTGCTAGTCGTTCCTGACTCTAGGGGGCAGTGCTCATCTCCATTTCAAAGCCAAAGAGCTAGCACTGTCCAAAGACATCTCCGTGGTCATATGGCCGGCATGACTAAACACCGAAGGTACATAGAGCACTGCTTACCTTCCCACCAAAGGTGGTTCCTATTTTTCTACTTGCATTTTTACATGCTTTTGAACTGCTCGGTTGACAGAAGCTGGGACAAGTAACAGGAGCTCACTCCATTATGTGGAGGCTAGGGATTTGAACCACTGAACTGCTGACCTTTCTGATCGACAAGCTCAGCATCTTAGCCACTGAGCCACCATGTCCCTTTCTGCTTCCAACCCCTTTATAAATCAACTCCTTTATAACATATGTTGCCAAGATCACACAACAATATACAACATCTATTAGGCACAGAGTAAAAATGAGTTTGAAAATTAAGTATACAGACTATTCCTATGAAAATATAACAGATTTTAAAATTAAACAAATATTTTGCTGTGTCTTTTTAACTAGGAGAAGTATATATTACCCTTCTTTTGATTAGATAACTTACTATTAATAGCTGCTGATTTCACTCTAAATGAAATTCTTAGCTTTTGACTTGGCTATCAATTTCAGACGTTCTAGTATGCCAAAAATCATCAATCAACCTTACCCTGAAGTTAGGTCTGTAAGTTTTCAAATGGTTTGCAGAGTATCAAGGATTGGAATTTACTACAAAACAGTTAGGTTTAGAAGCTACAGTACTCTCCAGAAATATTCTTGGTATTCTGTTATCCTACAATCTTTTCAATCTTTCCCATGACTTTTGATCTTCAAATGCTCTTGCTTGATCCCTTTTGCTATCAACAATGCTCTCGGCTGACAAGGAAGATGACAGAGTCCTTTTTGTACTCACAGTTACTTGACCAACAATTTAGGTGTCTATTATCACTTTTATGACACCAGGAAGATGTTGGGTCCCAAATTAAATGAGATAAACTGTATCATGCTCACTCTGTTTAGGTAACTAAAATGAAAGTCTTTCAGTGGAACCTTGTTTATGTTACATATGGAGAAAGCCTTTCTCAAACTTTCTAAGTCTCTACCCAAGACCTTTCACTGCCTGATGAAAAGCAATATTCCCATATTCCCACGGTCAAGGTGCATAGTATTCCTAAAATATACAGTGTTGGTCCAAATAAAAATTCCACTTCAGAACACCAGCAGAGGAAACAACTGCACTGATTTGCTCATCTTCACAGAAGACTATAAGTCACATAACCCTGCACACTGAGGTAGAATCAAAGAAATATTTGCTCTAAACCTTCCAGGTTTATTTGCTCCCAGCCTTCCTAATCTAATGCTTTCTAGGTATCATAACCTCTCTGATGAATGTTATATCAAAGTAAACCGAGCCAACCTCTGTGTTTGGGCATATTTTGATTCTTTCCTATTTTATTTTATCTCTTGATACATTTATACCTGCAAAATCACTTATGAAAATTGATATAATCTGTTTTGCTTTAAAATGTCCCCCACATTTTAATTCATGTATTTTCAACATGTATATACAGGATTTAAAGGATATTAATATAGCAATAGCACTTAGACATATATACTACTTCACAGTGCTTTACAGCCCTGTCTAAGTGGTTTCAAGAGTCAGCATATTGCCCCCAATAATCTGGGTTTTACTGACCTTGGAAGGATGGAAAGCTGAGTCACCTTGTGAAACTTGAATTGCCAAATTGCTGGGAGTTGGCAATCAGCAGAAGTAGCCTGCAGTACTGCATTCTAGCCACTGTGCCACCATGACTAACATACTCTAGACCAGGGTTCCCAGATTATACGGCATATCCCCTTGGAAGGGTATGAAGAAATTGAAGGGGAAGAAAAGATGGGAATACTTTTAAGCAAATATCTTCATGTAAAAATACAGTGATTGTAAAGGTATTTTCAAGTACTGTACCTTCTGAATGGGATTCACATCCTGGCCACCTGTACATTCCCTAGATACCAGAGATAAATTTAGCTTGTGTGTGTCCTTTAGTAAAAATACTAAAAAGTCTCTGCCTTTCACAAGTTGAAAGATAAGCTGGTTTCTGAAGAGAAAACCACATAATTGCTGAGTTTTCTGTAACCCTATTCCATTCCTTTTCAATAAATCTTGTTAAAGGAAACTCTAGGAAAATCATGTTTTCAATTGACATTAGCTGCCAAAGCTTTAACACTAACTTTTAAATGAAATGCTGCATTTTCTGGACTATAAAGATATTCAGGACTATAAGACCTAGCTTTAGGGGAGGAAAACAAAAAAAACCCTGCCTTTTCCTCCCAGCAATTTGCCTCCTTGCAGCAAACAGCAAACAGCCTGGTCAGCTTCAGAATAGCCTGATTTAGCATGAGTACCAATTGGAGGTTGGATCTGCCTTCCGGAATACCACCTATCAGCTCTTCTAGGCTATGAGGATCACCACCACTCATCGCCACTGTCACCCATCGCCACCTCCACATGCCCCATTTTCGGCCTCCGTGTGTCCCAGTTTCAGCCTCCACACATCCCATTTTTGGCCCATTCCAGGCAGTGGGGATAGGCAGAACAGGCCAAAAATGGAATGTGTGGAAGCCAAAAACAGGACACATGGAAGTCAAAAATGGAGCATGTGCTGAAGCAGGGATGGGCGGTGATCCCCACAACCTGGAACAGCTGGTAGGTGGTATTTTGGGAGGCAGATCCAACTGCCAATCAGCTGCACATGCTAAATCAGGCTGTGCTGAAGCTGACCAGGCTGCTTGCTGTTTGCTACAAGGAGGCAAATTGCTGGGAGAGGCCAAAGGGTGGGGGGAGGGAGCGATGGGTGGGCATGGCTTTGGCAACATTCACTGTATAAGATGCACACACATTTCCACCCACTCTGTGAGGGGGGGGGGAGTACGTCTTATACACCAAAAAATATAGTACAGACAGAGAGGTTTGATAGAACCTCAAGGGCGAATAGCTGATAGGAAGAGTGTTAGAAGGACAGGAGGGTAGTGGCACAATGCATAGATTTACACATGCACAAACTGTAGATGGATTTAAAAATCATTCGGGTGGGGAAATGAGAGTCTCTGAGATCATCAAGCAAAAAGTAGTACTTAATTTCTATTCTCCCCTCATGAACACACTAACTATCAAGAGTTTCAGATAAGTATATGTTGTGGGCAACTGGTATCTTACCCCTGATTCACAAACATCTGCATACATGGGTACATAAGGCAGGTCTATTCATTTAGAAGTCTAAGTGTAAATTAGACTTCTATCTAACTCCATCAATTAAAAATAATCTACTACAATATAGTATAAATACAATGCTCTGCATATAAATTAAAAGACAGGGTGACAGTATACAGCCTTGCCGGACTCCTTTCATAATTTGGAACCAATCAGTGATTCCATGACCTGTTCGCACTATTGCTTCTTGACCCACATATAGGTTTCTCAAGAGAAACTACACACACACACACACCTTTCCCCATGTCAGCATTTATGGTAATTGCATGGATAAGTGTATAGGAAGTGTAGGTTGACATCAGTATTAATTATATCAAATTTTCTGAAACAGACATAATGAAAGAAGAAGAAAGAAGAGCTAGCAGTCAAAGACAAAAGTAACCCACTTCCAAATGTTTTCCCCCTTAGGATATCCTAGAGCTATTAAGGGAAAACAAAGAGCTATACACTGTTCATTATACAAAAAGATTACTAATTCAGAGCCTGGCTGGAGTCCTGAGGATGTGGGTTGGTCTAGAAGAGACACAATATTCAATCAATCCCAAGATGAACACTGTGATCTTATGCTAACTTAATTTTCACCGCCCTGAGAATAGGGCGGTATATAAATCAAAATAAACCTAGACCTAAACCTAATTTTAAGTAATCCCCTTTACAGCATTCCTTTGTATATATTTTTAATAAATCCACAGAGAAGAGAGCGGAGAAAGCAATACTAAGAGAGACAAAGCAGCATGGTTGAGGCAAGGGGATGGGTGGGGAAGGAAAAAAGAGGCATGTTTTGCTTTCCTTTTTTGGAAGGCAAGTGGAATTAAAAGATTGGTTGAAGCAGGGAAAGGAGAGGACAAGAGCAAGTGAGCGAGCAAGCCTGAAGCTCTTCCCTCCAGTTATAAGGTATTTATTAAATAAATAGAGGAGAGAAAAGCAAAAGTAGAGGGCAGGAGGAATCCAAGGAACTAGTTCAAGATCCCTTCTGCATTCTCTAAGGCAGTGTTTCTCAACCTTGGTGACTTGAAGTCCTGTGGACTTCAACTCCCAGAATTCCCCAGCCAGCTATGCTTGGTGACTTGAAGTCCACAGGACTTCAAGTCACCAAGGTTGAGAAACACTGCTCTAAGGAAACAGACAACGGAGGGCTGCAAAATATATTTTGTTCATGGTTTGCTGAACAATTCTGAAACTGCAGCTAAGGGGCAAATAAAGGGGCAAAGCTGCTGCCACCACGTGACCCATCCAAGGTCAGCCAGCCTTTCCCAGAAGCTGACAGCTTGAAGCCACGTCTCTTTATGACGTCCTTCTAGTGCACGGAACAGAACCAGCACTCTCTTTCTGCTATTCTTTTTCTTCCTCATGGGAGTGCATTGCCTTTCCCTAAACATGGGCAATTGGGAACTTCTTACAGCTTCTGATGAGGAATTAAAAGAAGAAATAAAAGCCTTGGGCAAATCTGTTTCATTTACAAAACATGCTGTGGAAGGTTGTCTATTGTCAAACTACTTCTGAATATAGTCACTACCCAAACAGAAAGAGTTATTATGCAATTATGATCCAGACCTTGGAAAGGAACTGTTTAATTTTAGTTCTTTGCTGTGATGTGAGGTCTGAGAGCATTAAATGAATGTTTACCACTACTAGAATGAAACACAGTCTTTCAACCCTTCCTGTTAACTGTTCTTTTCGGGTAACTTGAATAAAAAAGCAACTAAGCAAATACTTTTAATAAACTGCTATATTTAATTCATTATATGCTATATGATCTTTAACTTGCAACCAGGCACACATACATATAACGGGAAATGTGTTTTGTTTTGAGATCAAGATAAAAAAGCTGCACCACTCAAATTATTTTGTTAGAACTAAATTAATCCTGTTCTGATGAAGAAAAACTGGAAATTGGCCACAAGGAAAAACATTTAATTTTTTTTAAATTAAGGGGGGGGGGGGGGGATAGAAGCCCTTTAAAAAAACCCCTAACAAAAAGCAATAATGTTTTTTGATTATCTTTCCTGGATTTGTGTCTGTGTCCTTTCTCCTGGCACAGCTGAAATAATAGAAACTGTAGGTGATGCTTAACATTTGGATAAAAAGAATTAACAACACAACAGTAAAAAACAAAACAAAACCAACAACTGCATTTGCATTTGCCAAGCTCTATTAACCAGCAAATGTGCATTTAAATGCATTCTGATAACTCAACAAGATAAAAGATCACACACAGATTGGATATCAATACACCTAACTAGCCAATATAACATTCTTTTCATTTTTAAATGCACTTTGAAATTCAACATTAAAAGCACATTTGATCAGGTATTGAAAAAAGTACAACAAACTGATAACATGACAGCAAAAAATTAGTTTCCTGGTTTTTTTTGCTGTTATCTAGATCAGGGGTCCCCAACCTTTTTGGCACCAAGGACCAGTTTCATGTAAAAATAATTCCGCGGATTGGTAGGAGCCTCCAGTGGGTGAGTCGAGTCACGTGGGCCGTGCGCATGTTTGGCGGTCACGTGCAACTGGGCAGGAAAGCTGCCAGGGGTCCCAGGCGAAGGATCCTCGCCTGGGGCAGGGAAGGATGGGCTGCGTCCCGGGCAGGAGGGCCTGGCATCCCCTTCCCCCCGCGCAGTCCTGGGTGGTGCCCCGAACCCCCCAATGCAGGCTGTTGCCACCGTCCTGCCCCCGGGGAGCGCCCCGGCCAACCGCCAGGATAGCGGAGCGTTTGCTACACTTTCCTAAGAGTTGCGCTACTCTCTCCACCGCTCACTCCGGCCCGGTTACTATCAAGCCACAGACCGGCACCGGTCCACGGCCCGGGGGTTGGGGACCCCTGATCTAGATGTTTGAATTTTTGTAGCACAGATCAAGTATACCCCTACACTAGAGCATGACAAAAAACCTACACATGTACAAGCCCAGCAAACTAAAAAAAAGAAAAAAAGAAATCGTATTTATAACTTAAAATTCAAATAGCAGTTCATTATCTCGTAAGGAGATAATGGTGCGCACGTGCACCTTTCCTTCTTCCTATCTTTTTTTACCTCCACTTACCAGTTTCCTTTAGCTGGTAACTTGTGCGTAAAAGAACACACAGCACGGAATGACTCTTATGATTCTTGCACCACCCCCATGGTCGCATAATTGGAATTCAAATATTTGGCAACTGGCTCAACCCATTGCAGCCTCCTGCAGTCACATGATTGCAATTTACTCCCTTTCCAGTTGACACTGCCAATTGGAAAAGCTTAACAATCACCATTCACTTAAGAACCACATAATATGCTTAATGACCACAGTAAAAATAGTGCTAAATTTGGGTCCAATCATGTGCTGACTCACTTTACGACTGCATTGGTGGGGGCAGGAATTCTACTCCCAATTGTGGTCGATGGCTACCTGCAATTACAAGCCACTACAAATCAGAATGGGTTCATTAAGCTGAAATTCTCTGAAATATATTAACCCAGGACATGAAAGCCTACACAATTCTGCACTGACCTCATGTTATGTAGAGTAGTGGCCAAAATTATGAAAACCTTTTGGCAAAAATGTATTTTTAAGGTTTGGTGGCAAATAACTCCACTTTTGGGGGGACCATAAAAAATTACATGGAAAGATAATTTAATCAAGAATATAATGCATTGAAGTTTGTTCAATTATCTGTATTCTGAAAAGTTATACCAAATATAGCCAGCAATAAAACCCAGTTAATAGAAGCAATCATTCAATCTTGATTTCACATTATATCAGCTGCAGAACTCCATGGGAAGATGTTGTAAGGCCATAATTCATGCTAAAGGTTACCCAACCAAGTATTAACTGACAAGGTGATAATTTTTGTATCTCTCTTTTTTTCTATGCGATTCAATTTTCTTCTTTATAACTGCTATTCTAATATCCTTCATAAAAGTTATTGCATTACATTCTTGATTGAATTATCCTTCATTGATATATAATTTTATGGTACTCCTCAAAAAAAAAGTGGTATTATTTGCCACCAAACCTCAAAAATGCTGCATACTTTCCCCAAAAGGTTTCCACAATTTTGGCCACTACTGTATGCATTTGGGCTTATATGTCACTCATAATTCAGGAGGACTCCAAGACTCTACAACCTGTTCTTACATTTAAAAAGGCTTAAATACTCAAACAGTCTAACACAGTAAAAAGCAGTTTGTTTATTTTCTCTCTGAAGCTGGCCATGTGCCAAGTAAGAGGAAAACCCAGCAAGCAGCAACCAGGCTGGACTCTAGAGAATTTGGACAGCAAGATTATAATCAGTAGAGCTAGCAGAGAGATAGTTTGTGCTTTGTTTTTATGGACTGAGATGGAAACCCTGTAATTTGTTCTGATGTGTGTGCTCATCTGAGATTCTAAGACTGTAGGAAGACCAAGCACCCCCCAAATAGTTATTCATTCCTTTCCTGTTTGTTTATATTACTTTTCCTCTGGAACTTTCATCTCCATCTCTAACCTTGTTATATATAACAATTTAAAATTTGTAATGAATCGGTGGTGTCAATTTTGGGAAAGCAGTCTAGTTTTCCCTGCCAAGCCAGGATAATGATGGAAAGGGGGTTATCACTTGCCTCTTGTCCCCGTAAACTAGGGCATGAGGGAAGTCACCCCTCCTAGAAGAATGAAATATATTGAGAAATATTTTAAAAGGCAAAACATTATATGTCCCCTAAAAGAGAAATAGAAACCTTAAGGGAAACTGAGAAACTTAGCCCCTTCCCCTAGCAGATATTTGGTGTCCATTAAGACTGGAAGGGATGCGGTGGTTCAGTGGCTAAGACACTGAGCTTGTCAATCAGAAAGGTCGGCAGTTCAGTGATTCGAATCCCTAGCCTCCACATAACGGAGTGAGGTCCCGTTACTTGTCCCAGTTTCTGCCAACCTAGCAGTTCAAAAGCATGTAAAAATGCAAGTAGAAAAATAGGAACCACCTTTGGTGGGAAGATAACAGTGCTCTGTGTGCCTTCGCTGTTTAGTCATGCCGGCCACATGACCACAGAGACGTCTTCGGATAGTGCTGGCTCTTTGGCTTTGAAACAGAGATGAGTACCGCCCCCCAGAGTCGGGAATGACTAGCACATATGTGTGAGAAGAACCTTTACCTTTAAGAAAGACTGGGCCAGCCTATCTACAACACAAAAGACCTTCAGAATGATGGAATTAAGACATGATCCTCCAGCGCAAAGCCATTAAGACATAATAGCAATTTCCCCTTTCAGAACACAAACCTCTTCATTACATCACCATCCTCCAAGCTTCAACCAAACCTGGGAGCTCAGTCAAACATCACCCCATAGGAATCTGACAACAGCCAATATAATACATGTTCTTGCACAGGAAAAGGAAGCTCAAGTGCAAAGCCCAAGAGAAGGTATAAAAGCTCCCCACTCTCAACTTCCTGTGGTCAACTACCCTGGTGGTTCTGTTCACCATTAAACCCTCTTTCCAATCACGCTCCATGTTTCCAGTGTCTTTCTGCTGGTTTGGAACTGAACCAGAGGGATATTTCTTCCAACAGGCAGACATTTTCTTAAGGTTATGCTATTTTTTTTTCATATGTGTTAATGTGCTATGACAGCCTTTTCCATGCACTCTCCTTGTTTTTCCTGCAACTCTGTCCACCTGTGGTTTTATTCTAGCATAGTACCAGAGCACTTCTAAATCATATCCTCATAAATTCTATGTTTTTAATCTGGCATACTTTTAAACGTTTTAGTTTTATATGGTTTTAGTAGGGATTTTAATAGGTTTTAGACAGGCTACTCATTATCTAATGTATTTTAATAGGTTTTTAATTGTTTTCGATGTTTTATTCGTGATTTTACTGCTGCCTGTACTTGAGTCCCGGAAGGGAGAAAGGCGGTATAGAAATTTAAATATTAAACATTAAATTATGCCCCTATGTATGGTAAGCAAAACAACAAGGCTATATGGAACATGACAACTGACAACTTTTCAAATACAATTCCAATAGCTGTTCATATATTTAATGCCCTATACCTGTAACCATGATTTATTCAATATCCGAAAAAGAGACTTTTAATCAGTTATTTCTTCTGCCTTAAGGTCAATTCTACTTCCATTTAATTTGAAAAAAGATATTTTCCAAATAAGTTTGATTTGATTTACACTATAACAACAGAGAATAATTTTCTTCTTCTTTTTTAATGTCAAGAAGCTTTCCTTCCGGTTCCGGCTCCTGCGGCGACGGGCGAGCCTAGCGCTCGCTCGCCGCTTTGTTTCTTCTTCTGCCCCCCAACGGGGGCGAGACTCCTCTTTTTTGAGGGTCTCCCGTAGGGCCGGCTCGTCGGGGGGCGTGCCCCCCACGGCGGTGGAGGAAGCGGCTCCCGGCGCGGCTCAGGTGAGGGAGAACATGCTAGCGGGGGGTTCTCCCTTCGCCTAAGGAAGACGGCGCCATCTACAGCAATGAGGAGGGCTGATCGGCTCAGTCGGAAGGGCTCCCGAGGCTTCAGCTGCGAGGAGAGAGTGAGTTTCTAAAAAAACTTTTTTTACCTTGCTGCCAGCCAGGCTGAACGGAATGGGAGGGGGGTGTTTATTTTCAAAAACCCCCCCTCGGATTTAAGCGGCGCGTTAAAATGGCTTCTCTGCAAAGAGAAAGCGGAAAACTTTCACTCCGGATGGTCTCTAACAAAGGAAAGTGGATTGTGACTTTTTGCAACATTGTTTCTGGGTCTGGCTGAGTTTTAAAAAAATTTATTTTGCTACTCTCTCCCTCTGGCTGAGATGAGCGGTGGAAGTGGATTCCTTTTGTCCCTGCCTGACTATTTCAACTAAGGAAAATTTCCAGCGTCTCTTTGAAAGCAGGACTCTCTCTGGATTTTTGAAAAAAAAAAATTTTTTTTTGATGGATTTGTGATTTCTTCTCTGGAATACCTTCGTTATTACTATTTGGGAAATTGTGTCTCCTTTGGTTTCTGAATTGTTTGCAACTTCACAGCCCTGAACTGAACTGAGCTCCTGGTTTGCCCCACCAGCCCCACCCGGAAAACGCCATCTTGGTGGCAGTGACTCTAACTTTTAACCATGGCACAAGAAGCAGCACTTGTAAATTTGGAACAAAGGATGGCTTCTCTTGAAACTTCTATACTAACTTTGGTATCAGAAATAAAGGCCCAGAGGGCTGAAAGTACTATCTTCAAGAAGGAGTTGTTGGATACAAGAAGACAAGTGCTGGATAACACACAGAAGAATAAAGAACTGGAAGGGGGGTTGGAGGGGGCCAAGGGGGAAATTAAAAATGTTACCAATGAGGTTGTGGAAATAAATGGGCATGTGTCTAGGATGGATATGGAAAGAATGACATATTTTTTGAGATTTCAAAATGTTTCTGAGGAATCTGGTGAATACCTCCCTGATCTTATGAGCATAATTTTAGCAGACTATTTACAAAAACCTAAGGATGAGATCAGGGGGGATATTGACCTAGCCTACAGAATTAACTCAGCATATGCCAGGATAAATGAAGTGCCTAGAGAGATACATGTGAAATTTGTTAGAAGGTCAACCAGAGAGGAAGTCCTGAAAGCGCAGAGAGAGAAACCTTTAACGTATCAACGAAAAACGGTCACTATCTTGAAGCAGATCCCTAGAAAAATTAGAGATTTAAGAAGGAAATTTTCCTTCTTGTCTAAAACCTTGTTTGATCACGGGATTTGGTTCAAGTGGATGACCCCTGAAGGGATGCTGGTGTTCTGGGAAGGAGGAAGAGTGAGGATTAAAACAGTTGCTGAGGCGGAAGCCTTTCTTAAAAAACATTCCTCTGCCCTGGGGGAAGATCCAGGGGGGACGGAGGGGGCCACGGCCCCGCTCGGGGGCCAGGGAGGAGAGAAAGAAGATACAATAGCCAAAAGACTTAGATCAAAAAAATAACTTTGCCTTGATTTTTCTTGAACAATTTTGCATAATATTCCTATCCGGACTTTTTGTAAATGTCTGACAGCATGGAAGGGAGAATTTAGGTAAATGTACTTGCTCTCATCTTGTAGTGGTATGGAAAATGTTTTCTATGATAACTTTTTTAATGTGTAATTTGAGGTCTTGGAAGGTCCGACGACTCTGACGTGAATGCTCTCAAAATTTCTTTGTAACCATTACCCTATCCTGTTAAAAAATGTAAAACCAATAAAACTTTTTCAATATAAAAAAAAAGAAGCTTTTCATATATTAAGCATTTATTAAATGTTTTACTAAACTAAATTTAATGTATGGACAAGTTGAGCATTAAGTTTTTAAGATTCAGTATCTAACCTTAAAACTGGAAGCTTGATTTTTTTTTAAATGTCAGTATTTTTTCAAGTATTTTTTTGGCATTTACAATAACCAGAATTCATTTTTCCCAGAACTGAAATCCGTATGAAAAAGAAAAGATTATAATTATTAGGCAGCATCATTTGTATGGCATGAAATCACTGCTAAGTTTCAAGCCAACATTAATAGTTCTTCCCCTGAGAATTTTAGTACATAGTGTAATTATTCAAAGCTGGGTAAAGACATAATATTCCCTTGTGTATCCATTTCCAATTAAGGAAAACTAGAAAGAAAGGCAACTACTACTGTGGTCATAATATAACATGAAGCGTCAGAACAAATCATAATCAAGTGATTCACTCACTAAAGACAATATAATACATTCTTTAGCAATAAAATACTCTAATTAAGCACCAAAGTGATACTGGATTATGGAAATCAACTTTGTTTTACATTGAATTCCAAAAGCATAAGGAGGAATAAAGAGAGGAAGAGAATGACTCAAAGAATATGGAAAATACTACTCAATTTGAAATTCCACAGTCTTTACAAAAGGTGAATGAGAAATTGTTTTAAAAATATTGGTAAAAATATAAGACTTTCCTGTTAAAAGCATCTTTCCTCTCTACTTATAGACACAAAAATGTTACCTTTATAAATTTGGGGGAAAACAAGTTTGTAGCATATCATTAAAGCAAAAAAAATAATCAACTTTTGCTTCTCAGCTGGCCACAGCCACCCAACATATAGTAACTGGTGGATTTACATCTGGTTTAAAGCTGTTGATAGCTATTTTGAAAAGGCCAGTGCAAACCCATCTCCTCATTATCACCTGTTTCTTGACCAACCATCAAAGTTATTGCAACTTAATTGCCCTACATTTCTATCTTTGTCATCTTTCCCTGTCATTTTCAGTCACCAGATTCTTAGGTGACAATTAAATGTTCAAACTTACATTTTTTTGTACTCTTCTTATACATTTCGCTGGTTTATGCAGAGAATATGTATCCCTGCAGAGGCCGACTGTGTAAAGAAATAATGTAGCAGGAGATGGCAAACTGTTCTATATAATATGTGTAGTAATTCATTGGCACAAATAATAAAAAAATTGAGTAAATCTAACTAAAAATCACACTGCCAGATTTTTCAAAAAACCTCTGAAATGTTAATCGTTAAAATTTACAAATTTATACAATTGAGTGGTTTTTGTTCAGATACTTTTAGACAGGTTTCTTTCCTTGTTCTAATGCACCTTTTCAGCCATACCTTAGTGAGCAAAACCCATTTTTTCTGATCAAACATATTCTGATCATTAAGCTAAAGCTGAACAACTAATTCAGGAGGATTTTGCTCTTGATAAAAATGAATTGGAATAGGTCACAAGGATAGAATTTTAAGCAGATTAATGTACGTATAACTTTCAATTTTATCCCTGAGTGAATAAAGGCATCGCCTGGGATGAAATTGCAAACATTGTGTAAGTGGAAGGATTGGTCCTTTCTCATATTTCCCATGGATCTCTCCCCAAATTATCATATGTCTTTGAGTAAGAAACAGCTGCAAGAGATAATTTCTATTGCCAGAGAGAAAGAAAGGAAAAACTTCCATGAAGTATACTAACAGTTCTTTAGATTCTCTATGCTTTTTTTTTTTTTACTTAAGAGTAAAATTATCAAATTGATGACATTTCAATTACAAGGGCTTGACTAGGAAAATACAAGGATTTTGCCCATTTCGCTGGGAAATGTATTTCCTCGTAAAACTTTTATTCATTTTGTGGAGCTTTTTTAAACCATGACCTATTTTTGAAAGCACTTAAACATTCCCAGCATTCTTCCTCATCCCTGAAAGACTATTTATCAGTTGCAGTTCCACAAATGTCCAAAAATAGCTGACAACAGATAATTCTTTGCAAATTTAGAGAAGGATATCAGAGTCTTGGATTGGTCCAGGACTGTACTTATATCAATTTATACAAAATTATTACCTTCTGAAATACATTAAAAGATACTAAAACATTCATGTTTAAATTAAAATCCACTGGTATTGCTGGCTTTCGATAAAAGGCGCATTGTTTGTATTATTAAAGACTGCATTCCTATGCATCTATCAAAAGGAGTCTGCTGAGTCTTAGGCAAGCTATTTCTTGGACGAGATAGAAAGGCCAGAAATGTCTGCAATATTACCTCTTGCTTTTCAGTGGGAGATAACAAGATAGTAAGATGTTTTGGAGCTGGACTGGGCTCTTCATTGTTCCATGGATAAATAGTCTTGATCCCAAATGTCCCCATTTTTTTGACAGACATTTTTAGAGATCACTGATCTCATCCGTCATCTGTTCTCCTTCCCTTCTTCAATTCTCTTGAACCTCAGCAAGCATAATTCTTCATCTAGGACAGACAGACTGGTTCTTCCTACAGTCTGTGGTACTCTTATTCACCATCTCGCAATCCTTACTTTGAGGGTATCCTTTCTTTTACTTGCTCTCAATGTTTAATTTTTACACTTATAGACTACCAATGGAAAACCTACTACTTCAATTATCATTATATTTGTCATAGAAATATTCTTATAATCCAGTATAAATCCATAATTTTATTCTCTAGCTAGGATTAATCCTATAGCACACTGTTCACCTGCATCTATTCTTGAGCTTAAAAACAAATCTACCAACTTCATTTCTTGATTGTTAAGCATCTTTCTCATTGTTGCATTAAAATTGAAACCATTTTTTCACTTTCCATTTTTACTTTCCTTATGAGCTTCTCTAACTCTTCTACAATTTCACCTAACAAAAAGATGTCCTCTATATATTGTATATCACAATGTTCTAATATCCAGTTTTAATTCTAGTTCTTATAACCCATTCATTCTGAATACATTTGGTGTACAAATTAAAAATGATTTGAAGATGACATGTATCTTTTTCTCTTTCCAACCCTGAACCACTCTGCTTCTTCAAATTAAATTATAGTAGCTTCTTATTTGTTGTAATAGCATTAGTATGTTTCGCATCCTGGACATGATTTAAACAATCAAGGACCTTTCTGTAATTAAGGAAGAAAAGGTCATCCTCCTTAGATGATCTTACTCTATTATGTTTTTAAAATCTCATTCATATTCTCTATCAAAGTCCTCTGCCCTTTCTGAAGCTCACATTTATTTAATGTTTCGCTTTCTATATATTAATTCAATCTTCTTTCTTCCCCATCCCTGGCACCCCAATCCGTAGACCACAGTGTCTTATTTATTGACATAATACAGTAAGCATTTCAATTTCTTTTTCTGCAGCTTTAAACTATCTGTTGAATATTTCAACTGAGTCTAGCAAGCTGGTTCATTGTCTCTCCTACCTCACTTTCTAGGAATGAATTGCTGAGTATGTTTTCTCCCTACAAATGTTTCTGACATTCTGTAATCCCATTCATAAAATATTGCAATACAAAATTTATTCAAAAGAGTTGTTCTTGGGCTATCCTAGTTAGCCATAAATTTTCCTCTGATTTCTGATCTCAAAAACAACTCTCATTTTCCTTTTCTTGTATTTTTCCTCCATTTGTTGATATTCATTGAAATTACTTTCTTTTTTTCTGATGTTTGAGCTTGAAACTGCATTCAGCCATTACTTAATATTCTTATTGCCTAAGGCTTTTGTGTTCTATTGGTCCCACACAGAATGGCTTATTCTGAAAACCATTTAGTTTTTCTTCGTTTTAAAAATGGAACTTTTTTTTGCTTTAATTTCCCCAAAGTTTGTTCCTATAACTAAGATACTTTTCCATAAATGAAGTGCACTGATTCTTTATGAAATTTATATAATCTCCCATCTAACATGTGATTCTGAACAGCATATAACAAAAGTAAAAACCACTAATACTAAAACAATATTATAATTATTGTTACCATTATTAAAAATTAGAAAAAAAAACTAGAAAGGAAGAAATATTTGGCAAAATGATGTTAGTAATAATGTAGCCCCTTAATATTTCACTAGTCCTCAGGTCCTGAGATAGCACAATAAGATTTCGAGGCACCTTTGTAAAGTCAAAAGTGATTCAAGTAGCCCCTTACTCTGTTGTTTACATTGACCCAGTGGTGGATTTCAAAAAAATTTAGAACCTCTTTTGTAGGTGTGGCCTGCTTTGTGGGAATGGCTTGCTGGCCATGTGACCAGGTGGGAGTGGCTTGTTGGCTATGTGACCAGGTGGTAGTGACTTGTTGGCTATGTGACTGGGTGGGCATGGCCAACTTGTGAAATGTGGTGAAATTCACTTAACAATGCTCTTGCTTTGCAACCAAAATGTTGGTTCAGAAACTCTAGCATTTGAAGCACGCAAGTCTTAAAGATGTCAAGTTACAAGCCCCTTTCACCCCTACCCCTTTAGAAAAAAAGCTCCAGGGGTGTTCAAACTTGACAGCTTTAAGACTTCTGGACTTCAACTCCCAGAATTCCTCCTCCAGTCATGTTGGCACAGGAACTCTGGCATTGAAACACACAAGTCTTAAAGCTGTCAAGTTACAAGACCCTTGCACCTCTAACCCTTTAGAAAAAAAGCCCCAGGGGTGTTCAAACGTGACAGCTTTAAGACTTGTGGACTTCAACTCCCAGAATTCCTCCTCTCGCTCGATGATGTGCGGATGGGCGGGCTGAGGGAGCTGGAACGGGTTCTAAATGGCACTGTAGATTTGTGGAACCTCTTCTATAGAAGTTAAAACTGGCAGGAACCCACCCCTGCATTGTTAGTCTATGTCAGGGGGTCCCCAAACTTTAAATCTTGTGGACTTCAACTCCCAGAATTCTCCAGCCAGCTATGATGGCTGGAGAATTCTGGGAGTTGAACTCCACAAGTCTTAAAGTTGCCAAGTTTGAAGACCTCTGGACTATGTGATGAAGAACTTTTCGTATATTGAAGATTATACATCATCTTTATCGTATTTGAGAAAAATGCAGCCTAGAGTTTACTAGTCAATTTGTTTCATTCACCTGGTTGAATCAGACCTTTATGCCATTCAACCCTTTTTTTTTGGCAACTTGACTCTTAATTTGTCTTCTTCATTCTGCAAGTAAAAGAAGCCATGCATATTAGACTAGCTAAGTACAACCAAGGAGCACATTAATGCATTTCTGAGATCCATACAAACCTAGAGGGAGTTTTATGATATCACAATGGGAATAGCATTCTAGCATAATTTCAGCCATAGTCAATATTTTCCAAAAAATATCTATTGGGATAACTAGGAGATACAATACAATACAATACAATAGCAGAGTTGGAAGGGACCTTGTAGGTCTTAATAAATAATAATAATAATAATTTAATTTTATATCCCGCTCTCTCTCCCCAAGGGGACTCGAGGCGGGGCACAGGCAATTAAAAATACAAATAAAACCACAGACAAATACAAAATACAAAGTTAAAAATAAATTAAATTGATCCTGCGCTAAAACCCATAAACTAAACTAAAAATTACCCCTAAAAACCCCTAACCTAAAAAGAGACTACCCAAGGCCGGCCAGACGAAAAAAGTGCGTCTTTAATTTTAAGCGGAAGGAGCGGAGGTCCGTGGTTGTCCTGATATCGGGGGGAAGGTCATTCCAGAGGGCTGGGCCCGCCACAGAGAAGGCCCTTCCCCTGGGCGCCGCCCGCTGACAAAGTCTAGTGGACGGCACCCGGAGAAGTCCCTCTCTGTGGGAGCGAATCGGCCGTGAGGATGTATGGGGCAGGATCCGATCCCGCAGGTAGCTAGGTCCCGAGCCATGGAGCGCTTTGAAGATGGTAATTAACACCTTGAAGCGCACCCGGAAGACGACAGGTAGCCAGTGCAGCTCGCGCAAGAGCGGTGTTACGTGGGCAAACCTAGACGTGCCCATAATTGCTCGTGCGGCTGCATTCTGGACCAACTGAAGCCTCCGGGTACACCTCAAGGGGAGCCCCATGTAGAGGGAGTTGCAATAATCCAGTCGGGATGTCATGTCTTCTAGTCCAACCCCCTGCGTGGGCAGGAACCTTATACCATTTCAGACAAATGGCTATCTAACATCTTTTAGATAAATTTAATAAAACAATTAGGCTTAATTTAAAATGGAAATACAAGTTTCTGATCTTCTGGTGGTTACTTCAAAGAGCAGAACCCAAGTCAAAACACTCCTATTCATCATTTACATCAGGGGTTTCCAACATGTGGGCTGCAGCCTACTAGTGGGCCATACCGGGTTGTGGAAACGGTCGGCAAACTCAGCAGTGTGCATGCTGCTCATGCACACATAGAACCATCCCCTCTCCCCTCCCCACCAGTCCATAAAATCAGAAACATTTGGGAACTCTGATTTACGTGACATAAGTTTATGGCATAGTATGATGTCTGTTAACCTAAATTTTCATTTCTTCTCTTTGTTACTTCTCTTAATAATTCTTTCAACTGATAAATGTGTGCATTAATAAAGCAGATTTCTCATTTGTAATATACAAAGACTGGTTTTATTCTTTAAACAGGCTTAACTATCCTAACACCCAGGGTGAATCTTTGGAATGTAAAACTGTACATATAATCCAATCCTATCCTATCATGTCAAGCACACTGCAGAGGAACTAGGGATGTACCAAAACTGCACCTATTTCCATGGACTGAATTCCTGGCTCTCCAAATAGTTTGCGCCAACCAGATCACCACAGGGAGAGATCATTCTGACTCATTCCTTGGATGAAAAGCAAGCTAGTTAAAAAAAAATAGCTTCCTTCATTATCTACATGAAATTTAAATTCCTCAAACTTTATTTTTTTATTAGGCTAGCTAGCCCAACATTTACAGAAAAGTTGGATCATTATGGAGATGCAAAGGTATATGGGAATGGCTTTGAGCAACAGGAAGAAGAGTTGCACCTAGAGAAGTAAAAGATAAAAGATATCTAAGTCCTCAGAAGGAACGAAAGTGTGGGATATTTTTCCAGAAGGGACCCTTCCCTGGATTTCTGGACAGTAAAAGAAATGGAGAGGAAAATGCTTTCAGTCTTGTAAGATTCTGTTAATGTAATCTTAAAAGATAGAGCTACTATTCCTTGTTGTACTTCTTGTCTGGACTACCTTGAAGGGCTAAGAGGGATTATGTGTGCCATAAAGGAAGTATGAGTTGGTTGGTTGGTTGATAAGAAGTGATAAAAGATGTTTATAGGTAACAAAAGTGTATGTGACTAAAAAAAAAAGGGGGGGGGGAATCTAAACTAAATAGAAGCTTATTTAGAAGCTTCTAGAACAGGGCTGTCAAACTCGTGGCCTGCAGGCCAGATGTGTCATGTGCTGGCCACGTCCACCCCTGGTTTAGCAAAAAGGTTACAATATGTCACATGATGACATGTCTGTGCAAGTTTGTCACCCCTGTTCTAGAAGATATCTTATTTTCATGAAGAAAATGGGGGGGGGGGGGGAGAGATGGCCTGAAAGGTAAAATTAATTATCTATTTTCAAAGATCTCTCCATTCTAGATTGAGTGGATTGTGAAGTTACCTTTTCTGAGCAAAAGCTATTGATCACTGAATCTAATCCTCCTCTTCCATTTTTTTCTCCACTATCTCATTTAATGGAAGTATCCCTTTATGTCTTGTCACTATCACCATTAGTAGCACATGATCTTCTAGAGCAAGGGTCCCCAACCTTTGCAACTTTAAGTCTGAAGGACTTCAGCTCCCAGAATTCTCCAGCCAGCAAAGCAATTAAATTTTATATAACAGACCTGATCTGTTCTGATTTTGATTTAGGGCATTGCTGGTTGGACCTAGCTTTATTTTTAAGGTATTCCACACACACTTTCAAATCCTAAATTCCTTGCAATCTGCTCAAGTGAAATGCACTGCCCTTGATAGGAATGATTTCTGTTTAAAGGTTATATATGCAGACTAAAGGTAAGTGCTACATTACTTTGTTCCATTGCAACTGATTGAGCAAAAATATGATATTGAAAGGCTGAGCATTAATTATTAATTTGCTATTATGATTCTAATGTGGAATACTTTTATATTATGGTCAGATGTGGGGACTAATGTATGAGACTGCAATTCTGCAAACACGTACCCAGGAATAAATTCTTTTTAACCCAATACTTGTTTTCCATAAAATTGCATAACTTTTGATTCTGACCTTAACTGGATTAAACACTGAACATTAAATAGCAATCAGTATATGCCCCATTCCTCAAAAACTAAATGCCCTGCTGTGTTAAACATGTTAAGTCACAATGAATTATGGGAAATCCCAATTCCAGATGGAATGTTAAAATTAAATTGTGCAGGATTATATTATAAACATAAGAAAATAAGAAGAGCCTTGCTGGAACAGGCCACAGCCCATCCAGTCCAGCATTCTGTCTCACACAGTGGCTCCCCATTTGCTTCAGGGTATTCCCAAGCAGATGTCTTCACCTGCTTATGATTCCCTGCAAATGGCATTGAGAAATATCCTGCCTATCTCTCCAACCCGGAGGGTGTCCTTAGGCATCCATAATGATAGCCATGGATACCCTTGTTCTCCATGAACCCGTCTAATCCTTTCTTAAAGGTGTCGAGGCTGACAGCTGTCACCACTTCTTCTGGCAGGGAGTTCCATAGACCAGTGATCCTCTGGGTGAAAATGTACTTCCTCTTATTTGTTATCATGAACTGATTTTGAAAGCATCCCTGCCATTCTTAATTTCCAGGAGCAACAATTCAGGAAGAGATATGGGGGAAACAAATTCCCCTGAAATTCCTGCCTAGTTAAGATAACTAGTACAATAAACTATAGTCTGTCTCAGGGGTGTCAAACACGAAGCCTATAGGCCATATATGGCCAGTGCACGCCATGCCCACACCAGCCCCCAAAGGGCAAAAACAATCCCGATACATCATGATACAGCCCGCGATGTAATCAGGTTTGACACTCCTGGTCTATCTGCTTTGTAAGGTGTTGCTTCTGAGGAGTGGAATGAGAGAATTTACCCTAAGGATTTCAATAGAATCAACAACCCTTAATGTGATATTACCATTTCTTTTTAAGAGAAAGTAATAAATATAATTGAAAGGTAATTGTATATTAAAAGGTTTGTTCTGTAAACAAATACAACATAACTTCAAAAAACTTTCCTAATTTACTAGTGATGAAAATATCTGGAAATGGTTATTAAATAAAGACAATGCAAATAACTTTTTCAAGCACAGTATGGAATTTTGTTGAAAAGTCTGGAAAAAAGAATGGATATAGCCAGTTCTGTTCCAATAGAAATACACCAACACAAAACTAAATATTTTCAGAACTGAACATAACTGAATTAAAACACAGAAGACATTAAAGCTGCATGTTTTTTCATGTAAGTCTCTAATCCACTCTCCAATTTCATTAAACAGTATCCTTTTACAATTTTCTAGAAGTTAAAAATTATCTGTGGAAAGTGGCATGGCCATCTTGCAAATTTAAGATCACTTGATACAAATTACCTATTAACAAATATTATTCCAATATGACAATGATGGAATATGATTTACAAAATATGAAATATACTGATGTATTTTAGTGATTCTATATGTAGAACCAAAGTGGTAAATTATTCTACAACAGAATGCTCTGTAATAATTAGCACATCAGACAATTATGTGATAATTAGCACATCAGACAATTATGTGATCCTGTGTATTTAAAATTGAAATACTGTAAATAGATGTACAGAGCACTTCTAATATCAGTTTCTTGTGTATCCTTATTACACATTTCCATACTACATCCAAGCAGAAAGTACTAAGAAATATTATGTTTGGTGTGATGGTCAGAACTATTTCTTTCAGGACTATTGATAAAATCTTATTTCAAAAAAGTTCAAAAAATATCTACCACACCTTTTCATGAATAAACTTGCTGATGATATGGTATTCTGTTTGCCAGGAAGTTTATATATCTTACTATCCTTATTAGGTGTCTCATGGAGTTCAATAGATCAAGTAAGGTAAAGGCAAAGTTTCTCTCTCACATGCGTGCTAGTTGTTCCTCACTCTAGGGGGCGGTGCTCATCTCCGTTTCAAAGCCCAAGAGCCAGCGCTGTCCGAAGACGTCTCCGTGGTCATGTGGCTGATATGACTCAATGCCAAAGGTGCACAGAAGCTATTACCTTCCCACCAAAGGTGGTTCCTATTTTTCTACTTGCATTTTTACATGCTTTTGAACTACTAGGTTGGCAGAAGTTGGGACAAGTAACAGGAGCTCACCCCGTTAGGCAACCCTAGGGATTCGAACTGTTGAACTGCTGACCTTCTGATCGACAAGCTCGGCATCTTAGCCACTGAGCCACCAAGTAAGCAAGATGCAAATTGAGGCACACAAGGCAATCTGTTTCTCACTGAGATCATACAGACTGGAGATGAAGCAAATAGTATCCCTGAAAAGTATGCATTTACTTTCTCCCACATAAGAGAAATGACTGGTATACTTGGCTGCATTTTTTTCATTCAGGTAAAGGTTTATCAGTTCCAATTCTCAATTCTTAATGGCTGTTTCTATCAGAAGTAACTACAGGTAGTTCTCGACTTACGTTCAAAATTACAAAGACACAGAACAAGTGACCTATAACCATTTTTTACACTTACGACCACTGCAGTATCCCCATCATCACATGATCAAAATTTGGATGCTTGGCAACTGACTCTAGGATGGTTGCATTGTCCTGGGGTCATGTGATTGCCTTTTGTGACCTGACAAGCAAAGTCAGTGGGAAAACCAGATTCACTTAACAACTGTCTCAGGAATGGTTGTAAAAGGGGCAAAACTCTCTCAACAACATAAATCTTGGGCTCAGTTATGGTTGTAAGTCACAGATGAGCTGTATGTTGTACATCCAAAACAAATTGGCTGAAAATGACTTTTACTTGTCAGGATTTGAAATAAGTGGCGTAGATAGTAAGGTAGAAAATTAGGCAGATAAGCAAGAAGTTCCCTTTGAAAACTCAAACCCAATTTTTAGGTTTGATATAAAGAAAGTCTCTGACATACATGCCCTTTTTGGGAGAATACATCATGCCTAATAGATTTGGCATGAACATGTTTGGTTTGTCAGAGGGAATGTTTTCCAAGGATAATAGGAGTCCATGATGGAATGGCTCCTTAACCCTTCAAACTTGGAAGTTAGCCATTTTTCTGGTGATGCTGAGGTGTAAGATTTAGACTTTCATTTGAATGATTTAGACTGCAGCATTTGAATACACACTTAAACATGTGTGTGTGTGCATGTGTGTGCATGTGTTGTATGGATGAATTGTTGTCTAAAATAATTTAATTTTCAACTTAAAATTATGACCAATTCCTTCTCTCAGAGGATAAGCTAACTGCACAGCTTTTTTTTTTGCCTTGACATCATGAATCCACATTGATACAAACTTCAGATACTTCCTGGAATTAAAATTCAAGGGAAATTGAAACAGTAAATAATTTTATGCTTTTCACACAGTATGTAAAGAGGCTGGTTTGACCTCAGCAGTTGTTTTTTTCTCCTTTCCCAAGCTTCAGGCCAATGTTATTTTATCATTTGGGGGCATATACTTCTGATACATTTAATCATTTCAGTTGTCACATTTTTGCAACTAAATCATCTCTTTCACCACCAGCCAGAGAAAGCATTTACTTTCTGTTCTTTTTCTTTCCCTGCTGGCTTGCTTTGCAAAACGACACTGGAAAACTTAGTTTCAACTTATTAAACACTTTGTTCCGTTTCATTAAGGAAAAAAAATACAAATTCCCACAGAGAAACACTTTTTAAACTTCTGTCAACAGTTATGCATTGAAGCACCAACTATGGAAAAATGGTTGGGAGTTAAAACCCAAGGCACAAGGTCAGAAAAACAAAGTCACTAGCAGTTCTTCAGCTTTTGAAACACCCACACATTAGATTAGGGAAAGAAGCAAGTTTGGAGAATTTCATCTGTAGTTCAACACAAGTGGTGTTTTTTTTAAAAAATCTTTTAAAAAACCTAAAACGTTGGACAAAAAACATATTATTACGCTCTTTTTTTAAAAAAAATCTATATTCTGGGAAAGTATCACAATGCAAGAAATAATTTCTTTCTCTTAAGAAAAATATAAGATTTTGTTTTTGTTTGTTATATATGTGTGTGTGTTACACTTTGTGCTGATAAATAAAGGGAGACTAGTATATATATATACAGTATATGTATGCTTCCCCAATTCAAAGCTGTCCAAACCATTAAGACTGTACCGCAAAAGCTCCCTGAGGAAAGCGTTCGTCCCTTCCAGTTATTATATTGCTTCCGGCAGAGCTCGGGATCTTCTGGGAACGTTTCATATAGTAAGGGAAACTGCAGGCATTTTATTTGCTAATGCAAACAAAAGGTACGCAGCACAGCCCTGGACAGCCCAAGCGCGCTATTCCGCGCACGTGCTGCAAGGCGATACTGAGGCGAGGAAGGGGGGGGGGGGGAGAGACACTTAGCAAATACAGCGTGAGGGGATAAATCAACGCGGTGTTCAAAAGGCACAAGTTTGCTTTGTTTCGCCCCTCTCTCGGTTTTGGCACCCCTCCCACCAGCATCTTCCGAAGAGGCTGCGGCTGCAGAAGCCCGAGGCGAAGGCACCACAAGGCTGACTGCAGGACTGCAGTCAGGAGGATCTTGGCACGCAGCAACCTCTCCCCCCGCCCGCCCGCCGCCGCCGCCGCCGCCGCCACCGTCCGGCCCTAGGGTGGGGTTTTTCCCACACACGCCACCCCGTCTGTACCATACCCACAAAAGGAAAGCGACGGAAGCGTGAGAGGGGGGGGGGGAGATGCCCTCACCCCTTCTCCCGAGGGTGGGGGGAGAGCAGGAGAGAAAGGTGCGAAAGAACCCAGACAGTGCAGGACCGGGACGCCCTTCATCACGCTTAGGGAACGAGGCATGAGGTGAGACCGGGAGGCGCCGGAAGGCCGTCACCTCGCGAGGGTCCCGACTAAAACGCCCCGGCTCCTACTCCTGAGCCTTAGCGGCAGCTGGGTGAAACGGTGAGAGGAAGGGCTTCTTCTGACAGACAAAAGGTAGGAAAGAGTTTATTACTGCGGAGGCGCCGGCTACGCAGTGCCCTGCCTCAGGAGAGCCGAGCAGCCGCCGCCGCCGCCGCAGCAGCCGCCACGCCCCAACCCGCCAAACTTCCCCCCCCCCCCACGAGAGGGCGGGATGGCAATGGGGGAGGCAGGTGCCCGCGCGCTCCCCAGCAGGTGTTCGGGGCTCCCCCGGAAAGTTTGCGCGCGAAGATGCGAAGCGGAAACGTCCTCCAGAGAAAGAACTGCTTAACGCCCTCGCCAAACTGGGCAGCCTCTTCCAGACACGCGCCTTGGGACAGAGACTGTCTCTCTCTCTCTCTCTCTCTCTCGTACCTTGGAGGGGTCCTCCGGCTCTCCAGCCTCGGCCGCGGCTTCCGTTGGCGTCCGCCCTCCCGGACTCCCGGGCTGGGAATCTCCCGCTGCGGTGGTCTCATCCTGCGGGCTCCGCGGTTCCGTAGAGCTCCCGGCTCCCATGTCTCTCTCTCTCTCTCTCTCTCCGGCGTCCGTTTCTCCACCAACCCCTCGGGCTCAGTGGGGGCCGCGACGCGACGCTTTTCAACCCAGCGAGAGAAATAGGCGCTCGCAATAATAGAGCTGTCCAGGCAGCTGCGCTCTTCGGCTCCTTAACTTCAGCTGCTCGGCAAAGCGGTCAGGCTGCGACTGAACCAACCCAGAAGGTTTCTGCAAACTCCTTTAAAAAAAAAAAAACCCCAACAAAACTACCTCCTCCCTGGTCCCCCGCCCGCCTCTCCCTCCTGCTCCATCACATGAGCAGAGCCCCGGACACGCCTTGCAGCATCAAACCTGGGAATCAAGGAAGAGCCGGGCGTGGAGGCAGGCCAAGGGAATGGCTAATATATCCCAGCACCTTTTGGCCGAGGGTAGCGCTGTCTGGGTCTCCTTGTTTCCCACCCTCGAGGTTGTCCTTCGATTTGTGTCTAGGTTTTAAGAAGATGAGAAGTAACTCCCATCACTCCCATGAATGGACTTCATCTCTGAATTCCATCATTAAAAAGAGGGGGGGGGGAAGGGGTGGAGGCTTTATAGAGCATCTGACCTTCAGCTTTGAGCTGAACAACCTCTCCCTCCCTCCCTCCCTTCCCAGCCTTAAGAGATGCATCTGACTGCTCTAAGGTGCCTAACTCTTCTATCCAGGATGTTAGGAATCGTGGTTTGGATTTAGCACAAGTGTTCTTTGATATTTAATCTATGTCTCCATCACTGTCTCCTAAGTGAGGCTTCTCACACTTAAGCATGGCATAGGCAGACCCAAATGTGGAGTGTAATCTAGTATTAATCTGGTAATTTTTTTCAGAGGAGGTGATTGGAGGAGAAAGTCAGATCATGCAAAAAGTGTCAACATCTGTCATCACTCAAACCACTGATCCTTGTAAGTGAACAATACAAAACCAGGAGTATCATGGGAACAAGCAACAGTAAATAAAAATGGCCAGAATCGTATGATTTAGAATTAGATGGAAGGTTTTGTGAGACATGAAATAACTAACATTATGAATTTCTTTTTTAAAAAAAACCCAGCCATTATCTCATTATTACTAAACTCTATTGAGAGGATAGTAGTTGAATTCAGATGTCGTCTAAAATAGCCTACAAAGTAGACCTATTGTATTCTGTGAGGCTTAAATACTATTGATTTCATTGACCCACTCTTACGTTTAAAGTTTTAGCTGTGCTTAAATAAGCCCTGGGATTGCTTTCCATTGTGGATGTACAGTAAGAAAGGTTATGAATGCTTGAAAAGGAGTGAAAAGAAAAAAGACAAGATTTGTAGTCAAACCCTGAAAATGAAGTGTGCCTTACAATGCTGGTTATCTATAGTATTGTTAATTATCCTCATGACCTTAGAATAAATTATTATATAAACATTCAATTGTGTTTTGCTAATGTTTTACATATTGGGATACCTATATTCAAGTAAAAAAATGTACACAAAGACTCTTCCATAATCAGTGGAGGGGTCAAAAAAGTCAAGATGGCAGCCACAGTATCATGACTGAAGCCCCACAGTAATTTCTGCAGGGGTTGTGGATCCATGTGGGGCAAGGGGAGGTATAGTTTATGTAATTTTCCTATAATAAAAAGTAAAGTATAGATGGACTATAAACATTTCCATCATTGTAATTAATAATCAATAAATGGAATACATTTATTTATTTATTTATTTATTTATTTTATTAAATTTATACCCCGCCCTTCTCCTAAAAAAGGACCCATGTTTTTGGAAGTAGTTACATACATGCCGCTGTCTTCATTTGATGTGTACAGTATAGAGTACATTTTTGGAAGATGAAGCTGTAGTTCTAAATGTATGTGGAACACATGTAGTGATATCAATTATATCAATTATGTAATTACTAATTATAATAAAATGGATATGTGGATGTATGTCTGGGGATTTCCCTAAAATAAAATTTAATAGCTTAATTTTTAAACATGGAGTGATCTCTTAACAAACATACAAACCGTTATAAATTCTACAGTGTAATTTGTTATAAAACTAACAGAAAAAGAAAAGAAACTCATAAAGTTCTCAAACGCTCACTCATTTATCAGGTTAAATACTTTTTCTCTTAATATAGAATGGGTTCTTTATGTTAATTTCCAAGATCAGGTTAAGTTACAGTCGTTTATAAAACCAAGTAAGGAACATGAGAGTGTGTCCCAATTCTGAATTAATTTAACCTTAAAACTACATATGAAGCAAGTTTTAACTTAAGAAACTACTTTAAATATGAAAAATAAGTTTGATAAATGTGTTTAAAAGTGTTATTTTAGTGATTTTAAAAGAAGAGTCTTTTTATGAGAATGAACAATTATATTTTTGCCAGAAACTGGCCATAAGTATAATTTCTTTGGCAGACAAGATAGGTCCATTACTGGGTAACATTTATGGGAAAATGTTTTTAGAATTAATGTTCCACTAGTGGTACTAACCAGGGAGGGAGCAAATATAAAAGAGGTATTTGGGATTTGTAAGATGCAAAGTTTCCTTTCCTTCCAGCATATCCCCAAAGCTGGGCCCAAACCATCGTAATTGTAGCACTGGTGTTATTTATTCCCCTGCTAGAATTAATAGTGAGGAAAATGTAGCATTATTTTTTCCCCAATGATAAGAGTGTTTTGTTTGATAATACTCCACATAAATATTTTAATATCAGGAAAAATTACTATCAGTATTGCTAATAACAGGAATTAAAATATGTATTGATTAATAGTCCGTTTGAGTCAGTGATTAAGGCAGTAGACTACAAACTAGGAGACCATCAATTCTAGTCATCCCTTAGGCATGAAAGTTGATTGGGGGACTTTGGGCTACTTAGTCTTTTAGTGCAATCCATTTCACAGGACAGTTTTGGGGAAAATAGGAGGGTATGTATGTATGTATGTATGTATGTATGTATGTATGTATGTATGTATGTATGTTGCCTTGAGTTGGATAAATTAAAGGTGGGATATAAACCTAATCATATCACGTCTCCTAATCCATTTTTACTAATTATCTTTTTTGACTGCTGATTGAAAAATGTCCCCAAAATGCAGCCTGAATAATGTTTGGAACTTTCCCGCAGAGGTTCAAGTCACATAGAAATATTCAGGAATGAATGTAAACATCTTAATTCTCTATTACAATACTTACCAAGCCCCAAATACAGGGGTGTCAAACTCAAGGTCTGGGGGCCAAATCTGGCCCTCAGGGTGCTTGGATCTGGCCTGTGGGACTGCCCTGGAAAGAGCAAAGGACTGGCTCACAGTGCTTCTGCCAGTGAAAACACAACTCGGGTGGGCCATGCACTGCCCTCCTGAGCTCACTTTTCAGCTACAACACCCTCCTACAACCCTCTGCCAACCAAAATAAAGCTCAGAAGGACCACAAGCATTAGGCCACCACAAGGGCCCCAACGTGAGTGATGTAGAGCTGGCCACGCCCACCCTGGCCACACCCGCCCCCGAGGTCAAACACAATCCTGAAGCGGCCCTCAATGAAATTGAGTTTGACACCCCTGCCCTAATACAAGGACAGCACAGACAACAGATCCTTTGTCTTCCCATTTCTCTACTGTTTTTTCTGAATCTTTTCAGATAGATCTTGCATCCTCCACCACCATAGCTAGACCCCATGTGACTGTTGCTTTTTTCTGAGCCTCTTAACTGTTTTTCAATGCCGTGTTCTCTATTGGAATACTAGTGGATCATTAGAAGGTCAGTTGATGTCATCATTGACAAAGTGGGATTTCAAACACAACAAAGCCTATCTTTAAAAGTCAAACTACTGTTAGTTCCTATCTCTATATCCATGCAGCCAATAATTATTTTGGATTCCTACTCCTTAGGAACTCATATTTATGGGAGAACACTGCTTATCTGGTTATACGACTGCCTATATGCACTTATGTGACTGAGAGGGGAGAGGCAGCTGTTGGAAATTTGAATCTAGATCCTAAGTACCTTTTTGGGGGGTTAGTGGTGATTTTGGTTCCTAAGTGACTGGTCGTAACTCGAGGAATAACAGTAGTCAGAATGAAGCAGCCATCTTGAGTGACAGAGATTGAAAAGCACAAAATGAGAGCAGAGTGTTGAAAATCAGAAATCCATCTGACTTTATTCTATGAGGATAAACTGAAGGGAATGACTTAAATTTAATTGTAGTTAGTTGGATTTTCATCCGTTTGATGTATTAATTGAAAGCTCTAATGTAGTTTTCGGTCTATAAAGTGGGTTTGAAAATGGGACTTTCTTTTTTTCTTCATATGTGTAATGCTTGGAGAATATTATGGAAAGTGAACTTTAAAGTATGTGTCTTAAGAGGAAGCTAAAAAAAGATGTACTAGAATGTGCTGATTTTAGAATTATTTTTAAAGAAAAGTTTAGGGTTTTAAAATGGGTGTTGTATCTATAGTCACATAATCGTGATCCAGGTGTTTGCCAATTGTCTTGCTGTTACATCATCACAGTGTCCCACCGTTATGTGTGATGCCATATTCAACCCTCTTTGCTGGATTTCTGCAAGGAAAGACAAGGAGGAAGGTGGCAGGAGATTGCAAAGGGTGACAACATGACATTGCACTAACTTTGTGGGATTTGCAGAAGGATGAAAGCACCAACATTGTGTCCTTAACTGATGCAGTGACATGATGTTGAGCTTTAAAATGCCAATGAAGATTTTGAGCTCAATTGTCATAAATAGAGGACCACCTGTACACACTAACACGTGCTAATACACACCTAATGGGAAGGCAGTGCATTGTAGAAAATAGAGGGGGGGGATGGGAAAATAAAGGGAGAAGTTGGAGAAGAATCAAAATACACAGGAGACTTGGCTGTGCCCATGTTTCAAGTAACCCTGTTCCCTCAATATATTTAATTAGGTAAAAGGGTGGGTTTTTAAAAATTAATTTAGCATATTCACCTCCAATTTGGAGTAAGCCTAGTTAGATTTGGATTGCAAAAATTGTTTCAATTCTCCGCATTTCTTTGCTGGCATCCATTGGCCATTTGCTTTGTTTGTTTGTTTGCAGCCAGGAATGCATAGTCATGCATAGCCATTGTAAGATTGAAACCCAGTCAATTGAGCTATTTTTTAAAACACGTTTTGGACACACACACACACACACTTCCCAAAAAGAACTGGAAACAAAGGGATGGAAAGATAAAAGTATTTTATGATAGAGTCAGTATCAAGCCCCAGCATACGTCGTACAAATTAATTTGCTGCAACAGCCAAGCCACACTTAACTGGTGATATCATGAAGCTCTCCCATTAGTTTCCTGAGAAAAAGATTCATGGGAGGTCACGTAATTCCTGGCAAAAAACAGTGGGAGATTCTGCATTCTTAAAATGAGCATATGTGATCCAGTTAGTGTGAAGGTATGCAGAAAGTATGGGAGTAGTAAGGCTGTTATCATAACAAATCTATCTAATCGGCAAAACCCAAAATCAAAATTTCATTTTCTTTTCACCTCAAGTACAAAGTCCAGAAAACGTTTCCAAGTAGAAACAAAGTATTCTTAAAGCAGTCTATTTCGCCGTTTTGGCTTGCTTGTTAATAGAAATGGCTAGTATATATTATGCAAAAGTAAATAGTTGAGACTGTGTGTTATTACCTTATTCTACTGCACTAAAAAATTGGAAGTCAAGTTTTTTTTCTTCACCTTTTACCCTACATTTTTTCCTCTTATCTTTTTCACTCCTTACTTTCTGATTATTTTCATTTTTTCTTTGTATTTCATACCAAAGTATGAAATACAAAGAAAAAATGAAAACTAATAGAAATTTGTCATTTGGGAATTGTAGGGCTTCTATATCTGAGCTCCAAAATTTGGGAGGACCACTAGGTGGCAGAAAACAATGTTTGTGTACCTCCTTGGTTCCATCTGGAGGACATTTGGAGGTTTGCAGCCTGGATTATTAAGATAAAGGGCCAGTTAATAAAGAATACTTAAGGTTAGCCTGACACGGTGTTTGCATATAGTTCTCAAAAGCATGTGCAGCTCCAAAAATCTCTAAAAGTTGTTATGAAGGTGAAATCATGTTTTTAAACCAGTGTAAGAGGGAAATGATTAAAGAGCTAACTGGAGAATAATCGTATTTTGTATTTTATTTAACTTAAGTCATATAAAGTAATTATGTTTATGCTCTCATCCCACTCACTATTTTTTCTAATGTATTTCCTGACTTGATGTTTAAAAGCCAAACATGGCCCTCAGGATGGAACAAAATGTACAGCTCTTCCTGTAATTAACTATTTGTTAATTAGAGAATATATTCATACCCTTAGTCTACATTGACTTTAAAGTGATAATTACAGGCAGTCTTCAACTTATGACCATTAATTTAACAATGTTTCAGGTTATGGTGCTCTTGGAAAAAGTGACTTATGACCCATCCTCAAAGTTTATTTTATTTATTTATTTATTATTAAATTTATACCCCGCCCTTCTCCTTGTTAGGACCCAAGTTATGACTGTCACACCAACCCCACAGTCATGTGATCACAATTTGTGTGTTTAACAACCAGCTTATATTTACAATGGTTGCAGAATTTTGCAGTCACATGATAGTGATTTGCCACTTACTGTTATGGCTGCCACATGGAGACTACCTGTGTTTGTTTATATTTTCATGGTGGCTTCTTCCTTCCATCACTACTACAGATAAAACATGTATGTCAACACTTAAGGAATTAGATACCACATTTATTATAAAGTTTTGGGAAATTACCGTAAATGGTCTGGAGACCTGCAAGATGTATTCAGAATAGAATCAAGAAGAGTAGATAATATAACACAATATGTTGTAGGAGATGAGGAGAGAAGGATGGCTATAAAGATCTGATATATAGTAGACATCATTTATATTAGCTTGCATAATAATGTACTCTGCAAGTAACACACTTTCGTGAACAACTGACCCAACTCCCCAATTAGTCTATTAAAATGAAGTTTCACCATAGGCTTTTCTCCAGCTGAGGTTGGAATCAAGTATCTTGACTACCTTCATTTAGAAAGTTTCAACCAGTGCAATGGACTCACAATCCAGGACCCTCTAAATTCTGTCCAGCTCTCATTTTGTCAGAAGACTCTGTCCGCTGAAAATGACAAGATACTTGAACACCCATCACTGGAATATTTTTATAGAGGGGATTGATCTGTTACAGAAAAAATCTAATGCAACCGAGCAAATTGACTTTAGGATACCGCATATAAGGAGAAAACATTAGCTGCAGCATAATATATGTTGACTTGGATCATATAGGAATTTATCAGTGCAGCTTACTTATCTCTGAATTCAATTGCCAGCCTCATCTGTACTGTAATTATTATTTGACTCGCTGCCTTGAGTCAGATTGGGCATTCCTCAGTTTTCAATAGGGTTGTTCATCTTTGCAAGCAAACATTCTTAGAGACATTTGTGCCTAGGCAGCAGCATTAAAGAGCAAAATTGAAAACAGATAATAGCAGTATGATTTTAATCCTTTAAATAAGATGATGATACCCTACCTTCTTTCATTAAACGTTTTGAAGAGCAAAAGCATTAATGATTAGTCTAGAACAGGATATACATCTTTTGTTGAGCTGATAGCTGCATTAAAGTTTTCTTTATATAGCAAATGCCACAGTACAAAGATTGGAGGCGGGGGAGACAACAAAATATTTTTTTTTTTACTTGAAAAGGTTTTATTAGTTTTTACATTTTTCCAAGAGGATAGGATAAGGGATATAGGTAAGGTAAAATACAAAGAAATTTTGAGAACTTTCAGGATGGAATCGCTGGCCCCTCCAGGGCCTCTTAATAAAACATTGGTAATACATTTTTCAATATACTACAAGATGGAAGTGAGTGCGTACATCATAAATTCTAAATTCTAAACTCTATGCTGGCAGACATGTACAAACATCCAGATAAAAAATTACATTGGGCTAGTAAAAAAAAGAAACCAAACAAGTTCATTTTTTAGATCTAAGTCTCTTGGCAATTACATCTTCCTGCGTGCCTTTCTGGCCCCCAGCGGGCGGGGCCGTGGCCCCCCCTGCCCCTCCCAAATCTTCACCCAGGATAGAGGAATGTTTTTTAAGAAAGGCTTCCGCCTCAGCAACTGTTTTAATCCTAACTCTCCCTCCTTCCCAGAACACCAACATCCCTTCGGGCGTCACCCACTTAAACCAAATCCCGTGGTCAAACAATTTTTTAGATAAGAAGGAAAACTTCCTTCTCATCTCTCTAATCTTTTTAGGGATCTGTTTCAAGATAGCGACTTCTTTCTGCTGGTAAATTAACGGACCACCTCTCTGAGCCTTCAAAATTTCCTCTCTGGTTGACCTCCTAACAAATTTAACATGTATCTCTCTGGGTACCTCATTTATCCTGGCATATGCAGAATTTATTCTGTAGGCTAGGTCAATATCCCCCCTGATCTCATCTTTGGGTTTATGCAAATATTCTGCTAAAATTGTACTCATGAGATCAGGAAGACATTCACCATCTACTTCAGAAACGTTCTGAAATCTTAAAAAGTATGACATTCTTTCAAAATCCATCCTTGACATATGCCCAGTTAATTCTCCAACTTCAGTTTTAACATTTTTAATTTCCCCCTTTGCCCCAGCCAGCCCCCCCTCCAATTCCTCGGTCTTCTGTATATTCTCCTTTAGTTGGTTCTGTGTTTCCATAAGTCCCTGTCTGAAATCCTTATTTTCTTGTCTTAGTCCTTTAATTTCCTGCACCAAAGTTTGTAACACTTCTTCCAGAGCTGTCATTCTTCTTTCCAGTCCTGCCACTTCTGATGTGATAGAAGCCATGGTAAACTGTTAAAATCCATGCCACTAAGATGGCGTTTTTTGGGTGGGGCCGCTGTGGCAAGTCAGAAGAACAAGGTCCAAATCAAAGTTGTAGAAAGTTTATAAAATCCCCAAAGAGAGCAAGTTGCAAAAACAAATATTCAAACAAAGGAGGCACTCCAGAGAAGGAATCAATCAGTCCAAAAATTTCTTCATTGGTAGAGAGAGGCAGTCCAAATCATCAAGAAACGTTGGTATTTTTCCACAAACAAAAATAACTTTTCAGGAACAAAGGGAAGCCATCTTCCGCCGCCCTGCTTGGGAACCAGCCGGAGAAAGTCAAAGATACAATTGTTTCAAGCCAACCGGACTTAGATACATTTGTAGATACAAGCCGCAAACTGCTTTCACTTGCTTAGAAAAGACAACAAAATATTTTTAAAGATGGGTGAGAGCAAACATTAAATTAAATAAATTAAAAGTGACAAAAATACTGCAAAGAAATATATAACAAAATATCCTCCCACTTTCTTTTGATGATGATGTCACCATTCAGTCATGCCCAACTCTTGGCAATTCTATGGACCATTTTTCACTTGCATTATTTTGAGTTTTTCTACACTCTGGTTGGTGTCAGCTTTGATGGTGTCCAGTCATCGTGGTCCTTGGTGGCCTGGATTCCTTTTACAACTTTCTTTTAGTACAGAGAAAACAATTTGACTACTTCTCTATAAATTTAAATAAATAGCAACAATATGTAAAACATCTTAAAATAAATCAACATACTAAAAACCAATTATTCATAAAATATTCTTCTGTTCATTTTATATAACACACAGTAAATTATCAAATGCAATTATCCTTATATTTTAAAAGATACAATATATCTGTTGTCAAATTCAATGTAATCTTTAAATCCCAAAGTTAAAAGTTATTGTTTTCATTTTGTCTTGTAAGAAATCTAACAATGGTTTTCAAGTTGCAAGAAATTTAGTAAAATTATCATCTCTAAGCAGAGCAGTCAATTTCCCCATCTTAATTTAGGACCATAATTTCAAAATCCATTTTCTCATTGTGGGTATATATTCTTCTTTCCATTTCTGGGCATAAAGTATCCTTGCCACCAATGTTATATACAAAAACAAAGTCCCACTTTTCTCCATCTGTTTATCTGCCATCCCTAAAAGAATAGCTTCGGGTTTCAATGTTACATCCATCTTCAAAATTTTCTGAACCAACATAGATATTGGATTCAAACATTTCTTAACTTTCTTACATAGCCACAAAATATGGTAAAATGTGCCTTCATATTGATTATGTTTCCAACACTTCTTTGAGATTCCTTTATACAATTATCACAATTTATCCAAACTTAGATATTTATATGTCATTTCATGGAACTATACTTCCTAAATTACTTTATTTGGATGTGAAAATATTGGCAGGTTTAAAAGAGGACCTGTTTTACAACTGAAAAATAAGGGCTTATTTCTTTGATGTTTATGTCAGAGGTTTCTTTCTAAAGCCATCTGAATGAAACCAAGACCTTTTGTCCTAAAGTTGTATAAAACCAGCTAATGTTCTTTTTATAATCATTTTATTTTCATGTTTTGATATGTGCTGCAGATTGAAAAGGTTTGACCAAAATAATATTAATTGCAAGCATAAGACAGAAGACCGTGTGATATTCTCCTGATCTCTATCATCATTTTTGTTTTCTGTCTAATTTTATATAACTTGTTCACATCACCAGCTTTGAAAGCAGACCTAAGACTAGTGTTGCAATCAAAGATGTATCACTCCAGGGTCCAGACCCAATAAGTACACATGGCAAATAACTTTGCTATAGTGCATATTTTTTATGTACTCAACAGGTACAAATAGCCAATAGAATGAAGAACAATAATGTGGCATACCAGCTTTAATATCAAGTTCCCTATATAAATATTTCTGATGTAACACAAATTCAGAAAAAGTTAGCTGATTTGCCAAAGTCCAGAAAGGAAAAATACTCCAGGACTTAAAATATGCTAACAGGCAGTCAAAACAAAGCTAGTCTTAAAATACCAGCAGCTTCAGCAAGGCCATAGAATGGTAGCCATTATAAAAGAACAGAAGGCCTTTGGAGAAATTATAATATAAGTAAAAGGTCTCTATATGAATTTAATTATTCTAGGTGAATTCTTTCAGTACAATGTCCTGTCTTCTATTTCTATGTATTGTTTTAAATATTATTGCAACTTTACTTGAATTTAGGAAAGACGGATATAAATATTATAAATAAAAGAATTAATAGGAAAAACTTGACGGACTTGAAAACAGAATTCTTTTTTTTAAATATGAACAAACTGGATTATTTGTCCAGTTCCTATAATGGTAACAAGGTCATGAAAAATGTGCACTGATAGTCACTTCTTTAAGGTGCATATTAATAAGATTTAACATATGTAAAATGCAAAATTCCCAATTTTGGAGATGGCAGTAAAAATGGAAGCAACATTTTTTCTATATTCCTTTGCTACCACCTAACAATCTTCCTCATTTTTGCAACCATGCAAAAATATGGTAGTCCTAAAGAGTTAAACTTTTTATGCTTTCTGACCAGCACTAGCAGCCGTAATTAATAGAAATTGCAGGTAGACTTGATAGGCTAGTAATTAAGATGTGGAAAGTAATTTTGAGAAGTTAACTGCAGACCAGAGAGCTAGTTTGATGTAATGGTTAAAGGCATCAAGATAGAAACCAAGAAACTCTGAGTTTTAGTTCTTCCTTAGAATCAAAGCCAGTTGGATGACTTTGGGCTAGTGCTAGTCATTCTCTCCCAGCCTTAGGAACCAGGCAAGGGCAAATCACTTTTGAAGAAAACTACAGGGACTCTTTCAGACAGTCTTCAAGAGTCAACAGTGACTTGAAGGCAAAACATAGGAAAAAGAAAACCATCCAATGGATCACAGTTTTTTTTCCATTTCATAGATCAGCACGGCTTAGTGAGTCTTTTATTCAGTGTTATCTCAAAGGAGAGAAGAAACCTTTAATAGGATACAGCTGACATCTGCATCCTTATCAGGTTGCAGAGATACAGAGAACAGCCAGCTCTAGCAGACAATAACTTCAAGCAAGAAATAGCACTGTGAAAAGAATAGCAAAGGACAGGGATGAGATAAGAAATGAAAACCGACAATAGAGAGAAAACATATTGAACAAGGGAGGAAAATAAAAGAGATTCAATTAGGAAGCACATGTAATATTGTTAACCTGCTGTAATTGGTTCAATTAATCTATCAGCAAATGCAAGACTTACTGTAGTATGTAGTCTCTTTGATATTTACTGAAATTTCTATTGCCAAATAAAGCTATATCAAGCACCAGATTAAAGACTTTGAGGTATTCCAAGTGGGAATATATGTATTACAAAGGATTAATGTAAATATATTCACTAGAAAGTTGAAGGAATTTGCATGGACAAGGTACTAATATATCTAATACAAGCAAATATATGGTTTCAAGCCTATAGATTTGGGTGGGAAGAGAAAAAAAGACACTAAAAAGGAAAAGGAAATGCAAGTCACTTGTTGCCATAAATCAGTAGACGTCAAGACTGACTTAAAGAAAACATTGCCCTTTTAACAGCAACTAAATGCTTTTATTAAATCTTATTTCTTACATGACTCCCAGGATGGTGTTAAAGCACCAGATTAGAAACTAGGAAACTAAGCATTTTAGTCCCTACCCTAGCATAAATCCAGCTGGATGACCTTGGGCCAGTCACTCTCTCTCAGCCCTGGGAAGGAGGAAATGGCAAACCACTTCTGAAATTTTACCAGACTATTGTCAGGACCGGACAATGACTCAAAGGCACAATATATCCATCCAACTTTTCTCTATCAATTTATTTGACTGAATGACTAGCACCCTCAATTCTCTGCCCTGCTGGCTGAAAGCACTTGAAAAACATTTATTTTAAATGTTTATTAGAAGTGAGGCTACAAGAAAGCTTTATATCCTGTCTTATCTGTAACCAATTACTTTACAATTTTGAAGCATCTTTTTCAGTTTAAATATATACAGTTTTTGATATGCTCAATCATTATCCATGACCTACTCCACTACAGCTGAATAACTTATTTTAACTTGCCTGAAATAATTTAAATGGGAAAACACCTTTAAAATCATGTTGTGGATGTGAGCCTTCTACCTAATGTGGAAAGCCTTTTGTACTTGGCTCAATTGTTTCTGCTTATTTCTTGGTATAGGCAACATGGGAGTCACTGCCTAATATAGCTGAACAAGGAATAGAATGATCTGAAGATGACTATAAGCAGTGCCAATCTAGCACTTAATCTAAACTTTCAGTTCAGTTTTAAGGAAAATAGATCAGAACCCTTTAATTTGAGAGTTTCTGTGGCTTCAGGATGACCAAACATAGCTCAATGTCAGGTACTTTTTTAATTCCTTAAGTCAGTAAGGAAGAAAGAAAGAAATTCAACAAAGCTTTTCCATGGGAAGATATCAAATTTCATCTTAATTAAACAATGACATCCCGCATTGAAGGCATTACATCATCTGAACAAACAGGCCTGCTAATCAGACTGTGCAGAGCAGTAATACGTTGCCCATTAGCTTTCCTTTCCTTTGTTTCAAAGACAACAGCACAGCACCAACCCACGAATCTCTTTGAACAGGAGTCTCTGGTAATTGTTGAAATTTATAATTCCTTTTTGAAGTTCTCCCAAACTGCAATTTTCCAGAAATATCTATTTTCTCAGAGCAGTGGCTGCAAATGGAAAAAGATTTTGATTTATCCTGTGACACAACTCCAAAATATATTAAGAAATAAATAGAAATAACAAGGGGTGCAGAATTTTGGATTTGATTGGGAAAAGGAGTTGTGAAGCACATAAGAGTACAAAGAACCTCTGATTAATTAAAGAAGACACAGAATATTATAAAAATACACGTGTACTCTAATGAGGTACATTGGAGCAATATAGACTATATACGGTAGGTAGTCCTGACTTACGATCGGTCGCTTAGTGACTATTCAGTTACAACAGAACACACAAGAACATACAAGAACACCAGATCACCAAGCTATTTACAACCCGGTTTCAAAGTTTAAAGTATTATTTTCACAACTGCAGAACCAGGGGTTCTGTTTTTAAGGAGGTTTTGTTTGTGCAGCTGTCTTAAAAAAATAAGGCTCACAATAGTAGAAACCTGCTTGCAGAACAGCACAATTCTAAGGACAGGGCATGACGTCTAGGATATAATACAATTAACCCACCACCATTAGAATAGCAAAAGTCAAAAGGCTCACTACATTGCACAACCCACTGGAGCATCTCAATCGGAACCCTATAAATACCCAGCCAAGGAATCAGCTACCCCAGAAACATTGCTGTTGTCACTGAAGTTTCTGGACATCAAATAAACCTTCTTTTCTTGCAGCCAGTCAGCCTCTGTTTTATGTCCAGCATCTTTCTCCTGGCTTGGAACCAGACTGTATCTTCCTATATCTTATGGCTCCATTATGGTTGTAGGTCAAGGGCTACTTGAATAGACAGTGCACAGACAGACATTCATGTATGCTCTTTGGTATTTAAACCTTTTTCCCCAAACGATCTAAGGCAGGGGTGCCCAAACTTGGGAACTTTAAGATTTGTGGACTTCAACTCCCTGAATGGCTGGGGAATTCTGGGAGTTGAAGTCCACAAGTCTTAAAGTTCCCAAGTTTGGACACCCCTGATCAAAGGCATTCACAGCAATGTATCAAAAACACATTTGTCTTTCTAATGTGTTCATTTAAAATATTAATTTCAGTTTAAAATTATTTTTCGATTCTTGGAAAATATAAATATTATATTTTTTCTGAATTTCATATCCCTGATGTAGAATTCTCTATAACAGCTGTATTTGAAATAGTACATCTATATTTTGAAAAGAAAGCATACCAAAATAAGAAATAGTGATGTACCTCAGTTAAGTATTTTTAATATGTTACCCAGTATTATAGAGCATACGTTCCTAAATTTTTATGTTTTCCATTGAATTTTGTATTGCATTATTTCTTTTTTATTTGGGACCAGCTGAAGCATTATGATCCTGGGGAAAGTCTCAGCTATCATGAAGAATGTGGACTGTAGGACTTTGAATTTGATGAATTTATTATGTAATGCAGATCAAATTATTATATAGAAAATGTAGGCATGTTGAAGGGTTTTTAAAGAAATTTAAGATCTTATTTACTGTACATTTTCAACATATATATGCTTTTCCCTTTCAGCACAATTAACAAATTCCAAAATCCAATTTAATGGCTTGGCTCAAATCAGTTACTAGTAATTCAGTAGTTAGAGCCTTCATTTGATGTAAAAACTTTCAGAAATACAATGTGCAATATAATGTTGAATTACTTAAGTAATCATGGGCTTTATAGATTGCCTTGTGGTCAGAGCCTTCATTTGATGTAGAAACTGTCGGAAATATAGTGTACAATATGGTGTAACTATTACATTGAATTTCTCATGCTGCATCTCAGTGAACCTCCAACTCGCTGTGTAAGTATACAAATATACTTCTTTCCAATATGTTGTTTTGCAGGCTCTGGAATAGCGCTACATCTGTCTGGTCCACTTTTCTCTTTCCTTTTCTCAACATTGCACTCCAGTGAGATTTACCTCAAAATAAAGTTGATGTTATAAAATATAACTTCATAATATGTTCCAGAAACTTAAGATTAATGTAAATTTCTTTTCTGACTCTGATGTCTGACTTTTTGGGGAGGGAGAGAGATTATTTGAAGTAAGAGACCACAATGTAAAAATTGGTCTTTGCTCTAGTCATGTATTAATAGATTGTATATGTGTTTGGGATAAATGTTAGTAAATTTGTCTGGCTTATCACATTTAGTTTATCTTCAGACAGCAATATATGAAATGTAACAAAATATATCCCAATGGAAACAGGGAAATAATTCAGTTTTTTGCTTATTTTCCTCTGCCCCTGGTCTTTTAACTTCACTAGTTAGGTTTTGTTCAGCAATCTTAACTCACCTAGGATTGAGCAATAAGCCTTCTAAGTTTATTGAACTCTAATTGTCTGGCCAATGATGAGGGATGATAGGCTTATAGAGTCTAACAACATGGAGAAGAATTGTTTATCTACAACTATGTAAGCTATGCTGAGAATTATATTGCAATCCATATTGTAAAAAGACTGGCCAAAGATTAGTCATCTTTAAGTGATTTCCATTTTCATTGAAAAGAGCTTTACTTCTTTAAAAAGGATGTACTAATAAATCTGCAGAAATATGATATTTGCAGCAATGCTTTCTCCAACATATTTTATGTAGCCAAACTTTGCACAGTCTAGAGGGTAGAGTTCATTTTTAAAAAAAAAATCAGCAGAAAAGCATTTGCGGAGTGAGCTCCCACAACATTGGTTAACTCAATATTATTGCTATATGTGATAATGTTGTGGCTTTGTTGAGTGCACAAAAGCAAATTTGCACTAGACTTATTTTGACATTGCCTGATATACTGAAAGGCTATTCAAATATATTTCAATGATAAGAGAACACAATTGCTGAGAGAGGGTTAAGTGCCATTTTAGCAATTCCTTTAAATTTGAGTGTAAATCATATATGCTAATAGGAAAGAATGAAGAAATGAATATTTAAGGTCCATAAATACAAATCAAATAAATAAACGGTTCAACCTTAGCTCCAATTCCTTTTATTCTATCAGGGGCTTTTCAAAATATTATTTTGAAAGGATAAGGACATTGCTTAAAATTATATTTTAGGGGAAAGGCCAAACAACTTACAGATCAGTTGCAAACTTTGCCCAATTTTAATCCCAAGCATCTCCATTTTAAAGGATTAGTGATCTCAACCACTTCTACTAAAGATTAAAAAAAATCATGATAACTTTATTAAAAGCTGAAAGCCCAGAATGAAAGTTAGCAAAAGCTTGCTGGGGTACTAAAAGAAAATAAATATTCTGCTTTCTGGCAGTGTGCAATTTCTGTTTGCCAAATGTCCTGCTGATGCACATTTTATTATTTTTGTAAGGTTAAGCTGGTTATTTCTATGTTCCATTTAGTGACCAAGTACTCTCACTTTATATGGAACCTTACTGTAAATTGACTACATATCAGACTTTAGTATATTCCTTTTAGACCTCCAAATTCACCTTACAGTTAGAGAATGGCAAAACTATTGGAGAAACTTAAATTGTTAAAGCAATAATTGATTGTTGGGCACTAAAAATGCAATATTTTTTACATGCTTAGATTGCTTATTTTCTTTTTCAGCAGACTCTAGCATTTCCATCTCTATCGCATTACCTTAAAAAAAGGGTGTGGGAGACCTAACATATTATTGCTCGGTAATGCTGTTGCGTGTATGTATACTGGGCATCTTTACAGCAAATAAGTAGACTGAATGTTGCAGATAGTATTTTGGCAGAGTCTGAAAAAATAATACTTGATCAATATTTGATACTCCAGTGTTTAGCAGAGAAGTAAATCTCCTGCTCTCAGAATGAGTTTTATATTGCCTTTATTGACTTAAAGGCATCTTCTGATTTGATCTATAAAGCCATAAAGACCATGCACTTCCCTGAAGCACTGGGATAAAAAGGATCCAGTGCTCAATCTAAGGATGATTGTGGCATCGGGGAGTCTCTTTGTCTCTCTGTCTCTCTGTCTCTGTCTCTGTCTCTCTTAATATAGCCTCACAAAAAGTGAATCTGTGAAGTTTACAAGCAAATTCCTTTCAATATTCTAATTAGCAGTATTTAAAGAGAAGGTGAAATTCAACTCACATTATTGCCTCTGCAGTTAACTTTGCATATGGTCCAAGACTGATTTTTTTTAATTTTTGGAATTCATTTGTGTCTTTTTTCTTCTTCTCTGTCCAATATCTCTTTTCCCGTTTTGTCCTTTAAAAAAAAAAAAAACTGTTTTGTTCAGCCTGGATATTTAATATTACTGGTTTAAAAAGGGAGTTTCTCCTAAGCCTATTTTATATGCCGGAGCTAACAGCTAAACAATTATCATGTTGCTTTTTATGTTTTTTTTTTACTAAATGATGTTAAATCATACTATTATAGCTCTGGGCAAATAATATCAAAGTGTCTTTCTTTTAATGTCTCAGACAGCAGCTGAGTTAAAGGAAAGGTTCCTTCAAAGAATTGTTTGGAATAGACTAATAGGGGTTGTATCAGGAAATTCTGGTAGTAACCAGCCAAAATATTCAGAGAAATCCTTGGATTAAGTATTGCTGCTGGCAAAGTCCTCTCCAACCTAGAATTTTTAAATGTATAGAGTATTTTTATTTCAATTGTTGTAAGCCCCTCAGTCATATATTTGAGAAGAGTGGCTATATAAATTGAAATAATAAATAATATCTCATCAGAACACTCTATTTTAAAATCTGCAACCGAAGGCATGGAGATTGCTTTGAGTTTTATATCCACTTTCCAAAGGAGCATAAGACTGCTGACTCAAAAGATGAATAGTGTGACTGGTATACAGAAGTGCTGATATAAAGAAGAACAATTACTTTTGCTGGATCTCTTTGTTCCAATAATAATATTAGTGCCATATGATGCTGTTCAAAGTCATCTTTTGACAACAGTTTACAGGAGTTTTCAATCAAGATACTGTGATTGAAGCGGAAGTGATATTCAGCAGGTTCTGATCAGTTCCGGAAAAGCAGAGATTTTGAGTAGTTAGGAGAACTGGTAAATACCACCTCTGACTGGCCCCGCCCCCATCTATTCTCTGCTTCCCAAGTCCCAGCTGATCAGGAGAGAATGGGGATTTTGCAGTAACCTTCCCCTGCCACGCCCACCAAGCCACACCCACAGAACTGGTAGTAAAATATTTTAAATCCCAACACTGGATTGAAGGTACTGATTTTATCTGAGAGGTCATATCAAAGATTTGTGTCAAACATCCTGCAGAGCTGTAGTTTACAGTCGGTACCAATGTAGATGAACAATGTAGATCTGTCCATAAACGAGGGAACATTCCTAAAATATTGTTAAAGAATATATACGTGATTTCTTGATGATTGATTTTGAAGCTGTGTCCCTCCTCCTACATTTTAAATATATATCTGTATGAAAATATTGGGGGAGGTCTCTATGGGTTGGGTCTCATTGCCATAATTACAAGTATGGCAGCTTTATCTTTTTCCCCCAATTAATACTAAATAGGCTGTGGTATGGGGTCCAACAGGAAAAATATTGCTAGTTTTGTATGTTATTTCAATTTATATGTTGGAAGATGTTAAAAAATCTCTTCATCAGTTATACAATTATTTGTTTACATGTATTTTATAAATAACTGCATTTCAAAAGCTCTAGAAAGACCTTTTAATGGAAGAAATGCTACAATTTAATTAGAATGAAGACTCAAAGATGAATTTTAGTTGCCATGCAGAGCTAGTGTCTGTGAATTCTAGTTTAGTAGGTACAATTGGAAAAATATTTTAAAAGCGCAGTTTCAGGGGGAAAAACCTATTACTCTTACATTTCATTTATTAGCTGTAAAGCCCTAATTCCCACCAATCTATATAAATAAAAATGTAAAATAGTTTGTACGAATCCACTAATCTCAAAAACTACTGGGCCGATTTAAACGAAACTTTCAGACAACGTAGACAAGGATAATATCTGCGGGATCGGATCCTGCCTCATACATCCTCATGGCCGATTCGCTCCCACAGAGAGGGACTTCTCCGGGTGCCGTCCACTAGACTTTGTCAGCGGGCGACGCCCAGGGGAAGGGCTCTCTCTGTGGCGGGCCCAGCCCTCTGGAACGACCTTCCCCCCGATATTAGAACAACCACGGACCTCCGCTCCTTCCGTCTGAAATTAAAAACATATCTTTTCTGCTTGGCCGGCCTAGGGTAGTCTCCCTTCTATGGGGTTTTATATTTAATTATTGGGTATTTTTAGCTTTAAATGGGATTTTTAGCACAGGTATTAGATTTAATTCGTTTTTAGTTATGTTTGTATATTTTGTATATGTGTATATTTATTGTTTTTATTCTCCCTGTGCACCGCCCCGAGTCCCTGTGGGGAGAGGGAGCGGTTTACAAATTAAAAGTTATTATTAAAGTTATTATTATTAATAGAATAGCTAATCATTTTGTGCCTAGCACGCATGTGTTGTGTACAAATTACACACAAAAAAAGTACCCACTGAAATTGTGTGTTAACATCCCTGTAGCCAAGCCCATCAAACTGCTTTTCAACTGTCAGTGTTGGCAAAGGCCTCATACGGCGGCCTCTTGGGGCCAAAAAGGCACAGAGGATAGCAAACTCCCAGGTGGCCCATAGAGGGGGGGGGGGGAGAAATTCTGCTCAGGACTGTTCTCTGAGGTAAAAAAAAAAGGAGGCAGGCAGCTGCTTTAAACTGTTTAATACTAACTGAACCAAACTGTAACAAAGAATCACCCATCTGACAGCAAATACAGTTTAATGAAAAGAAGGACTAGGGAAGACATGATAGCAGCCTTCCAATATCTCAGGGGTTGCCCCAAAGAAGAGGGAGTCAAGCTATTCACCAAGGCACCTGAGGGCAGAACAAGAAGCAATGGGTAGAAACTAATCAAGGAGAGAAGCAACCTAGAACTGAGGGCAAATTTCCTGGCAGTGAGAACTATTAACCAGTGGAACATCTTGCCACCAGAAGTTATGGATGCCCCAACACTGAAGAGAGAAGAGACTGGAAAACCATTTGTCTGAAACGGCATAGGGTCTCCTGCTTGAGCAGCGGGGTTGGACTAGATGACCTCCAAGGTCCCTTCCAACTCTGCTATTGTATTATTGTATTACAGTAGGTATGTAGATAGGGGAATAGAGAGACAGGGAGAAATACAGTTTAATAAAAGAGGGACTAGGGAAGACATGATAGCAGCCTTCCAATATCTCAGGGGTTGCCCCAAAGAAGAGGGAGTCAAGCGATTCACCAAGGCACCTGAGGGCAGAACAAGAAGCAATGGGTGGAAACTAATCCAGGAGAGAAGCAACTTAAAACTGAGGAGAAATTTCCTGACAGTTAGAACAATTAATCAGTGGAACAACTTGCCTCCAGAAGTTGTGAATGCCCCAACACTGGAAGTCTTCAAGAAGATGTTGGATAGCCATTAGTCTGAAATGGTATAGGGCAGTGATGGCTAACCTTTTTTGGCTCACGTGCCAATAGCAGGGGGAGTGCAGGGGCGATGTGCACAGGTGTGCCACATCCATAATGCTATGTGCATGACCCCCTGCATTTGGCATGCTTTTTACGTCATCCCCAGGCTCCAGAGGGTTTATAGGAGCCTGGGGAGGGTGAAAACAGCCTTCCCCCACCTCCAGAGGGCAAAAAATGGCCTCAAAAGAAGGCCTAAATCAGCTGGCCAGGGCACACATACAAACTGAAGCTGACAGGGCAATGCCTCGAGTGGCCTAAGAAATGGTTCCGTGTGCCACCTGTGGCACCCGTGCCATAGGTTCGCCATCATGGGTATAGGGCTTCCTGCCTAGCAGGGAGTTGGACTAGATGACCCCCAAGGGATAGATAGAGAGGCAGAAATAAGGTAGGTATGTAGGTAGGTAGGTAGGTGGGTGGGTAGATAGATAGATAGATACAAAGAAAGAAAGAAAGAAAGAAAGAAAGAAAGAAAGAAAGAAAGAAAGAAAGAGACAGTAGGTAGGTAGGTAGGTAGGTAGGTAGGTAGGTAGGTAGGTAGGTAGATGGAGAAAGGAAGAAATATAGTAGGTAGGTAGGCAGGCAGGTAGGTAGGTACATAGGTAGGGGGATGGATAGATAGGGAGAAATACAGTAGGTAGGTAGAGGGATAGACAGAGAGGGAGAAATACAGTAGGTAGGCAGGTAGGTGGATAGGGGGATAGATAGAGAGGGAGAAATACAGTAGGTAGGTAGGTAGGTAGGTAGGTAGGTGGAGGGAGAAAGCAAGAAATACAATAGGTAGGTAAGTAGAGGGATAGACAGGGAGGGAGAAATACCGTAGATAAGTAGGTAGGTGTATAGATAGCAAGAAATACGGTAGATAGGTAGGTAGAGGGATAGAGGGGGGGAAATACAGTAGGTAGGTAGATAGAGGGGGAAAAGAAAGAAATACAGTAGGTAGGTAGGTAGAGGGATAGACAGAGAGGGAGAAATACAGTAGGTAGGTAGGTAGAGGGATAGAGGGGGGAAATACAGTAGGTAGGTAGGTAGGTAGAGGGAAAAAGAAAGAAATACAGTAGGTAGGTAGGTAGAGGGATAGACAGAGGGAGAAATACAGTAGGTAGGCAGGTAGGTAGATAGGGGGATAGATAGAGTCAGAAATATAGTAAGTAGGTAGGTAGGTAGGTAGGTAGGTAGGTAGGTAGGTAGGTAGGTAGAGGGATAGAGGGGGAAATACAATAGGTAGGTAGGTAGGTAGGTAGAGGGAGAAAGAAAGAAATACAGTAGGTAGGTAGGTACAGGGATAGATAGATAGATAGATAGATAGATAGATAGATAGATAGATAGATAGATAGATAGATAGATAGATAGATAGAGAAAAATACAGTAGGTAGGTAGGTTGGGGCTTATATGGTGGTTGTGTGTATGTGTGCAGGTGTAGATCTACACACAGATTGGTTGGCCATTTAACCAGACTGGGCCACAGCAACGCGTGGCCAGGTATAGCTAGTGTATAAATATATGGATACGTAATATAGTTACAGCTGCAAAGAAACCTCAACTTTAAAAAAACACACAGGTCTTAAAAAGCTGATACCTTTCAAATGAAGTCATAGGGAAAACCGTGAAGATTCCTGAAAGTTTCTTAGTTAAGTATATGAAAAAATGGAGATAATGAGACATTTCATTTCTAGGTCCATAAAGGTCATTTAAAGAGAAATTAGTAAGATGCAATCCGTGCCTGGAATTCTTCAACCTGCTTTTCTTTTGATGTTCACCAATTTGCATTGGTAGCTGATATCCAATCAGTTGGAAGCGATTGTGTCTGGCTACCTTGCCTAGGGATCCTAGAAACTGTTTATTAACGTTCTTCTTTAATTTGAAATACAAGAAACATGCAGAAAGAAGCAACTGTCTGGATTGTGTTGGTTTAGCTGTTGCTCAACTAACCTATGTAATTACTGAGTTCTGTCAAGTCACATGTTTCAAAAAAAATTTCCCTTGTGTTCCAAAATAATAATGAGCTTTAATTGTAAGAGAAAGAGAACAACACATACCGTTGTACATTAATAGTTTAGAAAAATAAATTTATCGACACTCTGAGCTATATGCATCTGTATAACTATTCCAAACAAATTTCTTTAAACTTAGAAAATTGGATAACTATAAAATATAACTTATTTATAATAATAATAATAATAATAATAATCTTTATTGTCATTGTACTAAAATTACAATGAAATTGGTTATTTGAGCTTCTACTAATAATCTTTTTTTCCTAGTTACATCAATCTCCTCAAATACAATATAATAAAGATGATTTTTTTCATCTTTATTTATATATTTACTTTCAGGTGCCCTCCCAGAACCATCTTCACTGTAAACCTATTTTTTACTCTAGCTTTTGGTACAGTTTTAGCAGCATCAACTATTTATAATATTTTACAACTGAACCAAAACACTTCTGAAACTTATATTAATTACTTGTTGTCTACCATCAGTTGTAAATGGTGATCTACAGATTTATGCAACTTCCAAAACATAACTTTACTACTTAACATGCTTATCTATTATGTTTACTGTTTTCTAAAATGTTTCTGTCCCAAGGGCAAAGTGTGGGCAGATTTGATCTTCGATTTTTCTCTAGAAATTTGAGGTCAGTCAGAGCCACAGGCTAAAATACTGATGGAGCTAGATGCAAAATGATTCTTTAGAAAGAGAAGCCAATTACCTATTTACCTATGAGCTATATTACAGTCTGCATTTAAAAGTTAAAACAGATTGCAGCAGCCTAATTTTGGGGTGGAGAAAAACTTGTCCATTATTGCTGTTATGTATAAGAACTTTAATGGTGGGTTATTTATTTGTTTGATGTCATCAAAGTAAACCCAATATGATGCAGGTGTCTCTATATCATGACCTTAATAATTGATATACCTATATCTACAGTATATCTCTATCTCTATCTCTCTCTATCTCTCTCTCTCCATCCATCCATCTATCTATCTTAAGGTCATTATATGGTGTGTGTATATATATATATATATATATATATATATATATAGGCTGTACTGTATTTGGAAAGCAAACCCTATTTTGTACATTGTGATATAAATAATACAATAGCAGAATTGGAAGGGACCTTGGAGGTCATCTAATCCAACTCCCTGCCTAGGCAGGAAGCCCTATACCATTTCAGACAAATGGCTATCCAACATCTTCTTAAAGACTTCCAGTGTTGGGGCATTCACAACTTCTGGAGACAAGCTGTTCCACTGATTAATTGTTCAAACTGTCAGGAAATTCTCCTCAGTTCTAAGTTGCTTCTCTCCTTGATTAGTTTCCACCCATTGCTTCTTGTTCTACCCTCAGGTGCCTTGGAGAATAGTTTGACTCCCTCTTCTTTGTGGCAACCCCTGAGATATTGGAATACTGCTATCATAATAATAACAATAATAATAATAATAATAATAATAATAATAATAATAATAATAACAACAATAACAACAACAATAATAATAATTTTAATTTTAATTTATAACCCGCTCTCTCTCCCCGAAGGGACTCGAGGCGGGGCACAGGGAATTAAAAATACAATTAAAACCATAAACAGAATACAAAGTTAAAAACAAATTAAACTGGCCCTGCGCTAAAAACCCCTATAAAACTAAAACTATCCCTAAAAACCCTTAAAACAATTTAAAACAATTTAAATTACCCTAGGCCGGCCAAGCAGAAGAAGTGTGTTTTTAGTTTCTGTCGGAAGGAGCGAAGGTCCATGGTTCTGATTTCGGGGGGAAGGTCGTTCCAGAGGGTCGGGCCCACCACAGAGAAGGCCCTTCCCCTTGGCGTCGCCCGCTGGCATAGCCTAGTGGACGGCACCCGGAGAAGTCCCTCTCTGCGGGAGCGAATCATGTCTCCCCTAGTCCTTCTTTTTATTAAACTACACATACCCAGTTCATGCAACCGTTCTTCATATGTTTTAGTCCCCAGTCCCATAGTTAAATGGCACTTAAATAATAGCCTAATAATAATAATAAAAATTTTGTAAAAAATGAAACATTGTTTGCCTATTTTTACCTGAAAATACACATGCACCCTGCATGTTTGTAAATTTAACTGATAAATCAAACATGCACATACATATAAACATTTTTAAGCATATCACCCTCTCCAACAAAACTCGTAAAATTTTCATTTTAAGGAACTCTTTTTCCTTTTCACAAGACACAAAATAGAGTTTGCTCCAGCTTCACTGGGGGAAGGGGCCATGCACGCACGTCATATCCTGGTAGGGTCATGACCCAGGGACATCTGCATCATGTGGGGTTTGTTTACTTTGATGACATCACTGATTAAACAAACAGATAAGCCACCATCAAAGTTAGTATATGCTACTGCTACTAGCAGCCAGAAGCTCTTGCTGTTCTATTGCATATTTTAGAGCAATCTACTCATAGATCCAAATATGTCTTTAGCCCACCCATGATTTGTAGATAGCACAGGGAAAGGAGAATATGACAAGAGTAATGGCAGGGCCAACAGAAAAATAGAAAGGAGGGAGCAAATACCAATATTTATCTCAAATTGAAAAGCTCTTTAAGAATTTAAGCGAAAGACTTTAAGGAAATGGAAAGAGAGAGAGAAAATAGATGGTTAATCCATTACAGTTTTGGCAAGCTTAGGAGAGTACTTGATCACATAGAGAAACTTAATTTCAATATAAATTGGTCATTTATTCAGGGGCAGATGCTTCCTTTCCTGTAATCTGCAGTCAAGGAAATGGTCAATTGCTGTTAAAATGTTCCAGAGTCCCCTAAAATATAGCTAAAGGTTGTCTTTTATAATATTCAGTCTCTGTAAAGCAATTACTCCTGTGAACTAGACCTAAAAATAATTGCTGCAGCTTCTATGTTTTTACTTTTTTACTTTATTTTATTTATTTATTTTTTTATTTATTTTATTAAATTTATACCCCGCCCTTCTCCAAACGGACCCAGGGCGGCGCACAGGGATGTTAAAACACATATAAAACATATAAAATTTTTAAAAACTTATTCTAATAGACCCTGCGCTAAAAACCGAATTTAAAAAACCCAAATTTAAAACTATCTAAGAGTCAGTAATGGGGGTTACGCTAGGCTGGCTAGATGGAATAGGTGTGTCTTCAGACACTTGCGGAAGAGGCGGAGGTCGGAGATGGTGCGGAGTTCAGGGGGTAGGTCGTTCCAAAGGGCAGGGCCCGCCACAGAGAAGGCTCTTCCCCTGGGTGTCGCCAGTCAGCATTGTCCAGCCGACGGCACCCTGAGGAGGCCCTCTCTGTGAGAGCGTATCGGTCTGAGGGATGTATGGGGCAGGAGGCGGTCTCGCATATAACTAGGCTCCGAGCCATGGAGCGCTTTAAAGATGGTCGTTAAAACCTTGAAGCGCACCCGAAAGACCACAGGGAGCCAGTGCAGCTCGCGCAGGATAGGTGTTATGTGGGAGTGTCTAGGCACTCCCGTAATCACCTGCGCGGCTGCATTCTGGACTAGCTGCAGCTTTCGGGTGCACCTCAAGGGGAGCCCCATGTAGAGAGCATTACAGTAGTCGAGTCGAGAGGTGACGAGTGCTTGAGTGACTGTGCGTAAGGCACCCCGGTCCAGTAAGGGGCGCAATTGGCGCATCAGGCGTACCTGATGCGCCAATTGCGCATTTGCTACAGTTGTTAACTGTACAGTTGTTAACTCATTTGCTACAGTTGTTAACTGAATCACTGCAGTTGTTAAGTGAATCATACTGTGGCTAATGGCTTCGCTCATTGACTTTGCTTCTCAGAGGCCAGCTGAGAAAGTCACAAATGGTGATCACATGACCCTGGCACATTACAACTGTCATAAATATAGGATACCAAAATATAGCAATTCTGTTATAATGGAAGAGAAAGTGAAATTATAATACCCATATCATGATGTTGTCTGTATTTCCACTGTAACCTAAAATATGCCTAGAAATGTCAGGGAGGGAGGGAGGGAAGGGAAGGGAGGGAGAGAGGGAGAGAGCAAGAGAAGAAGGAAGGAAGGAAGGAAGGAAGGAAGGAAGGAAGGAAGGAAGGAAGGAAGGAAGGAAGGAAGGAAGGACTGACTAGCAAAAGGCAGGCTATCTGACAGCAGTAGTTCACAGACTACCTTGGAAAGGTCTGATACTTAAGGGCAACTGGAAAAGTCACAAAGAAAGTAAAATATGATCCCAGCTGTTGCTTTCTTTATTCTTATAACACCAAAGCTGCAGAGAGGAATTAGAACTTGTAGAAGAGTGAAATTTGCTCTACTGACAGCTTGGAGCAAACCATTTTTTTAAATTGGTCTATTCCTATAGTTATATCCTCCACACATAATTAACTTTTCTCTTCACCTGCACATGGTATGTATCAATTCTGAGAGATCAGAATAAAGTTGTCAATGGATCTGTGCAAAGAACTACTTCTAGTTAAGCACCTCAATAACTGGAGTGGCTTCTTAATTTGAGAAATACTGATCAGAAACATTATTTTATCACTTAAAGAGATGGAGTCTTTATAGTTTGCTGTATTAGAGTTCAGTGTTTTAAAATGGTACAATGTGAAATACAAGGAAGCCCTTGACTTAACAACAATTCATGTAGTGACAATTTGAAGTTACAATGGCATTGAAAATAGTGACTTACAACCAGCCCTCTTGCTTACAACCAATATCCCCACAGTTGCATGATAAAATTAGGGTTCTTGGCAACCGACATGTATTTATGACAATTGCAGCTTCCTGGGGTCATGTTATCACCATTTGTGATCTTCCCAGCCAGCTTCTGATAAGCAAGGCCAATGGGGAGAGCTGGATTTGCTTAAAATCCACATGAATTGCTCAACAACTTCAGCGATTCACATAGCAACCATGCCAAAAAGGGTCATAAACTTGGACGTGACTCACTTAACAATCACCTTGCTTAGCGACATAAATTCTCATCCCAAATGTGGTCATAAGTGGAGGAATACCTGTACGTTTATTGTATTTTTTAAAAACAAGTTGATAATTCCAGATCAAACCTGTCAACTAGATCTGATCACATAAGGGAGATTCCAGCTAATGGGTCACTTAGAAAATTGGGAGCCAGGAGTATCCAACTGTGAGGATTCCAGTGGGGACTCCATTTGATAGGACTGTATTTTTCTTTGCTCTGCTAAATAGTTTCTCCAAAAGAAACTGAGCAAAGAAGAGCACTAGATATTTTCATTCGAATGGAACAAAAATGAGAATTGATACTGTACTGCTGTATTAACTTTTGCTAAGGTAATGAAGAGGTTAGCTTGAACATTAATACCTGTTTGCTACTCTAAGACGCTGAGCTTCTTGATCAGAAAGATCGGCAGTTCGGCAGTTTGAATCCCTAGCACTGCGTAATGGAGTGAGCTCCCGTTACTTGTCCTGGCTTCTGCCAACCTAGCAGTTTGAAAGCATGTAAAAATGCAAGTAGAAAAATAGGAACCACCTTTGGGGGGAAGGTAACAGCGTTCCTTGCGCCTTTGGTGTTTAGTCATGCTGGCGACATGACCACGGAGATGTCTTCTGACAGTGCTGGCTCTTCAGCTTTGAAATGTCAATGAGTAACCCCACCCCACCCCGAGTCAGGAACAACTAGCACATACGTGCAAGGGGAACCTTTACCTTTGATAGATAGATAGTGTGTGTGTGTATATAAGATATGAGAGAGGGAGGGGGAGAGAAAATAGCAAGCGCTAAAAACATTACAAACATTTATCCTATAGGACAATTCTAAAGTTCGCCTAGATTCAGTATATTATTTCATCATAGATTAGATGTTTTATCTTTGTATAGGGAAGAGGGGATTGCCTTGAAAGACAGGAAGAAGAACTGCTACCAAGGCAATATTCTGATAAAAGGGGCCTGACCCCATGCCAGGAAAGGAATGTAGGCAAATATCTCAGACAAGCCCTCCCTAGTTGGCATTAAGACAAAGAGAGGGAGGAAGAAGCATATACAGACTTGAAAGTTTCTGTTACTATAGCTTCATAATAAAATGAATACTGACCTATATTGTATTGATTCCCTGGTTTTTACATTGAAAGGCTAACAGTTATTCACTCATGAAAATTCCTATTCGATTCAGCAATCACAAAACACATGATTTAGAAATAACTTTTGTGGAATGTTCTCATAGATTTTGTGAAAATCTGTAGATTTTGTGAGTTTTTTTTCCACATCAAGCATGTTTTCACCGTACTTCACCATTCCATTGGATCAGTTGGCTTTAATGAGCAAAAGTTCCACATGAAGAAGGAAAATATATTGCAAGTTAGAGCACATACAGACATACACAAACTCAACACTATTGATGGAAATGACTGCCCTGAAACATGCTCAGCTGACATTTCCATATGGCCAGTTTTCAAAACTTCACAGACTTATGGATGGCAAAAAAACAAATAATGCCAAACAAATATGGTATATATCTATTAACAATGTTATTGCTTCTGGATAAATTAGCAAATGTAAACTGTTAATTTGTTAAGACTCTGATATAGTTTTCAGTATTATACATTGTTCCCAACTAGTAGCTAATGCTGAGACTTTCAAGTTAAATTAAAAACAGCTCTCAATAGTAAAATATTCAGTGGTTCTTCAATATATAATGAGGAAAATTCTCAAGCTTTCAAAATACCTATAAATATGAAATATATTTTATATTATACAGTATTTTAAAAGAGTTTTTCAAAAAGAGTGTATTTATTTCAAACACTCTGCCAAAGAAACTATTCTGAAAAATCCCAGATTCTTGGCTGCAACAGAAGAACGTGGTAAATTGGTGTTTACAACAGAGGTAGTGTCTGTAGGATTTAATTCATTCTAATATGTCAGAATTAAGAATCATCTGACAAGAATATGACTGATTCATATTCTTTAAGACATACTCATAATTTGTGGACCAAACACCTTTTCTATTATGGAAACTGTAGATGATGGATAAGAGGGGGAGCAGTGTAGATACTTTCCTATGCTCTATCTATATAAATAAAAATTTAAAATAGTTTCTGCAAAATCGTTAATCTCAGAAAGTACTGCACCGATCGGCACCAAATTTTCACACAATGTTGCTAAGAAAGGGAGTAACAATCATACGTACATTTTGTGTGGCTGCCACACCTGTGTCATGTGCAAGCAGCACAAACATAAAAGGTACGCACTTCTCAGTTATTTTTCTCCCTTAAGCTCCTCCCACCTGGCTGCTTCTTATGATGCATCACGCACACGCCCCTCACATTTCCTTTTTTTTTATATTGAAAAAGTTTTATTGGTTTTACATTTTTTAACAGGATAGGGTAATGGTTACAAAGAAATTTTGAGAGCATTCACGTCAGAGTCGTCGGACCTTCCAAGACCTCAAATTACACATTAAAAAAATTATCATAGAAAACATTTTCCATACCACTACAAGATGAGAGCAAGTACATTTACCTAAATTCTCCCTTCCATGCTGTCAGACATTTACAAAAAGTCCGGATAGGAATATTATGCAAAATTGTTCAAGAAAAATCAAGGCAAAGTTATTTTTTTGATCTAAGTCTTTTGGCTATTGTATCTTCTTTCTCTCCTCCCTGGCCCCCGAGCGGGGCCGTGGCCCCCTCCGTCCCCCCTGGATCTTCCCCCAGGGCAGAGGAATGTTTTTTAAGAAAGGCTTCCGCCTCAGCAACTGTTTTAATCCTCACTCTTCCTCCTTCCCAGAACACCAGCATCCCTTCAGGGGTCATCCACTTGAACCAAATCCCGTGATCAAACAAGGTTTTAGACAAGAAGGAAAATTTCCTTCTTAAATCTCTAATTTTTCTAGGGATCTGCTTCAAGATAGTGACCGTTTTTCGTTGATACGTTAAAGGTTTCTCTCTCTGCGCTTTCAGGACTTCCTCTCTGGTTGACCTTCTAACAAATTTCACATGTATCTCTCTAGGCACTTCATTTATCCTGGCATATGCTGAGTTAATTCTGTAGGCTAGGTCAATATCCCCCCTGATCTCATCCTTAGGTTTTTGTAAATAGTCTGCTAAAATTATGCTCATAAGATCAGGGAGGTATTCACCAGATTCCTCAGAAACATTTTGAAATCTCAAAAAATATGTCATTCTTTCCATATCCATCCTAGACACATGCCCATTTATTTCCACAACCTCATTGGTAACATTTTTAATTTCCCCCTTGGCCCCCTCCAACCCCCCTTCCAGTTCTTTATTCTTCTGTGTGTTATCCAGCACTTGTCTTCTTGTATCCAACAACTCCTTCTTGAAGATAATACTTTCAGCCCTCTGGGCCTTTATTTCTGATATCAAAGTTAGTATAGAAGTTTCAAGAGAAGCCATCCTTTGTTCCAAATTTACAAGTGCTGCTTCTTGTGCCATGGTTAAAAGTTAGAGTCACTGCCACCAAGATGGCGTTTTCCGGGTGGGGCTGGTGGGGCAAACCAGGAGCTCAGTTCAGTTCAGGGCTGTGAAGTTGCAAACAATTCAGAAACCAAAGGAGACACAATTTCCCAAATAGTAATAACGAAGGTATTCCAGAGAAGAAGTCACAAATCCATCAAAAAAAAAATTTTTTTTTTTCAAAAATCCAGAGAGAGTCCTGCTTTCAAAGAGACGCTGGAAATTTTCCTTAGTTGAAATAGTCAGGCAGGGACAAAAGGAATCCACTTCCACCGCTCATCTCAGCCAGAGGGAGAGAGTAGCAAAATAAATTTTTTTAAAACTCAGCCAGACCCAGAAACAATGTTGCAAAAAGTCACAATCCACTTTCCTTTGTTAGAGACCATCCGGAGTGAAAGTTTTCCGCTTTCTCTTTGCAGAGAAGCCATTTTAACGCGCCGCTTAAATCCGAGGGGGGGTTTTTGAAAATAAACACCCCCCTCCCATTCCGTTCAGCCTGGCTGGCAGCAAGGTAAAAAAAGTTTTTTTAGAAACTCACTCTCTCCTCGCAGCTGAAGCCTCGGGAGCCCTTCCGACTGAGCCGATCAGCCCTCCTCATTGCTGTAAATGGCGCCGTCTTCCTTAGGCGAAGGGAGAACCCCCCGCTAGCATGTTCTCCCTCACCTGAGCCGCGCCGGGAGCCGCTTCCTCCACCGCCGTGGGGGGCACGCCCCCCGACGAGCCGGCCCTACGGGAGACCCTCAAAAAAGAGGAGTCTCGCCCCCGTTGGGGGGCAGAAGAAGAAACAAAGCGGCGAGCGAGCGCTAGGCTCGCCCGTCGCCGCAGGAGCCGGAACCGGAAGTCTCGCCCCTCACATTTCCAACGGTCGTTTCCTCAGCAACCAAATAAGCCTCCAAAGTTCCCTCACACATAGAGAGAGAGAGGGGAAAATGCAGTAGGTAGGTTGGGGGTTATACAGTGGTTGTGTGTACGTGTTTGTGTGTGCAGGTGTAGATCTACACACAGATTGGTTGACCATTTAACCAGACTGGGCCACAGCAACGTGTGGCTGGGAACGGCTAGTATTTTATATTATTCCTTTGTTCAAACTGAACATTGTGTATCTTCCAATGGTTATGTCACCTCAGTTTACTAGATGGATTAAATGTGTGGATGGATAAAATGTGTGTGACTGTATTTCTTCACCCTATTTCACTTTGTTTGATACAAATTTTGGAGAATTTAAAACTTGCATCTAATTTATATTTTTATGTGGGATTAATAAAGCAGGATCCTAATATAGATTTCAAATTTCTCTTTTTATTTCCTTCCTATATTTTCCTTTATTTGCTATCCAATGCATTTGGAGTGTTGATTCTTGGAAACTTTTCTTCAACATCATATGTTGAAACTGATGATAAGTGCTCAGTGAATAGAGGGAAAAGCACATGAAAGGAATATTATCATAATAAAGCAGTGTAATACTTCAATAAGGTGCTTCTTTGCTTGCAGAGAGTGAAGCAAAACTTCATTTCAACTACATTGCTTTATTTCCTACTGTTTTGGTTGCTTCTTTCTGGGTTACTGTAATACATCCTACTAATGGTCAGAGATGGGTTCCTACTTTTTTTGTTCCTAATTTGTTCCTAATTTTTCAGGCACCGAACCGGTAGTAATGGTGGCAGAAAACTACCTCTGCTCAAGGTAGTCCTCAAATTATGACCACTTGTTCATTCAAAATTATGGCATCACTGAACAAAACAACTTACTATACAACCTGTGCCCAAACTTCCAACTGTTGCAGAACTCCAGTCACATGACCTCTAAGGATCTTTGATTGAATAAAATGTTAAGATTTCTAAAAGAACTGGGAGATGGCCTCACTTATAAAGACCTTACGAGCTATAATGGGTTCCTTTTGAGTGGAAAAGTCTCAGGGTGGCTGAGCAACTACACTGTGCAATACTTGCCAGGAATGAAAAAGTTTCTCCATAGTTGTAGACAAGAGTCTACAACTTGGAGGGCTACTCCAGGCCAGGAGTAGCACTCCAAGGTATAGATCCTCATCATTGCACCCTGCTTTGGAAGTCTTAGATTATTGTGGAATCCTAACTATGGGTTGAGTTATACATTGTTTATATCAAAAAAATGAATATAGTTAATAATAAGCCAAGCACATCACAACCATCAAGTTCAACATTCAATGTTATGCTAATGAATACTAAACAGAACATAGTTCCATTATCATCTGAAGGATTTGCCAGTCATCTAATTGTCATCTGATTCTGTTCTGTGGTCACTTGATGATGCAATTGGTAAAATTTGTGCCTTATTTGTTGAATAAATTATATGAACTTGATTTTTCACAAGCACAGGGCTATAACGTCATCAATCATCATGTCAGCCATCTTGAGAGGTAAAGCCATACGGGGCCATGAAATATATTTTCTTCATCTGATCTGGCTTCCATCATATGAGAAAATTACATCTGTTCTTCAAACAGAACTCATATAAAATGATGTGAGTGTTCTACCTAATATGGCTGAACTATTTTGTTTGTTTCATCTTTTATTAGATAACAGTAAAGGTAACGCATAAAGAATCCTATTCTTCCATCTTCCCATTTTATTGCTTTGCAAGAAGAAAGGAAGCAACAGTCATTAAGTGATCCTGAAAATCACTGCTAATTCTTTTGAATAAAAGGATGGATGTAAGAAGTAAGATGCATCATTTACTTATGGGGGTGTTTATTTTTTATATAGAGAGAAAATATTTTAAAAAAGCATTTAACAATAAAATGATAAAGTGACCCAGCTATTGTAACTGCAAGTGGAAACATTAAAGATCCAGCTCATGAATTGTTTTGGTTGAATGACAACTGAGAATTTGGAGTTTGCCCGAGAGACAAAACCTGCCTTAATTTTTATAGTGGTGCATATTTCATTCCTTCTAATGCAGCTTGCACAAAAGAATTTTCTGGCAATGTGTTGCTTGCATCAGTTTAGGCACAAATCAAATGAAAAACCCCAGCATGATAAATTATTGCAAGGAAAATATTTCAAGGATAAAAGGTGACATTTTGTTTGCCTCTATGTGAACACATGGATCCTTTGTTTTTGCTGTGGCCTTGTCATCTGTTAGGGGAAAAAAAGGAATGATAAAAGAAAAGAAAATATCCGTTTTCAGGGAGTTCTGTGTGAATACGGTCAGGGCTTAGAACGGAAGGAAACAACTTTTCTAATTCCACAAACATTTCTTTCTCTTGGTTTGCACAATAAAGTTGTAGAAGATAGTATGTAGACGTTGGATTGTCACCAGCCTCTTTATTGATGTAGATGATTTTGAGAGGATACACATTTTTCTCAGGCTTATGCTAAGAAAGCAAACAATAAGTAATATATTAAAAATGAAGAACTCTCCCTGCAAATTAAGTTCATATAACATTTTTGGTGGAGAGAAAAGAGGAAAAGGTCACAATACATACAGTATTACAGATGCAAAGTGGACATGGGCACAGCCTTTTGTTTTCCAGTCAATATGAGTGATGGCATTCCCACCTGTGTTTGATTAGCATTGCATTCGTTTATTTTTCCTCCTGGGAAATAAGATTATTTAATACTATAATGGACTAGCATTTCTCCACCTTAACTTCAACATATGCATTTGGGTTAATTTCTGGTACATAATCAACTTGGGCTGAGCCAGAATTTAATCCCAGCCTTTAATGGAGTGGAATATGGCATAAAGTGAAGTGCATTTTTTTGTTGTTAGTTGCGAAGTCATGTCTGACCCATCTCGACCCCATGGACAACATTCGTCCAGGCCTTACTCTCCTCTACCATCCTCTGGAGTCCATTTAAGCTCATGCCTACTGTTTCGGTGACTCCATCCAGCCACCTCATTCTCTGTCGTCCCGTTCTTCTTTTGCCCTCAATCTTTCCCAGCATTAGGCTCTTCTCCAGTGAGTCCTTCCTTCTCATTAGGTGGCCAAAGTACTTGAGTTCCATCTTCAGGATCTGGCCTTCTAAAGAGCAGTCAGGGTTGGCCTCCTCTAGGTCAGATAACTGTTTTCTAAATGTTGTCTGAAAGGAACAAAAATATTAAAAAGCAGATACTGTGTATTGCTTTATAAATGAGACTTAAATGTTAACATTGGGTAGAATGTAAATTCAGAGTAAAAGCATTTTTTGGTTTACTGCATAAAAAGCATTTATAGTTGACATCATACCAAAAGACAATTATACCAGGATAAAGATCCCTGTTTCTACATCTACATTTTGCCATTAGAAGTCCTACTTGGAGATCTATTGGTTAACAGAAATGTGAACTGATCAATTTCTATTTTCTTCTTCTTAACAAATGCACTTTAATTGTAACTCCTCATTTTTTAATTATATAACAATATATTTATATATGCAGATTAATTTTGTTTAATACAGATTTTTATATTTTTATTTCTTTTGATCTTTTCCTTTCCCCCCCACTGTCATTGCATACGATTTAAAGGAAGGTGTGTCCGGGGCGGGGGAAGAATATGTCCAGATCAGGTTTCCATCTGAAACCAGTGATATTTTTTCCTACCTGTGAATAACCATACATATTGATCTTAATGAGTTCCAGCCTGGCTACCCACCTTAGGACGTTAAGGAGAGTCAGTCTGTTCAGTGCTTGATGGGAAACATTTAAGGAATGCCAGAACTGTCAGCTAGGCTGGGAAATCAGAACATTTCCCAGCAGATGGGAATAGTAAACTACTTCCATTTTATTGCCATATTATTGCCATTCTAAAGTCATCAGAATACTCTAAGGTGATGCTTCCTTAAAGCAGTGGTCTCCACTCTTTCCATCTGGGAGACCTGGGGGTGGGGCGATGGTATGTGAGTGGCAGGCAGATGCTCCATTGGTGTGAGTAGATGGTGTTCACGCTCGCAGCAATCCCTTACGCTTGCATATGAAGCTCCACTTGTGCAAGTGCAGTGTGCTTAAGCAGAGGGCACTGGTGCTTGTGCACGAAGCTCCACTTCCCCTTTACTTATATGGCCCAATCTGAAACAGGCTGTGGCCCAGTAGTGGACTGCAGCCTGAGAGTTGGGGTCCCCTGAATTAACCAATCATTCACCATAGTGAACCACTGAAGAGAATTTTGGTACCAATTGATGGCATTCTAGTTGGAGGTGGTATTTAGCCGGTTCTCTCCAGTTCGTGCAAACCAGTAGCAGAGGTTGCGGGAGGCTCCATTCACCCACTCCAACATAATGTGTGAGCACCGTGTATATGCAGAAGGCGGTGTGCATAGGCAACAAATGCACTCACATTTGTGAATCGGTAAGGAAGGTAAGTGAATCCCACTGCTGATTCTAGTTGTAGCACATACATATAACTCTCTCCTGTTCATCCCCTGGTAATAATCTTACTGTATATTCTATGCAAAGATCTTTGATTCAGATGACCAGTCTCAAGAGTTACTTTAAACTGTAGACAAATTTGACAATCTTTGAATTCAGCAAGGCTCAAAGATTTAGTTTGGACACATCTAATACATTATTTTATGAATATTTGTTGCTGCTGCTATTTATGCCCCATAAATTACCCTGCAGAATGTTTATATATGGGTTAAACATAAGAAATGAGCTTCTTATGTGCTTTTCCTAAACAGAATCCTCTTGTGATCACTTACTACATTGTGCCTGTAATCATTTTCTAACTTGTTTAAATCTACTGTCTAACTATAGGATGGGCACATTCATCATAACATCTTCTAATTTAAAAAAAATCCTATCTGCAAAGGGAGAGTCGAGCATAAATCTTTTCCTGGCTGAAATACAGAGCATTAAAAGGGCAGTTACATATATAACTATATCTGTAGCTGACACAAAGTAACAGACATTGTAAAGTAAGTTGCCCTTAATTCTCATGTAATAACTGAGAAAATTACTGTGTTTCCCTGAAAATAAGACAGGGTCTTATTTTCTTTTCATCCCTGAAATAAGCACTTAGCTTTATTTTCAGGGAGGTCTTATTATTTTTTTAAAAAAAAACAATTTTTATTGGTTTTTACAATATATGTAGGGGAAAGGGTTATAGGGTATGTAATGACATTTTAGTGGCTTCCATAGCGGAGGTGGTGATCTCCTCCGAGACTTCATACAAATACAGTATAAGAAAAGCAAGTGGCAAGTGTAATACAATGTATTACATTGTATAATTCATACATTCAATCTTGTTTTTTACTTACCATCCCTTTTTACAAATCACAGTAATAATTTCAAATAAAAACATTTTTGAAATCTGAGTCTTTTTGCTATTGATTCTTCTTCCTTCCCACCGATGGGCAGGGCTGTGGCCCCTCCCGCTCCCTCTTCTTCGTCCCCTAGGAGTGAAGAGTGCTTTTGGAGAAAGGCCTCCGCCTCTCCTATTGTTTTAACTCTAATTCTACCTCCCTCCCAGAAGACCAACATTCCTTCAGGCAGCATCCACTTGAACCAAACTCCTTTTTTATACAATTTTTTGGACAAGAAGGAATATTTGGTATTTCAGGGGCCCTCCCCACTGCGCCCTCAATATCTCATCCCTTGTGGACCTTCTTAGAAATTTAATATGGACCTCTCTTGGTACATCATTTATTCTAGCATATGCTGAGTTAATTCTATAAACCAGGTCCATATCCCACCAGAGGTGTTCTTTACTTCTCTTAATATAATTTGCTAAAATTGTACTCATCAAATCTTTAAGATCTTCTCCTTCTATCTCTGGTACGTTCTGGAACCTGAGAAAAAAAGACATTCTTTCAAACTCCATCTTAGACATATACCCTCCCATTTCTGTACTTTCTTTCCGGATTTCCTTTATCTCTTCCTTCATCTCAACTGCCCCTCCCTCTAACGCCTCAATTTTTTGTTTGTTATCCATTGTATTTCTTTGTGTCTCCAACAGTTCTATTTTTAGGCTTATCAGTTCCTTTCGCATTTCATGTACATTTTTCATTATATCTTGGAGCATCTCATTGGTTGTCAGTTCCTGGGTGCCCTCACCAGCTGCTTCTTTTTGCAACATTGTAGTAATCTTTGTCTGTTGGAAACTTGGGCTGGAGCGGGTTGAAGATGGAGCAGAAAAGGACTTTCCAGTGGGTGGTTTTTTTGAAGCCATTGTTGTAGTTTTAAGTTCTTGTAATAGAAATGGCATCGGAGAAGCAGGCAGCCGGTGAAGTCCAAGATATCGGCAAGAGTGCAAATAAAAGTTCACACCAAATATTGTATAAAATCAAGAGAGATAACTATGTTGCCAAAGCCAAGGTATCCATGTATTACGAGATACATTAAAGGCTTCTCGGGGGGAGCTTTAGGTGGAAATTTATTGTCTTACGATCTTAAATGCTGAAGGAATGGTTCGTAAACAAAGAGAAAGATTTCCGGCAGAGAACAAAGAGGAGCCATTTTCCCCGCCTTATTGCAAGAAGTAAAGTAAAAGTTTCATTTCTTGTTGCAAAGAGGCTCTGCTATTATGTTGCAACTGCAATTTTGTAGATACAATTTTTTTTTAAACACCGGGTGATAATTAATCCTCTTTTTTCTCCCCATCCTGGGGAGAGTTCATTCGATCGCCGCCTTATTACGAGGGAGGGTTAAAACAAGTAAACTCCCCCCTCCATTCTCCATTTAATATTGATTGAATGTAAAAAAACTCACAGTCCACATTTGCCGCTTTAATTGAAACCAGGAGACTCGGTGAAATTCTCCGTCCCCGGCATTCCAGCCAAGCTTCTAATTATCCATTGATTCCAGCGTCCGTCGGCAAGAGGGCTGGCCCCCCCTTCTGTTTCCCGGCTCTTGGGGCGAAGCTGGAAAGACGCTCCACCGACTGCCATCTGGTTGGGGGTCTCCAGCAAGCCGCCCGTACAGCAGGGGATTCCTCCGGAACCGCCTGTGCCCCTGGGGGGGCCACCAGGAAAGCAAGTGCCAGAAGTGTGTTGGCAGGGGGGGCAGAGGTTGGCCTCGAGACCCCTCTTGTGCGGGGTTCCTCAGGAGTCAGTCCTCTCACCCCTCCTGTTCAACACCTATATGAAGCTGCTGGGCGAGATCATCCGTGGTTTTGGGGTGGGATATCTGTATGCTGATGATACTCAGCTGTACATATCCACCTCAGACCACCCCAACGATGCCGAGGTGTTGTCCCGGTGTTTGGAGCCGTATGGATCTGGATGGGTAGTAACAAACTCAAACTCAACCCGTCCAAGACTGAGTAGCTGTGGTTTCTGGCACCCCAGTTCAGCCAGGTAACTCCAACTCTGGCCATTGGGGGCAAAACACTGGCCCCTGTGGACAGGACGCGCAGTTTGGGTGTCCTCCTGGATTCCCGGCTGTCCATGGATGACCATGTGGCGGCCGTGGCCAGGGGGGCGTTCTATCAGGTATGCCTGATGCGCCAATTGCACCCCTTACTGGACCAGGCTGCCCTTCGCAGTCACTCAGGCACTCGTGACATCCCGACTTGACTACTGTAACACTCTCTACATGGGGCTTCCCTTGAGGTGCACTCGAAAGCTACAGCTAGTCCAGAATGCGGCCGCGTGGGTGATTATGGGAGCCTCTAGGTTCTCCCACATAACACCTCTCCTGCGCGAGCTGCACTGGCTGCCTGTGGCCTTTCGAGTGCGCTTCAAGGTTTTGACGACCATCTTCAAAGCGCTCCATGGCTCGGGGCCTAGTTATATACGAGACCGTCTTCTGCCCCATACATCCCTTTGTCTGATCCGCTCCCACAGAGAGGGCCTTCTCAGAGTGCTGTCGGCCGGGCAATGCCGGTTGGTGACACCCAGGGGAAGGGCCTTCTCTGTGGTGGGCCCTACCCTCTGGAACGACTTACCCCCCGAATTACGTACCATCTCAGACCTCCGCCTCTTCCACCAGCGTCTTAAGACGCACCTTTTCCAACAAGCCGGCCTAGCATAACCTTCGCATTTTGACCATTTTTAGATAGCTTTATTTGGGGGATTTTACACAATTTTAGCACATGGTATATTTAATATTCAATAGTTTTTTAACTTTTGTATCTTTGTTATATTTGTTATGTTTTTTAAATTTCCTGTGCGCTGCCCTGGGTCCTTTTTGGAGAAGATGCGGGGTATAAATCTAATAAACAAACAAACAAACAAGTGTCCAAAACACGTCCGTTGCCTCTGGAAACCGGAAGTCCTTTCCGGAGGTCTTATTATTTTTCAGGTGCAGGAGGTGGTGAACGTTGTCACCTCATGGCTGCTGCTGTGTTGCAATATTTTTGGGAAGGGCTTATTTTTGGGGGAGGGCTTATTTTAGCACATGTACTCAAAAGTCCGATTGGCCTTATTATCGGGGGAGGTCTTATTTTCAGGGAAACAGGGTAGGACATACTGGGGAAAAAGCTTGCCAAACACTGAACTAAATAATAAAAAAGTGTTTCCCCATCCTTGGAGAAAAGAAGCTTTTAGACCATTTCAGAAATCTGGAGATGTGAGAAAGTGTTTGAAATTCAGCTGGAAGACCCATGTAACCAATTTAAGTCAGCTGGGTTTCCTCCCATTCACCCACCACTCACAATTATTATAGTAGCAAATAATACTGGAAAAAGTAAGATTTGTACGTACTTACTGTTTGACAGAGACACTAAGGATTGTGCACTGTTTATAAGAGTGGGCAAATTGCACATACAGATACAATAAATTATTTTAAGACAGTTTATTCTGAAAGGCATGGGAGAGAATAATTATAAAACCTGTTAAGTGGTAACTTTCACAGATTCACAGATTTGGAACAATCAATCCAACATCCAGCATTCTCAGTCTTGATTTGTAATCAATTGCTTTCTGTTAGCTGGATTATTACTCATGGTTTCATGTTTAAATATTCATGGTTTCATGTTTAAATATTCGCACCATCACGGACCTGCGCCTCTTCTGTCGGGAGCTCAAATCACATTTTTTCCATCTGGCCGGCCTGGCTTAGAGTTTAATAATGTAAATTTAATTTTAATAGAGGGTTTTATAGTTTTAATCTTTGTAGCACAGTTATATTTATTTAATTTGGTTTTAAATTGTGGATTGTATTTATATGATGTGTATGCTGTTGTTTTTACTTTTTATCTTCTGTGCACTGCCCCGAGTCTCATTGTGGAGATGGGACGGTATAAAAAATTGAAAATTAAATTAAATTAAATTAAATTAAATTTTGAAAAATATAGAACCTCAGCTTTGGTCCAACAGGAACCTGAATATATAACGTTCAATTTCAACTCTTCCAAATTTATGACAAGGATCAAACCTATTTTGGGTCTTATAAACATTATCCTCTTTGAAATGTACCTAAGGCAATGTTTTTCAAAGAAGCTCATCCAATAGAATTAACATTTTCAGGGCTCTTCTCCATTTGGCCTTTGAAGTCCACATTGCCAGATGATGTGAAGGTGACTCCAATGGGATGTCTATGCTAACATAGGGGAAGGCATCTTCCTGATTTCACTTGATAACCTCACTTAGCTTGCTCTATGGTTGAGGTGCAAAAGTTGGCTTGTTCTTTCTGAGCCTTAAGAAACTATTGATCTCCACTCATTTTGAAGACAATATTAATATTGATCTATTACCATTTTGAAGCATTACCATTTTGAAAATTAGAGAGATAAGAAGGAAGTATTCCTTTTTATCTAAAAATTGTTTTAAAAAGGGATCTGGTTCAAATGGCTAATGCCTGAAGGAATGTTGGTTTTCTGGGAAGGGGGTAGAGTTAGAGTTAAAACGGTAGAAGAGGCTGAGGCCTTTCTTAAAAAACATTACCCACTCCTAGCGGGAAAGAGAAAGAAGAAACAATAGCAATGAGACTCAGATCTCAGAAATGATTAAATATTGAAAACATTACTGTAACCTGTGAAAAGGGATGGCAGGAAAAACAAATGATTGAATGTATGCATGTTAAAATATGCATAAAATATGCATGTTAAAATATGCATCCAAACAGCAAGCCAAGAATTACGTTGTATAATATTTTAGATATGTGTGTTAGTTTTATGAGCTGATCAATAAATTAAATTAGAAGAGACCAGGATAGATCTATTTCGAGCTTATTAGCTCTCATCAGCTGGCCATACCCCTTACTGGGATTCGAACCAGGGCTATGTTGCATGCAAGGCGAGGAACCTCACACTTAAGCCAAACCAGTTCCCCTATTACATCAGCTTTAGACAGGGTATATTAGTATAGGTAATTGTTTCACAACAACCTGTTATTATTAGCCCCAATTAAAGGGAGGAGACATACTGTTTCCCTTACTGCTCATCGGCTCATCGCTAGAGACCATCCAAACAGCAAGCCAAGAATTACATTGTATAATATTTTAGATATGTGTGTTAGTTTTATGAGCTGATCAATAAATTAAATTAGAAGAGGCCAGGATAGATCTATTTCGAGCTTATTAGCTCTCATCAGCTGGCCATACTCTGTCTAAAGCTGATGTAATAGGGGAACTGGTTTGGCTTAAGTGTGATGAGAGCTAATAAGCTCGAAATAGATCTATCCTGGTCTCTTCTAATTTAATTTATTGATCAGCTCATAAAACTAACACACATATCTAAATATTATACAACGTAATTCTTGGCTTGCTGTTTGGATGGTCTCTAGCGATGAGCCGATGAGCAGTAAGGGAAACAGTATGTCTCCTCCCTTTAATTGGGGCCTAATAATAACAGGTTGTTGTGAAACAATTACCTATACTAATATACCCTGTCTAAAGCTGATGAGAGCTAATAAGCTCGAAATAGATCTTAAAATCTTAGAACAATAGATGTTAGAATTTTTTAAGGGCTGAAAAGATGGATGAAAAGGGCTGAAAAGAGGGATGACGTTGAGTCTCCTCCCCTTAAGGGACTTCTTCACAGGAGCTGTGATAATTATTCTTCATATATATATATATCTCCAATTATTTTCTTTTTTTAATTTTTAATTTCTATGAAGTATCGGAGGTGACTAACATCCTCCACATGGAAGTCATTAAAATGTCTATATATTACCCTATATTACCCCTTTTCCCGAAAATACTGTAAAACCCAATAAAATTGCTTTAAAACAATATTAATATCGATCTCCAGCAAGACAAACTATTTGCACCTTCCTTGGAGTTCAAAATACTAGGTAATACAAGGAAACACTACTCTCCCATGCATACAAGATGGCCACAATCACAAATCCAGTTTCTTTGTGACTCAGTGGTTGAGCACATTGTTTCATGAAAACATCTTTCAAAGACATAGCAGGTTCATCTAAGATTGGATGATAAATATTTTCAGAATTAATGTTAGCACAGACTTTTCATCTAAAAGTTTATTATTTTACTGGAATTTCAGCAGGGCCCCTTTGTGATCTGATGGGGGCGGGGGAATCAAACTTTGAAGAAAAAGAACAATGAAAAGAGATAAAAGCATGATTACTCTGTAAGGGGCTGTCTCAGTATCTACACACATTTCAACAAGGGAATATCATCAAATTCCTGATTAACCACAACTGATATTCTTCATAAGCTCTTTAATTTCTTCCAGGCACAGCAGGCCTAAGTTCATTCCTGGTTCAATTTAAACATCATGCAGCTTAGAAAAGAGCCTGACTCAGCAGTGCCCATGAATAACATAAACAAATATGCTTGAGGAGGGCCCTGTGAAGACCCTTTGAGCCTCCCCAGCAACAGTTCAGATCTGTTTCGGTTGATGAAATTATCCCAGCCCATTCCTGCAATTACTGCTTTCAGTTATACTGTATCACCCTCACATCAGAAAAGTAGAGGTCAAGCTGAGTGGAAAATATAACATGCCAGGCACTCCTACAGAGCAAATCATTTATTCTTTCACAAAGCAGTCAAGGCAAATTCTGATGGGAACTTTCTGCTGAGTTAAGAGCTCCTTCAGGTCCCTGGATGCATAATCCTAGGAATGCAAGCCAGGATAAAATTAGCAACAGTGTAAAATATATATGGCATGAAGGGATGTGTTGGGATGCAAATTATTTTCCTTCTGGCAGGGTGGAAGACAGGGTTATCCTCCATTTCCTTGGCAACCTGATTATCTCATTTCTCTTCTCAGTGCTACAAAACGTAATTATCATTGCAGGGGAGACTGAAAGGAAGGGAAACTAATTGTAGAACAACATTCCAATGCCATCCAGTTGCATATGCTAACGAAGAATTAGGCATGTTAGCTTCTAGCTGCAATTAGATACTAAATTTTAGGCTTAAATATATATTTTCCATTTGTGTTGAGATGACAAGTTCTTACATTGCAAATTTGAATGATCTCCCTAGCTAGTAATTCTGTGGTTTGACGTCCCATCATGTCAAAATGGTGCCTGACTAGGGAACATTAATATAGAACCATCGTAGTCAATTTAGTAGATAGGATGTCTTCTCGATCAGACTTCGTTTCAAGACAGTTTCTTCTAGATGCTGTAGGACACTGCACACCAGAACAACTAGACACCAAGGCAGTTTTTCCCTGAATGCCATCACTCTGTTAAACAACTAATTCTCACAACACAGTCAAATAATTTACTAAGACTGTATTACTATTTTTCTTCTCTTCCGTCCTAGTATCTATCTCTTCCCACTTATGACTATAACCATGTTGCTTGTATCTTTCAACTTATATTGTTTTATGTGTTTCCTAGTACGATTTGATAGCTTGTTAGTAACCTTGACTACCACTATGTGTTATATCTTTTTATTCTTGATGAATGTATTTTAGTCTCCTCGTGTACATATGCATCAAAGCATATGCATCAAAGACAAATTCCTTGTGTCTCCAAACACACTTGGCCAATAAAGAATTCTATTCTATTCTATTCTATTCTATTCTATTCTATTCTATTCTATTCTATTCTATTCTATTCTAGGCATATAGCTTTAGAATTATTTTTAACCACTAACTTAGGGTTAAGGATTATTCATACTACACAATTACCGTATACCTAGATTCCAAAACAACTTCAGTCCAATCTAATTTTGTTAAGAAAGCTGTTCTTCATTTCCTGTTGTGTGTCCACTGAGTTTGGCTTTATCTTAATGAAAGCCCATATGAACATTTGCCATCTGAAATACTGGATAAAATCCATTTTCTGGAATGGGTCCTTGGTTCATATCATCCTTATTGATACTTTTGCTTCATTGAGGGGGGAGGAAAGGTGTTGCCTAGTTCCAATCCTTTTAAATTGATGAATAATCTTTAATTGAGTGATACTCTTTTAATTAATGAACTAATTAATAATTTAATAAATTACACCAGTCCTTCATAACTCTTAGCCCTAAAAAAGGCCTTACAGTGATCATATAAAGTGTCTTTGATTTGGATCAGGAGAAACAGACCTAAGGTCTTAAACCATTACAGAAGTGGCCTATTCTGAGTTTCTTTATCTGAGACTTCTCTATACCTAAATACTTCTGCAATATTCTCTGTTCCTCGCAAAAAAGCTTGAATGAGGTTTAACATTTTACTTCCCAGGATGTTAGAAGCAAGGTACAGTAATATTTCTTTTGTACAACTTATATATCTGTCCTCAAATGAAACTACAGAAACAGTTGATCATAAGCTGCTGTTCACCATTCTGAGTAGGTAAGCATTAACACCAGTCCCACACACACATGCACAAGATTGGGCCAGTTTGTATAGAGGGTTGTGGGTTTTCTACTAATGCTTCCATTGCTATCTGCATGGCATTATATTACATTCTGATCACATTCTGCATTCCGTGTGCAGCTGAAAATATTACACTTTGGTTCCAAATCTGATTAATATATGTAATTAATTCAAGCAGCTTCAAATTTAGTTTAAAATGATACTACTTTCTGTTGTGCTTCAACACAGAATGCATACAGATGACAATCTCCCTGCAACCAAACTGACAGAGGAAATAGTCCTATCTGAGTTGGGAAACAATCCGTTTCAGAAGGTTGGGTGATCTGAATAACTCCTTTGAGTGTAGGACACATGTTAGTAATGTTAGTAGATACATTTATTCTTTATGATTTGATACTGTCTTGCTGCATTGGACTTGCAGTTCAAAAGGATCCCTTCTTTGTGATAAACCTACTTTATCAACAACTGTGTCCTTGGAGCTCTGCCTAAAAGCCTTCTAGTTCCAGTATTAATCTCAACGAAGCTAAAACAACACCAGTGAATGGGAGTTCACTATCTCCACAGGTAATTTATTCAAATGTCAGACACTTGTCAGGATCAGGATGTTTCTCCTAACACTGATATGAAATCTGACTTTCCCTTAGCATGAATCCTGCATTCTGGAAAAATATTGAACAATTCTCTAGTTCTGTCTTTTTCAAATTAAACGTGTTCCTTCAGTTTGTTTTCAGAGTGGCAGATCAAGGAGAGGAGACGGCTCACTCTTATGGACAATTGGAATGGTCCAAATGAGAACTGGCAGTTTAGAATTGTAGTCTAAGAGATGAAAGCTCTTATCTTATCACATACACATTTTGTTAATTTTTGAGAAACTATCCTTTAAATGAACCTGCCTCGCATCATTCACTAAGACACGACACGGTTTTCTTTAGCTTGGTATATTATATGAACTTTGTCACTTTGGTTTATCCAATAATCCATGGTGCAGCAAACCTGTGCTTTAAAGTAGTATGCAAATCAGCCTTTGAACTGTGGTGCTGGAGAAGACTCCTGTAAGTTCCTTGGACTAGTCAGTCCTAGAGGAGATCAACCCTGACTGCTCTTTAGAAGGCCAGATCCTGAAGTTGAAACTCAAATACTTTGGCCACCTAATGAGAAGGAAGGACTCACTGGAGAAAAGCCTAATGCTGGGAAAGATGGAAAGCAAAAGAAGAAAGGGATGACAGAGAATGAGGTGGCTGAATAGAGCCATTGACACAGTAGGCGTGAGCTTCAATGGACTCCAGAGGATAGTAGAGGACAGGAAGGCCTGGGGAATGTTGTTCATGGGGTTGCGATGGGTCAGACACAACTTTGCAGCTAGCAAAGTTGCAAACAACAACAACAACGATGACAACAAATCAGGTAACAGTATGTCTAATAGGAAGAGCAAGAAAATGGTATTTTATGTTTTTCCTTATTTCATGTATTCCATCTTCTTGTCAGGCTGCAGTTCTTTTTTACTCAATATATAAGCTCCATTTCAAGTTCAGAGTATTTTGTGCCTTTATTTCTAATTGGCTGACCTTATTCCTTCCATCCGTCCCTCCTTGTTCTTGTTCCTTTAGTTAAATGGACAAGAGAAAGAACACAACCAGCCTAGTCAAAAGACAAAGATAAGATAAAAGGCAGCAAAAGCTTCTGAGATGATTGTGAATGTAATGAATTACTTATTAATCCTGAAGAGTCTCCCTTGTATTTCTATTCATTTCTTTTTCAGCCACTTTAGCTTAGGCACTCCCTCCTTTATGTGTTCTCTTATGGTATTCTCTTACAAAAACACAAAATACTTTTGTCTAAAAATTTTAAAAAGGTATTTTGTGTATGACATTACATTACATGTATGATTACATTAGTGTTTTTCAAAATGGGGCAGGTTTAAGGTGTGCCGATTTCAACTTTCAGAATTCCTCAGCCAGCATTCTGGCTTGGGAATTCTGGGAGTTAAAGTTCACACATCTTAAATTTGTCAAGCTTTGAAAAGTTCTGTCCTGCAGGAGGAGTATGAAATCATTAAACCTGATGACTGCAAAAATCAGGGATATCCGCTGTGATGTAAAAATGTGATCAGCATCTCGCCTGGTTTTATTGTAATGCATGTAAGAGAGGGCTGATCCATCAGTCCCATGGTTGCAACACTCTCTTGATTCCTCCCTTTGACTGTTCCTAGGGGTGGGGGTGGGGGGAGACTTTTCAGCTTTCTCCATTACTATTGTCATTTAAATCAACAATGTAATGCATGTAGCAGCCTGTGTTTAGTTTAAACCAGTGGTAGTCAACCTGGTCCCTACCGCCCACTAGTGGGTGTTCCAGTTTTCATAGTGGGCGGTAGGGGTTTTGTCCGATACTGAAGTACTTTCCTTTTTTTAATTTAATTGACTTCCCTACTTTATAAATCACCATTACTGTGGAACTGATGGGCGGTTAGAAAATTTTACTATTAACAGAGATACAAAAGTGGGAGGTAAGTATAATAAGGTTGACTACCCCTGGTTTAAACAAACAAACAAAAAAAGTTGTTTGTCCTGCACATTGTTGAACAATACCATGTCAGTGACAATCTTAAGAGATTCTTGACTGATTCTTTTCTCCAAATAAGCAAAATTACTATAAAGTTATTTCTTCTAGATGCCAAGTGACTGAACTGTAGCTCACCTTGACAATAAATGCTTTTCATGGCACCCTTTAATCAGAAATATATTATTCAGGGTTTTTTAATGTATAATTGTCCAAATGTCCTCACCATATCTATTGTCTATCTGTCTGTCTTTTATCTACTATCTAATATAATTAGGATTTTTTTTTGAATACCTAAGCCACACTAAAATCCAACTTTTGCTTAACATAAAGATATATTTTCATTAGTTCAATAGGAACTTAATGTATCAGTTTCATTTGTATATGCTGTTTTTGATCATCAGACATACTAAGCAAAAAAGTGATGAATGAGATGGACATGCCATCTACTTAGCCTCTCAGCACGTTCAACTTTAGCCCAACTCTTGTGGTGCCATCTGAAGCAGATACAGCCATCCTTTGCGATTCATTCAAATTGTGTTTATGACAAACGCATCTATATTGCAAAGTGTGACCTGAATGTACACCAAGTGGATGTTTTAGGTTTCAGTGCAAAACAATATTTGATTAAACACAATAAAATGTCTAGTGTGTTATCCAGACACAGCTAATAAGAAATCCCTTTGATTCCAGGAAGACGTCCTTGTATTATGTGTATGGAGAGTTACATACCTAGACTCAGTATCTACTACTTTGCCTCTTCAGGTTTTTAGCAAATCATGAGAAGTTGGCCAGCATATAAATTCATCATGATCACCACCACCACCACCACCACCATCATTGTCGTCGTTGTCATCATCATCATCACCCAACATTTTTCTTTCTTTTTTCAAAATAAATACTGCATCCATAATTCTGTTGTAAATTGCTATTAGGTAGTTCATGCTAATCCAGCATGGATGATCCTTTAACCATGTTTAGAAATAAATTATGAAAGGACTGAGATGAAATTGTGTGCACAGTACATTCTGCCTTGCATTGGAGGAAGGGTAGTGATATTTATCCTTTTTTGATATTAATCTCTCTGCTCCTCAGCATGGGAATCAAGGGTGCTTCAGAGAGCTAGAAGACTTTACAGAAACACATAATAGGTGATACTGGAGAAGAAGAAATCAATTAATACAGTCACCTCAGCATTATCCTGTTTCATTTTTCTACAACAAAAGAAGCAATTGGTTTGTATAAAGGTAAAGGTTCCCCTCGCACATATGTGCTAGTCATTCCCAACTCTAGGGGGTGGTGCTCATCTCTGTTTCAAGAGGAAGAGCCAGTGCTGTCTGAAGACGTCTCCGTGGTCATGTAACCGGCATGACTAAATGCTGAAGACCCATGGAATGCTGTTACCTTCCCACCAAAGATGGTTCCTATTTTTCTACTTGCATTTTTACATGCTTTCAAACTGCTAGGTTGGCAGAAGCTGGGATAAGTCACGGGAGCTTACTCCGTTACGTGGCACTAGGCATTCAAACTGAACTGTTGACCTTCTGATTGACAAACTCAGTTTCTCAGCCAATGAGCCACCTTGTATAAAAGTAGGTTATATCAAACCAGATTTTACTTATTTACTTTCATAAATTTATTAGTTGCCCACCTCCAATAGATTTTAAGTAGGAAAAAAACATACAAACAACTAAAAAATTAAGTCAGATGGATAGCCCAGAGTAAAATAATCTAATAAACAACATCAACAAAACAAAACAGCAGCTTTAGACAAATAATAAACATCAGCCCCAGGCCTGGGGCCAAAACCATGTTTTCAAAGTTTTTTTGACCCCTAGGAGATGTATTTAACTCCATTTATTTATTTGTATTCCACCATTATTATTTTACAAATAACTCAAGGTGGAAAGCATATCTGACACACCTTCCTCCTCTGATTTTCTCCACAATAGCAACCCTGTGAGGTGGTTGGGCTGAGAGAGTGACTCACTCAAAGTCAGGCAACTGGCTTTCATGACCAAGGTGGGACTTGAACTCATGGTATCCCACTTTCCATCATTAGACCAAACTGGCTCTCCCATTCTATAGAGGATAAATATTTATTTTTAGAAGTGACAGATGCATTTTTAAAAATAATTTGTCTTTGCCTGCTTCTTAGGGCTGAGAGATAGTGACTAGCCAAAAGTACCAGCTGGCTTTGTACCTGAATTAGGAGAAAACTTCCTGATCTCCTGGTTTCTACTTGACTGCTCTTAATCACACTAAATTCTTTCTATTTTTCCCTCTCCCCCATTCCTTCCCTCATACATACGTGGTGAGATCCTCCCGGTTTAACAACTGGTTCATTGATCGTGTGAGCTGTGCGTGCATGCACAGTTTGAAGAACTCTTCACTTCTGGGTTTCGTCGGAGGAGTAACACAGCTTATCCGTGCAGCAATCTGCTCTGCCATGTGGATCAGCTGAGAAGATAAAGGTAGGAAAATAGCAGGAAAGTGGGCCCATCTGATCATCAGGGTGAACCGATTCACTCCCAACTGATCGTTGGAGCTACTGGTTCACCCTCACCTAGCCTATAGTCTGAAGCTAAATTGTTTTAACTGGTTTTAAGGGGATATAGTTTTAATGAATTTTACAAATTTTAGCACGGGATAATTATTTAATATGGTTTTAAATATTTATAAATTGTTATGCTTATATGTTTTAATTTCCTGTGCACCGCCCCGAGTCCCTTCGGGGAAAGGGAGCGGTCTATAAATCTAACAAATAAATAAATAAATAAATAATAAATAAAATAATAGAATCCTACCCCTGCATATATACAGTACATACCTGCATACTTTTAGTTTATATTGCTAACTGTTTCAAAGTTGCTAATTGCCACACTCCTCAAGTTTGGAATCTCTCTATGAGGGAGATGGGTGGTCCAGAAATGTGAAAAATAAAATCTAAAATAAATTTTAAAAGGCTGGCACAAACTTAGCACGTTTCTCAGAAACCCGAATAATATAGCCTGGGATTAAACCTTTATTGAAGAGGTATAAGAGTCATTACAAACAGCTGATATAGTCATTGAGTGGTATGAATTATGACTTAATATCTCAATTCAAATCCAGTGCACTTTTCCCTGCATTTTTGTTTGTGTAACAGCCTTCCTGCCTTGTTTCTCACACTCAGTTGTTAATAACAGTTGCACATTTACATTCTTTGCATTTCTGTTGGGAGAAACTTTTGCCAATGACAATCTCCTGAACTCTCTGTTGATATTCTACAAGAAATACATAGTGATATTTTTATAAAGATAAAATGTGATACTCATTCCTTGCATGTTTAGTGTGAAAAAATAAGTTATTACAATACCATTCCAGTTTGAACTCTGCTGGGCACAATCCAGTGGTCTCAGATGAACATTTCCTATTTCCTCTAAGGCAGGGGTCACCAAACTTTCGAACCTCAGGAACCACTAAATTCATAATTTTAAAACCCCACGGACCACTAATATGATCTGGCTAATGACTGGCTGGGTGGATGTTGCGAGATGATCATGTGACTGGGTGGGCATGGCCAACTCAATGTCACTCACGTCGAGGAGCGCCCTGCCAGCCTCTACTCGCCATTCCTTGCCTGCCCGCCTAGGCTCCTTAGGGCCCCAGCAGGAAGCAGTTGCTGGAGCTAAGCAGCCACCATGAGAAAGAGTTGGCAAAATAATTGGCTCAGTTCAAATTGGATCTGACCGAGAAGGGGGCTCAGCAGAGGCACTTCACTGAGGACTATGAGCATAAGCTTTCCAAGAAGAGGAAAGACCGCAGGAGTGCAAGGCCAGGTGCCAGCGCCTGGGGACTCAGCAGGCTGTGATGGTCAGCCAGTTCCAGGGCATCATGCTGTCCCACTGGAAAAAGGCCCTCCGGCTTGTCACCACCAGCAGCACTTTCTTCCAGCCTTTGCCCAAAGCCCTACACCAGGAGGCTGAAGCAGACCCCAAGTCGGCATTTCTGCCCCACTCTGACTTGCACAAAAAGACCTTGAAGGGGGAGACTCTCTGCAGCAACACAAACATTCATTGCACGTGATTTAGTGCAATATAAAAAATGCAAATAATTTTTCTGCAGACCACCAAAATGTTCTCACGGGCCACCAGTTTGTGACCGCTGCTCTAATGTATCCATAACATTGAATTGAATATCATATGAAGGAGGAAGGAATACAATTATTATTTAAACAATTAAAATAATTTCTGATCTCTTTGGGTCATCAAAAGGAAAGAGAGAGAGAGGGAGGTAGAGAGAGGGGGAGGGAGGAAGGGAGGGAGGGAGGGAGAGAGAGAGAGAGAGAGAGAGAGAGAGAGAGAGAGAGAGAGAGAGTGAGAGAGAAACTGCAGCCATTCAAAGCAGATTGTTGCAATCTATAAAGTATTGCCACAGAAACATCTGATACTGGTTTCTAGATATGAACATATGGATTGCATTCATTAATAATCCAACTTTCCATGGGAAAAGTTATGACCTTTCCTTAGTTACTAGCAAAGTGAAAAAAATCCCGAATAGTTAATATTATTGCTGAAAACATTAATCAGTTAGTCAGTGATTAATTGAGCTGTGGATTACATATCAAGCATACGAATTGAATGAATCAGTTCAGGGAAGCTGGACTCTGCTACTCTCCTTGTTGGATGAAACTTTAAGACTGATCAGCGACAGAATGTGAGAACTCTCCAACAGAGTATTAGCACTCAGAGTTCTCCGTAAACAGGAAATCAGATTAGGGCTAGTCATTACATATCATTCTAAACATCATGCTTAAGAAATTAACCAATTTTCCAGTAGCAAATGGGTGGGGTATCATGTTTTCACTTATTACATTTAATATCTTGTGCTCTATTTTAGGGCACTTTTCATAGATGTCATTAACCCCAAGCAAGGAAGCAAAGAAGAGCAACATTTTCTTTCCTTCATCTTATCAGAACTCCCCTCTCTCCGACCTGCTCATTAAGTGTTTCAAGGATGCTAAAAAATATATTTTAAAAATGACTGCTGACCTCCAGGAGTTGGTGTTCCTGAACCAATTAGGAATCACACAGACCTAAAAGCACAGTAAGGTTTATTAATGTTAGTCATACAGTTGTAACTCATTGTTTTTCTCCACTTTGGTGGAAAAAAAATGCCAGTGTTAACAGAAATATTAGGATCTTTTTCACTCTTTATATACATCTGATTTTTCTGTCTTTGTTCCATTTCATATTCAGAGTCATTAATTTGCTATAGTATTGTTTCTGTTTTAAAATATTGAGTAGAGTGGTCTCTAAAATTCTCAAACAATTAATTGGCAGCAATATATCTAGTAAATAGGGTTCTTTGGGGAAAAAATAGGAAGAGCAGAATCTTCAGAATTGGTGAATTTGATGCAGGAAAAATGACAGCTGTACCCAGATTTCATTTCCCAACCACATGATTCCAATTTTCTCCTATATGAATAAATTACAATTTGACAAATTTTATAAACATATTTATAAAGAAGGAAAAATGCCTTAAATTGGTTGATTTTGAATGGTATTGTTTTTGAATTAATAAAGGAAGTCTTACAATTCTGAATATGGAACTGTATGCTGTAGTATTCCTAGCAACTTATTCATATATTTAGAAACAGTACCAATATTCCTGGATTTATATATAAGCCTTAGGTACTGCTGTTCTAAATTAAGCAGTTTCATTTATGAAAATTAAAAATAGTTATTATGGTAGCATTACTGGAGTTTCTTATGATGCTGCATTATAATTTTGGCCTTAAAAATGGCTGATCTGCTTCAACCATTTCCAATACTAAAAAAATTTCAATATCTAATTTTTTAACAAAAAAATAACATTTAAAGTTGGAAGAATATAACATTTTTAGAATAAATGATTTATTGGAATGAAGATCTGATAAGATTTTTTAATCAGCAACAATAAATATTACAATTAAATGTGACATATTTTCAAAATACAAGTGGTGAATTCTAGAAAGAAATATTAGATTATTAATCCAAAATGTTAAATATTGTACAGCTGCTATTTTATTGTCACTATTTTATAAACAAAGTACTTAAAACATAAAGGTTGAATCAGAAGGTTCCTTATAGTGGAAAGAGTGGAAAGAGTGGAAAAATTCCATTGGAAAATTTCCTTGTGGTTTTCTACAAATATCAATATGTATAAACTTATTATCAAGAGTATGGACAATAGCTCTTTCAGAGGCATGTATTCAAAGGCTGAAGAAGGACAATTCTATACTTACCTCTTAACCTTTAATATTTTTTACCACCCAAAAAAATCCACCAGATTTGAGTTTAAATATTAGACCAAGAGTTTATGTAGTCCAGTGCAGGAATCTGATACCATATATCAGTGATGGTGAACCTATGGCACGCATGCCACAGGTGGCACGCAGAGCCATTTGGCAGGGCATGCGAGGCATTGCCCTGTCAGCTGGCCAGCGTACATGTGCGCGCTGGCCAGCTGATTCAGCCATTTTCAAAGCCATTTTTCGCCCTCCCCAGGCTTTATAGGAGCCTGGGAAGGGCGAAAACAGCCCTCCGGAGGCTTTAGGGAAGCTCCTGAAGCCTCCGGAGGGCCTCCAGGGGGGCTGTTTTCGCCCTCCCCAGGCTCCTATAAAGCCTCTGGAGCCTGGGGAGGGCAAAAAAAGCATGTAAAAAATAGGGGGGGGAGCGCCTATCATGCATGCATGCACAATGGGGGGGCGCATTGCATTATGGGTATGGCACACCGGCACACTCCCCCCTGCACTCCCCCCTCTTACGGCACGCGAGCCTAAAAAGGTTCACCATCGCTGCCATGTATGAAGTCTGAGTGCCTGGTTTGTGATTTGTAACATTACAAGGATTACTAGCATTATTTAAATTTAAGAAAGGTTTAACAAAGTCTCCATTAGAAAGAGCCACAATGCATTTTCTCCCTTGTTTTATTAATTCATCATGTAATGGCAATTTCCCAACCCCCAGCGTCTCTTTTTGCCTAATCAATTCTTGCAATGAATGTTGGCCTAAAATCTGAGCTGCTGCTAAATCCTGCTGAAATCATATAAATCATATATAACTGAAGTACCTTGAGTAGAGCCAGTTTTGCATAGCAGTTCTATCATTAGGCTAGAAATAAGGAGATTGACTTCTAGTCCCATTTAGGCACAAAGCCAGCTGAATGATCTTGGGTCATTCACTCTTTCTCAGCCTTAGAAAGCAGGCAAGGGCAAACCACTCCTGAAAAATTGCCAAGAAAAGATCATGGTCACATGAGGCTACTGACTCATATTAATGATAGTTGTAGTGTCCTGGGATTATATGATTCCCTGTTGTGGCCTTCTGACAACCAAAATCAATGGGGAAGCCAAATTCACTTAACAGTGTTACTAATTTAATAACTGCAGTGTTTCACTTAACAACTGTGACAACAAAAGTCATAAAATGGGGCAAAATACACTTAACAAATGTCTCACTTAGCAGCATAAATTTTGGGGTCAATTGTGTTGTAAATTGAGGACTGCTTGTGTGATCCATTGCAAGCCTCAATAATTTTTGTGTGTACATTGGTATTTCATTCACTATAATTTGATAGGATTTGGTTGTACTTATGCCATAATCATCTTGTCATAACCATCAACCATTTTGATCCTCACTTCTCAATATCAATTATCATTATAGGTAAATATTTAAGCATGGAGATAAAACTGACTAGCTGTTATGTTTTTAAAAACCCATTTATTTAGGAGGTACCGCTACAAAGACTGAAAATATTTTATATTTTCCAATATATATGCTATAATTATATTGGTTTATATATAATTCCAAACATAAAAAACTGTGTTTACAATACAATACAATACAATAGCAAAGTTGGAAGGAACCTTGGAGGTCTTCTAGTCTAACCCCCTGCATAGGCAGGAAGCCCTATACTGTTTCAGAGAAATGGCTATCCAACATCTTCTTGAAGACTTCCAGTGTTGGGACATTCCCAACTTCTGGAGGCAACTTCTGTTCCACTGACTAATTGTTCTAGCTGTCAGGAAATTTCTTCTCAGTTCTAAGTTGCTTCTCTCCTTGATTAGTTTCCACCCATTGCTTCCTGTTCTGCCCTCAGGTGCCTTGGAGAATAGTTTGACTCCCTCTTCTTTGTGGCAACCCCTGAGATATTGGAACACTGCTATCATGTCTCCCCTAGTCCTTTTTATTAAACTAGACATACCCAGTTCCTACAACCGTTCTTCATATGTTTTAGTCTCCAGTCCCCTAATCATCGTTGTTGCTCTTCTCTGCACTCTTTCTAGAGCAGGGGTGTCCAAACTTGGGAACTTTAAGGATTGTGGACTTCAACTCCCAGAATTCCCCAGCCAGCACAGCTGGCTGGGGAATTCTGGGAGTTGAAGTCCACAAGTCTTAAAGTGCCCAAGTTTGGACACCCCTGTTCTAGAGTCTCCACATCTTTTCTACATCATGGCATTTGTTTTCTCTCACTCAGAATTAGAACACAGTAGCCCTTTGACAGTGGTAGGAAGGAGGAGGAATGTTACATAAATGAGGCTACAACCAATCCCAACCAGATTTTGTTCACATGCACTCTGTTTCTTCCCCTCCCTTCCAATCCCCATTCAAAAGTCTTTAGTAATCTAATAAAAGTGATTAAAATAAAGTATAATAAAATAATCCAATAAAGGTAAGATTCACAGCATGTATCTTCACCTCATGATGTGACATTTTCTTCTAAATCAGGTGTGTTTCTCAGATTACTTGGGAGTGAACATGCTGGTACAGAATGTTTAACTGTGCTTTTAGTCATATTTTGTATTATTTATATTATGTGTGCAAATCTCCCAGTTAGATGAGATGGGTGGTATAGAAATTTAATAATTAAATGCATTCCTAGTGTGAAGATGGCCAACTGCAAATAAACCAAACACTTGTATCTTACTAATTCTTCTTCAGAAAATAAAAAATACTTTAGAAAATAAATAAGCACCAGGATTCATCTCTCCTCTGAAAGTTTATGCTTTCTAGATGCCATGTCAATCATATTTAATTAGCATTAAAATGGCAGCTTTATTAATAAAAAGAACAACACGAGTCATTGTTGATTGCTTTCCTATCATTTAACCTTAAAAATGCATGTGTTGTGCATTTAAAAATATTTACTTGCATAGATTTTAAAATACCCAACTCCAAATAATTCTGCCTGTTGAACATAAAAAATATGTACACACTATTTTTCCCCCTTCTATTTTGACTTAAATTACTATAACATGAACCTTCTGTTTGTGAACCAAATGCCTCTCTATGACAACCTAATTGAAGTTGTTATAATAAAGTAATTGTAAGGGCTGTTTTGTTTTGTATGCTTTTAGGAGAAAACAATCTTGTCAAGGCTACAACATAATATACAGTTTATCCTGAGTCCTAGTTAATAGTATTACCTATGTAGAAGCTTAAGATCAAAATATTATTTCATTCCTGAAGTCAAGGATGGCAAAAGTAAAACTGATTATATGCTTTGAAGGATGTGAGTCCTGCTAGGGTTGATAGCGTCTTTAAAAGGTTCACTTGTAATTAATCCTATTCTTCGTTCAATATGTAAGCTGGGTTCACAAAATAATAGCTAAGCAACTAATGGACTTCCAAATTGTATGAATATAGCCACATTGAGGCTTCTAATTCTTTTACTCGTCCATGTATTAAGTCCCAGTATCAATCTCTAGGGATTACATTTATATAATAAAAAATTTGGGTGAGAGCCTTTAGTTCTGGAATTATTTGGATGGACATCATGAATATGGAGTTGACCTTCTTACATTTTATAAAATGATAGAAGTTCACCAATATTGATCAAAACCATTGTGAATATCATTTTGCTTCCCTTTTGCAACAAACAGTGAAATAGGATAAGACTATTCAGTTGTGAGCCCTATGCCATAAACCCCTTCAGAAGAATGAAGGTGATTTATCTAATACTCTACCCTTTCAAAGCCTAGTTTCTCACAGAGAGTATAAAAACATCCAGTGTGTACTGTGCAGACTGTAAGTGGGAACAGATTTGTGGATCAAGATTCTTCCGTAAAAATGATTTTAAATAGTTGAATCTTGTACATAAATTGTTGGATGTTGGGAAAGACACGCTAGCCTGTATTTCTTGTAAGCAACATGTTCAAATTATTATTGAGGGTGGCATGAATTTGTAAATTTTAGATCTACCTCTCCACACATGGGCCTTTTACAAAGATGAGTTCACAGCTTTGAGAGTTTTCTATGTATGCCACTTGACTCTCCTCCCAGGGCCACTCAGGGATCTACCTCATGTGGAGGGACCAAGGTCCTTTCCTCATAACAGCAAGCGAGATGCCAACAATGAACTAAGCTTGTTCTCAAATGTCTTTTAAAATGTTAATACTTATGTTTGTCTATGTACTAGAATATTTTAATGTGTTTATCTTGGAAAGATTCCTTACCTACAGTTTGAAGGGATACAGTCCATCTGTAGGTTTAACTGTTCAGAAAGAGCAGTTTGTTCAGCTTTAAAAAAAAAAAAAAAACTACAAATATCAAATAAAATATTTTACTTCAACTTCAATATCTTGGAAGACCTGAATTTCGATAAAGGCAGGGTGGATAGCCTTTTATCCTATAGTTTATGGGCTGCAGCATCAATTCCCCGACATCCATAACTATACACTCTTCAATGAATGTCCAAAACCTAATGTCTAGGTGTGGGTGATTGGCTGTCAAGTAATAGATTATTTTACTTTTTCAAACTTTAAATATCTCATACAAATGACTTTTACTTTTATTTTAATTCTTTATTTAAATTTGTACACATGTAGTATCATCAGAGTAAATGTTTTCAACATGAATTGTAACAAACAAGATTTAAGCCAACATTTAGAACAATATTTTCCACAATATTTTAGCAATGCAACTATTTTTGTGATGTCCCCTATAGAATTATAATTCTACACTTAGAATTTGACTTTTTAATTTTAATCCATTACTAAGCATGATATATCTCAGTAGCAGCTATCTGTGAACAAGCCATTTGTCATGGGTGTTTATTTTGCACTAGTGATAGCTGCAGGATTTTGGCATAGCTTCAAGGTTTTTGTGTAACTATATAGAATAACCTAAGTGTAAATCTGACAAATGCCAGTGTCTGATTTGAAAAGATATATATCAACAGCCACCATTTGTATACTGAGGCCAATACACATTTAAGTTTAAACAAAGTAGAAAGCAATTGTGCAGTTGGTTGCTGCAATTTGCCTTGTAGTTATCTAAGCTGTAGAAATATTAAATCTGACAGGCATTTTCATGCTAGCACGTATATAGGCATGCATGCCAAGTAATCTGCCATTAGGGTGAAGGGATATTTATATTTGCTACAAATGTGCAAGTATACAAAATATTGTTTATGAGCTTATTGTTTACGAGCTTTCCACTTATCCCCCTTTTCTTCTTTAATAGGACTGTTTTACGGTAGCAATAAATGTTGTAACACCTTAAACAGTACCCAGTGTAATGCAGCGTACATTATTAGCTGCTCTTACTCCCTTTTGTTAAATGAAACGCTGTCCTTTCTAATAATTTACAAAATGGCAGTCACATTCAACCATTGAAACATAAAAGATTTGGAAGCCTGGAATCACATCCAACACGTCCTCCTAAGGACAAGCTGAGGAAGCAGGAAGTAATTGGCAGGACAAGAAAGGGGAAGCTTATTTCTACAGGATCTTGAGTGTTACAGTGAGAACACTCCCACTGTATGAAATGTCATGGAATGGCATTCTGTATACAGTATAGTTGAGGTTGTTGGACCTTGATTGAGCCCATTCTGGGGTCTAAGGTGGGAAGCAGTGAAGCCAGCATTCTTTAGCATTTGGCTGAGCAGGGACGTATAGTCAGTTCAAAAACATAGACACCTGATAGCATTCTCTCAGAGGCAGTTGCTATCTGTCCTAGAACTATATTTAACTTTATTAATATGCTTTCTTCCAGTCCTTGATAGGCAGACAGAAAATCATATCAATATAAATTGCATTGACCTGGTTGTCAAGGCCTCTCTAACCTCAGTGATGATGAGGTAAGGAACTGGTGCTGTTTTGACATCGGGAATTAAAGGGCAAGGATTGGTAGTTTACACCGCCTGCAATTCTCCTCCCACCAAGTATCACATGCGAGCAAGAAAACATCCAACAATTGTTGCTGTAATAGGAGTTCAGGGAGGGTTTCAGTGCTAGTTCCTGGAATGGAAGATTAAGCCGCTTTTCAAACTGTCCATGTAGTTCATAGGTGCAGAGATTCTCTGCACAGATCACCTCTACTGCTTGCGTTATTTTTGAACGCTCTTGGAAAAGTGCTCCATCTATATCCTAAAACAGCTGGCACTTCAGTTGAGTTGGGTAAAAATGTTTTCGTTTTCTTGGTTGTCTGTGGTGTTGTCAGGAGTTTTCGCCAACCTTAATGTTCAAAGGCATCAATACGTTTTTTTAGTCCTAATTCTTTAAAATTCAACTTTCGCTTCCAGAGAGTGTTATAGGGAAAAATCATTGCCTGAACCTTTCTGATCTTTATAGTCCACGTGTTGGACTCATCCAAGCGTCTGAATATTTCTTGATTGTCGGTTCCTTTAATTGATTGTTCATCCTAAAAGGCAGAAGATATTTAGCTCTTCAGTATCTTCATTGTCAGTTCTAAGACTGGTTGTTGTAGCAGCTTCATTATTGTGGTCTTCTTTATATTTAATTTTGGTCCCCACCCCCACCTGCTATGCTCCTTGATTTTCATTACTAGAGTTTGCCATCCCTTGCATTTTCACCATCAAGTGTATATCAGGATAGTGCAAATTATTGCCATTCCCCCCTCCAGTTTAAAAATCACATTCATCTTTTCCCAATCTAGCTTCCTTCCATACAGGTAGTCTTCAATTTACAACCATTTGCTTTGCTACCATTCAAAGTTAGAATAGCCTCCCCTCCAAAAGGTACTTTTTATCATTAGCACATTGTCATTAATATACTCATCGGAAGTAACCATTGGTAATTTTATGTTCCATTTTTCCCATTTCTTTTCTATAGCTATCTATACAAGTGATCTGAATCTCCTACTGCTTAGTTTCATTGGATTACCAGATTTTTAAGTGAAAAAACTTTTAATCAAATGTATCTTAGGGAGATGCTTCCTATAGGCTAGAGCAGGGGTCCCCAACCCCTGGGCCGCGGACCGGTGCCGGTCCGTGGCTTGTTAGGAACCGGGCCGCAGGGCCGGAGAGGAAGAGGAGGAAGGAGGGGGCAGCCCCCTGGGCAGAGCGCGTGGCAGAGCGCAGGCACGACTGTTCGCACCGTTGGAGTGCGGCTCTTCCTCCACCCTCGTCGATGGTGGGACTCCTGGGCACCGCAGCAACAGCCCTCCCTACCGGCCGCCGATTCACACACACACACACACACACACACACACACGAAGCCTTCTCAGCTCCTGGAAGGAGCCTGAGCGAGCGAACGAATGACCCAGCGTGGCGGGCAGGCGGGCAGGCTAAGGCGAGTGAGCGCGGCGGGCCGGGCTGAGGAGGTTCCGCGGGGGGCGGGGCGGGGGTGACGACAGACAGATAGAGAGAGACACAGACACAGAGAGAGACAGGGAGGGAGGGGGGAATCAGAGAGTGACAGACACACACAGAGAGACAGACAGAGGGAGGGAGGGAGAGAAAGAGAGAGACACAGAATGAGTGATTAAGTGCGTGAATGCAAGACAGACAGACAGACACACACACACACACATAGAGTGACAGATGGGCGGACGAAGGAGAGAGACAGAGATAGAGAGAAAGAAAAAGAGAAAGAAAGAAAAAGAAAGTGGGAGAGAGAGAGAAAGAGAGAGAGAAAGAGAAAGAAAGACAGAGAGAGAGAGAAAGAGAGACAGAAAGGAAAGAGAGAAAAAAGAGAGAGAGGAAGAGAGAGAGAAAGAGAAAAAAAGAGACAGAAAGAGACAGAAAGAGAAAGAGACAGAAAGAGAGAAAGAGAAAGAAAGAGAGAAAGAAAGAAAGAGAGAAAGAGAAAGAGGAAAAGAAATAAAGAGAGAAAGAGAAATAAAGAGAGAGAAATAAAGAGAAAGAGGGAAAGAAAGAGAAAGAAAGAGAAAGAGAGAGAGAAAGAGGGAAAGAAAAAGAGAGAAAGAAAGAAAGAGAAAGAAAGAAAGAGAGAGAGAGAGAGGGAAAGAAAGAGAAAGAGACAGAGAAAGAAAGAGAAAGAAAGAAAGAGAAAGAAAGAAAGAATTTATGACTACAATTGAGCCCAAAGGTTTGGTTGTTAACCAAGACCATTGTTAAGTGAGTTTCACATTTTCCACGTTGGCCACGCCCACCCAGTCACATGACTGCTGAGCCACTCAGCCGGTCCGCAAAACTTTCTTTAAAATGAAACCGGTCCCTGGTGCAAAAAAGGTTGGGGACCCCTGGGCTAGAGGACAAGCAAGAAGACAAGCAGCTTTTCTGTCTGCAGAGATTCTCAGTCATCCAGGTGTCACGGTTGTCCCAAAGGTGCTTTTTTCAAGAGGCAACTGGACTTTCTGGGGGGTGGGGGTTTGAAGATGTTTCGCTTCTCATCCAAGAAACCTCTGGACAAGCAAGAAGATATTCCCAAGAAAAGGTGATTTTCCAAAATCTTGTTTTGATTCAAAAAGGTTGAGCTTTGTTTGTTGATTGGAGGCGTACGTTTTTAACACAGTCTGTGAAACAACAGAAGCTGTAAGGAACGTTGGAAATCCAGAGGAAAGCTATATTCTGACTCTGCTTATGAATTAAATAATGTGACAGTAATATAAGGGACGAACATTTTGTTCATCCAGAAAGTGATCCTTTTCTCTTCTTCCCTTCTTTCCAAACCCACAGGCTGCTATGTCAATTTCTTTTGCCAAGCTCTTTATTGTATGACAGCTTATTCAAGTTTAATTTCTTCCAAATGTCCTTAAAACCCTTTGAATGAAAACAGGTTTACTTTTTGAATAAATATTTGACCTTTTACGCACAAAACTCCCCTCCTTTTTAAAATGTTCACGAACTCACTCATATTTGAATGTGTATATAAAAATGCTACAGTTTGGATTAGAGAACCGGGAGTTGCTATTATGGCTGCGGTCGCAGAAATATTTCACTTTAGCTGATTAGTTAGATAAACAGAGTGACTGGAAACTCACATTGTGCAATTAGGCAACTGTCCCACAGCCTTTGTTTTGTCACCATATGCTTCTAAACCAGTAGCCTTATTTACTAGCTTTACTCCTTGTAAAATTCAATCTTTACTTTTTTATCTGAATGCAATGAAATTTATGTTGCTATTTTATTTTTATTTATTACATTGTTATTTCATTGTTTATCAGTGAGGTAGACATATATACCATAAAACAAATTATCCTAATAAAAGTCTGGAATCTGAGAGTGGCTTTTAAATGAGTCAGTCATTGTGGCTCTACTTTATCTACTTTTTCATACATTCTCCTACTAAAAATTAAATGTTTTAATTATTCAGGATGGTTTAATCGTAGTCATTTAGTAAGCAATAACAGCTAAAGATGCAGTTCAATCTTAAACATGTCTACAGGTTCTTAGTAGTGAGTAGTAGTAGCCTTCACCAGCACAATTTACTGAAGGTATATGCTCAAAAATACCCATTGTGTGCTCATCCTCTCACAAGTGCATTAAAGACACAGCTTTACCCTTTAAAGCAGGCATGTCCCAAGTCTGGCCTGGGGGCCAACTGTGGCCTGTTTTCAAAATTTTGAGCTGTCTACAGCATCTTCTCCCCACCGGAATTATTTGTTTAGTCTTTCATAAAATAGTTCATTTGCATTTAATGTTAGTGGTTCAAAGAATGTCAGGCTGAATGGTCGGCCCCACACATTTTCACCTCACCAAATCTGGCTCTCCTTGCAAAAGGTGAGGACACCCCTGCTTTAAAGGGACGCGTGGCTCAGTGGCTAAAATGATCAGCTTGTTGGTCAGAAAGGTCGGACGTTTGGTGGTTCGAATCCCCAGTGCCGTATAACGAAGTGAGGTCCTGTTACTTGTCCCAGCTTCTGCCAACCTAGCAGTTCGAAAGCATGTAAAAATGCAAGTAGAAAAATACCTTGGTGGGAAGGTAACAGCATCCGTGCGCCTTTGGCATTTGGTCATGCCAGCCACATGACCATGGAGATGTCTTAGGACAGTGCTGGCTCTTTGGCTTTGACCCGAGATGAGCACCGCCTAGTCGGGAATGACTAGCACAGATGTGTGAGGGGAACCTTTTCCTTACCTTACCTGTCACTTGTTCCAGCTCCTGTGGAAACAGCAGATCGGAAGCGGGGAACTGCAAGTAGATAAATGCGTACCACTTTTGTGGGCAGCTTAATGGAGACATGAAAGGAACCCTTAACTGGGAATCCCCCAGGCAACTGTTATGTCGACTGGTTAATCTTTTCAACCTGGATGCAGTCTGGTGCTCCCCACACAACTGTAGTAATTTACCCACAGCACACAAGCTGTAACTTGCATAACTCTCAACTCCATTTCTGTTTTTCTCCCCATCACTGCCTGTCTGAGGAATAGGGAAGATTTAATGCCTGTCTTGAGTTAGAACTACCAGCAAATGAAATTTTAGGGTTTAAAAAAATATATTTTATTGCTCAGGAAGTATTTGCATTCTCTCCAGGGGTGGGCTTCAACATTTTTAGCAAGGGGTTCTCTGCCTGGTTGCTGGATGGGTGTGGCCATGGCCTAGTTGGCCTCCTGCACCAGGAATGGGGGGAGTGTGTTTTTGCCCTCCCCGGGTTCTGGAGGCTTTCCTTGAGCCTCTGGGAGGGCGAAAATGGCCTCCCCCATACTCCAGGCCCATTTCCAGCCTTCCCAAACTTCTGGTAGGCTGGTTTTTCACCCTCCAGAGCCTCTGCATGCGCCCTGCACTTACCTGCATCCAAAATGGGCTGTGTGGGGACTCCTGGGAGGGACAGGGCAGCCAGGGGCAGCGAGGAGTGGAATTTGGAGGTTCTCTAAACTGCACAGAATCTTAGCTAGAGGTTCTCCTGAACTCCTGCAAACCTCCAGCAGTCCACCCCTGATTCTATCTAACATCTGCTTTCATTTCCCTAATACAGTTTACATATTATTATCTTCAACCTTGGTAAACTTAAGCACACTGGTTGGGGAATTCTAGGAGTTGAACTCTATATTTCTTAAAAGTTTCCAAGGTTGAGAAACACTGTAATAGATTATCACTAGACAAACTCATGTTTTATAAGGCTTTTCTTATACAATGGGCCCCGCTAATAAAATTACCGTATTTTTCAGAGTATAAGACGCACCGGTATATAAGAGAAACCAAGATTTTGAAGGGGCAAATTAAAAAAATTTTTACATTCTGCAGACCTACCAAAAATGGCCTGTTTTTCACGAAAATGGGCCTGATTTTTTTTAAAGGCATGAATAGCCTTTAAGAGGCTTATAGAGTGCTTCTGGGGGCTGGGGGGGGGGGGAATTGAGTAAAACACAGGCCATTTTTCGCTCATTTAGTGTCCTAAAAGCTATGCATGGCCTTTTTGGTGAAGGGGCGGGATTTCAGGAGGCAAACAAATGCTGTATTCAGTGTCTAAGATGTATCCAGATTTTCAGCCTCTTTTTTGAGGGAAAAAGGTGCATCTTATACTCTGAAAAATATAATAGTACTGCTTAATATGAAGAAAATGAAGCATATGATCTACTCTATAAGAATTATTCTTTTGTAATCAGATGAAGTTATTATTGACAAAATGGATGTATTTCAGCATTCAGAAATGCCAGTCAAGCAGTTTTGAGGATTAAAAGAAATTTATTTCCAGGCACTTAATGAGTTAAAAGTCCTACTCCACATTGTAGAGCATCTGATTGAATGGGGGAAAAAAGTATCTTCCTGGAGAAAATGCAGTTTGTTTTCTATATACAGTAAAACTAGTGCAATTTGGTGTATTCTCAGATAATAATCAGCAGCAATGAGGAATAAAAGACCCTGTTAAAAACATTGTAGTCTGAAGTATTTTTTACAAACATAATGTTAAATCATTTATTTTAAACTATATGCATAAACAGAAAGGATTCCATATGAAATCTTGGACTTCTTCCTCTCTATTCTTCGAAGAGGAATAAACCAGAATTTGATTTATTCTGCAGTAAATTCCTGGTTTGTTTAAATAAACTTTAATCAACATGACAAACATGAATGTCAGTTGTTTCTGCCTTGTTTACAAAGAACATTGAATTGACTCCTTATATAATGATGCAGCAGGAATCTGCTGAAGCAAATTGAATTTTGGTTTATTTCTCTTCCTAGGCATATGGGGAAAAGAAATCAGACTTTCACCAGTACAGAACAGTGGAGAAAATACTTTCTTCCACTTTTGGAAAGGAGACAGTGAATAAGTTTTGGGTAGGTTTTAGGCATGAGGCAGATCCTCTGCAAGCCAAAAGTGGGTAGGTTTTATTAGCTACATCTTTCTCAGTGGCCAGAGGTTTCCCACCTCTGATTTAAAACGTCTTCTATTTGCATGTAACTGACATGTAAACATAGATGCAATATCATTTGCTTTAAGCATAAAACAGAAGCTTCTGCTTCTCTTTGGTACTAATCCCCAGCAAAAGCAGTTGACAAGAAGAGAAAGAATACAGGCAGTCCTCAATTTACAACCTCTACTGAGCCCAAAATTTTGATTGTTAAGTGAGACATTTGATAAATACATTTTGCTCCATTTATGACCTTTCTTGCCCCAGTTAAGTGAATCAATGCAGTTCTTAAGTGAATCTGGCTTCCCCATTGACTTTGCTTGTCATGACTGTGGGACCCTGCATCAGTCATAAATATGAATCAGTGGCCACAGGTCTGAATTTTGATCAGGTGAATGCTGCAACAGTCGTATGAAAAATGGCCAAAAGTCACTTTTTTCAGTGCTGTTGTAACTTCAAACGGTCACTAAATGAACTGCTGTAGGTTGAGCATTGCCTGTATTGTCAATTACAGACACAATGAAGGGGAATGGATTACTTTTTTTGTTCAGAGAGCCTCAGTCGTTCCAGGCTTCATGGTACATCTACTACTATAGCACTGGGTGCAGCTTAAAGAATTTTGATTATCAGTCCCCCGAATAGCATAGGGAAAAATATTTTTCCAATAAAGAAATTCATTTTAATTTTTCTTACACTAAGTATTATCTAGAGCAGTGCACTTCTTTTGGTGTTCCTTAAATTTACTTAAGAGCGTGTGGTTCTGTGTCTTTATTCTGAGATCGCAAATGCTCAGTTGATAGTTCTGTCCAAAAAAGGGCAAAAACGTCTGCCAGGAGACAGGAGCCTATGGCACATTTCTTTATAGTTGGAAGCCGCACAATAAATTGTTGTTTACTTCCATTGACTGTAAAATGAAAGAATGCTTGTTATCCTTTGGAATATCTAGAAGAGTCAAACAAAATAGCTCAAGGCACGAAATCCAAACTGATTTGACAGAAAGCAGTGCTGATGAGAGGCATGAGATTATGAGCACTGTACTCATTTGAAACCCTAACTTGACCGCCTCTCACTACTGCTTACGTAGCAATGCCCAAAGTTGCACATTTCGATCATAATTTTTATGACATTTCCATGGCTAAATGAAAAAAAGCAGCACTGTGGCTATGAAATGGAAGAAATATATCAAAAGGCATCATTTCGTAATTTTGCATTCCTAATTGACATTAACCTCAACATTTTGCCTATTGGTTCACATTTTTTTAAGAGTGGTTACTCCCCCCTCCATCACTATGCATACATCCCTCTTTCATTCCCCACATCTACTACAGTAAACGATTAGTGCGTAAGCAACAGCATCTTCTGCAAAACATTTCATTGCATGGGTTGTATGAAACAGTTCAGGTTTTTCTTTGGTTGTTCTGGCTTTGGTTTTTCAATATAGAATTCTCTAGAGATGAACTTATTCTTCCTGCTTCAATCTAGCACAAAATTCTTTCAATATATGTTTTAAGTGTCTTTCAGATTCATTTTTGTTTCTTGGTTTAGGAAGTATAGAAACTGCATTATTTTCCCCTCAAGACTCTGGAAAATAGAAGGAAAAACAAAGCATTAAAGATTTTATTTTTCAAATAATTGAATCTTTTGTTTTTCTAAAAAAGATGCCAGAAATTAACTTTCCTGTAATGAGATTGTATTATGTGTTAAAATGATTGCGTTACGATTAATCAAAACAAACTTTTAATTGTTCCAGCTATTAATTTTTATATATTTATTTGGCATATTAATATATCATTTATTTTTAAATTTTCAAGTTGGCTTATAATAAAAATAATGATACACATGTATTCAATTTTGTTTGATTAACAAAAATATATTATTATTTTTCTTATTTCATACAATTCTACAATAAGGTCGCAAACATTGAACAAATATCAAATTCAAAGGGTAATTATAAATATATGGATAGAACCATTTTATTACAAATGCTACAGGAAATATGGATAAGATTGATTTAATTATTCATTCCTTATTCCATTCATCAAATTTGTATGGCTGCCCACCTGCCAAAAAAGAACTCTGGTGCTGTAGAGCATTTAAGTAAAAAACAAATATACAAAAACAGTCATTATTAAAAGTATAAAAAGCACATGAACAAAGATAGGATGATATTAATTGCAGTAAGCAAGCCTTTGTAAGATCTTCTTGGTCCCCTGGGATCCTCAGGCCTAATGGCACAGCCAGCTTTAGAGATTTGTGAAATGTTAAAAGAGATTGATGTGTGTGTGTGTGTGTGTGTTTTATACATGTATGTATGTAACAAAGTTTCACATAATCTATCACATAGTTATTTTTCACCATATATTTCTGTACAACTTGTAACGTAAGTCTATTGCTGTAGCTCTCTGAAGAGAATGAATGAAGAATGGTTGCAATACAGTGGTACCTCGGTTCACGAACGCCTCTGTTCACGACCAATTCGGTTTACGAACAGAAAAGTTCCTCAAAATGTGCTCCGGTTCACGAACTCCGTTTCGGTTCACGAACGGAAAAGTTCATAAAAATATGATCTGGTTCACGAACTCCGCTTCTGTTCACGAACTCCGTCTCGGTTCACGAACAGAAAAGTTCATAAAAATATGGTCTGGTTCACGAACTCCGCTTCTGTTCACGAACTCCGCCTCGGTTCACGAACTCCGCCTCGGTTCACAACCAATTTGGTTCGCGACCAGAGTCAGTTCAAGAATTAAAACCAAAAGAAAGATCAGAACGGATTAATTGGATTTACATTAAACCCTATGGGAAACTGTGCCTCTGTTCACGACCAATTCGGTTCGTGAACAGAGTCAGTTCAAGAATTACGACCAAAAAACAAGGTCAGAACGGATTAACCGGATTTACATTAAACCCTATGGGAAATTGTGCCTCGGTTCACGACCAATTCGGTTCGCGACCAGAGTCATTTCACGAATTAAGTTCGTGAACCGAGGTACCACTGTAATTTCATAGTATTCTTCGAATACAGGTGAAACTCGAAAAATTAGAATATTGTGCAAAAGTTCATTTATTTCAGTAATGCAATTTAAAAGGTGAAATAATATATGAGATAAGACTCATTACATGCAAAGCAAGATAGTTCAAGCGTGATTTGTCATAATTGTGATGATTATGGCGTACAGCTTATGAAAACTCCAAATCCACAATCTCAGAAAATTGGAATATTACATGCAATCAATAAAACAAGGATTGTACATAGAACAATATAGGACCTCTGAAAAGTATAATCATGCATATGTACTCAGTATTTGGTTTGGGCTCCTCAGTACTTGGTTAACACCTCAGCAGTGCCACAGGCTGATAGCTTCCATGCTACACCGCATTGAGGCAGTAATTGCTGCAAAAGGAGCCCAAACCAAGTACTGAGTACATATGCATGCTTATACTTTTCGGACGTCCAATATTGTTCTATGTACACTCCTTGTTTTATTGATTGCATGTAATATTCTAATTTTCTGAGATTGTGGATTTGGGGTTTTCATGAGCTGTACGCCATAATCATCACAATTATGACAAATCACGGCTTGTACTAGCTTGCTTCACATGTAATGAGTCTTATCTCATATATTAGTTTCACCTGTTAACTTGCATTACTGAAATAAATGAACTTTTGCACGATATTCTAATTTTTCGAGTTTCACCTGTACATAGGAGAACATCACACAAAAGAAGGTCAACATTTGTTTTCTATCATTTTATAAAATGAGACCCAGAAATGGGTTCAAATTGCAGGAAGGCAATTTCTGACTGAATTTTTAGAAACATATTCAGTAGAAAGAGCTGTTTAATGTAAAACCTGTTATCTGGAGAGTAGTAGACTCTCCTTCACTGAATGTAATTATGCAGATGTTGGATGGCCATTTGTCAGGAAGAGTTCAGTTTAGATTCAAGCATGGACTCTTGAGTCTGTGATCTTATATAGTCCTTTCCAATGATATGATTCTATGATCAGCACATTGTTGCAACAGGATAGTTCTGTTCCGTTTGTTTGTTTACAGTGTGTATGTGCTTGTTGGCTGCTCTGTACATTCCCTGAAAGAGGAAGTCATGGTAGGATTGATATTGCTAACTCTCCCCTCCCCACCAACAGGAGTACCTGAAAGTTTAATTCTGCTTCATCTATTTAGTGCTTTTGTTCATCACGAAGCAGTAAGAATGCAGCTAAGAATGTCCAAAGCTGCATTTGCAGGTATTCATTGGAATATCTTGAGCCTTGTTATGTCTTAGTTATCACAGACCCGTCTTGAAGGGCAGATACATAACATGGTGAAGACAATGATACCTGTCACATGCATTCTAATAAACAGTAGCCACACAGAGAGGGCTGTCACTTCTGCTGGACTATGGGAAGTAAACTTAGCTTCTGGAACTTGCTTAATATTGGAACAGGTGGAGAGCCAATTCTCCCTCTCCCCACCTCCTAATATATCAGACGTGGACTTTCCTCTCCATAGTTCTGCATCTCATATTATCTGGCTCATCAAGAAGATGTGAGACCTGCCAGGTTTAGTTGTACATTCTGCTCCAGAGCGTAAATATGGAATATATCTTTCGGTAAATCCGACAGACTCATAAGTAAATAAGTTAGTTTCACTTTATATGTATAACCACTTTTGTGTATGTTTTTAACAAGACAAGCACAGATAAGCCACTAAGTAAAAATAATTAGCAAGTATTAACTCCTTTGCAAACAAACACTTCACATGTGCAATGCAAAGATGTTAAAATTAATAGCTGTTTTGTCACTGATTAAGTGGCCCTGAGAATCTTTTAGAAATAAACTATACTAGCCGATAACCTGGTGTTGCCAAGATATTTATTTATAGGGGGGAAATGTCCAGACGAAACGTAATTTCTAATGTTGGATTTTCCCCCTTACCAGAGGGAGCCCTCCTTGCGGAGTACTATAAAGTCGTTACCATGACAACTCCACTGACCTGTACAGTAGAATCCATTTTAAGGCAGTACAGTAGAATTCATTTTAAGGCACAACAGGCTGTATCTTAACATAACAGCCCCCCCCCAGGTGTGTTAGGGGTGTCTAACCCCTATAGTATTTGTTTCCAGAGAATAAGTCATCTGTGTACCAAGTTTGGTTGAAATTGCTTGAGGCATTCCAGAGTTATGTTAGAAAACACACACACAAACACACACACACACGTAAGAGAAAAGCATATATTTGTTGTTAAAATAGTCTCTGTAATTATCTGGAAAATACAGCCTATATTTTTATTTTGCCCTTTTCTTATTTTATCAAGGAACTTTGAAGAAAAGTCTAAATACAGAACAGTCTCGAAAAAGGGACTTTGTAGCATTTCTGTAAGCCACTCACCTGATGCTGTGTTTTAGCTTGAACCTTCAAAACAACCCTTTTACTTGTTCTGTATCAGGGTCCAGGTCAATATCATAGAAGCAAGGCCTTGTGGGCAATCCAGGCATAGTGGTCATCTAAGGGATCAAAGAACCAGGAGTTACACTTCAACAATTGTAACCTGGAAACCTCTCTATGCAGAAATAGGATGAAGTAGAAGACCACAATGTTCTTCATGGCCCATAGATAGAACTAACCCAGCTCTACTTCAGTTCCTTTTACTAAACCAAATCCCGTGAACAATTGCAAAGAATTTCTGGGAAACGAAATAAAAGGCTATAATATCCCAAGCCTTATGGGACTAAGCTTATAAAAAAACGTCTGTGTTCTAAGAGATATAAAGCAAAGGAATGCATATGGAATGTAAATTGTTAACTACAGTGGATTGAAAACAGAAACTTTATAAATACCATACATTATATATATGTAGTTTGCATCTGACAGAAGTCTGTTACGACCAGCTTATTTCTTTTTATTTTTAGTAGCAAAAGCATTTCCAAAATTATGGTTGTTATCGATTACAGAAATAATTTGACATGAATTATACTGCTGCAATATACTAAATAATTAATTGAAAATAATTTTAGCCTGGATATTACAAAGGTTGGGCAGATATTTTTGTAGCCACTAAGATGGAACGTAAGTGAAGTATCTAATTTCATACATTTTGGGGGGTATACATTCTAAATATGTTTCTAAATAGGCAGTCCTCGATTAACAACAACATTCAGTGACCATTTGAAGTGACAACAGAACTGAACGAATGGTATTTATGTCTGCTCCCCAAAGTTATGGCTTCTGCAGCGCCCCATGGTCATGGGATCAAAATTTGGGTACTTGAGAACCAGCCCAGGCTGCAGCATGTGCTTCAGCTCCCCACATCTGCCTGTCTCCCCACCCCATCTCTGCCTTTTGGCCACCCTACACTCTGCCACCCCAAACTTTCCTTAGCTGACAATGGCAAGTGTGACACGGCAGTGGAGTCTTGTCTGCTGAAGGGAACTTGCCAGGCCTGACTAGGGAAGATGCAGCAGGATGGAGCCGGCAGATTGAGCAGGGCAGGAGACACATGAGGTCGTCACCTAATGACACTGTCCTTGCCTAGTGTCTATTGGAACTACTGTTGCTAAGTAGTGCAGTCACATGATATTTTGCCTAACAGCATCTTCACTTAGCAATGGGAACAGGGTGGTTAGGCGAAGACTACTGTATATAATATTCTACAGACAGAGGAGAATGTTTGAATGCTAAATTGTTTTAATTTGGATTTTAAGGGGTAGAGTTTTTAGGATTTTTAGCACAGGGTCATTGGTATTTAATTGTTTTTTAATATTTATTGTTTGCTATGTTTTATATGTTCCCATTTTAATCTCCTGTGCACCGCCCCGAGTCCCTTCGGGGAGAGTGGCGCGGTATATAAATTTAATAAAATGAAATGAATGAAAAATGAACTATTTCCACCAACCTACAGGATAAATGTCCCTCTTCCCAAAGAGAGAAAGAAAGATACGGTAAGTGTTTATTATAAACTCTAATAAAAAAGATCACCATAATAAAATATTACATAAAACCCAAGGATTTGTGGGGAAAAAATAAGATTCCCGGTTCTTTTCCCTCTCTAAGTTTCCTTTCCCAGTATTCTTGTATTTCTATGAATGCAGTAAACTGCGATTGACTAACAATTAAGGGAAGCCTCATCAACTTCCATTTTTCTCTCCTCAGAATTTTTTTCCTGATTCTTAATGAAGAAAGAAAACTTTACTTGTATGCTATTCTGAATATATTGCTTTACGTACAGCTAAAGACATACACAAATTATACAGAGACTATGCAGCTTACATCTTAATGGATCTTAAAAGAATTAGCTATAAGCAGCTAATTAAAAGACAGAAATGCTTAGCATCCGTCTTGATGTAATTAAAATAAGCTGATTATATCCTATGACAAAACAAAAGTCATGACAAAAGTTCATTGCAAATGTTCTTGGATCCTGGCAGGCTGATCTGACAACAAATATGAAAACAAACATTCCAACAATAGGTAGGAACAACTAAGGTGCTTGAATCGATGGTATTGTTACAAAAGCAGAACCAATTATAAGCTACTTTCCCTCCAAATCAAGCCTGCCCAAAATATGACACAAGCAGACCACAGAGGAAAATTGCAATAATTAAATGAGTCAAGATACATTTTGCCAAGAAAATAACAATGCAGAAGGTTAAGATCCCATTCTAATTAAACAACAATGGCAAAAAAATCTTAATTAGATCTCCTCTGATTCTTAAAAAATGTTATTTGTCATCATGAACTGCAATGCTAGAAAAAAGAGGCACAAATCCTTGTCCCCTGTATGACATTCTCTGAATTTGAATTTCTCATCCAAGTGTTACGAAACCTCTAGAGAAAATATCAGTTTGGGATATCCAATTGTGGTAAAGCACTTTGTGGAAATTCACATAAACGTAACAGAGAAGTGATAGTTGAAGCAAACTCTGGAGGGAAAGATTGTAGGAAGGGCTAATAGAGTTAATATTTAGAAATATTTATGTCTTCCTGACAGGAAGACAAAAATCACAACAAAACATATTTAGTTAGTGACTCTCATTATCTGAGAAAATTATGAAAACAGAGGAAGGCTTGTGTCATTATTCATTACAATTTCCCAAACTGGAAACAGCTCATCCAATTGACATTCTCTCTGTACACACTCACACACACACCACTTCATAAATTGCCTTCTTCAGCAACTTGTGGATATAATTCTTTATTGGCCAAGTGTGTTTGGAATCACAAGGAATTTATCTCTGGTGCATAAGCTTTCAGTGTTCATATAAACAACAAAGTGATAGGTCATAGATCATAAATCATAAGATACAACAAAAAATGATACATCATAATATACCAATAGGAGAAGGTAGTAGGAAGATGAGAGGTGAGAAGGATGAGAAAATAAGAAGGATGAAAAGATGGCAAGGATAATAGCAATAGAGCCATTTACATGGGTAAATATCTTTAGGCACAAGACAGTGCTGTAGGAGTTAAGTATTCAGCAGTATGGTGGCATAGGGGAAGAAACTATCTTTGTGTCTTTGTTTGGGCAGGCAAAGCTCTATAGCAGTGTTTTGAGGGGAGAAGTTGAAGACATTTATGTCGGATGTGAAGTGTCTATAGATATTGTCTCAGTCCTTGTTCTGGTTTGTGCAGTATACAGATCCTCAATGGAAGGCAGGCTGGTTGCAATTGTTTTTTTCTGCAGTCCTAACTATGTTGAATTCTGTACCTGTCCTGTTTGGTTCCTGTTCCAAATCAGAAAACTATAGAGGTACAAATGACAGACTTAATAATTCCTCTGAAGAACTGTATCAGCAGATCCTTGGGCAATCTGAACTTTGGGAGTCTCCATGAGTTCATTGCTGTGCCTTTTTAATGATGGCTCTAATATTAGATGTTCATTTCAAGTTCTGGGAGATTATAGAAACCTGAAGGTCTCTACTGAGATACTGTGTTATATAATGTTGTAAGAGGGTAGAATAGGAGGGCATCTCTTAAAATCTACTATAATCTCTACAGTTTTAAGAGTGTTCAGCTCCAGATTCTCCCAGCTGCACCACAGGACCCGCTGTTCTACTTCCCATCTGTGTGCAGACACATCATCATCTCAAATGATAGTTGTGTCACCTGCAAACTTCAGTTCAAATATAGGACATCACCCTTCTGAAAAATGTAAAGGCAATGAAAATATTTTAAAAGGAGAAATTCAACAACTGGGTAGAGGGCTTATTTTAGAGGCCAGCTGATTTTTGATCTGTTCTGGATAGAGAAACACTCTCCAAAAAGGAGATGGTTCACAATATGTGGGTCTTTCTGGACTCACAATTCCTGATCAGAAGAATATTTGCTCAGCCTTGACTGGTCTATCAGTTATGGCCATTCCTATAAGAAAGAGACATTGGTTGACTACTGTAATTTACTCTACCTGGATCTGCTGCTGAAGACCACTCATAAACCACAGCTGATATTGAATGTGGTGGCCCATCTACTAAAGATAATGTCTCAATACATCCACATAACATTTGCTTGTCTTGTGTCTAAAATAAATATGTTTAAAGCTGCAGTAACCAAAGAACCTAACAGACTTTAGACCAGAACTGATGTCACAGTTACTTATAAATAGTTTGCACCTTATTTCTTTTTAAATTAACACAGAAAAGCAGAAGGCAACTGGATTTTGTTTTTGCTTTGAAGACATTTCACTTTTCACCCAAGAAGCCTCTTCAGCTCTGATATGATAGTGGGGAATGGAAGGATTTATATTCCTTGCAGAGAGCTGGTCCTTTGCATCCTAAACTATTCAACTTTTAGGATGCAAACAACCAGCTGTCTGCGAGGAATATAAATCCTTCCATTCCCCACTATCCTGTCAGAGCAGAAGAAGCTTCTTGGATGAGAAATGAAACATCTTCAAAGAAAAAACAAGCAAGTCCAGTTGTCTCCTGGAAAAGCACCTTTGGGACAATCATCACCAGGATGACTGAGAATCTCTACAGACAGCAAAGCAGAATTACCCAGATACCAATGCTGGTGAAAGGTGCCCAGATTATCCCATTGAACAATATCTCCAATGAGGAAAGGGTTTTTTGAGGACTGGGAAAGATTGTACAAGGATGTAGTACTTCTTTTATTAGATATTTTATTCGTATTTGGCCTTAGGGCTGCAATAGATTTTATGTGATTTGATGCCTGGGGTGAGTAAGATGAAGTTAGCTTGCAGATCAACTGACATTCTAAACTTTGCAATAAGAACAATAAGCAACAGTCTTTTAAAAAATAAATGAAATAATTACATTTTGTTTCAAGGGCATAATTCCTGTATATCCATATATTCAGTATCTCAAAAATGGTTTAGGAACACACCAAATCAAATTTAGAGATGAATGGACTAATGAAAATATATTGATTTATTATATATTTACATAAATATGAGAATTAAAATGTGATTACAATTTTAAATGTTTATGTTAATATGCCATTTTAAAAAGATATTAATCTATTGATAATTTGATTTTTTTAAAATTAAAAGCAATCCTTATGTTAAACACACATATGCATAATTTTCCTATTAATACCCATAAATAGAAAAATATATTCATTTTACGTCCTCTTTATATGCAGCTACTTGCTTATAGCATCATGTGAATGATAAGGCTGCACATACACAATTAAGACTGGCTCCCATTCAAATTAGGCAATCTTTCTTGAATACAAACAAGGACATTTTATTCTCTCGGAGAAGAAAATGTATCTGTTCTGCAAACAATATAATCAACAATTGAAATCAGGACAGTATTTATGAAGCTTAAATATTCCAAACAACATTACTAAAATATTATCTTCAACATGGGAGCAACTTTCAAACTTCAAAAACAAAGTTCACCAACAAGGCACAAAATAATCAAGCCATTTCATAGGCAGAAGTTATTCATTCCCAGTGTTAAATATAGGAGCTTAAAACCAAGAACAAAATGCTGCATACTTTCATTATGTTACAATATCTTCAAGTCTATCTATCAATCATATATTCCCCCAAGAAAAACCAGAGACATCATGAACAGATTTGTATGTATATAGATTTAAAATACTTGGACGGGTATAATTATTGTTACACTGAATTTTTCTACTCTGCTACTCTAGGTCTTACAGTTGTTTACATCCACAAGCTCGATAGGAAGTCTTTGGCTTATAATGGCAATTGGGCAGTGGTGAAATTCATTTTTTTTTACTACCGGTTCTGTGGGTGGGGCTTGGTGGGCACAGCAGGGGAAAGATACTGTAAAAACCCCATTACCTCCCCACTCCTGGGGGAAGGATATTGCAAAATCTCCATTCCCACCCCACTCTGGGGCCAGCCAGAGGTGGCATTAGCTGGTTTAATATTTCGAGAAATATTTGAAAAGGCAGGATAAAATATTCCCCCCTAAAAGAGAAATAAAAATCTTAAGTGAGTCCCCGCTCCCTCCCCCCAGCAGATATTTTATGCCCGTTAAAGACTGGGCCAGCCTATCTACAAGACAAAAGACCTTCAGCTCCAGTGTGATGGGATTAAAACTGTGATGGCGAACCTATGGCACACGTGCCACATGTGGCATGCGGAGCCATTTCTGAGGGCATGCGAGGCATTGCCCTGTCAGCTCCAGCATGTGTGCGCATGCTGGCTTGCTGATTTTGGCCTTGATTTTTGCTGTTTTTCACCCTCTGGAGGCTTCAGGAGGGGAAAAAAACAGCCCATCGTGCAAACCAGAAGACCAAAAACAGACCGTTTCAGGCCTTTGGAGGGCCCCTTGGTGGGGAGGCCTTTTTTGCCCCCAAAAAGGGTCTGGAGGCTTTTTTGCTCCCAGAAAGAATCTGGAGCCTGGGGAAAAACAGGTCCACTGAGCCACCATATGCCAAAAACGGGGGGAGCACAGAGGGTTGCGCACGCATCCATGGAGGAAGGTGCATAGAATTATGGGTGTGGGCATGGATTCACATGCCCCCCGCACTCCACCTGCTTTTGGCACGTGATGGGAAAACGGTTAGCCATCACTGGATTAAGACATGACCCTCCAGGACATAATAGGCTTAACCCATCTAGCAGCAGAGTTTACCACATGGCACAAGAAGCCCTTTCATTGCATCAGCCCAAACTTCAACCAATCTTAGCTCAGGCAAATATGACAGCTACAGGGCCCTATGGGAGTCTGACAACAGCCAATAGAATACATGTTCTTGCACAGGAACAGGAAGCTCAAGTTCAAAGCACAAGAGAAGGTATAAAAGCCACCCATTCTCAACTCCATGTGATCACTGCCCAGAACCACCCAGGTGCTTCTGTTTCATCATTAAATCATTTTTTCAATCATCCTCCATGTTTCAGTGTCTTTTTCCTAGCTTGGAACTGAACCAGATATTTCTTCCAACAAAACACTTTACTTAATGGTAGCACTCACCAGGAGAAACAGCGCCACAGATTATTGTCTATCTAGGATTACTATAGATTGGTTGCAAAAAATACTAATAACCAGTAGATGGTTAGAAAATGATGGATTTTATATATTTTTCTTACCATCTTCTGGTTTTTGAATTTTTGCAATTCTACCACATTTCCATGATAATTGCACCACTGAGATTTGATGTCCTCTCCTGTATTTGCATTAATAACATCCATCTGAATATTCCATCTTTTTTGCACTTTCACTGCAGAGAACATCTCCATTAATGGATTGTCTTAAATTGTCCACTAATTTTAGCCACATTAAAAAAAAAAAACCTGACATGTGTATAAAAGCAAACTAACCTCTGATTTTCTACATGCGCTTGCAGTAAAATATTCCCTTAATTTGTCTTTGTTTCCATTAAATCCTTTCAATGTTTTATGACTAATAAAAGAATAATGTATACCGCGGCACAATTTATAACAACTTTACATACGTTTAAGTCATGCATAATTCAAATAGCATATTTTAAAGCATTTATTTAAATGCAAAAATATACAAAGCAGCCCAGAACAATGAAATGTTAATTCGTTTTAATTCACCCTTCTTTTAATGAGGAAAATACAGAGAAATGTATTTCTATTTTCCTTTTGCAAATGACAGCATTTGGTTCTAACCTGAAAAGTATAGCTATAGTTTTTTATGGGCGGTGGTCATATATTTCCTTAGGTCAACATACAGTATATTTACCTCTCCTTACTCAATAGATAATTTAGTTATAAGCGCCTGCACAATGGAGAAGAAGATTGAAAGTAAAGCATTTACTTAGACAGCTATGTAATGCATCCCTATACTGTGTTTGCAATCAGAGCTATCTCCTAAAATTAGTTAAATAAACTAATAAAAATGAACTAACTTCAACTTTATCAAGAGCATCTAGTGGAATGGAATATTCGGTAGAACACAGTAAAGCCAAAGTGATAAAATTGCTCTTAAATTCTTGGTATGATTTTACTGATAGCCCTTTTATATGCATTATGTATTAATTTAGGATTATTGCACGTTCACTGCGTGCTTTGCATTTTTGTGCTTTTCTATGTGGAATTTAATATTTATAATTGTTAATATTGTAAATTCTCTGTCTGTCTCTGTGGCAATGTACACACCCACAAGATACTGCAGAGCCTAAACATGCCTCTGTTTCAGTAATTTTCTTCCAAGGCATTTGTTCTTAAACCCCACCTCATCCTTACCAGAACTCTTAAAAAGCTATTTTAGTTTCTCTCTCCCTAGCCCACTCTTTAAAAGCATCATATCTCCAGAAGATAGGCTTAAGGTACAGAAGGATCTTGACAAACTTGAACATTGGGCACTATCTAACAAAATGAAATTCAATGGTGAAAAGAGTAAGGTTCTACATTTAGCCAACAAAAATGAAATGCACAGGTACAGTATAGGTGGTACTTTGCTCAATAGTAGTAACTGTGAGAGGGATCTTGGAGTCCTAGTGGACAACCATTTAAATATGAGTCAGCAGTGTGCACCAGCTGCCCAAAAAAACAACACAGTTCTAGGCTGCATAAACAGAGGGATAGCATCAAGATCTCGTGAAGTGTTAATACCACTTTATAATGCCTTGGTAAGGCCACATTTGGAATACTGCGTTCAGTTTTGGTCGTCATGATGTAAAAAAAATGTGGAGACTCTAGAAAGTTCAGAGAAGAGCAACAAAGATGATTTGGGGACTGAAGATTAAAATATATGAAGAACGGTTGCAGGAACTGCGTATGTCTAGTTTAATGAGAAGGACTAGGGGAGAAATGATAGCAGTGTTCCAATATCTCAGGGGTTGCCACAAAGAAGAGGGAGTCAAGCTATTCTCCAAGGCACCTGAGGGTAGAACAAGAAGCAATGGGTGGAAACTAATCAAGGAGAGAAGCAACTTAGAACTGAGGAGAAATTTCCTGACAGTTAGAACAATTAATCAGTGGAACAGCTTGCCTCCAGAAGTTGTGAATGCCCCAACACTGGAAGCTAAATATCTTAACCTTAGATCTGTTGTGCTCTTTCTCTGTCAATAGATACATTCCTTATTTTAGATAATATATTCCCTGAAATTGTTCATTTCTAATATAATCATGATTCTTTTTTCTGTTTTGCTTCCCTAAACAGATGAGGCATGATGGCTCATATGGTTAGGACACTGGGCTGAAAATCGGCAGACTCCTGTTTGAGACCTGGTTGCTGCCATGTGGTGGTGGGAGTTCCTGTCACCCACTCCAGTACCTGCCGACCCAGCAGTTCGAAAGCAGGTGACTGCGAATAAATAGATGGATTACCACTTTGGTGGGCATCTTAATGGGGACATGAAAGGAGCCCCCAACTCGGCATTCCCTTGGTAATGGTGTTTTAACATGAAAGCGCTATGGTGTTTCTGACATGGAAGTGTAGTATAGCATTCCTGAAATAGATTTTGCTGAAATCTAATTATTTTCTGAATGATTAGTTTACTTAGTTAATTACTTATAATTAGTTTCTGAATAAGCTTAAATGCAGTTTCTGACTTCTAATTATGTAGCTGTCTTCATTTTCATAATAAAGTATGTCAAAAAACTAAGGGAAATACTCTACATTTCAATATACCTTTGATAAACAAACATAAACAGGCAATAATCAATAACTAACCAACATTGTTTAATGTATGCTGGAGTTTAAGAACAATTGGAGATTCCAAAGTGTTCCATTATTTTCTGTGTTATTATTCACAAACACATCTACTGTATATATCCAAACCTTTTTTTAAAAAATCCAACATATTTGTGAAGATGATGATGGTCCTATGTTCTGAACCTTTAGCTAGACATGGTTCTTTATTAATAGAATGACCTAGGAAGATGCAAGTAAAATTTGTTTAGGTATATTGGCTTTGAAGAGCAAAGGAAGAAATTAATGGAGTATGATACCATTAAGATATATTAGATCTATAAAGCTGTCTCTATGATCCACTAATTACTGATACGAGGAATGAATTAACATTCTAACCCACAATTTAAGATAAATCATTTAGCAAGGCTGCAAAGAAAGGTCCTAAATGTGTTTTTATTTTTCTAATAGATCAGCCAATGCAACATGGTAAGATATTGTTCATTGATAAGAACAAACAAATCAAAGATCTAACTGCTAGAAAGTCAGTATTAATGTATTAATTGTATTACTTTATCACCACAGCAATACAGATGCTGTCCATTTTTTAAAAATACGCTTTACATCCGGGGTTCCCAAAGTCTTCAGCTCATCAACCCTTTCATGAGTTTCAAATTGTTCACTGACCCCTGCATTTATTATATGAAAATGATTTATTAAATACTATTTTAACTAACAGCATTACTACTACTACTATTACTAGCATCAACCCTTTGATAGTCCCATTAAGCCATGGGTAATAATACTGACCACTTTGGGGAACCCTATTTTATATCAAACCAATTCAAATGAGGGATTTCAAAGTAGTCACTGTTGTTCAGACATATATGAACAGTCTTTTCAGTATTTCATGTAATTTTTAAGCCTTTAAATAATGCTTCCTATCTTTTGATAACTATTTTTCTTTTCTTTACAAGTTAAACAGTGGCGAAAGGTTTTTAACTCTCATTAACCTTTGGAAGGACATTCAAACGCCATATGTAATTGATTTCAGGCAGTGGTAATTATGATAGGTAATTGTACACCCTGGACTAATTTGCTTATTGGTGGTTATGTTTCAGAATGACCCTGCCTTATGATTCAAGTTGTGAAGAATCAAAGTAGAATTTGCCTTTCTCTTCTATTCTTTGCTGTTTCCTGTTTTACAATTGCTTCTACATTCTGCATATGTTTGGGGGGAAGTAATCTCTTTGCCAGTTGTAATTAAAGAAAGAAATTCTCTAAATATGTACAGTTTTGCATTAAAGCTCACTAAAACGCTAGCACTATGGCTCCCATAGGGATAACTCAAAGTTTACTTATACTGTGTTAATGCTAATGACTTGTGTTTCTCATGAAGACAATTACACGGTTTAAAGTGAAAAGAATAAAATGAGCATCTATAACTCTACACGTGCTTAGACAACCATATCATGTATAATATGATATATGCAGATATTCCTTGGCTAACAACAGTAACTGAGACTGCAGTTTTCATTGCTAAGGAATGCGGTAGTAAAGCATGACATCACACAACTGCATTGTTTAGTGATGGCAATCTTGGCACTCCTTGTTTCCATTGTTAAGCAAGGATTGTGGTTAGAGAGGTGGCATGAGTACAGTGTGGCCAGGGTTGGCACTGCCAGATAGGGTACAGTGAGAGCAATTTATTGGATCTAATTTGTGATATGACCTGCTGCCTTCCCCATGGATTTTGCTTGTGGGAAGCCAACAGAGAGGGTTGCAAATGGTAATTACATGATCACAATTGTTGTCAGTGCAAGCTGGTTGCCAAGCAGCCAGATCACAATCACATGAATGCATGGATGCTGAGATGGCCTGAATTTTATGGACCAGCCATAAGTACCACTTGTTCAGTGCTTTTGCAACTTCAAATGGCAGCTGAATGAGTGGTTGTTAATCCTGTACAATTTAAATAAAGAAACAACCAAGCCAAAATTACATGATATCCTTCTACCAAACACAGTAATATTTCAAAAAGAGCAGTTAAAATTACACACAAGGAATCCATATACTGAGAAACACAATAAAAATGAAACTTACGCAGATTTTGAAACCCATCTATCATGTACCATTACTAACAAGAATGATAGCAAAATAGCCCTGCTGCCATTCTAACTCCCATCAGTACATTTGCTTTGTAAGTAAATCTCCAAATCATTTCAAAATGATGTGTGGACCTAGAGTAGCAAGAAATAGAATTCCGTAATTGGAGATCCAGTTCCTGAAATGTATGCAAATGAAACCCTATTTCAGTGATGGCTAACATTTTTTGGCTCACGTGCCAAAAGCGGGGGGAGCGCAGGGGGGTTGTGCGTGGGCGTGCCACACCCATAATGCTATGTATGCGACCCCCTGCTTTTGGTGCGCTTTTTTCGCTCTCCCCAGGCTCCAGAGGCTTTCTAGGAGCCTGGGAAGGGCAAAAACAGCCTCTCCCCCACCTCCAGAGGCTTCAGGAGCATCCCTGAAGTCTCCAGAGGGCGAAAAATGGCCTCAAAAGAAGGCCTAAATCAGCTGGCCAGCGCACACATGCACACTGGAGCTGACAGGGCAATGCCTCACGTGCCATAAGAAATGGTTCCACGTGCCACCTGTGGCACCCATGCTATAGGTTCTCCATCACGGCCCTATTCTATTGATTATATTAGACACAAAACCTCAGACCAAGATAGGAACTGGGACTGGTGGTGGGAAATAACTATGACAATTCGCCATGGCCAACTCGTCACAAGCCAATTTGGTGCAGGACAACTTGCTGAGGGCGAGGAGTTCCACTAATACCAAATAATGGAATAGAATCATTAAAGAAAGGATGCAAAAAGAGAAACAGTGAGAAATGTGCGCAAGATGTCCATGGCCAATTGTCCTGCAGCAAACTGGTCATCTGAGTTAGCTGCGGCAAGTTGCCCCATTCCGACTTACACCTCAGAATGAGAAGATTCTGATGTGTAATAGAAAAAAAAAAAAAAAAAAGCCCTGCAATGAGAGGAAAGATGGAAAAAAGAGGGAGGCCCAGTGCAACGCATTTTGCAAAGTTCTGAATTCAGAAATACCTAATTCATTCTCATAGGGTAGTAAAGAAGATCCATTTACTGCCACTGTTTTTTCTTCCAGATCAGATAAGGGGACAAGCTCAGGGATTAGAACAACAAATTATACCTTAAAAATGCTACCATCCTCAGGCCAACCCTTCCCCCTCCACTACCCATTTGATTGTGTTGCTTCAAAGGAGTCCGCCTGGAAATAATGGGGTAGGAAGCTAGTCAGCACCGAGTCCTATATTTATTCATATGTTGCCCCTAGCTGCCAACATTTCAAACACATGTCCCTCCTCCATTTTGTACAAAAAAAGGAAGCCTGGATTGATGAAAATGAAGATCCTGATTACATGTATAGCGTTTAGATACCCTTTTATTTTGATCTCACATGTTTCTGTGATGAATGGCACATGCTTGAGACAAAAATTAATCATGGAAATGCAATCTGTGTTGCAGAATGGAATTTGGCATATTAATATTCTACAATAACAATTTTCTTACTTTAGCCTGTGATATTTGAAAGAGATGCTCTTAACAGGAGCTATTTGGCTTTTGTGTTCTTGGGAGTGCTTATTAGCCAAGATCTCACCTGGAAAAACAACACGTCTCTGGTGATTGGAAAGGTCCAACAGAGACTTCATTTCCTTAGAGTCCTGCGAAAAAATCAGGTGGAACAACGGCTGATGACCTCTTTTTATCGGTCCACCATAGAAAGTGTCCCCACATATTGTATTACAGTATGGTATGCTGGTTTAACAGCTGAGGACAGGAAGGCACTACAGAGAATGATCAATTCGGCACAAGAAACCATTGGTTGCCCTCTGACACCACTGGATGAATTCACCAAATCTCGCTGCTTTAGCAGAGTAAGGAAGATTCTCAGAGATGATTCACACCCTGGTTGGTGTGCACTTCTACCATCAGGCAGAAGATATCAATGTATAGCCAGCCAAACAAACAGGTTTAAAGATAGTTTCTATCCTTGGCCTGTGAGACTTTTAAATTCAACCACAATCACTCCATGCACATGCTAGTTTCTCCCCCCCCCCCCGCTTCTGTTATAATTTTGCACTAGTGAGGTTAAAACTAATTTCGTTGTAAACAAGTACAATGACAATAACGATTATACTTACAAACAATATCAAAACATTCTCTAAAAAACAAATACTTTTAGAATTTTGACGAACACACCTGAGGGTCGCAAAAAACATCAACTTATCTCATAATGATCCTAACAGATAATTCTGGGAAGGTTCAGAACCACCCATCTGGTAAGCAAATTTGAGATCCATGTTGGAGTGCCACCATGTGGAAACAAAAGTTTGCAAGATGTGCTTGGAATATTTCAATTAGCTGTGAGGATGGTTTTTTCAGAGTGAAGAAAGGAGTATCACTAATGATCTGAAGATAATAAATATTGCTGCTGGAAATTTAGGAAAGCTTTACATATATACACTAAAAGCAGAATGATAATGAAAGTTGAAACAGAATTTGGGAGACTCAACATACATACAGTAATGATTTGGTACTTCTACATACTGAATCCACAAAATATAGGCAGATCATATAACTACATCCAATGCAATTGCTATTATCTTCCTGAATTTCACCTAATGAATCCAGTTCAGAGAGAGATATGTGCTCCAATCATGAGGAAGAAGTTCCTTTATGAAATTGGACACCCATTAGAATCTCTTTTGGGGGGGGGGGGAAAGCATTTTCTTTGTAGCATTTGCTAATGTAAGTAAATGACGAAGAAAAAAGTACTAAACATTTTAATACCAAACAATTACATCCCCAAGGACGTCAAAACAAGTTGCAATTTTGAGGCTGAGGGAGGGAAAGGCAATTCTTTCTCCTCCATTGCACAGACAATGGTGTAAATACTTCCAGACAGGGGAAAGAAAGCAATCTTTTGGATAACGAAGGCTCCTTCCCTTATGCCTTTGTGGATACCAATCTGCAGAAGACGATGGAAACTTCCATTGCTCAGAGAATACCCTCTATTACTACATGGAACCTTCTATTACTAAATGGAATATTTAAAGAACAAAGAAAAAAATAAAGAAAAGAAAATGATTAAAAATCAACCAACAAGAAATGCGTATTTGCCATGTCTCTGGGATCAAAGTATTTCATTACAGTGGGATTAGAACCTCTATCATATAATGATGTGGAATATGATATGCTGGTTTGAACATCTGATTTTCCCCTTAAGCATTTATTTTTTAGATAATTCACTACTGTATGCCTCCTTTAAACTCCTTTCTTCTGTTTCTTCCTTGAGTAACTCAATAAAAACAAATATGGCTGACTAATTATGAAGAGGGACTCTCAAGGGGAAAGAAGCTTTCCCATCTGCTGAAGGGGTGCCAAACATTCCTAGCAATGGATTAGATAAAGAAAGTAAGCTGACAGTTTTCCTGGCAGGCAGAGAAAGGAGAACAAAGAAGAAAGCAGGAAGACCCCAGAGTTTTTTTTTATGAAAGCTTGTAATGATTCAGCCATTTTTTTCTATCAGAGACCACTTAAAATGAAAAAAAAAACCACTTTAATATGAAAGCTAATATGCTATCCAATTTGCCCCTTGCCTTTGTGGTCTCATTAATCTTAATTGGTTAATGTAGCTGGCTGGGATTTAAAGACTTGAACCATCCTTAAAATGTATTGATTACATCATGCTCAGTCTCCATTATACTTGTTCTGTAATTTACTCGTCCTTAATGATCCCACTGAAATCAATGTCATTTGACTGAAATGAATTCGTAATTTCTCATTCTGTATTATATGAGAAGTATTAGAAGGGAAATGTTATGACCTCAGAGAATAAAGACAAAGAAGATTTTGGTAGACAGGTATCCTACTTGTCCTGATCCCCCCCCCCCCCCCCCCCAATGTAAAAGTATTTTACATAGAAATAGTCTTAATATGAAATTTATTGAAGGAAGATAGTGTTTTCTTTTTCTTTTGTTATCATTTAGATTCTTCAGGTTTTCTGTTTTCTATTGTAATCTGTAAAGGGAAACTTTGCAACAGAAACTACATCTCAGATTCAACTTTTAAAAAGCATATCCTAATTTCCTTCTCAGCTTCCAATCATTCTTTAAAGAAATACATACAAGGAGTATAAAAGATGCTTAAAAAGATACTGAGCTACGAAGGCCTAAGTGATTTATAACTCTACTGATAGAAGTCATCCAGATTTTGATATAGGAAGCGTGAATTATATTCTGCATACCTTTTCTGTTACTTTTTCTGATACAGCTAAGTTCTAGAAAATTCAAGAAGCCAACATTTGATGAATTTGAAAGAACAGGCGAATAATTTTGTAAAGTTTTACCAGTGTACTTTTAAAAACCTAACAGTGATTCTAGAAAAAAAATTAACCCTCTTGGAGATTCCTGCCATTCTTCAGATACAGTGAAACACAGAAGCTATTTTTTCTCTACTGTTATTTATTAATGTAATATTTTCTTGCAATGCAGTTTAATGGAACAGCACATAGCTGCCATTGATTGGAGAAAAAGCAACCAACAACTTTGCAGTTGTTTCATAGTTTCATTGCTCCGTTTTCCTTTAAACTTTTATCCTATATATTTCTGGCCTCTAAAAATGACACATTCCATTCTTTATGTCAAACCTATCAAAATTAAACGATTTCCAGCTGCCAAAATAGCTATAAGCGGAAAATGTTATTATATTATATAGTGCTGTTAGCAAGCTGAGGATTTTTTTCTCATCCATTACAATTTAATATATAGCCCCACCCACCCCCCAAAAATTCCCTGGGTAGTACAGTAAATGTGGAGATTATAATAGCAAACATATATGCTTTCCTCACACACTGTATAATTAAAACCAATTGTCAGAATCAACTGAAAGAAGGCAAGTATGCAAAGCAGGAAATAGTTTTGACCTATAAGACTAAAAACCAATTATCTTCAAATCCAATTATACTGATGTACTGTACAGTCCAGTGATGGCGAAACTTTTTTGCCTATCAAGCACACTCACATGCCCACCCCCATAATTTAATGTTCCCCTGTGCCTTGCCCCCTGCGCATGCGTGTGTGACCCCTCCTGCTGCCCCCTGCATGGCTTTCTTGGAGCTTGAGGAGGGCAAAAATGCCCCCCGCCCCTCCAGAGGCTGGAAACAGCCCATTTTCTGATTTCCGGTGGGCCCGGTAGCTCCAGAGGCTTTCTAGGAGCCTGGGGTGGGTGGAAAATGGCCCAACACACAAACTGGGAGTTCAGGAATGGAATTCTGGGTTGCCCTTTGGGCCGTTTTTCTCCCTCTGGAGGCTTCAGGAGGCTTCCCTAAACCTCCGGAGGGCGAAAAGCAGTCAAAAATCAGCTGACAGGGCAATGCCTTGCATGCCTTCAGAAATGGCTCCGCGTGCCACCTGTGGCACGCGTGCCATAGGTTCGCCATCACGGACCTAGAGGAACGTTGTCCATGGGGTCGCGATGGGTTGGACAAGAGTTTGCAACTAACTATAACAGCAATAATAACAACAACAACAACTGTCCTTTCTACAGAACCTAAGTACTATGCAATCATAAGAAGAATGTGCTCTTATAGTGTTACCTGACCAGGCCAGAGCACAGTCTGATTTTCTTACATGAGCAAGATATTTGGAAATAGTAGGGAGCTTCTGAGTTATTGTTCTGCATTACCAGTGAAAGGGCACAAGGAAGGAAGTGAATCCCAACTAGATGTGCTTTGAGAAGCCAGGAAATTCTATCAGGAGGATTCTCTGGCCTTGTGGTTTGCTTTCTATGTTTATAGCCAGGAAACATTCCTGTCACCACCACAAGCACAATAAAAATGTCAGAATGTCCAGAATGTGACTTCAACCTTTCGTGCTCTCCTGAGAGGCTTGTTATTGTCTTCTGGTATATTATGAATAAGGCTAAATATAAATTGTATTTGACTCACTGAAATTACAGAGATAATATTATACAGATTGTCCTAGACTTACGACCACAACTGAGCCCAATTTTTTTTTTGCTAAGCGAGACAGGTGTGTTCTTGCCTATTTCATGGCCTATTTTTTTCTTCTTGCCTATTTTTTTCTTGCAACAGTTGTTAAGTGAATCACTGCAGATGTTAAGTTAGCAACACAGTTGTTAAGTGAATCTGGATTTCCCCATTGACTCTGCCTGTCAGAAGGTCGCAAAAGGTGACTCCAGGACACTGCAACCATCATAAATATGAGGCTCTGAATTTTGGTCACATAACCATGGGGATGCTGCAGTGGTCGTAAGTGTGAAAAAGCATCATTTTTTTCAGTGACATTTTAACTTTGAATGGTCACTAAGCAAATTCTTGTAAGTAAAAGTAAACTCTTGTATATGTATGTGTTTGCTTGTTTGTTATTTCATTTTGCATGGCTGCCCATCTCAAATTAATAATCTGAGATCTAAACACATTGAAAGAATTTTTTTTAAAAAAGTAGAAAAGCAAAAAGCAACACATATAGAAACAGTAGCCAGGGTGAAAATAGACCAATCATAAGTTAACACCAATAGTGTACAGGTTCAGTCCTACCTTTTGACCTCCAAGATTGGGGTCAGCCTAAACTCTGGTCAGTAATTGGCCAACTCTGATCTTTCAAATTCATACACAAGTCTAGTGTTCAGACTTCTTCTTTTGACCTCCAAATTGGGGTCAGCCTAAACTCTGGTCAGTAATTGGCCAACTCTGATCTTTCAAATTCATACACAAGTCTAGTGTTCAGACTTCTTTTTCTACATTAGATAGTTGGGAGAAGGGCAAAGGTAGTATACTGTCGGTTCGGGCAAACCGGTAGTGGTGGCGGCACAAGGATCCGCCCAGCCACCTAGACATCATCATGGACCTTCTGCGCATGCGTGCATGTTCCCGCTACCGAACTGGTAGTGAAGATAATAGGATACCATTACTAGAGAAGGAGAGCCATATTCATATATTGATTTTGAATATTTCTGTCAGAAACAAATGAAATCCTTTCTAATATTTTGAAAATCAGTTTTATAATATATTGTTTTGCACTGAAAATTCCTATGACACATAAATCTATTTAAGGGGTGAAAACTGCACACAGCTTTTTCCAAATGTTGCCATAGTTTTTAGGTCATTTTGCAATAAACTCTGACTATTGTATGTTCACAGGTGGGCTTGTGACATGATGACCTGATTATATGGCAAGTAGGCAGGAAGGCTTGTTAAATTTGTTTAGGAAGTTGGTGAGGTCACTAGTGAGTTATGCATGGGTGGGGAATGATTGGATTCTCTTGTGCTTGTGAGAGATTCAGACCCACCCAAAAGTTATTGCAGCTTTGTACTTTCCCACATATTAGTTAATCTGCTTTAGTGAGAGTGCTCTGTGCGACACAATGCAGAGGAATTCCACTTTGACTTACTCCAAGGACAACAATGATTTAGAGACAATACAGAGCTGCATTCTTTGCCTCTATACAAAGTTGAGATAAACATAATCTTATTCAGTCAGTGTTTGAAGCTTCAGGGTTTTTTATTGGTTTGTTTCTTTACAAAATGATAAACCAACCCTGTGTTTATAAATGTTAATTTCTAATTAATATTGTTTTGAATAGAAAATGTTTCCATTAAAAATGTACATTATTTTAACAGTCACATACATTTTGGTATGCTGAAGGTTATTGGTCTTGTTGACTTATACTCCCTAAAATATTTTCTGACCCTTAGCTGAAAGTTGATGACTGAACATTTAAGTCACAATAAGGTCTTAGGCATTCCACAAAAAAGTCTATAAATATTAAGATGTCCCCCTGTCCTAAATGAATGGTTTAAGGTTGCTCCCTGTTTGTAGAGTTTAACTCTTTTCATTCATATGCTGGTCTCAGCTTTCTGGATGTCTTTAGGCACCATCCATTCCAGCAATGTTATAGAATCTATAGGTAACCCAAGAACGTTTTGCAAGGCTGGATATAAATCAAGGAAGGATTCCCCTCCCCTCTGTCTTATGAAGCTATAGGTGTAGGTTGTTCTGTTTTTGAAGAATGAATTCTTCATTACTTTCTAGTGGTTTATTTGTTGAACCAGCATCTGTCAGTGAAGGCACAGATTGCATGTGATCTTGGATATGGCCACCAACAGTTAAGCACAAGTTCTGGTATTTTAGAATCAACATTTTTAGTTGCATCATGTCATTTTGAGTAGAAAAGATTGACAAGCAGCAGGAGAGGTGCTCTTTCTCACTGTCACAATACAGTGAAATAAAAGCAATTATGCACATGGTTTATGATTCAACCTCCATCTTCATGTCACTCTTTTTCACATTTATTCTGAGATAATTTATGAGACACTCCAGAAGCAAAATTGAAACTTTGAGATACTGTAGATACAGTAGATGATAGATAGACGGATGGATGGATGGTTGGATGATAGATTGAGGGAGGGAGGAACATATATATATGCATGATGTGGCCAATTCATGATATGGTAGATAGTTTTAAGTTTAGAATACCCTGAGGCAACATTGGAGCTATTCATCTAGATCAGTGATGGCGAACCTATGGCACGTGTGCCACAGGTGGTACACGGAGCCATTTGGCAGGGCACCCGAGGCGTAGCCCTATCAGATGATTCAGTCATTTTAAAGCCATTTTGTGCCCTCCCCAGGCTTTGTAGGAGCTGGGGAGGGTGAAAACAGGCCCCGGAGGCCCTCTGGAGGTTTCAGGAGCTTCCCTGAAGCCTCCAAAGGACTAAAAACAGCCCTACGAGCAAACCAGAAGTCACTTCCGGTTTGCTCATAGCGTCGTTTTTAGTCTTCCAGAGGCTTCTGGGAAGCTCCTGAAGCCTTCGGAGGGCCTCGGGGGGGAGGCTGTTTTCGCTGTCTCCAGGCACCTATAAAGCCTCTGGAGCCTGGGGAGGGCAAAAAAAGCATGTAAAAAATGGGGGGAGTATTTGTCATGTGTGCATGCGCACTGGGACGTGTGCATTGCGTTAAGGGTGCGACACGCCAGCGCACAACCATACTGCGCTCCCCCCCTTATGGCACGCGAGCCTAAAAAGGTTCACCATCGCTGCTCTAGGTCTTCCTGTTCTCTACCATCCTCTGGAGTCCATTTAAGCTCATGCCTATTGTTTTGGTGACTCCACCCAGCCACCTCATTCTCTGTCGTCCCATTCTTCTTTTGCCCTCAGCATTAGGCTCTTCTCCAGTGAGTTCTTCCTTCTCATTAGGTGGTCAAAGTATTATTAGTAGTAGTATTGTTATTATTATGAGTATCTTAATATCTAATCTGGATGAAACCATGGTTTCGTATGATGCCACTTCACTCTTTACCTCCATTCCCACAACTGAAGCTGTCATGGTAGTGAAGAAACAACTGCTTATGAGACATTAATTCACATTATGTGACAAAACTAACCTCAGCTTAACCACAGATATGCCATCTTGGACCTCTGTCTGACCACTATCTATTTTAAATACAATGAAGGTTTCCACAAACAAAAACACAGCTATGTTATGGGTTCACCTGTGTCCCCCACTATGGCCAACCTCTACAAGGAAGAAACCAAAGCCCTAAACTCCTTCACACGAATTTCACCCATTCATTGGTATAGGTATGTGGACGATACTTAGGTCATGATTAAAACAGCAAATGGAAGCCTTCAACAAACTCATCAACACTGTGGACATTAAGTTCAGGTACATTAAGTTCCCACAGGAAGATGTTACGGAAAATAGTCATAAAATGGGGAAAAATTCATTTAACAACTGTTTCACTTAAAAACAGAATTTTTGGGCGCAATTGTGGTCTGCCTTATAATCTCTGAACTCCTCATAGTTTGAGAAGCATCCTTGAGGTTGTTAGGAGTAGAGTCCTAGTGTTGGGTAGGCAATATATAATACCATGATGGAAAATGGTAATTGTGGCTTTAAGGATGTTGGAATGTTAGAATGCAATTAGAGAATGTAATTATCTCCACTATAAGAGGAAGTAAGCAGAACGCATGCTCTCTCTGCTAATTGCTCCCTCTGCTTGAAGATCTATCTACTGATAACTGACTGCTCGTTGTGACTGACTGTGTTTGAAGAAGGAAGAAGGAAGAAGTATGGATTACTGACTGTAAGCAAACTGCTATTTGTTAAGAACTTTGTTTGATTAACTTTATACCATCACTGCTTGTGAAGCAGTAGTATAGTTTTGCAACACCAGTAAAGCTATTTTGTTTTACTAACAGTGTCTGGTTTACTATTTGTGTGTGTACTAGCAACGTTTCTCTAGCTGCATATTCCACTGCACAACTTTCTGTCTCCCAATGGAGATATCCCCCAACAGAGGTACTGCTGTATGAAGAAACATTTAATCTACTCCTCTCTTATTTTGGGATTGTAGAATGAATCCTTTACATTTGAATCAATATACTTGGTTCAAAATATATTTGAGGTAAATCCTTTTAAAAATCTCAGAGATATTTAAGATATTTATTTAAGTATCTCAGAGATATCTGATTATTTCTATTCTGTTTGTACCATAGGGTTCCAAAAATAATTTTACAAATTTTTCAAATGCGATAGACAGACACTACTCACCGTTCCCACCAATGGATAAATAAACCCAGCTCCAATACTGGCTCTCACATCGCTGATAGGCAAAACAAACCCAGTGGGAACACCTTTCTTCTCAGGCATGTGGGAAAGGGACAGGTGGGTTTTTGCCATACAAATGGGCAAATTTCCAAATCCCTGCCAAATAAAGAAATGAGAAAGAGATAGAATGTATCTATACCACACTGAAATAACAACAGTTTCCTCTCCAAGGTTTTGCTTGCTGTACAATAAACAAAGCTAAATTTTATTACCAGTATATTGCTGACTTCTAGGAATAAGTCTTTGGCTCAAGCTTCAATAGATTGCGGGAAGATGTTATACATATACATCTTAATTAATAATAATTTCTTCAAGGCTCTGTACAGATCACAAAGAGAGCAATTGCGACATCTTATCCAGTAACTCAACAATTTGCAGCTCAATAGCCAAACCAATAAACAATATATTGACTATTGAGACAAACCAAACACAACTGCATATGCTTAAAATGATACCCTGTGAGGTGACTGAACATATATATATCCATAATTAAAAGGGATTAATCTAGGAATTGCTGAGATTAATTAGTGTAAAGATAACACTCACCCAGCAACTAAATAAAAAGTTATATTTTTGGCGTAGTTTTTAAAATTGTTTTAGTAAGGGTTTTTAACAGGATTTTAGTCAGGCTAGCTATTTGATAAATTTTTAACTGTATTTTATGTTTTATATCATTGCCTTTTATTAGTGCCTGTACACTGCCCTGAGTCCCGGAAGGGAGAAGGGCGGTATAAAAATTTAATAAATAAATAAGTAAATAAATAAATAAATACAGTAAATCATTTTTAAAGTTTTCAAATTTTCACAAGGATGAAAGGAAGGAGGGAATTAAGACTAGAGTCTCAAGGCCTGGAGATTTAAACTCTGGATTGAGGAACAGAAAGAGAGAACTCTCAAAGTAGGAGAGAACAAGATAGGGAACAAACAGAATTGCAGAAATTATTCAGGACGTCAGGAAGACCATGGGATTATACAGATACAGATTAACAGAGTTGGAAGGGATGTTGTAGGTCATCTAGTCCTACCCCCTACCCAAGCAGACCCTGTTCCATTTCTGTCAGATGGCAGTCCAGTCTCTTCTTGAAAGCTGCCAGTGATGAAGCTCCCACAACTTCTGAAAGCAAGTTTTTTATATATTGTTTTATATATTGTTGTTTATATATGTTTTTAAATTGCCTGTGCACCGCCCAGAGTCCCTTTTGGGAAAGGATGCGGTATATAAATTAAATAAATAAATAAATAAATAAATAAATAAATAAATAAATAAATAAATAAATAAATAAATAAATAAATAAATAAATAAATAAATAAATAAAGTTGTTCCATTGGTTGATTGCTTTCACTGTCAGAAAATTTCTCCTTATTTCCAGGGTGAATCTCTCCTTGTTCAGTTTTTATCCATTATTCTTTGTCTGGCCTTCAGGTGCTTTGGAAAATAGCTTATGCCCTCCTCTCTGTGACAGCCCCTCAAATATTGGAACACTGCTATCATGCCTCCCCTGGTCCTTCTCTTCACTAGACTAGCCATGCCCAGTTTCTGCAACTGTTCATTGTATGTTTTATCCTCTAGTCCCCTAATCATCCTGGTTATTCTTCTCTGTACTCTTTAGAGACCAGAGTGCCCTGAACATAAGCATCAGCCATAGGCTCTTGTTCAAATAGGGAGCCAGGACAGAGGCTTGTGGAATGCTGAGATATGAAAGTGGCATAGAAGGTCCAATGCACTTTCCTAGTCATTTAACCAGGAGCCTTTCCTTTCTCAGGGCTACACAAATTTGTGATTCTGTGGGCCAGGCAGCATTCTGATTCAGAAACACCTTGGTGATATTAATAAACAAGTCACTGAAAGGGCCAGCAATAGTAGGCCCTATAGCCGTGATGGTGGCGTGTAGCCATTTGTTGGGGCACGTGAGGCATAGCCCTGTCAGCCCCAGTGCGCATGTGTGTGTTGGACAGCTGACTTCGGCCTTCATTTTTGGCCATTTTTCGCCCTCCCAAGGCTTCCCTCCTGAAGCCTCCGGAGGGAGGAGGGCTGTTTTCGCCCTCCCCAGGCTCCTAGAAAGCCCCTGGAGCCTGGGGAGGGCAAAAAAAGTATGCCAAAAGTGGTAGGGAAGGTGGGGATCATGCGCATAGCATTATGGGTGTGGGCACACCCCCGCAGGACTCTCCTGCGCTCCTCCCGCTTTTGGTACCCAATGCAAAAAAGGTTAGCCATTATTGCCCTACAGGATGGGAAAAGGCAAGAAAGGCAGGTATCATCCAGGTCATGGTTATCCCACAGGTTTAGTTGCATTTTGAAAAACATCTTTGAATTTACAGGCAGATTGGTCTGTAAAGATTGGTCCTGGCCCACAGTAGCATTATACTGTATGCTGAGCAGTTTTTATCCATTGTTTAAACAGATACATTTTAAAACAGGGACGGCACTCATAATATATCTGTTTGCACATATTCTTGTTTTTACCTGTTGAGTGTAACGATTTATTTGTGACTGTGCTGCAGGAGACAGCTCTATATCCTCAGCTCCATAGATCTTCTGAGCTATGATTCTTATTTTTTCAACTATGGGAAGCTGTGAAAACAAAACAGGACGACAGAACGTTAATTTGAAGACTCCCAAGATACTTTCCTTCAAATCAGGATTACCTAGTTCTCACTGGCAGTGAATTTTGTACAACACTATACTAAGCACTCAGTTATGCATTGTTTCCTAAAAAAATATCATGGATGTAAAAGATGGCCTCTGTTGCCTTCCATTCACAAATCATCATCAACCTTATCTTTTCTACAACGCAGACAGAGAAAAAACAAGGTTATGTATATCAGCTTCCTGTAGTCATGCATTCTGAAATGTACAGATAGCCCTCAACAGTTCATTTAGTGACCGTCTGAAGTTAGAACGGAACTGAAAAAAGTGACCTATGACCATTTTTCACACTTACGACCGTTGTAGCATAACCATGGGCAGGTGATTTATATCCGGATACTTGACAACTGGTTCATATTTATGATGGTTGCAGTGTCCCTGGGTCATGTCACACCCTTCTGCGACCTTCTGACAAGCAAAGTCAATGGGGAACAGAGGCGTAGCGTGGGGGGTGCAGGGGGGGCCAGCCGCACCGGGCGCAACATATGGGGGGGCGCGCTCGCACTCGCAGCTCTCTGCCCCTGCCTGGCTCACTCACTCTCTCTGCCTCCCCACCCTGCTTGATCGCCCCCGCCCTCCACCCCGGTTGCAACCAGCCCGCGCTAACAGCAGGTGGCTACCCAATGATTGACAGGCCCCCCATGACGTCATGCAGGTGGGCCGGGCACCGGGAGGCGTTCTGTTGCTGCTGCGGCTGCGGCGGGCTTTGCACTGGAAGAGGCAGCGGCGGGTCCCCACGCGGGGAGAGAGGGATGGAGGGAGGGGCGGCTGGGCTCCCTCTCGGCACCACGCGCGGCGCGCTCTGTCTGCGGGGGGGGGCAGGAGGCGGCAGGACGGCGCGCCTAGCGGTCCGACGCCCGCTGGAGATTCCCCCCCCCACCTTCAGCATCTCCTTCAGCCAGATGGGCCGGCGAGGGAAGGACAAGAGAGGAGCCGACGGGCTCTGGCTGGACGCCCCGGGTGTAATTTTACCCTAGTTTGGGAATTGGCAGTGGGGTAATGGGGGAACCCCCGACACAGAGGGCATCAGCCGTTTCTGGTGTGAGCTGAGCATTGGGAGCAGCTGGTGGGAAAGAGCGGAGATGCTGGGAATGGATCCAAGCTTCATGAGATATCCAAAACTGAACGGTACTTCTGTCTGATTGCATCGCCCTCTCCTAATTCTTCTTTAATATTAATCATTTTAAAAAAAATGCTGCTCCTAACCTCAATTAAATACTCTCTTAGAATCTAGTGATAGGCGGAGTTGACAAGGGTTAGGAAGTCGTCTGCTTAAATTAAGAAAAAAGATGAAGAAAGTAATTATTTTTTATTTGTATCTTATCTGTATTATTTTTATAAAAAATTCAAGGCAGTGAATATACCTTCCTCCTCCTATTTGCCCCACGGCAACAATCCTGTGGGGGTTGGGCTGAGAGAGATTGACTGGCCAAAAATCACTCACCTGGTTTTTGTATCTAAGACAGGTCTAAAATTCCCAGTCTCCTCTTTTCTACTCCGGAGCCTTAACTACTAGACTAGGTATTAGCAATTGAGTTCTGTTCTATTGCAATACAAGTGCAAGGAGCTATCTAAGTACATTTCTACATTTCTCAGCTCAGAAGCTCTATCTCAAGGACACTAAATGCAAAGAATGAGAAATTCTATGTATATGTAAAGAATAGAATAGAATAGAAAAGAATAGAACTCAATTCTTTATTGGCCAAGTGTGATTGGACACACAAGGAACTTGGTGCATATGCTCTCAGTGTGCATAAAAAGACAAGACAAGATGCATTCGTCATAAGGTACAACACTTAATGATAATCATAGGGTATAAATAAGCAATCAAATCATATTAGGAAACAATCAATATAAATTGTAAGGATATAAGCAACAAAGTTACAGTCATACAGTCATAAATGGGAGGAGATGGGTGATGGGAACGGTGAGAAGATTAATAGTAGTGCAGACTTAGTAAATAGTTTGACAGTGTTGAGGGGATTATTTGTTTAGCAGAGTGATGGCGTTCGGGGGAAAAACTGTTCTTGTGTCTAGTTGTCTTGGTGTGCAGTTCCCTATAGCGTCATTTTGAGGGTAGGAGTTGAAACAATTTATGTCCAGGATGCGAGGGGTCTGTAGATATTTTCACAGCCTTCTTTTTCACTTGTGCAGTAAACAGGTCCTCAATGGAAGGCAGGTTGGTAGCAATCAACAACTGAGAGCATGTAATTAATAAATTAAATGTCTATGGAGATTCTCAGTCATCCAGGTCATGGTTGTCCCAAAGCTCCTTTTATCAAACGCCCAGGGGAAGGGTCTTCTCTGTGATGGGCCCGACCCTTTGGAACGACCTACCCCCTGATATTAGAACTACTACGGACCTCCGCTCCTTCCGCCAAAAAGTCAAAACCTATCTGTTCCATCAGGCCGGCTTGGCCTAATTTATGCTCCTCGCCCCAGCCTGTAGTTTAAATTGTTTTATTTGGTTTTAATGGGATACAGTTTTTAATGTTTATAAATTTTAGTACAGGGTTATTTAATTCGATTTTAATTATGTATGTATTGTTATGTTTTTAGATGTTTTCAATTTTCCTGTACACCGCCCCAAGTCCCTTCGGGGAGAGGGGGCGGTCTAGAAATTTAATAAATTATTATTATTATTATTATTCAAGAGTCAACTGGACTTTCTGGTTTTTCTCTGAAGACATTTCGCTTCTCATCCAAGAAGCTTCTTCAGCTCTTCAACAGAAGCTGAAAAAGCTTCTTGGATGAGAAGCGAAACGTCTTCAAAGAAAAACCAGAAAGTCCAGTTGACTCTTGAAAAAAATGACTTTTGAGATAATAAATCAAATGCAAAGAAATGGTCAGTTACCTGAACATGCAACTTATGTTTGGCATTAGCAAAAAAAACAATGCAATCTCAGTGCTGAAAGAGAGAGTTAAAAGAAGGGAGTGGGACGTTTTGGTTCATCGATAGCATTTCCAGCAAGATTTTTAATTCCCTGAAGCAAGCAAGCAAACATTTGAGTTAGTAGGGAGTGACTTTTCCCGCTGCATTCACGTCTCAGGCTGGCAGGCAAAGAAGCAAAGCCTCCATATTACAGATGGCCCTTGACGTACAACAACCATTGGGTCAGACTTTCTGTTGTTAAGCAAGACGTTTGTTAAGTAAGTCATGCTCAATTTTATGACCTTTGTTGCTAAGGTTATGAAGCAAATCACGGCAGTTGTTAAGCGAATCAGGCTGTTGTTAAGCGAATTTGGCTCCCCCCATTGACTTTGTATGTGGGAAGGGGTTGCCAATGGTTGCCAATGGTGATCACATGACCCCAAACGCCGCAACTTTGTAAATACAAGTTGCCAAGCACCTAAATTTTGATCATGTGACTGTGGGGGATGGGTGCTGCCATGGTTGTACTATCACTGTTTCTACAGCGAGTTGTGAAAGAAGTTTCTCAAAACTTAAACTAATTAAAACATATCAGAGATCTACAATGAGCCAAGAAAGACTGAGTAATCTAGCAATACTGTCCATTGAGAGAGACTTTAATGTAGATTTCAATTCCGTTGTTGAAAAATTTGCGCTAATTAAAAGCAGGCGAATTTAAATTAATCTGTATATTATATACAGATTGATATCTTGCACTTCTATTAAAGAATTACAATTAGAGGTACAGGATTGAGGAAGTTGGCTCCATCTAGCCCAGTCTTGGATCATCTCCAGGGTATGGTTCCATTTTGATGTTTAGTTTTTGTTCTTGATATTGATATCATCTTGATATGATGGTTGTGAGACGACATATAATAGCATGGCCCATGCTAGGTTATTACATTTGTAGATTTGTATTCATAGACCTGCTGAAAATGTGGAGAATGTGTAATGCATGTTCGCCCTCAATAAAGTGTTTGAAAATAAACTTGTATTTAGATGCATTTTACTTTAATTACATCAGTATTTTCATAACAAACAACACATGTGCTTAGGGGGTAAGGGTTTCTTTAACTAATCTAGTGGAAGAGACTCGAGTGCTAGAATCCACGGGTTAGGGGGCGCAAATTACTTGCCTTGTCCCGGGTGCTGACAACCCACGCTACGCCATTGAGTGGAAGAGACTCGAGTGCTAGAATCCACGGGTTAGGGGGCGCAAATTACTTGCCTTGCCCCGGGTGCTGACAACCCACGCTACGCCACTGATGGGGAAGCCAGATTCATCTAACAACCGTGATTCTAATTTAACAACTGCAGTGATTCACTGAACAAATGCGGCAAGAAAAATTGTGAAGTGGGATAAAAACTGTTCTCACTTAGCGACATACATTCTGGGCTCAACTGTGGTTGTAAGGTGAGGACTACCTGTATTTCAGAGTTTTGTTTTGCTTATTTAGCAAGAAAGGCAAAAATATATTGCACTCTCCCAAAACTCAATTCTGGTTAAACCAGGTTGTACATATACTGTATGCTCATGATCATCGGAAAAGGCCCCTCTGGTTTTTTTTCTATGAATTGTTCTCTCATAAACAATTCACAAAGACAAGTCCAAGTCCCAGCTCTGGCAAGTACAACTGTGGGATCAACGCAATATGTACAGATGGCCTGCATTGTATGATTTTTCTTAAGCTCCCAGTGGGACATATCTACACAACACCTGAAGATGTGCAGTTTTAGATGCCCTTGGAAAGTCTTGCTGAAGTAAACCAGGCCTGGAAAATTAATCACAACCTGAACGTAAGCTTCTATTATTGAAACTACTCTCGAAAACCTCTAATGGATTACCGCAGAAACAGCTCTCAGCTTTCCCCCCCCTTTGCTATTGCAGTCAAAAATATGTTCTTCACTGAATGATCAATATACTGTTCAATTGCCAGGTATGTAAAAAGAAGCATAAGACTTTATTTTAAAAGTGTCTGCTCTGTGCATCCCGTTCTCTCTGTAGAAAGCCCTGCCCCAGTCTAAGTGCTAGATTTCTCTGCCTAGATTGGCTTGCAACAATTGAAATTCAGTAAGTATGAGGTAATGTTAGCTTATCTTTTTTATAATGGAATCATGTATAAAGTTACACTGCTAACTTTTGTACTAATCGCACTGAAGCCTGGAAAGATGTGGGAGAGCAATGAAAATAAAATTTTAATAAGGACAGAATGAATGACCAAAAGATTCTTGCCTGACCCATCTGTACAGCAGAATTAACACATTCAGTGTGCGCGTGCGCACTCACACACATACACAGCTACTGCCACAATATTTCCTTCTATGATTAAGAAGCAGCCATCCCAAATGCCTGGAGCAGAGGGCATTTTGCCACAGGATGCCTTTGAAATAAATAGTGCATTAATTGAGTGGTGCTGGGCTTTTGGTGCCCTAGCTTTGTGCCATCTCTACAGCAAAAATTTTTAGAAAATTGTGGAAATGTAGTGATTCATTGCTTTGGTACCAAATGACAAGGCTCATCGTTCAGTTCTGGAAAGATTCTTATTATCACATTCCTTTATTTAAAAAAAGCAAGGTAGGAGGAAGGTAACCTTAGACCTCACATTAAATCCAAGACAAATATATCACTCTGTAACAATAACAAATGTTTTGGACCTTCTCTGTTTTAAAAAAAAATCTATTAACACTATGTTCTTGATTGTATTTTCATTGGACAGCCTTGTCCCCCTGGCCTACATCTCTCAGTATCATGGCTGGTGTTTCAGTACATGTGCTATGATATTTTAAGCTTCAAACACTGAGATGGATGTTTTCATAGAAATGCCAATCAAACTTCCAGAAGCTTTTGATGGCCGGATACTACAGCATTCCAAGTTCTTTATGTATTAAAGGTAGAAATTATGGAGGTTGAAATTGGGCTTTGATCCTCTGCTTTACTTAGTTTTTTTTAAATCATATTTTTTATTCCTATACAGTTGTGTTTAATGTAGGATTTTCTCTCTCTCCATTGTATATGTATTTAGAACATTTATATGGCCATCCACCTTAAGCAAAAAACATGGGGTGACCAACAGCACAAAAGTAATGTAAATTATTACAGAAGAGGGAGTCAAACTATTCTCCAAGGCACCTGGGGGCAGGACAAGAAGCAATGGGTGGAAACTAATCAAGGAGAGAAGCAACTTAGAACTAAGGAGAAATTTCCTGACAGTTAGAACAATTAACCTCTGGAACAGCTTGCCTCCAGAAGTTGTGAATGCCCCAACCCTGGAAGTCTTTAAGAAGATGTTAGATAGCCATTTGTCTGAAATGGTATAAGCTTCCTGCCTATGCAGGGGGTTGGACTAGAAGACCTACAAGGTCCCTTCCAACTCTGCTATTGTATTGTATTGTATTGTATTTTGAAAATACCCCAAATCTTCTATTTTGAAAATGGCCCGAAAAGCTATTTTTGGTGATGATACTGCTTTTTACTTTGTTCAAAGAGTTTCTAAAGAATTAGAAGAGTTGCAATGGTATGGCTCAATGAAAGTTCATTTCCAGGACTACTCTCTGGTTGTTCCCAGATAACATATAAAAATGTATGGCACAAACCTATCCAGCAAGTAGATCTTTTCAAATAATAATCATAATGAAAATCATAATGATAATAATAATCCTCCAGTGAGGCACTAATGACATGGTTGTGGGGTTTGTGATAATTCAATGAATTTCCAAAAGCTATCCAGATTTCTATAAGCCAGTTCAAAGATAAAAATACCGATAAAGAGAAAGATACTGATAAAAAAGAATAGAAGAAAAAATATAAATGGAATACAGAACTCAGTCTGATTTACAGACAGTGCACCGTAAAAGTTGAACATTGAAGTGTGTTACACAAGAAAATATTTTCAGATGGTACTGCATTTGGGGCTGTATTCTCCTTCCCTGATAGAGGGATATTTTATTCTGAATATATCCAAACTTAAAGAACATCCATACAAACAGGTACTACTGCATTAGATTCAAAAGGCCAATGCTACAACAGAAATTACATTTTGAATTTCAAGCAGTCTCAAAAGGTCATACTAACATTTTAAGCAGAAAGCTGCTCACTGATGGCTTGTTATATCAAATTCCAGTTCAGATGGGACTTTTAAAAGTAATTGTATAAGTCTTCCAGGAAAATATTTTTGAGATAGAATTACAAGCATTGCTTAAGTTCACATAGAAGAATATTAAGCCTATTATCCTAAAAATATTTTTCTTTGACAATAAGCAAGTTTCTAATTCTTATACAAGTAAAAACAGGCTTGGGAACCGTAACAGCAAAGCCTAGTAAAGCTACAGAATCCAGAAGGTTTTATAGTATAAATGGAAACTTTCAGGGCTCTTGCAATCTTTATCTAGAAAAATAAATAAACTGAAGAAAATCTGTTTCATTTCCATAATTTACACATATTTCAAAGCATAGTTGTCTTTGCAACCTATATACTTCAATTCAGAAAACTACAGGTAGTTCTTGATTTACAACTATCCGTGTAATGAACATTCAAAGTTATAATGGCACTGAAAAAAGTGACTTATGACCATTTTTCACCCCTAGGACGGTTGCAGAATTCCCATGGTCACATGATCAAAATTTGAGCACTTGGAAACTGGCATGTAATGTATTTATGATGGTTGCAGTGTCCCGGAGTCATGTGATCATTTTGTGGGAACTTCTGACAACCAAAGTGAATAGCGAAGCCAGATTCAATGAACAACCATGTTACTAACTTAACTGCAGTGATTCACTTAATAACTGTGACAGTTATTAAAAGGCTGCAACTCACTTAACAACTGTCTTGTTTAGCAACAAAAATTTGGGGCTCAGTTGTGGTCATAAGGTGAGGACCACCTGTATATAGAAAAACAATAGTGACATAACCAAAGAACCAAAATTCTCTTATATTTTTTCTGTTCCTCAAATGGGAATAAATGCAAAATATTTTGTGCCCATTCTAACCATTGCAACGAGACAAAAGTAACTTGTTTTAGTTTAATTTCTAAGCAGCTAAATAAAAATCACAAGATGCAGTATATCAGAAACATGGACTAATTCATTCAAAACCAAATGCTACTGAAACATATGACCTGATAATTGGAGTCAGACTGCTCTGGTTAAAAACCAATCTTCTAATTTTCATCCACATGAACATTATGGACAGCTCCCAATCCTCCTTCATGTTTGTTTACAGGGACAACATGGACAACAGCGATTACTTTTTGTATAAAGTTCTAGACCGTCAAAATTAATTCCAGTTAACATAATAATAAAGTTCTTAAGGGATTTATTGAGACTGCTCAATTATATTTAACATTTTTTTTGTCCAGAACGAAAGTGCATGGGTTGTTGTTTGAGCTCTGTTCAAACATTTAAGCATCCTAATATTTATTCTAATTATGCCTGCAGTGGGTTTTTCCAAGCACAAGGGAGCCCCAGCAACAAAGCTTCACTAATGTTTCAAAAATTGCAGGGAAGCAGACTAATCAGTTAAGCCTCTGTGAGAAGGAAATAATGTGCATTTGCTCCCTTTCTAAACAAAATATTAACTAAATTACTGAATCTCCCAGGACAGGGTGAAGAGGATTTCATTAGACTTTTCACAGTATATTAAACACATAGTGAACAGGCCATTTATAGATGAATGTGATGTGACACCAACTAACATGATAATAGATTTCAGTGACCCAGGTTTATTGGCAGTTGTATAAACACAACAGTTTACAAACTGCAGATTAAGAAGTTGGGTTGTTGTTGTTTTTTGCTGTAATCTGAATGTGCCTGATGAAAGTTTTTTTGCAGCTCTATAACATACTAAGAGTATTTTAAATCCATGGTAATTATGAAAATGAAGGCAAACACAAACAAAAGCAAATTTTGATTTGTCACAGTCATTTAGACATGGTCTGGAATTCACCATATTGATAGATATATATGCCAAATAATTTCAGTAGAGCTTTTGTCTTATACTATGGATTTTACCTCCTTTTCAAGTGTTTCTATTAAGTCATTACATAAATTAATCTGACTTTGAGACAAATTTTAATATTTTCCAAAGTCCATAGTTTTTTTAAAAACTGTGTACTATAACATGAACAATTATGAACTTCTCATTAGACCTTCAACACTTGGAAGACAAATTTATGATCCTTATTACTCAGTGGATTGTACATCTAAAATTACTTGTGACGTATGAATGAGTTGCATGGAGTAGTGTGTTACCTATGGATAATTATTGTGACATAGAGTTATGTTGTATAAATAAACATAAATATATAAACATAATATTGTTTTCGTAGATTTTCACGGGTGTAGGTATGCTGGCATTGCTGGCTTCGGGGATTTTCCCATGTATATAGCATGGAGATGTTATTGCAACGTTTCGGCAAGATCTCACTTGCCATCATCAGGCAGGCTTTTGTCTGTGACTGTGACTGCGGAGGCATCGCCCCTCTTTACATCTTGGTGGGGGGGGTGGAGTGCTGACTATTGTTGTGAGTGGGTTGATTGGCTGTGCAGCTGCATCATGACTGGTAGATTGATGCTGATTGGTCTCATTTGTATGTTTCTCCTTGTTTTGAATTTCAACGGCTTGGGTAGAGGGTGGGGCACTGACCAACAGATATATATATATATATATATATATATATATGTAGGTCTTTGGTTGTTCGGGTTTTCTCCCGCGTAGAATTGGAAGTATCTTCACGACGTTTCGATGAAATCTCATTCATCATCTTCAGGCTGGTGCTTCGGGCTTGGTGCTTCCAGGAGCACCAAGCCCGAAGCACCAGCCTGAAGATGATGAATGAGATTTCATCGAAACGTCGTGAAGATACTTCCAATTCTACGCGGGAGAAAACCCGAACAACCAAAGACCTACATACAAACACCCGCGAAAACCTCAGAAAACAAATATATATATATATATTTCCACAAGACCCTGTTAGGGCCCCAATTAAGGGAGGAGACATACTGTTTCCTTTTCTGCCTTTCGGCTCACCACCAGAGACCATCTAGACAGAAAGCCATGAGTTCTGTTGTGTAAATTTTTTAATATATATATATATATATATATATATATATATATATATATATATATATATATATATATATATATATATATGTGTGTGTGTGTTACGTTTTTGAACTGATCAATAAATAAGGCAGGGAGACTAGGATAGATCTATTTCAAGTTTTTTAGCTCTCATCAGCTAGCCATACCCTTACTGGGATTCGAACCGAGGCTGTATTACATGCCAGGTGAGAGCCTTGCCATTAAGCCAGCCAGGTTCTCTTCTTGTCAGCTGAGCCAGGAGGATAAATATATATAATTGTTCCACAACACCCTGTTAGGGCCCCAATTAAGGGAGGAGACATACTGTTTCCTTTTCTGCCTTTCGGCTCATCACCAGAGACCATCTAGACAGAAAGCCATGAGTTCCGTTGTGTAATTTATTTTATTTTATTTTATTTTATATGTGTGTTATGTTTTTGAGCTGATCAATAAATAGAGAGCCGAATAAGTAAAAGCAATTATTGTATAATATATGGAAAAATTAAATAAATAGCATGCAGTTTTCAAAAGCTCTCACCTTGCCCGTTTTTGACAGCTACCCTCTAAAAATTATATTGTTGTGTTCTTTAATGTAAGTTTACATATTTAAACAACAGCCATTTTCCTTTTAAATTCCTTAATTTAGGAAACTTGATGTGGCTTTAAGGATTGTACTGTTGACCTATATTTACTGAAGTGTTAAATCTAGCCTATTTTATCAATGAATGTGTTTCAGATATATTTGAACGTGCAACAATGTATGTTCAAATTGCTGATGACATATTATAGAATTAACATTACATGCAAACTTCCCCAGGCTTTCACAGTTCTGATGCTCAGCCCTGGTGCTATTCTGCAGAACAATAATCCCCTTCCGAGTTTACTCTGAAGCACAAGGACTGAGACTAATAGGTTAAAAGCAGTCTAACTCCCATGCATTTTCCCATATGTATGTATTGTGTTGAAACAGATTCATTCAAACTGTCAGTCATTGAAGGCATACATAGAATTTATTGCTCCACAGCACTATAAGCAATGACGGCATCAGCTCTTTTCGGAAATACCAACAGCAAAGAACTATCGCCTTTATTATTTGATGGAAAAAAAACACATATGAAGAAACAGGAACTTTTCAAAATTTTAAAACCGGGACCTCCCTGTTTCTCAGTCCTAGCTCTGAGACACTAATAAGTGACCCCTGGTAACACTATCAGAGTTTAATCAAATTTACCTTTAAAAAAATGCCCACAGTTTCGCTTTCTTTCAATAGACAGAAAAGATTACGAAGTGTAAGGAAAAGAATGTTGTTCAATCCAATCACTTTCTTTTGGATTTGTGATGTAACATTTGTCACAGGAGATTAATTAATTAATTAAATTTGTATTTGTTTTCTTATTGCACCATGGATGGTAATATATATATATTCTTTGCCTTTTGACACTGCATTTCTCTATTGGAAAGGAGCAGATGTAAAACATATGCAGGCATAAGGCTGAGGGTTATCTCTCTGCTGCTATAATCTCATGGTTATTTAGAGGTTACATCTCTACATGCCTTAAATCTGGATGCTTCCTTTCCTCCTTCCTTCCCTACATGGGCCAAAGATAGAATCATTATTTTCTGCACGAGGGAAATTCAAGGTGCCATGAAGAATAACAACTGAATCACTGTATAATGTGAACACCTTGGATGCTTTCAGATTAAAACTCTTTGATTAGAGTGAAGTTGACAGTTTTTTATTATTATGTTACTTTTATTAATCTGTAGTATCACGGCAACAAGAATGGAGTATACACGGACACACACATGCATGCACATTTGTAAAATAGCCTTGAGCTTGGAAATTAGCATTTCCATTTCTATGTAGTCTGGGAGAAATAATAAATAGCCTCCTGTCAGAGGCTCAGTGAAGGCATCTTATATCTTCCTTATATCTTCTGTCAGGCATTGAGCCAAGACAGAACAAAGTTCAAGGTGCTGTGGATTGAGATGGCCTGGTGCTAAAACAGCAGCTGATTCAGCAGTTTGCAGCTTTCATTTCTTTTTTTGTCATTTTTCTATTACCCTTTCATAAATCTGTTTGTAATTTCATCTTTTTCCTTTTACTTTACAAGCCATGTGGATCACAGAGAGATTCTTACACTCAAAGCACCCTTCTTAGGCAGATCTGATTTCATAATACAAGGAATAAAGAGCTCATGAAAGTTTAACTGTAACATGAATCTACACCTCCACCTGTGGTTAAAAAAAAAAGATTTATTTCCATCTAGCAATATCCAGCCACTTCCCACCTGGTGCTTGAGAACATGAAAGAAATAGTTCAGAAAGACCAATAACAGCTATCATGTAAAGTCCCTTTTGTTCCAGATCCAGTCTTCTGAATCACAGGAGAGGGGTGGGGTGGGGGGAGAGTAAGAGTAGGAAAAGGCCAATGTGTAGCAATTGAGAAAAGGAAGGGAAGGGGTTGGAAAGACTGTTGACAACACAACTACCATAATTTTTCAGAGTATAAGACGCACCTTTTTCCTCAGAAAAGAGGGTGAAAATCTGGGTGTGTCTTATACACTGAATACAGCATTTTTTGGCCTCCCAATCCCCCGCCCCCTTCACCAAAATGGCCGTACATAGCCTTTAGGCGGCTTCCAGAGTGTTCCTGGGGGCTGGGGAGGGAAAAAATGAACAAAAAATGGGTCATTTTTTGCTCGTTTTTGCGTGCCAGCCCCCAGCTTTATTATCTATCGTCCTGTCTCCAACCTTCCCTTTTTGGCGAAGGTTGTTGAGAGTGTGGTGGCACAACAGTTTCCCCGTCACCTGGAGGAAGTTGATTATCTAGACCCGCGCCAGTCCGGCTTTCGGCCCGGGCATAGCACCGAGACGGCATTGGTCGCGTTGGTGGATGATCTCTGGAGGGCCAGAGATGGGGGCTGTTCCTCCATCCTGGTTCTATTAGACCTCTCGGCAGCTTTCGATACCATCGACCATGGTATCTTATTGCATCGGCTGGGGGGGTTGGGGGTGGGAGGCACCGTTTTACGGTGGTTCTCCTCCTACCTCTCTGGCCAATCGCAATTTGTGTTGACGGGAGAGCAGAGGTTGACCTCGAGACCCCTCACATGTGGGGTGCCTCAGGGGTCGGTCCTCTCGCCTCTCCTGTTAAACACATATATGAAGCCGCTGGGCGAGATCATCCGTGGTTTTGGGGTAGAGTATCATCTCTACGCTGATGATACTCAGCTGTATATATCTACCCCAAACCACCCCAACGATGCCGTAGCGGTGATGTGCCAGTGCCTGGAAGCCGTGCGGATCTGGATGGGAAGTAACGGACTCAGGCTCAACCCGACCAAGACCGAGTGGCTGTGGTTTCCGGCTGCCCGATTCAACCAGTTGATGCCATCTCTGGCCATAGGGGGCGAACATCTTGCCCCTGTGGATGGGGCGTGCAACTTGGGTGTCCTCCTGGATACCCGGCTGTCCATGGAAGATCAAGTGACAGCCGTGGCCAGGAGGGCGTTTTACCAGGTTCGCCTGGTACGCCAGTTGCGCCCCCTATTGGATCGGGACGCCCTTTGCACAGTCACTCATGCTCTCGTGACATCCCGACTGGACTATTGTAACTCTCTCTACATGGGGCTCCCCTTGAGGTGCACCCGGAGGCTTCAGTTGGTCCAGAACGCAGCCGCGCGAGCAATAATGGGAACCTCTAGGTTTACCCACGTAACACCGCTCTTGCGCGAGCTGCACTGGCTACCTGTCGTCTTTCGGGTGCGCTTCAAGGTGTTAGTCATCATCTTCAAAGCGCTCCATGGCTCGGGACCTAGCTATCTGCGGGATCGGATCCTGCCCCACACATCCTCACGGCCGATTCGCTCCCACAGAGAGGGACTTCTCCGGGTGCCGTCCACTAGACTGTGTCAGCGGGCGACGCCCAGGGGAAGGGCCTTCTCTGTGGCGGGCCCAGCCCTCTGGAACGACCTTCCCCCCGATATTAGGACAACTATGGACCTCCGCTCCTTCCGTTTAAAATTAAAGACACATCTTTTTCGCCTGGCCGGCCTTGGGTAGTCTCTTCTAAGGTTAGGGGTTTTAGGGGTAGTTTTAGTTTAGTTTATGGGTTTTTAGCGCAGGACTAATTTAATTCATTTTTAATTTTGTATTTTGTCTGTGGTTTTATCTGTATTTTTAATTGCCTGTGCCCCGCCTCGAGTCCCTTTGGGGAGAGAGAATGGGATATAAAATTAAAATTATTATTATTATTATAGGAGCACTCTATAAGCCTCCTAAGGGCTATGCATGCACTTTTTTTTGAAAACAACAACAACATAGGCCTTTTTTCATGAAAAATGGGCCATTTTGAGGAGGTCTGTAGAGTACAAAAACTTTTTTTTTATTTGCCTCTTCAAATGGCTTTTTATAGTGGTCTCCACAATTGTTTTATCAGGGCATGATAGATTTCAGGAACTGAAGGCCTGGTGAGATTAATGAGATTTATATAAGATATGGCTGGCTCAAATCTTCCCTGATTGTCTAATTAGGTATTCACATAACTGCCCCTGTAATAAGAAACAAGCAACAAACTTATTACTTGCTCAAGTTCTCAATAAGATCTAAATGAAGCTCTAATAATATTCAATGAAAAGATATGCAAAAATTCAGAAGATACCAAAGGAGCAAATAATTTGTTTAGATTACGTTAACACTAAAGCATTATTAATTCAGGGCTATATTCCAACTTAATTTGGCCAAAGGCTACTGAACCTGGAAACTTAGAAAGAAAATTAAATATAATCCTGATTCTAAATTATTTATAGAAATTAACAAGTGTTAATCATAAACTTGCAAGTAAGGAAAATATACGTGTCCCAGGATAATGATGCAGCATCCAATCTAGGTTGGTAACCAGGACCAGAAGTTTAGTCTTCTGAGCTTTCAGACTCATGCTGCAGCCCATCATCAGAGAATTTCACTCTCACTAGAATGTGTGAGAATGTGTCAGCATCTTGAATTTTGTTCTGTCTTTGCTCAGTGCCTGACAGTAAGGAAGATATAAGATGGCTTCACTAAGCCTACTTGTAAGTCCTCTTGGAAAATCAATATGAATTTACAGATGTCTTCTAGTAACCTCATATTTTGATTAAGTGCCATCAAGTCTATGTCGACTGTTAGCAATCACATGCATACATTTTCTCCAAGACAATCTATATCTGTCCCTTATGTCTTTCAACAGAGCATCCATCTCCACTGTAACTGAATCCATTAACGTCTCATGTTTGTTTTCCTTTCACCTTTCCAAAATATTATGGACTTCTTAAAGACAGTTAAAACTTTGTATAATGTATCTGAAATAGGATAGTTTGGGTTAGGATATTTGTGTCTTGAGTGAGAACCTTGGGCGGATTTGTTGATCTACTTTTTTTCTTGACTATCCATACTATTCTTGGGAGTCTACTCCAAGGTTCAAAAGCTTCAAAATACTTTTTCTGATATGATTCTTCAAAGTTCAACGTTTGCTTTCTTTCTCAAGGGTCAGAAGAAAAACTATCACATGCACAAATCTGATCTTTGTGGGTATAAACCCATCCTCGTATCTCAATATCCTTTTCAAGGTTTTCAATGCTACCTTCCAAATGCTATCAGCCACATATTTTTGACTTTTGGTTTCCTTTCTATTTATCCCTTCAATATCTTCATTGTCAATTCTATGGCAGTACTTATTATAATTACTTTGGTCTTTTATGGTTTTAAATTTAAGCCCATGTTTTTCACTATGCTGCTTGATTTTCATTACTAGAATTTCTGAATCATTTGCACAAGCATAGTACAGATTATTGATGTATGTTCCTCCAATTTTGAAACCATACTCATTTTCTTCCAATCCAGCTTCCCTCATCTTCAGAATATAAATTGAATAAATAAGGTGAGAATATATAGCCTTATCTCAATATCCCCTATCTCCTTATATCCTATCTAGATACTCACAGACATATGCAGCCTCTTTCAAGAATGCTGTTTTACCAAACTCCTAAACTAAGTCAAGGTTCACACTAAATCATTTTTTTGTAGCCAATCTCATGGGACTTTGCTAAGTACAGCAAAAAGATAAAAATGCTACAGTTTTCCAGAAAAAGTGGTCATACTTAGATTCACCCATGTCAGAAAGTATGAAAGCAACCCACTGATAGAGTGAAAAGAATAATTCCTCTTTTTCTTTTGCCACATAAGTAATACAATATCTAAGCTGAACACGCTTTCCGAAGGCTCATACAGCATCACTGTCTTATCATAAAAGCGCTGGATAGCGATATGAACCGGGAGACAATAGTGTGACACGAGCTTTTGTTAAGTAGTAACTTAACACAGAAAATGAAGAGTACCGTATTTTTCAGAGTATGAGATGCACCCTTTTTCCTCTAAAAAGAGGCTGAAAATCTGGGTGCGTCTTATACATCGAATACAGCATTTTTTGCCTCCTGAAACCCCGCCCCTTAACCAAAATGGCCACGCGCATACCCTTATGGAGGCTTCTAGAGAGCTCCTGGGGGTTGGGGAGGGCAGAAATTAGCAAAAAAAACAGGGTGTTTTTGCCCCCCCCCAGCCCCCAGCTGCACTCTATAAGCCTCTATAAGGCTATGCATGCAATTCTTTTGACCAAAAAATGGCCCCTTTTCACACAAAAATGGGCCGTTTTTTCCTCGTTTTGCCTCACCTCCCCCCCCAGGAGCACCAAGGCTATTCATGCCTTTTGTTTGAAAAAAAATGGGCCCATTTTTGCGAAAAATGGTCCGTTTGGGGGAGGTTTACACAATGCAAAAAGGTTTTTTCCTCCCTTTCGGAAAGCTGTTTACTTAGAGTGATTGATAAGAATTACGTTGGTCAAGTACTGTGCCTGCAGAAACAAAGACTTGTTCCAAAGGTGGTCAGTAATTTCCTTCTCCAGCACATGGATAAATACACATGGAAACACCTACCTAGCCACCCACCTACCTACCCTCTCTCTGTCCCTACCTATCTACTGTATTTCTCTCTCTCTATTTCTCTCTCTATTTTTCTCTCTCTATCCCTCTACCTACCTATCTACACTCTCCCTTCCCCTACCTACCTACTGTATTTCTCTCTCCCCCCTCTCTCTACCTATCTACCTACTCTCTCTCTCCCCCTACCTATCTATTGTATTTCTCTCTGTCTCTCTCCGTCCCTTTATCTACCTACCTACCTAACTACACACTCTGTCTCCTTAACTACCTACCTACTGTATTTCTCTCTCTCTCTCCCACCTACCTACTCTCCCTCTCTCCCTACCTACTTACTGTATTTCTCTCTCTTTCTCTCCCTCTATCTACCTACCTACTTTTTTTTAAAAAATTGCCTTTTCAAAACCTTATACTCCGGTGCATCTTATACTCCGAAAAATATGGTAAGTAACACGAGGGAGTTCTATACTCTTTTAAATACATCTTAGAATAATAATGCACAAGATGATTGTGTTATAAAATTCCATGGAGTGTCAACTATAGATTACACCAGCAACAAAATTTAAAAACATGTGGAGGAGGCTTAAGTGTTTATACACATAGACCTCTATGAGAGAAATAATTATTGGCTGGAATTAAGAAGAATGGTATTCTAGCCCTACATGAACAGAGAGGTTGTTTCTTTTTTTTTACCAATTCTCCATTTAAATGCATTTTTAGCACAGAAACTTTTATGCTTTTGAGGAAGCTGTGAGAGGCTGCATTAGAAAGATCAGGTGAAAAGTCTCCACTTCTCTGGTATAATCTTGCAGGGTTTTTTGAAGCACAACCTCAATCAGAATGCCTCCATTTTGTTCCTTGCTGAGACCAACTCCCCCACCCCCAACTTCTGAACAAAGATTATATAACATTTTATACTAGCTGATAACCCAGCATTGCCCAGGTATTTATTTATAGGAGGAAAATGTCCAAACCAAACATAATTCCTAATGTTGGATTTCCCCCCTTACCATAGGGAGTGGAGTGTAGTTCTGTGAACCATGGCAACTCCACTGCACTGTACAGTAGAAGCCATTTTAAGGCACAACAGGCTGTATCTTAGCAGAACATACACTCCAAGGGGTGTTAGGGGTGTCTTACCCCCGCAATATTTTTTTCCAGTGTCTTGCTCTCTGTACCATGTTTGGTTGAAATTGCTTGAGGCGTTCCACAGTTATGCTGGAACACACACACACACACACACACACACACACACACACACACACACTATGCATACATACAGCCATTTTTATATATATAGACTACATCTCATATTAAAAATGACATTGCTGCTATCAAAGAATGATTTGAAAAGAAATGAAAGTATATTTTTGACTTTTGGCAGTTGGATGAAGGGGAAGGGGAAGATCTTATGCTTATCCAAAATATTATCCTAAAGAGAAGCACACTTGAGCTACATACTGTAAGAGTGGAAAGGCGTTTACTGAAAAAGGATGTGCAAAATGTTTTCATTCAAACTGTTACCAATCTGAAATGCCACATTTTGAGATCAAAACAGTTGTTTTACAGTTGAAGTGGTCTGTTTGAACCATTATAGTACTGTTTTAATTTCAAAATAGTGATCCGAACTCAAAATAGAACAGTCCATTTCTGAAAATGCTTGGCAAGAAAACTGCAGGGATTTGTCAAGGCAGACACCAGGAATAAACCTGAATCAAAGACATGTGCGCGTGCACACGTGTACACACACACACACACGGTACTACTGACTGAGTGATTCCAGGCTTCATCACGTGTTGCCTCTTGCAACCTTGCTTACCTCCAGGTCATAGAGATATCTGAAGTTGCTCTGTTGGTTAGCAGCTCTCCTTACAGCTTCAGCCAACTCCATAGCTCCTCTGCCCCCCTCTGACCAGTGCCGGCAAGGGAGTGCATCAAAAGCTCCAGACTGTTTGGCTATCTCACAGACTAAATTGATCTCAGCAGGCGAGTCGGTTCTGCCAACAAAAGAGTTTTGCATTAGTTCATTTGCAATGGTATTCATTAATCAATGGCAGGGTTGGTTTAAGGAATTTGGGGGTTCAAGGCGACCCCAGGTTTGGAGCCAGACCTAGACTAATATCACAGATGGACTCCTGCAGAATGGTGGAGGAGGAGGAAGGACAGTGTACTTTAGAGGGAATAGACCTTTCTGCTGTCAGCACCATTCACCATGCAGGAAAACTCCCGCTTAGCCTCTGGGTGGGCCTGTCTACCTCAAAACCCAGCTACATAGACAGGCAGTTGTACCTTCTTCCATTTTATGCATGTAACTCAGATGCCTATAGCTTGTTTTTGCCTGCTATTCCACTAGAAAGAAATCATTTTCTGGACTAGCTCCATATGCTCTGATCCCTTTAAAGGGACCCTGATCACATACAAGTGTTCCTCGACTTACGACCACAATTGAGCCCAGAATTTATGTTGCTAAGTAAGAAAATTGTTAAGTGAGTTTTGCCCCATTTTACAACGTTTTTGCCACATTTGTTAAGTGAATCACTGGAGCTGTTAAATTAGTCACATGGTTGTTACATGAATCTGGCTTCCCCATTGACTTTGCATATCAGGTCGCAAAACGTGATCCAATGACCCCAGGACACTGCAACAGTCATAAAAATGAACCAGTTGTTAAGCATCTGAAAGTAAGTCACATGACCATGGGGATGCTGCAATGGTCATAAGTGTGAAAAATGTTCATAAGTCACTTTTATCAGTGCTGTTGTAACTTTGAACAGTCAGGAAATGAACTGTTGTAAATAGAGGACTACCAGAATACTTAAAAGTTCTCCAGGCCGGAATATGGATGACAATAGTAGATTTGGGAAGATTAATTCTATTAATAAATGTCATTAGATACTTATGCGTATAAACCTTGCACCGTGTCATTTTTAATGCCATGACAGGTAAGCAAACCCAGCAAGAGCAAAGTAATTTATACACACACAGTTCAAATATCTACCAATACTTAAAAATTAATCATAGCAAAAGACACTGGTTTGCTGAAAAGGTCAGGAGCTGTTTCCCCCCCCCCTTGCCCTTACTCTTCACCTTACTCTTTGTGCAATCTGAGCATCCAATTCCTAGTAATTTTCCTGTTCCTCCTAATTAACTAACAATTAATAGCATATTAATTAATACCCTCCATTGACGGCCCAGCGGGATGCCACGAGACAGATCTTGTTTGGGAGGAGTTTGACTCCGTTACTTCCGATGATATGGACAGGTTACGTGGGCGACTGCGAGCCACCACATGTTTATTGGACCCGTGTCCCTCCTGGCTTGTACTGGCATCCTGGGAGGTGACACGAGGCTGGCTCCAAGAGGTTGTCAACGCATCCTTAAGTGAGGGTTCCTTGCCTGCTTCCCTAAAAGAAGCGATGGTGAGGCCCCTCCTTAAGAAGCCCTCTTTGGATCCAGCTCTTTTAAACAACTACCGTCCAGTCTCCAACCTTCCCTTTGTGGCGAAGGTTGTTGAGAGTGTGGTGGCACAACAGTTTCCCCGTCACCTGGAGGAAGTTGACTATCTAGATCCGCGCCAGTCCGGCTTTCGGCCCGGGCATAGCACCGAGACGGCATTGGTCGCGTTGGTTGATGATCTCTGGAGGGCCAGAGATGGGGGTTGTTCCTCCATCCTGGTCCTATTAGACCTCTCGGCGGCTTTCAATACCATCGACCATGGTATCCTATTGCATCGGCTGGGGGGGTTGGGAGTGGGAGGCACCGTCTTACGGTGGTTCTCCTCCTACCTCTCTGGCCGATCGCAATTTGTGTTGGCAGGGGGGCAGAGGTCGACCTCGAGACCACTCACTTGTGGGGTGCCTCAGGGGTCGGTCCTCTCGCCTCTCCTGTTTAACACATATATGAAGCCGCTGGGTGAGATCATCCGTGGTTTTGGGGTAGAATACCATCTATATGCTGATGATACTCAGTTGTATATATCTACCCCAAACCACCCCAACGATGCCGTAGCGGTGATGTGCCAGTGCCTGGAAGCCGTGCGGATCTGGATGGGAAGTAATGGACTTAGGCTCAACCCGACCAAGACCGAACTGCAGCTAGCAGTCAGCTGAAGTAGCCTGCAGTATTGCACTCTAACCACTGCACCATCTCAGCTCTTATTCCTTGTCTTGTCTTGTCTATTCTATTCTATTCCATTCTATTCTATTCTGTATTTCTGCATTCTATCCTATTCTTTTCTATCCTATTCTTCTCTTTATTATACTCTTCTCTCCTCTCCTTATTCTTCCTCCTCCTCTTTACTCTTCTTTCTTCTCCTCTACTCATTTCTTCTCCTTCTCCCCCTCTTTCTTCTTCCTCACTCTCCTCTTACTCCTCCTGCTTCTTCTTCCTTCTTTCTTCTTCTTTCTCCCCTCCCCTCCCCTCTCCCCTTCCCTTCCATCTTCTCTTCTCTTCCCTTCCCTCCTCAATACAATACAATAGCAGAGTTGGAAGGGACCTTGTAGGTCTTCTAGTCCAACCCCCTGCATGGGCAGGAAGCTTATACCATTTCAGACAAATGGCTGTCTAACATCTTTTTAAAGACTTCCAGGGTTGGGGCATTCACAACTGCTGGGGGCAAGCTGTTCCAGAGGTTAATTGTTCTTACTGTTAGGAAATTTCTCCTTAGTTCTAAGTTGCTTCTCTCCTTGGTTAGTTTCCACCCATTGCTCCTTGGGCAAGTGGCTGTGGTTTCCGGCTGCCCGATTCAACCAGCTCACTCCATCGCTGGCCATAGGGGGCGAACATCTTGCCCCTGTGGATGGGGCGCGCAATTTGGGTGTCCTCCTGGATTCCCGGCTGTCCATGGAAGATCAAGTGACAGCCGTGGCCAGGAGGGCGTTTTACCAGGTTCGCCTGGTTCGCCAATTGCGCACCCTATTGGATCGGGACGCCCTGCGCACAGTCACTCATGCGCTCGTGACATCCCGACTGGACTATTGTAACTCCCTCTACATGGGGCTCCCCTTGAGGTGCACCCGGAGACTTCAGCTAGTCCAGAATGCAGCTGCGCCAGCAATTATGGGAACCGCTAGGTTTACCCATGTAACACCGCTCTTGCGCGAGCTGCACTGGCTACCTGTCGTCTTCCGGGTGCGCTTCAAGGTGTTAATTATCATCTTTAAAGCGCTCCATGGCTCAGGACCTAGCTATCTGCGGGATCGGATCCTGCCTCATACATCCTCGCGGCCGATTCGCTCCCACAGAGAGGGACTTCTCCGGGTGCCGTCCACTAGACACTGCCAGCGGGCGACACCCAGGGGAAGGGCTATCTCTGTGGCAGGCCCGGCCCTCTGGAACGACCTCCCCCCCGATATCAGGACGACCACGGACCTCCGCTCCTTCCGTCTTAAATTAAAGACTCACTTTTTCTGTCTGGCCGGCCTAGGATGAGTCTCTCTGCCTCTGGGGTTTTATGGGGAATTAGTATTATTTAGTTTTAATGGGAATTTTAGCGCAGGTTATATTTAATTTGTTTTTAGAATTGTTGTATGTATTTGGTTTTTATTCTACCTGTGCACCGCCCCGAGTCCCTGTGGGGAGAGGGTGCGGTTTTACAAATTAAAATTATTAGTTAAAAAAAAAAATATTATTATTATATAGCTCAATAGTCGTAACTGTGAGATGGATTTTGGAGTCCTAGTAGACAACCATTTAGATATGAGCCAGCAGAGTGCAGCAGCTGCCAGAAAAGCCACCACAGTTCTAGGCTGCATAAACAGAGGGATAGAATCAAGATCACGGGAAGTGTTAATACCACTTTATTGGTAAGGCCGCACTTTGAATACTGCATTCAGTTTTGGTCACCACAATGTAGAAAAGATGTGGAGACTCTAGGCAAACCTATGGCACGGATGCCACAGGTGGCACGCAGAACCATTTCTTAGGGCATGCGAGGCGTTGCCCTGTCAGCTCCAGCGCGCTTGTGTGCACTGGCCAGCTGATTTAGGCCTTCTTTTGAGGTGGTTTTTCGCCCTCTGGAGGCTTTAGGGAAGTTCCTGAAGCCTCTAGAGGTGGGGGGGAGGCTGTTTTCACCCTCCCCAGGCTCCTAGAAAACCTCAAGAGCCTGGGGAGGGTGAAAAAAGTGTGCCAAAAGCAGGGGGTCGCACACATAGCATTATGGGTGTGGCACGCCTATGCACGACCCCTCTGGGTTCCCCCCGCTTTTGGCACGCGAGCCAAAAAAGGTTAGCCATCACTGCTCTAGAAAGAGTGCAGAGAAGAGCAACAAAGATGATTAGGGGACTGGAGGCTAAAACATGAAGAACGGTTGCAGGAACTGGGTATGTCTAGTTTAAAGAAAAGGCAGGCTAGGGGTGATATGATAGCAGTGTTCCAATATCTCAATGGCTGCCACAAAAAAGAGCGAGCCCAACTATTCTCCAAAGCACCATAGGGCAGGACAAGAAGCAATGGGTCGAAACTAATCAAGGAAAGAAGCAACATAGAATTAAGGAGAAATTTCCTGACAGTTAGAACAATTAATCAGTGGAACAACTTCCTCCAGAAGTTGTAAATGCTCCAACACTGGCAGTTTTTAAGAAGAGGTTGGATAACCATTTGTCTGAATGGGTGTTGGACTAGAAGACCTCCAAGGGCCCTTCCAGCTCTATTCTATTCTATTCTATTCTATTCTATTCTATTCTATTCTACTCTACTGCTTTAATTATGGGAAATGTGGAAGGAAAAAACAAACCAGGATGATCAGCAGCAAGGTGAGTGGACTCACAGTGAAGAAAGTGCACCAATGGAAGAGCTGAAGATTAGGAACAAGATCATACTGGAGAAAAAAAATCTATCTTTATGGTCACTAAGAGTTGACACTGACTTAATGGTACATAACTGTAGAGAGAATAAAGAATAGCCTTGAAGGACTGGAGAAGAGCTGCTATCAAGGCAATGGTCAGGTAAGAGGAGCTTCAGCCTGGGCCAAAAAAATAATGTGAGAAAATATGGGCAATATCACAAAATAAATTAATTTCAGCAGGAAAGTCCATTTTTCCCACTAAATATGCATTGGATTATTTCATTTGTGATAATATTCATTGATCATAGGCATAATGAGGTAGGGGAAAGCACAGTCAGAATAAAAGTAAGTATGCAATATATGGTATTGTTTTTTTAATTTTTAGTTTTTTTAATCCTTTATATCAGGGGTCCCCAACCCCCGGGCCGTGGACCAGTGCCTGTCTGTGGCTTGATAGGAACCGGGCTGCAGTGAGCGGTGCAACTCTTAGAAATGGCCAGAGAGGAGGAGGAGGGGGCAGTCCCCTGGGCAGAGCGCACACTGGGGGCGGGAGAGCGCAGGTGCAGCCGCTTGCGCCGTTGGGGGCCCGAGAGGGGCGAGTGAGCCGACTCACCCCCCGCACACGCATGTGCCGCCTGTTCCCCCTCCCTCCGCTCCTCCTCTACGCCGGCCGAGCCATGGCCACCGGTCCGCGGAATTTTTTTAACATGAAACCGGTCCCTGGTGCCAAAAAGGTTGGGGACCCCGGCTTTATTTGACAGGTCACCATAATTACTTCTTTATGAGACAGACATACTCATATCAAGTCAATTTTAACATTTTTTCCCCATAGACCTATCCCCAGGACTTGATATAACTCATGTCTGGCACAAATTAAGATCTGAATTGTTGCTTACAGGGTGGGATGTCTTGGCTCAAATATCATATAGCTTTAAATAGAATTACTGGAATTACCACTTTTATTGCCATTATTATTATTGCATAAATTCAGCATGATTTTCATCAGCTTTTAAAAAGGAAAATTTTCTATACATTTTGGTGTTACTAATATTAGTATATTATTATCCTAATTATTATTCAGATATTATTAATAATACCTATTGGGATATTATTATCTTAATAACCAGAACTATGTCTAAATGCAAGAGACATCTTGCATTGGCATCTTAAGCATTTGGACAACTTTCTGTATTTTAGAAAATTATCAACACCTGTATATTCAAAAAGAACCTGTAAAACTGGTATTTGATTGGATGCATTCAACAGGTGGCTGGATGAAAGAGCTACCATCTACTCAAGTTTAAAGACCAAAAATTCATATAATCAATCCAAGCAGAAGCTCAGGATGTTTAATTATTTTGTAGAAAACTCAGAACAAGATAATTGCATAGTCTATGATGTTGGAGGCAATATCTTCACAGACTTGAAAAACAAAACAAAATTCTGCACGCATACCTTGAAATAAATGTTCCATTTCTTTCTACAAATCAAATAGTTAATAAACATTCACTAATAGTGAAGAACAGCTTTAGGAAAAATGAAAGCAGAATGCGAAGAAGAATGCAGCCCCAATCGCTTCATTCTCTTCAAGGCTGCTTTCAGGTTTTTTAAAACATGGGGAAATTCCAAACAAATAATTTAGATAGATAGGCTGACCCTTTTCCAGAAATGGTTTTTAATATAAACTATAGGGTATCATTAAACAAATTACAAATGTAAGAAAAGAAAGAATGTAAAAAAGAAAGGACTGATGATCAACATATGACATTTTCAGGACACTTTTCATATTATGGTTGAAATAAATGTAAGGAACTTTGGATGCCTTGACGCCTGTACCTAGAGAACGTGGATTTTGGAGATTTTAAAGATAACAGAAGACACTTGAAACCAACTCTTCCTTTTGTTTTGTACAGCACTGGGTGAAATATTGTAAAATATTATAAAAATTTCAATTTAAAAAAAATGAAATAAATGTAAGAATTTCAGGATGGATGGCTGCAAGGGAGAGGGGCAGTGGTGGGAGTCAATTTGTTTTATTAACAGGTCTATGAGTGTGGCTTGGTGACTGTGGCATGGCTTGGTGTAAAGGTTACTGTAAAATCTCCATTTCCTCCCGATCAGCTGGGACTCAGGAGGCAGAGAATAGATATGGGTAGGGTCAGTCAGAGGTGGTATTTACTGGTTCTCCAAACTACTCAAAATTTCCACTACCAGTTCTCCAGAACTGGTCAGAACCTGCTGAATACCACCTCTGGAGAGGGGAAAAGAAAGGGCAAGGGCAAGAGACTAAAAGTCACAACATGTGCATGATGAATCACCATATCATGCCTTATCTACTTGCATCGGGCATTGGGACATAATGATGGTACTTGCTCAACGATGTCACTGCACTTGAGTTTTTGTATAACTGACTTATGCTGAGGATGCCACTGGTCTCAAGAAAGCAGAGGAAGTTGAAAACAGGTTTACTTCAAAAACCCTATTCTACAGTGTCTGCTTTGTAATGGTCAAAGATGGCTAGAACTTTGAATTTTACATATTTCTGCAAAAATAGTTCTCATGGGTAAAACTTAGAACCGACATACAATGTCTGTGATATGGTGAGAGCTGAATATCTCCCAAATAGTCAGGAAGCTGTTGTTAGTTGTCAATTTCTATAGCCTTTGGGCTGCTTCTTCTTCATCATCACCTCTATTGCCATATCTGTTGCCTAGGCCCAACTGTTGGCTTTCATATCGACATCCCCTCAATTTTTTAATGCTGAAATTATATTTTAATGAGGTAACCCCGATAGCCTATCTCCAATCCACACACAACTTCTCGCAATAGCTAATTAATAAAAATTTTGATTTCAGAAGAAAACAATAAAAGATACAATATTCACATCTAATTCACATTAAAAAAATCTCACTTTTTTTACCTGAAGACATTAAGAGCCAGAACAACAGGAACTCCAAACTGCTGGGTAATTTGAATTTGTTTCAGCAAGTTGCAGCAACCATCTGACACTAGCTTGAGATTCTGTATGGGAAATGAAAGAAATGTGTTTGTTTTTTCCTAATAGAAAAATGTTTTATTGCTGTGCTCTTAATAATATGGATCAGTGCAATGAATTCTGTCCACCTGCATTAATTCCTATGTCCAAGTACCTTAAACCAGTTTTATGGCTTCTACAGAAATGCCTGTCAAACTCCCTATAAAGAAATGAAAATGTGCTAAGAGGGGGAAAAAAACTATGGGAAATTGAATTGAATCGTATAGATTAATTATTTTCTTTCCTGTTATGTTGATGGTAATAATTTTTTTTTTAATATTTATATCTTTCTATCCACTAGAAGTGTGTAACAGCAACCTTTTGAAGTAGATTGGGCCGAGAGGCAATGCCTGGCCCGAAGTCACTCAGTTAATTTCCATAGCTGAGGGGATACTTGAAATATGGGCTAGAATATGAAACCTCTTCTAATGAAAACCTTACAAGTCCACTATGGCTGATACATAAAGGAAGTTATATTCACTGATTATATTATCAGTGAATATTATCAGAAATATTCCATATTGCAAAAGGCACACTAATATTCTGTTGATGCAGACTTACAATAAAAATACCACTAGTAGTCCAAGTTTCTGGACTATCTCCAAAGATTAATATCAACCATGAATAGTTCAGTCTATTCAACCAACTTTTTATTTTTGAATAAAAAACCCCTCAAAATATATTTTTATCTGTTACTTTTCACCTCATGGCAGCTCTACTTGCTACCTATTTTTATTGCTATATGTGTTTTATGCATATTTAATTTTATTTTACAACTTTTCTACTTATTTTGATTTTTTTGCTGCTTGCTTATGGTTTTGATGGTTACTTTGGGTGAGTTTGATTAGGTTTGATTTTTTTTTCTTGTTGTTAACTGCTTTATATCAGCCTATGGTTGGAAGCTTGTAGTATGTAACTGAACAAAATAATTGAACAAATAAAACAAATATTCCCATTCTTAGAGTTGTGAACTGCACTTTCTGGAACTATGAGGAGGGCCTCCATAGGTACTTATTGTGTGAGTTGGATGGCATTCGGTGAAAAAGATTTTTCAATATATTGCATTAAGTCATTTAGTAACAGCTATTTGGAGAAAATATTTCTAAAAATGGATTTTAATAGGGACACAAAAAGTTCTCACCTCTTCTGTATATTCTTTCTTAAGAGGTGCACCAGCTATAACCTGAAATTACAAACAAATAATTAAAGAATAGACAAATATTTAGAAACACCTAAAATATCTTCATGATTTCTAGAATGGAGAAACCCTGCAAAACCTTTATTTGAATATTTATATAAAAACCATTAATGTTACTTTGTACATATATTTTTAATTACCAGGATTTTAATATGGGGATTTTGGAATAGTATCTCCTCCCATTAAATTGATACTATTGTATATCTGACTAAACAAATCGCTAGTGTTTTGCAACTAGATAATACTAGACTCAAGTTTTGAATCTAGTTTTTAAACCTGAAAATAAAAGTTATTCCTATGCATTAATTTTTAACCCAAGTGTTTTGAAGTTCAAATGCTTAATAATTGACTGTATTTTTTGTGCCAGGGAATGAATATTTCTAACCCACTGTTTGCATGGGAACTTGAAGAGAAACAATTGAAGGAGGAAGTCTTGGATCCTTCTTTTTGCCTTGAGAAGTACTCCCCTGCTTCCCATCTGTGCTCCAATTCATGTCAGTCATCCTTCCTTCAGATTTCCTATGTGATTAAATCAACTTAAGAAAAATATAGCGGAGCTAGAGAAACCATATGAAGGGAATGTTAAGGAACCTCAGCTCTTGGATTATATTATGTGAACTGGTTAGAAATTTCAGTGGGCACAAAAGTAAATGAGACAGACTATGTTCCTTCATTTGCTCATTCACAAAGCCAGACTTTGTAATGGAAAAGAAAACAATAAACTATAGCTTCAAACTGTGAATTACAGCCTAATCCTAAATATGACTGAGTCTCTAACTCTGTTTGCCCATCACATAAACCCGTGATGGCGAACCTATGGCATGCGTGCCAGGTGGCATACACAGCCTTCCCTGTGGGCACGTGGACCATCACCAGCTGCTCTTCTGGGTTCTGTTGTGTGCATGTGCACCAGCCAGCTGCTCTCTTCTGGGTTTCAGTGCTCTGGCACACGCATGTGCGCGCACGCCCCAGTTTTGGCATTTGGTGCCGAAAAGGTTAACCATCACTGACATAAGCCCTTTAAAATCAACCTAACAGATTACTACAATATGTCAATCCAGTTAATAAATTCCAGTTCCCTAGTAAGAAATCATGTTCTTGCCAAATCCTAAATAATCCTATTACTCAAAAACAATTACTAAAAAGTATAAATCTAGTAAACTACACCTGGTAATAATTCAGTGGAAATACAAAAGAAAAAAAGAAAAAGAAAAAAGGAAATGAAAGGAAAGTAAAAAGAAAAAAAAGAAACAACGAATTCTTGGAAGGTGAACTGAAAATGTTCAGGGGGAAACATTTAAGTTATGACATATTTGTTGGTAAGTTATTTTTCTTGCTTCAACTGAATATCTTATTAAGTAGCAAAATGGTGAAATTACACTTTAAAAAAATTCAACTGTGCAGTCTCCTTGAGGTCTCAAAGAAATGCATTCCTCATACAAACAACAGGGTTGTCAGGCATAGAATTATTAATATTTTTAAAATTAATCTGCAAACCTCTGTACCCCCAAAAAGTGAAGAGAGTACAAATATTAAGGCTGCATCCTAGAATAACATAATATATTACAGCTGCATGCCACCAAGTTGAATGAACTTTATACTTCCCAAAGTGGAAGCAATGGGGCACATTTGCAAAATATTAATATTTTCAACAGGGAGGAGAGGGAAGAATCAAGAAAAAATAGTTTGAATAAAGATTTTAAAATAATTTATTTTATTTTATTTTATTTAAATTTATATCCCGCCCTTCTCCACAGAGGACCCAGGGCGGCGCACAGGAAATTTAAAAAGCATACAAAAATACAATAAATATAATTTAAAATAACTATTAAATAACCCTATCCTATGCTAAAGCCAATTTTAAAAGACCCAAATTTAAAACTTCCTAAAAAGTCCCCATGGGAGGTTAGAATAGTCCGGCTTGTTGGAACAAATATGTCTTTAGACATTGGCGGAAGAGGCGGAGGTCGGTGATGGTACGTAATTCAGGGGGTAGGTCATTCCAGAGGGCTGGACCCACCACAGAGAAGGCTCTTCCCCTGGGTGTCGCCAGTCGGCATTGTCCGGCCGACGGCACCCTGAGAAGGCCCTCTCTGTGGGAGCGTATCGGTCTAAGGGATGTATGGGGCAGGAGGCGGTCTCGCATATAACTAGGCTCCGAGCCATGGAGCGCTTTAAAGATGGTCGTCAGAACCTTGAAGCGCACCCGAAAGACCACAGGAAGCCAATGCAGCTCGCGCAGGATCGGTGTTATGTGGGAGCATCTAGTGGCTCCCATAATCACCCGCGTGGCTGCGTTTTGGACTAACTGTAGCTTTCGGGTGCACCTCAAGGGAAGCCCCATGTAGAGAGCATTACAGTAGTCGAGTCGGGACGTCACGAGAGCTTGAGTGACTGTGCGAAGTGCAGCCCGGTCCAGTAAGTGGCGCAATTGGCGCATCAGGCGTACCTGATGAAACGCGCCCCTGGCCACGGCCGCCACATGGTCCTCCATGGACAGCCGGGAATCCAGGAGGACACCCAAATTGCGCACCCTCTCCATGGGGGCCAGTGTTTCGCCCCCAATGGCCAGAGTTGGAGTAATCTGGCTGAACCGGGGTGCCGGAAACCACAGCCACTCAGTCTTGGCAGGGTTGAGCTTGAGTAAGGATGCAAAAACCAAGATTTGTGGTACTTTTAGCACGAAGCTAAAGTATTAAAGTAAAAGAAAGCAGTTGGAAAATCTGGGGACACATTAGAGGGTAGCAGAGTTAGAGTTTCTGTAATTCTTTGGCATCTTCCAACTTGTTGCAGTTCAGCGATAACTGCTTTAAGAATGAAGAATGAAGGGGTGAATAAAAAAAAGTACAAGAGAAGCAAAAATGGAGACAAGGTGTAGGTGTAAATGCAGTGGCGGATTATAGCCAAAGTAGCTATCATATAATCTTGGAATAATTAGTACTTGTAGTTAAACATCAGCATCCAGTGGCATAAAAATTTGAAAAACCTTGAGAAAATGGGGGGGGGGGGGGGAGAGGATCAAGCTCAAACAAGAAATTAAAATTAAATGAAAGAAAAAAGTGAGGAATCAAAAGATGAAAGCCAGACTGCATGCCTGGATGACAGGCTGAGAGAACAGAAAGCAACACATGAATTTTGGGAGGGAAGACAGAAAATATAGGCTCTAATATATGTGCCACATAGCACTGCTACAAACAAAATTTATTTTTAAAAACAGTTAAAGAAACAGGGTGCAATTTATTCAAGTTGAGTACTTTTAAATTCCATACAGTTAATAATTCTCTCCCAATGAATTTAACAGATCAAAGTTCCTACTTTTTGGAATGTACCCATAGTTGTCTTAAATAAGGAAATAATTAAGGGGATGTAGGAAACACACTAAGGAACTAGCAGTGGGTGATAGTTCAAACTGTGGGATAATGAGCCAGTTATTGCAATGTGAAGGATGAACTTCAAGGGTTAAAAAAAATAAAAATAAAAAAATAGCAAGCAGATTTCATTCCATTTCCTAAACTTCTTAAATCGTATAGAGAGCCTTCCTTTAAATATCTCTATTGTCTCTTGACAATTCAGAGAAAGAGACTGCTAATTGGCTTGCAGTGCACTAGGAGTCATTCTAATCAGTTCCAAAACTGAAATGTTTATACTTATTTCAAACGATAAGGGGTTTAAAAAATAGGGAGTTCTGAAGATTTATTCTCTGTTTTGTTTGAGAGGTAGAGACACTTACATTTGGCCCCCCTCCATGCATCTTCAAAGCCCTCACTGTAGCCACAAGCACAACCACACTGGGAATCAAGCCAGAAGCTCTACATTTGATGTTGAAGAATTTCTCCATTCCGATATCAGCACCGAAACCGGCTTCAGTTACTATTAGGAATAAAGGGTTAATTTAAATTAAGGTGGATCAGTGAACCCAGGAAATGTTGCTATTTGTGGGCTATCACAGTTTAATATATATATATACAAGTAGCTTCATCCATGCAGACGCCTCATCATAAATGACCATGTTTTCAAAGCAGTGCTTTCATTTTTAAAGAAGAGTAGGAGATTCTCCCAAGCTAGAGATTTCAATCAATGCCTTAAAAAAAACATTTGTGTTGTACACATTTACACAATGCCCATATATCATGTACCCATTCCTAAGGGGGGGGGGAATGGTCCACCTGTTAAAATGAATGTATTCCTATAGCAGTTTTGGTGTTATACAGTCAAATAATTTGTTGGTGCAAATATTTATACCCCACTTTTCCTTCAGAAAAAATACATATGGATTTTTATCCTCTCTCCCTCCCCCCCTCCCAACAAGCCTGCACAGAGAGTGATTAAAAAAACAAACAGACTTCAGCTACAACCTGAAGAAGTACACCCATCATTAAGGCCAGACTAGAAAGCTCTTTTCACATATTGAGAAATCTCTTTTGCACAAAGGTTGTCACTTCAGTCCACTTTCACTTGTAAGAGGCTTTACAAAATCTTCATACAGTTTGGAAAATCTTCACATGTTCACATGGTAAATTGCCTTAAAAGTACCTCTTACACATCAGCTGGAATTTAGTTACGTTTTCAACAGAATTATTGAAACCACAGGGACATATTAATACAAGCTTACTGATTTTAATGCATCTGTTCAAAGCAAGGATCTAACCCATTACTCTGGTGAAGACTTCACAACATTAGCGCTGAAAAAGATCTTATATTGATAGCTGAAGGCTTGTGGTCAAGAGAGAATCTTACCTAAAGCCACATCATGGACTTCTTGCTGTGTGTGTGACCTGTGTGTATATTTGGGGAGCTTCAAAATTGGCAAAATGGCAGATGAAGCATCACAGTGCAAACCCCACCTTTTCTGTACATGTGTCAACTTAAGAATAGGCTGCGATTGCTCTGTCTGACATCTTGCTGATTTTGACTCACCTACCCATCAATCCATATCCATATGCAAAGAATTCTAATCCTTATACAATGAATAATATATAGAAAACAGTAGGAAGAAACTGTCGTAAAAACAATGTCAGCCTTTTAAGTCAGATCAGCTCAGGAAACAGATTACGGGAAAGTTGTTTATTATTGTAAGATACAACAGAATCTTAAAAGTCTGTCAGATTTTCTTTCCACTCCATTTTATACCAAACAGTTTCAAAGCAGTGTTATTTTGAGTTTCTTTCTCATACTTTCCCAGGACTGAATTTGTTTTTTCCTCTCCTATTCCTCCATCAAGATTATATTCTTTTAAAAACATTGGTTAATTGATTCTGAATAAAAGATATGGTAAGAATATGCTATGCCATTAATAAGTGTCATTTACTGTCATACTCAAAACGTAAGTTTGAGGATGTCTTTATTTAGTCCATGAAATTTTATCAATTTTAAAAGAGCAATTATGAAACAAACTAATGCTGCATATACTAAAAGATAAATCAAATATTTCATTTGCACCTCTATTACCGTATTAATACATCTACTAATAATGATAAGTTTAAAAATGTATGATTAAAAATAGCACGATTAAAATAGCTCTTAACAGCTGAAACCTAATTAAGTAATATGGATCAGATATTGAATCATAGGACTACTATTCTATATAAGTAAGTAGCTGCCATTATATGATCAAGGAAAATTTGCTTATGGTTCATCAATGAACTGATATTTACTTATTTTCCATGTATAATTTAAAGAAAACATTATTAATGCACACTTCAAAATACAGTTATTTCCAGAATATAAGAATAAGAATATAAATCCAGACAGCCAATACACATTTATATCTTTTTATATTATTACGCACTTTCTTGTTTCCTCATTTACTTTAGCTTACATTGGGAAAAGCTGAGATACAAAGCATCAGAAATATTTCATGCAATGAGTCTGGGAACTGAAAACATCGTAAGTCTGACAAACACAAAATCAGGAGTACAGACACTCTGACTAGTGGGAGAGGAAGGAAACAGGATGCAGTGTAAAGGCCACTAGGATGAAGGTAACCAACTGCAAAGGAAATAAAACAGAGAGTAAATGTAAAGATAAAGCCATGTGCCAAAGCCATGTACTTTGACCCTTATTTGTGCTCAAATATTCAACACAATCACTTTTGTATTATTTCCTGCTGGCAAATCAGAGTGCCAATGAAAATATAACCAGATAGAGGCCAGTAGGACAAAAATGATTCCAACTAGTCTTTGTTTAATAATCATGTAACTCTGGAGGCTAGCTATGTAGATATAACTAAATAAATGTTCTATTTCAAGGCTCTGTGTTTGTATAAAACTCTTCAGGCATTCATACTATGCGTAATTCTACATATAAGGAGAAGAAACCAAAGCAAGCCCATTAGGTCAGCTTGGCTCCCAGACCATCCTCTTTGGTTTCCAAGAGTAGAGTGTGAAATAGAAGGAGTATCCTTTGCGTAAATAAAAATCATAGTTCCAAAAGAAGGCTCTTGCGGTTCATAAGAGCTCTTTCTCCACATGAAAAAAGAGTAACAAGAAGAATTAAAACTACATTTGACTCCTGCTATTGGGTTATCTCAGTTATCTGAAGTCTTTAAGGAAAAGCTCTATGTGTGTGAGAAAAGGGGGGGGGGGGCAAGGCTGATATATAAGATGAAAGGAGGAAAGACAAATTAAAGGAAATGCCTTTATTTTCCCCTCACTAAAGTAGACAACATATGTGAATGCATATAATCCCACTTACACTATCTGGGGAATTAAAAAAAACAAAACTCAAGACATTCTGACAATTCAGAATTTATGACATACATCCCCCACACTCTTGGTGCAATTATTAACACGGAGCATGCTTTTGGAAAATATTTTTTACAGACTATTAAATTATAAACTAAAATTCAAAACAATATACAGACAGAAGAAAGCTGCACTAAGCTATAGCTTAACACAGTTCCATGAGGTCTGAATCCAATAGTCAACATTAACACAGCAAGGAATCTTTAAAAAAAAATCGAATGTTTTTGTTTGGAAGGACACAAAATGAAAGAGATAAGAAAATTATCTACTATTAAAATTTCACAAACAGGTAAATTTCAACAAAACAAATCTTTGCACAGTAAGCATTTAGGGTAAACACCAAAAACCAAAACAGCACACTGGAAGAGAGCACTAGAAAATATGCACACTAGGCTAAGTTTTAGGACATGGAATAGTGGACGCCAAATTCCAGAACAATGCAAGAGGAAATGGAAATTCTGAATTGCTGGTGGCCATATAATTCTACGATGTAAACATGGCTCTCCTTCTGCAGCTGTCAGCAAGGAAACTATAGAGTTCAAAGTTACAGAAGCACATGAACTTTAACCCCAGGGATCCAAGGCATTTTAGTTGGGGAGCAAGGCTCAGTGTTTCTTGTAAAAGAGCACATTGCTAAACACAACAGCTGCCAAAATAAACCAGGATAGATGAAGATCCATCTGAAAGGATGCCACATTTTTTTTGTTAGAACAGCAAGGGTAAATGAACTAGATGTTTTTACAACATGACCCCACATCTCTTCCTAAATGAGCAATTGTGGAATGTGGTAACTCTCAGATCTTTCCACGTGTTCCAAATGATTCCATGAACTTGCTCTATTCAGTAAATTTCTAATATATTTCAGATGCTTGTGGTTCTATAAGGCATGTTTTAAATCATACAAGCCTGGGCTGGAAGAAAAAAAGACATATATAATTTACAGGTATTACTTTATCTTTATAAAATGCTGTTTGAGGATTCAAACCATTCAACTTTCTGAAATAAATGAGTGAATCTTTCCAGGAATAGCAGCTGGACTATAGCGAGAGATGGTGTCTGTATGGAATTACAGAGGATGACTACAGAGGATGGACCAAAACTCCCTTTCCTCATTCAAATATACTGTCATCTGAAGCTCTTTTTGGTTTAAAATAACTATTCTGGAGAAAAAAAAGGGAGAGACAGAATTGAGAAAGTAACTGGCACATCAATATTTGCTTTCAAATTATGTATACAGGTTGTCTTCAACTTACATTAATTTGTTTAGTGACTGTACAAGGTTACAATGGCACTGAAAAAAAATGACTGACCATTTTCCATAGTTACGACCTTTCCAGCATCTTCATGCATCAAAATGCAGATGCTTGGCGACTGATTCATAGTTATGATGACTGCAGTGTCCCAAGATCATGTGATCACCTTTTGCGATCCTCTGACAAGCAAAGTCAATGGGGAAGTCAGATTCACTTAACAGTGTTACTAATTTAATAACTGCAGTGTTACTAACTTACCAACTGCAGTGATTCACTTAACAACTGTGGCAGGAAAGGTTATAAAAGGGGGCAGAATTCAGTTAACAAATGTCTCACTTAATGGTAATGTTGGGCTCAATTGTGGTAGTAAATCAAGGACTACCTGTAGTGGATTTACCCTCAGTGTTTGGTTATCTTAGTCCAATTTTGCTCCTCCTTCTCTGAGCTTGATTGGTGAAAATTATTTGTTTGGATTTTTTTGCAATTAAGTTAAGAAGCTTTGAAAATGATTCTATTATTCCTAAAATATATTGTTCTTCAAAAACAAACTCCAATGTATCATTTTGGTTGTCACTATTTTGTACTGTCATCTGACCTATCTTTTCACATATATAAAAAATAACTTCACATTTTTGTCCAAAGTTAATTCATATTTGGATTATTATGTCTCCTAAAATGAGAGATTTTATCCACATTCCAGTAAATTACAGGCAGTTTTTCCATAGCTCATTGTCAAAAAGGTGTTGTGGTTGATTAATAATTATATGTGATTTGGACTTAATCAAAGTGGGATAATTCTTTGATGGCTCAATTGCCATTGGATGGGGAGGAACCCAAACACCAAAAGATTCTCCATATATTTACTGTAAACTATGTTTTCCCTTACTGCAGAAGAATGTGGACAAAGTATTTATTCTATGCCATGTAATCATTATATCTTACCGTTTCAATGGCAAAATGAAGCCTTGCATTAATTTATCAATATAGCAAACAATGAGAGCAGCATAACATTCCCAGATTGAATATTACATGGTTTTTAATGGTGACATAAGAACTATCCAAGAAAAAATTGTCAGAATATTCATGAACTGGCAAAGACATGGTAACAAGGTCAGCCAATGAATAGGGCTTAATAACAATGAGAGCTAAAGCAGCTTGGAGCCTGGGCGTGGTTTAGCCCTGCAGCTCTGAGTGCTGTGCTGAGAATTGAAACTGAAACTATTCTGTCTGCAATGCTGAATTGAAAAATGAAACTGTTCTCTACTGTTGGTATTGTATATACGGTATATTCTTATACATAAAGAAGTTTCTTATTTAAATGGAACCTGCTGAATCAGTTATCTGTATGTGCTTTCTGGAATGGATTTTTGCAACAAACTCTGGCAAAAATAAACTTATTGTGCAAGATGGAAGCAGTTACTACAGAACTCCAAGAGATTACCGTTAATGTGAACCAATGATCCTCTAATGAAATGTAGTTGGATGAGAAAGCTGATTCCCAACTCCAAACTGCTATCTTGACAGTCCCAATGGTGCTTTTTCAGGAGGCAACTGGACTTTCCTACTTTTCCCTTGAAGATGTTTCGTTTCTAACCCAAGAAGCTTCTTCAGCTCTGACAGGAGCTGAAGCAGCTTCTTGGATGAGAAGCGAAACATCTTCAGAGAAAAAAGAAAGTACCATATTTGTTGTAGTATAAGATGCACCCTTTTCCCTCAGAAAAGAGGGTGAAAATCTGGATGCATCTTATACATCGAATACAGCATTTTTGGCCTCCCAAAACCCTGCCCCTTTGCAAAAATGGCTGTACATAGCCTTTAGGAGGCTTCCAGGGTGCTACTGGGGGCTGAGCCATTTTTTCTTGTTTTTGCCCTCCAGCCCCCAGGAGCACTCTACAAGCTTCCTAAAGGCTATGCATGCCCCTTTTTTTGATTAAAAAAAATGGGACCATTTTCAATGGGCTCTTTTGGGAGATCTGCAGAGTGCAAAACCTTTTTTTTTTTTAAAAATGTGCCTCTTCAAAATCTTGGTGCGTCTTATACCCTGCTGCGTCTTATATTCAAAAAAATACAGTAAGTCGAGTTGCCTCCTGATAAAGCACCTTTGGAACAACCATGACCTGGGTGACTGAGTCTCTACAGACTGCTGTCTTAACAGTTCATACGGAATTTCAGTTGCATGCCTGACTCTAGCCTTGTTCACAAATATCTACCTGCTTCCCAATTAATGGTTGATTTGAATAGTCTCCTTCACTTTTGCTTATTATATGAAGATAAATTGTATCCATCAGGCAAAGGAGGAGGAGGGCCAACTGCTACCATTTCCTGCCTCCTGCATATTTAACTTGAACTGGAGAATCCCTTTGTTAATTGACAATAATGAGTTATGATAAGTAGCTCTTTTGATAGTATGCTAAATCTGATGAAGGAAAGAGGAAGGAAGGAAGGACCTAGAATATTTTGCCTATGGCTGACAATTAGTTCTGTATTAGTTCTATTTTGTATTAGTTGTACCCGCCATGCATTGCTGTGGCCAAGTTTGGGTAAATGAAAAAATTTCCCCTCATAGACCTTCTCAGTGACCCCCTTCCGTCTCTGCCTCAGTTTCCCCTCCCTCTCCCTCCCCTCCCTCTCTTACTCTACCTAACGACCTATCTACCTACTGTACTTCTCCCTTTCTCTCTTTACCCCTCTACCTATCTATCTACCTACTGTATTTCTCCCTCCCTCTCTCTCTCCCTCCACCTACCTACCTACCTACCTACCTACCTACCTACCTACCTACCTAATGCATTCCTCCCTCAATCTATGGCTTTGAATTCCTGTAATTACCTACCTACTATATTTCTATCTGTCTATATCACTCTACTTACCTAAATAACTACTCCCTTTGTATGTGTCCCTGTACCTAAGTACCTACCTATCTAATGAAATACTTATATCAGTATAAATACCTTTAAGTTAACAGTAGATCTTGGGGGGGGGGAGAAGAGAGTGGCTGCAGCGGCGGGGGGGATGTTGATCAGAAGGCAGTGGAAGCGGCGAAGAGGGCAGGGCGGAGGGAGCCAGAGAGCGAGGCGGTGCCAGCGTCGGCAGCAGCAAGGTGGAAGGGGCAGAAGGAGCTGGAGGGTGTGGCGGCACCAATGGCGGCGAGGTGGGAGGGGCGGAAGGAGGTGGGGGGGATGAGTGACCGAATGAGGAAAACACACAGAGCTGCAGTTGTACATTTGTGTGGCATGTACCTGGCACCGGTGTGTCATCCACACAATCTGTACGTCTTATTGGTGCTGCACTTGTAAGCAACGTTGTGTGAAAATTTGGTGGTGATTGGTGCAGTAGTTGTTGAGATTAGCGGTTTTGAACAAACTCATAGTTAACTTTTTATTTATATAAGATTTAGTTCTTTAAGCTTCAGCTGATGCAGAATGCAGTGATTCCAGAAAGTTATGTATGTCTCCAGAACAGCATATGTTGACAGTTCTGCTCCACGAGCTGCCCTGGCATCCAGATTGTTTCTGGATCCGATTCAAATTACTGATTTTAATTTTTAAACCCTTCATGCCATGGGATAAAGGGCCCTATTACATCAGCCTGTTTCCTTAGATTTGTCAGAGAGGGCATACAGCAGGTACCATCTTCAAGGGATCTACATCTGATGGGCCCTAGTTACAATGATAGTTTTTATAATATTTATTTCATATTTTTATTTTATTGTTGTAGACTGCCCAGAGGCACTTCTAGTGATGCTATATAAAGCAGATGATAGATAAGATAGATAGATAAGATAGATAAGATAGATAGATAGATAGATAGATAGATAGATAGATAGATAGATAGATAGGTAGGTAGGTAGGTAGGTAGGTAGGTAGGTAGGTAGGTAGGTAGGTAGGCAGGCAGGCAGGCAGGCAGGCAGGCAGGCAGGCAGGCAGGCAGGCAGGCAGGCAGGCAGGCAGGCAGGCAGGCAGGCAATGCTTTGTGGAAGTGTTGTATATTAAGTCTATAAATTATAAGATACGGTGATGATCAATATTTGGTACCAGACATGTACAGACATGTACAGAGTAGAATATTCATACTCTGACACTTGTAAAGGTCACAATATATAGAATATATATTATATATAGAATAGAAGAAGGTAATTTATTCTTATATATGACATACTTCAAGAGGTTTTAAAAATACTTGGCATATGCTAGAATGCTGCTAATTTTCAGGGAAACCCTTCTGTCTTGTGATTTTGCTTTTTTTTATTCAGTGTGCATCTTTGCAAACTGGCACAGAATGTAACAGCTGCTGTTGCTGTACACTTTGAAAAATGTTCACACAGGAGACTAAACTGTGAAAGAAACCCTATTTGTCTATTATTGTGCAGCCTGTACTACAGTAACATAACTTATTTTTTCCCTGGCACAATTCCAAGGAGGGACCTATCCTAGAAAGCCTTATATAGCATGAAATCTGTAAGGTTGTTTTTATATTCTTGGGTGTTTTGATTCAGGATCAGATATTGTTATTATGATTACAATCATAATGCTCGAGTCTGTGGGGGTTTTTTGGAGACCTTCCTTAACAATGCATGGTCAGCTGCAACAATATGTATCTTACTAGCACTTCTTAGATGATTTTCCTGCTTTAAGCTGCATATTGAAAAAAAAATAAGATTGCTTTGTTTGAGCCTGTCAGCTTTGACTAAGTCTTCCCCATTTGTCTTCAGAACCCCTAGATTGCTCCAGTTTCTTTCTCGCACAACCTCGGGCTTTGACTAAACAAAAGTTTAGTTTTATTGAAGATGCCTTGACTGTCAGACCTAGATTATTGTGATTGTCACCTGGTGTTTTCAACACCTTTCTATCTCCCCAAGCTTAGTCCAGAAAAGCATCATTTGACTGTTCCTGACCTTCCAAGTTATTCTCATGCCTCAATACAATACAGGATGCTCCACAGGTTCCAAGTGTGACCCAAGGACTCATTTAAACCAGCGGTGCTTAGGTTTACAGCTGTTCAGCCAGAACAACTTTCTACTCTTGGAGTATGGTATGTCTGCTCTTATTCCTCCCCGTAGCATTTTTTTCTTCTTTGAAGAAGGTCGTCTTCTGATTTTTTGTATACTAACTTTTGAGTTTTAACATTAACTAGCTAACTTTGAGCTGCGGTGGTTAGAGTGCAGTACTTCAGACTACTTCTACTGCTTGCCAGCTGCCATCAGTTTGACAGATTGAATCTCACCAGGCTCAAGGTTGACTCAGTCGGTAAAATGAGGACCCAGATTATTGGGGAAAATATGCTGATTCTGTAAACTGCTTAGAGAGGACTGTAAAGCACTGTGGAGCAGTATATAAGTCTAAGTGCTATTGCTATTATGTTTTCCTGTAATTATTTAAGTTATATGTAAAGTCTGATTTTGCATAACTTGTGATATTGGTCTGTCTACCAAGGAGTGGATGAAAAGCTGAAATGTCTCTAGTCCTATATCATTAAGGCCATTATTAAAATAATGCCAACCTTTGTATTTGTGACCTAGCAATCAAAAGGAGGGCAGTACAAACTCTGAGAGCTCTTCCTCTCTCACACACTGGGATTAGTGGGAAGATGCTAGATGGGTTTTCTAGACAACTAGTGGTTGTCTAGAACCACTAGACAGTACTTTTGTAGCAGGTACTACAAAGCCATTAACTTACGCAGGAAGCAGGAACTGGGTGCTTAAAGTACTTTGTATAGAAAAAGTTTGAGCCTCAGCCTTTCCATTTACAGGATCATCTTTTCCACTACCTTCATTTATAAACAGCAGCATATACATAGAAAAGTAAATAAAGCATAAATGAGCTATGTAAACAAATATATACTTCAATGCTGGGTTTCAAAAAATTTTAGAACCTCTTCTGTAGGTGTGGCCTGCTTTGTGGGAGTGGCTTGCCGGCCATGTGACCGGGTGGAAGTGGCTTGCCGGCCATGTGACTGGGTGGGAGTGGGTTGCTGGCCATGTGACCGTGTGGGAGTGGCTTGACAGTCATGTGACCGGGTGGGCGTGGCCAACTTGTAAAATGTGCTGAAACTCACTTAATTCACTTAGCTCTTGCTTAGCAACCAAAATGTTGGCTCAGAAACTCTGGCATTTGAAGCACGCAAGTCTTAAAGCTGTCAAGTTACAAGACCCTTGCACCCCTAGCCCTTTAGAAAAAAAATCCAGGGATGTTCAAACTTGACAGCTTTAAGACTTGTGGACTTCAACTCCCAGAATTCCTCCTTCTCGCTCTTCATCTTGATGACATGCGGACGGGCGGGGGGAGGGAGCTGGAACCGGTTCTAAACGGCACTATGGTTTATGGAACCTCTTCTATAGAAGAGGTTAGAACTGGCAGGAATCCACCCGATATACTTGCTGAGTGTACAATTGCATACATACATATAGTATTAACCTTGTTTTCTTCCTAATATTGTTTAAATCTATGACTTTGCATTTTATTTCTTAGAGATGAGATTTCATTGAAATAGATTTTTGGGAATTAGCCCAAAGATGCACTTCCTCTACATCACTGTGCTAATGGTTTCATTGGCATCAGTCCTATTGTTATCGATAGTGCCACTCCGGAACATAAGGTCTGGACTAAGGCAACATCAAGGATATGAAAACTTTATGTAATTTTATTGCTTTGTATGTTACTTCCACAATAAAGCAATTTTTTAGAGTCTTAAAAACGGAGGTGATCGATTTTATGTTTTAAGTAAACAAGTCTACATGTAACCACTGATTGCCAGGGATATTTTCCTGGAAATTAATCCACACAATAGGAACATTAGATGATAATAGCAATATAATTTGGCCACTCTTTCACAGGAAACATCAAGCTATGGCCTTCTTTTTTTTGTCTCTCAAGAAAGCCAGTTATTAACATTTTTTTTCAATGAATAATCCAGCTTTTTATGGTGTTTGGCCTGAGAGGAGATAAAGCCGCTTGGGAAATCTTTGTTTAAAATATGATGTAATTCCAAATTATAGTCCTGTATGCTGGAAAGATTATTTCCTAAAATAAATAATTATTTCCAGACATTTGCTCGTGACTTATTAGGGAAGTAATTGACAAAGAAACAGAAGAAAATAAACCTCTGCCTTTATGAGTAATTGCTAGTCTTCAGATAAAATTCTATATTTTATTTACAATCTTTTCTATTGTTTTGTGACATACTATTTCTAAACTAGCCCTTCAACACTATATTGTTTCTTAAGGACCATCAATTCGAATGATAGAAAATAGAATATAGATAGAGAAAAATAAATTCTATATTCCTTCAATTTCCGCCCTCTTTACAATTTATATTTATTTACTTATTTACTTGTTTATTTACTTGTTTATTTACTTGTTTATTTACTTGTTTACTTATTTACTTATTTATTTATTTATTTATTTATTTATTTATTTATTTATTATTTATTTATTTATTTATTTATTTATTTATTTATTTATTTATTTATTTATTTATACTTCATGTTTTTTAATCGCCCTTGGATATATGTGGCTGGCATCAATTTTAATAGCTGTACACAACTGATAGCTTAGTAGGCTATACATTTAACCAACCTCTTCTGAAAGGTTTAGCCTACTGTCTTACCAGGAGACATGATTTCCTGCCTCTGCTTTAATGACTGGTTGCTACAGAGCATAGGAATACATCTTTTCTCCAAGGCAAAGCTATACTAAATCCTGGAATAGGGTTTTTTAATAGCCTGAATGGTGACTGCCTCTCAGAACATGTCCAGGGAGCAAGGAAATATATGGGAAATACATCTTCCTGAATATGAATTTATTTTTATTTCTCCAATCCTCTCTCCTCACAACCAAATCCACTTAGTAGACACAAGTGTCTGATCAATGGAGTTTGAGGGTAGGATTTTTGCATGGAAATGACTTTTAAGCTTGAGGTTCATTACATATTACAGAGACAAAGGAAACAGTCTTCTAAGGGTTCTTTTTACATATTACATTTATGTGTATTTTTAATAATCATTAAAATCATTTATGTATTATAATTGGATGGGAGTTAGTACTCTTCATCAACATTGTAGTGCTAAAGGTAAAGGTTCCCCTTGCACATATGTGCTAGTTGTTCCTGACTCTAGGGGGCGGTGCTCATCTCTGTTTCAAAGCCAAAGAGCCGGCGCTGTCCAAAGACGTCTCCGTGATCATGTGGCTGGCATGACTAAACACCAAAGGCGCACGGAATGCTGTTACCTTCCCACCAAAGTGGTCCCTATTTTTCTACTTGCATTTTTAGATGCTTTCGAATTGCTAGGTTGACAGAAGCTGGGACAAATAATGGGAGCTCACTCCATTACATGACGCTAGGGATTCGAACTGCCGACTTTCTGATCGACAAGCTCAGCGTCTTAATTACTGAGCCACTGTGTCCCCAATTGTAGTGCTCTGTAAATTATAGGGTATTATTTTCACATCACCTATTATCTGAAATGCAATGGGAAGTGAGATTAAATTGCAGCTAAATACTAACAGCAATGATTTTCCTTGCACACAATTCTTAATTAATATTTGATCCAAAACTCAGGAAAAGAGAACTTAATTTAAGCTAAAATAATGTTAAGAAAGCATTAGATATTTTCTTAATTAGAAAAAGAAATAGTAGAGAGGTACTGGTACATCACAATATACTATATTTAGGAGTCTGAGTGCAACTCTCTCTGGAACATTTATCGCATAGCAAATTTTCTGTGAAGTCAGGCAAACACAACAGCTATAAACAACTTGGGACAATGCAAATATTAAGACTTGTGCTTAGGTTGCCAAAAGAGGTTTACAGCTAAAGAACTGAGGTTTTATTTCCTTTTTTGGAGAAAGGGCTATCACAAAAGAAATATAGCAAATCCCTTTACATTTATAAGAACGTTTTGGATAGCATCCATTTAACTTAAACATTGAGGCTGCAGTATTTTTTTTACAAGGGAATTTATAAACCTGCTGCAGACTTTGGAGTATGGGTAGGCATAATAAACCATGTGCATGCTACATAGATAGCTCAGCAACTACCATGAGGTATTTTATTTCAATGATCAATTTAACTGTATCATAAAGCAAATACATTATCTGGACAGCCGATAAAGGCTCCGTTGTACTTATGTTTACAATGCTTAAAAAGTTTGCCAAAAGTTATCCAGTTATCTGCTATCATAATAACAGAAAAAGCCCATGTGCCAAAGAAGGCAGGGGAAGAGGAGTAGTTGTAGATCTTTGTATGTTTTATATATACTAAACAATACAAAAACCTTCCTATATTAAAGTCTACATTAAAACAATTAAATCTGTAATATACTCACCTTGACAAAGCTTGTGATAAAAAGCAAACAGATAAGGACAAAATACAATATAGTTACCTAAATTATCTATTCAGTGACTCATTCTCTGTTTTTATTTGGTTTCATTTACATGTCTACTCCTGTTCTTGATTCATGGCATCACTATTCTTTAGTTACAGACCATTTCAACAGACTTTACAGAGGTGAAATAATTGCAAGGCTACAAGCAGTATTTCAGTAACGTGGATACTAAGAGCCAATACATTTTATTTTCATTTCCAAAAGAGGAATTAATTTATTGTATTTGTTTCACGTGTAAATCCACTCATCTGATATTTTTTTAAAATAAGGAAATATCTCACTATGTTAGGGAAAACCCCAGAGAACAACTTAGTAAATCAGGAATCCACTGAAAATTCAGAATAGTTGCAGAATGATTTACCTTATTATTTTCTCAAATATTCTTAGCTTAAACTAATGAATATTTTATGCCAGCAAAATAAGTAAACCCCCAGATCATAGCAGGCATCTACAAATTATCAGTACAGATTGTTGCAGATACATACAGAATGAGCTTTCTATGCAGTAAAACATAGCTAAAATCAATAGAAACACGTAATAAAAGAGTGTCAATTAAAAAAGCTGCTAAAAGCAGTAGAGGCTAATAACACCAGAAATAAAACTACCGTATAGGGATAGAGAGAGAGAGAGAAATACAATAGGGAGGGAGGGAGAGTGTGTAGGTAGATAGGTAGAGGGATAGAGAGAAATACAGAGAGAGAGAGAGAAATACCGTAGATAGATAGTGGGAGAGAGAGAGTAGGTAGATAGAGGGGGGAGATAGAGACATACAGTAGGTAGATAGGGAGAGAGAGAGTGTAGATAGGTAGGTATATAGAGGGGGGAGAGAAATATAGTAGATAGGTAGGAAGAGGGATAGAGAGAGAGAAATAGGGAGAGAGAGAGAGAGAGAGAGAAATACAGTAGGTAGGTAGAAAGAGAGAGAGAGAGAGAGTAGATAGGTAGGTAGATGTTTCCAGGTGTATTTACCCATGTGCTGGAGAAGGAAATCATTGACCACCTTTGGAACAAATCTTGGTTTCTGCAGGCACAGTACTTGACCAACGTAATTCTCATCAATCACTCTAACTAAACAGCTTTCCAAAAGGGGGGAAAAAGGATTGCAGTTTGCAATCCTCTCCCAAACGGTCCGTTTTTCACAAAAATGGGCCATTTTTTTTTCCAAATAAAAGACATGAATAGCCTTGGCGGGGCTTGCAGAGTGCTCCGGGGGGGGGGCCCAAAACGAGGAAAAACGCCCCGTTTTTGTGTGAAAATGGGCCATTTTTTGGTCAAAAAATAGCATGTATAGCCTTATGGAGGCTTATAGAGTGTTGCTGGGGGCTGGGTGGGGACAAAAGCACCCTGTTTTTTGCTCATTTCTGCCCTCCCCAGCCCCCCAGGAGCTCTCTGTAAGCCTCCATAAGGGTATGTGCACGGCCATTTTGGTGAAGGGGTGGGGTTTCAGGAGGCAAAAAAATGCTGTATTCGATGTATAAGTCATACCCAGATTTTCAGCCTCCTTTTAGAGGGAAAAAGGTGCATCTCATACTCCGAAAAATACGGTACCTGAAAGCCTAAAGCATAAGGGATATTAGAAAACATGGGAGAATTAGAACAGGAGGCAACAATGTGTGTGTGTGGGGGGGGGGAGTAACTAATGGAATGATCTATTCCAGAGAAGTTATCTGCCATATTTAAATTAAAAACATTGTAAATTGATTATGTAGAATCAGGTCATTGAACCATTGTAGAAAAGACTTCTGGACAGGACCATAAAGAAATCATAGGGAAACAAATTTAGGGAAATGTAAGGTAATGTAAAGATTTCCCCTGACCATTTGTGCCCAATTCTAGGGGGCAGTGATCCTCTTCACGTCTTAACTGAGACACTCAGCATTGCCATTTCCATGGTCATGTGGCTAGCATGACTATACGCCAAGGCGCAGAACATTGTTACCTTGCCACTGAACATTGGTACCTACTTTTCTACCTGCATTTGCTTGCTTTCTAAATGCTAGGTTGACAGGAGATGGGGCAAGAATGGGAGCTCGCCCTGTTGTGCAGCCGCTCAAGTCTCCAACTACCGACCTTCTGGTAGACAAGGCCTAGAGCCATGATGGCGAACCTATGGCACACGTGCCACAGGTGACACATGGAGTCCACTCTGCGGGACATGAGCTGTTGCCCCAGCCTGCTCCACCATGCATGTGCGCGTGCCTCCCGCCGGCCAGCTGATTTGTTTCTGCTGTGCATGTGCGGGATGCATGCACAGGGGCAGCTGGAATGCAGGGGGCAGAACACTGCCCCCTCCCACATCTCATTTTTGGTCCCAAGAAGCTTTAGGGAGGCCTGCTAGGCCCAGAATGGGCTGCAGGGGGGTGGGGGTGCCGCCCCCCCCCCCCCGCAACCTGTTTTTGGTCCCAGGATGCTGCAGGGAGGTCTGCTAGGCCCAAAACTGGGCAGGGGGTGGGGTCGCACACATACGTGGGGTAGGTATGTTCTCTTTTATTACAGATCTTCAAATAGAAGCTGTTTAGTCACCTGTCTGAAATGTGTTAGCAGATCTTGCATTGGGAAGAAATTGGACAAAATGACCTATGAAGTTCCTCCTAGGATTCAGAGCTGTTTTTACTAACCAATTCATCGTGATTTCCCACCCACCCCTATATTACCTGAACGGAGCAGAGAATGCCTCGGTTTCCTGAAAGCAAGGACTATGATCTATCATTAACTGAAAACACCTATCTAAGCAGAAATATTATCTTCCCTTTCACTAAGACTACATGAAACAGTGGAATTCACAGTTCTCCTTTCATCTGGGTTGCTCTGGAGCTCTACGGAAGTGTTTAAAAAGTACTTCTTTAATATGTATCCCACTATGAAAACTGTTTTAGTGACATTAATTTTACTGTCTCGAATGTCAGCAGAATTTTAATGTTTTTAATATAGAATCCCAAATAAATACACCAAACCGAAAATTTCACAAACAAATGCTGTTAGATAATATATAGTTGGGTATTCATTCCTAAGAATACATTTCAGACTAAACTGTTCCAGACCTACAGCAGTATGCTAAAATAATATTAGTTTTCTCACCTACAAATCCTTCTTTGCCGACCAATTTCAGGGCAAGCTTGTCTGCCAAAACTGAAGAATTACCATGCGCAATATTTGCAAAAGGTCCAGCATGCACAAAAACTGGAGTACCCTAGAAAAAAAGAAGAAGAACAGACAGACATATTGAATTCTCTACTAAAGCTTAAAGCGATGTGACATTAAGAAGAAGAGAGCAATCGATTTATGTTAAATTTTGAAACATGAAGTTGTAAAACAACTGACATGGATAAGGAGGTAGTATATTAGTGTAATATAATCAAGCTTTTTACTGATATAATACAACCAATCTCCTACAGCAATCCCATTTTATGATTGTGTCATATTTCAGTATGTGGTATGTTATTAAACACTATCCCTAAACACGTAATTAAACTTTGTTACAAATCCAGGTTCATTTATTGAATTACATCATAGCAATTTCATAATTAATGTGTAGAATTCATTACCTTACTCTATAATCCATAACTGCAGCCTCGCCACCATCTGGTTCACAGAGCTGCTGTGAACTGCAACTAAGCCATCTCCTTCAATCAACTCATTGTCATAACTCAGCTTTTTAAAATTAGACCATGTACACCAGGCTATAATGTATACCTTCTTATATGGGAGTAAACATCACAGAATAAAATGAGTCTTCTTGCTTTGGGTGGATACATTGAAAATGTAATAGAGTACCTGCTAACTCTTTTTCACTCTTAGATCTGTGGGATTCTCAACTGATTCAAAATTCCTCTGAGAGAAACTGCAGCTGCAGACAACTCTAGAAGTAGCCCATTAATTAGATCCTTAAATAATTTGCTGTCTCTAGAGCTCTCTTCAGATTTCAGGCGGGGTACAACATGGAAATCAAATTGGTTGTGCTTGGGGATGGGAACCAGGATCCTTCTTCTGTGGGAGGAGCAAGTTTAAATCTCTCCAAGATAGAATCATGATCCCGGAGAAATTCCATATGAATGGGGTTGTGTTCTCACACAATGGTTATCTACAAACTGGAGGTTCACCTAGATTCAAAGATTCTCCTTGAAGAACAAACGGCAATCGTGGCTGGAGGCCATTTGCACAGTTACAAACTGGGTGCCATTTACAACTATTCTTGGACCCAACAGGACCTGTTTAGGGTCACTCATGCCCTACATATCTTCCATTTCAAGTACCATAACATGTTCTACAGAGAGCTTTTGGAAGCTATATCTAGTCCAAAATATGGTAGCTTGGGCAAACATTGCTTGGTTGCTTCACTTTTCATTGCTTCAGGAAATGCATTGGTGCCAGGTGTGATTAAAATAGCTGGTTTTCATTTTTAATGTCCTATTTGACTCTAGACCTGGACCATCTTCTCCTGTATTTATCTGTCCATCCAACCAGATTAAATAGATTCAACTCCTTTCTGATCGCATCTGCATGAGAATGTCACTTGTCAGGCCTCTGAAGCATTTTCAATATAACTGCCCTCACTCTTTGAATCCCCATCCCAATAAAATTTGCTCCATTTCAATCCTCTTGCTGAAGAAAAATGTTCAACTTGTTCTTCCAGTCACAGCAGGAATGCTATAACTGAAGGTGGGGTTTGCAGGCAAACGGTATTTGTATTTCCTAGTTTTTTATGTTTTATTTTGTTTACGCAACTATGGGTTCAGATTATTATTTCAACACTATTAGCTACCCTCATCTTTTTAAGAATAAATAGCATACAAGCAAAGTATAAACACATGAATCAAACTACCAGTAAGTACCCATAGTAATTCCTTTTGTGAAACCACAGAAGCAAAACCATGATTTTCACTTTAGTATGCTGTAAATTAAATATTAAAAGTGGTAATGTCTTGCAGTGTAATCATTTGCACATCCAGGAATAATCTAATGTAGTGTGATCAAACGTCAGATTTTCTTGTCACACTGAAGAACGTTGCGGAGATTCTCAGTCATCCAGGTCATGGTTGTCTCAAAGGTACTTTTTCAAAAGGCAATTGGACTTTCTTTGTTTTTCCTTGAAGACATTTCACTTCTCCTCCAAGAAGCTCCTTCAATTATGAACTGAAGAAGCTTCTTCAGAATTTTTAAAGAATTCTTCTGAATAATTTTTTAATTTTTCAGAAGAACTTCTGAGAAGTGAAATGTCTTTGAGGAAAAACAAAGGAAATCCAAATTGCCTTACGAAAAAGCAGCTTTGGGTCACATTTCCTTTTCATTTTAAAGATTTCCTTTTAATTTCCCAGCCATTTTTGGCCTCATTACTCTCATGGTCCCAGGAGCCATAGGTACAGACTTGGGCAATTATGTGGGATGGGGAATTTGTTCTGTGAGTGAACCCCATTTTTCTAGAGGATGAATAGCAATGAGTGCACCCTTAAAATGTTCAATACTTTAAAACATATGCTGGCAACTTAGATTTATGAAGGAAAAAGCCTTGGATTACAGGGGACCAGACTCACCTCCAAAGTCTGCATCAGTGTTGGTTTAATTGCATCCTTCATCAAAACTGCCAAAGCACCAGTTACTCCCTAAAACAAAGAGATTTTTATTTTTAAGGTTAATGTTATTTGAAACTAAGAAGAAGTTCAAGCAAACTAACCTAAGGCATCAAGTAATTTATGTAAAAACAAACAAGCCTAGAATGGATAAAGTTAGAATGGAATATTCTGGCTTTATAGTATGATGGTATCACAACTTAAAAGAAACAAGAAAAAAGAATGGCCTCAATTTCTTTAAACTGCAAATAAGTTTCTGATTTTCAACACCGAAACATTATAATTTGGAAGAAGTAACTTGTACCAAATGTTAAAATATGTTAAGTGGTTTAATAACTGGACATTATTCAAGATTACTACCTTTCCCAGGGTTTCTACAAGTGTTAGAAGGGGAAGATCTCCCTTAGGTTGTGTTGGACTCAGGAGAAATCAAAAGTAGTTTCAGGGGGGGGGGGGGGATTGGGAGGAAAAATAGTCTAGCTCATGCATGCCACCTTCTGTAACCCACATTGCGGACGGGTTAGCCTGAGGAATTTGAATGTACTGTGGACCTTTCCCAAAATATCTAGCAAGTTTCTTGTGCCACCTATAAAGCATCAGTCTATATACATTGTAAGACTGCCTTGGGAACATAAACGGGTCCCATAAGGTTTCAGAGGAAATAAACATGATGGTGACTTGCATTCTAGTGATGGGTTTGAGCAGCTCACCTCCTGCCATTAAGAAGGACAAAAGTAAATAAAGACTATAAGGATCTTCCTGCTAGGTAACTAGTGATGTGTCTGAAGGAGGTAGCAGCTAAGATTCTGATAAATTAGTAGTATGTAACACTGCCTCCCATTCAAGCAATTTATCAACAGGCAAGCACCTGCCAGAAGAAGAAAATCTGGGAGAACCTTAAGACCACAGCCTCTCCTAACCATTTTTATTTTTGCAGAGTTGGGAGGGGACCATGTGCTACTGAAATTATTAGTGTATTATTACAACTGTTAAAACCTTACTACTTTTCCTATTAAAATTTGAGGAAAGATTTGGAACCTGGATTGTGCCCCATTTTGAAATGGACACTGTCGAGATGGGAAAGAGAAATGAGAAGGATTGGGAAGTTATATAGTATGAGTAACAGTTATCAGCAATGTTGGGGCGTTTAATTATTTTTCTTAAAAGGCAGTTTTAAGATGTATAATACAATTATACATATTTTGGAAAAATGTATTTCTCGGTCTCCTGCAACGATGGAATCTACTGTCATCCAAGAAATATAGGATATACAAATGGATGGGGTCTTTTTCACTCAGCACAGAATTAAATGGAATTCATTGCCACAGTTTACAGTAAAGACAATTAATTAATTCTCTCAATGGCTACTATTGATTTATGCAAATTGAAGCATAGAAGCAGCACACTTTCAACATTAGCTGAGAAGCTGTAAGACAAATAGGGCATTGTGTTAATCTGCATGTTTTTTTTAAAATAACTGGCTGAGATCCAAGATCAGAGTGTCTTTCTTTCTTTTCTTTCTTTCCTTTCTTCCTTCCTTTCCTCCTATGGCTACAAAATTGTTCAAGTAGTAGTAATCTGAAAGCCAGGTTTGCCATGCGTTGGAATTCTGCAATCTGTACCCATGAAGAAAATTTATTTATGTGATCACTAAAAGATGACAATGACTTGATAGCACATAACCAATCAATTAATTTCAGTTTTAAAATCTGCAAATTACTTCCAGGCTGCCCAACTTATTTGCAGGTGGTTTCATATACAGATAATTTAATTTGTCTGATGATTTATTAATTGTCCCACACTGTGCTTTTTAGATTAAAGCTGAGTTTCAATTTTCAATGAAATTTTCCAAGATTATCATAATTCAGATTCATTGTTAATAAATAGCGAGAGCCCTCAACTTATAGCCATTTAACAACCATTCAGTTATGGTGGAGTTGAAAAAAAGTGGCTTATGACTGATCCTCAAACTTTTTGGTTGCAGAAATATTCTTACCTGTACATTCTTCGTAAAATGAATGAATTACTAAATAGGTGCATTTCTATATTTTTGTAAGATATGTAACTTTATAAATGCCATTACTATATAAATAGCTACATATTTAATATTCCTTAAGGCTGCTGAAATACTAATCTTGAGGGTGTCAGTTTAATTTACCATGAAGATATGGCATCAATCCATCAAACATTTTGCTATGATACATCAGCCAAATTGCAATCCAGTCTTTAAGACTTTGCTCAATGAACACCATATTTTGGCAACAAACTCTGTAGTTCCATTACTGAGGCAGGCTTTCTAAAAAACCATTACACATTTGAAAAGAGCTTCTGAGTTTATTAAATATTCAATTTATCTTTCCCTTCTCTGCCTCCTCCCATCTCCATTCCTTGCAGCATCTGGTTTTCATCAGTCAATGTGTATTTTAGATTTCATTACACTATGCTCAAGATGTGATATAGCACTCTTGAAATTCAGACCAAAGAGAGTTACTGGGTATATTAAATATTATTCATATCCGAATGAAATAAAAGAAAGAAGGAATTAGTGGTTTTGGCTGAATATTAAATTAGGAATTGTAAAAACCTATGAAAACATTTTATAGTAATTTAAAAAAATGAATTCATATTTGAATATATGCTAATATTAATCAAAATGAGGGGGTGTGATGGCTCAGTGGTTAAAGATACAGAGCTTGTCAGTTGCAGTCCGGGTTCAAGACCTGAGCACTGCATAATAGGCTGACCTCCTGTTTCTTCCCCCAGCTCCTACCCACCTAGCAGTTTGAAAGCATGCAAATGGGAGTAGACTAATAGGTGCCACTTTAGTGAGAACATAATAGTGTTCTGTAGTGCACATTACATATGCTGGCCACATTGCCATAGAGAATGTCTTCAGACAACACTGGCTCCATCGGCCAAGATTTAAGCCCCACCTCCTAGAGTCGGACATGACTGTACAGGGAGACCTTTACCTTTCCATTACCATATTTTTTGGAGTATAAGATGCACCAGAGTATAAGACGCACCAAGGTTTGGAAGAGACAAATTTTTGCACTTTGCAAACGTCCCAAAAGCAGCCTGTTTTTCGTGAAAAGAGGCTCATTTTTTTTTTCAAAAAAAGGGCTTGAATATCCCTTAGGAGGCTTGTAGAGTGTTCCTGGGGGTAAGGGGCAAAAACGAGCAAAAAAGGCCTGTTTTTCACAAAAATTGGCCCGCTTTTGGTTTTAAAAAAAAGGACATTAGGAAGCTTATAGAGTGCTTCTGGGGGCTAGGGGGTCAAAATTGAGCAAAACACGGCCCATTTTTTGCTCATTTCTGCCCTCCGCAGCCCCCAGGAGCTCTCTGAAAGCCTTCTAAAAGCTATGCATGGCCATTTTGGTGAAGGGGTGGGGTTTCAGGAGGCAAAAAAATGTATTCAGTGTATAAGACGCGCCCAGATTTTCAGCCTCTTTTTTGATGGAAAAAGGTTTGTCTTATAGTCCAAAAAACATGGTAATCAAAATATATACTCAAGTGAATATATTTTAAAAATAACATTTTTTGAGAACAAATGTTTAGGATGCTGTTATTAATGTTCTACAAATAGTTACTTGCAATTGTTCTCCCATGTTCTCCACTCCAAAAGGGATGAAAGCAATAGGAAAGCAAAGTGATGAAAGTTCTTTTCAAAAAAAGCAAGGAGAATATATGCATGTAGACATAACGTTTTGTTTGTCTGAGAAACTGCTTCATGAATAGGTAGGTAGCATGTTATCCCTTACCTACACTGTATTTCTAACCCACCCTCCAAAAAGATTTCAAAAAGTATTACATATTTAAAGCTCATACAAGAAATGCAGAAGTTAATGCTTTGCACATTAACAGGGAAAATTCAAAATTGTCATAAAACACCAATACTGTCAGAACTAGAGTCCTGTGTTCTTTACTAATTGCAGTAGTCTTGGCATCTTCCACCATGTATTCTGTATCAGTCTCCGATATATTTTCAGGTGCATTTCAAGATGTTGGGATTCCCTTTAAAATCCTAAATGCCTTAGAGTAGTGATGGCAAATGTTTTTGGCACCAAGTGCCCAAACCGGAATGTGCATGTGAATGTAGGAGCTCCAGAAACTTGAAGGGCAGCTGACCGGTGCACATGTGCATGTTGGCCAGCTGGTCTTCTGGTTTCTGGGGCTCCGGGACATGTGAAGATCATCTGGCCAGTGTGCATGTGCTTGTCGGAAAACAAAAGACCAAATGGCAATGGTGCGCATGCCCTCAGAGAGGGCTCTGCGTGCCACCTCTGGCACATGTGCCAGAGGTTCACCATCAAAGCCTTATAGGCTGATTGAGGTCACTTACTCTAAACAAAACCTAAAGAGATAGACTGCTTATAGAGAGTGCTTTTAACGCCTTGTTAAGATGTTTTCCACAGGAGAGTAGCTCCTGCACTCCTGCGAGCTATAAGATTTGTACCCTCATTTTTCCACTTTTGCATTTGTGGACAGAGGCATGTGTAGGCATAGGCACTAGGAAATTGATGAGGTTTTGTCTGATGCTACATGTGGTATTGTTTTATGATTCTATCATGTTTGCTTGTATTATTGATAAAATTGACTATTTTTATGATTATTGTATTATTTTATATTATGTTGCGGCTTGTCAACCACTGAAACATTATGAAAACATTATAAGTAAATAATACACACCAAATCTTCTGCTGTCACAGGTTGCCCTTTTGTGTTGTTAGCAACTACGATTTTCCCCAGTCTCTCTCTCATATCAGACAGGCTACTGGTTAGTGCTAATATTGCCATAATTTCACTTGCAACAGCTATATCAAACTGAGTCTGTGAATAGAAAAAGAAAGATATAGAAAATAGACATTCAAAGCTGATAACTAGATACCCTACATGCCTACATAGTCTCACAGCTGCCAACTAGATTGGGAAGTTTTTTTAAAAAAACAAAACCCAACAATATCCAGAAGACGGTCGTGGAAACCACTTGTATTCTTGCTACGAAAACAACAAAACAATCTTCAGTTTATTTAGACGCCATGTCAAGCTTACTTGTAGGAAATTTTATATTGTTCTCTACTGGTCTATAAAGCTGGCAAGATCAGCATGGTGCTAGATAAAACCCCAAGAGCTCAGTTACCTAGATGAGTGCTAGGAATTGTGCCTAAATGGTTTGATCCCTGTAGCTCTAGGGCAGTGGTGGGCAAACTCATTAGTCAATAGAGCCAAATATCAACAATTGAAATTTCTTTTGAGAGCTAAAAGAAGGTGTGGCCTGTTTTGTGGGAGTTTCATGTGACTGGGTGGACGTGGCCAACCTGGAAAATGTGGTGAAACTCACTTAACGATGGTCTTGCTTAGCAACCAAAATTTTGGGCTCAATTGTGGTCATAAGTTCTTTTTTTCTTTCTCTCTCACCCACTTTCTTTTTCTTTCATTCTCTTTCTCTCTTTTTCTTTCTGTCTGTCTGTCTCTCTCTCTCTCTCTGTCTCTCTCTCTCTCTCCTCCCTCCACCCATCTCTGTCACTCTGTGTGTGTCTGTCTATCTGTCTGTCTCTCACTCACTTAATCACTCACTCTGTCTCTATCTGTCTCTCCCTCCCTCCCTCTCTCTGTCTCTCCCTGTCTCTCTGTGTCTGTCACTCTCTCTGATTCCCTCCCTCTCTCCCTCTCTCTCTGTCTGTCTCTCCCTCTCTCCCCCTGTCTGTCTTCGATTCAATCCCTCCCTTTGTCATTGTCTCTCCGTGCCTCTCTCGGTCTCTCTCCCTCCCTCTCTCCCCCTCTCTGTCTCTGTGTCTGTCAGCCTCTCTGATTCCCTCCCTTCCTCTCTCTCTATGTCTCTCTCTGTCTCTGTCTGTCTGTTTGTCTGTCTGTCTCTCTGTCTCTGTCTATCTCTCCGTCCCTCCCCCTGTCTGTTTCTCTCTGTCTCTCTGTCTGTCTCTCCCGCCCTCCCCCTCTGTCTCTCTGTGTGTCTGTCAGTCTCTCCCTCCCTCTTCCCCCCCCAAAAAGCAGCGGAGGGGCCGGCATGCCAGCTGGGGAGGCTATAGATGCCTCCTCCCGCAGCGGGCGGGTGGGCGGGGCAAGTACCCGAGGCTATGGCCACTTTAAGCACCGCTGAGGCTGTCCGGGGGCCGCATGCCCACCTCCCTCCCAGCCCTGCCTGGTGGGCAGCCCTGGAACGTATGCCGTGGTGGCCATTGGAGGGAGCTGGTGGAGACGCACCCGGCTGCCCTGCCCGATAACCCTGTCGGGTGATCTCGAGCAGCGGGAGCTGTGCATCACAGGGCTCAGGGGTAGCAGCAGCAGTAGCAGCCACCTATGCCGCAGACGGAGTCTGCCTGGCAGAGGAAGAGCCGCACTCAAGGGGCCAAAGAGCCGCTTGTGGCTCGCAAGCCGCTGTTTGCCAACCACTGCTCTAGGGAAAGCTTATAATGTATTCTCTCATTTAACATAGTGAAGGACAACATTGCCTTTATGATTATTTGGAAGACCAATTTCATATCTAGTTAGGTCTCCAGCTATGTTTATATAAAGAACTAGGCCCACCTGCCCATCACAGTAAGCTTGAAGGAGGTTATATATTCCATCTGATATCCTTCTCTCATATTTATTTTGTTTAGCAAAAGGCTCTTAAGTGCTCTCAAGAGTATACTGGAATCTCAGGTGGCCATTTCATCCATATCTCTTTTGATCTAATTTATCAGTACAGGTAACCCTTTGAGTTCTAGCTCTATGTATTTTTTTCAAACTCTATTTAATTCTATGCTGAAATGAAATTATTCCTCTATGCTATAGATAATAAAGCAGATGAACTTCTAGAATAAACATAGATTATGTTTAACAGAAGCAGAAATAATGATCCTAAACTGTATGTCAAGTTATGGTGCAGATTTATTCATTTCTAAACCTTGGTATATCAATTTACTAAAATAATAGCAGGAACGGAGCATCATAAAGTCTACATGAAATTTAATCTCAAACATACAATGTATTGGAAGTTTACTTACCTGGCGAGAAAATCCTTTCTCTGTATTTGCTTGGCCAATTGTTATTTTTCTAAGGAATCTATCATTTGTATCCACCACTGAAAGGAAAACAAATAGCTGAAACATTTACTAAAGTATCAAAACTTCTGTTCTTCAAACAAAATTGGGAAGGAAATGTTCACCCTGTTAATATATTATTGATATATTTTCAGCATCCACATATTTTGTTATCTTTAATGTATGTTATTATTTTGAAAGACCATGGAAGCATTGAACTGTAGCAGGATAGAGCAACATAATATTTTGCATGGTTGAATTTTGCTTCAAACTTTTACATGGGACTAGAATAATGACATATTTTGCAATATGATGATTATAGAAATGTTTAAAATATTTATTTCTGAATGCAAATTATTAATATTTTAACATAGACAAAGTCAAAAGGCAATTCAAAATATTTGTTTAGCAAAATCATATGAAAAAAACCTTCATCTCTAAATTTTGTCTATAGGAAAACCTAACCTTTCAACTACAAAGATAGAATAACCTTTTCTTAGAATTAGGTTACTCCCCAAATTGACCATTATTCTGAACATTTATCATTGGAACTTCATTTTTCAATTAAAGCAATCCAAATTACCCTTGGAGCCAATAATTGTTGGAAATAAGAATAATTTGATATACTTAAAGACTCTGTTAATATTTGGATGACAGATCACCAGGGAACATCAAACTGTTAGACTATTAGACAAAAAAATAAAAAATGTCCCAGAATAAGGAAGATCAAGTCACTTCCATATTGCTACCAAGAAAACAACATTGATATGTCCATGAAGTTACCAGGAGTTAAATCTGACTTGAAAGAGGCTTTACCTTTACATTTAAATGAACAATGAGCATGTTCTAAATAGTCTTTTTAAGTAATGTTTTTATTCTATTTGGCACCCAAAATTCCTTCTGGTAGAGGGATGATATGTTTGTTCAATAAAGAAATAAAATGAAAATTTGGAAGGACATACTGTTCTACTGCAATGAAAAATGCAGAAATTTAAGGAAGTCTTTTTGTTTATAAGACATTAAATGGTATTTAAATTCAATATGTATACAGAAAAAACCACCACTAATGTACAAAAATCAAACAAGGTTTCTAAAATAACATTTTGTAGGCCACAAAAATAGAACATTTTAAAATTGAGTTACAGATATTTTCTTGATGCTTTTGATTTGTGCTACTCATTCTGGAAGGAAAGCTATTTTCACCTTGCAACATCATGGAAGAAGAAAGCAATAACTAACTTATAGGGGTGTTCCATGCTACATCTCAAATGGGGACAAGTTTATAATATTTTGATAGGAGGTATACATGAACAAGTAACTCACGTTGTGCAACTTAGATTTACCAAAATGCAATATGTATTTATTCTATGATTACTTAGTATGCTAAATTCCATCTACCGAATATATACTTCTACTCCATGACTAAAATCAGCCTGTGACAGCCTGAGATTTGATGACAGCAAACAGCACAGGGCCACACACAGGGAGAGGCGCACAGGCCTCTTCTAGGCAAACAGAAGTCATGGCCAGTCAGGGTCCTGATTGCGTGGAAGAAGCATAAATATTTTCTACTAGCTGCAGCGATGAATAAAATGATGACATGTGTGTTGTTATGTCTTCAGGCAAACCTTCTCCTTTTGTATTTCTTGATATCAGAAAAAAATACATAAATCATAGGTTTGTGGATGCCTATTGTGGGTGCCAATAGATGCCTATTGGAGAAACATTCAACACTTTTATTTATGATCCCTTCATCCAATTTACGGTATTTTTCAGAGTATAAGATGCACCCTTTTCCCTCAAAAAAGAGGTTGAAAATCTGGGTGCATCTTATACACTGAATACAGCATTTGTGACCCACTCAAACCCTGCCGCTTTGCAAAAATGGATGTGTAGAGGGTTTGGGAGGCTTGCAAAATACTCCTGAGGGCTGGGGAGGGCTCAGCTTTCTTGGCTCCCTCCAGCCCCCAGGAGCATTCTAAGAGCCTCCCAAAGCTCTGGATGCCCCCCTCTTTTTTTTTTTGCAAAAAATAGCCTGTTTTTGCCCCCCCCCCTCCCAGGAGCACTCTACAAGCCTCCCAAAGCTCTGCATGCCCCCTCCCTTTTTGTGTGCAAAAAACGAGGCTTGCAGAGGGTTTGTGAGGCCTGCAAAGTGCAAACACTTTTTTTTTAATTTATCTCTTCAAAATCATGGTGCGTCTTATAGTCCGGTGCATTTTATTGTCCAGAAAATACGGTAAATACAGATATATATTTTTCAGGCAATGAGACCCATGAATGTCAGAAGTGGGCTGCGGCAAAACTAGCCCATCCTTAGAGGATATATGCATTTTTGAGGAAGACACACAATTTATACTCTTTGGCTTACCTATTACCAAGCCATTGTTTATAATTGTTACCAACATTCTCCCATTTCCAGTTTCTATGGTATTATAAAAAAAACCTAAGGAAATCAAAGATAGTTACACTACAGCTTTCCACTACAAATTGCCTATGCAAATTGCCTATGCTTTTATTCTGGGTGAGAGTGGAATTCTCAGGATCTTTCACATTCTCACATTCACCAAATTTGCTGAGAATTGCAAAAAGCTTAAGAAATGGGAAGAACATTTACATAGCTTTTATGTTAGGTCTTTGTGGGTCTTTAGCCCCAGAGCAATAAAATCATTGAGTTAAAAGAAGAAAAAGGGGAACATTTATCATATTTCCAGTTCTCAAAATTCAAAGTATAAAATATACAGGAAAAATCATGACCATTCTTATTAACGTGTTTCCAAAATACTAATCAGAATAGTGTCAGATTTTGTTCTGCTTCCAGGGCTCGTTATCAAGTCACAAAAGCTAGTTAAGCAAATGCACAGATTTCTTTTCCTTTTCACTGAATAACTTAATCAGTTCTAAGAAGAAACTTTTGCCAAGAACTGCATATAAAACTCTGCTTTTTTCAAAAGTAATTGTTTATGTTAGGGTTGAAACTTTCCAGGAGGTATCTAGTTGATGACTTTATGCAAGAGCAAAGTAGACTAGATAGAGACTAGTTTTTTTTAATACCTACCCCTTTGCCATGTTATTGTAGATGTGTCTATATCAAGTCGCACAAATTTGTTAATCTCATCTGCAGTTAATGTTTTAGGATCTATTTTGGTTATTCCGAGCCTCTAAAAACAAACAAAGAGAAAGAGAAAGAAACACATATAGAACTTACACATCTGACCATAGTACTCGTATTCAGGACATACACCCTGTTTTCCCAAAAATAAGACCTCCCCAGATAATAAGCCCAATCAGGCTTTTGAGCCCATGTGCTAAAATAAACCCTCCCCCCAAAATAAGCCCTCCCCTAAAATATTTAACTGCATGCACAGCTGATCCATGCCATTTCCTGAGGGAAAGGGGGGGAACATGACCCACGCGCCCCACATGCACCTGCCATCCACGTGGAATGCCCTCACAGAGGGTGCTCCTGCAAATCCTAGCTACTGCGCTCCTTCTTTTAGTGGCGGTCGCAAAAAAGAGCAGCAGGCCCAGAGATGCTAGGGCTGGCAAGAATATGCCAAACAGAGACAGAACTTCCGGCCCTCTCTAGATCAACTTATCCACGAGCCACGGGCTAAAGTTAGGGGGCCTCCTGCAGCTCAAAAATAATAAGACCTCCCCAAAAATAAGGCCAAACCTCCCCAATAAGACCCTGTCTTATTTTGGGGAAACATGGTAACTACTTCTCATATATGCTAAATTGTGTTTTACATGGCACCCAAAGACTGATCTGATCCAGTACAGTTTTTCCTAATGTAGAAATCAAGCAGGCAGTGGTTTATGGTACAGACATTCAAGTTTTAAGGAGGAAAAGCAGCAGCAAATATCAGTAATATGCCTTGTGAATGAAGTGTGAAACAATCCATACCAAAAATGTTTGAAAGATTACAAAACAAATCATAAGCCCTATCAAACTACTGTAATTTCTGCATACAATGGAAGACAAATATGTCTATGGGTTACTGGGTGGTGAATGTCCTGTTTGCCCCAAGGAGCACAAAATTAAAGTTTAGCTATCTTTACAATAAACCAGATACGAGGTTATGAGAAGGAAGACCTTACTCGGAGCAGACTTTTCAATGGAACAAAATATTCTGAATCCAGCTCATCTCCCTGCTGTAGATAGCCAGTATACCTAGTAATAATAACTGCTAATAAGAGGCTCAACAGGAGGCAGTTATTGAATCTCCAATGTATGTTGTTAAACAACTATCTTGAATGACCGGCTTAAGTTAATCTCTAGCAGATAAGGCTATTGTGAATGGAGAACAGGATAAGAAACTAATTTCTTTCCTAATTCTGTATCTCCAGGTATTATTCTGTAGCAGATATAAATGAAGACCTCATCTTATCCTGTTTTATTTTTAAGAACAACTGGGCAGTGCAAAATGCAACTGAAAATCAAAAATAAAAGAAGATTTGGCTAGTCAGGCCTCATAAATTAAATTCTCATGTTGTCTAAATCAATACATAGCAATTATTAATCAAGATATGATCTCAAATGTATTATAATTTGTATACTTATAATTTCCATTCTAAACTAAGTTCTTTCTCTTTCCTTCACTTTTTCAAAAATATGTTAGTCAGCATTTTTAGCAACTACAGTAATCTTAGCATTTGATTACAGAAATTAAATACATTCAGTGCTTTTATATATGAAATGTATGGCTGAATTGTTTTCCCCTGCAAGGCTGAGAATCATAATCAGATTTAGTAATTCCCAGAGAAGACATTTAACTGTTAAGATAAATAGCTGGCTGCCATTGATTTACAATTCCAGTCTGCTATTTGTAGTCTGTCAGTGAGAAAACTAAAGGAATTTCATCAAGATATCTACATAATCTTTTCAGCATTCCCAACCCGAGTAATAAGTGGCATTAATTTAAAGATTTCTCCAGTTTCTTAAATAACCCTGGAGCATATAATTATTCTGAATCTACCTTGCTTTTTGCACAGATGTGGGCAGTCTATACATAATCATTTCCCCCCATCCTCATGTGGTGGTTTGCTTGAAGTTGAACAACCAAAGAATATAAATATACTATATTTAAAAGTCAATATTTTTATTCACTTCAAGGTCCTTTGGATTGTAACTTAAAGCTATGAACCACTTTTTAACAGCTGTAAAAATGTGAGTTGCTGAAAGCACATGAAAATGCTTTCCTGTTTTTCTCTTTTAGACCATACCTAACCCCATACAGAATTCCATATGATGGAAGCAAATAGTTAAATTTAAAGTTAAAAGTAAAGGTTTATCCTGTCCAGCCATGTCTGACTGTAGGGGCGGTGCTTATCTCCATGTCTTAGGTGAGGGAGCCAGCATTGTCCCAAGATAATTTCCATGGTCATGTGACCAGCTTGACTATATGCTGAGCTGCACGGAATGCTATTATCTTCCCACTGAACTCGCACCTATTTATCTACTCACATCTGCATGTTTTCGAACTGTTAGGTGGACAGGAGCTGAGGCAGGTAATAGGTGGGTTTATCTCATTCCGCAGCACTTAGTTCTTGAACTTGGGCTGTCAGTTTTCCAGTTGACAAGCTCAGCATCTTTAATTGTGCCCCAGTTACATTTATTTCATCCTATTCTTGTGTTTAGGCAGCCCAGCCTTTATTAGGATCTCCTCCTCATCATCCTCCTCTTCTCATTAAAGTCTGTATCAACTTTATTTCTTTTATTTTGAAAAGAAAAGCCCAAACCAATGTCTATGGAGATTCTCAGTCATCCAGGTCATGGTTATCCCAAAGGTGCTTTTTCAAGAGGCAACTGGACTTTTTGGTTTTTCCTTGAAGACGTTTCTCTTCCCATCCAAGAAGCTTCTTCAGCTCTGACTGGATGGTGGGTCCTTCCATTCCCCACCATTCAGTCAGAGCCGAAGAAGCTTCTTAGATGAAAAGCAAAACGTCTTCAAGGAAAAACCACAAAGTCTAGTTGCCTTTTGAAAAAGCATTTTTGGGATACCCAAACCAATGTCTTCCAAAAGATTCTCTAATATATTCCTCAAAGAACTACTTACTTTCATGCGTGCAAGTTGTATAGCTGAAAATTTCCTTTCTCCATGGACTAATGGAACCAATCTATTATATAAGGCCTGTAAAGAATACAACAGTAAATATCAAGAAGGCAAGTGCTGTTCCAATCAAGTATTATAGACAGATAATTCTGTTTAAGCTTCGTATCCATGTTACAAAGCTGCTCTAAACATGCCTCTATTTACTGTAGCTTCTGAGACAATTTCCCCTCCTTTTAAAAAGAAACAAACCAAGCTGCTATAAAATGAGTTGGTGTCATAATTAATAAAATGCACATGAATGGGAAAGGAAAGCTTTGGCAGACAGATAGCATAGTACTCCCCTGAAAAGCTGAGCTGAAAACTGAAAACACCAGTGTGTGTCAGGTTTAGGGGCCAGAATTACATTTAGTGTAACTCTTTCCTTAAGTACAGCATTTATTTAATCACCCCTCCCTCGGTCCCCTTGGAGGTTTTAGGGAATCTAATTTTTTCCTTGCCTAATACCTTAAATAGTCTGGCCCTGGAAACTGGGTCTGTTCTTATTTATGCAGCAGATTGGAATTAATTTTTCAGTCACTCAAATGCAGTTTCCACCAACTTGGTTCCCTCCCAAGTGTTGCATTGCAACTCCTACAATTGAGAGATGGCCATCACTTTGTCCTGGAGTTCCCATTCCATTTTTGAGCCAGATGTAGAAGGAGAAAGGAAAAAATCAAACTAAAGTTTATGTAATGTTGAATCTAAGCCATGAATTTAGCCAAGTCTAATCCTATGATTTTGCAATCTAAATTCTATGCATTTCAAGAGAAATATTCGATCCAACCGTTATGTCAACTTCAAAATGCCTTTTATGAGAAAACGCAGTACGTATAATCATCAAACTTATAGATATGTAATGTAGCATGTCACAATTAAAAGACCGTCCTGAAGGACATGGGCATATCTTTTCCAGCTCAAAGATGTATGTATATATTTATTTATATATATGCATGGGGTCACTGTCAATGGTGCTACATATCTATCTTTTTCAAAATAAGAATACCTGAATGGGTAACTTGACCTCTGCATCTCTCCAGAGTTTGGGGCTATTTCTAATAATATACCATATGTCCAGGATAGCAATTTTAATATGACAGATTTCATATTATATTATCTGATCCAAACTTTCTATAATTGCCCAACTCTATTAGCATGAGCATGACAAAGAATTTTTAAACTAAACACGCAGAAAAGATGAGCCTCTGAACCCCAAAATACCTTTGTTCATGGACTAATCTCAGGACCAAGGCATTAGGGCAGCACAGTGTTCTTCCCAATTACAAAACTTTTTATTTTCTCTACACAAATCTCAGACCTTCACATTCCTAGCAGTCAGTGATGAAATATTTGAATTAAGGAGAAACTTCCTAACAGTGAGGACAATTAACCAGTGGAACAGTTTTCCTTCAGAAGTTGTAGATGCCTCATCATTGGATATTTTTAAGAAGAGGCTAGACAGTTACTTGTCTGAAATGGCATAGAGTCTCCTGCTTGAGCAGGGGACTGGACTAGAAGACCTTCAAGGTCCCTTCCAGCTCTATTCTGATTGATTGATTGAAATGTTTAGGGGCATTATTTTCTTGTTGGTAATCTAAGTACATGGATTTCTACCCAATACAGCACAGGTTCATTGAGTTCTAATCAGACTTCTGGAGGAGAGAAATCCATTTGCAAGATTTCTCAATTCTAATAACACATATGGACATATGGACTTCAACTCCCAGAATTCCTCAGCCAGCATATGCTGGTTGGGGAATACTGGGAGTTGAAGACCACGTGTCTTAAAGTTGACAAGGCTGAGAAACCCTTAATTAATGTCTACAAGCATGAGTCATAGTAGGCACTACCTTGTTTTTTTTCAAAATAGTAATAGCCCCAGTAATAATAATCATGGTAGGATCAGAAAGGGCTTGAAACTTTGAATCATTCTGTTCTCATTAAAGAAAACCTCTCCTTCATAATGGGAAGGAAGGAAGAAAGGAAGGAAGTGGGGAGGGAGGGAGGGAGGGAGGGAGGGAGGGAGGGAAGGAAGGGGAAACCCCATTTTTTTTTCTCCGCTCAAGTCTCAGACCTTCAAACTCCTAGCGGTCAATGATAAAATATTTGAAATGGTTTTAATTATTATATTCTCAAAATTGCATTTCACAGAAAATTACTGTGGAGTGAAGGATTATTCTTACCTTATCAGACTGAGTGTTCTCGTGTAGAATTCTAGCGTCTATGGCAGCAGCCAGCAAATTATTTGCTGCAGTAATGGCATGAATATCACCAGTTAAGTGAAGGTTGAACTATATAGGAATGAAATATGAAAAAGACATTCTTTTTGCACACTCCATTAAACTAGTGTCAGTTGTTTCAACCCATCCAAACACTTTCAATTCTGGGATTAGTAGTTCAGGTGAGCAGTTTGAAATATTATGGAATCATAACTGTCGTGATTGAAGTGATTTACTACGCTATAGATGGTCCCAGTTCTGTGTTCAATAACTTAGTTCTCATGACCTAAGCAGAAATTCGTACAGGAAAGTTGAAAATATTACTTTTTTAATGTGGCAGGTTGTGGGTGATTTGCACAGATCCATTTAGAAATCATTTTGATTTATGATTTGGGTAAAGAGGAACAAAAATGACATGTGTTTTAAAATAACTGTATGAATCCACCTCATTCTATAAGAAATAAAAATCTGGGTGGCAAGTAAAGCTTTTCTTGTTTCCTTAATTGAAAATTTTAATTAATATCCCTGAGAAAATTAATCTAATGAATGCATGAATGAATGAGTCTATTCATATGTCTGTCTGTACATCTTCTTACATAATTTATATAGCTACACACCTCACAGAACAAGTGAATTTTACAAGTTAAAACAATCAATAAACACCACAAATGTTATTACAATTATTACAATTAAAACATCCACAACTAAAAAAAACCAAGCTAAAATAAAAATTAGAAGAAGAGACATTGTCAATAGTGCAGCCACCTCACTAGCTCACCCACTACTTTGGGTCCCCAGGCCAAATCTTGAGTGACCTTCAGAAGCTCAAAGAGATGAGGCCAACCTCACTTCAGTGGGGAGAAGAATCCACAATGTGGGCACCATTTCAAAGAATGCTTGCTGTCTACAATCCACTAAAAGTAGCTTCCTAGACAATGAAGCCCATAACTTGCCCTCTCTACTAGATCTAGTGAGACGGGCAGATGAAATCAGGGAGAGGCAGTTCTCAAATAACCTGGTCCCATGCCATAAGAACTTTAAAGATCAACACCAGAACCTTGAACTGAGTCTGGAAACAAATTGGTAACCAAAGCAGCTCATGAAGTGTAATTGCTTGTGCCACTGCATTTTGCACCAGCTGAATTTTCCAGATGCTGTTTAAAGGCCGCCCCATGTAGAGTACATTGTGGTAGCCTAACAGACATGACTAGGACGTGAGTGACAGAGTAGAGCCATGATCTAGGACCATGATGGCAAACCTATGGCACGCATGCCAGAGGTAGCATGCAGCGCCCTTTCTGATGGCACATGAGCCATTGCCCCAGTTCAGCTCTGACGCACGTGTGCACACATCCCGCCAGCCACCTGACTTTTGGGTCTCTGCCGTGCATGCGTGGGGGGCAGGGGGTTGTGTGCAAGTGCATGGGGGGCAGGCTGCATGTGCAGGAATCATGCGTGCATACATGGGAGACATGTGTGTGTGTGGAGTCATGAATGCATGTATGGGGGCTGCATGTGCATGTGCATGCGTGTGTGCATGTGGGGGCACACATTGCATTTTGGGGCATTTGGCATGTGTGCGAGCATTCACGCTCGTCTGCTTTGGGCACTTGGTCTGGAAAAGGTTAGCTATCACTGATCTAGGATCACATGCAAACTGGTACACAAAATGAAATTTTCAGGGTGGACCCTGGTATAAGCAGAGGAAGGTTGATTTTTTTGGGTGAAAGGCACTAGAAACTAGGGAGTCAATTCTTTCTTTGGTAACATTGTAGGGATGTCCTGCAATGCTACCAAAGATGAAATATGCACCCCACCTCAGGGAGCAAATTATCTTGGCCCAAGCTGAAGTCATCATTTAAAAATTAATGTTGGGGTGCTATTTAAATTACTTTCACAGAAAAAAATACTCCTTAATTAGGCCCTCTGCATTATTTAATTTTCCAAGGCAAAATATGTGTTTACCTCTTCCATGGGTATGACTTGAGCATATCCACCTCCTGCTGCTCCTCCTAACAATGAAGAGAACATGTTAGCAAACTGTGGGCGATAGAGGTCGTGATTTCCCCTCATTTCAAGTTGACATTCCCTCCTTACTTACAGCTCAGGATTAATGATCAGGGACCTAATTCAATTTCCTTATATCAGATTTGGATTGCCTATTGTCTCCAGAATCTTTTGGGTCTGTGAGAGTACCTCAAAAACCCCTGGAACAGGGTAAATGCTTGGCGAATTTGGAAGGGTTTGAAGGATTTCAGGCATTGGACGGTCCAACTCAGGAAACTGCCAACACCTTTCCAGACTAACACATCATATTAAAAAGAATCAGCTTTCCTCAGCTATAGCTACAACGGTTTAAGGAATGAAACAAATGTATTCCTCTCAAATTGGGTTTCGTTTCATATGGGGAGGGGAATTTAAAAAACAAACAGGTTGTCTAAAATGTTAGGCGAGGTAATGAGCTGTGAAAATAGCCTTGAGAGACAGGAATAAGAGTCATAGCCTAGAGCCGTGATGGTGAACCTGTGGCATACGTGCCATGTATGCCACAGGTGGCATGCGGAGCCATTTGTCAGGGCACACAAGGCGTTGCCCTGTCAGCTGGCCAGCGCACATACAAGCGCTGGACAGCTGACTTCAGCCTTCTTTTTAGGCCATTGGTGACTTCCGGTTTGCTCGTAGGACCGTTTTTGCCCTCCAGAGCCTTCAGGAGGCTTTCCTGAAGGCTCCGGAGGGCGAAAAACAGTCCTATGGATAAACTGGAAGTCACCATTCCTGAACTTCCAGGTTCCCCATACGTCCATTTTTCGCCCTCCGGAGGCTTCAGGGACGCTCCTGAGGCCTCCAGGGGAGGGGGGGCATGCGCGGGAGGCTGTTTTTGCCCTCCTAAGGCTCCTAGAAAATCTCTGAAGCCTGGGGAGGGCAAAAAACCAGCGGCAAATGCAGGAGGGTGTTGCTGCTCGCACAAATGCATGCACGCGGGTGTGTCATGTGGGGGGGATGTTCACGCACATAGCATTATGGGTGTGGCACACCGACCCACGACCTACCTGTGCTCCCCCTGCTTTTGGCACATCAGCCAAAAAAGGTTCGCCATCACTGGCCTAGAGAATAGTCTGATAAAGAAAATTTGAATTCTGGAAGTTGAAGAACACGAATCTTAAAGTTGTCAAGTTTGGGGACTCCTGTGTTAAACCATTTCAAAAAGTCCACAACTTTTGGCTCTATCAACTCTACTAATATGATGTCACCAGCCAACCAGCCAAACTTGATGTCACCAGCCAACCCTCCTGTGATTTTCAAAGGGAAATTACTGCCAGCTCTTATAGGAGGAAGTAATGCTTACCTTTAACACCAAAAGTAGGTCCTTGAGAAGGCTGTCTCAGGCAGGCAAAGGAATTTATTTTAAGGTGGGCTGTCAGTGCTTGGACTAAGCCAATTGTCACAGTGCTCTTCCCTTCCCCAAGAGGTGTTGGCGTAATCCTAACAATATAAGACAACAATTCACATTCTGCTTGTTCTAGCCTATATAAGGATATTTCATTCAAATAATATTTTATCATTTTTATGTAAAAATCATCCAGGCACAAACATATCCCAATCATAGAATAAAACAGAAAGAACACAATCTAGGATGATATATAAATTAGACAACAATTACTTCTGATAATTAGGGGATGCGGTGCCTCAGTGGTTAAGATGCTGAGTTTGTCGATCAGAAGATCAGCAGTTCGAATCCCTACTGCCATGTAATGGAGTGAGTTCCCATTACTTGTCTCAGCTTCTGCCAACCTAGCAGTTCAAAAGCATGTAAAAAAATGCAAGTAGAAAAAACAGGAACCACCTTTGGTGGGAAGGTAACAGTGTTCTGTGTGCCTTTGGCATTTAGTCATGTCGGCCATATGACCACGGAGATGTCTTCGGACAACGCTGGCTCTTCGGCTTTGAAACAGAGATGAGCACCTCCCCCTAGAGTTGGGAACGACTATCACATATATACAAGGGTAACCTTTACCTTTACTTCTGGTAATTAACCATAATAGACCTTTAAAAAGAGTCATAGTAGAGTTGTGAACAATAGGAATACACCAATGCATCTATAGCTGCTACCCAAATTATTATTTTATATTATAAATAAAATAGTGAATCATAACATCAGTAAGGTAGTGTTTCTCAAGCTTTGCAGTTCTATGACACACTACAATAGGAGTGACCTTTATCATCATTCTGATATCACTGAAAAATCTGTTCTAAATAATAAAATTGAACTAAAGTTTAAAACCCTAAGACCCCGGGGAAATGCAGTGATTTTGAAATGCAAGGCTGGCAGAAAAAATACAACAAAATCTCTTTGAGCTGCATGGCATTTCTTGATAATAAAAGATTAGAAACTTGGATGACTGAGGACATATGGGAAAACAGCTTAATAATCTTCTTGAGTATTAACAGTGAAGGCACAAGGGTTAGAGATTTTCTTCTTTAATTAATTTTCTCTTTTTAAACAATAGTTGATACGGTACACAAATAATAAAATCTGTGTTAGAAGTATTACCAGTTGAGAGATATCATGTGCAATCAAAATTCACTGGCAATATTTCAGCTTAGAATTGGCTTGAGGTAAATTAATGTTGTGCCTACTGTCCTAGGGGTTTCTGAAGTGATAGTCACTAGCTTCAAAATGGCAGGCACCATTAGGTGACCGAAGCTGCCTTCCTTTAACATGTGAATATGTTATAATTAGTAAAATTATGTTATAAAACTATAAAGACAGAGATGAAAAGGTAAACTAAAAGGTAAACTAAATTCCATCCTGTTCTTCCAACCAATTAATAATGTGAGCAATAATGAGAAGGCACCAAGGGGGCAAATGTCAATATAAGCATTGTGATGTGACTGCACACATTATAGTTGTTGTTTTAAACATGGCATCATTGCTAAATATGACATTTCTGAAATTATATCACAGTGTGTTGTTGTCAAATTGTCATAATCATGGCCTATTATAAAACCAACAATTACTATTTTCCTTTTGAAATAAAAGTGCCAGACTCAATTTTGCTTAGATAAGTGTACATCAGTTTAATACATAGCATAGCATAACTGACTATAAATATTCAGTTCCCCACCCCAAATTTCTTGTGTTAAATACAATTACACCTTTTGTGAGTTTAGTGCATTCAAAGAGATTTACCAATATTCAGATTCAAGCTGAAAGTGTAATGAATGAATCTCTGGAGCAAGGTAGATTCTTTTCAAAATCACACCTTATTTTTTGTCTATTCCAAAATCCAACTAATTAATTTCCAAATGAGAATTAAAACGGAATTGCATCACATAAGACATTTTATCAATTTTAATCTGTCTTGGCTAAAAAGGATCTTTTATATTTTTAAAAAATATTGAAAATATTCCAGATATTTTATTTTTATTAGCTAATATCAATCTAAATTCTAAGGGACTGGTTTGGACAAAATTCAGCAGCAGTTTTTCATGTGGCTGTTGATGAAAATAGGAGCGCCAAAATGATCACCAACATCCAATGACGGATATAGCACAAGATGAATATCAATCTAAATGTTAAAAATTTGTTCATTCTTCTATTGCATGCTGAGACACGTTGAAATATTATTCAAAGTCAATGTTTCAAAATGTATATTTATATTATTTAAAATAATTAAATTTCATTCATATCTGTATATTTTTATACTTATCAAGCTATCAATCAATCAATCAGATGACATGATTATATACTGCTTCCATCATTTACTCCCAGAAGTTTTGAAGTTAAGGTTCTTTTTAAATATTATTTTATTGATCATTTTAGAAAAGGATATAAATCACAATGCATGAAGGACAGATGAAGAGAATTAAGAGTAGAAAGAAGTGAGTAAACACATGGTCTATAATGTCATGAAGGTTATAGCTTTTCAATATATCCTTAATTATTACAAAGTAATAAAAATGAGTACAATACAGGCATATCTCAGAGGCAGTGTAGATTCAGTTCCAGACTACCACAATAAAACAAATATCATAGTAAAATGAGTAACACAAATGTTTTTGTTTCCCAGTGCATACAAAAGCTATGTTTATACAGTATACTGTAGCTTATTAAATGTGTAATAGTATTATCTCTTTTTAAAAAAACCCAATGTACATACCTTAATTTTAAAAAATTGCTAAAAAATGCTAAGCATCACCTGACCTTCAGTGAATAATAATCTTTTTGTTGGTGAAACTGAAGCACAATAAAGCAAAGTGCAACAACACAAGGTAAGCCTGTAGGTTTCCCTTTTTTCAAAGGCAATGTATAAATAGCCACCTATCTACGATTTTATAAACATATAACAGGAAATGTAGAGCTGAGTCTGAACCTTTTAAAAAAATTGGAGGAAATAAAGATAAAGGTTCCTGACTCCAGGTGGCGGTGCTCATCTCCGTTTCAAAGGTGAAGAGCCAGCGCAGTCTGAAGACGTCTCCATGGTCATGTGGTCGGCATGACTAAACAGAACGCTGTTACCTTCCCAACGAAGGTGGTATTTTTCTACTTCCATATTTTTACATTCTTTCAAACTGCTAGGTTGGCAGAAGCTGGGACAAGTAATGGGAGCTCACTCCATTGCGGAGTGCTAGGGATTCGAACTGCCAAATTTTCTGATTGACAAGCTCAGTGTCTTAGTCACTGAACCACCATGTTTCTTTGGAGGAAATATAAAGCTTTGAAAAGTACTAATGGTGCAGAGAGTAAAGTGATAAAAAATAGTAAAGTGAGTCTTGGTGAACCAAAATTGCAGGGGATATGTATGGAAAGGAAAAGTTGTTTTTCTATTTGACAAAGCACTTACGGAAATTAGAAGTGCTTATTTAACAGAATTAGACCTGCCTTCTCTAGGATGCCATTGTTCAGATATGTTAAAGATCCGGTCCCATAATTCCCATGTAAAGAGGAATTGTTTCTATTTAGCTGTAAAAACACTGACCATCATAAATTTGCACTGCAATCAGTGCATTTCTGCAGAGAGATTTCAAAACTACCCAAGCTATTCATCTGGGGCATCTCTTTTATCAGCCAGAGAAAATTCAAGTTAAAAACTAAACAAAATTAAATTACATTTTCATTCACATCATTCCCACTCCATTTCTAACGGAAAACGCTTGCCAAGATATGCTACATTTAACTGTTTAAATCTGTGGTACTTTAGCAAATGCGGTGAAATAAGTAGTTTATTTAAGGTATGTGACATTGCGGATTACATTTTCATTCCCAGGGATATACAAGCATTCAGGCAAAAGTGAGCCAAAAGCGGTAACTCCTATTTCATGACCTCCTAAAGACTCAAGCTAGAAATCCACCTCTAATTAGAAACACATTTCCCTGCACTGCAGAAACTCTGCAAAAAGTCCAGCTGTCCATGGTAGGCTACATTTGCTTTGGGTGAAAGATGCAATCAGAAAAATGTTTTTAATTTATCTTTTAAAAGAACTGAATATTTTGTCTATCTTTATTTTTTTTTTAAAAAACATATATAACAATTTTGTGAGCTCAGAAAAATCAACGTTTTCTGAATTTTACAATAGGGCCAAGGGAACCAAGTTGCGGGGGGGGGGTCAGATTAACAGAAGGCAATCCCATCGAGACTGTGTATGGGAGGGGTGGGTATGGCGGGAGCATGGGAGGGGTGGGTATGGCGGGAGGGGTGGGTATGGCGGGACCATATCACATTAGGGGAGGGCGCACCCGCTGTTTGCAAGCGGTGGTGCGCTTCGGCCCTCATGGCTCCTCTTGCAACCCAGGGGGTTCGGGATCTCAGGGCCTGGGCTTACGGCTGATGTTGTGTAATGCCAGGTCCGTGATTAATAAAGCCCCTCTCATTTATGATCTGGTCTTGGAGGGGGAGGCGGACCTGGCAGGTATCACGGAGACCTGGTTGGGCCAAAAGGGGGGAGTGCCCCTCGTTGAAATGTGCCCGCCAGGTTACCGTGCATTTCACCAGCCGACAGCCCAGGATTGGGATGGGGGGGTGGTTATTATAAAGGAGGGCCTTGACACGAGGGAGACCACTGTGCCGTGACAAGATGGTTCCGCCCCAGGCGCCTGATGGACCCTGAGAGGTTCCAGACGGAGCTTGGGCCAATACCTGAGTCCATGACCCGCGACTCGACTGAGGACCTAGTGGCTGCCTGGAATAGTGCGACCACAGGGGCCCTGGACCGAGTCGTGCCTTTGCGGCCTCTCACCCGACGCCGATCTACCTTGGCTCCTTGGTTTTCCGAGGAGCTGCAGGTGATGAAGCGTCGGAAGAGATGCCTAGAGGGCGTCTGGAGGGCTACCCGCTCCGAATCTGACCGGACACTGGTAAAGTCCCATTTAAGGACTTATTTAGTGGCGATAAAAGCGGCGAAAAGGAACTATTTCTCCGCTCTTATTGCGTCTGCAGGTAACCGACCTGCCGCCTTGTTTAGGGTGTCCCACTCCCTCCTCCATCAGATGGCGTGGGATGCCCCCCTGCAGGGTCGCGCAGAGAAATTTGGGTGTTACCTGCATGACAAAATCGATCAGATCCAGGACGGTTTAGCCTCTGATTGGTCTAGTTCAGACGGGTCGACGGAGGCAGGTCTTGAGACTGTTATGTGGGAAGATTTAGATCCTGTGACTCCCGAGGACATGGACAGGTTACTGGGGAGGCTGAACACCACCACGTTTATTGGACCTGTGTCCCTCCTGGTTGGTACTGGCCTCCCGGGAGGTTACACGAGGCTGGCTCCAGAGAATTGTCAACGCTTCTTTGAGTGAGGGGTTTTTACCGGCCGCCTTGAAAGAGGCGGTGGTGAGGCTCCTCCTCAAAAAGCCCTCCCTGGACCCAGCTGTTTTGGCCAACTACTGTCCTGTCTCCAACCTTCGCTTTCTTGCGAAGGTTGTTGAGAGTGTGGTGGCACGACAGCTCCCTCAGCACCTGGAGGAAACTGTCTATCTGGACTCACGCCAGTCCAGCTTCCGGCCTGGGCACAGCACGGAAACGGCATTGGTCACGTTGGTTGATGATCTCTGGAGGGCTCAGGTACAGGTTATTCCTCTATCCTGGTCCTGTTAGATCTCTCAGTGGCTTTCGATACCATCGACCATGGTATCTTATTGCGCCGGTTGGAGGAGCTGGGGTTGGGAGGCACCGTTCTACAGTGGTTCTCCTCCTACCTCTCCGACCGGTCGCAATTTGCGTTGGCAGGAGGGCAGAGGTCGACGTCTAGGTGCCTCACTTGTGGGGTACCACAGGGGTTGTTCCTCTCGCCTCTCCTGTTCAACATCTATATGAAGCCGCTGGGTGAGATCATCTGTGGTTTCGGGGTAGAGTTTCATCAGTACGCGGATGACACCCAGCTGTACATCTCCACCTCGGACCACCCCAACGATGCCGTTGAAGTGATGTCCTGTTGCCTGGAGGCCGTGCGAGTCTGGATGGGGAGGAACAGGCTTCGACTCAACCCGTACAAGACCGAGTGGCTGTGGTCCCCGGCGTCACGTCATAGCCAGTTGGTTCAATCTCTGGCTATCGGGGGCAAATCATTAGCTCCCGCGGAGAGGGCCCGCAACGTGGGCATCCTCCTGGATTCTCAGCTGTCCCTAGACGATCATGTGACAGCCGTGGCCAGGGGGGCTTTTTATCAGGTTCACCTGATATGCCAGTTGCACCCCTTTCTGGATTGCGACGCTCTACGCACAGTCACTCAAGCCCTCGTCATCTCCCGCCTGGACTATTGCAACACCCTCTACATGGGACTTCCCTTGAGGTGCACCCGGAGGCTCCAGCTAGTTCAGAATGCGGCCGTGCGGGGGATTTGGGGGGCCTCTAGGTGCTCCCATGTAACACCTCTCCTGTGCGAGCTGCACTGGCTGCCTGTGGCTTTCCGTGTGTGCTTCAAGGTGCTAATAACAACCTTTAAAGCCCTCCATGGCAAGGGACCTGGGTACCTGCAAGATCGCCTCCTACCAAACATCTCCCTCTGACCAGTCCACTCCCACAGAGAGGGCCTCCTCAGGGTGCCGTCAGCCAGTCAATGTCGGCTGGCGACCCTTAGGGGAAGGGCCTTCTCTGTGGCAGCTCTGGCCCTCTGGAATGACCTACCCCCTCACCTTCGCACAGCCGTGGACCTGCGCCTTTTCTGCCGAGCCCTGAAAACCCATCTATTTCGTGCGGCCAGCTTGGCGTAGTTTTAATTTGTTTTTACTAGGGGGTTTAGAGGGTATTTTAGAACAGGCCTGTGTTTAATTTATATTTAGTATATTTTTAGTATAGTTACTGTATCAGATGTTTTATTGTTGCTTTTATTATCGCCTGTTCACCGCCCTGAGTCCCGTAAGGGAGAAAGAGCGGTATATAAATCCGAATAAATAAATAAAATAAATAAAAATAAATAAACAGGAGCCTAGAAGGAGATTGTTTTTAGTTTCTATCTCTCAGCACAGCTTATCTATTTGATGATCTCTTGATGTTGGAAAGGGAACATTCTGTAAATGTAACATTCTATATTTGCATTCTGAACCAAAGAAGACAGTTTAAAGAGAACATGAAAGAAAAAAGAAGCATACAGGCAGTCCTCACTTAACGACCAATATTCTAAAACAAAAATGTGCACACTTTGGTGCCATCTACTGTTTATCTGGGTTTATGCAGCCCTGGTCAAGCAGCCCATCACACCCGAAAAAACCTGTGTAACATGGCAAAAATTGTTGACAGCTTCCTTATTTGCTAAACGCAGCATTCATGGAATAAGTAGCACTTACCAGAAAATTAAAGATAGAATGTATTGAATAATTAAGCATATGAATATACTTATTGAATTTATGTGCTATCTTATCTTATCTGGAGACAAACACACACAGGTACAGTACAGGCATAGTAGCTCATTGCAAGATAGGATACATACATATAAAACAAATAAATAATAATAAATATAAACATAAAGTCTTGTAACAATGTGCCTTCATAATCACAGCAATGAGACACGACAGGAGGGCATATAGTTGGAAACAAAGGAGAACAACAAAAAATGCAGCTCTGCATGGAGTCAAAGCACAGCTATTTAAGCATGTGTTGCTAATTACCTGGGTGACTGGAACCAAACTAAGCTCTAAATAAACAGTGCAAAGAACCTATTGATAACTGGGGACATTTAAACTAAATGTAAACATCCATTAATGTAGGTTCTTTATTTCTTACGTAATATTGTATGGCTTGACTTGTAAAAGAGGCAAACTAGGTCTTCACTCCATGAACCAAGCTCCTGCTTTAGGAGAGCTGATAAGAGCAATCACAGTAATCTGTAATTACTATTGTCTCAGGGAGAGGTTAGTATGGCTTTCCCTTTCAGAATTGCTCCTCAGAGAACTTGCAGTTAACTTGTAAGTAGCAAATTTAACATGTGCTTTGAAGACCAAGCATTGCATGGTGGACTATTGCCAGGGAGACTCGGGTTATAATCTATCTTCATTTACCTAAATTCAGTGGTTGAATTTAGGCCAGTACCTCACAGGAGTATTGTTGTGAAGAAAAATGGAAAGTGGGGCTCCACAGTATGTTTGCCTTCTTAAGCTACTAAGCAAAAGGCAGACACACAAATAACTAATAAATATGAATGGTGGCAAACATTCCTCTCAATGAATGAAAGAAATGCAAGGCTGCTCAGGATAATTCACATACATTAATAATGCATGTGAATGTTGCAGGTAGACCATCTCATTCAATAAATGAAAATACAAGCTACATTTTGTTCTCTAAGCAAGAGTAAGGGGAATACATTTATTAAACTATTTCTTACCCAGCAACCAGTACATATTTTCCATCTGGCTGATCTTTCAACCTTTCCAGCAGAGAAAGACGTACTTTGGCTTTGGTTTGGCCATAGATTTCAATTTCTTCTGTGACCAATCCTATCTCTTTGGCAAGAATATGGATAGGTTTTGGAGCCTGTCCCCTGGAAATGTCAATATCACTGTAAAAGTGAACAAATCAAAAATAGGTTTGTATACATAGGTGGATGTAAAATTGGCCACAAAGAACGTACATCTACACTTAGATATTTCAAATAAGCTTCTACCTTCAGTTTATCTTTGTGGAAATGATTTTGGGGGAAGCTCTTTGTTTGAGTTTCAGTTTTGAGTTTTATTGGTTTTTTATACCGCCCTAATCCCGAAGGACTCAGGGCGGTGTACAGCCAGAATAAAAATAAATATATAAAAGTTTTTAAAAAAAGCTTTTAAGAGATATTAAACCTTGGCCGAAACTTGGGAAAAAAACCAAACTAACCCTGATTAAAATTAATAAAAATTTGAGTTTAAAAATCATGTTTTATGCCAGCCCGGCTTGTTGGAAGAAAAAGGTTTTGAGACCACAGCGTAAGGTGCGTAAGTCAGGGATAGTTCTTAATTCCGGGGGCAATTCGTTCCTTTGTGCTCCAGGAATGTTGAAGAAACAATATATTGAGGTGCTTACAGAACTCTTTTTCCTGTGACTGAACTGAATTCTAAAGCTGCCTACATTGGTTTGTCATTTGCTTCTCTTTTGATTATCACTGCTGGTTAATCAAGATGGAAAGTTTTCAGTGGACTTTCTTTACATCTAAGTTTGATTTCTCTGAGACATTTAGAAAAATATCTAATGCAATCTTCTGCCCAGTGCAGGGATCTACTACTACAGCCATGCTGACAGAAGACCACCCAACCATACATTAAAAGCCAAAGTGAGTAAACCACCCACCAAGGCAGTTTCTTTGATTACTGGACAGATTTAATCATTAAGAAAATCTTCCTGATGTCCAACCAAAAAAGACTTTCCTGAAGTTTAACATTAATTTTTCCTTATCTTTTCTTTTGGAATCATGGATTAAATTTGTTCTATCTTTTACTGACAGCCTTCAAATGGTTGAAGGAAACTATTTTGTCTCCCTGAAATGTTCTTTTCTTCAAGCTTCAAGTCAATTATCCCAACCACCCTTCCTAGCGCAAATATTGATTTTGGGACTGCAAATAAATTTTCACAAGAAGGCAAATTTGCAAATAAGAAGAATCAACTTTGTGCTTTGTATTGTACATCTGGCCACCAGTGTTACACACACACAAATACATTTCGGATTCATATTTCAAAATTGGTATGCCTTCCATTTTTGATAATACATTTATTAAATCAGAAGCAATTTCAAGACTTCTATAATCATCTGGAAATGAATATACTTATAGGGAGCCGTTATGCTACAGAAAATGTTTTTTTTAAAGATAATGTAGTTATTTCCAAGAGTATTAGGTTTCTGTATTAAGAAAACATAACTAAGTCAACTATCTGAAGAAATTCTCAACATTCCCATATGACATTTCCCACTAAGGAACATTATACTATTCCCTCCAGTCTGGTTCATACTCAATCCCTTTACAGAATAATAAAGACTTAATGTTCTGTCATATCATGCGATAAAATCATACATAGTTGTAATTGCTTAAAAAAGGTTTCCTCTGTGTTTAAGCAAAGCACATATTGATTGTACCCTTCTGTTTCCTCTTATTATACTTGCCAAAGTGCTATGTGTGAAATGGGCTCTTCTATTCATATTGCCACTGGCCTTAGTCTAACCTAAAATGCATAATTTTAATATGCAACTTTCTCACTGTACTATATTGTTTTGAGGAAGAGACTGTATAGATCAATGCAAAATGAGCCCCCAATCACATGAAGATAGGAAGCTGCCTTCACCTAGTCAGACTATTGGTCCATATAATGTGACTGACACTGGCAGCATGCTTCTAAGATTTTGGGCAGGAATTCTAAAGACTGAACTTGGCAACTATTGTATGTAGACCAGGTACTCTTTCCCTGAGCTTCCTCCATCCAACCATGAAGGTTCTGAACTACAGCCTGAATTTGAGACAAGAAGAACCATGTATGCATGTATGTACGTACGTACAGTATGTATGTAAATTATCACAAATATGCAGTTCTCATTGGTAAAAGCAATATCTCCCTAAAGTTGAGCTTGACTCCTGATGACTTAATGAAATGTCCCTATAATTTTCTTTGCAACAATATGGAAGTTGTTTGCGATTGAGCTCTTCTTCTAATTTTCCAATCTAACATGGGATTTCCTAGTGATTCCAATTAATATAATAGCCAGTCTCAATCCTGCAGCTTTTTAAAGATAACTAAGGGTTGGATAGGTGCTGGCCTGTCCACATTTACCAAAAATACAATTTTGCCAGATTAGACATTGAAGGCAACTACTAATGACTTAACTAATGCCATCTTGTCTGCCTTAGAGTTTTGTTTTAGCAGAAAGAAATTAGAATAAATTGAACAAGACAAGGAAATTATAGTCACATTTTAGCAAATGATTTGCTTTAATACACAGAACTCCTGCTGGGAAATAATTTGCTATGCAGTTCCTACCTGGGAACAGGTGAAATGGGCTGTAGATTCAAGCAACTGAGATTCCATTCCTTAGGCTGCTGGGCTGCTATTATCTGTAGCTCACTGAGTTTTACCAAGTTCTTTCAAGAAGAAAAGAGATAAAAACACTTTGCTTTAGTACAATTGCAATATATAGTTTCAGTCTCACTTTTTGGGATACATACTTCCAGACACTATTTTTTTCTTCGCAATTGGAGGACATGAAAGGTATTTTATTGGGGAGGAAGCCTGAAGCAAGAAGGACTCACTTGTACCCTCCAAGTCTGTTCCACTTGCCTGCTGACTTTTATAATCCCTTTGAAATTTGAGGCACTTTGCCATGTTTTCAATTTACATATCTTTTTTTTCTACCTGTTTCATGTTATTACTATTCCTCAGTGCACAGTGTTAAGGCTCAGCACAAAAAAGGCATCTTAATACCATTGTAAGGCTGGTACTGTATCTGGGGGAAAAGATGCAAAAAGAATGTTGTAAAAGAAATTGCACATGTGCAGAAGTTATTGCTGCTACCCAGACAAATTCAGACCAGGAGTATTTTATTAGTATTTTGTAATCCTAACCTGAGTTTGGATATCTTTCTTTCCTTATCTTTTTTCCTTCCATATGCTGGTTGAATGCTTGAACGGTGAACCTGCCTTTTGTTTTGTTCCTGTTACATAAAGAGTCACCACGGGACTTACTAACCTGCATGCATATTGCCAATGCCAGATGTTCTACAGCCTCACCTAGATTGCAATCATTGCCTCTTGTTGGATGTCCACGAAAAGCATTCTGTCCTGAAAATGAAAAACAATTGCACCCATGAATCCAGCAGCCTCTTCTTATGGTAAGATCTTTGGGGAAAAAGCTGCAAGAAGATAATGGACACTATTAGCTAAATTACTTCTAAGCAAAGGTGCCTTATGCATAATAGAAAGCATGCCATATTTTCCCAAAAACAAGACAGGGCCTTTTTTTGTTTTGACCCTCGAAATAATCGCTTGACCTTATTTTTTGGGAGGTCTTATTATTTTTGAAGAGGCGGCAAGCATGGTCACCTCATGGCTGCTGCTGTGTTGCAATATTTTTGGGGGACTTATTTTTGGGGGGAACGGCTTATTTTAGCACATGCGCTCAAAAGCCCAATTGGGCTTATTATCCAGGGAAGTCTTATTTTCGGGAAAACAGGGTAGAAACACACCAACATGCAAATAGATGCAAGACAAATAGACAAAAGTGGGGTGAAATACTGTATATACTGAATATGTAACTATTGCAACGGTAAAGGCCTTTTTCAGGGTAGGAGTGCCAATTGATAGCACGTATCACAAAGCAGTGATGACTTCTCTTACATTAACTTGGCTGAGAAGTTTTTCTCAGCCACCTAACCGTAACAATAAACTGCTAGGTACTAACGAACTCACATAAAGATTTACATGATTTAACCTTGCAGAGATGATTGGGTAGAATTAGGAGAAGCCTGCAGACTTAGAAGCAAATTCTGCCTTCTGTTAGCACTTCAGAATCACCTCCCCAGTATAAGTAGCCCTCACTTAACAACTGATTGCTTAGCAATTGTTCAAAGTTATGATGGAAACCCCCCACCCGTCCAAAAAAAGGCTACTTATGGCACAGTTCTGGAGTTTTGATAGCTGCACACATCTCCACAGTCACATGATTGCATTCTGGGTGCTTGGCAACTGGTTCAACTTTATGGCTGGTTTTAGGACCTCCTAAAATCATTTATAATGCTCTTTTGCTGTTTTCTGATCTTTTCTATCACTATCTAGTAATAATGTCCATAGGAATACACTTGCATCTATTGATAATTATGGAGTTTGATGGAACCTGAGAGGTTCCAGACGGAGCTTGGGCCACTACCTGTGGCCCTGACCCGTGCCCCAATGGAGGACCTGGTGGCCGCATGGAATATTGTGGCCATGGGGGCCTTGGATCGGGTCACGCCCTTGCGGCCTCTCATGCGGCGTCGAGTCACCCAGGCCCCTTGGTTTACCGAGGAGCTGAGGGGGATGAAACGCCACAAGAGACGCCTAGAGAGTAGATGGAGATCCACATGGTCTGAATCTGATCGAACACAGGTAAGAGCCCATTTGAAGACTTACCTTGTGGCAATAAGAGTGGCCAAACGTCATCATTGTGCCACTCTTATAGCGTCCACAGATAACCGCCCTGCCGCCCTGTTTGGGGTGACCCGCTCCCTCCTTCAACAGAGGCCGTTGGAAGCCCCTCTGCAGGGCAGAGCAGAGGAATTTGGAGTGTATCTGCAGGATAAAATCGCTCAGATTTGGAGCGAGATAGTCTCCATTGAAAGTGGTCTAGAGGGAATGCCGGAGGCAGGTCTTGAGACACCTTTTTGGAAGGAATTTGACTCTGTTACTTCCGAAGATATGGACAGGTTATGCAGGCGACTGAGAGCCACCACATGTTTATTGGACCCGTGTCCCTCCTGGCTTGTACTGGCATCCTGGGAGGTTTCACGAAGCTGGCTCCAGGAAATAGTGAACGCTTCTTTGAGTGAGGGGTTCTTGCCTACCGTCTTGAAAGAGGCGGTGGTGAGACCTCTCCTCAAGAAGCCTTCCCTGGACCCAGCATTGTTGGTAAATTACCGTCCGGTCTCCAACCTTCACTTTTTGGCGAAGGTTGTAGAGAGTGTGGTGGCACAACAGTTTCCCCGTCACCTGGAGGAAATTGATTATCTGGACCCGCGCCAGTCCGGCTTCCAGGCCGGTCACAGCACTGAGACGGCATTGGTCGCGTTGGTGGATGATCTCTGGAGGGCCAGAGATGGGGGTTGTTCCTCCATCCTGGTCCTATTAGACCTCTCGGCGGCTTTTGATACCATCGACCATGGTATCCTATTGCATCGGCTGGAGGGGTTGGGGGTGAAGGGCACCGTTCTATGGTGGTTCTCCTCCTACCTCTCTGGTCAATCGCAATTTGTGTTGGCTGGAGGGCAGAGGTCGACCTCGAGGCCCCTCCTGTTCATGTGGGGTACCTCAGGGGTCGGTCCTCTCGCCGCTTCTGTTCAACACATATATGAAGCCACTGGGTGAGATCATCCGTGGTTTTGGGGTAGAGTACCATCTCTACACTGACGATACGCAGCTGCATATATCTACCCCGAACCACCCCAACGATGCCGTTGAAGTGATGTCCTGGTGTTTGGAAGCTGTACGGATCTGGATGGGAAGGAACAGACTCAAACTCAACCCGTCCAAGACTGAGTGGCTGTGGTTTCCGGCGCCCCGGTACAACCAGTTGATTCCATCACTGGCCATAGAGGGCGAACATCTAGCCCCCGTGGATCGGGCACGCAACTTGGGCATCCTCCTGGATACCCGGCTGTCTATGGAAGACCACGTGACAGCCGTGGCCAGGGGGGCATTTTACCAGGTTCCCCTGGTATGCCAGTTGCGTCCCCTATTGGATCGGGACGCCCTTCGCACAGTCACTCATGCGCTCATGACATCCTGTCTAGACTACTGCAATGCTCTCTACATGGGGCTCCCCTTGAGGTGCACCCGAAGAATATAGCTAGTCCAGAATGCGGCCGCAGGCTATTTTGGGTACTTCTAGGTATTTCCATGTAACACCGCTCCTGTGCAAGCTGCACTGGCTGCCTGTGGCCTTTCAGGTGTGCTTCAAGGTGTTGATTACCATCTTTAAAGCGCTCCATGGCACGGGACCTAGCTATCTGCGGGATCGCATCCTACCCCATACGTCCCTTCGGCTGATTCGCTCCCACAGAGAGGGACTTCTCCGGGTGCCGTCCACTAGGCAATGCCAGCGGGCGACGCCCAGGGGAAGGGTCTTCTCTGTGGTGGGCCTTGTTAGATTCTCTGCTCTTTATATTTGGAGCTGTCAAAGGGGGAGCCAATCAGGCTGCAGCAAGGGCCAGGCGCGCCTCAGCCAATCAGGCGCGTCTGTCGGTTGGCCGCCTTGCTACAGCCTGTTGCCAAGGCTCCAAGAGGCAGCCTGGAAGATCTGCGGCCGGTCGTATCTCGAGACCGGTCGCAGGTCGAGGATATAACACCCCTACCCTCTGGAACGACCTACCCCCCAATCTTAGAATAACTATGGACCTCCGCTCCTTCCATCAGCAATTAAAGACCTATCTTTTCCAGCAGGCTGCCTGGCCTGACCTATCGTACCCAGCCTTTAGTTTTAGTAGAGAAATTATTTAATTGGGTTTTATGTACAGTTTTAAAGGGGTATATTTTAGCACAGGGTGTTAGTATTTAATATAGTTTTAATTATTTATTATTGTTATATATATATATATATTTTTTAAATTTCCTGTGCACCGCCCCGAGTCCCTTCGGGGAGAGGGGGTGGTTAATAAGTCTTATTAATAAAATAAATAATAAAATAAACAGTTGCCACATAAAAATAATAAAATCAGGTCTGGTCATGTGGGTGCTTCAGCTTATGGCCATCATGACTTACAACAGAAATTCAAGGCCTCAAGCCAATCTGTACTATTTGTACCTGCTTCTCCTCCTACTGAAAGCAATAATGAAAACAGAAATGGTACAACTGTTGCTAACATGCTCTGAAGGACTGCACTGACATATTGTGTGACACACTTTTTTTGAATGCTTTGCACAGCTGCACTAAATACCGTTCTTGTAACACGAGTACTTTCTGTGCTTTTACAATTTCTCCCTCCTGCCACCTTAACAGTTACAATTAAACTGGAAGTTTTTAGAGGCTCTCTGAAGGAAAATAAATCCTCCCATCCATGGGCCCCATCCAAATTCTCATCACTACAGGCAAGACTTTTACTTGGAATAGTTTTGGATAAAGGAATTATTTCCAGTGTTGTCATGAAATATGCCATAGCACAGATATATTTTCCTTTCTTTTTGCCATGTATTAATTCAATAACTGAGCACTATCTAGTTTATCTGCAAAATACACAGATGATACATAGAGCTATTTTCTTGCAACACTTATGGAATATATATATTTACACACATAAAGAGTCGTGTACTGACAGTGGGGTTGCTTGTACACACTGTTCTGCAGACGTGGGGTTCTCAACTGTCATTTGTTGGCCATTTTGTTTGCCTGGAGAGATTCCTGTTATGGCTGTCCCTGCTGTCTGTATTCCACCTGATGCAAATGTTGGCACAGCGCTCGAACCAATTTCATTGTAATTTTATTACAATCTTATTACAATGACAATAAAGATTATTATTATTATTATTATTATTATTATTATTATTGTTTATGTATGTATGTATGTATACATAAACATATATAATATGTTTATGTATACATACATAACTGTAACTGTAATGTAACTACAGCTTTGTAACTGTAATGAAGTCAGCTAGTCATCTTTTAGGTACATCTGTATTGTGACCGAGGAAAACACAAACTACCAAGCATCATTCAGTTCTCCTTTGCCTAATATAAAATCTACTATCTGCAAAGACCAATTTAATCGCATGTAACAGGACTGAAATGTGTATAACAAGGCCAAGCTTCATTCCCTGTTTATTCAGGCATAAATGACTAAACTGCTGGGGGATAAACTTGCATCTCTCAGCTTGCAAACTGCCTCATGGGGCTGATGTAAATAGAAACTGTTTTGTATATATAAATGCTGTTAAAACACAAAAACTAGCCAGATAAATCATTGTGCTCATTTTTATTCTTATTTATTTTGCTTGTACTACAAGAAGTAAAGGAATGCGTAAAATACAGGTACTCCTTGACTTACAACCACAACTGAGCTCAACATTTCTGTTACTAAGTGAGACAGTTGTTAAGGGGTTTTTGGCACATTTGACAACCTTTCTCTCAACAGTTTTTAAGTGAATCACTGGAGTTGTTAAGATAGTAACAGAGTTGTTAAGTGAATCTGGTTTACCCATTGATTTTGTTTTGTCAGGAGGTCACGAAAAGGATACGAAAGGATACAAAAACTCACTTAATAACTGTCTCACTTAGCAACAGAAATTTTGGGCTCAATTGTTGTAAGTCGAAGATTATCTGTATCTTATGACCCTGGGACGCTGCACTGGGACACTGCAACCATCCTAAATATGAGTCAGTTGCCAAAGCACCTGAATTTTGATCACATGGTTATGGAGATGTGGCAATGACTGCAAGTGTGAAAAATGATCATGTCACTTTTTTCAGTGCCATTGTAACGTCAAATGGGCACTAGGCAAACTGTTGTAAGTTGACAACTAGCTATATGCAGAATGGATCGGAGTCCTGCTTTTCCCGCTTTGTCCTACTGATAACTCCTTTTATTTATGCCATAATTACCGTATTTTTCGGAGTATAAGATGCACCTTTTTCCCTCAAAAAAGAGGCTGAAAATCTGGGTGCGTCTTATACACTGAATACAGCATTTTTGGCCTCCCGAAACCCCGCCCACTTCACCAAAATGACCATGCATAGTCGTTAGGAGGCTTCCAAACGACTATGCAGTGGTCCTGGGGGCTGGGGAGGGCAAAAATAAGTCATTTTTTACCCACCCACCCCAGCCGCCAGGAGCACTCTACAAGCCTTCTAAAGGCTACAAGCCTCCTAAAGCCTTTGGGGGGGGAACGGGCCCCTTTTTGTGAAAAAGGGCCATTTTGGGGAGATCTGCAGAGTGCAAAACCTTTTTTTTCTAATTTGCCTCTTCAAAATCTTGGTGCGTCTTATACTCCGAAAAATATAGTAAGCACAATGGATCATATAATATCATTTAATATACTATCTCCAATGAAGTGCCTGGAAATCCTCTTTGTTCCGTCTCTGGATCTTCAAGCTGTATATATAATTATGAAAATAAAATATCCATATACATTTTTTTAAATGGAGGAAAGACATAAATGTAAGTATATAGCTTTTTCCTGTCTTCCTCCATAAGCCAGGAATCTGCAAGAAGAAACATACTTATCTGTTTCACTTCACTTCTGACCACCATCCCATTGCTCCATCTTCCCAGGCCTCTTCAAGTTTGGAAATATGAAGTTGCGACTCAGTGAAACTTGTTGCCATGAAATTTAATTGAATACTGGCAAACTTAATATTGAAAAAAAATGACACAACTTCATATTTAGAAGAAAGCAGAAAGATGCCTATTTGAGTACTCTTGCATGCTCCATGCATCTTTTTTAAACCTTTGAATTCAAAATCCTGCGCAACCATAGAAGTTCCTACCTTCATATGCTTGTATAAAAAAAATTGTATAACTTGCAATGCAACTTAAATATCACTAGATCACAATTTGTTTAAGTTTTGCTAACAAAGCCATAAAGGAGTCATGAAGAAGATTATAACTTAAACCCTAAACACTCAAGAAGGGAGGGGGGGGGGAATCGAATGGCTTTCATTGTGTTCACACTTCGTTCTTCAAGATCAGTCTTCTGGAAAACGTCAATTTAGATTAGAAGTGGAGAACGTTTTGCTGGAAGTTAACACTCTTGTCTACCCTAGCCATAAATCGATGACTGTCACAATGAAACCCTGCTAGGATCTCAGCCAAAACAATAAGAAACAAGAGAGGCCAAATGTGATTCTCTTCTCCCCTTTGCTTAAACTTCTGTGCTTCTTCAGATTATTTGATTTGGCTTCATATAACTGTTTTTATCAGCGCAGAGATAACATGTAGTTGAGTTTCGGAATTCGCCCTGATTGGAAACTGGAGCAGCTGTTCTCAATAAGGGGAAGATAGCATCCAGGAATGGGTTATCTCTGTCTGCCTCTGATTGGACTGAGTCAGATTACTAATTAATTAGGCTCCCTATAAAACCCCCACCCAAGGGTGCAGAGCCCAGTTTTTCTGACTCAGTCTACTCTGGGAAACATCTGGTGTTATCTGATTATTGAGAGTAGATTCACTAGTCTGAAGTTTAAAAGAAGAATTTGGTGAATATTCCTGAATATTGCTTGGTTTGACACTTGTGAGTATTTGACAGCTTACCACGCTGCCTTCGGTTCGCACAACTGACAGTTGACAGCTTTCAGCGTGCAGCGCCTCCCTCACTGAGGCCAGCCACTGCCCGTTCGTTCCTTTCCTCCCCGTTCCTCATAGACTTCCGAAAAATCAAAGGTGCGATCCTCCTTTCGAGGGAGGCGTGCCTGGGGAGAGAAAGTGGTCAGCTACCTGAGCCGGTGCGTTGCCTTTGATCCCCCGCGGATCCGTTGGCGGCTAGATTGCCCGGCCGCTCCAGCGCCGCTGTCAAGAGAGAAAAAAAGCCGCGCGCGAAAGGAACTTTGGCGTTTGAGCTTCGCCCGGCTTCGGAGATCGCTGGGGCGCTCAGATTTACGGCGCGCTGTCAGAGGGCTGATTTCTGCCGGCCTCCGGTCTCTAGAGGACCCAGGCTGTGAGCTGTCACTAAAAGGGCGCGAAAACTCCTGTCAACGGCCGCGCGAGCGGGCGCCATTTTTAAAAGCGCCAAACTGACAGCGCGAAGCATGGCGACTGGCACGAAACGTTCTGAGGGGAATGAAGCCGGCAATCTGGAGCAAGGTCTCCTGATGGTCCCCCTACCTATGGGCAGCGGTTCTGAGAGCGCGGGGGATGGGCGCAGTGGGTCCAGAAGCAGATCCTCTGCCACGTCTGGGTCTAGAGCAAAGCCCAGAAAGTCACGGTCCTCCCAGAAGGAGCCCACTTCCTTGGAGCCATCTCCCCTGAACCTGCAGACCACCTTCAGGTCGCCTTCCCCTGCCACACAGGCCATTCGCCCTCTGGCCTTGGAGCCCCCCCCAGGGCCCTTCAGCCCCATGCTGCACATCAATACCTCGGGGGTGTGGGGGAGCGCACAACCCAGGCCAGTCTCCCGCCTGGCTGAGGCAACTTATACCCCCACGGCCGCAGGCCTGCGCCCAGAGGACCAGGTGGCACTGCCTCCTCCTCTACCCCCCATGTCATCAATTGTGCCAGTAGTGCCTGATATGCAAGCCATGATTTCGGAGGCCATCAGGCAGGGCATTGCGGCCGGCCTGCAAGTCCAACCTCAGGGGGTAGCAACTGTCCCGGCCAGAAGCTCGGCTATGACCACGGGCCAACCAGCCCTGCCAGTTCCCTCCTTTCCAGGCTCTCAGGAAGATACTTTGGTGCTGGATGAGGAGGACGTCAGAGACGGTGATCTCTCGGGGGAGGAGGATGCTGGGCCAGATAAGCCAACCTTCTCGGGCTTGTTCCCTCCGTCTTTGTTCCAGCCCCTTCTCGCCAAGGCCAAGGCGGCCTCCGATTGGGAGACACCTGCGCCAGTGACACAGGATCCGGCTCGCCCGGCCACTTCCAGGGTCCACTTCCTCGAGCGCAGGGTGGAGGCTGAGACAATTCCTATGCCTCAACTGTTCCTGGATGCGGTTCAGCGGCAGTGGGCGACCCCAGCTGCGGGACCCGCACCTACTTCTAATGACAGGCGGTTTTATAATGTGGCGGAGGCCTTGGAGAAGGTCCTCGCTTGGCCGGCCGTGGACGCTCCGGTGGCAGCCCTACATTCGGCCACTCCGGTTCCTGGGGGTCAGGAAGACCTGTTACGGCCAGAAGAGCGCAGGGCTGATCAGCTTCTCCACCGGGGTCACCAGTCCTCCGCCTGGGCTGTTCGGGCATCCACAACGGCCAGCTTCTTCGCCCGTTCCACCCTCTTCTGGCTGGAGCAGCTGCAAAGCCGCATCCCGGCTGGGGATATGAGGTCCCACCAGGACCTCAATAAAATCATCGCGGCGGTCCAGTTTACGGCCGACGCCACCCTGGCTTCCACCCGATTTTCCTCCAGGGCTATGTCATCGGCCCTGGCTTCACGCAGGCTGCTTTGGCTCCGTCAGTGGCAGTCTGACGTGAAGCACAAATGGAAGCTGGCGTCGGGACCGTTCAGGGGCGACGCCCTCTTTGGTGATGATGCCCTCAATCCCCTTTTGGTAGAAGGGAAAGACAAGAGGAAGGTCCTCTCCTCCAATCCCAGACGGGGGTTTAACCGGTCAGCCCCTTACCCCAGACGTCAGTTCTATGGTGGGGCGGATTATGGGGCCCCCTACAGGCAGGACTACCAACAGGGGGGGTTCAGGCAGCAAGGGGGGTTCGGCCAACGAGGCCGTTTCCAAAGACAGCAGCCCTTTCGCCCCTTTCGCGGGGGGCAATCCAGGCGCCCCTTTCGAGGGGCCGGTAACCGTTTCTACCGAAAACCCTAACTCGGGCCGGGTCTCCTTTCCCATTGGTGGAAGACTGCGGCATTTCGCGGACCAGTGGGAAAGTACGACCTCGGACGCTTGGGTCGCCTCCTCGGTCAGGAACGGTCTGACCCTGGAGTTCCTGGCCCCTCCCCCCGAACACTTCATTTCCTGTCCCCTCCCCTCCAACCCCCAGAGGCGGCTGCTGATGCACGCAGCGATCCAACACCTGTTGGATATTGAGGCCATCGAGGAGGTCCCGGTCCACCAGGTCGCTCAAGGGTTTTACTCGGTCCTCTTCGTCGTCCCCAAACCCTCTGGCGGGTGGAGGGCCATTCTTGATCTCAAGCGTTTGAATCGTTACATTGTTTACCGCAGGTTCAAAATGCACTCGTTGAAGTCTATTCTGGAGGGGATTAGAGCTGGAGATTGGCTAACGTCCATTGACCTCACAGAGGCCTATTTACATGTACCTGTTTCTGTTTACTGTAGAAAGTTCTTACGTTTCTGTTTCAATGGTTTACATTTCCAATACACGGCGTTGCCATTTGGCCTTTCTTCCGCCCCTCGTGTGTTCACTAAAGTCCTGGCGGCGTTGGCGGCCCACCTTCATGCGGTCCCCGTCAGAACACAATTTTATTTGGACGATATATTGATCCAGTCCCGCTCACTTTCCGAGGCCCGCAGGGACTTGAATATCACCGTAGACGTGCTACGGGCGCACGGTTTTTCCATTAATGAGGAGAAAAGCCACTTTTGCCCCACTACCAGGATTCTCCACCTGGGGACCTGGATTGACTCCGTGGCGGGACAGGTGTTCCTGTCGGAGGAGAGGTCCTCAAGCCTACGTCAACTGGCGGAAGATCTGGGACGGGAGGGGCACCCGTCCCTGGCCTCCCTGTCCAGGTTATTGGGCAAGATGGTCTCCACCATCGACATTGTTCCCTGGGCCAGGCTTCACCTGCGGGATCTCCAGTGGTTCATGCTCCCCTTCCAGAAGCGGAGAATCGGCCACTCGCTAATCCGCGTGGGTTTGTCCCCCGGCGTCCGTAGGTCCCTGGGTTGGTGGAGGTCCCCTGCCATTCTCCAGGGATGTCACTTCCGAATTGTACACAGGCTCACCATAACCACCGATGCTAGTTTGCACGGTTGGGGCGCCCACATGGGGGCTCGGGAAGCTCAGGGCGTCTGGTCAGCCGAGGAGTCCGCCCTCCCCATCAACCTTCTCGAGCTTAGGGCGATTCGACTGGCCCTGGGAGAGTTTTTGGGTTCAGTAAGGGGACACCACGTCTTAGTACTAACGGACAACATCACGGCCAAGGCCCACGTGAACAGGCTTGGGGGGACACGTTCCGGGCCCCTCATGTTGGAAGCTAGTCTCCTGGGCGCTTGGGCAGAGGCGCACCTCGGGTCTTTAAGGGCAGAACACATCTCGGGCGTAGCCAACACTAGGGCGGACAGGCTCAGCAGAATGTCGCTAGACCAGGCGGAATGGCAACTAAACGCTTATGTCTTTCAGCAGATTTCCCGGCGGTTCGGACCTCCGGTGGTGGACCTCTTCGCCACTCGCAGCAACGCTCAGCTTGCCAGGTTTTTTTCTAGGTTCCCTGAACCCGGGGCGGAGGGGGTGGATGCGCTGCGTTCTCCTTGGCCCCGGGGACTGGTGTATGCGTTCCCACCTTTACCTCTTCTCCCTAGGGTCCTTCACAGGGTCGTCGAGTGGCGGGCGGAGATCATCCTAATAGCACCCCATTGGCCGAGACGCCCGTGGTTTGCCGACCTGAGGGCTTTGTCGTCAGAGGAGCCGTGGAGACTACCGACATTCAGATCCCTACTGCATCAAGGGACGACAGAACACCCGGACCCCGGGTGGCTCCAGCTGACCGCTTGGAGATTGAGCGGTTCGCTTTAAGGAGGGACTCCTTTTCCGACACTGTGATAACCACCATTCAGGCCTCCAGGAGGCAATCCACCACGCGTATTTACGACGCGACTTGGCGCATTTTCGCGTCTTGGTGCGCGCTACGGGGGTTCCTTCCTGAAAGGGCTACCATTCCTCGGGTACTCGATTTTTTGCAGGAAGGGCTAGATAAGGGGTTGAAGCCTAACACCATCAGGAGGCAAATCGCCGCCTTGGGCACGATCATCACGTGGGGAGGGGGTCAATCCCTATCCCAACACCCCACGGTTCAAAGGTTCGTTCGGGGGGCGGTTAAGCTTAGACCACCGGCCGTCCACCGTTACCCATCCTGGGACTTAACTAGGGTCCTAAGTGCCTTCCTGGATCCTCCCTTCGAGCCTCTCCAAGAGGTCCCAATGAACATCTTATCCTGGAAGGTGGCCTTCTTGGTGGCAGTGACTTCGGCCCGTCGCATCTCGGAGCTGCAGGCCCTCTCAGTCAGGGAGGACCTTTGCAGGTTTTACCCGGACAGGGTGGTGCTGAGGCCTGACCCCTCGTTCATTCCAAAGATTGGTTCGGTCTTCCATAGGGCTCAGGAGGTGGTTCTCCCAGCCTTTTCCGAGCCGGGCTCGGAGCTGCAGGGGGACCGGAGGCTGGGCATTGACGTCCGCAGAGCGTTAGACATTTACATCCAGCGGACGGCGGCCTTCCGTAAGTCTGAGGCCCTTTTTGTGGCCTTTCAGGGGCCGTCCCAGGGTGGTAAAGTGTCCATTTCCTGTATCGGCCATTGGGTTCGCAGGGGCATTGCGGCGGCCTACGAGGCCCGGGGGGAAGATATTCCTGGGGGTATCACGGCTCATTCTACAAGGAGCGCGGCTACCACCAGGGCCTGGGCTACTCAAGCTCCATTGGAAGAGATCTGTCGCGCTGCGACTTGGGCTTCCCCGACACCCTTCGTGAGGCACTACAGACTGGACAGGTTTGCAGCAGATCAGGCGGCCTTCGGGCGTAGGGTGCTTCAAGCAGTGGACCTGGGGGACGAATCACCTGAGGAGGCATTGGGCCCTCCCGAGGATGGGACTTGAACAGCTTGGGTATGTCCCATTCCTGGATGCTATCTTCCCCTTATTGAGAAAGGGCGTTGGTACTTACCTGATACGCCTCTTCTAATAAGGGGAAGATAGCATCCGTCCCCCCCTTGTGATTCTTGGTTCTATGCTGTTTCCGGTTTGGCTATTTTACTCGTTTGACATATGTTCCTGCATTTGAACTTCACTAAACTTTCCTGATAACACCAGTGAGTCAGTGGTCATTTCCTTCGTCGAAAAACTGGGCTCTGCACCCTTGGGTGGGGGTTTTATAGGGAGCCTAATTAATTAGTAATCTGACTCAGTCCAATCAGAGGCAGACAGAGATAACCCATTCCTGGATGCTATCTTCCCCTTATTAGAAGAGGCGTATCAGGTAAGTACCAACGCCCTATTTGATGCCAGGAGTAACAGAGCGGAGCATTCTTGTAGCTGACTGTATGAATGGAGTCCACTGAAAAATATTGTGTCTGAAGGCATGAGGAGATTCTATCTCATTCCTTTACACTTGTGTAAGCTATGCTGTTCTATGGAAAGGTTCTCTGCGCTCTGAATTAAGTTTCTCCATCATTCAGTTGCTCAACAATATGTGACAGTGGAGGCCATTATTATTATTATACCTACTATTCTAATGTTATCCTGCCATATATTACACACACACACACACACACACACAGTGTGTCAGTAGTATTTGGGGCTTACCAGGGTGTTGTGACACAGTACATATACTTGTTTCCCTGGCTCAGCTGATCAGAATGAGAGCCTGTGGCCTAGTGGCAATTACAACTGCCTTACATGTAAAACGACCCAGGTTCAAATCCCAGTAAGGGTATGGCTAGCTGATGAGAGCTAAATAGCTTGAAATAGATCTATACTAGTCTCCCTGACTTATTTATTGATCAGCTCAAAAACGTTACATACATACATACATACATACATATATGTAGTTGTTTCACAACAACCTGTTATTAGGCCCCAGTTAAGGGAGGAGACATCCTGTTTCCTTTCCTGCCTTTCGGCTCATCACCAGAGACCATCTAGACAGCAAGCCAAGAATTATGTTGTGTAATTTTTTAGATATGTGTGTTAGTTTTATGAGCTGATCAAATTAGAGAGAGACCAGGATAGATCTATTTCGAGCTTATTAGCTCTCATCAGCTGGCCATACCCTTTACTGGGATTCGAACCGGGGCTGTGTTGCATGCCAGGCAAGGAGCCTAGCACTTAAGCCAAGCCGGTTTCCCTTATTGCATCAGCTGAGACAGGGTATATTGGGGCCTAATAACAGGTTGTTGTGAAACAATTACCTATACTAATATACCCTGTCTCAGCTGATGCAATAAGGGGAACCGGCTTGGCTTAAGTGCTAGGCGCGCGCGTGTGTGTGTGTGTGTGTGTGTTAGTTTTATGAGCTGATCAATAAATTAAATTAGAGAGAGATCCTGTTAGGGCCCCATTAAGGGAGGAGACATACTGTTTCCTTTTCTGCCTTTCGGCTCATCACCAGAGACCATCTAGACAGAAAGCCAAGAGTTCCATTGTGTAAATTTTTTTAGATATGTGTGTTAGTTTTATGAGCTGATCAATAAATAAATCAGAGAGACTTGGATAGATCTATTTTGAGCTTTTTAGATCTATTTCGAGCTTTTTAGCTCTCATCAGCTATCATTTTTAGCTCTCATCCCCGGTTCGAATCCCAGTAAGAGTATGACTAGCTGATGAGAGCTAAAAAGCTCGAAATAGATCTATCCTAGTCTCTCTGATTTATTTATTGATCAGCTCATAAAACTAACACACACACACACACACACATATGCTGGTATTGCTGTCTCCGGGTGTTTTCCCGTATATATAGCATGGAATTGTTATTGCAACGTTTTGGCAAGATCTCACTTGCCATCCTCAGGCTTCGGTCTGCGATTACGAGTAATCGCAGACCGAACCCTGAGGATGGCAAGTGAGATCTTGCCGAAACGTTGCAATAACAATTCCATGCTATATACATGGGAAAACACCCGAAGACAGCAATACCAGCATACCTACACCCGTGAAAATCTATGAAAGCGCATATATATATATATATATATATATATATATATATATATATATATATATATATATATATATATATATATATATATGTTAGTTTTATGAGCTGATCAATAAATTAAATTAGAAGAGACCAGGGTAGATCTATTTCGAGCTTATTAGCTTTAATTGGGGCCTAATAATAACAGGTTGTTGTGAAACAATTACATATATATATATATATATATATAGTATATATATATATAGTATACACACACACACACACACACATCTAATACACCCCCCTTATGAGCTGGGTTAGCCAGAGAGAAATTGACTGGCCTAAAGACTAGCTTTCGTGTCTTAAAGAAGGCCTAGAACTCACAAACCTCTGGTTTCCAGGTCAGCACCTTAGCTGCTATACCAAGCTGGCTATATATTATGACACTGAAAAATGGAAAATCTATCAACTATTAACCTTGAGGCTCAGAGTTCAACACATCAATTAATGCCCAGAGAGAGAGCAAAAGAAAGAGAGAGAAAGAAGGTTCTATGCATCAACCAAAAAGAATAATTAGTCAGGGACGCCAGTAACAAAGTAAAGGCAAGAACCATTTTCTGAAGTAATGCTAAATTAGGAGTGTCATAGGATTTTTCTGTATCAAACAAAGGAAGATTAATTTTTCTGCCCTTTATTTTAAATGTTAAGATATAAGAGCATACTTTTTTGACATTAAGAAATTAATTCTTGCAAGTGTTAAGCTTTAGCACCCATTTACTGTACTTTACATCTCCAACAAAACTCACCCCATAAAGTGCTTTGTGAAAAATCCACTGTAGTGATCTCAGGATTTTTCCAAGCCACTGGGATCTCTTTAGGTTTGGTACTGCCCACGACCATCATATCAGCATCATGAAGCTAAGATGGATAAAAGAACATACACTTGATTGTGTTGTGGGATATATCTGGAAACACAAAGTGCTGAGCTATGTTTAATCAGCTATAATCAGAAAATACATAATTGAGAAATTAATATGCATATACAGTGTTGTATATGTATAAACTAAGCAACATCATAAACTTTGGTTGAAAATTGGTTTATTTTAATGTCATAATACAATACAATACAATAGCAGAGTTGGAAGGGACCTTGTAGGTCTTCTAGTCCAACCCCCTGCATGGGCAGGAACCTTATACCATTTCAGACAAATGGCTGTCTAACATCTTTTTAAAGACTTCCAGGGTTGGGGCATTCACAACTTCTGGAGGCAAGCTGTTCCAGAGGTTAATTGTTCTTACTGTCAGGAAATTTCTCCTTAGTTCTAAGTTGCTTCTCTCCTTGGTTAGTTTCCACCCATTGCTTCTTGTCCTGCCCCCAGGTGCCTTGGAGAAAAGTTTGACTCCCTCTTCTTTGTGGCACCCTCTGAGATATCGGAACACTGCTATCATGTCTCCCCTGGTCCTTCTCTTCATCAAACTAGACATACCCAGCTCCTGCAGCCGTTCTTCATATGTCTTAGTCTCCAGTCCTCTAATCATCTTGGTTGCTCTTCTCTGCACCCTTTCCAGAGTCTCCACGTCTTTTCTACATCGTGGCGACCAAAACTGTATGCAGTATTCCAAGTGTGGCCTTACCAAGGCACTATACAGTGGCATTAACACTTCACGTGATCTAGATTCTATCCCTCTGTTGATGCAGCCTAGAACTGTGTTGGCTTTTTTGGCAGCTGCTGCACACTGCTGGCTCATATTTAAATGGTTGTCCACTAGGATTCCAAGATCCCTCTCACAGTTGCTACTATTGAGCAAGGTACCACCTATACTGTACTTGTGCATTTGGTTTTTCTTGCCTATATGTAGGACCTTACTTTTTTCACAATTGAATTTCATTTTATTAGACAGTGCCCAATGTTCAAGTTTGTCTAGATCCTTCTGTATCTTAAGCCTATCTTCTGGAGTGTTGGCTATTCCTGCCAGCTTGGTGTCGTCTGCAAATTTGATGAGTTCCCCATTTATCCCCTCATCCAAATCGTTGATGAAGATGTTAAAGAGTACTGGGCCTAAAACAGAGCCTTGGGGGACTCCACTGCATACTTCCTTCCATGTAGATGCAGTTCCATTGAGGACTACACGTTGAGTGCGGTTGGTCAGCCAGTTGCAAATCCATTTGGTGGTGCTGCTGTCTAACCCACAATTTTCTACTTTATCTAATAGTAGGTTATGGTCTACTTTATCAAATGCCTTACTGAAGTCCAGGTAAATTATATCAACAGCATTCCTCTGGTCCACTGGTTTTGTCACTTTGTCAAAGAATTCAATTAGATTCGTCTGGCATGATCTGTTTTTGACAAACCAATGTTGGCTTTTGGCTATTACTTTGTTTGCTTCTAGGTGTTCACTTATTTGTTGTTTAATTATCTTTTCCAGAATCTTTCCTGGTATTGAGGTCAGGCTGATGGGTCTATAGTTTCCTGGATCTGTTTTTTTCCCTTTTTTGAAGATGGGAACCACATCTGCTCTTTTCCAGTCTTCTGGCAGTTCCCCGGTGCTCCAGGATCTCTGAAAGATATAGTTCAGTGGTTCTGAGATCTCGTCTGCCAGTTCCTTCAGGACCCTGGGGTGTAATCCATCCGGTCCTGGTGATTTGAACTCGTCCAGGGCAGACAGGTGCTCACTTACCATTTTCTTCCCTATTTCAACTTGTGTTCCTAATCTGATATTTGTGGTGCTGTTTTTGATTGGTTGGACTGATTTATCCCTTTGTGTAAAGACAGATGCAAAAAAAGAGTTAAATAGTTCTGCTTTCTCCCTGTTGCTTATCATCTTCTTGCCATTTTCTCCCAGCAGTGGACCAATTGTTTCCTTAACCTTTTTCTTATTTTTAACATGTTGGAAGAAGCTTTTTTTGTTATTTTTTACTTTTTTGGCAAGCCTTTCTTCATTGCGAGCCTTAGCTTTCCTCACTTCATCTTTACAGGCTCGGGCTATTTGCTGATATTTTGCCTTGGTTATGTCCCCCTTTTTCCACTTTTTATATTTATCCTTTTTGTCTTTCAATTTGTCAGAGAGTTCTTTATGCAGCCATGCTGGTTTCTTTTGGGAACTGTTATTTTTCTTCTTCATTGGTATTGCGCTGGACTGGGCTTTTATAATCTCATTTTTCAAAATTTCCCAAGCTTCCTGAGTTGTTTTCCCCTTGAGGATTCTCATCCATGGAATCCTTCCCAAGCTCTCTCTGAGTTTATTGAAATTAGCTCTCTTGAAGTCTAAGACTCTAGTTTGACTTTGTTCAACTACTTTTGTTTGCATAATGTTGAATTCCAGTATTTCATGATCGCTTGCCCCCAAAGTTCCTGTAGCTTCTACACCTTCTATCATTTCCTCTCTGTTAGTGAGAATTAAATCCAATATTGCTGATCCCCTTGTTCCCTTCTCTACCTTTTGGGAAACAAAGTTGTCTGCTAGGTTTCTTAGGAACCTGTTGGATCTTCCACTTGGTGCAGAGTTTGTTTCCCAATTGATGTCAGGGTAGTTAAAATCTCCCATTACTATTGCAGTGTGCTTCCTACATACCTTAGTTAGCTGGTTAGCAAAAAGTACATCCACTTCCTCTGCTTGGTTGGGTGGCCTGTAGTATAGACCTATGACAATATCATTCCCCCCCCATCCTTTAATATTGACCCAAATACATTCAAGATAGTTCTCATCATTGTTGTGCTCTATTTCTGTAGAAATGTAATTATTTCTTATATATAGTGCAACTCCACCTCCTCTTTTATTTTGTCTATTTCTTTTAAATAATTTAAATCCTTCTAGCTGTATGTTCCATTTGTGGGTTTCATCCCACCAAGTTTCTGTAATGGCAACAATATCGTATCTGCCCTCATTTACTTGAATTTCTAATTCACCCTGTTTATTCCTCATACTCTGTGCATTGGTGTATAGACATTTGAGTCCATTTTGATTGACCCTGTGTTTTCTGTCTACGAAACCTGTGTTATGCCTGACTATGGTTCTCTTTGCCCCTATTTCTTTGCCACTTGTATGGTTCATGTACATGGTATGGCACTCACTGTTAATTGTTTGGTTTTGCTTGACAGCAGTGTTGGTAATATTACCCGCACCAATATCTATGTTACATGCACTGATAACCCTATGAATTTTAGTTTGCTGGGGACAGAAATATTCTTTATCTATTGATTCTCTGTCCCCACTATTCAGTTTAAATGTTTAGCCAGGAAATCTGTGAATTTAGTGCCAAGTAACTCAGTCCCTTTCTTGGATGGGTGCAAACCATCCATAACAGCAACACTTTAGTTACTTATCCTATGTACTTCCTGAAACTATGTAAAAGTCGGGGGAAAAGAGAAATAAGAGCAAATAGTAGTTATGTCAGCTGTCTTTATAAATCTGAACCTTGCTGAATGTTGGTTTTCTTTTATAAATGAATTAAAATTCTGTTAAACACAGTGGACAAATCTGGGTGCCTTGCTAAATTATATTTTAGTGTTATATGAACTTAAATCTAATACAAACTTGGATTTCAACCATGGTTTTGCTTATTTATGTAGGAAAGGAATGAGGGCATAGCAAATGTCTCAAAAGCTAGATAACTTGCCCCAATCTCAATGGATTCTGACCTGATTTCAATGGCAAGAAAGAAAAGGAGCAGCCTAACAGTACATTCCCAAGCAAAAAGCGAAAAGAGATGCACTTAGCCTTTTAATTGAGGACAAGGTCTTGCTGAAATAAACTTGTGTTTGAAATGTGTCAGTCCTACAAGATAAACCAGACTAAAAGACAAATGCCACATAGGCCTGGCATTACTTTTATTGTAAACTTTATAGTAACAGAATCATGCAAATCTAAATGTGCTTCCTCCCTCCTTTATCTTTATCTGAGCTAGGGAGGGCTTGTCTGATGTGGTAGGTTTTCTCAATTTATTTTCTTGGCCTTGGCTCAAGCCCTACTTATCTGACTGTCCCTTGGTAGCAGTTTTCCCTCCTATCCTTCAAGGCTATTCTCTCCACTTGTCAACAAGGTGGAGTTTACACCATTTTCTGATGAGAGGGAGTTCCACAAGGTGGAGATTATTATAGGCAAATGGCAGCCTTGCAAGGCACATTAGAAAAGACCAACATTAACTCTATTTGCATTGTAGGCTTATATTAACAGAATTGTTCAAGTACATCTCTTTCTCCTCATCTTTACAGTCCAACAACCTAGGAAAGGTCCCTTCTGAGATGTTGGCTATGCCCCTATTCCTTTCATGAGCTCAGCTGCTTCTTAGATGAGCATCGCCTAGCCTATGGCTCTTCCTCCTGTCTACCAAGGGCATTCCCACATACCATTACAAGACCCGTCATGTGTCTGTTCCCAATGTAACCTCAGGAGGCGCAGACTACAGGAGTTGACTAAAATATGATGAAGTGCTGTGTCATATATTCTAGGGCTATGCCAGGTAGGACTTTAAAAGAAATGACCAGTATTTGGATTAGCCTTGGAAACATAAAGGCAACTCATATACCAAATTTAATCTGTGCTACTTTACACTGGTAAATATGTCCCCTAGCTGCTGCTTTTTTGAAATAGCTGCAACTTATAGAAAATCTCCAAAGGCAGACCTGGATAGTGATAAGAACCTGGGTTATTGACATCAGGACAGTTTATAGGGTTATCTTGTTTTTGAAAATTTAAGAGCTATAATACAAATAACATCAATCACATTTTAGGATCTGTTTTCCTGTGATATTCAGAATGATATTAGGATCATTCTGAATTTTACTACTGTATTTTATTATGTTATCCCAATATATATTTAGGCTATTTGAAATTTAATAAGCAAGTTCTCTTTTTCATTAATGAAATGCAAGGTGTGCCCAGGCTTCATTAATCAGCTTGCTTTGTCCAGGATTCATTAGTATTCCAACAGACTAATAAGACATTCAATCAAAAATAATTAAAATTAGTTTGGCAGGACTTGCTCTTTATAAATTAATACTGGTAGCCAGTCAGTACCAACACTGTTCTATTTTTGTGCAACCTGCCTGTCAGGTACTTAATCTTGAGACAGTACACCACAGCATCCTGACACAGAAAAGAATATGGCTTGATTATTTGCTTGCAGGCATTTCATTACCCAACTAGGTAATATCTTCAGTGGATAATGAACATTTGCAAGCAAACAACAAAGCGCAGAAAACACCAAGAATGCCACATTACACTATCCCAGCTACACAAAGAATTAGAGTACAGCAACCTGTCCCAATGTTTGATCCACCATGTAAACAGTGTACATTTCACATTGCTAAGAGTCTCCCATAGACTAAGCAAGGATGAAAAAATAATAATAATCAAATCTATTTCCTTGCAAATGCACCATATGGTTTCCAATTAGTCGGCAAAGCCAACACAAAACACATGCTATTTGTAATTGAAACCAAATGTGATAAAAGACTGACAGAAGTGTGAACACTCATCCAAAGGACAACTAGTTACACATTGTAAAATGTTTTAAAATCCATTAATGAGATCACGCTGCAAAGAGTGAATTAAAAAAAATCGTGAGTGGGGAAAGATTCCCTATGCTCATTCTCATGGGAATTAATAGCATTTTCTTCCAGCAAACTGGACAAGATTAAATCCAATAAAAACTCTGAATATTTAGTTCATAGCATTACACAACTTCAGTGAGAATTATGTTAGAAGATTATATTATCTTTGAAGACCCTCCCATTCCCAGAAAGAGCATAAAATGTTAAATCAACACAAATTCATGCACTATAAACCAGTACATCTTAATCAAGACGCCATATTACTGAGAACTGCCTAAAGATTGCATTCCTCTACAGTTGACATCAATTTCTTAAAGTGACATCATAAACTTCAGAATCAAATAATTATAATTTTTAAAAAGATGTTTTTCAAGACAAATGCTATTAATGAAATAAAGCAATCAGGTATTGAAAACAATAGGAATTAACAGGATTTTTTTATATGTGCTCTCAGCTGCTAGTTATTGAAGTAAAGGCTATGGCCAGGGCTGTTTTTGAAACTATGGGAAATAGCAATTTGTCCAAATGCCACAGTTCAAAAATTAGCAAATCAGGCTCAACACAGTTGCATAACAAGGTTACTACCCTGATAACCAATAGGGTCCCAATACAGTTCAATATTGAAGTTTAAACCTATAAAACCCTATGAAGATTGACACTTAACATTTCAGTGCGGATATCTGTCAATGCTTTTTGATATCAATATCTTTTGAATGGCAAAAGGGGAAAGAGATCCCAATCAGTGTTTTTGAGTTATAGTCCCATATTATGGAATGGCTTCCCTTTCAAAATTAGGCCAGAATCTCATTGTGGCCTCCTAGTAGCTAATGAAAACCAAACATTTCCAGCGGGCACCTGGGGAGTGAGCATTGCACCTATTTCTATTATATCAGCACTTGATTTATTTATTGTGATTTTGTTTTTCTGTTTTAGGTAGTGCTCCACCTGGAGTCTTTATGGAGTCTGGAGATTTAAAAGTACAATCAATCAATATATCTACATTTTTCAACTCAATGAATAATAACTTTTTTCCCATGCTTGCATATGAGACACAGGTGTTTCCTCTGTTCGTAACAGGACAAGAATGCTTGTTTCAAAACTGGGAACATTATTAGAGTGGGATATCCAACAATGGCTTTGTGTTAATGAGAAAGCAGGACACCTAGTTATTGCTGCCCTGCTAATTCCATGAGTCATCAAGAAATGCTTACTCTTATTCTTATCATATTGACAGGTACAATGTGTCTGTCCTTGCTGTCCAAATCCTTATTCAGTTCCACATCAATTGGCCAACATAGGATGATTTGAAGCTGATTTGAGAATTATGATTCATGAGCCTCTCCCACCAGATATCCTCCAGATGTGAAAGCACTGTGGATTATGGGACTTGCAGTCCCCATATATCTGAAGGTTACTACATTGGAAGGATTGACTATATTCGAATGTTGATCTTTATATTAAAGAACTATGTACACAAAAAATAAAAAAAAATCTAGGTTTAAGATATGAATCTGAAAACCAAAATTCACCACTATGCAGAATTTGCAATAGTATTTCACAACAGTTTTATTTTTCCTTTAATGTGGCCAAAGGTAAGATAAAAGAGTCCCTGTCGATTTTATTCTGCTAGTTGTTGCTGACTGTAGGAGATGGTGCCCATCTCTGTTTCAAGGCTACTGAGCCAGTACCGTTCAAATACATTTCCATGGTCATGTGGACAGCATGACATCATAGTGCTGTTACCTTCCCACTGAAGTGGTACCTATTTATCTACTCCCATTTCCATGCTTCTGAACTGCTAGGTAAGCAGGAGCTATGGAAAGAACGGGAACTCACCCCATCGTATGGCATTCGGGTCTTGAACCTGGCCTGCCAGCTTTCCAACCGACAAGCCCAGTATCTCAACCGCTGAGCCACTGCACCACCCTTAATTGTATATTACTGTAATAAAATTTAAATTATCATTTTATTATAATTGCACAATTATCAAAATAAATAACTAATTACAATGTGTTGCCATGAAGAGTAAACAAGTTAGGACAATTGCCAGAATTTTAAAATTTAAGGAGGCTGTTTTGACATTGGGGACAATTATGCTTTTCCGAATTTTCATGAACAAAATGATACGGTAACATCAGCAGCTGTAAAAACAGAATCTTTCCAGTGGAGACATATCTTAGCATCACAGCTGTTCGGTTTAGGGCAAACATATTTTAAAGTTTCAATTATGAACTCCAAACAGAAAAAGATCAGCCACCCTATTTGACTTGGCTGCCACCTTCTGGAAATCTGTGGAATACTGGATTCTGACGGAGCCAGAGAAATTGCAATGCTTATTTTGCATTCCAATGTGCCAGAATTTGCAGACAGTATCCTCGAATCAATTGCTGGGGCCAAAACATTAAAAAAAGCCAATTATGACAAAGCTTTTCTTGACTTCATCAGCACTGACACTTCCTTTGCTCCTGTTGCCAATGAATTAAAAATTAACATCATAATCAACAACAAGGGGGATTCATTGGTGTCTCTGGGAAGGTGTTTCAACATATTTGATTGATAGAGTATGATAGTGACAATGAACAAAAATTGGCAAGTACAATGCAGCTTAAACCAAGTAAGTAGGGAACAGGTCAGATTTTGCTCCTTAGTAGAGATAACAGTAATCAGACCCTGGTCTCAAAAATGAAACTTGCATCCAGAATGAGGAATTGAAAAAGCTTCAAAATTCTTACAATTCTAACTTTACAATAAAGACAGAATCAGTATGCATTGTCGTGCTTCTCCTTGGGACTCCCTCAAAAGGTTAAGAGAAATGTATGAAGTAGAGAAATAAACTTTTTTTGTTGATTTAGAAAAAGCATGTGAAGACGACTTGTCCAAATATGGAGTTGAACATTGATTGCTGAGTGTCAGATGTGCAGTTTATGAAAGAAGCAAGGCATGAAGGGGAATAAAAGAAATGCTTTGTGAATGGCTCAACATGGAATAGAGAGGAAGACAAGGATGCTCACAATGGGGAATTCACCAGACTGTTTGCGTAGTGTGTTCATGGCTGCTAGACCCAAAGTATTGCTCGTAATGTGTACTCTCCATTGTGGACCTGCTTACTCACTTGTAGTCTCTTCCTCTCCAATGAATTCCGGAAAGATTAATTCCCTTCTTGTTCATTACCCAGACAGGTTTGAAACTGATTAATGATGTCATTTTAAGCTGGTTACTACAGTGCCCACAGGATGAGCTGGGAATGGGGAAAAGGAAACCCGAGTTCTGGTCACATGATTTCCCATTTAGCAACTACTTTGCTTAGTGATGACGTTTCCAGTCCCAGTTGTGGTTCCTAAGGGAAACTGCCTGTATATAGCAAGATATACATAAAAGGTTGGAAAATAGAGTACATGCATGAATAGGTATACTTTGGTAGAATATCCACTAATGATGTGGGAAAGGGTAGAGAAAGTTTAATGCAGTATGTATGGATGTCCATTGAAAGCTAGCGGTATGTGCACCAATGGAATGTTAGTGGTATTTGAACTAAATGTCCTGTGTGCAAGAGTGAGTTTTTGATCTTATAAAGAAATTGAATCAGGACCTAATTATAAAACAAATACACAATTGAAATATATACAATGAGATGAAGAGGAAAATTAAGAAAGTTATATTTAATTGGAGCTGATTTATTTATTTATTTATTAAATTTATATCCCGCACCTATCTCCGGATTGGACTCAGGGCGGCGCACAGGAAAGGAATAAAATGTAAAAAACAATAAATACAGGATATTAAAAATAAATTAAATTAAATTGCACTAAATTCAAGGATGACTTCCTTGAAAAGAGAAATGGGAACTGAAAGAACAAAAGGCAATCTATCAAACCATGCATGGATGTGATGGAAAAAAGGATGCTTTTCTTGTGATTCCTTTTCTCCTTATGCCTTTAATTCCATTGAAATGCTACTTTTTCCTTTTCTATGTTTTTTATAACATTGCTTAGATCAATAGCATCATGGAAGTGGATGAAAACTACAATATAAAGCATTTTATGGAACAGTTAAATTAAATTTTATAGATTATAGAGTTTGGGGCATCTTCTAAAAAGTGTGAGAAGCTGGGAATGTCTAGCATCAATGGTTTTAGATTGGTTCTATTACTGACAGGATTAAAAAAAAAACCACCATGTACTTCAATGTAAGAGGCTTTTTTTGATAACTTATATGTACCCCACTTGCCTTCCTAGCTAGAATGGGAGTGATGACAGCAGCCTGCCCTTGTTCTCACTTTGAACATGCCACACCCAAGAAAGAAGATGCTACATTTATTTGTACACAATAATTTAATAGCTGGATATTAAAGCCCTTTTTTATATAGCAGTTTCACTCTCTAGTGCTAAGAGAATATATGCAATATATTCATGTGTTTGATTGTTCCTACATTGTCTTAAACACTAAGTAAAGAAAGAGAATGAATGGAAGAGAGGCAGAGCAGTGCAGTGCAGTGAATTTTGCAATCCATAATTTATGCCTTTAATGCAATATATGCACTCAACCAAGTGAAACGTATTAAAAATGGTTAAAAACTAGGATGTAGTGAAATGTAGACCCAGCTAGTAAATCTAGAGATGAAGTAATGTACACTTTGCTTATATTTGGTTAAACTATGTTTTTTTGAAGGAAAAAATGCTTTTGTGACATATTCAAAATTCTGAATGATCCATAATGACAAGATAACAAACTGGAGAGAAAAGTATTATGCCCTTGATATATTTACCATTGTCTGGAGCTGCTTCATGTTCCATGACAAACTCATAGTCATGACCCCTTTTCTTTGAAGAAGACACTGCAAGGAAACTTCCAAAGGTCCTTGGATGCCCAAAAGTAATAATTTTTTTCCATCTAGGGTATTACATGCTGAAAACAAAAGATAACAATTGTTCTCATTATCTACAGTAACAGCAAATTACTAGAGAAACAAAATGAAACAAAACATATTAAAATGGGAGCTTAGTGTTCCTAAACTGTTCTCTGGTGGGGAAAAAACTACCCTATTAAAATAAAATAGGCTAGACCTACATTATAGTTTGGGAATTTTTTCTATGACCAAAATCAGTGTGACACAGAGCACACCGATTAAATTTGACAGACTGAGAGACCAAAAGTAGTTTTTTTAATGCACTTATTATGAAAAAATGTGGTTTTGGTGTGAACAGCAGAAATATTAATGACATTAACAACATTATAATGATAAAAACAGAAGGAAGAAGCATTACGCAAATTTACCTCCTTGAATTACATATGTATTTTAAAAGGTGGAATAAAAATATCATAATATGCTCAATTAAAAATATATATTTACTTACAAATGTTGCTTGTTTAGTTACCTTAATTGCATCCAGTGCCAAACAGACACATGTGGTATTTTACTATTTTTTTAAATTTACAATTGAAATTTCTTACTTCTATACCTTCTATTAAAGTCTCAGAAGTCCTAGTGATTTAAATAGAGGTCATTCGATATCACACCCTTTCATACCCTGTAATGTCCTCTCTTTCACTCATTCCCCTACTCCAGGGGTCCCCAACCCCTAGTCCACTATTGAACAGTGAGCTATTTGGAACCAGGCCCTGTGAGCAGTGGGCTGGCATCCATGTGCACACAGTTCGATTTGCATGAGCAACAGGCCAGCGCGCATGCATACATGTGTGCAGCTCAACTTGTGCAAGTCAAGCTGCACATGTGTGCCAGCCCATTGGTTTCATAAGTTCAGATGTGCGTGCGTGTGTGCACACCCGCTACTCTGGTAGCCAAGTTTCCCTCTCCCCTCCCCCCACTAGGCCGGCAAGCCGCAAAGGTTGAGGACACAAACACATACAACTCATTTTGAGGTGGAGATTTCAGAAGTTTGATTCTTCCTTCTTCACTCTAGCACATCACCCAAGCATGAATCTGCATCTTTAACATTAGAGATCTGCAGAGCTTGAAAAAGTACTTTAAAACCAACTTGGCTAAAATAGGACTTTTAGCTAAGTGCCAGCAAAGTTCAATAAGATGCTTTTAGTGTATATGGAAATGCTCCTCTCCTTAATTCAAACCTGTATTTTCTTGGGATTGCACAGCTATCTCATAAGCCCAGGAAAACATACAGCTTTTTTCACTAGGTGCCACTGGGTGAGGTTCTCTATGTGCACTTATGCCTACTCTAAATTATCTTTTTAGCTTCAAGTTTGAAATGCTATAGTATCTCTATAGTATCTACAGCATATTAAAAGACAAAAATATAATCAGACACTCTTAGTTGTCTACCAATTTTTAATGGCCTATTATGTGTAAATTTGCAGCTGTTTCAAATGCTTATGAAGAACTCTTATTGTGCAGAAGTAAATAAGCAGAAAAATCTCGTGCCTATTTATGCATAAAATACTTTTCTGCTATGCATTAATCTTACAAATGGCACCTACTTTTCAGACACCAATGGAAATATGACGTTAAGAAACAGCAAACAGCTTCTTCAGATGTTTGAGACATGCATACACCCAAATATCATATCTTCTTGTCAATGATTATTTCAATGATCATGAATAAACTCATAAACTTACAACCCACATTTATTAGTAGTGGAGATTATGCAGGAAACAATGGGAAGCTTAAAGACAAACCAATAAGGAAGGAAGAAGGATTGAGCAATGTATTTCTTCTTTTTATATACGCTTTTTCTGTTTGTCAGTACGGTAAAGGGAAGGTAGAAACAACAGCTTTCTCTTCCTTTTCCTCTCAGTAGCATTAACATTTTATTCCCATTAGTAATTCAGATATAAGTAAGTAGCCTATCAGAAACCACTGCCAATTCCATTGCAATGAACATTGCAATCTGTAGGACACTAGATGTGTACATATTTTAGTAAATAATACTGATTCTAGCGGAACAATGAATTTGTAATATAGGCCGATTATTTAGACAAGTTGTCATTGAGAAGTTATATTTCATTCAGGCAGGTCAAACATGAGTCAAGACAAGCTAAGAACAGTGATCTGAGATAATAAATATAATTTACTATCGTACCTTGCTTTTCCAGAAGTTTGATCACTGCACTGGCAATAGGGGGAACCACACATTCACGCATGTCTCCATGCACTAATCTTGCCAAATTAAAATCTGTTATTCTGTAACAAAAATAAGAGAATGAGGCAGTCCTCAGCAATTTATGTAAGAAAATGCAAGCAAAAGCTTTGGATTTGTTTTTAAAAGAAAACTCATGATACAAGGACAATACAAAGGTTTCAGTAACAAGCTAATCCATCCAGGTTCTGGCTCTGCTATAGGTTTTCCATGCTGTTAGCACAATCAGGGTTCCAACTGAATGAAATACTTAGATATAAAACAGTTGCTGATATTCAAATGCTCTATACCAGTGGTCGGCAAACCGCGGCTCGCGAGCCACGAGTGGCTCTTTGGCCCCTCGGTGCGGCTCTTCCTCTCTCCCTCCACCCCCCCGCGAGCGAACGGGTGGGGGGGGGAGCGCCCGGGGTTGCAGCTTCGCCGGAGCCATCCGGCCGCTGCGCGCTTGCCTCCCTTGGGGGAGACCCAGGAAGTCCTCCCAGCGCAGGTGAGCCACTGCAGCTGCCTCCCCCTGTAACGAGCGAGCGAACGGGCGGGGGGAGCGCCCGGGGCTGCGCCGTAGCTGTCCGTGCGCCGTCACCCAGGGAGACGGGTGCCTGGCACCCGGACGGCTCGGGCACAGCCGCAGCCTCGGGTGCTCTGCTGCCGGGCCCTCCGCTGCCTCCGGGCGGAGGGGGGGAGAGAGGGAGAGCCGGACCTGAGGGGCCAAAGAGGGTCCTGGTGGAAACGTGGCCGGCTGTCCTGCCCGATGCGCTCGGACGGCAGGAGCTGCATGGATGGCCGCGGTCTCGGGTGCTCTCCCCGCCCGCTCGCTGAGGGAGGAGGCGGCCGTGGCCTCTCCGGCCAGCGTGCCGGGCTTTCCACTGCTTCCGGGGGGGGGGAGGGAGAGAGGGAATCAGAGAGAGAGAGGCACACACACACACACACACAGAGAATGACAGATGGGTGGAGGGAGGAGAGAGAGAGAGACAGATAAAGAGAGAGATTGACAGAGAGAGACAAAAAGAAAAAGAAAGAAAAAGAAAGTGGAAGAGAGAGATAAAGAAAGAAAGAAAGAGGTCCGCGAGGTCCCCTTCACGTTCCTCGTCTCCCCGAATGCCGTCCGGAGCCCTCCGCAGCCACGCAGAGACTTGCCGCTTTTCCATGCCGTGCGAAAGATAGGCGCGCGCATGCCCCGCCCAATTACAATCTTGGAGAGTTCGTAGCGGTGGAAACTTGTGTTATAATTGCACGCGCCTATCTTTTGCGCGGCATGGAAAAGCGGCAGGTCTGCGCGGCTGCTGATGGTTCCAGGCGGCATCCGGGGAGACGAGGAACATGAAGGGGACACCCCTCCCCCAGCGGAAGCCGCCGCTCCTCCACGCGGTATTTTGTGGACAGTGACAGACAGACAGAGAGAGGCACAGAGCGAGAGAGAGACGGACGGAGGGAATCAGGGTCTGACAGATACAAAGAGAGAGGGGGGGGAAGGAGGGAGGGAGAAACAGAGAGAGAGACAGGAAGAGAGGGAGGGAAGGAGGCAAAGAGCCACAGAGACAGACAGACAGAGAAGAAGGGAGGGCAGAGAGACAGAGAGAGACACAGAGAATGACAGAAAGAGACAGGGAGGGGGGAGAGAGGGAGGGAAGGAGGCAAAGAGCCACAGAGACAGACAGACAGACAGACAGAGAAGAAGAGAGGGCAGAGAGACAGAGACAGACACAGAGAATGACAGAAAGAGACAGAGAGGGAGGGAGGGAAGGAGGCAAAGAGCCACAGAGACAGACAGACAGAGAAGAAGGGAGGGCAGAGAGACAGAGAGAGACACAGAATGACAGAAAGAGACAGGGAGGGAGGGAGAGAGGGAGGGAAGGAGGCAAAGAGCCACAGAGACAGACAGACAGAGAAGAAGGGAGGGCAGAGAGACAGAGAGAGACACAGAATGACAGAAAGAGACAGGGAGGGAGGGAGGGAGGGAGGGAAGGAGGCAAAGAGCCACAGAGACAGACAGACAGAGAAGAAGGGAGGGCAGAGAGACAGAGAGAGACACAGAGAATGACAGAAAGAGACAGGGAGGGGGGAGAGAGGGAGGGAAGGAGGCAAAGAGCCACAGAGACAGACAGACAGACAGAGAAGAAGAGAGGGCAGAGAGACAGAGACAGACACAGAGAATGACAGAAAGAGACAGAGAGGGAGGGAGGGAAGGAGGCAAAGAGCCACAGAGACAGACAGACAGAGAAGAAGAGAGGGCAGAGAGACAGAGAGATAGACACAGAGAATGACAGAAAGAGACAGGGACGGAGGGAGAGATAAAGAGCCACAGAGAGAGACAGACAGATAGACAGACTCAGAGAGACAGAGAGAAACAGAAAGAGAGAGAAAGAGAAAGAAGGGAAGAAAGAAAAGAAAGTTGGAGAGAGATGAGAGAACATATGACCACAATTGAGCCCAAAATTTTGGTTGCTAAGCAAGACCGTTGTTAAGTGAGTTTCACCACAGTTTCCAAGTTGGCCACGCCCATCCGGTCACATGACCGCTGAGCCACGCCCTCAAAACAGGCCACACCTTCCGGCTCTCAAAAGTAATTTCAATCGAGCTTTTGTTGATATTTGGCTCTTTTGACTAATGAGTTTGCCTACCACTGCTCTATACAGATGGGCATAAATTAAATACAATAGCAGAGTTAGAAGGGACCTTGGAGATCATCTAGTCCAACTTCCTGCCTAGGCAGGAAGCCCTATACCGTTTCAGACAAATGGCTATCCAATCTTTTTGGATCTTTTTTATTAGCATGTGGATCCTAAGAACTTAGTCCAGCTCCGCCCAGCTTGGTTCTCACATACTCCTAAACCAATGAGTCTTAAATTGGCTACCCTTGATCTGCTGATGTTAAAAAAATATTTCGCTCAGTGAATCATTTCAATATCTGAAAGTATCTTATTTATGTCTTCTATCCTTCATTCTCCCTGTCCCTTCAACCCCTGGTTCCAATAGCACGGGCAATTAGTCTGAATCAGTGGTGGGATTCAAAGATTTTTAACTACTGGTTCTGTGGGCGTGGCTTGGTGGGCATGGCAGGGGAAGGATACTGTAAAATCTCCATTCCTCCCCACTCCAGGGGAAGGTTACTGCAAAATCCCTATAATCATAATGCATTATCATCTGGGACTCGGGAGGCAGAGAATACATAGCGGGACCAGTTAAAGATGGTATTTACTGGTTCTCTGAACTACTCAAAATTTCTGCTACCAGTTCTCCAGAACTAGTCAGAACCTTCTGAATACCACCTCTGGTCTGAATACAATTAGGAGGAAAAAAAGTTGGGAGTGACAAATCAGACCTGAAATCGGGAAACTAAAAATTGCATCTCAACACCTGCAAACAACCACTAATTCCTTTATTCTAGCCTCTGGGTTCCCTAACCATCATTTTGGCTCTTTTTGTGGAATCTTTTCTAGGTTCAATTTCTACCTCTTAAAACTACTCCCCCCACGCAGCTCCAGTCCAGTCCACTTTTTAAGTACAGCAGTTTATATCCTGGTCAAAGCCTAGTGAGGCCCCCATGACCTAAATTCACTTCTGTAAATCACTGGATAGGCAAGTTATTCCCAGTGTTCTTCAGAAGGAGCCATGGCCCATATCTCTTAAAGGCAGCTTCAAAGCTCTTAATCCCTTTGTCCCAATACTACCTAAGCTTTCACACCTGTTTTGCTTGGCCTCAAGGAGATGGGAATGAAGAACATCCCTGAAACGTCTAGGTACAGCTGAGAGAAATCTGTTATTTGTTTGTATATTAGATATATCTTACTTTTTTATTGTTTAAATAATTGGCTTTTGTCATTGCTGCTACAGTTTAGCAGAACAGATGCCTTTCAGCAGCTTGGAATAGAATAAAAGACTTTTAAGAAGGACCTTAAAAACAACATCTAATATCCTTGAACACTCTCTTTTGTGGGTTTGCAGAATGATAAGGTTGTGTTCTAACCAACATGATTTACAGAATAGCTTTATATTTAATTTCAGAAAACTACCAGCTTATTTTTCTTACCCATCTGTGTTCTAACCAACATGATTTACAGAATAGCTTTATATTTAATTTCGGGAAACTACTAGCTTATTTTTCTTACTCATCTGTTCTTAGAAGTATGAAATCCATATGCTTGCACAACTTTTTTAAAGAAGTAAAATCCAGATCTGCTCAGCGAAATTTACAAAGTTTAGCTTACCCATTCACATCTTTCTCTGGTTTCACAGCATTCAATATTTTGCTTGTGTATGATTCTCTACAAAGCCGAAGGAGAAGGCCATGAATTCTAGGATCCTCATTGAGTTTTACAATTTCACCTATGACCTAAAATGTAATATACAAGATTAACAAAGCTAAATTTTAAAAAGCCATGTTACCAATAAAAATGTTATTGTATATAAAGTTATTGGAAGTTTAAAATATGAGGAAGCTGACTAATGGCAAATGCTCTTTCATTTGCAAAAATACACAATGATCACAATTATGATCATTTGAAAAAAAAAAGTTCATATTGTGCTTATGTCATTTATGGCAGTTACATGAACTACGTCATTCCAGTGTCTAACGGAGGAATGGTACTCCATGATAAAGGAACCGTATGAGAATGAGGTTACATGAAAGCAGATCAAGGAGATGTGTGGGAGTCAGATATCAGTACAAAGCTTGAATCTGCAGCAATCCACAAGTTCAGACAGTCAACAGAAAGAACAGTCATAGCAAAGCTGCACAATTACTGTCAGGAATATTTGTTCTATTCAGTAAAAAGGAGGCAACAAAGATAAAATCATAATTTCAGCATGGAAAAAGGCCAACGCATCAGATAAGTGGATGAATATTGTACATGGAATCTGGACAACATGTTTCACTGGAAAATCCAAAGGTCATGAACAAACTTGCAGACCACAACAATAGTAGATCTCTGCAAAAATAACAGGATACTCCTTTTTTCCCACTCATACAGCCCACTGTATTCTCTAGTGGAGTATGGTAAGGGAGGATATTATAAGGACATGAAGAAAGTAGCTGTCTGTTTTTTAAGGACTCGGTATCCACAAAATGGAAGAGGAGTTATATGTAAAAGTGTATATCAATATTTTCTTCGCATAAGCGTCAGCCTGGGAAATCCACATGGCAAAATACACCACAGTTGTGTTCTCTTACTTGTGTCCTCCAGCAACTTGCATTCCCATGGCGTTCAGGCACGCCATCTTTAGTACTTGTTAGCATGTGTGAATGTGTGTGTGCACACTCAGTCATAAATGCATCCTGAGTATGTTTACGATTCCTCAGGATTGTCTGGACACGTCCCTGCAGTTTTCCTGCCGAGGTATTTCAGAAGTGGTTTGCCACTGCCTGCTTCCTAGGACTGAAAGAGTGGAACTGGCTTTGTGTCTAAAGCAGGACTAGAACTCACAGTCTCTAGTCTGCTTTCTAGGCTCCTGCCTTAAACTCTACACTAAACTGGCTCTTTGTCTCCAGTATTGGGGGCAATTAAAATCATTAAGACTTAATATTATTGATAACCATATTCTCCATATTTTTAACTTACTTTTATTGTTCAGCTTCTCAGAACAGAATTCAGGGGGATAAAAGTATTTTGGAGAACTATATACAAACAGGCATAAATATATTTTCAGTTAACCTACAAGTGCCAGCATTCAGACAACCTTGGCAAATCCTGATAAAAACGAATAGGTTGAATATAGCAAGTGTAATGGTATGTGGGGAGGAAGGGAAGAAGAGTTGCTTAGGAAACAATCAGATAAGGAGGGTGAGCCCACAGCTACATTAAGGGAGAGTGAAACAAACATAAAAAGGATTCTCCCTAATTTATCAGGCTGTAAAAAGAGATGGTTCTGTTAGCCTTACCATAAAATAGAATTAAGTTATCTGCTTATATTTCCTTTCTGATCTATCTGGTAAGGCTGACAGCAAGCCATTGTGAAAGAATAGCATAGTAATTTGACAAAAGCACTCTGAAAGAAGGTACTAATAAACCACTTCTAGATTACCATCGTGGGTATGTCCATGTGGGCACCAGAAATAAAGTTTACCTCAAAAGATATTATATTTTCATTGCACTGTGCCAACTTGCCAGATCTGAAAACTTTCATAAAGTTTTGTGGATAAACTTGCCAGAACATGTAATTAAGCTTCAGACTCATTTATTAGTTTATGTCTAGTTTAATCTGAGGGATTGAAACATGAAAATAATCCTGTGCTGGCAAAAATCATAGCATAACCTTAGGGGACTATGCTACAATATTAATAACCAAGATTTTTTTTGTGGAATCTTGCAGGAAACATTTTTGGTAAACTCTGTACTTGGTATTAATTTAGATCTTCATAAATGTTTACATATATTCACATTCAATTCTTGATAATATCTTTTCATAAATCCACATTTTTATTAAAATATATAATATTGTATATGCGTGTCTACACAAAAGCAAGCGCCACAACATTTTATGGCTTATTTCCAGACAACTGGATATAACATCATAGCTTTAATTTCTTTTTGAAATCCTGTTGATTTACTGTTTGATTATAAACATGGATCAGATAATTTCCATAGAGAAATCTTTATCTTTTCAGATGTAGCTTTTGATATCCACGAAAAGCTACATTTAAGAAAAATAACTATTTGTGCATAGAAATGTTTCTTTTTGCACAAAGGAGTCTTTGAATTTATGCCACACTAGTTTTTGTTGTTGCTGATTTTGTAGTCATGTCATTGTAAAACCAGTACATATAAATTACATAAAATGGAGCATGAGATCACTGCAGTGATAATCCTGAAAATAATTCCCCATATTATACTGAGTTGAAAACTTTTTTATTTGATCATTTGAATATTTTACACTTAACAGCTATTCGATTCTGATTGGTAAAGTACCTTCTGATATAAATATACATAAACAACTGTACTAGTTTTTATTTGGATAGAACTAAAGTTGGCATATTTAAATATCTCAGAGAGATTTTATTTGGACTGAATATGTTTATGAACTAATTAATTAATAATATGCAAGTAATACTATTTTGCTCACTAACTTAACTGAATTCCGTAGCTTTTCAGAAAGTAGAGCAAACGTGCATAGGATTGAGATAATAATTTCTAAGATTATATTAATGTAGGGGCGTCAAACATGCGGCATCACATGACCTATTGCGACTTTTTCCCCATTCGCTAAAATGGGGGTGGACATGGGCAGTATGTGATGCATCCAGGCCCATGGGCCGCAAGTTTAAACACCCCTATATTAATGGAAGGTATCCAGTGTTTTCCAAGATATCAAATCCAACAACACAGAATATGTAAATAAGTATAATTTTTAAAATGTTTACCTCATTTTCAGTACTGTCATGGGGAAGACAAATATGAACAATATCCACACCAATCTAAAAGGAAAAAAAATAAATAAATTCAACCATCTTTCAATATTTAATTTGTTTTAGTAGATAAAGTTTTTTTCCCCATTACCTCTTTAGCAACGTTTCTGATAATTTCTTGTCCCAAACAATCATCACCAACCTTGAAAAAAATAGAAAAGGAATATAAAATTGTAATAGGCTAAATAAAATATTCTGGAAAAGCAATGGTCTGCAAGTCATAATTGAAGTAAAAGTGACTAGAAATCAGATTTGAAATTGAGTCTATGATTAACTGAACTGAATAGAAAATGCTTGTATTCCACAACTAACATATAAGAAACAAATTTAGGGAGGGATATCAAATATCTTTCACAAGATCTATGATATAAAATTGCTTTGCAAATCTTTGAAATTATTTTAGCAAAGTCTGACTCTTTTATATTCTTGTAGTAGTACAGAAGCAAAACAGATAGAAATGGAAACATAGTAGCATGATTTTCAGATACACAGCAAAAACAAAATACACAAAAAATGAAAAGACTAGGAATCTGTACAGGAATATTTTAGCATTTTGACTCTCCAAGGTATATGGGCAGACTTTTTGCAACAAATATGGCATTATGCATACATGGTGGTTTCCTAAGCAGAAGATGAAACAGGCACAATAAGACATTGTAGTATAGTGCAGCTTTTTACACCTAACTCCATAAAGATGTGTCGGATTTCAATTCTTACAACTGCTAAGACTACGTAACAATGGAGGACCACAGACCTCCACCCAATGGAGCATTTGGACTAATTCCCCCTTTCATCTTGTCTGGCACTCCATACTGTTTTATGTTCTAAAGCAGCATCCAAAATTCAGACCTATTTTTTAGGAGGGCTACAAAGGAAGGGATATCACCAGATCCAAAACCGGGTGATTCTTATTGAGGGAGAATGAAAATTTAAGCTCATCTGAAACTTGATTGCAATATATTACATCCACCTATTAAGGAAATAAATTATTCTTACCAGCTATCTGTTCACCATGCAACAGAAACGCCTACAAAACCTCTACTTTCCACTTATGACACAGATTTTAATGCCACTGTATATTTATAGATTTCAATTTTATCAGCGGTTGGAGTCATGTGAATATTATAATATACCTTTCTTCCACAAAACACAGCCCACTTTTGAAACTCAAATCCTGCAGATTTTATTTTTGCCTTACCTGTATAACAGAAAGTGTTGGCTTAAATTTAGGGTGTTCTTGCTTCAGTAAATGCAGGGCTTTTCTTGAGGTTTCAATGATTTCTCTTGAAATAAAAATAAATGTATTAATGGGTTATATTATTTTCAACCATTATATATTGACTGAGCATAATATCCCCACCAACAATAAGCCTAAAGTTGCATCATCAGACAACTTCATAAGCTAATAACCCATAAGAGTTTATCTGCTCATTTTTGTTTGCCCTTTGTAATTTGTTGGAGAGCGCTGTTTGTCAGGCACCTTAACCTTACTAAAAGGTCAAATTTTAGTAAGAAAGAGAGCAGTGTTTAGTTTGAAGAAAATATTTCAAAAAGAATTAACAAGATAAAAGTATAAAACTGTAAAAACCTTCTCTATTTATTGTTGCCAGTTTCTATGCCATTCAGTTCTTTGCCTGACAAAAAAACCCTTTGGTTTCTAAATGTAGTTCTTCCCCAAATCGTAACTGCCTTACAATGTAATGCAATGCAATAGAAACTACAGTATATTGCAGAAGTGAGTATACCCTCTCACATTTTGTAAATATTTAAGTGACAACACTGAAGAAATGACACTTGGCTACAATGTAAAGTAGTAAGTATACAACTTGTAGAACAGTCTAAATGTGCTGTCCCCTCAAAATAACACAACACTCAGCCTTTAATGTCTAAACTGCTGGCAACCCCTAAGCGATAATGTCCAAATGGGGCCCAAAGTGTCAATATTTTGTGTGGCCACCATTATTTTCCTTCTTATTTAATGCCTGTGTGTTGCAATATTTTGAGGCGACAGCACATTTACACTGTAGCCAAGTGTCATTTCTTTAGTGTTGTCACATGAAAAGATATACTTAAATATTTACAAAACGTGAGGGGTGTGTGATATGTCTCTTCAAAACTACAAGGCAGTAAACCCTACTTGGCAAGTATAGTACAAATCAAATCAAATCACATCTTTATTTATCAAAAAAAACAGCACCATTTAAAAGGTCGAAGGAAAGACAAGATGTGCTATTTCTCTCAGCCAGCTTTTCAAGAGTCGTTAAAACCCATCCGGACAAGCAAAACTCGAGCGATAATTGCCACGGATTTTAAAGGGGGGGTTGAGGACAGGAAATTAAAGATTAACAAATCGTAGATTATGTTGTTTATTCTATTCTATTCTATTCGGCTACAACCGCAACCACAGCCAACGCAGATGCAAACAGCTGGAGCGAGAGCCGTCGTACGTGGCAAACCTTTTGAACATCCCACTCAGTCCCGGTCCGATAACATTCCACACTCCTAAAAGCCGGCAAACCCCACCTCCCCAAAAAGGAGGGTAGTCACGTGGTTCGGGGGGGGAGAACCCGCCTTTCCCGTCCTTCAGGCTGATTGGCTCCGAGAGCCGCCACTTCCCCCTTCTCCACGCCAATTTGGAGGCTTTATTGCATCAGACCCAACAACGCGAAGGCGGGGTTTGAGAAGTCTCCCACGTGCGGTGCCGGCCGGCCACTTTCTAGTTATAAAAGAACGAGTGGTGGGATTTGGCAGCCGGCACCACCTCCTTTTGATTTATATTGCATATAAAATAAATGTAGGCACACACAAACACACAATACACGCGCCTACCTCAGCGTGGAGTTTTGAGCGCCTTCGCTGCCGGTGCCTTGTTGCTTCTCGCCGCAGCCCCGCGTGCTGCTGATCCCTCGCTGGGGCGAGAGAACCGCCGGGCAAGTGGCCGGCACGAGGCGCAGCCCTTTGCGAGGAGAGCCGGCGACGCTTTTCTTGGCGGGCCCCGCTGGTCTGCAGAGCAAACGGCGTAAGGCAGAAAACCTCATTTTTGCGTGGAAAGAAGGCGGCCGATCGAGTGCCCGGTGGTTCCCGGCGAGCAGGAGGAGGAGGAGGAGCTGGACTCTGGGGAAAGACGCGCGCGGTGCGGCTGGAAGGGAGGCGGAGTAGGGTGCTGGCTGCAGGACAGAGCTGGGTTGGCTCCAGCCTCTGTTGGAGGCGAGGCGGAGCTAAGCCCGGCGAAGGGAGTCGGTTGCACTTCCTTCCCGTATTGCGGGGCGAGAAATAAAGGCTTCGCGGGTAACCGAGGGCGCTGCGAGGCTGCAGACTACAAGGTGCTTTGTTAAAGAGGCAGCTGGACTTTTGGGTGGTGGTTGGGGGTTTTTTTGAAGGCCTTTCGCTTCCCATACAAGAAGCTTCTTCGGTTCTGGCTGGATGGTGGGGAATGGAAGGATTTATACTCCTTGCAGACAGCTGGTCATTAAAAGAATGCAAATGGCCAGCTGTCTGCAAGGAGTATAAATCCTTCCATTTCCCACCGCCCCGTCAGAATGGGAAGCGAAACGTCTTCAAAGAAAAAACAAAGTCCAGTGGCCTCTTGAAAAAGCCACCTTTTTTGCAGATTTGGAGATAAATCCTAAAGACAATTAAAAAAAACCGATTAATTAAAAAATAAAGCCCCTGTATTGACTGCACTCCTGATGTTGCTATGGCCATATTTGAAAGGGAAAGTATGAGTTTCAATGCACACAGTTGATTGGGAGATCAGAAAACAGAGGGGGAGAAAGCTGGAGCAACTTATACTTTTGTTAAGAGATGTGATCATGAAGTTACCAGGGAAAAAATTAATTCTGAGGGTTTAGGGTTTTTTTGTATCTACCCCAGAGGAAAATAAGTTGAACATAGGGTTGCTAGACAGAAATTGCACTGTAGGTAGTCTTCAACTTAACACAGTTAGGACCAGAATTTTGGTTGCTAAGTGATGTGGTCATTAAGGGATCCCTGATTTTTATGAACATTGCCAGTCATTAAGTGGATCAAGTGGTTAAGTGAATCACAAGTGGAGTAGGCTTCCCCCAACTGACTGCTGGTGGAAAGCAATCATTTCAAATCATAATCACTTGACTTTGTGAGTGCTATCTGCCAGGGTCCCAAATTGCAGTCATGTGTCAGGGTGTTGTGATGGTCGGAACTTCAAGGACAGGTTGTTTACTTTTCTTGAATCCATTATAACTTAGATTTCGCAACAGTCGAGGACCTGTATGTTCCTGGCAAATTTAAGGCATTCTTTCAATTCCTCAATGATGGAAATTCTTCCTTTTTAGGTAATAACTTTAGTGGGGCCTTAGGAAATCATGTTTTATACTTGAAGGTAGACTGACTCCTGATAGCAGATTTCGTCCTAAATTGGTTACAAACTACAGTACTACTTTAAAGTTTTCAACACAAGTCCTAATACAGGTAGTCTTCAACTCAAGACCACAATTGAGCCCCAAATATCCATTGCTAAGTGAGACATTTAGATGAATTTTGCCCCATTTTATGACCTTTGTTGCCACAGTTGTTAAATGAATCACTGCACGTGTTAAGTTAGTAACACGCTTACTAAGTGAATCTGGCTTTCCCATTGATTTTGCTTGCCAGAAGCTTTCAAGAGGTGTTCACATGAGCTTGGGATATTGCAGCTGTCATAAATATGAGTCAGTAGCCATTTTGATCATGTGACTACAGGGATGCTCCAATGGTCATAAGTGTGAAAAATAGTCATGTCACTTTTTCAGTTGTCATAAGTCACTTTTTCAGCCATTGTAACTTCAGTCACTAAACAAAGAGTTTTAAGTCGAGGAGTTATCTCAGGTAGCAGAGATCTGAAACACTGGAAAATTTAAATCGGCAGTTGGGAGACAGCAACTGGCAATGATTGGTGTTGACATCAGCAGTCTAACAAAAACTGCAAAATCTTTTTCCCACTATTTAAAAGAATTTGGCAGCTGTCATTTTTGTGTTTTGGATTTTGTTGCATTTGTAGATGCTAGTAAGCTCTGGCAGCTGGCCAAAGACATTGATAGTAGGTTTGCTTTGTAGACTTTGCTCCTGGCCTGTAATTTTCCATAATTAAATTCCACTCCGGGTAGACTAGACAGGGCTTTTTTCCCAAATGTGTTGTAGTGATTTGAATATGTCTTATAGGTGCAGGAAAGGTTATTTTCAGTGAAAATATTAACATTCATTTTGCCTAGGCCTTTTGCCACTGTGACTAGCTTACTGGGTATAGAAACCCAACATTCTTGCTATGGCTTGGATGCACTGATTTTGTATTTAAGCTTTAGTGGTTTCTTCACCAGGCTGCTGCATGGACAGAAAAAGACAATAATTGCAGAACTCCCACCAGCCAGTACGCGCCCATAGAGAGGGTCTCCTCATGGTGCCGTCGGCTAAACAATGTCGACTGGTGACACCCAGGGGGGGAGAGCCTTCTCCGTGGGAGCACCTGTCCTCTGGAACGACTTGCCCCGGGAGTTACGAATTATCCCTGACCTTCGCACCTTCCGCCATGCTCTTAAAACTTTTCTTTTTCAACAAATACAAATTTTATTAATTTTAATTGGGTTTGTTTGGTTTTTAACTTTATTATGGGACAAATTATTTAATATGTATTTAAATTGTTTTAACTTTTGTATATCTGTGCTTTATTTTGGCTGTACACTGCCCTGAATCCTTCGGGATAAGGGCGGTATAAAAATATAAACTAAACTAAACTAAACTGAACTAGGTAGCTGAAGGGTTGGTACAGTAAAGCTTTAAAAGATATTGTTTCTTTAAAAAAAATAGAGCCTCTGTAACTATCTATTTCTTCAAAATTAAATAAAGTAGTTCATTAAAAAGTCTGAAGTAACTGCTGCAAGCAAATAGTATTTATTTTTTTTCTACGCAGCACTTACAGGTTTGACATGCTTTAAACTCAGCTTTTAAGCATAACGAAGGAGGAAAAAGAACTCTTCTACATGTACATATATTTTTACATAGTCTTTACAAAATGAGTTATGTAAAAGTGCAACACAGAAGGTCTATTTCTTATCAATAGAATAAAACGGTAACACATGTTGAAACTAGGAAAGTTGGTGTGAATTCACCCAGAATAAGCAACTTCATTTTGCATTTGTCCAGTAGTATAGTGCAGGTACTACCAGTGAATACAGAATAGATTTTTTTAAAAAAACAAGACTTTTTTTTTACAAACAATATTACCTGGATAAAAATAAGGCTCCTCTAAAATCTCTTTAAAGTTTTGAAGGAGAGCTGTAAATTATTAAAGAGATGATATGCCCACCTTTAGAACTGGACAACAAAGAATATACAGTACATGTGATAGCAAGCCCCTTATATACAATATTCTCTGGCCCCAATATTCTAATTTTAGCATCCATTTTTACTTTCTCCGTATTTTTGTTCTGCCCATGATAATTAATGAAGTAATGTGTAGGCCTATCTTGCCACCCAAAGGTTAACTTACATTCTATGGATGAAACGGCACCTACTTGATTCTGTTTAAACACAAAAACGTAGATAAAAATATCCTTGGAGCTATCTGAAAATCTGAATAGAATTAGCCTTCTGAAACTGTAAATCTGTTTAAAATATTTTCAGAAAAATGTGTGATCTTCTGAGTTATTCAACTAACCAAATGCGAACATAATATTCACACAGGTGAACAACGGTTTCCTTTCTATTTTGGCTACTGTACATATTTTATAAATCAGTCCCTCCTCCCCAAATTAAATACTTTTGTCTAATTTTGGGGTACCTATCTACAATCATGAACTATATAAAAAAGTTAGAGGTGGAGTTCCTCAGCATTTTTTTATCCAGACCAGAAAATCATTATCATTCCCTTTGCTTTTACAAAAACAATGTCTTATTGAATTTTGTAATTCATCCATATTGAATTTCAGCTATTTTTATTCCCTGCCAGCAAGGTTAAAAAGTACTCAAAATATACTGACGCTTGTCCCTTATATGACTACGTTACATATTTCACTATTTTTTTTTTAGATTAACAAAAATCCTCCAGTATAATAAAGTAGACACAACCTTGTTACTATATCTGGATCCCTATTTCTATATTTATATTATTTTACATATTTTATTAAATAAATCCCTAAATTCATATGAACTTATTTTTCATCTGCTTACTAAACACACTTCGATTTGCAGTCAGTTTTTCTACTGAAGACGGGGCAGCTTCCTGATACAAGAAAAATAAAAGTGAACTAGCATTCTACTAAGAAAAAACATCAGAATGATGCATTTCAAAGTAATTCAAGGACCATATCTCTTTCAGTACTTATTTTAGTAGAAGGGATTGTGTACTTGCTAATTTGATGGCTTTGCCAAATCACCAAGTCACCACACCCAGGTCATAGAAATTATGACTGCTGTTATCCTTTTTGGTGGAATGATGTAAGAAAGCAAATCCTGCTCAATAAGAGGTACTTCAGTTGGTACTTAGATTATTACTGTCCTTCATGTGAAATTTGTTTGTTTAGATATATCCATGTTTTTTTCCCCAAGTGTTTCGAACTGAAGCTGTCTTACAAAAATGGTATGTACAGCAATATAAGCAAGAGGGAAAACCCTATTCCAACCTGAAGAAACTATTTAGTTGGTTGGCCTAATTTTAAATTTTTCTCTAGACCCACTTGCATGATTGATGTTAAGACAAGTCCTCTGACTTATGGCCAGAGATTGGAACTTGTGCCAAGACTCCTTCAAATTGATGCCAAAGCCAGTAAGAAGACTTTGAAGGTGGGCCCTAGGCTGTTGTTGATTTGTGGGTATCAAATTTTTGAGTTGGAAACATGATTGCTTGGAGGTGGGGTAGAAATAATTTATTTAGTGCAGTGGGGGGAAAGGGGATTTCCTAAACTAGAATTCCTGAAAAATGTTCTTGCCTGATCCCAAAGATCCATTTGGTCTGTACCATTTGCAGTTTTACTTAATTAAAACTGTATTGGAAACGTAACTAGTACATACATATAACACATTAGTACATTTCAGTTGAGTCAAAGCAGTTCATTGTTCTGTGTTTAAGCAAATAAATTATGAATACATAAATTTAACCACTGAAAATGTTCCACTGTTCTTGTTTCTCTTACTATGAAATTCTTGTGTATGTGGCCAGTTCTAATACACGCTAAAGTTGCTAAAATTACATTGTATAGAACAGAATGACACAAATGCAAGGTATTGTTCCTATAATGGTTTGTGTGTGCGTGCACGCGCGTATATACATACATACATATTTGTTTTCATAGATTTTCACGGGTGCAGGTATGCTGGCATAGCTGGCTTCGGGGATTTTTATACACGGGAAAATCCCCGAAGCCAGCTATGCCAGCATACATACATATATCTACACACACACACACACACACACACGACTCACAAGAACTGGTGGTCATACTGTAACTATCACATTAAGGCTGAACAATGGAATTGGGGAAAAGGCAACATTAAGCAAAACTACTTGAACTGAGACACTGAAATTTTTCCCTTAGGGACTGGACAATATTCGGCTGATTACTAGATGGCACACTCCATAAGTAATCATTCAATTTGTCCGAATCACTGCATGTTGTCAAGAAAGGATCTGATAGTTTAGAAGGATCCACCAATTTGCCACTGGGAGTTTCTAAACGAGTTGGGTGTGGATTCACTTTGGGATCCAAGTCCTTTGTTTGGTTACAGAAAGTCTCTAAGTCAGATCCCTCATCTTCAGATTTAATTTCAACATAGTCATCATCATCTCCTTCTCCATTGTCAGTATCTTTGAAATTACTAAAATAATTGTGGGTTGCTATTTGTGCATTTGAGGGCAAGTTCCTTTTCACTCTCAGAATTTTCTGAGAATCCTGTAGAATAACATCTGAGACATTTTCTGAGGTCTGCTTTGTCCCATCGCATGTTGAATGACCAGGGGTGGCAACAGACACTGAGTCTTGACAGTGGTCAGTCAGACCTTTTTTGTTGGAATGCAAATGCTTTTTCCTCATTTCAGGTGGATAATGTATTGATTCTTCAGACTTGTTGAGCACAATGGAGCAAGAGGACTGTGATCTGCTATATGCCGATGGCCTTGTACTGCTCTCTGTCCTGCCTAAAGAATTATAAAGGTGGCTGTGATACAAGTTCTCTTTGTTGGGCTGATTTATAATAGCACTCCACCTTTGTGCAGGAATGTGTGGGCGAAGGGGAGTCTGGAAGGAAGGCACTGAGCAGGTTATAGGTCTCACATTTGGCATCCCCCCCATTTCTGTAAGGGAACTTTTTGTCTTTAGGTGAGGAGTTTCTGGCCAAGGAGAAAAGTCAGAAAGTTCTCCATTACTATATGTTGAATGCAAAAGCCAATTTTCAGCTTTTAAGCATTCTGCAGCTAAGTGAGATGTGGACACAGGTGAAGAATATCTTATGTTTGTTTCTTGAGAAGTAATCTTCTGTGTTTTGGGTGAGGTTTCCCGGAATACAATTTGATCATATAGTTGAGAATATTCAGCAATTCTTGCACCTAAAAAACAAAGAGAAGTTTTAACTAACCTTAATAAATAATGATGACAACGCCAGTACAAATTAATATTTCCTGATAAATAAGGATATTTTAAAATAAACTTTTAGCCAAGTGTCACAGATTTTAACGTGCTGTTACTGCAAAACAAATATAGATGAACATCTGATCTTAGACACAGACATCTTTCTCCCCCATTTCCTATGCTTTCTCCTCCATCTTCTCAAGAAGAATGTCTTTGCAGTAAACTGGGGTATATGAAGTTCATGCAACCAGAAGCCTAAATGAAATCCATCTGTATAACATATGTGCCCCTTAATTTTATTTTTTGTTGCCTTCAAGTCAATGTTTACTTCTGGCAACTGCTTGAACTAGTCCATGAAGTTTTCATGGCAAGGTTTCCTTTTTAAAAATGATTTGCCATTGCCTACTTTCTAGGACTGAGAGTGACTGATCAAGGCTGCTCAGCCGGCTTCATGACTAACGTGGGACTAAAATTTATGGTTCCCAGTTTCTAGATTTAACCTCTATACCACACTGATTGTAACATCCACAATGACATAGTGTGCTCACTTCAGGGAGGAAGGATCAAGCATGGAATCACTCTGCACAATTGCAAAAGGGCTAAGGCCAACCTGCCCTAAATTCCTTGAAGCCGTATCTAATTGTTCCCAGGAGTAGGCTGCTAGACTGGGAAGATTCCTGTATTATAGACATAAAGTAGTTAGCATGAACTGTGCATGTGTGTGCCTGACTACTACTACTACACAATTTCTTCTATCATTTCTTTTACGTACTTATTCCTGGAACTACATCGCATCAGTTTTCTGTCTCCCAATGCTAACGTAAAGTCATATGATGGTTTCTAGGAAGTGCACTTTTTTGCAGTGATCCCTGCCAAGTGGAACACCCTCTCATCTAGTGGTCTGGCAGGCCTGCACCCTCCTTGGCCTTTGGAAGGCCTTGAAGAACTATCTCTTCCCACAAGCGTTAGTTTAGGGAGTGGATGAAGCCCAGCAACTCTAAATGTCAATGAAGGGAAGAGAATCTGTTTTTGGGTACTATGAGGTTTTTTGGGATTTTGCCAACAAGAAATATATATATATATATATTTCTTGTTGGCAAAAGAAATGATAGAAGAAATTGTGTAGTAGTAGTTGTCAGGCACACACATGCACAGTTCATATATATATATATATATATGCTTGTGTCATTACAACTGCCTCACATGTACTACTTCCCTGGTTCGAATCCCAGTAAGGGTATGGCTAGCTGATGAGAGCTAAATAGCTCGAAATAGATCTATCCTAGTCTCCCTTGTTTATTTATTTATCAGCTCAAAACCTAATGTGTGTGTGTGTGTGTGTGTATAAATAATGCTCAGACAGGAAGCCCTATACTATTTCAGAAAATGGTTGTCCAATCTCTTCTAAAACCCTTCAGTGTTGGAACATTCACAACTTCTGGAGGCAAGTTGTTCCACTGATTAATTGTTCTAACTGTCAGGAAATTTCTCCTCAGTTCTAAGTTGTTCTCTTTTTGATTAGTTTCCACCCATTGCTTCTTGTAATACCCTCATGTGCTTTGGAAAATAGCTTGACTTCCTCTTCTCTTTAGCAGCCCCTGAGATATTGGAACACTGCTATCATGTCTCCCCTACTCCTTCTTTTCATTAAACTAGACATACCCAATTCCAGCAACTGTTTTTTATATGCTTTAGTCTCCAGTCCCCTAATCATCTTTGTTGCTTTTCTCTGCACTCTTTCTAGAGTCTCAACATCTTTTCTACATCGTGGCGACCAAAACTGTATGCAGTATTCCAAGTGTGGCCTTACCAAGGCACTATACAGTGGCATTAACACTTCACGTGATCTAGATTCTATCCCTCTGTTTATGCAGCCTAGAACTGTGTTGGCTTTTTTGGCAGCTGCTGCACACTGCTGGCTGCATTAACAGAGGAATAGATCTTACTCATAATGAAATAAATGCTAGCATAAGTTCCATTAATTGGAATTTTTCAGTCAATTCCAAGAAATAGTGACCAATGGATGGATAAAGTATACCCATAAGTCATTGCATTCAAGTATTCAACAGATCAGTTTAAAAAATGAGGGAAAATACAAGCATACCAATGGCAGGTCCACCTTGTTTCTTCTCTTCTAAAATGGCTGCTAAGTCCTTGTGCTTTGATTTCTGTTGCCGACTCAGAAATTGTTCTTGCTCTGCACTTTTTACTTTCAAAAACTGATTCGCTTTCTTGATCTTTTGACTGTACTGTCTTGCCATCATAAAAACACGATTCTTTGTTTTATCCACAGAATCCAGTTCACCATTAGTATTTATTGTATTTACTGTGCAGAATATATTATTGGGAGATTCGTAAAGGCTATCAGCAAAACCTCTGTCATTTGAGAGTGAAGATCTGTTGAGATCTATGAGTGAATTTGCTTTATATGATGTTGCCTCTTCAAACTTAATGTTGGCTTCACTTAACCTGGCTACCTTGTTTGGCAAAGTTTTTGACAAAACACTTTTTTCCGGTAGTGGAAGCATAGTCAATGAATATTTTATATCTTTATTTGGTCCACCAGTAGTTCTGCTAGATGCTTGATTATCAACCTCATCTTTGCAGACAGGAAAAGCTGCAAGGACATGATCTCGTGCCTTTTCTTCATTTTTCTTGATATAATTCTCCAGGTCATTCCAGATTTCATCTACTTCCTCTGATAATTTATCAGCAACAGACTTGTGAGAGTGTGAATCAGAATTTGAGGAACTCTCTGCCAAACTTAAGCAGCCACGATCTAATGGAACATAATGATAGGGATTTTCATCTTCACTGAATTGGAGGCTTTCTTCGGAAACAAATTGCCGAAGCTGGTTACAGCATGCAAAATCTGTTTCCATACCCAGAAAACTTCTCTTTTTGGAACATTTAAGGTGATCACTTTTGAAATTTGACACTGATTCTTCTGGAAGGCCTATGGTATCATAGATATTTTCCTCACTAATCCTTAACTCATAAGACTTTACAAATGAAGGCTCTCTCCTGGGAACATCTTCATTTCTGCTAGGAATACAAGTCCTGTTTTGAGATGCTGGAGTTTTTTTGAAAGAATAGTCTTGGTCATAAGTCTCATAGAGTGAATCCTTAGCTGACCCTTGTGGGGCACGGTTGGACTCTTCCCTCTGAGCCAGCCCCATTAACTTCAAATCTTCAAAACTTATGTTGTCATAGACATGATCTATGTCATCTATAGTCAATTCTTCTGAAGATTCCTGACATTCTTGAAGATTGTCCATGTCACTTCTGGAGTTCTTAATTTCATTCCAAGAGGCACTTTGATCATGGTAATTCTTTCTATATCTTGCTCCAGTTTTACTTTCACCAGCGCTGCTGGCCCGCCTCATAATTCTATGGGAGTTCAGGTTGGAAATATCGTTTTGATGAACTAGTCCTAAATGCCAACTGCAAGGACGGTTTGATGGGATCCTTTCTTCACATGCAAGGGCAGTTAAATTGGATGTGGAGTCTGATGGCATGAACATTTGGTAATCATCATCATCATCATCTATATTGTCTTGCAGAGGACGTCTACTTGGGAACAATGCTTGCCGAATCTGATGGTCTGTCCAGATATTTCTCACTGCAGCTGTTCTTCCCAAAATATTTGCCACAAATGAGTTGTTTTGGGGAGTAAATTGTTCAGATAACCGACTATTCCCATTGCAGGAAAATGAAAGCTTTGTGTTCATTTGGGAAGGAGCTTCATCTGTACGTTTTTGGGAGTTCTGTGAAGTTTTCAAATATAGAATATTATTAGTTTGTGTTCTAATCACACCAATGCTAATCATGAACTTAGTTCTAAAATTTCTGATTCTTGTGTAGTGAAAATGACACTTCCTTAAATTGCATAGGAAGGAGGCACTGGTAGTTCTGTGTATTCTAAGGTTTAAGACGTATACTCTTGTTCATTCTATTATGAAAACCATGACTGAATAACATGCAAAGAACCAGGATACTGGAGAGTTCTTGATTGCTTGCAAACTTTTATGCTTGTCTGTAGACACAAAATGGTATTTTTCTATAAGCACCTTATATATGTAAAAGAGTTCTTTTTTCTCCTTCGTTATGCTTAAAAGCTGACTTTAAAGCATGTCAAACCTGTCAGTGCTGCGTAGAAAAAAATAAATACTACTTGCTTGCAGCAGTTACCTCATAAGCAGGTGAAGACATCTGCTTGGGACATCTGCTTGGGATGTAATGAACTACTTTATTTAATTTCGCAGAAATAGATAGTTGCAGAGGCTCTATTTTTTTAAAGAAACAATATCTTCTACAGCTTTACTGTACCAATCCTTCAGCTACCTAGTTTAGTTTAGTTTAGTTTAATTTATTTATATTTTTATACCGCACTACTTCCGAAGGTCTCAGGGCAGTGTACAGCCAAAATGCTACTTCATCCTGACTCATACTTTGATGTAAACTTGTTTTAATAACCATTAAGTAGAACCTATTGATTATCAACATTTCTTCTTTTCTAGGGATAAGTCACAGACAAGGGCATAATATAGATAATGGGATGCGCAAACAGTACATAAGAACATAAGAATAGCCTTGCTGGAACAGGCCACAGCCCATCCAGTCCAGCATTCTGTCTCACACAGTGGCTCACCATTTGCTTCAGGGTCTTCCCAAGCAGATGTCTTCACCTGCTTATGATTCCCTGCAAATGGCATTGAGAAATATCCTGCCTATCTCTCCATCCCGGAGGGTGTCCTTTGGCATCCATAATAATAGCCATTGATACCCTTGTTCTCCATGAACAAGGTCTATAAATTAAACAAGGTCTATAAATTAAATTTATTATTTATTATTATATTATTATGAACTCGTCCAATCCTTTCTTAAAGGTGTCGAGGCTGACAGCTGTCACCACTTCTAATCTCATATAATTTTTTGTGTTTATTGATTATTGTGTTGCATCCTCTGATTTTTCTCCCTTTTTTACTTCATTTGCATCTCTCAACACATGAAAAAATCAGTTTTCTCTGATACTTTTAAAGGAAATTATTGGAATTTCAATGGTTGCATGTCCACGTCCACATACATTTCTTAATATAATTACAGACATGGCTTAGCACTCACTTTCCTTGGATATTATTTCTACATGTTATTCTAAGCTACATCTCTAATGTTCTCTGGTAAACTCCCATCCAAATATTAAACAGTTAATCCAATCATATTTACTATTGTTGTTTTAGCTCAACCAGATCTGGTTAGTTGCTGCCATGATGATTTCACAACTTTTTCAGTTACCTGATTTTCACATATGTTGAGATTAAAAGTTCTTCGTTTCTCAAAATTTTCAGTAACTTGACTATTCAATCTTTTGCCTCCTCCCTTTGGTTTTTGCCTTAAATGTTGAGTGCTCTGTGGAAATGGGCGGATATTAAACTATGTCTAATTTCAGCCAAAGTAAAGCCTAGCAATATTCTGATTTCAACAAGTGGATGCTATATTTCAACTGATACCATGGAAGACTATTTTTGTATGATTCTTCTATCTGCACTGACATCTACGATGGTCTCATAGAGTAAATTCAAACAAGATTTCTTTGGAACTGTTGTCATTATGTTAAAATATTGGTAACACACAAATATACGCAAACAGTGAAATTCATGAATGTTGGTAGGATGAAGAGGGATCAGCAAGGAGAGGAAATTACATCTTCAACTATACTTTGTGCATCTCACTTTTTTATATCTGATGTTTCTCAGTCTTTTCCCCGATTCAGTTTTCTCTTTTGTTTTGTTTTTTTATTCTTTCATGTGTTCACTCTCTCAGCACATTATCAAATTTCTTCATGTTAGCTCAGTATTGAAGGTTGGAAGGAAATTCTTTTGAGAGAATTCCTCCCTCTCTTGCTAAGCTCCATGAACTAATCTTTGACAGAATACAACAGAGGTTGAAGATCTCAGAAATTCCTATTGTATTCCCCAATGGTTAGAATGCAGATGTGAAAATGTTAACCACCTCTGTTAATTGATTTGGGTTGAATATAAAGCTTAGTATGGTTCTTAGAGCCATTCCACATATCTTGTTTCCCTCAAAATAAGACCTCCTTGGATAATAAGCCTAATTGGGCTTTTGAGCACATGTGAATACCGAAAATATTGCAACACAGCAGCAGCCATGAGATGATCGTGTTCGCCACCTCCTGAGCCTCAAAAATAATAAGGCCAAGTGCTTATTCCGGCGGTCAAAAGACTGTTTTCAGGGAAACACGGCATGACATTGAATATTAATAGATCAATGTGTTCTCTCTCCATTTCATGAAATAAGGTGCTTACTTGTTCGGTCTCTTCTTCATCATCAGCATCGGTCTGATCTGTAACATCTGTGAGAATATTATCCTCCTGACCACTGCTATAGGCTGCTTCATTTGAATCTAGTCGTTGGCAATTCAGTGAATGATTCTTCCTGGGACTGAGGAATAACTCAGTCTGAGATAGCAGGGCTCCTTCAGTACTCATCCGCTAGAGGTAGGGAGGGGGAAAAATACAGATTTAAGTATTCCATCTCTGTACTATGCAGTACACCTTTTAGACAGCCTAGCAGAGTAGCCAACGCAGCCCACAATGCTCTTCATCTTCATGTTACTTTGCTATTAAAATCATGCTCTTTTATAAGCATTTTTTTGTCTTTATTTTTTAAATGATTTTTAAAAGAACAACTCAATGATTCTGCCTGCAGTGGTCCTTGGTCTTCACATTTGGCCCTCAACGTATTGCTCAAAGACTGGGGTGGCCTTTGAAATCCTCCAATCCTGCTTTAAAAATATGTCTTGTGTATTGTGGTGTGCTCTGCAAGGCATGCATATGTACACTTTAAAAAAAATCATTTCTCATATATTCTCATGCACAGCTTTTAGCTTGGAAGACTCATATTATAACCCCTCTTGATCTCTAAGGTGTGCCCTCTGCTGTTTTTGAATATAATAGTCACCTTTGTTTTAACATTTGATTGTTTGCTCCTGTTCCTGATCACCCCCTCTGTTTTGCAACATGGTCATTAAAATATGTACATTAAAATGTTGTTTGTTTCGATGTACTTCAAAGCAGGAAAAAAAGGGTAAAGCTACCAGATAGAAAATTTTAATTTAAGAGCATAGACAGATGACAGACAGACCTTGACTTACAACAGTTCATTTAGTGACTGTTCAAAGTTACAACGGCTCTGAAAAAAGTGACTTATGACCGTTGGGCCCCAATGTCATGTGATCAAAATTCAAATGCTTGGCAACTGACTTAATTTATGATGATTGAAGTGCCCAGGGTCATGTGATCACCTATTGCTACCCACTGACAAAGTCAATGGGGAAACCAGATTTACTTAACAACCATGTTACAAACTTAACAACTGCAATTCACTTAACAACTATAGTAAGGAAGATTGTAAATGGGACAAAATTCACTTAACTAATGTCTCACTTAGCAACAGAAATTTTGGGCTTAGTTGTGGTTGTAAGTTAAGGACTACCTGTAAATAGATAGATGATAGATATGCTTCCAGTATTATGGGTAATATTCAAGATCTGTTTATCTGTTTAAACTGTCAGTTCATTGAATAAACAATATAGTTTACCTTTTGCAAATTCGGGTCCATTTCTGAAATGATTGAAAAACAAATGTAAGTATCATATGGTAACTTGCATTTATACTAACTTTTAATATACCGTTTTATCCATGGAGAATCAAAATAAATTTAAGGATGCTTAAATTTATGTTTCGGTAGAAGATGGGAAAGATATTTTAGAAAACATTTCTTCCCTGTGGAAAAACTACTCAGCTGCTTAGTTAAGTGGATAGAATTTATTCATTGCAGGAAAAAGCGCTTCAGAAACAGCTAATAGGTAGCACAGTACTGTAGTGACTTTAATGCCCAATAGAATTAAAAGGGTTAAGATAAAGAAAGAAAGCAATGAGAAATCTTCCTCTTAATAAGACATGCACTCTGTTTTCTTGTTTTCATGTAGAGGAGGAAATAATGCAATTCAGGGCTATGCAGTATGGGAACACCAATGCAAAACCAGCCTGCATCTCTTTAAAGCAGCCCCATTTTTAAAAATAGCAGTATGATCCAGTTAAAGCAACAACAACATAAGTTTCATTGCAGCAGAGTGCAGTCTCATATGGCAGCCTGAAGTAGTGTAAATGATGCCTTCAGTGTAAATCTACCACAGATGGATGTCTTTAGTTCAGTCACATTGTAAGGATTGGTGAGTGTATTTTGATATTTTGTAACTTACCACTTGATTTTGTGATTTTATGAACTCTGGAAGAAGGCTCTGTGTGGAAAACATTTATTTATTAATATTTTAATTTTTTTAATGTTGTAAAAATGTTATTATGTATTATTTATTATTTTATATGCCTCTTACACCCAGATACATTCAGCTTTTGTCACTACCAAGGTGAAATTACAAAGGTTCCTGGAAATGGAATTCTTAGATCTTGATGTGGCTGCTGAAACCAAACTACCTCAACAGATTTCCTATACAACTCTACCTGAAAAATCAGGGAATCTATTTCAGGATGAAAGGAGGGAATCCTTATGGTTGGAAATTTAAAGGACTTATTAAACAACTAGCCGTACCCAGCCACACGTTGCTGTGGCCCAGTCTGGTTAAATGGCCAACCAATCTGTGTGTAGATCTACACCTGCACACACAAACATGTATTTCTGTATTCACACAAACACATATTTCTGTATTTCTCCCTCTCCCTCTACCTACCTACCTGCCTGCCTACCTATTATATTTCTTCCTCTCCCTCTTTATCCCTCTACCTACCTACTGTATTTCTCCCTCTCTCTATCCCTCTACCTACTTACCTACCTACTGTATTTCTCCCTCTCCCTCTCTATTCCCCTACCTACCTACCTACCTACCTACCTACCTACTGCATTTCAATTAAACCATGGCAACATCTACTGTTTGTGTAGTATTATTTTAAGCAGACTGTGTTTTGTTATTGTTGTGACAGATGAATTTCAGAGCACATTTTATGACCAATTCATGCAAAACTCCACGTAATCCCGAGGGGTTCACATACTTTTTCTTACAACTGTAGTGAATTCAACCAGAAATGATGAATGTATCATATTTTGTATTTTATAAAGATGAGTATGTTACAAAGGTATCGGTTGTATATTTATATACAGTATCTGCACGTAAAAATATCACATATGTAGATTATTTAAAAAATGTGTGGATTTGTGAGAGAAACAGATCTCCTCAAAGAAGTTATTTGCAATGCAACTTCATGTGGCTATTCAGTAACAAACCCCACTACTGAGTGTAATGGCAAGCTACTGCTAAATTGTGAAGTTAAAGTATCTTTTTACTGTAATATGGCCAATATGTACAGTATATATGAATTGTTTAAAGTTCATTCCTACTGTGGCTCACAGTACAACTTTTATATTGCTTTTATTTTCAGTTTTAAATCTGTATTTTATACCTATGAAATTTGAAATGGTTTCCTCTTAATTCCATTCTAATTGTAAATATAAATGGTAAAGGTTCCCCTCGCACATATGTGCTAGTTGTAGAGGGAGGTGCTCATCTCCATTTCAAAGCCAAAGAGCCAGCACCGTCCAAAGACGTCTCCATGGTCATGTGGCCAGCATGACTAAACACTGAAGGCACATGTAACGCTGTTACCTTTCCACCAAAGTGGTCCCTATTTTTCTACTTGCATTTTTTACATGCTTTCAAACTGCTAGGTTGGCAGAAGCTGGGACAACGGGACCTCACTCCGTTACGCGGCACTAGGTATTCGAACCACTGAATATTAAATATTCACTGAGTATTTGAAACACTGAACCATCTTTCTGATCGACAAGCTCAGCGCCTTATCCACTGAGCCACTGCATCCCTAATTGTAAATATAAGCACATCTAAAGTAAAATTTATTACCTGATTTCCTTCTCATCCTTTGTGGAGTAATGCCCTCTTTAGAGTTACTTGAAGCTTTCATTTCTTCTGGGCTGTAATGGAACCCTGGATGATCTGTTTAAAAAAAAATATATTTTCTGATATGGAAAGTAATGCTTTATGTATAAGATTCAGCCACAACTACGTTTTTGAATAATCTGCCACAATGAAGTACAATCAGGATTCATGCTGAGATTTGTATGAGTACATGCCACTAAAGGTAGAAATCACAACACAGCAGAATAGGATTCAATTGTCCCCTTCAAGAAAATCCTTTAATTTTCTTTCTTATAATAATAATATGGGTGATGACCCAATTGTTTTAGGCAAGTTTCACAGCTCTTGGTAAAGTAAGCATCCCGAAGGCATTCACATGTAGCCCTACAGATGATTAGCAGGGTTTAGTAAAAAATGGACTGAACATAAAAACAACAGTATCATATAATATTTGTAATCATCTGACATGCTTCTGGATGCAAACAAGCCACATCATGGCACAGCTCTTTCTACACACACACACACACACACACACACACACACACACACACACACACGTATGCAACAAAGTGGAAAACAAATTGTGGGCACATCAATATAAGAATACAAAAATATTATTTAAAAGGGTCCTCAGTAAATTTAATCCCACTCACATATACAGGGAAAAATAAAATGCATAGCTATAATCTGTCCTCTATTTCTCAGGAAGCACAATGTCTCTGAACTATAAAAGCTCCCCATAGGTATAGACACAGACAGATAATATACACAAATGCACATCCATTCTCCAACAACCTTTTATTGTATAGAAGAGGAAGTTAAAAAGAAAATATTGTAACAGGCTTTTGAAAATGTCTTCACATAATAACATTGTAACACTTATACTGCAGACTAAGGATGCTTGTGGGAGTTTTATTATGCTACATGGGCAGCTAAACAACTTGATCTACAGTCCTACATTACAAATAGGACAGCTACAATAGTCACGTCTGGAAACAGAGTGAACCAGTTATCATTTGTGACTTTACAGAATAGCAACATTTTAAGGGAGACGGACATGTTTATTTAACAGACCTTACACAGCCCCCAGAAACCTAGTGACAGCATCTACATTCATTAAATGTCTTCATCTCTCAATATTTATTTCCCATCTTTAGGAATAGAAATGCAGTTTAATTATTTAAACAAGATATACTTACAAATTGCATCCATTTCAAGAATTGCTTGCTTGGCCTGAAAAAGAAATATTGAATATTAATTATATATTTGATTTATACCATACCTTCCCTGCTCTTGCAGGATTTCAAGGCTGCTAACAAAATTTGAAATTGTGGTAGAAATAGTAAATTGAATTGAATTGAATGATCAATTAGCAAAAATTGAAATCACAAGATTGGAAATGGATTATGAAGATCTAGTTTAAATCCCTACCCAGTTATGACACTTAAAGTTATGTGATAACTTTAAGATTAATTAGAGCACATTGCATTTTGGTCTAGAAGGAAAAGCAGAATATAATCATCATATAAATTTGGTTTGATAAACCAAATATGCCCTAACATAGTATTCAACAAACCAATATGTAGTTTAGAACAGCGGTCCCCAACCTTTGCAACTTTAAGTCTGAAGGACTTCAGCTGCCAGAATTATCCAGTCAGCTTTGCTTGGGGACCCCTGGTTTAGAGCGATAATTTTAGACACAAGTGATGCAATCCCATCTTGCCCCTTCCCTGGACTCCAAATGCTTCATTCATGACTATTTTCTGACCAGTCAGTCTTATTTCTGATTTTATACTAAAATAATATAAAGAATGACCTAGAAAAGAAACTGATGTCAAGGATCAGCAGATTAAAAAGTATGAGGAAGTTCTCTCTCAGCCAATGATAACACGCCAAACCCAAACAAAGAAACCTGCATTTCGTTGTATCCTCTCTCTGCGTGTGTATTTAAAAAAACCATGTTGATGGGAAAAATGCACCCCTCATTGTTTTTACGTGGCAAGATTGTATACAAATAAATCTGCAAGATTAAAGGAGTACTTCTGCTATTGTCCACTAGGTGTAGCAAGTGTACAACCTCAAATGCAAAGATCAACTGCATTTGGTCTTTACAAGAATTGCAAGAATAGATTGGTCCTTGGAAGACCACTACTGGAATGCAGAACAGTCGAGAAACATAGACACCTCTAAACATGACAGGGAAACACTCCCAAATTAAACAGTGAAGAGACCATATATGTTAGTACAAAATTATCAAATCTGGGGTGGCAGACGAAGCCAGCGAGTTTGAAAATGGCCTAGAATAAACTGTCAACAATAACAGCAAAAGATGTCCCCCAATGCATTGTGTGGAGGGGGAGATAGACCAGTGGTGGGATACAACCTGTACGCGCCAGTACGGTCGTACTGGTGTCTTCTGGGAGCACCAGGTACCATTCTGGTACAGTGCTCTGGAGGGCCCACCCGCCCTCCTTACTTCTATTTGAGCCCACCAGGGCATTTGCGCGGAGAGTACGGCACCTGTGCGACACTCCGCCGAGCAGCTGGAGCAGCACGGGTGGTGGGTGTGCTGTGCACATGTTGGATGCCCAGCCCCGTTGCAGCGTACCGGTTGCAACGTGATCCGGACTCACCACTGAGATAGACTTAGTTAACTGTTCAAAAAAGTAGCCAAGTGCTTCTTTCTAAGTCATCCTCCTGCCCAGTCACATGACACAGAGCAAAATACAGGTAGCCTACCCACCCTGTTCTTCCCAGTGCATTCAAATACACACAAATGTAACACTGATCCACTATCCCACCTTCACTATTTCAGTTGCCTGCTATGATAACAAGTGGTAAAGAGGTTGAAAAGAATTCCAGAAATCATGCTTTCCCTATCCTGTTCTCTGTAAATATTTTGCTCATCATAAATTGGGCGGAAGATCGATTATCATAATAAAGTAATGGAATAATATTTTCAAATGCAAAACTGTTTGAAGTGGCCTGATCCAAAGAAATATTAAACTGGCGCTATGAAATCCCATACTATATGTAATGACATGACTACACAGATGTTACTTCAAGAGAAAAGTAAAATGCTTTCTTAAAAAAAAAATGATAAAAACGTTTTACCTTAGCTGGAATTTTAGCAGGATGGTTTTCTAGAATTAATCTTTTCAAATGAAGAATCCAAAGGCGCTTATCTTGTTGTGATTTTGCCTATTTCAAAAGGGCAAGACAGTTAGAAAAAAAGTATAGCTCTTGAAATACCAGAAAGGGAAAAAATCAGTTATCGGAATGTGGGGAAGACCTGACTTCAAATTGAAAAGCTGGCTCTTTTTCCAAAAATGATTACAATTTTCTTGTTTGTCAAAACTAAAGCACAGTGAACAAGCCACAAAGTTACACAGAGATCACCACCTATCACAGACAATTTTAGGCACAACGCTAGCTTGAAAATAAATCCATATTTTTCTATCTTTGATAAAAATGGATTCAACTAAGTGGCAGCCTGTAACCCATCAGTGCTGATGTAAGAATGGATTGGATGGGGCTCTAATTAGTAAATTGGATGAGAGATCGCCAAACAATCTCAGGATTGCAAACTAGAAAGGGAAATTTAAAATACATGCGGAAAGAAGGCAATGCCAAACCATCTTTCCATATTATTGCAGGGAAACTATTTTTACTCTGCCTTTTATTATAAAACTTAAACTTTATACATTAAAGTAGAATCACATATTCCTCTCCAAAAGAAAGGGAAAAGAGAAAAAAGTCTAGATAATAAGGAATAGGAACTACGTGCAGCTATAAAGATAAGAATTAAATCTATGAATTTAATTATAGTGCTGCTTCATAGGATATGTAATTATGAGAATTATCAAATTTAATATCATATTTAATTAATATTTAATTATTTATTAATATATTCATTCTATGGTGATTTTAAAATACCTGAACGGTGTGCTGCATCTTGGGATTTTTATAATGGAAGACGCTGAAGCTAAGAGGTTCTTTCGGTATGACTTCTACCAGCATAAGATTGCCGCACTATAACAAAAACAAAAACCATCAGTTCCAAGAGATGCAGAAGGAAAAATCTGATAGACTTTTTTTAAAAAATTAATTATATTGTGGAATGTTTAGAAATCTACCAAGTTGGCCGAATGGGGAAAAAAGAGGCCAGCAAAGGTAAGAAGCAAACCATTAAAAGCAAAGAAAACTGATAAGCAGAGCAACTGTGGAAGGTTTTGATAACAGCTACTTGTTCAGTGTTATCCTGAGAAAGGTTCAGAGAAAAAAAAGCAATAAAGGAAAAGCAAAGAATTAAAAGGATGAAGTCAGAAACAGGAAAGGGGGAAAGGAAGCAGCAAATGATTTTTAAAAGCTGAAGGACTGACTAAACAATAGATCCCATTCTTCATCAGACTTTATCCTTATACATATGCCAGAATGATTTAAAAACAAAAATAAGTTCAACTGTTTTTATTTATTGTTGCATTTAAATTGTTTCTATGTTTACACTAAAGGGAACTTTTATTTTTCCGTCTCTGCTGAAAACTTTCAGAAGAAAGGGGGGAAAAAAGAAAACCCAGAAGCTCTATTAAAGAAACAATAAGGATTAGCGAAGTATCCCACTTCTGCTCCCTTGTAGGACACACACTCATTACTCCCTTAATCTTCCCCCAAAGTTGAACCTGCCATACCAAGATATGAGCTTTATAAGTAAATGTCTCCTCTCTCTTCTTTGTAATAAGCAGCAGTTTATCAAAGAGAAACAGTGTGCGTTCATTTTTAGCTCTCTGGATGCGGAAGGTTCCTTCTAGCACCAGCTCTCCATAGCTCGCAAGGTCTGGGCCTTTCCAGTTCGTTAGTAAGCTTTGTATTTCCTGAAAGAGAGGGCAGAATGCAGCACATTAAAAACAGTGTGTGCTAGAATATCTTAAAATATGTATTTTCTAATCTAAGCCATTACCGTTTGTTCTGATTGAATTCTTGTTTGACAATAGTTCAGTGGTACTTAAGACCAGTTCACAAAGTTCTGGCTGGCACAGCTTTCCCACAGTCACATGATCTATGGGGAAGCTGGCAACAAATCAAAAGTTGCACTTATTTGAAGTCCTCTTTTAACAACCTGCACAATCCTTGCTGGAACTGCCACTTCTAAGTGGCACAATCACATTGTCCTTAATGACTGTATTGCTTAGTGACAAAAATTCTGGTCCCAATTATTGTCATTAACTGAGGACCACCTGTTATTATCAAGATCCCCACAGTACAAAATAGAAATAATTAAACTTTGGCCTCTGTTCGAGGATATATTTTCTAGTCTATTGTTGAAGCAAACATTTCTATACAACTCATTCTGCCTTTGAAGACGCTTGTATGAATAAATCAAATTCATGTTAAATATGGCTTTGGAAATGGTTCAGCAAGTAGGAATTTTGATGTTTGAAATACTGAAAACAATAAACTTTTCAATGTGTCATTTATCTAAAGCATATGAACAAAATCCAAACAAAAGACAGAACACAGTTGATGAAGGATGAATTTTGACTCACCTGTAATCTAATGGCATGTTCATGCTTCCTCTTCATATCATTGATATGCCATGCCACTCTCTGCATTGTATCGATGGCATCTAACACAACATCATAACCTTCAGTGTCCTTGTCAAGATGGTTTTCTATCTCCTGTTAAGAATCAATTGAAGAGTGTGTTGTTTATAACACTTAAACATCTGACAACAAGATCTGGCTGAGAAGTACAATTAATACTCTGGTAGCAGCCCATTTTTGTGGATCTACAAGTTCAGATATCTCAAAAAGTATCCTCATAGTATCCCGAAGAATTCAACTCTAATAGTGCAGACTATACAAAAAAGATTCTTTAGCTCCACTTCCTGACTAGAATCCATTTGAAGTATATGACTCTCTCAAGCCTCTCTTCCTCTCCATGCTTCTCCTGATTTGATTTTCTTTAACTTGGGACTGTATGACTGGAGATATAAATAAAAAAGTGGAGTTGCTGAAATGAAGGTGTTCTTCATAGGTCAGGAAGAAACCGATAATATTGTAGCATATGAAAGATAGAAATGGTTGTTTTATACTTCTTTGTAATCCTAAACAATTGTATTGAAATGGTTTTGTCCAAGCTAGACTATATAGGAAATGTGAAATTAAATTTCATATTGAGTGTGTCTATGTTCAGTGTGTTCAAACAGTAAAAGCCACAATATATTGGGACCTGAGAATTAATCCTTTCTTCTAACTTTCTGGTCCTAATTCCTATTTTCCACCAAAGTCAAACAGAATCTTGACTACACAGGGAATCAAGTAAAAGTGACGCCTATTTTGTCACACGTAAATTTAATCTCTTATCATTGATCCTGTTTAGAATGAACACTGGGATCTGCTGAGGGAACTGACAGCCATGAAACTACTGCAAATACTTAATTACAGTTTATAGATAAGAAGTAGCTTAGTTGGCTGGGAAAACGTTATAATTATCTGTTGGGTAGGCTCAAAAAATGCTTAAACACAGTAATGTTTCCTTTGATATCAGTGATCTTAGCGAGACACAACAAGCATGCCAGCTTATGTAAAGTATGTGACTTTACATAAAGCTGAACACAGATCAATAGACCATTTTATGTGAGAAATATCCTTGTTATGCAATCCTTGGTGAGAAGCATCAAGGAGGAGGTTTATTTTGCCTTCAGTTAACTGCTCTTCACAGATAATATATTGTGTTTTAATTTGTAAATCCTTTAATAATGTACAGACATGCCTTAGAGTAGCTATGCACATATTTTCAGGTCAAGGGCACCAATTAGCACTTGAATGGTTGAGCCAAGCTATGCTGCGCAAAAAGGGTGGAACCTAAACAAAATATCATTTGTTTTTAATTTAATTAATGAAAAGCAGTTTTACATCCCAAGTTCTTATTACTTTATTTCAATCTTTCTGAGTTAAAAGTAGCAGTCTGGAGACAGTATTATGAGGATATGCATATGGCCTTTGGGCAACAGTTATCAGTTCATCACTCAGTGGCATTATACTGACAGCTGACTGGATCGTATTTATGGACATTCGAAATGAATCAGCCATTTAATATCTGGATGCAGTTTTCTTGCATTTAAATGGCTATGGTTTTCTGGCTATGAAACTTTAGTGGGATAATTACAGTGAGAATTAGGCATGGCCGATATTGGAAATGTATACACCCTCTCCGAATTTACATGTCCGGGCTTTGAGTTATACTTAATTTCTTAATAGGAAGCATATGATAAAAGAATTAAAAATAACCCCCGATTTTTGAAAAATGTTTAAATGGTAAACTGAAGGGGTAATCAACATATATGCCCAAAACATTGTTCTTTGAATGCGTACTCTCATGCTTTAAGGCAGAGAAATACACTTTTAGACTATATGTTACTATTTACAATAATATTTCAACGAGATTCTCCCAAGCTTACTGCAAAGAAACAGAATGGAATACTACGTAAGCAACTAATGGTAACGTACTCAAAATATTTGTTTACTCTTTTATTTCAGGAGCTCTCAGATGTTATGTGGGACTCTTTGTACAAGGCTTAGGAGACTGTAAACACACCAGTCGCTCAGCATGAGCTGAGTTTACAAACATTGTGAATAAATGACGCAGACCACACTGGGACTTTCAGAAAACTGAGGCAACAGGGGGTAAAAGTGGAAGTGAGCAGTACAAATTCAGCACGTTATAGATCACAGTTTGTTTGTTATTTCTGTGTGAAATAAAAGTGGCCAATTTAAAGACAGTTCTTTAAAAGTATAAATGTATAACTTAGCCTTTGTAGGTTGAACAGAGTGTAGACAAAAGTTCATTGACAAAGCGTTTTACTTACATGCAAAAGTAAATGATATTTCAGTATTCTTTGTACGGGCTTTAAAAGATAGGATCCCAAAGGAAGAGAATGTTGTAACGCTTCTTGTCTTTCTCTGAAAAACTTGGCTAGGGACTTGTTTCTCATGCATTCGGTGAGTACAGCCACTGACCTGTAAAGCACACAAATACAGCTTTCAGAACATTGTTAACCTGTTAATTATGCAGAAAACCACCAATTCAACGGACATGTTTGCTTGTTTGCTATTCAGTCTGACAGTTCAGCAATTTATACGCTAGATGGATTTGGGACAGTCTACATATCTGAACAGGGGTTTTCCTCCCTTAAAATTGTTTTCTATTTAGAATGCATTTTGAAGAAAAAAGTTATTAGATTTTTTTTAATGAGAAGAACTATTAGATTCTACCATATCGTTTCTGAATCACCTCAGGGGAAAATCACCACCCCATTCCAATGCTTCTCTCTTTTGGGGAAAATAGGGCAGAAACCTTTTTGGGTTTCTGTAGAAGTCTGTAGAAGCAAATCAATACAAGAATCTTACTTTTTCCCTCCTTTTTATTTGCCTCACACAAACCCTGTCTATCATCTTCTGTACAGAAGCTTAATTCATACTTGTTGAAGGACAAGGAAATTAGGAAGACATTTTAATCTTGGAAACTCCCATACAATTATAAGATATTGACCTAAGAAGCCACCATAGTTGAACCAAACGATATCTAACAGAAATGCTACTTTAAAGATTCCTCCTATCTGCCACAATGCATTCTCAACATTCATCATTGAGTTATTTGTTTACTTACTTATCTACTCATTAAATTTATATAACCAACCACTTCACATACATGACTCTGGATGGCTTACAGAGTGAACATAGCAAAAAAAAATAAACATATAAATAAACAAACATAATAACAAAAACTATTAAAAACAAATTAAAACAATTAATTAGAGAGCATAAAATTCAGGTGAATGCCAAGCAACAACTTATGAACAATTGTGTCAAAACGTAGGAAATAACGCCACAAATATTTCATTATTACTATATGTAATAAGTATATCAACCTTGCTAAATTTCTTGTGTTCATAATAATGGCTTAGCATATTTGTATGTTCAGACATCATTGTGAAAAGGAACATCCATCTTCTCTACAATTCCCTCCTCTCATACTTTCCATAAATTTTGCGAGATTAATTCTGATTAAGTGATCATTTCAAATTTTAGGCAACGTAAAAAGGTAATATTCATTTGGCTTTTTCAGGACTTTAAATTCCAATGTAAAAAGGTATATTCATGGGTCCATAAATGTTTCATCTCTCTGCCCCTCCTTAAACCATCTTTTCTAAGGATTCTGCAGCAACTATAGAAGGATAAGCATGAAAGCATAGACCTATGCTGTATATCCAGACTCCTTTACCTATTTGCCTTCAGTTTCAAAGTGCTCTACAGCCCTAACAAATATTACCTTTTGAAAATATACAATGGGAACAGAGTGATATAGAGACAGATCTACCCACAGACAGACAGACAGACAGACAGACAGACAGACAGACAGACAGACACACAAAGTTGCTCCTACCTTGGATAATTGGTACAATACTGTGTATATATGTGGAAATCTTCACTCTGTACATAAACAAATAGAAAGATTTGTTTAGAACCTGGAAACATCTATTTGACAGACGGTCCACAGAAAAATAAGATAACATGACTAACTAGATTTAATTTGAACCAGCCAGAAATCAGAATGTACTACATTGACATACTAAAATGATATTGGCCAGTCCCAGAGATTAAGTATGTTTTCAAAACCAATCCAATCCATTCCGTTCCAAAATGAGTGACTGAAGGCCTTCACCCATCCATTTATCCCAATAGTTCAAAAGGTAGATGAGAGATGATTTTCATCTACAAATAAACATCCCACCAACCTATTAGATTATTTTTTTAAAAACAATGAAATACCTCTGACCTCCATAAAGATCATATAATTTAGAATACAGTATCTTTTATAAAGCATGTTTCACCTCCTTGCAATTTGAAGAAAACCCTTGGGAAAGGAAAACTACATACAATTTTTTTAAACTTTTAAGTAACAATTAAATGACATTAACTTAAAATTTTATGCAACAATTTTATGTAAAATATATAAATGATAAAAAGCATTAATCCTGTACAGAGTCTCTTAAACCAATTCCTCAAAAATCTTCAGGTTAATTAACATCAGCGCATCTAAATGTCTTCTTTTAGTGCATCCATCCGTAGCCAATGTGCATTAACAGAGAGATTACAATGTTCACGATGACAACTGAGACAGAAATTGCATTCATGGTTGCAACTGGAAAAGGTGCTACCAAGTGCTGTTGGCCTTACCCTTGTTTATGTAGATGTGTGGCTGTACATGTGTTTTAATGGACTAAATTACTTTAATTGTATAAACTGGTCAAAACTGATTGGGGAACATCGTCTAAACCAGGGGTGTCCAAACTTGGGAACTTTAAGACTTGTGGACTTCAAGTTGAAGTCCACAAGTCTTAAAGTTCTCAAGTTTGGACACCCCTGGTCTAAACAGAAGAATAAACATTCATGAAGCACTTTTCAATGTGCAACAGTATCTGAGTGTGTATAGCATACTTATCTTTTTTTGTATAGTGTTTTTGAATAAAAACACTCTATTCAGCTCAAAAAGCTGTCTTAATCTGTGACCATCCCACCTAATAATTTAAAATTTTTCCACGTAGCCACTGCTGATATTTTATCTTTGGGTTTAAACTTCAAATTCATGTAGCTGACCTTATTGGCATGAGACATAATAAGCTTACATCACAACCTACATATAATGCTTTGAACTAACAACTACTGTAGAAATCTACCGCCTGCAATGAAGTAGTAATCATGTTAACCATAATTTGCAACAGAGACATTACACTCTGTTATTATAGCTGGTAGAATCATTCCAGTTGTTGCATATATTAAGTTGGGGATTTCTTCAGTGTCATCCAAATGAAATGTTCATTGCTGAAGTCACGCCCAATCTGTACATAAGTAAGCACTTATGAGCAAAAGGCAGAAAATAGCTAGTTCACTATATAACCATGCTGAACATTCACAAACACTGACTGTAAATGGTCTTTTTAAAAAAAAAACATTTATTTTAAAATTGTTACACCCTTTTGTTAATTGCGAATTTTAAAAAAAATGCTCATACTTTACCAAACTGGAAGGAGGTTTTAAAAAAATTAAGAAATGATCTCAACTAGTCTGATATACATCAATAAAAATGCATCAATAATAGCTGACGTTCAATATTGCACAGCCACATTTCTACTCCTTTAACACATTTCTTGCAAACCGTATTGGCAAATTACATCTATTTATTTATTTATTTGATTTGTCAATCATTTACAAGATAATAGGTATAAGAATAAGCATGAATATGAATGAAATGGGTACAAATAAATGGGGACAGTAGGACAGGGATGGTAGACACTATGGTGCACTTATGCATGCCCCTTACAGACCTCTTAGGAATAGGGTGAGGTCATCCTTGAAACTGCACTAGAAGGAGCAGATTTGGGGACCGTACAAAAGGAGGGAAGATGAATCTGTTCCCCTGATTTAAAAATGCTGGGTTTTGTTAGGATTTTAAGCTATCAGTTCTTTTTTTAAAAAACGTTTAGCCTGCAAACTTCTTGTTTTCAATTGTTGCAACGAGTCCATTACTAATACTTGGCATTTCTGTATGAGCCACTGTTAAAAATTTAAAAATGGAAAGTGACTCTGTCCAGAAGTATCCATAAACAAGAATCTTTGGCCTTGCTCCCCAACATTTGATGACCTCAGGCACTGGCTGTGTGAGACTTTTGTTCACTATGCTGTCAATATTCCTTTTCCATGTGATCATCAAATATCGAATGTAACATAATACCCAATAGCGCTGGGATTTGCACCACTGCCAAGGGTGGATGTATCAGAATAAAGCATTTACCGCAAGCAGGCAGTGCGAATAGGAGGTAGCAGTAAAGTGTTGGAAAACAAATTAGTAGACCATATGGCCAGTCTTCTGGCATCCATACCAGTGTTAAGATTCAGTTATCAAGTCAATTGGAGTTCACAAAACTCACAAAATGAGAAAGAAAACCATCTTCCTGTGACTCAAACAAAGTAAAATATTTGTGTGCTGCCCCCTTTTTAATCAGATATTCACCGGGTAGCTGTACTGATGCAACCTAGAAATGGTATTTTGTTGCACAAACTTAACCTAATAAGCTGTATTTTGACTACCACAACCATTGCAATGTAGTGCTTTTACTGTATTTACAGCCCTTACCTTGAAAATTATAAAAGGAAGGCGGCTATAAGTCAGGGCAAAAGAATACCAAGTTTAGATTGCTAAACAAAGTTGTCAACCTTTGAATTAAAAGATATTTATGGTTTCATTAAAACCTGCACTTCTAGTTTTACTTTCATATATTCCTGAATGCAGTATCTAAAAGGGCTTCTTTGATGTTTAGGGTGAACTGAATAATATGGACAGTGGCCAACAGACAGCCATAAATCTGCAGCCCTCAACTCACGCAAGCCTTAGCAAAATGCAGTACTTAAAACAAGAGAGCTACTAACTACAAATCAACATACATTTCTTTTTAGATATAAATATTTCTGGCCAATAGAAACTACTGTGTGAAGCTTAAAAACTCCCTTTGTCAAGGGAAGAAAGAGGAGAGGATGACTAGCCAAATTGCCTACACTTGCCTATTTTCAACATTTCCCCTTTGGTGACTAGCTGAAAGGACAAAGCTGTCCTCTTATTTCTAAACAAAAATATATCAAAGACTGTTAACCAATTTTAAGCAAGAGTCAAACATTTCCTATCACAAAATCTAGACTGCTGCTTCTATAATACACAGGGTCATTGATTTAAATGCCTTGGTCAGCCTTACCCGACTAGGAGAGAAAGAAGAAAAGAAAAACCAATTGGAGGGAGAGAGAGAGAGAGAGAGAGAGAGAGAGAGAGAGAGAGAGAGAGAGAGAGAGAGAGAAACCGAAGTCAACATGAACTGTATTCAAACTACTAGAAATATATTTTTTCTGAAATGCAATACATGTGGTCCTCAGCTTACAACCATTTGTTTAGTGACTGTTTGAGGTTACAATGGCATTGAAAAAAGTAACTCAGGACCGTTTTTCACACATGGTCACATGGTTTTGATCACACATGATCAAAATTTGGGCGCTTGACAACTGGCATGTATTTATGAGAGTGGGTCTATCCCAGAGTTATGTGATCACCGTTTGTAACCTTCCAAGCTGGATTTTGACAAACGAAGTCAATCTGGGAAAGCCAGATTCTCTTAACAACTATCTGATTCAATAAACAACTGCAGCAATTTGTTTAATAAGGGCAACAAAAATCGTTGTAAAATAGGGCACAACTCATTTAACAACAGTCATGCTTAGCAGCTGAAATTTTGGGCTCAACTGTTGTCATATGTCAAGAACTATCTGTAGTACATTTCGTATTTGACACTTATAGCAGAAATCCACACTGAACAAAAATCATCCTTGCAATTCTTCAACATCTAGTAATATTCATTTTTACATTTGCAAAATACTAGGAAGAGATCTAGTAAGGTAAGGAAAAGAAAAGAAACAGCAAGGTTGGGGTGAATAGGAACTAGTACTGAATTTAAGCTGTTTGATATCCTCCCCACTCCATTTTTAATCTTTTATATAATGTCTATGTATGCAGTAACATTAATCCAGAATAACTTTTTAAGAATAAAAAATGGAGTTGCCAAACGAAATTAGTCAGTAAGATTTGCAGGGTACTACTGACTGAGATGATGTTAAATATTATATCAGTCTACAAATGAAAAAAGGTAACTAATGAGAAAAATATTTAAGATGTTCAAGTATCTAAAAAAAAAAAGAAATATATATATATATATAGTTTTAGCAAAAAGGGATGAATCAGTTATTTTTATCAAATATGCACATACTGTATTTTCATATCAAATAATTCAAAAAAGAGATGTGTTCTACCTAAACTCTCATCCATTCTAACTGATTTGTAAGAGCCAATTCATATAAGACTAGGGTTAAAGTAAAATTAAATAATGACTTAAGCTTGGAATATTTTCATATTGCTTCCCCAATTCAGGAAGATTTAGTGGGAAGGTAATATAAGCTAAGTCCAAACAGTAATTTATTAAAAAAGTAATTTGCATCCTATGATTTATGTCTTATAGGCATTTGGGAACTGATGAAATGATCTTCCATGTATATATTCTGAGAATGCAAAATACTGAAGATCTTACTAACATCAAGATAATACAATCACTTACCTTAGAAACAAAGCATTCTGCTATAGCTACAGGATCATTTTCACAGTTTTCCAAATCTTGCAGAAGTTCACTAATTAAAAAAGGGCAATACTGCAATTATTATCATCGTATGCCAATATATACTGCCTACAGTTAAAATTGGCCCTGCATTTAAGATTCTATTAAATTCATTGTGTTTCCTACTATAATGTTAAGAAGTAATTAGAGGTTTCTTATCAAAAAAAATTTATAATTCCATTAATGATGTGAATAAATGTCTGTTTGGCTTGCTTGCATTACTGTTTCTCTACTTCAGCTTCAGCTGCATGTGTGTCTTTTTGCCTACTAGCTCTGAATGGTTTTCAAATGGATTCACATGTATTAAGCTTTGGTTTGTTTGAACACAATTTCTAAATACATTACAATAGGCTACATGTCAGCATTTCGAGTAACACATCCAAAGAAATCAGAACTCCGAGGCAGACAGGCCCCTCAAAGAACATGTTTATTGGATATATCATATCGGCACAGCTAGGGAAAACCAACTCTGAAGTTTCCCCTTGTCGATAGAATAATTAAAAGAGTAACTCTTTCTGTCCAAGTGTTCCAAGTCACATCATCTAATTAAAATAGTTGGCAGGTTCCCCAGTCACTCCTCCCCTTCTTCAGCTCCACCAGCTGGGATGACCTTAATTCCCATGGGAAGGCTTGTTGTTGTGTCTGCAAGTCAGTCTATCTATCTCCCCTCCCCCGGGTGCATGGCAACTATGAAGCAGCAAAAGATGGCTTCAATGAAGTTTAATTCAGAGTTAACACTACATTTGAATAAACAAAATAAGCCATGGGGTTTTTGTATCATGCTAAGGGAAACCAAACCAAACACATTATAGGTTCACTCAATATATGAATCCACTTTTCACTCATCCACATAATGCTATTCTTTACTCAGGGATGTACAGAAACCCTTCAAACCAGGCAAAAGATATTTATACCAACTTAACAACTTGGTTCCTTTTTAAACAACATTTGGTATGATGGATTTGGCTACACTGAACACATTTCATTTAGCATGTACAGGCTTGTTTCTTCAAAGCTCAGCTACTCATGCTATGTATCAGTTAACCTTTGTCTCCAGCATCTGGTTTGCTGGTTTGCATTTGTGCAAAATATGTACTGCAATGTATGTTTATATGAGGGTACCAAAATAATCTGAGCTGGCGACTAGAAATAAAGAAACAATGGTTAAAAAACTTTTTAATCTACTGTAATCCTCCCAATTATTTTCTAATATATGAAGATATATGTGATTCTGAGAAGCTGATACTTGATTGTTATGGCACGCTGACTACAACATGTGTATGAACAACAGGTAGGAAATGGACAATGTATTTGTCTTGTGCATTGCTACACAACTGTTTTTATAATGTGGCAGGATTGATAGAGGGTTCTCATTACTATAGTTAATTCTACTTCTACCTTTAATTATGACATGCTCAGTTTAACTCCCATGCTTGGTGACCAGTTCTCTAAGGTCTTTACATTCACCCAATTATGACACAGTTGCACAGTATGATGTAACTAACTATGAAGAAGCATTGCTAATATTAGTTCTTATGATACATCTAGATCCATGACCCGTCAGCCAAATTCACTGTGTCAGAATAAATGAAAAAAACAAAACCTTCCATTTTCCAGGCAGAATATTAGCTACACAAATAAAATGGAAAATAGCTAATGTTCCAGTTTTGATTTTTAAAAAAGCTACTCCTCCCAAAAGTGGAAATAGGAAATGAGGCAGTATCTAAAATGGGACCCATAGATCCCACAGATTTCTATTGAAAAGCATACCTGGCCAAAAGGTTTGAGCTAATATTTATTATTATTATGACAAGTGGTTCATGAAATAATTCAAGTGTTAAATAAATACTTAATTTTAAATTAAATATTTTGGAGCTAAGTTTAATAAGCCTTTACAAATGGGAGGGTGATGAAAAGCAGACACAATGCAGCTATTACAGCTGCCTAATTTGCTTTAAGAGGTGAGGTTTAATTCTTTATATAAAATAAGTTGAGATATTGTTGAAAATGGTTTCCCTGAGGTGACATACAGATTAAAATATGATAAAGTTATAGACAATTTTAATATTCCGGCAATAGATAAAAAGCGTATTTAGCAGCAAATTAATGTATGTTCTTTATTTTAAACTTAACAGCAAAAATGGGTGGAACTCTATCTCACAGAATGACCAGGCAACAGGTCAATTCCCTGAAATGACATAATTTGATGAGACCTAGGGGACAAAAATTTATGTGGCAATGCTTGCCTTTAGGAATAACTTCTGCCTACCTGCCCACTGCTGTCCTTCAGAAGTTCAGATGACTCTGGCTTTTAGCTAGCTAGAAGGATTTAACATCCAGTTTTTATATTTTCAAAAGCAAAAGTAAGGGCACTTCTGAGTAAGTTCATATTATATGAATTATAGAGCTGACAAGGTGGGATCTGATCATCTAGCACAACTTTTGTTCCTTCCCAAAGTTTTCAAGAATGTCAACATGTGTGATTTTAATATGATAGGAGAAGGAATCATTTAAATACATGGAAAGGATCCATATAAATGAAATTCATAATTTCATAACTCATTTTAATTTTAACTCAATTTAAATAAAATGTTTGCTTTGTTACAGCCACTTATAGGTCCTGCTCCCATTTTCAATCTGGAATAGTCTGAAAACGATTGTATACTGGTATATACAACTGAAAGCCTAATATAGTCTTTAATCACTCCAAGAAGTAGTTTACCTTTGCTTTAGTTCAGGGGTGTCAAACTCATGTCATCACGATTGCTTCATGTGATATATATTAACAGATTAACAGAGTTTCGGGACTTTTTCCCCCTTCGCTAAACCGGGCATGGGTGTGGCCAGTGCGTGACACATCCGGCACATGCGCCAGGAGTTTGACAGCCCTGCTTTAGTTCCTTCAAAACCAAATCAGCTGAAATATCAAAGTCATTATCAAAGGTATGCAAAGGCAAAATACATTCCACAATCTAGTCCAGATGTGACAAGGACAAATATCCTTGATTCCCAGTGTATGTTTTCTTCACAGGGATGTGGGTAATTTACTAAAATAGATATAAACTCTTCAGCTGGCATTTGTGCTTCTCTGGACAAGCAAATCTCCAAACTACAAATTTGGGTTTAGAAGGATCTTTGCAGCTTCACTGAAGGCAAACATGTTTTAATAAGTGGATATAACCTCTCTGAAACAAGTCCATTTTATAGCATCATTAAATGACAGGCATAAAAGAAACTGAAACTGCAAAATTGCAAAAGTCCTTCCCAGTATTATGCACAAATTTTCTAGAAGCATTGCCTTTGATGATTTTGTGGCAAGACGACATTCAGAAAAGGAGTAGATATGTTCCTAAACATTAACCGGCATGTGGCTCTGTTTATTCCAATATCTGGCCATGCACAGGTCAGTCTCAAAATTAAACTAACAACATTTTAAATCACTAACAATATGAAGGAATGTCACAGGAAGAGACGACACAGCTCTGGAAATGTCTTTTATTACCCTTTTTAACCCTCACTCTGAAGATTATAATACTGTTACTCTGTTTCAAGTACTGCCCTCCCCAATTTTCTTTATTCATTTTGTTCAACCTTCATCCTTTAATCTTCCTGGAAAGGGGAAAAAAACCAGGAAAGGCTTTAATATATCATTTCTACATATGCTTTCACTTTAATATTTACTTACCTATTGAAATGATAAATATCTTTTATGTTTCCAAACAAAGCCAATCGCTCCTCTGTATCCAAAGACAGCTTGGATTGGTCAGTGATACAATCAAGGTAATCCTATGAAATAAATGAAAAGAGTGCCTTAATGTTGTCTGCTCTTTTCTTCCCCAGAAAATAAAACTACCTTTAACTGTGTAAAATGAGTCTCTGCCAGATCAATTTCACTCTATATTACCGTAATCCCTTCAGTGAGTCCATCCCGAACAGGCCTTCTATTATGGGAGATAACAATACTTTATCTGTTCACTAATACGAAAGAAAGGCTCTCAAAGACTGAACATACTGTGCTGCTAAGACTATACCCTGTATGTTTTTCAAGCTGCAAATGTATTCGGATTTCACCCCTAGTGACAGCTTAATCATCTCCATTAAATACCCAATAAAATCAATGACATCTTCCTATAGTAAGCCTCCCCCCCTGTATTATTAACATACCTGGGTTTCATAAAACTTTAGCAGATTTCTGGGAAAATGTAATTATTTCTGAGCTACTGAAATAAATGTATTTAATATTTCAAAAATGCAACATAAATGTCATTATTGTCAGCTTGTAAAGAACAGAATATTCAACTGTCTATTTAGCTCTCTAGTTACACATAATGTATAATATGGTAAACTAGAATATATTCTCGGGAATTTGTTTGCACGAACAGATGCAAAGTATATGAACATAGAGACTGCATTTGGGGAGAGATGAATAAGAACTATAAATGAATCAAGAAAACAGAACTCTATATCACTATACAGTTTTCATAACCATTTTCATTCCTCTTTGATTAAAAGTAATTTTTTCTTAAAATTAAGTTCACCTCTTGGAGATTTCATGAACTCATTCATTTTCTTGGTAGAAGTATGGAAGTGATTTGACATTGCCTTTTTCATCAAGTCTAACCTGCAGTTTTGGTATTACCATCTAATTTTTCATCAGTTTTGACATGTTTAGTTTTCAAGACCAGATAACATCAGCTGTGAACCGTAGAGAGCAACAAAGTTCCTGCAGCAAAACTACCCTACACTCTTAAACATCATTAGAATATTCAATAAAGCAGAACTTTTGGAATGGTTTCTCAGATTCTGGGAAAGAAATTGGCAGTTTGCAAAATATTATAAGCCCAAAAGATCTGCACAGTTTTTCTTTACCAAGAAAATGGATGGCTACTTTCCTAGCATATCAAAAAGTGGCTAGGAAGATCAAGAAATCCTTTCCTAATTCAGCTAAAAATAATTGAGTTCTAAAGTAAACATACCCACTTGCCAAGATTTCTGTATCCTTTCAATACATTTAGTTAAAGAACACTCAGTGAAAATCCTGCTTTTCTGATTGCTAGTATTTGCCAAGGTAGCAATAGCACTTAGACTTATATACCACTCCATAGTACTTTACAGCACTCTCTAAGCCATTTACAGAGTCAGCATATTGTTCTCAACAATCTGGGTCCTCATTTTACCAACCTTGGAAGGCTGAAGACTGAGTCAGCCTTGAGCCGGTCAGGACCTCTTGGCAGCGGGCAGAGTTTGCCTCAATACTGCATTCCAATTACTGTACCACTACGGCATTAGCATGAATCTTGACAAGTGGATATCCAAAACTTTTACACTGTTCTCTGCTATGGTCTCTCCTTCCTGCTTTTTCAATCTGAGTACCCAACTTCAATATTTCAACTTGCATTCTACTCTACCAACAGTTTCAAACAGCAAACTCCATGAATATGTCTGTGCAGTTTTCCTGCCAACAGTACGAAAATGGTTTGCTGCTGTCTTTCCAAACCTAGATTTTAACAGCCATATGTTGCCACCTGTTGAAACATCAAGACATTTCATACATTAAAGCAAGCTACAATAGCGCAACTTTTAGCTCAATAACCTGGACATAAGGATTCTTATCCGATTATTGCTAGATAACTGTCATAAATCAATTCCCCCTGTAAAATAACTGTTTTGTCCATTTTCCTCATTAAATTATAATTTTACTTCCATTTAAGAAAAAAGATGAACTTAGGTAAATGTAATTATGTATCTATATACTGGAGGATTTTAACAATTAAGAGCCATGACATCTAAATGCTACAGTGTACACTCTGCTCCTTTACTTTTCATTCCAATTCCATTATCTTATGACCTCATTCTTAAGATCTGTCTTCTTAAAATATGTTATTGTATTAAGTCACTGTAACAATACCCCCAGGGTTTCCTGAAACTTCCCAGTGACCTTTTGTTTTTATTCACAAGTTGCCTTGTAGCAAAGATTTAAGAAACTTCATAAAGGAGAAACTATTGCTACATATACAAACATACCCAGAATCTGAGTCAGTGAGTGGAAAAATAAGCTAATACAATGGTAGATCTTTCCAAATTTGGAATACAATACAAATTTGGTTCTACCAGCATGAAATAAGCTTTCTCCAAAAACCAAAATAGAGAGCTACAATAAGACTTTTTAAATGGTACTTTATAAAGGAATTCATAATTCGCTTTTCCCATATTAGTCCCAATTTGAAGGCAGTTTGTAATTATGCCTACAAGAAAATGAAACCATTTGGACCAAATATCCAATTTTACTGACAAGTTTTTTTTTTATTGAATATTGTCAGCTTCTGCTTTTTATTTATGGGGCCTTTTATGTTTCTCATTCTATTCATTTAACAGTTTAACAACTGCTTCCGGAGGAAAAGATAGTGAACTGTGTGAAAGCAAAGACCATTTACTATAAAAAATGAAGTATCAGAAAAAAAGGATTGCTCTATTCTTTACGTAAAACAAAGAAACAGAAACTGCATTGTACTATATAGAAACTGGACTTCAGATAATGATCACTCAAGTATGACAATAAGAAATCCATCAAAATGTAAATTGGATTTTGGCATGGCTAACCTAATTTTTCTAACAGGATTTTGAAACAAAGTTGCTGAACTATTTTACTTGAATTCTGTCTGTTTGCAAATCATGGTACAGAACTTGCCAATAAAATAAGGTCAACTTAACACTACTAGACCTTTCCTCAGATTACTATCAAAATTTACAATGCAAAATTAAATATTGTTCAGTTTCTGGGAAAGAGGCTTGTGTATATGAGAACATTGCTGCTTCACCTTCTAAAACATTGTTTTTTTCATATCCAGTCATTTATTTTGAATAGTACGTAGCAGTGATGGCGAACCTTTTCAGCATCAAGTGCCCAAAGGGTGAAATGTGTGTGTATGCGTGCGCATGCCAGAGTGCCAGAAACTGAAGGCTAGATGGCTGGTGTGCCTGCATGTGCTGTCCACATGGTCTTCAGGTCTTTAGCACGCACATGCACACCAGCCAGCTGGTCTTCGCATGCTCCAGAGCACCAAAAACCCGAAGACCAAGTGGCCGGTGCATGCATACACACTGTCTAGCTGGTCTTTGGGTTTCTGGTGCTCCAGTGTGCACAAAGACCAGCTGGCTGATGCGCATGCATGTGCCGGGAACCAGAAGAGCTGCCATAGGTTTACCATCACGGGTATATAGCTATAACAGTACCTCAGTGCACTGAAATGCCAAATGTTGAAAGTTTTGGAAAGTTGCAGATGGGGTACTATATATCTATGCATTAAGCACCAAAGTGATCATATTAACTCTGAATGTCCTCTTTAGTTATTAAGTTATTTAGTTACAATTGCCAATAACTGATGATGGATATGGCACAAGAAGAAGTTATTAAAGACAAGAACTAGTGTTACAAGCAATTGTATCACCAAATGTAGCTATTTTGTCTTACCATTTGAAAGCGCTTATTAAAAAGAAGCCCAACAGAAACTCTACTGGCATGGGAATTCAACTATCTTGCCAAAAACAGCATGTTTAAATTTTATGAGACAAAGTAATGAGTATCATGGATAATCAAAACTTTGTTCATGCAGCTCACCCCAAGACTTCCTAACTAACCTTAACTGGGATTGTAGCCACAGAGATGAAATCAGCTCTATAAAACCCACTTCTGAAGATCATTATGTTCAAAATAATTCATGGGAACCAACCAACCCAATAAATAAATAACTCAAGAGTTTTCAAATTAGAGCTCTGTATTGTGCCTTGTCATTTAATAGCTCCTCAAACGCGTCCTAGAATGCCATTAAAAATGGAACATGATCTCTCAGTCTGTCCTGCATGGAAAATGATCAAAGCTACACAACCACGAGTTTGTTTTATAGCCTTAATCATTTTTTTCCTGTTTAAAAATCATTTGAACCAAACAGACTAATGGAAAATGCTAACAATATCATAGCAAGCTGTGAATGTTTGAAATCCTGATTTTAAAAAAGTGTGGAAAATCCGTGATAAACACACCAGACCATTTACTGTTAAAGCAAACTCATTATCTGCTGGGAAACAAAGGAAAAAGACCAACCTCCTAAACCAGGGGTCGGCAAAGTCGGCTCTTTTAAGACTGGTGTACTTCAACTCCCAGAGTTCCCCAGCCAGCTATGCTGGCTGGGGAACTCTGGGAGTTGAAGTCCACCAGTCTTAAAAGAGCCGACTTTGCAGACCCCTGTCCTAAACCAACCATGGAATTAAAACAAATTTAATAAAGTTTACAGTCTGCGTATTATATCTGCACCAACAATTTGACAAAATAATTGGAAATGCAACCAAAAACCCACTCATTATTCATCCCTTTTGAATATTTGGAGTTTCTGCATATAAATATCCTAATGGTTCAAAACAAGTATGCCTGACTTAATAATACCAAAGTCTCAAGTGATAAGATCATGTAATATGTCAGAACGGAAAAGAAATGAGTCTCTTAAATACAGTAATATACATTACACAATATCCACAATAATATCCATTAACTAACAACGTTAAACATCTGTAAGCATTCCTTCAATAATATTAGCCACAGTGCTTCCATGGCTACATAGAATAAGAGATTCTCAAAAGTCCTCTAAAAGAAACTCAGTTCCAGAAAGCAACCATAGTTGGGACTAACTTAACATCTAAGGAGAGATTATTCTATAATAGAAACGTCTGGTTTCATCCCCACCATTTCAACAAAAGTTTAAGGGGTTTTCTCAGGCTAGATGACCAGTTGGAGGTGGAGTGACATACTATACATAGCTTTGTAGATTAAACCAGCCCTTTCAACTGAAATTCTTTGGGTAGTTTTAAGTACAGACATAATATGCTCAGGGTGAATAATATTTGCCATCAAGTAGGCCATATGCTTTTTGTAGCAAATTATCATCTTCTATGTGGTCTTCAAAGTCATCTCCAGGTAGAGTACAAGGCAACAAGCTTAACATAGAGCAATGAGGATATGAAACAAGGATTAAATTTTGGTGTAATTGTTCAGACTCCTTTTTATATGATCACGATACAGATCAATAGGATCTGATGAAGGTTAAGTAAAAGATCAGGTTCCCCCATCCCGGTTCTGAAATTTTGATGGGTTTCTTCTGACCAGATTGGACATATTGCCCCACACAGCCCTGTCAGGGTATTATAAAAATATGCTTCTACCTCAGCTATATGTCCATGTGGGGATGTCTCTGTGAAATCCTTGAGCCAAATGCTCTTCTAGTACTCTTTTTACTGGGGATCCTTCAGACATTTGTCTATTCCATTCTGAAGAAATATGCTGGGGCAGAGTACAGATAGTTCTTGATCACAACCTTTCATTTAGTGACTGCTCGAAGTTACAACAGCACTGAAAAAAGTGACTTATAACCATTTTTCACAGTTATGATCATTGCAGCATCCCCATGGTCACAATCAAAGTTTGGATGCTTGGCAACTGGCATGTATTTATGACAATCACAGTATCCCAGGGTTATGTGATCACCTTTTGCAACCTTCTGACAAGCAAAGTAAATGGGGAAGCCAGATTTATTTAACAAGTGTGTTAACAACTGCAGTAATTAACTGAATAACTGTGGCAAGAAAGGTCATAAAATGGGACAAAACTCACTTAACAACTGCCTCACTTAGCAACAGAAATTTTGGCCTCAGTTGTGGTCATAAGCTGAGCCGTTTCCCTGGGCCCGTGATGGCAAACCTATGGCATGCATGCCACAGGGGGGCGCAGTGCTCTCTCTGTGGGTACGCAAACCATCACCTTAGTTCAGTTCTATTGTGCATGTACGTGTACATCCCGCTGCCAGCTAGTCGTTGGATCTCTGCCGTGCATGCGCGGGGGGGGCATGTGTGTGGGGCCTTGTGCATATGCATGGGGGCGGGACACGTGTGTGGGGTTCACACATGCATTCACAGGGAGCAGGGCGCATGCATTTATGGGGCGCAGAGCAGATGTGCAGGGCTGCACACGCATTGCATTTTGGGGGTTTGGGCAATGCGCGCTTTGGGCATTCATTCCAGAAAAGGTTATTGCCCAAGCATATTAATGGACTGGACAAAAACTAGATTGCTAAGAGGATTTATGACTTACTATATTATTAATATGTTCACCTGTTCCATCACAAATTTTAGCCAATTTTCAGATAATATTTGTATTTTATCAGAACAATGTATCAATATTTATATCACCATATTTTGGCTATTCTGCTGTTGGAATAGAACAAAAGTTCAGCTCCTTTAATAGAGACAAGGTAACAATAATAGCAGCTTCCCATTCTCAAATCAGATCACAATTAAGTATCATTTTCAGGCTTGAGTTGCAAAAATTTCTGTCCTGGGCAACCAGCTTTTTATTAAGCACAGTCATAACTTCTATCAAAACAATATTTTTGAAGAGCAGCAATAAGCAAATTGCAACCAAGGAGGGGGAAATTCTTCCCTTATCTTCTGCCATAACCACAACATTTACTGGGTGATTGGAGGATGGGAATTGGGGAATTAGTAAATGGAAAACAAAGGAACTTAATTCTCCATGAACATCATGAACTCCGGAGACTCCTATTTTCAAGCAAGTCTCTGAGACACCCCCTAATTTACATTCTACAACAAAATTATATGATCAAAACCTTCATTTCAAGAATTGTTTGTCTATTTCTATTTACCTTTTCCTGTTATTTAAACTAGTTAATCCTAATTCTAAATTACTTTATTAGTTCAAAAGACTAGTCAGAAACATGGTTCAATACTTTTGTATAGCCAGATAAACTATGTTAACTGGATGTGGAAGTCTCTGTTAGTTCATATTACTACTTTTTCAGAAAGATTTGGGCTACCCAGTACTATATAATTTCCAGAACAGATACTAAACCAACTTCCTCCAACTTAACTCTGAAATAAAATTTAGAGGCAAAAATCCCAACAGTGAACAAGTTTACTAGGAATACTCAGTACTTAACATCTAATATTTCAGGAATTCAGATGCACATGTGCAACCCTGTGTGTCCCGCCGTCCTGCATATGTGTGCACAACCCCTGTGCGTGCCCGCTGAACATGCACATGTGTCTTCCGCATGAGCCCCACCACACCACAATCCTTTGTTGTTAGTATATGCTTCTGCTATCCAAACTGCTTTCCTGAAAATACAGGGGTCTGAATAGCTGAAGCAAATGATAGCATGAATATACATGCCTATATCCTATATGTTCAGCATTTCATTTTTAATCTTTTGATTTTATAGATGTTTTATTCTATAATGTTATGAAGACTTATGCAAAGTACATACATGTGGTCCTAAATTCAAACTATAAATAGTTCAAATGAATGACCAGCAATTAGAGCAAAAATTGGTACTTTGCACTACCATCCATGTGTGCCATTGTTGTTATAAATAAGGATTTGTTCTTAACTGGGTTTGAAATAAAATTTTTGACCTGTTTAGCATCTTGGGTAAGGCTTTATTGTGAAAACTGTTAAAAATGTACTTCACTGTTTTAGTTAGTATTTGGACAGAATAAGTTAAATAAAGCATTTAGTTCCTATTTCTATCAATCTGTATTCATTTCTTTTTCATGAACATTTACCAATAAGTATCTTGGAATTTCAGGTGCCTTTGAAAATAGAAATACTTTCCCATGTTTTGTATCTTCCATTGCAGCTTTACAAGTCATCATTATTAAGCATGTAAATAATGGAGGGTATTACAGGTAAAAGTCTATGTGTTCTAAGATAACATGTGAGCAGGGAGACAGCTCATCCTTTCGCAAGTAATTTTAACCACACCATGGAAAATGCCATAATTAGGTACTGATTATACCAGTATCATAATGTTTAGTGTGTTTAGGCTGCCTATCATGGAGGTTAAAGTTTATATTGTATATAATATATATTGTTTATATTGTATTGTATATAACAGTTTTTCTAAATTCCAGTAACTTTAAATGCATGGACTTCAATTGTCAGAAGTCTGGAACAGAGAGATACATTTATAAAATATTTCCTGGATTAACTAAGTGCAGAGGAAAAATTTATCTTCAGTGCTGGAAAACATATACACAAACATAGACCCATATATACAAAGGAATAATATTTTGTGGGAGATGGAGCTTTTAAGTCACAGGACATAAAGAATCCTGACACAAAACTTCTCTTTGTTCTGACTATGTATAATATTGGCCTCAAAAAGGCATGACTCATTTATTAAAGTCCATTAGTAGATGTGCAGCTAACACCTTGAAAAAAAGGCACAGAGCCACATATTATATACATGTATATATATATATCCTAAAAACTATCTGTGAACCATTTGGCAGTGACAAAGAAAGAGGTGGAAACTCTCCATATACTGAACCTGACTGAAGCATTATACCTTCCCCAGTTGTTCCACGTCTTACTTAAGCACATGAACTGGACTACAGAAAATTACAAAGAGAAGGGAATTTTCTGAATAAACTTATAAACATTCTCGTAATATGCCCCTCAGCAAAACAAAAAACAACCCCCCCCAGCTCCCTAATAACTGAAAAAAGACTAAAAAGATGACTGATGCTGTGTATCTCCAAAAGCGCTTGGCCTTATTTTCGAGGTGGTCTTATTATTTTTGAGGTGCAGGAGGTAGCGAGCATGGTCACCTCATGGCTGCTGCTGTGTTTGCAATATTTTCAGGGAGGGCTTATTTTGGGGGGTGAGCTTGTTTTAGCACATACGCTCAAAGCCCAATTGGGCTTATTACCCAGGGAGATCTTATTTTCAGGGAAACAGGGTAGTAGTACAGGTCAGAATACATGAGAATCAGCCTAATGAAATCAATTCATGAAAGAGAGGAGTTAACAGAACAGAACAGAACAAAACAAAACAAAAAAGAGTGGATTAGGGTCAGGGGAATAAATAAATAAAAAATTAACATCCCGTCTAGACTACTGTAATGCTCTCTATATGGGGCTCCCCTTGAGGAGCACCCGAAGACTACAGTTAGTGCAGAATGCGGCCGTGCGGGGGATTTTGGGAGCCTCACGGCATTCCCATGTGACACCTCTCTTGCGCGAGCTGCACTGGCTGCCTGTGGCCCTTCGGGTGCGCTTCAAGGTGTTGATAACCATCTTTAAAACGTTCCATGGCACGGGGCCTAGTTATTTGCAGGACCTTATCCTGCCTCATACATCCCTTCGTCCGATTCGCTCCCATAGAGAGGGACTTCTCCGGGTGCTGTCCTCCGGGCAATGCCAGCTGGCAACTCCTAGGGGAAGGGCCTTCTCTGTGGCGGGCCCAGCCCTCTGGAACGACCTACCCCCCCGAACTTAGGACCATCACGGACCTCCGCTCCTTCCGCCAACACTTGAAGACATATCTCTTCCATCAAGCCGGCCTGGCCTAGTCCCCGCAACCACTTTTGTAGACTGAGTTTTAAATTGTTTTAATTGGGATTTTAATGGGTTAGTAGGTTTTAGGGAATCTTTTAGCACAGGGCACAATGAAATTAATTAGCTTTTAGCTTGAAGTCCTATTTATTATCGTCTTATCTATTGTTATGTTTTGTACTTCCGTTTTAATTTCCTATGCACCGCCCTGAGTCCCTCCGGGGAGATAGGCGTGGTTATATAAATTGAATAAAATAAATTAATTAATTAATGATACGTAAAACAGAATTTGAAGCCTGTGGTATTCAATTATCAGAAAAAATTTTTATTAACCAATCTTTCTTTTATTATTTACCAGAGAGCCAGCATGGTGTAGTGGGTAAGGCATCAGACTAGAAATCAGGAGACTGTGAGTTTTAGTTCTGCCTTAGGAACAAAGCCACCTGGGTATCATGGGCCAGCCATTCTCTCTCAGCCCTAGGAAGGAGGTAATGGCAAATTACTTCTGAAAACCCTTGCCAAGAAAACTGCAGGGATGGGTCCAGACAGTCTGAGAATTGGACATGATTGAACATAGGAAAAATATGATTTAGCTCTATTAGATGTTTTATTTCCCACAATTAATCAATATTTATATATACATTTATGTGTACATAAATTAATGCTTTAAAAACTGTATTCTAATTCAGGTGGATTCTAAACACTAGCTTTAAATTGCATGAAATACTGTACTTTATTTTAGAAATATTAGGGAATTTGGAACTCTCTGGCCCTGACAGACCCTATAATTCTAAAATAGGGAAAGCTTAGAAACATCATCAAGCTGTATAAGAGATGTCGCCACTTTAGAATTAACTGGAATGCATTAGAAGTGACATAAAAATAATTGATTCATAAATAATATATAAAGTATTTCTATCCAAAAGCCACTGTGGGTGAGAAGGGGGATGAGTTAAATTTTGAATCCCTTAAGATACAACCTTCTATTTACTCAATCTGTTGCAACTCTCCCTTCGTATTGTTTTTTAATCTTTGAATACAAAACTATGGAGAACCGAGGTAACCTTTGTAGACCTATATTTGTGGCCACCCATAATTAAGGTGACCAGATTTTAACATTGGTAAAGAGGGACACCATTGACCGGGGGGGGGGGGGAGGAGAAGGTGTGGACTATTTTGTGGGAGTGGCTCAGCGGTCATGTGACCGGGGGGCGTGGCCAACTCAAAAATGTTGTGAAACTCACTTAACAACGGTCTTGCTTAGCAACCAAAATTTTGGGCTCAATTGTGGTCATAAGTTCTTTCTTTTTTTCTTTCTTTCTCTTTCTCTTTTTCTTTCTGTCTCTTTCTGTGTCTCTCTCTCTCTGTGTATCTATCTCTCTCTCCTCCCTCCGCCCATCTGTCACTGTGTGTCTGTCTGTCTGTCATTTACTCACTTAATCACTCATTCTGTGTGTCTATCTTTCTCTCTCTCCCTCTGTCTCGCCCTGTGTCTGTCACTCTGATTCCCTCCCTCCCTGTTTCCAATTCAATCCCTCTCTCTGTCATTCTCTCTCTGTGCCTCTCCCTCCCTCCCTCCCTCACCATCTCTCTCTCTCTCTCTCTCTCTCCCTCTGTACTTTGTGTGTCTATCAGTCTCTCTCTGATTCCCTCCCACCCTGTTTGTCTGTCTGTTTCTCCCCCCCCCCCCGGAGCCCTTTCAGACCCTGGGAAGTGCTCCGGTATCCTCCCCAGCCAGCATGTCGGCCACTCTTCTGCTTCCCAGGGGCTGAAGGGGCTCCATGGAGAGAGGAAGGGAACTGGCTGCCAGAGCCAGCGGGCGGGGCAGGCGGCAGTGCCCAGCAACATTCGCTACCTGCCTGCCCCGCTTACTCATTCACCGGGAGGAAGGAAACTGGCTGCCGGTGGGTGAACCAGCAGGGCAGGCGGGTAGCAAATGTTGTTGGGTGCCACCACCCGCCCCGTGCACTCGCCCACCCCACCCGCTGGCTCTGGCAGCCAGGTCCCTTCCTCCCCCTGCGGAGCCCCTTCAGACCCTGGGAAGCAGACGAGTGGCCGGCATGCTGGCTGGGGAGGCTATGGCTGCCTCCTTGGCCATGGGGCAGCCGGACCGCTCCAGATTCAGCGACCCACCGCCGTGGCCGCCATTGCCTGCCTCACCCCCTGCTGCTTAGCTGGGCGGCTACGTCCCGACTTCCTGCTCCCGCCTCACGACCCGGATCTTCCGCCAAGGGCAGGCAAGTCGGACCGCAAGAGGAGGAGAGGAGGAGGAGGAGAGGAGTGGCGGGTGGGGAGGAGGAAGAGGAGGAGAAAAAGGAGGAAGATTTGGAATATTCAAAAAATCAGGAAATTTTTAAAGGGACGCAGGACACGGGACTAATTATTAATATGCGGGTCTGTCCCGCCAAATGTGGTACGTCTGGTCACCTTACCCATAATAGTGGGCTGGTAGGTGATGAGCTTGATGACATTTGCAGATTTCTTTTTCATAGCTCATCTTTCTCCAACTCGATTCAGTCATAAAACTTTGTTTACTTTTTCTCAGTTTTGGCTGTGACTTATTAGAGACATTTCTCACAACCAGGTCTTCAATACTAATTATTTAAATGCTTCTCCAAAGTTCAGTATACTGTATATTAATGGTTCTACTTCTTTCAATATGTTTTCCAAATTTTCAAAAGAAAAGCTTTTTTTTAAAGATGAAAAGCTAAGATACTAATATTTTTTGTGTAACAAATCTTGATGTGGTGCTTGTCTTGTCATTTGCTTTGTGTCTGCACAAAGCAAATGTGCAAAGCGAATGAATGCATATCAGTGATGTGCAAGATCCAAAATAGGAACTGTCCTAGAAGGAAACCTCTAACCCCTTCTCTCTGCTAAAATTTTAATTGGAAACTCTTCCTCACTGTTGTTCATAGGAAGAAAAGTTACCATTGGCAACAACAGAGCATCTTTTCTATTATAAACAGATCTTTCTTGGGTAAACAGTGATTTTAATTAGGGCCATGACAGGGCAAAAGGTTAAATATCTCTTTTTGCATGTTGCTACTCTGATAGGTTCTATCTCTTCGCTGTACCATCTGCTATTTACTTTAAATTATTTCTTTTAAAACAAATGAAACTTAAAAGCATAACTATTGACAAAAACCAAAGGAACAATCAGGGTGTTTACATCCAGTAAACAAAAATAATTACAGTTACACAGGCCGTTTACTTATATCAACAACTTAAACACCTTTTTCAATTTCCAGAAAGAAGCATTTCCCCCCCAAAGACTGAAAATTAAACTTTCTATTATAAAAATAGAACTTTTTTTAAATAAATGTAGCTTTGATTGCATTAATACTTGTGCTAGAGTGTCTTTTCTCCTCACTCAAGCATTTTTGATCTCATTTTTTTCATTTAAATTTTAAATAAAATGAGCAACTCTAGCCATCAAAATAAGAATATTTACCTACTTGAAACTAGGAAAAGATATTTGGTCTTTAGGAATAAATGACAATTTGTGATTATGTTACCCTGTCTGGTAATGAAACATTTTCAAGAAAAACAGCAAAGAACCCAACCTATATGAGCTACAATTGCAATATTACTACTCATTAAAACTAATTTTCTGCTAATTAATGACAAAATTGTAGGTAATAATGTGAAGCCAATTAAATAAACAATTAGAATATAAATACAATACAATACAATACAATACAATACAATACAATACAATACAATACAATACAATACAATACAATACAATACAATACAATAGCAGAGTTGGAAGGGACCTTGTAGGTCTTCTAGTCCAACTCCCTGCGTGGGCAGGAACCTTATACCATTTCAGACAAATGGCTATCTAGCATCTTCTTAAAGACTTCCAGGGTTGGGGCATTCACAACTTCTGGAGGCAAGCTGTTCCAGAAGTTAATTGTTCTAACTGTCAGGAAATTTCTCCTTAGTTCTAAGTTGCTTCTCTCCTTGATTAGTTTCCGCCCATTCCTTCTTGTCCTGCCCCCAGGTGCCTTGGAGAATAGTTTGACTCCCTCTTCTTTGTGGCACCCTCTGAGATATCGGAACACTGCTATCATGTCTCCCCTGGTCCTTCTCTTCATCAAACTAGACATACCCAGTTCCTGCAACCGTTCTTCATATGTTTTAGTCTCCAGTCCCCTAATCATCTTGGTTGCTCTTCTCTGCACTCTTTCCAGAGTCTCCACGTCTTTTCTACATCGTGGTGACCAAAACTGAATGCAGTATTCCAAGTGTGGCCTTACCAAGGCACTATATAGTGGTATTAACACTTCACGTGATCTAGATTCTATCCCTCTGTTTATGCAGCCTAGAACTTAACACCAATTGTCAAAGTAAAATTAACTAACAGATATCACAGAACAGTAATCACTATCTACCATGATATTGAAACACAAAGATTAAAAAAGTGACCATTTCAGGATATATTTGTAGAACCTTGCTTGCTTAAAAGATTTTTTAATCAGCTATAGTTAGAAAATGTTCCTGTTTAGAAAGTGTTTATGCCATTTTACTACTTTCTAAATGTACATTAAAACATCTTTTTCTAAAAAAAAAAAAAAATTGCTACTGAACTGGCATGCATTTCAGAGATTTTCATGGGATCAGGAATTTGTACAAAATTATATTATTTTCCTATAAATAAATTCTAGCATTATGATATTTTCCCTTTTTTTCCTCTTTGAGCAAGATTACTTATAGTTTTGCTTTCAAATGAACACTGCCATGTTTGTTGAAATTCATGTGAATATTTTTATTAGTAAGCAGCTATTTTTTTAACTGAGAATAAAGGTATTTAAATATTATGTCAGCAGTATTAAACATTTAAAATGACTCCCTTATTTATGCAATATGTCAGTAGCTCTGTTTGCTTTATATTTTTATTTCAGTTTTGTTTAAGGGTATTTAAACTTCTTTCCTGTATGGATCTTACTGTACACCAGCAGTTAAGATACCTAATACAGATATGCAGGAAAAGACTTGTTTCTACAGATTAATTCTTTTTCAACATGCCTTTGTATATCAAATCCTGATAATCTTATTTGCCTCGCTGTCTGCTTCTGTGTGCATCATCAGACTAGTATTTTCTTTCCCAGATTAGTGATGTACTTAAAAAGAAAATTGCCCAAAGCCATACATTATAACATTTCCAGATTATGTGTAAAATGTATGTCCGAATTTAACAGGTCAAAGAAATCACAAAAAACAAAGTAATAAATAAATACATAATCCCCACCTGTAAGAATATTGAAGTCATGAACTAATAAAACCAGTGATACGTTCTAAAATCTTGAAACATACGAAGTCTCAAATTTAATATTTTATATTCCAGGAACTAGAAATAAATACCATTTATTTTTGTGTAAGTAGAAGTAAGGTACCACTAATCCCTGATTTTTAATTCCACTCAACCTTTAGGTTTTCAGCTTCTAAAGGTCTATGGTCTTGGTTACAACAGAAAATCAAGAGGATTATTTTACCAGCCCGATTTAATGGGCAAGCTCTAAAACCAGCCTACTTGCAAAAAGTAAGTTAGTAAAGTCTATTTTCCAAAAAGTATCTTTATATAGTTCATGTACATCTTGCATAATTAACAAGTATAACTTCAAAAAGGGAAGGAAAGGGAAATGATTTCAGGGAACATAGTATTTTGCAGACATTGAAGGCTCAATATTATATTTTCTCCCTAGTTCTAATAAGAGTTTTCTTCTCATAAAAAGTATAATAAAATGGGCAACTTCTCTTGAGATTGCAGCTAGAAAGAAAATAACTTTATCATCCTCAAACTCAATAGTGCTAACTGACTATGCCTTGTGTAGATGGCGATTAACTTTAAAAGTAACAACTATCATTGCTATGTGTACAATTAATAAAATATCAGGTTTTTGTGGGATCAATAAAAATAAATAAACAAAACCTGAAAAACCTACAAAATGTATTTTAAGTTATTAATTAGTAATCACGTTGCCTGTCTCGAAGGATAACTCTGCAAATAAGAACCGTGCTGTTTCAATACAAAAGATCACGTATCAACTTCAAGCTGCCTGTGCTTCTTACAGCAGCCAATTTATTGCAAACCTTAATCCTAGTGTTCTTTCTATATTAAATTTTAGTTTATGCATTCTACATTGTGGCTGAACGTAAATGAGGAGAAAACACACTTACCTTCACAATACTTCTTAAATCCTGCACGTATGTTCTTTCAGTCTCTAGAATTTCTTGGACCACTCTGTCAACATACAGGAGTTTTGGACTTGTAGACTCAACAATCAGTGACATGACACAGTTTTTGTTATTTTCCTTTGTTTCAGGTTTTCGTGGCATATTTGGCTTTCTTCCAATATTTCCATCAAAGAGCTGTTCCTTGATAGGGTTATTTTTTCTTAGCTCTTTGCTGGGAAACTGTTGGGTTGGGTGCAGCTCCAACTTTATGGCCCCCACTTCCTTGTCCTGATTGAACAAACCCAGATGACTGTTGGAAACCAAGGTTGTTCTGCTGCCACAAGAGCAGTGACTATCTCTGGAGGATGCAGAGGAAGATGTTGAGCTGAAGCTAACTGGTCTATCACTGTCTGACAATTCCATCGCTCTGATTCCACAGTACAGGAAGTGTCGATCTTCTCTATGTAGGCTGTTTCCTGTCTTCTTGGGAGCTGCACCTACCATTACTGGAGGCAACCCATTAAGACTGTAGCCATCTTTGGGGGGACAGAAAAATAAATATTAATTTTGCATGTATGTTGAATTTCATTAAAAACCATTTTACTTATGCACAGAAAAGTAATCATATGGAAGGTCATCTTCAGACACTTCAATGAGTACGAGAAGAACAGGAGGAATCTGTTGCAGAAACGCTGCATATAAACAACAACCCAAGGAATCATCCACCAGTAGGGACTCCTACTTTCTTTATTTTTAAACTTCATTTAAATAGGTTTTTTTAAATCAGCATTCATATGTCCATATTTGCTGCAAAAAACCCCACTTGATTTTACACATCTTTCTAAAATAGATAATCAAAATGATAACTGGGCCAACTTAGACAAAATTGGGGGGGGGGGGAAGAATCCCAGAATGAAATAAAAAAAACTTTAATGGATTCTAAATTAAGTTGATGGAAAAAAAATCCATTAGTATAGCTTTGCCTACCTGAACATATACAAAACTATTAATCTCTGATCAATAGAAACTTATAAAAGAAGTTCAGAAATACCCATTCCAACAATATAGAAATTCTTAACAAACTGTAAACACTTAATATGAATAGGAAGAAAAACCACTGCACACAGAAATATATAGTGGACAAGGGGAGAGACTACAACTCCTAACAACAAATAAAGAATATACAGATGCAACAGTACATTTGTGAGTGATTTCTGTCATGGCTTTATCTCCTGCCTTTCTGAGAAATAGTCCGTTGAGTCCATGTATATCAACAATGAATCAACAGCATCCATAATATCCAAACAAAAGAGAATAATAAATAATAAAGCTGAATTTATTAACCGCTCCCTCTCCCCACAGGGACTCGGGGCGGTGCACAGGGAGAATAAAAACCATAAATATACAAAAATACATACAATTTAAAACAGATTAAACAAACTCCTGTGCTAAAATCCCATTAACTAAAAATCCCCACTCAATATACATAAACAATTAAAAAACCCATAGAGAGAGAGACTACCCTAGGCCGGCCAGGCGGAAAAGATGTGTCTTTAGTTTCAGGCGGAAGGAGCGGAGGTCCGTGGTCGTTCTAATATCGGGGGGAAGGTCGTTCCAGAGGGCCGGGCCCGCCACAGAGAGAGCCCTTCCCCTGGGCGTCGCCCGCTGACAAAGTCTAGTGGACGGCACCCGGAGAAGTCCCTCTCTGTGGGAGCGAATCGGCCGTGAGGATGTGTGAGGCAATATCCGATCCCGCAGGTAGCTAGGTCCCGAGCCATGGAGCGCTTTAAAGATGATAACCAACACCTTGAAGCGCACCCGGAAGACGACAGGCAGCCAGTGCAGCTCGCGCAAGAGCGGTGTTACATGGGTAAACCTAGTGGTTCCCATAATTGCTCGCGCGGCTGCATTCTGAACTAACTGAAGCCTCCGGGTGCACCTCAAGGGGAGCCCCATGTAGAGGGAGTTACAGTAGTCCAGTCTGCCCAATCTGCTGCAGAAATCATCTGGGAATTGTTTTGAGCTGCATTTAATGTAAATAGTTTTACTATTAGGTATCTGCATGTTGCCATAATTATTTCCCTGAAACCATTATGTTATGAACAACAACTGTACCTCCCAGCCCTCATTGTAGAAGAATGATGCTTTGTTATAAGCTGTTTTGTTGAAAAATTCTGTAAGCATATTGACAATCAAAAATTGATTCCTCTTCTCATTTTCTTCTTCATTAGATTTATTATGATGCCTACTTCAAAAGTCTCTTAATTGCATTATCCAGCTTGTGTGTATGAATTCATATTTTACTGGACATGTTGCTATTTTAATTCCTGGAAACCCTAATAAGCCATTAATAAAGTAAATGAAATGTCTGGTTTGGCTGGAATTCTCATATTACTCATGTTTATTTATTAAGCTTGCTATATCCCTATATCTTGGAATTATTTTTAACAAAAACTATATGAATATGTATTCATAATTGTCTTCTTTATGTCTCCTTCATTTTGGAATACACTATTGCTGAAAAGCAGCATAGTATACGAAACATTAACCCCTAGATATTAATATATAATTGTTCAATAACACCTTGGAAAGATCTGCATGTCTTTCATATCCTGACTGAAGTTACTCTAGAAGACATTTTGTAACATATGCATTTATATTTTGATTAAAGGAAAGGCTATGCATTGAACATCTCCTGTTTTGAAAAAATGCAAATTTGAAGGTTAGAAAAAAATATTAGTGAGTTGATAGGCTCTATAAATTTACTGATAGATCTGCCTGCACCACGTTTTATGCTTTCTCCTTTTATTACTGTGATTCAATGAAGTCAAGTTAAACCATCAATTTTATTTTCATTTTCTTGGTTAATCTCATATACGACACACTGTTCTTATTGACCAAATTACATTCTCCTGGAATATCATTTAATAGATATAACTTTTATAGTAGGTTTGCCAATAATTATTGGGTTGTTCAAATCTAAATTAGAATTTTTAAATTATTTTTAACATTTTAATATAAGAAAATGTCTACAAGTATTTAAACTAGTTCCTGAAGACTTTAATGGTAAGCCACTTCAATTATCCTGACATAAGAATTGCATGGATACAGCCATCAAGGGTTAGTTTAAATAAAAGGGCATTGTTATGGTTTATCTATGTAATATGAAGTTAATTATAGTTGACACTATAATTACTGAAAACTGAAGATTTATTATAAGCAATAAAGTATGCATTTCTTCAGCAAAGTAACAGAAAAATTATTTCTTTGATTTTTGACCAAGAAATATTTTAAATCACAAAGTAAAGAATAATAACTATTCTTCAGAAGTAGACTGATTGGAAATCTGGGTAAATGAGATAAATGGAAAACCTTTCCTCTAATTTATCAGAAGACATCTAGCTAAAACATAAAATACAATAGAGTATATTTGATAAACTGCTTTAGATAGCTCAAATGAAGTACACAGTTCCTATTTCATTCAATCATCCTATAGCCTTTCTTCCTGTTCATTGCTATGTTGTCTCAATTACAGTGGCCCAAAAGTACCACTAAACTCTATTTGCTTTGTCAATACTACACAAAGAGAATCTGAGAATCCCTACAGTTTAACAAAAGAAAAACAGTGTTTATTCTAATTTTATGACTTTTTATTCTCCCCAAATGCAATGAAAAATAACTGCAATATATTTTAATGTCACAAGCCATCAGCAACAGAAGAAGCTTGGCAAATATCAAGAGAAAACCAGTTCAAGTGATGTCACCTGAATATAACAGTTTTGTCTCTAAATCAAAGATTAGGATTGTGCAAAGGCTATTGAATGCTGAGGATTAGGATCCATATTCCTATTTTAATGCATTTTTCCAGAAACACAGTGATAACAAACAAGTTGTCATCAAACATACACACAAGGATATGACACAATCCAGACATACAGAGATAGACCAATGAGTAGATCAGGGGATACCAGTAAATGCAATCCGATTCTTATTCCTCTTCAAACCCACCTGCAAACAATATGCATGTTTTTGGACTAGATTCAGGATTTTTATGAAAATAAAAGCCTTGAAAAGTGTGCCTGTTGACAGAATTGATGCTGCATGCTAGCTAGAAAGTTCAGAATAATACTATATAGTAAAATAATTCAGCATATTTTCTATTTAGACTGGTCTGGTCTACACCAATTGGCACATACCAAGGTACATTTTTCTCATCGTGTTATTATTTTTTAATCTGGCAAGGATTGGCTTTTTCCTTACTTACATCAAAGATACAAATAACTCAAATGGCTAGGTACTGCTGCCTAGCTGCAAACAAGCCTTTACAGTCTTTGGAATTTAGCTAGAAGAAAAAAAAGGGGGGGAAAGAAACCAGATAAGTAATATCCTACATTAAATTATCCTTGAGATTCCTTCAATTTCTGTGACCCTATGACAGGAAAGAGCAATCTGCAGCCCAGGACTAAACCAATATCTGAAACCTTCCTCTTTTTTTTTTTTTGGTAGCCTTTCAATTTCCCACTAACCACTACTTTTCAAATCCTAAAGCTAAATAACAATCTTAAAAATTAAAGTATTAATTTTAAGCATGCAAAAACTAATAAATTAAGCCATACAATCATCTTGACACACCCTTTAACTCCCTTTCAAACTCAGGAGGGAAAAAAATCTTTATCCATTTGCAGCATTATCCCATCCATTGACTTTCATGTCTTCTTTCAAAATATCTACTATAAACCAAAGGCACTCAAAGACTCCCCTGAAAGATGTTTCTGCAAAAATTCCATCAATTAAGAAGCATATAAGACTAACTATGAGCCTTAACACAGAGCTTTCAAACAATTACTCAGTTCTTTTCAATCTATAACGACCAGTTAGACAATTTGTTTCAAAAGTTTTCCTATTCTTCATATCATTTGCTATCAGATAAGAGATAAATTTAGATACAACTACAGTGGGGTAGATTTGAATGAAATCTCCATGATGGCACACCTATGCTGGACAACTTACTTAACTCCAACCTGAAACTTGATTCAGAGGACAGAAAGTCCAATTCTCCACATTTTCTTAGTATCTTCAATTGACAAAGGTGTGTTAAGTTGGTTTGGTTTGGCTAAGTGCTGGAAAGAGAACTAATTGCACTTATCAACACACTGCTGGGAAAGGTGGTTTAGTAATGTGATCCTTTCTCACTCATAACTTTCCACAAATGTAGTAATGTTCCCCACCCTGTCTGACTTCCTCCCTGTTACATACTGCTTGCTGATATTCTAAACAAAGATTAAACATGCACACACACACACAAAACTGTAGAGATAGTTTCTCTGAAAGATTGAAAACTATATTACCTCCACAGCCACAGATAACTAAAATTAAAAGCATGCATTTTAAAAATACATATGAACCCAGCTTTCCAATGCAAATGATATTAAGTTCTAAAAAGATCTATACCAGTTTTGCTTTTTTTGATTATGGCTTCAGTAATGCTAACTCTTTAACTGTTATAACAGTCACAAAAAACATCTCTTGTCTCTAGCAACTTCAAAACTTAAAATACTATAGTGTGTTTCAAAGAGCTATTTATATTGAATGGTTAATACTCTTAAATGAATGAAAGTACCTAATCTGGACACAGTCAGTGGAATACAGTATTTTCACGCTTAAATGTATACCACCTTCAAGTTTAACATTATATAATTCACTGCCTGCATTTTTATTTATTTTCGATGGATCAATTGTGTGTTCCACAGGTTGCATTTCATAAAAACAGGAGAGGCTGTGTAGCTTATAGGGCATATGCAGTTTGTTTGAAAATGTCCTAATCAAATTTTATTTGAATAGGACAATATGGTCTAGAACTGGATCAACACATGCATGCACAAAAATATCAAGCTGTTGGTAAACACACACACACACACACATCCCTGAATGATAAGGCACTCTCTTAAATATTCAAGATTTTGAATAGCACCATGGATAGGCATCCCTGCCATGTCCGTTAGTCTGGGCAACAACAACAAAGCCAATTAAATCCCATATAATTCAAATAACAAATAAAGTTTGCATTTTTATAGTCCATAAACATGCTCTCTACAGCTTAGCACCTCACAGTGATGTACAACAACACATACAAGAGTGATCCAATCGAGGGTCTCCACTCTCCCCCCTTAATTCCCAAGCATCGTGCAACCGTTGCACTCCCTCCCAGTTCTCCTAAAACTGAGCAAGAATTCAAGATTTTTAGCAAATCCAGTTGTCTTACAGATTCTTACCGTCTTAAGAGTTTTCTGTTATATCATGAAATATCCTGGAGTCCCAAGCACTTTTATGAGGGAGAATTTTCTGCAACACTTACCTCATCACTATGGAATGCCTCCAACTTTTTAAACAATGACTGAACTTCTCTCCCTCCTCCTCCTCCTCCTCCACCCAAAATGAGGTATAAGCTACCTGTGCAACCAAAGATGAAGGCATCCTTCAGTTCCAGCAGCTGCAAAATTACCACCCGGGAGCCCTCAGGTAAAATGAGTCTTATTAGTCTATATGGCTGCTTTGATAGAAATATTGCACGAGTCAGCCTTTAACTACTAAGCCCCTCACACACAAAAGGTTTTCCCTGGAACCTGATTCACAACTTTCTCATTGCCTGCACTAAATGCAGTTCTGAGCATTGCTAAGAGCTTTAAATGAAACATGACATCATTCAATTCAAGAAGGGGACAATAGACACTACTGTGGGTAACTAAAATGCACACTTCACTGAGCAATCCTCTGCAAATTATTCTTTCAAGCAGAGAGCTGAGAAGAAGGAAAACATTTTAACAAAGCAATTCTTATAGCATTTTGTTGCTTGTCTTCAAATCACTGCTTCACTCCTAGCAACATTAAAAACACATAAAGTAAATATAAACTGGAGATAGGTAATTAGTATCTATTTTGTATCTATCGGTACAAAAGAATAAAAAGTAGACACCATTTTGCTTTCAATGGTAAGTTGAGCATATTAAAATGCAACTTTTATATAGCAAATTATGTAATACCGACTTTTAAATTTACTTTACAGCATATATAAAGAAAATTTTGTAATCTCTCTCTCTCTCTCTCCTCCCTCCCCCCTTTTTTTGCTTCCAGAATTGTTTGCCAAAATTGGAAGACTGAGAATGCTATAAAGCAGTGTGTTCCTCTTCATTTTTTCCTTCAGCATTTGCGTAAAAATATAGTTTCTGGACAGATGCCTTTTCTGGCTCCCACACATAGAGAGGTAAGAGATATGGGGAGGCCACAAGGCAATATGAAATGTTTCATACACACAAATTGTACTACCTCATTCATTCAACAAAGCTCTTCATCAGAGTAGTTCTAAGTTGCTTTGTAAAAGCCCATTAAAAACTTGATATTGGTGTATTGTCAGCACCAGCTTCCCAATTACAGATGCTTTTCTCTCTCTATTCACAATTGACTGCAAAATTAATTAGCATTTAACATCTGCCAAATGCCTACTCTCTCAGCTGAACTCAATACTACTCCCTCCTACTTTGATTTAATGGTGAAGCAGAATAGAATATGCCCTTTTATTACCACATTTTAATGAGAAGCTGTAAGTCTATTTAATGCATAAATGTCCTGAGCTTAAAATTTTTTAAAGGCCACAATGGTCCTAAGATACCACTCCAAAGTGTTTTCTCCACATAAAATAATTCCACAAGAGTAGATAATTCCTGCAGAAACAGCCTTCTATGATTTGTAGCAGACAATCCTAAAAAATATAGTCAGTTGTTTTCCCAATATCAGTTGTATTGTACGGTTCTGAGGAAATTCTTTCAATGTTCAATAAATTCAGCAATTCCTTAGTTGGATGGTCCACCTGTTTATTTGTTGATTCAGGGTTTATAAGCTGTAATTTTGGCCCAAGTGTTCAAGAGTCCTATATTTTCCAAACATAACAAATCATAAAAACCCAAACTTCATTTTGAATAGTCATCATCCTTGAGAAATTATTAGACAATATCATTCCTATCTCAGATCTTAAATTCCTAATCAATTTCAACACCAACTCCTTGTCTTTAACTCAGAGAGAACAGAACAGACATTTATCTGAAAATCAACATTCTTACAAACCTCAAAAGCACACATAAAATCTGCTTTTTAACCCTAAGCCTAAGCCTTTGCTTCTGTCATTCACATACAATACACATGAAGCAAACAATATTTGCTTCAACAACCACAAATATGGGCAAAGACCATATACTTAGAAGTTATAGACTAAATACTTTATTTCTCATCCTCCCACCAAAAGCTTCATAATCATTTTTGAATGTATTAATATATTTTCAAGAAACAAAACCATTTTAAAACTAAATTATAAACTGAAATTATTACTATTTAACTGAGAACATGAGAATCTTAGATCACTTAACACAGGGGTCCCCAACCCCCGGGCCGCGGACCGGTGCCGGTCCGTGGTTGTGTGGGAGCCGGGCCGCAGGGCTGGGGAGGAGGAGGAGGAGGGAGCAGCCCCCTGAGCAGAGCGCGCGGGAGAACAGAGGCACGGCTGTTTGCGCCATTGGAGTGTGGCTCTTCCTCCATCCTCGTCGATGGAGGGATTCCTGGGCGCCGCCGGACCGGCCACTGATTCCCTCCCCTGCTGGCATGCCGGCCACTCGTTTTCTTCCAGGGGCTGCGGAGGCTCCGCGGGCGGGGGAGGGAACTGGCGGCCATAGGGAGGGTTGCTCCGGCGGCGCACAGGAGTCCCTCCGTCGACGAGGATGGAGGAAGAGCCCCCACCATCCTCCTGCGTTCTCCCATGCGCTCTGCCCAATGGGCTGCCCCCTCCTCCCTCCTCCTCCTCTCCAGCCCGGCTCCTACCCAGCCACAGAGCCTGAACGAGCGAACGAGCGACCAAGCGCAGCAGGCGGGCTGAGGAGGCGGGGGACAACGACGACAGACACACATAGAGAGATAGAGAGAGGGAGGGAGGGAGAGAAAGATAGACAGAGACACAGAATGAGTGATTGAGTGAATGCAAGACAGACAGACACACGCGCACACACACAGAGTGACAGAGATGGGCGGATGAAGGAGAGAGACAGAAAGAAAGAGAAAGAAAGAAAAAGAAAGTGGGAGAGAGAGAAAGACAGACAGAGAGAAAGAGACAGAAAGGAAAGAAAGAGAGAGAAAAAAATACAGAAAGAGAGAGAAAGAAAAAGAGAGAGAAAGAGGGAATGAGAAAAAGAAAGAAAGAAATAGAGAGAAAGGGAAAGAGAGAAAGAGAGAAAGAAAGAAATAGCGAGAGAAAGAAAGAGAGACAGAGACAAAGAAGGAGAAAGAAAGAGGGAGAGAGAGGTTGAAAGAAAGAAAAAGAGAAAGAAAGAAAGAAAGAAAGAAAGAAAGAAAGAAAGAAAGAAAGAAAGAAAGAAAGAAAGAAAGAAAGAAAGAAAGAAAGAACTTATGACCACAGTTGAGGCCAAAAGTTTGGTTGCTAACCAAGATCATTGTTAAGTGAGTTTCACATTTTCCAAGTTGGCCACGCCCACCCAGTCACATGACTGCTGAGCCACTCAGCCGATCCGCAGAACTTTCTTTAAAATGAAACCGGTCCCTGGTGAAAAAAAGGTTGGGGACCCCTGACTTAACATACATACACACACACACAGCCTCCCCAAATTAAATGTTAGGTGTTTTGCATTGCTATTTAATCTTATAGATAGATATTTAATCCTATCCTGTAATTTATTCCACAACATACATTTCAACAATTTTCTTCATAAATTTTCACACGCTGGTCTCTGGTTACTCCTGGATTCATGCTATTGTGTCATTTAGGGTAGTTCTATCACTGTGGTCGTGATCATGTTTCACATTTCCAAAGCCTATAATTTGGTATTGCTTTATTACTAAAGTTTATTACTACTGGGTCTTTTTTATAGCATTATAGTTTGAGATTATTTTTAGTGGAAGCAAACGGATGGGTGGATGGATGGATGGATGGATGGATATAGATAGATAGATAGATAGATAGATAGATAGATAGATAGATAGATAGATAGATAGATAGATAGATAGATAGATAGATAGATAGATAGATAGATAGAACAGTATCCAAAATCTTCATAGAAGCCTATTTTCTAATATCCTATAACATGATTGTGTCACCAAAAGGTATTTGTCAAAACATTTTATCTTTATTTTCCAGAGTAAAATTGTTGAAATAGTTTCAGATAATTCATAGAACAGGGAGACAAAGAGAGGGGAAATGTGGACATTTTGAAGATTATCTTATAAAGAGACAGCATGACATAACAAGCAGTTTTTGTTTTTGTTTTTAAGTGGCATATCAGGTTTGCTTGTTTCCATACTTGTTGGAGATATTGGTTTGCAATATAAATAAATTTACAGTCTGAGTGCTTTGATGAAAAATTAGCTTCCTAAAATAAACCAATTGTAAATGACTGAAGGAACATTGTGGTCTAAATTTCATGACTTGCAAGTATTACATTTCTTTCTTCAGTTTACTTAATAACACATAAATGAACTATAGTCAACAAGATCTTCTGAAGGACATTGGAACATCTTATTCCTTAAAATACAGGGTGATGTATTAATAATCCTCTGCAATGCAGTACATGATGACTGAATCTATGCATCATGCTGCAGATACTCCTACATAAAACATTTTTCATTATTATCTGCTGTTGATACATGAGAACACAGGTACATCAAAACACCTTGATAGAATTTTTTAGCAAATGCCTCCATCTTCAGTAATTATTCTATTAGTTGCACAGTATACTTTTGTTTGTTAATCATTATGTTCCTTCACAGCTGTAAAATCTCTCTCACACAACACACACACACACACACACACACACAGACAGAGACAGACAGAGACAGAGACAGCTGCCTCACAAGGGGCCACCTAGTCCTTTTTATCATAGATTTCTCCTCCTTTGCAACCTGCAACAAAGATAGGTAGCCACTCTCCAGACTTCTTATAAAACAGGGTTTTTTTAAATCCCTTACCTACAGTAAGCATTCAATTTTCTCAATGTTACTTCAGGATGTTTTTTTTTTATTCTTAGCCATTTCTTCTACTGATCGGCTTTTTTTAGTTTAAACTTCAAGATTTATCTTGGGAAGTAGCTTGCCTCTTTGACAAATAATAGCACCTGGGCTGTGCATTCTATTGTTACTTCAGCCTTCCCATTCTCAGTAACCAAACAGGACAAGATAAACTTTCAGAAGATAAGTTGCACAGCCCTGTTTCAAATATAGAATGATTTACAAACCTTGATATTTCCAGTTCATTAACTTTCTAGCTTCAGGCAAGAGGCAGTCACTTCCATAAATACTCAACAGAGACATCCAGTTTATTTTGAAAAGTTCCTGAAAGGTGGGCCTCTCCTTTTGAGCTAATATGACAAGTGAAGACCATTTGGAGAAGCTGAAGTGGAAGTGGAAGGTGCCAAACATTCTGTAGAATTATCACATACATTCAGAAACAGAGAGAAAACCTTATTGCTTTAACGTTCTAATGTCATTAAAACATAGGTTGTAAAAACGGCGAGCTTGCAATTCATGAATGTGTTGAAAAATGGATAGCATTTCTCATTCATAATACAAATATTCTGAAAAGTCGTATTTATTGTCTACAATAAATTCCAGGGTTCAGAACTACTCCGTAAGAGTGTTTTCCAAGAGCCACCTTCTCAATTGCCCCGAGTCCCTGTGGGGAGAGGGCGCGGTCTAGAAATTAGATAAAATAATAAATAAAATAATAATCAATTCAGAAAAACATCTTGGTCAGAAATACTGAAAGCTATTAAGAGATCAAGGAGTAATAGCATAGCTGCATTTCCTTATCCTCAAAAAGTGACCCAAGCAATCTCAGTATCATATTTTGAGTGAAATCCTAATTAAAATGGATGTAAAATGGAAATACAGATTGTCCTTGACCTATCACCACAATTGAGCCAAAAATTTCCATTGCTAAGTGACTTTGGCACCATTTTACGACTTTTCTTGCCATACTTAAGTGAATCAGTGCAGCTGTTAAGTTAGTAACTCGGTTGTTAAGTGAGTCTGATTTCCCCATTGACTTTGCTTGTCAGAAGGTCACATGACCCTGAGACACTGCAACAGTCATAAGAGCCATTTGCCAAGCATCCGAATTTTGATCATATGATTCCCAGGGATGCTGTTACAGTGATAAGTATGAAAAACAATCATGTCATTTTTTGCCATTGTAACTTCAGTCACTAAATGAATGGTTGTAAGACAAGTTGTAATGAGTTTCATCCAAACGAATCCAGAGATATAGAGCTGTCAGATTAGAAAACCATCTATAATTACAAGATATTCTAAGGGTTTTTGCAATAAAGGTCATATACTGTAACTACTTCTTTTTGGCAACTAAGATACCATTCATACAAGGAAGCTTTGGTCACCTCCCATAACCCTGGGGTTAGTCATGACTTGACTACTTTCATTAATCTGGAAGAGCAAGAATCAAGTAAGCAAATGGTTGTCTTCAACTCTTCATATACCATGTCTGTGTGCTTAAGATATACAAGCGGAAGATAATTTACATGAACTGAACAAGTTATTTCCAGGGCTACCTCTCTATGATCTGCCCGACTGTTTTGTCACCTTGATGTTGTTGATCAGAAAGCAACTTGAATAACCAGCTCCTAGCCCAGGGATCGGCAACCTGAAGCAACTCTTGAGATGCTTGTGGCTCTTTCATCCCATTATGCATGGTTTTTCTTTCATCTCTTTCCTTCTTCTATAGCCCTTTCTGGGATCAGCCACCACTAACTCTAGGGAGATTCTTTTGCTGCTATAAGCATCAGTTTGCAAAAGCCAAGTGTTATGCATATTTTTATATAGCTAACATATATATTTTAAAAAGAAAATATAGCATCCCTCTATCCCTAAATAGGTGCATGAATTTATGTCTAAATATTTTACTAAAAATCTAGATGTAAATCTGCCAGAGCAGAAATTGGCTATGAAAATTGCACAATAAATTTACACCAATCTGTTTATCCTTATTAATATACATCATGCATTTAGAGAAACAACCATGTTAGATATGATATTGTTAACCAATACAGTAACACAGCTCTTTGTTGTTTTGGGAGGTTAAATATGGTAGGAGGCAGCAATGGGAAGGTCTGTTGGAAAAGAATGATTGGTTTTAAATACCAAGGTAAAAGCATCCCAAAAGCTTGGTTTTGAAATTAGCAAATAACCTTTTTTCTTGATGTGCATAACTGTAACTAAGTCAATTAAATTCCCATTGTACTTTTAGCACTTAACAAAATTGCTTGGAAAAAGAGTGGTCACACCTGAAATGCTCTACCTGACTCCGTTGTTACATCCTCAAACCCTCACTGCTTCAACCTTAAACTGTGTACCGTGGACCTCACCCCATTCCTAAGAGGCCATAAAGGGGGCGTGCATAAGCGCACTAGCATGCCTACCATCCCTGTCCTACTGTCCCCATATATTTCTACTCATTTCCTTTGTTCATGTCCATGTTGATACTTATATTTGTTATCCTGTAAATGGTTGAAAAACTAACTAAATAAAATAAAATAAAATAGTTATAACAAATATACAATATACATTATGTTACTATATATACCAGAAAGTTGGGAAGAAAAGGAGCTGTTAAGTCACAAAAGTTAGGCTTCAGTTCTTTTGTATCTTTCAGAAAATATACTCTAGCTCTTCCAAATATACCAGTGAATCTTTAAAAGAAAAAGGATACCAAGTTTGAAAAGAGCGTACCCAAAGATTTAACCCATTGGCTTAATCTGAGAAGGTCCAGAGGCACATTGCTATACAAGGCCAATATTTTTTCCAGATATGTTGGTCTCATTTCAGAGCAGCATAGAGCAAAACCACACTTCTGAATGCATTGTTTTTACACAATATGTTTCCTTGTGATTGGAAGGTATTAAGAAAATAGAAGCGTGTAAATCTGGGGGGGAAAACCACACCTGTGCAATAGAGAATGTTGAGTGAAGAACCATAGACTTCGTTTGTTTGTTTCTTTATGGGCACTGGTGATGTAATGATTAGAATGCAGTACTGTAGTTCAATTCTGTCAACTGCCAGCAGTTTAATCCTGACAAAGTTGACAGCCTTCCATCCTTCCGAGGTTAGTAAAATGAGGACCTTAGATTGTTGTGCGCAATTGCTGACTCTGTAAACCACTTAAAGAGAGCTGTGAAGTGTTATATGTCTAAATGCTACTGTTATTATTTATTTTTATTAATGAATCATTAGCACATTTTGCTAATAGTTTTCTCTATTTTCCTGAACTTGCTACAAATGGTATCAGATCTACAGAATTTCCCTTCTGTTCTGGGTGGGTACAAGAAAGCCTGTTACACAGGAGAAGAATGAGCTGCAGAAAAAGGTCAACCTGTTCTCACTATTTGTCTACATTGTTGTCTGCGGAGTCAGATTTTTTCCAATGAATATAAAATGTGCAGGGTTTTTTTCTTGCTTTATACAATTAATACTAATCTAGTTTTTGTGCAAAAAAGGGTTCACAAATATTAGGACAATATCTTGGGTAAAAATCTATTATCAGGAGCTACATTCAAAATTATCACTTTTTTTGTTTGTTTGTTTCCCAGGAACAATGTTGCATTTATGCTATATAATACTAAGATTGGTAATGGTCCCACTCATGAAACCAGAAGGCGAATTCTTTTTTTAGTAGTGTACAATAACTTTAAAAAATCTTGTTTCATAGTCATTTGCAGAGAGGCTTTTACATTTTAATCTTGAACACAATGGGTTGGTTGCATCTTTTAAAGGTTTTGTAGCGGCATGAAAGAGGGATGCAGTGGCTTAGTGGCTAAGACGTTGAACTTGTCGATCAGAAGTTCAGCAGTTCAGCGGTTCGAATCCCTAGAACTGCGTAATGGAGTGAGCTCCCGTTATTTGTCCCAGCTTCTGCCAACCTAGCAGTTCAAAGGCACATAAAAAATGCAAGTAGAAGAATAACGACCACTTTGGTGGGAAAGTAACAGCGCTCTGTGCTCCTTCGGCATTTGGTCATGCTGGCCACATGACCACGGAGTCGTCTTCGGACAGTGCTGGCTCTTCAGCTGAGAAATGGAGATGAGCACTGCCCCTAAAGCTGGAAAGGACTAGCATGCATGTGCGGGGGAACCTTTACCTAGCGGCATGAAAACAACCCTTGTAAGAAGAAAGAGATACAGTGACATGCTGTATTTCAACCACAACAGAGCAAGTTAACGGGCTGAAATCATTTTCAGCAATTCAAAGTGACGATTATTACCTTCAAGCCGTACGTGGAACTTGACCATGTTATTTGCCGCACTGCCTCTCCTGAAGATATGTGCAATAATGTTCCTCCAGATTGCATAGGGTGGGCAAACTTTAAGTCCCTTCCTTTAACGTTGCCCCTGTCCTGTGAAACACCCCCGCCCCTGGATCTGACAGGTATCCAGCCTTTTCCCCTTTCAAAAACTGCAAAAAGATAGCAAGTAGTGTAGTATAAAGTTGGATCTTGGAGGATTTTATCTGGTGAGGTTGGGAAAATTTTGGTTGAAACCCCAGAATCTAGTTTTACTGTTTTTGTTTTTATTGTGAGTCATCCAGAGTTTTGCTATATATGACAGGTATGTCATATAAGTCTTTTAAATAAATCCTACTAGTTGGATTACCGTAGTTCTGCCAAAAGAAGACACTGCATCATGTAGAGTCAAGATAGTATTCTTCTCAGAACAAAATACTGGTGATCTGCTACAAAACTACTCAAAGGAGTACTTGAGGAGTTTTTAGTCATGTTTGTTGAAAAGTTGTTAGTTAAGTTTGAACTATGGGTCAATTGAAGTCAGAGAACAAGCTTGAAACCTTCTACTAATGCTATGACCAATTACAAATATTTCTGCTTTTTAAAAACAGATAATCTGATGAATACAAATGTATTATATGCCAGTTTGGATTCCATACCTAACTTTCATTAAGGCTGAAGCAGCAAGGAGAGGGATCTGATTTATAAAAACCAGATAGTCCTTCTGCCTTAAACATGAAAAATTAGATGAATGGCTTTGGGGCCAATAACTCTCTCTCAACCCAACCCACCTCATAGGGTTGTTATGAAAAAAGCAGGAAGAGAAAAGAGTATTAGGCATGTTCGCTGCCTGAGTTATTTATTAAAAAAATAATAAATGTGCGATAAAATCTCTTCGTACTGAATATGAACAAATACACAGCCTCTACACTTTTCTCTATGATGTCTCATGGAAAGTCTGGCAAAGGTCAGAGTTAACCAGAATTAGAATCAACAGTATAACACTGTCAATAAAATTTAAAAAGCTAGCAGCTGTTACATCCTAAAAAGGAATATAAATGGGGTGATATGAAGAAAATAATGCAAATTGATCAGTTAACTTGAACAAACTAGGCTTATTAATTCCAAAACTGCCATTTATGTGACAATTTGATTTAATATAAGATTTCCAAATGGATGCCCTTTGGTGTTGCATTATGACACTGCATCACGTGCTAAGCATTTCTGTTAGTATAGACTGGTTCTGACCGGTTGGACATAAACAAGGAAGCTGGCATGGAAAGTTACTAGCACACCCTCTGACATTCAACACCTTGGAGAAAAGTTCCCACCTTCTTGCAACGTGCTAACTATCAACAAAGAGCACGTGACTCCTATTCTACTGTGTGAATTTCCTTATATGGTCATGATTTATGTATTGTTTACCTATGACGATGTATGCTTAACCCTGCCTTCTGATAAAGTTAATAAAAAGGCCTGCGGACCTTTGTCCGTTGCGCAGTCCCATTGCATTCAGAGAAGATCTGGTGTCGTGTTCTTTTCTCCCTTATCCGTGGGCCCGCCCGCCTGATAACTGCGAGAATGTTATCACTACACTTTGGGTTGCCTGGCTTGCAGATCTCATAATTCTCCATTTACAATGAATGCCAATTGGGGATAGTGACCCAATACCTCTGGAGGACACCAGACTGGAACCTATTTTATCATAATGTACTGCCGAATACTATTCCATTTTGGCATTAATTCACTTTTTTCCAATAAACATAACACAGACTGTGATTATATAACTGCAGAGTACTGTATGAGAATTGATGCTACTTCAATAAAAGAAATACACAAATTTAAAAACTACATGCTTTTTCACACTGTTAACTACCTCCAAGTAAAGAGCCACAGTGACGCAGTGGTTAGAGTGCAGTACTGCAAACTACTTCTGTTGACTGCTGGCTGCCTGCAATTTGGCAGTTCGAATCTCACTAGGCTCAAGGTTCACTCAGCCTTCCATCCATCCTGCGGGATCGGATCCTGCCTCACACATCCTCACGGCCGATTCGCTCCCACAGAGAGGGACTTCTCCGGGTGCCGTCCACTAGACTTTGTCAGCGGGCGACGCCCAGGGGAAGGGCTCTCTCTGTGGTGGGCCCGGCCCTCTGGAACGACCTTCCCCCCGATATTAGAACGACCACGGACCTCCGCTCCTTCCGCCTGAAATTGAAGACTCATTTTTTTCCGCCTGGTCGGCCTAGGGTAGTCTCTCTCTCTATGGGTTTTTTAAATGTATATTTATATTTAGTGGGGATTTTTAGTTAATGGGATTTTAGCACAGGAATTAATTTAATCTGTTTTAAATTGGTATGTATTTTGTATATTTATTGCTTTTATTCTCCCTGTGCACCGCCCCGAGTCCCTGTGGGGAGAGGGAGCGGTCAATAAATTCAACTATTATTATTATTATTATTATTATTATTATTATTATTATTATTATTATTATTATTATTATTATTATTATTATTATTATTATTATTATTATTATTATCCGAGGTCAGTAAAATGAGGACCCAGATTGTTTGGAGCAATATGCTGACTCTGTAAACCACTTAGAGAGGGCTGTAAAGCACTGTGAAGTGGTATATAAGTCTAAGTGCTATTGCTATTGTTATAAGCAAGCACCAACCATTATAAATCAAGACTTTGCACTGCTGAATAATTTAACACATTCCCTAATGAAGAACCCCAAGACTTTAACAACTTTTAGGGAGGCCACTATCAGTAATCAATACCACCAACTAGCTGGCATATTCAGTGGAAAACATAGTTTCTCTGGAAAGCTTAAGTACACATGTTAAACAGCTGCATCGGCTTAAAAGAATAAAAAACACACAAGCACCGTCTTTTCCAGAGACCAGTGCAAACTTTTTGTTTTCATATCAGATTTATGTAAAACATCTCTGCCAAAATCCAAAATTTAATTACATGTTCCAAAGCCTAATATTTGTCCAGTAAAAATGGGCTGTTTTTGACACTTCCAGTGAGGATTCATGGTGAACTAGATGTGCCTGAAAGAATATGGATGGCATTGCAGTGAAGACTGATGGCCAGACAGTAAATGTGCTGCCAAAGTCTCTCCAGAAAAAGGAGAGATGTAAGATTGCCTGCATGTAGTTGGACAGCTGATTCTCATTGAGTAAACTGCAAGAATTGAAGTTTTTGCAGTCAGCAGCTGGGAGTCAAGGAATTCCACCCAAGCTCATAGTCATAATGTAGCCTATATGAACACAAGGTTTGTTGAGCATCATTTGTATGCCAGTTATGGAACTTGCTTAACTACTTAATTGCTTATTTTGATGAAACCATTTTGACTACTCATTGTAATACAATAAAACTGTGAAAATATAAAAAGAGCCATGGTGGGACAGTGGTTAGAATGCAGTATTGCAGGCTAATTCTGCCAACTGCTGGCAGCTTGTTCCTGATCTCAAGGCTGACTCACTCTTCCATCTGAAGGTTGTAAAACACTATGAAGTCCAAGTGCTATTGCTATAAGCAAATTAAATCACTTGTGTTGGTCTACTGCAAGGATGTCAAACTCAATTTCATTAAAAGCCACATCAGGGTTCTGTTTGACCTCGTGTGGCCAGGGTCGGCATGGCCAGCACAACATCATGTTGGGGGCACCTATGGTGGCCTGAACACTCTGCCAGTGAAAACAGGCTCCAGAGCACTGTTTTCAGCTGCAACGGTCACTTGCAATCATCTGCCAGTAAAAATGGGGCCATAGGAAACAGGAAAGAACCAGTTTGCCGCACGCAACCCTCCCAAGTTCTGTTTTCACTGGTAGAGGCACCGCAAACTGGTTCTTTCCTGTTTCCTGTGGCCCAGATCTAAGCACCCCATGGGCCAGATTCGGCCCTCGGCCCTCAAGCCTTGAGTTTGACACCCCTGGTCTCCTGTATTAAATGTCCTCATCTAGAATAGAACAAAATACAATATACAAAACAGTAATATAGCTACTATCAAACATTAGTTTTTTAATATATTTTTCACTGACTTTTTGTGACTAAAGAGGGTGTTGATGGACAGCTTTAAATTAGAATTAAAATGTTTATAGGATTTTTCAGGGCACTATATACCTACTAATTTTAAACATATCACCAATTAATTGAACTTCATAATGGATTGGTTAACCTGAGCACACTAGAATTATTAAAAGAGTTCCAGAACTATTTTAATATTCAGAATAATGTAACAGACTACATTATTAAATGCACTGTAATTTCTCAAAGATAATAGGCATTATATAAAGATAGTTACTAAAACTGAATACACTGGGTAAGAATTATATTCTTATAAGAATTATATCTGGGTAAATACTCCTAGTATTATTCTGTCTTTATGTAACTAAGCCTCAATAAGTGAAACTCATATTATTAATACATTCTTCCTTGTTTATGTTGCTTCCTCTGTCCGATTCCTTGGTATCAGATTTTAGATGATAAACTCCTTGGGGCAGGAATTTGTTTTCTTTGTGTAAAATACTATGCTTCTTACTGGCACCGATAAATAACAAAACAATGAAGTATAATAAAATAAATAGGAAATAAAGATTGGAATGTAACATTTGAACTTTTCTGACTGTGTTGGGCCTAGTGGAGAAGTGCTTTGTCTGGAAGCAAAAAATGCCATCCTCTTATGTTTGAAAAGACTGTGGAAAGCACTAGACAGAAGGATTACAGATTGGTCTTCTAATGCCAGAGCTTTTGGCTTCGGTCAGAATTTATTAGCAGCACAAGCAATCATGGAATGCATTTCCATCTGCTTCTTGTTAACTTCATTCATGAAGGCTGCCTTCTAAAAATGATGACTTCTGAGCAATTCTTTCCAGCTCCATGTCCCGACTGAAATACAAGCGCCTTGACAATCTTATTGGAAAAAGATATTTGCTCCAATGGAATACTGCAAACCGAAGAAGTCTTGTAAACAGCACGCTCACATTTTGAGAAAGATTTTCTATAGATCATCAGTCTATGTCCCATTATTATAGATTTAGGCCTTACTAACTCAAGTTGCTTTCCTGCAGATTTTTAAAAACAGAAAATTGTAAACATTTGCACTTCTATTTTGAAACATTTTAGTCTTAAGGAGTGTGGCTTTGGCAGCTCCTTTTAGAGGGAGCAATAGGTGCCAAACTGCAATCCAGAAAAGAAAATTAAGGAAGAAAAATCAATGCGCAGTTTCTTTTTCTGTAGCAATTATCTGCACCTCAGGACAATAATACAGAACAGAAAGTGAAAAGGATTAACTCCTGCCTGTCTTTGTAGTAGTACTTTACCCTTATAAGAATGCAAAGTAGAGCAAAAGTATCTGCCAGCAGTTTGATGGAGCACTAGGGAGATGCTTCATTTTGCACTATAGCTAGAAAAGGGTAAATTGGTTCCACCTCTCAGCCAGCAAGAAGTACTTTTTTAAAAAGTGGATTTTGTAATTTGAGAGATAGGATGGGAGGCTAAATTAATTCTGAGTTCATAAATTAATGAAAGGCAATTGGGCTGAATAAGATTTGAATGTTTAAAAATGAGAAGATGCCCTTGAGTTGACTTTTGCCGATTGCATACTTGGAGTCTCTTGCAAACAGGCGGGATGCAATACAGTTTGCAGTGGCTTTTTCTAGGGTGTTTTTTCAACTCCCCATCCTATCCCACCGGGATGCTTAAGATATTCCCCGTCATTCTAGTGCCAGATTTACACACACACGCACCAGCAGCAAAGGTGGACTATGTGCTACATCCAGATGAATAGTTGATGTAATTAATTTAGAGGAAAATTGGGTGCCTTGAGGAGGCTTTACAACTCCTTAATTTATCATGATAAACGAGCCACTTCTCTTTTGGTTACAACAGTTCTTTTAGTAAATTAGTTAATATACAGAAAATGTGAAGTCAAAGGAGTTAAATTATGCTCCCATCATATATTCAGTTTATGATTCTTTTTTGGGGTATAATTGCCCAGAGGTAAAGCATAATGATGAGGACAGTTATACACAACTAATACACACAAACACACAAACACAGGAACAACTTCCAAAGTAATGCTTCTTCTATAAGCTTCCAAAATCTTATTACTTGAGGACTGAAATACCAATAGCTTTTTAAAAATAAAAATCTTGCTTTTCTTCTACACTTTAGCCAATCCAAATCCTTTTATATGCAAAAAAAAAAAGGGGGTAGAGTGAGTTTCAACCTGTTCTTTTATAAGAGCAAGACAAGGACATTCTCACACATGCACAGTCTATTCCTTATTCCTACTGCCCTTCTAAGCAATTCCAAGTGAGATGCCTAAGACTTTCTCTTGAATAAGCATGCACAGAATAATAATAATAATAATAAACTACAGTATGAAAAGGGATTAAAACCATATTCATTGACTAGAACGTTATTCCTTTTTCAGGTAGAATACATCTTTATGACAATAATATACATAAAACATATAAGACTTCTACACATGCAAATGCATAAACATTAGAAAATAGAGAAGAGGCATCAAGAATCCAGAGACGCTTACCCTACAGATGTTTCCTCTGCAACAAACAAGCTCAATTTCCCCCCACAGGGCTGGATTGTTAAGGCTTCACACAAACTATTAAAATCAATTGTTCATTCTACAAATAGTAATTGGCTTAAGGCTGCTCTTGGGCATTCACTCACACACAGAGATGCGGCTGTCTAGAAATACATCTGCAAAGTGAAGTAAAAGCATTTAAATATCAAAAAAAAGAGCAGAAACAGGAGGCTAATCTCCCTGCAGACCCCCTCCCAACACACAAACAAGCCACATAAATTGCTGTTGAGTAAAAGTTGTTCAGCACACAATTAACAAGTCACTAAGAGCCACCCTCCCGTTCAGATATTAAAGCTGCAGATTTGGATACCACTGCTGGCAGGCAGCCATCACTGCAGGCCTCAGTAGGGAAGGAAAGCTTTAAAGAAAAATGAAGCCTGTTGGGAAAATTCTTCTATACTTACAACTCTGCAGCATTTTAATTCTCTCGGGGATCAAGGGGAGACCATTCATTCTATTACTAACCTCTCATATCAAATGTTAAAAAAACTAAAGGCGACAATTTTCATGAAATGTTTTCAGTTCAGGTAGGAAAAAGGAAAACTGCATTCTTTCTCATAATATTCTTTTAAAGGTGACTTTAATAACAGAAACTCTCTGAGGTAGAAGAAATATAACCAATTGAGGGAGGGGTTCGAGCCCCTTCCCAGCCATTTCAGACTGCTTGTGGTTTTTCAGCCCAACGTGTTTCTTGTGAATATTAGGAGGATAAAACTGGAAGGGAAAGTAATATCCATGGCTCATTGTTCCTGCTGAAAAAAAGTGATCCATAATTGAAACAAAGCAAAATGCATGCTTTAGTCAAATTTAGGCTTTTTAATATTGCAATTTTTGCAGACATGAAAGAAATACTAGGATGGTCTTCCTTAGGAAGCTGATAGATTTGAACTTTCTTGTAGCTTGTGTGTGTCCACCTGTCTTATTTAAAACAACCTGATGCATCTTGCTGGACTTCTGGGTCTGGGATACAGTTGTTAATGACATTATGCCTGAATTTCATCATAAGGTAAGACTAGCATCATGCTTGCAGGAGCAGATTGGTATGACAAGGAAGAGTTGGTGGAAAATGAGAACAATTAAACCCACAACAATGGCCACACCCTTTTCTCTGGCAAAGATTGTGATAAATAGTTTTATTTTTCCACTACAACTTTACTTGGAACCAATCACCAAAGTGATTTCAAGTAGGAAGACTTGTTTTGTAATTCAAAAAAAGGGAAGAGAAGCAAGGCTCCTCGGATGAGTGTTGTGGTTAATCTGTAAAGAATTTTATAAATATAACTGTTTATTATCATTCTGACTTTGATGTTACTGTTCAAGCATTTCTAGTAAATGTATTTTTGGTATTAGCTTGGGATGAGTCTCATTACGTGTGTATAAAATCTTTGCCAATCCTGGATAATAGAAATAACCAAAGATGGATTGTTGGAATAACTAATTTAAGTAATACATGAGTCAATACAGGAAGGAGCAGTTTCTACATGTTTTAAAGAGGATATGATAAATAATAATCTTTATTGTCATTGTAATAAAATAAAATAAATTACTATGAAAATTACAATAAAGCCCTTGTTGAACAAAAACAAAAAGTAAAAGAGATTCAAAATGTTCCAAACTCAAGACAGCTGTTCCAATTTTGTAGCAAGTTTCATGGTGTAAATTGCTATGGTTCTGGAAATGTTGACAGTTCAAGCACTACCTGCATTTTCCAGACTACTCATGGTCTCTGTTGATCACAAACAAATGCTTGCACAATTTTCTTCTAAAGTGGCAAATCTGCTTGTAAAGTGCTGCAGGGAATTCTTTATGCTTGTGATGTATAAATCGAATAAATAAATAAATAAATAAATAAATAAATAAATAAATAAATAAATAAACAAACAAACAAACAAACAAACAAACAAACAAACAAACAAACAAACAAACAAACAAACAAATAAAAATTCTTGTGATGTTAATGGAGCCCTGATCTATTGGCACTTTTTTCTTTTTCCTGGTGTGGACAACTTCTGTTGACTTCCTCAAGAACTTCAGACTGGCCAATCTGAAGAAGATGATAATCTTAGAAGATGGAATTTCTTCCAAAATGTATATTCAGCAATGTATTACATTACATGCCAAAACTTACCAAAACTTAGATGACACCCCCCCCCCCCCATTCTCCTAATACCAAGGTGCTTATTAGGACTATGATCCCTGCAAATGATAATTGATGGTGAAGTTTTATGTTATGTTTTATGTCTCAAGCATATACTTATTCCCCTGTCTCAGCTGATCAGGATAGAACCAGTGGTCTAGTGGCAATTACAACTGCCTCACATGTAATACTTCCCTGGTTCGAATCCCAGTAAGGGTATGGCTAGCTGATGAGACCTAAGTAGCTCAAAATAGATCTATCCTAGTCTCCCTTGTTTGTTTATTTATCAGCTCAAAACCTAACACACATGTAAACAAAAGACACAACAAAACTAATAGCTTTCTGTCTAGATGGTCTCTGGTGAGGAGGTGAAAGGCAGAAAAGGAAAGCAGTATGTTTCCTCCCTTAATTGGGGCTTACCAGGATGTTGTGACACAAGTATATACATACATACATACATACATACATACATACATACATACATATATATATCTTCACTACATGTCTTAGGTGGAAACTTCAATCTGCAAGCATGCCAGTGCTTCATGTAGTAGAAGATTTTTATAGTAAGTACTGATCATATTTATATAAGCAATTGTAGCATTTTCTTCCCAAACATGATTAGTGATACATAAGACTACCTGATTATCAGCTTTTAAGTTCAGATCACAAATCACGTTGAACAAGAGTTTAAAAAGCAGCTGTTCACTAACCTGGACTAGTTCATGTTTTTCCACAACACACAAATCAACAAACCAAATAATGGCTTTTCCATTCATGCCCTATACAAATCAATCATCCATATGAAAACTGACAAGTGAGTTAAAATAATAATTCCAACGTCACTCTGTTTTAGCAGGCCAGGCCAATTGCATGCACATTGCACTGGTGTCTGCAAAAGTCGAGAAAATTGCAATGAATTTTTACAAGGTTGCTATTAAAGCCCAATATAATCTAAAGTATCCAATGTTTTTGCTTGGGTAATAATGCATACCTTTGAATGACAAATTCTAGTGTATTGTATAAATCAGGTTTATTTTGCTAAACACAATCATTAAATACTTAAGAAGGGAGGAACCTTGCAGAATTTTGCAAGTTTAGTTGAAAGAGAAGCCTCGATTTCTGTAGCCAAGATGCAACAGATTAACCTTTTTGCTTCGTGTCATATATAAAAACAGATGCTAATATTTTGTTTATGCTCATCTCCATAGCAACAAAAAGATCAAGAATTTTAAAGAAATGCTTTCAGATTTGATTTAGTACAGCTGGTTAATAGATTGTACTGCTTTAAGTTACAAGTATTAGAATAATTGATTATTTGCCAACAAGATGGTGTAGCTTTGAAAAACAGCACCGTGTTACCATCGCTTAGTTTCAAGCATGCTTCCTTCTTTTTTCAACATCCTCCTTGAAAAGAAAAAAAGTTTTATCATGACAGTTTGCACTGGAAATTTTAATAAAGTAATTTCCATCTCGTAATTACAACAGCTGGCAATCTATTAAACCAGGAGCAGGTGGCCTGTTGGATTCCAGATTCAGTCATTCCAAATCACTGAAGAAAGCTTTATTAAATCATGCTTTGCATATTCCGAAAGTTGTATTTCAGAAGGGAGGGAGGATAGATAGATGGTTTTACCTAAGTGGCATTTTCAAATCAGATGGTTTAAAAAGCTCCCCTTTTTAAAATATAAGATACTAGCCAATAACCTGGCATTGTCCGGGTATTTATTTATAGGGGGAAAATGTCCAGACCAAATGTAATTACTAATGTTGGAGTTTCCCCCTTACCAGAGGGAGCCCTCTTGTGGAGTACTGTGAAGCTATTACCATGGCAACTCTACTGCGCTGCACAGTAGAAGCCATTTCACAGAAGTATAGTAGAAGTCATTTTAAGGCACAACAGGCTGTATCTTAACAGAACACCACCCCGAGGGGTTTTAGGAATTTCTTACCCCCACAGTATTTGTTTCCAGAGAGTAAGCCATCTGTGTTCCCTACCAGGAGACTGCCAGACAACATTCTCTGGTGAATTATGTATCAGGTATTTTTTAGTTTCTGAGAGAAGGGTTGAGTTGTTCACACAGTTGAAGATTGATAAAAATCCTTCATTCAATCTTTATTTCAATTTCTAATTCTTCAAATTCCATGATCACTTCAGCATTTAGATTTAATAAGAAAGGTGAAGGAATGCAACCTTGGTGCACTACTTTCTCTATCTTGGATGCATCACCGTCTACATATGGTGTTGGCACAGTAGCTTTTACTTTATTCCACAACTGACTTTCTAAATGGGATTTCCTCTGGAAAACTGCTGTTCAACCTGGGCAATCAAATCATTCCCTCACCTGCATACGTATATATGCTATTATATTTAATTTTGTTTTTAAATAACTTTTAAAAAATACAATTTATAATAAAATGGCATTACTACCAGCATTTTGTAAAAATTAAGGTATCTCTGCAAGAGCCATGAAGCAACTTTTATTTGTCACATTGATGCAAAACAATACATATTTCCAAGCACATTTATGCATGAGATCAGAGGTGGTATTCAACAGGTTCTGACCAATTCTGGAAAACCAGTAGCAGAAATTTTGAGTAGTTCAGAGAACCTATAAATGCCACCTCTGACTGGCCTTGCCCCCATCTATTCTCTGTCCCTCCAAGTCCCACCCGATCGGGAGGAAATGGGAATTTTGCAGTATCCTTCCCCTGCCATGCCCACTCAGCCATGCCCACAGAAACGGTAGTAAAAACATTTGAAACCCACCACTGCATGAGATGAATAAAGAAAATGGGGAAAAAATCCACAAATAAGATGTATTATGGGTCCAGCTCCTTCCTTCTCCATGCTGTTCAAGAACCAGAAAAAGGGACATTTAAAGAGATCAGAAACCTCTTATGAGTCAAATCCTATTCCTAACGGATTCAAATTTGTAGAAAATTGGTTTTTCCCCTTATTTCTACCCAATAAACCAAGAATTGTACTAAAGAAATAAATCAAGTATATATATGTATTTGTTCTGACAATACATTTCAAATATAATTTATATTTAATTTTAAAAGATCCAAGACCCCAGATAAAATAATTAAAAAGAGTGGTTTTTTTAAAGTAACATTACTAGGAAAAAAACCTTATATTCCGAGAACAACAATGATATAGTAAGAACTTTCTATTCTACTTGACATCTGAAAATTTGCAGATTTTAAATTATTGTACTGTATAAGCACAATATCTCCAAACCAAGAAATATATTTCAGTACTTTGACCTATGTAAATAAAATATGAACTGTTTCTAGCAACATTTTATTGCTTATATAACATCAATTCTGGCTGCTTTCCCCACTCTGTCAGCAAGTTCTTTTAAAGCTAATTGAAACCAGAGGTAGTCAATTAAAAAACTGAAATTTAACAATATAGCTTAATACAACAATATCTTTTTAATCATCTGTCTAAATGTAAGGTTCACTGGGATTTTAAAGGTTGTTTAAAAATAGAAAAATATTAATTGAACATAGTTCAGAGTCCAAGAGACAGAGGTTTTGGCCAGAATATTTTTTTCTGAATAGGAGGCAAAACCATTGCTGTTACATTTTTATTCCAGTTATGTATAAAATGTATACGCTGCCTTTATATTCCTATTCCTGTCATCACTATCAACCATGGTGGTGCAGCAGATAAAATAGATGGATACCCATCCAGATCCGCCGTACGGATCTGGATGGGTAGTAACAAACTCAAGCTCAACCCGTCCAAGACTGAGTGGCTGTGGTTTCCGGCACCCCGGTTCAGCCAGATTACTCCAACTCTGGCCATTGGGGGTGAAACACCGGCCCCCGTGGAGAGGGCGCGCAATTTGGGTGTCCTCCTGGATTCCCGGCTGTCCATGGAGGACCATGTGGCGGCCGTAGCCAGGGGGGCATTTCATCAGGTACGCCTGATGCGCCAATTGCGCCCCTTACTGGACCGGGCTGCCCTTCGCACAGTCACTCAGGCCCTCGTGACATCTCGACTGGACTACTGCAATGCTCTCTACATGGGGCTTCCCTTGAGGTGCACTCGAAAGCTACAGTTAGTACAGAATGCAGCCGCGCGGGTGATTACGGGAGCCCCTGGGCCTAGGTGCTCCCACATAACACCGATCCTGCGCAAGCTGCACTGGCTTCCTGTGGTCTTTCGGGTGCGCTTCAAGGTTTTGACGACCATCTTCAAAGCGCTTCATGGCTCGGGACCTAGTTATATGCGAGACCGTCTTCTGCCCCATACATCCCTTAGACCGATACGCTCCCACAGAGAGGGCCTTCTCTGGGTGCCATCGGCCGGACAATGCCGGCTGGCGACACCCAGGGGAAGGGCCTTCTCTGTGGCGGGCCCTGCCCTGTGGAACGACCTACCCCCTGAACTCCGCACCATCACCGACCTCCGCCTCTTCCGCCAGTGTTTAAAAACACATTTATTTCATCAAGCTGGCCTAACATAGCCCCCGCTATGACTTATCTTAGATAGTTTTTAAATTGGGGATCTTAATTGGTTTTAGCACAGGTTTTGCTGTTTAATAGTTTTTTAAATTTATATGGTTTGTATTATTTTTGTATATTCTTTTAAATTCCTGTGCGCCGCCCTGGGTCCTTTTGGAGAAGGGTGGGATATACATTGAATAAAATAAATAAATAAAAATTAAAAAAATGCAGAATTGCAGGGAAAGTCTACTGACTGCCCACTGCCAGCAGTTTGGTAATTCGTGTCTCACAGGTTCAAGGTTGACTCAGCCTTCCATCCTTCTAAGATCCATCCTTCTAAGGTTGGTAGAATGAGGAGCCAGATGTTGGGAGCAATATGCTGACTCTGTAAAATGCTTAGAGGGGGTTGTAAAGCACTGTAAAGCAGTATGTATAAGTCTAAGTGTTGTTATTGCTGTGGAGTGTAATACAAGTACAAATTTGAAGAATGAAGGCAATAGCTGAAGTGTTAAGTACCTATTTCTACAGGAGGTTAAGGTGGTGACCCTGAGCAAGGCCTTTTTATTATATTTAATTGCTTCCTCTAGTATATGTATCAACTTAATTATTTACTTAATTATTTATTTTTACTAGCAAAAGCCCTTTGGCATGAACATAAAGTACAAACTGCTATAAGGTTGAATACCTGTCTATGCTGTCTTCTATAAATGGAGATCAGAGACCATGAAATGCAATTTAAGTTTGGTGAATATTATGGATGATAGCAATTACATGCCAAAAAGTTCAGATCACATTAAAAAATTTCTAAAGGAATCAAATTAGATCTCAAACACCCTCAATCATTAAGATATCACGAAGAATGTTCCCATCGTAACACCTGATTAGAATTCATAGTAAACCCCTACCACCATCAAGATTTATTGCATATCTTTAATGAACTTATTCTCAAATATAACATGAATTGTAGAACTATGCTTAAATTAAGAATATATCACCTGCCTTGGAAAATAGTAAAAATCAGTGGAAAATAAATTATACTCAAACTGCAGATATTTTTCTGGTACTTTTAAAATATGTGGAACACTGATGAGATTATTCCTGTAGTTTTCACAGGTATGACACTTTAAATTCACATGTCATCTGAGTTTTATAGACCTGATTAAAACAGCTGATTGCAATGCTGTAGTCTTAACTGGATACACACCAAGCAAAAGCCATGGTAACCATTGTATTTAAAGATCCATTTTAAAAGGCTCATTACTATTCTCCTCAGGATTTCAACTGTATAAATCCAACTTGGCAACCATCCTGTTAAAGATGTTTTCAGCCAATATTCTTTCCTGAGAAGACTTGGAAGGTTAAAAGGCTCAACTGTTGTTCTCATATACCAGGGCATAAATATCAATACCTTTGACAAAAGGCAAAATAAATATTTATCAAGGTTTACAAGTGGCAATTATTTAATGCTCAAGTAAGGAGCTATAATCTGGATATTAAAGCAAAACAATGTTGGACTTGCTTAGTAAAGGGATGGAATGCTTGCCAGGGTTGTGGCAATCTGAATGATAAAACAAAATTTCCTAAAAGAAAGTAATGAGAAATTAGTTTCATATAGTTGTCGAAAAGTCTACATGAGGGTGTCCATGAAATCACCAGAAATCTACCTTGATTTGGAAGTAATTTTATTTCTTAAAACATTTATGGTTTAATCACTAAGTCACGTTTGACTCTTCACAATCCCATGAATCAGAGTCTGTCAGGACCTTCTATCCTCCACTGTCTTTCAGAGTTTGTCCAAATTCATGTTAATAGTGTCGATGACACTATCTAACCATCTCATTCTCTGCCATCCCTTCTCTTTTGCCTGCAATCTTTCCCAACATTAGAGTCTTTTCCAATGGTCTTAAACATTACCCAATAGAAGATCTCTCAAGTCAGAAGTAGGTTCCATGCTCAAAGTGATATGCTAAAGCATTGGTTCTCAACCTGTGGGTTGCGATCTCTTTGGGGGTCAAACGACCCTTTCACAGGGGTCACCTAAGACCATCATAAAACACTTATTTTCGGTGGTCTTAGGAACCGAGACACCAATTTTATGGTTGGGGGGTCACCACAAGATGAGGAACTGTATTAAAGGGTCACAGCATTGGGAAAGTTGAGACCCACTGTGCTAAAGGATGCCAATGAAAAGATAGTAACTGATTCCAAGATGATCAAAATAGAAATATACATAAATACTGTAGAGTATCAATGTGACCATCCAAGAAACCTTAGACTACACTATATTCCTTAATTTAAAAAAACTCTCTATTAATTAATTAATTAATTAATCAATTAATCAATTAATTGTATGTATATATGTTCCAACATAACTCTTGAATGCCTTGAGCAATTTCAACCAAACTTGGTGCACAGATGACTTACTCTCTGGAAACAAATACTGTGACAGCAAGACACCCCTGAAATCCCTCAGGGTGTATGTTCTGTTAAGATACAGCCTGTTGTGCCTTAAAATGGATTCTACTGTACTTCCGTAAAATGACTTCTACTGTACAGTGCAATGGAGTTGCCATGGTAATAGCTTCACAGTAATCCACAAGGGGGCTTCCTCTGGTAAGGGGGAATATCCAACATTAGAACTTACATTTGGTCCAGACATTTCCCCCCTATAAATAAATACCCGAGCAATGCTGGGTTATCAGATAGTGGAAAATAGATCAGTCTTGCCTCATTACCAAGTAGGAAGCGTACTAAAACTGATAGAATATCAGTGAAGGTTTTAATCAAGCTATTCAGGCAAATAGAGAATGGAGAATGACACAAAGACCAACAGACCAGAAGTCAATCTAGATTTCAATAATAAAAAGGGTGTGTTACCAAAATGTGTAAAATATTGTACAGCTAGTCCTTGAGTTGTCCAAATTTTACAGGTAGTGCTACGATCACAATTGAGCCCAAAATTTATGTTGCTAAATGAAATATTGGTTAAGTGAGTTTGGCCCATTTTACAAATTTTCTTCCCATAATTGTTAAGTGAATCATTGCATTTGTTAAGTTAGTAACCTGGTTGTTAAGTGAATCTGGCGTTAACCTTGCTTGCCAGACAGTCACAAAAGGGGATCGCATGACTCCAGGACATTGCAACTGTCATAAATATGACTCAGTTGCCAAACAGCTGAATGTTGATCATGTGACCATGGGGATGCTGCAATGCTCATAAGTGTGAAAAATGGTCATAAGTCACTTTTTCCCGTGCCATTGTTCATTTTGAACAGTCACTAAATGAACTATTGTAAGTCAAGGACTACTTGTACCCTATTCTTAATTTCACATGCTAGCAAAACAAAGCAGTAGATGGGACCCCTGTGTGGAAAAGGAGATGACACATGCTCAAACTGCCATTCTAAAAAGCTGAGGAACACTAGACATTACTACTGATGCAGCCTGGATAAATGAGAAAGCCAAAGAATATAAAAAAGAAGCCACTGTGTACTTTATGTCAGTCATGTGAAGCTGTGAAATGTGCTTAAGGAAATGGAAAACCCAGAACATCTGACTGTCCTGATACAAAACCTATATACAGAACTCAGGAAGCTGTAGAACATGGTGAAACAGATACCTTCAGATTGATAAACGAGTGAGACAAGCTGTATATTCTCCCCTTTTTATTCAATCCATATGTGGAACATCTATTGACCGAAGCTGGATTGGAAGTGATCAGAATAATGATCTGCTTGTTCTAATAATAAAAATCAAGGAGCATAGTGAAAAAATGGGACTGAAATTAAATATAAAGCCCACACTAATGGAAACAGTAACAACCAGTCTTAAAATCAATAAGGGAGTTACTGAAGTGGTAGACAGCTTCTGCCAATTATCAACAGTAAAGGGATCAGCAGCCAAGAAATGCATCACAGATCAGCATTTAGTATGACCAGTCACAAAAGCTTGGAAAATAAGTGCAGATGCTGTGATACCTCCATTTGTACCTACAGAGATCGGAATAGTGCAAGGAATGGTGTTCCCTTGTGATGCTCCATGAAAGCAAACTTGAACTCTGAACAAGAAGGATAGAGAAAGTGCTGATGCTTTTGGTGTTGGAGCAGAATGCAACACCCAGCCAAGAAAACAAACAAATGGATCATAAAAAAATCCTACTCATAAATGATCAGGCTGAAAGGCACCTATTTTGGGACATATTATACAAAGTTGTAGCTCGATGAAGAAGGATCCAATGGATGGTATAAGGAAAGAAACAAGAGGACAACTAACAGCAAAGTGGACAGATTCAGTTACAGTGGCAATGGTGCAACTTTTGAAGTCCTGAGAGATCAAGGAGCAGATTGTCATGGAGAAAATTTATTTATATAATCTCTAAGAGTTGACACCAACTGGATGGCACATAATCAATCCCCAATTTTCACCTCAAATCACTTACAACATACTTCAAAAAAAAAAAACACCTCACCACCTTTATTTTAGGCTAATCTAGAGGACTGGATACCTCCAGGAAAAGAAAGAAAGTTGAAGAATTGTTGACAATATCAGCTTCTCTGCTCAATGTTTATGCTGTGTTCCGACCCAGGTAGTGACAAAGTATTGAAACAGCATTGCATGTATTATTATACTATAAATTCTGCAGGAGTATTAGGCCTGCTTATAATATGCTCCTAATAAGAAAATAGAATAGAATAGAATAAAATAACAGAGTAGGAAGGGACCTTGGAGATCGTCTGGTCCAATCCCCTGCCTAGGCAGGAACCTTATGCCATTTCAGACAAATGGCTATCCAACATCTTCTTGAAGACTTCCAGTGTTGGAGCTTTCACAACTTCTGAAGGCAAGCTGTTCCATTGATTAATTGTTCTAACTGTCAGGAAATTTCTCCTTAGTTTTAAGTTGCTTTTCTTCTTGATCAGTTTCCATCCGTAGCTGTGTGCCTTTAAAGTGTGCATTTTTTTTGGCACGGATTTTACCTTGCAACTGTAGCATTTGACAGCATGCATCCTAAAATAAAATCATGACCTACGTTTGAAGGAAAGGAAAAGGAACGAGAGAGGAGGGGAAAGGGAAAGAAATTAAAAACCGGGAAGTGGGGAATACAAAGAATTTGGATAAATTTATCCCTTGCAGCTGTTCAGGAAGAATAAGGGAAAAGGGAAAATTTGCTAAAATTATTTATTCAGATGCCTTGAAAACTTTGAAAAAAATCAAATGCTAAAATAAGAAGAAAAAATAGATTTACCAGAAGAATAAGAATAAGAATGGCTTGTTAGCAAACATTACTACATCCCCAAAATTAGCCAGCTGTGGAGGAAACAGCTTGGCAGCAAACCATACCAGGAAAACAGATCAGGATTTCCTGCTGTAATAGAAGCTGCTCAAACAAAAGTAAAAAACAGGTCAAAATGCAAAAAGATGCCCTTATGAAGGGCCATGTCATAAATCAATTTTGTGTCAGCTTAAAATTGGGCTTCCATTACCATGTCACCCACAAGGCATAACATATATCTGCAATCAAATGTCCTGAAACACACTATAAATGAAATGTATGCAGAGTTTTAGCTTCTTGGAAGCGAGAAATCTTAACTCCAATTCCAAGGATCTTGGGTGCAAATTTATGATAGAATGCTGAAAACTAAACTCTTTTAAAAAAAATATAGATCTTAATATTTGCACATTTTGTTATAATTTAAGTTGCTTAGTACTTGGGCTTTTACTCCACTCAATAACTTGCATTTTCTAGAATATGTGAAAGGCAATTTTTCAGAATAAGGATTATTTATTATAAAAGGTGATTAGGTAGTGATAGAAGACTGCTTGTAACCTAGATACCCAAAAGTGGCTTAATTAAATTTCAGTCTTCAAGTTTGATTTGTATTTCTAGAATAGACAATATGATTCTATATGGTCTGGATTTAATTCATTGTTTGCACAATGAATCAATGTTAAAATTGAACAAAGCCTTAATTTTTCTTTAAACAGGTTTCTAAAAACCAATATATTTAGAATTAGATATTATTTAGGTATAGGGGAGGTTGAATTTTTTTCGTTTTGTTAAGTTTTTTTTTTTAACTTTTCCCCTTTGTTTTTCCCCCGCCCTAATTAATCTGATAAACACTATTCTTCTTTTTATTTATTTGTTTACTTTGACTCCAGGCCAATTCTGGGTGGTTCTAACAATATAAAAACAATACAATAACAGAAATAGACACAAGAAATAACCAAAAAAACAAACAAACCCCCAAACAAATCCAGATAGCTACTATACATTAAAGGATTTTTATAATAGATTGAGTTTCATTCAGCCTTGTACATAGCTTACTTTTTAATTTGAACAGAATGTAAACTAATTTCTAAGGTGATTCAAGAAATAGGTTTTTTTTTAAGTAGTCATAATTATTACCTTTGGATTGCTTATATATGAGCATGTGAAGAAACCAGCCAATATTTTTTAAAAGGGAGGGAGAAGGGATTCCAGTGAAGAGAATTCCCAGAACTCTAGCTAGAATAGATTAAGGATATTTTATGTTAAGAAGGACTGGAGTAAATCAAGTTTGTTTATATCCATTCCCATTTATTATCCATTGTGGCCTCATATAAAGAGTCTATCATGCCAGAGACCACGTATGTGGATTTCCTACTTATGCTTCATGTGTGCATCTCACTTCTGAGGAGATATAATAAACTAGTTAAGAATTATGGGTTATTCCTTTTATTATTATTTAGATTTTATTAATTTTCTAATAATTACATTTCTTAGTGCTTAATAAACACTGTCTGGATATTTAGTTTGCTTAACAATACAGATTACATTCTTAATTTCCACCCCTTTTTTCCAACCACTGATAAAATAGATCCCATGTTAGATAATATTCTGCTCTTCCTTCTGTTTAATTTTCAATGTCAGTCTATCCATTTCTGCAGAGTCTCGTATCTTAATCATCTCTAGAATTATGGGTCATTCTTATTGAGAAAAAGGATTTGATGCAGGAAGGAAGGAGAAAAACAATATGCACTATCTAAAGACCTTCAAGTAAAGGTCTATCTTTTAATTAATTCTATTCGTTTTGCTATTGTTCACTGAAAATTTTAACCTACATGGATTGAGTAAAAAGAAACCAGAGCATTCTTTAAAATGGAACTTTCGAATCATGGAGTTAGATGTAGCTTTAAGAAATGAAATGCACTTTTTTTCAAAACTGATTACAAAATAAACATGTCATAAATTATCTGCTGAAGCAATTGCCAGAGTAACATAACACACTAAGTCACAAAGAGGTTTGTTTCATTTCAGCACAATTTAATGTTTAAAGCCATCTATTGTGATTTGTAGATCATTGTTCATGGCTTATAGTAAGGAATGAAAAGGTCACTATGATCTTTTGTTCAATAAACCATGGTAAAAATAAACCACTGCTGAAATTGGTAAGCCAAGGCAATGAGTAAAACTTCAGAGTTAGTTCATATACAATTGTAAGCTCATGATTTCATGTTATAAGAAAAAGACATAATAAACCTTGAACTTACACTTACTTAACACACTCCTCCATCTTCTGCTATAAGGAAGAGACTGGATGTGTATGGAGATTCCCAATTATCAAGAAAGTCCAGTTGCCTTTTCAAAAAAGCACCTTTGTGAAAAGACTGGATATTTTTGTTTTCTGTAGTGATTAATGATAGTGTAATCTAAACCCTAAACTATGATTAAACTTGTCTACGCTTAATAGAAACAAGCAATTCAAGTTGTGGTTTGAAGTTATTTTATTTTCATTAGTCATAGAGTATGTGGAGAACCTAGACCCGTGATGGTGAATCTATAGTGCATGTGCCAGAGGTGGCACACAGAACCCTCTGTCACTCCAGCTCAGCCAACTGGTCAAAGGATTTCCAAGGTTCGTACGTATGGCGGCCAACTGGTCATTGGGTTTCTGGCGCTCTGGCACGTGCACATCTTCCAGTTTGGGTATTCTGTGCCTAAAAGATATGCCATCACAGATCTAGTCCGTTTTTTGCCTGAATTTTAAAAAGTAAATTTCTAATATTTAAAAGGGGGGGGGGGGGCGACAAATTCTGCAATATATTTCTAGTTTCAATATTTAGCAGCAAATGATTACTGAAAAAAATAAATTGCTGCACATATTCTTCTATCCTTCAATTTTCCAAATTATTTTCCTAGACAGAAAGGGAGAAAACCCTTAGAAGCTGAATTTCTTCTAAGTGGTTTTACAACAATACTTTCAAGCATTTGAAAGTAATGCCGATTCCCCCGCAAATAAGACCCAACCAGAAAATAAACCCTAGCATGATTTTTCAGGATACTTGTAATATTAGCCCTACCCCCCAAATAGGCGTGTTAAGATTACCAGCCACACTGACACATTTAGTACTGTATTTCCCCCAAAACAAGACCTAAACAGAAAATAAGCCCTAACGCATCTTTTGGAACAAAAATTAGTATAAGACCTGGTCTTATTTTCAGAGAAACACAGTAATTTTAGGAAATACATTACAAGTGCATAAAAAAGGATTTTCCAAATAATATAGGTTCTAGAATTCTGGGATCCATATCTGCAGAATGCAAAACTTGGGAATGTTATGGAATCTGAGGACAAATTTATGCTTGTCATATTTTCACAATATGAAAAATGTGCAGGAAAAGGAAATAGAAGGATAACTGAAATTATTGGACAACAGTTAAGTAAAGTTCATAAATAACAGTACGATTTCTACAGAACTGGCAATATAATGTATGAGTATCTACATTATCATTCTTTGAAATATTTTTAAGTATCTTGTCCCAAAAATGCCTTGCCTAAAGCCCTGCTTATCTTTCAATAGTTTTCAAGGTAAAACAGGTAAAATATAAGAGCACAATTAGATAAATTACTCAAAGTAGTGGAGTGGAGTTTGCGCATGTGCGGAATGGAGGTCCGATTCTGAAGGCAGGGCGGGGGCCGGGGGCTGTTTTGCCCCAGGGGAATGTCGCCAGCCCTCACTGACCATCTCCGAGGGCTGGCCCAGCAAGGCTACATGCCAGTCGTCACACCGGGCCGTTTTGGAGACGGAGGGTGAGCCGAGTGTGTGACGGCGAGGCGAAGAGCGAGGAGAAGGCCCGAATCGGCCTGTTCGGCCTAGCGCGTCCCCGGCTTGCCAGGAAGTAGGAGGAGGCAGGCCTGTGAAGCCGGGACGCTGGAGGCAAGCGAACGGCCGGGCGGAAGGGAGGATTTTCCATCGGGCTGCACGAGTGGATGGGAGATCGTGCAGCCTACATCCGACCCCGACCCGAGTGTTCCCTACCTGATCCGGGGCTGGAGCGGCTGCGAACAACGGCTGCAGATGGAGAAGCTGGAACGGAGAGAGGAGGTGAGAGGAAGGAGAGAGGATGTGAGAGGAGAGATTGGAAGAGAGGAAACGTGTGGAGAAGGGATGGAAAGGAGGAAGGAGGAAGAAGGAAAGAAGGAGAGGAGAGATTGGAAAGAGAAAGGAGAAGGAGAAAGAAGGAATGGAACGGAAATAGAAACGGAAGGAAGGAGTGAAGGAGCGAATGGAAGGAGAGGAGGCCAAGCAGCCAAGCAGCCGGATCGTGGAGTGGTGGAACTTTGGCCGAGGAGGACTGGGAGTGAGTGCATGGGACTGGAGGAGGTAAGCCAAGCCTGCACATGGCAGCATTTACCATCAGGCCGTGCAGTGGACCATCTAGCTGCACGGCACTAAATGCAGACTGAGGCCTGTGTGGCTGAAGAGGGCAGATGGATGGGGCCCTTTAAAGGGGCTGAACTGCGATCTTTCCCATCTGCCGGACTTTCTTTGGACTATCTTTTGGACTATCTGACTTTACCCCTCCTACCCCTATGGATTTACCTCTATGGACTTACCATCTCCTATTATTTGCACTGTACACTGCCACTTTACACCTGCACTTTATCTGGACTCTTTCTAACTAACTAATTAACTAACTAAACATTAACTTGCAATTACGTTCCCCTGGTTTATGCAGCCTCCATGTTCCCCTAGAAATGTATTCGAGGCGTGACCTCCTTTGCCTGCGAGATTCTGCCCTCTCGCAGGCTTGGCCCCCTAGTTTAACTCGGGCCCACCTCGAAGATGGAGTTATTGCTCCTGAGAGGTGGGCGAAGCGCAAGCTCAGGGGGTTTCTTTGTAATTTTTTAATTCGGATTTTAGGGGGTTTCAGGGAGGAGGGAGGGGATAGTCAGGTGGGGGGACGCCAAATTATAAGGCCGGCCGGCGGAAGTAGAGAAACGGAGGAGGGGGAAGGGGGGGTCGTTGCCACGGAGGTATTCTCCATCAATTCGGTCTTGGGGAGGGGCAGGGGCGGTGGGAGATGGGATGGACATCGGTTGGAGGACCGTGGCCGCTGGCTACAGGCGGTCACGCACTCCGACCTCCCATGCTCCCATCGCAGACTAGGAGGGCAAGAACCACAGACCCGGGGCCCTAGGCTGATGCTATGCAACGCCAGGTCCGTGGTACAAAAAGCCCCCCTCATCCATGACCTTGTGTCAGAGGGGGACCCGGACCTGGTAGGTATTACGGAAACCTGGTTGGGCCACGAGGGAGGACATCCCCTCGTAGAAATGTGCCCACCAGGATACCGAGCCTTTCATCAGCCTAGGGCCCTAGGGAGGGGTGGGGGGGTGGCGATTATGGTTAGGGAAGGTCTTGAGCCAAAGGAGACCACGATCCCTCAGACGACCGGGTGCGAGTCCCTCCTTGTGAAGTGGGGCCTAGGGAGGCAGTTGGGCGTGTTAGTTGTATACCTGGCTCCTCGCTATACAACAACAGCCCTGCCCGAGCTCCTAGAGGTGATAGCTGAGGCGGCAGTGGAGACCCCCAGACTGTTAGTCATGGGGGACTTTAATCTGCCGTCAGCAGGCGAAACCTCTGGTGCAGCTCGGGAGTTCATGGCTTCCATGACAGCCATGGACCTGACCCAAGTAGTTGTAGGCCCTACCCACGAGGGCGGACACACCCTGGATCTAATCTTCGTCTCGGGACAGTGGAGTAGTGATCTGGGAATAGGGGATCTAGTCATCACACCCCTGTCATGGACAGATCACGCTCTCCTTCGGCTCGACTTTCCGATCGCCGCACCTCACCGCGGGGAGGCGGAACCGGATATTCCTATATGGTTCCGCCCCAGGCTCCTGATGGACCCGATAAGGTTCCAAAGGGAGCTTGGGCCAATTCCTGTGGACTTGCCCCGCGACTCGACTGAGGACCTAGTGGCCGCATGGTTAAGTGCGGCCATGGGGGCCTTGGACCGAGTCGCGTCCTTGCGGCCTCTCTTGCGGCGACGAACCACCTGGGCTCCTTGGTTTACCGAGGGGCTTAGGGGGATGAAGCGCCACAAGAGACGCCTAGAGAGCAGATGGAGATCTTCTCGCTCCGAAGCCGACCGAACACTAGTGAGAGACCATATTAGGACTTACTTAGTGGCGATAAGAGTGGCCAAACGTGAGTATTGTGCCACTCTTATTGCATCCGCAGATAACCGCCCTGCCGCCCTGTTTGGGGTGACCCGCTCCCTCCTTCAACAGAGGCCGCGGGAAGCCCCTTTACAGGGTCGAGCAGAGGAATTTGGGATTTATCTGCAGGAGAAAATCACTCGGATTCGGAACGAGTTACCCTCCATCGACAGTGGCCCAGTCGAGCGGGCCGAGGCTGTTCTTGTGACACCATCTTGGGAGGAGTTTGATTTTGTTACCACCGAGGATATGGACAAGTTGTCAAAGAGACTTAGGGCTACCACATGTTTATTGGACCCGTGTCCCTCCTGGCTTGTACTGGCATCCTGGGAGACGACACGAGGCTGGCTCCAGGGCATTGTAAACGCATCTTTGAGTGAGGGGTCCTTGCCTGCCGTCTTGAAAGAGGCGGTAGTAAGGCCCCTCCTCAAGAAGCCGTCCCTGGATCCAGCATTATTAGAGAACTATCGTCCCGTCTCCAACCTCCACTTTTTAGTGAAGGTTGTTGAGAGTGTGGTGGCTCAACAGTTTCCGCGACACTTGGAGGAAGTTGATTATCTAGACCCGCGCCAGTCCGGCTTCCGACCCGGGCACAGCACCGAGACGGCATTGGTCGCGTTGGTTGATGATCTCTGGAGGGCGCGGGATAGAGGATATTCCTCTATCCTAGTCCTATTAGACCTCTCAGCGGCTTTTGATACCATCGACCATGGTATCCTATTGCGCCGACTGGGGGGGTTGGGGTTGGGAGGCACCGTTCTGCGGTGGTTCTCATCCTACCTCTCTGGTCGGTCGCAATATGTGTTGACAGGGGGGCAGAGGTCGGCCTCGAGACCCCTCATATGTGGGGTTCCTCAGGGGTCGGTCCTCTCGCCCCTCCTATTCAACACATATATGAAGCCGCTGGGTGAGATCATCCGTGGTTTTGGGGTGGGATATCATCTGTACGCTGATGATACTCAGTTGTACTTATCCACCCCAGACCACCCCAACGATGCCGTCGAGGTTATGTCCCGGTGCTTGGAAGCCGTACGGATCTGGATGGGTGGTAACAAACTCAGGCTCAACCCGTCCAAGACTGAGTGGCTGTGGCTTCCGGCGCCTCGGTTCAGCCAGATTATTCCAACTCTGGCCATTGGGGGCGAAACACCGGCCCCCGTGGAGAGGGCGCGCAATTTGGGTGTCCTCCTGGATTCCCGGCTGTCTATGGAAGATCATGTGGCAGCCGTGGCCAGGGGGGCGTTTCATCAGGTTCGCCTGATGCGCCAATTGCGCCCCTTACTGGACCGGGGGGCCTTACGCACAGTCACTCAAGCACTCGTCACCTCTCGACTCGACTACTGTAATGCTCTCTACATGGGGCTTCCCTTGAGGTGCACCCGAAGGCTGCAGCTAGTCCAGAACGCAGCCGCGCGGGTGATTACGGGAGCGCCTAGACACTCCCACATAACACCTATCCTGCGCGAGCTGCACTGGCTTCCTGTGGTCTTTCGGGTGCGCTTCAAGGTTTTAACGACCATCTTTAAAGCGCTCCATGGCTCGGGGCCTAGTTATATGCGAGACCGCCTCCTGCCCCATACATCTCTTAGACCGATACGCTCCCACAGAGAGGGCCTCCTCAGGGTTCCGTCGGCTGGACAATGCCGACTAGCGACACCCAGGGGGAGAGCCTTCTCTGTGGCGGGCCCAGTCCTCTGGAACGACTTACCCCCTGAACTCCGCACCATCTCCGACCTCCGCCTCTTCCGCAAGTGTCTGAAGACACACCTATTTCACCTAGCCGGCCTAGCGTAACCTCCACACTGACCATTAGATAGTTTTTAAACTTGGGATTTTAATTTGGTTTTAGCGCAGGGTTTATTTATTAAAATAAGTATTTTAAATTTCATATATTTTATATTTTGTATGTATTTTAACATCCCTGTGCGCCGCCCTGGGTCCTAACAAGGAGAAGGGCGGGATATAAATTTAATAAAATAAATAAAATAAATAAAATAAAGTTTACTTTTAAAACAAACAAACTTAGAAAAAAGTCAGTTGGTTACTCATTTTATTAAGTTCTCTTATTTCAGTCAGTTATATTTTTTTTAAATGATCTAACAGAAGAAAAGATGTACTATATGACATTTTTAGGAAAACTAAGTGGTTTTCAGTTGTCAAATAATGTATATCTAAAACTCATCACTTTGCAGAGAGTGGTTGCAGACACAGCATCTTCCTTTAGAAAGATCTATACTTATACCTGGCAGGATAGCCAAATAACAATAGCTCATGAACATTAGCATTAGGTATGACAAGATAAGAATAATGTAACAACAAAGCAGACTATAGGTTAAACACCATAATTGCATGTGTCATCTAAATATTTTGAGTTCTATTCTTTGTTATGACTGCATATCACCATTTTTTAGAATCACAAATTTTAGATTAACCTTATAAAATATTTTTTCAAATTATTTTATTATATTTGGTTTTCAAAATTCAGTTTTGAAAAATAGATTAACAATTAATTCTATAATGCCTCCACTGTTGTTCAGTTTGCTACTCTACATCCACTTCTGTGGGATTAAACTCTTTTGAATTAACTGTGACTAGTATAAAATTGGATCACCTAAAAATATGGATCTGATGCCAAAAATGTATACATACGCATCATTACAATATCATATCTACTCCGCTCTCATATAGTGAAGGTTAGACATTAGTATGTCCTTAGCCATCTAGTATTTGATTGAATTATCTTCTTCTATTGCTATTCTTTCATGGAAACTTTGCAGTTCTAAGTCTAAGTAACTATCAAAGAAATGTGAAAAAGATTATATGTTTCAACTACATTGACAAACAGGGATGTTATCTTTTAAAAAGCTGGATAGGATTATTCAAGAGGAAAACAATACTGACCTTCATTCTTGGTTAAAGTTTCTTTATTCTCTGGTGTTTTATCTGGCATCTCAGCTGAGAAACGTTCAGTGACACCTGAAGGACATTTTTTTAAAAAAAGGAAAGTTTTCATTTTGAAGCCAGTATAGCTAAACAAAATAATACTTTTTTTGGCTATAAGTTATAACCTATAGGTGTAGTGCTCAGGGCCTCCAATCAAACCTCTCAAATAGGGTGCACCTATGATAGCGACAGTACCCAGGCATTAAGAGCTCCTCTTCAGCAACTTCAGGAGGATGGATGGGAAAAAATGAAAAGAATGGATCACTATATCTGGCCTTTTAAAATCAAATGCTCATTCAGATTTTTGCAGCTGAGAATGTCCATTCTCTTTTTCCTTGTTCCTTTAAAAGAGTAGTAGTAGTAAGTAATATCTTTTTCCTCACTGGTTTACTCCTGCCTTCCTCAATTCTCTTCCACAGAGGCTCCTATTGAAACCCTTCTTTTGAGTTACTGTATTTAGATTATAGAAATATGGACAACCACCAAATACTCCAGCAAAAATCCAGGTATCATTAGTGGATGATACATTTTGTTGAACTTGTGGGGCAAGAGGTAGGCAGCAAGGCTGACCCAGAAATCCTGGGTCTATAAACGTAATGCCTATTGTAAATCTTCCAGTGAGGTGGGCAACACGTACATTTAATAAATAAACCCTAAAATGGCTGCCTCCCGTGACTTCACTGTATTTGTCTTACACTTGTAACTATTCCACTTGCTTTCTATTTCTTTAACATGAATACAAGTCAAACTAGAACAACACAATAAATGTATAGGAATACTAACAATTTCCTTTTAAATGCCTATGTAAAATTCCTTTGTACATCTCAACAAATCCTGAAGGACTTCTGACAAGTATATTTCCCTGACCATTACTAGTTTCATCTAATGGCCGTAGACCTCATAACAGGTAAGTTTTGCACTTTGACAGTGGAGAAAGCTGAATGTGTGAATATGTGCCTTTTAAAAAGTTAAGTGGCCTTTAAATGCAACAAATCCTTTACACTTCATTTTTACTCTTGCCAACTTCCAATATTAAGTTTAAATAAATGTTATAGCAATGTCAAGTAACACTTTGTCCAGTATTCAATTAATTTATCCTTCCTGAGTAAACGCTACTGAGTGATGAAAGCATCACATTACTACAGGCACTCGCAACACAATTGAGACACCTTACTGAAAAGCTGAAGTGCTAGGAGACTATCAGAATACAAATCAACAGTCCTGTATTTGATTTAGAATTACACTGGGTAAACAATCACATTGCTTGATACATTAACCTGGATCACTCCCAGACATTACATGTTCCACGCCTATATAAAGGGAAGAAGAACTGTTCGGAAACATTATCCTTACCTCTACTTTACATGTATTAATAATGTACTGTTATTGCACAAATAAATGTACAAGAAACAGATACAAATGAAAGGATGGCATCCAATTAACTCATTCCATTGATGGAAATAGGTCCACAAAAGGTGAGTAAATAGAGCAATTTGCTCCTACAACCTCCTAAATTCTCAGAACATATTACAGGCAAGGGAGATAATTTATAAGGACACACACACAAAAGAGAAAATATTTAAAAGGCAGGGTGGGTGTGGCCTGCGTGGGCCATATCCAGCCTGCAGGCCACCAGTTTTACAGGCCTGCTCTACGTTCTTCAGCCTGTACCATTTTTCCTTCCTTTCTCAATGAATATAGAGTGTACTAAAGTTTCGCATTTTTGTTCACAACCAACACATCACCCACATCATCACAAGCACTCCTTACACATTTATCCATAACTAATCAGTGAACTATTATGTAAACATTCCATTTGTTCACACACATTTCACTTCTGTTATATATATATTACTCCTATTATATTAAGCAAGCAGCCCCTCTATTCATGCAAAACACTGCATAATTCATGTCCATTCACACCACTTTGCATTTCTTTAAATCAATGAATAAATAAGGAAAAAGAAATGTCCGTGTTTGTGTTAATACATTTCTCAGTTGCCCTCTAAATAGAACCAAAATTTGCTTCCCACCTCCTCAGTTTTGCTCATTGTCTTATGATTTGATCAGAATTCTGCCAAACACTCTCTAATAGACACTTAACAACTTAATCCCCCTTTAGCATTTGCAATCATTCTTGCTTTCCTTTTGCCTGAAACAATAACAACATTCTTTCAATAATCAGGTACATATGGAGTTTTATGCAGAAGTTAAACAAATCATAGAACTACCCCATAAACAAGTTGCATCCACACTGTGTCCTGGTTTAGCTTCACTTCCTTCTAAAACAAATTTTTATTTCCATCAAAATCACTGCATTGTCTTCATTTTAATTACATTCTCTGAAGCTATATGTATGCATTAGTTTTTGCAGCAAACATTCTTTTTAGCTGGGTTTTCCTCATCCACAGCCCTTCACTTCATTGTGTCATCTAGCAAATTTTTTCATACTTCCCTCTGCCATAACACCATACTTTTCATATTTTCTTATGACCTATTCTTGACATTAACAAAAAAAATTGCCTACTCCTCAAGAGGCCTTCAGCACCTTTGCATCTTTCATTAATCCTTTTCAACTTTTCACAATAAACAATAATCTTCTTTTAGATGTATATTTATTCCCTTTCTATGTGTATATACTGTATGTATGATTTAGGCTTAAACACATATCAAAACCAAATGGAGTAATCGCTCCCCTGGATTGTTTTAATTCAAAACAGGACCACTTTCATTAACATCTATTATATTCTTCTTGGTTTTTTTTGCCCTTTCAGTGTTTTCAAACAGTTGCACTCTTTGTTGTTTATTCATATTAAATTCCATGTCACAATCTTTCATATGATGCAGACATCAATCCATCATGGTCATGTCAATCATACCTTTTCACATAATGCATTTTAATAAAATAGACAACGTGTAGATGTATTTCCAAGCCTTAGCCATATCCATGCCACAGACAGCGTTCCATAATGACATCATCAGCCAGTTTTTATTAATTTTCATTTAGTAGACCACAAGCACAACCAAAAGCTAGTTTTAATCCAAGCATCCTCATACTAATCTATGCCAGATAAGATCTGATATCTAGAGACTACCAGACAAACATATTCTTGACAGCATGGGCCAGGCTTGGTGGCACATAGTGAGCTGCATAAGAAAAGTAATACAATAGAAAAAGAAAAAGAAAATATGCATGTTAAAAAAACCAAAACAAGTGAACATCATTTGTCCATGTGTAAATTATAACCATCAAGCTGAAATAGGCATTAAATGCAGCCAGATGTAAGAATATGTTTTTCAATCTTACAATAAGAAAAATGGACAGACTTTCTCTCTTAGTTCATTTTCTGTCATAAATTGCTTTCTCCAAGTTGCTTTTGCACTGGGGGGAAGAAGACACTCAAAATACATAAGAGGTGTAACAAATAACGTTTATGTTTTCAGAAGTGCAGATAATGGCATGAACTTGATCAGTCAATAAGCCTATCTGATTCCAGAAACCACTTATCATTGGGTAGTTATTGTAAGAATCCTGAAAAACACTAAATGGGAAAAAGATATCAGGACCTTAAAGCAGTACTAAACTATCAATGTTAATAAGAATAAATGTCAATTCTGGAGTGCAAATAAAAAACAAACAGACATAAGTGCAGGCCAGTTGCCAAGTGCCTGATGTGTGGCGAGATGACTGGTGGTGGGTGACTGTTGGTACTTCAGGACCAGGTTGCAAGTATCCCAGGGGAGACATGTCAGAATTTTGAATGGTTGCTAAGCAACTGGTTGTAAGCTGAGAACTACAAAATAATGGGGAAACTATAACCTGTTTTTCCCAAAGGTGCTTTTTCAAGAAGCAACTGGACTTTCTGATTTCACTTCTCATCCAAAAGCTCGAGCAGGGGTTTGGACTAGAAGACCTCAAAGATCCCTTCCAACCCATCAGAGTTGAAGAAGCTTCTTGGATGAGAAGCGAAACGTCTTCAAAGAAAAACCAGAAAGTCCAGTTGGCTCTTGAAAAAGCACCTTTGGGACAACCATGACCGAGAATCCCCATAGACATATAACTTGTTTTGTGTAAGAGAGCAGTTCATTTCCTTTATGTTTGGTGAGCTTACAATTGATAAAATAGTGAGGATACAATCAGATCAGCCTTGTCACTGGAAAGAGTTGTGATCTCAAGCAGAGATAGTGGATAGCAGTGCCAACGTTTCAGCAGCGGCTCCTGAATTACCTGGACAAGGAGGATTCCTTGTTGGAAGACAGAGCTGTGGATATACTTCATAACTTATCCTGTAGTCCTTGATTAATTTGATACTTAAGATACAATGATAGATGCTATCTTTTAGTCAGTTCTGAAGAAAGCTACAACTATTAACATCTGTTTATTTGGTGAGGAAAGGTCATCACCAGATATTTTGCCTCTGGCAGCAAAATGTCTTGAACTGGCTCTGAACTATGAAGGTAGGTAAAAGCTATGACACCAGGTTTCTAAGAACTGGGCTTCTAACTTTTCATTTCCTTCATTCCAGAGGAATTTGTTAGAGGGCCTACAGTACAACTGCATGTTCAATCTTAAATAAATTTCCTATTAATGTCACTATTTCCAGCTGGCTCATCTGAAAACAATAACTTACCAAATCGTCATCATAATAAACTGTATAAAGATCCCTGGTCAGTGACATTAATGAATTTGATAGTTATTGATTGATAGTTATTGGTCCGAGGGGAGACAAGTGTTATCCTCCCGGTTGGGGGCACGAAGCCGTTGGCTACAAACGGTCAAGTGCCTCAACCCCCGCAGGCTAGGTGGCCAGGGAGTACAGAGCCAGGGCCTGCGGCTGATGTTCTGCAACGCCAGGTCCGTTGTCAACAAAGCCCCCCTCGTTCATGACCTTGTGTCAGAGGGGGAGCCGGACCTGGTGGGAATTGCGGAGACCTGGTTGGGCCACGAGGGTGGACTCCCCCTCGTTGAAATGTGCCCACCAGGTTACCGCGCGTTTCATCAGCCCCGGGCCCTAGGTAGGGGCGGTGGGGTAGCGGTCATTGTAAAGGAAGGTCTTGAGCCGAGAGAGACCGTTGTGCCACAGACCACCGGTTGTGAGTCCCTCTGCGTGAAGTGGGGCCTAGGGAGGCAGTTGGGCTTGCTGGTTGTATACCTGGCTCCCCGCTATGTAGCAGCAGCCCTGCCCGAGCTCCTCGAGGTGATCGCTACGGTGGCAGTTGAGACCCCCAGACTTTTAGTCATGGGGGACTTTAATCTGCCATCGGTGGGTGAATCATCCGAGGCAGCTCGGGAGTTCATGGCTTCCATGACGGCCATGGACCTGACCCAACTAATTCAAGGCCCCACTCACGAGGGTGGACATACACCGGATCTCATCTTTGTCTCAGGCCAATGGAAGAGTGATCTGGGTATAGGGGATATAGTCATCACACCCTTGTCATGGACAGACCACTCACTTCTCCGGCTCGACTTTCCGACCGCTGCTCCCCTCCGCGGGGAGGCGGAACCTGAGTCACCAATCTGGTTCCGCCCCAGGCGCCTGATGGACCCGGATGGGTTCCAGACGGCGCTTGGGCCACTTCCTGTACCCCTGGCCCGCGCCCCGATGGAGGACCTCGTGGCCGCATGGAATACTGCGACCACGGGAGCCTTGGATCGGGTCGCGCCCTTGCGGCCTCTCTTGCGGCGGCGAAACACCCTGGCTCCTTGGTTTTCCGAGGAGCTGAGGGTGATGAAACGCCGCAAGAGATGCCTAGAGAGAAGATGGAGGTATACTCGAACTGAATCTGACCGGACACAGGTAAGAGCCCATTTACGGACTTACATTGTGGCGCTGAGAGTGGCCAAACGTCATCATTGTGCCACTCTCATAGCATCCGCAGAAAACCGCCCTGCCGCCCTGTTTAGGGTGACCCGCTCCCTCCTTCAACAGAGGGTACGGGAAGCCCCGTTACAGGGTAGAGCAGAGGAATTTGTGACTTTTCTGCAGGAGAAAATCGCTCAGATACAGAACGAGCTAGCCCCCATTCATGGCCCAGTGGGATGCCACGAGAGAGATCTTGTTTGGGAGGAGTTTGACTCCGTTACCTCCGAGGATATGGACAGGCTACGTGCGCGACTGCGAGCCACCACATGTTTATTGGACCCGTGTCCCTCCTGGCTTGTACTGGCATCCTGGGAGGTGACACGAGGCTGGCTCCAAGAGGCTGTCAACGCATCCTTGAGTGAGGGTGCCTTGCCTGCTTCCCTAAAAGAAGCGATGGTGAAGCCCCTCCTTAAGAAGCCCTCTTTGGGTCCAGCTCTTTTGAACAACTACCGTCCTGTCTCCCTTTCTGGCGAAGGTTGTCGAGAGTGTGGTGGCACAACAGTTCCCCCGGCACCTGGAGGAAGTTGATTATCTAGATCCGCGCCAGTCCGGCTTTCGGCCCGGGCATAGCACCGAGACGGCATTGGTCGCGTTGGTCGATGATCTCTGGAGGGCCAGAGATGGGGGTTGTTCCTCCATCCTGGTCCTATTAGACCTCTCGGCGGCTTTCGATACCATCGACCATGGTATCCTATTGCATCGGCTGGGGGGGTTGGGGGTGGGAGGCACCGTTTTACGGTGGTTCTCCTCCTACCTCTCTGGCCGATCGCAATTTGTGTTGGCAGGGGGGCAGAGATCGACCGCGAGACCCCTCGCATGTGGGGTGCCTCAGGGGTCGGTCCTCTCGCCCCTCCTGTTCAACACATACATGAAGCCGCTGGGTGAGATCATCCGTGGTTTTGGGGTAGAGTACCATCTGTACGCTGATGATACACAGCTGTACATTTCTACCCCAAACCACCCCAACGATGCCGTAGCGGTGATGTGCCAGTGCCTGGAAGCTGTACGGATCTGGATGGGAAGTAACGGACTCAGGCTCAACCCGACCAAGACCGAGTGGCTGTGGTTTCCGGCAGCCCGATTCAACCAGCTCACTCCATCGCTGGCCATAGGGGGCGAACATCTTGCCCCTGTGGATGGGGCGCGCAATTTGGGTGTCCTCCTGGATGCCCGGCTGTCCATGGAAGATCAAGTGACAGCCGTGGCCAGGAGGGCGTTTTACCAGGTTCGCCTGGTTCGCCAATTGCGCCCCCTATTGGATCGGGACGCCCTTTGCACAGTCACTCATGCTCTCGTGACATCCCGACTGGACTATTGTAACTCTCTCTACATGGGGCTGCCCTTGAGGTGCACCCGGAGGCTTCAGCTAGTCCAGAATGCAGCCGCGCGAGCAATTATGGGGACCGCTAGGTCTACCCATGTAACACCGCTCTTACGCGAGCTGCACTGGCTACCTGTCGTCTTCCGGGTGCGCTTCAAGGTGTTAATTATCATCTTTAAAGCGCTCCATGGCTCGGGACCTAGCTATCTGCAGGATCGGATCCTGCCCCATACATCCTCACGGCCGATTCGCTCCCACAGAGCGGGGCTTCTCCGGGTGCCGTCCACTAGACTATGTCAGCGGGCGACACCCAGGGGAAGGGCTCTCTCTGTGGCGGGCCCGGCCCTCTGGAACGACCTTCCCCCCGATATTAGGACGACCACGGACCTCCGCTCCTTCCGTCTTAAATTAAAAACCTACTTTTTCCGTCTGGCCGGCTTGGGATAGCCTCCTTGTCCTGGGGTTTTTAGGTTTTAGTGCTTAGGGGTTTTAGGGACAGTTTTTTAGTTTTTTATAGATGTTTTTAGCGCAGGATTTGTTGTTTAATTGTGATTTTAAATTATGTATTCTGTTGTGTTTACTGTTTTTTAATTTTCCTGTGCCCCGCCTCGAGTCCCCTGGGGAGAGAGAGCGGGTAACAAATAAAATTTATTATTATTATTATTATTATTATCTATGAAAAGATTAATTTCAAGTATAAATTGTTGGTCTTCAACCCTATACCACCTTTTTTTAAATAAAAAAAATGGAGATAACATTCAGTGGTACAGTCAGTAATCCCTTGTCTTGACTGTTTGCCAGTCCAAAGGCAATTTAAGAAACAATGCTATGAACTATTAGGTACACTAGAATTATACATATGTTTTCCCACTGATAAGGTGAAATCACATCAACCAAAGCTCAAGAGATAACCATTGGTTGCTTGCATCTTTCCATGTTACATAAAGAATGGATTAAAGGCAAGAGCCAGTCCCATCGGACAATTTTTTTTCAAGAATAAATGTTAACTTGGTCAGTGTAACTGGTGTAAGGATATCCTGGCCTTCAAGCTGGAAAGGGTTACAAAAAATGGGCAGTACAGGACATATCTATCTACAAATTCCATGCAAGTTCTTATCACAAATATTGCTATATATATCCCTAATCATTTTTTTGTCTTAACAATATAATATAGTTTTTGAAACCCTTCTGCCGTAAATGTATTTTTAGATTTCTGGTCCTGAAAAATTGTTTCATGTATTTGGAAATGGTTTGACTTCTAGGGTGCTTAAAAATGTATTTTACATTTAAGATAGGCTTCAAAAGAAAAAACAAGAAAGTCCAACTTGCCTCTTGAAAAATGGATGACTGAGAATCGCTATAGACTTATGAAGGTTGTACATCTGAAAATGATGAAGCAATGCTCCAGTAATTAAACTGAATATGCCACAACTCATAGCAGTCTGTAAAAAAATTTACATTACCACAAAATGTCAAATTTTACATGATCCGTACTACTGTATTTATTTATTTATTTATTTATTTAATTACATTTGTATACCGCCCTTTCTCCCTTGCGGGACTCAGGGCAATAACAGGCAATAATAAAAACCACAATAAAACATCCAATAATTCAATAAATATACTAAAAATTCTAAAACTAAATTAAACAATGGGCCTGCTCTAAAATAACCTATTAAACCCCTAATAAAACAAATTAAAAACTACGCCAGGCCGGCCGCACAAAATAGATGGGTTTTCAGGGCTCGGCGAAAAAGGCGTAGGTCCGTGGTTGTGCGTAGGTCAGGGGGTAGGTCATTCCAGAGGGCAGGAGCTGCCACAGAGAAGGCTCTCCCCCTAGGGGTCGCCAGCCAGCATTGACTGGCCGACGGCACCTTGAGGAGGCCCTCTCTGTGGGAGCGGACTGGTCGGAGGGAGGTATTTGGTAGGAAGCGGTCTTGCAGATATCCTGTAGACTGACGCAGTCCTTTTGATCACATGACGATCAGAGTTTTTCTTAGTTCTCCATTAACAGGGAATCAATATTTCCCAGAAAGTTCATGGGTGCATTATTTCTGTTCAAAGCCTAGCTGAACAATGGGCAAACGTAGCAACATTATTTAATGCACGCTATATTAATAATAATAATAATAATAATTTTAATATTTCTAAACCGCGCCCTCTCCCCACAGGGACTCGGGGCGGTGCACAGGCACAGTAAAACAATAAATACATATAAACATTTCATTAAAAATAAATTAAATCCAAACCTGCGCTAAAATTCCCATTAAAACTAAGCAATATTACAAAACCCCAATAAAACCCCAAAGACAGAGAGACTATCCTAGGCCGGCCAGACAGAAGAAATGAGTTTTTAATTTGAGACGGAAGGAGCGGAGGTCCGTGGTCGTCCTAATATCGGGGGGAAGGTCGTTCCAGAGGGCCGGGCCCGCCACAGAGAGAGCCCTTCCCCTGGGCGTCGCCCGCTGACAAAGTCTAGTGGACGGCACCCGGAGAAGTCCCTCTCTGTGGGAGCGAATCGGTCGTGAGGATGTATGAGGCAGGATCCGATCCCGCAGATAGCTAGGTCCCGAGCCATGGAGCACTTTAAAGATGATAATCAACACCTTGAAGCGCACCCGGAAGACGACAGGCAGCCAGTGCAGCTCGCGCAAGAGCGGTGTTACATGGGTAAACCTAGTGGTTCCCATAATTGCTCGCGCGGCTGCATTCTGGACTAGCTGAAGTCTCCGGGTGCACCTCAAGGGGAGCCCCATGTAGAGAGAGTTGCAATAGTCCAGTCGGGATGTCACGAGCGCATGAGTGACTGTGCGAAGGGCGTCCCGATCCAATAGGGGGCGCAATTGGCGAACCAGGCGAACCTGGTAAAACGCCCTCCTGGCCACGGCTGTCACTTGATCTTCCATGGACAGCCGGGCATCCAGGAGGACACCCAAATTGCGCACCCCATCCACAGGGGCAAGATGTTCGTCCCCTATGGCCAGCGATGGAGTGAGCTGGTTGAATCGGGCAGCCGGAAACCACAGCCACTCGGTCTTGGTCGGGTTGAGCCTGAGTCCGTTACTTCCCATCCAGACCCGCACGGCTTCCAGGCACTGGCACATCACCGCTACGGCATCGTTGGGGTGGTTTGGGGTAGAAATATACAGCTGGATGTCGTCAGCGTATAGATGGTACTCTACCCCAAAACCACGGATGATCTCACCCAGCGGCTTCATGTATGTGTTAAACAGGAGAGGCGAGAGGACCGACCCCTGAGGCACCCCACATGTGAGGGGTCTCGAGGTCGACCTCTGCTCTCCTGCCAACACAAATTGCGATCGGCCAGAGAGGTAGGAGGAGAACCACCGTAAAACGGTGCCTCCCACTCCCAACCCCCCCAGCCGATGCAATAGGATACCATGGTTGATGGTATCGAAAGCCGCCGAGAGGTCTAATAGGACCAGGATGGAGGAACAACCCCCATCTCTGGCCCTCCAGAGATCATCAACCAACGCGACCAATGCCGTCTCAGTGCTATGCCCGGGCCGAAAGCCGGACTGGCGCGGGTCTAGATAATCAACTTCCTCCAGGTGACGGGGAAACTGTTGTGCCACCACACTCTCAACAACCTTCGCCAAGAAGGGAAGGTTGGAGACTGGACGATAGTTGGTTAATAAAGCTGGATCCAAAGAGGGCTTCTTAAGTAAACAATCCATGTACTTCTGCCAAGATACGTCACTTAAACATTATGAATCATGCACACAATAATGTAATTAAGATTTGGTCAGTAAGAATAAAAGCTTTAGTCAAGGTCTCTACCGGGGAAAAGAAACATTGCAGACAGAGGGCTGTGAACACATTGCCAGACATATATATAGAGAAAGCCTCATTTTGTTCCAAAATTGCTCCCATAAATGATTGAGAAACAAGCAACAAGCTGCTCTTTCCAGAAAGATGTGCAACATGTCACAATATTAACTAATGTTAGTTTAATGAATGTTTAAATCTTTACTCCATGTTCAATAATAAAGTAATACAATCCAGATAAATAGAAACTTTATTTTAAGAATAAGTATATGCTATATTTTTTTACTTTAGACCATTTCATCTCTACTACCCTGTTTCCCTGAAAATAAGACCTCCCCGGATAATAAGCCCAATCGGGCTTTTGAGTGCATGCACTAAAATAAGCCCTCCCCCAAAAACAAGCCCTCCCTGAAAATATTGCAACACAGCAGCAGCCATGAGGTGACCACGCTCACTGCCTCCTGCACCTCAAAAATATTAAAACCTCCATGAAAATAAGGCCAAGCGCTCATTTCATGGCTCAAAGGAAAATAAGACCCTGTCTTATTTTCGGGGAAACATGGTACTATAAAGTTTTTTTAAAAACTATTTTTACACATGTATGTATTTATGCTTCCAAAGGCAGTAATAACTGCAAGGACCGACATGTCTATCTGTATCAGCATGCTTCAGAAGGACGATAGATGCTTACACATACTGAAAACTAAGAGAGTTCAGTCTCCAAAGCAATTATAGCTTGTGGACACTTTCTGCTGAATCTGCAACTTATTAAGAACCACAGTAATGGACTGCAGTGTAGAAGGCTATCATTCAGCCTATAACTGTCATTTTCCCAGGCTTGCCCTATGTAGAAGTCTCTAATCATCTGTTACGATGAAAACAACCTCCATTTCTCAGACACAGTGGACTGAGATATATGGACACCTCCCCTGCAAATAAATCAAATGCCACAGTGACAAAAACATCTATTTTTTTCATGAAAGTCCAAATGGTTTGGCTCTTGCTAACTTATTCAATATTCCTACATCATGAATATTCAGAAAATTTAGATACTTAATATTGTTTAACCAATATGCAGTTCAAATACCTGAAAATGTATTTGCACAAGTCCATACTTCCATTTTTGCACCTACTCCTAAATAAAAGTCCTGCTACACATTCACAGCAGTGGTGAGTTTGTGCCAGTTTTACTACTGGTTCGCTCGTGTGTGCACTCGCTCATTCGCACACGTGTGATGCTTCTGTGCATGCACAGAAGCATCCGGGCAAGTGTGTGGAGCCTCCCGCCACTACCGGTTCTGCTGAACCGGGAACAACCCACCTCTGATTCACATCCTTATTTATAAGAACTGCCTGCAAAAGAATGATCACTGAGCTATGGCACCCGTATAACCAAGAGACTCTCAGCTTGAGGTTCCCAAGACTACAATTTTTGAAGGACCCTATACTTTATTAGTTTTGTAGTTCTTACAGTGCCTACTTGACAAAACATATCACTTGGCATATCAAGACTCTTTTCCAAAGCAGGAGGGAGAATCTGGTGCTGTTAAAACTACTATACTCCCATCAGGCTGGCTGTGAGATGGAATCCAACAATACATGGAAGGTCAAAGATTCCTCTCCCTGATCTTCTCAAGTTACACTTCAATATACTGTAACAATATTATTAGAATAGTTGCTGTGCTTTGCTACTGTCAACTTTCTTCCCTTCTTTCCTCCACAGTTGTATGTTTCATCCAAATCTGAAAATCCAACTGTTACTGAAAAGAAATATTATTTTTATTTTCCTTAGAAATGAAGGTTCTCCCCCTCCCCCGAATAATGCTCAAGGATCTGCCACCCTATGCAGCTCACAAACTGGAAAGACCTAAGAACCTGCATTTGCCCAAATAATGCCTCAATCCACCCTCTATATAAAAAGCACCTCAATCTCTCTATACACACCTCTGTTTTTTTAAAAATATACTCAGATGCACACTATTATCTTCAACATCTGATAAAATAACATGCAAGTTATGAATTATGAAAGTTAAAATCTACAATGTTGGATTTAGAACACAAACCATTCAGCTTAGTGGTGATCCTAGGATTTCAAAGTGAATCCTTTTATTTGTTAGAGATATTTGTGACTCAGATTTTTCATCTGCAAAGCAAGTGCTCAGTAATAACACTAAACTAAGGTAGTTAAAAATAAAACCAAAGCCTTCTGATATTTTCCTTTCAATTAATTGGGCAATAGGAGAACGAAGTGGAAAGTTTTGAAATTAAATTCTCGTTCATTTAATGTCAAACCGTAGCTTAATTTAAAAATTAGTAACTTCTCCTGGTGCTGCATTTCTGAAGTGACCCTGAGCACATCTCAATAGCATATGGTGTCTAATATTAGATCTGTCTAAGGTCAACAGCTTTTCTAATATATATATATATATATATATATATATATATATATATATATATATATATATATATATATATATATATATATATATATATATATATATATATATATATATATATATATATATATATATATATATATTCACCAGAGACAATCTAGACAGAAAGCCAAGAATTCCGTTGTGTGATTTTTTTAATATGTGTGTTAGTTTTTATGAGCTGATCAATAAATAAATCAGAGAGACTAGGATAGATCTATTTCGAGCTTTTTAGCTCTGATCAGCTAGTCATACTCTTACTGGGATTCTAACTGGGGCTGTATTGCATATCAGGGAGCTAAAAAGCTCGATGTTTGTGTGTGTGTGTGTGTGTGTGTGTGTTAGTTTTATGAGCTGATCAACACACATATCTAAAAAAATTTACACAATGTAATTTCATGGTTCTCTGTCTAGATGGTCTCTGGTGATGAACCGAAAGGCAGAGAGGGAAACAGTATGTCTCCTCCCTTAATGGGGCCCTAACAGGAAGTTGTGAAAACAATTTATATATATATGTGTGTGTGTGTGTGTGTGTGTGTGTGTGTGTTAGTTTTATGAGCTGATCAATAAATTAAATTAGAGAGAGACCAGTATAGATCTATTTCGAGCTTATTAGCTCTCATCAGCTGGCCATACCCCTTACTGGGATTCGAACCGGGGCTATGTTGCATGCAAGGCAAGAAGCCTAACACTTAAGCCAAAAAAGTTCCCCTTATTGCATCAGCTTAGACAGGGTATATTAGTATAGGTAATTGTTTCACAACAACCTGTTATTATTAGGCCCCAATTAAGGGAGAAGACATACTGTTTCTCTTACTGCCTATCGGCTCATCGCTAGAGACCATCCAGACAGCAAGCCAAGAATTACATTGTATAATATTTTAGATAGGTGTGTTAGTTTTATGAGCTGATCAATAAATTAAATTAGAGAGAGATCAGGATAGATCTCTTTCTAGCTTATTAGCTCTCATCAGCTGGCCATACCCCTTACTGGGATTCGAACCGGGGCTATGTTGCATGCAAGGCAAGAAGCCTAACACTATATGATGTGTTAGATCTTAGAAGCCTGCCTGATGATGGCAAGTGAGATGTTGCCGAAATGTTGCAATAACATCTCCATGCTATATACACGGGAAAATCCCCGAAGCCAGCAATGCCAGCATGTATGTATGTATGTATGTATATATATATATGTGTGTATATATATGTATATATATATATATATATATATATAAACAAGTTCACAGGTCCACTATTAAAATATATAGTAATATGTAGCTATAATTATTTCAGAGTTTTTTAGAATGCTATTATAATAATTAACCTGGGATCACAAAAAAATAAACATATCTCATTTGTAATTGCATTGGCAATGTTTCAAAGTCAATCACTGGATGTATCAATCATCATATAGGTAGTCCTCATATTATGACCACAACTGAGCCCAAAATATCTGTTGCTAAGTAAAACATTTGTTAAGTGAGCTTTCCCCCATTTTACAACTTTTTTTGGCCAGTTTTTAAGTTAATCAATGCAGTTGGTAGGTTAGTGACACAGTTATTAAATGAAATTGATTTCCCCATTGACTTTGCTTGTCAAGTCACAAAAGGTGATCACACAACCCCGTCATGTAACCATCATATATATGAGTCAGTTGTCAAGCATCTGAATGTTGATTATGTGGCCATGGGAATACCTCAATGGTTGTTAAGTGTGAAAAATGGCCGTAAGTCACTTTTTTCAGTGACATTATAACTTTGAATGGTCACTAAATGAACTGTTGTAAGTCGAGGACTACCTGTACATCCACGTACTGTAGTTGTCTTACTAAGATTGTGAAAGCAGTTTGCCACTGCCATCTTTCTCAGTAGTTCTTCGACTCCACCTTCAAATTCCCCAATACTGTGGTCTCCCATCCCAGTTTTAAGAGGACAGAGCACACTTAACTAAGCCCTGCCCACACAAGGTCAGCTGTGTAAAGAACACAAACAGATGCCTGGGTTTCTGATACTGAAAAGGTATCTTGAAGACATTTCACCAGAGAACAGGATGCTTAAGACAAAGCAACAGATGTGCAATAATCACAAATGCCCATTCATTTCCTTTATGTCAGCAAATATAAGCAGTCACTAATTAAGAATCTCTATCTCTTGGATTCAAAAGGAAGTGTACACATTTCCCACATCATTTGACTAACAATAGAAAATGTCACAGGAAAAGAGCCATCTGCTTCCCTGCAACTAACAAGAAGGTTGACAGGTCTTAAATATTACTCCTTTCTTAAGATGTTTAATAACAGCATGTGCATTTCTAGAAATGCGTTGTTATTGTGAATAATCAGGATTCCAAGCCACGTTTTTTATTCCCTTCTCTTTTATTTTTTCTTTAGTAAAAGGCAGAAGATTTATATGATTTGAAGAGGAGCCAGAGTATTTCTTTTCCTTTATTTTAGCTACATGACACTTTAATGAGGAACATTATTTATTTAACAACATTAAAAAAAAAACCATCCATACAAAAAATATTGGTGAGAAGCTACATAAAAAAAAGAGCAATACAATAATAATACAAGCAGATTCATTAACAGCTCTACATTCAAATGATGTTACATATTTTACCAATGAGCCAAAGACTCCCTGAAATAAAGTAGTTTTAAAGGCTTTCCAGAACCCAAAGAGGGGCAAGATCAGGGACATGTCGGGGGCCAGCTTACTTCACAGATTGGGAGCCACTACCAAAAAGGACTCACCTGGAAGCCATTCCTCACCTGGAAGGGGAATTAATTCTTAATAAATTCAGATCCCTCTCCTTTTTTTTGCTCCAAAGCAAAACAGATTAATCATGTTAGGCTGTTGGTCTGAGCTCCAAGCTTGGCAACTTGGTTGCAAACATTTCATCACCATTCGAGGAGACATTGTCAATGCATTTTGAGCTGTGCTCATCTGTCAGAACACAGATCTTTAAATACCTTTTTATGAGATGTAAATTAGTCTGACTGTTTGGATATTTCTGAGTCATGGTCTGATTTTAGACTGTTCGCTTGGCTAGCTGTTGTTGCTGGGCTACAGTTAAGTACCATTTGTGTGATGCGGATTAGGATTAGACTTGTTTATCTGGTTGCAGTCCAAAATCTGAAATAACTCAGAAATAACTGAACAAACAACAGTCAAACTAATTTGCATCTCATAAAAAGATATTTAAAGACCTGTGTTCTGACAGATGAGCAAAACTCAAAATGCACTGACAATGTCTCCCCAAATAGTGATGAAATGTTTGTAACCAAACTGCTAAACTCAGAGCTCAAACCAACAGCCTAACTACCAACCTGAGCTACTAATATTCAAACACATTTCAAGATCAAACATATACCTACCTACATAGCTGTTATCTATGATAAGGTCACAGCCACCAGGTCTCAATTGTGAACACACTCAATATTATACATACATTGGGCTTCCGGTTCCGGCTCCGGCGGCGACGGGTAAACTTAGGGTTCGCTCGCCGCTTTGATCCTTTTCCTGCCCCCCCACGGGGGCGAGAAGCCCCTTGTTTGGGGCTTCTCCCGTAAAGCCGGCTCGACAGGGAAGCCCCCCTCGCGGCAGCGGGGAGAGCGACCCTGCTCCTCGGCTTAGGTGGAAGAGGACATGCTGCGGGGGGTCTTCCCTTCGCCAAAGGTTGGCGGCACCATTTAATTCTATGAAGAGAGAAGATCGGAAGAGTCGGGAGGCTTTTCGGGACCTCAGCTGCGAGCGGAGAGTGAGCGTTTAAAACTTTTCTTTTTGTGTACTGTCAGCCGGGCTGAAAGGGATTGGAGGGGGGTGTTTGTTTCCAAAAACCCCCCCTTGGACTAAAAGCGGCACTCGGAAATGCCTCGTTGCGAGGAATCGGAAACTTTAAATCTGGATGGTCTCTAACAAGGGAAAGTACTTTGCGGCTTGTTTGCAATTATGTCTCGAGGTCTGGCTGAAACAGTTTCTTTTTTGCTTTTTAATCGCTTTCTCCCTCGGGCTCTGAGTTTGGGCGGAAAATGGCTTCTCTTTGTCCCCGACTGACTATGACCTATGGAAAATTACCAGTGTCTCTTTGCGATTTGGACTTCCTCTAATTATTGATGAAGAATTTTCTTTTTTTGGATTTGTGTTTTCCTTTCTGGATTGCCTTCGTTATTATACCTATGGAGTTGGAAAAGTGTTTCTCTGTTGGCTTCTGAATTTTGCAGCTGTACAACTTTGAGGACTTTGGACTCCTGATCTGCCTTACCAGCCCCACCCTAAAAACGCCATTTTACTGGCACGGATATTAACAGCTAAACATGGCACAAGAAGCAACGCTCGCAAGCCTTGAACAAAGAATGACTGCCCTTGAAACTGTTATACAAAATTTGGTATCAGAAATTAAGGCTCAGAGGGCAGAAAATGTCAACTTTAAAAAGGAACTATTGGACACTCGAAAACAAGTGTTTGAGAATACACAGAAGAATGAAGAATTGAAAGGGGGGCTGGAGGGGGCTAAGGGAGAGATTAAAAATGTTTCTAATGAGGTTGTGGAAATAAATGCGCATGTGACTAGGATTGATTTGGAAAGGATGACATATTTTTTGAGATTCCAGAATGTTTCTGAGATGGATGGTGAATGTCTCCCTGATCTTATGAGTACAATTATTGCAGACTATTTACATAAACCCAAAGATGAGATCAGAGGGGACATTGACCTAGTCTACAGAATAAATTCTGCATATGCTAGGATGAATGAAGTACCCAGAGAGATACATGTAAAATTTGTTAGAAGGTCAACCAGAGAGGAAATCTTGAAGGAGCAAAGAGGGAGTCCTATGATTTACCAGCAAAAGGAGATTACCATCTTGAAGCAGATTCCAAGAAAAATTAGAGAAGCCAGAAGGAAATTTTCCTTCTTGTCTAAAACATTGTTTGATCATGGGATCTGGTTCAAGTGGGTGATACCCGAAGGGATGCTGGTGTTCTGGGAAGGAGGTAGAGTGAAGATTAAAACAGTTGTTGAGGCGGAAGCCTTTCTTAAAAAACATTCCTCTGTCCTGGGAGAAGATCCAGGGGGGGCAGGGGGAGCCATGGCCCCGCCCGCTGGGGGCCCGGGGGAGAAGGGGGAAGATACAATTGCCAAGAGACTTAGATCTAAAAAATAACTTTGCCCTTGTTTTTCTTTTGAGTAATATTGTATGATATTTGTAATCTGGATTTTTGCAATTGACTGACAGTATATAACTGAAAAATTTAGGAATATGTACTTGTTCCCAGCTTGTAGTGTTATGTGAAATGTTTCTTTTTTTTCTTTTTAATAATGTAATTTGAGGTTCCGGAGGAGCCGACGACTTTGACGTGACCACTCTCAAAATTTCTATGTAACCCTTACCCTACCCCACAAAAAATGTAAATTCAATAAAACTTTTTCAATACAATATTATACATACATTCACTAGCATATCATAGATGGCTGTCATGTTATTTCAAGTACATTTACTGTCCACTGACTATAGGCTAACTCTAAGATGTCCATCAGTTTGACCAACTGGATGCAGGTTCTTCAAGAAAAGACTAGTTAATTTCAAGAAAAGTTGAAAAAATGTGAGGCTACAGAAGCCACACACTTGAACTTGTGAAAAAACACTGTTTCAAAGGGATCCCAACGAGTAGCCTTACAATAATATAAAAATAACAAGCATTCATTTATACGAATTTAACAAATCACGACAGTGTCACAAACAAGGATCCACATGCATATATCTGAAGAGATGGGATTAAGGATATGAAAATCATTCAGAAATTCCCAACATGACTGATTATGTGTCATCAAATTGATGTTGTCTTGTAGTGAGAAATATCAAAACTGACAACACACTTGTAAACAAATTTCCTGATCCATGACTGTCTGTTTAGCAACTATGTGGGCCGGGGGGGACGGGACGACACTTTAAACCAGCCTTCACCAACCTAACACTTTTTAGATTCATTGAACTTCAACTTCCTGAATTCCCAGCTTTTCCCAAAGGGATACAAAGTCTAAACATTTCTTTGAGGAATCTAAGAATTTTAATCATTGCATCAGCACTGATGGGACTATCAATCACACATTTTAAAAAAAATCAGAAACACTTGAAAAGAGGAATAAACTGAGTTCTATAGTAGCATCTTCTCATGCATCAATCAAAGACTAATAACAGGAAAAGTATTTTCAATTCGCCTTTAAGAAGCCATATTTTAAAATAAAATCAAAGAACTATTAAGGTGATCCATTTACATCTCTGCTATGATATTAGTTAATCTTGAAATCGCCAAAGATTCATTGTGTTTCATTTCAAAAAGCTAGCCCAGCTAACATTTTGGAAATAGTTTCAGCTCCTTTAGAAACTATTATTTTTAACATAAATCTGCATGCTTGACATGTAAACTAGCAATTCAAGTATACAGTTTCTCCACTGGCATACAAAAAGTAGTTTATAAAACAGACTTTTAGAGATTCCATTTAAAATAAGCCAAGTTCCAAAAGAATTATATAACAATTCTTGGCATTTTATAACTATATTCTTACCATATGGTGTATTTCTCCTCCAACATCATAATGTACGAATCTAGTGAGATATTTGTTTTCCACTGAAATAAATTAGAACAGGAGCCCATCATCAGGATTTGGGTGCTTTGAAGAATAGAAGTATTTATCAAGTTGGATTAGTATAACCCAACTGACAGAACAACATACAGTTTGTGCAGATTATAGTCTGCTCTAATGTCAAAATAACAAGACACTGCAAAAGCCCTCTTCTCTTTACAAATTATTGTATAAAGACTTCTCACTTGTGAACTCATTGCATAATGGAGGCAAGAGTGACCTACAATACCTGAGCAAACAGAAAACAAGAATAGGTACTCAATAGTTTGCTCACTGAATATGTGAAAGCTCAAACTATGGTTGTTATGATTACAAATTATTTTGTATCTTAATGATCGAATCCAAGAGGAAAGCACCGTATGTTTTGGCAATTTTCTAGATGATGGAATATCAGAATTGAGAAGGACTACCTGTAACCAAGCCTAGGAGACACAAAGAGTAACAGGTGGTCTCAAAGCAGGGGTGAAATTCAGCAGGTTCTGGAGAACCGGTAGCAGAAATTTTGAGTTTGGAAAACTGGTAAATACCACCTCTGGCTGGCCCCAGAGTGGGGTGGGAATGGAGATTTCACAATATCCTTCCCCTGGAGTGAGGAAGAAATGGGGGGTTCTTTCCCCTGCCACGCCCACAGAACCAGTAGTAAAAAAAAGAATTTCACCACTGTCTCAAAGGCAGACATTTGAAGCTATAACCATTTTAAGCTGTTCATTGAATCCTGTACTGATGCATCAAACAGGCCAGACCACTATACTATTACATCCTATAGCAGGCTAAAACAAAATTAGATTAACTACATTAGATCCTATCTTAATGGTACTACAATCAGCTACATTAAACTGAGTAATTCTTTCACAATTGAGAACAAACCCCCCCCCCCCAAATATTGGCTCTTTGATCAAGTACAACCTTTATATTTTTGGTGCTACTTATGGGAAAAAGACAAAAGATTGTTCCTACTGATTTCCTCTTCCTACTTCAATCTCCTGGAACAACTCCCAAGTTTAATCCCAGAGGTCCTCATTCAACACACCATAACAGAGCTTTTTGAATGTATGGGGGATGGAGAATATGCAAAAATCATTCTCCTCCTCCTTCTATCTCTCTGAGCAAAATTCTATGCATGGGATCTGTTTCCAATCCAGTTTGTTTAGAATACTCAAAAAGGCTTGGATCTGGTACAATTAAGGCTGGTAACCTAACTTCCTGAAGAGATTTAGGAAGCCTCCATTGACCAAATCATAATGTGTGCTGCAAGTCAATATAAATGGCCTTATATGGTGATGTCCATAGCATATGGTAGCCTGCAATGTGGAATGTCAGAAAAGTACATTGCAAAGAATGCCAGTTAACAAAGAAAATAGATGAAAAATCATTTTTCATCTATTGTCTTTTAAATTAAGAGACCTAGTTATCTACAGGACCTAGTTATCTACGGGATCGCATCCCACCCCATACATCCCTTCGGCCGATTCGCTCCCACAGAGAGGGACGTCTCCGGGTGCCGTCCATTAGGCAATGCCAGCGGGCGACGCCCAGGAGAAGGGCCTTCTCTGTGGTGGGCCCAACTCTCTGGAACGACTTACCCCCCGAACTGAGAACGACTACGGACCTCCGCTCCTTCCGCCAGAAACTTAAAACTTATTTTTTCCAACAGGCCGGCCTGGCCTAGTTCACACCACCTAGCCTATAGTCTGCAGTTAAATTGTTTTAATTGGTTTTTAGGGATACAGTTTTAACTTATTTAAATTTTTAGCACAGGGATATTAATTTAATCTGGTTTTTAAATTTTGTACATTGTTATGTTTATATATGTTTTTTAAATTTCCTGTGCACCGCCCCGAGTCCCTTCTGGGAAAGGGAGCGGTATATAAATTTAATAAAAGTAAAGTAAAATAATGATGTAACATATTTAAATGTCAGTCTGATGGGTGGGGTACAGTGGATGAATATATGCAGGGCAGTAATAACATGAGTCTAACTAAAGGTCTATGACGTATGACATGAATTATGAATTATAGTTTTGAGTACATAAAGGAATCAATAGATTGGTAAGATTGGCATGTTGTTATGATAAAATCAGATATGAGTTCTGGGGGTGCGGGGAATTGCAATATTCTGGTAGTGTTATCAAACAAGAAAAAGTGATGTAAACAGAGGGATAGGCAGAAGATGAGGCAATGCAGAAAAAGCAATTGAATCATTTCCTGATCTAAGAATGAACAAATATGGTAATATTTACTTGATCTTTTCTTAGAAAAAGACAGGTTATTTTGGATATATGATTTAAGCATGCCTATATGTAGACATGACAAAGAAGTACAATACAATACAATACAATAGCAGAGTTGGAAGGGACCTTGTAGGTCTTCTAGTCCAACCCCCTGCATGGGCAGGAATCTTATACCATTTCAGACAAATGGCTGTCTAACATCTTTTTAAAGACTTCCAGGGTTGGGGCATTCACAACTGCTGGAGGCAAGCTGTTCCAGAGGTTAATTGTTCTTACTGTTAGGAAATTTCTCCTTAGTTCTAAGTTGCTTCTCTCCTTGGTTAGTTTCCACCCATTGCTCCTTGTCCTGCCCCCAGGTGTCTTGGAGAAAAGTTTGACTCCCTCTTCTTTGTGGCACCCTCTGAGATATCGGAACACTGCTATCATGTCTCCCCTGGTCCTTCTCTTCATCAAACTAGACATACCCAGTTCCTGCAGCCGTTCTTCATATGTCTTAGTCTCCAGTCCTCTAATCATCTTGGTTGCTCTTCTTTGCACTCTTTCCAGAGTCTCCACGTCTTTTCTACATCGTGGCGACCAAAACTGTATGCAGTATTCCAAGTGTGGCCTTACCAAGGCACTATACAGTGGCATTAACACTTCACGCGATCTAGATTCTATCCCTCTGTTGATGCAGCCTAGAACTGTGTTGGCTTTTTTGGCAGCTGCTGCACACTGCTGGCTCATATTTAAATGGTTGTCCACTAGGATTCCGAGATCCCTCTCACAGTTGCTACTATTGAGCAAGGTACCACCTATACTGTACTTGTGCATTTGGTTTTTCTTGCCTATATGTAGGACCTTACTTTTTTCACAATTGAATTTCATTTTATTAGACAGTGCCCAATGTTCAAGTTTGTCTAGATCCTTCTGTATCTTAAGCCTATCTTCTGGAGTGTTGGCTATTCCTGCCAGCTTGGTGTCGTCTGCGAATTTGATGAGTTCCCCATTTATCCCCTCATCCAAATCGTTGATGAAGATGTTAAAGAGTACTGGGCCTAAAACAGAGCCTTGGGGGACTCCACTGCATACTTCCTTCCATGTAGATGCAGTTCCATTGAGGACTACACGTTGAGTGCGGTTGGTCAGCCAGTTACGAATCCATTTGGTGGTGGTGCTGTCTAACCCACAATTTTCTACTTTATCTAATAGTAGGTTATGGTCTACTTTATCAAATGCCTTACTGAAGTCCAGGTAAATTATATCAACAGCATTCCTCTGGTCCACTGATTTTGTTACTTTGTCAAAGAATGCAATTAGATTCGTCTGGCATGATCTGTTTTTGACAAACCCATGTTGGCTTTTGGCTATTACTATGTTTGCTTCTAGGTGTTCACTTATTTGTTGTTTAATTATCTTTTCCAGAATCTTTCCTGGTATTGAGGTCAGGCTGATGGGTCTATAGTTTCCTGGATCTGTTTTTTTTCCTTTTTTGAAGATGGGAACCACATCTGCTCTTTTCCAGTCTTCTGGCAGTTCCCCGGTGCTCCAGGATCTCTGAAAGATATAGTTCAGTGGTTCTGAGATCTCGTCTGCCAGTTCCTTCAGAACCCTGGGGTGTAATCCATCCGGTCCTGGTGATTTGAACTCGTCCAGGGCAGACAGGTGCTCACTTACCATTTTCTTCTCTATTTCAACTTGTGTTCCTAATCTGATATTTGTGGTGCTGTTTTTGATTGATTGGACTGTTTTATCCCTTTGTGTAAAGACAGATGCAAAGAAAGAGTTAAATAGTTCTGCTTTCTCCCTGTTGCTTATCGTCTTCTTGCCATTTTCTCCCAGCAGTGGACCAATTGTTTCCTTAACTTTTTTCTTATTTTTAACATGTTGGAAGAAGCTTTTTTTGTTATTTTTTACTTTTTTGGCAAGCCTTTCTTCATTGTGAGCCTTAGCTTTCCTCACTTCATCTTTACAGGCTCGGGCTATTTGCTGATATTTTGCCTTGGTTATGTCCCCCTTTTTCCACTTTTTATATTTATCCTTTTTGTCTTTCAATTTGTCAGAGAGTTCTTTATGCAGCCATGCTGGTTTCTTTTGGGAACTGTTATTTTTCTTCTTCATTGGTATTGCGCTGGACTGGGCTTTTATAATCTCATTTTTCAAAATTTCCCAAGCTTCTTGAGTTGTTTTCCCCTTGAGGATTCTCATCCATGGAATCCTTCCCAAGCTCTCTCTGAGTTTGTTGAAATTAGCTCTCTTGAAGTCTAAGACTCTAGTTTGACTTTGTTCAACTACTTTTGTTTGCATAATGTTGAATTCCAGTATTTCATGATCGCTTGCCCCCAAAGTTCCTGTAGCTTCTACACCTTCTATCATTTCCTCTCTGTTAGTGAGAATTAAGTCCAATATTGCTGATCCCCTTGTTCCCTTCTCTACCTTTTGGGAAACAAAGTTGTCTGCTAGGTTTGTTAGGAACCTGTTGGATCTTCCACTTGGTGCAGAGTTTGTTTCCCAATTGATGTCAGGGTAGTTAAAATCTCCCATTACTATTGCAGTGTGCTTCCTACATACCTTAGTTAGCTGGTTAGCAAAAAGTACATCCACTTCCTCTGCTTGGTTGGGTGGCCTGTAGTATAGACCTATGATAATATCATTCCCCCCCCAACCTTTAATATTGACCCAAATACATTCAAGATAGTTCTCATCATTGTTGTGCTCTATTTCTGTAGAGATGTAATTATTTCTTATATATAGTGCAACTCCACCTCCTCTTTTATTTGGTCTATTTCTTTTAAATAATTTAAATCCTTCTAGCTGTATGTTCCATTTGTGGGTTTCATCCCACCAAGTTTCTGTAATGGCAACAATATCGTATCTGCCCTCATTTACTTGAATTTCTAATTCACCCTGTTTATTCCTCATACTCTGTGCATTGGTGTATAGACATTTGAGTCCATTTTGATTGACCCTGTGTTTACTGTCTACGAAACCTGTGTTATGCCTGACTATGGTTCTCTTTGCCCCTATTTCTTTGCCACTTGTATGGTTCATGTACATGGTATGGCACCCACTGTTAATTGTTTGGTTTTGCTTGACAGCAGTGTTGATAATATTACCTGCACAATTATCTATGTTACACGCACTGATAACCCTATGAATTTTAGTTTGCTGGGGACAGAAATATTCTTTATCTATTGATTCTCTGTCCCCACTATTCAGTTTAAATGTTTAGCCAGGAAATCTGTGAATTTAGTGCCAAGTAACTCAGTCCCTTTCTTGGATGGGTGCAAACCATCTCTTTTGTACAGTTTATCATTGGACCAGCTGCAGGCATCATGACTAATAAGACCAAAGCCTTCCTTTTTACACCACTCCTTTAGCCACACATTAAACTCTGCTATGCGCTGGCCCTTTCCTTTTTGTTCCTTGTATACTGGTATAACCTCTGAGAAGATAAGCCTACAACCTGTACTACTAAGTTCGTACCCCAAACTCTGGAAATCATTCTGCACAGAAGCTACATCTTTTTGGGACAGATCATTTGTGCCAAGATGTATAATAGCATCAACTTCACAGTCCTTACTTGCATTCGTGACTATCTTAAGAATACGCCTCTTGTCGTATTCTTAAGATACGCCTCATATTCACTTTAAGTGAATATGAGCTTAAAGTCATGATTGACCTGCTATAATGAAAGATTGAAAGGAATAAAAGATATAAAATTGATGAGATATTTTGAATGTTAGATAGGTTATTACAGTATTTGGTGGTATCAAGATTGGAAAAATAGAAAACAGAGTGAATGTAGGAGAACTGTAGTAAGAAAAAATACAAGTCCTGTATGAAAATCTGTTAGAAGATAGATTAATCCTTCATGAATGAACAGATGTAAAAAAAGTGAAAGGAGACCTAAAACAGGAGAGTCCAGAAAAAATATAATTAAAAATAAAAGTTACTAAATGGTTTTGAATAAAACTGAAAGGAAGCAGTGTTTACCTAGCTGTTCATTTAGACATTTGTTGGAAGACAAGAGTGCTATATCAAGTGTCACTGGCATATCTATATAAATAAAAATGTAACAAGAGTTTGTTCAAAACCACTAATCTCCAAAAGTACTGCACCAATCGCTTCCAAATTTTCACACAATGTTCCTTGGAAATACAGCACCAACGATATATATATAGATTGTGTAGATGTCACACCTATGCTAGGTACACGCAATGGAAATGTTAAAAAAATGTTTAAAAGGTAGGTAGATGGATACAGAGAAAGCATTGGGCCACAGGTATTATGTCACCCTTTATGACATAAAATACTCTGTACATAGAGAGAGAGAGACGGAGGGAGAAATGCGGTAGGTTAGTAGGTAGGTAGGTAGAGGGATAGAGGGGGAGAGGAGAAATACAGTAGGTAGGTAGGTAGGTAGGTAGGTAGGTAGGTAGGTAGGTAGGTAGGTAGAGTAATAGAAATACAGTAGGTAGGTAGGTTGGGGGTTATACGGTGGTTGTGTGTATGTGTTTGTGTGTGCAGGTGTAGATCTACACACAGATTGGTTGGCCATTTAACCAGACTGGGCCACACCAACTCATGGCCGGGAACGGCTAGTAAATAATAATTATAGATCGAACTGAAACAAATGTTTTAAATATGAGCATCCCGCAGTCCAGCATGAACATCAGGAATGGCATAATGAATGTCGAAAAAGAGCAAGGCTGCTGGTGCAAATGGTGTAACTGAGGAAAAATGAGTTTAAGAAGCTTCTTGGATGAAAAGAAAAACATCTTCAAAGAAAAACCAGAAAGTCCAGTTGCCTCTTGCAAAAGCACCTTTGGGACAACTAAAGAAACGGTAAAATATAAACAAGTCAAAACAGAGAGGCTGTTTTGACTTGTTTAGCATATATGTGAAGGTTGCATCTGCGCCTGGTTTATGAAAGAATGCTGTTATTATTCTCCTATACAAAAAGTAAGGCAGAAAGAGTGAGTGCAAAAACTACATGGGGATTAAACTGTTAAATATGCCTCAAAAAGTATTTGGCAGGATTCTGCCTAACAAGAGTAAGAGAAGTGACAATAAGCCAGTTTTTAAGCACAGTGCAGCTCTATGCCAATACAAGAGGTGTGTAGATCAGACTTTTGGTGTTCAGTGTTGATTCTCAGTCATTCAGAAATGTAGGATTATGAGAAAGTAAGTTTATTGCAAGTCTGCTGAGTCAGAGCAAGCATAAGACAAAGTGAATACGTTTGAATTATGCCATGTTTTGCATGAATATAACACTGAGATGGCTGTCAAATGCAATAAAAGTGATACATGACAGAAGTAAAGCATGCATAAAAAAATGAAATCCTTGATAGTGAGTGATTCAACATTAAGCAGACAGTATGATAAGGATGTATGCTTTATGCATTTACTTAATATATATTGTATGTATAATTTAACTAATAATATAAAAATTCCTGTAATATATATTTAAATAAGGAATGCTTGTGGTGATGTTAGAGGTATTTTGATTGTGGATGTGAAAATGCATGTTTTCAATGCAGATAATGCCATGTTGTGTTAAATTTATAAATATATAAATTTATATTTACCAACAAAGAAAGTCTTTGGGGCTGAAAGGTGAAAGTGGAAGCAGTATGCTCCATCCCATATTTGGATAGCCCAGGTTGCCCTGATAAAACACATAATGCTATGTTGATGGCCAAGAACCCAAATGATTTGCAGCAAATATTACATTACTCGTCAAATATTACATTACTTATGAGATATCTACAGTATCTCATAAGAAGTTATTCTGGGTGGCATACACATTGATTGTATGCTACAACAAGTATGGATATTAAATAATTTGTTTCAAAGTAATGTTGGTTAATACAAAAATAGAGTACACAACTACAAGTTATACAATGTGTACATTTGTTTTGTAGTTGGATTGCTATCTTATGATTATTTTGCAATTATTTTGCTATTTTACTTTACTTGTTTTGGTTAATTTTTCTTGTGTTTCTTGTTTTTGATGCTTCTGAGTCACCCAGGGTTTAATGTGAGTCCGGAAGCATCCAAATGGAATGAACTGAATAAATATTTCAAATAGAATCTAAATGTTCCAAATGGTATCCAAGTATCTTAAACTGGAAGCATCCAAGTGGAATAAATAACACTTTTTAAAAAACCTAGAGCAAGTACACGATTTCGCATGCCTTGTTATTAGGCTTAATAAAGACAATAAAATGGACCAAGAAATTTTAGATATGCCAATGCTCATAAAAAAAGAAATAAGTAGTATGTGATATAAGAAAAAAGTATTGAAAAAATTGAACACAGCTGTCTACAACGGTGGGCTTTTGCCAACCTTTGTAAATGGAAATCAGAATTTGATATATATCCATAGAAGCATAAACGTGCAATAATAATATGACACGTACGAATGCCTATGTTGCAAAGTGGGGAAGCAAAAGTGAATAGGTGCTGGATAAACAAAAACTATGTAACTAATATGAAAGAAGTACATTAAAGGGGTATGGGCTGGCATTAAATTTCTTGGTGTTCTGCTAATCTTGAAAGCAAATAGAGTATGATTATTTATGTGTATGTGAGAGAAAACAGTCATCAATTAATTCCAAATAAATTATCAGGAAATTAATTTATATCGTAGTACTCTAGTAAAAAAAATGGCTGAAAAAAATGAATATCACATTTTATTTCTACAAAGCTTTTTGCTGCAACAAGCTTATATATGGCAAAATACCCCTTTTCCAATAAACACCAAGGACTTACAAACACCTATCAGGTGCATGTGGCAAAAGACATTAGTTTAACCAGTGACATCCAAAAACTAGAAACATACTTTCATTACAAAGCTGTAATTTAAGCCTAATGGTTTTTTAAAAATGATCCTTTAGTTCCTATTCATGGTAAAGTCAGGACAACTGGATGAAGCTGAGCGTTTATTGGCCAGATGCCCTTCCTGACACTTATGTGGAGTTTGCAGCAGATATTTTTTCTGTGGGCTCTGAGTGAGAAACATCTGCCGCTCCCTAAGATTGCATCTTCACCAGTAGGCCGCCATGCAACGCTTAAACATAATGAAGATAATTTCATGAAAATAAGGTACCAAGAACAGGAAAAATGTGTCTGCAAATTAGGAAACGTTCTACAGCAAAGTGAAGCCAACATTACACAGCCACCATCGCTACCATGCACAAGCTGAGCTCATAACTAACATTAAAATATGTTTTAAAAATACGTATGGAAAAAGCACTTTGGAACTAAATATTTTTGACTAAATTGATCCTGGATTTTTCAATAAACAATAATTAACAGAAACCAAAGTTCATCCCTAGTCTGAAAATAACAAGACATGTTTTTGGGGATAATACAAAATCACGGATAACAAAACCATGGTTTATAATCTATATGTATAAAACTGAATGATGCTTGCTGAGTGCTGTCAATACGTTTTTATATTACGAATGAAAATGCTCCACACAACTTATTATAGGATGTAAGATTGCAGAAAATACAATCACTGACCCGCTAAACCAATTGGAGAAACTAGTCATGAAGAAAGGAAATATATTGAAAATTAATGAAATGGCAAGAAAAAACATCTGTCATCTGTTCCACATTTCCAATATCAAACGGCCTTTTTTTTTCTAAATCTGGAACTTAGCCAAAATCAACAAATAACACCTAAGCAAGCTGAATAACATAAAATAAATGCTATTGCCAATTGTATTATTTTCTATGATATGACTGCTTTGATTCATTATAATATTTCTGCATTGTGTGTACAAACATAGCATTATAGTCAGCTAAGGGGTGAAAAAGGAGCACTACCTTTCAAGCCAGTGGTGGGTTTCAAATTTTTTAGAACCTACTCTCTAGGTGTGGCCTATTTTGTGGGCGTGGCTTGGCAGTCATGTGACAGGGTAGGAGTGGCCAACTTGTAAAATGTGGTGAAACTCATTTAACAACGCTCTTGCTTAGCAACCAAAATTTTGGACTCAATTGTGATGATAAATTCTTTCTTTCTTTTTTTCTTTCTTTCTTTCCTTCCTTCCTTCCTTTCCTTTCCTTCCCATTGGGTCACTGGCAGCGGCGGGCCAGATTTACTTCCAGGTACGCCAGTGGAACCCTCTCTCACCGGTTCTCTAAATTTCACCAATCAGTTCTCGCGAGTAGGTGCGAGCCTGCAGAAACCCACCACTGTTTCAAGCAGAATCTGGGGGATATGCCAAGGATCATAATCATGAAATAATTTTTGAACTCACACACCATGTAAGTGATGAATGCTTCCAAAACATCTGGATCATTATACCCTTGATCTTCTTGACCATATATTTACTGTAAATGGATTTAGGCAATAATGTTCAGTGACTGAACACCAAGCTCGGCAACCAGCATCCCATATGTGACTCTTAAATCCCTCATCACTCCAAGAGTCTTTAAAAACCTAAAACTATAAGAAAGGCAGCTGCAAGAAAGGCAGATGCCAAACAGTTGCTTTCTTGTGTTTAGCATTATGAAAATGATCCCAACTATCTTTTCTATAACTCTATTATGTATCCCACCCTCCACTGCAGCTGTGAAGTCAAACTCTTCCACTTATGTTTTGGATTAACCATAGTGCCATCTCAACAGGAGTGGTGCAGTGACTTAGAGGTGGAGCTCTCGCCTCAGGAGGCACTGAGTTCAATCCTAGGTAGAGGTAGATATTTCTCTCTCTGGACACAGTGAGAATACGTCTGCTGAACAAAACTCCATATTGGCATCAGGAAGGGCATCTGACCAGTAAACACTCTGCTAGCTCCATTCAGTTGCCCAAACTCCATCCCTCAAGGGATTATGGGGTCGTTAAATGATGATGATAATGATGATAGTGCCATCTCAACCTCTCTTTTTTTAAAAAAACCTTTAATTATGATTAGTGGACAACCAGAAATCAAAGAAAACAAATCAAAGGAACAAAGTACTCAAAGTACCAATGACCAGGCTCCAATTATTATATTGTGGACATATCAGGACGAGGCCAAATTCCTTTAAGAAGGATAAAGATGAAGAGGACTGCTAATGGCAAGGGGGGCTTATCCTTGTATTGTGACACCATTGTTCAACCACATGTCTGAATTAACTTAGACCTGAATGTACATTATCTAAAGTTGGAATAGGATTTAAAATAGGGCCAAAAATACAGAGAAACCATATTCATGGGGCATCCTGAATTACAAACCAGCCATATTTTAACCTAGTAAATTATTAAACTCATGGAGTTGAATTAAAACCTAGTGCATTCTGCACATTTCACGTATAGCCAAGAAACTGGATTCCATAAACTTCGGTTAAACTAAAAGTGCCAGGCAAAGATATCATCAAAATTCTTCCATAGAGACAGAGGGTTATCATTATATTTCTAATGAAGGTATCCCCCCACCCCCGGTCCCATGGGTTCTGAGCTGCATATATTACATAACGTTCAAAGCAATTTAAATTCTATTTCAAGAAGTAGTAAAAACAAAACAAAGCAAAACCCTAACGTTCTTTTTTCAGTCTTCCAAGTCATTATTCAAGGTAAGAACCTGGATAAGGAAGAAACGGTGTAGATTTTTTTTTTTTTAAAGCATCCATATACTTGGACTTGAAACCATTTCATCCATCTGCAGTTGATTTCCTGCGTGGCAAAAGGCTGCAGGCCTTCTACTAGATGCAAACATTACAGAGGCCTCCTACACATTTACTGAATTTTTCAGACCGAGAAGGTGCTCCCAGCGGCCATGCCGTTCTTGGAACAGAGACTTTACTGATCTTCTAATATCTTTGGCGCAGACTTCCCAAAGCCATAAAAAGTCCCTCTCCAAAAGTTTAAAAACACCATTACCCATTTTATGATTAAAACAGTAAGTTTTATAGTAAGAGGGTTTCCCCCCACCCCTCTTCCCTCTTTCTGGAAAGTTATACAATACAAACAGAAACCAGCAATATTTTCTTTCATACTTGTAGAAACAAACATTGCTATAACAAAGTAAGCCATGGATGAACTTACAAAAAAAGAGGCTTTCAAAACTTTCCAAGGTATTCTTATACTCTGCATGATCGGAGAGAAGCTATTGTGTCTATTTATTTGTGTGGTAACTTTGAGAAAGAAACATAAGTTCAAGATTCTTGGCTCCGATGTTGAGATAGTCTGGTAGACTTTCTGCAGGCAAGAATATAAAAGAACAAAACAACAGTTCTTTAAGATTAGATTGAAGTTCTTTTTTGCCTTCACATCCTGTTTTGAACAATTGTCAATTAAAGGCCCCTAAAACGGACCCAGATATTTTCTTTTTCTTGTGATAAACAAGAAATCATTATGGATATAGTTGCTACTCCCTCCTCTTTTGCTATACAGGTAGTCCTCGATTTACAACAGTTCATTTAGCGTCTGTTCAAAGTTTCAACAGCACTGAAAAAAGTGATTTACAGCCATTTTTCACACCATTGCAATATCCCCATGGTTCACATGTTCAAAATTCAGGTCTGTAGCCACTGATTCATATTTATGACAGTTGCAATGTCCTGGGGTCATATAATCATCTTTTGTGACCTTCTGGCAAGTCAACGGGGAAGCCAGGTTCACTTAACAACCATGTTACTAACTCAACAAATGCAGTGATTCACTTAACCACTGTAGAAAGAGAAGTTGTAAAATGGGGCAAAACTCACTTTACAACTGTCTCGCTTAGCAGCAGAACATTGGGCTCAACTGTGGTTATAAGTCGAGGATTACTTGTATTGATAAAGATTGATACAATCAATAACAATTGATAAAAGATATAACCAATGCAGAAGAAGAAAAAACTTCCCCCCTTCATTACTGGGACTCATCATCATCAGGTATCTATTGTTTCAGCTGATTTGGGTTTATTGGGGTTCATGAAGGGAAACAGATTACCATTTCTATTTCCATAGCTCCAAACTGTGATTTTGCATAATGCTCCTAATGTTTCATGTGCACCAATTCTGTACTTCCCAAACAGGCTTGTAAAGGTCATTCTTCAAACCATTTTTCCACCTTTTTTTTCGACCAGTTGTTTCCTGACACCAGTTCGCATTCCTCGTAACTGTATCAGGAGTTATTTTCCATGCCTTCATGCGCTGAAGTTTTTCATGGCTTGATCTCCATTTTTTCCTAACCCAGCATTCATCTCTTTAACCGATCATATCATCTTGCCTATTTCACTCTGTTCTCTTCTTGACTAAAATACTATTTAGAAAAGCAGCAGGAAGTGTCTGTCTGGAACAAAAGTGTGACTGATTGCCCACTAGACACAATTCTAGGGCTGCATTATATTTTATGCTCAGTATGCAAGAGGCTTTAATACAAAAACATCAATGCCCATTAAAAAAAGAACTATACAATCTTAGAAAACTTCAAAGCAACTTGTCCAATGAAACCATTATTTTAAGTTTTCATTGCAATTGGGAATTCATTGGGAAATACACTGTACAGCAAGCATTAAGTAGTTATGAAATGGAAATAAAATTGCTGGCCTATTAGCTAAGACCTGGAGTCCAATGCATTTAAAAATCAGAGCCCAACACTAATATCATAGTAGAATGGACTTGTGCATAAAAGGTTTGGCAGCCCAATTCTCAAACTCAACTAAAATTCTGTCGTTAAGTGAGACATTTGTTACAGTGAGTTTTGTCCCATTTTATGACATTATTCGTTAAGTGAATCACTGCAGTTGATAAGTTAGTAACCTGGTGTCAGCTCCGGTCAGCCCAGAGGCCTGGAGCTGCCATTCAGGGGAGAAAACGGGACAGCTGCCAAGACTTACCAAGCTTCACTCCTTCACAAGCAGCTGAGTAATCTACAGAGCTATTGATAATTGACTGACAACAATCCATGATTAATTGCTGGGAGGTTTCCCTCCTGGGTTACCCAATTACTAAGTAACTATAAAAGGTGGTGGGGAGCACCGGGTGGCAGTTCTAACAATTTATTCATTGCCTTAGTGCTTTGTTGGTCAGTTCGTGCCAGAGGACGAATACAAACTGCATTTACAAACCGTTTCTTTGTGACTGTTTTCATTAACCCTTCGGAACCTGACACCTGGTTGTTAGGGGAATCTGGTTCCCTATTGACTTTGCTTGTCGGAAGGTCCCAAAATGGGATTGCATGACCTTGGGTTTTATATAAGAATGATCATAATATGAACCAGTTGCCAAGCATCTGAATTTTGATCACATGATCATGAAGATGGTAACTGTGGTAACTGTGAAAAATGATCCTTTGTCACTTTTTCCAGTTCTATTGTAACTTTGAATGGTCGCTAAAGTAACAGTTGTAAATCGAGGACTACCTGTAATTCCCAGTTACAATCTCAGTGAGAAAAATAAAGCTTGTAATGACACGATTGGGTTTCCACTTTAGTGCCATTTCCACTATTGAATGCAACTATTAAAAGTACAAGCATCAAAACTTTGTTTGCACCAAATCAGGGATTACAAGATAAGCAATGAGAACTTAGAGGTGCTAGATCAAATCTAAAATTTGCTGCACTAAAGGAATCCCTCAAATTCAGTTTCAGTTTCAGGGAGCAGAGCTTGGAAATGAAACTGTATGCACAAATTATATATTTTGTGTAAGTTAGAATAAAACAACCTCATACAAATAATGCCATCACCCACTCCACTAAAAGTATTGCTAGATGTGAACACTTATTGAAGAAAAACCCAAAATATTTTATTGGGCATATATACTGGCCATATATACCACCAAAGTATGGATTAATATCCATCCATTACTATCCAAGTCTTTTAAAAAGGCATTAAAGTCCTGTAGTTTTTTTCTTCCAGACCTGTTTTTCTTAAACTTTTTTCTCTTAGTACCCCTCTCCACTTTTTTGGGATAACTCCCAAAGGATTCCCAAGGAACCTTAATTTATTTACCATATTAAACATTGCAGTTGCATTCATTGCTGCTATTGATTTCCACAATTGATGGGATTTTAATATCATATTACTTTTCAGCACAAATAATTTTGGCACACACCCCCCCCGGGTCCTAGGAACACACCTTAAGAAATACTGCTATAGGCATGGGAGTGATATGACCTGCTGAATAAGTTTTTTCATGGCATTTATGTTTTTGGACGATAGTCTTTTGAACTGTGATTTACCCCCATATTTTAATATGAGGGTTTAATATGTAGAAATATACAAATTGTTAAAGATAAAATGTGTCATCCCAAATCATGTGACAAATATGGAAGCTGCAGTATATAAATTATGTGGGTAAAATAAATACCCTAATAAAATAGTACAATTCACCCTTCTTCCAGCAATATTTGGTGAAACTTATTTTTATTTATTTATTTGTTTGCTTACTACAGAAATAAGATTAAACATGAATAAGAACACAGGAAATGGGTACAAATACATGAGGACAGTAGGACAGGGGCGTTAGGCACACTGGTGTGCTTATGCACGCCCCTACTGATACTTTAAACTATCCTTAAAAGAAACAAAACTATATGCAAAGCCATATATTAGATTACTTTCCATATTTCTTAGAGATTTGAAAATTACATCAAAAACAAACATAAAGCTGCTAGCAGTACTGAGAGTATGGAAAGCCTTTACCATAGGTGTCCAACCTTGGCAAGTCTTGTGGACTTCAACTCCCAGAATTCCCATGGCTGGCTGTTGTGGCCCAGCCGGCTCCGGATGAGCTGCTGATGGACTCCTCTAGTGAGGAGTCCTATGAGTCTGCTCTGGAGGAGGAGGGAGACCTTGAGAGAGCAGAGAGCCCGGCTGGTCATCAGGAGGCACCTGGGTCTTGGAGTAGTGGGGAGGATCAAGGCCAGTTTGTCCCTGATGCAAGTGAGAAGGGCTGAAAAAAGGAGGCTTCAATTGCATCAGAAGCAGAACTCGTAGGATTTGAATTAGTCCCAGCTGCCTAATGACTGGCCCCTCCCAAGAGGGTTTAAAAGGAAGTCTTTGCTAAGAAAGTCCTTGCAGAGAACAACGTTGGATTTCTAGGTTCGTGTTTATTCGTGTTGATTTTCAGGTTCGTGTTTAGTCGAGTTAGGAAGCTTCGTATCTGTTCAGAGTCATTCAGGCAAGCAGCCAAGAGAGTTAGTGGCAGGCAGCCAGTCTTGTGTTAGTCAGAGAAAGGGGTGGTCAAAACAGCTGGCTAGGGAATTCTGGGAGTTGCACAAGTCTTAAACTTGCTACGGTTGGATGCTCCTGGCCTACACTTTTCACACCTGACTTTATGAATTTGCCTCCAGATTTAACTTACAAAAATCACTACAAGATGTCTAATATTCCCTGAGAGTAAAAGTTACATCCCTTACGCATACATATCAAAACATTGAGCTGACTGTCATCTTTAAAAAATGTGTCTCATAACTGCAAGAACTGCGCCACTTTAGGATGTGAAGTATGGGGTCAACTACTCTCAAATTGGTTCCTCACATAAAACCTCATTTACAAAATACTAGCACACCAGACAAAGCCATTTTCTTAAATGTTACTTTTGTATGTAATGGAATTGATTACATTCCCGACCATATTCGGAAGTGGTCCCATTGTAAACAAGGCACACATGAAAAATGCCATGTTATGCTTCTATTTACTTTACATTACTTTTGTGTGAAACCTGACTGAAGATGGATGTCCTAAAGAGGACATCAAATCTTACTGTTAAACAATTTGTAGTTTGACACAGCACTATGACAGTTTGTTTCATTGTCTCTCTTTTCAAAGAGCCAGAAAAAGAGACACTATGGAATGGAAATAAATGTGGATTATATGAATTGATTCCTAGAATTAGGACAAAAATTAAACTTTCCATTGTCAGTTTTCGAAATATATGATCACCATGAAGCCTAAAATGATTTCATCATGAGAAGTTGATATATAATTTAGAGACATGATCTTGCTTTATACCTTGCCTGATATTATCAAAAGTTCAATGCAAAATATTTAAAATAACTTTTACCAGCAAAGATAGCCAATAGGTAGTGTATAATAGGAATTCATGACTCGTATATCATAAAATTAAGTCAGAAGGCAGCTATAACCTTCCTCTTTCCAACCACAATTACTTACATATCCCATAGCTGCCATTTCCAGATTTAACTTTACTACCAGCAAATAGGATTCCATTATAAATTTAGCCAGAGGACAGCACCACAAGCAGTTGTGGAAATCTGAACCACAAGCCTTAATAACTAAAGGCTGTGCGCTCTGCATATAAAAAGGAAGACACGAGAAGATGTTTTATAATGTTCGCAGGATTTCATTATAAAAGACTGTATCCTAGTTAAATTACATGTGTTCAAGGGTTGGGTTTTTTTGCTATGAATTATCATAAAGCATTGTAGGAAGGAACTGAAAAAGATCTCAAGGCCTTTCTGTGAATTTCTCCTTCAGAAAAGGATGTCACTGTTTTAACTTCAGTATATAGTAAATACTGCAAGGGATGGTTGGGTTGCAGCTTTCACACATCTATTTTCCCTCTGCAATAACCTATATTCACATATTCTACGAGCCTGTTCATGGGAGGTGGTGTTTTTTGGTCCAAGACCTACAGCTGGCTTTTAATTAGTACATTGAAAGGCAGATGAAAACCAGGTCCAAAAAGTGACCAGGTTCATTTAGAACAGGGGTGTCCAACCTTGGACACTTAATACTTGTGGATTTCAACTCCCACAATTTCCCAGCCAGGATGAGAGTTGAAGTCTGCAGGTCTTAAAGTTGCCAAGGTTAGACAACCCTGGATTGGAATATAAAGCAAACACAAAGTGTAAATATGTAAGAAGTAAAACACACGATACAATTTAATTTCATTTTTTTAAAATAAAAATGTCAAGGATTAAGCATTTCATAGAGAGGTATCACAACTTCAGAAGTAAGTCCATTAATGACTACTTCATACCACCTACCTATTGTAATGCTTCTCTTTATATTCTCACTTAAATGTCTGGGTTTCATAATCTGCTAAATCAAGTTTGAGCCTAAATTTGCAACAGACTCTGCTCAAGTAAGAACATATGAGCTGGTTTGCTCTTGAAGGCCTTGCTAAGCATATGGGGAAAATGGTCCTCCACATTCTCCTAGGCAGGTGACCAATCTCCTTCCCACTGCTGATACCTGAAGAGAAAGACAGATGAAAGTGATGAAAAGTTAGCCTGCTCCCTATACAGATAAGTCAAACTACAAGGAACAGATCATCAAATTTTTCTAAAAATATGGTCCAAGTTTGCTCCAATCACAAGAAGGAGCCACTTATATAGTAGGGATTTGCTACTTGTTTTTTATTTGTGGTCTAAATCTCAGTGACTTTAGGAGGTTAAATCTGACAGTCTGGAATGGAACATTCCAGAGAACTTCAGGATGTGTTATACCCACTTCAGGACACGATTTTCCAAGTTTAGTATTCTTCTACTATTTCCAGATCGGATAATGGACTTCCATAAATAATCGAGCTGCTTCTGGAATAACATGGTCTAGAAGAGGTAGGGCATGGCCCAGTCCGGAAATACAACATTCCAAAGTTATCCTGAAAAGTACCATTGTTGAAACAGTGAGTTCTACATATCCTACTCTGTAGAGTTGCACTAGCCTTTCTTGCACCTATTCTGGTGTCATCTATTTATACTTAGAATATGGACTGCAGAATTTTTATGTGGCAGTTGCCTGATACTTTATGAAGAGAAGTGAAAGGGCAGTTAAATTTGGAAGGTGCAACCAAATTGAAAACTTCATTCAGATTCCATTTCATATCTCAGAAGATTAAGTTCAGTCACTCAGCTAAGCTGAGCACAAGCCATCAAACAAAGCATTGGCATGAGAAGAGATCTTCAAATCCAACCTTTACTTTTGTGGTCTAGCCAGTTTAGTTGATAACCAGAATGTTCCACTGCCACACAGGTACATAACATATCCAAAGTACAAAAGGAAAATGAACACGGGATTAATGGGAAGCATTTGGTTCCTAGCTACCTTATTACAGATTACATTAGAATCCATGCTTACTAGTCTCGTTTACAGTGCAATCCTGGATGTCTGCTCACAACCAAATAACATTGCTTATACTCAGATAATAATAATCTTTATTGTCATTGTAATAAAATTTAAAATTACAATGAAATTGGTACAGATAAATGGGTACAGAGCTGTACCCTTAGATTTCAAATCAAAGTGGAAACTACGATATTTAAATCAGTCCAGCATCACCAGAAGTAAACACTCATCATCTGTAGTTTTTTAAAAATTTCCAATCAAATTTTCCACAAATATATGTGAACTGTGTGCTTGACATATCAGTATTTCTGTCATTATTATCAGTGCCTACATGCTGTCAATATTTGGTTTGATTCTCAAAATAATCACTGGAGATTATTTTTATAGTTTTGGTCCACTAGATGGCCAGTGGAAAACTGCCAACCTCACAAATTCATTGGAAAGTAGCCCAATCAGTAATCTATATAAATAAAAATGTAAAATAGTTTGTGCAAAATCGCTAATCTCAGAAAGTACTGCACCAATCAGCACCAAATTTCACACAATGTTGCTAAGAAAGGGAGTAACAATCATATGTACATTTTGTGTGGCTGCCACACCTGTGTCATGTGCAAGCAGCACAAACGTAAAAGGTACACACTTCTCAGTTATTTTTCTCCCTTAAGCTCCTCCCACCCGGCTGCTTCTTATGATGCGTCACGCACACGCCCCTCACATTTCCAACGGTCATTTCCTCAGGACTGAATAAGTCTCCAAAGTTCCCTCACACATAGAGAGAGGGAAAAATACAGTAGGTAGGTAGGTAGGTAGTGGGAGAGAGGAAGACATACAGTAGGTAAGTAGGTTGGGGGTTATATGGTGGTTGTGTGTACGTGTTTGTGTGTGCAGGTGTAGATCTACACACAGATTGGTTGGCCATTTAACCAGACTGGGCCACAGCAACGCGTTGCCGGGAATGGCTAGTTAATAATATGGCTTTGAGCATACAGTGAATGAAGGTAATCATAAGTACAAATGAGTCATGCCTCTGGCATCACATCCAAAAGGAAGTATCTTTTTTGCCATGTCACCTAATATATATATATATTTTTAAAAGGACTCATAAGATCATGATATCAGTGAGTAATCAGAAAAATATTAAGAAGTCTTCTTAGAAACTATTTAGCAGAAAAAATAAAACTATAGGTACTAGTCTGGTTCAGACATCACAGAAAATAAGAAATTATGGCCATAGCAGGTTCCATATTTGTATCCCTTCTCTGAAACTTAAATCTTCTTTACTCAAATTCTCTCTTTGTGGAGACAATTCCACAAAGTTCTGCCTTTCTGTGCTGTCCGGGAATAGTTGGGCATTTTAATATTTCTGCAAAAGAATTATATGCATGTGTGGATGAATACATGGCATTTTCTTCAAATGCCAGTTCAGTACACATCAGCAGAGGACCTGGCCCACATATACTCTGAAAGCAGCTGTATCATTCTACTGTCACTTCATATTCAGTGTCAACCCCTTTTTTAGTTTGAGCCTTGGAAAAAGTAGAAGGCCATTTATACAAACTAAACTTTTATTTATTTTATTTATTTTATTTTATTAAATTTATAACCTGCCCTTCTCCAAAAAGGACCCAGAACGGCGCACAGGAATTTAAATCTGACAAATCTGACAAAAATATAAAATTTAAAAGACATATTACATTCCTATCCTGTGCTAAAATTAATTTAAAATCCCCAATTAAAACTGTCTAAAAATAGTCATAGCAGAAGGTTACGCTAGGCCGGCTTGATGAAAAAGGTGTGTCTTTAGACACTGGCGGAAGAGGCGGAGGTCTGAGATGGTGCGTAGTTCCGGGGGTAAGTCGTTCCAAAGGGTAGGGCCTGCCACAGAGAAGGCCCTTCCCCTGGGTGTCGCCAGCCGGCATTGCCCGGCCGACGGCACCCTGAGAAGGCCCTCTCTGTGGGAGCGAATCGGGCGCAGGGATGTATGGGGCAGAAGACGGTCTCGCATATAACTAGGTCCCGAGCCATGGAGCGCTTTAAAGATGGTCGTCAAAACCTTGAAGCGCACCCGAAAGACCATTTTAAAATGTTAGTATAGTAATAATTGAGGGACACGGTGGCTCAGTGGCTCCCTAGTGTCACATAACGGAGTGAGCTCCCATTACTTGTCCCAGCTTCTGACAACCTAGGAGTTCAAAAGCATATAAAAATGCAAGTAGAAAAATAGGGACCACTTTGGTGGGAAGGTAATAGCGTTCCATGTGCCTTCGGTGTTTAGTCATGCTGACCACATGACCACAAAGTTATCTTCAGACAGCGCTGACTCTTCGGCTTTGAAATGGAGATGAGCACCACCCCTTAGAGTCGGGAACGACTAGCACATATGTGCGAAGAGAACCTTTACCTTACAGTAATAATCATAGCTCTTAAACTGCAAGTGGACCTAAAAGAAGCAACAATTTGCTTGAGATTGTTCAATGAATTCAGGGATGAATTTATTCTTCTCAAATATTAAGTTGCATTTCTTAAGCACAGTAACTGTTCTGCCTGCAGATCTATTTCACATGGTCTAGTAAGTGGTGCATGCCACGGTTCCCATGACTATTTCCTATAAGAGTGCACCCATTTTTCATTTTCCATGTCTCAGGTAATGTCTTAACCTATTCTTGGCCATATATGTGCAGAAATAAGAGGATTCTATACATCAATTTTTTTGTGATAATAAAAGAATACTTTGAATCCATGCTATATTCCTGGAAACACATCCTTAAGCTATCTATACTGACACTGATAATAAGAGCTGTGATCCAGGAAACCAACTCAAATTTTACTTTAACAAAGTTTACAGAATTCCTGGGTTGCAATCCTAATCTGGTTTGCAAGTTTCTTCCAGTCCTATCCTAATTATTGCTGTGCTTTACCTGCTCATTTTTCCCTGTAATAATGGAGCATCATAGATAAAAAGCATCAAGAACTACTCCTGCACATAAACCCACAAGTAGAATCCATTTCACTCGCACCTTATTTTTTGCACCTAAAGGGAAGGACAGGATACAGTAGAATTGACCCTTTCAACATTCCTTTCATCTTAACAGCTTTAAGAATTATCATTTTTCAAGGATTCTTACTCTCCAAGTGGTATGGTGATTTTTTAAAAATGAAATCTTTGCAGTTTGATACTTTTGTCTATTCTGATAGAATTCCACATCATTTACAGTTCACACATAATATCCGAAATGGTAAGATTTCTTAGAAAATGTAGCATTAGCATGTTCTAGCTTCACCACTCAGTGCTTCCAAAAAATTCAATGGGTGTTGGATCCCATTTCTGAAGATAAGTCAGCAAACATCAAAGTTATTTCTCATTTTACACAACTTTTTTTACACAATACACAACCAGAGAGCTTATTCCATTAAACAGAAGACTAAGCAAGAAATAGTTATCAAAAAGGTAACAAGCTGAAAAATTGAGCTATATTGCACTATCAACTTCTGAAATGAATGAAGCAACCAAGTTGCGGCTGGAATTTTAGAATTTTATAAGTTTTAAAAGACTGGCTTCAAGAAGCATTAGGGATGAATGTTCATAAAATATTACTAAATGGAATTTGAAAGTGACTTTTGTTATCAAAGGAAAAAGAACATTAGAAACATCCAGCTGTCTGGCCAATTATTTTAACCACAGAATAGATATAAGATTTGTTTACAACATAAGAACATTACAAAAATGTAGTCTAGACAAATCAACAGGTGGTGATTCTCCAAAGCTTGGACTACCCAGGGGAGTTTATTCAAATCACCTTTTAAAAGAATTTCCCCCCCTTAAAAGCTGCAAGTTTTTTTTTGAAACAAGTTCAAGGGAAGCACACAAATCAAAGAAGCTGCTTAAACACAACCTGGAAGAATAGTTACTTTAAAAGAAAAACAGCTGGTAGTATTTAAACAGTGCCTGTCTCCTTCCCCAGAATTCAGCATTCTTACAGTTCTAGCATAGGCAACAATCTCCCCATATCTTTCATGTACAAAAAGAAAATCAAAGGCACACATGCTTATTCCAAGAACAAACATACCTGATTTTCAAGAAGGCTGTATAAAACTTTGGGGCACCCCCTTTCTTGGAACTATTGTACTTCACACGCACATCCACACTAGCATACGAATAAGATAGGCATATCCTACCACCAGTCACATATTGCTAATACACACCTGTCACACGGGGGCTACTCAAGCCACCTGCTGGCAACCCTGGCTTCTCCCAGGGGAGTCCTGGGAAGCAGAGCCAGCAAAATCTTTTACACAGAAGTGTGCGTGTGTGCACAAGCCAACCGAAGGGCCGGGGAGGCGGAGAGAAAGACAAGTGTAAACAAAATCTATTTCATCCTTACTTCCAGGATCGAACGGCACAAAATCCCACGGTGAGAGCCAGCTGCTTTCTTCGCTGCTTTTAAACACGCCCAACTTGAAAAGGGCTTTGAAAGCGCGGCTCGGGCGGCACGAAGCCGGTTGCCCGAGCCGCTCCAGGTAACAAAAGGCGAAGAGGCAAAGTCCGGGACGCGCACTTTGCTGAACTCGGAGCGAGCTTTTGACCTGCGTGTGCGTGCGCAATTACAACCCCTTACCGTTTCAGCCCTTCGTGTGAACGAGAAGCGACTTAAGGAGAATCCGCGATCCTGGCGAAAAGAACAATACACCGAAAGGGGCCGGGGAGCTGGGAAAGACTCCGCCGGAGAACTTAGAAACACGCAGGTGTCGTCACCGCCGACTCTCCCCAAGCCGGTCCCCTCTGGCTTTGTCTGGCCTCTCCCCTCGCTTCCAGCTAGTTCAAAACTCTTAATAGTCGATCAACGCTCGGCCCGCTAGCTCGGAAGCGCTCTTCCCCGGGCAAAGCAGCTGCAGGAACAATGCCGAACCCCCCTCCACACATTCCACACATGCGCCCCCCCTCAAGAAACAATGGGGCGATTGCCGCCGCCGCCGCTGCTCAGGAGGCGCCAACTCTCCAGTAACGCATCTCAAGAAGGGTCAGGTGGAGCCGGATCAGCCAGCACCCTCCTCCCAGGGAAGAGGTGGAGGAGGAGGTGGTGAGGAAAGAGGAAGGGGGACCCACAAAGAAAAGCATCAAAAAGCAGCTTCGCCCCATTCGCCACCAAACCCAACTACCAGGCAAGGCGGTTACTTACGCGGCGGGGCAGGCGGACGGCTGCAGACGGTCCCGAGCTGAGCTGCTTTCGCGAGGGATCCCAAGTGCACCCAAAAGGTCCCGCTCCTTCATTCATTGAGAAGAGCTGAGAAGTGTCGGGAGCGCAGAGCGGCCACCCCGCAGCCAGGCGCCCCCTCAAGCGTCAGTTGCGCCCGAGCGTTTTTGCGGGCGCCCCCTCTCCTCCTCCCAGCGCCGCCCTCCTCCCTCCCTCCCTCCCTCCCTGATGCTAGCGCGGCCGCTTGGAAGACTCCCCCTCTCCGACTCCGGCTGCGGCTCTCCTGCCTTTGCCGGGTTGGCCCCTCCTCGGGGAGGGCCCGCTTCGCCTCCGGCTGCAGCTGGGAACCTCGCGCCCGGCGGGAGGAGAAGCCGGTGAGCCCCGCTCGGACTCGCCTGGGGAGCGTAGCCAAAGGGAGGGTGGGAGGGCTGGTCGCCGCTTCGAGGGAAACGATTTGAGGCACGCGCAGCGACAACCCGGCTACCGCTCGCCCGCGCTTGGAACTCCCCCTCCCCTCCCCTCTTTCCTCTTCTGGGAAACTCCTCCCAGACTAATTTGCGGCGGATCCGAGGTTTCCGTGAAAACGCGCCCTCTGTATTAACCCGGGCTCTCGTGCTGGGCGGCTTTTGGCTGCTGTTGTTTTTTTTAAACTTCCTCCTGTCTTTCAGATTCTCTGAGGTAGAAATGATTCAACAGGTTTAGCCGGGGACTTTCTGCCGTTTGAGCAGCTGGAGGCACGGTTTATTTAGGTATTTTAGCGATGCAGGCGTCCCACTGCCGATTGCGGGCTGGCCTTTGAGCAGCCTGGCCCACAGAAGAGAGAAGGGGATGAAAATGAGGTTTGGTGTGAAGGGAACGGGTAGCTACGTTGATGAATGCAGAAAAAATGGCAGTTCCCTCAGACGTTTATTTACCGCTTTCTGTTGCATTAAGCGTCACAGTTCAAGAGCAGGTTTTGCGGAGCCGCAGTTTAGCACACCTGTTTAACCAAAAAGCCCTCCTACCTTATGCAGGTAGGTAGGTGGGGAGGAGAAAGGCACCTTGCACTTGGTTACTGTATGAACACAGCTGTGCTAAGCTTTGCATTGCAATTCTCCCCGTTGCCTGTGGCCCTTTGGAGGATTTTATGACGCTCTGCAGGCGTACAATCCCAAGAGTATTCACTGTCCTGGGTTACTTTTAGTTTGCAAGGGCTTTGTTTGTGCCAATCAAAGTGGCAGCAAGTCCAGGATACCATAATATCCACTTATATCCTCAGGTGACATACATATATGGTTAAAGGGTAATGCCAAGGGAAAGAAGGACATGATAAGCATGCTGATATTCTCCTGTTGTACCTGATTCCCTCTTGGAAGAAATAGGCAAAGGTAAAGGTTCCACTCATATGTGCTAATCGTTCCCGACTCTAGGGGTTGGTGCTCATTTCTGTTTCAAAGCCGAAGACCCAGCATTGTCCGAAGACGTCTCCATGGTAATGTGGCTAGCATGACTAAACGAAGGGGCATGGAACGCTGTTACCTTCCCGCCATGGGTGGTTCCTATTTTTCAACTTGCATTTTTACGTGCTTTCGAACTGCTAGGTTGGCAGAAGCTGGGACAAATAACGTGAGCTCATGTGTTAAAAGGCGCTAGGGATTCGAACCGCTGACCTGCCGACCTTTCTGACTGACAAGCTCAGTGTCTTAGCTACTGAGCCACCATGTCAGTTCTGGGAAGAAATAGATAGTAGCAATTATAATAGAAATTAAATTCAAGCATCTTTGTTCTTAACACTGTAGTAAAAATAAATGTAAAATTGAGTCTCTTGATGACTCAGCTTAAAACCACAACTATCGAGATTGATCCCCAGACTGTATGGGTCTAGATATGTTACATTGTTCTTACTCATCAATTCTTGAACTTATCCAGAAATATAAAAAGTGGTACTGTGGTCACATGAACATTATCCAGGAATATAAAAGAATCTAGGAATCCTAAAACAAGTCCATGCTTACTAATCAGATTTTTCTTGTACTTATTAATCATTCCAGTTCCAAGAAATCATCTTGCTGTCCTCTTATAGCTATCAACCAAATTCCCATATATATGTATGTTCAAACATTGACTCTAAATCACAATTTATAACAGAGTTCTCCTATTTTACTCACCTTAAGCTTGGTTCTTAATGTTATCCACAACCACATATGTTAATCTAATGTAGACACAAGGTTAAGAGAATAGAATGGTTCCAATGTTATTCTTTTTCTCTTTCCACCCATTTCATTACTGCAGGGAAGTGAAGACAGAAATAGGGCAGGAGGGGTTAACAATGACCTATACAACTAACATCAGTCCACCAATGAACAATTAAAAACCCGTGAGCTACTTGCCAATCTATACAAACCTAACTGGTAGCTCTTTGGGCTTTGTACTTCATAACAACCATCAAAGCTTGGTTGAAATATATGTGGTAGTAAAATAAAGGTAAAGGTTCCTCTTGCACATATGTGCTAGTTCCCGACTCTAGGGGACAGTGCTCATCTCCGTTTCAAAGCTGAAGAGCCAGCACTTTCCAAAGACATCTCCAAGTCATGTGGCTGGCATGACTAAATGCTGAAGGCGCACAGAAGGCTATTACCTTCCCACTAAAGGTGGTCCCTATTTTTCTACTTGTATTTTTACATGCTTTTTTTCAACTGCTAGGTTGGCAGAAGTTGGTACAAGTAACAGGAGCTCACTCCATTACACGGCGCTAGGGATTTGGGAACCACTGAATTGCTGACTTTACTGATCGACAAGCTCAGCATCTGAGCCACTGTGTCCCTGGTAGTAAGGAAGTTGTGTAAAAACAAACATAATTTTCCTTGGTTTGCAATCAGAGCTCTCATATCCTCTCTCTTTATGCCTCTGTCAGTTTTTGAATTTGCAAGAAGCCTGGACTAGTCCCTGCAGTTTTCTACACGAGTAATTAGAAAAAGAAGCATGCAAAACGGTGGGTTTCCGATCCCGGTGCAACCGGTACGGTGCAATGGGGCCCGGCATCCACCACATGAATGCGTGCAGCACCCGCATGCATCCTTATTTTCTGCGACGCCTACGGAATGCTCCAGCTGCTTGGTGGAGTGTCACACAGGTGCCATATGTGCCATGCACAGAAGCACCAAAGAGCTCAATACAGGTAAGGAGGACAGGCGGGCGGGTGGGCCCTTCGGAGCTTTGTACCGGAACGGCACCCAGTGCTCCCAGCAGGCACTGGTGCACCCGTACTGGGGCATACCGCCTGCAACCCACCACTGATGCAAAAGTAAGACTAGCACTTTGTAATTCCTATCTGGACAAGGAGAGGACTTGAAATTGCTCACAAGTGCTTCAGAAAGTTGTTCCTTGCAGGGAGACCACAAGGCAACAGTTTCCAGCATGTTGAGTGCTCTAGAAAATGAAGGGAAGCCCACCCCTCAAATCACACTCAGCATCTTTTTTAAAGGACATTCTTCATTCTGACTCTTCATTCTGCTGCAGTCATCAGCTCCACCTTTAATGGAGCAGTCTTCGCCATTTTTTCCCCTCCCAAGTTGAATTATCTTTATCAGGTGGATTAATTGGCATGTTTCAACTACATTTATTTTCTCCATTAGATTGCTTGTTAAGAAAGTTTAGAGCCACACCTCTGCTTCATCCTACTCTTAATGAAATCTGATCTATTAACTGGTAGAAACAGTACAGCTGTGAGGGCAAACAGTTCCACCAGTTTAACAATCTTGAAAGAGTATCCTTCCCCTGCCATGCCCACCAAGCCGCGCCCACAGTACTGGTAGTAAAATTTTTGAATCCCACCACTGGCGCACAACCTATGACATTAAATAAAATTAAAACATCCAAATGCATATATATGCAGGTAAAAAAGCAAACTTTAAGACACAAAATATTTTCTTGCATTTTTCCTGATTTGGTTCCTTAACGCCCTTGGCAATTCTTATTGGGCATAGTATAGTAGTGATAATATTTGCCTAACATGCAAACTGCAAGAAAAGCCTATTTACTCTTCCAACAGACTTAAAAAAAAAGAAAGAAAACCAATCACTTCAGGTAAAAGGTCTTCTCCCCATTTGCCAAATAGCCAAATGCACAAAAATGAAATGAGGCATTTGTATCACATCTTTTTCTAAAAAGCAAAATACAAAGGTATAAAGCTTAAGTAAAGAAAAATAACAAAAGAAAATTCTGCCAGCTTTCAAAGAAGTATGGCATTTTACATACTTTTTAGGACTACTATGCTGTTACGACTGATTCTTAGCAGTTGCTATAGCAGAGATTAGAGAATTACAGGGCAGTAACCATTGATTCAAGTGACTGTTGCAAAGTCTAGGAGCTAGCCTAGAAGAAAGTAAAGCACAGCAGGAAAACCGGACCACAACATTTGAACTAGCAGAAGCTGGAAGGCACTACTGTAAACTTGAAGTAATTGGCGTATAAACCTTTATGACAATTAGTTTTTTTTACTGTTTGCATTGTACTGCAAAGCATTAATTTAATTAACTAAATTAAATTGTTAATACAAATTAATTAATACAATTAAACTCTGTTGAACAACTAACTCCCACATGTCTATCTTATGTCTAACGATATTATCCTTTTCATATTTCCTATTATTTTTTACTATTGATATATTACTTTATATGTACACTGAGAGCTTGTGCACTAGAGAGAAATTCCTTGTGTGCCCAGTCACACTTGGCCAATAAACATGTTGTTTTTGCTTAGAACTGTATTGGGAAAAACCACTTTTGGCACTATTGGCCTTATTATCTAAAGCTGTGATGGCAAACTCCTGGCACGTGCGCTATCCCCCAGGTCATATCTCTGTGGCGTTTCTTTTATGGGCTTCTGTTTCCCTGCAAACAATGAAACAGAAGCTCACAAAAGAAAGATATCTTACTTCTTGCCGTGCTGCCGGTATTGGAATGCCCCACCTCCCACTGGCCAACTGGTCTTCCGGTCTCTGCTGTGCATATGCACAGGTCCATACATGTGCATGCATGCCTGATGGTCCATGCATGCACATGCATGTTCATACATATGCACATTTGCACATGTCTGCACATGCGGGTACATGTTCATACATGCCCTCATTCGCATGCACATACACGCACCGTTCAGTTTGGACATGCACGTGCAGTTTGGGCAGTGTCTAAAAGATTCGACATCACTCATCTAAAGAATAGGAAACAGCTGCAAGCCTTCTTATCAGTAGTTGGGATTTTAAAAAGTAATAATAACTGGTAATTAAACATCTTCAGTAGTTTTATAAGGAAATCCTCCTGCTTCTAAGCTGGGGAAACCAATTTGCCTTCTGACCTGCACTGATACTTCAGAAGTGTTGTATTGTAATACCTGTTAGCCTAATCACTATGATCAACAAAAAAGGCATTTGGAGTTGTAATAAAACCATATACAGGTTACCTAATCCCTTTTCTTGTACATCTGTTTAGAGACGTGCTGCATAATTACCCTCAAAAATTAATATTACAGTGTATGGTTGTATATAAGCCCATCTGCAGATAAGCAGATCCGCCAATTTTTAAAAATAAAAATACCATGAGAAATGTGCCACCCATGAATAAGCTGACCTATACAAGTACAACAAAAAGGTATTACTGCATATATTCATGGATAAGCCCATTCATTCATTTATTTATTTATTTAAATTTCTAAACCGCCCCCTCTCCCCGAAGGGACTCGGGGCGGTGTACAGGAAAATTAAAAAACATCTAAAACCATAACAATACATACAAAATTAAAACCGAATTAAATATTAACCCTGTACTAAAATTTATAAAAACATTAAAAACTGTATCCCATTAAAACCAGATTAAATAATTTAAAACTACAGATGGGGCGATGAATTTGCAGAGCTCAATTTTGGAGGTGAATTTTGCACCTACAATTCTCAGCTTATTTGTAAGTATATACAATATATTAAAAATAGCACGAGCCAGATAAAAAATTACCTAGTGCTTTAGTTGCTGAAATCATTGTTCTTGCACAAAAGTAGTTGAAGTTAAATATTATACCTGTAAGGATTTTTTTTAAAGAAATGGAGACTCTTCTAAGCACTCTTAAAAGACCTTTTTTCATAGGTAACTGATTGCTCTCATAATAGTTTCAAGCAATTATCCCTAATAGCAGTTTCAGTGGTCATTCATCCAGAACACCTTAATAGATAATCATAGTCTTCACTAGGTTAACTCATAAAGGACAACCATCTGAATTTGTGCTTTTATAATAAAAATGTGCCTCCCAGCTATGCAGCACTGCAGTAAAACATTTAATTGTTTTAAACTATCGTGTAATAGCCAGTAAAAAAGTAATAAGCCAAAACAATACATTGCCCAAATGTATTGTCTTCAGAGAAGCCCCAAGAATTGTGGCTCTTTAACCCCTTTTTTCTTGTAAATAATGAGGATCTATAAGGTTCATTTTCCCAATCTAATGGCAACCATATGTGTGGACTGATGGCCAAAGTGAGTGATAATTCTGAGACTTTTTCTTTCCATTTGTTCAGTTAAATATATTCTTTGACAACAGTGCTGCCTACAAGGAAGAGCAAATGCTGAAAGGAACATTGCCTTGTGTGATGTTCTATATGCAATTCTATATGCATTGTGATGTTATACAACATACAAAACGGACACAGCTTGAATTGCAATGATGGTGTTTTCATCCATTTGCAATGTTGATCCTTTGTGTTTATGGGCTCTGCTATGACCCAGCTCTTGAATAAAAATAATCTATAGACCTGGACTTACTGTAATTGCCGTGTCTGGCAAGAAGTTAGCTAGTTACTGCTTTTCATTTCTTTTGATTAAAACATTCAGGGGAAACATGCTAAATGGTGGGAAATTGCTATAGATCAGCTGTTTCTCTCTGCAACACCAAGAAAGATTGTGATATTCTTCTGGGATAATTCATTTACAGATTTTTGCCTTAAGAATGATCGGATGGGTTTATTTACTTTGTCATGTTGCTGAACATTCCAGCTGCTCTGCTACGTCTCATTTACAATAATATAGCAACTGAAAGCAAGAATTGGAAAGATTGAATTACAATACTTTAAAAAGACAGTATTCTGTTTTGTATCCTAAAGGAAAGAAACACCTCTTATGTATGCTCCATTAACTTTTGCTTTGACTACTGCAATCTTTTTATTCCAGATCTATTGGGTTTGCTTCTTGACCTTTTCACCTCTATCTAGCACTGGGCTGTCAAAGTCATTCTCCTCTCTGCACACCCTGATCGTGTAAGAGTTCATTTATAATTCCTACAATGATTTCTAGTTGGTGCTTTGCCCTTATCTTCCAACCCCGTGCCTATTTCATTATTCCACTTTTGTATCCTGATACTGTACCTTGTTAAGGAATATGGTGGCTCAGTGGCTAAGATGCTGAGCTTGTCGATGAAAAGGTTGGCAGTTTGGCGGTTTGAATCCCTAATGCCACATAACAGGGTGAGCTCCCGTTACTTGTCCCAGCTTCTGCCAACCTAGCAGTTCGAAAGCCTATAAAAATGCAAGTAGAAAAATAGGAAACACTTTTGTTGGGAAAGTAACAGCGCTCCATGCACCTTCGGCATTTAGTCTTGCTAGCCACATGATCATGGAGATGTCTTTGGACAGCGCTGGCTCTTTGGCTTTGAAACAGAGATGAGGACCACCCCCTAGAGTCAGGAACGACTAGCACATATGGGCGAGGGGAAACTTTACCTTTACTGTACCTTGGGCCTTCATTTCTTGAGCACCTCCAGATTTCTCAAAAAATGCTTCCTTTTCTGAGAAATATGGATAAAGAATTTCATTTTTATTTTTATACATGATTAATGTATAAAGGTATCTTTATTTTTATACATGATTAATGTTGTGACATATAGAGAAATTGACAGAGCTATATTTTTCCCAGCTGCTATCCATCAGCAGTCATACTAAGTTTTCACATGAATCAAATGACACAGTTTTTTCTGCAAAATCTATTAAGAAGATGTTGACTTGGTCCTGAATGATGATATGCAGAGTATACTTGGAAACTGGGAACAGTTAGGGAGGCAAGCCATGCCTTCAAGGAATATAATGACTCCCCTAGATTTTTCAACTTCTTGTTCTTCACTTTCTGGTCCTAATATCCTCTTTTTGCAGAATTCTTTGAACATCAGCTATAGTCATTCTAAGATTATGGAAACATAAATACAACCAGTACTACAAGACCCATCAACACAACTTGGCTGTAATTCAAGACAATTTCAAGTATGAAATCATGTTGCACAGTAGTTTGTTTTTCCCCCAAGTTTTATTTGTTTTATTTATTTAATATCCAATTTTCATCAAACAGTGTATGTTGGGTATAATTGTGCTTAAGTAATAATATTAAATATTTTGCTGTTATAATTCCTTGTCATAATATTAATAATATGATAACATAATAATATAGTAACATTAATATTTAACATTTGATATCACCAGAAGGATCTTGACAAACTTGAACATTGGGCACTATCTAACAAAATGAAATTCAATTGTGAAAAAAGTAAGGTTCTACATTTAGGCAAGAAAAACAAAATGCACAGGTACAGTATAGGTGGTACCTTGCTCAATAGCAGTAACTGTGAAAGGGATCTTGGAATTCTAGTGGACAACCATTTAAATATGAGCCAGCAGTGTGCAGCAGCTGCCAAAAAAGCCAACACAGTTCTAGGCTGCATAAACAGAGGGATAGAATCAAGATCACGTGAAGTGTTAATACCACTTTATAATGCCTTGGTGAGGCCACACTTGGAATACTGCATTCAGTTTTGGTTACCACAATGTAGAAAAGATGTGGAGACTCTAGAAAGAGTGCAGAGAAGAGCAACAAAGATGATTAGGGAACTGGAGGCTAAAACATATGAGGAACGGTTGCAGGAACTGGGTATGTCTAGTTTAATGAAAAGAAGGACTAAGGGGGATATGATAGCAGTGTTCCGATATCTCAGAGGCTGCCACAAAGAAGAGGGAGTCAAACTATTCTCCAAAGCACCTGAGGGCAGAACAAGAAGCAATGGGTGAAAACTGATGAAGGAGAGAAGCAACTTAGAACTGAGGAAAAATTTCCTGCCAGTTAGGACAATTAATCAGTGGAACAGCTTGCCTCCAGAAGTTGTGAATGCCCCAACCCTGGAAATCTTTAAGAAGATGTTGGATAGCCATTTGTCTGAGATGGTATAGGGTTTCCTGCCTGGGCAGGGGGTTGGACTAGAAGACCTCCAAGGTCCCTTCCAACTCTGCTATTGTATTGTATTGTATTGTATTGTATTGTATTGTATTGTATTGTATTGTATTGTATTGTATTGTATTGTATTGTATCTTCTTTAACAACTCTCCTCTTTACCATTTTCTCGAATTGTATCTCCTCCTTTCAAACTTCTATTATTTAGCCATTGATAAAATATGTCCCATATCAAAAAGTATTCAGTATCTTCTTTATCCTTAATAGCAAGTGTTAATAAATCCATTTCAGTAGTTTTTTTTAACATACAGGTTGTTTTCAATTTCACAACCATTCATTTAGTGTTCATTTGAAGTTACAACAGACCTGAAAAAAGTGACATGACCATTTTTCACATGAGGGTTTCAGCATCCCCGTGGTCACATAATCAAAATTAAGATACTTGGCAACTGGCTGATATTTATATGGTTGCAGTGTCCTGGGGTCATGTGATCACCCTTTGTGACCTTCTTATAAGGTTCACAAAGTCCACAGGGATGCCAGATTTACTTTACAATTTTGTTACTAATTTAACAAGTGCAATGCTTCTCTTAACAACGTGGCAAGAAAGGTTGTAAAATGGGGTGAAATTTGTTTAACAACTGTCATTTAGTAATACAGATTTTGGGCTCAGTTATGGTCATAAGCCGCGGACTACCTGTATTGAAAACAAATGTCTTGATTTTTCAAAACAATGTCTATTGCTTTAAAAAAAATCTTGGATCCAATCAGTTTGTGTCTTGTGCCATGTTTCTGACAATCCTAGGTTGAAATTAAGGACAAATGTACACTAATGCTTCCTTAGAATGTACTATCAGAATATATTTGGGGAAATGGGCTCTAGAATTTGGGAGCTCTGGTGTCATAGAAAGGTTTCTGGTCTAAATGTTCACATGTTCTTCACCATTCAGTTGAACTCTGGAGTCAATCTCATGCACCAAAAGATAAAATTACTGGTGCCAAGGATCTTGATTCACTGGAATATGTCAAATCCATATAATTCATGATACAACCTAAAGAAAGCAAAGCAGTCTTGTCATATCCTGGGATCAGATATCCTTCCTTCTGATCCCTTAAACTAGCCCTCTCTTTGGATTGGCAATTTATATCACTATATCAGCATATAACTTCCTCTTGAAATGTGGAATTCTATCGTCAAAAAAAAGTATTAGGCATTAATTATAGAACAAATGCATTTTTTTGGTGATGCTACATTTAAAGGACATGATATGTTCTTTGTGTCCTATTCACACAAAGTAAAATAAATAAATCCTAACTTTGGAACAGTCATTATTTCTCAATCCCACCCACCTCACAGGGTTGTTAAAAGCATGTAAAAATGCTTCCACATGAAGTAGAAAAATAGGGACTACTTTGTTTGGAAGGTAACAGCGTTCAGCACGCTTTTAGCATTTAATCATGCCAGCCACATGACCACGGAGACATCTTCGGAAGGGCTGGCTTTTCAGCTTTGAAATAGCGAGGTAATGTGAAATAGTGAGTAGTGGGGAGGTAACAGTGTTTCGTGTGCCTTTGGCATTTAGTCATGCTGGTCACATGACCATGATGTCTTCGGACAATGCTGGCTCTTCAGCTTTGAAATAGCGATGAGCACCGACCCCTAGAGTCGGGAATAACTAGCACAATATGTGTGAGGGGAACCTTTACCTTACTCTTAATGACTTTATCTACTCACCTATTCAGATTAGGTGGGAAATGAAACCATCCTGGAAAATATATATGGGATCCCCCTAACCAACTTTCTTAGACTGAAGAAGCTACTTGGATAAGCAGCAAACTGTTTCAAGCTGAAAAGAGAAGTCCAGTTGCTATGACTCAACTCTATCTGGATGACTGAGAATTTTCATCAATATACTGTTGAGCTTATAGTTCCTGGAGAACTACAATGTTTTGGGCCATCCATGATCATCTGCTAGTGAATTCCATGTTCTGTATACATGTTTTGCTAAAATAAAGAAATGTATTAGTATTTGTTTCTTTGTAAGGATCATATCTCACACTTTGATTCAAGAGTTCAAGACAGTGTGCCTAATGCTCCCTTTTCCTGTTTTTCCCCATAGCAATAATCCTGTGAGCTCAGCTGGGATGAAAGGAAAAGAGAGGGAGAGGCACTAAATAGCCTGAAGTTTGCAGAGAGATTTTGTGTGCTGAGATGAAATCATCTTCCCAGTACACCCATACATCTTACCATGCTGGCCCTTTATTTACAAGTCAGGTTGGATGGGTGCATTGTTGAATAGCTCCATAGAAGGGATAAAGATAGAGGACCTTATAACATGTGTTCAGCTGTAGAAAATTTGCCAATATGTTCTAGACCAGTGATGGCTAACCTTTTTGTTGTTGCATCCCAAAAGTGCACAGGCGCACATCTATAATGCAATGTTCACCCAACCACCACCACCACACCATACACCCCATCCCCTGCACATGCACATGTGACACCCCGTGCACCCTCCCCCTGCACATGCCTGCACGACCCCCCTGCTCCCCCTCCCCGTATATGCATGCGCAATCTCTGCATGTGCCCCAGGCCACTGCAACAATAATAAATATGAATCAGTTGCCAAACATCTGGATTTTGATCATGTGACCGTAGGGATGCTGCTGCTTTTTATATTAATTAAATTTAAATATATTGATTGTTTACCTACATATACTGATTTAACTACAATGTCTAACAGCAGGTCACCTTGTTGAAATTGAACACATGAAGGGTATGTTAATGGACAGGAGTGGGATCATTTTAACTTTCAGCAGCTGTATTGGATATTAGTCTATGAATCTTTGCTCTACCATCATGTCAGGAGCAATTTTTATTTATTGTTACAAGCATGAGTAGGGGCAACCCTTAAGTTCTTAAGCATGACTAGTTTAATGAAAGGAAGGACTAGGAGTGACATAATGTTCCCTTAATTCTTAGACAGGGTTAGCTTAATGAAAGGAAGGACTAGAGGTGACATGATGTTCCAATGTCTAAGGAGCTGCCACAAAGAAGAGGGAGTCAAGATATTCCCCTAAAACACTTGAAGACAGGACAAGAAGCAATAGGTGGAAACTGATCAAGGAGAGAAGCAACCTAGAACTAAGGAGAAATTTCCTGACAATGAGAACAATTAATTAGTGGAATGACTTGCCTCCAGAAGATGTGAGTGCTCCAACACTGAACATTTTTAAGAAGAGATTGGGCAACCATTTGTCTGAAATGTTATAAAGTTTTCTGCATGAGCAGGGGTTTGGACTCTTATTTTGTTATGTGCCACTTTTGTTTGTATGATGAAACTGGAAACTTCCAGCCTAAAATTGTGCCAAATGTAGTTAACTAGATTCAGATGAACTGGTAATTTTTGCTTTTGGAAAACAATGTCTGCTTATGAATCAAGATTATAAACAATGATTTGATGTTGATTTGAGACCTTAGCTTGCAAAATTTGCAACATTTGCTGAGTCTGGATACAATGCTTTGCTATAAAAATCTTCATGGCCAGCACCCAAGTTATCCTTTTCTTTTCATGTTAAACCAACTGTTGTGTGTTAAACCAGCCTTTGGTGCCTTTGAGTGTGTGTGTGTATGAATCAACCAATCAATTATCTCTATGTCCATATAGGGTTCCTCTTGTCCTTAGTTTTGTAGCAATCATTTCATTATGTCCCTTTTCCCCCCTCATCCACATCCTCTTTCAGTTCATCCTTTTATCAAGCATCCTTTTTGTCCTCATTACCATAAATCAATAACTTCTGTCTCATACTGACATAATTTTATTTCTATTGGGGGAGTAATCTATCTCCATTGTCATACAAGACTTATACTTCTTTTTCTGTGTTTATTTTTCTAGGCCAAGTTCCACTCCTAATCAAATAAAAAAATCAAGTCCACATTCAGGATTTCTCCTTTATAAATTATCTCATAAATTAACAAATCAGTCGTGTTTTTAGATTTCTTTATTGATTCAAATTTGTTACTGCTGCTCAATTCCCATGGACTCGAACGTACATTCATTTTGCCATATTTAGGTATGGATCGACTTCTGCTTAAACCATGACTTTGAAATTAAGTTATCTTCTAACTAGATACTCACTAAACAATCATTAGTCAATTGTTCTATTGTTTAATTGTTCTCATTGTCAGGAAATTTTCCTTAATTCAAGATTGGATCTCCCTTATCTGTTACTTTTTGTCATATTTTGTCTTTTTGTGTTGTCCTCTGGTGCTTTGGAAAATAGATTGACTCTTCTTTGTGAAGAGAGAGCCTCTCAAATATTGGAAAACTGCTATCATGTCACCCCTAGCCCTTCTCTTTGTTGGACTAGGCATCTCCCGCTCATCATATTTTTAGCCTCTATACCCCCAGTCATCTTTGTTGCTCTTCTCTGCACCTCTTTCTAGAGTCTCAACATCTCTTTTGTATCATGGTGACCACAAGTATGGTCTTACCAAGATAGTATGTAGTGGTACCAATACTTCATGTCATCTTAATACTTCTGTTGATGCAGCCAAGGCTATGTTGGATTTTTTGGCACTATGGCACATTTGACACTGCAGTTCATATTTAAATGGCTGTCCATTAAGACTCCTAGGTCCCTATCACAGTTACTGCTATTGAGTCAGGTACTACCTATTCTATACCTGTCCCTTGGTTTTTCTATGATTATTCATCAACTCCACAAGATCAGACCTTTTTCATTCACATCCATTACATCTATTATATCATTCTTCTTTCTCTTTGTTTCATAGGCATGTGGTATTTTCATTTCCTTAATTATTCCTTAATTGCTTTTTTCCACTTATTTATTTAATATCCTCTTACATTTCATGCTCAACAAAGAGCAATGGTGATACATTGGTTAGAATGCAGTATTGCAGGCTAATTTTGCCAATTGCCAGCAGTTTGATTCTGACAGGGCTCAAGGTTGACTCAGCCTTCCATCCTTCTGAGTTCAGTAAAATAAAGACCCAGATTATTGGGGGAAATATGCTGACTCTGTAAACTGTAAAGCTCTATGAAGTGGTATATAAGTCCAATTTCTATTTTTATCTTCCACTTTCCATGTTGACTCCAGATGGATCCATAGATATTGCCCTTTGCTGTCTATTATGATTTTGGTCAGTCAAGGCTTCCACATGCCACCTTTTAGTAAGATTGTGGAGCTGTAGACTATGTTAGCAGTCTTCTCTGCTACGAGCATCCCCTGAAAATTATAAGGACAGTATCAGTTAGTTTGAGCCCATTTTGGACTGTGTGCCACAACTGCAACCAAAGGCTAATCTTACTCAAGAATGCATATGCTATTTTAAGCAACATAGATCTCTAATCTAGAGATAGTCTTGTAAATCAAAATACTACTGCGTGCATCCCACGAACTAGGAGGTACATGCTATATTGCTATATACTAAGACACACAGAATGTGCTAAATTACTGGATACGGAATAATGGATTTGACTGCATGGGCTGTAATCCATACTGTGCAAATGTTTCTGTGTGCAAATGATTCCTGTTAAATTATGGTTATTTGTCCCCAGCTCCCCAACTTCAAAGTGCTCCACTCCTGGAAGTTTCAGATGTTTTTGAATTGCATGGAGACACATAGCACTGGCAAGGTTTGCGTTGTAGCATTCCGAATATGGTTCAGCCTACATATTTCAGTCCAGCAGTGCTGAACACACAAAGCCAATGGAATTTCTGGGAGAGCTCTCAAATTTCACTGATACACAGTACTGTGTCTCCAGCGCCAGTGCGGGGGCTACGCTTTAATCTTCTTTTCAGGCAGTAAACAGAATGGTTTCATGCATGAAAATTGAACTGATTTTAATTCTATTATTATGGAAACTTTCAGTTTCTGGAGAGCAGAGCTATTAAGAAACCATGCGGATTTGTCTGGCACTAATGTATTGGCGACTACACATTGCTTCACCCAAGATTTTAAGTTTTCTATTAAATGAGCTGCTGTAACACTAAGAGGTATCTGTCTGCATGTATTTGGTATATAGACATTGTTATGAGCACAAGTATATGCAAGATGGTTATAAAGATTTATCTCAGTCTCCACATGGTTCCTCAGTTGCTCATCGGCTTCTTGGCTCTGGAGTCTGCTAGCAAAACAAAGCTTTTCTTGTGCTCTCAGCAGGACTGTTTTTTTAATAGCAGGACAAGTACTCTTCCACCATTTTGTGAGAGGAAAGAAGTTGCCCATCGTACTCTCCTATAGAATGGAGATAAGCATACCTTCAGCACAATCCTTACATTTTAGGTGAAAAAAAGTGGATAGTTTATGATCGAAATAAGTTAGGAGCAGAATTTTGGCTTATTAGCAATTTCCTTCTGCTTCTTGATATTATTTGAGGGTTGTAATAATTGTGTGAGGATTTGAAAAGACCTTGGAGGTCACTTAGTCCAACTAATAAAGGAATTATCCCCTCCCAAGGCAATTCATTCCATCACGGAACAGCGTGTTAGGATTCCCCCAGATTATAGTATATAATACTTTTAATTACAGCAATATTCTGAAACATTTTTTCACCAGGACACAAGTCTATTGGATATTCTTTATATTTTTCATTTTCAACCTAATAGAATTCAGTCTTATATAGTCAAGCTTCGCAGGTTTTGGTCAACCTGTTCACTAATTTTGTGAGGAACAACCATCTTATGCAGTAACCCATAATCAGATCATGGTCACTATGGATTCCTTTGGGAATGGTTATGGGATTTTCATGCCAATGGAATATGTAGTGGAAGTGATGCCAATCATACCCCAAAACAGTCTAGTGTCCATCTTTCTCATTCAAAAAAATGTGCTGGAGCTGCACCTTTTAAATATTTAAGATTTTAAATAAAGAAGTCCAGGAATCACTCCCACTTTTATTTTAAATTTTTAAAATGTTGGCATATTTAAAGCAGCAATAGACTCTTGGTGCAGAGTCTTTTTCCTGCATTCAGTACTTCCAGGAATGATCAAAAGATGAAGGCAATGGGTTATTCCAGGAAGTGCCAGAAAAAGAAAGATTCTAATGCTGCTGTAAATATGCCAGTCTTTTTTTTAAGCTGAAAAACAAAAGGACTATTCAATCATTTAGCTTAACTATTATATCAGAGATAGCTTATTGTTTTAAAAGAAATACCCCAAAATTTCCAAAATAGACATGGCAAACATTATTGCCTTTGTAATGGAAATAAGGGATGCGGTGGCTCAGCGGCTAAGATGCTGAGCTTGTTGATCAGAAAGTTCGGCAGTTCGAATCCCTAGAACTGCGTAATGGAGTGAGCTCCCGTTATTTGTCCCAGCTTCTGTCAACCTAGCAGTTTGAAAGCATATAAAAATGCAAGTAGAAAAATAGGGACCACCTTTAGTGGGAAGGTAACTGTTTTGTGCGCCTTTGGCATTTAGTCATGCTGGCCACGTGACCATGATGTCTTCAGACAGTGCTGGTTCTTTGGCTTTGAAACGGAGATGAGAACTGCCCTCTAGAGTCGGGAACGACTAGCACATATGTGCAAGGGGAACCTTTGCCTTTACCTTTAATGGAAATAAATTTACCATATTTCAGAGAGATTTTATGAAATGGGAACCTTTACATATACAATAGCAGAGTTGGAAGGGACCTTGGAGGTCTTCTTGTCCAACCCCCTGCCTAGGCAGGAAAACCTATACCATTTCAGACATATGTTGGAGGTAGTATTCATTCGGCCTTTTTCCATTAAGGCCCAGAGGACAGCGGCATGTAATATGTGCAGAAGGAAGAGATTTATCAGGTGCTCCACCAGCACAAATAATAGATGACATGCATTAACAATGTTGGTATAATTGGTGGAACATCCTAAGTACTGTCACTATGCTTATTTTTCTGCAGTTCTGGGGAGGATGCTAGGTCCTATGACTGGATGAATATTCTCCTGTGATTAGAAGGAGATAGGTCCTATGACTGGATGAATATTCTCCTGTGATTAGAAGGTGGCCCCATCAATCATTCAGCTCCACTCTACTCTATCCACTTTCTGCCCATCCTGCTTTTCATAGAGAAACTAAAACAACATATCTATTTTATGGGTGCAGTTTCCGTCTTTCTTTTTATAGGACTATAAAGCTCTAAATCAAACTCCTGGCCCCGAGGCCAGATGCGTCATGCAATGGCCATGCCCATGCCCAATTTAGCAAAAGGGGGGGGAAAGTCCCGATACGTCACATGATGAGTTTAACATCGCTGCTCTAATTCACATACAGTAGTGACTTTCCTTATTTAGACTTGAATGACTTCATAGGGTTCCACTTTGTTCATTTATTTATTTATTTATTTATTTATTTATCAAATTTATATCCCGCACCTATCTCCGGATTGGATTCAGGGCGGCGCGCAGGAAAGGAATAAAATGTAAAAAACAATAAATACAGGATATTAAAAATAAACTAAATTAAATTGCACCCGTGCTAAAATCGCCAATTAAAACCCATTTCTAAAATAAGATTAAAATTTAGAGCTGTGCGATTTGGCCGCGGGTTTAATGCAAAACTGTTATTTGATGGGGAAATCCAGTAAGTACCTAACTTTTTTACGGAGTTAAGGATAACAAACCTACTAACAAGACCAGGGGTGTCAAACTCAATTTCATTGAGGACCGCATCAGGGCTGTGTTTAACCTCAGGGGATCAGGGTGAGTGTGGCCAAGGTGGCCATGGCCAGCTCAACATCACGTGTGTTAGGGTCACCTTTGGTGGTCCGAGTGCTCTGCCAGTGAAAATTGGCTCCTGAGGTCTGTTTTTGCCTGCGACGGCCTCCTGCAACCCTCACAAAGCTCGGGAGGGCCACAGTCCATGGACAGCCCTCCCAAGCTCCATTTTCACTGGCAGAGGCACCATGGGCTGGTCCTTCATTGTTTCCAGGGCAGCCCTACGGGCCAGATCTAAGCACTCTGTGGGCCAGATCTGGCCCCCAGGCCTTGAGTTTGACACCCTTTCATTCATTTGTAAACCAGCTAATCTCAGGTTTCAGGATCATCATCAGTTCCTTCAGCAAGAATGTCTACTTTTTGAAAAGAATCTTGGGTGTAAGAGAGATGCAGAGGAAAGAAATGGCAGATGATTGAAAAGCTGGATCTTTTCCCTCTTCTCCGTCAACATGAGTTAGGCTAGGAAAAAAGTCCTTTGAATGATGGAGAATGAGAGACGAAGAGCTTTCCTCACTTAGAAACTGCCTCCTATTTATAGGCAGTCCAGCACTGTCTAACCTTACTGACAGCACTTTTCCAAATTTCATTCAGAAATACTTCATGATTCCTGTAACCTGAACTTTCTACTTGGAGATGCCAAGAACTGAACTTGGACATTTTCTCTGTGTGAAACCTATGCTTATCAACTGAGCTAGGTTTCCTGCCACACATCAATCAATGCCTAAACTTCGTATTTGAATGAAACGGCCTTGTGAACCAACCCACGTGGCCCTTGCTGCCTCTCTATTGATGCAGAAAAACAAGATTTTTGAAGTCTTATTGCTTGAGATGCTTTCCTTATCTCTTTTAAACAGAAATATCAAAGATTAGAACTAGGACCCTTTGTATGTAAGATGCAGGTTAACCTCCCGAGTTTAATTTAGCGGGAGTAAATTACATACATATTGAACAGGCTTATCACAAGCTAATCTAAGTTGGTCAATTAACTTTGCTGTTAGCTTAACTGTAGAGCTCAGGGTCAGATTTCCTCAGAGGTATCTTATAGTTGTCACTGCAGCCACAAATCACAACTTGCATTGACAAGGCAGTATGGTCAGTGGATAGTGAATTGAAGCTGAGCCAAACAAACCAAGTTCCATATTCCAGGTCAGCTCTTAACTTTCTGGGTGGCCTTAGACAAACTACTTTATTCACCCCATTTTAAAGTGGGTATAATTACTGCTTACCTCATAAGATAAAGATCATAAAACACTTTCTGCCTGAGTGCAAGGTAACCCCTAAACTATAAATACAGCTCTTTGTCAGTAAATTCTCCACAGGCCTTCTAGGTTTCCTCCAAAGTGAATGGTGATTTGATGCATAGCCAAACAGAGTTACAGGAGATGAGGTCATTACTGTTCCAAAACCTACAATAGGTTTCCTTTTGGTTCATATTGCACCTAAGCTATCAAGTAGGAAGGCAAACAGGCTGGCCGACTATATCTGCTCTCATGTTCTAAAAAATAGAATGTTAACACACACCAACAAGGAAATAAGAAGTAAAAGGATAAGAAAAGAAAAATCTCCATAAAAGCTGGTGTATGTTATATAGTACTGCTCTTCTAGTTTGTTACTTGTCATGTTATATAATTATAAGCCATTTCATAGATCACATCTGTTTACCTAACTATTGGGGAATGAATATATATATAAAATATCTATAGTTCATAAATACTAATAGCTCATAAAACTAACATATATATAAATATAATATATATATTTGTGTCACAACACAAGTATAAGTATAACCATATACTTATCCTCCTGTTTCAGCTGATCAGGAAGAGAACCTGTTGGCTTAGTGGCTAAGGTTTCTGCCTAACATGTAATATAGCCCTGCTTCAAATCCCAGTAAGGGTATGGCTAGCTGATGAGAGCTAAAAAGCTAGAAATAGATCTATCCTAGTCTCCCTGATTTATTTATTGAGAAGCTCAAAAACCTAACATATATGTGTGTGTGTGTGTGTGTGTGTGTGTGTGTGTTTTTGAGCTGATCAAGAAACTACTGCACCAATCGCCACCAAATTTTCACACAATATTCCTTACAAGTGCAGCACCAATGATACGTACAGATTGCGTGGATGGCACACCGGTGCCAGGTACATTCCACACAAATGTACAACTGCAGCTCTTCTGTGTGTTTCCCTCACTCGCTCACTCGCCCCCCGCCTCCATCTGCCCCTCCCACCTCGCCGCTCACAAGGCCAACGCCGCCACACCCTACGACACCTTCTGCCACTCCCACCTCGCCACTTGCAACGCCGGCACTGCCGCGCCCTCCAGCTCCTCCCGCCCCTCCCACCCAGTCGCTTTTCAGCTCATGTCACTTGCATGAGCGGTGGAGTGGTCTGCGTCATATCTACGATGGTCGCCTCCTCAGCGGCCTCTCTCTCCTCCACCGCCACCAACTCCCCCCACACCAAGGCCGCTGCTGAGTCAGTGGCCTTTCTGTCCTCTCTTTCTCTAGATAGGTAGGTAGGTTGGTAGGTAGAGGGAGAGAGAGGGAGAGGGAGAAATACAGTAGGTAGGTAGGTAGGTAGGTAGGTAGGTAGGTAGGTAGGTAGGTAGGTAGGTAGAGGGATAGAGAGGGAGAGGGAGAAATACAGTAGGTAGGTAGGTAGGTAGGTAGGTAGGTAGGTAGGTAGGTAGGTAGGTAGGTAGGTAGAGGGAGAGAGAAAGAAATACAGTAGGTAGGTAGTTTGGGGGTTATACAGTGATTGTGTGTACACAGGTTGGTTGGCCATTTAACCAGACTGGGCCAATCACTGTATAACCCCCAAACTACCTACCTACTGTATTTCTTCCTCTCTCCCTCTACCTACCTACCTACCTACTGTATTTCTTCCTCTCTCTCTCTATCCCTCTACCTACCTACCTACTGTATTTCTCCCTTTCCCTTTCTATCCCTCTATCTACCTACCTACTGTATTACTCCCTCTCCCTCTCTATCCCTCTACCTACCTACCTATCTACCTACCTAGAGAGAGAGGACAGAAAGGCCGCTGATTTGGCAGCGGCCTTGGTGGGGGGGAGTTGGTGGCGGTGGAGGAGCAGAGAGAGGCCGCTGAGGAAGCGACCATCGTGGATATGACGCAGACCACTCCACCGCTCATGCAAGTGACATGAGCTGAAAAGCGGCTGGGTGGGAGGGGCAGAAGGAGCTGGAGGGCACGGCGGTGCCGGCGTTGCAAGTGGCGAGGTGGGAGGGGCAGAAGGTGTCAAAGGGTGTGGCGGTGTTGGCCTTGCGAGCGGCGAGGTGGGAGGGGCGGATGGAGGCGGGGGGCGAGTGAGCAAGTGAGGGAAACACAAAGAGCTGCAGTTGTACATTTGTGTGGCATGTACCTGGCACCGGTGTGCCATCCACGCAATCTGTATGTATCATTGGTGCTGCACTTGTAAGGAACATTGTGTGAAAATTTGGTGGCAATTGGTGCAGTAGTTTCTGAGATTAGTGGTTTTGAACAAACTCATACAATCTATATAAATAAAAAGTTAACTATAAGTCACCAATGGCAAAATTACAGGTATTTATTTTTAAAGAAATAGTTTTATTCCAAATATTCAGTTTAGGTAAAACATATCTATCCATATTTGTTGCCAATAACAGTATTCTTAAATATTTAATGTTAATACTTAAAAATAAAATCAGATTAATCATCTGAAATACACCTTTAGATACTATACTCTCAGCCCAGTATGAATTAGCTTCCAGAGAAAACTGATTTTGTAACAGATGACCTCTGCTGAGATTTAACTAATTATATACTGAAAAGAGCTTTTAAATCATCAATTAGTTTTTTAAATTTTCGGCACAGGAGGATCATCAATAAATATGAATGTATCAACACTATTTTGTTGTCCTTACCTACATATAATAAACTGTGAATCTCCCTATTCTGCCAAATGGATGTAATAAAAGATTGAAAATCCCAAACAAACAATAAAGGAAAGAAAGTATATACTGCCATAAATTTTTTTCCAAAGAGCTTCATAAAACTTCATTCATGCTCATTTCTGTTTCCAGAAAGAAAGAAATAATTGTTCACTTAAAAAATTTCTGGCAAAATAAAAGTTTCGGGGAAAAAATGCTAATGCAATTTTGATCTAAATTCTTTCTGCAAGCTGGAATGTACTCTAGTTCAGGGGTGCCCAACCTTTTTTGCACCAGGGACCGGTTTCATTTTAAAGTAAATTCTGCGGACTGGCTGGCGTAGAGGGGGAGCGGGGGGAGGGGGAACAGGTGGCGCATGCGCACGCGGGGGGGAACTCGGCTCACTCGGCCCTCTAGGGCCTCCACTGGTGCGAACAGCCGCGCCTGCGCTCTCCCGGCATGCACTCTGCCCAGAGGGCTGCCCCCTCCTCCCTCCTCCTCCTCTCTGGCCCTGTGGCCCGGTTCCTATCAAGCCACGGACCAGCACCAGTCCGCGGCCCGGGGGTTGGGGACCCCTGCTCTAGTTCATCATTCAGCCTGACTCTGTAATATCCACTACAAGAACTGCCCTTCTGTCAAGGCAAAACAATGGGAGAAATGTTGCTTCCTGTCATGCTCCACTATTAACACACTACGCAATTGGCCTTTCCTTTTACCTGTCTTTAGAGTATATCTTTAACAATATACTTGCTCCCTGCTTTAATAGCAGAATCATCTGAAGCACCTGAGTTAAACAGGGAGGAGACTAATGAGCAACAAAGATGCATGAGTAGTAAGTAGTTAAGCTAGATTGACTGGTTTCTCCTAACTCCCTATAACTGCTGATATTCGTTAAATTTTGTCATTTCTTTCTTGACTCACAGTTTGTCATCTGGCATGTCCTTCATTTCCCTTCTGACAGTAATTTGAGACTGGGTGGTCAAGGAGATAATCTTTCTGGAGAAATGACATGGGTCACTGCAGAGGTTGCTTGGGAAATCTTGAGTAATGGGAGCACATCAAAATCATGACCATAAGGCCCGTCTCTGCTAGCTAGCATTGTTCTCAGATATCTAAGAGTCGCCTTGTGGCAAAATGGGCAGCAAACAAATTTAATAAATAAATTGTTCTCAGATATGCATAGGCTTAACACAGGGGTTGGCAAACTTTGCAACTTTAAGTCTGAAAGACTTCATCTTCCAGTCTTCTCCAGCCAGCTTTGCTTAAAGCTGACTTAAAGTTGCAAAGTTTGCCCACCCCTGGCTTAACACATCTCACTACAGCCCACTCTGCTGTCCACCAATCTGGCGACATCTTATTTCTCACTCCACCCAGTTTAAACATGTTCTAACTCAATTTTCTTCAACCACCTGCCTAAAATCATCAAACTAAAGCCAGACACCTGTAATTTTCTCTAACCAATCACTCCCACACCCTCTCTTTGTAATCACGGTAGAATTTAGGATGAAAATTCTTTCATGGCATTGCCTCAAGGAGTCAGAGTGAAGCAATGTACATGAGACAGAAAATCCCAACAGAACAATGAAGGATAAGCAATCTTATAAGCCTGCTTATACTGTACATCCAGAACTGAACTTTTCCTTCTCGCTTTTTTAATGTACAGTAAATTATACTGAAACTATATATACCTGTAGCCCAGTGCTCAATTCTTCACTTTAAATTGACCTGGGAAGTACTGCTAAGTTACAATTCCTTTAAAACCTGCAGGCCCTACAAAAAGAGTTTTGCTAAAGCCTCAAACTGAAAGTTTAATTAGTAGAAAGAAACAGCTCAAAATAATAACACAGTAAAAAATAAAGCTTTAAACATAGCTATAAGGGAATAGACACTCTCGCTTCTACCAGCACATAATAACAGACTTCTTCTGACAGTAATAATTGACAACAGTGCCGGTAAGCATGGGGGTAGAGGAGTGTAGGAAGTTATCACCCAACTCTCTCCCAGAAAAAAATGAAATATCCTAGGAATTATTAAAAAGGCAGAATATTACATCTCCCTGGATGTGAAGTTTAGTTTAATTAGTTTAGTTTAATTAGACTTATTAACCACCCCCTCTCCCCGGAGGGACTCGGGGCGGTGCACAGGAAATTTAAAAAACATATACATATAACAATCATAAATAATTAAAACTATATTAAATACTAACACCCTGTGCTAAAATATACCCCTTTAAAAACTATACCTATAAAACCCAATTAAATAATTTCTCTACTAAAAACTAAAGGCTAGGTACGGTAGGTTAGGCCAGGCCGGCCTGCTGGAAAAGATAGGTCTTTAATTGCTGACGGAAGGAGCGGAGGTCCGTAGTAGATCTAATTTCGGGGGGTAGGTCGTTCCAGAGGGTAGGGCCCGCCACAGAGAAGGCCCTTCCCCTGGGTGTCGCCCGCTGGCATTGCCTAGTGGACGGCACCCGGAGAAGTCCCTCTCTGTGGGAGCGAATCGGCCGAAGGGATGTGAAAAGGGAGAAACATGTAGCTCCCTGCAGCTTCCTGCCCCCACCCTCTTTGTCAATGGGCCATTAAGACGCCCAAGCCAGTCCCTTTATATAATAAAGAGTTCTCCCCTTCTTTTCCAGGGTGATGGTATTAAGGCATGACTAATCTTTACCCACTCACCACATGGTAACTGTGAACTCAACCAAACCTGGATTCAAAGTACAGCCTAAAGATTTGCCCCTGCATTGCCCCATGGGAGTCTGACAAACAATCAGAATACAAGATCAAGCTCAAAGGCCAGAAAGGGCATAAAACTCTCTTTGAGCAGCTCAGCCTCAGCCTTCCCTTCTTCTTCCTCAACACTGAAGCACGTGATCACCATTTCTGTTCAGGACTCAAGCCATGTGGTCCTGTCCACCATTAAACCTTCTTTCCAAGCAGCCTCCATGTCTCCAGTGTCTTTTTCCCCTCTTGGAGCCGAACCCAGAAGGACATTTCTTTCAACAGGAGGGAAAAAAGAGTTACAAAGGGAAGCACAAGCATTCCTCAATCAATCTTTGTGTCTCATATGTCTGTCTAATAGAAGAGAATTCAAGGTGCTCGGAGTCCTTTGCCTATCTTGAAATAGGGAGGAAATTATTTGAAGTGAAGATGTGGGAGGAACTGTTCCATTTCTATTTTTCAATTGCATTTACAGTTACTCTCAAACACAAGTTTAGAACTAAGTGTTTTTACTTTGAAACTCCAGTTGAAAGGAAATAACAGGCAACAATATCCAGCACTGAGTTGTTAATAATGTTTCTTACATGTCCTGCAAAGCACTTAACCTTTTTGACATATTGCTGGCAAAATTATCTGATAGTTTTAAAAAAGTGCTGCTGCTTGTTTAACTGATTTCGCCCAGTATATATCTAAAAAGCACAGTGATTGCTCTCTTTAAGATAATAACACAATATAGGTACAATAGGTATTTGGGATATAGTTCATTCAGTTTTAACACTTTTTGGCAATATATAAGGAAGGATGGAGTGAGCCCAGTACATTTCAATAAAACAATGAGGCAGGGAAAATCTTTCTCCCATGAACTAATACTGAGATGGAAGTGTCATGCTGGGACATGTTCGAAACAAAGGATTGATTTGATCAACAACATATCTGGCCTTTGTAAAGAATATGGAATAGTTTATCAGCACAATATGCAGAATTTATGTCAGCCTTTTGGTATGGCTGAAAGAAGGATAAACTCTTGGATGTCTTGCTTTCCGTTGCTTCATGAACTGCATAATACATGGCTTGAATTAAACTTTGAATTAAAATATACTTTTGAACTTCAAAGTTCTGGACAAGCCAATTAATCTTTTGCCATGTCTCCTTTTGTTTTCTAATTCATTTACTTAGTAAATGGAATTGACACAAAATGTTCCCGTTTAGGATAAAAGAATCTTCAAGGAGAGAGAGAATGAATGAGAATGAATTTCTTCTAGGACTTTTTCCTTCTTTCCTGTATTGTGAATTAGAGAGCGTTCTATAGGATTGGCTTTCTTTATTAATTAGGTTAGAAAGAGCTATTTTGATAAAGGCTATATCACTGACAAGCCTCTGTTGACATTAACAGAAACTGACAGCCTTAGCAGGTTACAGAAAAGAAATCACAAGTTGTGAAAGAAATCACCTGATACTTAACAATTCTTCAGCACGTCCCAGAGTGTTTTTTCACAAGGAAACGGGACTTTCTTGTTTTTTTCTTTTGAAGACATTTCACTTCTCATCCAAGAAGCTTCTTCAGCTCTGACAGGATAGTGGGGAATGGAAGGATTTATATTCCTTGTGGACAGTTGGTCATTTACATCTATTTAGAGCAGGGGTCCCCAACCTTTTTGGCACCAGGGACCGGTTTCATGTAAAAAAAATTCCGCGGACCAGTGGGCACCTCCAGCGGGTGAGTCGAGTCACGTGGGCCGCACGCACGTTCGGCAGTCACATGGAACCTGAATCGGGAACCCACATCTCATGGGAACGTGACCCGGGAAGGGTGCCTTGCGTGCAAACGGGCGGGAAAGCTGCCAGGGGCCCCGGGCGAAGCATCCTCGGCTGGGGCAGGGAAGGATGGGCTGCGTCCCAGGCAGGAGGGCCTGGCAGCCCTTTCCCCCCACGCAGGGCCGGGTGGTGTCCTGAACCCCCCCAATGCAGGCCGTTGCCCCCCTCCTGCCCCCAGGGAGCGCCCCGGCCAGCCGCCAGGATAGCGGAGCGTTTGCTACACTTTCCTAAGAGTTGCGCTACTCTCTCCGGCGCTCACTCCAGCCCGGTCACTATCAAGCCACGGACCGGCACCAGTCTGTGGGCCGGGGATTGGGGACCCCTGATTTAGAGGGTCATTGGAGCACTTGGAGGTTTACTTGTGTCCTCAGGGTCCCCCGAGTAGTGCTCCTGGTTCCTATAGTCTGCAATTTTTCTCTGGAAATCAATTATTACTCCCACATCATTCAAAGGGTGTTCATCCCAAATTGTATAGCTAAAATCCTTCAGGGTACATTTAACTTTGCACCTCTTGCAATGTTCCTAAGCAGCATGGCTGTAAATAGTCAGGTTAACAAGATTTAGTCCAGTCAAAAAACAAAAAACTTTAATGACATTTGTAACCACTAAAACAGTGATGGCAAACCTTTTTAGGCTCGCGTGCCATAAGGGGGGGAGTGCAGGGGGGGTCTTGTGCGGGCGTGCCGCACCCATAATGCAATGTGCGACCCCCCTAGTGCGCATGCGCGCACTACAGATTCCCTCACCCATTTTTACATGCTCTTTTTGCCCTCCCCAGGCTCCAGAAGCTTTATAGGAGCCTGGGGAGGGCGAAAAGAGCCTCCCTCTCCCTCCCCAGGTCCTCCAGAGGCTTCATGAACTTCCCTGAAGCCTCGGGAGCACTCAAAATGACACTGCAAGCAATCGGAGGTCACTTCCGGTTTTGGCGGTGCATCATTTTGAGTGCTCTGGAAGCTTTAGGGAAACCCCCCGAAGGTCACTGAAGCCTCCGGAGGACCTCCAGAGGGACTGGGAAGCCTCCGGAGCACTCAAAATGACGCAGGAAGCAAATTGGAGGTCACTTCCGGTTTTGGCGGTACATCATTTTGAGTGCTCCAGCGGCTTCCCAGGCCCTCCGGAGGCTTCAGCAACCTTCAGGAGGCTTCCCTGAAGCCTCCGGAGCACTCAAAATGACGCGCCACCGAAACCGGAAGTGACCTCCGATTGCTTGCAGCGTCATTTTGAGCGCTCCGGAGACTTCAGGGAAGTTCATGAAGCCTCTGGAAGGCCTTTGGGAGGGAAGGGGGGGTTCTTTTCACCCTCCCCAGGCTCCAAAGGCTTCATAGGGTGAAAAAAGCATGAAAAAATTCAGCTGGCCAGCGCGCGCATGCACGCTGGCCAGCTGACAGGGCATCGCCTTGTGTGCCCTGACAAATGGCTCCGCGTGCCACCTGTGGCACACGTGCCATAGGTTCGCCATCACTGCACTAAAAGGATTGTACTAACCAAAGCATAATAAATAAATAATCAAAGTGTAATAATATAAATAACAAAAAAAACTGCAGAAGTTGCAACAGCACTGAAAAAAAAAGACTGACAACCTTTTCTCACACTAATAATGCTCACAGCATCCCCACCATCATGTGATCAAAATGTGGGTGTTTGGCAATCGGCATGTATTTACGATAGTTGTAGCATCATAGGTTATATGATTCGCATTTGCAATCTTCCCAGTCATCTTCCAACAAGCAAAGTCAAGTCAGATTCACTTAATCACCTTCTGATTCTCTTTAACTGTAGTGATTCACTTAACAACCATGGCAAAAAGGTCACAAAATGGACATAATTCACTTACCAATTGCCTTGCTTAGTAACTAAAATTCTGATCTGCCTTGTGCTCATAACTCAAGGACTGCCTGTATTCGCAGAGATTGACCACACCAGTGTTTCTCAACCTTGGCGACTTTAAGTCCTGCGGACTTCAACTCCCAGAATCTGGCTGGGGGATTCTGGGAGTTGAAGTCCACAGGACTTAAAGTCGTCAAGGTTGAGAAACACTGGACTAGACTAACTTTTTTGTTCTTTGTTGTATGAACTTGGTGGCTTCCTTATCTAAACTTTGGTGCATACATTAGTCTATTTCATCCTCTTACAAAAGATGACTTAGGCATCACAAATTCCTTTCCCAATCTTAACTTGAAGTTGGAAAACTGTTAACTGTTAGAATAACAATAAAGAATAAAAGAATTAATAAACATGTACAATTTTTAAAGATAACAATACTGTAATGCTGCTTCATATCATCAATACACAGAAGGCAAATGTAAATTTTCAAAGTTAAGAAAGTAAGGTCAAGTAAGATCTTCTGTCTCCCATCAATGTAAGATTAATCTGAAGCAACATTAATTTCAATTCAGCTATGTAAAGAAAAGAAGAAACAAAAGTTGCAAATCTAAATGTCCTCAAGATTTTGAAAATATTTATTTATTTATTCATTCATCATATTCATATTGTCATCCGTCTCAAAAAATGATTCAGGGAGTCGCACAATAAAGAGCAAACTATAAAATGAACAAATTAAAAAACATGCTATAATTGAAAACAATTCAATATTATTATAAGACTAGGAGATAGTGTCTTCTCACCATTTCTACTGCCCAAATTCTTCCCAGCATTGCTTTTTTAAATTAAGCATCAATTCATTATCTATATATCATTCCATAGCAAGAGTAAGAAATTCAGAGATAAGTGTTCATATGTTGTTTTAATTGCCTATTTTAATTGGAGTGACTTTGCCAGGTGCTAAGTTATCTTCCAAGAAAACAGCTGATCTCCATGAGCTCATCTAGTTGTGAAGAGATAAGTTGTCCTGCTAGCTTCATGTCCAAGATTTATGGCCGAGGAACGCCCTCATGAAACCTGCTAGCATTTCACCTTCAGCATGCATTTCTCTTTAGTTCTGCATCTTTCGAGCTAGGTAAACAGAAATGTATTATGATTCCTTAAAGCCAGAGTGTGATTCACTCAGTATACTTTGCTGATTCTCTTGTTCTAGGACCCAACAACCATGCTGGAAAAGATTCATAGAAGATTATTTTTATTATTCCATGGATAAAGAGAAAGCCTCTGTCAAGTGATTCTGATCGTTTGAATGTATACATTAACCTGTTGAATTGTCCTGCTTAGATTTTTCAAGATCAGTGAGGGATTGCCAGTAGCTTTAAATATTCAAAATAAATTATAAAGTTATTTTACATCCTAATGTATTTTATGGTGATAACTGCTAATAAAAAAACCCTCCCAAAACTTTCAATGTAACCTCTGGAGACATCATTGCAATGATATGGAATTTAATCTCCATTTATTTTTGTCATTCAAAAATTTGTTAGGCAAAAAGTAACAAAATATGAAAAATAGGATTGCTATATTTATACCTAATTTTCTTATGGATACTCAATCTTTGCCAGGGCTAGAAAAAGCATTCTTGAATGCAAACTTTCTGAATAAGCTACTAAGCCATAAATTTTCCTGAAATGAAAGTCAAATAAGTTTTCTATTCTTTGCTACCTTAACTTGTAAAATAGTCAGCTATCTTTTCCTCATTTTCAAAAGCGTTGCATATTTTCAATATTTTCTTATACACTTTAGATTAAAGATGTACATACATTTGATCCAGGATATATCAGGTTGCACTGAGGGAACTATCTCCTGTATCAGTTATGAGGATAATTTGTGGAAACCTTTGAGCACAGACAATATGTTTAAACAGAAAGTTTAAGTATATTGTTTTGTTAGTAAATAGTGCTTTGCATTTTCTGTTTGGTTTCCCCACTGTATTGCCTGCATATTTATCTTTCAGTGACCTATTCTTGGGTTTAGGATGCAACTATTCAGGTTGGTCCAGAGAATTCAAAGCTTTAAACAACATGATGGAGTGGGTCTGTACCATTATTATCTCCCCCTTTCATATGGGTGAATGACACCATAACAATGCTAGGCTACTTTCATCATTTGTTACCTCTGGGACCCGTACACCCATACCAGGGTTCACCTTTGCCACAATTGTGCAAAATATGTCCACTTCCAGGAGATACCCTCATGCTTCTGATTGAACATGTGATCCACATTAACATGTTTTCCTCCACATAAAAGAAAGGCCAACTGGATTATATCTTTTGGCACTAAGTCAGCTAAGAAAATATACTGAACTGCCAGACAGTATTTTGAATGAATTCCATATGAATGGAAATGTGTAACCTTGATGTGAAATCCACATGAATGACTTAAGTTGCTCTGTTGCGACTTTAGTATGATCCAAAGCCAAAACCCCAATAACCTGCTGACAAAGAAAGCATAACAGTGCAAAAATGGCACCTGCATGATAAATTCGCATACGGTGCTTTTTGGATAGACACAAACAGCTGGGTGGTTGGGTTGATGACTTGAAAGTTATTGAAGATATTTGCAGATGTAAGTTTAACTCATTGCTAGCACTTTCAAAATCATAGTTTTTTCCTTTAAATGATGGGGGGGGGGGAAATGTGATCCACAAGCAAACATGGGACAAGGGTATTTCCAAATGAAACAACCCCACACCAAACTTTTGAAGTTTGTTAATTTTCCCCCCTCTTCTAGCTTCTAGAAATGCTCTTTTCTTCTTGGTCAAACCTGTGCTTTGAAAAAAGAATTCAGAGTACAATCTTTAAGAAAAAGGGTAACAAATCTTTGCCATCCCATCCTCAAGTTTGCTGCTCAAAATAACTGTTGCCTGCTGTTATTGGCAGATGTTAACAGCAATTTTGAGCAGAATTCCTGGGAGGAAGAGAAGGACTATGCTTAACATGTCCAATTTCTCATTGTATTAGGGAGATTGTTCCTAACACATGTTCTGTATTTAATTCCCAGCACAGTGCAAATATGGGAATTCCTGCATGTTAGACTCTGATAAATCATAGCATCAGAAGAGGAAAATGTATTAGGCAATTGGCAGATGCTAACACCAGGATGGAAGGCCACCAGAGAATTCCAGGGCTGTAGGCTACACTGGAAAGTTGAAAACACCCAGGAAAAATGCACTGAGAAACCCCTTCCATATTATTTTATTTATTATATTTATACTTCGCCCTTCTCCAAACGGACCCAGGGCGTTAGACAATACACAGAATAAGAGAGTTGGAAGGGACCTTGGTGGTTTTCTAATCTATCCTCCTACTCAAGCAGGGAACCCAATACCATTTCAGACAAATGGTTGTTCAATTTCTTCTTTAAAACCTCCAGTGTTGGAGCACCCACAATTTCTGAGGCAAGTCATTCCACTGATAAATTGTGCTTTCAGGAAATTTCTCCTTAGTTTTAGGTGGTTCTATCCTTGATAGGTTTCCATCCATTGCTTCTTGTCCTGTTTTTAAGTCCTTTGGAAAATAGATTGACCCCCCTCTCCCTTCTTTGTGACAGCCCATTAGATATAAGAATGCTGATATCATATCACACCAATCCTTCTTTTCTTTAAACCAGAAACACCCAATTCCTGTAACTGTTGCTTGTATGTTTTAGCTTCCAGTCCCCTAATAATCTTTGTTGCTCTTGTCTGCACTCTTTCTAGAGCATGGGTAGTCAACCTTTTTATACCTACCGCCCACTTTTGTATGTCTGTTAGTAGTAAAATTTTCTAACCGGTTCCACAGTAATGGTGATTTATAAAGTAGGGAAGTCAATTAAATTTAAAAAAGGAAAGTGCTTCAGTATCGGACCAAGCCCCTACCACCCACCATGAAAGCTGGAACGCCCACTAGTGGGCGGTAGGGACCAGGTTGACTACCACCGTCCTAGAGTCTCAACATCTTTTTTATATTGTGAAAACCAAAACTGGATGCAGTATTCCAAGTGTGATCTTACCAAGGCATTATAAAGTGGTACTAACACTTCACATGATCTTGATGTGAAGTGCAGCCTAGGACTGTGCCCTTCTGTTAGTGCAGCCTAGGACTGTGATGACTTTTTTGGCAGCTGCAGAATATTGTTGGCTCATATTTAAGTATTTATTCGCTAAGACTCCAAGATCCCACTTCAGGGGTGGGTTCCAGCGGGCACTACTGCCGGTTTGCTTGTGTGTTCACCGACTGTGTTCATGCGCACTTGATGTGCGCATACACAGAACCAAAAAAGATTGTGGTGCCTACGGTGCCTACGGTGGTGCCCAGAAAACTGGTTTAGGGGTGTAGCAGGCCTGGGTCACTGCCGGTTCTTATGACCCAGGCCATCAAACCACTACTGGTTCAACCGACCTGTCCAAACCAGTAGGAACCCACCACTGTTCCTCTTGTAGTTACTCCTATTGAGCCAGGTTCCACCTATTCTATACCTGTGCATTTGGTTTTTCTTGCCTAAATGTAGAACCTTACTTTCCCCACTTATTTTTCTATATAGAGTTAAGTTTCACTAAGGGCTGTTTTATTATTTTATCTACCTTCCAATACTTTGTTTGTAATTATTGAGAATAGGGAATATTCCTCAATGATCTAAGCAATTTCAGGGATTGTTTTTCATTTATCTCTTCCATAGAAGAGCAGGTATATTTTCTATTGGTTCATAGGACATCCCGAAGAACCAATGACCAAAAAGATTCAACTTTGCAAATCACCAACAGCATTTTCAGATAACAGTTGATATTTTGGTTTAGTATAAGATTTACAACATGCTGCTGGAGCCAAGTTTGAGTTATTATCTGTGTTGGGTCTAGATTCCAATAGTTCATAGGCTGTAACATTTTTAGCCTAAATCAAGAATGTATAAATCTCAAATTACTGTTTTTAATTAAATCCAGTAAACTGAATCATTTTCAGAGAAAGGTTATGCAATCTGAACTTTTTTTCCCCAGAAGGAAAGGATGCTAATTTGGCATAGATGTGACTCATTTTCATTGGCCAAAAGAAGGGAAAAGCAGAAACATCTGTTGGTTTTTAGTATGGTTGAAATGGGCTGTGTTGGATTTAATCAGCATGGATGTCTGGAAGAGATGTTCTCTTCATTTAGGCGTCTGGGCAATCATAAAAGATAATTGCAGCAGAGGAAGCCAGAGCACACCCAGAAGGAATGAAAACAATTTGAAAATGTTTATGATCATCAAAATGTTTTCTCACCTGAAAAGCCAGGACTCCTTACCCAGAGGAGTAAAACAACAAGGACTGCTGCTCTTGAATCCAAATTAATCAGTGGTTCCATAATCACATACAAAAATGAAATCCTTTCCACCCTTAGGTCCCATAGCAATGAAGACTTGTGTTTCCTCAAAGTTCCAATTTATTAGAGATGTCATGTTGGCACATCTGGGAAAACCCAAATCTGAAAACCTCTAGGTTTCCTACCCAGCTGAAAGTTCAAGATCCTGCCCCAACGCCCACAAGTTCATCACATGGCCCAGTCTTTCACTGCCACAAAGACAGATTCTTTCCATCAACTCCTGACCAGGTGCAGAGACAAAAGCGACCTTGACTTTCTAAGAAGAATGTTATTATGGCTACACATCACCCAGCTCCCTATATTCCCCCCTCCCATTTTCCCAGAGTAGAAAGTGTGGCAGGCTTGAAATCCAAACCAAAAGAAAAGATGGCTTGCAGGTTTGACTGATATATGGATATATTTGAGAATTTTGGGAGAGTTTGGGGAGTTGAAGTCTACAATATACTATTTAAACTTACTGAGATTGAAAAATGCTGCCCTAGAATATCAGAATAAAACCATTTATGGGCCTCATTGGAGATGATTGAAGTTGTCCTGCTTGATTTGTAAACCTACCCAAAATTTGCAAGCCTAATCTTCACAAGTCACCACCTTGACAGTCACATAACCACATTTTAAATGCTCAGCAACCAGCCCACATTTATGGCTCTTTGCAGCATCCTGAGGTCACGTGCCTATGATTTAGGACACTTTTGCCCAAAAACTGGTATTTACTTTCTGGGTTTTGGTAAACTCACCCCACAGAGAACAATGACTACACTTAATTAATCATCATGGTGTTGGCTTAATGCTTAATAAAAAACAAATACATCGTAAATTCAGGTCAATTGTGTGATGAAGTACTTTACAACCCTCATGACTTATGACCGTAGTTGGCAGCCTCCGTTACAGTTTAAGTCAAAGACTACCTGTAATGACTTTTCAAACCCAACTGGACCCGTTTGGGTTATTCATACCTGGGCGTTTTTCCAATACGGGTGGACTATGGCCCCTTCCACGGCTCTCTACCAGTTTTAGTGGTGGAGAAGCCCCTCCCTGCTATTATTGGCCTAGACTGGTTTCCTGCCCTGGGGCTCTCTGTCCAGGGGGTGCACCTGCTGCCCTCCAACTCGTCCATTGAGGGGGTGTTGGCTGACTTCACCGACGTCTTCGATGGGCGGTTGGGGACGTACAGGGGAACCCCCATTTCCTTAAACTTAGACCCCAGGTTGCTCCGATTCGTCTCGGGCCTGCAGGCTGCCATTTGCCTTGAAGCCCAAGGTTGAGGCGGAGTTGGACCGCTTAGTGGCGCAGGGCGTGTTGGAGCCCGTCGATCAGGCTAAGTGGGAAACCCCAATCGTGATTCCCATCAAGCCTGACGGCTCCATTCGCATCTGCGCCGACCAAATGTAACAATACCTATTCAACTTAAGAGAAGAAGCACGAAATTAACATCCATTAGGCTGTCATGTCTTGTTTAGGCTCTGATTAAGCCAAGTACATATTTCATTGACCTCACTGAGGGAGAAAGTGAAGTGTCCTAATGCCAAACTTCATGCTTTCCTGGCATCATAATGCAGAACCATGAACCAAACCCTGCTGGGATGTCTCTCTCTCCAACAACAACAGTTCTTCTGCTCCTTCACCTGAAGGAAACCAGAAAGACGGCAGGAGTTCTCATTGAAATCATCTGGAGCCAACATGAAAGTGTTCAAGCCGAGGGTGTTTTGCATTAGCTTGCTTGCAAAGGCAGGCCAATCTCCAGCTCATTTCTCCAAAATGCACACGGTCTGAAGGGTCATCTGGCAACAGGATCTGAGACGTCTCACTAGGGGTTGCACGACACCACATCTGTTAAACAATGGCATGGAATAGCCATAGTTTCTGAATCAGATAATTCTTAAACAGATTTGTTGCTCGCATACATGGGGTACAGTTTTTATTGCTAGAACGTGCTGTAGAGAAGGAATCAGTATTTGCAAAACCTCAAAGAAGTGAGCAGCTGTACAGCAAAATTGTAAATCCATGTGTTAAATTCCATTTTTCCTATAACTGAACAGAGCAGGATTAAGCCTCAAAGGTCCCTCACAGCTACTACAAATGCATTGGGGCATTTAGAACAATGTTAGCAATAGATAAAATAGGAGTTTCATAGCAGAAATTGGGTGCTTTAGCTCTGATCTATTATGGTGGCTGAGCAATGAAGAATATTATAGATCTTTTCACTGTGGCACATGGATAATACTGCAACAGTGTGTTAATGCAAAACACCCACAGTCTTCCATCTGATCTTAAGTCACCTCTGCCTTGGCTCCAAATTCATTTAAACCCATCAAACCAACACAAATTGACAATGCATTTCCACTTTTAAGCCATTTTATAGGACATACAGCATTATTTAGCAACTAATTAATCACATTTTCTGGACTTATATGACATAGTAAACCAAAAATAAACCACACAATTGGATCTGAAAAGCAAAGCCTGGAAATATAGAGTTGGAAAGGACCACTTAGGCCACCAAGTTCTATGCTCCTAATTAGTGAAAAAATCCAGATTAAATGCCCCAGAAAATTGGCTGACTAGCCTCTACTTGATCACATCCAGTGAAAAATGTCTTTCTGGGTAATTGGTTCCATTGTTAGGATTTTTAAACTAACTTTTATTGAAGGAATCTGCTTTCTTAAAGTTAATGTGATATGTTTTCCCAAGTGCTGCACTCCAGAATAAGAATAAGCGGATCTTAACCCTTCTTTAGGTCAATATCCTTAGCTAAAATGCAATTTGCAAGTTTGTCATTCAGGGTGTCATACATACACAACCTAAGCTAATACAATCCTTGGTTGTATAAACAGAGGCATAGAATCAAAATCACGTTTTGATTTTAATACCACTTTATAAAACCCCAGTAAGACCACACCTGGAATATTGCATCTAGTTTTGGTTATAACATTACAAAAAAGATGTTGAGACTTTGGAAAAAGCACAGAGAAGATCAACTAAGATGGTTAAAGGCCTGGAGATAAAAACATATGAAGAATGGTTGCAGGAACTGATTATGGTTAGTCTAGAAAAAACAAGGCATAGGAGTGACATTATAGTAGTATGTCACTATTTGAGGGACTGCCACAAAGAAGAGGGGGTCAGTCTATTTTCCAAAGCACAGGAAGGTGAGACAAGAAACAATGGATAGTAACTAATCAAGTAGAGAAGCAACCTTTGTGGCGTCTCACCCGGTGCCGAACCACCTTGGCTGCCTGGTTCTCTGAGGAGCTAAGAGTGATGAAGCATCGGAAGAGATGCCTAGAGAGCGGATGGAGAGCCACCCCCTCCGAGTCTGAGTGGACACTGGTAAGGTCGCATTTGAAGACCTACCTAGTGGCGATAAAAGCGGCGAAACGTAATTATTTCTCTGCTCATATCGTTTGCAGATAACCGCCCTGCCGCCCTGTTTAGGGTCACCCGCTCCCTTCTTTACCAGAGGGCGCAGGATGCCCCCTTGCAGGGTCGTGCAGAGGAATTTGGGTGTTATCCGCATGAAAAAAATCGATCAGATCCGAGACGGGTTGGCCTCCGATTGGACTAGTTCAGACGGGCTGACGGAGGCAGGTCTTGAGTCTGTTATCTGGGAAGAGTTCGATCCTGTGACTCCTGAGGACATGGACAGAATGCTGGGGCGGCTGAATGCCACCACATGTTTATTGGACCTGTGTCCCTCCTGGTTGGTACTGGCCTCCCAAGAGGTTACACGAGGCTGGCTCCAGGGAATTGTCAATGTTTCTTTGAGTGAGGGGTTTCTGCCGGCCGCCTTGAAAGAGGCGGTAGTAAGGCCCCTCCTCAAGAAGCCCTCCCTGGACCCGGCTATGTTGGCCAACTACCGTCCAGTCTCCAACCTCCGATTCCTTGTGAAGGTTGTTGAGAGTGTGGTGGCGTGACAACTCCCTCAGCACCTGGAGGAAACTGTCTATCTGGACCCACACCAGTCCGGCTTCCGGCCTGGGCACAGCACAGAGACAGCATTGGTCGCATTGGTGGATGATCTCTGGAGGGCTCGGGATAGGGGTTGTTCCTCTATCCTGGTCCTGTTAGACCTCTCAGCAGCTTTCGATACCATCGACCATGGTATCATGTTGCGCCGGCTGGAGGGGCTGGGGTTGGGGGGGCACCGTTTTACGGTGGTTCTCCTCCTACCTCTCCAACCGGTCGCAATTTGTGTTGGCAGGAGGGCAGAGGTCGATGTTGAGGTGCCTCACTTGTGGGGTACCACAGGGGTCGGTCCTCTCACCTCTCCTGTTCAACATTTATATGAAGCTGTTGGGTGAGATTATCTGTGGTTTCGGGGTAGAATTCCACCAGTAAGCTGACGATACTCAGCTGTACATCTCTACCCAGGACCACCCCAATGATGCCGTGGAAGTGATGTCCCAGTGTCTGGAGGCCGTGCAAATCTGGATGGGGAGAAACAGGCTCCGACTCAACCCATCCAAGACCGAATGGCTGTGGCTTCCGGCATCACGATATAGCCAGTTGGTGCCAGCTCTGGCTATTGGGGGGAGAGTCATTGGCCTCCACAGAGAGGGCTCGCAACTTGGGCGTCCTGGATTCTTGGCTGTCTCTAGAAGATCATATGACAGCCGTGGCCAGGGGGGGCTTTTTATCAGGTCCGCCTGATATGCCAGTTGCGCCCCTTTCTGGATCGTGATGCTTTACGCACGGTCACTCAAGCCCTCGTCATCTCCCGCCTGGACTATGGCAACGCTCTCTACATGGGACTTCCCTTGAAGTGCACCCGGAGGCTCCAGTTAGTTCAGAATGTGGCCGTGCAGGGGATGCTGGGAGCTCCTAGATGGTCCCATGTGACATCTCTCCTGCGCGAGCTGCACTGAATGCCTGTGGCTTTCTGGGTGCGCTTCAAGGTACTAGTAACCACCTTTAAAGTGCTCCATGGCAAGGGACCTGGTTATCTTCAAGACCGCCTCCTGCTGCCAAATACCTCCCACCGACCAGTTCACTCCCACAGAGAGGGCCTCCTCAGGGTACTGTCGGCCAGGCAATGTCGGCTGGCGACCCCTAGGGGGAGAGCCTTCTCTATGGCGGCTCCTGCCCTCTGGAATGACCTACCCACCGACCTATGCATGAACATGGACCTGCGCCTCTTCCATCGGGCCTTGAAGACCCATTTATTTCGTGCGGCCGGCCTGGCGTAGTTTTTAAATGGTTTTTAGTAGGGTTTTATTAAGGTTTTAGAATCAGGCCAACCATTTAATATATTTTAAAACGTATTTTATATATTTTATATTTTATATCACTGATTTTTATTGTCGCCTGTACACTGCCCTGAGTCCCGGAAGGGAGAAGGGCGGTATAAAAATTTAATAAATAAAATAAATAAATAATAAATGAATAAAACCTGGAATCAAGGAGAAACTTCCTAGCAGAACAGTTAACCAGTAGAACAACTTGCCTTCAGAAGTAAGGCAAGGGGGGTGCACGCATGCGTGGGCCATGCAAGTGGGTGCAGGGAGTGGGGCACATGAGGGGGCAGGGGGCATGCACAGTGGTGGGGTGAATGCGGAGGGTGGAGGGCATGCAGGGGGTGCACACGCATTGCATTTTGGGGGTATGGACGCGCACACATGCACGCTTTGGGCACTCGGTCCAGAAAAGGTTAGTCATCTCTGATCTAGCCAAAAGGCTAGAAGGGGAAGTCATCAAATTTGCAGATGACACCAAGCTGGGGGAAATTGCTAAAACGTTGGATGATGGACTCAAGATTCAGGCAGATCTTGACCAACTGGAGCATTAGACCCTATCCAACAAGATGCAGTTCAGTGGTGAGAAAAGTAAAGTCTCAACTTAGGCAGGAAAAACAAAATACACCAGTGTAAAATAAATAGTATCTGTCTCAATAGTATTAACTGCAAAAGGAGTGGACCACCACTTAAATATGAGCCACCAAGGTGGTGCAACTGCCACAAAAGCTAATGCAGTCCTAGGGTGCATCAATATAGGGATAGCAACAAAATCACAAGAAGTGATAATACCACTTTATATGGCACTAGTGAACCCACAATTGAAATACTTTATCCCAGTGGTAGTCAATCGTCCACTAGTGGGCGTTCCAGCTTCCATGGTGGGCAGTAGGGGTTTTGTCCGCAAAAGGAAGCACTTTCCTTTTTGTAATTTAATTGACTTCCCTACTTTTTAAATCACGGTTACTGTGGAACCGGTGGGCGGTTAGAAAATGTTACTACTAACAGAGATACAAAAGTGGGCGGTAGGTATAAAAAGGTTGACTACCCTTGCTTTATCCAGTTCTGGTCACCATGATACAAAAAAAATTCCAAGACCCTAGAAAGTGTGCCGAGAAGAGCAACAAATACGGTAAGGAGGCTCGAGGCTAAATCATATGATGAATGGTTGAGTGAGCTAGGTATGTCTAGTCAATCAAAGAGAAGGATAAGGGGCTACATTACAGTTATACTTGAGGGCCTGTCACAGAGAAGAGGGATTGACATATGCTCCTAACCACCAGAAGAGAGGACAAGAAATAATGGGAGAAAGCTTGTTAAAAAGAGATGCAACCAAAAACTAAGAAGAAAATTCTTGACGATGAGAATATTTAATCAATATTGGAAAAGCTTGCCTCCTGGAGTCGTGGATGCACCATCACTGGACAACCACTTGCCAGGATAGTATGAAGTGTCCTGTCTTTAGGAGGGAGTATGCATTTCTATGCCATACTATCATCCTCTGTATATTTCATATATAAATTTCATTTGCATACTTGCTAAAACTGGCAATAGATTCCTGAGACACATACATACAATATAATAGACATGGTGAGAGCTATTTTGAAAGACAATACTACATGCTTAATTCTCCATTGGATAGGCTACAATTGGATACAGCCATGTATTGTACCATATGCATTACATCTACCATATTTTTCAGAGTATAAGGCGCTGCGGAGTATAAGATGCACCTTAGTTTTGGGGGAGGAAAATAAGAAAAAAATTTCTTCTTCTGCCTACCAGCATCAGACTAGCGTCCTTAGCAAATAGCCTGGTCAGCTTCAGCACATTAGTTCGCTGGTTGTGACCGTGCATGTTTGGGCTGGTAGGCAGCTTCAAAAACACAGCTGATCGTAACAGGGAGCTGCAGTGAGTAAAGCAGGTGAAGTGCGGAAGCGGCCTGACCAGGGAGCAGCTGTTCCGGGTTACCATTTTGGCCTCTGCGCCTTGCTTTTTCAGCCTCCAAATGCTCTGTTTGAAACCCATTCAAGGCTGCGGGAATTGCCAAAACACATGGCTGTTGATCGTTGCCCAAAAACACGATGCACAGAGGCCAAAAATGGGGGGGGGTGTGGAGCAGTAGCTGGTTGACAATTTTTTTACTACCGGTTCAGGTGTGGCCTCACATGCACGTGCGTGCACACACAATGTTTCTGCACATTGTGCACAGAGCCTCCCGCCTCCGCTACTACCAGTTCGGCCAGTCCAGCCCAAACTTAGAGCAAGCCACCTCTGATGAGGAGACCTAAAATGCGATGTACGAAGGCAGCGATTGGCAGCAATGTGCTTTGGCGATCCCCGCAACCTTGAACGAGTCTCAAACGTAGCATTCAGAGCTGAAAACGCTAGGTGCAGAGGCCAAAAATGCAAATCCCAGATGGCCTGTGGCAATCTCTGCAGCCTGGAACAGGTCTAAAACATGATGCATGGAGGCCGAAGGGTGGGGGCTGGTAGGTGGGTGGGGCTCCATTCGATATATAAGATGCACCCAAATTTTCACCCTCTTTTGGGGTTGGAGTGCATCTTATACTCCAAAAAATACGTGTGTCAGAGAGTTTCAGCCAGTGATAGCTCCTCCTTAGATGCACAGTGAGTGAAATGAGAGGGGTGTAGCCGCTTTGAATATAGATCTCAGCGGCTATCAAACAATTTTGGATGTCAAATTACATCCAGTACATTTCAGTTTAAAATAGCAGCAGGTGAAAAAAGAGTTGCTGAGCCTGATTGGAGCTTCACTAAATACTATCCCAGGAGCAAAATGTAAAGCAACAGCTGTTTGACTTTTTGCCAGTTGACCAAGGACTGGAAAAGAGGACAGAAAAGACTGACAAGGAAAGATGGGCTAGGAATATATTAGCGGTTATATATGGCTATGTTATATTTAAGGCGACGTGATTAGATGTAGGCATTTTGGTCTGTTAAATTGCTCATACTGAAGTGTCACTGCCCTAAAGATTACTGATGAAAAATTGTCTAACAGAAATCTTCGGACATCCTGTGGCCAGCATACTACCAAATTTTGACAAGTGGAAAACTTGGCTTAAGTCCAAAATAATAAGAAATGTGTGGCTCAGACAGTCACCTTCTTAATTCACATGGGTAGGGGAAGGATAGGAGGCACAGCTTGAAAGCTTCTGTTATTGTAGCCGCTCTCAATAAATGTAATCTTAATCTTCCTTGGAATTGATCCTTGGTCTGCTCTACTTAGTGGATCTGGCGCTGTGGAAGTGCTTATAAAAATGGGAACCTCAGAACATGTTCTGTCTGTATTATAGTTTTCTGGCTGTGTAATATGTTTTCCACGACAACAATAGTCATGCAAAGCATATAATACAGGCCAGAAAACCATAATACAGACAAAATATGGCAAAATATTAGAAAGGAAGAAGGATGAGAATGATTTTAAAATTGGAGGAAGAACCCTCAATAACCCATGTTATGCTAATTACACTAATCTGATAGCTGAAGATATGAATGACTTGCCAACTCTAATAATCAAAGTCAAGAAGCACAATGGAAGAACAGGATTAGGTTTAAATATAAAGAAGAACAAACTAATTACAACAGATATGGCAATCAGCCTTTGAACTGACAACGAAGATATGGTATTGGATAGCTTTGGTCTTTTATTATTATCAATCAACACTAACTGAATCAGCCGTGAAGTAGTATGTCACAGAGCAGCATTTAATAGAGTAGCCATGAAGACCATATTCAGATGCTGGGATGTGTCTAGAAGTGCAAAGATCAGAATCATGGAGGAAATGGTTTTCTCTGTGACAATCTATGCTTTCTTCATGGAAACCAAAATAAGATACAAAGAATACTGACATTTTTGTTGCTGGAAAAGATCCATTAAAATACAATCAATAACCAAGAAAATAACAAATAGATGATTGACTGATTATGTGCCATCAAGTCATTTTCAATTACTGAGATGTCTAGATGAATTTTCGCCATGATGATTTCTTCCTATCTCCTTTCAGGGCTCCCAACAGTGGACTCATTCCACTGTAACTGAATCACAATCCAATTGTCGTCTTCTCATTCCTTCCACCTTTCCCAGCAATAGAGCCTTCTCTAGATAGAACAACTCACTCAGAATTAACCAGCAGGCTTGTTCAGACACATAATGCAAAGAACTAGAGTGCAGAGTAGTAAATACCATATGTCATCCTGAAGCTCACTTATATAGCTTATAAGTGAGATAATTCTTTAGGGGGAAGTACAGAGAGAATCCAGGAAAGTGTGGAGAAGAGTAATATTACTTTAAGGTTATACTAAAGGAAGATGCGAATGCAAAAGTTGAGGAAACTTCTATAGGAAGTCTTCTGGGTCAACTGGTCCTAAATTTATTTATTTATTTATTTTTATTTTATTAGATTTATATCCCACCCTTCTCCAAAGAGGACCCAGGGCGGCGCACAGGAATTTAAAATACATACAAAAACAAATATAAAATTTAAAAACTTATTAAATACCCATCCTGCGCTAAAACCAAATTAAAATCCCCTAAAATAGAAGCTATCTAAAATAGTCACAGCGGAGGTTACACTAGGCCGGCTTGATGAAAGAAATGTGTCTTTAGACACTGGCGGAAAAGGCGGAGGTCTGAGATGGTGCGAAGTTCTGGGGGTAGGTCGTTCCAAAGGGCGGGGCCCGCCACAGAGAAGGCCCATTTCCCTGGGTGTCGCCAATCGGCATTGTCTGGCCGACGGCACCCTGAGAAGGCCCTCCCTGTGGGAGCGGATCGGTCGAAGGGATGTATGGGGCAGGAGACGGTCTCGCAAATAACTAGGTCCCGAGCCAGGAAGCGCTTTGAAGATGGTCGTCAAAACCTAAATCATTTAGTCTGGGAATAATAACATTGCAATACTATTCCTCACTCTGAGTCCCGACTTTTCTCAATAGCTGGAATTTTGTCCATCTCTATTAATCATTTGTCACAATGGTCAATTTCTGCACTCTTGTATGGAAAGAAAAATACCAGACTTCAGTCCAGTTATTCAAAGTGGCTCCAAGATTGATGTGAGGTTTTTTTGTTATTGTGAGTAAGTGATTCAAGGACTCCAAAAGAAAGAGTTGCTGGAAGAACTGGAAAAGACATATCCCGAGACTGCTTTTGAAGCATGAAAAAAAAAAACAGCAGCAGCACAGGAAGTGTGTTACATAAACATGTTATTTCCCAGAATGCATCTATTGAGATGTGAAAAGATATCTAATTTTACCACAGGAAGCCATAGGAAAACAGAGAAATGCAAATTTACTTTTAGAAAGTTTCTTCCAATCTAGCCTGATAGAAGATATCTAAAAGGAGCATTTTTCTCCATGCTCTCTGTTCTCAAGTTAGCAGGAAATCCAAGAGAGAATGGATAACAGAGATTGTATTGAAGCAGATAACACTTAAAACTGAGGGTGTGTCTATGAGGATGAAATTATACACATAAACATGCAAGTAGAAAAATAGAAACCACCTTTGGTGAGAAGGTAACAGCTTTCCATGTGCCTTCAATGTTTGGTCATGCCGGCCACATGATCACGGAGAAGTCTTTAGACAGCACTGGCTCTTCGACTTTGAAATGGAGATGAGCACCTCCCCCTAGAGTCAGGAACGATTAGCACATATGTGCAAGGCAAACCTTTACCTTTACCTTACTCAAACTAGCAAGCATTCTGGCTATATTAGAATTGCATCAATACTCATTCAATATTCCTAACCCTTTAAGTAGTGGTCCTTGACTTTTTTGAAGCTCATGTACATTTCTGAAATTTTGGCAGCTCATTAATAACTTAATTAATAGTTAGATAATTAAATGAGTTAATAGCAAATTTGCCCATTCACAAAATGGCTTCTATTGGGTTATTGTTGTGGCCCAACAGCAGCTGAGCTGTTGGTGGAATCTGACAGCGATGAACAATATGGGTCTGCTCTGGAGGCTGAGGAAGACTCTGGGGGGTGTTTGAGTCAGAGCAGCGACTAGAGAGGCCTGTTAGGGAGTCAGGGAGCAATGAGGAAGAACAGAGGGAGGCTGTCCCTGATGTCCGTATGCGTAGGGCTGAGAGGAGGATGGAGCAGCTTTGGAAACAGGCTCACAGAAAGAAATAGGAACAGGTGGATACTGATTGGCCCCTACCGGAGAGCTTATAGGTGGGGCTACAGGAGGGGAATTTTGCAGGAAACAACAGTTCATTGATTCAGCTGTTGAGAAAAGTTTGGAAGAATTTTGTGAGTCAAGCCTTGTTTATAGAGATAGCTTTCTGGGCTCCCAGCCAAGGGGTTGCTTATCTCCCTCCTTAGTTGTGGCAGACAGCCAAGTCTGCATCCGTATATATATATATATATATATTGAGAGGCTCAGAACAGAACAGATATATAAGCACTTATTTATTGGAATGATCTTTCCCTTCTCCTCCAACTCCCTTTTTGTAGAATGGACCATTCTAACCGGAGGTGGGTTGCTCCCAGTTCAAGCCAGATTGACTGAACTGGTAGTAGTGTTGGTGGGAGACTCTGCCCACCCACCCTGATGCTTCTGTGCATGTGCAGAAGCGTTGTGCATGTGCAGGAGTGCGCCCAAACCAGTAGTAAAAATATTGGCAACATACCACTGATTCTAACCTTGTCCTTTTTCTAGGCTGCCAGGCCAAACATACATATAGCATCATACGTGGCCTAGAATGTTTCCTATTTTAGGTCGCTCACTTGATATTCTACTTAGCATTAGTATAAACCACATGGATGCCTATAATTTCTTACATGTGCTAAAAATGTGTACCAGGACCATCTGGGCCCCCAAATGATTTTTGTAAATAAAGATGTTTCTGAAGACTATAGTAGTATAAAGAAAACTACAGTTTGCCAATGTTAGTGAAAAGATTTTTTTTTAAATTAAAATTAGTGGGGCAGAGAACTTGACATGCCCTAAGGGGATCCATGGACATTTTGGCACACTTTACACCATAATGTATACTCCCAGCACTAGAGTTTTCATCAGTTATTCAACTGTGAGGAAACTGACCTCTCCTTTAGCAGATAAAACTTACATTCCAAACATTTGGAAGAGCTGTTAGCTATTGTCCAGCAAAAACAACTGTACTATGCAGAGACCAGCGGAGGGAAGATCTTTTTTCTACTTGGCAAAACAGTGAGAGACTCCCAAGGTTATCAGCCCATATCCATATCCTTAAGGAACACGTGATTCCAAAGAAACAGATTCATTCACTGCCAAAGGAGTCTAAAGAATGTTGCCTGCTTCTAATCCCTTTAATCCTCGCAATAGCTCCGTGAAGCAGGTCATTATTGCTCCTAGTTTACAGGCTGGAAAAATGAGACTGAAAGAGAATGACAGTACCGAGGAATGAATCCAAAGCTTAGCCATGACATGAATAAGACAGGACTAAAGCAAATAGTAGGATTGCTTAGTTGGAGAAGCGCGGGAGAGGGGAGGGTTAGAAAAAAGTAGCAAAGTTGATCAAGGAAACCAATGGGCTGTATAGCGGGTTTTCTGTTCCTGGCACTTTTGAATCAGTCCCCTCCCGCCCCTCTCCCGCTGACTACATAGACAAGTCCCTGCAGTTTTCTTGGAACATTCTTCAGAAATGATTTGTCCTTGCTTCCTTCCTAAGACTGAGAGAGAAGGACAGCTGGCTTCATGCCCATGGCAGGATTAGAACTCATTGTCTCCATTCCTAGCTCAAGGCCTTTATCTACCTACTTTCATGGTAGACTTGGATATAGGAATCCCTTAGCAAAAATTGGAAGCGTGAATGAGTCAGCTTTCCCCAGCCTGGAACCTCCTAGATGTGCCCAAAGCTGGTTCTGAGGATGCCAAAAGTGAGAAGTATTCAGGGTTTGAGTGGTGTCAGCTGAGAGACCAAATATTCGGAGTAGTAAAATGCAATTGTTTGGACTGAACCTGTCTCTACAGCAGTGTTTCTCAACCTTGGCAGCTTCAACATAAGTCAGGACTGATTTTAGGAGAGTCTCAGGTGGAGGGGGATGTTTGCAGTTGACCAAACTGCACAAGTGCAACCCCTAGGATGTCTCCTAAACAGTACATTGCTATTTTAAGGTGTCCAAAGGAACAACCGATTGCTTAAAAATGTAATGGTGACCCTTATCCAAAATGTTCTAGTTTCACCTACTTTTTTGGAGAGTGCCCCTCCTTACACACACACACACACACACACACACACACACACACCTCAAAAGTTGAAGATGGCCCTCTCTTCAATTCAATGTTATGCACCTCTGTTATAAGGAAAGGCAAGAAAGCAGAGGATGTTTTTTCTTAACATAATCCATTCACCACTGGTCTTATGAAAGCAGAACTAAAGCACATCATGTGTGAACCTTTGGGGATAGAAATTAGGCATAACGCCACAAAATCTTGAACGAATGTTGAAAATGTGGAAATATTTGGAGTAGCGCTGTCTGGGAAGATAGCAACAAGAGACAGCATTACAATTTCACAAAATAATTGGAAGCAATTTTTTCAGCCAGGGCACCCCTGTGATCAAACAGGAATGCTGTTCACACTTGGCTCACCCATCCAAAGCCTGAGAAGAACAATGCAGATGAAATGGCTCTTTCTTGCCAACTCTAATTAAGGCTGAGGATCTCTGTTTGCTTGACCTACATTACATGGGATTTACACTTGGTAGGCAACTCAAATGGCAATCGACTTGGGTTAAGTCATTGCCGGAAATTGGTTGTGATCAGTTTGAAGTGCAGTTTTAATCCACGTCAAAGCAAAAAGGAGAGGACCAAACTTTCAGTAAAACCTTGTTGTTTCTGAAGGTTGGCCATCTACAATACAACAGTACAAACACCACTCATGTAAACATGAGTTGTGGGAATCGACATCTTTGGAGGTGACATGAATAGTTTGAGTTCACAAATATTGAGCTTTAGCATATTTGATGTATCATGTTGAAAATATTGTTGGCAAAGATGTGACCATATAAGCTGCATGGCATATAATGTTTTGATTTTTTTAAGGTTACTCTCTTTGATATTCTACCCTGCATTAGTATCACACAGATTCAGAAACATCAAAAAAACAGCAGAAACCCTTTTGGTGCCACTTGCAAAACCGTCCTTAGAATTTTTCAGTGCCTGACGATAATCTTCTTTCTCCAACTCATGCCATTGGTTCAATCATTTATCTTTCAGCTTTACTTTCACCAAACCCCTGGGCTCTAGTGTTAAACACAAAACTCTGGGGGGGAAAGTCCTAAATCCCCTCCCATCATCATATTGTTGTTCTATCCTGCCCACCCTTCATTCAACCCATTTGTTGAATAACCTTTGACATCTCGTTTCCCTTCCCCCATCCTCAGCCATTCATTCTTCTCATCAGAATTCATGCATGGTTTGTTTTTCTGAATTTGGCATAGATTGGATAGGCCAGATGCTTGCCCTCTTCTGAGCTTCTGAGCTTCTGACCAACGTTTGCTGGGGCCTGCATTCCTACCCTCACCCCCTTGATTTATATCAATGTGGAAGAGCTTGGTGAGTAGCGGGGGACAAAGCTGGTTATTTTCTTGCTTGTCCCGACTGTTGTATCTGCTGGCTACTTTGAATAAAGGTGCTAGCTTTTCAAAAAGAAAAAGAAAGGCAAAATAAAAGAAGAGAGAAGGGTAGTGGGGGAGTAAGGAGCAAGTACTATGTAACTCAGGGGTCTCCAACCTTTGTAACTTTAAGTCTGAAGGACTTCAGCTCCCAGAATTCTCCAGCCAGCTTTGCTGGCTGGAGAATTCTGGGAGCTGAAGTCCTTCAGACTTAAAGTTACAAAGGTTGGAGACCCTTGATGTAACTGATTGTGTAAATGCACTGGTAATCAAATTGCTGTGCACAAAATGCATGAAGACAAGAGAGATTAATCTGAGACACTGTGAAATCTGAAGTCTCACATAAAATAAGCCTCTGTACCAACAAGCTATACTGAATGTTCCCTAACAATCTGCCTTGCCATCTATCTCTGCATCCTCCTTGAATCCCACTTGTTTCCATGTCCTGAACATAGGACTCAACGTTTTTGTTAATTTCACGTCCAGCCTTGGAGAAATGCACAAGATTTTGGCATCCTTGAAAGCTTGTAGCATCATATATTACTATCATAAGTAAATACATAAAATTGCAATACATATATGCTTCAGTCTACATGGGTTTCTAGTGATGGTACAATTAAAAAAACAGTTACTATGATTACAAATTAATATAACAAGTCATGTTATCCTGAGTGTTCAACAGACTTCCTAATCCTATACATTTTAGCACAAAATGACATATTGAAAGTACTGCCAAAGTAATAAAGCTCAACCTTTCCCCCAACACTTTAATATATCAAGCGCAAGTCTTTGGGAAAAGCACAAAGAATGGGAACCCCAATTTTGTGGACATCTTGGATGCCAAAATGCCACAAGGTACAACATATATTTAAAAGTACACCCAAAAATCAGTGGTGGAATCACATAACTACTTTTCTATTTTATATCAATAATCATTTATAACTATTTTTGTTGTCAGAAATCATTGCCCAGGAAACTTCCGCAGAACCATAATGAATGAACATAAACAGAACTTTTTAAAATTATTGATAAATATTTAGTAGTATTACAGCAACTTTCGCAGTGACATTTTCATCAGCTGGGGTGCCTTTAAATTTATGTAGTGAGGTATTGAGGTAAAATGTACTGAGGTAAAATGATCAGTTCACTGAGACTTGTAGGGCCAGAAGTGGGACCATATTTAATCCAGAGCGGGTTCTTACTCTGAAATGGAGCTGCTGGGAGGTGAAATGTTAATGCGACCGTGCCTTTGATCATTCTATTAGTAGCATAATTTGACTGAGGCAAAACCGATTTCCTGGGAGATTGAAAGGCAATGCCCAATACGATCATTTGTAGACCCTTTAAATAAAATTCACTCAAGGGGATTTCTTTGGAATCACCTTTGTCCATAGTTAGCATGTGAGCCCAGTCTGTTTATACATCTGACAAATAGTGGTTCCTGTTGAAACCCTCCCATCACTTCCTGGATATAATATACTGTAGTACTCAGGAAAGGATAGGTTTCTGTTAACAAGACCTCCTTCGTGAACTCTGCTTCATCATAGAGGAGGCAATGGAAATTTTATAAGAGCAAGTAAGCTTTAGATTTTATTCAAAATCTGATGTTCCTGGACTCATTCCAAGTCCTCTCAAGGTTTCTGCCATTCAATAAATGAGTTTGGCAGTGAAGCTTTGTTTTGAGTCATAACACAAGAATGAATTATTTTGGAACGTTTTATAAGGTGGGTTTAATTTAGACCAACTTTAGTTTTGCATGAAATGCAATCATTTCCTTGGTACTGGCATTAGTGTAGTTTCAGTAGCAATGGAGAAAAAAAATTTGTAATATACATAGGAAACAGTTTCCTTGCTTAACAAAAGTATCAAACACCAAAATAAGCCAGTAATCAACTACATATATTGCTCTATTTTAAAAAGCATCTTTGTATAAATCTGTAATTTCACTGCTGCAGCTAAAAAGGGAAGCTATTTCATAATTTTATTATCTTATTCTTTTTGAATTCCATTCAGCTTGTGTGTTATCTCTACCCACTGGAATGCACCAATGCATAGTTTTGCTTCCATCCCCTATTAGATTGTTATTGTCAATAGGTGTCTAGTTATACCTATTTTGCTTCTTGAATAGAAATCACTCAGTCTTGATTTAAACAATCCAACATTGCGGGTCTCTAGATATTTATCTGACAGTCCGTTTTTCAAACTCAGTATGACATAAACCAGGGGTGTCAAACACAAGGCCCATGGGCAGGATCTGGTCCATGATGTGGTCAGATCTGGCCCATGGGGCCATCCTGGAAAATATAAGGGGCCGGCCAGTGTCACTTCGGCCCAGTCTTCCCAATGTGAAAAGGAAACATTGGGGCAGCATGGCTTCATCCCAATCTACGCAATGCAAAGAGTAAACATTGAGCTAGTGTAGCTTTGGCCTGGTCTACTCAGTGCAAAGAGAAAACACTGGGGCAGGTCTTCAAAGGGAAGTGGTTCCATGGTGTCAATGTTGCTATAGAAAGCAGCACCTCCTTACTTCAGCTCTCCTGAAACTATGGGATTTTTTAGCTTTTTCTCTCTAGTAGATCTAATTTCTTAGGCCAACATTCAAGGGACAAGAGAGCCCTCTATGTATCTGATGCCAAGCCATTAAGGGCTTTCTTTGTAGGTCAAAATTAATACCCTAAATGTGATGATTGGAAACCAATCAGCAACTAAGGCAGGTGAAATATGTCCCCAATTCCAGGACTGGAATATGCAGGCCACTGTTTTTGGACAACTGAGTGGTAGTTTCTGAATACCCTTTAAGGGCAGCTCCAAACAGAACTCAGTGTGATTAATCTAATGGGTGATGATAAAGGCATTTCAGCTAGTTAGTTAAAAAATGAACCCTAAAATTTGATCTAAGCCGGTCATTCTGCTCAGGAGTTATAAAATCTGGAGTGCTCACCCATTCTTGACCAATGTTGCTCAAATGACATTTGAAAATGTGTTCATCACTAATGCTTGAAGGAGAAAAGCTTTAGCAAGTACTGGCTTCTATGCAAGTGACTACTTGCAGGATCCTGGCCCACAAGGAAGCAAATCACCATAAATCTGTATTTATGAAGTTCTTTCTCCTACAGACATTCTCATTGAATGAATAAATGTCTACGGGAGATAAGCATCATTTGAGTGAAATCAGGGGGAAATGGGACTTCCCCAGAATAATCAAGATTTTCTAGTGTCTCAACAGAGCTTCTGTCTTCAGCTCAAGGAGCCACCGACAACCTTTTTTTCTGCAATGTAGATGGGAAAAAAAGGAAATGCAAAGTGGGGGGAGGGGAATGAAACTTTCCTTGAGTTGGACTTGCCTCTTGGTGATTTTATGGATCTCACTTTGAGCTTCTTGACAATAATATGCAAACGGCTTGCATAAGATGATGTACCATTGGTATTTAACACCAAATAAATTATCTAAGATGCATAAAGGTACATCAAATGATGCTCAGTTCTTTCATTTTAAAAAAAATAGTAATTTGAGCTATTTTCCACAAAATTAGTGAAGTTGTTTAGTTTTATTCCATTTCAAAAATAAGATGCTTCTATGTACAAGTGTAGAATAAAAAGGCCTTTCCTATCTAGATATGTGTGGTGGTGGAGAACTTGTTAGAATTGAAGAAAAAGTACTATTGGCCTGATATTAGCATATTTGTTTTAGTAATTTGGTAGCTAAATATATTCCTTGCCATGGAGAAGAAAGAGAGAGAGGGAGAGAGAAGAAAGAAAGAAAGAAAGAAAGAAAGAAAGAAAGAAAGGAAGAAAGGAAGAAAGGAAGAAGAAAGGAGGGAGGGAGGGAAGAAAGGAAGGAAGGAAGGAAGGAAGGAACGAACGAACGAACGAATGAATGAACGAACGAACAATTTGGAATGCAGAGTTCCAACTGATTGTAGCAAAAAAAGGTCTGTTTTATTTAAAAGACTAGTATGGAATTCTGGACTTCATAGATCATTACCTTCATGATGAAAGGCAAATCAGCAGTTTTATGACAACAGGTAAACAAGTGACTGACATGACATTCTTCACTAAATGCAATCATTAGCTTTATAAAATGATACGGTGATGAAATTTTAAAAACCACCCGTACCTTTCAGTCAAGCAAATCCACCTTTTTGCAAGCTACATGATTTTGTCACAGCATTTAGAAAGCAATTATTCATCATGCAGGCTTTTAAAATTCAGGGATGAAGGTAGTAATTTGAGATTTGTGCTTTATGGAGTGATAAAAAGAGTAATTGACTGTCGTGTTCAAGAACTATAGAAAACAGCTTAAAATATTTGGATTTTTTAAAAATTATTTATCTCAAGGAAATCTCATTCTTTCGTAGTTCTTCCAAGAGGTTCTTGAAAGAAGTTTTTCAGCAGCCTTTTTCTTCTGCAAGCCAGCTGCTTGAATCATGTTGGAGAACATGATTTTTGATGCATAGCAGGAACAAAAATGGCTGCAGGATGCCTCCCCACAAGACTGAGGTCAAATAATGAAAGATGCTACCCTACCTTCAAGAAACAATTACGTTATGTTAGCACTGCAGCAACCTCATGCATATCAACTCATAGACTAGCTTCTGGTTTTGAAGCAATGGGTCGAAGCTATTTTCTAAGACATAGGACATCTCTAAGCAATCTCTGATCTTAGCAATCTCTGAGGGTTTTATGATCTATTGAGGACTCTTGATTAATCAATAGGGATGTACCTTTGCCGTTGGTCTTTACTACATAGCAGTGAAGCTGAATTAAAATGAATCAAGATCCCTTCCAACTCTGTTAATCTGTTAAAGATAACTTACTTTTTTCATGACTGTCTGTAGGTTCAAATGCCACTGAATCTTTTCAATCAGCTTTGAAAATGTGGAGTTTGACCTAAAATTGCACATTCCTGAGAAATTCAGTACATTTTGCTTCCAAAGAGATTTAATAATAATCACCTCCATTGAAGAAACTGCATGTCAGAATTCCAAGGAATAGACCCATAGTAAGCAAAACTCCAAGGCAGGTAGATTATTCAAAGAATAGATTTATTGGATATATCCTATTGGTACAGATCTCGTGAAAGCCGAGTCTGAAGATTCCCATGGTTGTCACCTAATTAAAAGAAAAAAGCGTTGCTTCAAACCCCAAACAATCAGTCATATGGTCCAATCAAGGAGCTGTCTGGTTACGTGGTGACATCACTCCTCCTTCCTCCGGCCAAGTGTGAGAATGTCCTTGGTTCCCAAAATAAAGTATTTCATTTTGGCTACAAAACCCCAGCTATCTCTAATCCCCCCCCTCCCTATCCCACAGCTCCAGTGTGGCAACATTGAAGCTTCAAGATGGCTTCAGTCAGGTCAGCTTTAGGGTTGACACTGCATCCTTCATAGAGGATTTATGAACTATAGCGGCCTATGATCTATAAATCAGAGGTCAGAGCAAAGTGAGACATTTCATTCCAATATGTTGTTCATGCCTTTAGGTGTTACAAACTGAAACTATTTTATATCCCAGAGACATTAGTAGACATGCGAAGAATGGATTTAATATTAATTATGACATCCAGATTATGCTAGATGTAAAAAGTGCAATCAAGCAATCAAATTAATCGTTTAATTTTTGAAAGTTTATGATTCCTCTTCTGCTTTTTGCAGCTTTTAGGCCGATGAAGAGTTCTGGAACTCAAAGCTTTTCCCAGTTCTTAAATTTGTTGGTCCTAGTAAAGTTATTGCCCAACAATGGATCTATTTTTTTAAAATTACTCTAGAACCCAGCTGTCTCTTGATTTTAAAACAAGGAAAATTCAGTTCACTTGTTCTAAAAATGTTTCTATTTACAATATCTCTGGAAGACGATAATTTATATCGAACAAATTCTGACACTTCCATATTAGTCATATCATATAGATCAGCTGAAAGGAACCTAAATGACTAAACTTCCTTCTATTGGCTTCACAATGTGGTATAAGTCACATAGAACGTTAAGGAAATAATTGTGTTCAACTTGAAACAGTTATTCATTTGATTCTTTGTATTGGTGGAAATACTGTATGACTGACGTGCTAGTATAAATAGATTACTTCACTACCTTTTTTTCAAACCTTTTGCTTTAAGATTCCTGCTCGTAAGAATCATCTGTAATTGATTATATCATAGCTTCATACTATAAAAGATTGTGACTTGAACCAGTGTTTAAAATTCATTTTGGAAAACAAGGGTGTGTGTACATACATGAGCATGTGTTTCCTGATTTGAGGGAAATCCTAATCATAAACATTTTAATACGTGCCAAAATATTTGTCTGAAATGGTTTTATTTTAGATCTTTTCAGCTTGTCAAGCAGTTACACTCAGATTTAAAACAGGAGGGAAATCCTATGTTGCAAGCATAGTAGCAACATAAAAATACATCCCACCTTAATAAAAAATAATTTCAATTTCTATTTTCTACTTCCATTTCTACTTTCTGGGAAAGCTTTTCATTAACTACCCAACCCAAAGTCCGTAGGGTAATTTCACACGTCCTTTTGCTATTTGCGTTTCTGAAACAGTGACTCTGTATTTTAATAATAGGTTACCTATTGCTCTAATGATGCATTGTTATTAATGCTACCATGTAATCTGGGCTTTTAAATGAAATTTAATGATTCATCTCTTTAGCAGCGATATGAACAATACTGGCTGAATGGATCATCTTGGCTCTCACATAGATCTCCTTCAAAATGGCGTTGGTGGATTTGTAATATCCTCCAGAACCAATTGTGTCAGAAAGATTGTTCACTAATTTGGAAAGCTAAATAGAGTTGAATCTTAGATAAGAATCTATATAGTAGTGTAGACTCTGAATTTTTTTTTAAAAAAATGCCAGAAGACAAATGCTTCTTCATTGACATAAAATAAATGCCATGAACTTGAAGCTCAGGTGGAGGAAACATAGACTCTGCTTTCCCAAAACAGCCAGGAATGCAAAACGAAAAGGAAAATCTGTTTATTTTGTATAAGATATCAGCATTATGTAATGTAAACAGATTTTCTTTTTCATTTCTTTCCTCTCCTTTTCCTTCTTTTTAAGCATACAATTGTTGGAAGAAATGTTCATCTTAATTCAGTTCCAAGTGGGGAAAAAGACACTGGAAACATGGAGGCTGTTTGGAAAGATGGTTTAATGGTGGGCAGGATCACATGCCTTGGAGCCCCTGGGTGAAAAGGGAAGAGATGCTGAGAGTACCTGGGTTTTATGCTCTCTCTGGGCTTTGAACTTCCTGGGCACAGAAAGAGTATTCTGATTGATTGCTATCAGAGGTCATAGCTATCTTTGTAGGTTGTCTGTATCAGAGGAGGGTTCCTAGTGGTTTGGACCAGTTTGGATGAACTGGTAGTGGTCTTCCGGCCTGCCATGCCTCCAAACCGGTTTTCTGGTCAGGGCAGCAAGGTTTTTTTCCCTTTTTTAAGGTTCTGCGCATGTGCAGATCTATTTTTGGCAACTGCACATGCGCCTGGAGTGCAACATTGTGCATGCACTGAACTGGCAATAATGCTGACAGCAACCCACCCCTGGTCTGTGTGCTAAGTTAGGTTGAAACTTGGTAGGTGGTTAAGGTGATTAGACGTCCTGTTTTTGGCGGGACAGTCCTGCTTTCAAAGAATTAGTCCCGCGTCCCACCGCCTCTTAAAAATGTCCCACTTTTTGCCTGGAGTGGTGGCGGGCGGCGGGTGGCAGCCACTCTGCATGTGCTCAGAGGTGGCCTGCGGTCGCTGGACACCACCGGCAGGAAGCGGCGGCCAGAGCGGGCTGGCGGGCAGGCGGAAGGGGAAGGCCAGTGAGGGAGGAGCGAGCGAGAAGCCAGCAGGCGGAGGAAGAGAAGGATAGCTGTGCGCAGTGGGGGCGCGGCCCTGAACTTTGTGATGCGCTGAGAGGGTTAGGGTTAGGGTTAGGGTTAGGGTTAGGGTTAGGGTTAGGGTTAGGGTTAGGGTGAGCCCCACTGCCACCGCCTCCCCTCCCTGCCCGGCTCGTCTCAGGCTCCCGGGATGAGTGGCGCAAAGTTCAGGGCTGCAGCCGGAGCCCGCAGCAGGGAGGCGGCAGTGGTGACACTGCATGAGGCTGCGCAGGGCTCCACGCAGGGCGGGCAGGAGGTCGAGGCGGCGGCATGGGCGGGCACCAGGAACTCTCCCAAACAGCGGTACATGATGGCGGCACTCCAGAGGGGGCGATGGGGCCAGCTGGCCGCACTGCCACCGCTGCCTTTAGAGGGGGCCCCTCACCGGAGTCATGGCAATGCGCCGGAAAGACCACCATGCACCGAGGCGCGGCTCGCCATTGGCCCGCGTTCGCCCCATCCACCATTGCTGCGGGGAGACCCGAGCAGAGACTGCTGGAAGAATGAAGAGACCTCTGAGATTTCTACAGAGATGATGGATTCCTGATTCCCAAACTCTAAACTATATTTTGGCATAATATTCAAAAATTGCTGATGCGAGGAGCCGCTGACACACCCCCATCAATGGTGTCCCGCTTTACAAATTTTAAAATCTGGTCACCTTATAGGTGGTGCAATGAAGGACAATGAAATTGGGTAGATCTTTGTTATGGAGAATAGACTAGCGCAGGCCTTAATAGCCCATTAACAAATGTAGGAGGGATGAGTTTCTGCCTCGTTGAGTTTCTCTTTCTCTTTTTAGGGGAACTATTCTATCCTTTTAATATTTCCTAAAATATTTCATTTTTCTAGGAGAGGGGTGAGTGCTAACTACCCACACTTTTATTTCACTCACTCTATATTATTGCTATGAGCAAAGACATCCTGCGAGCTCTAAAAAGAAGGAGGGAGGGAGGAAGACATAAGCAGAGATAATGAAAAAAATTAAATGCAGTACGTAGGCTGACTTTTAGAATCCATTATTATATTTTGCTATACCTCAGGTTTGTATTATTAGAAGAAATGAAGAGGAGCTTGCAAAATTTCAGGAAAATAAAAACAAAAATATTCCACACAAATACAGTACAAGCAATGTTTAGTTTCCCCTCAGTTTATATCTCCTGTGTTTATTTCTCCAGAAAACAGTTTACAAACAGTGTAATTCATACCATGCAGCCACTAGGGAGAGGGTTAGAAAATACAAAGAAGGCTCAGAATGAAATCATAGGAGGAGGAGTTGAGGAATTTATTACACTAGTTCATCAGAAACCTAAGGACTCAAAAACTAACAAATGCTGTTTTCTTCCTCAACAATGTGGTTGTTCCAGGGGGCTTTCCCTGTTTCCTGCCCCTCCAACCTCCCACTCCACTTTCGAATTTAAAACAAAAAATCCTCTGAGAATATACTGTGTCTGGAACTTGTGCAGCTAAGAAACATTTTGTGAACTGTTTCATCCTCAGCCAAGCCAAGCACCTCAGAAAACTTCACTATGCCAGTCTATCCCTCCTACCTATAAACACCGAATTAGCCATTAACGTCTTAAGAAACTTAAACAGATTGATGGTTTGGAGACAGCAGCCGAAATAGTAGCGGATAATAGCTGTGGACTAACTACAGACATCAGTTACTTGCCGTGGCGCCTTTCTTCAAAAGGAGTTCAAAAGAATGAACATAATGATCCTTATTATCGTGAACTCTTTCAGGCCTCAACATCATCCAAGGTTCATGCTGCTGCGTTCAGGAAATAGCTTATGATGTTATTCCTAATTTACTCACAGGAGTATAATTTGGAGAGTACACGAAGGGCAGCTCTTATCTGTGTTTTAGGCCAGAAATGGATGGATTCTGGGCTGTCGTTTTCTGCCATTTAATCTGCCTTGCAAAGTCTAATAGATAAATGATTTCTACTTACACTTCATTTTGTCTCTGTCTCTGCAGCACTTGGAAGTTGGAAGCATGACCCTCTCATAAAGTAATAATTATTGTAGTCCCTGAGTCTGCCTACATCTTATTTAGATCCATTTAAAAAATGTTCAGGAGCATTTGCCAAGAGCATTTACCTCAGGTAGGAGATTATCCTACCTTAATTAATCCAACCTTGCTTCAGGTCAGCCAAGGTCAGCTAGGTAGGCTCACCTAAAAATTTAGGGCTGAGAAAAGCAACTATGTGGGGTTGGACCTGATTAATACTTTGGTATGCCACCAAGAAATTCCAGAGATGTGTGGTATCTTGGTAAGACTTTAAAACTTCCTGGAATAGGCTGGCAATAACAGCCAGTGCTATAATACTCTTGTACTGTTGGCAAGAAAATCCTATAACTGTATCTGTGAAGTCACCAGGGTTCAGTTTGACTCTAAAAAGACTTTATCCTTACCATAATGTCAGGGATTAGGCCAAGATACCTTTTGCAAGCAGAGCAGATGCTGAGAGGTCCTTGGTGCTCTCTGATCTTGCTTGTTTTCTTGCAGATGTTTCATTACCCTAACTAGGTAACATCATCAATGCATACTCTCCTTTAAAAGCATATGCTTTACCATTGAGGTGCATGCCCTTCCTCCATGTGATATCTCTCTCATCTCTGTAGGTCTTGTTCATCTTCATTTAGCAACCCCACAATCCCTTGTGGGCTGGGCAGCTGAATGGGGATGAGTGTTTACTGCCCAGATGCCCTTCCTGTAGCCACTGTGGAGTTTTTTCCAGCAGATATATTCTCAATGTGCTCAGAGAGCAGTGGTAGGTTTCAAAAATATTTAGAACCTCTTCTGTAGGTGTGGCCTGCTTTGTGGGAGTGGCTTGCTGGCCATGTGACTGACTGGGAGTGCTTGGCACTCATGTGACTGGGTGGGCATGGCCAACTTGTAAAATGTGGTGAAACTCACTTAACAATGCTCTTGTTAAGCAAGCAAAATGTTGGCTCAGAAACTCTGGCATTTGAAGCACGCAAGTCTTAAATCTGTCAAGTTACAAGACTCTTGCACTCCTAACCCTTTAGAAAAAAAACCCCAGCAGTGTTCAAACTTGACAGCTTTAAGACTTGTGGACTTCAACTCCCAGAATTCCTCCTCTCACTCTTCATCTTGATGATGTGCAGACGGGCAAAGGGAGGGAGCTGGAACTGGTTCTAAACGGCACTGTAGATTTGTGGAACCTCTTCTATAGAAGAGGCTAGAACTGGCAGGAACCCACCCCTGCCAGAGAGAGAAATATCTGCCTCTACCTAGGATTGAACTCACGTCCTCTTGATTGTGAGGTGAGAGCACCACCTCTAGGCCACTGCACCACTTATCTCTAGGTCTTGTGGGCATGAGATTTTGCAGTGGATTGTACAATACACTTCTATCTTTGACCCTGAAATGATAAGTTTGCACAGTGATACCTTGATATTCAACTACTTCCAAACTATTGAATTTGGTACTTGACACTTTTTGACATGAAAATGTTGTCCCAGTACTCGTTGTTTGTTTAGTACACTGCAAAAGGAAGAGGGGACAGTGCCAGAGGGCAGACGGAAAGTCAGCAATGCTGGGAAGAAGGTCACTGACATAGAAAAAGGGACAGATAGGAGGTCCTTCACAGGCAAAATAAAGTGTCACAGAGTAAACCACATGGTTTGTTTCATGCTCATCCTTTTTAATACTTGTTGTGACTTCCAGAATCCATTAGAGAGATGGTCCACTGTATTGTCCTTCCTTTTTCTGCTGGTAGTGCTGAAGATATCCATGAGATCTTGGTGATGAGTGTTTATTTCCTAGAATTGTTCACATATAAAGAATATAACATCCTGGTACAAAATACAAGTAGTACTTGGCTAACAACCATTCATTTTGTAACTGAAGCTACAGCAGCAGTAAAAAAAAAAAAGTGACTTATAATTAGTATTATGAAAGTCGAGGACTTTCCGGTTGGTCGCAAGTCGAGGGCTTTCCGGTTGGTCGCAAGTCGAGGACTTAACAATTAGTCCTTGCATTTATGCCCATTGCAGCTTCCCTGCAGTCATGTGATCAAAATTCAGGCACTTGACAACCAGCCTGTATTTAGGACAGTTGCAGCTTCCTGCAATTTTTTCAGCTGGCTTTTGACAACCAAAGTCACTGGGGGAAGCTGCATTCACTTAACAACAGCCCAATCCATTTGACAACTGCAGTAACTCGCTTAACAACAATGGCAAGAAAGATTGTAAAATTGGGGGTCATTCACTTAATCGCCTGGCTCGGCAACAGAAATTTGAGTCCCAATCGCCATTGTAAGTCGAGGATTACCTATGGAACCTGCATCCAAATTTTAAATTTTAACAATATAAGGAATATTCACAGTTTTCCCAAGGAATACAGTAATAAAGGTAATGGTGGCACTTCTCAATTACTTGAACTATACATTGTAAAATGCATCTTACAACGAATAGACTTGAGGTACACTACAGTTACGTTTCAGCAGATGGCAGCCTCCATCTAATCTTGCCTGAGACTGAAAATGATAGAGTTATACCTGTTTATTATTTGGATGTCCAGAGGAATATCAGAGCTGAAAAGGAGACTGGAAAGTTTAAAAAAAGCATCCTGAAAGAAAGCAAAAGCAAACCATGTCTGTACAAAACAAAACAAAAAGCAGTTTCTGGGTCTCAGCTTGAGGTAATGTTTACTTTTTCATACAAAATATTTGCTATGTTAAATTGCCAATTAATTAGACAAATACTTACAGGACAATGGTGGGTTCTGGATCCCATCACAATTGGTACGCTGCAACAGGGTCGGATGTATACCTTGCACATGCCACCGCCTGTGACGCTCCAGCTGCTTGACGGAGGTTGCGCAGGCGGCGTACGCAGCGTGTGTGACGCGCAAATGGCCCGCTAGCTTAAAAAGAGGTAAGGAATGAAGGCAGACAGGTGGGCCAAATGGAAACACCATTCCGGTACAGTGGCAGCTACTTCCAGCTGCCACCGGTACACCTGTACCGGGGTGTACTGCCCAGAACCCACCACTGTTACAGGACTGCTCTAATGTTTATTGGAACAAAATCAAGTGATTTGCTCCAAACAAGTACTTCTCAACCTCAGCAATTTTAAAATGTATGGACTTCAATTCCCAGAGTTCCCTCAACAGCACTCTGGTGAATTCTGAGAGTTGAAGTCCACACGTCTTAAAGTAGCCGAAGTTGAGAAACACTATTCTAGCACGCGAGAGAAGAACTGGTCTAAAAAAGTGGAAGGATGCGTGCTAAGCCTATACCCAGTTCAAGTAAAGCAAATATGCCATCTAGTGGTTTTAAAGTTTATTATAGTTACATTTGTGGTAACAAGCAAGCACCCAAAAGGAAACTAATTTAGCCTTGACTTAGGGCAGTGTTTTTAACCTTCACAAGGTTTCTTGGACTTGGAATTCAGTTTGGAGAATTCTGGAAGTTTAAATCCATACGTTTTAAAATTGCCAAGATTGACAAACACTAGCCTAAGGTTTTGCATACCACAGCCTATTTTACAAATGGTGTGCAATATTGTCCTGGATTGCAAGTATATACGCATCATAGTTGTAAAAAGAGAGATCAATTCATGAAATATTTCTTGGAAGTGTTTGTATGTGCCTTTGAATCAGCTTTAATTCCTAGCAACTGCTTGGACACGCCCCTGCAGCAAGCTTTTTCAGAAATGGTTTGCCACTGCCTGCTTCCCAGGGCTAAGAGTGATCTGGCTTGGTGCCTTAAGCAGGATTAGAATTCATAGCCTCCCTGGCACCCTATCCAGTACACCAAACTGGCTCTTGTCTTGTTTGATGACAATATATCTGTTAATCAAGTCAGAAATGTAAATGCATCTGTGTTATCACCCTTCAACAGATTTTTGATCTTGCAGTCCTAGTGGACAATAACTTAAATATGAGCCAGCAGTGTGCTGCAGCTGCCAAAAAAGCCAACACAGTTCTAGGCTGCATAAACAGAGGGATAGTTAATTAGGTTGTAATCCCTTGGCCATGAGGCAACTTCTCAATTTCTGTAAATTATTTGGATTCTCCACTACAAGGTTTAGGACCCTACTGGCTCCACCCTTAGCAGAACAATTTATTTTAAAAATAATTCATTTTTATCAATATTGCTGGTCTCAGCAGCTAGCTATTCCTCAGATAATAATAATAATAATAATAATAATAATAATAATAATAATAATAATAATAATAATAATAATAATAATAATAATAATAATAATAATAATAATAATAATAATAGAGTTGGAAGGGACCTTGTAGGTCTTCTAGTCCAACCCCCTGCGTGGGCAGGAACCTTATACCATTTCAGACAAATGGCTATCTAACATCTTTTTAAAGACTTCCAGGGTTGGGGCATTAACAACTTCTGGAGGCAAGCTGTTCCAGAGGTTAATTGTTCTAATTGTCAGGAAATTTCTCCTTAGTTCTAAGTTGCTTCTCTCCTTGATTAGTTTCCACCCATTGCTTCTTGTCCTGCCCCCAGGTGCCTTGGAGAATAGTTTGACTCCCTCTTCTTTGTGGCACCCTCTGAGATATCGGAACACTGCTATCATGTCTCCCCTGGTCCTTCTCTTCATCAAACTAGACATACCCAGCTCCTGCAGCCGTTCTTCATATGTCTTAGTCTCCAGTCCTCTAATCATCTTGGTTGCTCTTCTCTGCACTCTTTCCACATCAAGAAGTGCATGGGACAGAAGCTAGTAATCCAAAAGATACGGTGGCTGGACCAGCTTCCCAGCATGCTTCATCATACTGTTGGGGAATTATTTTGTGGCAGCTTTTAAGGGACTCCAAATTCCTCAGTGTAGGGCAGAGGAACATCATATACAGATGTCAGCCAGAATGCATGCTAGGGGGGGCTGAACACTGAAAATGCTATGTGAATTAAACCAGTTCCAAACTAGAAGTACAATCAGCAACAGAAGTGGTGTGGAAGGGAATCCAATGAAGTCATAGGACACGAGTTTCAAATCTCTCTGGATCATCAATTCCTTCATGGAGCTTCAATTGTTCATTGGTCCTCAAATATTTATGATATGAAAATAATTTAATAAACACCTTAACTAATAGTATTACAATTCATAATAGTAAAAACAACAACAATAATCAACCCCTTGGATAGGCCTATTGACCCTTGATGTTTGATATTTACTATTTTGGAGACTCTGACGTAGGATCTCTCTGTCCATTACTGCGATCTCAATTTTTAGACTGAAACAGGCATTCAAAGGGGGGGAAATCCTGCGCATAATACCATTGTGAATGGTAGATGTGTTTCTGGTTTACATGATTAATCTTATGGAAGGAAAGCCTTTTATTATTAGAAGCTTTAGCAGACAGTCTTGTACTACCATCTGGCTTTATTATAAAATTATGTTGGATTTATTGCTGCTTGAGATTTTGATATATATATAAAAAAACAAAGAATAATAAAAGCTCAGTTTTGCCTCAGAGCAGCATTTTTGCATTTTCCCCTAGTTCAGCAAGCAAGAGAGGATTACTGTGACTGAGCAATGTGGCTCCTGAGGAGCTGTTCTGTCAAGTCTGCTTATAGAAATCACAGAATAATTGCTTTTTCTGCAAGGATTATATGGAGCTTATACTTACAGTGTTTTAAAAAAAATGTTTCTGTATTATTCCCAATATATTGGGCATATTTATACACTAGTGGCTGCCCTTCCCACATAGGATTAACGCCCACAAAGGTTTCCCCCCAAAACTGTGCAGTTATTTGAGAATTATGAGGGATGAGAGAAGGTTGGCACAGTGATTAAATTAACAAGTGGATATGAATTGTTTTCCCATCCCACTCTTGGAATGAGGGAAGTAAACATACTACAAGCAATTGGTCGTGTTAATTGTGCAATTATTATTTCTGACCTTTATTTAATGTACAGACAGACAGGTTTTTTTGATGTAATGTTTTTAATCCAACTGAAGGAATAGCCTTTATCTTTTTCCATTATACTTGAAAATAATCATTGTGCAAGATGATGTACTGTAGGGCGGGGTTTCTAACATCTCACTAAATGGTACCTTCAAGGACTCTGGGGTATTCATTCTACAGGTAAAGACTACACAAAGACTATTTGAGAGAGATAACAACCTTCTTTAACGAAATAAAAATGTTTCTCCCTATGGCAAGGGTGTCAAACTCACAGCGTCACATTGTTGCGTGACGTATCATGAGTTTTTTCCCCTTCGCTATACTAGGGGTGGGGGTGGCCAGTTCATGATGCATCTGGTCCTCAGGCCGCAAGTTTGACATCTCCGCCCTATGGTGTAGGGAGAATTAGTAAAATAGGCATGGAAGCAGCACAGGATTAATGAAATTATGTACTGCTAAGAGAACTATTGCAATACTTGTCAGTTTTTAAATATGTTTCCACCTTCAACAAAGCCAAAGCAAAATGTTCATATATCTATCATGATGACCACCCAAGAATCTTGTGATACAAGATCTACCCTTACTACAATATTACTGCCTAAAGTATAAAACATTTCTTATTCATTGTTTCCAGCTTAATGTATTGTTACAACACGATATACAGAAACTTCAAAAGCTGGATAGATTTAAAAGCAAATTATTAAAGCTGGAACACAACACTTCAGTCAAAAACTGGCTGCTAAGCTAAAAAAGCTGCTAAGACGGTGTGCTGAGATCTGGAAAAGCTCCATCTACTGTAATGGTAGAAAGGGCAGATTGAAGTTCACATTCCCACTTAGTTTGAAGCATCACCTCAATTTATGGAGATAAAATCAGTGCAGAGAAAGTGATGGGCGCTTGCTTAAGGCCCTGTAACTAAATGTAGGGTTCTAATATAGAAATATTGATAAATTTAGTCAGGTCTTTTTTCATAATAAAAAAGAGAAAAAATCAATTTGTGAGTTTTACAGCTAGATTTGTACGTAAAACAAATAAACAGCTCCAAAAATGTGTTTCCCTGATTTACCTACCATAATGGGGGTTATTATACTCTTAAACTAATAATTAGAGAAGTAGGGAGTCTGTGCAAAATATTACCAATGGTGGATCTGGACCTCCCTCAGTCCCACCCAAACAACCTAAATCATAAATACCGGAAGGTTTGTATTGGGAAAAGTCAGGGAAAAAAACCTTATTCCACACTGGATCAAAACAAATGGAGTTGTTTGACCCAAACTCTGGGCTAAAGATGAGATGAAGGCTGCATGAATAGATATGTCCTTAAAGAACAATGATTGAGCTATCTTTGAACCAAGGCTCAGGGAAGGAACTGTGGATACACACACACGCACACACAGAGCACAAATCAAATGCTTCAAAATATTAAGAAAGTAAATTTGTTAAATGAAAATATAATTAGAAACTCAGTTGAGTAAAGTCACAAAAATATCACTACAGCTTTTTCCTTGGAATAACTAATAATATTAATGACTATTCTAATCACATTTTGATTGATAACTATTATATTCCATTGCTTATATTTATTATAACTTTTAAGGTACCTGGAGACATCTGAAGAAATATGCACATAGATTCGCATTTAGATGCAAAAATGCTTCTGTTTATTTGAGCAGTGGTGGGACCAATTGTTAACTTTCTAAACAGTTCAGAGAACCGGTTGGTGGAGAAATCTCATTTTGTTTTTTCCCACTTCACAGGGCTAATCCTTTAAGGAAGGCAGGAAGGAAACATTCTGGTGTTGTTTCTAGCCTAATCTTTATTGCCCTGCTTACAGAAACTATATCTTTGGTTAACCCTTATTACATTGTAACAGCTAAGGCTAAGCGTCCATCCATGTGAGTGATGCTGAGTCGGCCACACCCACATGGTCACATGACCACAGAGCCACACCTACCCAGCTGATCATTAGGGCAGAGAACCAGTAGTTAAATTATTTGAATCCCACCACTGATACAGAGTTACAGAAATAATCAAGGAGAACAAATATTCTTCAGGTGGTTCTTATATCAAAGTATATTCCAAAGTGTTCAGGGTTATATAACCACCATAATGTCATCCAGTGGCTTTCTGGAGAAGTTTGGCACAGTGGCATCTTTACTGGGGTATCCAACTGGCAGCAGCAGAAGCAACTTTTCATTTGGTGGGCGCTCAAGCAAAACTCTCAAGCGTGGGCCACAGTTCAGTGGACTAGTAGTAACTGTCACCAGGCCCACATTCTAAAAGCAAAAAGAGAACAAAATATGAAAACTTTGTATAAGAATAGCATTCTTTATCCACCTTGTTCATGCCCTATAAATCTCTGAAGAACCTACATGCTTCATGTTTTCACCACAATATTTCATTCCTGAACACCTTGTCCCTCCCTCAACACAAGAGATCCTTTCCTTATTTAAGATGGCTGTCAAACTGAAACAATTATTTAAGGATTTTGTAGAGCGAACCAGCTTGAGTGATTTGTTATACATGTTTAATGTTTGTATGTTCTTATTATATAGCAAACCACTTATGAGTAGGTAGCTTACAAACAATTGTACAAATGATTAGATAGATTCATACATAATAGAAAGGTAAGTATATGATTATATAAGGCAAGTATATGCTCGAACATCATAATCTCTTCAGAAAGTATAAGTACTGCAATTATATATGTTTCAAGATTGATGTATTTTCATAACTGTATAATATACATTTACGATGCAATACAATTATTTTCTGTTCAAGTTAATGCAAAATTACCTACTCTTTAGTCAAATAGAATTCATAAGGTATTCATCACATTATCTCCATACAGATTTATTCAGGCATTTTAATAATGCACACATGTCCATTTGTAATATATATTGCAACGTATGCTATATTTAATTCCAAAGGGATTCGGTCTATTGCTAAACCCCCAGAATCATATAATACAAAAACAAGCAAATTATTATAGTGTGGCTTTCTGATGAAATGGAAAGTCTATAAAACCTATGCATAAAAGATTCTATCAAATGTTCCATTGTTTTACCATATACATAATTCTTGTTATTTGTTTCTCCTTTTAGCGAGGTGCAAAAACTCAGCAACTCATACCATAAGTCTTGTAATTTGAAGCTATCATTCAAAAACTACAAATTTTGCTTTTCTTTGAGGATGTATGGGAAACCTATTGAAAAGCTGAATTTTGCAATAGAACTGGATAGAGCAATAAAGTTCAAAGTTTATTGAATCTAACCGGGGGTGAATTTGGACCGGTTCTATCCGGTTCGAGCAAACCGGTAGTGCCAATGGCGGGAGGCTCCACCCACCCACCCACCTGGACTTCAACACGTCCCATTTTTAAGCTCTGCGCATGTGCGTAACGTCCTGCACAAGTGCAGAGGCAGCACACCTGCTCATATTTGCGAACCGGTAGCAAAGGTAAGTTGATTTTACCCCTGAGTTAAACCTTCACTCATGCAGGTAACTAAAAAAAATATGTCTTTGTCTGGCTTCCATCTGAATACTTCTAGCAAAGGAAAGCCAAGTAGTTTCAATGTTAAACTATTACGGCTTGAATTCCTCCCCCACAAAAATTTAATTGGAATCTGCAATCTTATTACTTTAATTCACTGTTTTGTGCCTGAATTATACAATGATAGAAAATGAGTCCTGGCCTTCTTCCTTGAAGCATACTTAATGCGTTAGATCTTAAATAAATTAGATCTTAGACATGTTAGATGTTAACAGTTCTCTAACATAACAAGAGTGTTCTGAATTCTATTTCTGGGGCATTAGCTATTGCACTGCACTCAATTTTAGATAATCTACAAATTTCAAAGATATTCTTCACACTTCTTCATTCAAACCATTAGTAAAAATATTAAAGACTACAGAATTTGGGGGGTTGATCCTTATGTCAATCATTTATTTTTAAACTTAATAAAGACCTATTAACATTATTCTTGAGTATGACTTTCAAACAGCAATATATCCACTTAATTATTTTATCATAAAGCCTTTACTTAATCATTTACTTACACTTAACTGTTAATCAGAATGTCCTGGAGTAGTCCATCAAATGCTTTGTTCAAATCAAGATATATTAAAAAATATAGCATTCCACAATCTACTAAATGCTACACAATCAAAAAATTAGGCAACATTAGTCTAGCAAGAGTTGTTTTTTTACAAATCCATCTGGCTTTTGGCAATTATTGCAGTATTTCAATATATTAATCTCTTTATGAACTACTCTAATATAAATAAATAGGATTTTAAATTTGTCTCAGCTATGATGGTCATTAAATCACTTACAGTACTCTTCATAATTCAGTATCATTATAAATCTATTAATCAGTCTGAGTATCTTAAAGTAGGGATAAGTCCCAAATATGCCTTACGCAAATTGTATGTTAGCCTTATTTTCTTTTTTAAAAATAGAGAACAATTTGGAGAAAGCCCAGTCCACTGAAACAAAGGGCCCAGGTTTGCTATCTGCAGTGCTCAAGCTGAAATATATACAATATAACTTAAGTGTTCAGAATAAATGTGCTTATATCATATGACATTGGCAGATTGTGATCTAATTTTAGTATGTTAACTTTGCTCTAAACTAGCTCCATAGATTTAAATGAAAATCCTCACTCTCCCAAGATTATAATAGTCTGTATATTCTGTCAAATATTGTGTGCAGCCTAAAGTACCTTTCCATTAAGGCAGAACCAATTCCTCTTTTTGCCCAGATGTGTGGTCTAAGATAACATGAATAGTGAAAGCAGGTTTTTCTTTTTTTTAAAATGGTTATGCATAATCCTCCACATTGATTATATATCTTTGTGCTCTTGCTCTTACCCAAATTGCAAACATACCTCTAAGGCAGCGAGAAGGATGCCACATGCAATAGAAACACTGATCTCATTGTAGTAGTGAGTTTTCTTTTTCCCATCTGGAAGTATTCCATACACCTGCTTGAAAATGAGAATCAAGTACGGAGCGCTATCCAAATATTCTTTGATCCAGTTTGTCCTAAGAAAGAATCATTTTTAAACAGATGTTTAGCATTAAATACTTGCAGTAGTTATAAAATGCAAATGTATTGTACAATAAAAGTCTGGCTGAAAACCTTCCAGAAAACCTTTTGAAAGCTGCCAGACATAACACTTACTATTTTATTACCTAAAATAAAAACCCTTGCATTGTGTTCAACACCTTGGCTAGGACAACACATCTTTGGCTTGTACTGTTTCAATAACAGTTGCAATAAACTGGCTGCCACAAAAATGCCAGGTGAGAAATGAAGTAGAATTTGGTTTGTTTAAAAAAAAAACACATTCTGGAAAGAGATATATTTAAAAGCATAAACAGGGTGAAATGTATTTTCAACACACACACACACACACACACACACACACACTCACACAGGCTGGTCTTGTTGTATTCAGGTCTTTTCCTGTGTAAGATTGAGAAAAAAATGACACTAATAAGCCAGATTTTAATTGATCCTTATATTCATAACCTAAGGAACATAATGATTACTCCCTCCAAGTTGCAGCAACCATCCTATTGATACCTCATCCTTTTTAAGTCATTAACCCATTTGTCTCCCATCCTTTTCATGTAATTCATTTCTTCTTCTTCTTCAATGATTTCCCGGATTTTATGCTTTACTTCTTTATCGCTGACAACCACAAAGGTCCAAGGTTCAGTATGTGCCCCGCTAGGAGATGTTCCTTTAATTGAATAAAAAGGAAATATTTGGATTAAAGAATAGAGCTACCCAATGATCTTCTAATAAAAGACAAAGTAGACATCACAACTTTAAACATAATCACTTTTGGAGCTATGATACAACTAACCAACCGTGCTAAGATTACATCATTCGGTCAGATAATTGACTAGATTAACTACAATTGATTAAAACTTGATTGTGTAAATGTGTTGCCCCAACATGAAACAACAAAGCTAATTTTAATAAAATAATGGACCATGATCTTCAGAAAGGCATTCTATTCATAGAAGAGAAAGCTTTGGGAAAGTGGGCACCTCCTGTAAATCATAGAGGAAATATAAGGGTAACTTTGTCTTCCAACTATTATCTCATTCATATGCTTAACACTGCTGTTTCTTTTCCATTTCATCGTATATGAGCTGCCCTATAGTTACTGTACCTTAGAGATGTACTTCCTGAGGCTACATGTTTTATACCAAAAGCCTATGCTATAACTGAGAAACAGCTTACACAAGTACAGAGTGACAAGCAAGCATTGCACTTATCTTAATTCAACTTGGTAGACTTCCTTCTGAACTTTACCATATGGACACATTAGTGGTGGGCTTCTAATTTTTTTATTACTGGTTCGCTCGCATGTGCGCAACCCTTCTGCACATGTGCAGAAGCGTCTGGGCCGGTTTCCCCGATCCGGGAACAACCCACCGCTGGGACACATGTTCTTTTCTTATGTTAAATGGACAGTATGGGAATTATTGAGGTAAATTGAAAAGAGCATCTGTCTGCCTGACTGTCTGTCTGTCTGCCTGTTTGTCTATCATCATCATCTATCTATCCATCTATCATCTAACATATTGGGAGAGAAATTTTGAAAGAAACTGAAACTAACACTGAATTATTATAGGAAGACTGAGTTCCCAGAGAGCACCATTTTCTTACTAACGTTCACTCTGGAGGTATCATACAATATCTCTTTAGGTAGATTGATATTTTTGAAGTTGAAAGATAACAGGATGCTAGAGTAGTTACTCTAGATTTTAATCATTGCCAAGAAATCAATTTACAAAGAGTACTACCTGCAGTTTTAATCACATTGTCAATTATTTCTCTTGGAACTGGCTCATTGCTGATGAATCTAACAGATCGTCTCTTTTTGAGAAGCTCATAAAAATCCTTTGATCTTTTGACCATATCTTCTTCAGAGTAACGCTCAATTGAAAAAGGGATGTGAGCGAATTCATTCCATTCATCGTCATCTTTAGGAGAAGGTGGAAAAATAATACAAAAATAAACATAAAACAGGATAAAGGATTACAATTATTTGGGGGGGGGAGTCTAACCCTAACTATTGCATCTAAATGTAAATCAACAAAGAATTTTGGAGGAAACAAGTAATATTTATAGAAGACTATTGGAAGTAATATTTTTTCATACCTGTTAGTCTTGAGGGGGGGAAATATACTCTGCATGCAGAAAAAGACAAGTTTCGTTTCTGGCATCACCATATAGAGCTAGGAAACGACAACAATTCTAGCTAAAATCTTGTACAACCATTGCCTTAAAATGAGTGTAGAGCAGGAATGGCCTTTGGAAAGTATTACATATAGCTCATTTGTGCTATATGGGTTTGTAGGAGCTAGACATTGAAAACCTAGAGAACAGGTTTTTCTCCCCTGCTATAGACAATTTTTGACTGATCAATCTCTGGGCAACTTTATCTGGGAGCAGGAATGTAAGTAGACACTGCAATACAATACAATAGCAGAGTTGTAAGGACCTTGGAGGTCTTCTACTCCAACCCCCTGCCTAGGCAGGAAGCCCTATACCATTTCAGACAAATACTGAATGCAGTATTCCAAGTGTGGCCTTACCAAGGGATTATAAAGTGGTATTAACACTTCACGTGATCTTGATTCTATCCCACTGTTTATGCACCCTACAACTGTGTTGACTTTTTTGGCAGCTGCTGCTGCACACTGCTGGCTCATATTTAAATGGTTGTCCACTAGGACTCCAAGATCCCTTTCATAAGTTACTACTATTGAGCAAAGTACCACCTCTACTGAATCTGTGCATATTTTTTTTGTTGCCTAAATGTAGAACCTTACTCTTTTCACCATTGAATTGAGGCAAACATTGTAATGGCTGTCTCAAAGGTGATGGATCTCCAGTGCTAAGTATTCCTGGCTATGTTTATTACTCAAGTGCTTCTTCCATGCAGCAGCACTCATGACCCTAAGTCTCATGAGAAACGGATGAAGGAGGCTAACTACAAGCGCTGAGAAAGACCCCGAGAGTCATACTTCCATCCTGTAGTCCAGGCCTTTCTCAGCCACTTCCGGGCAACCCTAATGAGTAGAGGAGGAAGAAGAGAACGGAGGAAGTGTCACTGCTGCTGCTGACTGAAGCAACAGCTAATTCAGGAATGGGATGATTATGCTAATATCACTTTGGTACCAAATCAAATGGTTCCTGTTTGCCTAAGCTTTTAAATGTTTTCAACCCAGTTTGCCTTGATTTGTTGTTCAGTATAGCTGGTTTGCTGATGAATAGTTGTTTTATGCTCTGATTGCTGTAATTTTATTATTTGCATCATTTTAAAAATCTATGTACACTGTTGCAGATGAAACTGCAGTTTGCAATGTTTTAAAAGTACGTAAGAAAATAAAAGATGTCAGCAGCTGCAGAATGATTTCTCCCTTTACATTGTTTGTAAATGTAAAGGGAGTATGTACACTCACACAAACAGAGAACACATTCTTTTTTCCAAATAGTGTAAAAATGTATTATTTCAGCTACATATTTCATGTCTTTCATGTAAAAAAGGCAGAAAGAAATGCTTCCCATTTCTTTAATTTCAAAACAAAAGAATCAGTGGAGGAAGGCTGCTAATGACATACAATGCAGTTTGTCTTAGTGCCTAAGAAGGGCTTCTCATTTTGCCATTTAATTTGTTATATCCCAAATGATCAATGTTAATAAATCCTTAAGAAAATATCTTTCTTTTCAAAATATAAAGGAGGGTAAAACATAGGAGAACAAAACGGGCCCCTAGCAGCAAAATTCATGATCCTAAAACACTTGCCACTTAGTGTTTCGAAAATAATGCTCAGGGTTGTTTTCTTTGGATGCTGACAGGACTTTAAAAAGTGCTTTAACTTTTTTTGACTCTGCCATCATACGCTATTAAGTGACCCTTCTAAATGCACCCAAGCCATGCGGTTGCTTAAGAGCAATAAACTGCTGGCTTTTATCAGCCTGGCTGAGCATGACTAAAAGCTGATCACAGAATGCAAGTAGGACGTTTTCATCCCACCAATCAACACACTATAAATGGGGTTGTTCGGACAGGGATGATAGGCACGATGGTGCGCTTATGCACGTCCCTTACAGATTTCTTCGGAATGGAGTGAGGTCAACAGTAGACAGTCTAAGGTTAAAGTTGTGCGGGTTTTGGGGAAGAAACCACTGAGTCAGGTAATGCATCCCAGTCATTGACCACTCTGTTGCTGAAGTCGTATTTTCTGCAATTGAGTCTGGTACAGTTTACCTTAAGTTTGCATCTATTGTGTGCTCATGTATTGTTGTGGTTGAAGCTGAAGTAGTCATTGACAGGTAGAACATTGTAGTAGATAATTTTATGTACTTCGCTTAGGTCAGACCAAAAGCGGTGTAGTTCTAAGTTGTCAACGCCCAAAATTTCAAGTCTGGTGGCATAACGTATTCTCTTGTGAGTAGTGGAGTGGCGGACTCTTCTTCTGAAATATCTCTGGACTCACTCAATTGTATTAATGTCTGATATGCACTGCAGGTTCCAGACAAATGAGTTGTATTCAAGAATTGGCCTAGCAATTTTTTTTTTTTTTTCAAATTTATACCCTGCCCTTCTCCTAACAAGGACCCAGGGCGGTGCACAGGCAATATTAAAAAACCATACATAAATACAAAAATACATTATTAAAAACTATTAAATTATATCCCGTGCTAAAAACACTTATAAAACTATGAATTAAAATTTATCCAAATAAAAGTCAGAAACGGGGGCTATGCTAGGCCGTCTTGTTGGAATAAATACGTTTTAAGATGCTGGCGGAAGAGGCAGAGGTCCGAAGTAGTGCGTAAATTGGGGGATAGGTCGTACCAGAGGGCTGGGCCCGCCACAGAGAAGGCCCTTCCCCTGGGTGTCGCCAACCGGCATTGCCCGGCCGACGGTACCCGGAGAAGGCCCTCTCTGTGGGAGCGGATCGGTCGAAGGGATGTATGGGGCAGGAGGCGGTCTCGTATATAGCTAGGCCCCGAGCCATGGAGCGATTTAAAGATGGTCGTCAGCACCTTGAAGAGCACCCGAAAGGCCACAGGTAGCCAGTGCAGCTCGCGCAGGAGAGGTGTTATGTGGGATTGCCTTGAGGCACCCATAATCACCCGCGCGGCCACATTCTGGACTAATTGTAACTTAATGTTTTGTATGATCTGGTTATTGGTCCAGTGTTCTCTCGTTTCTTCATTGCAAAGGTTTCTATTACCACCCTCACAACCCAAACCAGAAAAACAACTGAGAAAGGGAAGAAAACTTGTACGCCAAGATTCCCTCTTCCAGATTTTTTTCTAACACCAAGTCTTGCCATGTGAATTTACATACTCCTACTATTCTTAAATGTAATGCATATTTGGCCCCATGCCTTTGCAATGAATATAAGGATATTCCACAGAAGACCAATTCCTGAAATACATTAGAAGAACATTAGTTGATGGGTGCATTCAATTAAAGAGCAGAGAAAGTGCAGGCCAGAGCAAGAGCCAGTCAATGGATGCCTTTCTCCTCTCAGACAAATTGAGGAAGGAGTAGTATTGAGATTTTGCTTTCTCTTCTTGCAAGGCTAATTTGTAAAACTTATAAGGCTGCTTTGCTCCCAACATAGCCAGCTGTGTTAGGATTAGTCCTTTAGACAAGAGAATCCAGAATCCTGCATGAACCAGCGATGCTCATTCTAGAAAGGCATCCAACCTTGAGTATATAACCACCCTATTAGAACAGGTTGGCTTGACATTTCTTTCACTTTCTATCCCACGTTTGGAAAAATCCACAGGTCTTTGGGCTTTTTAGTAAGTCAAACCAGGAAAGATGTGGCATGCATAAAAAGCTGCATCTAGTTATTTTCACACCATGGAAAAGCTCCTCACTTGTGATTAAGCACATTCCATTGCCTTCCATCTAGGAATATGTTATATTGAACTTTTGGGGACGTACATCTCAATAAACATGTAGAGGTAAAGTACTTTTGTCAATAATGTGCACACTGTAGCTGCTTTCTTTCCCCATAACTCAGATCAGCTTCACGGCTTCCTATATCAGTTACAGTTATTACTCTACATAACCAAAAAGGAGGATCTCAGGCTGTGTAAGCCTTGCAAGGTAATCAAAAAAAGAAGCATAGCCAAGAGTAACAGCTCTATCTTTATTGTAAGGGGTTTCCCACCTGTTCAATCATATTTGATTCTTGGAGACTGCCTAGACATGTCCCTACAGTTTTCTTGGCAATGTTTTTCAGAAATAGTTTGCCATTGCCTCCTTCCTAGAGCTGAGAAGAAAGTGTCTGGCCTACGGTCACCCTGTGGACTTCATGCCCAAGGCGAAACTAGAATTCACAGTCTCCTAGTTTCTAATATGATGCCTTAACCATTACACTAATCTGGCTCTCGCATTAAAACAGAAACTTCCTTCCATTACTTTCTCAAAAACTAGGGAAGGTCCCTTCTGAGACACTTTCACCACCTCTCCTCCTTCATACTCAACTTTTATTATATTGTCTAGGTTGCAGTTCTTCCTCCTGTCCCCCAAGGTCATTCCCACATATAATTTCATGCTAAGAGGCTGCTATTGCCACTTTTGTCTCCTCTTGGACTTCATGAAAAACACCAGACACCATACCAGCACTATTTCATTTCTTCAACCACTCCAGATCTTCAGTTGCATAGGAATTACAGATTAATACCAAAACACAAATAATCAAACATTAGTGTAAAGCAGCCTTTCCCAACCTCTTCTCCATATGTGTTAAACTTCAAATCCTCCCCACCCTCCCCACCAATGCTCAGCCAGGAATAGTTCTTCATACCTTCTTCCTCTGCATGCAAATCAGTCCCATCTTTTAAGACTTCTTCTCTCCATGGACCAGGCACTGCCTTTTTGCTGGTTGTGCTCAGCTCTGCCTTGGGAGTTTTCCTGCTGTTTCTGAATATTATCCCTATCAAGACACAGATTAGTGCTACCACAGCTGGAGTTAATAAAGAAAATGTCATAATCAATGAATATTAAATGTGGTATCACAAGTCTACCATGCAGCAAATGCTTCTTGCTAAGAACGAAGTTGAAAACAAATAGCACAAAGGGATTAGAACCACCCACTTAGAGGGTTTTGCCCTCTTGGCTTCCTGAAGCTGGAATTGTCTGAAATTGCTCTTCAACCTTTAATATGATCTGGCTTCTTTCCCAGAATTAACCCTGTTTGTTTTATACCTGAGTTGAAATCCTATTGCATAATCTGACCCCAAGTTACAACTGCTTCTACGTTCTTGGGAAATCATAAGCCAGTATTTATAGAACTTGGACAACTCTGAAGCTTGAGCAAAAAAGTTCAATGAAAGATACTAAAAACCATCCTAACCGGTCAAGGAATAACTCTGGAGTTCCCTTCTAGATATTTTATTAATTAATTTATTTGTTAAATTTATTGACTTACTTCAGGGTATCTCTGATCTGTTTTAGATCTATTTTAGATTAAACCTTTTGCAATCATACCTTCCTTTAGTATAATCTTTTTTAAAAAAACTTTCCATCTCCACCAAATAGTATGAGATCTAGGTTTTAAACAATCAAAATGCACATATTTGTTATAACATTCATCACAATACTATTAATAATATTACTATATATCAATACAATTACAATAGTACATAACATGTTCATCATCAAATTCTCTCCACATTAACATTTTCTCTTTTTTATATCTCCTCTTTCTAACTTCTGTTTCTATTGTCTAGCCATTGGTAGAATACATCCCATGTCAAGAAATATTCAGTTTCTTCTTTATCCTTAATAATGAGTGTTGATCTGTCCATTTCTGCACATTCTAATATTTTTCCCTTATAATAGTCTTAACGAACACACCTCTCTATCCAAACATCAAAATGAACACAAATGAACAATGAAAAGAATACAATGAAACTTTGGAAAAAAATGGATTCATTGCTAAAAAGCTTCTTCATACTTTTTCTGGCTTCTATTCGCACCTCCCCAAAAGAGATACACCTCACAGTTTGGGAAGCTCTATTTTAGATTGTAAATCACCAAGCAGGTCATCTGGTGTCACTAGCCATGCAAATTGCATAGTACCAGGGGTGAAATCCAGCAGGTTCTGAGAGGTTCTGGAGAACCAGTAGCAGAAATTTTGAGTAGTTCAGAGAACCAGCAAATGCCACCTCTGGCTGGTCCCAAAGTGGGGTGGGAATGGGGATTTTGCAGTATTCTTCCTTTGGAATGGGGTGGGAATGGAGATTTTGCTGTATCCTTCCCCTAGAATGGATGGGAATGGAGATTTTGCAGTATCCTTCCCCTGGAATGGGGTAGGAATGGATATTTTGCAGTATCCTTCCCCTAGAATGGATGGGAATGGAGATTTTGCAGTATCCTTCCCCTGGAATGGGGTGGGAATGGAGATTTTGCAGTATCCTTCCCCTGGAATGGGGTAGGAATGGAGATTTTGCAGTATCCTTCCCTTGCCATGGCCACCAAGCCACACCCACCAAGCCACACCATGTCCACAAGCCACACCCACAAAACTGGTAGTAAAAAAAATTTAAATTTCACCACTGCATAGTACCTAAAGCTGGAGAAATTATATTGCTGTAGGAAGTAGACATGTTCATAGCCAGGGTAAAGTGGCTCAAAATTGGAGGATTTCGAAAACAAATATTCTCACTTATTGCAGAGAATTACTTTGGAGCCTTAGATAATGCCTGTAAATACTTCCAATTTTAAATGGCTAAGTTTTGCAGAGCCAGCAAAGGTCCTTTTTATGCAAGAGTTTCTGCATTTCCACAGTGTCCAATATATTGAATAGACATTCCTCAGATTTCATCATTAAAGCTGATGTTTTCTTTCTACTATCAATATTTGGAGCCATTACAGGACTTGCACCGCACATCGGAAGCCCATAAAAGTCTTCATTGAAAGACTTCTATTTCATAGTTATCCTCACTCTGTCAATAGCAGTCTGGCACTGCTATTAATGTGCAAAAATTTAATGCAAATCAGGATGCTTTGCAACATTAATAATGCTCAGAAGGTGCTCAGGCAGATTACCTTCCTAATTCAATGTAAGAAGAAACAAGAGATGTAGCACAATCAGATGAGCAAGATTGTGTTATGATAGCCTCAATAAAAGTAGTTATAGCCTTCCAGTGGAGTTGATGGTTTGGTTTGGTTTGGTTTGGTGGACCGGCATTTTGTTACATCTTGACCTAGGCCAGTAGAAGACATCATAAGATTGTGCCAAGTCAGAAGAGTTATTGGTGTTTTATTATTAATGGATTTGTAAAACCTCCCCAACTGCCTTTTTGGCGTAGGGTTTGCCCTATGGAACAGCATCCCCTTGGGGATTTGCAGAACCCCCCAACCCTGATAGCCCTTTCTAAAGCAACAAAGACCTGCCTCCAATTCCTCCATGTTGTCAGCAACATGAAACAATGGTGCTCTATAGCAAACCACTAGAGGGTGTGAAAACACTGCAGAAAAGTGTATCCCACAGAACAGTAGCTTCTAATATCTCCAAAACACACAGGCATAAAGAAATCTAGACACTTTTCTTTCTCAAATAAGAAAATATTGATAATAATTGTAAACCATTTCTAACAAAATGTAGATGCCTGCCTCGAAATAAACCACATAAGTATATTCAAGTAAATTCAAGAGACCTCACATCTTATTCATATGTTATCTAGATAATCAACCATGTCTTCCTTGAATTAAATGGTTTTATTCATGCTTACCTGCGTGGAAAACATGACTGAAGCACTTGTATTGGTTTGCTTTATGGCATTTTTCTCCAATTTCATTAGATGCATATTAAATGTAGCTAATGGGATATCTGGTCATTGCATACTTGAAAAATGTAGATGTGAACATCAGTATAATACATTGGTTAAGGTACTGATTCAGAACCAGGGAGACTCAGGTTCAAATTCTACCTCTATCATGGAAGCTGCCTGGGTGACTTGAGATCTGTAATTCTCTCTCAGACTGCTGTGGCCTAGAGGTGGATCTCTCACCTCACAATCAGGAGATGGTGAGTTCAATCCTAGGTAGAGGCAGATGTAGGGTCTCCTGCTTGGGCAGGGGGTTGGACTAGGTGACCTGCAAGGTCCCTTCCAACTCTTGTTAATCTGTTAACTTTTCTAACAGGATTATTGGTATGGAATAAAAATAAACAAGAGATTGCCCTAAATTCCTGAAAGTAAAGCAGAATGTGAATTAAATGATCTCTGTCCCTTTCTCTCTCTAATTTATATTAGAAAGCAATGATATCCTATAACAGGATACTGCTAGATAAACCACAACAGGGGTGTCAAACTGGTGGCCCCTGGGCTGAATATGCCACGCCCAGGCTATGCTCATCCAGGCTCCGCCAAGGCAAAAAACATCACAATATGTCACGATACATGACAGGATAGAGTTTGACACCCGTGAACTACAATAATCTAGCTGGGTTGTCACTACAGAATGCCCCACCAAGACAGATTTTGTCTCTTCAGTTCAGAATAGCCCAAATTGGGCAGCAATATTTTTGGGAGAGTGAGAATACAACCTCATCTAAGACATACGTCCATTTCATAGGCATATCCCACAAGGGTATGCCCCTCCTGCGCCATATCCACTCAATTTTAGAAGGCATCCCAAAGATGTTGACCCCTATCTAGAGACTTCTCATTGTCTTCCCACCACTTGACAACCAAATACCCATGAGGAAAGAGAAATAATTGCTGCAGAAGATCTTTTGACTCGCTACGTGGAAGCATGTTTGATTTTACAAGGGCATCACTCATTCGCATTTAATTTCTACATGGCTTCTGCAGAACAGAACAGTTTGAACAAGTCTGCCCTTCGAGGAATCTGGCATTTGCAACACAGTGTCTCACAAATGCCGTTTCCATCCCTGATGCCTCAGGCAAGAGGATGGGGAACCTTTTCGTTCTTGTCATTGTCATCAGACACAAACAATTCGCTTCCCTTGCCATATGTACCCAATGAACTCTGGGCCTGTTGCCTCATCTGTCCTACTTTTCTTTTCTTTCTTTTTTCAGCTAAATCAGCTCTCTTGACATGATCTTGCTGCCATTCAAAAACTCTGTTTTTCTTTATGTGCCTTGAATTTTTTTAACAAAATGATGGATACTTGCTGATGATGGCAATGAAAGTATCAATAGCTGTTGTTAGGTGTTGTTGTTATCTGTTGTTCTCTGTTTTTATTACTACTAGGTAGCTGCCTTTGTTATTTGTTGTTGATATGGTTGATCACACAATTATTCAGATGTTTAGGCTGGATTTGGCATTTAAAAAAAAAAAAGAACATATTGAGTCCTTCCCAAGGACCTGGGATAGGCAGATGGGGTTATTTGATGCTGTTAAAAGTACCATCACAGGATGTAAACTACCTTTTGCAATTGACTGAGGTTGATTTTGTCAATCATGATGGCATTCAACTGGCACTCCAGATGTTTTGGAATTGCTCACCAAGTGTCTATTACTATTGATACTATTTCTGCTGTTTATTATTAATAATATTATTTGCATTCTAGGAATGATACATGATCTCTTCATCTGTGTTTAGTGAATACCAATAGCTCCTACATATATTACAGTGTTCTTTTGCAAAAAAAATAATAAAATACCTGAGCGTGACAAACTGTTTTACATGTTATAGCTCATAATTAATACCATAATTTCCAGATAATGTCCAGCTGGTCCACTGACAGTTCAAAACTATCATTGTAGCAGTTTTGTTTTGCAGCAATCCCCTACTTCCAGTGTCCTCCAGAATTCAAGGGTGAGGAACTATGGCCCTTTTATGACTTGTGGACTTCAACTCCCAGAATTCCTTAGCCATGCTGGCTCAAGAATTCTGGAAGTTGAAGTCCACAAGTCATAAAAGGTCCACAGTTCCCCATCTCTGCTCCAGATGAATGAAACTCCAACTTCCAGAATTCTGATACGGCAAGCTGACTAGGAATCCAGCAAATCTGGAGGACAGTAGTTGGAGAAAATTATACTAATGTATACACAGAAGGTCAATGCCATGTCAGAATGTGACCTCATTTATGAATTACTACAGGAAATTAATAACCCCAATAGAAGTGGAAGATTTAAAGAGAAATGGTTAAGTTACCGTATAATGAAACAAATCTCATGGTTTCTCACTGTTTGTTACCGTCAAGTGCTAGATGTCTTCTTTCTTTCCCTGTTTCTAAGGTCAACAGTTGCCTGGTGCCATAGCATGGGGGGGGGGAGCAGAAGGGGAGCAGAATGACAAAAGTAGAATTATGTATTCTTAAGCCAAGCCCCCTCCCCTGCTTCTTTTGGATCTGTGTCATGATACTATATTTGTAAAAGAAAGGAGCAAAGCTAGTGGTATGATGTAGAAAGGGATGTTCTAGGTTTTACATGAGGACAATGCCATATTCTGGGATATTCATTTCCAGAAGACCTTCCATAGACTGACATGGTCAACCCAATTGAAGGCTGAAGCACTTACTTCTTCCCAACTATTCTTTGGCTATCCAGCATACATCAGCAATAATATCACTTGTTCCTCAACTTTTTCTAAAACCAGCTTGAACATCTGGCATTTTCCTTTGTATCTAAACCACACTGGATGATCCTAAGCATTATTTTACTAACATGATTTAACGGGAACCTGTGATGGCACAAAGGAGATAGTATCATCTCCTGCCAAGGCAAAAAACTGAAGCTTTAGAGTGAATCAGAAGAAAGAGCATCATTGGTGCATCAAGTTTGGTACCCTAGGCTCATTTATTTTATTTATTTATTTATTTATTTAAATTTATACCCCGCCCTTCTCCACAGAGGACCCAGGGCGGCACACAGGAAATTTAAAAAACATACAAAATACAATAAATATAATTTAAAAAACTATTAAATAACCCCATCCTGCGCTAAAACCAAATTTTAAAACCCAATTTAAAACTATCTTAAGTCCCCAAGGGAGGTTAGGCTAGGCCGGCTTGTTGAAACAGATATGTCTTAAGACATTGGCGGAAGAGGCGGAGGTCGGTGATGGTACGTAATTCAGGGGGTAGGTCATTCCAAAGGGCTGGCCCCGCCACAGAGAAGGCTCTTCCCCTGGGCGTCGCCAGTCGGCATTGTCCGGCCGACGGTACCCTGAGGAGGCCCTCTCTGTGGGAGCGGATTGGTCTGAGGGATGTATGGGGCAGGAGGCGGTCTCGCATATAACTAGGCCCCGAGCCATGGAGCGCTTTGAAGATGGTAGTCAAAACCTTGAAGCGCACCCGAAAGGCCACAGGAAGCCAATGCAGCTCGCGCAGGATCGGTGTTATGTGGGAGCATCTAGTGGCTCCCATAATCACCCGCGCGGCTGCGTTTTGGAATAGCTGTAGCTTTCGAGTGCACCTCAAGGGAAGCCCCATGTAGAGAGTATTACAGTAGTCGAGTCGGGATGTCACGAGTGCTTGAGTGACTGTGCGTAGGGCAGCCCGGTCCAGTAAGGGGCGCAATTGGCGCATCAGGCGAACCTGATGGAACGCCCCCCTGGCCACGGCTGCCACATGGTCCTCCATGGAAAGCCGGGAATCCAGGAGGACACCCAAATTGCGCGCCCTCTCCACGGGGGCCAGTGTTTCGCCCCCAATGGCCAGAGTTGGAGTGATCTGGCTGAACCGGGGTGCCGGAAACCACAGCCACTCAGTCTTGGCAGGGTTGAGTTTGAGTTTGTTACCACCCATCCAGATCCGTACGGCTTCCAGACACCGGGACAGCACTTCGGCGGCATCGTTGGGGTGGTTTGGGGTGGATATGTACAACTGAGTGTCATCAGCGTACAGGTGGTATTCCACCCCAAAACCACGGATGATCTCACCCAGCGGCTTCATATATGTGTTGAAAAGGAGGGGCGAGAGGACCGACCCCTGAGGAACCCCACATAGGAGAGGCCTCGAGGTCGACCTCTGCCCTCCCATCAACACATATTGCGACCGACCAGAGAGGTAGGACGAGAACCACCGCAGAACGGTGCCTCCCAGCCCCAACCCCCCCAGTCGGTGCAATAGGATACCATGGTCGATGGTATCAAAAGCCGCCGAGAGGTCTAATAGGACTAGGATAGAGGAATACCCTCTATCCCGCACCCTCCAGAGATCATCAACCAACGCGACCAATGCCGTCTCGGTACTGTGACCGGGCCGGAAGCCGGACTGGCGCGGGTCTAGATAATCAACTTCCTCCAGGTGTCGCGGAAACTGTTGGGCTACCACACTCTCGACAACCTTCACTAAAAAGTGAAGGTTGGAGACCGGACGATAGTTCTCTAGTAAAGCTGGGTCCAGGGACGGCTTCTTGAGGAGGGGCCTCACTACCGCCTCTTTCAAGACGGCAGGTAAGGACCCCTCACTCAAAGATGCGTTGACAATGCCCTGGAGCCAGCCTCGTGTCGTCTCCCAGGATGCCAGTACAAGCCAGGAGGGACACGGGTCCAATAAACATGTGGTCGCCCTAAGTTTCCTTGACAACCTGTCCATATCCTCGGTGGTAACAAAGTCAAACTCCTCCCAAGAAGGAGCCTCAAGACTAGCCTCGGACAGTCCCACAGGACCACTGTCGATGGAGGGTAGCTCATGTCTACTTGACCTTAGCCTAAAGTGGGCCTTGATGAGAGCTAAATATTGAACAATTGCTTTTGATACAAGGCTACTCTGAGATTTTCTGAATGGAAAATTGTGTATGGAAGCCCCTTCCCTCTCCCACTTAATTGACAGTGACATTAAGCAGATACATTTATAGATAAAACCTGATGCTATGAAATCTCATAGACATTTACATCCAAAATAACCCAACCCAGATAAATGCTGTTCTCACTTCCCTGGGTGAAGATGAAATAAGAATACAACACTAAAGCCTTTCAGTTTGCTGTGAAATACATAGATGCTCCTTTCTCATTTCCTACTAGTGCCAGACCTTACCTCTTTTAGTTTCCAGCCTTTAATCACTGAAGAACTGTCCAAATAAATACAGTATGAAATGAAGATAACATAATTCATTGCATTAATCCTCCACTAAACAGCCAGTAAACTCAGGGAAAATTCATTACAAAAAATAAAAATCAATATGGCAGATACATGTTCTTTGTCAGATTTCTGACTCAGGAATGCATGTTGATTAGCAACAGAGGATGCAGATATTACATAGAAAATAAGACAAGAAGGAAGTGGTCAATTTGATCCCTCTTGAGATTTTGGACTGAAATTTTGATCATCCCTGAAGGCTGGGTAGGCTAATTAAGGGATATGAAAATAACATCCAAAAATGTCTGGAATTCATCAAGCTGTCTGTTCCTAATACAAGGGATGAAAACCCTCTGAGCATTTGAATCTAGCACTCTTCCTTGTCCTCCTATGTAAACCATAATTAGGATAGTTCGGGTTTTTTTTTAAAAGAAAATTTACAATATCCTACCTGACCCGCCAGAGCAGGAAGACAGAGAATGCTGTGGACCCCATCCCCAAAGGAGATACACCTGGTGGGACCCAGAAGAAGGGCCTTCTCCATTGTGGCTCCCTCTCTCTGGAGCATCATTCCCCCAGATATTAGAATGGCCCCCCATTATAATACTCTTCTAGAAGGCGCTGAAGACCTGGTTCTGCCAGCGGGCCTGGGGAACCCAGAGTGGGATGGAGCCCATTATATGGCTCGTGTGATCTGCTGTCGCTGGAATTGGGAGGTGGGGGTTATTTTACTATATTAATTTATCTGATTCTTTTATTAGTTTTATTGTTTTTTTTAATGTGGTTTTAAATTATGTAAGTCGCCTTGAGTCACCATGGGTGAATAGATGGCAATATAAATTTAATACCCTGTTTCCCTGAAAATAAGATCTCCCCAGAAAATAAGCTCAATCGGGTTTTTGAGCGCATGTGCTAAAATAAGCCCTCTCCTGAAAATAAGCCGTCCCTGAAAATATTGCAACACAGCAGCAACCATTAGGTGACCAAGCTCTCCATCTCCTGCACCTCAAAAATAATAAGACCTCCCCAAAAATAAGCTCAAGGGTTTATTTCAAGGGTCAAAAGAAAATAAGACCCTGTCTTAAACACGATAGATAGATAGATAGATAGATATATAGATAGATAGATAGATAGACAGACAGACAGACAGACAGACAGACAGACAGACAGACAGACAGACAGACAGACAGACAGACGCTAAACCAAAGGTTTATTCTTTGAGATTTCAGACTTGCGCTGCAGCCCATCCTCAGACAACTTCTCTTTCTCTTAGTTTCTTCTCATCATACTTTTTCTCCCTACACACACACACACACTCACAAAAATGTTATGGCATCCTCTAAACACAGTATATACACCTGGGTTTTCCATACCTTTGACTGGAGTGAAATCACCATAAGAATGTTTCAGCCCGACATCTTAGCAGGAGTCAGACTTCCTTTTGAATGGCTCCAGAGAACAAGCCAAGAGTATTTGTCTTTGCTTTCAGAAAAAAAAGCATTTAGAATATAATGCATTTCAGATCACAACTGATAGGGATACACTTAAGAAGATGATCCAGTTATGACAGAAAGAGAAGTAAAGGTTGCCTTGTGATGATTTTACCAGGTCAAGAATGAGAAAACCTGGCTTTGCTCCACCTTGGATTCTTAAAACAACTAATCCTCAGAGTTTATTCTAGTTAGTACTTGTATGGGAAATCTGAATTATAGACCAGACAGGGAAGTAGGAAAAATATATCCGAGGAAGTATTGGCTAATCCATGGGCATTCACAAGAGGGCCAGGGGCAAGCATGTGATGAAATACACATTTCAGCACCCACCCTTTGAAGTTGAAATAACCCTCCTGCCCGCTTTGGACAAATGGTTTTGGATGACAGATTAAATTGTTTGTAATAATAATTATTGAATAACACTAGAATGGTCTTGATTGCATCCTGTTTTTCTCTTGTATTTATTTTAGTTGCAATTATATTAATTTTCAATCCTATATCAGCCACAAAAACCTGGAGAGAAGGTTGGTAGAAGAAGATGTAGGAGATAACCAGGCTGAGCCCAAATGCAGAGTAAAACACATCATCAGCCCAATGAGACCTAAGTCCAGCCCTCCTTGAAATCCATTTATTTTTATTTGTCGCCAAGTTGTCTTGACCATTAGTAGATCAGATTTTTGTATATGTTCCCTGGAATAAGCAGTGCTTTTGAACTCTATCCTGGTTTCTTGTGCCTGACAGTAGATAAATTGTGGCAAAAGAAAGCAAATAAATATAGTACCAGTTGTAAAAGGCACCTTGGATGCAATTCCAAAATATCTGGCGAACCACTGGAACATCGTTAGTATTGAGAAAATCATGACCAGTCAATTGCAAAAAGTAACTTACTTGGAACAGCTTACATCCTGAACAATACCTTTAACACTATCAAGCAACACCATCTGTTTATCCTAGGGGCATGGTAAGGACTCGATAGGTGGATAAAAATGCCAAACGCAGTTCTAAACATCTGGCTGATTGTGCAATCAACCACAATAATGAATTAATATCTAGACTTCAGCATGTCAGTCTCCTCAATTGATTTATATGTTTATGTATTTTATTTGATTTATACTTACTGCAACTGATAAGACCCTTAGAGTTGCAAATACATACAAAACCATATAATAAAAATTCGGACAAAGATCCCCAAACTATAATACATACATATATGCATGCATGCATGCATGCATGCATGCATACATACATACATACATACATACATACATACATACATACACATATTCTTTTATATTGTGTTTTTAATAATTAAATATTCTTTTCCCACCCCCCTTCCCTTTTGTGAAGATAAGCCTAATAAACATAACACATGTAATTGATTAACTCATTATTTATTCAAGCTGGGCTTTCAATGATATTAATTACACCACATGTGCACCACAAGGAAATCATCCAAAATGCAGAATACACAGAGAGCTTCTCCAGCAAACTGTCTCAAGGTGCAAATACAAACCTAAGCTTTGTATTTGCAATGTAATGGGCATCCCAATGAACATCAATACATCTGAAACTTCACAGTGATTCTGACATATTACTATGTACTGCTCAGTTCAGTGGGCAGGAACATCACAATGTTTGCCAAGATTGCAAACAGAAGCCTTTGAAAGCCAGATGGGTAGGAGGGAAGAAGGATGTATGATTTAATGAGGGTTTGGGAGCATAGATTGTAAACAGATGTCTTCAGGCTCAGACAGGTCTTGCAATGCTAGTCTCTGAATATGGGAACTGAGAGAAGAGCAATACAATGAATACTTGAGGGAACTCCTTACCGGGGAAAAGTGAAATAACAAGGATGTGCAGAGGGGTGCGGAATCTTGCAGAGATTCACATCTTTTCAGTTTCTTGCACAGAAAATGTTCCTACATTTAAAATGTCTTGTAAAGATCAATCTCCAGAGGTTAAAAAGTTTGTGGAATGATCCTAGCAGTGCAGGGGGCTCTGAGAGAAAAAAAAATCAAACTTGCTTCAGAGACCTTTGGGAAAGGTTCTTCTGGATGATACTGGTATGATCAAGATACCATAAATGTTCTGCAAATGTGGCACAGTAAAACAATTATTAAAGATGCCTCTTCCCCTATTCCCAGTAGCTTGCAAGTTTCCAAACCAACATGAAAGTAAATTGCAACTGCAAGAATGTTGACTTATAATAATAATAATAATAATTTAATTTTATATCCCGCTCTCTCTCCCCAAGGGGACTCGAGGCGGGGCACAGGCAATTAAAAATACAAATAGGACCACAGACAAAATACAAAATTAAAAATGGATTAAATTGATCCTGCGCTAAAACCCATAAACTAAACTAAAAATTACCCCTAAAACACCTAACCTAAAAAGAGACTACCCAAGGCCGGCCAGGCGAAAAAAGTGTGTCTTTAATTTTAAGCGGAAGGAGCGGAGGTCCGTGGTTGTCCTGATATCGGGGGGAAGGTCATTCCAGAGGGCTGGGCCCGCCACAGAGAAGGCCCTTCCCCTGGGCGTCGCCCGCTGACAGAGTCTAGTGGACGGCACCCGGAGAAGTCCCTCTCTGTGGGAGCGAATCGGCCGTGAGGATGTATGGGGCAGGATCCGATCCCGCAGGTAGCTAGGTCCCGAGCCATGGAGCGCTTTGAAGATGGTAATTAACACCTTGAAGCGCACCCGGAAGACGACAGGTAGCCAGTGCAGCTCGCGCAAGAGCGGTGTTACGTGGGCAAACCTAGAGGTGCCCATAATTGCTCGCGCGGCTGCGTTCTGGACCAACTGAAGCCTCCGGGTACACCTCAAGGGGAGCCCCATGTAGAGAGAGTTGCAATAATCCAGTCGGGATGTCACGAGAGCATGAGTGACTGTGCGAAGGGCGTCCCGATCCAATAGGGGGCGCAACTGGCGTACCAGGCGAACCTGGTAAAACGCCCTCCTGGCCACGGCTGTCACTTGATATTCCATGGACAGCCGGGTATCCAGGAGGACACCCAAGTTGCGCGCCCCATCCACAGGGGCAAGATGTTCGCCCCCTATGGCCAGCGATGGAGTCAGCTGGTTGAATCGGGCAGCCGGAAACCACAGCCACTCGGTCTTGGTCGGGTTGAGCCTGAGTCCGTTACTTCCCATCCAGATCCGCACGGCTTCCAGGCACTGGCACATCACCGCTACGGCATCGTTGGGGTGGTTTGGGGTGGATATATACAGCTGAGTATCATCAGCGTAGAGATGATACTCCACGGATGATCTCGCCCAGCGGCTTCATGTATGTGTTGAACAGGAGAGGCGAGAGGACCGACCCCTGAGGCACCCCACATGTGAGGGGTCTCGGGGTCGACCTCTGCTCTCCTGTCAACACAAATTGCGATCGGCCAGAGAGGTAGGAGGAGAACCACCGCAAAACGGTGCCTCCCACCCCCAACCCCCCCAGCCGATGCAATAGGATACCATGGTCGATGGTATCGAAAGCCGCCGAGAGGTCTAACAGAACCAGGATGGAGGAGCAACCCCCATCTGTGGCCCTCCAGAGATCATCCACCAACGCGACCAATGCCGTCTCGGTGCTATGCCCGGGACGAAAGCCGGACTGGCGCGGGTCTAGATAATCAATTTCCTCCAGATGACGGGGAAACTGTTGTGCCACCACACTCTCAACAACCTTCGCCAAGAAGGGAAGGTTGGAGACTGGACGATAGTTGGTTAATAAAGCTGGATCCAAAGAGGGCTTCTTGAGGAGGGGCCTCACCATGGCCTCTTTTAGGGAGGCAGGCAAGGAACCCTCACTCAAGGATGCGTTGATAACCTCTTGGAGCCAGCCTCGTGTCACCTCCCAGGATGCCAGTACAAGCCAGGAGGGACACGGGTCCAATAAACATGTGGTGACTTGTTTCATTATTCAATTATTTACATTATTTCACTTTCCTAGAAGCTACTGTACTGTTTCTTGCTGTCCTTTTACTGACATCCCTGAGAAGGCAGATGGTTCTCTGGGGAAAGTCATTGTGAAAAATCCTATGTGCCAAGAAACATCTATAGGCTTTTAAAAATCTGGTTTGGTTCATGCAGTCACTTAAACAATTCTGTTTTACAGAACTGACCTTCGTCAATACAGGATGGATATGTTCTCATAAAATATACCATTTGCTTATTTTGTTCCTCTTGCACAGTACAGTATATTGCACAGTACAGTATATTGCTCCTCTTACACTGTATAGACCAGTACACAGTACAGTATATTGCTCCTCTTACACTGTATAGACCAGTGATGGCGAACCTTTTTGCCTCGGGTGCCAAAATCAGGCGCTTGCGCAATGTTGGGTGCACTCAGGTGCCCACCCCTATAATTTAATCCGCCATGCCATGCCCCCGTGCCTGCCTGCATGACACCCCGCCCTGCTGCCCCGTGCATGCACACACAACTTTCTTGGAGACTAGGGAGGATGAAAACGCCCCCCTCCCAGAGGCCCTCCAGATGCTGGAAACAGCCCATTTTCCAACTTCTGGTGGGCTCCGTAAGTCCACTTTTCACTCGCTGGAGGCTTTCCTGAAGCCTTCGGAGGACAAGAAACTGCTGAAAATCAAGCCCAAAAATCAGCTGGCCAGCGTGTGCATGCATGCTGGAGCTGACAGGACAACATCACATGTGCCCTCAGAAATGGCTTCACATGCCACCTGTGGCACACGTGCCATAGGTTCGCCATCACGGGTATAGACCATTAATGTTTTCAGCACTGAGTGCCGAAACTGGAGCATTCAGAAGAGACCAGCTGGCTAGTGCACATGCATGTGGTGACCAGCTGCACTTCCTGGTTCTGTCAGGTGCATTTGTGCCGGATAGCTGGTCTTTGCTCAAAAGCCAGAGCATCGGGACCTGGAAGAGAGCAGCTGTCCAATGTGTAGGGGTGCTGGATCAGCTGTCCGGGATGGCTGCCCACAACAGAACCTGGAAGTTCAGCTGGTGACCGTACACGTGCCCACAGAGAGGGATCTGTGTGCCACCTCTGGCAGGTGCGCCATAGGTTCTCCATCAGAGTTATAGACAATTGCAGGTGCTAATACAGACAGTAGTAGTTGGGTTTGTTTTCCCTGGATCTGTGTTGTTTTAGTTTAGTTTAGTTTAGTTTAGTTTAGTTTAGTTTAGTTTAGTTTAGTTTAGTTTAGTTTAGTTTAGTTTAGTTTAGTTTAGTTTAGTTTAGTTTAGTTTAGTTTAGTTTATTGGTTTTTTATACTGCCCTACTCCTGAAGGACTCAGGGCGGTGTACAGCCAGAATAAAAACAAATATACAAAAGTTAAAAAGCTTTTAAAAACATATTAAACCTTGGCCGAAACGTGGGGAAAAACCCAAACTAACCCTGATTAAAATTAATAAAAATATGAATTTAAAAAAACATGTTTTATGCCAGCCCGGCTTGTTGGAAGAAAAAGGTTTTGAGACCACGGCGGAAGGTGCGTAAGTCAGGGCTAGTTCTTAATTCCGGGGGCCATTCGTTCCAGAGTACAGGTGCTCCCACGGAGAAGGCTCTCCCCCTGGGTGTGGCCAGTCAACATTGTCTAGCTGACAGCACCATGAAGAGACCCTCTCTATGGGAGCGTACTGGTCAGTGGGAGGCTCTCGGTGGCAGAAGGCGACCTCGTAAGTACCCAGGTCCTAAGTCATGGAGCGCTTTAAAGATAGTAACCAACACCTTGAATCGCACCTGGAAAACCACCAGAAGCCAGTGCAGCTCGCGCAGGGGAGGTGTTACATGAGAGTGTCGCGTTAATTACCCGTGCGGCCTCATTCTGGACCAGTTGGAGCCTCCGGTGCTCTTCAAGGGAAGCCCCATGTAGAGAGCATTGCAGTAGTAGTTTTACACCGGGACCAGAGGTTTAGTCTTCTGAACTTTGAGACTCATGCTGGAACCCATCCTCAGGGAATTTCTCTCTAGTCTAGCAGAATGACCACCGATTGGATCCTGCAACATTATCCTGCGGCACATATATTTGCCTTCATCGGTATTTTATCAATTATCATATCAGCAACTCGCAGTTTCAGGTTCTCCTACAGCAGCAATCCATCAATTAAAACAGTGCCAGAAGCATCAGTTAATCAATTAAAATGTATCTTCTCCATCTGGGAAGATACGCCAACTCATTTCCTCACTATTGATCATTCAGATATGCTTAGCGCTATCTTTCAGAATCAATTGGCTTCCCTTATTATTAGATAGGGAAACTGAAAGAGGTCTCCCTCCTTCCTTCCCTCCTTCCCTCCTCATCTCCCTCCCCCACTCTCTGTTTGTGTGAAATGGAATATTGTACAAATTGTTAAAGGGATTACTTAATGGCTGCCATTCTCTAACAGGATTCCTTTCATAAGATCAAAAACAGGCTGCAGGGGCTGCACTTTGTACAGGATACTAATACCTTTATTTTAATGCTGGTAATTTCCAAAGCCAAAACTACCATGCGAACAATTTTCATGTGCATTTGAGTAAAGACTTACCTGAACTGTTGACAAAACAGGAAACAATCTAATATTGTTATAATGACTTCTATATTATTCATTCCTGTTGAAATGTGGATTATAAATCTAATACCATATAAACCTGTTTCAACTAATAACTATTAAACTAATTCAATAACAGAAACCACAAATTTGATAAAATAGCTGAAGATAAGTTTGGTTTATTTGCTCTCTTTTTCTAGATATAAGGTAGATCTTAGCAGAAGGAAAACTTCTGCTAAGATCTACCTTATATCTAGTTTTTTATGAATGTGTCTGTTTACCAGAATTAAAACCAGGAAAGAGAAAATACCTTCTCATTTTGTTATTCCATATTTATAACAATAGTACAATAATACAAAAATTATATAACTAATTCAGACTCAATATAATCTAGAATAATTCAGTTTTGAGGAAAAAATCATTTTTAAATTTATAGTTTTAGATAATTGATAATGATTGCCAACATCTGGTGCCATGGGATGTACATAATTAATTTATTTTGAATGTATTTATTTTTCAGCAGAAACGTTAATGGAACCACTAATAGTCAACAAGGATTAAAGCATTGAAAACAACTATATAAAAGTGGTTGTATGTGTATATATGTTCCAGCATAACTCTGGAATGCCTCAAGCAATTTCAACCAAATTTGGTACACAGATGACTTACTCTCTGGAAACAAATACTATGGGGGCAAGACACCTCTAACATCCCTTAGGATGTGTGTTCTGTTAAGATACATCTTGTTGTGCCTTAAAAAGGCTTCTACTGTACTGCTGTAAAATGGCTTCTACTGTACAGAGCAGTGGAGTTGTCATGGTAATGGTTTAACAGTGCTCCACAAGGGGGCTCTCTCTGGTAAGGAGGAAAATTCAACATTAGAAATTTTGTTTGGTCCTGACATTTTTCCCCTATAAATAAAAACCCAGGCAATGCTAGTTATCAACTAGTTAATAAATAAAAGACAATATTGCAGATGACAAAGTGACCACTTTGGGGGGGGGGGGAGAGATTTCAACACACCACTCAGCTAGAGACTGCTGAACTCACATACATCAAAACTGTTCAAAAATCTCAAAAGTTGTCAACACACACAATAAGTTTTTTATGAACTGCAATTATCAGTTGATAAGCTATTTGTAATCTGTCTCTCATGTAACCTTTATCTGTATAACTAACCTACCTTTCTGTCTTTTTGTATCCCTATGCCTCTTCCTTAATTAAAGCCTACATCGGTTTAGCTATCTATTTCACTGTCAAGTGACAAGCCCAAGATGTAATCAAACGGTTTGTCAAATGTTTCAATGTTAAAATGTTCCCAGGCTAAAAAACTGGTACTAAATTAATATTTACCGGCAAGATGAGGATTTGTACAAAGATAATTTTAATAATGCAGATATAAGCAGATAGTTCTCTCTTTGATGATGTTTAGGAAGTCACTGCACACTGGGCTTAAAGTTTAACAGATTAACAGAGTTGAAAGGGACATTATAGGTCATCTAGTCCAACACCAAGACCAGCCCACTCAAGCAGGAGACCCTACACCATTTCTGACAAATGGCAGTCCAATCTCTTTTTGAAAGACTCAAGTGATGAAGCTGCCACAACTTTTGAAGGCAAGCTGTGCCATTGGATGATTGTTCTCACTGTCAGAAAGTTCCTCCTTATTTCTAGGTTGAATCTCTCCTTGGTCAGTTTCCATCCATTATTCCTTGACTGGCTTATCTGTTCTCTCAAGCCTTGGGGGAGGTTGATGGTGAAGCCCCTGTATATATTTCTCTTTTTGTGACATTTATATATATTTTCTTTCATTTACAGTATTGTTCTTGCCTTTTAAGCTATATATTACCCAGGGTCCTTGGGAGTTGGGCATGTAATTGTTTAAATAAATACACATATAAAGCCTAAAGTGAATTTAGGGCTAAGGTTTGTGCCTAAATCTAAAGCACAATTTGAAAAAGAGAATTCTTTTGTCTGACAGACTAGCCTGGAGGGAAAAAAAACCAATAGTTTTTTTTTTTTCAAATAAGATGAAAATTACAGGAAAATTAAAGCTCAGTTTCATGGCAACATACCAAATTTGATCGGCATCAGTCAGATCTGAACATCTAAGAAAGCTCAGGGTAAAGGTACATTTTCTTTAGATCCCTAATGAAAATTCTCTACTGCTCAAGTTTGATTGATTGATCAGACTTATATTCTGCCACAATCAAAAGCACTGTTGTTGGTTCACACATCAATAGAAGTACATTGAAACATCCATGGTAAAAGAATATAAAATAACATAACCCAAAGCAACACAGTAATCGGTCACTTTAATGGTATCAGTTCATCTCAAAGATTCTCAACAATTGCTCATAGCCTGAGGACAGCCAGGAGAATGGGGCAGAGTGAGGCAGATTAAATGGGGCGACGGCTACTCCAAAATGTACACACACTTATTCATGCGTTGCAGGCATGCCTTGTAGGCATGTCACTTCCATTACGTCAGGAAAGTGGGGAATCACAAACACATTCGCCTATGATGCAAATGGGTCAAGCTCAGACTGATTTGAAAGCACAACTGCTGTTCATTTACTTCAATGCTCTCTAAATCCTTCTCTCCACATTTTTGTTTTTCTAGCTGTCTTGCCATCCTTTGTGATGTCCAGAGACAAGCAAATAAAGATTGGGATTTCATGCAGGCCCAGATTCTGAAGGGCACAGGTTCCAATCTATCTTTGTTGAGAACGCAATGCATTTTCTTAAATATTATCCCATGGTGTACTGTCTGATGATGCCATTTTGGACTTCAGTGGTGGACATCTTAAGAACCCCTGTTGGATGAGGATCCACTTTTCATGCAAAGGAAATGGAAATGATTCTTAAATTACATACGATTCTCAGATGGGTGTTTTGGGTGCTAGCAAAAGAATAGCAACTTCTATTTCATTGAATGACAATGAAAATATACTCTGTTGCAGAAAGGGTCTTATCTATACCAGAATTGGGTTAGCTTTCCTCCATGCAGAAGGATCTATCTTAAAAAAAAAACCTACTAAATACCAGCTGCCCTAGTTTAATTTTTGTGATGAATGCTATTATATATGCATCAGCCAGTTTGATACAGTGGAGAAGATGCTGGACTAAGTGTGGGGAAACTTTAGTGCTAGTCATGCCATAGGCAAGCGAGCCAGCTGGATAACCCCAGGCCAGTCATTCCCTATGAATACTAGAGAAAAGACAGTGACATTTGAAAATGCTGCCAAGAAAATTACATTAACTTGTCTATAATCCCCAGAAGTCTGACTCGGCAAAAAAAAAAAAGTATAAGTTCTGTAGTATTGTATTGATTAACAATAGTTCATTTAGTTACTGTTCAAAGTTACAATGGCACTGAAAAAAAGTGACTTATGTTCAGTTTTCACACTTACGACCATTGCAGCATCTCCATAGTCACTTAACAACTGTGGCAAGAAAGGTTGTCAAAAAGGGCAACTTTCACTTAACAAATGTCTCACTTAGCAACAGAAATGTGGGCTCAATTGTGATGTAAGTCGAGGACCACCTATACTGAGGAAGTGGCTCTATAAAATTATTATTATGGTTAGACATGCAGTCCACTAGATGTTTAGACTGAATCTGGCATTTTTATCTACTGATCATCAAGCCCTTCTCAAGGACCCAGGGCGGGCAGATAGTCTTGTTTGATAGTTTTCAAGTACCATTAGAGCAGGGGTCCCCAACCTTTGCAACTTTAAGTCTGAAGGACTTCAGCTCCCAGACCTCCAGCCAGCTTTGCTGGCTGGAGAATTCTGGGAGCTGAAGTCCTTCAGACTTAAAGTTGCAAAGGTTGGGGACCCCTGCATTAGAGGATGTAAGCTGTTCTAAGTAAAGTTGCCTTCTACAATGGACTGAGGGTAATGGTCGAACAGCTGCCTGCTAGGAACTCCTTGGCAGGAGGCAGCAGCTGGCAACCTTCCCTGCCAGCTTCGCCATTGAATTTCTGCAGAGAAAATTGCAAATGGTGATCACGTGATTACAAGGCCCTTGGCAACCAGTCGTATGTGTGAACAGAATGCCAAGCGCCCAGACTATGACTACAGGGGTGATGGGACAATGTTTTGCATTGACTGGAAGTGCTTTATGGGTTGTAAAGCACCCATTCTGTGCCCTTTGTAATTCTAGACCAGTGGTTCCCAACCTTTTTTTGGCCATGCCCCACCTAAGCATCTTTAAAATTCTGATCCCCCTCCCACGATAATATAATTCTTACTTTACTCAAAAAGTGACCTCTACTCATTCAGAGGAAGCCCAAAAGGCCATTAACGTGGTTTAAACATGGTTCAAATTTCCCCCCTGTGGGGCATGGGCCCAACATTGGAACCATTGTTCTAGATCAGGGGTCTGCAAAGTTGGCTCTTTTAAGACTGGTGGACTTCAATTCCCAGAATTCCCCAGCCAGCCTTGCTGGCTGGGGAATTCTGGGAGTTGAAGTCCACTAGTCTTAAAAGAGCCAACTTTGCAGACCCCTGTTCTAGATCATTGTTAAATTGAGGACTATCTGTGTATACTGACATTAAGTCTTCATCTATCTCTGCCATTAATTTTCCCATCCTTCAAGATGCCATCATGTCATCTTGGAGCATTTCTATATATACATATGCATCTGAAGAGGAAACTGGAGACATAAAAGAGTTGCATATTGTTAGGAACATTCCTAACTTTATTACCAATTATTATGAAGTCTTATTATATTCAGGAATCTAAATAATAAGAATACTGCACAGTTTTTCTAAATTAACAGAGAAGGTAGTATCCTCTGCCATTTCTTACAGCAAATGTAAACACCCACCCTTTTATATGCATATCCATTACTTTGCTATTTAGAAAAATGTCTAGCCTGCTTTTTAAAAAAATGAACAATAATCTAAAATCTATGATGCAGGTTTTCACCGTCTTTGCTACAATGCAATTTAGCAAGAGCTTGAATAGGAAAATCACATAAAATTGTGTGTGTGCATGTGTAAATCAAATCTTTATTTCAGTCATAGCAATATATATTTTCACTTAAAGGTTGAAAAGCCAAGGATTGAGATCGGCAAGGTCATCTGCTGAAATGAGAAGCCATTTTTCAGTACCTATTTTTAAGGCTTGGAAGGGGAGGGGGGGAAATCCTGCCTGAAATAGTGCTTAACTAAGACTCCTTGCACTTAATCTTAATGATTTTCCACAGAACTGGCTGTCTGAATGTTCTGGTCATCCAGTCCGCTAGTCCAGGAATAAATTAAAGTGCAGGACACAAACGGAGAGGAAAATGCGTTGTTTTTTTTTTGTTTTTTTAATGATTTACTAAAAAGGATATCAGGATTCCTTAAAAGAGAATTACATTTAAAGAGTTCGCTTTTAATGCAGTTATTTGTAAACACTATATGAATGAACATAGTACGGAGGTGTAGGGCACCTTGGCCAATCTAGGGAACAGCTTTCTAAAATGCTGAGTTTTGAGATACAAACATTACAACTTGTCACTCCGCTCTTGTAATCAGATCAGAGATCTATCGGCAGCCCTTACATTCCAAGAGAGGTTGTCTGGAGTGGAACAGTACTAGAATCACTTAACAGCATCCTAAATCAATGCCAATCAACCCTGGCCACATGTCAGGAGGAACTACCTGCCCTTCAAAGCATCTTCAGAAATAGCATCTTCAGCCTTTCCTTCCTGTCAGTTTGGTTCTTCCCCCATGTTCTCTCACAATTTAATGTTGCCAACTTCGAGGAAGAAAAGTTTCAGATTACTCTTACATCTTGGGTTTTGGGGTGGGTGGGTGGGGGGAGAGAATGAGAGCTACATTTCCCAAAGAAGTCAATGTCTGCAGGACTGGCTCACCTTCTAATTTTGCAAGCTGGCTGAGATGGTAGCCTGAGAACAAGCAAAGGTTGTCAGCAGAGGTTGTTCTTCAGACCTAACCCTAGCCTTCTCTGTTAAGTCAAGGCATTCATCTCTAGGATTTACACCTATGAGATTATTTCAATAGGAACTTTGGAAATGCAATGCCTTCTCCGAGGAAGTAGCTTAGTGTCAACATTGCTGTTGTTTAAATAACAGACAAAATTGCAGGCACAAATTTAGCTAAGCATTTTCATTTATCTCCTTTTTCATACTCATTATTACTCATACTCCTATCTGTTGTTTACTTTGTATTGCTGTATTATTTTTCAAAATTTGGGGGAAGAACCAACATAGGTTTTTCCTGGGATTATTACATGTAGTTATTGGTTGTTGTTTTTTAAATCAAGCTAGACATGTGTTGTGTTTCTGATATAACCTGCAAAGAGAGAACAAGAGGGAAAGTCCCTGCAGATGATCCTTATGTCGTCCATTAACTGGATTTACATAGGTATACGTGGCAATTAAAGCAGCAAATTCCGTTTCCAATCTATAAATATTCTCATTCCAAATCCAAACCTCCGTGGTATTGTTGGAAGAAATGTCCTTCTGGATTCAGTTCCAAGCGGGGGGAAAAGCCACTGGATTCATGGAAGTTGATTGAAAAGAAGGTTTATTGATGATGGACAGGACCACATGGTTTGAGGTCCTGGGGGGGGAAAAAGAAGAGATGCTAAAAGTGCCCTGGTTTTATGCCCTCTCTGAGCTTTTGTATTCTGATTGGTTGTCAGACTCCCATGGGGCCATGCAGGGGCAACTCTGTAGGCTGTCCTGAGTCCCAAGCTTGGTTGACTCTTGCTGGGCGATGATGTAATGAAAGGGCTTTGGGATTCCTATTATGGCTCTGTCTGACGGAGATAGATCTTTGTTATGTAGAATAGACTGACTCAAGCCTTAATGGCCCATTGACAAAGGTGTGGGGTAGGGCTGAGATTCTGCCTCCCTTTAAGGGGAAATATTTGTCCTTTTAATATTTCCTAAAATGTTTCATTTTTTATATTGAAAAAGTTTTATTGGTTTTTACAATTTTCCAAAGGGGGTAGGGAATACAGAAACATTTTAAGAACTTTCGCGTCGGAATCATTGGCCCTTCCAGGGCTTCATAATAAAATATTGAAAAAACATTTTTCCAAAAATACTACAAGGTGAAAATAAGTACGTTTCCTAAATTCTCAATTCTATGCTAGCAGTCGTGTGCAAACATCCAGATATAAAGGTTATACAATATTAATGATAATTTAAAAAAAAGCAAAGTTATTTTTTCGATCTAAGTCTCTTGGCAATTGTATCTTCTTTTTCTCCTCCCTGGCCCCCAGCGGGCGGGGCCGTGGCCCCCTCCGTCCCCCCTGGATCTTCCCCCAGGATAGAGGAATGTTTTTTAAGAAAGGCTTCCGCCTCAACAACTGTTTTAATCCTTACTCTTCCTTCATCCCAGAACACCAACATCCCTTCCGGCATCGCCCACTTAAACCAGATCCCGTGGTCAAACAATTTTTTTAGATAAGAAGGAATACTTCCTCCTCATCTCTCTAATCTTTTTTGGGATCTGCTTCAAGATGGCGACTTCCTTTTGTTGGTAAATTAACGGGGCCCCTCTCTGCGCCTTCAAAATTCCCTCTCTGGTTGACCTTCTGACAAATTTAATATGTATCTCTCTGGGTACTTCATTTATCCTGGCATATGTCGAATTTATTCTGTAGACTAGGTCAATGTCCCCCCTGATCTCATCTTTAGGTTTATGTAAATAGTCTGCTAAAAATGTTTCATTTTTCTAGGAGAGGGATGGGTGCTAACTTCTTACATTATCATTGGATATAAATGCAGTATATAGACAAAGGTACCCTAAGTCTAGATCAGAGCCTTTATGCAACTAGTAAGTTTAAGCCTTTATGTTATTGGTAAGTTCCAGAGGTTTAAGCATGACTTGGATGCTTGCAAACAGTAATATTTCCAGTTACATTAAAAGCTCATATCCATACGTATCTGTTTTCCTTCAAAGAAACCCATGGCAGGTAGAGGTAAGAAAAGCAGAGGTCAACCCATTTACATTATTCTATATGTGTTGCTGGAGAAACAACAGAGTATCAAGTTAGCCCCCCTTTCACGTGGGGCTGAGGAGCATTTATCATCTGAAAAGGACTCTGGAAAGGAAAAATCCATTTCCACCACACTGCATTCTTCACTACAGAATACTTATTTTTTAATGTATTCAGCCTTTCCTAGAAACAATTTCAACCCAGTTCACAGCATATAATAAAAAATGATTTGGTTAATAATAAAATGAATCAAGTGAACAGTGAAGTTCCATATTCCACAAAAGCACAACAATAAATGCCATAGAAGAGCATTGGATTTATTGTGCTTGTTTAAAGCTGTGATTTAGTAGATTGCATATTATTCCATCAGTGGGCTAAAGGAAAATACAGTTTTCTTAGCATAGACAAAAGTGACAGAAAGGAAGCCAAAGCTTCCTTTGGACATAGAGTAAAGATGTTGGCCCAGAAGCCCACCCAAGATTCTGGGTCCCACAAGAAAAGCAGGCAAGGTTGATGAAACACATTAGAGGGCCAACATTTATCACTGCTGCTTGCTAAAGATGAGAAGAGGCTACCTTTTTCTGATATCTCAGACTCCCAACCAAGAAGAGCTCCAAAAATAATACCCAAGAAATTGAATTTGGTCTCTGCTGGGGAATAATGTTTTACATATTCTAAATAGATACCTCTCCTAAAAAAAAATAACAATTTTTCTGAATTGATGGAAGTATATAGATGGCTTCCCAAAGCTAAAACTGATGTGATGTGATTCCCATTGCTGGATTCTGCAATTATGGTGGCACATGTTCTCATCTGAACAAAGATGCATAAACTCAAAACAGTCATGTCTAAAGAATCTCTAAATTATGTAGCAGCTATGTAGCAAACAAGACCTCCAACCTCTGACATGTGAGAGTAACCTTGGAAGACAGAGGTGGTTGTGGGTTAGGTGAGAAGAGATGCTGCCTAGGGATTGATCAGATCAAAGGGGGAGAACCTGCAGGTGATTAACAGGCAAAGAAACCCCCCCAGAAAGGATCTGTTTCAACTTAGCAGAAGGTAAAAAGAGATGACAAGAAATTTGTACTCTCAGCCGTTGCAAGATTGATGTCAGCCTTCCAAGTAGACCCAACAGGAAACATTGACCAGGTGAATTAATTCTACTTTATTATAAGGCTACATTAAAAGACTCTTGCAAATCTGAAAGTACACATCTCCTGGCTTGGATTTTATGCTGCCTGTTGTAGTGGATCCTTTCAAGTTTTTTTCTCTCTGCCCATTAGGCAACCACAGGCCCCTCTCTCTTTTATCTGATTATTCCCTGGGCAGCATCTCTCCTACCTCCATCTTCCAAAGTCATTCTCACATTCCATTAGAGATCTATTGAGTCTTCATATTAAGAAACTGAAGAGCTGAAAGTGAAGAGAAGAAGGCACAGATGCAGGTTGAGTCAGCTGATCCAGAGTTTGAGCTAGACAAGATCCCCAAACCCAGTGATCTGTTGCAAAGAGAAGAGCAAAGGAAATCCAGCCATATACTTTAAAGAAAAAAAATCACAACTCGGCCATTTAGTTGAGCTGATACGGCTATATAAGAGAAGGCTTTGGTCACAATCTCTCTATGTGACAAACAACCCATCTATATGCTGCTGTTGGTTTAACTTGAAACTTAATCCAGAAACATTTTTTTCCTTAGAGCTTCCTGAACCTGAGATAGGAGAGAGGTTGGGGTGTACTTTGTGTTACTTTGGGGAAAGATTTAAGACTGCAGTGAATATCTTGAATTTGTTACTAGAAGTGGTAACTGATAGTGAAGAATAGTGCAGGATCCAGCATAGAAGGAGAACTTTGCACGAGAACCCAATAGGGACCATCAAGGCTGTACTCAGGGATGTCAAAGAAATCTTCTGGAATTGTTTGCAGTGGAAAATCACTTCCAAATTGTTGCCAACAAAAACATGGCCCCTGTGAGTCAAGCTCAACGTGTGCGATACTTTGTCTTTACTTTGAACCCCCATCCATTACTGATTTGTTATGTACCTGCCAGTTCTTCCTGCCAGACTGTCAATGTACATTATCCACAAGGGAGAGATGTTCTTTATCACATATAGAGAGAATTAAATTATCCCTACTCCTCCATCTCCTGGAAATAGAAGGAGATTGATCATTTTAAAACCAGCTGCAAAAGTGACAGGGTAGAGGCTGGGAAAGATTATGATTTGCAATTTTCCCATAGTCTCTGAAAAAAGTTTAAAAGCTCCGGAAAAAGTAAAAACCAGATAAAAGGAAGTGGAGGTCTTTGTTTTAAAATGATAAAATAGATTATATGTCCTAATCGGGAAACTGAGCCATATTTTTAATTTATGTCTCTGTATCATGTCGGAGACTATATGTTCTTTGTTTTCATGTATAAATCAAGAAATTATAGGTAAAGGTAAAGATAAAGGTTCCCCTCAAACATATGTGCTAGTCGTTCCCTACTCTAGGGGGTGATGCTCATCTCCATTTTAAAGCCGAAGAGCCAGCACTGTCTGAAGACATCTCCGTGGTCATGTGGCTGGCATGGTGAAACACTGACGGCGCATGGAATGCTGTAACCTTCCCACCAAAGATGGTTCCTATTGCTTCTACTTGACTTTTTACATGCTTTCAAACTGCTAAGTTGGCAGAAAATGGGACAAATAACGGGAGCTCACTCCATTACGCAGCACTAGGGATTTGAACCGCTGAACTGCCGACGTTTCTGATCGACAAGCTTAGCGTCTTAGCCACTGAGCCACTGCGTCCCCCAAGAAATTATACGTAATTCCAATTTTCCAGTCAAATCTCAGATTCATTCATGAACTTATCCTATTTCTATGGAATCTTCCTGTAATAATTATTTGAGCACTTCTCAGTATCCCTTTGCAGAAGTTTTTGGTCAATTATTTTTTTATTTATAATAGATCAGAATCACTTTATAGTCTGCCCAGATCATTGTATTTTCTTCATGATTCTTTTATTATTTGTTTTACTTAAATTGTCAGAAGAATCATCCCATTTTTCTCCTTCAACATTAAATTCTTGCCTCTAATTTACAATTAGAATGTTTATGCTTTATCATTTCTTTTAAATTGTCAGAAGAATCATCCTGACCTAGTGTTAGGGGTAAAAAACACCCCCAATGGAAAATAAAGGTGGAATAGTGCAATATACCAGACAGCAAGAGATACATTGCTTAAAGCACACAATAACTATCAAGCACTGATAGTAGAAAAAATAAATAGTCTTTACTTTTGCAGTAACTAAAATACTTCTTCCAAACAGTGATACTAACTCCTCCAACAATAATCAGTCCTTCATCAAAACCACAGTTATCTTACAGTCAAAACAAACAATGATACTTCTTCCATCTTCAGCTCCTCCTCAGTGGCAATCAGGAAGCAAAGGAAAGCAAAAGGGAATGAACTGTGTTCCCAGCTGCATTTTTATGATTGAGCTGGGAAGCACAGCCAATCAGATTCAACATAGTCCTTAAAGTTACATATACTCTTTAAGAATCCTGGCTTATATATATTGTCAACCCAACATCAGGATAATTATCCTAACACCTAGATATCATTTTTTCCTTCAACATTAAATGTTTGTGTATAATTTACAATTAGAATTTCTCTGCTTTATCATTTCTTTTAAAAAGAAGTTTCATTTTGTTTGTATCCTATGAGATTGATTTAATTCCCAAGGCTGGGAAGAAGGGATGAATCTTCTAATCACATGCCTATATACTATGAAGTCAAAAAGAAATTATTTCAGTATTTCCTTTTTGACTTGAAACCCGCGTTATCTCACACATGCTAAACATAGGGGTGATGCCTCTTATATGGTGGCAGCAATAACTAGCAAGCATTACCCTACGACTGTATACTGAAGACTGTTTTTATACTTCCAGTCTTCTAACCTTCTTGCCACAAGGTTGAATCTCTGGCTAAAGATCCACCATTCCTCTCCACATATAATATGTCTATATTTTGTAGTTGAATTTATCATTTGTTTGCCTACATCTACTCTATAAATAACTCTATGTATCACTGTCTGGAGTTCAGTCCATTCTAGAAATTAGTAAGCAAAGCAGGACTGCTGATGTTTCTTGTCTTTATGAAGATTTACTGTGAAGGAGAAGATCAGAATAAAAGAGCGACAAAAAGTACAACACAAAAGATGCTATCCAAGGTCAAGAGTCATGGGGAGGTTTCTCTGAACAAAGAGTACACTTTATAAAATATCTAGATATTTACTTCACTATTTGGGTGAGGGCTATAGGCTTGAAGGAGGAACTTAATAAAACATCTGGGTGGGCTTCAAAAATTTCACCAGTGGGTTCTCTGCCCAGTTGCTGGATGGTGTGGCCATGGTCGGTTGGTTTAGTCTTTCTCCAGCAGCAGGGGGGGGGGTCTTTTCACCTTCCCCTGGTCCAGAAGTTTTCCTTAAGCCTCTGGGAGGGCAAAAACTGCCTCCCCTGGGCTCCAGAGGTCTTCTGGGAGGCCTGTTTTCCCCCTTCCTCAAGCCTCCTCACGCGCCCTGCATTTACCTCGCATTCAAAATGGGCCATGTGGAAATACCTGTGAGGGGTGGGGTAGGATGGAAGGGGAGGGGAGGGTTTGGGTTGGGTGGGTGGGGCCAACCAGGGGTTTGATTTTGAGGTTCTCCGAACTGGCCGTAACATTAGCTACGGGTTCCCCTGAATCCAGGTAAACCTGTAGCAGCCTACTGCAGAACATACTATGTCCCTTGGTTTCAGAAAATCCCAAGTCTCTCACTAGTGATTCTGGCATTGGATTAGATTTTCCTTTCTCTAATTTTTCACGGTAGTCGATGATGTATTGTGAGCGAGTGAGGAAGGAAGGGATGGGTCGGAAAAGAGAAATGTTTAAATAAGGTATACATTTAGGCATTGACGAAAATTTACCCCTGTTTTTTTTAATACATTGTTTGAATAGCTTATTCAGAGTTTAACAAACAAGAATAAAAATAAACAGTGGTGATATAATTAGATACAAATATCTAGACATACTGTACATATGTAATGCTAATTTTTAAAAAGTTGAACTTTAACAAGAAAAGAAATAATGATCCATATAATGTTAATAATATTAATACAGAATTATTTTTTTAATAAATAGGTTTTTTTAAAGTCCGTGTAATAATCAGTTATTGACTATTCTATTTTTAAAAAATTCTGAAGTATAGTATTAGAAGTACTATTTAAATGGTATAGGTGGATGGAGGAAAGAAACAAGAACCAATGAAGGAATACAACAAAACTTAAAAATAGTAGTTATGAATAAAATAAGAGGGTTAAGAATGGTGATGAAATATAATAGAAGCGGAAATAATATAAGATGAGCAGCATAGATTGACAATTGCTATTAGAAAAAACAGGAAGCTCCTGTTCGTATTGTATTGTGTAAATGTGGTGTATGTCTAAGTTTTGTGTGCATGCATTTTACATGTTTGTAAATAATTTTTTTTTTTTAAAAAAAGTACTATTTAAAATTATGGGGAGAGGGTGTTGTTCATGGAAGTCAACCTCTAAACTGAATCATTTCTGATCAAGAGCCTCACTTTACAATAGAAAGTCTATCATAAATATTAAACATTGACTCCTATGGCTAGAATTAAAAGAACATAATATCTACGTGCAAAAGCAGAAAGGTATATATTCTGAAACATCGATCCTGGCTATCAACTAACCCTTATTCTTCTGTTCTTACAACAATGGGCTAAAGCTGCTTTGCACAACTCAAGGCCATTTTTCTGGGACAAGGTCGTTCTTTTTGATAAAGACAAAGATAATGGAGAAGAAGCTCAATAGCCTTCTTCTCTACCTGCTTGAGGAGTAATGGGTGACATTAGACAAGGTACTGCAGAGTAGTCATCATGTCTATCAAACAATTTAGGATGCCTAATTACATCCTAAATTACAGTGGCCTTTTTTTTCTGTATGCCTCCTGAAACATGTGTTTTGTAATATCGTGCGAACCCTCCTAAAAAGAAAAGCAGGAACAATGCTCAAAATAAATTCTGTTAATAGGAGACGGGGTATGAAATGATGTAATGCTTATCGCACATTGTTAAGTTCTTCCATAGCTGGAGTTTTTCCTGTTATCATCTGAGGGGAGAATTCAGCCACAATTATTTTTTTCTTTGTCTTCTAGTGATAAGGATTTTGCACAAAAGCCGTCTAGTGAGTTGCCAACTGGATCTCTCTTGATGCAGCTCTTAGGAAGGTTTCAGCTATAGTAGGAGTACATGATGCAGTTTGAAAAAAGCAAGCATTCATCCTCCCCCCACTGCCACACACACACACAACCTCCATCTGGGATGTTGTGAGATATAGCCAGGGGTGGGCTGCTGGGGGTTTGCAGGGGTTTGGGAGAAGCTCTAGCTGAGCTTCTGTGTAGTTCGGAGAACTCCCACTCCTGGCTGGCCCTGCCCACCCCCAGGAGTTCCCACATGGCCCGTTTTGGATGCAGGTAAGCGCAGGGTGCATGCAGAGGCTCAGGGAGGCAAAAAAATGGGTGTACCAGAAATTCAGGCCTGTTTCAGGTCTCCAGAGGGCCTCTGGAGCCTGGGGAGGCTGTTTTTGCCCTCCCAGAGGCTCACAAACAACCTCTGAAGCCCAGGGAGCAGTGGCGTAGCGTGGGTTGTCAGCACCCGGGGCAAGGCGCTGCGCTGGGCGGCCGCTGCACTGTCCCTCCCCCAGATAGTCCCTCGCTCTCTCTTCGCACCCACCGCACCGCACGCCTGGCACCCCCCCCCTCCACAGTGGGCGGCGACCCAGCGGCTCGGATCGGATTCGCACAGCCAGCACTGCAGAGAGAGTGAGTGAGCCAGGCAGGGGCAGAGAGCTGCGAGTGCGAGCGCGCGCCCCCAGATGTTGCGCCCGGTGCGGCCGGGGCCCCCTGCACCCCCCACGCTACGCCTCTGCCAGGGAGGGCAAAAATGCCCCCCTGTAGTGCAGGAGACCAACTAGGCCATGCCCATCATGGCCACACCCACCCAGAGAACCCCTTGCTAAAATTTTTGAAGCCCACCCCTGAATGTAGTAGAGGAATAAGAAAGCCTTGTGAGTAACTTTCTATTCAAACTGTTCATACAATTGCTAGACTCATCTCCCATCCTGGCCATCCACACATTAAAAGGCTTGTGTTTGCACATCATACTTGGCCAGAAAGGAAAATAAGAAAAAAAAGCAAAGAAAAATCACATTTTAGCTCATAGCAACATGTGAACTGGGCTCCTATTTCTATATTCTTAGATCTTAAAATACAAACTGCCGGGTAGCTTGTTCATAACATGCCTAATATAACAGTTATTGAAAATAATTAAGTCTGGTTCATTGATTTCCTATTCTGGGTCAGCTAGGACTGAGGAAAAACTTAAAAAGAAAAAAGATTGAAGTGGAACACTTGTAGAAAAAGAAATCCATTATTTTATCAATCATGATTGAAGGTAGAGGTGGTATTCAGCAGGTTCTGACCAGTACTGGAGAACCGGTAGCAGAAATTTTGAGTAGTTCAAAGAACTGGTAAATACCACCTCCGACTAGCGCTGCCCCCTTCTATTCTCCATCTCCCCAGGCCCAGCTGATCGGGAGGAATGGGGATTTTGCAGTAACCTTCCCCTAGAGTGGGATGGGAATGGAGATTTTACAGTATCATTCCCCTGCCACGCCCACCAAGCCATGCCCCACAGAACCGGTAGTAATTTTTTTAAATCCCACCACTGATTGAAGTGATACCTTAACAACTTCCTTGATATCTGGAAATACTGAATTTATCAGATCTGAACATCTGATTTTACAAAAAAAGCACCTTACTTGAAACTGCCTATATTCCTAGATGCCACCTTAACAATTCAATAAGTGTTGAATTATTACATTATCATCTGCTTTAGATTGTGAATCTAGTTGTAGTTTATCCACATATAGGTGAAACTCAAAAAATTAGTATATCGTGCAAAAGTTCATTTATTTCAGTAACGCAACTTAAAAGGTGAAACTAATATACGAGATAGACTCATTACATGCAAAGCAAGATAGTTCAAGCTGTGATTTGTCGTAATTGTGATGATTGTGGCTTACAGGTCATGAAAACCCCAAATCCACAATCTAAGAAAATTAGAATATTGTGAAAAGGTGCAATAGTCTAGGCTCAAAGTGTCCCACTTAATCAGCTAATTAAGCCATAATACCTACAAAGGGTTCCTGAGCCTTTAAATGGTCTCTCAGTCTGGTTCAGTAGGAATCACAATCATGGGAAAGACTGCTGACCTGACAGTTGTGCAGAAAACCATCATTGACACCCTCCATAAAGGAGGGAAAGCCTCAAAAGGTAATTGCAAAAGACGTTGGATGTTCCCAAAGTGCTGCATCAAAGCACATTAATAGAAAGTTATGTGGAAGGGAAAAAGGTGCACAAGCAGCAGGGATGACCGCAGCCTGGAGAGGATTGTCAGGAAAAGGCCATTCAAAAGTGTTGGGGACTTTCACAAGGAGTGGACTGAGGCTGGAGTCAGTGCATCAAGAGCCACCACACACAGACGGATCCTGGACATGGGCTTCAAATGTCGTATTCCTCTTGTCAAGCTGCTCCTGAACAAAAAACATCAGAAGCGTCTTACCTGGGCTAAAGAAAAACAGACCTGGTCTGTTGCTCAGTGGTCCAAAATCCTCTTTTCTGATGAGAGCAACTTTTGCATCTCATTTGGAAACCAAGGACCCAGAGTATGGAGGAAGAATGGAGAGGCACACACTGCAAAATGCTTGAAGTCCAGTGTGAATTTTCCACAGTCTGTGTTGATTTGGGGAGCCATGTCATCTCCTGGTGTTGGTCCACTGTGTTTCATTAAGTCCAGGGTCAACACAGTTGTCTACCAGGAGATTTTGGAGTACTTCATGCTTCCTTCTGCAGACAAGCTTTATGGAGATGCTGACTTCATTTTCCAGCAGGACGTGGCACCTGCCCACACTGCCTAAAGCACCAAAACCTGGTTCAATGACCGTGGGATTACTATGCTTGACCTGCCTGACCTGAAGCCCATAGAGAATCTATGGGGCATTGCCAAGAGAAAGATGAGAGACATGAGACCGAACAATGCAGAAGAGCTGAAGGCCGCTATTGAAGCATCCTGGTCTTCCATAACACCTCAGCGGTGCCACAGGCTGATATCTTCCATGCCACGCTGCATTGAGGCAGTAATTGCTGCAAAAGGGGCCCAAACCAAGTACTGAGTACATATGCATGCTTTTCAGAGGTCTGATATTGTTCTATGTACAATCCTTGTTTTATTGATTGCATGTAATATTCTAAATTTCTGAGAGTGTGAATTTGGGGTTTTCATGAGCTGTACGCCATAATCATCACAAGTATGACAAATCACGGCTTGAACTATCTTGCTTTGCATGTAATGAGTCTATCTCATATATTAGTTTCACCTTTTAAGTTGCATTATTGCAATAAATGAACTTTTGCATGATATTCTAATTTTTCAAGTTTCACCTGTATAAGAATCCTTGCCATTACTGCTATTTCTACAACTTCTACTACTAATACTATATTTATATATTATTGCTGTGCCTTGCAAGATTTTTTTGTAGTGTAAGAATTAGGCAATAAATATTATTGAGTATACTGTAATTATTTTATTTTTTTAATATTATTTTATTCTTTGTTCAACTTTTCACTCTGAGGTTCATGGCAGATCTAAAATTGGACATCACCTTTGTGTACAACTGCTACCAGCAAGTTTTGAAATTTTTCAATTGTTATATTTTTTTTTCTAAATTAGAACCTTACATAGGAGATGATAGACAGGAAAGTTTAAGAAAATAAATGGGAATCAAAATATGCATTATATGCTGTAAATGAAAAGTACACCACATTAATATAAGTATCACCAATTAATATAAGTACCACAAATTTAAAAATGTATTTGCATGGCAAATTTAATTTAGACTTTAATTTAGACTTTATTTAGAATTATATCAATTTTCTCAAATACTTTGTACTTAGGGGATGGTAAAAAGATATTCATAAAGGGAGAAATTCTTGTATCTATCAGTTATAATGCCTGACTTTCTAGCTTAGTGTCCATATTGTGAGTAAGACATCTGCCTTGAGCAACCCCTAAAATAGTTTCACTGTATTTGAAGCCTATAGTGAACTCTCATAAAATAATAATAAAATATGTGGAGCCCATCATAAAAAACTGCTTAGCAGTGACTGAGTATTCTTTTAAGTTACTGATGCAGAGATGATTTGGGAGTTCTTTCACCTTTCTCTTAAAATTAGGATACGAGGCTTCAAATGCTAAGAGATGGTTCTCCATGCAGTTTAAATTGCATTAAATAATTGATGTCAGAGAGAAGATTCTAGGACTTATCTCTACGCAGTGCATTTAGAACATCGTTAATGAAATAAAGGTTGGGCTCATTGACAAATGGAGCTAAATGAAGGCCTTCTGAATTGTATTTGAGTAATGTTATTAGATTCATCCTCCCTTGTTAAGAAGACATGCTTCCATACAAATCGATAGACCTAAAAACCAACCATGGAATGAATCTGTTATTTTACCTCCAAGTATTTTTCAGTCAAGCCTCTTGGCTTTTAAGCCAGCACCTTAACCATTACTGGCTCTACAATCATCCTACCAAAGCCGTCAGTTAAGCACTGTCATTTTGTGGAATATAGCTGAGATATATCATGGCGCAAAATTTATGGATAGACGACTGATGTCTTTATTATGGAACGAACGTCCTGCTGTGTTATGAAGGGGCTAATTAAAATATAAATAAACCATTACCAAAATACTTCTTGAAATAAAACACGACCCTTGCTTCTTTGTATGTATCATCAGAAAGTTTTTCTCACATGCAAACATGTACACACACACACACACACACACACACACTTTTTCACACTTCACATTTTGCCTAGGTGCAGCTAAACGTTCTTACATGTTGGCCCTTAGCAGCTGTAAAGATGACATGTGGAATCTGTGATAATCTGTGATTTCCACTATCGGCAATGCTGGAAATCATAGATTACAAAGCATAGATTGTATTCCCTCCCCTGTGTTACTCTTTGTGCAACATGATCTCTGGTTCGATATTGTCCTTGAACGTACACACACAGACTGATCTGCCCTGTTTTTTTACTGTTCAGAGTAGGAAAGTGGACGTTTTTTCCTTATCCTCCATCTGCCTCCTTCAGCGCTCTTATTTCACACTTGGCTTGCGCTAAATAGCCCACGTCTTTGGGCACATTAGCCCGACCTCTGCAGCCTTGCTTCTGTTCCTTTTTCCTTCCAAATACTTCTTAATCTCCCCCACCCAACCCCCTCCCCACTTCGCCAAAGGCGAATCTCATCCTAGTTTTGTGTAATCCTAGCATGCCAGTTTCACAGAATTAAAGCCACTCTAAACAAGAAAAGCTCTATTTCATCTTCTTTGGACTTGAATCGCTGACTTGTTCCATTTGACTGGTTGGAGAGATGGGCCATCACCAGGGATGGGCTGCTGGGGGCTCAAATGGGTTCAGACAATCCTCTAGCTAGGATTCTGCCCAGTTCAGTGAACCCCAAAATGCCACCCCTGGCTGGCTCCTCCCACCCTGCCCTGCCTCGCCCCTTCCACCCCGCCCCTCCCAGGAGTCTCCACGTGGCCCGTTCATCATGCCAGGTAAGTACAGGGCAGAGGCTTGGGGAGGAGCAAAAACGGGCCTGCTAGAGATTCCGGAAATCTGGAAACAGGCCTCCAGAGCCCAGGGGAAGCAGTTATTGCCCTCCTGGAGGTTCAAGAAAAGCCTCCGGAGCCTGGAGAGGGTGAAAAATGGGCCTACTGGAAGTTCTGGAAGTCTGAAAATGGGCCTGTTTCCAGCTTCTGGAGGGCCTCCAGAGCCCAGCGGGAAGCAGTTTTCGCCCTCCCAACTTTCTGACAAGCAAAATCCATGGGGAACCCAGATTCACTTAACAAACAAGTTGCTAATATCCCAAGTGCAATGATTCCCTTAACAAATGTGACGGTAGAGGTTGTAAAATGGGGCAAAACTCACTTAACAAAAGTCTCACTTAGCAACAGAAATGTTTGGCTCAATTGTGGTCATCGGTCAAGGACTTCCTGTACTGTATTCCCCACTCTTTGGCCAGAGTGTTATCTTCAGTGTTTCCTGCTGCTTCTGCCATGCGTGATGGTTCACCTATAAGGCATCTTGAAAGTATCTGAAATGAATGTTGGTGAACAACCGTAATAATGAATACATTATTAGGGTGTGGAATGCTTGAGATGGAATTGCCATTTTTAGAGGAAGACCCACTTTTGCCTTTGCTTTATGTGCTTCCCTTCAACCTTTTTATAGCAAAATAGAGAAACCATTCTAGAGCATGGCTCCTGAAGTTCTTTCCAATACCTTTACCAACAGGGACTCATTTGCGCACATTTGTGCATTGGAACGCATATGGCAGACTGCATGTGTTCTGCTATGGGACAACTGGCCAAGGAGAGTATTATGAATGTTCTAGTGCAGGGGTCGGCAAAGTTGGCTCTTTTAAGACTGGTGGACTTCAACTCCCAGAATTCCCCAGCCAGCTATGCTGGCTGGGGAACTCTGGGAGTTGAAGTCCACCAGTCTTAAAAGAGCCAACTTTGCAGACCCCTGTTCTAGTGCAATGCCTTGCTTTCCAATAGGAATGTGTCAAGGGATTTTGTTGGAGGGTATGTTTTTTCTGCAGTCACTAGCTTTATCTAGCCCATTTTTAAAACCAATCTTTCTTTTGCTGGCTGTTTCCTTCACACCAAATTTGGCCCCATTCTGTTCAGTTTTCAGTGAATTCTCATGCTAATAGAGGTTTATTTGTTGTGAATGCTACAGTGAGGTGAAGTCAAGGGATCAAAGTCAAGCTGTTATCTAAATATACAGAATTATTCAATGAAGAGCTTTGCCGGAATTACCTCAAAGTTGTTTATATTTTATATGAAATATTAGAACTGCTAGATTTTAGGGTACAATATAAGGACTTTTAAATTTCAGGGGGAAAACTTTCATCATTATCATTGTTGTCATTATCATCACCATAAAAACTAAGATGGTTGGGCTTCCGGTTCAGGCTCCAGCGGCGACGGGCGAGCCTAGCGCTCGCTCGCCGCTTTGTTGCCTTTTCTGCCCCCCCACGGGGGCGAGACACTCCGGTTACCGGAGGTCTCCCATAGGGTCGGCTCGGAGGGGACGTTCTTCCTCACGGCGGTGGGGAGAGCGTTCCCCTCCGCGACCTAGGTGAGGAGGAACATGCTGCGGGGGGTTCTCCCTTCGCCAAAGGCTGTCGGCGCCATTCACTTCAATGCAGAGGGCTGAGCGGAGAGATCGGAAGGCTTGCCGAGGCTTCAGCTGCGAGGGAGAGTGAGTTTAAAAAAGACTTTTTTTCCTTGCTGCCAGCCAGGCTGAACGGACTGGGAGGGGGGTGTTTGTTTTCAAAAAAAAACCCTCGGACTTAAGCAGCACTCTAAAATGGCTTCTCTGGAAGAGAAAGCGGAAATCTTAAATCCGGACTGTCTCTAACAAGGGAAAGTGGTATGCGGCTACTTGCAACATTGTTTCTAGGTCTGGCTGGATTAAAAAAAATTATTTTTCTACTCTCTCCTCTGGGCTCTGAGATGGGCGGTGGAAGGTGGCTTTTCTTTGTCCCTGCCTGATTATTTCAACTATGGAAAATTCCCAGCGTCTCTTTACAATTGGGACTCTCTCTGGATATTGATGAAGAATTTTTTTTCTTGCTGGATTTGTGATTTCCTTTCTGGAGTACCTTCGCTATTATAACTATTGAGTTGGAAAATTGTCTCTCTCTTGGTTCCTGAATTTTACAACGTTTCAACCTTGATCAGAACTTTTGGCTCCCGGTTAGTCTCACCAACCCCACCCTGAAAACGCCATTTTGGTGGCATTGACTTTAACAGTTAATCATGGCTCAAGAAACAGCACTGGCAAGTTTAGAACAATGGATGGCTTCTCTTGAAACTGTTATACAAACTTTGGTAAAAGAAATTCAGGCCCAGAGGGCAGAAAACATCAATTTCAAGAAGGAGCTATTGGACACACGGAAGCAAGTGCTGGAAAACACACAGAAGACTGAAGAATTGGAAGGGGGGTTGGTGGGGGTTAAGGGAGAGATTAAAAATGTTATTAAAGAGGTTGGGGAAACAAATGGGCATGTGTCTAGGATAGATATGGAAAGAATGACATATTTTTTGAGATTTCAGAACGTTCTTGAGGAATCTGGTGAATGCCTCCCTGATCTTATGAGCACAATTTTAGCAGACTATTTACAAAAACCTAAAGATGAGATCAGGGGGGACATTGACCTAGCCTACAGAATTAACTCAGCATATGCCAGGATAAATGAAGTGCCTAGAGAGATACATGTGAAATTTGTTAGAAGGTCAACCAGAGAGGAAATCCTGAAAGTGCAGAGAGGTAGTCCATTAATCTACCAACAAAAAGAGGTTGCTATCTTGAAGCAGATCCCTAGAAAGATTCGAGAAGCAAGGAGGGAATTTTCCTTCTTGTCAAAAATTTTATTTGATCATGGGATTTGGTTCAAGTGGGTGACACCCGAAGGGATGCTGGTGTTCTGGGAAGGAGGAAGAGTGAGGATTAAAACAGTTGTTGAGGCGGAAGCCTTTCTTAAAAAACATTCCTCTGCCCTGGGGGAAGATCCAGGGGGGACGGAGGGGGCCGCGGCCCTGCCCGCTGGGGGCCAGGGAGGAGAAAAAGAAGATACAATAGCCAAGAGACTTAGATCGAAAAAATAACTTTGCCTTGATTTTTCTGAACAATTTTGCATAATATTTGTATCTGGATTTTTTGTAAATGTCTGACAGCATGGAATTGAGAATTTAGGTATATGTACTTGCTTTTACCTTGTAGTGTTATGAAAAATGTTTTTTTTTGGTTATTTTTTTATTGTGTATTTTGAGGTCTCGGAAGGGCCGACGACTCTGACGTGAATGCTCTCAAAATTTCTTTGTATCCCTTACCCTACCCTATAGAAAAAATGTAAAACCAATAAAACTTTTTCAATATAAAAACTAAGATGGTTGAAGACTTCAATAAAATATTTATCAATTGTGGCGTGGCAGTGACCCATATAGACAAAAAGAATAGGTTAAAATAGGGTTGTCTGTTCATATGATGCATTTCTCTATCTGGACACTTACACACATCACAGTTGGGATCATTCGTAGCCATAACAATTCCAGGTAACAACATTCCACTATGTTTGCTTTATAAAAAATCTGTTTTCCATGGTAAGATGGAACCTGTTAATAGGAAATAAACACTTAGGGCTCATACTAGGGTGTTCTGACCCCCTTTCTCCAACTAACACAAGACTGCCTGCCTGCCACTAACTCTCTTGGCTGCTTCCCTGAATGACTCTGAACAGATACGAAGCTTCCTAACTCGACTAAACACTAACCTGAAAATCAACACAAATAAACACAAACCTAGAAATCCAACGTTGTTCTCTGCAAGGACTTTCTTAGGAAAGACTTCCTTTTAAACCCTCTTGGGAGGGGCCAGTCATTAGGCAGCTGGGACTAATTCAATTCCTACGAGTTCTGCTTCTGATGCAATTGAAGCCTCCTTTTTTCAGCCCTTCTCAATCTAGCATCAGGGACAAACTGGCCTTGATCCTCCCCACTACTCCAAGACCCAGGTGCCTCCTGATGACCAACCGGGCTCTCTGCTCTCTCAAGGTTGCCCTCCTCCTCCACAGCAGACTCATAGGACTCCTTACTAGAGTAGTCCATCAGCAGCTCATCCGGAGCCGGCTGGGCCACAACACTAGGGTGTAGCTAATTCCTCCACTTCCTTGACTCTCCGGCACAGAATCATCACGTCTTAACCTTTAGGCTCTCTTCCCCTAACTTGACATTGCTCAAAGATGTGAGATCTCGGAACTCATTAACAGTTGAAGAACAGTCGGTAACTAATTCTTTCAAAGGAAAAACTGAAATTTGGTGCATAAGAGAGAGGAAATTTCCTAATCTAAATTAAAGGACTATACCCATGATGGCACACCTATGGCACACATGCTAGTGGGGGCATGCAGAACAGGGCTGGGTTGCTACCAGCATTACTACCAGTTCAGCATGCAAATTGTTTTGCATGCATACGCTTGCTTCACCTGTGTGCACGCCAAACAGGCGCTCCACGCGCGTGTGCATTTACACCTAAAAAGGACTGTGCAGGTACAGAACGTAACAAAAGGGGGGAAAATCAAATTTTTGCAATGGAGATTGTTCTGAGCATGTGCAGAAGCAAAAATAGAGATGGCGCTGCCGACAATAGAACCTGTTCATGTGCGTGGGTGGCCAAGATACTACCTACTCAGCCGAACCGGTCTGAACCGGTAGGAACTCACCTCTGATGCAGAGCCCTCTCTATGGGCACGCGCACTATTTCCAGCTACTCTTCTGGTTTCTGGCACGTGCATGCATGCTGGTCATTGGTCTTCATGCGCGCTGGAATGCTGGAAACCCGAAAAACAGTTGGCCAGTGTGCATGGACACACCAGCCATCTGGTCTTAAGGTTTCTGGCATTCCATGGCATGCAAGGCCAGCTAGCCAACGTGCATGCATGCGCCAGAAATCCAAACACCAGGTGGCCAGTATGCATGGGCTTGTTCTTTGGGTTTCTGGCTCTCCAGCAAACGTGCACACGTGCACACGTTTGGGCATTTGATGCCCAAAAGGTTCGCCACCACTGGTCTATACTATATACCCGTGATGGCAAACAGATGGCACGCAGAGCCATTTGTCAGGGCACGCAAGGTGTTGCCCTGTTAGCTGGCCACCACGCATGTGCACATTGGCCAGCTAATTTTGGCCTTTTGAGGCCATTTTTCACCCTCCGGAGGCTGAAGCAAAAAACCGGCCCTATGGGCAAACCGGAGGTTCGGAAACAGACTTCTGGTTTGCTCATAGGGCCAGTTTTAGCCCTCCAGAGCCTTCAGGGGCCTTCAGTAGGCCTCCCTGAAGGCGCTGGAGGGCAAAAAATGACCCTATGAGCAAACCAGAAGTCACTTCAGGGTTGCTCGTAGGGCTGGTTTTAGCTCTCCGGAGCGTTCAAGGGCCTTCAGAAGGCTTTCCTGAAGGCTCCAGAGGGCAAAAAACTGACACTTACGAACAAACTAGAAATCTGTTCCCAAACTTCTGGTTTGCCTGTAGGGTTCTTTTTTGCCCTCTGGGGCCTTCAGGGAGGCTTCCTGAAGGCCCCTGAAGGTTCTGAACAGCTAAACCTGGCTCTACGAGCAAACCAGAAGTCCATTCCTGAAGTTCCAGTTTGCCCGTAGGGCCAGTTTTTTGCACTCCAGAGACTAGGGAAGCTCCTGAAGCCTCTGGAAGGCCTCTGGGGGGGGGCTGTTTTCATCCTTCCCAGGCTCCTATAAAGCCTCTGGAGCCTGGGGAGGGCAAAAAAAGAACGCCAAAAATGGGACAGAGCACTGGTCATGTGCACATGTGTGTTGGGGTTGTGTGCAAAGTATTATGTGTGTGGCACACCCGCGTATGACCCCCCCTACACTCCCTCCACTTTTGGCACACGAGCCGAAAAAGGTTCGCCATCACTGCTATATACTATGTATATATGTATGTGTACAGATGCATATATACATACAAATATTCTAAAAGCAGTTTCTAAAAATCATACTATTAATACCTACATACTAGTGATACTGAGCAATGTTTGCCACAATGCTATTTAGGGGGAAATGTTTAAAATTCTTAGAGCAATTCATTCTCAGCTTCATATCACTTAGGAGTTACTAGTTCCAGACATTGGTTTGTATATACCTACAGTATATGCCTAGAGCAGATGTTAGAAGAATTGCACTTATATTTGAACAGCTTGAAATATAGTTTAAAAAATGCAAAAAAAAACATTGAGCTGAATCATCTGTTTTTCTGGCAGAGTCAACTGTTCTTCCCCTGCAATTATCGCATGTGCATTGTCTTTGTAAAAGAATGTCCATTATTAACAAATATTGCTGCCATAACCATACATTGGCTTTCTAAAAAAAACATTTGTTTATCATCTAACTTATTTTGTGATATGAGCAAAATCTGTAAGATTTTTTAAAAAAAAGGTTTTTGGCAGTTACACAGATTCTCATTAATAATGAGAATGATAATATGATAATGAGAGGAAGGAGAAGGAAAATAAAATATGCAAACCCTGATTAAAATGTGTCTAGAACAGGCGTGTTAAACTCAAGGTCCGTGAGCCGGATCCCGCTGATGGGGTGCTTAGATCTGGCCCATGGGACTGCCCTGGAAACAGCAAAGGACTGGCCAGTGATGCCTTTGCCAGTGAAAATGGAGCTCGGAAAGACTGCGTGCAGCCTTTGGCCACCCTCATTGCCACTAAATAAGTCCTCAAATGGGCTCTTACCAGTGTTCGATCAGATTCAGATCGAGAGGATCTCCACCTACTCTTGCGGCGTTTCATCTCCCTCAGCTCCTCAGAAAACCAAGGAGCCCGGGTGGGATGACGCCGCATGAGAGGCCGCAAAGATGCGACGCGGTCTAAGGCCTCCGCGGCCTCACTATACCATGCTGCCACTAGGTCCTCAGCTGCGGCACGAGTCAAGGATACAGGTATTGGCCCAAGCTCCTTCTGGAACTTTTCAGGGTCCATCAGGCGCCTGGGACGGAATCATCTGGGTGTCTCTGGCTCTGCCTCCCCGCGGTGAGATGAGGCGATTGGAAAGTCCAGCCGAAGGAGAGAGTGATCTGTCCATGACAAGGGTGAGATGACTAAGTCTCTGGTTCCAAGATCACTTCTCCACTGACCAGAGACGAAAATAAGATCCAGCGTGTGTCCTCCATTGTGAGTGGGGTCCTGAACTAATTGGGTCAGGTCCATGGCCGTCATGGAAGCCATGAACTCCCGAGCTGCCTCAGATGCCTCGCCCACCGATGGCAAGTTAAAGTCCCCCATGACTAGAAGTCTAGGGGTCTCCACTACCATCCCAGCGACCAACTCGAGGAGCTCAGGCAGGGCTGTTGTTACATAGCGGGGAGCCAGGTATATAATCAACAAACCCAACTGCCTCCCTAGGCCCCATTTCACAAAGAGGGACTCACAGCCGGTAGTCTGAGGTACAGTGATCCCCCTCAGCTCTAGACTCTCCTTAATAATAATCGCCACTCCTCCACCCTTGCCTAGGGCCCGAGGCTGATGAAATGCTCGGTATCCCGGTGGGCACATTTCCACGAGAAGTAAACCCTCCTTGGGGCCCAACCAGGTTTCCGTAATTCCCACCAGGTCCGGGTCTCCCTCTGATACTAGGTCATTTATGAGAGGGGCTTTATTTACCACGGACCTGGTGTTGCAGAGCATCAGCCTGGGGCCGTGGCTCTGTAAACCTTGACCGCCTAGTCCCGAGGGGAGCACAAGGGGTTGGGGCAAGCGGCCACTTGTAACCAGCAGCCACGATCCCCCAACTTAAGATGGACACCCTGTCTCCCCCCGCCCCTACCCCTCTGGATGATGCCAGTGGTGGGTTCCTACCAATTTGGACTGGTGTAGCTAAACCGATAGTGGCCTGAGTTGCTGGAACTGGCAGTGACCCAGGCCTGCCACGCCCCCAAACTGGTTCTCCAGGAAGCTCCATAGGCGCCGCCATCTTATTTTTTGCTTCTGCACATGCACAGAGCATTTTTATGGCACTGTGTGTGCATGCAAAGTGCACACGTATGGTATGGGCACAAGCAAACTGGCAGTAGCAACTGCTGGAACCCACCCCTGGATGGTTTCTAAGAATTTCATTGAACCATCTACAAAAAACACTGCAGAGTAGGGCTGTGTTAATCCTTCAACAGAGATACTTAAGGGACTGTAGGAGCGCATACGGGCATCCCAAGCCACGCAGCAGGGATCTCTCCTTGAAAAGCTTCCATGATATGAGGCTTCAATCCCGTGACTGCCCTGGCCCCTCAGTTTGACTTTTTAAAAACATCTCTACCAACAGCCCTCTGGCATTATGCCTGTTAATTTTTATTTATTTTATTTATTAATTTTTTAAATATCGCCCATCTCAACCTAAGTGTCACTTAATGAGGTTTCCCTCTTTACAGCAAGGGTATATCCAACCTTGGCAACCTGCTGTCTTCAGATTTCTGGCAGTTGAAGTCCACAGGTCTTAAAGTTGCCAAGGTTGGACACTCCTGGTTGGGAAAAATCTGACTCAAGTCCCAGTGATCTCTTAGGAGGCTTTTCTCCCAACCTTTTTTCTTGTTTTTCAGTCACTTGTCTAATTTTTTGGTATTTTGTCTAATCTCTGCTGCCCAAGTCATTCATCTCTCTCATCACATTCCAGACAAGTGGCTGTCCAGTCTCTCCTTAAGAGCCTCCAGTGATGAAGCAGCCACTGTTAAGTCCTCAGGTCTACAACCGTGCCAGCAAGTCTGGTGAACTCTGAGTCACCAAATTCCGGAACCGAGCCGGCTGGAGACTGTCTAGAAAACAGATACAATGTTGCAGCTAGCTTGCTGCAAGGGTTCCTGTCTGAAAGCCTATATAAAGGGCTGTCAGATGGGGAAGCCTTGCCAGTAGTGATTCTTGTGCATTGTAAATAGTTGCTGAATAAATGTTCCTGTTGATTGACCATGCCTGAGTCGGACTCCTTTGTCAATCTAACACTGGCGACGAAGGTGGGATTCAGGCCTTGTCATTAGGCTCAACGAGGAACGAAGCTTCGACTATACAAGTGCAGAGCGCCCACCACAGCCGCACCATGGCGACAATGCCACCGTTCGCGCCATTCGATCCGATGAAGGAGCAATGGGCTTCCTTCTTAGCACGCTTCGAGTGTTTCATGATCGCAAGTGATTACGGCGAACTCGCACCAGCAAGGAAGCTGAGCCTCTTCCTCCAGTGTGGCGGTCCAGAATTATTCGCCACCGCTCGAACCATAGCAGCCCCCGCAGCGGTACACGAAGTGCCGTGGGACGATCTCCTGGGCCGCCTGAGAGCACACTACGCGCCTGTGCCATCTCACATAGCACATCGCTACGCATTCAGGCAATGTGTGCAACAACCGCAGCAATCTGTAGCTGAGTTCCTCCAGAAACTGAGAGCCACCGCAATTCCTTGCGAGTTCCCCGCAGGCTTCCTGGAGGAATCTCTACTGGAGCAGTTCGTGTGCGGCGTCAAAGACATCCGCCTAAAGCGCCGTTTGCTCTCTAAAACTGTCCTGACTCTTGAGCAAGCGGTGGAAGAAGCCCGCGCGGCGGAATTGTCAGAGATTTCCACTTCTGACATGGGCCGCGCTCGCACTCCTCTTTTCCCCACTCCGCGAGCATGTCTAGTGGACGTGATAGCGCCGCTAGACGAGATAGAGGATGAAGACCAAGGGGACTGCATGAGGGTGACCGGGCGCTTGCCTAATCGCGCATTCACACCTCAGCAAAACCCCGTGTCAATCTAACAGCCACAACTTCTGGAGGCAAGCAGTTCCACTGGTTATTGTTCTCATTGTCAGGAAACCTCTCCTTAGTTTTAGGATGTGTCTCTCCTTGATTAGTTTCCACCCATTGCTTCTTGTTGTGCCCTCAGGTGCCTTGGAGAATAGTTTGACTCCCTCTTCTTTGTGGCAACCCCTGAGATATTGGAACACTGGTATCATGTCTCCCCTAGTCCTTCTTTTCACTAGACTAGACAGTCACAGACCCAATTCTTGCAACCTTTCTTCATATGTTTTAGCCTCCAGGCCTAATCATCTTTGTTGCTCTTTTCTGCACTTTCCAGAATCTCAACCTCTTTTTTTTATAATATGGTAACCAAAACTGGATACAATATTCTAAGAATAGTCTTACTAAGACTTTACAAAATAGTGCTAATACTTCACGTGATCATTATTAAACTTCTCTCAGTGGCAATCATAAAATATGCCTGCTCGTATTCAGGATGTGGTATTGACTTGTGAAGCTCCTTGTAGCTTAGAAACAGAAAGATGAGTGAAGAAAAAAGGTTTGGGCTTAAAGTATAGCGAAATAACATGAGGACACAGGTATGTGGCAATATTTATTACTACAGGGAAGCAGAATCATCTCTTCTGGCTGAAAGCATTCTGTATTTATGACCCCCAGATCCTGAATTCTGAAAAAGGAGACAAAAAGGTCAAACCTTAACCTAAAATTAGTGTAACCCGATGCAAAGTGATTTATTATCTTTTATTCTGGGATGAAAAAAATTCCTTCCCTGTTACATAATCAGTCATTGTGTGCTTTCGATTTTTCCATGCTCAGCAGTTCTAAGTTTCTTTTCTCACACTTGCTGTGTTGGTATTGTTCATTGAAAAAAATATAAAAGAAGCAGAGTGATTTCTGCTGAGTTATTCCCACATGAAGCAGGGGAACAAGATCCACCAACCCTCAAACAGCCCCTGGTTCCATATGTGTAACAAACGAGACAGAAACAAAGCACTGTTGAGGAGTCCTACAAAAGAAGTATTGTCTTGCTTGAAAACTATAACAATTACACTGGCATCTAGTCAGCCACAATTTATATATTAGCTGAAAGGCCACCATAAATACATTCTTTGAAAAATCTGAGCAAGGTTAAAAGAAGTTTTACTTCCCTTCTCCAAAGTCTTCATCTTTAAGAAAGAAAGTTAAACCAGGAACATTTTATCTTTATTTATGAAGGCTCTTTCATGGTTGTAGTGATTAAAAGGCAGAAGTTCTTAAGATGTTGGCTAAGGTTGCTTCTCCTAGGTGAGACTGAATTTTAAACAAATGTTCTCCTGTAAAGCTTAGACCTGTCCTGTCATTCATAACATTCATCAGAGGCATGACAAGGATGCCATGCAGACTGGAGAGCCCTTGTACAAACACATAAGTAGGTAGAAGGCTAACCCCCAACTGGTGCAACCTCTCTGCCTCAATGAATGTCTATCATAGGACATAAAGTGAAATGTAGTCTTAAACCCATGTCCTCCTTTGATCTATTAACTTAACTTGGGGGGATGATATATCCTTTTCTGAACATCATTTTTCCTGGGCTGAATTGGAGGACCATTTCTATCAGAATTCGGATGATGATCCAATGATTTGAATTTTCAGCTTCAGGAAACGTCTCTATTGTTCCTTTTCTTCTTTCAAACTGTTTTGTGGGTGGTTCCTTAGTGTCAGTCATAATCTTCCTTTCTCAGAGACTCTTCTTCCCCTCTTAATCAATGTCAGTAATCCCAACCATCTTCCAAGTTTCCCTAGCCCAGCCTTCTTCTTTTCCAATTTTCCTTGTAGTTTCTCTTGAAGAGATTCCAACTGATCCTATAGACTGGCTGTTTCATACAGTATGTAATCCTCAACCATAGTTAACTTGTTCTTATGTGAACTCAGGTTTTGTTGTTTGCCTATCATAACTGACAATTAAACAAGAAGGATTACACAATACAGTTAATAAATCATGGTTTGTGGCATAGCGTTTACATGCAATCTCAGACATTGTGGCTTATTTAACCATCTAGTGTAATGCTCAACAACTGAACCCAGGTGGTTATTGATTTTACAAGCCAGAATAAATTGATATTCTCTAGAGATAAATTTAAGTGAAATTCCAATGGTTGCTCTGCGACTGCTCTGGAAGATTCATAGAGAAATAAAAAGTTGGTAATTTATTTATTTACACAATTTATATGACTGCCCATCTCAAACGCATGACTCTAACCAGCTAGCAAGAAATAAAAGCAACATCACAACAAAACAATAAATAACAAATATAGCATCCCAGATAAAACAAATCTGTACAATCATTATATGGTTTCAAAAACAAAAGCCCCTCTCCCCATCTCACTAATAGAACCAGATCTCAAAGCCCTTATGGCAAGCATATGGAGACCCAGTTTAGTTTAGTAGCTACCACATACCTCCCTCCGACCTGTTCGCTCCCACAGAGAGGGCCTCCTCAGGTGCCGTCGGCCAGTCAATGCCGGCTGGCGACTCCTAGGGGGAGAGTCTTCTCTGTGGCAGCCCCCGCCCTCTGGAATGACCTACCCCCCGAGCTATGTACAACCACGGACCTGCGCCTCTTCCGCCGGGCATTGAAAAGGCATCTATTCCATGCGGCCGGCTTGGCGTGGTTTTTAAATTTGGCTTTTAATAGGGGTTTTACTGTGATTTTAGTACAGGCATTTTAGTTTAATTCATTTTTAAGACGTTTTTATTGTATTTGTTGTTTATTGTCATTTTATTAGTGCCTGTTCACCGCCCTGAGTCCCGCAAGGGAGATAGGGCGGTATATAAATACGAATAAAATCAAAAATCAAAAATCAAATCAAAATCTAAGGTGCTGGCCTACAGATTAGGAGAGTGTGAGTTCTAGGCCTCTCCTGGCCTGGGAATGAAAGCCAGCTGGGTGACTTTGAGCCAGTCACTCTATCTGAGCTCACCTCACCTCATAGGTTTGTTTTCACAGGTGGGCTGCTATGGCTTCGCCTTGGTTAGGGAGAACCCATAGCTAATATTATGGGCAATTAGGAGAACCTCCGAATCCTGGCTGGCCCCACCCACCTGCCCCTCCCAGGAGTCTCCACACGGCCCGTTTTGGATGCGAGGTAAGTGCAGGGCCTGTGCAGAAACTCAGGGACAGGGGGGGAAAAACAGCCCTCCTGGAAGTTCTGGAAGGGCCTTAGGAGTCCAAGGGAGGAGGTTTCCGACCTCCCAGAGCTCAAGAAAACCTCTGGAGCCTGGGGAGGGTGAAAACACCTCACCCAGCCTCCACCGTGGTGCAGGAGCAGACTAATAATAATAATAATAATAATTTATTTCTTATAAACCGCACCCTCTCCCCACAGGGACTCGGAGCGGTGCACAGGAGAAATAAGAACAATGGCTATATACATATTTCATTAAAAATAAATTAAATTAAGTAACCTGTGCTAAAATACCCATTAAAACTATCTAACTAACTAAAAATCCCCCCCCCCCAAAAAAAGACACACACACCATGGTCATGCCTACCCAGTAACCAGGCAGAGAACCAGTTGTTGAAATTTTTGAAGCTCTCCTCTGGTTGTTGTGGGGAAAATAGGAGACAGCAATATTAGGTATGTTTGGTGTCTTATATTTGATGTCTTATATTTACCAAATATATGAGGATCTAATCTCTTTTTCAGAGGGTGGGCACCGTAAAATAGTTTAACAGTACCACTTAACACTAGACTGGCTTTCATAATGAGCTCTTAGGACTTCATTTGGAAATAGGAAAACCATGCCTTCTGAATTGTATTTATTTATTTGTCAATTTTTTATGGCCATCCCTCTCATATAAAGTGATTCTGGGCAGTGCACAATAAAACTTACTTTTAAAATTTATTGCAAAACTAATTAAAACCTCTTTAAATAGTAATCATAGATAAACGTGCATATCCTTACCCTCTAACTTTTTATCATCCATAACCACTGGTCATTGTGGTTGGTGCTGAATGGAGATGGTACCGTATTTTTCAGAGTATAAGACACATCCTTTTCCTTCAAAAAAGAGGCTGAAAATCTGGGTGCGTCTTATACACTGAATATTGCATTTTTTTGCCTCCCGAAACCCCACCCGCTTCACCAAAATGGCCATACATGGCCTTTAGGAGGCTTCCAGAGTGCTCCTGGGGGCAGAGGAGGGCAGAAATGAGTGAAAATAGGCCATTTTCTGCTCAATTTTGCCCCCCAGCCCCCAGGAGCACTCTATAAGCCTCCTAAAGGCTATGCATGCCCCTTTTTTGACAAAATGGGCCATTTCTTGCTCATTTTTGCCCCCTCCCCAGGAGCACTCTACAAGCCTCCTATTCATGCCCTTTTTGTGCAAAATGGGGCGTTTTTGGTAGGTCTGTAGAGTGCAAAAACTTTTTTTTTAATTTGCCCCTTCAAAATCTTGGTGCATCTTATACTCTGGTGCATTTTATACTCTGAAAAATACGGTATTTATAGGTTCTCCAATCTTTATCCAAATGCTGAAATGCATAAGAAATTGCAACAGGGACAATTGGTGGGGATTTTTGTAGCAAATTTAGGGGATGGCTTTGTCCAATGCCTGTCAACTCTGAAGCGAACCTGGCTGAAGCCATCTTGTGCTGCCTCAAAGTTGCCATGAAACCTGAGAAAGATGGAGAGTGGGGGAAGTAGATAGCCCAGCTTACAGTCAAAATAAAAACGTTTTCTGTGGGAACCAAGGTCATTGTAACAGATGACTGGTGAAGGAGGAGAGGAGCCTGCCAGCTGTATTCATTAGATCATGTGACTGATGACACTGGGGAGGGGGGACATTTCATTTTTTTATTTAGGTGAAAACCACGGGAACTTTCATAATTGGTTTTCACTGGCTGAGCCAATATGATGTATCCAATAAACATGTTCTTAGAGGAATCTCACTGCCTCGGAGTTCTGCTTTCAATGGGTGCATTAGTCGGAATGCTGACAATGCTAATTAATCTTTGGAAAGTTGAGGTGAATCAGGCAGTAAATAGGAATGCTCCCAAGTCCCGAATCTGCGAGGATTCCATTATATTTTGATTCAGAAACTTACCAATTCTGGAAGAGTGCCAATATTTCCTCTTGAAATGTTCAGCCTATTAAAAAAAAGGTCCCAAACGGAACACTTATAGACCCTGAAAAAAAGATTAATAGGCACCATAGTAGGGAGACATTTGCCCAACTCCAACTGCTTTAGCAGTAGGAGCTCTTTCTAGAACAGTTGGATTACTGTGATTTACTCAGTGTGGTGCTATCCCTCTCTCGACAACCACTTGAGAATTTGAACTGGTGCAAAATATGACTGTGTGCTTACTAGTCAAATTCATGAATGACACGTGAAGCTGCCTCTGGGAGTGCTACATTAGCTACCACTTTCTACAACTATATCAGGTTATAACTTATCAAACGTAAATGTCTTGGTTCTGGGACTTTTTTTAAAAAAATAACAATTTTTATTGGTTTTTACAAATTTTATAACAGGGAAAAAGGTATGTAGGATATAGGAAAGATATTTTAGGGCTTCCATGTCGGAGGTGGTGGTCGCCTCCGGGGTTCCATACAAAGAGTAAGGTTTTTTCTTCGGCATAAGGTCGAAGAAAATTCATATATATCATATCATAAATTACATGCATTCAATCATTTGTTTCTATTGACATCCGTAAGGATTACACTATGTAAAAGAAAATCATTTTTGTGATCTGAGTCTTTTAGCTATTGTGTCTTCTTCTTCCTTCCCGCCAGTGGGCAGAGCCATGGCCCCTCCCGTTCCCCCATTTTCGTCCTCCAGGGTTGAGGAGTGTTTTTTAAGAAAGGCTTCCGCCTCTTCAATTGTTTTAATTCTTACTCTCCCTGAGAGTAAGGGTTCTGGGACTTTTTCAGACTGGGTATCTCAGCAGAACTTTCCCACCAGTATGGGAAAATAGACAACACAGACAACAGTTAAGTGAATCATTTATGATCTTTCCTGCCACAGTTGTTAAGTGAATTGCTCCAGTTGTTGTTAGTTAATCAATCACATATGAGACAGCAATACGGCAAGATGGCAGCAAAATCTCTGAGACGCTGAAGGAACCAGGGGGCATTTTCGGCCATATAGGGGGGATTGCATGGCCAATTTTCCACCTTTTGGCCTGGCCCAGCAAGCGGACCATCTTGCCGCCCCAACAAGGGCTTTCTTCCCTCACGGGGTTTAATAGGCGGCAAGCAGCAGTCGGACGAGGAGCCGGGGGTGGATGAAACAGCACCGCAGGGCCGATTGCATCAGCTGAGAGGTGGTGGGCCCCAGCAGGGGCGTGGCGGTAGCCTGGAACGGCAGTAGTAGTGCGGCTGTGGCAACAGTATCGGCAGCACGGAGGACCTCGTCGGGACCTGAGAAGTGAGAGGCTCGGGTGGACGAGGATACAGGGCTGCTGGCCGGGGCTGCAGTGGCACGGATGTCAATGGCGGCTGGAGGCAGCTGGAACGGCAGTAGCAGTGCGGCTGTGGTGACAGTATCGGCAGCACGGAGGACCTCGTCGGGACCTGAGAAGTGAGAGGCTCGGGTGGACGAGGATACAGGGCTGCTGGCCGGGGCTGCAGTGGCACGGATGTCAATGGTGGCTGGAGGTGGCTGGGACGGCGCTGGTGGGCTGACCCGGTGCCGTGGACCACCATGGGAGCCTTATGAACCATCTATTGTAGGTCGCTCATCATCATTGCTTGGCCCTGCCTGCCCTGCTGACCATCATGGGGCCCTTTTGTGACCATCTAATATGGGCCGCTCCATCGGGACTTTATGATCCATCCGCCCGGATGTTAAATCATGATCCATCTTTGCCTCAATTTTAACATCTCTGATTTTTCTGGCTGTATGCTACAATGTCTTGCTGTTGGGGGAGGTTATTCCTCTCCTGGACCTTTGCAGTCGATTGGACCCCATGGCCGGTGTTATTCGAATGTACTCAGCGGCTGACCTCCTTGCCCTGTGGGAGTCCCCCCTCTTACAGGTTTGGCCCTCTGCTCTATCGAGGGCCCGCCTCAATGACGGGTTTCTGAACCAAGAGAGGTGGTATACATCTAAGTGGTATACATCTAAGTGGAAGTTGAGGGGGTTCTTAGCAAAACTTTTAATTTATGTCTTAAGGGGTCCCAGGGAGCGGGAGGGTCAAATTAGAACTAGGGTGGTGGGTGTGGGGGAAAACCCACCGGGGATTATTTTTAGGCCGGCTAGGGGCTTTTGCGGGGAGGGTATAGTGTCCAGAACTGGGGAGGAGGTGAAGGTCTGTCCAGAAGGGGGTTATTCCATCAATACTGTGAGTGGGAGGGGCAGGTATGGCAGAAGCTGAGGGCCATATCCTGTAAGGGGAGGGCGCACTCGCTGTCTTCGAGCGGTGGCACGCTCTGGCCCTCACAGCTCCCCTTGCAGCCCAGGGGCTTTAGGATCCCAGGGCCTGGGTCTTCGGCTGATGCTGTGTAACGCCAGGTCCGTGGTCAATAATGCCCCCCTCATTCACAATCTAATCTTGGAGGGGGTGCAGACCTGGCGGGTATCATGGAGACCTGGTTGGGCCAAGAGGGGGGGGTGCCCCTTGTTGAAATATGCCCACCGGGTTACCGTGCATTTCATCAGTCAAGAGCTCATGGTCGGGGTGGGGGGGTGGCAGTTGTTATAAAGGAGAGTCTTGATCCGAGGGAGACCACTGTGCCTGAGATAGCCGGATGTAAGTCTCTCTGTGTGAAGTGGGGTCGTGGGAGGCAGTTGGGCCTGTTGATTGCGGACCTGGCTCCCTGCTACGTATCAACGGCCCAACCCAAGCTTCTCAGTGTGATAGCCGAGGTGGCGGTTGGCACCCCCAGGCTGCTAGTCATGGGGGATTTCAACTTGCCATCGGTCAGTGAGATGTCTGGGATGGCCCGGGAGTTCATGGCTTCCATGACGGCCGTAGACCTGACCCAGTTAATTCATGACCCCACTCACATTGGAGGACACACTCTGGATCTAGTTTTTGTCTCTGGCCAGTGGTTGAGTGATCTTGGTTTAGGGGGAATAGTCATCGAACCCTTGTCATGGTCAGATCACTCCCTCCTTTGATTTGACTTTCCAACTGCTGCACCCCACCGCAGGGAGGCAGAACTGGAATCAGTGAGATGGTTCCGCCCCAGGCGCCTGATGGACCCTGAGAGGTTCCAGACGGAGCTTGGGCCGATACCTGAGACCCTGACCCACGACTCGACTGAAGACCTGGTGGCCGCCTGGAACAGTGCAGCCATGGGGGCTTTGGACCGTGTCATGCCTTTGCAGCCTCTTACCCGGCGCCAAACTCTCCTGGCTCCGTGGTTTTCCGAGGAGCTGAGGGTGATGAAGCATTGGAAGAGATGCCTAGAGAGCGGCTGGAGAGCCACCCAGTCCGAGTCTGACTGGACACTGGTAAGGTCTTATCTTAAGACCTACCTAGTGGCGATAAGAGTGGCGAAACGCAATTATTTTTCCGCTCTTGTCACATCTGCAGATAATCGCCCAGCCGCCCTGTTTAGGGTGACCCGCTCCCTTCTCCATCTGGAAGCACAGGATGATCCCTTGCAGGGTCGAGCAGAAGATTTTGGGCGTTATCTGCATGATAAAATCAATCAGATTCGGGACAGGTTGGCTTCTGACTGGATTAGTTCCGGCGGGTTGACTGAGGCAGGTCCAGAGAATGTTATCTGGGAGGAGTTTGATCCTGTGACTCCTGAGGACATGGACAGGATATTGGGATGGTTGAACGCCACCACATGTTTAATAATAATAATAATAATAATAAATTTATTTATAGACCGCTTCCTCTCCCCAAAGGGACTCGGAGCAGTGCACAGGGAAAATTAAAAAATACCAATAAATATACAAATAAATTAAATAAAAGGCAAATTAAACAATGATTATCCCTGCGCTAAAATCCCCAATTTTTAAAATTAACTAAAGTCCCCTAAGCCCTATTAAAAGATGGGAGACTAACCTAGGCCGGCCAAGCAGAAAAAGTGTGTTTTGAGTTTTTGACGGAAGGAGCGGAGGTCCGTAGTTGTTCTAATTTCGGGGGGAAGGTCGTTCCAGAGGGCTGGGCCCGCCACAGTGAAGGCCCTTCCCCTGGGCGTCGCCCGCTGGCATAGCCTAGTGGATGGCACCCGGAGAAGTCCCTCTCTGTGGGAGCGAATCGGCCGCAGGGATGTATGGGGCAGAATCCGATCCCGCAGATAACTAAGTCCCGTGCCATGGAGCGCTTTAAAGATGATAACTAACACCTTGAAGCGCACCCGAAAGACGACAGGTAGCCAGTGCAGCTCGCGCAAGAGCGGTGTTACGTGGGTAAACCTTGAGGTTCCCATTATTGCTCGCGTGGCTGCATTCTGGACAAGCTGAAGTCTTCGGGTGCACCTCAAGGGGAGCCCCATGTAGAGAGAATTGCAGTAGTCCAGTCGGGATGTCACGAGAGCATGAGTGACTGTGCAGAGGGCATCCCGATCCAATAGGGGGCGCAACTGGCGTACCAGGCGAACCTGGTAAAACGCCCTCCTGGCCACGGCTGTCACTTGATCTTCAATGGACAGCCGGGTATCCAGGAGAATGCCCAAGTTGCGCGCCCCATCCACAGGGGTAAGATGTTCGTCCCATATGGCCAGTGATGGAGTCAACTGGTTGTACCGGGATGCCGGAAACCACAGCCACTCGGTCTTGGACGGGTTGAGTCTGAGTTTGTTACTTCCCATCCAGGCCCGCACGGCTTCAAGGCACTGGCACATCACCGCTACGGCATCGTTGGGGTGGTTTGGGGTAGATATATACAGCTGTGTATCATCAGCGTAGAGATGGTACTCTACCCCAAAACCACGGATGATCTCACCCAGCGGCTTCATATATGTGTTGAACAGGAGTGGTGAGAGGACCGACCCCTGAGGCACCCCACAAGTGAGGGGCCTAGAGGTCGATCTCTGCCCTCCTGTCAACACAAATTGCGATCGACCGGAGAGGTAGGAGGAGAACCACCGCAACACGGTGCCCCTCACCCCCAACCCCTCCAGCCAATGCAATAGGATACCATGGTCGATGGTATCAAAAGCCGCTGAGAGGTCTAATAGGACCAGGTTGGAGGAACAACCCCCATCTCTGGCCCTCCAGAGATCATCAACCAACGCGACCAATGTCGTCTCGGTGCTGTGCCCGGGCCGGAAGCCGGACTGGCGCGGGTCCAGATAATCAACTTCCTCCAGGTGATGGGGAAACTGTTGTGCCACCACATTCTCTACAACCTTTGCCAGAAAGCAAAGATTGGAGACCGGACGGTAGTTAACCAGTAATGCTGGGTCCAGAGAGGGCTTCTTCAGGAGGGGTCTCACCATAGCCTTTTTAAGGGAGGCAGGCAAGGAACCCTCGCTCAGAGAAGCGTTGACAACCTCCTGGAGCCAGCCTCGTGTCGCCTCCCAGGATGCCAGTACAAGCCAGGAGGGACACGAGTCCAATAAACATGTGGTAGCTCGCAGTCGCCCACGTAACCTGTCCATATCATCGGAAGTAACAGAGTCAAACTCTTCCCAGCAAACTGTCTCAAGACCTGCCTCGGGGGATCCCACTGGGCTATCGATGGAGACTAGTTCGCTCTGAATCTGAGCGATTTTATCCTGCAGATAAATCCCAAATTCCTCTGCTCTACCCTGTAATGGGGTTTCCCGCACCCTCTATTGGAGGAGGGAGCGGGTCACCCTAAACAGGGCGGCAGGGCAGTTATCTGTGGATGCTATGAGAGTGGCACAATGATGATGTTTGGCCACTCTCAGCACCACAAGGTAAGTCCGTAAATGGGCTCTCACCTGTGTTCGGTCAGATTCAGACCGAGTAGATCTCCATCTCCTCTCTAGGCATCTCTTGTGGCGTTTCATCACCCTTAGCTCCTCGGTGAACCAAGGAGTTTATTGGACCCGTGTCCCTCCTGGTTGGTCCTGGCCTCCCGGGAGGTTACATGAGGCTGGCTCCAGGGAATTGGAATTGCCTGTGGCCTTCTGGGTGCACTTCAAGGTGTTAGTAACCACCTTCAAAGCGCTCCATGGCATGGGACCTGGTTATTTGCGGGACCGCCTCCTACCACATACCTCCCTTTGACCAGTCCGCTCTCACAGGGTGGGCCTCCTCAGGGTGCCGTCTGCCGGACAATGCCGGCTGGTGGCCCCCAGGGTGAGAGCCTTCTCTGTGGCAGCCCCTGCCCTCTGGAATGGCCTACCAACTGACCTTCGTACAATTACGGACCTGCTCCTCTTCTGCCGGGCTTTAAAAACATACCTATTTCACAAGGCCGGCCTGGCATAGTTTTAAATTTTTAATCTTATTTTAGAAATGGGTTTCAACTATCCCAGACCTACGTCTCTTCCTTCGGGCCCTGAAGACACACCTATTTCATGCAGCAGGCTTGTCATAGCCTTGTTTTAACTGGGTTTTTAGTATTGGTTTTAAATTACGGGACGAATTATTTAATATATTTTAATATGTATTCTTTTTTGGTTTTCTGTTTTTACTGAGGCTGTTCACCGCCCTGAGTCCCGAGAGGGAGAAGGGCGGTATATAAATTAAACCAAATAAATAAATAAATAATAAATACGCAGTTGTTAAGTGAATCCGGCTTCTCCATTAACTTTGTTCATTGGATGGTCATAAAAGATGATTGCATGACCCCAGGATATTGCAATCATTATAAATACATGCCAGAGTCAAGCATCCACATTTTGATGATGGGGATGCTGCAATGGTCATAAGTGTAAAAAACAGTTGTAAGTCACTTTTTTCAGTGGCATTCAGAAAAACAAATGGTCATAAATCGAGGACTACCCATATTGTAAACCTCCAAGATGAACTTGGGAGACCCAGTTTCAGGTTCAGCTTTAGCTATGGAAACTCACTGGGTGGGTTTGGACCAGTCACTTTCTCTAACCCAATCTCATGATGTTTGCATACACTGATTGTGTACCCTACTTTGAGCTCCTTGAGGAATAGTAAAATCTCAGGCTAACAAATAACGTTTGCAAGCAAGGTGAGAAGGCTAAATATATGAATATTAATGAAGCAAAGTGATTTCAAAAGAGGGAAGATAAGCAAGTCGGATGTGAAATTCATTTCCTCATGCTGCTAAATGGCAAAGAGTTTGTTAATATGCAAAAGAAAATATTAATTAATCTGCTGGAGAATATATCTCGCAATGAAAATTAATAAACATTCATAAAGAACATACATTATGCTTCAATGCCTTATAGAGATGCTGAAGACAGAATTCTAACAGGCAGCTAATGAGTGGCAGATGATAACAGCTTAGCTATTGCTATTCTGGAAAGTTGCCAAAATGGAAATACTTATAGATAACATTATTCTGAAAGCATCAATCATGAATAAACACATTCTATGTCTAGTGGTTTTCCACTAGACTGACAGAATGACAAAAAATGTAGCCCCGATACTTCTGCTGAAGTTGCAGACTCTCATATCCAAAATGCATGAATTGTGTCTTTAGCAGAATGGATTTAATAGTGTGTACAACATGCATTTTATCCCATTTTTAAATCAAGTATATGAACATATATAGGGCCTCATCGGTTATTGCTAAAGGAGAACAATCAAAAGCTTCCTGAAATATGACATTTCCATTCAGTAACAGGCAAATACTTGATAACTCACCAACAAAGGTAGAAAGTTCCTAAGGAACAATGATGAATGCTGCAACAGATGTAATTAAATCAATGTAGAAGTGTTAAAACTTCCAATGGCCATTTTTATTAAGGTCAGAGATGTGTCTAAGAGAGATATAGGAGGCCGACAGATTCTCAGATCTGCCTACTCCACCCACGAGAGTCTCCTCAAAGACTCTTCTGCCAACATCATCAAGAAAGGCTGCTCCAATTGGACCTTTGAAGAAAAGGAAAATGTTGCCAAGGCAAATCTCAATTTCCTCCATAGAGGAGATAACAGATGGAAGAAATGAATGCTATTCATTCATTCACCCATTTCAAGTCCTGACCTTGATATTGATGCATTCGGATAGTGAATCTGACCTATGGGCCAGAATTCCCCACTCCAATTCTGAATAATGTTTTTTTTTTAACTAGATTGCCTGCAGCCATATTCCTTTTGGATCTTTGACCTGCCACACTTTCTATTATTCTACTATACCTTTTCTATTGTGGAAAAATGGGAGGGGAGATGGTATGGAGTTAGATGCTATGTAGCCAAAACAAAATTCCTTCTAGAAAGCCAAGGTCCTTTGTCTCTGCACCTCTGCACCTGACCGGAACTGGATGGTGGAACTACCAGCATGGCAGTGGAAGATTGGACCATGTGATGGGCTTGTGGGTGTCGGGCAAGATCTTGATCTTTCAACCGGGTGGGGAAAACCGGAAAGCTTTCAAATTCTGGGTTTTCCAGATGTGCCAACATGGCTCTCTTAATTGGAACTTTGAGGAATACTTTGCCTTCAACTCTCATTTAATTTTGGATGCTATTTGGAATCTTGACATAGACAGTATAGTAACAACACTAATTTCAGTAGGCAGAGCAAATATATTTATGCATTTAATCAATATGCTTATTACTTCCTTCTAACCTGCCTCAATGGCTAAAGCAACTCCAGGACATGGTAATAAACAATTAAAACAACTAGAAGAAGGGGAGGGGGGGAAACACACGACAAAAAATACAAATGCAATATTGTTTATTTGGAAACAAACAATCCTATATACAGGGTCTGATGGAAAATCCAGGTCTTCATAACTTCACTAAAGAACAATGGAGACAGGACTGTATGGATTTTTGGGAGAATGCCATTGTACAAGACAAGGAATAGGGACATGTGATACCTTAGCATTTTTAACATATGTTGGGGAAAATAGGAGATTTTTTTTTCCCATTGAAGATGTAACATCTTTCTTGATCCAATTGCAATATGCTTCCTTTTTGTCTTTTCCAACCCTGAAGCACAGGCAGCATGCAAGACAAAAACCATTTTTACTATCAGCTTCTTTGATCCCAAGTTTTTAATTCGGTCGTACATAGGGCAGGCACTTTTTGAGATAGGACAGACACTTTTTTCACTTTAACACATCATTATTCAAATGTGGATAGAGTCAAAAACTAGAACAACGAAAAGGAGAACACAACCTTGCTCAGTTTCTTCATTATCGAAAGCTCTCTTTCAGAGAAAACCAGTTTAATGTTGTTTGAAGATATTGGTATAAGGGTAGCTATCCAGAAAGATGATGGTTGGCTGGATAGAATTAAGCCATCATATAACAGACAGAATAATTTTTGTGTTTATAAAAAGCCTTTTAAAGTTTTTTTCAAAAGAAACAAAAATCATCAGAGGCATATTTAGACTTTATCCAGTAATTTGAGGGAAAGGGCATTGAGAAGACTTTTTAAAAGAATTGTTATCAGCATTTTCCTCAAAATAGAAAGCACTATATCATTAAACCAGTTTTAATGTTTCAGTTTGAAATACTATGGCAGAAAGCCGAGCAATAGGCCTGCTAGTCAGAAATTGCTCAGGAGAGCCATAAGGAAGAATGAATGTTGTGGGAAATGGAATTAACAAAGCAGCAGGAAGTTTCTCTCTGCAAATCTCTCCACAGGCAATGCTTATCTGGACAGAGAGCTACATGATGGACTAAACTGAAGGATATTTTGCAATATAATCCAGGTTCTTTCCCTGACATTAGGAGTACAGGGCCAAATCTACATCCACCAGCTACCCCAGGGTGGTCTTGTTCCCACAACACACTCGGTCAATTGGAGGTAGTGTATTGTAAGAATGCTAAAACGATAAATCCTGGGTTCAGAACCAGTGTTACAACTCTGGTCCCGTAACCAGTGTTAGGGGTAACAAACACCCCCATTTGAAAGTAAATGCGGAATAGTGTAATACACCGGACAGTAAAGAGATACGTTGCTTTAACCACACACAAACTCTAAAACAGTGATAGTAAGAAAATAAATAGTCTTTACTTTGTAGCAACTAAAAGACTTCTTCCGACCAGTAATACTAACTTCTCAAACAATAACAGTCCTTCACCAAAATATAGGGTTGTCTTACAGTGATGCAAAACAAATACTTCTTCAGTCTTCAGTCTTCAGTCTCAGCGGCAAACAGTAAACACAGGAATCAAAGGGAATCAAAAAGGGAATGGACTGTGTTTCTAAGCTTGCTTATATGGTAGAGCTGAGAAGCACAGCCAAATAGAATTCAACATAGTTCTTAAAGCTACATATACTCTTTAAGAATACTGGCTTATATATATTGTCAACCCAACATAAGGATAAATATCCTAACAGATATCAGTTTATGCAATCATCTATGCTCAAGGAAATTAGATTTGCTCCTAAAAAGGCTCAGTTTCCCATGGGTTTGTTTCAACTCCATTTAGGCATCTGAATCAGGGGAATAACAGAAGCAGTCAATTTCTCTGTTTTGTTTATTCAGGCTTTTTTTTTAAATGGAGAAAAAGAACCAACTAAAAAAAACAAAATAGTCCATTCGAAACATCACTGCTAAGATCAATAATATAAAACATACTATCCAAACCCTGATTGACCAGTAAAATTGTCCCTGCCCCTCTGGGCAGTAAAAAAAGGGGAGAGCATTAATGAATAATGTACAGTAGGAACAAGTTCACAGGAAATCAAGAACTTGATTATAGAAGCAGAGGAGTTTTGTTTGCACATTGTTTGGCTGCTAGTAAAGAAATCTGACGGGATTAATGGCTGACTGGTTTAAAGTGTACTATAAATAGGATTGATGCCAAACAAGGTTAAGTGAGCTATGAAATACTCTGACAATAACTTAGCTTCTCCTCTGCTTCAGCTTATGATAGACAGTCACTCTTGTGTTTTCTAATGATTGAGAAATAGAAATTGTCCACTATCTACAGATGCTAGAGAGGAATTAATTTTCTTATAGTTGGTCTCCTTCTACAGGACTCCTCTCAAGCCTACTACAGCAGGGGTGTCAAATTCACAATATCATGGCAGCGTCACATGACACATCAGGACTTTTCCCCCTTCACTGAACCAATCACGGGCGTGGCCAGTGCGTGACGCATCTGGCCCGTGGCGCATCGGGGAGTTTGATAGGCCTATACTAGAGGATAGCAATTATTTGAATATTAGTATCACCAGAATTTACACTTCCCCTTACACTTGTATAGGTTGTAAATAGAACCATACTGCATTTTGCTTGCTGGAGAAAAAAAAATGAGGATACTGAGAAGTAGTATTAAAAAAGGTTCTAAGAAAGTATCAACTTACCTGTCTACAAGAGGACAGAGTAAGATATCATGCACGCCAAATTACATCACTGGAACATATTGATAATCTGACCAGAAATTAGCTAGTTAAATAGAGAAAAAGAACAAGAGCCGTGGAAGATGAGAAATGTCTACTTAAAATTGTTATATATAAATTAGATATAAAATAAATATAATGGACTTATACATTAATGTGTGCTTCTTTTTCTACTGCCAGGCATCAGCAGCACAGGTGACACATGGAGCCATTTGTCAGGGCACACGAAGTGTTGCCCTGTCAGCTGACCAGCACGCATGTGCGCACATGCTGACCAGCTGACTCTGGCCTTCTTTTGAGGCCATTTTTCACCCTCTGGAGGCCTTCCAGTTTGCTGGTCGGGTCGGGTTTTGCCCTCTGGAGCCTTCAGGGAAGCCCTCCAGAGGGCAAAAAAATGGACCTACAGGGAACCCAGAAGTTTGGAATGGTGACTTCCAGTTTGTCTGTAGGGCCGATTTTCGACCTCTGGAGCCTTTAGGGGCCTTCAGGAGGCTTCCCTGAAGGCTCTAGAGCAAGGGTCCCCAATCCCCGGGCCTCAGACCGGTGCCGGTCCATGGCTTGATAGGAACTGGGCCGCAGGGCCAAGGAGGAGGAGGAGGGAGGAGAGGGCAGCCCCCTGGGCAGAGCGGGCACCGGGGCGGGAGAGTGCAGGAGTGGCCACTCGCGCCGTTGGGGGCTGAGAGGGGCGAGGGAGCCGACTCACACACATACCCCGTGCACGCATGCACCGCCTGTTCCTCCTCCCCCCGCTCCCCCTCTATGCCGGCCAAGCCAGAGGGCAAAAACTGGCCCTACGAGCAAACCGGAAGTCACCATTCCCGAACTTCCAGGTTCCCATTAGGTCCATTTTTTTTGCCCTCTGGGGGCTTCAGGGAAGCTCCTGAGGCCTCCGGAGGGCATCCGGGGGTGGGGCAGGGAGACTGTTTTCACCCTTCCCAGGCTCCTAGAAAGCCTCAAACCTGGGGAAGGCAAAAAAACCACGGCAAAAGTGAGGGGGTGTCGCTGATCATGTCCATGCATGCGTGCTGGGGGGCGTGTGCGCATAGTATTATGGGTGTGGCACACCAGTGCACGACACCCCTGTGCTCCCCCCGCTTTTGGCACGGCAGCCAAAAAAGGTTTGCCATCAGTGCTATATACTGATCAGTGCCATCAGTGCCATCAGTGCTATATTGTAGGTGTCAGCCTGTTGACCTGCAAATGTTTGGTGTGTTTTTGTCTATCCTAAAACAGCCTCATAAATAAGTTATTCATCAATATTTTTGCTAATCAACCAAGAATCTTGTATTTGTGTTCCATTTCCAGCATCTATTCAAGGTTGGAAAGGAAAGGTAACTCAATTTTTGTTCCTTTCACAAAGCAACACTTGAAGGATCTGGCCCTTACTGATCCAGGATTAGAATTAGTACATATGTTTTAAACTTGTAACAAAATGTGTGTATTTAAGTCTAGTTTTTCTTCCTGTGGAGTAGTGGTGGTTAAAGCCAACATGGCAAATTACATATCGCTGGACTTGACAACTAAATGGTTTCAGATATTTTTCTGTGGTGGTTCTTTCTTGATGACTGGAGCTGTTAAGATTCATCACAGAAAATGATGGGAATTGTAATCCAATAGATTTTGTTACCATAGATGAGAAGATGGACAATTTGTGGAACATGATACTCTGAAAGAAAATAATGTTTCAAAAATATGTTTGAAGATGCTATATTTCTGTAAGAGAAAAGCTGGTGGGAAAGCTTAGTTTAGTGAATAAAAGCTTAATGTAAAGTTAAAAGTAGGAGCTCTTATAATTCATTTGTTTTCATGACAAAGATATTAGGAATAAGAATCTGGGTTTATTTATAAACTTGCCCTTTGTTGTGTTTTTCTTGCAATTTTACAATACATTAAAATAAGGGGAAATGGAAGGGAAATTGTAGTTAATGCTATTTTTTATGACAATAAAAATGCCTTAAGCAAACAGAAAGCCACAGAAAGTAGCAGCTTAAACAATCTTGTATTCCCTGTAAATATCTCTTTAGATTCTTTTTATGATTCATAGCTTTTTAGTATAATAAATACATTGTAAAGGTTTATTAGATTATTACTTTCATTAATAATTTATTATTTATTAATAAACTACTGAATTTAACCACAAATATTTAACTGCATCTAAAAAAGATCCAAGGGACTTTATATTTTTTTCTTATAACCAATTATCTCCTATTTGTGGCTCTTTCTAACATATAGGTCATTCAGTGCTCATAAAAAGAAAGTACTGTATTTTTTAAACAGATGTTAATTTCTTAATACTTGTTCATTAACTTAGAACTCAGTATTAAGAAATCTTTCATTCAAAAGACTTTTTTTCAACAGGTAAAGAGAAAGGAATTGCCCCAAATTGGGTGGATGCATAGAGTGGAGTGGAGTGGAGTGGAATGGAATGGAATGGAATGGAATGGAATGGAATAGAATAGAATAGAATAAGGAATAAGGAATAAGGAATAGGAATAGGAATAGGATAACAAAGAATTGGAAGGAATAGGAATAGGAATAGGAATAGGCATAGGAATAGGAATAGGAATAGGAATAGGAATAGGAATAGGAATAGGATAACAAAGTTACTGTGGTGATAGCTTAGTGTGAGCTATCACCACAGTAACTGATCAAAATATGCAAACCATAATCTTTGCAGATTCAGGGTGCCTTGTTACTGTATTTAGTCTGTTTATAATACATGTAATACATTATATATTTATTTTAAGAGTTGGAGGTTGTGATTAAGGCACTGAGCTAGGAACAGGGAGCCTATAGATTCTAGTCCTGCCTTAGGCACAAAGTCAGCTGGGCGACCTTGGGCTAGTCACTTACTCTCACCCTTGGAAAGAAGGCAAAGAAAGACTACTTCAGAAATCTTACCAAGAAAAGAGTCCATGCAGTCAACAGGAATCATAATCAACAACAACAAAATTACAAGATTCTCTACTATTTTCGGCTCTGAGATAGGCAAAGGTGTAAGATTTTTGAGAGTATACAGACTCAACAAACTAAGAAAAATCTTAACAGAAAATTTCAATATTTTAGTTTGGGGAATATTGCAGATTAATAATCATATTCTAAATAAATGGAAGTGGGAACATGCTCTCTGAAAAGATCGACATTGATTGACTCTTGTCTGTGGCTCTTTGCAAGCAGAAGCAGGTCACAGTAACTTAAAACAAAACAGCAGGATGAGCACAGTAGCATTATTCTGATTCATCACAGGAATCCGAGCTCTGTTCCCAGTACATAAATGTAAAACATCTCTGAGTGTTATCACTAGCCTTACACACAAAGCATTACAGCAAGTTAAAAATAAGCCAGACAATTACGTATGCGGGATATTTTCTTCATTTTTGATTTATGTTAAACCAACTGGTAGGAGAAGTATTTATCCAAGTTGCTTCAAAGTGACAGATCTCTGTGATCGAATGAAAATCCTGAACGGAAAATAATAGCGGAATGTTCTTACACATGTAATTAAGAAGATAGCACTGAATGGGGAAGCGGAATGCTCTCCATTCAATCCACGCACTGGTTTTAAGAAAAGGAAAGTATAAAAGCAAATACTAATTTTATTGAAGGGTTATCAACACAATAGATCTAAAGAATTTAGTCCCAAGAACTAAGGGTACTTTGACTACTTTACAATTCAACCTCAAAATCAAGGAAGTCTATTGTGCAATTAAATGACACTCTCTTGCCTTTTGAATAGATTTGCAAAATTAATCATCTGTCTTTCAAAGTCTATGTTCTGCATGCTACTGTCAAGAAAAATATTAAAAACCTGAATTCCTGGTAAAGAAAAAAGATAGCAACATGGATTTAAATGCAAAATGTGCATAGAATTATCTGGTACAATTAAAACATGTTTTTATTTCATTTACCCAGCATATAAACTGGCAAGAGCTATTTTAGCATAAATTGCAAGTTTGGAGCATGACATGAAAATAATCAAAACCAGAAATTATGTTGACTGTAAAAATAACATATCAAATTGTTTATCTGTGGACAGTATTTTGGTTTATGTATGTGTATATAGTATGTATGTTTTTTCTTTGTTATTTTTGAATTAGAAATTCTTGGATTCAAAGGATTGGATTGGATTCAAATGAAATTATGTATGATAATTACAGCAAAACATACGTATGCATGTATTCTCTGTTGCATATTTTTAAAAGTTGCATTCATCTTAATGCACCAATCATTTTCAAAATTATAAAATGTGAATAGTTGTACACATTAACACCCACCATTTTATCCTTTCTACAACTGTTGTTGAAATGCACGCTCACATATTATTTGGAACATTGAGGTCAGAGATCAAAGTATGAAGGCTATTTTATGTACAATGGGATGGAAGAGAAAATATTTGTAAAATGTGGTTTTTTTAATATGATGCTTTTAGAGCAAATTCCCATCAAGGGAGAAGGAAAAGAAAATAGTTTTAATTCCATGAGGAAGTTTTAAGTTTAGCACCAGACAATCTGAAAGAGGAAAATGTCAGGAAATAGTTTATCAACAAAAACCTCAGTCAAGTTCTGGGTAATTTTTCCAAATTCTTACCAATTTTTTGCTTGAGTCTTTGTAAACAACTTTCTATTTGTTAGCGGCTCACTTGAGTGGTTTTCTTTTTTATGGGCAAGCAGAATCAACACATTTATGGGCAAAAGTTGCAAGTGATAATTTATCAAATTAACTCTGTGCATGTGTAGATAGACATTAGTATCACATTCACTGCCCCATTCCCAAATGTCATCTATCTGGCTTGTTGCATGTTACAAGTCACATAAAATATAATATAGTATAAAAGGCTAAAAGAATAACAACTCCACCAAGTGGTCCCAGGTTTCATATTCCACATCTGACTTTGTATCCAATCACAATCCCATAGTATTTCACAATCCAGTAGTGAATTGAGACGTGAAAGGAGCAATAGAGAAAGCAACAAAGATTACTCTATATCATTCAAGTTTACTAATATATCTTCAATTCTAACTCACTGTCAACTAATGAGCAGCATACAATCACATTTCTCTAGCTGATTCAATATAGTAATTAATGTTATTATGGCAAAGGCAGCTTATATGTATTGTGAGCAGATCACTCCTGCTATATAAAACTGGAGTATCCAGAAGTAGCATATTACAAAGGTCCAGCAGCAGACAGTCTGGAAGTAGATGTCCAAAAGCAATTAGTCAACCAAAACACCCATCAGACTTTGAGTAATCAGATTGAGAAAATTCATGATAATATGCATTTTTCATATTCTTATTCTTGTCAAGCATACCAAGTAAGCTTCCATTTCCATGGGATTGGTTGATATACCAGATATAGCATAAAGCCAAACTCTGAATCTTCTCTGTAGATGCTTGAAATATTATTAGGGGAAAGTAGATGCTTTCTCATAAAACATGAAGTACTGGTATTGCTCTATAAAGTCTTAGTAGGGCCACACTTAGATTACTGGATTCAGTTTTGGTCACCTCACAATAAAAAAGATGTTTGACAAAGAGTGCAGAGAAGAGCAACCAAGATGATTAGAGGACTGGAGGCTGAAACCTATGAAGAACAGTTAGTCCAGTGAAGAGAAGGACCAGGGATGACATGATAGTACTGCTCCAATATTTGACGGGCTGTCACAGAGAAGAGGGGGACAACCTATTTTCCAAAGCACCCAAAGGCCAGACAAGGTACAATGGATGGAAACTGATGAAGGAGAGATTTAACGTAGAAATAAGGAGAAATTTTCTGACAGTGAGAACAATCAACCCATGGAACAGCTTGCTTTTAGAGGTTGTGGGGCTTCATCACTGGAGGCTTTCAAGAAGAGACTGGATGGCCACTTGTCAGAAATGATGTAGGGTCTCCTGCTTGAACAGAGGATTGGACTAGATCAGGGGTCTGCAAAGTTGGCTCTTTTAAGATTGGTGGACTTCAACTCCCAGAATTCCCCAGCCAGCCAAGCTGGCTGGGGAATTCTGGGAGTTGAAGTCCACCAGTCTTAAAAGAGCCAACTTTGCAGACCCCTGGACTAGATGACTTACAAGGTCCCTTCCAACTCTGTTATTCTAAGAGAGAGTGCCTCCTTACTTGCATCACACTTTACCCCCAAAGCGACATCAATACATAAAACAAAGATGACAACTACAGTTATTTATACTATTTTCTCTGGAACATGACACTGAACAGTATTAGGGACCACCTTACGACTATAATTAGGGCCAGTTTGGTATAGTAGTTAAGGCATCAGACTAAAAACTAGGAGACTGTGAGTTGGGTGACCGCTGGATCAACTTGGGCCAGTCACCTTTCTCACCATTAGGAGGGAGGCAGTGGAAAACCACTTCTTAAAACCCTGCTTAAAAAAAACCTTCAGGAATCTGTCCAAGCAGTCGATGAGAATTGGACATAGTTGAATGGAAGAAGAAAAAAAATCAGGAAGGGACAGGTCTTGTGTGTTTCATGCTTTTATATGCTAAACAATGCAGAACAATTTGGAGAGAACAAATAAATGTTTGTAAACATAACTAAATAAATTTCATATTCCTCCTTTGCAGGCAAAAATGTTTCAAGAAAATGCCTACGTACTCAGAAATGAGAATGGTTCTGATGGGCTTTCTGGCACTCATTTCCTTTCTGTTCCAAGTTCACATCAGCAATCTAGCTTCAAATAAATCCAATTTATTGCCCTGTGCTTGTGATGAAATTCAAACAGAATTGAAAAGCAATATTTCTTTCCTTAAAGTTTGCAGCAAATATAGATGCTTTGATACTTTTTTTGTATTGACCCAGGTTAAACTTATTTTCTTTTGCTGTTTTTGTAACTGGAGATATTATAACTGAGCTGCAAAATCCTGCTGGAGAAAAAGACAGCCTGGTGTTAATGGCCATAGCCTCCTACTTCCTCCTTAGAAGAAGTTTGAGTTTTATTATTTCACATCCTGGTAACAAAATTCACACAGGACAGTGAAACCAAGCCTTTGATTTAATCAGATGCCAATTGACATTCTGATCTAGCAACAAATGATGAGTGGGGAAAAGTAGTGAGAACAAGAGGACAAAGCATGCCTATTTCTATATATATATATTGCAAATTTTAAGTAATTTACAGGGAACAACATCCTTTTAGTATAATTCTTTTAGACATTAGATCACTCTCCATTTGTCAAGTACAAAATTTCCAAGAATTTAAATGGGAAATTTTGGAACCAAATCTAATAATAATATTATATTAAAGTCATATGCCACTCAATTCTCAGCGATTCTACTAATTTGTAGAAGAGTTTGAAGGTATTGTTGGAAAGAGAAGCCAGAAAGCCAAGCAGGAGCCTTTACAAGCATCTGATTCAATCCACTTCCATACACCAAGTGGAGTCAAAGAGAGAATACTCAATAGGAAAAAGCTAGACATCATAAAGGCATTAAGTACTCTCCAGTCCTGTAAGCTGTTGACATGGAAACCTAAAGCAAGTCCTTTGTAATTTTCAGAACGTGAAACTTGGAAGCTTATATATAGTGTATTCTATCTTGAATTAGTTTCCTCCAGTTTAATAACAACAGGAAGCAATAGGAAGCATCATAAATCTCTGCTTAGAGAGTTTGCTAAAAAAAATTTTTACACCTAGAAGAATTGCTTAAACAATGTCCCATGTCCAATTAGGACAACCCAAGTGAGAGAAAATTCCACGGAGCCTTTAGTCTATAGCAGTGTTGTGAATAGCACAGTTGACTGTTGTGGAAATTATTAGTTTTAATTCCTATGTGAAAACAACTTGTGTATGGAAATGTCTTCTATAGTCAGATCCATGTCCAATGTTTTAAACAACAGGAACTAAACCAGAGATAGTTGTCACAAAGGGTATTTTCAAGGAAAAATGCCCAGCATGGAAATCCAATGATTCAATGATTTTGGAAAGGAAAAAAAGAAGAAATGGGAAGAAAAACAAGTGAACCTTACAAATGGGAGAAGACATTAAAATTCCATCAATAAAGCAAGGCTATGTCACTTTAATCACTTAAACTGGCTGCCTTCCAACCAACAGCCCTTATTGTCCCAAGGACTGAATGCAATCTTAGGTAATGTGCCAGGGGCTGGATAACTAGACTCAACTGAGGTGAAAAATAAAAATGGATGTAATCTAAATGGCAATCAATTTAAATAAAATACAATCAATAAATATACCATACTTTCTCCCTTTGTTTATTACAAATTATAAATTGAGAAACCCTTGGTAAAAGCTTTGTAACTTACTCTTGGTTTATCTGCCCCTACTTTGACACAGCAAAAGTCAAAATGCTTTGCCTGATCTGCCGGAACTCTTAGGAAAGCAAATGCACAGAGTGCTTGCACAGTTTGTGCAATGCACTGCAATATGCATTAAACTTCTATGGATTAAGGCACTAAGCCAAATGCTGGCTTTAGCAAACAACTAGAATAGAACATCTGTGATCCCTTTCTATAATCAGGCAGCCAAGAGAAGAGGTGGGAAGCAGTAGGCTAGAATCCCAACCAGGGAATTGTAAGAGTTGAAATCCACTCATCTTAAAGAAGCCAAGCTCAGAAAGCTGGGACTAGAACAAGGGAATTGAAGTCCACAACTTTAAGACTTCTGTTCCAAGAATCCCTTAGCCAGCATAGAAGTTGAAATCTACAAGTCTTAAAATTATCAAGGTTGGACACCCCTGGGCTAGAAGTTCCCAGATGCTTCTTTCCATTACAACAATTCCCCTCTGGTAGTCCATGCAGAGTCGTCTCCTGCAGCAAAAGCAAAGACTCCTTGTGGCATTTTAAAGACAAATAGAAAAGATGGCATAAACTCCTGGGGACTAGAAGCTACTTCTGTTCTTATTATTTCAGTTTTTCCTGAAACGCTGTGCCACTTTCAAAGTTGGCACAGCAGTTGAAAGAGTTATAAAATTAAGCTTTTGCTGCCAAAATGTGACCTATGCTGGGCTATACCCATAACATAGTAACATTGGTTTGAACTAACAATTATAGTCTTAGAAATGAATGTATCAAAATCAGATGTTCTGTAGATGTTGGGTTTATTATCTCTTCAACAGGGAGAATAAAGGCCAGAATAATTTTAGAGCGTGTTCTTAACTCTATAAAGGTTCCCATTGCTCCAGTGAGGAGGTGATAAGACACCTAACAGGCTCAATGGCCAGGAAGATGCCAATATTTTCAAATTAACCCATACTACGTAGTCCTCAACTTATGACCATTTGTTTAATGATCGTTCGAAGATACAACGGCACTGGAAAAAATGACATGACTTTTTTTCATACTTAGGACCGTTGCAGCATCCCTTGTTCCAAAGCTCACCCATCTGGCAGAATTTTTCAGAGGGAAAAGCAAAATGTTTGGACTAACTGGCCATATGTGAGGGAGTGGGAGAGGGAGAGGGAGAGAACAAGAATTGCCTTCTGAGTATATTCATTGCTATCCAAGTTTAAGTTTAACGGCATTCTCGTTTTTTGGAAGGCAAATGCAAATTATATTTGGGTTCAGGCATGTCTTCATTGATGCCAGTTCTCTGGCTTAAAGTCAGCTTCCATCCTTTTTTAGTTAACAGTGTGCTATTCAAAAGTCACCCCACCCTTGTAAGAAGACTCCCACACAATATAACAGAGGTGCATTACAATGAGATCTCTGCTTTTATTCAACTCCCATTTTACATTAGCTCCGAAATCCAAGCTACGCAGTGGCTCTAGGGAAGAATCCGGCCCCTTCTACTTGAGCAGGAAATCAGCCAAGGAATTATTTTAAATCCAATTTGATACTTTGTACAGGCCAAAGAATTTTCAGCATGCGTAATCTGGAGGAGTGCAAGCCACAACACTGGCCGTTTCATGTTTCCAGAAGGCGAAAGAAACAGACACAGCTTTTTAGCAGCTTCCCAGTTTATTGTAAGAGGGAATTGATAGTGACGCTAAACTTTCCAGAAACATATTCATAAGAGGAAGCTGTTTTAGTCATGATGGTACTGCGCAATTGAAAGCATTCAAGTCTCACTAGGTTTGTACTTGGCACCAAATAGGACATGAAGTATGGATTTTCAGCCAGTGATATGGGTTTTTATATTTTACCATAGATGTGACTCAAAGTTTAGGACAATTAAAAGTAAAACCATTTGTCATGTTGAATAATTGCTTTGTGTTCTCTGTTCACATTGGGCAACAAATGCTTCCAAGTTATTCCAACACAAAGAAGGCTGCCATCCCATTCATTTTGTGGGCTGCTGTAATAGTATGGCGTTTACTTTTTTTTTAAATCAAATGTCCTTAAAAACAAGGAAGTTACTCATCTCCCCAATAATAATTTAGCTTAACCCAATATCTACTTAGCCAGGAAGACATTTGTGAATGGAACTAAATAAAAATGCCCATTTCTAGTTGTCCATCACCCGAATAATAACAATTTAGCTCCACCCCATATTTACTTAGACATCGAGAATATTTGTGAATGGAGCGAAATAAAAGTGCCATTTCTAACCCAGATTAAGGCAGAGATGATTACTGAGGCTCCTGCTATGCTGACAGGTGATAAAAAGAAAATCCCTTCCATTCTGAATGGTAGGTCTTTTTCAAAGCTTCCCCCAACCCTCCGCCCATCTCATGCCTCTGCCATGTTCCCCATTAGAACACCTGACATCAGATCATCAGTGGAAGACAAGACAGTCCAGGAGGAATCAAGCTACCATGATGATCAAAAGTGCAGTGAAAACCTTGATTCTGGATGAGATTACTTATGCAAAGAAGTCATAGAAAATAAAACTTGAATCTTCTTTCTGCCTCATGTTACTCAAGTCCAAAGAGTGTCTGGTATTCATGTAAGAAGGTGTCTGTCTAACCTTACACGTGGTTATAGAAGATTTTGAGAGGGTGGGGAGAAGCATGTAGGAATATAGACTAGAACCCCAAAATTTTCAACACAAAAAAATCTTCTCCACTAGACATATACAATAATCAATTTGAAGGTGTTTTTAATTACCATATTTTTTGGAGTATAAGACACACCTTTTCCCCCCAAAAAAGAGGTGAAAATCTGGGTGCATCTTATACACTGAATACAACACTTTTGACCTCCCGAAATCCCGCCTCCTTCACAAAAATGGATGTGCAGAGCGTTTGGGAGGCCTGCAAAGTATTCTTGGGGGCTGGGAAGGGCAAAACAAGCAAAAAACAGGCGATTTTTGCTCATTTTTGAGGCCCTCCCAGCCCCCAGGAGCACTCTACAAGCCTCCCAAAGCCTGTGCATGCTGTTTTTCGCAAAAAAAAAAAAAAAGACCCATTGTCACAAAAAAAAGACAATTTTTGCTTGTTTTTGCTTTCCCCCCCAGCCCCCAGGAGGACTTTGCAGGCCTCCCAAACCCTCTGCTTGCCTCGTTTTTTGTGAAAAATGGGGCATGCAGAGCGTTTGAGAAGCCTTCAGAGTGCAAATTTTTTTTTTAACCTCTTCAAAATCTTGGTCCATCCAGTGTGCCTTATAGTCCCAAAATACGGTAGATTCTTCCCCCCTCGTATTTAATGGGGAAAAAACAACAAAAGCAAATTTACCTACCTGTGTGAGCCTAACTGAAGATGTGGCATCACCTTCCTATGGAGTATCAGAGGCAGTACTGGAACGGGATCTGCAACTCTACTTTTATCAGTTTTGTTCAAGAATCAAATTTGCTTGCTCTAGTTTCTGTTTTACATCTGGAACTAAAGCAAAACCTTTACACTGCTACAGTTTTGCTGAACTAGTGGGGCAATTTGTTCTTCCATTCATGGAAACCTTTGCCATACCCATCCCTCATTAGCCTCTAAGCAAATTATTAGAGTTTTCTTCATTATCCCTGTATATGACCAGCCACCGCACATAGGGTAAATTAAGGATATGGTGTGGGAGTGGTAGCATTTTGTTTTCCTTCAATGTGGAGTGGTGTGAAGGGATTTTTTTTTTCCTTCTGAGATCTGCACTGGGTCTTCTTGAACTGTTTTCACTGTACATGGGGCTTTTGACAGCCACAGAAATGAAGATTACTATGGAGTTACTTCAAGCCACTTTTAATGACAGTATGAAAGTGCATATAGTCTGCCCTGCATTCAACTGATGATCTTTATGGAGATCTTTAATGAAGTTCATTAATTAATAATGTTATACCATTTAAAAAACAAGTGGAAAAGTTTCTTTCGGATTCCTCTTTTGTCTCAGAGCAAAGCAAGGATTATGAAGTTAGAATAAAACCTCATATTGGCCAAATCGTTTCCCAAATGGTTTCTATTCCCATCAACTTAAATATAGTAAGAACATTTCTGTTCACCTTTTAAATGAGACAGACCCACAATATTGCCACCACCTTAAGAGAGTATTTGTAAGAAAAAGTGTAATTATGCTAATTATTATTTATAGGTCAGAAGCATCTGTTAAAAATTCATCTGTCATTATTTCAGGATTAAAATAATCAAGGTCACAAAACAACACTTCAGCAACTGATCTAGATAGCTAATTCTTTGTAATCTTTTAAATACCACTTAGCATTCTTCATTCTAAAGGCTGCTGCTGTGTGTCATTCTTCTCCAGTTATTTCTATTAACTGTTATTCGAAAAGCATTTCAGTAACATTATAAGATTCAAACAAAAGGCAGGGGTGAAATATATTTTCACATTTACTTCAGAGAAATACATGGGAAATGAGTTGTTTCTCGCCAACTGGAGCTCTCGCCCTCCAATCAGGAGGTTGTGAGTTCAATCCTGGGTAGAGGCAGATGTAGGGTATCCTGCTTGGGCAGGGGGTTAGACTAGATGACCTGCAAGGTCCCTTCCAACTCTGTTAATCTGTTATCAGAGGAGGAGAAAGGTTTTACAGATTTTTATGTAACTCACAATTTTAAAATAAAGCACAATGTGCTGGGGAAACACACTCCTCTTCATGAAATTTTGCCATTGAGATAACTGTATCATTTAAAAATAATTCTGAAAGCAGAGGAAAATGGTTGAAGGGCATATATGTGTCAACTCCTTAGGAAACAATGTGGATATAGTTTATGAAGTTGTTAGTTATCTAACCAAATGTAAAAGTAGCTTTTTCACCCTCGTGTTCCCGTTTTCTATCAGTAGTTAACATATACATAACAACATCTCAGTTTGTTGCATTTATTTGAGTAAATATCTGGTAAATAAAGTCATTAATAAAACATTACAAAATTAAATACATTTAAAAAAGCTTGCCAGTATACATAAAGTCCACAAACATGTATTTCTTCTTTTTTAAAAATAAAATTATGTTCAGAGCACCCTTGATATAAAATGCCAGACTAGCATCTACCAGCAGATGGTAGCTTGTGAAATATTACAGCAGTGTTTCTCAACCTTGGCAACTTTAAAATGTGTGGACTCCAACTCCCAGAATTCCTTAGCCAGCATGCAATTAGGTTGCTAAAGTTGAGAAACACAGCATTAGAACAAAGAATGTTTTCCTGAAGAGTTTGGGGAACAAGCTTTCACCTCTACAACCTAGATCACTTAGCCAACCTACCACGTTGGATGTCAAACTAGGAAGCGGTGGCTGGATATTCTTATTATAAGAAGGGGCGGGTGATTTCCATTTCCCCTCTCTCCAAGATATCTATGGAGATAGTCTCTCTCCAAGACTTTCCCATAATGGTATTGATTCTTGCTCTCCTATCAGGTCCTTTAGCAGTAGGTTGATCAATCCTAGCAGATCACAACATGAAGAGAGATTATATCTGGCTGAACCTCAAAGTTGGTAGTAGTACCTAAAAAAAAGCAAGCCCTTGGACCCCAAGTTTGCTTATGTGTTGCTTTGTGAATAGAGGCATTTGTTGCAATGCTTTAACAGTGGCAGCATCCCCATTGAACAAACTACATCCCTCCCCTCCCCCCCTCCTTGCCCGCAACACCACATTGGTTATAACTTCAGTTTATATTGTTACTTAGAGCACATTTCGTTTCCACCGATGTGAATCAATAGTAACACTCACTTGATAATTTATGTACACAACCACAAGAACCTTAACATCCATGAGTCTGGTGTACAACTTAATGATCAAACTGGTTGTAAAGTAACAGTAGTTTCCCTAGTAGTTATACATCGGGCAGAATTACTGCCCAGGAAAGTCCCTGTAAAATTGATGTTCTCCCATCCATCTTGATCATCCGCAGGTAATCAAAGCAGCATCCATAATGTTGCAATCTGTGATAAAATAAAATCACACTTGAAAAAACTGCCTTAAACAGAAGGGGTTGAATTCTTTAAAATGTCAGAATTCAACCAAAAAAGAGAAAATTGCTCATAACGACCAAACTAGCAGGTGTCCTATTTAATAGTTCCAGTTTATTGATCACTTCTCTCAAGAGGGCTCCGTGTTCACTTATATGCTCTTCTTTTGAGGAGGGCTCAGTTTCCTCATCCCTCTTATCCGAGTTAGAAGTTCTTTGATAAAATCCTAAAAAAAAAAAAGCAGTGGTGGTGAAATCACTGATTAAAATAATAGTAAGTATCTTCAAGATGCCAGTATCTTCTACCCTCCACTGTTCTTACAATATCAAATGCAGGAAGTCCTTGACTTACAACCACAATTGAGACCCACATTTTTGTTTTTGTTGCTAAGTGAGACATTTGTTAAGTGAATTCTACCCCATTTTACAACTTTTCTTATCTTGGTTGTTTAAGTGAATCCCTCCAGTTGTTAAGTTACTAACACAGTTGTTAAGTGAATCTGGTTTCCCTGTTGACTTTGCTTGTAGAAGGTTACCAAAGTGGATCGCATGATCCGGGATACCACAACCAGCATAAATATGAGTCAGTTGCCAAGTGTCTGGATTTAGATCATGTGATCACGGGGATGCTGCCAGTCACGAGTATGAAAAACAGTCATCAGTCACTGGTAATGCAGTGGTTAGAATGCAGTACTGTAGGCTACTACTGCTGGCTGCCGGCTGCCAGCAGTTTGGCAGTTCGATTCTTACCAGCTCAAGGTTGATTCAGCCTTCCATCCTTCCAAAGATCAGTAAAATGAGGACCCAGATTGTTGGGGGCAAATATGCTAACTCTGTAAACCTCTTAGAGAGGCCTGTAAAGCATTGTGAAATGATATATAAGTGCTATTGCTATTGTTGTAACTTTGAATGGTTACTAAATGAACTGTTGTAAATCAAGGACTAGCTGCATCGGCCATTCTATTGTCTTCAAAGCCCCTACATCAGGGGTGTCCAAACTTGGGAACTTTAAGACTTGTGGACTAAAACTCTCAGAATAGCTGACTGGGGAATTCTGGGAGTTGAAGTCCACAAGTCTTAAAGTTCTCAAGTTTGGACACCCCTGCCCTACATCAAGATCCATCCAACCAAATCGCCATTTTTGAATTCTAGAGAACTAAAGCCATTGCCAGGATTCTACGGCCGAAGGAGCCCATATAAAGTGTGAGGCTCTAAAGAAGTTAAACTCTTTCTACCATTCCAATGCGCCTGCTTCATTCAGTTGCAGAGGGTGATTGCTACCATCATAGGAAAGGGAAATATTTTTCTCATGTAATTTTCAGGCTGCCTTATCAGATTAATCCCCATTCAGCATATCCTACCCATTCTCGCTAAAACAGAGGTGTCAAACTCGATTTTACTGAGGACCACATCAGGGTGGGTTTGACCTGGGGGAGGGGGGGCTGGCAGGGTGTGGGCGTGGCCAGGGTGGGTGTGGCCAGCTCAACATCACTCATGTCTGGACGCCTGTGGTGGCCCAGGTTTTTCTATGCGACAGCCTCCTGCAGTCCTCTGCCAGCAAAAACAGAGCTCGAGAGGTCCGTGAAATATATAGGGGGAGAGGGAGGATGGTATAGTCATCTTCTTGAAATCTTTTGAAGCGTTATTTTTCCTGTGCTTTATGTTCCATATGACACCTCAGTGAAGGACCAAGCACGTGACTTATCTAGCGTTAACTGATCTTTATTCTGTACCTGCTTCTGTACTTGACAACTTGATTAATGTCAAAACTATATGTTTTTATGCATAATCCTGGATTGCCACTCAGAGTCATTATCTGTGAGAGGGGCAGCCATACAATTTGCCTATAGGGACTTCTTTGACAGGCTTTTGCTTATGAATTGGCTTTCAAATCCCCCAATAAGAATACAGTGGTCTTCGTAATGGAAAAGGCCTAGAGCTGTGTTGGCAAACTTTTTCGGCATCAAGTGCCAAAATGGGAGTGCATGCCAGCAACAGGGGAGTGGCAGAAACCGAAAGAGCAGCTTCCTGGCATGCACGTGTGGGATTGCTGGAAACTGGAAGAGCAGTTTCTTGGTGTGCATGTGTGCACCCGAAAGCTTAGCTTCCAGTTTCCAGTGTGTGCATGCGCACCGGTCATCTGGTCTTCCAGTTTCTGTTGCGCATGCATGCATGAAGACCAGCATGCTGGAACCGGAACCTCAGCTTCCCGGCACACACGAGCACTCCAGTGCACACAAAGTCCAGCTGGCCAGTGCGCATGTGCACACCAGAACCCGGAAGAGCAACGGGTGATGGCTGGCGTGTCCAGAGAAATGGCTCTGTGTGCCACTTCTGGCACATGTGCCATAGGGTCACCATCACTGGCCTAGAAATACTCTCCAGAGCTAGAGAACATGCAGGACTTGTTGGAGTGACAGTCTTGTTTAGAACAGTGGAGTTCATGTCGATCCTCATGTTTTTCCCCTTTAAGGTTACATTGTCTCCAAAGTATTTTTTTCCCCAAAAGGAAACTAAACTTCAGCCATTCATCAGTTCAGCTGACGAAGCTTCATGGATGAGATGCAAAATGTCTTCTTCAACTTCCTCAAAAAACAGTCCAGTTGTCTTTTAGGGGGGAGGGGAAGCCCCTTTGAGACAATTATGACCTGAATGACTGAGAATCTCCATAGACATTAAGGCTGCATTGTTTCTATCACATACTGTATATAGAGAGGTATGTTGAGATAAAATCAATTATTTCCTTCCGGTAGCTTCTGAAGAATCACCAAGGTCATTTAATCTAATTATGTCTAGCTTTGTTAACTGAGGGCCAAGCTTAATTTTAGAGAGGAAAGGAAAAAAATTGAGCATATTGGTAATTTTTGAAGAAACGTGAAATTTTGAAGAACCGTGAACCTACTTCCTGTTTCCAGCCAACTAGGCACTGTGCTAATATATTTTAAAGCATGAGCATTGATTCCCATAATAAAGAACGGATTTCCCCAATCCTAGGTTTCATCTGAATAAATCAGAAGGCACTATCAAACATTTTCTGCTCAAATATTAATGGCACTTTCCTTAGGATGCCATCACTGAAATTTCACACTAAGCATAACTCTATTTTAGGTTGCTATCTGGAAAATGGAACTAAGTATGTATTAATAGCATAAAGACACCCATTAGTTATAATAGCCAAACACTTCCTAGAGGCTTCTGATGCCTGGAGCTTCTCTTTCCAGGCAATAAAGCTATTTTAAGTGCCACTGGATTGAGACTTTGAAGTGCCCAGTAAAAGGTACAGTTGAACATAATTTTTAGAGCAAAACATCAATTGTTGAAACATTGTCTTTTTTGGTCTGCTGCTGGACTTTTATTTTACCATTTCCTAATTTGGAAAATGCCTAAATGCTGTGTGCAACTGGCTTGCAAAGAATATCTTCCTCAAGATTAATGTTACGGGGACGAAAACTATTTTTAATTGTTGGCACCCACCAAGCTTACTCTTGAGATAGGGCATCCTTACATCCCGCCTCCTAAATTGCAGCGTTCACTTTTTGTAGAGCATAAATCCAATGCATGTGAACAACAGAGATAAAGAGAGAATATCTTGCAAGTTAAAAAGCTGGAGAATTAATGAAAGCCATGGAAAAACAACCCAACAGTAGGGTGTTTTTTTTAGCAAAGGGTAAAGCTGGTGTGTAAAGAGCCATGAAAGACGTCCAAATACTTTGCACTGATGCTACAAGCAGCTGTACAACACATTTAAATCATTAATCTTAGAGAGTCGCCTCATGTATTGTATCAGAGCGTTGATCTACTCTTATTGCCTACCTTAGCATTCACCATATAGACAGCACCAGGTGGGAAGATTGCGTGTAGCACACAGCTGTGGTGGTGCAGTGGTTAGAATGCAGTACTGCAGGTTAACTCTGCATTCCACTGCCAGCAGTTCGATCCTGACCAGCTCAAGGTTGACTCAGCCTTACATCCTTCCAAGGTCAGTAAAATGAGGACCCAGATTGTTGGGGGCAATGTGCCAACTCTATAAACTGTTCAGAGCTATAAAGCATTATGTAGCAGTATATAAGTCTAAATTGGGGGGCAATATGCTGACTTTGTAAACCACTCAGAGTGCTGTAAAAGATTATGGAGCGGTATAAAATCCAGTCTATTGCTCTTGCTATTGTAACGTTTCACTAAAGATTTAAACATAAGCTTGCAGGCCAAATCATATCCAAATGCAGAATGTATCAGATCTCTTCAGAATATAAGTGTTGTTACATAAGCTGCCCAAAAGCTGAACTATGGACTATTATTATGGAAGGAGTTTTGCCTCAAGATTAACAGGCAAAGATATTCAAAATACGCTACCACAACTAAGACTATTGCTATTGTGCTTCTACTGACAAAAATTACTGCCTATAAATCCTCAACAGATTTAGCTTTTAGGAATTTGGGGGGAGGGAGAGTGACAAACACCCCATATTCTGCCACATGGGTTTACAGGTCATAAGCAGTTGTTTACATCAACGCAACTTTCCTGTACGTTTTTTCTTCTCTGAATTCAGAAACCAAAACTGACAATTCATAGTATGAGAACATCAGGCTTGTTGCCAGGAGCACAAAAACATATATCTTTTTAAAAATAGCACGTTTGTTTGTTTTTGCTTGTTTGTTTAATATATTTGACCACGCATCTCTCAAATGCAGCTAACAACACCTAAAAAGAATGTTTTTAAAAAAAATTGGCATGGAGTAAATTACAGCATAGATGCTGAAAACACAAATGAATTGCCTCTAATAATTTGACAGTATTTTCCAGGTGACAAAATAGAAATAAAGCCTTGGGGTGGTTCTGTGCATTATATTCCTGTAGTTGGAAGAAGCTTTTTAAACCTACTTTCTGACAATACAAAATAACAATCTATTGAATCAGGGATTAAATTTCTTCCACCAAATCTTTCCAATATCTTGAAGAAGACATGGATTCATACCGTGATTATGGTATTTTGATAGGATTACTACTATTTCATCTAAGGCCATGCTATTTCCCCCCCAAGAACTGAAAAATAAAGCATGGTCCAATGACATTTTCTAAGTGGGGATGACTAAACAGTGAAGGAGAGAAGGAGGCAGAGAGATGTGGCGTATTTCTATCGCTATATCAGCAGATATCAACTGTTTCAAGGTCATCCCTATTGTTCACATACAGCTGCTACAGTCACGCACACTTCAATTATCACTCACAAGGTTAAAAACCTGAAGCAACTACAGTGTAAAAGCATTCTTTGTGGTAGCCATTAATAGTTCTTTTTTTGATGGCAGAAACATACTGTAATAAATATCTAAAGATCGTATGAACTTGCATTTAAATATATTTTTCCTTCAAGATGATGAAGTACTTTTCCAATCCAAAGAATTAAAATAAATAAAGTTTATAAGGACTTCCAAACAATACTATATCTGACATTAACTCTATAGGTTTGTGTGAGCTGCATTTTTTTAAAAAAAAATCATTACATATAATAAACACTGAAAGTAATTATTTATTTGATTATCTGTGTTGATCAGGTTAGTTGGCATATATAACTGCTGCCTATACAGAAGACTATATCAAGTTTTTACATGTAAAATAATATAAAATGTGTTTACCTCTGTAGGTTTGTAGCAATCTACAAGCGCTTCCTAGAAGTACAATAATAAAAGCATCAGTTATCTTTCATTCCTCTTTCACATATATAAGAACTGGCTACTTCTGGATAGCTCGCACATCTTTTCTAAGGGAAGCATATGCAAAACAGGCTTCTTTCATGGGTGTGAAAATCAATCATCAATCCAAAGCTTAATACTTTGACCCATACTTTGGTAAGATTTTCTCTTGACACTCATTGTTATAGCAAAAGTATGATAAGGGAAGCACTCCCTGTGTTAAAGTGTACTATTTTCCTGACCAATAGGAAGTGACAGACAGTGACATATTCTTGGAAACCCATACAGGTATGCCATCAAATCACGGGGATGCTAATCCTCATATCACAATCCATAGCTGTTAGTTGGGTCCTTTTGGAGAAGGGCGGGATATAAATCAAATAAAACTCAAACTCAAAACTTAATTTTACCCTTCTTTATTGTGCTTTGTTAATTGGCTCTCTCCAAACATTAAGAGGATGTCCTAGAAGCCAGGGATCCTGAATTAAAGGGGGGTTCTGTGCCATTCTCCCAAACCTCTTAAAAATCAAACTGACTTGTAATTTGAGGGCTCTCTCCTCTTCATTAGCAGCATCCAGAAGATCGTCAATATCAATTTCTACATCTGGCATCTCTTCTTCCTAGAAAACAAGAAAGCTGGGTGAGAAATTCAACTGTGTTGAAGCTATTTTTTCCCCACTTCCTTTTTAGTCAGCTCCAAAGAAATTGAATGGCAGTTCATTCATTCATTCTCTCTAATAATGTACTCTCACACACACACCCTTTTAAGCCACTCTCTTGACATTTGGCACTGGGCCAGGTTAGACTTGTAGCCAGCTGGCCACTCCTCTGCATATAAAAGGGAAGCAGGTGCCTAGTCCAGCGTTTTTTTTAAAAAACAGTAACATGAGCTCTCTGGGCAGAAACCTGGGACATGCTATTTATCCTCTATTACTCCAATGCCAATTAGGCCAAGAGCCGGAAAATTGCACTTGAGCTTTGTAAAGTAGTTGTCACGCACTCAGACTTGCATTGTTGGAGTCTCTCTTTTGTTTATCCCGAGGAAACCAAAAGCAGTTTGGCAGCCTTCAAGTTAAACCCAAGAAAGGAAACAAGACTAGATAAGCTAATTCTACTGGATTGCAAGGCTACATTAACAGAATCTTGCAAATCTGAAGGTACAACCTTCCCTGCCACTTTTAAACGTTTGATCAATTAGGGCAGGGGTGTCAAACTCAAAGCCCAGGGGCTGGATCCCTGAAAACAGCAAAGGATTGGCCCACAGTGCCTCTGCCAGCAAAAACAGAGCTCAGGAGGGCCACATGCGGCCCTCCTGGGTTCCATTTTCACTGGCAGAGGGCTGCATGAGGCTGTCATGGCTGAAAATGGAACCTTGGTGAGTGACGTCGAGCTGGCCATGCCCACTCTAGCCACGCCCCCCACCCCCGAGGTCAAACACAATCCTGATGTCGCCTTCAATGACATTTGAGTTTGACACCCCTGAATTAGGGCTAGTTCTGCCTAAGTTTTTTTTTCCCTCTAGCTATTTAGTCCTTGGGGGCTCCTCCCTTTCTTGTCAGATTGTTTCTTAGGCAGCATCTCTTTCCCTGGTTCCTCAAGGTTATTTGCACATTCCATTACACCGTCGTTCTAAGTCTCCTGAAAGCTACATCATTACTTGCCAAACAATTGCAAATGTGTACATGGAAAGAAGAGCAGACAAAAAGGAAGAAAGGCAACCTACTTAGGAGAACAAACTGCCTCCCCCAAGATGACAATGTCAGCTTCAGGAAAAATAAGTTACCTCCTATAATTGTATTCCATTAAATCAAGGGGGAATGAGATCTTGTATGAAATTAAGCTGCTCTTAAAATAGAATCATACAGAAAGTGTAGTCCAAGCATATTGCTAAAACAGATTCTATGGTTCCATTATAGAAGAGGATGAAGTTGAGTGAGAAAAGCAATAACAGTTAACTCTTTGGTGCACATACTGCCAAAAGAAGGCCAAAACTAAGCCAAACAAAACCTAGTTCCATTAAAGCAGGGGTGTCCAAACTTGGGAACTTTAAGACTTGTGGACTTCAACTCCCAGAATTCCCCAGCCAGCATAGCTATGCTGGCTGGGGAATTCTGGGAGTTGAAGTCCACAAGTCTTAAAGTTCCCAAGTTTGGACACCCCTGCATTAAAGCAATAAAAATAAATAAATATTTTTCAGGTTACCAACAATCGTGGGAACCAGTTCTTAGATTAATGTGATTTCTCCATGAATCTTCTAAGCTAACTTTTTTAAACAAAGCTCTTTTTAACATTATTCTACTTTTAAGAACAAAGTCCAGATAAATACTCCATTAAATTGTTGATTCTAAGTCCAAGCATCTCAGAAATTTGTCAGAAATATTTGCACTATTCTTTTTCCGAAGCTGATATGCCCAGGGACCAACTTCAAACACATGCCAATTCAATTTATAGCACATGAACAATTTAGAGAAAACATGTGGTAATGTTCATCAGGAGAGTGTAGAAGTAGACAAAAAATAAGTAAATAAAGAGGATGCTTAAATTTTACAACATGCAAGGTTATATAACAGCAACACCAATTGAATAGCAAGAAGGTCACTATAAGTTGCTGTAGACCAGGAGTTCAAACTCACATTGTCATGGGACGTATCAGGACTTTCCCCCCCTTCACTAACCCAGGGGGTGAGGGGCCAGCACGGGACATATCCGGCCCATGGGCTGTGAGTTTGATACCCCTGCTGTAGAACATTTATTTATTTTATTTATTTATTTTATTCAATGTATATCCCGCCCTTCTCCAAAAGGACCCAGGGCGGCGCACAGGAATTTAAAAACAACATACAAAAATAAAACATATAAATTTAAAAAATCTATTAAATGGCAAAAACCTGCGCTAAAACCAATTAAAATCCCCCATTTAAAACTATCTAAAATTAGTCACAGCGGAGGCTATGTTAGGCCGGCTTGATGAAATAAGTGTGTTTTTAAACACTGGCGGAAGAGGCGGAGGTCGGTGATGGTGCGGAGTTCAGGGGGTAGGTCGTTCCACAGCGTAGGGCCCGCCACAGAGAAGGCCCTTCCCCTGGGTGTCGTCAGCCGGCATTGTCCGGCCGATGGCACCCGGAGAAGGCCCTCTCTGTGGAAGCGTATCGGTCTAAGGGATGTATGGGGCAGAAGACGGTAATATCCAAGACCAAACTACCCAACTCACTGTATCATGATGCCTGATATTTCTTGCCTCCTATTCAAGTGTTACTTTCCTAAAAGAACTATCTACTGAATTGCAAAAGCTGCTGCCTCAAAGAGATAACTGACCTAACCTGTTCTCTGACAGACCGGATAAATACACATATACAGTATGTAAGCATTTCTATCAGAAAGCACAAACTGTGAATCTTTCTTTATACCATGAAATAAATGACCAGATTTCTCATTAAAAGAGATGAATGTATGACTAGCCAGAAAGTAGCCAACTTCTGCAAAACGGAAAGCTCCAGTCTATTCTAGGATCCTGACACTGTCTGGGTGAATATTCTATCTGGGCTATGCAGTTGTATATTATGTTCTAACTGTTTAAATCCTGCATCTGTGGTGAATGTAGAGATCCCTTAAGATAATTAATGTTGCATATACTTTTTTAAAACCTATAACGTATAACAGGGGTCTGCAAAGTCGGCTCTTTTAAGACTGGTGGACTTCAACTCCCAGAATTCCCCAGCCAGCTATGCTGGCTGGGGAACTCTGGGAGTTGAAGTCCACCAGTCTTAAAAAGAGCCGACTTTGCAGACCCCTGACGTATAACAATAGGTTTTAGTACCTATAATCATCTTCCAGTAGAAGCCAGTGAAATAATCAAGTGATAAATTACAGTAACAGAAGACAGACATTTTAAAAGTTCTGGCTGCTGAAGAAATAATACTTAGCAGCCATTAGCCAATCACCAAGTCCTGAGGAAAGTACTGCTGCTAATAATCCTGATTTTAATTGTGACTATTTCTTTGTATCTCTGCAAAGGATCTACCAGGACAGCATTATAACTTTGGTGGACTTTTGCTTTTGTGAGACCCTCTTCCCTTAAAAATAATAATATTACAATTATCATTTAATTACAAAATTGAAATTATATTTCAAATTATATTTTCATATTTTTACAGAAAAATAGAGAATAGTATATGTGGGTGTTATTTTGTAGTCATTATCAGTTGTTGCTAATTATGGTGTGTCTCACATATTAACAAAGTTACTAAATTTTAATATCAACACTACAACTATAGGTTATAAATAAGAGTATTGGTTTTGAGGCAGGGCATAAAGTGAGACCTGGTTGTTAAGAGTGAAATGATGTGGGGTCAGACTAGATGATCTTGTCATTTTTACTTTTATGCTTTTTAAGGTGCAGAAAGCATCTTTGATACAGGAAACGCCAAACCGCAGAAGCTGCACCTGCTCGAGTTAGAGGCTGGTTAGCAAAAACAGGATATGTTTGTGGTTTTCTTTTTGATGACGATCGTTTAACCAATCAGAAACTAGCCATGATGAAAGTTGCTTGTAGTAAAGTATAAAACTTTGTATTCCCTTTTGGAAGGGATTCAGAATTCTTGGATGCTAGCCTCAAACTAGCTTTTTGAATCATGGCAGCCATAATAAACTTTTCCTGATTTTGAGAAGTCCAAGTCTCGAGCTCTTTTTTCTGCAACAGTTTGATGTTCAAATGTTGTGTGGTTCTTGCCTGTGTTTCATTAAAAGGCATGAAAATGAATCACTTCTCATTTTTATTTCTGAATTTTTTTAAAAAAATAAGACATTTTCACCAGCACTGGGCATTGTGCTGGGTTACACAAGTCTTGATAAAGTGCTTTAGAGGTATGTATGATGCAAATTTAACACTTGTCTGCAACTCCTAAAAGCAGCCATGCCTTTTTCAGGGACTGGGCAACTCTGCTCTATAGTTCTTGGTTTAAAACAATTCGAGACAGATGCTAGATTCACTCACATATTCTTCCAAACTCCGTTTTGAATTTGAATCTGATGCACTGTACTGCCCTATTAGTTAAGTACGGTATAAATAGTGTTTATTTAAATGTATTTAAGTATATCCTGTATTAAATGACTGCAATATGTCTTTCTTCTTCTTTAAAGATGACTCGAGGTTACAAATGGCAGCCCACTTGCTAATTGAGCGAGCAGATTCAACAGCTTTACATGTATGATACAGGCCCTACAGTGGTTTTGAATCCAATTCAACATGATGACGGTTCCCTTCAAAATCTTACAAAGTTTGGTACTCAGATACATCCAACGCTGTTTTCCCCATCCTTATTTGACATTCAGTCTCTGGGGGAGGGCATGCTGAAATATTCCATCCCATGAGCTTGGTTTCCCCCATTTTCTGCAGTGCCCCAGCCTTCAAAAACACCTTGGAAACTGTATTTTCTGTACAGCATATCCGCCTGATAATGGAAGTATGCCTTAAGTTAAATTACATTGGATAATAGTTTATTGCTTTTACTGAGATGTTACTATTTTCTGACAGCAAAATGGTCTAAGAGCTCTAGAAGTGGGTGTCACTATATATGGAAAATATTCTTAAAATATTAATCAAAATACATCTTTTATAAATAACATTATTAGTCTTTAGTTTCTTTCCCATCCTGTCCTACATTTTGGGTTTTAATTTCTGTTTTCCATAAAGCAACCAGAGATGTTTTCCTGTGACCACTCAGAAAACCCACTGACAAGTTACAATCATTTCATAGAATAGTTGCTTCAGCTTTATTGGTGTTCACAAGGCTTCCGTAATGATACCCTTCAGTTGTATGCATCTATTTTTAGAGAGTAATGGTATTCAGACACAAATATAGACATTTGTTTAGCAAAGCAAGGTTTCCACTGTTTACATAGTACTCTTGATTATTCATCTGACTGAAATCAAATACCTTCCTACAATTAGCTTTCCTTCAACTTATCCAGGCCAAGAAATCAAATCAGTTTCATTTGCAGACTATTAACCATGACTTACATAGCAAAGTTGAGCATACAACATTCATCAGACGCCCCGCTTTTGATTAAATGAATTTCCCCATAGGAAAGTCTGCTCAGATGGCAGCAGCCTTACTGATACCTTTACATCTAATGAGTCAACTTTGGTTCATTAAACAGCAAACTTCACTGCACTGCTTAGTCCTTTTTATAGTCATTTTATCATAAAATGTTTATGTGGAGTTTAGTATGGAGTTAAACTAGTATTGTCTAACAGGATGAGTCTCTCCTAAAAAAGTTTAACCTATGTTAACATCTAAGACCTAAAATTAAAATCAGGTGCATCAAATCAAGTGCAAATTATTACAACATTAGAGATGATCAGGGATTTAGATTGTAGATGTTGAGTTTGATTTGCTCTTTGAAGTTGACACCACGGCCATGACTAGACTAAAAGAGTTCTCTGAGGCATTCAGAAAGAAGGTTATAAGGCTGGGAAGGGATTGAAAATGATTGTGAAACAATTGAACATCAATCATTAATTATTCAGAAGATCATCTACAAATGGAGAAGACGTCAAATAACTGCAAACTTGCCCAGAGGAGACCATTCCAAGAAGTTCAGCTGGATAACTGATGCAGAAAGTAGTCTCTAAGAACCACAGAATTTCATCACATTTGGGGACTCTAATAATAATAACCTGACAGATTTAGATAAGAGATGACTATGGAAAAGTTAGAGAGATTTCAAGCTCATCATTTTGGGGCAATTTGGCTAACATCAGAACCTGCAATAGCCATGATATATGGACTTGCTTCTGACACAAATGCAACAATTCTGTAATGAACTGAATTGCTATGTCAAAATGAAGGCGGAAACCTGAGATTCCACTTTTTTAATACAAGAACGCACAGAACATTACCTTGTCAACTGCTAGGCTAAAACCCAGAGACGACACAGCAAAATCCAAATGAGTTCAGTCCTTTATTTGCTTACACCTAGCACAGGTGTCAAACTCATCACATCATGTTGCTGTCACGCGAGGTATCGTGACGTTTTTTCCCTTCATGGAGCTGGTGTGGGTTTGGCCTGCACATGACGCATCCGGTCCAATAGATAGAAGCTGTAATCTTCTAACCTACTGATATATTCTGAAGATACTAGGACGTGGTTACCTGGAATCTCTTCTCCCTTCCCACATCTAGCTCACGACTGTGCAGTCTCTCAGTCTGGGCCGCCTTCTGAAAAGGCTTTGTGCTGCCAAAATTCCCTCCTTCACTGACCTGCAGGTGTACATTCCATTACATATTACATCAACTTAATTCAGACCCATCACTATGCTGTAAAGGCTTTAAGAAATCATTGAGAAACCACAGCAAGTAAATACTGATATGATCCACAACCACAATTATTGAAAGAGGTTTATAAAAGCATTCTCTCCGATGTTATAAATTGAAGTTCTACCCATATTTAGCATTAATAATCCTGGGCTTTGGGATGAAGAATGTCAAAGTTTTCTGTGCATTAATCTCTCTTTCCAAATGCTGCCCAGTTACTATGCAGCACCCCTGCTATTTGACACAAAATTTGCTAATACCTTATGCTGGGACTACAGCCAAACTCCATTGGTACTATCTGGCAACGGCAAAACTCCTGGAAGCATCCATTTTAGGCCATCAATTCCAAATCCTTGCTCAGTACATGAATCTAATTTAAGGCATCCCTAACAGATGGCTGTCCAGCTGCAAATTGAGCATGTTCAGTGAAAGGGAACCCAGCAGCTCCCTTGGTATTTGACTTCACTACATTCCATAATAAAACATTTTGAAGGCATCACTTCCTAAATCTAAACACCAAACTAGTTGGTATATTTTCCAACTTTCTGCAGCCACTGAGAATTTGTCTGCTCATTAAAATTAATGGTCCAGCCTGCCAGCCTAAAAGCATTCCAACTAGACCTGTGCTGGGCTTTAAATTTGATTGGAAAAAGGTGCCTCAAAATTGCACGATTATAAATATAGTATCTTCCTGCAGATTCTTAAAACAGCTGCCTCATTTCCATGGATTACATAACTGTTTTCTACTACTACTTTTCTCAAGGGAAAAAATTGCTGTTTCGAAGACATGCAGGTGGAGCCTATGTTCTTCCCCCTACTTTCTCCAAAATACTTTTAATCTACATTTCTGGACAGATCCAACTTCTGTGAAGAAATAACACTTTGTTCAGTAGGATATACTAATCTCTATTATTACATATGAGACACAATATTTTCATCTTAACTGATAATAATGCAATACAATTCTTCGTGTATAAATTTTTTAAAATACATTTTACCCAATAGTCCCATTTACTATCTAATGAAGGTTCTTGAAATCCCAGAATTCAGTAGACATGATTCATCTACAATATCATTGCAAAGCCCAGCTCCAATTTTCTTATTATATCATATGATTTGATTGCTTATTTGTACCCTACGACTATCATTAAGTGTTGTATCTTATGATTCTTGATGAATGTATCTTGTCTATTTATGTACACTGAGAGCATATGCACCAAAGACAAATTCCTTGTGCATCCAATCACACCTGGCCAATAAAGAATTCTATTACAATTATTAATGCATCTTTGCTAGATGTGTATGAAATCAGTTAGGATATTAAGGAGTATTAAGCGCAGGTTTAGATTTAATTTATTTTTAATGAAATGTTTGTATGTATTTATTGTTTTACTTTGCCTGTGCACCGCCACGAGTCCCTGTGGGGAGAGGGTGCGGTTTAGAAATATTAAAATTATTATTATTATTATTATTATTATTATTATTATTATTATTATTATTATTATTATTATTATTATTATTATTATTATTATTAATAATAATAATAATAATAATAATAATAATAATAATAATTAAGGCTAGAAACAAAGTACGTAAATTTGCAATGTAAATGGTAAAATCATAATTATATAAATCACATCCTTAAATGCCTGTACTTATACAATCAAAGTTCTAAAAACTCTAACTACTTTGATCCTTCTCAGAACTGAGAAGAGCTAGGATGGCATTTCTATCTAGTGCAGTGATGGCTAACCTTTTTTGGCTCGCGTGCCAAAAGCAGGGGGAGCGCAGGGGGGTTGTGCGTGGGCGTGCCATACCTATATCGTTATGTGCGTGACCCTCTGCTTTTGGCGGCTTTTATCGCCCTCCCCAGGCTCCAGAGGCTTTCTAGCAGCCTGAGGAGGGTGAAAACAGCGTCCCCTCCCCACCTCCAGATGCTTCAGGAGCTTCCCTGAAGCCTCCAGAGGGCGAAAAATGGCCTCAAAAAAAGGCCTAAATCAGCTGGCCAGTGTACACGTGCGCTAGTGCTGGCAGGGCAACGCCTCGCATGCCCTAAGAAATGGTTCCGCGTGTCATAGGTTCGTGGCACCCGTGTCATAGGTTCGCCATCACTGATCTAGCGTATAGATAAAGTGTGTTTGTCAGCTTGAAAACACAATTATTTTCCCTCTCTTGGTGCACAGAAAGACAGGGATTTTTATTGATATCCACTGTATGCTCTAAGTTACTACTTGGAGAGGAAAATGAATTCTATGTTAAACAGAGTTGCTCCACTGGCCTCAAAAAAACAAAAAAGCTCAAAAACAACATGGCACACAAAAAGCTGAAACAGATAAATAGTTCTGCCAGGAAGAACTTCAGTCACATTAGGAATGTGGTGTTTTAGGTGCTATATTCCAAATTAAACATGGTAGTGGTTTACTACACTACATTACAATGACTGAATTCTAAGATTTCTCCCTTCAGCTTAGCTATAGGAAATCATAATACAAAGTGCTCTGGGTCTTCCTGCTCCAAATTTAACTGTCCCAAACTTAACACATATTATGCCAATCCTAAAACACAAGAGGCAGCTAGGTAACTAGGCACCAACTAGTCTGGTATGTATATTTATAACTTAGGTAGTAGTTCAGGTCCTCCAGTATCCTGGTAGCCCTGGGTGTTTGAGGTGGAGAAACAAAGAATTAAAATGTAGGAAATATTCTGTAGTAAGAGGGTGAGACACCCTCTTCTTCCAGGACAGAGTCCATTGTGATAGTCTCCTTTATATTAAAAGGGACATCTGATAATGCTACTTGTAATCTGGTAGGTCACCAGGATGGAACGGCATGACGTTTTGTTCCAGAGGTTATAATTTACAGAGTTACTGCAGATTAGAAGTGAGGAAAGATGTTTGTAAACTCATTTTGTTTACTAACAACATGCTGCCTTTTATAATAGCAACACCCAAGTACATGTTATCAAAGGGATGGAAAAAGAAGGACCTACATTAAAATTATTTTTCCTACCAGTGGATAACCTGTGTAAACAACTCAAAATAAAGCCCTTTTAGACCAAGCTGTTTTTGCTCTTATTCCATTCTGCCATATCACGGCTAGTTCAGTTTAACCATATGGTGAACCAGACAAAAGGAGGGGGTTATAATTATTGATAAAACAGCTTTATTTTTTAAAAGGCTTATCCTGATCATAACTCTGAACTCAGAAATATAACAGGAAACATTCTTTTACAACTACATAAATATTTGTCTAGAAATATTAATGTAACGTTTGCAGTAGTTGCTGTTTTTGCAAGGTTTGAAAGTTTACAAAGCAACATCATCTGAAAGCAACCTCTTGATATTTGAAATTTTAAAAAAGGAAAATAAAATCTCAATATATAATGGACCAAACACCAAGGAAACGATATACTTTCATGGGATGGTGGACACCATTATGCAGATCAGACCAGGCAATCGGTTCTAGAGGAAGGCCAAAACTCATTTTATTGAGATTGGTTATATAGGCAGTTCTTCCTTATGAACTGTTTTGTTGAGCCATTGTTCAAAGTTCATCATGCAGTAAGAGATTGTAGGGGCAATATTACTAGACTAGTACATATGGGTGAAAAATACATAATAATTTGAACAGATTTCTCTCAGATTTGGAAACCCTCTTGAAGGATAGATTATAATATTGTACCACTGGATGAAAACAATCATCAGATTGGGGTATTGTTGTGCCATTTGCATTCAATAAGGGGGTGGACAAGATTATCTCCAAAATTCTTTTTAGATTCCATGTTGAGTGTGGTACTTAAAGAAAGAAAAAATAAATAAAGAGCCTGATTGGCTTGAGACCTCTGTCAGTAGGAAGCATATTTTGGCATCTGTCAGAGATGCTTTAATCTAGATTCCTATACTTAGTTGGTATGGAATCTAGTGGTCCATAGATTTTTCTTCTTAATCTAGAATTCTACGGTTCTAAGAGCATTCCCAAAACAGAATTGAGAGTGAGAAGTGAAAACTTTTTCCTTTCCACCTTCTCTATCATCATATATATATTCTTGTTTAATTTATTTTCTGATACCTTGAAGTGCCTACACTGTTTAAAAATCCACAACCTGCCTCTCTGTCTAGAGAGTCAAAATGATACTTGTTCTGCCGCTTCTATCATACTCAAGGACAGCTAAAATGTACTTAAGAGCTTCTTTCTCCAAGAAATCAACAGCTATATGGATGTTAGCATGTCACAGACTGGCAGGCCCGATTATTCAACATGACAACTTGCATAGAAGAGAAGGCCAAGTCTGTTAAAAGAACCAACTAGACTTTTAAATAAATTGTACAAAAGAGAGGTGCAATTTATATGCATTTATTAATTCTATTTATAGGACAAATCTATTTCAAAAGTAGAACTAGGAAATAGCGTTGTGCAAGAATGCCATGCACATTTCAGAGTTGATCACAGTTAAACTGGGAAAGGGGGGGGGGGGGGAACTGGGAGGGAGAAAATTGAGTAAAAATGAAGCAAGGGAAAAAGGTAACACACCAAGCAGGCATAGTAATGATGTGGAAGATACACAAGGAGGTTTAGTGGTATGCATCTCTTTTTCCCTGCTTAATTAGTCAAATCTAATCCTTTCCCATTATGCCTATAGATTATAGTACTTCATTGAAAGAAGGTCATCATCCTCAGATGTAAGAAAGAGCCTCTGAATGCCTTACCACTGAAGAATTTGGTTTTCATATTTACTGTAGAAATATTACATTGAAATTTGGGTTTCATGTCTGACCACTGATTAATGAAGAAAGCCCAATTCCATTAGTGAAATTAGCCCATTCCATGAAACTGCAGGAGGGAGCATTCATCTGAGAAGATGCTAAATGTGGCTTAGAAAAATCTAGATGGTGGAACATTCAGGCACAAACTCTGTTCCAAATAGCTTTAAAAGCCACCTAAAAGTCACAAAGTTAATCTTAAGAGAAGGAAAGGGACCTAGTGATATGATTTATATACTGTGCTACATCTAGGGTTGTTTAACTAAGGTTTATTAAATAAATTATACTAGGCTGTTCTAAAGCATACCATGCTGAATCTAACAAACCTCATTACAGCTTAGTTGTCTAGTCTGAGGAAAAGAAGTATTAGAGGTGACATGATAGCAGTGCTCCAATATCTCAGGGATTCCATAAAGAAGAGGGATTCAAGCTATTCTACAAAGCACTTGAGGGCAGGACAAAAAGAAAGCCTTATGGGTGCTTCATCACTGCAGCTTTTTAAAAAGACACTGGACAGTCATTTGACTGAAATAGTATAGGATCTCCTGCTTGAGCAGGAGGCTGGACTAGAAGACCTCAAAGGTCCATTCTGTTCTACTCTACTCTACTCTACTCTACTCTACTCTACTCTACTCTACTCTACTCTACTCTACTATTTATTGTGTACACAAGAAAAACATTCCCTGTACTATTTAATTCATTTCACCAGAAAACCCTAAGATTCAAATTTTAAATTACATTTCCTTCAAATCAAGTTTTACTGTCGATGACTTCATGGCCACCTTCTAAATCATTTTCTGAGCAAATAAATATGAATGTTTTATTGCAGGTTTTTTTTCCAGCATTCTAGTATAAGTAACAGCCCTGGCGTTTCCTGGTGATTTCTAGTCCAAGTGCCAATGAGATTTAATTCTGCTTAGCTTTGGGAGATCAGCCATGGTTGATAAGATGCTGCCACTAGATAGATGCAGTAGAGGAAGAGGGGGTTTTGATTCCCACTTCATGGCATGAAAATACAGTATACCTTAAATTTTCAGGTTATGTGAAACGGGAACTACAAGGCCACAAAATGAGAAGTTCAGGATGTGTAGGGACTTCCTTGGGACTAAAGACTGCTCAACCCCCATTTAAAGTTCTAATGCACATTAGAACTAAATTGAAATGTGAGCTATCCTTATGCACAATGGAACAGTGAAATTAAACCAGCTCATAAGAAACACAACTCCAGAAAAGAAAGACCCATAAGTTGCTTTCAGTGCATCGGGTTAACTTAATTGCCTTATCACGTTTCATATAAAGCAGCATATATTTGGCGGATAAAAATGCCCAGTCTTGATTAGACAGCATTTATTACCTCCAACCCAACTGGCCTCCACCCAAGGTGAACTTATGATGAGCTAATGGCATCTCATTTCATATATATCAGCAAGTATCTATTAAAAAAAAAAAGAATTGGCAAAGGAATTAAATATGTTGCCATTTTCACGTCAAGAATGGTCTCCTAGGAAGTTAATTAACGAACAGGCTGACAGGGTAAGTAGGAACTGAATCTTATATCAGCTGCTTAATATTTCAACTCTAGCCAAATTACAAACCAAAGGATTTAATTTAATCGGGCATAAGAACTGGATGTTTATTGATTTATAATGTTTATATCCTGGCATTCCTCTAAATTCCCAAGCCATACACAGAGGGATCTCCCCTGTTTTATCTTAAAAAGCAACACTTCGTCTTAACTTAAGCAATTTAAGAACAAAGCATGAAGAAGGGATGGGTTTTGATTTCAACCATCAGCCATTTTACCACCATATGCTAATCAATGTGACATTTTATTCTTCCTGTTGCAAAAGAATCACACGAGCAAATTAGATGTTACTTCGTCATTTAAGTAGCTACTATAGTATGTAGAGGGATGTGATGGCTCAGTGGCTAAGATGCTGAGCTTGTCAATCAGAAAGTTCGGCAGTTCAAATCCCTAACGCCATGTAACGGAGTGACCTCCTGTTACTTGTCCCAGCTTCTGCCAACCTAGCAGTTAGAAAACATGTAAAAATGCAAGTAGAAAAATAGGGACCACCTTGGTGGAAAGGTAACAGTGTTCTGTGCACCTTTGGCATTTAGTCATGACAGCCACATGACTACGGAGATGTCTTCAGATATCACTGGCTCTTTGAAACGGAGATGAGCATCATCCTCTAGACTCAGGAACAACTAGCACATATGTGCAAGGGGAGACTTTACCTTTACCTTATAGTATGTAAAGGTATTATGTTTACCATACCAGGAGACTCTACCCATAAAAGCAAACCCTTGATATCAAATCAAAAATAAGATGAGAGAAGCCCATGCTTTCCATCAATGTTCCATATTCATTTTCAAATATGTACTCAGCTTCTGCCTATCAGTCAAGGCTAGTCTGCCTTTTATAATACATGAATGTGATGTATCTGTTGATCTTCACAGGGCATCACTTTCCACCATTCACACATAAATCTTGCCAGATGTTGACTTCCAGCTAGTTGGATTAGGATTTATTGGATTTATATGCCGCCCTTCTCCCAAAGGACTCAGGGTAGCGCACAACATAAAAACACATATTACATTATGTCCATTATATATCAACAAAGGAAGAGTAAGGACTGAATTATTGCAGCTGTCATTCTATTTGTCATCTAAACTAGATAGAGAAATAAGTTTACAACATAATGGAGGCCAAACTCATTTTTATATTATGGAACTACAGTTACCTTATGAACATTTAAAGGTGCTTAAAACAGCTTAAATTTATGGCAGAGTAGTCATGTTGAAGCAAGTTAATAAGATAATAGCAATAGCACTCAGACCTATATACCGCTTCATAGTGCTTTTCAGCCCTCTCTAAGCGGTCAACATATTGCCCCCAACAATCTGGCTCCTCATTTCACTGACCTCAAAAGGATGGGAAGGCCGAGTCAACCTTGAGACAGTCAAAGGACTTCCTGTTCCGGCTTCTGGCGGCGACGGACGAGTCCTGGGACTCGTCCGCCGTTTTGTTCTTTTTTCGGCCCCAAACGGGGCGGGGTGCCCCTTTTTTGGGGGGACCCCCCGTAGAATCGGCTTGCCTGGACCTTTCCAGCCTGGCGGCGGCCGGGGACCACCTTGTCTTCAGTCTAGGAGGAAGAAGACATGCTGCGGGGGGCTTGGTTCCCTTCGCCAACGGAGGACGGTAACAAATAAGCTGATTTGGAGAGAGCGGGAGCGTTCGAGCCGGATGGCTTTGCCGGGGCTTTAGCGGCGAGGTGGAGAGTAAGTGACTTTGACTTTTTTTGCTGGCAGCTTTGCCTGAAAGAAACGATGGAGGGGGGGTGTTTGTTAAACCCCCTCTTCGGATTTACAGCAGCGGCGATTGGAAATGGCTCCTCGAATGTGAGGAAGCGGATATTTCTCATCCAGACTTTGCTGAAGAAGTGAAAGTCCCTTGCGGCTTGTTTCTAGTTACAATGTATCTAAGTCTGGCTTTATTGGAACAATTTTCTCTGCTGCTTTCTCCTGCTGGCTGCCAGATTGGGTGGGGGAAGATGGCTTCCCTTTGTTCCTAAATGACTATTCTTTATGGAAAATTTCCAACATTCCTTTGTGACCTGGACTGACTCTCTCTACCAATGGAGGATTTTTGTGATTAATTGATTCCTTCCCTGGAGTGCCTTCTTTGTCTTTATAATTGATTGTGAAAATTGCTTTTTTCTCTGGACTTGCTCCAGCGGCCGCACCCAAAAAACGCCATCTTAGTGGCACTGATTTAAACAGCTCACCATGGCTTCTAAAAAACAACCAGAAAACCTAGGCTTAGAAGCAAGGATGACAGCTATGGAAGAAGTTTTACACTCTTTGGTATTGGAAATTAAAGAACTTAGAAAGGACCACTGCAGTTCTAAGCTTGAGCTTTTGGAGACACAGAAGAAATTGATGCAGAACACACAGAAGACTGAAGAGTTGGCTGGGGCAAAGGGAGCTGGCTGGGGCAAAGGGAGAACTTAAAAATGTTAATACTGAAATTGGAGATTTAACTGGTCATATGTCTAGGATGGATTTTGAAAGGACGTCATATTTTTTAAGATTTCAGAACATTTCGGAAAAAGCTGATGAATGCCTTCCTGATCTCATGAGCACAATTTTAGCAGACTATTTACACAAACCCAAGGAAGAGATCAGGGGGGACATTGACCTGGTTTATAGAATAAATTCAGCATATGCCAGGATAAATGAACTACCCAGAGAGATACATATTAAATTTGTTAGAAGGTCTACCAGGGAGGGAATACTGAGGACGCAGAGAGAGGGTCCGTTAACTTACCAACAAAAGGAAGTCACCATCTTGAAGCAGATCCCGAAAAAGATTAGAGAGGTGAGGAGGAAATATTCCTTCTTATCTAAAAAATTGTTTAACCAGGGGATTTGGTTCAAGTGGGTGATGCCAGAAGGGATGTTGGTGTTCTGGGAAGGAGGAAGAGTAAAGATTAAAACAGTTGCTGAGGCGGAAGCCTTTCTTAAAAAACATTCCTCTATCCTGGGGGGTGAAACAGGAGGAGCGGAGGGAGCCACGGCCCCGCCCACTGGGGGTCAGGGAGGAGAACAAGAAGACACAATTGCCAAGAGACTTAGATCAAAAAAATGACTGCTTTTATTAATATAGTATAACTTTTATCTGGATGTTTGTACACGATTGCCAGCATAGAATTTCGAATTTATTATAATGATGTATGCATTTCTTTTCACCTTGTAGTACAATTGAAATATGTATTATCAATGTTTTGTTAAGAAGCCCCGGAGGGGGCCAACGATCTCGACGTGAAAGTTCTCAAAATATTTTTTCATCTCACCTTACCCTACCCTGCTTAAAAAATTTGTAAAACTCAATAAAACTTTTTCAATATAAGAGACAGTCAAAATCGAGTGGCTGGCAGTCAACAGGATTAGCCTGCAATATTGCATTCTAAACATTGCGCCACCATGGCTCTTGGTGTTCACTGATGTGCACTAGGAAGCCCTAATTATGCTGTCTAAAATGTAGTATATAATGCAAAGTTTATATCTATACAGAGGTTTAGAATTTGGTATTGTTTTAAATTAATTTTAAAGTACTGCATGGAAATTCAAGAGGTACAGGACAAAAGAAATTTGTGCTTTTAAGTTAGTTTTTACCCCTGGCAACTGCCTGGACAAGTTGCTGCAGGATTTCAGAAGTGCTTTGCCTCTTCCTAAGTTTGAGCGAGAGTGAATGGCCCAAGGTCACTCAGTTGGCTTTGTGCCTAATGTGGCACTAGAACTTGCAGTCTCTCAGTTTCTAGCCTGATACCATTAACCACTACAAAGAAGGATATATACAGGTAGCCTTGACTTACAACCATTCAAAGTTAGGACAATATTAGAAAATAACTTACAATCGGTCCTCGTACTTATAACCATCAGCATTCCCATGGTCATGTGATCAAAAGTCAGGCTTGGAAATCAGCATGTATTTACAATGGTTGCAATGTCCTGGAGTCATGTGATCACCATTTGCAACCTTCCCAACCAGCCTCTGACAAGCAAAGTCAAGGGGAGGGCAGCTGGATTCACTTAACAATGATACAATTCACTTAACAATTGTGATATTTTGCATAACAGCCATGGCAAAAAAAAGTCATAGAATTTGGTATGACTCACTTAACTGCCTTGCTTAGCAACAGAACTATTGTTCCAAAGACCATCCCTACTACATTTCTGTGGATTATAAGCAATTCAATAATAATAATAATAATAATAATAATAATAATAATAATAATAATAATAATAATAATAATAATAATAATAATAATAATAATTATTATTATTATTATTATTATTATTATTATTATTTATTTTATATACCGCGTCCTCTCCCCAAGGGGACTCGGAGCGGTGCACAGGGAAAAATTAAAACACTATAAAATACACACAAGAATAAATACAGTAAATAAAAATGAATTAAATTTAGTTGTCCCTGCACTAAAATCCCACATTAAAACTAACATTCCCTAAACACCCTAATGGTAGAGACTAACCTAGGCCGGCCAAGCAGAAAAAGTGTGTTTTGAGTTTTTGACGGAAGGAGCGGAGGTCCGTGGTTGTTCTAATATCGGGGGGAAGGTCGTTCCAGAGGGCTGGACCCGCCACAGAGAAGGCCCTTCCCCTGGGCGTCGCCCGCTGACAAAGTCTAGTGGACGGCACCCGGAGAAGTCCCTCTCTGTGGGAGCGAATCGGCCGTGAGGATGTATGGGGCAGGATCCGATCCCGCAGATAGCTAGGTCCCGTGCCATGGAGCGCTTTAAAGATGACAACTAGCACCTTGAAGCGCACCCGAAAGACGACAGGCAGCCAGTGCAGCTCACGCAAGAGAGGTGTTACATGGGTGTACCTAGTGGTCCCCATTATTGCTCGCGCGGCTGCATTCTGGACCAGCTGCATATATATGTCATATATGAATACATGCCAAAGGGGCTTCCTGTAACATCAATGGATTCTGAGCATACCTGCATCTCTTCTAAAATGCTTTATGTATACCGCCCTTCATGCTTGATTCTAGTAAAAGTTTATGTAGGAGTAATTTTATTTTAAGTAGCTAAAGTCAAATATTGGTGGCCCAATATCCAAACTTGGCACTATGTAAAGCTGAATGTAAATGTCCTAGAAGCTTTGAAGAAGATTTGGCTATTGTGGAAGTTTGAAATGCATTCCTAACATTTTCTTCTTGGCTACTTGATAAAACTTCATGATACCCAGACAAATTTGCCTTAAAAAAAATAGTGATTTAAAGAATTTCTAGTCTGATGCTGGAGTCACATAATTCAACGTTTCATGCAGTTTGGATAGCTTTCTACTACTTGTGCAGACAGACACACCTGAGATATATAATAATGTCTGAATATATATTAAATGTTGTTGCATGTTTCATCCAAGATGCATGGATAAACAACACAGACCACTAGTTATGAATTTGTTTTCTGGAAGAATGGTCAATCTTGTCAGTATTATCTACTCTTGACAAGAGTAGCAACAGGAGGATTAACAACAATCCGACTAACAACAGGAAGCAATACTGAATCATGATTAACAAAAGCACGGCCATCACACAAGCTATTTATCATCTGGCTTTATATCCCACAATTATTACAAGGACTTACGGTACATTACAGAACACTTTCTGCCTCCTATTCCCCCCCCCCCCCATCACAACAGTCCTGTGAAGTCGATTGGGCTGAAAGAGGGAACTTGCTCAAACTTATTTAATGAGCTTCCATGGAGGCTGATGGGGTTTTAATCTGACTCTCCTTTCCAGTGTACCAACACTTTAACGACTACATATCAAACTACAACAGAGACAGTTGGGGGAGTGAAATAAACTTCCTGATGATTTAACAATCAATGTTGAAACCAAGATCCTCCCAAAAATAGACATTCCAGGAGTTGTTTCTCCATAAGACCACCGTTCGAAATGAATGAATTCAAACAGTTGTTGCCCTGAAAGAATGCCAAGACTTGAAACTCAGTGGGTTAATAAATCATTCCTGAGCAATTTTGAAAGATCTTTTCCTTAGTTCTGCATTGGCATTCTTTCCTTCTTTTCTTTTCCAATTTTCTGCTTATCTGGCCATTCATTCTGAAATTTGAAAACGAGCCAAATGTAGCCATTTCCACTTTCAGCTAGCTGGAAGCATGGACAAAGTAAGTTAAATCAATTACCAAATAACTTGGCTGAAGATTAAGAGCCAGCTTGAGCTCCTCTGCAATTGGTTGAGTCTGGCTACTGTGAGAATGCAGTTTTACCCAGATACTACGTTCCTATTTCTGAAACACAGCGATAAGATGATGTACAGTAAGTGTCAGTTTTAACGAGGTTATTTTTATTTCAGACAGGTATGTGCCAATAATAAAACAGAGAAGACTTTCAAATAGACCTTCGTCATACAAATCTAAGTGCTACGTGGCACATTGGAGGTTGGGGCTATAAAGGCATGGGGCAATTTATGGGCACGAAATGAGGTTTTTTTTAATGGTTAAGATATGAAAAATCTACTTTCAGCCCTTCAGTGCGCAGGGCATGGTTATTTGAGGGCCACCTTTCTCTCATAATGCCTGCCCATTCAATAAGATTAGGCAGAGTGGTTATGCTCCAGGTCTCTTTGATTAAATAGTGTCACCCATCACAATCTAGGAAGTATGACTTCTCTGTCATTGCACCTGCCCTCTGGATCACCCTCTCCCCCCCCCAACCCAAAAACTGTACAGCATTAACCCGGATGCTATTCCAAAAGTCAGCCTTTTGTTAACCTTCCCATATACTCTAGAAACACAACCAGATGAGCTAATTCTACTTCATTATAAGTTTATGTTAACAGAATCTTGCAAGTCTGATAGCATAAATCTCCTGCCATCTCTTACAGACTAATTTAGGGGGATTCCTTGCTGAATTTCTTTCTTTGCCCATTGTACAGCCGTGGGCCATGCCTTCTCTTATTTGATTGTTACTTAGGCAGCATCTCTTCCCCTCCTTCCCAAGGTCATTCCCAAATACCATTACAAGTCTTTTAAGAATTGGCTGTTTTGTCTGGCCTTGGGGTAGGGTAGGTGTCGAGCTCATTAATTGCATGCAATTAATGTTGCTGTTGTTTGGGTTGTAGACGGTTCTTTCTTCTCTTTCACTTTTAAGTTTTTTTTTAAACTTTTTAGATTGTAGGCTGCCCAGAGTCATCTGGAAACTGGCAGCTTCTAATTTTAATTAATAAGTAAAAGAATAAATGAATATTTGGCATGGGCACTTAAGAGGAGCCTAATAATCACTGTAGCTGTGCCTGCCAATAAGCCAGACTTTGTTACAACTGCCTCCAATAGCTTTGGTTTCTAATTAAATGGGAATTTTTCCAACAGCACACCCTGGCAGTGTTTACCCTAGGATATCCCGGCTTGGAATGTTTTACACTACACATCACACTCTTGTGATATTTCCTTTCATCAGTGGCCCTACCGAATCGATTTTTAGAGCAACATACAATAAAAACAGCTGAAATGATACCGACATCAGAGCTGCAAATTGTATTCAAAAGAGGAACTTTGAAGTTTTTGTTGGCACCAGACAAGCATCCTTCTTTAAACATTAAAGCAGCTGGATCCTCTGGAGTCTCCTTACAGTTTTGTCCAGCAATTTCCCTGACTGTCAGTGCAGATGTGCAGGCACAGCTGGTTCATTTCACCAGTGGTCTAAATGGTGTGTTGTTAACAGTCCTTTCAAAGGCTTTGCGAAATGATAATCAATCAACCGCTGCTGAAAAAGTTACTGTTGATTAGGGTGCTGAATTACAGCATGAAGATTACCATCAAACAATAATGGGCTTTGGGGATAAATTAAGTGTACCTCTCTGGGCATAATATCCCACATTTGAATGGTTGCTTCTTCAACAGACAAGGATTCTGGCTCCAAAAGTTGATAAGACTTGGGGGGGAAACCCTTTAAAACACACAATAATTGCAAGGATAAAATATTTTATAGGTTGGTATCTGCACACCTGGGAAATGAACTCTGTGTTAAGGACAAGGCTACAATACAATACTGCTTATAAAAGCAGTAAAAGAAAGCTAAAGAAGGTGGATCTGCCTTGCATTTAGTCCTGATTTATCTCCGTTCCAGGAATGTTTAAGTGCATATTTATATTCTTTATGGTAGTCATTTCAGATGGGTTTCTGCATATACTGCAGACCTTAAATCAGAAAACTATACAGAAGGGAAATTTAGTACAGTTTCCTTAGATAAACTCAGTGATGACAGACAAGATATATGACAGAAATGAATGAAAATTCACTTTCTAAACCTGTAACCTGAAATAATGTTAGGCAGAATTTTATTTCTATTTTCGTCTTCTCTGCAGTGTGAATATTCCTTCCAAGCCTTATGGATCTTGTGAACTGAAGGTCTCAATCAAATTACCTGGCATAAATTAAAAGTAGTTATTTAAAAAACCATCACTATAGAACAGAACCTCTTTAGAAAGACTGCTTTTAACATATTCACAGATGTTTTAATTTAAACCGATGATTCATCTTCACTTGCTGGAAGGGATGCGTCTCTTTATTTATATAATGAATCAAACATAAACATCTTAGAATGTAAAACCACAATAGATTTTTTTTTAAAGCCAGAGGGTACCTTGATTTCTGTGAGCTGAATACCAGTATTTCTCCTGCATTTGAGGTATTCCATCAAACACAATTCTCTGTAAAGAAAATGTAGCTTTTTTTTAACTTCAGTATTGTCCTATGGAAATCAGTAGGACTGATTAGGAAAAGCATGCTATTTCTGTTTATAGTTTATAATGAAAATTTATCAGATAGGCAATCCATCAATAAGTGTATTAAATTCAAATTGCCATTTGCAATATGTAGATCTCATATGGTATTTAATAAGCCCAATGCTTTGGCTTCGGCAGGCATAAGCACATCCTTGGAAATGCTTATTGTCATTAATAGTTTGCTTGTAAAATAAATATTAATAATGGTTTAATTTCTCATTTTGCTACTGTTCATATAAAAAGGATAAATTTATTCAAAACCTTCTGCTAACACTCACAATTTCAGAGCACAATAACTTCTCAAAAGATAAAAGAGAAAAATAATAACAATAAACAATAAATACAACTTTGTAAAGAACAGTGGACAACCATTTAAATATGAGCCAGCAGTGTGCAGCAGCTGCCAAAAAAAGCCAACACAGTTCTAGGCTGCATAAACAGAGGGATAGAATCAAGATCAGGTGTTAATACCACGTTGTAATGCCTTGGTAAGGCCACACTTGGAATACGGCATTCAGTTTTGGTCACCACGATGTAGAAAAGATGTGGAGACTCTAGAAAGAGTGCAGAGAAGAGCAACAAAGATGATTAGGGGACTCCAGACTAAAACATATGAAGAACGGTTGCAGGAACTGGGTATGTCTAGTTTAATAAAAAGAAGGACTAGGGGAGAAATGATAGCATTGTTCCAATATCTCAGGGGTTGCCACAAAGAAGAGCGAGTCAAGCTATTCTCCAAAGCACCTGAGGGCAGAACAAGAAGCAATGGGTGGAAACTAATCAAGGAGAGAAGCAACTTAGAACTGAGGAGAAATTTCCTGACAGTTAGAACAATTAATCAGTGGAACGGCTTGCCTCCAGAAGTTGTGAATGCCCCAACACTGGAAGTCTTCAAGAAGATGTTGGATAGCCATTTGTCTGAAATGGTATAGGGCTTCCTGCCTAGGCAGGGGGTTGGACTAGAAGACCTCCAAGGTCCATTCCAACTCTGCTATTGTATTATTATTGTATTATTATAACTTTACCTATCTAGGTTCAACCACTGCATAAATTCATGGTTTGTTCAATTAACTATAATGGGTGGATTCCAACATTCTATTAACCAGCATTCTTCAACCTAAGCATTCTTCAGGTATATAGATTTCAATTCCAAGAATTCTTGGCAGTGGTCAGCCTGGTTAGAGAAATCTGGATACTGAAGCATATAAATCTGCAAGTACTCCAGGTTGAAAATTTTGAATGAAGCCCATAAAATAGCATTTATAAATCACAATGATTATTTATCAGTGACTGGAAACCCTTTATGGATTTTTTTGCTGACAGAAGAGAAAAATGAACTTGAGCTTTGTAGTTATAAAGATTACAAAGGGTAGCCTACAGAAAGAAGGAAATTATGTTGCCACAGAGAAGGGGGGTGGTTTGACCTTATATCTCTAAAGTACCTGAGACAAGAAGTAACGGGTGGGAAACATTAAAGAGAGATCCAACCTAGAATTAAGGAGAAATGTCCTGACAGTGAGAATAATTAACCAGTTCCACTCCAGAAGTTGTGGGTGCTACATCACTGGAGGTTTTCAAGCAAAGTGTGTGTTAGGATATGCAGCCTTATATTGGGTTGACAATATATATGAGTCTATGTTCTTAAGGAGTTATGTAGCTTTAAGAACTGTTTGAATCTGATTGGCTGTGAGTATCAGCTATACTATATAATCAAGGTCAGGAATGCAGCTCATTCCCTGTTCGATGCCTTGTGATTTCCTGTGATTTCCTGATTGCTGTTTGAGAAGCTGAAGAAGAAGGAGGATATTGTTTTGCATCACTGTGAGATACTGTATCTGTGTTTGGTGAAGGACTGTTGTTATTTTGTTTGAGAAGTTAGTTGGAAGAAGTATTTTAGTTGCTACAAAGACTATTTATTTTCTTACTATCACTGTTTTAGAGTTTGTTTGTGGTTTACAGCAATGTATCTCTTTACTGTCCGGTGAATTACACTATTCCGCATGTATTAGCTAACATTGGTTATGGGACCAGAGTTGTAACACTGGTTCTGAACCCAGAGTTGCTAAAAGTGTGGAACTAGATCAGAGGTTCCCAAACTTGGCAACTTTAAGACTTGTGGACTTCAGCTCCGCTGGCTGGAGAATTCTGGGAGTTGAAGTCCACAAGTCTTAAAGTTGCCAAGTTTGGCAACCTCTGAACTAGATGATCTCCAAGGTCTCTTCCAACTCTATTATTCTATGTTCAATGATACAACTTTAAAGAGAGAAGGTAAAATATGAATGCTATCAAAAAGATTGGAAGCCATATCTTTATACTGTAATCTTTTCTATTTTCCTACTTACTTGTAGTCACTTTCTTTCTCATTTTATTTTTTCCCTTAATATTTATATTGTTTTATCTTGTTAAATTTTCATCAATAAAATTGAATTTTAAAGAAAAACAAAACCAAATCACAATGGCTGAAGTGGCTGAGGTGGCTAAATTGACTTTTATTGATCAAATAAAAGAATATAAGTACTTTTGTTTCTACTTCTGGACTTTGTGCTTGAGGTGGAAAAAAATGAAATTTTGATTTTGGGTTTGATTTGTTGTTATAGAAATGGCTAGTTTATACTATTATGGAAAAGTAAAAAGTTGAGATTCAATGTTAATGCTTTAATCCAGGGGTTCCCAAACTTGGCAACTTTAAGACTTGTGGACTTCAACTCCCAGCATAGCTGGCTGGAGAATTCTGGGAGTTGAAGTCCACAAGTCTTAAAGTTACCAAGTTTGGGAACCCCTGCTTTAATCTACTGCAACAGAGAGAGTTGGAAGTCAATGCCTTTCCCCCCTCCTCTTCTCCTCACTTTTCTTTCCCCTTCCCCACCTCACTGTGTCCTACTATTTGCTTTTGCATTTTTGTATTTTATTGCATAACTAACTGATAACTCAGCATTACCCGGGTATTTATTTATAGGGGGAAAATGTCTGGACCAAATGTAATTTCAAATGTTGGATTTTCCCCCTTACAAGAGGGAGCCCTCTTGGGGAGTACTGTGAAGCCGTTACCATGGCAACTTCACTGCGTTGCGTAGTAGAAGCCATTTTATGGCACAACAGGTTGTATCTTAACAGAACACACACTCCGAGGGGTGTTAGGGGTGTCTTATCCCCACAGTATTTTTTTTCCAGAGAGTAAGTCATCTGTGCACCAGGTTTGGTATACATTTGGGGGGGGGGGAAACAATGGCTGAGTTCACCCAATATGCTAAGTCAAACACAAATGCGCACGCACACACATACACATACCCTATATGTCTTAGAATGATATGGGAACCATATCACTAAATTGTCAACTTCCCACTCCCTAATATAAGGTTCTCATGCACTCAGGTATGATACTAAGATATCCAAGTATCATCACTGCATGCTAGCAGCCAATCATAACCATAATCTTTTATAATAGTTTGGTACTTGCTGCCAGCATTACATAGCAGCTCTCCTGTTGTAAAAGTACATGTTGGGGGGGGGGACCCACAAGGTACGTCTGGGGCATGACAACAGGACCTACAAACCTCCATCAGTGCTGCAAAAGGCCTGTGATTTGCAGTTGCTGTAACCCCTGAACCGAAACAGGGAGTAACTATGGCAACTAGCTCCGTCCTGCACTGCACCACACACAGTCAGGTAGGAGGATTCACTGGAGCAGGTAAAAGCAAATATAAGTATTAATATGTCCGTTAACTGATAACACAAATGAAGTTGCAGGAAATGAAAAAATAAAAACCCTTTCAGCCTGATTTCACATAAGCTACCCTATGACTATAAAGACATATATACTAAGGTGCCATTAATACTGAAGCCATAGACGTTAATGGTGGTCATACCCCCTGGTAGCAAAAACCAAGACAACTTTCTACAGTAGCTCAGTGTGCATCTGTCCTTTCCTGGAAGACCTGTTAAGCCAACAGTGGAAAGAAAACTGCTTCTATATAAAGTATGCTTAGGATAACAGCCTTCATGAGCTAAAGGAAACTTTTGGACCATTATTGCAATAGCAAGAAAAGCAAGCTAGATACCGTATTTATCGGCGTATAACACGCACCGGCGTATAACACGCACCTTCATTTTAAGAGGGAAATTTCAGGGAAAAAAATTAAATTTCAAATAAAGAACTTTGAAGCAAAATAAGGGTAGCTCAGAACTTTTTTTTATTAATATTATTACCACTTATAAGGTAAATAATGTAAAAGGAAAATGTGGTGAAACTCACTTAACGATGGCCTTGGTTAGCAACCAAACTTTTAGGCTCAATTGTGGTCATAAGTTCTTTCTTTCTCTCTCTCTCTTTCCTCCTTCCCCCCTCTCTCCATTTCTCTTTCTTTCTCTCTTTTTCTCTTTCTTTCTCTCTCTTTCTCTTTCTTTCCCTTCGTCTCTCTCTTTCTATCTGTCTCTCTCTCCTTCCTCTGCCCATCTCTCTCACTCTGTGTTTGTCTGTCTGTCTGTCTCTCACTCACTTAATCAGTCTCTATCTATCTGTCTCTCCCTCCCTCTCTCTGTGTGTGTCACTCACTCTGATTCTCTCCCTCCCTCTCTCTGTCTCTGTATGCCTGTCTCTTCCTCTTTCCCCCTGTCTGTCTCCGATTCATTCTCTATCTGTGTCTCTCTCCGTCTCTCTCCCTCCCTCTCTTTCTCTCTGTCTCTGTCTTTCCCTCCCTTCCCCTCTGTCTCTCTCTGTGTATGTCAGTCACTCCCTCTCTTCCCTCTCCCCCCGCCCCAACCGGGGAAGCAGCAGAAGGGCCGGCATGCCAGAGGTTACGGACGCCTCCTCCCACAGCGGGCCAGGTGGCCCGGCAGGGGCGTCAGGCAGAGAAGCCGCGAGAAGCCGCGCGTATCTCCGCCGGCTTCCTCCGACAGGGAGGAGAAACGTGTGCTGTGGTGGCTGTCAGAGGGAGCCGGGGGAGATGCGCGGGGCTTCCCTGCCCGATGCCCCTGCCGGGCGCAAGGCTCTGGGAAGGGCAGAGAAGCCGCGCGAAAGGCAGAGAAGCCGCGCGAAAGGCAGAGAAGCCGCGCGTATCTCTGCCGGCCGCGCGAAAGGCAGAGAAGCCGCGCGTATCTCCGCCGGCTTCCTCCGACAGGGAGGAGAAACGTGTGCTGTGGTGGCTGTCAGAGGGAGCCGGGGGAGATGCGCGCGGCTTCCCTGCCCGATGCCCCCTCTTTGGCCCTTCCCCCCGCCCGTTCGCTCGCTCCAGGGGGCTGTGGCTCCGGCGCAGCCACAGCCCCGGGCATTTCGCCCGCCCGTTCGCTCGCTCGAGGGGGCTGTGGAGCCGCGCGTACAGGGAGGCGGGCGCCCGGTGCCCGGACGGGTCCGGCGCAGCTCCCCAACATGCCGGGCCCTCTGCTGCCGACCACTGTAAAAACATGGCTTCGGCGTATAACACGCATACATCATTTGCCCCCTATTTTCAGGGAGGAAAAGTGCGTGTTATACGCCGATAAATACGGTACTTCAGTGGACAACAGATATGTGAATATATGTTGATGTTTCTTTTTCTTAAATCTGTTCTAAGCTCCAGGATAAATGCATTTTCCAAACTGTCATTTTAACACAGACAGAGCAGAACCTAAGCCAGCTATACAGTTTAGCTTTCCGGACAAAGAGATTTAAAGCACATACAAAACATTTAGGGTGCCTCTTTGCCACCAATAAAAAATTCATAATACTACATCAGAAAGCAGCAGTTGTTCTGCAACTCCCTTCTACAACTACACTACAGCATTGAGTTAATCTACCATCAGTCTGAACCGCAACCACATTATCCTGTGAGAGAGGAATGGTATGGAGGGGTATTCTTGAGTCCTTGGGGCAGTGTATTGTTCTCCTATGACTATGTAAATATATTTCTGAACAATCTTGGGCTCAATTATGGTTATACATTGAGGACTACCTGTAAAATGTTTTGTCACGTTTAAGTCTCCGGGACTAGGCCGCTTATACCTGAGAGTTTTTGGGGAGTCTGTTGATGCCATTCTGAGTCTCTTTCTATGAGTTTTGAGAAATCATGGAGGCTGGGCAAAGTACTGCAGAGTTGGGGAAAAACAAATGTTGTCCCAATCTTCAAAGCGGGGGGGTGGGGGGGGGAGAAAACCAGGATAATTACAGACCAGTCAGCTTGACATCATTACTGACCAAAACTCTGGAACAGATTAAATAGTTGGTTTGTGCACTTTTTTTAAAAAAAATGCCTTTCTTGACAGGAAGCAGCATTAGTTCTTCAGGAATGAACACTTGGCAAACCAATTTTATCATTTTTGGTAGAGTTAATACAGATTCAGTATTTGATTAAAAGTTCATTCAATTTTAGAAGAGTTGACAAAGACTGTTAGCATAAGATGAATATACCTCCATATCAGAGGTGGTATTCAGCTGGTCTGGACCAGTTTGCCTGAACCAGTAGCAGAAATCGTGGGTCCTTCCTCCCCCCCATGCTGTCCTATTTAGGCACATTTTTGAGGCTGGGCATATGTGCGGAAGGCACACGCATGAGCAAAGTGCATGTGTGGAAGTCCACAGGCGTGCAGTAAACCGGTGGGAACAAAATGTGAAAGCCACATTTTGGGTGGGTTACTCCATATCTCCAAAGGAAGCCGGACGGAAATATCAAGTGCTCAACCTCAGGGCTCTGCACTATACTGTTCAATATATTTACAAATGATTTGGACAGAGGTTAGAAAACAGAATAATCAAATCTGCAGATGACACAAAGAGGACATCTTAGAATGCCGTAAGATTCAAGAGGTGTTTTTTTTTAAAATCACCTGGAATAATGGGCAGGAATCCCCAAAGATGAATATTAGTAGGTATAAATGTAATATACTGTTTTAGGCAGCAATTATCCTGGAGCCACTACTAAAGTTTACCTTCAAGAGGAACAGACTGCAGGAAGAGGGTGCACAATAGCTGTCTGTAGAAGACGAGGCAGACTTGTTCAAAGCTATTGTGGGACTGGAGGAGTCCTTGAGGACTACAGGCCGGGACTAATTTACAACTGGAAGGCCAAAGCCACCCTCTACCCCCAGTCTGATACATCTATATGAACTAACTCTCCCACCTTCGATGACAAACTAACTATTTATGAACCATGATTAACTATCTTTGAACCATGCATGATTTTTATGAATTTATGAACTATTTATGAACTTTTTAGAGCCGGTCTAGACGTCTCCTGAGTTTAATTTGTACTATACATATTTTAACATCTATTTTAATATTCAATAACATCTAGAATTTTAATGCCCTGTCTAACAACTCCTCTGACCTTATATTTTATATATATTTATACATATTTATATATATCATATTTATGACATTCACCATGAAGTACTCTAAGGCAGACCTTTTCTACTGCGGGAGTCCCCCACTCGCAGGTATGGCCCTCCGCGTCAACGAGGGCCCCACCTTGATGAGGGATTCTGTATCAAGAGAGGTGGGCGGGTCGCAGTTCTAGGGGTGTTTGAACAAAATTCTTAATTTGGCTTTTAGGGGGTTCCAGGGAGGAGGGAGGGATAGTTTACAATTTAAATGGGGGATTTAATCTGGTTTTAGCGCAGGCTTTGTCATTTAATAAGTTTTTAAATTATAATTGGTACTATTTTGTATACTGTTTTAAATTCCTGTGCGCCGCCCTGGGTCCTCTCGGAGAAGGGCGGGATATAAATTGAATAAATTAAATTGAATATTTCAGAAGACACACAAGAAACTGGGTTCAAATTACAAGGAAGTAGATTTTGCTTGGACATCACAAGAAATTCCCGAATAGTAAGAGCTGTTCAATGGAATAAATTGCACTAGGAGATGTGGATTCTCTTCTCTGGAAATGTGTATAATTGTTAGATTTGATGTGACAGAAGTTTCCCCCTAATTGGGAGGAAGTAAACTAGATGGATTGGAAGGATCCCTTCCAATCTTTTTGTAAAGTCATTTATTTCCACTATGATCTCATTCTTACACACCATAGGAGGGAATATACACTTTTAACATACGCAGAATCCTACTATTAGCATTAAAACCGAAAAACGCAATCTACCTGGAGAGCCATGCATTTTTTGAAGCAGTCTTGTAGGTGTGCAGCAGGTATCACTGCAACAGTAGTTAGAAGTGGTGCTGTGTTGCTTAGCAAAGAATTTGGGGGAGATGAAGATTCAAGTTTTCACTTAACCATGGAGGTTTCCAAGTGACTGTTAACCTGTCATTCTCTCTCAGCCCAGCCTACTTGACGCATCTATTCTGTGCTAAATAGCATCGCCAGATTCCATGAGGAAAGGTTTGATATAAATGCAATACAGATAATCCTCAACTTACAACTATAATTGAGCCCGCAATTTTGGTCATAAGTCATGATGGTCATTAAGAGGTTCACCACACTCAATTTCATGACCTTTTTTTGCAGTGGCCCTGAAGCGAACACTGCAATCATTAAGCAAACCCATTTTTTACTATGTTTTTCTGCCAGAAACAGAAAGTAAACACCTAAATTGCAGTCAAATGTTCTTAAATCTGGTCAGGTTGCCAAGCACCCAAAATGCAGTCACATGACCACATTGGAACTTCAACTCCAGCTGCTGAGTAGCTTGTTCTGGGTCAGTTTTAATGTTGAACAGTTGCTAAGTGACCAATCGTAAATCGAGGACTATCTGCATGCATTACAGGGAGTATAATGGTTCAGACAATGAGCTAATGAAGTACAGACAATATTTTTTTTAAATCGTGGTGACCTATATGTATCCCTGTACAAGCCTTCAGAAATTAGCCGCCATTTATTCATAATAACCTATAACAAGAACACAAAACCAGTTTCACAACACTGCAGCAATTAGATTGCAACAAGTATGCAGTCATAGGTGTAGGCTAAAACATTCAATAGTAGGACAGGTTGATTATCTTCTGAAATGAATGAAATACCTTGGAAAAATCAGTACATTCCAGAGTATTAATCAAGACATGCCTTGCATCTGCTGCAGTGGTGGGTTTCTGCAGGCTTGCACCTACTCGCGAGAGCCGGTTGGTGAAATTTAGAGAACCGGTGAGAGGGGGTTCCACTGGCGTACCTGGAAGTAAATCTGGCCCACCGCTGCCAGTGACCCAACGGAAAGGAAAGGAAAGGAAAGGAAAGGAAAAGGGAAGGAAGGAAGGAAGGAAGGAAGGAAGGAAGGAAGGAAGGGGAAAAAAGAGAGAGAGAGAGAGAGAGAGAGAGAGAGAGAGAAAGAGAGAAAGAAAGAAAGAAAGAAAGAAAGAAAGAAAGAAAGAAAGAAAGAAAGAAAGAAAGAAAGAAAGAAAAAGAATTTATCATCACAATTGAGTCCAAAATTTTGGTTGCTAAGCAAGAGCGTTGTTAAATGAGTTTCACCACATTTTAAAAGGTGGCCACTCCCACCCTGTCACATGACTGCCAAGCCACTCCCACAAAATAGGCCACACCTACAGAGTAGGTTCTAAAAAATTTGAAACCCACCACTGATCTGCTGATATGTTTTCGAGTATAAATCCTAAAGACCCTAGTCATGGATCATACCAGTTTAATCTGACAGAATTATAATACTGCACAAAATCCAAGGTGGGGAAGTAAAAATCATCTAACTTTGCAGACGGTTAGGATATAGAATATAATTCATTAATCTGCTTTAGTCTGAAGATCAAGTTGTCGCATTGTCCCCAAGCTTAGTCAAGTTTCTAATGTGTAAAAGATTATACATTAGGCATGACAAATATGCTTTCCAAAACAGGAAAGTAGAAAGACACGTCCATTGAATTCCCTCACAAATATTTGAGAATGGAATAAAAAGCATTTTTTTAAAAATCTAATGTGAATGATCTTTCTTTTGTGGATTCTGCAAGGTCATTTCCTTAGGACTAAAATAAAAAATATTAATATATTGATAAGAATAAATTATATTTCATGCATATCCATATCCATATCCATCTATCCAGATAATCTCTTTTTCCCTCCCTATGTCTCCCTCTCCTTCCCTCCCTCCCTCTCTCTCAGAATCTCAGAGATGGCTCTGCAGTTTTTTTGGCAAGATTTTCCAGAAGTGATTTGCCATTGCCTGCTTCCTAAGGCTGAGTGAAAATGACTGGCTCATGATCACCTAGCTACTTTGTGTTCAAGGCAGAAATACACAGAGAGTAAAAACTAACAATCCCAAAATGAGATTTATGTTATTTTCCAAAGTTCTAACAGCATTTCTATAATCTTAGTGGGTCCTGGAGTGAGAGATATTCGTCCACCTAAATTTGTACAAGAAGAAAATCGACCTCAGCCTTGCTAGTGAATATAGCTGATGCTCTGGTTAGTAGTTTGAGGATCATAATTCTGCAGGACCATAATTCCTGCTGCAGCTTCTCTAGTGCTATGAACACAGCTCTGTGTATTAATGCCACTCCTGCACTCTACACTTGAGAAAGATATTCGGTTAAAGTAAGAATCCTCTTGAGACAATCTGATCTGAACTCCTGGAACAAACTTGTTGATAAGTGAATTTTATTGCTATTTGAGCTTATTTTAAGAACATGGAAGGCATTGGTTTTTCTTTATGTTTGCTTACAATTGAATCCAATCCAATTTCATATTATTAAAAATCAGATAGGGGCTATTTTAAACATGCTTACTATACACTATTTCCCTCATCCTGTGGTATTAAATGGCATTCTTATTTGTGGGAACCAGCCATTTTGAATCCCTTCTTGCTGTCTTAGAATACTATTAAAAAGGGTACATTGAATAATTCATTTATATTCTAAATACAGCTAGCCCATCAAGTTTCCAGATTTTTAAAGCATATCCTCCAAAACCTTTATTCTTTATTTCCCAAATCCATTAACTGAAGAGACAAATTAAATCTGAATTCATAATCTTAAATATTGCTGCGCTGGATTGTGTGTGCAAGACTACTGCAGTGAAATTTGTGCTCATCTAAATCAAGTTCTTATACAGCTTCTCTTGTGGGAAGTTGGGTTATTGCTTTGGTAGTGGAGCATTTGATTCATGTGATTTCAACTTTTATCCTAGATTACCTATCCTTAGATAATAAATGGTAAAAAGTATTGCCTCTGGAAGTAACAAGCTATTCAGTTTAGAGACTGACCTACAGATCCCCTGATGTAGTCCATATATACAGGAAGCCCTTGACCTAGGACCCCAATTGAGCCTAAAATGTGTTGTTAGTAACACAGTTGTTAAGTGAACCTGTCTTCCCCATTGACCTTGCTTGTCAGAAAGCAATCCTTAATGCATATACATGGAGGGAAGTATACAGTGGGGTACCCCAAGACTCTTAGGCCCAGCATTCTTCAATATCTTCATCAAGGATTTAGATGAGGGGATAGAAGGGGAATTCATCAACAACAACAAGCTGGCAGAACCCAACACCCCAGAAGTTAGACTTAAGATACAGAAGGATATTGACAGACTTAAATACTGCATCCTATCTAACAAAATAAAATTCAATGGTGATAAAAGTAAGGTTCTACATTTAGGCAAGAAAAACCAAATGCACAGGTATAGAATAGGAACAACCTGGGACAATAGTAGTAACTGCAAGAGGGACCTGGGAGCCCTAGTGAACAATCACTTAAATATGAGCCAACAGTATTCCGTAGCTGCCAAAAAAGCCAATGCAGTCCTAGGCTGCATTAACAGAGTAGTAGAATCAAGATTACATGAAGTATTAATGCCACTTTATAGTGCTTTGGTAAGCCCACACTTGGAATATTGCATCCAGTTTGGGTTGCCATGATATAAAAAAGATGTTGAGACTCCAGAAAGCATGCAGAGAACAGCAACAAAGATGATTAGGGAATTGAAGGTTAAACCATATGAAAACCGTTTGCAGGTGCTGAGTCAAGGGTGGATTCTGGTTTCTGTTACTGCCTGTTCGCTCAGGGGTGCACTGCGCATGCACGCTTGATGCATGCTATGCGTTCATGTGTAGTAGTAAAAAAATTGCTTCTGTGCATGCGCAGAAGCAAAAAACAAGATGGCGTGCCTACGGTGCTGTCGATAAAACCAGTTCAGGAGCGTGGCCGGCCAAGTTACTACCTACTCAGCCGAACCGGTCCAAACCTGACTATGAGCTGAGTATGTACTTTAATGAAAAGAAGGGCCAAAGGTGACACGATACTGTGTTTCCCTGTTCTTTTTTTTTTTTTTTTTGCTCCAAAAGACACATCAGGGTTTATTTTCGGGAAACATTGTAGCAGTTCCAATATCTAAGGGCTGCCACAAAGAAGAGGGGTCAACCTATTCTCCAAAGCACCTGAACACGGGTCAAGAAGCAATGATGGAAACTGGTTAAGAAGAAAACTAAGGAGAAACTTTCTGACAGAACAATTAATCAGCTGTACAACTTGCCTGGAAGAGGCAAGAGGTTGGACAACCATTTATCTCAAATGGTATAGAGCTTCTTGCTTAAGCAGGAGGTTGAATAAGAAGACCTCCAAGGTCCCTTCCAACTCTGTTATTCTGTTTAATCACAAAAGGTGATTTAATGACCCGAAGACACTGCAATCATAATAAATACATGCCAATTGCCAAGTGTCCAAATTTTAAATATGCCACCTTGCTGTAATGGTTATAAGTGTGAAAAATGGACATAAGTCACTTTTTTCAGTGCCGTTGTAACTTTGAATGGCCAGTCAACAAATGGTTGTAAGTCAAGGATTACTTGTATAGGGCCTCCTACATCTTCTAGGAGAACCTCTGCTGCTGTAGGAAGTTAATACCCACCCCTCTACTAGAAGATGAAATGTTTTAGGAAATATTAAAAGGGCAGAATATTTCCCCCTAAAAGGGAGGAGGAAACTCATCGCCTCCACTTTTGTCAATGGGCCATAAGGCCTGGGCCAGTCTACTCTACATAACAAAGATCTACAGGCAGAGCCATAATAGTAATCCCAAAGCCCTTTCATTACATCACCACCCAGCAAGGCTCAACCAAACTTGGACTCAAAGCACATCCTACAGAGGTGCCCTTGCATGGCCCCATGGGAGTCTGACAGCCAATCTTGCACAGAGCAGGAGGCCCTGGGCGGGGCCCAACAGAGGGCATAAAACCCTCAGCAAGCCAGCCCTTTTTTTCTTCTTCAACATCTTTGAGACATGTGATCCCCCTTTTCCCCAGGAGCTCAAACCATGTGGTCTTGTTCATCATTAAACCATCTTTCTAAGCAGCCTCCATGTTTCCAGTGTCTTTTTCCCCACTTGGAACTGAACCCAGACAGACATTTCTTCCAACACTGCAATGCTGAAGAACAAAAAAAAGCATGTCACAAGATTAATCTTCAGAGTTGCTTTGCAGGATGACAGCCATGTTTTCTCAAGGGCCACATAAGGCCACCAGGGACATCTGATGTGGCATGCAAGACAATGACTCAGTACAACCATAATTGGCTCCTGTGAGGCATTACTGCATTGTAGCGATCCCTATGAAAATTACTAAAGATTAGTTTGAAAAGTAACCACTGCTCCACGATCTAAAATCAAATAGCTGTCTTGCTTCTAAAAGCAGTAGCTCCAGCTTTTTGAGGAAATATAATAAGGGGTAAACCACCTTTAAAGGAACAAAAACTATGTTCTTTTTTTACTTCAGAATGAAAAACTAGAATGCTTTGGGACCCATCTCCTTTGCTGCCAGAGAACGCTTGCCAGAAGCAATTGTATGGAGAAAGAAACAGTACAATTATTTCTCTACCCAATGGGCTGATTTTTTAAAGATAATGAGACACTAGAACTAAAACATACAATCCCGTAAATATGCAGTTCCTATAGACCTCAAACAGTGGAGAAAATGATGATGCAGAGGCAATTCCTAGCATCCAGTTGAACCGAAATCTCTCAAGCAACTACATCTATTTATAAAGAACTCTCCTCTCTGCAGAACTACAATTCCCAAGCTTCAGTTTTCAAATTTGCTCGCAGCCAGCAGGGAGGCTTTCTATGTTGCTTCATGCAGCAGCAGTACAAGATATTTGTGGCTAAGCAAACAAACTTAAAAATACAGTATAAAGTTTAGATTTAAAAATGTTTTTGAAATATCCAGTTGGTCCTTTAAGTTTGAAAGAATTCTACCACCCCATAAAAAGGTAAAGGTTCCCCTCACACATATGTGCTAGTCATTCCTGACTCTAGGGGTCGGTGCTCATCTCTGTTTCAAAGCCAAAGAGCCAGCGCTGTCCGAAGACATCTCTGTGGTCATGTGACTGGCATGACTAAATGCCAAAGGCGCACGGAACGCTGTTACTTTCCCACCATAGGTGGTTCCTATTTTTCTGCTTGCATTTTTACATGCTTTCGAATTGCTAGCTGGCAGAAGCTGGGACAAGTAATGGGAGTTCACTCCATTTATTTATTTATTTATTTTATTAAATTTATACCCCGCCCTTCTCCTTGTTAGAACCCAGGGCGGCGCACAGGCATTATTAAAACCACAAAATACAATATCAATTAAAATATATTATATTACTAGACCCGTGCTAAAAACCCATGTTAAAACCATACCAAATTGATTTATTTTTAAAAAGTCAGAAGTAGGGGCTATTACATGGCGCTAGGGATTCGAACCGCCGACCTTTTCTGATTGACAAGCTCAGCGTTTAGCCACTGAGCTACCCTTTTACTACCCCATAATAAGATGCTCAAAGTAATGTATGCCATATTGCTCCTGCTGCTTTAAAGTTAGTTGTAATAACTAAGAAATCATAGCCTCCTCTCCTCTCAAAGTGCAAGTCTATAGGGTCTCTGGATCTAACTCCTTCAACTGCTATTAACATAAATCATGCTGCTGAACTATGGTTGCTTCCAGATGGAGTGTTTTATACTTATCCCAAATCCTAAAGAACTTGTCCAGCCATTCTGAGTTTCTCTTGTAATCTGTAAATTGTCCCATAATTTCTTTAAACCGAATATGTTCCCATCACCTTCTCTAAACATGGGAGAGCAATTGCCGGCCACAGTGATCAAAAAGGTTATGCAACAGAAAAACTATATCAAAATATAAATTGAACATGATATGAAATAGAAATGAAGAAGCACCAGATCTGAAAAAAGTTCACATTTGGATGAATGGTAATGAAATTAAGGATTTTTTTTTATGGTACTACATGTTTTACGGTACTACATGGCTTACGGTACTACATGGCTTACGGTACTACATGGCTATCACTGATGGTTCATCTGATAAAACAGGGGTGTCCAACCTTTGCAACTTTAAGTCTGAAGGACTTCAGCTCCCAGAATTCTCCAGCCAGCAAAGCTGGCTGGAGAAGTCTGGGAGCTGAAGTCCTTCAGACTTAAAGTTGCAAAGGTTGGAGACCCCTGTGATAAAGCATTCAGTGTGTGTGAAGCCAAAACCATTCAAGAGTACTATTTTAATCTATACTTGAGAAATATTTTGCAACATGTAGCCTGACATAAGGTATTTTCCTTTTTACACTACAGTTCATACATTTCAAGGCTTTAAAAAGTAGATAAAAATTTACACCACAAAAACAACGTGTATGTCTGAAATAAAAGCTGTTCTCTCATGTAGCAACTATTAGACAGGAGATACAAGTGGCAATGTGGAAACAGATCCATTTTCTAGCAGAGGATCACTCTGGAGGCTAAAATATATTCTAAATTCTGATTTTTTAAGTATTAATATGTTTCATTTAACATCCTTCCGTCTTAAACTAAAAACACACTTCTTCTGCCTTGCTGGCCTGGGATAGTTACTCCTCTGTTTTTGGGTTTATTGGGGATTTTTAGTGTAGCTAGTTTAATGGGTATTTTAGCGCAGGTATTGTTTAATTTATTTTTAATGTGAATTGTTGTATATAGTTATTGTTTTTATCTTCCCTGTGCACCGCCCCGAGTCCCTGTGGGGAGAGGGTGCGGTTTATAAGTATTAAATTATTATTTATTATTATTATTATTATTATTATTTTCTAATTCTGTTAGAACAACCAGATATAAATCTTTGGAGATCTGAATTATAAAATTCCAGAGTAAATTCTCTTAAGCACTGACATGTAAGAAAATCTGAAGTTTAATGACTTCCTTTGTTGACAAACTTATGTTTGGCATAACTTTTCTTGATGAGGATAAGAAGATGGAATCAGAACAGATTTCTGGCTTGGTGACTTAATTTTCACAACCTGTCAAAAGAGATACTCAAGGAGCCTGTAGCTTCATTTACACAACTCATTTTTTTCATGCACAGAATGGCTGGGTTACAACCACTCATTTATATAATTTTATTTTATTTTTTATATATAAAATCAGCAACATACAAATTTATTCATTAAGTTACTGATGTCTGAAAGGTACATAGACTATTCAGGCTTGCTACAAGTACTGTATTTAAGCTCTTTGAGCTAGAAATGATCCAATTAGGGATGCCTTGTGCACAGTCACTCATGCCCTCATCTTTTCTCACCTGGACTACTGTAACGCTCTCTACATGGTGCTCTTGAAGAGCACCCGGAGGCTTCAACGGGTCCAGAATGCAGCCGCGCGGGTTATCATGGGGATACCTAAGTGCTCCCATGTTACACCCCTTTTAGGCAGCCTGCACTGGTTGCCAGTTGTTTTCCGGGTGTGATTCAAGGTATTAATTATGACCTTCAAAGCGCTCCATGGCTTAGGCCCAGGTTACTTGCGAAACCACCTACTGCCACCGGTAGCCTCCCATCGTCCAGTACGATCCCACAGAGTTGGCCACCTCAGGGGGCCGTCAGCCAGTGTCGCCTGGCGACCCCCAGGGGGAGAGCCTTCTCTGTGGGAGCACCTTCCCTTTGGAATGAGCTACCCCCGGAGCTTCACATAATTCCCGACCTCCCTTCCTTCTGGCGCGCCCTAAAAAGCTGGCTTTTCCAGCAAGCCGGCCTGGCCTAAGTAAAATAAACTATTAATTTTAATTGTTAATTTTTAATTTAATTTTAAATGTAATTGTAAATTGTCAGTTGGTTATTGGATTTACTATTTAATCTTTTTTTAAACTTTTGTAATATGTGTTTTTATGTTGTACGCCGCCCTGAGTCCTTTGGGAAAAGGGCGGCATATAAATCCAATAAATCCTAAATCCTAATCCTAGACCTCCAGAAGAGTAAAGGATCCTCCCTCCTCCATCCACCTGCCCTGGAGGGGAAATACTTACATCAGCTTGCAAATCTAATATTATTTTAAACAAGAACTTCAACAGTCTATTATTAGGAGCCACCTAGAGTTGGTTAGAAGAGGGGCAGCTCCAGAAATCTCCAGAACTGTAAAGCCTACAAAGTTGAAATTGGGCATGTATGGTCCTCTTAGCTTCTAGGTGCTCACTAAGAAAGGATTTTCCAAAATGACCATCAGATCTTCAGTATTTCTTATACAGTATTATATTAACACGCATCATTGCTAAGGAGTTAGATATTCTACTCTCCCTCCCTGCCTGAAAGGAACTCTGTTCCAACTGCCAGTTGCCTTATATTAACATGCTCTGATGCTAAGGAGTTACACATTCTACATTAATTTTCAAGCTTTAAGTGTCAATGTATCAAGCCCAATTCTAACTACTCATTAATTTTCAACCTTTAATTTATCAAGCCTGATCATATAGTTCTGTGGCAAAGCATGGGTATCCAGCTAGTCTGTTATATTCTAAAAAACACACACATTCACCTTGTATTCAGGGATACACTTATATTCTGTACAGAGAAACCTACGCACGAAATAAGGAAAATTGATCCTAGGAGAATCATGTCAATCTGAAAGTACATTAGGGAGGAAAAGAAAGAACAAGGAATGAAAAAGCTGTTGGGTGATATAAATATGGAGGATTTAGGGTTTTGAACCAGCTGCAGGGCGTGTATACTGTAGAACGTAAAATTGTAAAATGAAATAAATGTACCATAAAATAAAAAGTTACACATTTTTTCAGGATATCAGGGGCTGTTTTATTTATTACAGGTAGTCTTCAAATGACAAGCATACTGGAGTCTAGCCATTATGGTCATAAATTATGGCAATCATAATGGCAGCCCTGAAGATCCCAAAGAAAAAATGGCCTCCAGCGTTGTTTTGCTTGAAAACTGGATGCAAATGCCAGTTTTTCAACAAAACCAGCATAAAATAGGGTTGCATGACTGTAGGATGTGGCAAATGGCCCTAAATGCAGTTGTTACTGCCATGCACCCAAAGTTCACTCACATGATCACGACGGATGGGAGATTATCGGAATTTTGAATCTGGGTTGTAACCCCAAGATAGGTCTGTTATAACTTTGGTAACTAAGCAACTGATTGTAAGTCAAGGACTATCTAAAATTGTTTTAGTATGTAAACAAAGCTAATATTACAAGCCATTTCACTAAGTCTCCCTTTTTCAAAAGCTATCAGACATTATTTCCAGTCCAAAAGGACACCCATTACTGCGCTGAAAAAATTATTTTTGAAGAGTACAGATTTCCTTCTTGAGCTTCTTGCAAATATATCATTTCAAGATTTTAAGGGATCTGACCTTAGATTTTTATACATATATTTAATTTTCCATCAAAGAATCTTTTGAATATAATTGAATTCTTGAGATTCATCAGTATTTATTATAATTGCAAATGCTAGGTTGATAGGAAATTACTGTTTGTGCATTTTGGAAAAAAACTAAGTATCTGAAGGAATGCCTAGTTCTTAGAAATAATAGAAGAAACACAGATGTTTTCCCTGCATTTATCCTCAATTCCATCAGCTTTGTGTGTATTCTGTATCTGTAGGATATTTCATTCATTAACCTATTGTTTATATTTTTAAAAAATATAAGTGCATTCTTTCTTAATTTGAATGGATGTTGAGGAAATCCATTGATTTCTAATGAATTGAGAACTGGTCTGGGCTACGTATTTTCATCCACATAAAATAATGTAGGTTATTTTATATACATTGCAATGAGTTTGTTTAGTTCCACCATGTTTACCAAAAGATACAGCCAATTTTGGGACACTACTCTTTTTTTAGAGCCCAGAGTGCAGAATGTATTCAGCAAGGATTAATTATTGTGATGGATGTATCTTATTATATCCCATATCTTCTCTTACCAACTGCATCTGGTATCTTCAACCAGTAGTGCTAGTTATTCCCTGTTGATTTGATAAGGGAAAAACCATTATCTGTTCAGAGGCATTGTTAAGCTCTTAAGAAGATTGTTTTTCTGCTAATTTTCAGGAAAACATATTCCTTCTTCACACACAAAAAATGTGCCCCCAACTTTGCCAAATGCCTCCCCATCCTTCACAGATGTTTGTAGGAGGTTCACCTCAACATAACTGTTTCATCTCGTGGAGATGTGCTGTTGTTGTTAGTTGCAAAGTTTTGTCCGACCCATCACCATCCCATAGACAACATTCCTCCAGACCTTCCTGTCCTCTACCATCCTCTGGAGTCCATTTAAACTCATGTCAACTGCTTCGGTGACTCCACCTCATTCTTTGTCGTCCCCTTCTTCTTTTGCCCTCAATCATTCCCAGCATTAGGCTCTTCTCCAGTGAGTCCTTCCTTCTCATTAGGTGACAAAAGTATTTGAGTTTCATCTTCAGGATCTGGCAGTCAGGGTTGATCTCCTCTAGGACTGATTTATTTGTTCGCCTGGCAGTCCAAGGGTCTCGCAAGAGTCTTTGCCAGCACCATAGTTCAAAGGCCTCAGTTCTTTGATGCTCAACATTCCTCATGGTCCAACTTCCACAGGAGATGTGCTGCTTTGCCTCAAATAAATGTTGGAAAATCCATCCTGCTTTTTGTGGATGCAGAACACATACACAGAATCCAGGCATGGACATCACTGATAGGGGAACAGGGTGCCACTTCACATTGTTTTGAAGGGGGGAGGGATTCATTCAAATACCTAAGCAAGCAAAAAAGATTTTCAAAGACCTGCACAACTTTAATGGAGATATCTCTATTGAACAATGGAAACAAGGCACAATAATAGTAGCTCTAGCTCCTAATAACTAAAAGAATTATTCTATATAGGAAGTTTGGATAACTTACCACTAACATTTGAAATCCTTATACCAATGAACATCCTTTAGAATAATTCCACCTGGCTATCCAGTGTACATTAGAACATAAGAATGGCCCTGTTGGATCAGACCCCTGGCCCATTTATCCGGCCGTCTGTTCTTATAGTGGCCAATCAATTGCACAAGGAAGACTAACAGTATCCCAGATGGCCTTCAGAATTAGTCACATTCCCATCAACACTAAGAGCCATTGATCCCCAAAACTTCCATGAATTGGTCTATCTTTTTTTTAAAAAACGAATCAAACTAGTAGCCAGCACATCTTATGGTAGCCAATTTCAAAGCTGGATTAAATGCCGTGTAAGGCAGGGGTCCCCAACCTTTGCAACTTTAAGTCTGAAGGACTTCAGCTCCCAGAATTCTCCAGCCAGCTTTGCTGGCTGGAGAATTCTGGGAGTTGAAGTCCTTCAGGCTTAAAGTTGCAAAGGTTGGGGACCGCTGGTGTAAGGGACAAATAAAAGGAAAGAAGAATTAATTCTTCCTGGATTCAATTTTATTGAGCAATCTCTGGTTCTACTATTTTGGGAAGGGGAAAACAGTTTCTCCTTGCCCACTTTATCCACACCGGGCATAATTTGTTAACCTCAATCACGTCCCTCTCATTCGCCCCCCAAATGTCACAACCACTCCTCCTAGGGAAGCTGTTCCACCCCTTTGATCATGAACTCTCTCTAGTTCCATGGTACCCTTTTGGAAGTGTGGCAACAAGAACAGGGAATAATATTTAGCTGCAGTCTCACCATTGGTGATATTTATTTATTTATTTATTTATTATTTATTAATTGGATTTATATAACCGCACCCTCTCCCCAAAGGGACCCGGGGCGGTGCACAGGAAATTAAAACCACATAGTATCACAAATATAAATAATTAAAACCGAATTAAATAAATTATCCCGGTGCTAAAAGTTTAAAAGTATTAAAACATTAACCCCATCTAAAACCCAATTAAAACAATTTGAGGTACAGCCTGTAGGCTAGGTAAATGGCTTAGGCCAAACCGGCCTGATGAAACAAGAGAGTCTTTAATTTCTGGCAGAAAGCGCGGAGCTCTGTAGTTGTTCTAAGGTAGGTCGTTCCAGAGGGTTGGGCCCAGCACAGAGAAGGCCCTTCCCCTGGGCGTTGCCCGCTGGCGTTGCCTGGTGGACGGCACCCGGAGAAGTCCCTCTCTGTGGGAGCGAATTGGCCGAAGGGATGTATGGGGTAGAATGCGGTCTCGCAGATAACTAGGTCCCGTGCCATGGAGCGCTTTAAAGATGGTAATATTGATTGATATATGGCATTATCATATTTATATTCTTATTTCCAATACAATTTCTTATTCTCCCTAATAAGTATTTTTGGCCTTTTTTACAGTACATTCATACTTAGTTGAACTATTTCACACCTTCATTGAACTACTGAACATTAGATCTCTTTCTTCATCTTTCACTGTTATATCTCTGATCTTATTGATTTTCATGAGTAGATAGGATTTTGGCACCAATATGCCAATCCTTTAGACTTGCTTATGTTGGATGGTATCTCCCCTTTTGAGACCCATGTTTACATCATGGCTTTAAAATTATGCTTTCATCAAATTCTCTGTAAATATTCAGTTGTTTTGCAACTCATCTTTACATTTAACATGGATGCACACATGACAGAAGTTTGGAAGGCAAAATGTCAAATTTTGCTTACCCAAGAAAGTGAGTCTAAAATATTGAAGTGACATTATCTCATCAGAAAAATGGATTACACACATGCTTGGGAAAAGGCTACAAATAAACCCTGCCTGCAGGCAACTCACATTCTTAATCTGGGTAATACAGTTATGGTTCAAACAAGAATTTACACAGTGCTCAAGTTATTTCAAAGACTTAATTGCTTTCTCGGTAATCCAAATTGCTTGCAGGCACAGAACGGTTTGTCTAAGAACAGGTCCTTATTTGGATTTTCGTTTATGCTCTAGTCAACCTGAGAAATCAGGTTCATCCTCTTGAGGTCCACCTGGCTATCAGCAAGTATGCTTTTGCCCACTTTAAACCAGCAGACCCATTTCTAGAGCTCTGCCCTAATCACATTATCACTGCATCGCTGAAACCTTCTTTACACTAGATTGTCTTTCTGAACAATTTAAGAAATGTTGTTTGCTACAATTCAACACCAGCAATGTTTCTGACACAGGTCAGTTCTTGGAAGGCAGTGACTCTATTTTATATAAATTTTTCACTAGCTTCTGGTTCATTTGCAGTCTCGTCTTTTTTTTTACCATAAATCTTAAATGAACCAAGACCAAGAAAATCTGCCAAATAAAACCACTAAATCTACTGGAGACAAAATTCTTACGAATAAAGGTGAATATACGTGTCCCAGGATAATATTGCAGGATATAAGTGGGACGGCTATCAGGAATTCTTATTACTTGGCAACATATGGTTTGTACTTGGTTAGGAGGCAGGATGAAGGTTTGTCTCTCTCAGTCAGAATACTTGCTCATCGTGACAGCAAAATTCCAGAAGGGCATCCTAAATTGAGAAGGTTTACCTAATCTATGTAAACCCTTTCAGTAAGAGGCGTGGGTTACCTTCTCCATGATGTTTTGTAATTGGCTCACAAAGTTTTGTTTCAAGCGGAAAAAGGAGACGGAAAATTGCTGATCTATTAATTTTCTGCTACGTTCCATTTTTCCCATTTACCTTATGATTTTAGAGTGCACTTGTCTTATTTGAACTGTAGCTGTAGGTCACTTTGAGTATTTTAATGAAAAAGGAAGATCATGTTTACAGAAAGATAAATGAACTATTTCGGTAGTTTATTGTTCTCAAATCTTTTGCTCTCAAGATTCAGGCAAAGTAATATACAATACATGTCATATTTGAATAGAGCAATAATGAGAGCTTTACTATATTTATTTTTATTTATTTATTTATTTTATTCTTTATTTATTTTCGGCAGTTCAGTGGTTTGAATCCCTAGCACCCCGTAATGGAGTGAGCTCCCATTACTTGTCCCAGTTTCTGCCAACCTAGAAGTTTGAAAGCACATAGAAAATGCAAGTAGAAAAATAGCAGCCATCTTTGGTGGGAAGGTAACAGCGTTCAGTGCACCTTCGGCGTTTACTCATGCTGGCCACATGACCACAGAGACATCTTTGGACAGCACTGGCTCTTTGGCTTTCAAACAGAGATGAGCACCACCCCTTAGAGTCAGGAATGACTAGCATGCATGTGCAGGGGAACCTTTACTGTTATCTTGTCTAAACTGGCCTGGTTTAGACGTTAGACGTCGATTTTAGTAATTAATTTTATAGGGTTGTAGTGTCTTAAATTTTCAGCACACTTCTTAATTTAATTTGGTTTTTGTGGTATGAATGTATTTATTCAGGTATATGTATTATTTGTATTTTTATCTGCTGTGCACCGCCGCGAGTCCTATCCGGAGAGGGGGCGGTATAAAAGTCTAATTAAATAAATAAATAAATAAATAAATCTTATAATGAGAGCATCACCAAAGGTGACAATATCGAGTCAAACAGCTGAGTTCTAAGATAGCTAAGCAGGGACAGATTTCACTAGCACTTGGATGACAGTACAGGTAGTCCTCGAGTAATGACCACATTTCTGTTGTTAAGTGAGACATTTGTTAAGTGAATTTTGTCCAATTTTACGACCTTTCTTGCCTCAGTTGTTAAGTGAATCACTGCTGTTGATAAGTTAGCAACCTGGTTGTTAAGTGAATCTGGCTTCCCCTCTGACTTTGCTTCTCAGAAGGTCGCAAAAGTGGATCCCATGACCTTGGGGCAGAGCAACGGTCATAAATATGACTCAGTTGCCAAGTATCTGGATTTTGATCACATGATCCTAGGGATGCTGCAAAGGTTGTAAGTGTGAAAAACAGTCATCAGTCACTTTTTTCAGCGCTGTTGTAACTTTGAATGGTCACTAAATGTACTGTTGTAAGTCAAGGACTACCTGTACACTACTGCAGGAAATCCCAGGACAGCAGACTAGATCGGGAACTTATAAAAAAGCGCCCAAAAGAAGACAGTGACAAACCAATTTCTTACTGTGCTGAGAAAATGACATGGATTGTCCCTATAATCACTAGGAATCAAGTTCAATTTTGGAGTAGTCTCTGTTTATAATAGCAACATGTTAGTGTCTCTTGCTCTCTGCCAATAATATAGAAAAAGTAAAATCAAAGTTCTCTTTCACCCAGGCTCTAAGAAGTTCATTTTTGTTCATTCTACTCCTGAATGAGAATTCCTGAATGAACGAATCTCATCAGAACAGCAACTGCACAGGCAGTCCTCAGCATACGACCACAATTGAGCCCCAAACTTTGGTTGCTAAGTGAGAAATTTGTTCAGTGCGTTCTGCCTCGTTTTACGACTTTTCTCACCACATTTGTTAAGTGAGTCACTGCAGTCCTGAAATTAGTAACACGGTTGTTAAATGAATCTGGATTCCCCACTGACTTTGCTTTTCAGGAGGTCACGAAAGCAGATCACATGACCCCGGGACACTGCAACCGCCCTTAATGTGAGTCACTTGTCAAGCATCCAAATACAAACCATGTCAACATGGGGACACTTCATAAATATGAAAATGGTTATAAGTCACGTTTTTCAGTGCTGTTGTAATTTCAAACGGTCACTAAATGAACTGTTGTAAGTCGAGGACTACCTGTGTTGTCTTAAGTAATAGAACTTAAGCATAGCAGTCAAGAAGTACATGTAGTCCCAGGCCTACGACCATAATTGAGCCCAAAATGTTGGTTGCTAAATGAGACATGTGTTGAGTGAATTTTGCACCATCTTATGACCTTTCTCGCCACAGTTGTTAAGTGAGTCACTGCAGCTGTCACGTTAGTAACGTGGTTGTTAAATGAATTTGGCTTCTCCACTTTGTCAGAAGGTGGCAAAAGGGGGAATCACATGGCCCCAGAACACACTGCAACCGTTAAAAATACAAGTCAGTTGCCAACGGTTCAGAATTTTGATCATGTGACCATGGGGACCCTGCAATAGTTGCAAATGTGAAAAATGGTCACAAGTTGCTTTTTTTCCAGTGCCGTTGTAACTTCGAATGGTCACTAAATGAACTGTTGTTAAGTTGAGGACTACCTGTAATGCAGGGGTGGGATTCAGATAATGTAACAACTGGTTCTCTGCCCTAATGATTTCTTCCAACAACCAGTTCAACAAACTGCTCAGAAAGTTAACAAACGGTTATCCCGAAGTGGTGCGAACCGGCTGAATCCCACCACTGCTGTAATGCACTTTCTCACTCTTTATTCTCATTCCCAATATTCAGTTATAGCAAGCTGAGCAAGACCAAGCAATAAGATGTTGCCGGGATGAGGGCATGGCACAGCAAAGGTAACAGATCAAGCATGCCCTTCTTCTTGTTTTCCCACTCCTGCTCCCAGCACAGCCACAGTCTATCACCTTTTCCATAAATAAAAAGAACAGGCAATAGTAAGAACAGGCAGTGAGGAGAGATATGACCCTTTCATCGCTGGACAGCATTGATTTATCCCTGGTGGAGGCTTACCAGTACCCATACATTCTCCTTGCAAGAGAGGATGCAATCCCAAAAATGGGTTGGCGAAGGGAAAAAAGATTAAATTGGCCTTTTCCTCCACTTATTATATTCCTTGGATCAAGGTCTACAATACAGATAGTCCTCGACCTATGACCCCAATTGAGCCCAACATTTCTGTTGTTAAGACATCTGCTAAGTGAGTTTTGCCCCATGTTGCGACCCTCCTGGCCACAGTTATTAAGTGAATCACTGCAGCTGATAAGTTAGTAAACCAGTTGGGAGCCAGTTGCTTCCCCATTGACTGTGCTTGTCGGAAGGTCACAAAAGGAGATCACATGACCCTGGGGAATCATAAACATGAATCTGTTGCCAAGCATCTGAATTTTGATCACATGATCATGGGGATACCGCAAAAGGCCTTACTGTATTTTTCAGAGTATAAGACGCACCAAGGTTTTGAAGAGGCAGATTTAAAAAACAAAAGTAGGTAGGTAGATAGATAGAGGGGGAGAAAAAGAGAGAAATACAGTAGGTAGGCAGGGGAGAGAGAGAGAGTAGGTAGGTAGGTAGGTAGAGGGATAGAGAGAGAGAAATACAGTAGATAGGTGGGGGGGGAGTAGGTAGGTAGAGGGAGAGAGAGAAACGAAAGAAATACAGTAGGTAGGTAGGTAGAGGGATAGAGAGAGGGGGGAGTAATACAGTAGGTAGGTAGAGGGATATAGAGAGAGGGGGAAATACAGTAGGTAGGTAGGTAGAGGGATAGAGAGATTGGGGGAGAAATACAGTAGATTGGTAGGGAGAGAGAGAGAGTAGGTAGGTAGGTAGGTAGATGTTTCCAGGTGTACTTATCCATGTGCTGGAAAAGGAAATCGCTGACAATCTGCAGCACCTAACTTTGTTCCTGCTGGCACAGCGTTTGATCCACGTAATTCTCATCAATCAGTTAAAGAGCTTTCCAAAAGGAAATTAAAACCCGCTTTTTGCACTCTGCAAACCTCCCCAATACGGCCCGTGTTTTGCAAAATTGGGCCCGTTTTTTTTCCAAATAAAAGGCATGAAGAGTGCTCCTGCAAGGAGGAGGGGTGGGGGGCAAAAAAAAAAGCAAAACAACGGCCCATTTTTCATGAAAACAGGCCATTTTTTTCAAAAGAAATGCATGCATAGCCTTATGGAGGCTTATAGAGTGCTGCTGGGGGCTGGGGGGAGGCAAAAAACGGCCCATTTTTTGCTTGTTTCTGCCCTCCCCAGCCCCCAGGAGGTCTCTGAAAGCCTCCATAAAGCGAGACATGGGCATTTTGGTGAAGGGGGCGGGGTTTCAGGAAGCCAAAAATGCTGTATTCGATGAATAAGACGCACCCAGATTTTCAGCCTCTTTTTAGAGGAAAAAAGGTGCATTTTATACTCTGAAAAGTACGGTAAATGTGAAAAATGGTCATAAATCACATTTTTCTGTGCGTTTGGGAGTTATGTGCTGCCTCTGGAGCCTCCAGAGTCAGACATTAGCAATGCAGAGGAACAGGGGGAACCAGTTCCCAGTGTGCACATGCGCAGAGCTGCCAGAAGTCAAGAAGAGTTAAGACAAAAGGGACGACTCAGGAGTAAGGCTTGGAGATGATTGGCCCCTCCCATAAGATATAAAGGAGGAGCAAAGGCATGTGTTGTTTGTTCTGGTCACTTTAAAGTCTGAAGCTCCATTTTGACTCTGTGCTCCGTGTGGCCTTGCAAAGCTAATTGCCAGTTAGGTCTTTGGCAGCCTTTCAAGGGAGATAAAGGTGGGTGCTTATCAGCCTTATCCCGAAAGACTTTGGCAGACTTCTGTCGGACTCTTTACAAACTATTTGTGACTCATTACAGGCTGTGAATGAATATAATTCACAGCCGTTGAAATAAAAAGAGGGTTTGGGGGACTAAGTGGTGCTTTTTACTGTCTCAGGAAGCCTAGGGCAGAACAGGAACAGTTGTAAGTCGAGGACTACCAGTATTAAGGATACACTATTCTCTGATGTATTTTAATCTTCAAGGAGAATGCCAATTTATATGTAGTCAAAACCACAAGTTCCATATATAACTGTGAGATGTCAACAGACTCCAAAGAATTCTTGCCAATATGTTAGTTCAAGAAATCTTTAGAAAGAAAACTAAAAAGGGAGCTCTTAGGACTAAACATTAGTTGGATATTGAAATGACCCAAAAAGCCAAAATGTGGCTTATTGGTGAACACATCCACTGGTGAGTGTCTCCTTTCAAGCACTAAAACTAAAAAGCAGCTGCCCAGTTTGTTTTAACTTAGTCATCTTCACAATAACTCTGTACCACCTAACCAAAACGTGATGTACCATCAGCTACAGGCATCTTTCCTGAAAAGATAATTTAAATATCTCTAGGCACGGAAGTGAGCTCTACCCACACAAATCAGTGGAGGAAACGAAGACGTGAAAATAACTGGGGCATCTGTCCATCTAGCCTCCCAGCTGAAGAAAATAGCAGCGAAGTATTCCTATTCTTTTCTCATCCTGTTCTTATTTAGCATGACATGTTAAAACTAGCAGCCTTTTTCATAAAAAGCAGAAAGGAAATTCCACTCATTGCGCATACTGCAGAATGGAAGGACCTGAGAGAAAGCCGAGTATGACAACCATACAGCATGATTCACCCTAAATATTATAGCACAGACTCCGAGTGGTTCACAGTAACCTCACAGGCTTAGATTGCCCAAGTTACTTAAATCAGCTACTTACACACCTAGCATCTACGTTTACTAAAAGCTAACTTGGTTAGTTTTTCTCTAATAAGAAAAAACACAGGTCATTTGGTTAGACTGTGGTTCAGTGTACTGTACAAACTCAGTACATCGGCTGATTCAGTAATCGCATTATTTATGTTGGGTGAATGCATCCTATAATGTTGTCCAGCTATATTAAATTTTGAATGAAGAGTAAATGAAATACAGATTATAATATCCCATAATATTATCCAGTATTTTTATTTCCTTACTGCAGTGTAGGTTAGCTAGAAAGAATAATACATAACAAACCTCCAACATCATTCGCTATTATTCTATTCCAATGTCATTCACTGTTCTACCTCTGTTGTAGACTGGGTGGTTGTGCTAAGATACAGATTACAGGAACCCTGCAACATAATCCATTGTTAATTAAATCCTTTGTTCTTGTTAGGTCGCAACAAAGCCTCATCTCCGCCTAAATTAACTTCTATTGACTTGAAACAGCGTAACTGCACTTCTTAATCTTCAAAAGGGTATTTAGAAGTTTTGCAGTTAAAGGAGGGTTCCTATCAGAGCAGAAATCCTTATATTTTGATATACGCTTTCCCAATGGAAGAAAACATAGGTCAGACAAATCTGGACTGGCTTGTCTGACACATATGCCAGACATGCTGGCAGGACAGCCCAGAGCAGCTGGCTGTGGGGAAGGGATGATACCAACAGGGAGGGAAAGCAACAGAGCAGCTAGCAAAGCTGGGAGACAGCATGGTCTCACCCTGACACCCAGAAATCAGATGGTCCAGTCTGGCATATGGGATTGGACCTACTGCCCCCACTTCCCTGTTGCAGATAATTAATTCCTAGTTTTCTCAATTTAAGCAACTTTAAAACATGTGGACTTCAACTCCCAGAATTCTGCAGATAGCTACTCTGCCTGGAGAGTTCTGGGAATTGAAGTCCACATATTTTACAATGGCCAAAGTTGAGAAACACTGTCCTAGTGCTATCAACAAAAGAGATATACCAGCTTTCCCTCCTTAATGAACTTTCTGAAAGGCAAAAAGATGGAGGGAAAAGGTGGGAAAATATGGGAGATTTTGTAAATGCACCAGTTTCTTAAAAATCCCTTTGCCCAATTGTTCCTCAGGTTTTAAAGAAAGGTCTGCTTTCAAAATATTAGCTGTATAATAAATGGATAATTTATTAGGAGAATGACTGGTATTATATTATAAACCAGCATAGCTACTTCTAAAGGAACAGATTTCATTTATTTATTGCCACTACTTGAGGCATTGAAAGGTTTTAAAAATGACATTTTTTTAATGGAAACCAATGCCATTCTTGTGTAATTTTGTTGATTAACATTTTTTTAAAAAATCAAACCCCACTACAAATACATTTAGAATCAGAAGTAGATGAATATTATCCCTTCAGATGCACTTTTAAAAGAACCTACTGTACATAAAATGCCATTTGCTAATCAAGGGAGTATTTTGTTTCTTTTGACTCTAGGGACAACTAATAATCCCATTGAAATGTCAGTCACTTTTCACTCAACAGGAAGATCCGTGGTGCAGAGGAAAATAAATCGGGTTCTCATTGAACTTCTCCGTTCACAAGCCTCAACAGATTCCAGCTCAAGCTTTAAATATACTTGGGGGAAGGGAAGAAGAATGCAGAAGGTTCCTCTCCTGAACTTCTTCCCACCTCAAGTAGCTTTATATGATCAGAAAAGCCCTCCTCACCTAACCAACTGAGATTAATAAAACCTATTTTCATCCTAAAACTTCATCTTAGAATCACAGATAAGGGGAATTTAGCAGTCAGAAAGAGGAACAGAAAGGGCATCTATAATTGCAAAAAAAAAAAAAAGTGCAGTGTTATATGTCGCTTGGAATCTTAAACCCAGGGAGGCAGAAAAAGGACTTCTTCTGGGCTCAAATAAATCAGAGCTTCACTGCCTGCAGGGTTAAGGATCTCAGCTAAACTGAGATAGGCAGAAACACAAGAGTGTGACATGTATCACATGGTACATAAAGCACACACCGCATGCATGAACGCTAAGCTTATCTTCACACACACACCAAACTGTATATATATAGTCTACTTATTTTCAAGAAGCAGCAAAGCTAACTGTGTGCAAAATAGGGTCCTTCGTGGCAAATAAAAGGAGGAGCAGCAGGAGGAAAAGGCGGCCAAAAAAAAAAACCTGGGAGGGGGGGAGGGAAGACCACGAATGTCGTTTGGAGGTGGCAGCGCTCAGGGACACTCAACGCCCGCTCCCAATAAGGCAAACTACATCCCCCCCCCCCAATCCCTCGTCCTTTCCAAACTGTTAGGAAAGGAGGACCTCCTCGCCTGCCGACGGATGCCTCCGTCTCTACCCCGGAACATCCGAACGGCACTCCTACACTAGTAGTAGAAAGCGAGGGACTTAATCCCGCAAAGGAAGGAGTCGCCAGGGTGAGCTAAAGAACCCTCTCGGCGAGGTGGCCGAGAGCAGCGCTGGCTCTCCTCCAGCTGCACCAAGCAGGCAGGGAGAGCCAACTCGGCGGCTCCGGGTTCAGCAATCCTCCCGAGGAGGGGGAGAAGGAGGGAAGCAGGACCGTCAGGGGTGTGGCGCGCGCTGCCTCGGCCCCCCTCGACGGGCCCGGGCGCTTCCCCGGTTTCAGGGCGAGCAAACCGGGCTGCGAAGGGGGCGCGACCACGACGGGGTACCTCGCAGCCGTAGAGCTGCCCGAGCTGCTCCACGATCCACTCTTCCAGCACGAGCCTTTTGCGCAGCTCTTTCCGATCGTACTTGACCGTCACTTTGCCCTGCTGGTGGCGCCGCTGCTGCTGGACTTGGACCACGGCGGGGGCCACCGAATCTTCCCGGGAGGCGCTTCCGCGCGGGCTCTGAAAGAAAACCCGGGTCCCTCCGCCGGCGCCTCCCCCGGTGGCGGCGGCGGCGGTGGGGCTCGGTTCGCTACCTCCGGTAACCACCGACATGTTCCAGCTCAGCCTCGTGGGCAGATCCCTTCCTCCGGGCGGGCGATCGGGGCTTCGGGGAGCGCCGCCGGAGCTAGCGGTATGGCTGCTCGACGAAGATGACCTCCTCCGGCCACTCCGCCGCCGCCGCCGTGCGGGAGCACTCGCCTGCCTACACCTGCGGCTCGTAGCCTCTCACGGTACTGCTGGCTCCTCCGCCGCCGGTTCGGCAGGAGGAAGGCGGGGTGTCCAGCAGTCTGAAAACGGGGCGGGGACAGCGCCTTAAAGACACCGCCAGCGCCTCGCTACGCCAGACATTTGCCCCTTGTCGGTCCTTCGGGGCCGCTGCTGGCCTTCCTCCCTCTCCCCCTCCCCGACGGATCTCCTGCGCCTTTAAGGCGATTGCAGAGCTGCTACTTCTGGGGCCGCCTTAGCAGTGCTGGGAGGGTTTGGGCTGAAATGCGCTCGGTAGAGCTTTGCCCTTCCGTTCACGCAGCTCTTCGAAGGATAGAAATCTGTCCCGGCTGATCTTTTTCTCTGATACTCACGGGATTTGGGTTCCGCTACATGTTTGTGTGGGACTTCAAAAGTCTCTTGCATCCGTCAAGTAATCTGGAAGAAACCGAAGTGGGCGAACGTATTTATGCAGCTGTGTAAACAGGCTGTGATTTGCTTACTTGTGGCTTGTAAATCAAGATTTGCATTTAAGCCACACGTTACGTGTGAGCGGAGAGAGTTTGGGTTTAGCGAAATAATTAGGAGTAAGCAAACACTGGATTTACCTGGGGTGATTGAAAATCTGTTTCCATAAAAAACCATAGTTGGCTTAGCTGTGGTTTGTTGACTAAATTGCATTCATACAAATTCATGCCTAATATATCTATCTATATCTTCTTTGTATATAAATAAAAATGTAACAAGAGTTTGTTCAAAACCGCTAATCTCCGAAAGTACTGCACCAATCGCTTCCAAATTTTCACACAACACTCCTTTCAAGTACGGCACCAATGAGATATATATAGATATATAGATATATAGATATATAGATATATAGATATATAGATATATAGTATAGATGTCACACCTGTGCCAGGTACACGCAACGGAAATGTAAAAAATTGTTTAAAAGGTAGGTAGATGGATACAGAGAGAGCAGTGGGCCACAGGTATTATGTCATCCTTTATGACATAAAATACTCTGTCGGTAGGTAGGTAGGTAGGTAGGTAGGTAGGTAGGTAGGTAGGTGGATAGAGAGAGAGAGAGAGAAATACAGTAAGGTAGGTAGGTAGGTAGGTAGGTAGGTAGGTAGAGGGATAGAGAGAGAAAGAGGGAAAATACAGTAGGTAGGTAGGTAGGTAGAGGGATAGAGGGAGAGGGAGAAATACAGTAGGTAGAGGGAGAGAGGGAGAAATACAGTAGGTAGGTAGGTTGGGGGTTATACGGTGGTTGTGTGTACGTGTTTGTGTGTGCAGGTGTAGATCTACACACAGATTCATTGGACATTTAACCAGACTGGGCCACAGCAACGTGTAGCCAGGAACAACTAGTTAAAGAATAAGACCATGTGCAAACTAAGAATCCAGGAGTAAAGTAATATGATTCTAATAAAAGACAAATATTTGTACCTCGGGGTTGACATGAGGGGTCCTTGGTGCTCCCTGAGTTTGCTTGTTCTCTTACAGGCATTTTATTACCCAAGATCGGTAACATCATGAGTGCTAGTAACACCACACTCCATACTAGCACTGATGATGTTACCTAGTTTGGGTAATGAAACATCTGCAAGAAAACAAGCAAGCTCGGAAAGCACAAAGATCCCTCATAGTATGATTCTTCTGCAAGCAGGCGTGTTTGGTCAATCTTGGCAACCCAGTTTCTGTTCTGGAGAATTTAAATCAATAGTAAGGAAAATAAAGTGCTTGGACATTAGGATGGTCTTGTGAAAGTCTCTGTGTTTGGAAGTACATAAAACACAGCTGCCATTCAGGGCCACCTTAACAACATTATGGGCCCCCGGGCAAAGCAGTTTACTGGGGCCCCTATGACAACTACTCACAGGAATACAAATGTAAATGGTTGATAAAATTAAACATATATTTGCATGTTAGTATTAATTTAAAAATGCAGTAAAATGTAATAAATATGTTGCTGTATTTGTATGATACAAGGTGCATTGAAGGGTTAACATACACAGATTATTATGGGGCCCCTATGCTTGTGGGGCCCATGGGCAAGTGCCCATCAGGCCCATGCATTAAGACAGCCCTGCTGCCATTGGATAATATAATTCTAAAGTTGCAGACACAATAACTGGAGCATATTAAATTCCCTTGCATTTATTTCTGCTGTCATTTTCTGAATCTGTCTAAATCCTTCTTAGTGTGATGCTCTAAATTGTACACAATAATTCAGCATGCGATTTGGCCAACACAGAATGAAAGGGAGCACTTCCTTCCTGTGATTTGAAAAGTATACAAATTGTGCTTGCCTTTTTTGCAGCCACATTGCAACATTCACTCATATAATGTATGCAATTATCTACTTTTTCAAAATGTTTGCATAAGTTCTGTTACCAAGACATTACCATGTCCTCCATCCTATACCTGTAGATTTGGTTTATGATTTCTAAGGGAAGAAATGTGCATTTGATTCTGTTAAATATCATTACGTTATCCTCAGGGAGAAAGTATTCAAGCAAGGAATATAATTATGTAATTATACAAAGTACTAGATAATTGCAATAGAAAATACCTAACTTTGATTACTAAAAAGCAAAGGCTGACAACTTAATTAGATGCAATACTCTAAAAAATCACATTAACTATTACATATTATGGTTAAGCCAAATAAAGGGTCACAAAATGTACAAGCTTTCAAAGATCTCCAGATTATTATTTTTTAAATTATTACAGAAAGCACCTGAGGAATGTGAAGAAAAAGAATAAATTAATTTATATTTAATTTAAATAATAAATTCTTCCTAGCCAAGTGCAAGATAGATTGTAGGAAATGACTAGAGATTCAAATAAAGTACTCTCTGCTAATTGTGACTTTTATTTATTTATTTATTTTATTTATTTTAATCACATTTATATCCCGCCCTTCTCCACAAAGGGTGCACAGGAATTTAAAAAACATACAAAACAATAAATACAGAATTTAAAAACATATTAAATTATAATCCTATGCTAAAATCCAAATTAAAATCCCCAATTTAAAACTATCTAAAATAGTCCCAACGAGAGGTTAGACTTCCGCCAGTCTAAAGACTTCTTTAGACACTGGCGGAAGACTGTATACAGAACTCCCTCAAAAGTTGTCATTATGAAAATATTAACAAATATCTATACCTAGTGAGACAGACTGAAGTCCTTGTCTTACAACAGTTCAGTTAGTGACTATTTGACGTTACGGCATCACTTTAGAAAGTGACTTATGACCATTTTTCACACTTATGACCATTGCAATATCCTCATGGTAACATGATAAAAATTCAGATGCTTGGCAACTGACTCATATTTATGACTTAAATCGTGGGATCATGTAATCCCCTTTTACGACCTCCTGACAAGCAAAGTCAAGGAGAATCCAGATTCACTTAACAACCATGCTGCTACAGTGATTCACTTAACAATTGTGGTAAGAAATTGGTCACAATTTCTTAACATAGGGCAAAACTCACTTAACAATTGTCTCCCTTAGCAACATAAATTTTGGGTTCAATTGTGGTTGTAAGTCAAGGGCTACCTGTAATACTTATAAGAGATAACGGTTTCTCCTGTTCAGTCATGTCTGATTCTAGGGTCCAGTGCTCATCTCCATTTCTTAGCCGAGCGAGCCATCATTGTCCAAAGACACTTCTGTGGCCACGTGGCCAGCAGCCAAGGAACACTTTCTAACAAAGTGGTGCCTATTTTTCTACTCACATTTGCATGCTTTCCAACTGCTAATTGGGCAGGAGCTGGAGCAAGTAACACGAGTTCACCCCATAGCACGGTGCTCGGGTCTTGAACCTGAGCAGTCAGCTTTCCTACTGACAAGCTCAGTGTCCCCTTCCCCAAGAGTAATATTTATAACATCATAATAATAGTAATGTCTTTAAAAACAGCATACTTGGCTACTTCTTTAGCGTAACACAGCAAATACATTATTATTCCATTTCCTCAGTACCAGCACTGAATCAGAAAACCAAGTTTTAAATAAAACTGTCTCTTACTATCCCTGATACATGATGACTTGGGGAAGGTAATCCATCATTGCTGGGAGGAGAACAGTCTAACCATGTTCAGCCAAGCATGCTTCAAGAATAAATATTAGAAGGGGAGAGAAACCAAGTAAAATTTGCAGCTCCCTCACAACCGTGCCTCATCTTCCATTCCCTTTGGCAGGTTCATGCATCATACTAAGCTATAATATAGCTTATGGATGTTATGTAAACTTAGTTATTATAACTTGATTATAATTTATGGCATATTCTACGAAATTAGCCAGCAAGGTATTTTCAAGAAACAATACTTAAAACCACAGATCAGCGCAATATGTGAATTTAAGAATTCTAATAGCTTAGGGTCACATCAAACTAAATGAAATTATCACTTATTAACCCTTGCTTAAACCATAATTCTGATTCTCTTTTCCTGTCACTGAAACAATGATCAACATTGATCCATTCATTTAATCAAGTTATTTGATAGCCCACTTGGCAGAGAGATTCTAGGTGGCTAACAAGGCATTAAAAAATAGTCAAGGAAATAAAAAAACAACAGGCGTACATTCTGGCTGTTAAAACACATCATACTATTTTCCAAGTTGAGTATAATTCAAATCTGCCAGAAGGTGAAAAATGAGCAAGGTACTGGATGACCTATAAAGTGACTTTCAATCATAGGCATCCACAGAGGGACAAAACAATGAGGATAAAGGGCACATACACAATGACATTGTGTAATGCCATGACTGCATTAGCATGCAAATACCACAACTTATGTTCTTGTGTCAGAAGTTATAATATAATACATAATTACATAGGTGTCTGCTTCTATCTGCAATTATATCAAAATGACAAATGCCCTGACTGACATAAGCTCCATACATGCATTTTGTTTTGTGATGTCACAGTGCATATTTTGGCACTTGCCCCCAACCCTGTCTTTGCACAGCTGTGGTATTTGTACGATGATATCAGCATGTAGGAATCATTTTGATATCGCTGTGATTTGTTATGGGTACTGCCTCTTACAACTTACACATGCTTTAAAAAGGGGCCCAAAAGCTTTCTGTTATCAGATGCCATTTTATTTCCAATTAATTAAATTGAAATTGTCAGCAATTTTGAATAATTTGCTATTCACGCAAACTAATTACAAAGCTTCAATCCCAGTAAGATGACCTTTGGGGAACCCAAATTAACATTAAGCCTCATATTATGGATAACAACTAGATTTATTACAAAATGTTCTCTGTACAAAATGGCCCATGTGTGAGTGTGTGTGTGTGTGTGTGTGTGTGTGTGTGTGTGTGTGTGTGTGAGAGAGAGAGAGAGAGAGAGAGAGAGAGAGAGAGAGAGAGAGAGAGATGTCCTAATATTCTTATAATATTAGTCCACCTAATCTTATATCAGTCCACCTAATCACCCAATGCATTCTTCCTATCATGGAAGTAATACTTCAATATAGCTTCTGCAGGTGTCTAAACCATTGTTTCCATTTTACTGTTTTCAGTATTTCTCAATTTTACTGTTTTCAGTATTTCTCAATTTCAGCAATGTTAAGATATATGGACTTCAACTCCCAGGATTCGTCAGCCAGCCATGGGGAATTAAAGTAGCTGAAGCAGAGAGCACTGGTTTAAGTCAAAGGGTTAACACATTCATCTTTAAAGTCAGCAAGGCTCAAGGGCATACCAAAATCAATACTTCTGTACCAGAACCAATACGACTTTAATTGTCTGTCACAGTTGTGCTGTTGTTTAAAACCTTTTTGCATTATTGATTTTTCAAAACCTCCCCATAAAAAATAACCAATTTTCACCTCCTTATAAATGAAGCAAAATTCTTTTTTCTTTATAGCCAGACATACAAACATGTGCGAGTCAACATGCTGTTTATTTTGCCTGACTGTGACGGGGAAAAGAGCAGAGAATACATAGATCACTGATACTGATCTACTCTTAGAAAAATGGAAGCATAAATGGATACCTTAGGTCAGAAAGTTAATCCTTGCCAGTGAAGAGCATCCAAAAGTCAGGGGTCTTTCCAGATTAACACAATTTGTTTAAAAAAAACATGTTTTGTGAACTGATTCTGCCTTTTAATAAAGTATGCTAGTCTGAAAAGTATTACCAGATTCTCTCTGCTTTACTCTGATTTTCTTTTAATTCCTTCCCCTGTCTGACACCCCCCCTCCCCCCAAGGACATACTTTTCATTGAATGAATGAAAATATTTAACCAACATACCCTAGGTCTATGTAACTGAATATATAGTAAAACAAATGCGCATAATGTATACATTATGAAATGCACAGCATTGAAGATATTCATGGTTTAAACCTATGCATCTTTCCTTGAGGTCACCAAGGGAATATGATGGGGCTTAATTCTGAATTAAGTAGGACTTTCTCCCAAGCATATTTAAGCAGCATATAAGCCAGTTTGGTCTAGCAGTTAAGGCACCAGGCTAGAAAGTGGGAGACTTTGAGTTTTAGCCCCACCTTAGTCATGAAAGCTAGCTGGGTGACATTGCGCCAATCACTCTCTCTCAGCCCAACTCACTTCGCCAAGGTTGTTGTTATGGGAAAATAGGATGAGGAAGTGTTTTCAATGTGTTCACTGCCTTGAGTTATTGGTAAAAAAAAAAAAATTAAGGTGGGATACAAATAAATAAATAAGATTACAGTATGATGCCTCATGTGCCTCTTATGTTTTCTTATTTAATTCACACAAATTCAATATAAATAGTTCTCAACGTACGACCACAGTTGAGCCTAAAATATCTGTTGTTAAATGAGAAGGTTATGTGAATTTTGCCACCATTTTACAACCTTCCTTGCCACAATTATTTAGTGAATCACTTGCAGTTGTTAAAGTTAGTAACGCAGTTGTTAGGGAAATCTGGTTTCCCCATTGAATTTGCTTGCCAGAAGATCTCAAAAGTTGATCAGATGATCTCAGGACACTGCAACCATTATAGATATAAACCAGTTGCCAAGCATCCAAATTTTGATCACGTGGCCCATGGGAATACTGCAAAGTTTGTAAATATGAAAAATGGTTATAAGTCACTTTTTTCAGTGGTGTTATAACTTTGAACAGTCACTAAATGAACTGTTGTAAGTTAAGGATTAACTGTGCTGCTTGTGTTGAACCATTTACAGACGCATTACAAAGTAAGCTGATGCCCCTACAGGTTGGATCCTGGGATTCCTTTCCTTCCTCTATACCAGTGATGGCTAACCTTTTCCGGACCGAGTACCCAAGGCATGCACGACCAAACCCCCAAAATGCCCCCCTGTGCCTGCGCCCCACCCCTGCACATGCATGTGCACCCCTCATACCCCATCCCTGTGCATGCACATGTGACCCACACACACACAAATGCCCACCCCACACACATGCACGGCAGACCCTCCTGCATGTGCACCACGCATGACCCGAAAACCAGCTAGCTGGCAGGAGGCGCACACACATGTGCAGTGGAGCTGAACTGGGATGACAGCTGACATGCCATCAGAGAGGGTTCTGCGTGTCACCTCTGGCACACGTGCCATTGGTTCACCATGACTGCCCTATGCCCACTTTCTAAGCAAAGCCATTAAAGGAAGCATATTTGTCATCTTTTTTTTCCCCCCATGGCTCCTGGAGTTTTCCGCTAGATTATGGTTTAGCACAATGGTAGTCAACCTGATTCCTACCGCCCACTAGTGGTATTATTACTGTGGAACCGTTGGGTGGTTAGAAAATTTTACTACTAGCAGAGATACAAAAGTGGGCGGTAGGTATAAAAAGGTTGACTACCCCTGGTTTAGCAACTTGCATCTCTAGGAAATAAGTTCCTGGAAATTGAAACTCTCCTTATTATTCTTTGCTTATGGTACATTCTTTAATTGAACTTCTGCAGTGGTGGCCACTGTGAAATTTTGATAATTAATGTGAACCAGGCTAATTGTTTTAAGTACAATAAAGATTCTGAGAAAGTAATTTGAACACATGTACCTGCTTGTCTGGTTTGCAGTAATCCTCTTGTTGATGGAAGTGGAATTAGATGCCCTTGGGTAAATTAGACCTACATGCCTTAATTTATGATGTAATGCTTGGGAATCTATTTTTCAAATATATTGCCAGCTAGAGAAAAACAACCAGGAAGAAAATGCAATAAAACAATCTGCCTTAAAGGAAGCATGACACTATACTAAAAAGTGTGGTTTGATCTTCTCCAGTGGAATCTGGTGACTCTACTCTGTTTTTGGCAATTCCTGGCAGGGAAGCAGGGAAACTCTGTTCAAAGTAAAGCTTACTCCTCCTTACTTAGCACTGAAATAAAACTCCCCTTTTCCTTTTGTGGCTCAATGTTCATTGCCTTCGTGTTGTACCTTGGGGGAAGAAAAATCTATTTTCTAATCCTATATAGTGATTAGTGACTATGGGAGAGAAAACAGCATAGTGAAAGACAGAACTTTAAAGTTTATTTTAAAACACAGATAGAAATACAACCAAATTAGATTTGCTCATGTTTGCTTAGCTATTATTAGAAAACTATGTGTGAAGTTGAGATAAGTTGTTGGGCTGTTTCAAAATGTGTTAGCACATCAAATAAGATGGCAAAAATACAGATGATCACTAGATGGCTGTAAAGGGTTAAGATTGTTCTATATCTCGCTGCTCCAACTAGTGGACATTAGAGTTTTAATCACCTAGATCTGGTAGAGTTTTAATAACCTGGATCTGTTTGTTCATTTTATGTAACAAATTACTACACCACCCTTCTCACCTAATTGACTCTGGGCAGTTTACAAACAAGATAAAGTTATGCTTAATTTAGTTACTATTTTCTTTTCCTGAAGTTCTGTCCAGAACTCCTTCCCAAAAGTCAGTTTGCTTGTTCCCATCATTTTCATAAACTGGGCGTAACCAGAATTCAGGCAAGTTTTATTGTTTTATGTTTATGTTTTATTTAACTTATATACCGCAGCCCTCTTCCATAAGGGACTCGGGGCGGTGTTGGTAGATCAGAATAACTTTGTTAAAGTAGTGGTAAGAGGACAGAAAACCTCTTTATTTGCATGACACATTGAGCTGCAAACTAACACACACATTTTAGGCTAGCATGTTGTTTGAAATCAAAGGTGGCATGACAGAATTAATGCAGACATTAAAAAGCATCCAGCTGGACCTTATTTCTACATTTGATTGCATTAAATGGCATTTGTCGATCCAGAAATCTGAAAGCTGACCCTACACTTGTGGGAAAATGTTAAGATGAAGATGTGTGAAATCAGCCTACATGGCTATTGGATGGTTCAGTGTGCCACGTCAATCAAGACATCTGGACCGATTAAGTATATTATGTTTGTGACCCTCTCTCCTTCTTATCACTAGATTGAGGAGAAATATTGAGGAAAATCTTGTTGGAACCTCCAGATTATTTCCTGCAACTATATTTAGTAGAGCAGAAGATGCACTTATTTTGCGCTGCCGGGCTAAATTTTAAAGGGATTTTTAACAGTGATTTTAATTTGGGATTTTAAATATTGGCCAATTATTTAATATTTCTTTTTAATACTGTTTTTAAATTTTGTATTATCATTTTGGCTGTACACCACCCTGAGTCCCGAAAGGGAGAATGGCGGTATAGAAATCAAATAAAAGTAAAGTAAAGTAAAGTGTGTGATTAGAACTAGACCGTTAAGGCCAAAGGAGAACTACACTGTGAAAGCTGCAAGTTCTAAAAGAATTTTCTTCAAATTATTGGACTCCTTTTGTTGGCGAGGAAAAGAGATGGAAGAAAATATGTACGTTACAGTATTCTGTAGGAAAGAAACTGAATGGGAGAACTTAAAAGAAGCGATATTTCTATCAAAACAAAAGCAGAGCAGAAAGAAAGAAAGAAACCAATAAAAAGGATCTTTTTGACTCTATCCCTAATGCTCCTTTCAGCCAACAAGACTAATTTTACAGGTATTATTTTTTACTGATGAGTTAGCTGCCCTTGACAATGTATTACAGATAACCTTTGATTTATGACCATTTGTTTAGCAACTGAAGCTACGATGGCACTGAAAAAATGTTACTTATAACTAGTCCTCTCACAACCATCACAATGTCCATGCGGTCACATGATCAAAATTCAGGCAAGTGACAAATGGCATATATCTATACTGGTTGCAGCAGGGGTCATGCATTCACCATTCGTGACCTTCCCAACCAGACCCAACAAGCGTAATAAATGGAAAAGCCAGATTCACTTAAGAACTACAATTCTGAAAGGGTAAAACTGGGCACAACTCACTTAATGAGTCGTTACTGACAGTTCTTGTCCCAGTTCTGATCATAAGTTGAGGACTACCTGTATTTTATTAGTAACTAGTCGTTCCCAGCCACGCATTGCTGTAGCCCAGTCTGGTTAAATGGCCAACCAATCTGTGTGTAGATCTACAACTGCACACACAAATACGTACACACAACCACCGTATAACCCCCAACCTACCTACCTACTGTATTTCTCCCTCTACCTACCTACCTACCTACCTACCTACCTACCTACCTACCGTATTTCTCCCTCTCTCTATCCCTCTACCTACCTACCTACCTACCTACTGTATTTCTCCCTCTCTATCCCTCTACCCAGCTACCTATCTACCTACTGTATTTCTCCCTCTCTCTATCCCTCTACCTACCTACCTACCTACATACCTACCTACTGTATTTCTTCCTCTCTCTATCCCTCTACCTACCTACCTACCTACCTACCTACCTACTTACTGTATTTCTCCCTATCCCTCTACCTACCTACCTACCTACTGCATGTCTCCCTCTCTCCCTCTATCCCTATAGCTGCCTACCTACTGTATTTATCCTTGAATCCTATGGAGTATTTTATGTCATAAAGGATGACATAATACCTATGGCCCACTGCTTTCTCTGTATCCATCTACCTACCTTTTTTACAATTTTTTACATTTCCCTTGCGTGTACCTGGCACAGGTGTGACATCTACACAATCTATATATATCATTGGTGCCGTACTTGAAAGGAACGTTGTGTGAAAATTTGGAAGTGATCGGTGCAGATTACCTGTTTTGAACAAACTCATAGTTAACTTTTTATTTATATAGATTTAGACTTGTTAAAACACTGTTGTTAAAATTATTCCTTAAAAAAACAGAAAGCTACATTTACATTAACAATTCACATTATTACAACAGCAAATCTGACTGAATGAATGTGCTTTATGAATATTTAACAACCCAGCAAAAATATTCCATCATCTTTTATGTCAAGCAGTGGACAAATAAATATATGAAACTTTCTTAGCTGGAGTTAATCATTATTGCCAGTATATTAACATATGGGTTAAAACACCACATGTAGCTATTTGTTTAGCCATGATTTATTAAATAAACTACAATTATTGGTTGCGTGATATGCTAAGCCAGGGGTCTGCAAAGTTGGCTCTTTTAAGACTGGTGGACTTCAACTCCCAGAATTCCCCAGCCAGCCATGCTGGCTGGGGAATTCTGGGAGTTGAAATCCACTAGTCTTAAAAGAGCCGACTTTGCAGACCCCTAAGCAAATACAAACACAATGTGGTTTGGCGTGTATAAATCCAGTTATAACTGCAAACCAAACAGATTTGTTTTTGGGCTTGTTTTTTTTTAAAAGGACAACTCTGTCAACTAGTATTACTGGAGCCATGATCTAAAGGAAACTATTCTGCTGTAGTTAGAAAGAACACTTTTGCATGTGAGCTTCAATCTGTCATCATATATAATGTCTGTTTTGATTTTGCTTCTGCAATCTTGTTCTGCACTAACTCCTGTATCTGGCATAAGCAGTGCAAAAGGTCCTTTGATGTCTAGTATGTCTCCCATGGCAAGGATCTGCCTCATTTTATCAAATCAGAATAGTTCAGGGCTTCCATTTTTTTCTCAGGGGGTTTCCTCTACACCGCGGCTATGAAAACTGTAAGCTACCTAATGATTATCAAAAGGTAGCAAAGATGCAGAAGGAATAGCAAACTTTGAGAAAAGACTGAAGTGAGGTGGACCTTTGGAGAATACAGGGACATGGGCTGCAGTTTACTTGAAGCCCCCCAAGGCAGCCTACTCTACTGGGTGGTAGTGGAGGTTGCTGGTACATTGCAGGAGATCCAGTTGGCTTCTGAATTTGGGTGGGGGATTCTATGCCAGCGGTCACCAACCAATGGTCCACGCACCACTGTCCACAAGAAAACTTTGGTGGTCCGCAGAAAAATTATTTGCATTTTTATATTGCACTAAATACTATTTATCTTTTTTTAAAAATTCATATTAGTGGTCCACGGGATTTAAAATGATCAGTTTAGTGGTCCCTGAGGTCCACTGCCATGGGCAGCTTCACATCATCCTTCCTTTTTCATACCATGTGGTAAATAAGGATAAGAAAGGGACAATTTGGAGGGTAATATAAAACCAATTCTCCAAAAATTGATGTGTGTGTGTGTGTGCTACAACATCCTTATAACCTTCATTGAGCATTTTGACTTCATCTAAAGACTTGGGGTACAAGAGAGAAATCATATTCACCTTTCTTGGAACACAACCTCCTTCCTCAAATTAGTAGGGAGAAATAAGTCTGGAACGGAGTTTGCTCCTTGTCCTTTTCATTCTTGAAGGTAGGAAGCTGCGGTCAATTTCAGCTTTGCTTCCTTCAGATCAAGGGTTCATTTTGGAGCACACACGCAAAACACCGTTCCATAAGTTCTGTGCAATCACCTGAACATGCTTCATATAAATCTGTAACTGCACCCTGAATCAATTAATTGCACCAATTAATCTATCTTGCAAGTATCCTGCTCTGAACCAGTCAATAAATTAGAGGAAGGGTCTCCAGTGTGCTTTCTTGTGGAGAAACGGCTGTCTCCAGAATAAAGGAGAAGCGAAGAAAGATGGTGTCTCCTATTAGCGCCAGCTCTTTGTTTGCATTCTGTCACTTTTAACCTGTGAGGTAAACAGCTAAGCACATAACAGGCTAACAGGCTCTTAAATCTGAAGATTTACTAAGGGGACATGCTACTCAGAATGTAATTATTGTTAACACACAGAACAAAAGGGGTTTTTGAAAAGATAAATTTGATATCTTCCATTATACATATTTACTATGATTCCACCCGCTCCCTCCCTCCCCAGTTTGCTTGTGTTTGGCAGATCTACTTGCAGCTGAAAACTCTGGAAGATTTGACACCCAGCAACAAAAGCAGCCAATTGGGAGACTTCTCTTGCTTGAAGAAACAGGCAGGGAACAGAACAAGATGGAGCATGAAGATAGGGGAGATAAAAGAGGATTGTAGGCTGTCCAAGGAAAGCAAGGACTCCCAATAAGGATTGGAAATGAGTTTCTTTCTTTTTTCCCCCTCCCTTTTGCTGCTGCACATCCTTGCTCATTTTTGGCAAGTGCATGTCCCGTTGATGAATGTTTCAGCGAATGTGGAAACAAAAGGATCTTTTTCAAGCAAGGGTATTTCCAGACAGATAGTACTTTTTCGGCAGGCTGGCAAAGAAAAGCTGCAGTGTAACAATTCTGTATTTTCTTTCTTACTGGACTTTTACTGTTGTCCATCAGCAACGGACATGATCCCTCCTAGCATTGAGAGATTAAAGACAAGATAAGGGAAGATACAGAAATTTTGCAAGAATCCTTTGATTTTATGATCCAGAGCCAATAATTTGTGTGGTGAATCAGTAACTGAACACAGTAAGAATGTTTCTGTCATCACCATTTAGCAAGTGCAAGTTGGGTGTGAAGTTACTAAAATTTAATTCTGACGCTGTTCTCTATTAGCCAAGCCAGCAATGTAAATCTGTTTATTGAGCTTTGTTAGTTGTTCTGGGAGAGTTTACTCCACCAAGTAAAGTTGCTCAGAATCTTTCCTGTCTAATTCTGACATCCACAGCCAGCCAGGGATCCATTTGGTAAATGAAGGATCAGCAGAGTTCATTTTCAAAGGTACAATTTAGTGCGTGAAGGAACTCACTGGCTCTCAGAGAAATTGAGGGAAGTGGATTGTAAAACCATATCCATCCAACACCATTCCATGAAAGACATTTATATAACAGGTTCTAACACGTGCCGATACCAGATTCTGCTTCCTCCTAGCCTTCCTTAGTTAAACATCAGCCTAGGCCCTGGAGCAAACAGATGTACATAGTTTTCAAACGGAATGTTCAGGTTTTAGTGGGTGTGGGGGGGGAATGTACAATATATAGTCATTCACTTTAAATTGCTGTTTAACAAAGGTAGCTTTGTTCCAGTTATCAAGGATTGCTACTCTCCAGTCTTGTCTTCCAGAGATGCGCAACCTGGAACCTTTTAGACATTTTGGACTACAAGCCCCAGAATCCATTTGCATTGGTTCTATGTCTAGGGCTGAGAGAAGCTGAAGTTCAAAAAAATTGGGAGGGGTGTGTGTCAGTATCTGATGGTGTATTATTGCCTTTACTCTTTGATCTTGTTTTAAAGTTAGAACAACAAATTCATAACATATAGTCAGGGTCAATAACCACCTAGTACAGTGATGACTAATCTTTTTGTCCTTGCATGCCGAAAGTGTGTGTGCGTGCACGACAGCGTGTGCGTGCTTGCATGCCCTGCGCATGTGACTCTTCCATGCACTCGCCACCCACCCGTGCATGTGCATGGAACCTCCCCCCGAGCCCCTTGAGCGCCCCCTGCGCATGCGGATGCGAATCTCCGCGCTCTGTTTTGGGCCTAGCAGGCCTTCCTGAAGTCTCCTGGGACCAAAAATTCATGTCACCCAAATCTCAGGTTGTGTCCTTCTAACTCCCAAGAGCCTATTTTACACAGCACCCACTCTTTCATCAAAACCAAACAGCAAGCTGTAAAATACAATTTCAAATTGGATAAACTCAATCCTCCTCTTTATTTTTTATCTTATAACACTTTATATTTAACTTGTGGGGGTTTTTTCCCTGTCCCACAAATTGGTATGTATCCTTCTGTCTCCTATAAGGATATCAAGATTTATACTTGCTTGTCATAAACATTAGAAGCAGGGCATCCTAAATTATGAGATTTTGTTACTGAAGGATGTTCTACATCTATATTGTAGGTTTGGGTCACATTTTTTAGAGTTTGGCCCCAAAACAAAATTTCAGTTTTAAATCCTTAAATTTAAAGGATTTAAAAATTAAGGCCCGGGAACCGAAACTAAAGCTTGGAATATTTTCTTGTCTCTGAAAACTTCAAGTTATCCCTCTAGGGAACACAAAAGTTGGATTCACTAGAATATAATTTATTTGCTTTTGGTTGAACATGATGCATGATTCCAACCTTTATAGTTTGCAAAATGTGGCATATCGCTAAACATTATATATGAACAGAGCACAGTGACCTTCTTCTAATAATATGCTAAACTATAGACATAGCTATAACTAAACTATAGCATAATTTGATGTAAAATAATAACTGAATCTGGACAAATTAAAGGAGGGTGAGAAAGCAGCTTCCTATTATAATAGCTACAAAATGTGTACCAGAGCAGTGCATGTTCCTTTATGTATATATGTAAAGTAATCCTTAGAAATTTTTTAAAACAGGTATAATGTATGCTGTATCTAACAAGTTCTTAAATAGCCTCCATGCTGCTCTGTAATAAAGTATAATAAAGGTAGATTTGATTTAATTTCAATAACTGGTGACGCAGCTATTCTGTGGATTAAAAACTATATAGAGTATTAAAAAACAAAAAACCCTTATCTATTCCTAGCACAAGTTTGATTTCTTATACCATATAAACATATTGATTTTACAAAATTCAGTTAACTAGCATAGCTAACTCCATCCTCTTTAATCCTGGTTTATATTTCTCACCTGATCGGTCCCCAAAGACCCAGATATTCATCTTCAATCTCTGAAAATATGGATACAAGGCTAGATTCTGGAATGCCAAGGTGTTTTCCGTTTTAGAGTCCAATAGGATATGAAATGCAAAATGTAAAATATGAGGTCTGAAGGAAGAGAAGAAACACAGTGTAGGGATGCTTTATAGTTTGGGCAAATACAGCTGGTATATGGCTTATTCAATAAGCTGTGGTGAAGAATGTTTCCTAGTTCCAAAATTCACTCACAGCTATCAGATGCAGCATCCTTTGTTCTGGAGGAATAGCCCTTTCCCCATTTTGCAAAGAAAGCAATACCTGTAGTACAATTTGCCATATTTAACTGAAACACTTGGCATGCTATATTGCCTGGAACCCTGGAGTCCAACTGCAATTAGCGTTGAACGATTTATCCCAAATGTGCATGGTGAACAGCTAGCCTTATGAATGTGTGGCGCCTGAACAGTATGTACAAAACTGTGATCATGACATGAAAGTGCAACCTGTTTGAAGATAGAATGTTAGGTAACTTGAAATTAATGGGCATGTTCAATTTCTGTCTTTTACTAAAAAGATTCACATTACCCAATTATCCCTTAATAGAACACTCTTCAGCAGGTTTTCTGTATGATAAAAGCAAACAGCAGTTAAGTTACAATAAATTTTAAAAGCCTAATTTACAGTGCTGCTCACTGACTTCTTGCTCGCAGCTACATTTTATGAATTAGACATTTTATCTTCACATCAGTAAGTTAGATTCAGGTGAACATTCTCTCCAGGATTTCATTTCCCAAGAGATGTTCTACTCCTAATTCCTTCCTGAAAAAGCTGGGTAGGGAAGAACAGGCGTTGGCTAAATGCTAGCATGATCAAACAGTTGTGAGCCTTCAACCCTGGGAACCTTCCATCTTTAATTCAGAGTGGGGTAGCTCTCCCCCACACAAAACCCTTACACAGTTTAGGAGCCCACCTGCATTCTCAGCTCCTGCTAAAAGAGTAGATAGGAGCCATGGCCAGGAAGGTCTTAATACATCTTGTTCCCAGTGGCACCTATTCCAAGATTGAGAGATCTTCATCATGGTCACTCATCCCTTAGTCAGTTGTTTGTTCATTTGTTTGCTTGGTACTTGTTTGGACTACTGTATATCAGGAGTGAAATTCACTTACCTTTGCTATCAGTTCGGAAGCAATATGAGCATGCGTGCATGTGCAGATCGTCAAAAAGATAAGGTAAGAGAACAGCGAGGGGGGGTGGTCTGCTGTGCTGCACGATCGTACATCACAGCTAATCATTGGGAAAACCGGTTTCATTCATTTTATTACCACCTTAGGCGAACCAGTAGCATTTTTACTACCGGTTCGGGCAAAATGATCCGAACCAGTAGCATTTCACCCCTGCTGTATATACTGTACATGGAATGCCTCCTTGAAGTTCACTCTAGAAGCTACAGCTAGTTCAGAACGCAGAGGTACAGACATGGTTACGGGAAGAACAGAATATACTATGTAACATAATTACTTGGGCAAGCTAGTCTAGATCCTGATAGACTTCCAGGTTGAATTAAAGGTGCTGATTACCACTTATTAAACTCTTCATGACACAGAGCTGCATTATTTGCAGGGCCATTTATCTCTAATCATGTTTTCCTATCCCATAAAATCTGATATGCTTGGATGATCTGGGTCTCCTCCAAGATGGGACTCAGGCGGCATAATTTGACCATTACAGTGCCTGACCTAAAGAACAGCTACCCTCCAAGATTCAGGTTACATAGATATGATTGGCCTTCCACAAGTACATTCCGTAAGGTTTATAAGAATAATCTTGGATGGCCATGGATGTTTTATGTTTTTGTTTTGGCTTACGTTATTCCTTGGATTCTGTACTACTAACCTGAAGTTAAACAACCAGGATCACAATTTGCAGGTTGGGTGGCTTTAGAGATGTATTCATTAAATCAATAACAGCAGACTGCATCCCATGGAAGAGATTTGGAAGAAATTTTTATCTTTACCTCCACTGAGGTTATGACCCAAGCTGAGTTAAAAAGGAAACTTTTTCAGCTATTTATAGAAGGTCAAATATGAAATCCTTCAGGGCCTCTGGCCAGTTGTTACTGCTTTCTAAAAAAGAACTGGGCCATGGGATATCTGGCTGGCAGGCTTGTCTCAGCAAGATTGAATAGTTTAAAAAGTGATGAGGGCTGCAAAGAAGATATTGTCAAGTGTGTGTGTGGGTGTGTCCATCTCCCAGGGGCTGTCAAAAAAAACCTGGGACTTCAAACAATTGAAAAAGAAAAACAACAGCAGGAGCAAAGTCTACTTGTTGATAAATGACAGGGGGGGGAGAGTGTAACATAGGCTCTTGCATCACTGTTTAATGTATGCATTGAGATAGATAGGTAATTAAGATACTTCATTCATTCATTTTACTAATGAGATTAAAATAATAGAGAAGAAATAGAAACATAAAAATAATTAAATTAAAAAATTATAAGTAGATAAACAAGAATTACCAAGACGTTTGTATTGCATTGTATGCAAATTACTTTCTCAAAGTATTTGCCAGCAATAAAGGCATTCTGTTGTGGAAGAGTAAAGTTCAATAATGTAGCAATTGTTTCACTGCAATAATATACAATATGAAATAGTGGGTGAGTAGGACAGCACCGCATAGGAGAATGCCAGGAAAGTAAGAAACGTGACTTGGTCACTTCTTTAAATAAGAAGGAAATCATTCTGGAAAGAGAATACAATTCTGAAATAATTTTTAATGAAAATGGGTGGGGATAGGTGGGAGGGGCTCCTAGATTTTCTCTGGCACAGTAGTGCCTCTAAATTGCATCGATTCAATTGACTCCATGCTTAAAGTCCTGAATAAAGTTCAGTTTCCAGAAGACCCTCTCCATTGTTATCCCATTTAGACAAAGGGAGAATTGGTGAAAAACTAATAAATGAAACGATGGTGCCCTTATAATTCCATCAAGGGCCATTAGCTCAGTTCCTAGATGATTTCTGATTTCCTTTTAGACCCAGAGTATCTGGTAGATGTCATTGATGGAGTATTTTCATTGATTAGACAAGATGACAGTTAACTTCTCTAAAGAATCTGGAATCCACACACACACACACACACACATTCTATAAAATCAAAGATAAGTGCTGAGGCAGAAGAAAGCAAGAAGAAACAAGAAAAATGTGCCTATAAACATCCATTTCCACAACACTGTCAAACTATTTAGTAAGGCTGCATTACTATTATTCTTCTCATCTTTCCCATTATCCATCTCCTTTTTTCTTTAGGACTATAAGTTTGTTGCTTGTATCTTCACGATTTATATTGTTTTACTTAGTTTCCTAGTATGAATGTTGATTGCTTATTTAGTATCCTAGGACTACACTAAGTGTTGTATCTTATGATTTATGATGAATGTATTTTTATGATGACCATGATCATGATTTATCGCTTATAGCTTTTATGTACACTGAGAACTTATACACCAAAGACAATTTCCTTGTGTGTCCACTTGGCCAATAAAGAATTTATTCTATTCTATTCTATTCCAAACATGAGGCTGAAAGATCTCTGTCCTTTTTCTGAAATGAACATGTGCTAAAACCCATAAATTTATTTGGAATTCTGTACAGGCCTTTTCTTGTTTTTCCTACCTCCCCCCCCCAAAAAAACCCCCTCCTTTTACAGCTACAGAGTTGGCATAACATGTTTTAGAAGATAACCTCTCATTAAAATCATGCTCATGGGCAAGACTGAATGAATCTATAGCTACTCCATGCATTTCAGAGATGGCATGCGAAAAGTACATTCTGTGCTTTTAAAGTTTGAGCAGTAAGTTGCAGAACCCCTTATGTCTTTTTTCCCTAAAGTTGGGTAAAAGGAAGATGGTAGGAGAGCTAAGAGTTCCCTATCCAGATATTTGAAAGAGTCTTTAAAAAATAGCCTGACAACAGCTTATTGTAAGGGTTCTTCATGGGAAACTCCTTTAAAAGGGGTCTGCGGGGAGATCTTGAATTATTCCCCTGTGCTTCTTGTTTGTAACAATAAGCTAAAAGTGACTGCCAAATGTTTCAATTTTTAACAACTCCTTTGGTGCTTTTGTGCTGAATTAATAGAATACTCTGTATCTAATTAATTCATCCCAAAGTTAAAATTCAATAAAAACATGGTAACTTAGGGATGATGGGAAAGTATGCAATCATCCACAAAACTATGGGACTTTACCAATTCATCCATACATAGCACCCATTCAACAAGAGACAAGATGGAATTCTCTGCAACAAAATAATGGGGTTATTATTTTAATTATTAGATAATTGGAAATAGTGTTTAAAAATGCATGCTGACATGATATAAATCTCTGCCTCCTTGTTTTTGTGGGAGGTAAGCATGCATGATCCTTCTATTCTAAATGCTAGATTCTTTGTCTCACAGCTGCCTGGACAGACTTAAGACTTGAGGTTGTTAAGCCCTCATTTGCAAACCACTGTTCCAGCATGCTCTGGAATATAAGCTTTTGCTGTAGGGGGAATGCTGGCTGTGGGGGTCTAAGACAATTTACGAATCAATTTTCCATGGCCAACTCTGCACAGAACAATTTGCTGCAGGACAATGCAACAATTCAATTTAATTATTCACAATTTCTTCGATATTAGTGTAATTCTTGGGCTGTGATAAGTTGTCGCTTGGCACATTGACCATGGTAAATTCTCCTGTGGTGAGTTGCCCATTATTTTATTTATTTTATTTTTCAAATTTATATACCGCCCTATTCTCCGTAGTAGGACTCAGGGCGGTGCACAGAAAAAGTAAAAACCACAACACATACATATAATATAAAATGGAATTAAATAATAAAATCTGTGCTAAAAATAGTTAAGACCACTAAAATATTAACTTTAAAATTAAACCCTTAATCTATGCCAGGCTGGCCAGATGGAAAAAATGCGTTTTGAGCATCCGACGGAAGAGGCGTAGGTCAGTAATGGTGCAAAAATGGGGGGGCGGGTCGTTCCAGAGGGCCAGATCCGCCACAGAGAAGGCCCTTCCTCTGGGAGCCACCAGCCGGCATTGACCGGCAAACGGCACCCTGAGGAGGCCCTCCCTGTGGGAGCGGACAGGTCGAAGGGAGGGGTGTGGTAGTTGATTGTGGCAAGTTGTCTCATTCAGCTATTCTGACCTAGGCTTCCCCAAAAAGCACAACACAGATTCCTGGTCCCTACAAAACCCCTTTTATTAAACAAATGTGAATTCCTCCCATTCACATTCAGCAAAGACCTAGTAAACAGTCTTTCAAAGGTGAATTTATGACCATAGACCTTATCTAGCTTGGAAAGCTGCCATGTAAATATTTTCCAAATGCAGTGCTGTGCATGGAAAGACTTGGCACAGAGTCTCTGAGATTCACGGACAGATCTTCACACTCCTGAAACGAATGAATGAATTATTTCCTGCAAAAGCCCACTCCCCTTTTGCTCCTCTTTTATTTCCTATGGGAGGGGCCATTGACTGTCCACATGTGACTTTATTCCCAAGTTGACCCTGATATCTGAGCTGTTCTTTTCTTCTGGCAGCTCTGTGCATGCGCACACTGGGAACAGACTCCACCTGTTCCTCTGCCTCACTGCTGTCTAGCTCCAACGCTCTCTACATGGGGCTGCCCTTGAGATGCACCTGGAGGCTCCAGTTAGTACAGAATGCGGCCATGCAGGGGATTCTGGGAGCCTCAAGATACTCCCATGTAACACCTCTCCTGCGCGAGCTGCACTGGCTGCCTGTGGCCTTCCGGGTGCGCTTCAAGGTACTAATGACCATCTTCAAAACGCTCCATGGCATGGGACCTGGTTACTTGCAGGACCGCCTCCTACCACACACCTCCAGTCGACCTGTCCGCTCCCACAGGGAGGGCCTCCTTAGGGTACCATCTGCCAGACAATGCTGGCTGGAAACTCCCAGGGGAAGAGCCTTCTCTGTGGCAGGCCCCGCCCTCTGGAATGACCTGCCCCCCAACCTCCATACAATCACGGACCTTCGCCTCTTTCGTCGGGCATTAAAAATATACTTTTTTCATGCGGCTGGCCTGGCATAGCTGTTATGGCTGATCTTAGTCTGGGTTTTAATTATGTCTTTTAGCACGGGTTTACAAAATTCAATTTAATTCATTTTTAATTATTTTGATTGTATTTATTATTTTATTATTTTTATTATCCCTGTGCACCGCCCTGAGTCCCGTCAGGGAGAGAGGGCGGTATAGAAATACATGAAAATAAATAAATAAATAAATAAAAATCCAAAGGCAGCTGAGAACTGCCAAACAGCCTTGGCCCTATCTCTGCCTCTGATGCAGAGCCTTCGTCTGAGCCTTCCTTAGCCTCTAGGACTTGCCCATGTTCCTCCCCAACCTCCTTACTGTCCGACTCTGCTGCCAGCTCTGCTGGCCACTTATAGGCCACAACATCAGCTACCATCAGCTGCGGCTGATGGGAGCTGAACTCTAAATCTTCTGGTGGGTATCAGGCAGCCTACTTGTGATTTTAGTAAATGAGGCATGAAAATTAATGGAGGACAACATTTGCTGCCTGCTGCTAAACTGGGCTGGCCCACACAGTCTCTGAATGAAAAGAACAGAAATATTCAGCATTGTGTGTTCAAGTGATGCCATTTCCCTGCGAATGAGAAAGCAGTAATGTCATTCCTTGGCAAATGCCTGCTCAACAAGACCACAGAGTCATTCTCATTTCGTGGGAAAATGCAGGTATGTTTTCAAGAGATAAGCTCAGAGAAATTTTTTTCCTCCCAAATTATTCTTGCTGGAAGAAAATGTAGCTGAGTGTTGAAATTACAGCTCATGCTCATTTGTTCACAATTGCAAACAGAACATATTAAATGACCCCACAACACTTTATTTAGCCATCAAATAAGGATCTCATGGTTGCAATTCAGAGAAATGTGACCAAGAGTGCACATCTAATATACTTTTTAAGATTATCTGTCTGTCCCAATTCCTCATTATTGCCTACTCTGCTACTCCACACCAGATCTCCCTGCAGTTTGGCAAGCAGTTTTTTTTTTAAGAAGATAGTTTCAACAGTAGTTTAAGATGTATTGAGGGATGACAGCTGATTCAGTATGAAAGTATAGTGCTAATGCAAAAGCAAACAAACCACATTATATATCCTACCTTTAAGTGCAAACAAAAGAAATCAAGTCATCCAATCTCCTTACTTTTAATACAGTGTACACTCTTAAAATAGTATCTTGCATTTTGCTGGAAAGATGTCATTTGTGCATTCACCTCAAGCTAATAGCTTTAAAAAAAAACATTGGTGCACACAATATTCCAGATGCAGTTGTATTATTATTATTATTGTGGTTGGTCATACAGTCAGCTAGATGTTTAGACTGGATTTGGCATTTTTATCCACCTGCTAAGTTCTTCCCAAAGATCTGGGATAGACAGATGTTGTTGCTTATTGGTATTAAAGGTATCATTGCAGAATGGTCCAAGTAAAGCTGCCTTTCATAATTGACTGGTGGTGATTTTGTCAATGCTGATGGTATTCAAGCACCGTTCAAGTTGTTTTGGGATTGTACCTGAGGTACCTACCGTATTACTACTGGTACTATCCTTGCTTTCTTTTGCCACAGTCATTCTACTTCTATTTATGGGTCTTTGAACATGGTGATTTTCCTCCAGTTCTTTCTCTTCTCTTCTTTCTTTCTCTTCTTCTCAAAATACTGCAACATGCACTATCCAGAAATGTTTTATCTTCCTTATTTATTATTATTATTTCCTTCAAGTCACTCTTGACTTTTGATGACTGCCTAGGCCCTAGGCAAATCCCTGCAGTTTCCTTGGCAAGGTATCTGTCTGAAACAGTATAGGGCTTCCTGCCTAGGCAGGGGGTTGGACTAGAAGACCTCCAAGGTCCCTTCCAATTCCACTATTGTATTGTATTTTTAAAGTGGTTTGCCCTTGCCTCCTTCCTAGGACTGCGAGAGAGAGTAATTGACTCAGGTTCCCTCAGCTGACTGTGTGCCTAACATGAGACTAGAACTCATGGTCTTCCACTTTGTATCCCAGCACCTTAACCCCTATGCCAAAGTGGCTTAGATGCGGCCACACCAGTGTAAATGAGCAGAGCATTATGAGCTCCAGCATCAGGCATCAAATCAATCTACGTATTAGATTTCTTAGATCAGAGGTTCTCCCTGGAGGTTCACCTTTGGTTAAATCATTTCTTTTCCCCTTCAGCCAAATACGAAGAACACATTTGCTTGGGCCATCTTCGTTTTTCCACATTCTGAACATGTGAAAGACAATCCAAGACACTAAAGTCTTTTTTAATAGCAAACATCATTATGGCATAAAGTGTCTAATTAAAATTGTGCTCTCTGCTTTAGAGCATGTCATCCTCATTAATATCCAGAATAGGAGTCCTGAATTATCTGAGTCCTTTTGTAGTCTCCTAAGTGAGATATTTCTGTATGACTTCATAATTTCCAATTGTGATAGTAGTTAATATGCACAATAAGACTTTCCTTTATTTATTTATTTATTTTATTTTATTAAATTTATACCCCGCCCTTCTCCTTGTTAGGACCCAGGGCGGCGCACAGGCATTATTAAAACCACAAAATACAAAATACAAAATCGATTAAAATATATTAAATTATTAGACCCGTGCTAAAAACCCATTTTAAAACCATACCAAATTAATTTTAATTTTAAAAGTCAGAAGTAGGGGCTATCCTAGGCCGGCTTGTTGGAATAGATACGTCTTAAGACGTTGGCGGAAGAGGCGGAGGTCCGAGATAGTGCGAAGGTCGAGGGGTAGGTCGTTCCAGAGGGCCGGGCCCGCCACAGAGAAGGCCCTTCCCCTGGGCGTCGCCAGCCGGCATTGCCCCGCTGACGGCACCCGGAGAAGACCTTCTCTGTGGGAGCGGATCGGACGAAGGGATGTATGGGGCAGGAGACGGTCTCGTATATAGCTAGGCCCCGAGCCATGGAGCGATTTAAAGATGGTCGTCAGCACTTTGAAGCGCACTCGAAAGGCCACAGGCAGCCAGTGCAGCTCGCGCAGGAGAGGTGTTACGTGGGTTTGCCTTGAGGCACCCATAATCATCCTTTCTTGGAAGTGCTCTGATTTAAAAATAATAATAAATAAAATATTCTTATTAAAACTAGATACCTTAATTTTAGAATACATTTAGAGAAACGGGCATTATATTTCTTGACAAATAAAAATTTGTATATTTTAAAAGCATATAAGGAAGGTATGGCAATCAGATTCAATTTGCCAGTTAATGATAATATTACATTTTATTTTGTTCAGTATTCTGGAGCAGGATAAACCTTTATCAAATAATATTATATTTTGATCAATTCACCAGTGGTTGGGATTCTCTCAAAGGGATTTCTCTTAGTGGAGTTTTCCACTACCTTACCCTAAGGGTATCCTTGTACACATATTTATAAATCTCCGAGTCTCGTTTCTGCAGTGGTAGATTTCTGATACAGCTGATCTGTAAGGCTCTTTTTGATTTTGTATGCCCGAAGCTGCCTCCAATTATTTTGTAAATCTTGTTCAAACAAGTGTCTGAAACAAAGAAGGATGTTCTCATTGATTTAAAACTGTCATTTTGGCATTCCTATCGGATAATTTGCAAAGAGATTACAGTGAGAGCAGGTGGTCCAGGGATATTCATGAAAGATTGCATAAAATGTCATTTTACTGCCACTCCCCACCTCCTTGCAGTGAAATCTGGCACCTGTTCTACTAAGAATGATGAGCTGTTGTTTCCACTACATAACAAAAAACTAGGATTAAGTTTAAAAAAACACGGTTTCTCAGCAATCCACCACTTCTTCTACTGGCTTAATGAATCACTCTACTTTTTATTTAATCACATTAGTCGGAGAGAAATTCAACAAAACTGAAGCTGATGGAGATGGATAAGAATTTTGTCAGTTCACAGTTGGATGGGAAGTCTTTTAGAAGATTGCTAGCTCTAATCCCATTCTACTGAGGCTTCTGCTTACTGTGACATTGTTTTCATTGTTCCTCAAATAAGCATTGGCGATGTTTGTGTGACACATTTAGCCGGAAAATCTGATGAATAAAGATGTCTTATCCCTGTCATGCAAGCCTCTTTCATCGAAGTTTCAATGTGTCATTTGAATCGAGGAAAACTGCCATTTTGGGCTTAGGAAAATTATAATTTTGTTTTCTGTAAATCAAGAATGACTCCTGTTCAGATGATACCGGAAAGCTCAGATCTTAGTTATAGTGGAAGATTGGAGAAAGAGGCCAAGATGCACACATCTTGTGAACATACGCATTATGTTGTTAATTCTGACCACTGTTAGCGAAACACACCCACAGTCCAATGTCTGCGTCCACACGGTACTCTTAGCATAGTGAAACCATTCCGCTGCTCTGAGCACAAGACTGGAGAATCCCCATTTATTGATTTATCACATTTTCTAGAGTAGGGCTATCAAACTTGATTTCTTCATGGGCTGGATCAGCATTGTAGTTCTCCTTCGTGGGCCAGCTGGAGGAGGCGATGGGATGGATGCCTTCTGCATCCCCCCGTGCCCTGTTTTCGGGCTGCACAGCCTCCTGTAGAATTTTGCCAATCAAAATGAGGTGTGAGGGAGACTACGCCTGCACCCCGTTTTGGCTGGCAGGATGCTACAGGAGGCCATCTAGACTGAAAAACGAGCTTGGGGATGCATGTAGGCTCCCCATGCCTCATTTTGGCCAGCAGGATGCTGCAGGAGGCCACCAAGCAGAAAATGGGATGTGGGGCCCCCACAGAGTGCTTCAGGAGGCCATTTTGGCTGCCAGAGCCATTGCGGGCTGGTCCTTTGCTATTTCCCGGCTGGCCCTGTGGACTAGATTTGAGCACCCCATGGGCCAGATCCAGCCCACGGGCCATGAGTTTGACACCCCTCTTCTAGAGACATCCAAACTTGTTGTGCTGCAATAACAGTCATGGGCACAAGCTATATTTCTCAAAGGTGCTGAGCAATAGTAGAAGATGGTGTAAAAGTCACCTGTGGAGATTCTGCCTATATCACAAGTTAACATTTTCCTTCCATTCCATTGTGTTTGATTTTTAGAGAATGCCTACAGTTTTTTAATATTGTATTGTCTGTAGTTTTATATGCATTTTTAATTTCCCTGTGCCCCGCCTCGAGTCCCTTCGGGGAGAGAGAGCGGGTTATTTATTTATTTATTTATTTATTTATTTATTTATTTATTTATTTATTTATTTATTTATTTATTTATTTATTTATTTATTTTTGGCAAAGTTTTTCAGAGGTTGTTTGCCATTGTCTCCTTTCCTGTGAAAAAGTGGCTGGCCCAAGATTACCCAGGTAGCTTTTTGCCTAAGGACAGAACTAGAACTCACAATCTCTGAGTTTCTACCCAGGTGCCTTAAACACGCAGTACGTCCACATGAAATGGTCTACACTTTGAGTACTTTGAGGTATGCCTAGTGAATAAATACACTCTTTATTCATATAGGCCAGGGGTCAGCAGCCTGTGGCTCTGGAGCCACATGTGGCTCTTTCACCCCTCTGTTGTGGCTCCCTGCTGCCAGTCGGCACCACAATTGATAGGGCTTTCAGTTAGGACAGGTCGAGGAAAAAGGATGCCGCACTAGGAGGAGATTCTATGGTGGGGGAACTGGACTTCCGGTCAGCTCCAGAATTGAAGAGGGGGCTTCCGCTTAGGACTATTGTGGCTCTTTGAGTGTTTAAGGTTGCCGACCCCTGATATAGGCTATAGTAACAAGAGCATGAACACCTGGCTGTGTTTTCCCTCCCATTCTTCTTATAAAAATAATTAAGGAAAAGCCAGTTTTGAGTTCCTTTTTACAGCAGCATTTTCTCTGCTTCCTAGGTATAAACCATGTTCTTATTAGTATTGCCTCAGTGTTTCTCCAAAGTTAGCTCTGCAATTCTCCACAGCTACCAGTCATGGCTGTAAAAAAATACAGAATCCTGATAACTTTTGGTGCCATCTGGATTTGTGCATCCCAATTCTAGCAACCCTTCACTATATAAGAAAGGAGCAGTGCTGGCATTTTGTGAGTCATTGCTGAGCAAGGTGAGGGAAATGGCTCTTCCACATTCCATGCATCTTAAGCAACCATTCCCTCTGGGGAGAGAGGCTTGTTTTGGGCCAGTTGTGACCCATTCTTTTCCTGTCTCTTTCTCTCTCTCTAACGTTTGTTTGGCAATGTCAACAGCCACCTGCTGTGCAGGTGCTTAAGTGTACTTTTGGTGGCAAAGGGCTTTTCCCTGTCAAGCATGAATTTCTCCCTAAAGCAACTGACAAATTATAAGATTAAGTCTTCAAATTGTTCTTTTTTATTTGCCATTTTCTTCTTAAACAAGATGTGAACGATTTCTCTTGGAATCAATTGTCCTTTTCTGCTCTGCATGGTGTCTACTTAGGGCTGTGCAGCCAGTTGTGCTGTATCTAGGCAGAGTAACAGTAGCTGTAGTCTCTCTCTCTCTCTCTCTCACACACACACACACACACACACACACACTCCTCCTTCCCCCTCTGTCTCTTTCTCTTCCCCCCCTCTCTTTCTGCCTCTCTCTCTCTCTCTCTCACACACACACACAATAAATCCATACACCATTATGTCTATGGGTATTAATGTGCAAAATATATTACACAGTGTGACTTTTCCCCTAAATCACAGCTCCTGGGGAAAAAATGCTTTCAGGCAAAAACAATAAGAAAGGAAATCACTTCAAAATGCCATGATGCATTTTGTGGCATTCTGTAGCATATTAGTCAAAGGACTAATATGCTACAGCAGGGGTCTCCAATCTTTGCAACTTTAAGTCTGAAGGACTTCAGCTCCCAGCTTTGCTGGCTAGAGAAGTCTGGGAGCTGAAGTCCTTCAGACAAAGTTGCAAAGGTTGGAGACCCCTGTGCTACAGGATGCCACAAAATGCATCATTCATACCTAAGGTAGTGAGAAGGATCTGAAGAGATCTCTGCTCAAGCCTGATAGGAACTCTAAAAGTAATCCAAGCTGTTATGGGCAATATTTTGTAGAAGAGTGATATCCACGTCTGACAGTTCAGTAATGACATTCTTATGTAAATTGGTGAAAACAACACCTCTATGGCCGTGAAGTCTTGGGAAAGGATTGTTTGACTAACGTAGGAGCTTCTAGCTTCTTCCATGACACCTTAACACTTCCCCATGCTGTGTCCTTACCTTACCCAAGGCAGATACTCTGGATATGCTTGGAGCAGAGTGGATTTATGCAGGCAAGAGGAAAAAGAGACTCTAGGGGCAGAAGTTAGCATTGCATCTCTTTGCTCCACAGGTATAAAAGAATTTTTTTTCATATTAATTTACTAAGTAACTCTGTTTCTGCATCATATTTACCTATTGCTCAATCCACAGGTTAATTCATTTATATCTTTGTGTCATTTGTTGTATGTGTGCATGCATTCTTCTTCTGGCATGTTCTGTGGAGCTTTTTTTCATAATGAAATGCTTCATTTAGCTTATTGGATTCATATTTAACATAAGACATTTAACAATCTGGGAGCAGTTGGATTATAATCTTGAAAGAAGATTATAATCAGTTAATTTAAATGTCTGAGAAGGAAAAGAAACTATGAGCACACCTATAGAATAAGTTAAACATCCCATACCAGCTGAACTTCAAGACAGTAATGTTCTATTGCTCACAGTAAAAAAAGGACAGAGGAATTGAACCATTTCAAAACAAACCAACATCTTAAAAAACTGAAAATAGTAAGAGAATAGTTTCAACCACAGACAGATTCTATTTATTATATAGGAAATGCAGATCAATGGTCAGCTATGACATTTCCTAATTTGCATGTTCTCCAGATATGTGGACTTCATCTCTCAGATTTGTCTGAAATGGTATAGGGTTTCCTGCCTAGGCAGGGAGTTGGACTAGATGACCTCCAAGGTCCCTTCCAACTCTGCTATTGTATTATAGATTTACTTCATGAACATGGCCATTGCTGAAAATACTGGAGGTTTAATCCAATACACCTGCAGGATGTCAAGGTTGCAGGAGACTGGCACAGACAAATAGCAGAATTAGTTACAGCATAATTCACGATGTGATCTGATTGTTTCCTTTGTTCATTAATTTATTAACACATTAAATCTTAGCATTTGCCAATGAAGGCACCAATGTGGATTAACACCTTTTCCCACCACAATCTTAAATCTAGAAAGTCAGTGGATCATTCCCAATTATAACTGTAAAGAATTCTGTTTTTAAATCCTTTTGTACTTTTGAGGAAATAGTTTTGAGCTGGAAAATAATTGACTTAATTAATACATATGTTTATTTTATTGTAGAATATCTATCAATAATTCATTATCATAAAATGTAGCACGATACCTATTATATTAAACATACTCAAAAATCATATGCTAGTTCTATACACTATAAGCTGCTGCCACCTTCTGAATAAAAACTAAAATGACTGCCTTTGTAATGCCTACCCTGAGATGGAAATGTACAACTAAATTTCAGCATAAAAGTATTGTTTATTCATATATGTTTTGTATTTCGTTAAATAGCATTGAGAAAGAACCAAAGACTGCTAGTGTGATCTGACACACTATTCATTTGTTTTATTGGATTATTTTATTTCTATCATGCCATTCTATTTAACTGGGGGCACTCAAGGCAGTAATCTTCCACAAAATGCAGAGTACTGGGGAAAATAGTCACCAACTGAAAATGAAGAGGGAGACAAGTAGAAGCTAGTGACTAAGCAAATCAAAGGGGTCAGGGGGAAATCAATGGTACTGATGATCACACTGACAGCCTATGACAAGCTGTGGCTAAGCTGTTGGATGGAGACCAGGAAGATCAACTCCTTCCTCAGCCTTTAAGGCTCATTTGATGACTTTAGGCCAGTCATTCTTTCTCAGACCAATGTAATACAATACAATAGCAGAGTTGGAAGGGACCTTGTAGGTCTTCTAGTCCAACCCCCTGCGTGGGCAGGAACCTTATACCATTTCAGACAAATGGCTATCTAACATCTTTTTAAAGACTTCCAGGGTTGGGGCATTCACAACTTCTGGAGGCAAGCTGTTCCAGAGGTTAATTGTTCTTACTGTCAGGAAATTTCTCCTTAGTTCTAAGTTGCTTCTCTCCTTGATTAGTTTCCACCCGTTGCTTCTTGTCCTGCCCCCAGGTGCCTTGGAGAATAGTTTGATTCCCTCTTCTCTGTGGCACCCTCTGAGATATCGGAACACTGCTATCATGTCTCCCCTGGTCCTTCTCTTCATCAAGCTAGACATACCCAGCTCCTGCAGCCGTTCTTCATATGTCTTAGTCTCCAGTCCCCTAATCATCTTGGTTGCCCTTCTCTGCACTCTTTCCAGAGTCTCCACGTCTTTTCTACATCGTGGCGACCAAAACTGTATGCAGTATTCCAAGTGTGGCCTTACCAAGGCACCATACAGTGGCATTAACACTTCACGTGATCTAGATCACGTATCTAGATCACGTATCTAGATCATCAATGTAGAAGGTGGAGGGAATACTATGGTCGCCATCTTGAATTTTTGACTAAAAGCCAGTGTACACATTTAATAAATGAAAAAAATATTTACATAACTCAATAGCTGGTCTAAGACTGTCACGCAAGATGAAAGTCGACATCCATCTGAACAAGTCCTGCCATCTTAAAATTCAAAGAAAAGGGCAGAACACAATGTTGCCCGCATGGGTCACGGAAATCTCCAAATTGCTTTGATAAAGAAAAGTGTTTGTGGTGGATGATTTCCTGCTGAGAAGCACCAAGACTCAGACATAATATGATCTATCAAAATGATATATAAAGAATACGGGAGTATACAGATTATATATTATGTCATGCCCCATGTATGAGGTTTTACATGACTTCCACCCTACATTCTGTTATCATGGAGGTATATATTTTATGTATTTTTGTATACAGCGGTGTTTAATTTACAGTGTTTTCAGTTACATTGATCAGTACGAAGCAGTAAGTGACCAAATTTGTCATATTAGGAACTTTTCAGACATATGTGTCCAGATGATGTTGTACAGAAGTCAAGCCTATTGTAAAGTGAGCTCCTGAACCTTTGTACTTTAGATGACTAAAGTAAATATAATATATTAATTTCAAAAACTGCCCAAATTGGACACTTAGCAGTATTGCAGGAAGGGATCTAAAGTGCGAAAGTTCATGAGTTCCATTCCTGATACAGAATTTGAACCAGAAGTGGGTTTCTGCTGGTTCAGCCCAGATCGGGTGAACCAGTAGTGGCGGTGGCGGAAGGCTCCGCCCACCTACCCAGACGCTTCTGAGCATGCATAGAAATGTCGTGTGCACACGCAAAACAGTAGTAAAAAAAATGGAAACTGATTTGAGCCCCATATAATAACATCTGGTGTTTTACTTTTGAACTGACTTGATATGAGAGAGGGGGGGGAGGGAGGGAGGGAGGGAGGGAGGGAGGGAGGGAGGGAGGAGAGAGAGAGAGAGAGAGAGAGAGAGAGAGAGAGAGAGAGAGAGAGAGAGAGAGAGAGAGAGAGAGAGAGAGAGAGAGAGAGAGAGAGGCCAGTCACAATAGTATCTGAAGGAAGGAAGAAGTTGAAGCTAAAGAGGAAGAAGAGGATAAGAGAACACTTAGTTAATTTAAATGAATTTAGATCTCCAGGACCAAAATAATGATACCCTAGTGTATTGTAGGATGTAACAGACATGATCACAGAGCAAGTGAATTTAATCTCTGAGAATTCCTGGAGAACCCTGAAGTCTCACGGAGTTTTCTCAGGAAAACTCAGGCAGTTACAAACATGCTAGCTGGATGACTATACAATTATCAAGATAGTTAAGTAGTTTATTAACAATATATTTATGATGCCTTGAACAGGAACACAACAGTTTATAACAGCCAGCTTGGTTTTGTCACCAAACATGTCATGCTAGGATAACTTTATAGGTGGTCCTTGAGATATGACAGTAATGGAATCTGCCCATTACAGTTATAAGTCATAGCGGTCATGAGTCCCTACGGGAGAGAGGGCGGTATACAAATCAAATTAATAATAATAATAATAATAATAAAGTCATGTGGCTAATTCAATTCTACAACTTTTCTTGCACCGGTTGTCAAGCAAATGCTGCTGTTGTAAGTGAGAATGTCACAAATGCAAATGCCATGGTTGTTAATAACACAACTGGCCGAGGAACCACAAGTTGATCCATCTGTATCAGATTGTGCTCTTTTCATCTACAACTGCAGCAGGTGATTCTCCAGAAGAAGAGTACTGTAGAGTGGGGACAATTTCTTACTGTGACCTGATCTCTGTACACCTGTAATACATCTCAAAATAAAATATGCTTTTGTAGCCGCTGAATAATCCCCCTCCTCCTCCGTCGTTATTAATCAACCTGAATCGATGAGTTGACAGGCCACGGCAGGTACAGATGTCTGCTTGCATGTGTCATGCTTCAGCAGAAGCCCGGCATCACGAGCTTCCTCAGACCTTGGCCTGAACCTCCCCCCCCCCCTTCCCACTTCCATCCAGACAATCCCACCTTCTGAACGTCAGCAACTCAACGTAGCAAGGAATGACTACCCTCCTCCTCCTCCCCCCCCCCGCCCGCCCGGAGAGGGCTAGGCGGGGCATCCCCAGAGTTCCTCCCCTCCGCTCACCGAGCGTGGGCGGGCCTGGGCAGGGCGGCCTCCCGCTTGGAACTGTTCGGGGATCGGTGGTGCTGACTGAAGTCGCTGCCTTTGCTCTCCGTCCTCGGCGGCTGGTGCAGGGAGGGGCCGGCATGGCGCGCCCGCCGCCACCCGCTTCTTCTCCTTCTCCCGGACCGCAGTGGTAGTAGCCAGGCTTCCCCTTCCCTTCTTCTGTCGTCAGCACCGCCATCGTCCTCCGCTGCCGTGGCTGGCCTCCGTCCCTTGGGTGCTATGGCCGCGGAAGTGCCCGGCCCCCCGGGCCTCCTCGTCCTCTGGTTCTTACCGCCGCTTCTTTTGCTTCTGGGGGCGCCGGAATCGTCAAGCGGAGAACTAAGATCCCCGGCGACGTCGGGGGTGGAATCGCTGCTGGAGGAGTTCCGTCGCCAGCTGCAACTTGAGAGGGATCCCTCCGGCGGCCGCAGCTACGAGCTGGAGGAAGTGGCCGGCCGCTGCCGAGGAGGGACTGAAGGACCAGCCGGCGGCGGCGGGAGTTTCTTCTCGGTCAGGTCCGACTCCATCATCCGCACCAAGGACTCCATCGCGGCCGGTGCCACGTTCCTGGGCTCTCCGGGCTCGGTGGCTGGTCCCAGGCATTGCCTGGATGCCTGCTGCGCCGATGCCCTCTGCACCCTCGCCGTCTTGCAGCAGCAGCAGCAGCAGTCGGCCTCGGTCCGCTGCTATCTCTTCAACTGCACCTATCGCGGCCGCGCCGTCTGTGTCTTCTCCCCTCAGCGCGGCTACAACAGCTACTTCCTGGAACCCACCAGCCATTCTCCTCCGGCTTTGGGTAAGAAGAACGGCGTCGGCTTAAGAGTTCGGAGGTTGCTTGAAAGGGGGCGAAAATAATAAACGGTTTCAGTTCAGGAAAGAAGGGGGGGGGAGCGAATTGCACACGAGCAGAAGACTCTTAAAAATATCTTTAATACTAGAATGTAGGATTGGAGAGGTAATGTTGTATTAACTCCCTCCCCCTGCCCCCTAAGATCGATTTAATCCCTCTCCCTCCCTCCCCTATCTATCCATCTATCTATCTATCTATCTATCTATCTATCTATCCATCCATCCATCCATCCATCCTATTTCCCCAAAAATAAGACCTCCCTGGATAATAAGCCCAATTGGGCTTTTGAGCGCATGTGCTAAAATAAGCCCCCCCCCTGAAAATAAGCACTCCCTGAAAATATTACAATACAGCAGCGGCCATGAGGTGACCAGCTAGCTGCCTCCTGCACCTCAAAAATAATAAACCTCCCCGAAAATAAAGCCAAGCACTTATTTCAGGGGTCAAAAGAAAATAAGACCTGTCTTATTTTCGGGGAAACACAGTATTATCTATCTATCTATCTATCTATCTATCTATCTATCTATCTATCTATCTATCTATCTATCTATCTATCTATCTATCTATCTATCTATCTGATTTCTATAGCTGCCCCTCCCAGCAAACAACTTTGGGCAGCTAACAATTAAAAAATGCGAGCATCATCTTCTTCCCATATTTGTGTACTTGCACAGGCTGTTTGCTTTTTCCACTCCACTGCTTTGCTTGGTGGGTATTCAGTTGGAAGTATTCCCAGAAGGGGAATTGATTATATGATCCAATAAAACGGAGCTCACTCCCTATGGAGGATTGTTTCCTCTGTGAAGTTTTGCTTCGAATGTAATTATCATGGGATAATACAGAACAGGATGTTGCTTTCTCCTTGATGACATCAGGAATTTGAGGAGTGTTGTTATATCACACCTCACTTGGTGAAGGCTTTACATTTCCATTCGTTTTTTCATTCACTGGCTATCCTTGCTGCCTTATTCTGGGCCTGTTTTCCAGATTTTATGACTCCTTAAAGAGTGGTGCTTAGTGTGTCTATTCTTACTTCAACATTGATTTGAGTCTGGCAAAAGATGGTCAGATATGAATCTAATTTTGATATATGTAGACTAACTACTTCAAATTAGTCCACTCCATAATGCAAATTTATTTTTTTGCACAGTGATAATTTTTGTTTGTTCTTGTTGTTTAGTGTGCCAACTACATGGACAGGGAAGGACAGCGGGGTTTCAGTTTTGAAGAGTGGTAGTTTTATTTTTCTGACTGGAAATGAATCAGTGATTATTAGAGAATAAATGAAGAAGTTGCCTTACCCTGAGTGACTGACCCAGTATATTAGAAGTGAAATGTATTTTCCTCATTTGTGTGTGAGGCCACAGTTAACCTAGTCAACTGTGTTTATTCAAGAAACCATGATTCAATTAACAATGTGTTAGTTATTATGTCATTGCAGTTCCAGAATCAATTGATTGGGTTAATTCCCTTCATTTTTCAAATTATTCTTGCAGGTGCTTTCCAAAAACACTTGAACTGTATTTTTATAGTCCTGTTACTTGAGATATTTAACTAAAATTTCTATTGTCAGCTACAAATTGGGGCTCTGGACAAGCCAAGTCAGCAATGATTAGAAATGTTTTAGAAAGGCTTTCAGATATATACCAAGATCGCAATTTATTTGTAGACCTACTCTAATTTACTAAAGCTACATTTACTACCCTGGCTCAAAAATGAGCAGGATAATCATGAGCATAAAATATTATCCAACTATTATCCACAGTGGACCAGAAATGCTCAATAGGCCTCTTCACATAAGATTCTTAACTGAGTCAATTAAAAATCTGCCAATGTTTTCCATTGCAGTTTTTTAGACATTCCACTTAATTGTATAGAAAATAAATATATAAATTTGTTTTTGATGAAACATTTTAGGAGGGGTTCAAGGTGCAAGCACTTATATTATGTGACATTCAAGTGATATATCCAAATCATATGTAAAGCAGTGCCTGTCATTCATTATACAATTATCCCTCCATCAATGTGCAGCCTCCAGGCTTTCCACAACTAATTTAAAATACCAAGACATAAGATATTTCACATTTCATATTCCTAGTTCAGAAGCAATGGAAGCAACGGTAGCTTAGGAGGCTGTAGAATGATGGAGAAGTATGGGAGGGGGAACACAATAACAAGGGCATCCTTGACCAAACTGTAACTCTGGGTAAGCAAAAACCATGTCAAAATAAATTCTAAACCAAAGCTTGATCCTGAGCATCAAATGGAAAAGCAACAGCATTTTTCACAAGGGAAAAAACCATTTTTCAGAATTGGATTAGATTTAAAAAACATGACCATAAAATGTTCAAACTGTGTGGATGAATATATGCTTATCAGAGCCTGTGTTCCAGTCAGCAGATGGTTACATAGAAAGCAAAATGATATCTAATTTAAAATCTCAGAATCTGCTTTACACATAAGCTTCATGAACCTTAAATATCGAAGATTTTCATCTGTGTCCAATAAACTTGTACTAAAAGTCTAGAGTAGATTGATGAAAATATTTTGTTGTTAGGACAGATTTGTCTTGATTTAAAAATCTACAATAAAACAATACAGGTGAGTCAGGCAAAGACAATAATCATAACTGTGAGTGATTTATGCTCATTTTTTTCACTAAGATTCTTTATTTTAATTAGAAACGGATGAGCCTCCTCTTAGCAAGGCAGGAGAAGATATTATTCTACAACTACCTGTTGACTGGGTTATTTTGGATGGCAGAGAAAGTGTGGATGACCATGGAATCACACGATATGAGTGGACATTACTTCAAGGTGCATCTTCCGTTGATATGCAGGTATGTTATATTTTGCAATACAAGGCATATTATTTGCTGCACCTTTTGTGGGATTTTAGAAAAAAACAGAATGGAAAAATATTCACTGTTCTGTCAGAATAAAGCAAAGTAAAGAAATATTAGAGGTAGTCACTTGTTTTGTTCATATTTGTTTCCTGAAGCATGCATTTGTGAAATTCAGTTTACAGATGAATGCACACACAGACCTTTGCACACACGGAGAACAATTGAATTCAGATTCTGTGATGTTCAGGCTAAATATATTAAAATCAGTGGAACTACTATAGTCATATCCAACTAAGTTCCATTTTTAAATAGGTCTTAGTTCATGCATCTTTGTTAAGCTATGGTTTATGTAATGACAATTTACTGAATAAATCACAGTTGGTTTCCACACATCTTAAGCCATAAATAATGATTTATAAATCACAGTGTAACAACGAACAAAATTCAATTCCAGGAGGAGAGGCTTGCAAAACAAGGTGACCCTGGATTTAATGAAGCACAGTGGTCCAAAGTCCTATTGCTCCGTGATCCAAAGTCCTCTTTTCTGATGAGAGCAACTTTTGCATCTCATTTGAAACCAAGAACCCAGAGTATGGAGGAAAAATGGAGAGGTACACGCTCTAAGATGCTTGAAGTCCATTGTGAAGTTTCCACATTCTGTGCTGATTTGGGGAGCCATGTCATCTGCTGGTGTTGGTCCACTGTGCTTCATTAAGTCCAGGGTCAACGCAGCCGTCTACCAGGAGATTTTGGAGCACTTCATGCTTCCTTCCGCAGACAAGCTTTATGGGGATGCTGACTTCATTTTCCAGCAGAACTTGGCACCTGCCCACACTGCCAAAAGCACCAAAACCTGGTTCAATGACCGTGGGATTACTGTGCTTGATTGGCCAGCAAACTTGCCTGACCTGAAGCCCATAGAGAACCTGTGGGGCATTGCCAAGAGAAAGATGAGAGACATGAGACCGAACAATGCAGAAGAGCTGAAGACCGCTACTGAAGCATCCTGGTCTTCCATAACACCTCAGCAGTGCCACAGGCTGATAACTTCCATGCCACGCTGCATTGAGGCAGTAATTGCTGCAAAAGGGGCCCAAACCAAGTACTGAGTACATATGCATGCTTATACTTTTCAGAGGTCCGATATTGTTCTATGTACAATCCTTGTTTTATTGATTGCATGTAATATTCTAATTTTCTGAGATTTTGGATTTGGGGTTTTCATGAGCTGTAGGCCATAATCATCACAAGTATGACAAATCACAGATTGAACTATCTTGCTTTGCATGTAATGAGTCTTATCTCATATATTAGTTTCACCTTTTAAGTTGCATTACTGAAATAAGTGAACTTTTGCACGATATTCAAATTTTTCGAGTTCCACCTGTATCTTAATCTATTTGGCTCTTTTATTGGTGTAAATTAAATGGCTATCTGGGGGAAAAACCAGATGGCAAACCCCAAGCATAAATAAAAATATTTCACTTTAAATTTAGCAGATCTCCCCTCAAAAAAACAAATGACCTTCAGTTTGCTTAAATTACCTAAAATGTTTTAGACCTGAGATGCAGAGTGTTTGCTTCCTAGAAGCCAACACATAAAGCCTGATTGCAGTTATTGTTAACATAATTGGGGTCAGTTGCTGATTATATTTGCTCACAGTAATGTTGATGTTAATTAGTTAATTTTCTATTCTTCAGCTCACAATGGTGAATAGAACTGTATGTTTGAACAAGATAAAATATACATGCTTTGTTCAAGTCACCTGAATTTTGAATAAGCAATGGTGTAAAGAGAAATTAAACATACCAAAGTGCCTTTTGGAAAGTCCTACAGCATTTAGGTCAGGGACCACTGGCTGGAATAAGGACAACTTGTATTGTTTCAGTGTGCCTGACGCCAAGGCAAATGACATTTTATTTTGTTAGGCTTATTTATCTATCTATGTGATTTATACAGCTGCCCTCTCAGCACATGATTCAGAGTAGCATATCACCAATAAACAAATCACAATTGAGTGCATATAAAAATAACACAAGGAATGAATAATCAAAAACCCAACAGGACTTAAAATGCTTAGAAAAGCTTCAGCCAATGGGAACATACCTGACTCAGTACCTGAGGAAAGAGCCAGGTTAGTAATGGTTTTTGAAAAGCAGGCAGGATCAGGCCAACCATATCTTATGCAGGGATGGGCTTCAAAAATTTTAGCAAGGGATTCTCTGTTCGGTTGCTGTGTGGGTGTGGCCATGGTGGGTGTGGCTTAGTTGACCGCCTGCAGGGTGGGGGGACATCTTTGCCCTCCCCAGGCTCCGGAGGCTTTCCTTGAGCCTCTGGGAGGGTGAAAACTGCCTCCCCAGGCTCCGCAGGCCCTCTTCACGAACTTCTGGTAGACCCATTTTTTGCCCTCCCCAAGCCTCCGAGCGTGCCCCGCACTTACCTGCATCCAAAATGGGCCGCATGGGGACTCCTGGGAGAGGATGGGGAGGGGGGGCAGGGCCAAGAGTGGGATTTGGTGGTTCTCCAAACTGCACAGAATCTTAGCTCCTGAACCCCCTGTGAACTTCCAGCTGCCCACCCCTCCTAAGTTATGGGGATGCTGTCCCAAAGGGCAAGAGGGGCAACTAAGAAGGCACATCATCTACCTTCTACCAGATGACATTGTCTAAGTGACAGGCATGCCAAGACTGCAAGATCTTTCTGGTCAGACTGAAGTAATCAGAGGTAACAGTTGCACAAATAACATGGCCCTCCTCCATGAAGAGTTGAATACATGAGAACCAACATCTTAATGATGTTGTGAGCAGTGTAGCTCACAAAGTAGACATTAAGTGGGTATACTGCAATAACCCCATAACTATCTGTAATGCTGCATTCTGGACCAGCTACAGCTTCCAAGTGGTCTTCAGGGACAACCTCACAAAATTATACAGCCCATTGCTATAATCCAAGAGGTGATCAAGGCATCAGTGATTATGAACAGGGCCTCTTGATCCAAAGTGAGGACAATACAGTGGTGGGTTGTAGGCGGTATGCTCCAGTACGGGCATACCGGAGCCTGCCTGGAGCACCGGATACTCCGGAGGGCCCACCCACCCTTGTTTTTTACCTCTCCTTTATGCCTTTGCCGCTTCCATGCATGTGCATTGTGCTTACAGCACCTGCTCCGCCAAGCAGCTGGAGTGTTGCAGAAGCTTGCAGAAGCATCGCAGGCAAGTACGATGCATGCACGCGCCGTGCATGTGCACACATGCTGCTCGCATGCATGTGGGTGACGCCAGGGCCATTCCAACCGTACCAGTTGGAACGGAATCCGGAACCCACCACTGGTATAGTATAAATGTAGTTGTGCGAAGGCCTTCTGAGCCATGGCTGCCACCTGCTGTTGAAAACTGACAGAAAAGATCATGATTTCTCAACTTTGGCAACTTTAAGACATGTGAAGTATAATTCACCTAACTGGCTGGGGAATTCTGGGAGTTGAAGTCCACATGTTTAACAAATAGCTAAAGTTGAGAAATGTTGGAATACATCCATACCCTGTAGAAGAAACAATATTGTTTTGTGATTTAGTCAAAACAGGAAAAAAATAATGCATTTCTTTCTGTAATAATATTTTCAGTAGAATTTGTTTTTCCTATATAAAGCCTTTAAAGATTTCCCTGCCCTTTCTCTCCCAATAGCTATAACAAAGTGCTCTTCTTTACATTCAACACACTGAGGTACTAAGATTCTAATGCTTCGGTCTTATGCACAACTATTCAGCATAGTTGAAATTGCTACTTGTGACAAGGGAAGATGGATGTGGAGATCTGTAGCATAGGAAGATTGGTTTAGTTGAATGATAAGCAGTGAGGATTGCATACACAAAGCTTGCATTGTTAGCTGAACTGAATTTCCAGATCTAAAAAAAATATTTAAACTAAAGAATTGAATCTGTGATAAAAGAATCATAGATAAAAGGATCAGTGATAAAAGCTGTGAAGAAATGGCTTCTCTGTACCAAATATCAGCTACACAGACAAGCACATGAACTCCTTTTATTTTCTTCTTTTGTGAGGATGATAATCTAAGTGAGGTTTGTCATCAGTTTTCTGAGCCAAAAATAAAATGACGCTGCTTCCCTTCAGTTGACAAGACTGGCAAGTGCAACGTATTTCATTATTAAATCATTTATTTTATCTTCCATCATACCTGAATGTACAGTGTTCTTCAGTGTGAAAATGTCTTAGGGGCTTGAAAGAATAATTTCCTGCTCTCTGCTACTTTAGAAAATTGACTTATTCACTGAGATGTAACATATGAATTGCCTCTTTATATTTTAAGATCAGTTTTAAGATTTAGGGATTTTAAAACTAACAACATGGCAGCAATCCTGGAGAATTTCAAACATGTTGCTTATTTATTTGTTTGTTTGTTTGTTTGTTTGTTTTTTATACCGCCCTACTCCCAAAGGACTCAGGGCGGTGTACAGCCAAAATAAAACAGATATATAAAAGTTAAAAACAATTAAAAAAATATTAAATAAGTTGGCCCCTAATAAGATTAAAAAACCAACAAACCCCAATTTAAAAATTAATAAATATTTTATGATAGCACTGCACTGAAATCTATACTTTCTCAAATCTGTATTTTTTTGCTACACCATCTTGAAATCTAAGAGAGCATTGATCCAATGTGGTGCAGGGTGGGGGACTTACAAATGATCACTGCATTTGTTTCCAGTTTCCATTTTACCAATAAACCCTAGACTTTTTAAAATGTGCTTTAACTGTGTTCAGGCAACCTGGTAGGAATAAAAATGCATGATGCCTTTAAATTTACACCCTCCTATGTATATGATAGTGTATATGTATATGTTTGTGTATGTGTGTACGCATACTTGCGTGCATCTCAGTTCTCTCATGGTTGTATGAGAGTTGGACCTTGACAGCTACAGTATGAAGAGTGGAATTCCATCAATGCCCTATTTTCTTTGGCTCAGGTACCTCAGCCAGGAACGCTGAAGCTCTCTCGTATGCAAGAAGGAAAATACACACTGCAGCTGACCGTGACTGACACAACTGGCCAAAGGAGTTCAGATAATATCTCAGTGACAGTACTTCCAATGATTCATTCTGAATTAGGTGAGAAAACTGCTGAAATAACCATTTTTTTGTTCTGTGGTATAGTTGAGAGAAAGACTATGTCTGTAATTAAAATCACAACAGGACGTGCTTAAATACATTGCAAATAGGGTACAGGTCTTACGTAAACTACATTAAAGAGACAATTTCCACAATATACAACATCCACCACATTTCCGTCTACACCAGTGCTTTTTAACTCGGGCAACTTTAAGATGTGTGGACTTCAATTCCCAGAATTCCTAATTGACAAGATTGGAAAACTCTGTGCCAAAGCCTATCTTTTTCATTTGGCTCTCCTGGCATGCTATTCCTTGCATTGTAGTAAACTGTATTACAGAGTCACTCAAGCGCTCGTTACTTCCCGCCTAGACTACTGCAATGCTCTCTACATGGGGCTCCTCTTGAGGTGCACCCGGAGGCTCCAGTTGGTGCAGAATGCGGCCGCGTGGGGGATTTTGGGAGCCTCACGGAGCTCCCACGTAACACCCCTCCTGCACGAGCTGCACTGGCTACCGGTGGCATTCAGGGTGCGCTTCAAGGTGTTAGTTACCATCTTTAAATCGCTCCATGGCACGGGGCCTAGTTATTTGCGGGACCGTCTCCTACCACACACCTCCCTTTGACCGATCCGCTCCCACAGAGAGGGCCTTCTCAGGGTACCGTCGGCCGGTCAGTGCCGGCTGGCGACGCCCAGGGGAAGGGCCTTTTCTGTGGCAGGTCCAGCCCTCTGGAACGACCTTCCCCCCGAACTTTGCATCATCAAGGACCTTCGCCTCTTCCGCCGATCACTCAAAACGTACTTTTTCCATCTAGCTGGCCTAGCTTAGATTTTAGCTTAGATTTTAGTTTAGATGTTAGCTTAGATTTTAGATCAGATAAAATTCTAATTGGATTGGTAGGGTTTTTTAAAAATTTTAGTTAAACATTTTAGCACAGGTTATTTAATTTAATTGTATTTTATTATTGTATTGTATTTATTGTTGTCTATTGTGATATTTTAATTCCCTGTGCACCGCCCTGAGTCCATTGTGGAGAAGGTGCGGTATATAAATCAATTTTTTTAAAAAAAGATGTAGTCTCTAAGACGTAATTTTGCCATTATATGTGGCACCCTCTATAGCAGGACCCACAATACTAACACAATACTAACCTGGGCAGATATCTTGAAATTGAGCAACATGTTTAAGCAACTTTATCACATTAGAAAGTAGTTTTTCCTTCTATATACAATACCAAGAATTCTTCATTCCTTTTTACATAATGCACAATCGCGCCAATCATCTAGTTAAATGAATCCCATATGGTATTTACTCCAATTGACTCTGGGTGGTTTACAAATAGTAACATGAAAACCAATGCCAGCCAAAAAAAAGATGACATCTGGGCACAATGTACAAACAGGAAATAAAAATAACAAATAGGCAAAGCATTTGTTCCAGCACTGATCCTGTGTGCCAACTTTGTTCATAATTCCTACATTTTAATCCTGTCGTAAATGAGCTCCTAAAGAACTCAAGACAGCATACATAGTGCTCCATTTTCCCCCAACAAGGAATCCTGTGAGGTAGATTGGGAGCTAGCAATGGAACTGTCCAGTCACCTAGTGAGCAACCATGGCTGAGAGTGGACTTGAATATGGATCTGGCTACTCTTAGTCCAATACCTTAGCAATTACATACACTGGCTCTGTAATGGTCAGTAGGAATATCCTTGAAAGAAAAGAAGGCAAAAGAGCTGGAACCAGGGCAGTGGTGAGATAAGAGACATGTCTATCCACAGAAATAATGGGAATGTGGAAAGTGTCTCAGAAAGGACCCTCCCTAGTTCCCTGGAAAGTAAAGATGAGGGAGAGACTGGCAAGATTCTGTTATTGGACCCTTACAAGAAAGGTAGTGTTAGTTTCTTCTCTGGATTACGTTGAAAGGCTGACAAGCTTTTACCACCTACTTCTGAATCTCTTCAAGTATATAACCAATTCCAGTAGGAACCATCTCATCCTTGAGTCAGAACCAGTGGTGGGATCCTGCCGGTGATTGTGTGTTGTGCATGCGTGCAGTTTACCAAAACGTACCTTCCACGTTACTTCTTGGGAAGTAACACTGCTGAGGCACGGCAATCCACTCTGCCACACTAATCAGCTGAGAGGCTATAGGTAAATAAAGCACAAGGGCAGGTGGGCGGGCCAACCTGATCATCAGAGTGAACTGGTTCACTCTCAGCTGATCATCGAAGCTACTGGTTTGCCTGAAGTGGTCCAAACTGGCTGAATCCACTCCTGGTCACAATCAATGGTGAGATTCAGATGTCAGGGATTCAGGGATCATGACTTACAGGGATCATGACTTACAAGGTGCCAAGATCAAAGGACATCTGTTCTGCAGATACTGCATCTCCCCACAGCCCTCTTGTCTCTACCAGCCTAGGTTCCCCCAGTCTTTGAAGAAAGACTCTATTGTTGCACCTTGGGCCTGGCTCATTGCTTTTACCACCTCGGCTTTGCTCCATTTTCCCTTTCTTTCCCTCCAGGTTTTTACAACCTCTCCAGCTCAGCTGTACTCTTTTCCAACATTCTAATCACCATAGCAACCATTGCTAGGAAGTATCCTTGCTCTCCTGACCTTTCTTTCTCCTATTATTTATTTATCAGAATTATGTTCTCCACTTTTATTCAGGAGTTCAATTTAAATAATCTAAATGTTTATTTTGGGTTGCATGAGTGAGATCCAGCTACACTAAAAATCCAAGAGAATTACCAAAATGAGTCTGGTCTCCTAAGGTACCAGTTGCTAGCAGATATTCTAGGGTTGCTCTGATGCTTATAAAGAGAATTACAAGCTTGATATTCTGACAAATGATCTGTCAACAGATATACAGGTGGTCCTTGACTTACCTCAGTTCGTTTAGTGGCCGTTCAAAGTTACAACAGCATTGAAAAAAGTGACTTATGACCACTTTTCACACTTAAAACCATTGCAGCATCCCCATCATCACATGATCAAAGTTCAGACATTGACAACTGACTCATATTTATGTGCCAAATCCCGGGATCAGCTTTTGTGACCTTAAGAGCCGCGGTGGTGCAGAGGTTAGAATGCAGAATTGCAGGCCAGTTCTGCTGTCTGCCTGCAATTTGGTAGCTCGAATCACACCAGGCTCAAGGTTGATTCAGCCTTCCATCCTTCCGAGGTGGGTAAAATGAGGACCCAGATTGTTGGGGGCAATAGGCTGACTTTGTAAACTGCTTAGAGAGGGCTGTAAAGGGCTGTGAAGCAGTCTATAAGTCTAAATGCTATTGCTATTCTGACAAGCAAAGCCAATGGGTAAGCCAGATTCACTTAACTGGATTACTAATTTAACAACTATAATGATTGACTTAATAACTGTGGCAAGAAAAATTGTAAAATGGGGCAAAACTCACTTAAACTGTCTCAATGTTGGGCTTAAATATGTTTGTAAGTTGAGGACTACTACCCCATTTATGAAGCAGTCAAAAGGACTAACCACAGGCCAAGAAAGGAGCAAATGTTGCTGAGCACTTCCTCCCTTATCAACATACCAGCTCCCAGAGAAGGAGGAACTGATATCTAATCATCACACTAAGCAGCAATGAAAGAAGAACGATACCACTAATCATCACATCCTGCCCAAATCCAACAAGGCTGGTAGTCCAGACTACTATATCTAAACAGAAAACAAAGCTCACTCCTAACCTGATAATAAAACAGTTGCACAAAGCAAGCCAAGCTCTGAGAACACCAAGAATCCCAAAATTCAGCAACCAAAAATGGATGAAGTATTCCAAGTGTGGCCTTACCAAGGCAATATAAAGTGGTATTAAAACTTACATGATCTTGATTCTGTCCCTCTGTTTATGCAGCCTAGAACTGTGTTGGCTTTTTTAGCACACTGCTGGCTCATATTTAAATGGTTGTCCACCAGGACTCCAAGATCCCTCTCAAAGTTACTACTATTGAGTGAGGTGCCACATATACTGTACTGGGCATTTTGTTTTTCTTGCCTAAATGTAGAGTTTTACTTTTTTCACCATTGAATGTCATTTTGTTAGATAGCACCCAATGTTCAGGTTTGTCAAGATTCTTCTGTATCTTAAGCCTATCTTCTGGAGTGTTGGCTACTCCTGCCAGCATGGTGTCATCTGCTAATTTGATTATTTTTATTCCCTTGTCCAAATCCTTGATAGAGATGTTGAAGACTACTGGGCCTAAAAGAGAGCCTTGGGGTGCCTCACTGCATATTTCCATTGCGGACTACATGTTGAGTGTGGTTGGTCAACTAGTTATGAATCCATCTGGTGGTGATGCTGTCTAACCCACAGTTTTGTATCTTATTAATAGTAGACTATGGTCTACTTTATCAAATGTCTTACTGGAGTCCAAGTAGATTATATCCACAGCATTCCTCTGATCCACTAATTTTCTCAGCTTAGCAAGTAGAATACAGGTTGTGTCCCATGTGTGCTGAATTTGTATAGTGGGCAAATTTGGTTTTAACTGGTTGCTTTTTCCTCCTTGTCCAGAGACATTCAACATTTGTTGAATGGTTTTTTTGTTATTCTTCTACATGAAATATTCATAGTCATTTTATGAAGGACAGGGATGAAAGGATGCATAACAGGGGGGATTCCATTGCTGCAATATCCATTGTAAACTGCTTCTTCTTAAAATTTGCAATGTAATTTGTCTTCTAACCTGAGAATTGGCCTATTGCAGGTTGTGTTGGGAAATGTTCCCAATACCAGTTCCTCTGTGATGACGGCTGCTGCATTGACATCAGTTATGCCTGTGACGGGGAGAACAACTGTCCTGATGGGTCAGATGAAGCTTTTTGCCATAAATGTGAGTGAACAGAACCTGTCCATTTAAGCATTTAAAAAATAACTCAACAATAATAATAGTTCAATAATAAGTAAAGGCATGTAGATTTGAAATCCTGCATTTGATTCTTAGGGTGAACAAAATAGCAAAAGCGATGCACTTAGACTTATATCACTTTATATGCTTTATAGCTCCCTCTAAGTGGTTTATAACAGTCTGGGTCCTTTAAATGTCTATGGAGATTCTCAGTCATTCAGGTCATGGTTGTCCCAAAGGTGTTTTTTAAAGAGGCAACTGGACTTTCTGGACTTTTTCAAGTTGCCTCTTGAAAAAGCACCTTTTTTTATAGGTGAATTGTCATTTTACTAACCTCGGAAGGATGGAAGGCTAAGTCAACCTTGATTTAGACATAATCAAATTTCTGGCTGTGAGCAGTGAGTTAACCTGCAGTACTGCATTCTAACCACTGTGCCACCATAGCTTCTATGAAAAAACTAAAGAACCATCATCACTGAGATTGTGGTACAAGCATGATTTTAGACCCATAGCCAAACATGTTGCCTATGTCTGAACTTGCCAGAAGGTTCCATCTAGTTGCAAATTCTTCTTAGTTTTCTTCCAGGAAAGGCAAGTGCACAGTCACTCCATTGGTGGCATACAGACTAGCAGTACCTTTTAATATTTGAAAAGAAAACACATAGAAGATACAAAAACCCAGTTAAGCAACATCTCCTTTTTTTAAATGCTATCATTTGAACACTAATATTGGTATTTATTGTTCTAGGCCAGTATTTCTCAACCTTAGCAGCTTGAAGATGTATTAACTTCAGCTCTCAGAATTCCCCACCCATACTGGTTGGGGAATTCTGGGAGTTGAATTCCATACATCTTCAAGTTGCCAAACATTGAGAATACACTTGCCTTGGGTTCCACAGGCACAGGAGGCTTCACCTGTCTCCCTTACTCTTTCCTTGCCCCATATTTTCAGCAAGGCTAATTGTGTGGTGTATAGCTACCATACTTACGCTGCAAGTTTCCAATTGGCCAATAAATGCCAGCAAAATTCTTGGGTTTTGATTATCACTATGCTATCCTCTAGCAATTGGCTAGATTGCAGTCCAAGCACTTTGGGTCTTCAAAAAATTTTTTTGTGGCAGATGTGTGGACTGGATTTTTGAGCAGGAAGGGGTGAAAGTACACTTTGAGTGAGTGAGAAAATGAAGATAGCCCATCACAAAATGACACGTGACTTTCATTTACTTTGCCTCACTTCAGTGGTATCTGCTTGATCACTATGAGAAGCTAAACAATGAATTAAGTTGGACTTTGACCTAATCCAATTAGGCTTTCCTTATGTTCTTGTGTTCTTTTTACACTCAGATAATTCAGGACAGAGTGCAATAACTCACATAGACACTATTCAACAAAATTCAGTTGAATTTATGAAAAAAGCCAATAAAGACCTTACATTTGAAATCACCCAGACAAGTACACTAAGCAGTCAAGTACTTGAAGCAGAGAAAATCAAACAATCACCCTCTCAGGGACCAAAGAAACAAGTTACAGGGTTTATACCAGGTAAGATTAATAATATGATTGGTTGGTTGGTTGGTTGGTGGGTGGGTGGGTGGGTGGGTGGGTGGGTGGGTGGGTGGGTGGGTGGGTTGGTTGGTTGGTTGGTTGGTTGGTTGGTTGGTTGGTTGGTTGGTTGGTTGATTTATAAAATGTATTGGCTGTCGTCTTACCATAAGGCAGTGCTTCTCAATTATTTTCTGTCATGCCCCCCTAGGAAGAAGAAAACATTTCGCGCCCCCCGCGCGACTGTAAATAGTATCATTTGTCTATAAAATTGTTATAAGTACACCTCTGCATAACACTGTATCCTTATTAACGTATAAGAGAATAAAAAAAGAAAGAAATGTGGATCAATTTGCAACAAAGAATAGCTTTATTAACTGTAGCAGAAAAGATTTAAAGTGCATTAGAAATTTTAAAAAAAATTAACGCGCCCCCCTTTACGGAGCCTCGCGCCCCCCCTGAGGAGGGCGCCCCACTATTTGAGAAGCACTGCCATAAGGTAACTTTGGTTGGATTACAGTCATAAAAATATATCTACATTAAAACACAAATAAATAAAAATCTAAAGACATGTGGGGAGCAAGGGGGATAGGGTAGAATGGAGGGGAGGTGGGACCTGTTGTTACTTGATTGACCGCCTCCATCTTTATATTTTGAATAAATTGTTTTTTTCTATAGTCCTATGAATTGGAAAAATGCTATTACAGTCCTGCAGGCACTGCAGTCTAAGCATTCATATGATGCAATGAATATGTATATCAATGCATTTTGTATTAGAGTAGTACATTAGTAAATAGGTTTACTTACAAAGTTAAGTTATTTTTGCTCAAATGTGGAATTATCGTATATAGTCATATAAGTCTATTCACTGACGCTTAAATTTTTAAGCAAAATGCCATGAAAAATGTGCTACTTGTGGATAAGCTGACCCTCGAAAAATTTTAAGGTTTAATTTTAAGGTCACATTTGTTCCTTGAGTTGACTATAGAAATCTGTTTTTAAAAATGCATACAATTAATTCAGCTACAGCTTTGGGAAAACAGGTAATTTCCAAAATTTGATGAGTAATACTCATGTATACAATCAAGGTTGGGTAGAGATGGACGGATGATAGATCATAATTTATACATGTACCTCAAAAAAACACCAGCGAATTAATCAATGCTTTCCCCTTTATATTTTGAACAGACTATGAAAAAAAATATAGAGCAGCTATATTCAGTGCTATTCTTGTAGTATTGGAGCACGCTTTCATGTGCTTATGCGGTTTCCTCCTACTCATTGCAGCCCTTTTGCCTCTGCAAAGCTGCTCCTGAAAATTAAAATTGAGATGGAGCAATATTGCATGACAGAACATAGGATGGAATGTCTAAAAATGAGAGGCTTCATTTAGCATGAGCATAAGTGTTTTCTACTAATAGTGTACTACTTCTTGGATGGAATCAGTAGAGGTAGTCCTTGAATCCAGCAATTTGTTTAGTGATTGTTCAAAGTTACAACAGCACTGAAAAAAGTGACTCATGTCCATTTTTCACGTTTATGAATGTTGTAGCAGCCCCATAATCATGTGATCAAAATTCAGATGCTTGGCAACTGATTCATATTTATGACGGAACCAGTGTCCCAGGGTCATGCAATTACCTTTTGTGACCTTTTAACAAGCGAAGTCAGTGGGGAAGCAAGATTAACTTAACAACTGTGTTACTAACTTAACTAATAACTACAGTGATTCACTTAACTGTGGCAAGACAGGTAAAAAAAATGGGGCAAAATTCACTTTACTCTCTTGCTTAACAATTGAAATTTTGGGCTCAATTGTGGTCGTAAATTGAGGACTATTTGTAATCTCCCTAGCTTGATATGTTTGAAGATAAATTACTATTATGAAATAGTAATAGCACTAATGCCATGCGACACATGCATAATGTTCTATCTTGTATTCCAACTCCCCTTCACTCAAGGGAGAACCGCAGGGACATTCTATCATTAGACTACTTATGAACAGGGTAAGACAGCCTCAGGATTTATTGTCTGGAATATGCAAGGGATGAATGCCTTATGTAGGGGGGAAGCAACTTCTTCAATATGAAGAACAGTGAATGAAGTGGGTAGAATTAGCTAGACACTTCCAGGTGTTGGATTCTGTTAAATTCAGGTGGGAAAGGCAACATACTTAAATGGATGCATTTGAGAACTGTGGCTGGATTGTTTTCAGGTCAACAAAAGGGAGAAGGGCAAGATTCTGTATTCTGTAATAGCCTTTGTTTAATTACGGTAATATATTCCAAATCTATATTCTCTTAAGATACAGCCTGTTGTACAGTACTTCCATACTGGCTTCTACTGTACAGTGCAGTGGAGTTCCCATGGTAATGGCTTCAGAGCATTCCACAAGGGGGCTCCCTCTGGTAAGGGGAAAAATCCAACATTAGAAATTACGTTTGGTCTGGACATTTTCCCCCTATAAATAAATACCTGGGCAATGCCAGGTTATCACTCTAAATAATATAACTGTATATTATAAAACCTAACTGCTGTCTGATTTTCATATGTTAAGGATAATTACAAGGATTCAGAGTTAATCTATTTTTCCTCTTATAATTACAGAGCAGTGTTTGCTCCCCCTAGCCACTGGTTCATGCAACAGACACCTCCCTCGCTGGCATTTTGATGCTTTTTCTGGCACTTGCATGCATTTCATCTATGGTGGTTGCAAAGGCAATGAAAACAACTTTCTTCAAGAATCTGACTGTCTTGCTGAATGTGTAAAAGTTCATGGTAATAATCACTCACCTGGGGTAGGGAAGTGGCATAACATAACATAGCATATCATAACACTTTGCTTTGTAGTCCCACTGGAATCCCAATTGTGTTTTAGCAATCCTTCTATTGATGGAGAAAGATTTGGTTGGTTTAAGAATATAATCTCTTTACAGTCTGCTAAAGTGTAGATCTGTGTCATAAAATCTATCATAGTAATGGATAGATTTGCATAGCAAGTAATATTAGAATGACATCCAATACTGATTTTTTTTTATACTTTATGTGGGCTTAGCAGTATTTGCCAACTTTAAAAATTTATCATTTAGCATTACTAGTTTGAAAATGGTCATCTCACTCTCTGGGCCTGTCATTTACTTTATCTAGATTCTTAAGGTGAACATTTTTCAGTATTTCCAATTTCCAAATTCTAAGAACAGAAAAAGAATTTGTAGAGCAGTCAGCAATCATTCTTAGGTGGAACTACTTCTCCAAGCTTATTGGTCAGGTTTATTGACTAAACTAAATTGTGCTGTACTCTGTTCATTTTGAAAGTGTCACTTTGAAGCCTCCCTACCAACGCACTCATAATCAAGATAATTGTTCTGCGCTAGTTTTCACATGTTAAATTATAATCATTGCTTTAGGGCTGAATATGTAAACTATGGCTTATTTAATGAACAGTACCTAAACAAACATATGTGGTGGGAGCTCAGCTGCATATAGTAAAACTGCTTTTATGGCTGTGTTCTTAAGAACAACCAACTATATTGTTTCAACTTTGTTGTGTTGGCACAATTTATTCTAAGCTTTCTGTGTCCATCTCTCAATAGCTATTTTTTAATTTTTTTAAATTCCTTTCAACCACTGTTAAAGAAGCTATCATGCCATACCCTACCAGTTATTTTACATCCCCCTTTTTTCAAGATTTTTTTTTAAAGTGGTGCCTCGAGTCACTGCTCCAATAGACAAATCAGATAGAAGTTCTTACCTCACACCTAACTCTGCCTTTTTCGTGTTGGTGACATCCTAGCCTCAGAAGTGAGCATCAAGTAACTTCCCAATAAATAATTCATATCAAATGGTAGGATTTAACTTAGCCCCAAGCAAGTCAAGTTACTTAAAAGCACCATGATCCAGTCAATTGGGTCATACAAAAAGGATCATTTAGTTATGTTAAAATCCAACCAGAAGAGGGTCTCAGAGTGCAAATATGATAGTCCACAAATAAAAGATATTTCTTTAGAAGCTGGAAAAAAAACTAGTTTTATTATAGTATCTAGCGTAAGTCATAGTTCTTGAATGTTGTGATGCAGTTTATCTGCTACTCACATGGTGTCAAACTGGCGACCCACGGGACATATATGTCACACACAGGCCACGCCCACCCGTTCTGCAAAGGCAAAAAACATTGTCATACGTCACGTGAGGCAATTGACACCCGTGGGCTACTGAAATATATATTGATGATGCATTGTTTTGTTTTACAGATTCTAGAATCTCAGGGAAAGACACAGATAAGAATGACAATGATATTGTGAGCTTGAAGAGCACTCAGATTGAAAAGAGCCTTCCAGTCCCAGAAACAGGTAAAGATGTAGGATTTTTCAACTGATTTAATCATTGCGAAGCAAAAGGCATCATCCACAGTATATGAGCTGTTGAAATGACATATTATACCACCCTCATGACTATGTCCTGATAGAGCAGATATTCTCATCTCCCCTTAAATGGTTGCTTTGGGAAGTCCTTAGGAATGTAAATTGTTTATTTGGCTAATATGATGCTCCTGTCTTATCTATGAATTGACTGCCTACTTAATACATTCTGCTTCTTATTCTTTTTAGGTGCTGTACTTCCACTGGCTTTGGGGTTAGCCATCACTGCTTTGCTGCTACTCATGGTCACTTGCCGTTTGCGCTTAGTCCGGCAGAAATTAAAGAAAGCGCGACCTACTACATCTGAGGAGTCAGATTACCTCATAAATGGAATGTATCTCTAGACTACAGCAAGATTCAGGATACTTTTTTTGCTATCAAGCTTTCTCACAAAAGTGTGCCTCTTGCATCTCACAATTCTCTTTTTAAAATTGAAAACTGTGTTACCAAAATAAGCAGCCATCTTTCCAAAATTTTCTTTCAAGGCCTATGAAAGATAAACACCATTTGTTTTTCAAACTTGGCAACTTGAATACATGGGGATTTCAAGTCCTGGAGTTCCCCAGATGTTTCCCCAGATGGTGCAGAATTCCAGGAGTTGAAGTTAACACCCCTTCAAATTACCAAGGTTAAGAAACACTGATGTACACAGTTGTAATGGCATGCAGTAGCTTTCACCAACATGGTGTCCTCCAGGTGTTTTGATCTACAATGCCTTTTATCCCCAAGCCAACTGGAGGCTCTGGTATGGGATTAGTCTAGTATGGAATTATTAAAAATTGCCTATAATGGAGGTATGAGCTAATCCTGTTTATCTGTTGTAATCCCACCAAAACAAAATCACATTACTGGTGAACAAGTGCAATGCCATTATAGCTTAATATACATTTAGTGTACAAAAGATTTTCTTTTAAACTTATCCTCGCTTTACACTCTTTAGCCATTTCTGTTTTGCAAATTGGTTTTGTATGGTGATAAAACCCAATTTAAAATACTGGAAGCTAGTGGTTAATCCATGCTCCTGCAATAGCATGATGTCCCGTTGCAGTGGTCCACATCACAGCAGATACCGATACAGCAGTCACATCTAATCCAAATATGTATTTTTGTTAGAGCTTTGACTCATTATAGGGCATTACTTTTCAAATTATTTAAGTAGAGTTTGCTTTTCTTTTAATGTGACATTATGATCTAGTCAAACTATTTTCCCATGAAAAATTGCACTTGGAATATAAAAATGGAGATTTGGAATTCACGCTTCAGCTTCCTTTTCTACAATGAATGTGGTAGACACTGAACACCTAAAAACATCCTATTGGTTCCCACAGGATGGGGTCAGAGGATGCAAGGGAGATTACATGATGGAAATGATGTACTGTGAATCATGTGTAATATGTTGAGTGTTAAAAATGACACAATTTGCATCCTGTGTGCGATGATGTCATTACACCTGAGAAATTATTGACTTCAGTTGGATGACTATGAAGCAACCCACTCCTCTTAATGGACTAGGAAATCAGGCATACAGTTCTCACATGACATCCACAGTACTTTGCCTTGTTCTTCTCAGTGTAGCCAGGCTCTGCTCAACTGTAATCAGACAGTACTAGGTCATCTATGGGAAACTGCAGTCTCAACTTATACATTGGAAATCTTTTCTTTGCAGAGGAGCACCAATTTTAGTCTCTTTTATCTCCGAGGAAGGCAGTTTCACCATATTACTTAAATTAGCTGCTCTATTTTAATCTTCCAATGTTTGAGATAAATATAACCTTAGGCTTATATTTCTTTCTCCTTACAGCTTTTAAATCTTTTCTATTTTCATTTCGGCTTTTTTCAAACACTTCAAAAATATCTGTAACTCTAATCTTCAGAGTACACAGGCATGTTAATTAAGTACTATATGTGTCCACAATTCTTTAAAGCAGCCATATGTAGGCTCATAGGAAGCTGCAAAGGAAACATACATGTTTTAAAGAGTTGCAGAAAATCCTTTATTCAGTGTTTTTGCTTACTCCAAAGCACCTTATTGGAACTGTACCTGAAGCGCTGCACATTCCTAATTAAAAGTAGCAGTACAAGTAAACCATAAATAAATTAGCAGTACAATTTAGCAATTTCAAACAAGTTGTTAGTAAAAAAAAACCACTAGAGTTTATCTACTTGTTTAGTTTACCTGCCTCCTTATTTTAAAACACTTCTTGTTTACCATTCTGTGGGTATTACCTTTTCCATTGAAATATACATATGTGGTAAGGCGGCCAGGCCTATATCCGCAATAAAATCTCAGATTGCTAAGGGCAACAGGGGAAAAGTGCTCTATTTTAAAAGGTTCCTTTAAATACTAAACTCCTAATGCCTAGAATTTAGATAAGGAGTTGAAACTGTTCCCTATTCTGTAATTATTCAGTTGTAGGGAGTATTGCTTCTATCAATAAAAAAATTCCTGAAGTTTGTAATACTGATACCTCAGAACTCTGTTAACTGTCACACAGAAGTAGCTCAGAGAATAAATTTAGCAACTTATTGCAGTTTCAACTAGTAAACTTTTCATAAACCTTTAAGTCCTGGTTATTGAACCCTTGTAGCAAAATTGTGAAGTTTCATCAGTTATTCATCCAACTGTCTAAAGGACTAAAAGTATGCCTTGGCTTAAGCATATATTGCCAAGTATTTATTCTGTGTATCAGTTATTTTAAACTATCTTTTCTCTTCACCAAACATATAAATGTTATCATCTGAGGGACCAGATACAAATCAATTCAGGAAAGACATTCAATAATTTGGTATGTCTTATTTTAATGATCACATTACAGATGTTGAACTAAGAAACATTAAAAAAAATCTGTTTTGTATACCTTTCATATCTAGGTTCAATTTCTTGAGAACATTATTAATTTTGAGCATTTAATAAAAAGACTGATTTTGCATTTTTTTAAGTCAGCTTATTCATCTGGATTTGGAGATAAAGACAACATTAAATGTGACAGCTACTTCCTAAATAATTAGGGTTGTAAAGCATTTCAGATTCAAATGAAAAAAACATTTAAGTGTGCACAGGCCTGAATGTAGCACATTAAACTAAATGTGTCTTTTCCCAGGATTGCAGTTATGAACAATTGCAGTGTTCCAGGAAAAGTCACCGCTGCTTTAAAAATTGTCAAGAGGTATTACATAAATGACTTTACATGCTTTGAAGCTTTTCCCCTCTTCAGACCCAAAGTGCTGTTGAGTTCTAAAAACAGTATCTTTTCTCAAGTAATAAAAAGATGTGCTTCTTAATTTATCTCCAGTGGACTGGAGCATGAATGGAGGTATTTGAATAAAATGAAGTGACAGAATCATCAAAAAGTACTCTGACATGTTCATAGTCAGGTTTTTCATTAAAACCTAACATGGAAAAGCTAGAATTATAAAATAAAATCTATTTTTATTGATCCATATCAACACAAGTGTTGTTTGCTGCTTAATATATCATCATAACATCTGTTTTTTCCAAAGACATCCTCCATTTCAGTACTAAGACTCAATGTCCTTCCCTATGTCAGCCCTTACTATATTTAATACAATACTTTGTCTAATTATGCTGCACTGTGCACCAATCGTTTTGCAGGTAATGGGAAAATAAGGAGTTATTACACACTGTGAAACCCTGACTAAAACTAGAACTCTTATAAGTCACTTTAAGTAGATCTAAAGCAGAAAAACCATATATAATGAAGACTGGCTTGCCTAAAAGTATTTTTATTTCTATTTTCACATAAAACACAAAAGATCTTAGTAGGACTATACTATTTATAATGGGGAGTCCATCCTCTTCTGTTTTCTGATGCTTTATATGTGCCACTAATTGAAAGCTGAGGATTTAAACACCAAAACATGAAGAGCAGTTCTTTCAGACACAATAATGCCAGTATATTCATCTCCAGATTTCGACATTCTGCACAATGATTCATATTATCTGCAAAACAATTAGTTCTTTATTTTCCTCAAATGTTGTTGGTCTTTTGCTTCTTTTATTTCTGACTGGCCATAGCAGATTTCTTCCAAGAACTGTGTAACAACATGAACTGTTTTAAATTTAAAATCTTATAATGCTTATACCTAGCTATTTCCCCAAACCTGCATTAGCTCATGTTTTATAAAGGCCATATGAAGTCATGATTTCAATAATTCAAGTAACATTTTAAAGCTGACTCCTCTATAATTATCAAATATTTATTTATTTACAGTTAATATATGCAGAGTAGTTCTAGAAAATTAAATAATGGATGCTACACCCAAAGTATTTCAGGTTACTTTTTACTATCCTATATATTTGTCTATAATTGTTACATGGCTTCATAAATTACAGTCATTGACAACAAATAAACTGTTAAACAACTATGATAAATTAAATGTATTAAACTATTTATAGAAGGTCTTTGGGTTATTTAAATAAAATATATTTTTGTCACTCTAATTGATGATAATAAAAATGAGGGAGAATAGTTCTTTTTATTCAGTTAAGAAAAGAGCAGAATTTCATCTCTTTCAGAAGACATAAGGTTAAGGTTTTTTTTAAAGTTTCCTTTTTCTCAAAGTTATTCTAGTCAAATTCCAAATAAAGTATTTTGTCCAAAGCAATACACTAAAATGGCTTTCCAATTAGATCAGCAGTGATACAGTATTAACACTTTGGTGTATTCACATATTTTTCAAATGGCATCTTATTGCTATGAAGATGGCTTAAACTTGAATTGATTTTTAAAATCAGAATCATTGGGCTTGCCTTGTATGATAAATGTGTATACTCATTTTTCACTGAACTTAATAGACAAAAGTCTTCAGAAATTGTTATAGAAACGTGTAGGCTTATTCATCAATGTAATTGATATTGTTATCATATGGAATAACAGTTGAATATAAAGCACACACTTCTATCACAGTATCTGTTAAAAGTTAGTGGGGTTAGTTTATTTATTCTTTTTAATATTTGAAGATGTTTTCTGAGACATTGCAGAAACTCTGAAGCTGGTTGATCAATACAGTTTTTCCAATGCAAGATGAGTACCCTGGAGGAAAACCTCTATATTGGGAAAAGTGAACTATTGGTAGAAACATTTTAGCAAACTCTCAATTACCCAAGATATCTCTATTGAAAACATTATTTGCCACACCTTTTTGCTTTTGATTTTATTTGGCAAAGCAGCACTGTGAACTGTTCAATGATTAGGACATAACTTACACAGTAATTATATTACACTCAGATACTTCAAGTCTGTAAATCAGCTAGAAATAATACTCAGCTATGAATTTTTAGCTATGCTACAGGGAAAAGAGGGGAACTATGTTAGTTATGTCCATCCTGAACAGCAACATAAAATAAATGTTATCTTTGTTGATGCTTCCAAGTGTATATACATGTCTGATTTCCTGTATGAGAAGAAAAGCTGCTGATTGTATATGCTACATGCTAGTCTATAAATACGTTGATAGCTTTGAAGAAAGTCATCTCATTTTAGTAGGATCTAAGAGTCAGCTGAACACAAATCTTAAGTGTGCAGATAGTATAAGAAAGTACAGGTAAGCAGTTTGATGAACAAACACTGGAGCTGAAATGGTTAGAAAGTTTCCAAATTGAAAAATAAAAGAAGATAAATTGCAGATACATCTGCTTATCTGCAGACATATATCACTAACAGATGAAAATAAGGGCATATTAAAACGAAACAATTTGCCCAGGTTTAATTTTTTTCCATCAGTCCATTATCAAACTTGCATTAAACCTCTACAAAAATTAAAAAAACAAAACAAAACCACTTTTCCATGCTGATAACAGTGTAACACGGTCCAAAACAAGCCGCAATGCTGTTGGTTTGGAAAAAGCTTTTAAGAATTGTAGATGAGCAGTCCACTGTTAACACTATGTTTGGATCAGATGTTGTAGCTTTTATATTTCATCCCTGCAAAATCGAAAGAAAAAAATTTAAGTCTAGTTTAAATATATATTTCTTAAAAATCAGCTCACTTTCAGATACTGCTGAAAATTTTGGATTCACATACTGAACCAAAGGGTCAGCATCAAAGTAATAGTCACATTAAACAAAGCAAAATATGATTTTTAAATGAAATACTCCCTATCCCTTCATATACTTCATGGAAATGACAGTAAAAATGTCATCAATTTAAAAAAAATGTGACTACCTTTGTTTTTCTGAAGACATGAATGGTGCAGACCATTTACAGTAGGGATTCACTTGCAACTATGGTCCAATTACTCAATACCTGTGCAAAATGCTGCATAATGGGAAATCTGAGTTTAAAATTTTATTGCAGAATTTTGATAAAAGTATTTACTTCTAGAGAAAATGGATTTTGCCTACACAAATGAAAACTATTATAAGATGAATTGGATTTAATATGGAAAAGGATCAGAAAAGCAGCAAGAAAAAAGGTATCCCCTCCCGTCATTTCTACTACTTCCCAACACCTTAAATAACATTAAATAGGATTGGTTGTCAAAAGCAAATTATTCATTAACATGGGCCAGTGTTTCTGCTTTGAAACCTTAGTTCTAACTGCAGCCTCTCAGATTTGAAATGTTACTTGCCCTCTGCAACAGACACATTTATGTGTCTTCTAAGCATGGACACTGCATATATTTCAATAAAATATTATGAAATGACCAAAATGGCTTTTTTATTCAAATATAAAGTATCAAACCAGTTTACGTAATGACTGATAGATTTTAAAGCAAGGATGTGCAGCTTCTATAATAAGAGACGTTAAATACCATTTACCAGTGGTGGGTTTCTATTATTTTTACTATCAGTTTGTTCATGGACGGGCGCTTGCACGTGACGTTTCTGCACATGCGCAGAAGCATCTGGGCAGGTGGATGGCGCCACCCACCACCACTACTACTGGTTCGCCCGAGCCAAGCCGAATCGGCAGCAACCAATCTCTGCCATTTATAATAAAAAATGGAATAGTGACCAAAAACCTTTACTTGATTTTGTACTACGGCTGCCTTTAAGACTTTTCAAAATATAAATTAAATATATGATTGCACAGTTTAGACTCCAATACCAAATATATAAAACAGCCCACGGAAGCAATTGGTACAGAGAGGCATGTATATGCATAACTGCACATATGCATACGCACCCAATACATTTCACAATCCAAAATGCACATACTTGCAAATACAGTACACTAATACAGACTAGCACATGCAAAACCGAACCAAAGGAGATAATTGAATGGACATGAAAGATGAGAAAACAGAATCCTAAACCATTACTGCTTTACAAAAGATTGAAAAATCAAGTCAACTTTTATTAATGAAGTGCAGGAATGCTGTCCATGCTTTTGCATGAGATTTAATTCAATTCTGAAATTAGCCCAATGCAGTACATATAGAACAAAATTATAGTCAGTAGACAGATATTTATATTTGCTGCAGATTCCATACCAACTACCTTCAAACTTCCCCCCAAAAATTTGTCTTTCCCAAATTCACATAAACTAGGATCACAATTTTTTGAGTAGTTGACACCATTGGATAAGTACATATGATACTAAAGATTGCCAAAATGAGATTGTTTCCGGCTTTGGACACGACAGACGTGTTTCCTACACGTCCACCGCTGTGTTTCCTTAGCGGGCGCCTTCGGGTGCAGGGGAGAACACGAAGAGTCTCCCACCATAAGGGCGGCCTACGGTGAGGCCCCCACCTCGACGGCGGTCGGGGGGACTGTTCCCGCTACGCCCCAGGAGCCGAGGAACGGAGTGCGGGGGGAGTGCTTCCCTTTCGCCGGGGCTGAATGGCTGCGCCGAGGCTCCGGATTAGAAGAAATAGTAATGTGAGTGATTTATTTGAAATTTCTACATTCAACTTTTGAAAGAGAGAAATAGGGGGGAGTTGGGAGAAACAACCCCCCTGGAAATAAAAGCGGCATTAGAGAACTAGTCCCGCAAAGCGGAGAGTGAAAGTGACATCCGATGGATTTATTGAAAAAGGAAATGTATTACCAAATAAGGAATTGCTGTTAAACAATGTATCCTGAGCCTTGCTACATTTAAAATAGACTGTTTCCAAACTTTTACTTTCTTCACCGCTGCCAGCAAGGCGGAAAGATGGCGTTTCTTTGTTCCCAGAATGGAACTTTACCTTTTGAAAATAAGCATTCCTCCATTTTAACAAACTAAATGAGACTAAATTTAATATATATATATAAAGGCTTCCTCTAGTGACTTTCAGTGTTCTCTTCCTCTGTGAAGCCTTCTGTTTTTGTTTGGAAAATCATATTTCACTTTTCTCTCTGGAGATTGCAAACTTAATTTGGACTACCACTGCTTTTGTCTCGGACTTCACGGATTGCCCGCCCAACAGCGCCATTTCTTTTTTTCTTTCTTTATACCAACATTTAAAGCTTTAATTATGGCAACGAGAAAACCTCCATCTGGGAAATCAAGCTCTGCCCCAGTATCTACAAAGCCCAGTCCAACCTCACAACCAAAGATTACAGCTTTACTTCAGAGGGAAACAGAAGCAGAGGATCCCAAGCCCACAACCACAGAGGAGATGTTTCAAAAAATTATGAATGAAATACAACAAATCCGGACAGACAATTTGAGTACAAGACTGGAACTTTTGGAGGCACAAAGAGAAATAACGAATAATAAGCAAAAAATGGAGGGGCTGGAAGGGGGGGCAGTTGGGATGAAGGAAGAGATAAAAGATTTTAAGAAGGAAATTACAGATATTGCTGGTCAGATGTCTAGAATTGATTTTGAACGTATGTCTTTCTTTTTAAGATTTCAGAATGTTCCAGAAGCAGATAATGAGGATTTAAGAGATTTAATGGCTACAATTTTAGCGGATTATACTAAGAAAAATAAGGAACTTATCTGGGGGGACATTGATTTGATTTATAGAATTAATTCAGCATATGCCAGAATAAACGATGTACCCAGAGAGATACATATTAAATTCATAAGAAGGTCAACGAGGGATGAGATACTGAGAGCACAAAGAGGGGGACATTTGATATATCAGCAAAATGAGGTGGCCATATTGAAGCAGATCCCTAAAAAAATACGAGATATAAGAAGGAAATATTCCTTCCTATCAAAAAAATTACATAAAAAGGGGGTGTGGTTCAAGTGGTTGATGCCCGAAGGGATGCTGGTATTCTGGGAGGAAGGAAGAGTTAGAATGAAAACAGTGGAAGAGGTGGAGAATTTTCTTAAAAAACATTCCTCAATCCTGGATGATGATGATATGGGAACGGGAGGGGCCACGGCTCCGCCTACTGGAGGGGTGGAGGAGAAAGAAACAGTAGCAAAGACGCTCAGATCACAAAAATTACTTTTTTTTCTTTTTTAGGTATGGTAATTCCTGTATGGATGTTAATAGAAACAAAGTAATTGAATGTATGAAATTTTACTTCTGACTATGAAATTTATGATTTAAAATGTATGTACCCCTTCCTATTTTTATTATTTCCTAATGGAACTTACTCAAGAAGACTCGGAGGCGGTCACCAACCCCGATGTGGAAGCTCTAAAATATTGTTAAAACACCTTACCTACCCCTTTCCTTTTATAAAATGTTAAAACTAATAAAAATTATTTCAAAAAAAAAAAAAGATTGCCAAAATAAAAAGTTTTAAGTCTAATATTTTAAAAATACCTCTCCCTCAAAACATAAATCTCAATAATAATGTGAGATTTAGGACAATTTTCTAATTTAGAAATAATACTGAAAGTCAGTGGTCAAAATCTGCCACTGTCAAAAGGAATAATCTGGTATAATATTGAAAATGCAAAAAAACAATAATTCAATTTACATCTGAATCTACTCAGCAGTAAATCCCAAAGAGCTGAATCTAGAGTTTGTGGTCTGACAAATGAAAGGATTCTTCTATCCACTAGAAGCAGTGGATCTTCTTTCCCAAATTATCAAAATTCACTTCTGATTATATTTTAGAAAAGAAATTCAGAAAGCATCAAGTGCCCAAAGGGGGGGGGGGGGGGAAACACCTATCATAAGTTGAACAAATACTATATCAAATACACTGAATCGGATGGTACTCACTCTAAGGAAAATGAGTATAAAATTACAATTTTAATTTCTCAGAATTGCATAAGATTCTTTCTTAAGGAGCCTTAAATTTCAGCTATGAATCAAAAGCTCTCATATGGCTAAATTATAATTCATAGCCATTTATTATAAACACAGATGGAGATGCAATGAAAAGGGCACCATAAATTATGGAATATGTGGAAATTCCAGATTCAAATTATAGGACAAAAAGGAAAGAGGGCAGACAGAGTTACATGCAATATAATGATGATGAATGCTATCACAGTAAAAAACAATAATGGGAAGATAAAACAAGAGCAGCATGAAGGATTATGGATTTGAGGTTGTAACTTGCAGTCATGATTCTGTACTAATTAGTATTTTTTTAGTCACCACATACTGTATATAATAGTTTTAAATTTTGCTTTGCATAAGCAATGTATAATTCGGAAACTGAAAACAAGATACATTTTTTTCCAAATTTTCTTTGCTCTGGTTCAATTAATATGTTTATAAATTTATGCTTAATCTAATAAAAATGTATGTTTCAAGCTTGTGAAGTTATTCCAAACTATTTGATGACTAATGAAATGTATCATCAAAGTGGGACAAGTAAAGGCAATCTTAACATCTGTGTGTTTTGGGCTACAATTATATTTTCATAGTATCTTCCCATGGCTTTTCTAGCTGGCCTTTTGGGAGCCCAGAACACCTGAATGTTATCAGGTTCCCCACCCTAAACTAGAATATTAAAGAAATTACTATGTAGACTAATCCAAACCTAATAGCTCTTCTGACAAAGCTTTGAGCTGATACATGGCAGGAAATTTGTTACTGAAAATTAAGAGAAATAGAAACAATCTACTAACCACTTTACCCATGCTATAATCAAATACGTTCATGAAATATTATAGTAAAGCTAAGCTATTTTCTTCACTACCTTGGCTTTTTTCTTCCATAGTATAAACTGATATTCTGTAAAGAAATCTTCTTCTACTTGGTTGGTTTCCAAGTTCTTTAAACAATATTTGAATTAATGGATGGTGTAGTATTTTTATAATTCAATCATCTGCAGAGGCTTATCTATAAACATTTTGGTAATTAACTCAACCTAGACTTTCTGTTAGCCTTCAATAAGCTAAAAGGATTCTGGCTCAAGTTTTCATGAAAATGAGATATCTCTATTCCCCCTTATTAGCTACTGTTCCAAGTTACAATAGAATATTTCAAAAATGCCTATTCCTGTCTAAGACCAGTCGTGATATTATAAGCAGATATGCAACTGAGAGCAGAAGGATGAATGAGAGCACCATCTGTTACCAATACTTATTTATAACCAAGTGAAGCACTCGTGTTACCTAAAATAGATATGTATAGGCTTGCCCCTCCCCCCACCACACAGAAAATTAATTATAGCAACAATAAGAAAAATATACTTGAAAGTAATTGGTTATGAAAATATATTAGGCAAATGCTAAGCTTTGAAATAAATAATATCTTACAAGCCTGCACTAGACATAAAGGCATGCAAGGACCAATACACATAAATGAGGATGGAATGCAATCCCATATTAGTCATCTTCCACTATTGTCACAGGATTCTCCTCAACTCTGTGTTGTAGCTTTAAGCATAGGATATGGATATATTTTATGCATAGAATAATAATTAATTAAGCACAGGTGCTTTACAACTAGTAAAACATCAATATTATATTATTTCTAGGCCAGTAATAAAGTGACATTACTAATTTGCCTATTTATAAACTAATAACTGGCAAGTGTTTAATGCTGACTATACTTATATCTGCTTTGTATTACTGGGTAATTAGCAAGCTTGGACAAATCATCTGAGTTATTTAAAAAACCATAGTTAAAAAGGAGGAACAATCTGTCATCTTGAAGACCACACAATATTTATCACACTTAAAAGAAATATTTTGATACATGTTAATATAATGAATTGGGCTCAGGAGTTTTTGTAAGCATAACATGCTTCTCTAAAACAGCTTAGTTGAAATTAGAATGTATAATTTCCATTGTTTCCTCTAGATACAATACAATACAATACAATAGCAGAGTTGGAAGGGACCTTGTAGGTCTTCTAGTCCAACCCCCTGCGTGGGCAGGAGCCCTATACCATTTCAGACAAATGGCTATCTAACATCTTTTTAAAGACTTCCAGGGTTGGGGCATTCACAACCTCTGGAAGCAAGCTGTTCCAGAGGTTAATTGTTCTAACTGTCAGGAAATTTCTCCTTAGTTCTAAGTTGCTTCTCTCCTTGATTTCTGAGCTGTGTTTCATTTTTTAATGACTGGGAAATAAATTATTTTCTGAACCTACTGAGGTTACCAAAGTCCATTTTACATTTTATTCTCTCTGTTGAAATCAGACCTAAGAAGAAAAAAGAGCTTTAAATTTAGGGAATACCTTTAAGTAATGTAGATTATTATTTATCTTATACTACAGAATTTTAAAAAATAATAAATTATATTGAAATAACATGCAATTCATGCAATTTTTTTTTACCTTTTAATGTTGCACATTAAAAAACCTGCATGGTTATGCAGCAATGCAAAATTTCAAATGCATAATCAAGCACGAAGCAGTAGTGGCAACAAATGATGCAGTGGCAAGCTACCCTCTTAAGAATCAAGACCGTTTCACCTTGTATATGCAAGTATGTGGAAGGAGAAAGTCGAACTGAAAATCACTTCCACCTGGACCACTGCTTCTCCTTATCTGTTAAAGGCACATATATCACTCCCATCAGAGGTTTCATTTTGACACTGCCATCTTCTAGCTTATCATATTGTTCCAGCATCTGGTTTCCTCCAGCAGGCCCAACTGGTAATATTAACCTTCCACCAGGTTTTAATTGATCTATAAGCTACAAATAATAAAAATATTATTAATACCACAATGTATAAAAGCAACAGTCTTGCAATATATAGAACTGAAAAACAATAATTCCTACTGCAATAATTACTGTACTGAAAAATGGGCTGAAAACCATTTCAGCCCTAATAAGATTAGAAGAACAATTCAACCCCTTTCTATTCTTTACTGCATCATAGTTGAAATATAAATTTGGGGAAATTAAAAAGGAAAGGAAGTAGAAAGCAACTTGTAAAACCTTCATCTTATTCATGAACCTATATAAAAACGAATGGAATTTGAGCTGGGGCTGCTAAAAAGCTTTTTAAAACTCAAAAATATTATAGTCTCAAATTCTAGGAGCATGATTTAATAGTTTAATATATCTAATTAAATTTTCATCTCTGCAATATATTTATGCTATTAAGAAATCAATTAAAACATATTTAAACCATGTGTAAGCTAATTCTTAACCCTCTTTACTTAAGAGATTTGGTGTAAAGTACATCTATCTCTCACAAATACATACATACATACATGTATTACTTACTGCTTGTGGTACAACAGGTGCCGCAGCTCCAACATGAATAGCATCATATGGAGCTTCTTCTGGATATCCCAATCTTCCATCCCCCACTGAAAGAAAAATAGGACAAAGAATTTAATATTAATGGTCAAAGCAATAAATTTCTACTTAAATGGTTAAACATTTTTATGGAATATCAAAATTAATTGACATAAAACTTCAAATGTAGTAAAAAAAATAGTCATTTAATTTTTGATAGTATTACCAACTAGAATTCATAGTGCAAATGATTACGGTTGGAGAATAGCATGATATAAATATTTCTAACACAATGCACTTTCCTAGGATTATATGGATAGATTTCATAGATAAACATAACATACAATCTATAACCGCTGTCCTTATCCATTTTAGTTCACCACACTAATCAGAAGGAATAAACAACCTTGTTCAAGCACATATTAACTAAATCTTTGTGAAAAAGAGAGATTTCAAGCGTCCTGCAAGATATGTCAGATTTGGAGGCTACAGAAGTTCATGATTGTTTGCTAATAGTTCTTTTAAAAAAAAATGATGTTTACTCCACAATCTTTGCTATATCATCTGCTTTGACCAGTCTATGGTAAAAAACAGGGTCCCATTGTTTAAATAGTGTCATTTGAGAAAACAGTTTTCTCTTTGTTGCTATGTCTACCTTAAAGAAGAGCATTTCCAGCAAAATTCAGATGGCCCCAAGTATTTAAAGCTAGCTGTTCCTCTTCTCCCTTAGTCAGGATGTGTTATTTTCACTGATTTTTCTGGCTGTTTTCAATGTATGTAATTGCCTTGTGTGTGACCATTTTTTGCTTTTTTTGGAAAAAAATTATTAACATTCCTATGTTTTGTTTTAATCTGTATGCAATCCTGAATCTTTTTGATCAAGCAGTTATATAAATTTATCTAATTAAAAAAATAAAGAACAAGAGAATGTACCGTATTTTTCGGAGTATAAGACGCACCGGAGTATAAGACGCACCATGATTTTAAAGAGGTAAATTTTAAAAAAAAGTTTTTTGCCCTCCCTGGCTCCCAGGAGCACTCTATAGGCATCCCAAACCATCTGCACACCCCATTTTTTGTGAAAACCATCTGCAAAATCGGAAAAATGTGAAAAATGGGGCATGCAGAGAGTTTGGGAGGCCTGCAAAGTGGATGCTCAGGTGCCTCTGCTAGAAAACATTAATCCAAATGGAAGGGATCCCCACCCCTCCTCATCCAATGGGCCATTCCCAGCCAAGCACAGCAGCAGCCATTCAGCAGCACCTGCATGTCTTTCCCTCCTCGCTGAAGAGAAAATTTAGTTTGAGATCAATAAAAGCCTTACTCTTTAAGAAGATCAAGCTCCCACACTTCACATTTTTGCCCTCCCTGGCTCCCAGGAGCATTTTGCAGGCATCCCAAACTCTCTGCATGCCCCATTTTTCACAATCTGTCCATTTGCACACCCCATTTTTGTGAAAAATGGGGCGTGCAGAGAGTTTGGGATGCCTGCAAAATGCTCCTGGGAGCCAGGGAGGGCAAAAATGTGAAGTGTGGGAGCTTGATCTTCTTAAAGAGTAAGGCTTTTATTGATCTCAAATCAACTTTTCTCTTCAGCGAGGAGGGAAAGACATGTGGGGGCTGCTGAATGACTGCTGCTGTGCTTGGTTGGGAACAGCTCATTGGATGAGGAGGGCTGGGGATCCCTTCTAGAAATCCCTTCCTTGAGCGGCAAAAGGGAAGCATAAAGGAAACGAGGCTGCTTTCTCTCTCACACACCCCAAATCTGTCACGCAGCAAAGAAATAGGTAGCTGGGTTCAATAACAGCTGTAGCAATAAGCACTGCATGACAGATCCGGAGAAATTGGTGGGGTGGGGGATCAAGGGAAGAGGACAAATCTCCTCTGCACGAAGGTTCTCAGGACCCTAGATCTCCACTTTTCCTTTCCATCCCGTGCTTGTTTCATTAGCCAAAATCCTGATGATGCAAATAGCATTTTTCCGGAGAGAAAGTTGAGATCTAGGGTGCTGAGAAAAGCCTTCGTGGAGGCTTTTCTCCCCGAAGCCGCCCGGATCTATCATGCTGTGAAGAGATAAGATAGCTCCGGGACAGATCGGGGAGGAGGCAGGGGGGGAGAGGAAGGGAAGAGGAAGAATCTACGAAGACTTTTATCAGAAAACTAGACTTCTCCCCCCCCCCCATCTCTCCAGATTCTCAGCAGCCAAACCCCTTTGATTCAAGCTTGATTGTCCCCGTTTCAGGTTTTTAACTTCTCAAACTAGCATTCTGAGAAATTTACCATCTCTGAGCACCTTTTGTTTGCAGCAGGAGGAGGAGGAGGGCAACTTAAAGCAGCACCTCTTTAAACCAAAGCCTCTGAATAACTGGGAAAGAAAGGCGTGCTTTTCGGGCGGCAGTTTCCGGCAGATTCCAAGGGCAGCTTCCTTTCCCAGTTACTTTGGTATACTCCGCCCTCGCCTTCCTCCTCCTGCAAGCGAAAGGTGCCTCGGAGATTCAGCGAGCAGCTCAGGGGAGATAATGGCCACAATTTCATTCCCCAGCAATGTGAGGAACCGCTGTCACCGCCACCACCCCGTAAGCCCTCTTGGGAGCCGAGCCGAGCGGGAGTCCGGAAAGCGAATCCTCTCTCCTTTCCAGCCATCACGATCTCTGCAGCGCCAGATTCACCTGCCCCTTTTTCAGACCACCCAGCCAGCTACATTCGGAGTATAAGACGCACCCAGATTTTCACCCTCTTTTCTGGAGTAAAAAGGTGCGTTTTATACTCCGAAAAATACGGTAATCTAATTTATTAACACAAAATTTAAATGCTACACTATGCAATGTAATCTGTATTTATTTCATTGTAATATTTTCTAGAACTTACTAATTAGTTTCACTCTTCCTGAAGACAGTAATAGAGGGTCATCCTTTTTGACGTTATTTATTGAGTCATCAACTAATTCTTTGATATGATCAATTCCTACAACTTGTCCTTTGGGACCAACCTGAAAAAATCAAAAGGATTATTATTCATAGATAAAATATGTTGCCAGTTACATATATCCTTGCCAGCCTTCCTTGCCCCCATACAGATGCCACTGAAAAGATGTAATGAGGGTACCAATTGGCTTCAATCAATAAAAGTAACAGTTCTTATATTTTTACTAGAAAACAAACAAAAGAAAGACTATGTAAAATTAACCATTTGAAATTATTACTAAAAATAAATGTTGCTACCCTGTTTCCCCGAAAATAAGACCTTCCCGGATAATAAACTCAATCAAGCTTTTGAGAGCATAAACTAAAATAAGCCCTCCCCTGAAAATAAGCCCTCCCTGAAAATATTGCAACACAGCAGCAGCCATGAGGTAACAACGCTCACTGCCTCCTGCACCTCAAAAATAATAAGACCTCCCTGAAAATAAGGCCAAGCGCTTATTTTGGGGATCAAAAGAAAATAAGAATGTCTTATTTTCAGGGAAACACGGTGGTTGTTGTTTCCAAGTCTAGAGATTACTGCCACAGGAGACAAACAGATATTGCATGCCTCACAATGCACAGCACCCCAAATGCCTGCTTGATTTCTAGTTCTGAAATGTTTTGAATGAGATACTAGATACCAGTTTAGTGTATAAATTACTTGGAATTTCTTACTATTCTTACTATTTATTTTTAGGATTTTTCCATTTCAAATAGTTTAAACTATTAGGTGAGATTAACTTTTGAAAGTCAATTAACTGGTTTTAGCTATTCCAGTTTTATGCATTTTCTTGAAGGAAATATTTTGTAGACCAGATAACTTGGGTATAGCTAGTCAAAGTGCAAAAACACTTTCTGAGTATAAAGGAATAGTCTTAATTTAAAAAACCAAACCCTTGTAACAGTTTTCTAAAGCTCTCTAAAAATTAAAACAGAGTAATTACTCTGTTGATGAACAAAAGCAAAACACTTCATTTATTTGATAAAATCAATTTCTCACCATCCGGGCAAAGCATGAAGTAAGAATACCACTTCCAGATCCTACATCAAGGGCTTTGGCTCCTTCATGTAACTGTTCATATAGTAGTTCTAGAGCATATGCATGCTAACCAAAAAGAATAAAAAAAACCTATTTTACTTTGATTCTGCCCACCATTAAATCTGTTTTTATAAAGATTTAAACATATTTTAAATGCTAAAAAGAAAACAGTATTTAAACTGAAACAGACAGATGGATATCTTAGTTTTTACATTAAAATGTCAAGGCAAACTCATAAAATTCATTAATTAAGTAAATGCAGTTTAAAAATATATCAAATATAAGATCAGGGCTTTACATCTGAAATGGGTATGCTGAGTACACAACAGTTTGTCAACTGAAAGAAAAGAGTACTTCTAAAATCTCCTTCACCCTTCACCCAGGGCAGTATACAAACTTCTTTGTGCGGGGAAGAAATGTACAGCATATGCAGAGTCCATTTGGCAGCAGGCTAAGACTGTTGAAGTGGAGCAGGCCGGGAAAAAAAACGTGGAGGTGAGAAGACAACCAGCTGGGGGTTGCGGCAGCAGCAGCATACGGTCGTCTCATCTGGACCGTGCTGTGCAGGGCAGCCAAAAGGGAAGTGATGGAGGGGGTGGGGGAAGGGCAGAGGAAGGGAGTTGAAGCGAAGATAGTTTGTGCAGGGCAGGAGAATGTGATCACAGGATGCTGTGAGTCGTAAATGCAGGCTGGTCACCAGGCGCCTGAATGTTGATCAGGTAACCATGGGAATGCTGCAATGGTCTTAAGTGGCAGGACTACACGTAAGTAAATGTTTTCAGTGCTGCTGTAACTTTGAACTTTGAATAAATCGACATAACCCAAGAACTATTTGTATTTTCTCTCAAAACAATTGCATGAACTTCATTAATGTACAAAGTAGTAAAACAATTTAACTTGAATTGTTAAATTTGAAATATTGAAAGATATTACTTCTAGGCTATATTTTGGTCAATCTGTTTCACATGTAACTGCATTAGTAGTTTCAGATGACATCTTCAATTTTTCTCAATGTTTTCCTACAGCTTTTTCTATTTTCTTTTTATTAAACTATAGAAAATTTGTTGAGGAAATTGCACGATCCCTTTGGCTGGTATCAATAGATGCTGTCTGCTTTGAAGCACCCAAGTTCTTTTTAATTTTAGGCAATTAAAATGTGAATAAAAACAAGATGACATAATGGGAAAGAAGTAGGCAGGTTACAGAAGAAGGCACATTTCTCTAACTACATTTGTAAAGGCTTTCCAAACCAGGACAAAGAATATGCTATTCTGGAAATGGTTTGATTTGTTCTGAAATGAATAGACCTGTGGAATTTAGAGGATTAACACATACATTACATTCCAATATTAAATAAATCCTCTCTCATAACATGAGGCTTCTGTAACAATAAATTATCAATCTTTGAGGTTAACATAAGAGCTTCATTACTTTAAAACCAATACACTGGCAGTTAAAATGAGCATGCAAGCTTTAAAGTATGGAATTGCAGTAGTTAGGAACCTAAGACTTACCATGTGTGGAGCACTGATTGTTGCTTGAAATCCTACAAGGCAAAGAAAATTTTCTGAGTAATATCAAGCATATTCAAGTAAATAGATTCAGCTAGCAGATGTGTTTCAGCCAGCTACCATAAACTAAATGAGTAGGAAAAACAAACAAGAATCATTGGAGAACATGGTCTTGGATTGGGAAATGTTGTACTCATATTTCTTGTACTAAATAGTCCTAAAATATCAGAATCAGATTCAATTCCTAGTGACTTCATGTACATGAGCATACTGATGTTCTTGTCAAGTGCATCCTTTCCCTTACATTCTTTTTCAAGTTTCTACAATGAAATATTTTGTAACACTATTTCCATAGCTGTTATTTTTATTTCATCTCTTTGTCTTATATTTGATTACCATCAGATTTTAATTATTTATTTAAACGTATTCACAATGTCCACTTCAGCATACTTGTATTTTTAGCAATTGCATTATTTATTAGAAATTGTCTCAGGAAAAAAATATCAAGACCCTTTTTCAACCAAACCTTTTGAATTGATTTAATAACAATTGTAGCTATTATTTTCATTGGCTGGGAAGTGATTCTTATTCTGTTTTATTTCCTATAGGTAAAATAAAAATGATACAAATGAACATTTATGCATTATCTACATGCAGTTTAAGAAATTATCTTAATTTAATAAGCTCCACAACTATTGTATAACATTTATTTTCTTAGGGATAAAAATAGAACAGAAATAACCATGCCAACTGGAAATTTTTTTAAAAACTTGCCTTCCATTTATTGTCATTGTAATTTTTACAATGACAATAAAGATTATTATTATTATTATTATTATTATTAAATAAGCTTTGTTTGAAAACTAAATTCAGTAGAATTTATTGAAATCATTACATAAAATACTCCAGCCTCAATGTAGTATTTTTCTTTTTTGCTGTTTCACATGTAATTTATGTCATTCTTCCCTGTTAAATGCATACAACTGTAAGATATTTTCATTTAATTACATTTCCTTTTCTTCAGGAATTAAAAGGATACGGCATTTCCACCCACCCTCATGTTATTATTACAACTATGTGGTGACATATATTAGGCTAAGAAATAATTACACAATTTCATAACAGATGAAGTCTTCCAGCCCCAAATATTCTAACTTCATTATATCAGCTCTACTATTTGCTCCAATTCTAATCAGTGGTATAAAGACAGAAGTTACAGAAAATTCATATTTTAGCACAATTTTCCTAGTAGGTATACATAAATATTTGACAAAGAATCCAGGCTGCTGAAAAGAAATTCTAGCATTGATATTTATAAAAAAAAAGAATGTGTTTTCTACAGCAAAGAGCCAGCAACATTCAGAAAAAATATCAAACTCTGTAAAAAAATTAACTGACATGAAATGTAAACTAGCAGAAATTTGAAATCAAAGACAGAAGCAGCTTCAACTTTTTTGGATGGAACAGTTAATTATTTCTGAGGCCATTTATTAGCATTTTGCAATTATTTAAAATTAAAATAACTATATTTGCATCTATTATTAGGCTTTTATTACAAACGATAATCACTTTTTCATGATATATGTTCTTGGTCTTATGAAAAAAAAATCTTTCTGTAATTATTCTACTGTTCCCGCTTTATGTAGCAAAGGATTTGTCCAATAAGATCTGATTTTGAAGAAGCAATCATCTTAAAATATTTTGAAATCTATAAGTTTCTGATTCTGTATGAGAAGGCACTAATTTTTGTTCTTTAATTTAAAAAAACCTCCATATATGGAATATGAGTATGGGAAAAGGCCAGGGGTGAAATCCAGAAGGTTCTGACAGGTTCTGGAGAACCAGTAGTGGAAATTTTGATTAATTCAGAGAACTGGCAAATGCCATCTCTGGCTGGCCCCAGAGTGGGATGGGAATGGAGATTTTGCAGTATCCTTCCCCTACCACACCCACCAAGCCACACCCACAGAACTGGTAGTAAAAAAAAATTGAATTTCACCACTGGAAAAAGCTTTTCCTAAGGTATGCTTGTCAAGCCCATTAAGAACATTATAAAGTTCATTGAACCAACCATTATCTTGTCATGACATAGTTTTGTTCCTGAATTAGGTCATGAATATTGAGAAAGGTTTTTTTCCTTTTGTTTCAGTATTGCAAACCCAAGCTGAAACCATACACTTTTGTTGGGAATCTAAATATCTTCAAATTATTATCAAATTATAACTTTCATCATAATTAAAAAGTGATTATTAAAGAGAAGGTACAGCTAGAGAATAATTATACTAACTATACTGATTCATCAACTGCTTCATTTGCACACTGTGCAAGTACTATAAACCCTAGTTACCACTATATGGTAGCTTTATACCACACAGCTTTGTATACACTAAATCAAAATGAAACAAATTACATTATAGCAATACATTAATCCAGTCCATATTTTCATCTCTTACTTGCAAAAGACGAATACCAAAGAACACAGAATTTGCATCACAAAGTAATCAATATATATGAATAAATATGGGAGAGGTTTCTGATAAATATTTAGATTATGAAACCATTTTTACATCTTCTTGCTTCTAACAGTGACAGACAAAACATTCATGGATGAAAGCAATTCAAAAGCAGAATATGAAGATAATGATTTGCTAAATGTTCCACACATTCAGAAATATTCAGGGAGTTGGACTAGACTCCCAACTCTGTAATTCTGTTCTATTCTATATTCTATATTGCTCCAGAACACAGAGACTGAATTTGGTCATGATGACTAAGTACCATTGACAAATCTGGCATCTCATATATTTTTTATAACCATCTGGAAGCATGAATTCTAAATAATTAATTTGGGAGCTGGAAAAATACATTTCAGCACTCCTACACTATAATGATAATTTCCACACATTTCTATTATGTTCTTCTGCAACTGTTTTTCTTCATTACTAATTTCTTGTAGTAAATACAGTATATTCTCTGATTATTTTAGCTTTTTTGTCCTTTTTCTAAAACCATGATACATTTTTGAAGCATACGGAAAGCAGACTCAGATTCAGAATCTTTAAAAAAATCAAATATTTAGATAATCTGACAGACTATATGCGGTTATACCTATTGACTGAGGTGAATCCATATATGGGTTGCATTTTGCATAATGGCTTCTGTCTGTTGTAAGCATTACTTCAAATACTTTATCTGATTTAATTATTCCGTTTTCTGGAAAAAAAAGGAAGATTTTAGTCAAAATGTAATGATATTAAGTCTATTAAAATTGCAGGTGCATTCATAGTTTATAGACTATATGAAATGCTAAAATATATTTAAACATGCATTTATTCTTATGAAGCCTCTGGTGGATTTTAGGCAAATTACATTTTTATAATCATAGCTCTTGAAAATATAGCTAGCAGAAAATCTATTAATTATTTTTGTATCAATTTATGTGCAAAATATAGAAAAGAAACTTATGGTGGTTTTTTAATAAAATAAAAATTTATTGTATTTTTATAAAATAATCATGAATCAAGAAGAATCTTTAAGTTTGTGCCACTGTGATACTGAAGTAAACTACCTATTTTTTAAACACAGACGTATATGTCCGTGTGCATACTATACACACACACAAAAAAACATATTTCAGACTCAAATATTTCAAAATCAGTTCACAAATTACATCAACATGTAATTAAAGTTCACAAATTACATCAACATTTATGAATTAAAGTACAAAAAAAATGAGAAATCAACATTCCTTCCATAAGAGGGGGGGGGGGAAGCTCAGCTGGCTGGCTTCTTCCTTTGCTCTTATTTTCTTATTCTGGAATGAGGAAAAATAATATGGTCCAAATACATGAGGCCTCAGACTTCTCTGAGCACTTACTGTTTTCATTGCACTTGTCATTCTGCCATTTATATTTGAAGGCCTCACACTGACAGAAACCTGGTATGATTTGCAGCTGCTTTCAGAGCAACACAGAGCAGAAGAGTTGGTGAAATGTTTTTCCGGTCTATGGCTTCATTTGTTCTTTGGAATCACAGTGTCTGGCCTCTGAACAATGTATGATTTAGAGGAACAATGCCTGCCAGCTTTTCAACCTACAGCTTTATTTGTTCTTTAAGGCACTATAACACTTTAATAAATCTTCCTAGTTTGAACTCTTTGCTTTTGATCTAATGACTTTTATTTAGAGGTTTATAATTTAGAGGTTTATAATTTAGATTTCTGCAGCATTACATTTTTTTAAATTATTATTAAATTTATTTGCCATCCCTCTTAGAGCTCAAACTGACTCTGAGCAGCTTACTGTGAGTTAAAATATCCAAATAATTATAAATACAAAAACAGATGAATATTACAAGAATGAAAACAAACCAATAAAATGCTTGATCCTAGTTTCTTAAACTGTCCATAATGCCTGCCCCCATTGTACCAGAATAACATTCTGATACAGTACATTCCATTTGCCAGCATACTCTATTTTGATGCCCATTTGATTTCCTTGTTCCTGTTTTCTCCATATGTTCAGCTTTTCTGTTCAGAAAAGCTTTTCTGTTTCGGTCTGCATTCTACTGCCCTCAGATTCTGAGAGCTGCAAATGACAGACACAGCTGCAGCTAATTCCAAAAATACAAATTTGATTTTATTAAGCAAACAAAATTCAAATACATAGAATAACAATGAAATGAAATAAATACATTAAGGACAAAAATGCAAATGAATAGTTGTTTTTTCATAAATCATTATAAAATATACAAAAATATACAGATTATTATTAATATCAAGCCAAGTAAATCTAATCTGTTATCATTGCTTTTTCAGTTTAGCTTTCCAAAGAACAGCTGCTTTCCTAAATTGAGTGGCGATATAAAACAAATACATAAATGGCTCATTATCTCATTACAGCATTCACTAAAAAAATGTCAACAGCATTCCCATAGAGGAAGGTATGTGCAACTGATATAAGTCCTTGTGTGTCCAATCACACTTGGCCAATAAATTATTCTATTCTATTAATTTAACTGAGCAAAATGATACAAGACTTTTTGAACCAAGGGCAAGACTTTTTGAACCAAGATACTTCAAACTGCTTATATCTGAAATCCTGAACCTAGAATCTCTGACTGATGAAATTGAAATTTTGTAAATTTTATTAAAAAAATACATCATAAAATGATCATTAAACATTTTGTGACATAATACAAAATGTCATAAAAATGTCTTGTGCTGAACTCCTGATGTTTGGTTGTGCTATACAATTCAACATTGGTTATTTCCAAGGCAGATGCATCTCTGAATATATCCCTGAATTTTAAAGGACTTTTGCAGTGAAGGTAATACATTAAAAGCTCTATTTTTATTGAAGGCATTGAGGAATCTGGTAAGAAAATATATCTAAAACAAAAACTCAGTTGATCATAGGATATCTATATATTTAAGGTTCTTAAATCAGTTTTTAAAAGATGAAATACCATTGAGAATCTGCAAAATAGCATTACTACTCTTGCAAACTTACAGACCACTAGAAGTGTCGGTTTATAAAATTCAAACCATTATCATGCTAGAGTTTGATCCAAGAACCTTATGTATTTACAGATGGTTCTCGATATAAGGCCATTTATTTGGCGATCATTTAAAGTTACAGAAGCAATGAACAAACTTATGACCCATACTCAGTTACAGCCATTGCACTGCCCCCATGGTCACATGATCAAAATTTGGGTGATTGGTAAAATGCCCACACCTACAATGACAAGAGTGATGCAACTCCTGCCACCTACCTCCCCTCTTATCTCTGCCCTTTTGACCACTGTGCATTCTGCCTTGCAGGCTGCAGGCAGCCCCAGAGTTACAGCATACCCAAAAGCCATCTTGACCATATCCATGGATCAGAACTGCTCAGGGATTGCAAGGAAAGGATCCAGAAGAACTGTGTCAACCTAGGATCTGGTTTTGCCATCTGCTTTTTCCTGTGCCTTTGCATTCCTCTTCCCAACCCTCATTTGCCTATTGGATTTTTCCAGGATAAAAGCAGTAACATCCCCACTTCCCAACCATATGGTTAGTCCATGTCTGCAGACATTAAGTTACCCTCTTAAAAAAACCTGCTGCCAAAGGACGATCCAAAGGAACAAACTAAACTGAAGTCAGAGTGCCACACTTTCTTTGCGCGCGTGCACACAACCATATACCCCTCCAATTTGGAAAAAGACCTCAAAGAGGGTTCAAGGGATGGACTCCTCTCAGCCAATGAATGTGTGACTGAGGCTTGATAGCAAGACAAATACAGTCTCCCATAGACCAACATTGCCACATCTCCTAATCCAAGGGCAAAGTACCCATCCCTAAAAGGTCACGTTCAGGTGTGAACTGAATTCCTGCATCATGCTTTCCAGGGCAAATGCTTTTCATGCTGCAAAGAAAAAGTAAAAAGCAGCAATGGCTCAGCTTCTCCAATTTACATTGGCTATATGTGGCTTTTTGAGCTGCCACCCCCCCCCCCAACATTTTCCCATTGGGTGGAATCATTTTTGGCTTCCCCATTGTGTAGCATTTTTACTTGAACTCCTCTGCTGCAGTGGGGCACAGGGTGGTGAGGGCAACCAAGAATGGGCTGAGGTGGCCATGCAGCTCTGGAGCTGCTTGTTGCCCCACAAGAGCATTCAAAAGGGCAAAGATTTGGGGGGGGGGGGGAGATAGGGGGAATTGGAGGCAGTTCCTTACCTTACTGAAGGTCAGAATGGTTTGGATTGGGGTGAGTCCTGGGCTGATGATTGGTAAAATTTGCTTAACAGCAGCAATGGGGATTGTGGTTGCTAAGCAATGCGGTCATGTGATCTCTCACATTACAATCGCATTGTTTAGTGACCAACATTCTGGTCCCAATTGGGGTCACAAGTCAAGGACTGCAAATACTTCATTAGATACTGAAGCAAATATTAAGCTCAATATAGCAACTGGTCACCCTGCAAACCGCATTAAAACCAGAAGGAGCTTTTAGCTTTTTATTTCCTACAGCACCAAGGGGAAAAGTAAAAAAATAAAGTAATAGCCACTACTACTTCTATATTGTGGAAACTTCAAATGACAGGGAGTGAGATATAGATGGTTACATATTTTAGAAAGCAAAATATTTATATTTGACTAGTAACATAGGGCTTTTAAATTGGCCAAGAAACAATGAATAGCCCAAAGTTTCCATGAATAAGACTTTCCCAGTGCTAGTCCCAAACCTGAAGCACTATACTGCATAAAGCTTCAGTGCACTATACTCTTTTACAAAAAATTAAGAAATGGGATAAAACAACACCCAAATCATTTCTTCCTATTCTTGGTTTTACTTGTCTGCATTTATACGCTATTCATTTACAGTATCTTCACAAATGAGACAGTACAACCAGATTGAAAGCCAAATAAAAAGAGCAAACTAGATTTGCTGTAAATAATTTTTTCCCATTTTATGAACAAGGATGCATATTATTACGCCAAATTAATTTGTGCTGAATATCTCACTGAATGGACGGGCCAGAATCTTAATTTGCAAATGGGTTTAATATAGTCCTGTAAACATACCCTTCAATGTTTCATAAGGAATTACACCAAAATACTATTTATTCGAGGCAGATCTGGAGGGCCAGGAACTTTATATGTGCATGATTCGATGATCCCCTCTCTGAAAAAAGCCCTGAACAATAAGGAAATTCACAGGACACATTTAAACTCCTAGATTCCCAGGTAAAATTATATTGTTGTTACCTGTTCTGTTTAGCTCTGTTATTATATGACAATGTGCAACATGTTTATTGCCAACAAGCTGGCAGCTCAAGCCAACGAAGTTCATTATAATATCTGATAAGACTCACTCGAAGAAGCGAAATGTTGCATAATAATAAACAAGTGACAGAATGGCCAACGGCCACGCTTTCCGAAAAGCACTTTTTTTCTCCTTACTCGGCAACCTGACGGACTAGAAACTTAAATCTGCCTAAAGAGGACCCTTCCGTTTTTAAGAGGCACGCATTAACAGCGGACCAGAGTTCAGGAAACTACGTGTGGGTAGCTTTCACGGCCCATGCAGCCCTAAAGACCGCTAGACCCGTATATAGAAAGAAGAGCCGAACGCCAGGCGAAGAAGAAATCCCACGAGAGGAGCCAAGAAAGCAAGGCTTGTGGGGAGGAAGGCTCCAGGCGCTACTCCCACCGCCGGGCCTGGCAGCGAAGCTATGCGGACACTGCCCTCAAAGCAGGCTTTCCCCGCAGCAAGAGACACGCCCGACTTGCAAGCGACTACAGCTGCGCTTTCAATCCTCGCCCTGCAAAGCAGCCGCGAGCGGGAAAGTTCACGCCGGGCCCCCACAACCCCCGCTTTAAATCTCCAGAGGTCGCCGAGTGACAGTTGGCTTTTCCCCCTCTTCCTCCCCCCCAACCCGCCCCAGCGCGCGACGCGGAGGGGCAACAGGAATCCTAGCGGTCACTCCCTAGCAACGGCCGGAGAGCTAAGGGTGGGTGCCTGCATGCCTGCGTCGGGTTTCAAGAATGGGCAGCACGCATCCTGGCCCCTCCCTCTGCCTCCTCCCACTCCTTTCTTTCTTCCCCCGAGCCGGGCGCGCACACATACTGCGGAGGTTGTGGATGAGTTCCGAGTGGCTCGTGCCTCCAGACTTCCAGGCCATGGTTAGACAGACTCTGCGGAGCAGGTAGAGAGCCGCCTTCAATGCCGCGACTGCGCACAGGAGTTTCCCCAGGAAGGACACAACCTCCAGCGCCGACACAGGCGCCGCCTCCTCTCCTCCCGCAGCAGCGGCTGCCGCTGCGCGTCCGCCGGAGGGAGGGACTGCTCCCCCGCCTCCTGGCGCCCTCGACATTCTGAACGGCCACTACCGCCGCCGGGCAACCGCGACCGGTATGCGCAGGCGCAGTTAACCGAATAAAGGGGGACACTGGCGATCCAGTGAGGGAGGGGCTAGAGGTGCTGACTGAGGAGGATGAAGATGGGGTCGTCGGCGGGAGGAAGATGTCTCCTTTAAACGGAAGCATGTGACTGACAATTCTATATATAACTGAACAGCAGCTTGGGATGTGAGGGTGGGAAGGTTTTTGGAGTGGGGCTGAATGTTTTAAAAAAATGCTTTTCAAACACTTGAAATAGGGTGATGCTAGATTAAACACTGCTTGTAGACAAATAAACATGCATGTTATATGCGCACTAAAGCGTGCACCTGCTTTGTATAAATAGCAGTACGCTCAGTTCACACTATGGAGTCTTGGATCAGTGTATTATGTGGAGTTTGCCAGTGTTAGTGGATGGCTCAACGTGGACAAAATGTAATACATGTGTCAGCTGAACATGGATTGTGTAAAACACCAAAGAAATGCTGTACTAGCATCTCATGGCAGCTTCTCAAATTAATGTTGACCCAGGCATTTTTCCCCTCAGAATTATCAACTTTCCCACCCTCCTGCATGTTATATTTATTTCATCTACACTTACATAGTATAAGGATTGAGTGAAAAATAATGGCTCCGATGTTGTCAATTGCCATAAAAGGTAGTTACTGACATGTTAGAAATGCTGCAACATTGTTTTATTTTGGTTGTTGGGAAGTAATTTTGAAAAAAGGTTGGGTTGCTATTGTTTATGAAATGGAAGGCTGTAACAGGTACTCAAGCACGCTTTAAGCAATGTGCCATGACTGGATTTTTTAGTGTTGCAGAAGTCGCTTCAACTGAAATTCACTGCTGAAAGCAGCTTCTTTATGGTGATGATTATGTTGCCATAAGTATAATTATTGCTGGGCCAAAAATATAAATGAACCAAAAAGAGCTGATTTGTATGATCAAAAATGAAGTGAATGTTGCAATAACATCATCAAGCTGATAAATTGATTCAGGGCAATCAAATCACTCAAAGGGAGATGCTGTCAATCTTGGTATTTCACAGGAATATGTGAGACACAGTATTCTTCAATATCAGCAGTACAGTTGTGTGACAGTGACAAAGTATTCTTACTGACAATGACAAACTGCTTTATGGTGTCATTTTATGATTTTAAACATTTTGTACATTTTTGTATATAAAATTTGTATTTGTATATATATATATTTTAAAGGGTCCTGTTAGGAGGGCTATATCATTAATTTTGGAGGATGACTTGCTTTTAAATACTTCAAAATGGTCTTGTGTATTTCATTTGTAAATATTTAAAATGTCTCTGTAAGTTCTTCCACCAAAATATGTATTTTATATTTTAATAAGATACAACAAATCTAGTATTAATGTTTGCCAAATATGTATTGTCTGATTAGATTAATTTCACATTACTTGTCACTTTAAATAAACAAAAATAAACACATAATGCAGTTCTTATTGGAGTTCTAATAAAAAAATCTCTAGTATTTCAATCCTATGTATATTTTCTTGAAAATGGCATCAATTAGCAAAATGGATTTACAGTTAACCAATAAACCTGTTTGCCATGATAGTGAAGCTCCACAGAATCATTCACCGAAAGCTTGTTTAATTCTGTAGAGGTTAGAGTTTTACAAAATGCATTGTAGAACAATTTTATATACTTAATTTTTGAATAAAATATTTTGAAGCAGTATGGATATGTTTGGTATTCTGAAGTTTCCAGATTTAATATTGATGTCTCTGGTTAAATGAGCTGAGTAAGTGTAACCTGAGACATTGGTAAGCCACTGTCACTCAGGCCATATGAAGAAATAAAATGTAAAGTCATTTAACTACCAACCCACTCCAGATGCCTTTAGCCAGTCATTAAGTCTCAAGTTAATCTACTTCCAAGAGAATGTTGCTTTGAAAGGGAGTACAGTACAAGTTCCTCTGCCTTGGTTTATAAGCATAATAATTAGTAAGATTTATCTTTATGTAAATTGTCATAAAATCTAATTAAATGAATTAAATGCAGTCTTATTCAAGGATATAAATTATTGGCTATTTTTAAAAATTAAATGTAATATAGGTAGTCCTCAATTTACAGCAGTTTATTTAGTGACTGGTCAAAGTTACAATGGCACAGAAAAAGGACTTCTACTGTTTTTCATACTTATGACCATTGCAGCATCCCCATGGTCATGAGATTTACATTTGGATGCTTGGCAATTGACACAGATTTATGACAGTTGCAGTTTTCTGGAGTCATGTGATCCCCTTTCACGGCCCTCTGACAAGCAAAGTCAATGGGGAAAGTAGATTCACTCAACAACCATGTTATTATTTTAACTACAGTGATTCACTTAACAAATGTGGCAAGAACAATTGTAAAATGGGGCAAAACTCACTTAACAAATTTCTCACTTAGCAACACATTTTGGGCTCAGTTGTTGCACATTGAGGACTACCTGCACTTGTCTTCAGTGTTACTTCATTCTGCTGTAGCATTAAATTTCATATAGAATAAGCTTGTTCTTTCAGAATTGTGGAATTGTTATATAATTGTCTACCTTTAGAAAAGTTTCTCTTGAGTTAAATTCAGCTCCTATAATTTCATTTATGTATCGTTGTAATTTTCTTAGCAGTAAGTAGTATGGAAATTGTCATTGCTGCTTTTGGAGAATTTTTAACATTTTCCTATTAAATATACAGTACTGAGATTCCCAGGTGGGTTCCCCTCCAATTATTAGCTGGGTTCAACCCTGCCCATCTTTTTGAGAGCAGGCAAAGACAGCCAGGTGTACATCCCTACAAATTGAAAGCTAAATGGGAAAAACAGTTTCAAAAATAACCTGGAACAGTTTTTGAATATGTTTATGATTTCTCCAGGAACTGAGCTAGACTCAAGGGAGATTATATCTTTTAAAAGGAATTATAGGGAAAACACTGAAATAGTTTAATAAGCAGAAACATGTCTGCTTGATTCAGCAACAAGTATTATTAAATTCAGTGAGGCTCCTGTTGTCTTCTAGCCTCCTTCAAGCCGATTCGCTCAAGATCTGCACCACTGTACTGAGACTTCAATTCCCAAAATCCTCATGCAGGCATTTAAATCTGTTCTTTAGGAATTCTGGGCGCTGTAGTCTCCATTCTGACAGGTTGGAAAATGCATTGATACTACTGAATGTACTTACTGTAGGCTCCAATTATGCATTGCAGAGCTGTGCATATTGTATATACATGTAAAACCATGTGCAATTCAGTAAGACTTACTCCTTAATATATTAGTTCAGGATTTATAGCTTAATGACGTCGGTTTTTCTATATTATATCTTTTCAATTTACTCGTGCATAGCGACGTTGTGAGCTATAGTGCAGAATGTCACTCATCCCAATCGCGTTGAGACAAATATTTAACCTCTCAGTTCGATGCTTTCGGAAAGCAGAAAACCTAGATATTCAAGGGAAGACGCATCCACCTCCCGATAGCATCGGGATTCTCCTTCCTACATCTCTGGCTGTTCTTCTGGCACGGCTTTTTGTCCTCCTTCGGAAGCCGTCTCCCGTGACGTTTGTGAACCAATCAAAAGTGCGGCTTTGAAAGCCTGCGGCGTGAACTTGCTGCGCGGGAGTGAGTGTCTCTCCCCGAATATGGAGGACGTAGTGGGCAAGTACGTATCCCAGAAAATTAGTAAGACCCGCTGGCGGCCCGTATCTGCCACAGCCTTGCAGCCTCCTGAGATTTTCGCCACCGGCTCGTGGGATAATGAGGTAACTCGGACGCCTGCGTGACCGGCGTTCCTCCTTCCTCAGGTCTTCCGACTTTCCTCCCTAACCATCTTTTCGGCTTTTTCCCCCCCAATCGCCGCCTGCGCGCTCCAACTGCCATGGCTCGCGAAGACTTGCTTACTTCCTGAACCATGGCCGTGATTTCCCCCTAGTTGTTGAGAGTTTAATCCTGAATCCTCTTAGTTTGGGCGCTATTGTTTTTGTCACCGGTGAATAGACCCCTTTGTTTTGCTTTAGTGAAGCACCACGTGGCTAAGAATTAAGAATTCTTAGTAATTTTAAGTTTAAATGCTATTTGCGTTCTTTTTTTAAAAAAAATTGCCTCGAGGTTCAAAAATGTCAACTGAACTAAATTATTCCCATTTTACTGAAACTTCAATAGGAATATACTAACTAGAGAATAGAACAGTCTATTGATACAAATTAATATCTGCCTTTGCTTTGGAAATGTAGCATTAAAACATTTTTTTTCAGAGCTATATATATGACTTCTGAAAATGTTTATAGAGCATCTTAATCGATAATCTGTGCAACATAAAACGTTTTAGTACTTATATATTTAAATGTACAATAAAAGATATAGTACTTTGTATACCATTATCTTTTCTAGATTATTTGAAAATGAGAAAATAGCAAGAATAGTAGTTAAAGAATTGGACTAAGAGTGGGGAGCTGCTAACTGTCTTGTCTGAAATTTGTTCTACATCTGACATTTCTTCAATAACATCTTTTGGACTTCATCTATACAATGAAGCAGATGTCATTAGTGATATTGTTGATATTGTAAGCTACTATTTTCTAATAGTACCTACAGCCACAGAAACTCACTTGGTGGCTTTGGTACTGTCCTTTCTCTCAGCCCAACTTACTTCCCTGGATTGTCGTTATGAGTAAAATAGAAAATAGGAAGAAAAATAGGATACTTTGAGCTCCTGTACAAAAGGTATATAAATCTAATAAATTACAAAATAATAATTTGGTAAATGATGAATACATATTGTTTAATTAACATTGTACAAGAAACTGAGCCATGGTGGCACAGTGGTTAGAGTGCAGTACTACAGGCTACATCTGCTGACTGCCTACTGCCTGCAATTTGCAGTTCAAATGTCACCAGAGTCAAGGTTGACTCAGCTGTTCATCCTTCTGAAGGTGGGTAAAATAAGGACCCAAATTGTTGCGGGTAATTGCTGACCCTGAAAACCTCTTAGAGAGGGCTATAAAGCACTGTAAAGCGGTATAAGTCTAAGTGCTATTGCTAAGTGCTATATATATTTCTTATAATTTTACAGGAAAATAAGATTTCCATTTGGTCTGTTGGAGATTTTGCAGGCTTGGTCCCAAACGGTGAATATCATGGAGAACCACATTTGCTTTGTGATATCCAACATAGTGGTGATGTTATGGATATGCAGGTAAAAATTGTTTAAATATTTTTAAGAGGCCTCAAGACATGCATTACCTTTGCTTTAGAAGCTTCAAGATATTACTGTTCCACACTTATGAAAGCAGGCTTCCAAATTCTTTTTTGCTATTATAATTATTATATATACTCTCACATAAAAATACAAACATGTATTACCATGCTAAATGTTTTTTCCCTAAGGAAGAAATCATTTATTGTGTTAACATGTTAGATTTTCCGCCCCTAGTTTTTGGATCAGGAGAGAATTGTTGCTGCTTCATCTACTGGGAGTGTGACCATTTTCCGGCATCATCAAAATAATCAGGTAAATGGAATTTGCTTTCATAATCAGATAAATGGCACAAAGGCTACCTATACAAGAAAACCTGAATTTAAACTAGATAAGACTATCTGAACAGTGAAACCTAGATCTTTCCTCCTTGTCCTCTTTGGCAAAATACTTTGTTCAAAAATGTTAAGGAATCTTGTCTTACACAGCTTTATTTTGTATATTCATTATTTATTTTGCAATTAATTAATTCTTCTAAAGCCTTATAGAAGCAAAGCTGAATTTCTGTCTAGAAAAATTGAGTAATCTGGTAGTGGTGGTATTGTCGTTGTTGTTGTACACTGCCATGGGGCTATTTTTTCTAAAATTAACTTTTCCTATCTTTGAAATTTGCTGTATAAAAGATTTGTTTACTTAAATCCATAGCCAAGTTGTTCTGAATCCTTAAAGAATAACACAGACATAAAATTTCTAACGGGGCAATCTTAGTATAACTCTAAAAAAGCAAGGGTGAATATGAACTGTTTTACAGTTGGTCCCACTGTAAACAAAAGGCTTTTTCAGCAAAGCTAAAATTCTTGAGTTGACTACATAGACAAATTTTCTACCACTGATAGAAAGTGAATTACAATAAATTGTTTTACAGTATTTTGTGTGTGTGCTTTCTGGGTTTTTTTTTAGGTCCTTGTCTTGCCCACTGTCTTGGGATTTCAAAGTGCATTGCAGGTGTCTATAATTGAATTGTGCAACACTTATTAAGATTGTACTGATAGTATGTTGCCAAGATATTTTCACAATATAAATCTGAATCTAAGTGAACAATCTGAAATACTCAATTATTAGAAAACGGGAATTTGGATTTATTGACCCAAGCAGAATAATTGAGAGCTACATAGTGAAAATCATTATTGTAGTTGTGAAAATGCAAATCTTCCATATATATTATTTTTCATATAATATACAGATTTATTTTTATGAATCTTATATTCTATAATTTCAAATGTTGCATAATTTTATATTACTGGTAATTTGTATATAATACATCACTGTGCTTAAGTCTAGTCTGAAGAAGTACTTTGAAGCAACCTTGTAATTGAACTTTTTGTGCAATTAATAGGTAGTTTGATTCTTTTTTCTTATATTTTAGACTCTTTCCATAAATCAGAAATGGGAACAAGCACATTATTATGATCACTCCTGGGGAAGTGCATCATGCACTGGGATCATTTGCAATAGCCCTGAAATTTTTAGTATTGGAGAAGATGGTAGGATAAACATGTTCACCACTGACCGTAAGGAAGCTGTACGTACTATAGGTAGGCAGATAAGTCTAATAATGAAGGCGTAAATATATGCCAACATTGCTATACGATATCTTACAGGTTTTTTCCAAACGGCTCAGAATAGAGAAAGTTTCAGTTTGTTTACTTATCTTCCTCTTTTGACAAGAATTCAATTTTCACTGTATAAATTTGGAAACCAGAGTTATTTTATTGGGATAACAATTATCACATTTCAAAATGCTAGGGGACTTTACTAAATGGAATGATTTGTGGCACATTCCCAAGAAAATTAGATGACAACAGCTTCCATGAATAGAATTTCAACTGTGGGAGCTGCTTCCACCTAAATTTCAAATAATTCTGTACTGGTGCCCACCACATTCGAAATCCACTTAGTAGGGTGTCCTGTGCATAAGGGGAAGTCTTTTCCTGTGGAAGGTAGTTTTCTAGTTTTCAGTATTATATTCTGATTGGACAGACAATACTGTATCTCAAATCTTCATGCTAAAGAATATTGTATAGTTGCATTCACAAAAGAATTTACCAATACTTTAAAAAATTGTGAATTGCCCTTACTGGCATTGTAAAGTTAATATTTCCAATATGCAGAAATTGTGAAGGTAGCATTGTTTTCTCAACTGAGCAGTCATTGCAATATTGTGATTTATTGGAAAGAGTGCTATGTAATGTACACTTTAAAGTGTTTGCTCTTAGTTTAGGGCAATTGATTTGTTCCTGAATTCTTTGTTGCATTAAAATTCACTTGTACAGTAGAGTTGGTGCACAAGAAATGGAGATAATGCTCAAATTTTGAGACAATGTCACAATGCTGTACTTGCTAAGCAATTTCATTCTATAATATGGCTGTGTCACCAAATCTTGCTAACTTTTTAAAGAGGCATTGTTAAGTATGAATGTTTCTTTTAATTTCTCATAGATAATGCTGATAGCAGCACACTCCAAGCAGTGACTCGACTTCGCACAACAGAGATTCTGACAGTCAATTCCATTGGTCAGCTAAAAATATGGGACTTCAGACAGCAAGGAAATGAACCTTCACAAATATTTTCATTGTAAGCATTTTGCTTTCATATAAAAAGCTCTGATGAAGCCAAATAGTTATATGTTAGGGATGTGCAAAATGCCTGCACAGCTAATATCAGGCAGTCTATTTAAATTGAAATATGCGTTTTGGATGTTTTGTTCCAGATGCAAAATGAAATTAGACTGTTTGAATCTGGGTAATACTTATTTAGATGATGAGAGTGAGAAAAAGACGTCAGATTTGGCTATGGGGAAGGGGAGAAAGGAAAACACTGGCAAGAGTTAGGCAGATCATCAAGCCTGGTCCTTGTTGTCACAATAAGGAAAAGGGATACAAAAGCCCAGGAGATGAGCAGAGGAAAACATTGGGAAAATCTACAGGTTGGAGATATGCCAGATTGAAAGCTCTGAAGGGAGAGAGGTGGTATAGACCAGTAATGGCGAACCTTTTCGGCACCGAGTGCCCAAACTGGAACATGTGGGTATGTGTGCGTGTGCCAGAGTGCCGGAAACCTGCAGACCAGCTGGCCGGCACGTGCATGCCTAGTTTTTCCTGACATTTTTTAGGCCGTTTTTGGCCAAAAACAGCCTGACAAACAGCCCGAAAAACAGCTTGTGTTTTGGCATTTTCAGGCTGTTTTAAGGGATTTTTCAGGTTATTTTTTTGGCTGTTTTTAGGCTGTTTTCCATCACTCCAGTGCCTGCAAAGACGTACATGCCAGAAACAAGAGCACCTTGCAACGGCACGTGTGCCCACATGCTACCTCTGGCACAGGTGCCATAGGTTCGCCATCACGGGTATAGACCAACTTTCCTTGTTTAAAACTACTTTGGGAACCTTCTGGATTTTACTTCAGCTAAAACTCAGCACAACCAAAATCTTGGGGTTTTATTTCTGCCAAAATGTGGCAGTCTTGATACTTTTCAGCAGAAATTTTGAGGGCATTAGTTTGTATATACTTCCAGGGTTTTAATAGTGTTTGACTACAACCTTTGTGATTTTTTCTATGCAGGACAGGGGAAAGAGTACCACTACATTGTGTCGATAGGCATCCCAATCAACAACATATTGTTGCTACAGGTAGTCAAGATGGAATGTTGAGTATTTGGGATGTAAGACAAGGCAGCATGCCAGTTTCCTTACTGAATGCTCATCAAGCAGAATGTAAGTGCCTAAACAAACAGGATCACAATTCTAACGTAGTAGTAACAACTAGGGGAATAATCTTTCATCACATTGACACATCACCAGTGCTTGAAAAAATATTTTGTTTACCGCTCTTCTCACTACAAGTCTACTCTGGAGAAGCTTACATTAAAAGCAGTAAAACTGTATATGCGGCTGCATACACATACACTAAGAATACAAATTTATGATTAAAAGATGGGAGGGGAGTGAGCAGGATGCACAGCAGGTAGGTAGGATCTACTTTTAGTCCATTGGGGTCCAGGCCAACTGGCAGAGCCTGGTTTTCAGGCTCTCGTGGAAGGTTAAGAGGGTGAATATAGATTTGGGACAAGATGTTCCAAAGAGCTGGGGCTATAGCAAAGAAGGCTCTTCTGGACTCTGCCAGGTAGAAATCCTTGATAGACGGGACCAATAGCATGCCGCCTCTGCTGACGTGGGTTGGGTGGGTGTCACATTGGGGTGAGATGGTTTCTCGAGTAACTGGACCCATGCCATGCAGGGCTTTAACGTTAACAACGCATATCTTGTATTGCACCTGGGAGCAAACTGGCAGTCAGTGCTGTTTACAAACTATTGTGTACCATGGGCCACTCTAGGGGCCACAAAGACTGCCATGCTGTTGCAGTTTGCACAAGTTAAAGCTTCAGAATGCTCTTCAAGCGTAACCCAATGTAAAACGCATTGTGGTAGTCCAAGATGGTCAGAGCTTCAATGACTGAGTGCAGGGACTCCTGATCCAAGAAAGTCCACAACAAAGTTGTACAAAGGCTGTGATTGCTATCTGCTCTTCGAATAGGAGTCGTGAGTCCAGGAGAAACCCCAAATGGCAAACAATGTCTATCTGGGTATTACCGCATCCTGAACTAAAGATGTCAAAGTCCCAGATCTTGAAGCTTCTTGCACCCAAAGCTATTCTGTCTTGTCCAGGGTTCAGCCATGGAACATGGTGTCCTTTTTACTATGGACCATGATATTGAAGACTGCTGAGAGGTTAAGGAGTAATTGCACTACCAGCATTCCACTGTCATTACTCTCTCCCCACTAGTGCGACCAGTGCTGTTTCTGTTGTTTCTTGAGCTTTTATACAGAAAAGCTGTATATACTGAGCAGAATCCACTGGATGAAAAAGTCAGAAAAAAGACAATGAATTGGGATTCCAGATTTAATCCAGTTATGGCTAGGTTCACAAATGTGCTTTGATGGCTTATTTAGAATGTTAATTCAAAGATTGTCAAAAATGATGATTTAGTTGGCATACTGACCTGAATCCTGGTATATTTAAACCCATTTAAATGTTGTTTATTTAACAATCTGCTAAGGACTAAACCAAATGATCAGTACCATATTTGGAGGTGATTATTATTCTTAGTCTAAAGCAGGGATCCCCAACTCCCTGGGGCAGATCAGTACTGGTCTGTGGCTTGTTAGAAACTGGTCCATGCAAGCAGTGGGCGAATAAGCAAAGTTTCATCAGTGCATATGCAGAATCCAGGCTGTGTGTGAAACTATCCTCTCCCAATCTGTGGAAGCCAATTTTTCTTCCAAAACCAATCCCTTGTGCCAGAAAGGTTAGGGACTTCTGGTCTATAGGACTCTTAAGAAAGAAGTAATATAATCAATTTCAAGATGTGCTATGCTAACATAGAATACAGAAATATGCTAATAGAATAACTTCTTGGGTGTTTCTTTCATGTATTTCTAGTTCACCTTTATATACAGAATTACTTTTAAACATTTGCTATCGTAATGTTGACTTTTTAAAAATGTTCTACCATTGCATATTATATTTGGCATGTATTTACTTTTACAGTATGGGAAGTACACTTTCATCCTTCCAATCCTGATCATTTGTTCACTTGTTCAGAAGATGGATCTCTGTGGCATTGGGATGCTTCCTCTGATGTGACTGAAAGAAAATCTTTTCTTCATACAAGTAAGATTTACCCAAACTTTTCATTAACTAAATAAGGCAGACTAGCATAGAAATAGCAACTTTTCTGGGTCAATTTGTGGCCAGTAATGCTGTAGTTAACTTAAACATCTTTTATATTTCTAATGTAAAATGCTTTCATGTAGTGTATAGTATTTTTCCATGCCACCCACATTCACCACTACAGATTTCTGTAAGTGGAGATAGAGGAAATACACATAAATATTCGAATAATTACTTTTAGATTGGTAACTAGTATGGCTATGCATTTTGTGCACAGAAATTGCAGAAATTCAGATTCAAAGGGCAAATGTAATTCGAAATTCGCATCTGTTGGGAACATCTTATCTATCTTTTCCTGAAATTGTGCACCAATTACACAAACCAAGATGAGGCTGCTTCAAAATGCTATATGCACACACACATTTTGCAAGGCGCTCTGGCGATGCAGTAGTTAAATGTAGTATTGCAGGCAAATTCTGCCCACAGCCTGGAATTCAATCCTGACAGGGCTCAAGGTTGACTCAGCCTTCCATCTTCCCAAGGTGGTAAAATGAAGAATCATATTGTTAGGAACAATAGACTGACATTATAAACCACCCAAAGACTGCTATAAAGCACTATGGGGTGGTATATAAAACTTAATAATAGCCTAACTTGAAAGGAAAAGACAGTGAACATGATTAAAATTATTCTAGAGCATCAAAATGTAAACTATTTTTGACAAACGCCAAACCCAAGTTCTTTAACAATATAACGTATACTTTGATATTTGCCTTGCATTTAAATAATTCTCTTTTTATCTGAAGATAACAAAAAACGTTTCTGTATTTTATTTTAGGCGGAAGAAATACTTCATTTCTACCTCATTCTACAGCTAATCAGTCCATAATTAGTGCATGGTTGAACAATGATCCTACTAAAGATCGCATTGAGATTACAAATTTAAGTTCAAATTCAACTTTATCAATAAACAGTTTAGATGTGTTAGGATCATGTCTTGTGTATGGAACTGACACAGAATCTATTTATGTTAAGAAGGATCTCTTTGTATAGCCTTATTTTTCCCAAAACAATGCTCTTCTGTAAATTTAGAATTCTTTTTCTAAAATTGTAATCTATATTCTCTAGAATCATAGTTAAACTAGGGTCATAATTTGGAATACAACTGAATGTAACTCATGTTAGCTAGTTTTTAACAATGCATTTCTGTAGTTCTTCAGCAGTACTATGTTTATATTTTAAAAAATCCATTTATGCCTTGTTTATTGTAATTACTTAATTACTGTCTTTATTTTTTAAATATTATTTCAACTATTTTCCAATACAGTGAAATTAATTGCAAGTTCTTTAGTATTCATACTAAGTATGGTATTACCAAATTAGCTTGTAGAAATATTTCCCTTGGGATTTTTTTTTGTGATGCTTAAAACTGTATTTTTATTTGAAATATTTGTCACTGATACTGGAATAAATTTAAGAAAGAAAAAAACTCATCTGTATTCAATTGTCATAGTTCTTTGTTTTGCTCTATATAAATAGCCCTCCACTTACAATGGCAATTGGACTGGAATTGCTGTCACTAATGTAATTATAAAGTATAACATCTGGCAACACTGCTTACTGATGGTAGTCCTGGTTGTCATAAGACTGTGTGGGCTGTTAAATGGAAACAGGTGGGAAGTACTGTGGGTGCATTTGGGGTGTTGCAGGTAGGTGCTATGGAACATAGTGGACCAGCAGATGCCAGAGGTGGGCCAGGGGAGTGTTGGCAGTGGCTGCACATAGGTTGCTGCAATCACACACAATGGAGGATTGTTTGCTACAGAACACAAGCTCATTGGGTCTTATACTTCATAGTAGCTTCCTTAGAAGAAAAAAGCAACAAGAATGACTTACTGGGGTGACCTGAAAACTTCCCTGCTAGCTTCCCCCATTTACTTTGCTTGTGGAAAACTGGCAGGTAAGATCATAAATGACAATCACATAACTATGGCTCACTGTAACATAAGCTAGGCACCCAAGTTCATGTGATCATGGAAATGCTGCAATAGTCAGAACATGTATGAGCCATCAACAGTTGCTTCTGTGAGATTGGCCATATAAATTTGATTCATTAATAAACTTTTCAAGAACCAGTTGTAAGATCATCTTTTTCCAACTTCGAATGGACATAAGCCAAGGATTATAGATACAGGCATGCTTTTGGGAATGACAATGGGAAAGTTTCCCTCTAGGAGTGAAAAAGGTACACTTCAGAGGGGAAGGGAAAAATTTCTTAAAAATACACTGCAGGCACACACACAAAAGTGTCCTGGATCTAAGCTGTAATTTTCTTGTTGGAATCTTGGGGATCCCAAAGGTGCTTTTTTTCAAAAGGCAACTGGACTTTCTGGTTTTTCTTTGAAGACGTTTGGTTTCTCATCCAAGAAGCTTCATCACCACATGCTGACGAAGCTTCTTAGATAAGAAGCACAACCTCTTCAAAGAAGAACCAGAAAAGTCCAAGTTGCCTCCTGAAAAAAGCACCTTTGGGACAACTGACCTGGTTGACTGAGAATCTCGACAGACAAACCATAGGGATGAATTCGAAGGATAAATATGAAGGGGGGGGGGGGAAAGAGGAGGTTCTTGGAGCTAGCCACGCTAGGCCCAAACAGTAAATTTGACTCATTTCAACATAATAGCCAGCCAACCACTCCCAAACGTAACCAGGAGCGACGTTCAACCTCCAATCCTCCGCTTATTTCCTTGCCCGATGCATAAACGCTGGCAGTCTCATCAAGAAAAGGCCCATTTTACAACACCGGAAAGCAACAAGAAAGTTATTACATCCTCTAAACCTCACAGCTTCAACCTTAAAACTGTCTACCACGGACCTCACCCCATTCCTAAGAGGTCCGTAAAGGGGACAGTGCATAAGCGCATCAGTGTGCCTACCATCCCTGTCCTACTGTCCCCATTTATTTGTATGCATTTTGTAAGGTTTGAGAATACCTTGAGACCCATAGAAGTTTGAGAACACATCCAAGTCACAATGAGCCAAACATGAGACTTGAAACAGAGGCTTGAATAACAATCAGCATTTAATCTTTGATCAAAGTTTAAAGACACGATGATGGTCAGTTGTTCCCAACATACCCCAAGGATATGCAGGGAAAGCACTACACTTCGGAGAAGGCTTAGCTCCTTTTTATACAGTTACAATAACATTCTGGCTTTACAATACTAGCTTTATCAGCATTATCTCTTTCCTGTTTCCACCATTGGCCATTTGGCCCCCTGTTGTGAAGGACACAGATCAAAGGTGGGCAGGCAGAAGGGGGGGGGGGTCAGTTTTACAGCTCCATTCCAGGATAAATTCTATGCCCATAGATTGCAGATTGATAAAAGAGTTCAAATGGCAAGAATCGCAAGTTTTGACATTTGCCAGATACCTTACAGACCCTAGGAACAGGGCCACAGGAAGTCAGTTGCAGAAAACAAAAGGCATGCAAGCTTATATGTTACAGACACAAAGCATAATATGTGTGTTACAGAAAACAAGTATTTCTACTAATCAACAAGTTTGTATCCTTATTACTATTCCCCTTCAATTTCTTTCGTTCATGTCCATGTTTATACTTATACCTGCTATCTTGTACACGCTTGACGAATTAATAAACACAAATACAAGAAAGGAGAGACCGGTTCTCCGCAACGTTTTGTTTTTTTTAGGTCCCCAGAAGCCGCGTTGCCTTGAGACGTGGTAGGTTTCATTAGCCAAAGTAGATTAGGACGCAACCGCCGATGCGGGAGACCGTACACGCCGAGTTTATCGCATTGAGCCGAAGGTACAACCCTCGCCTTTCTCCGCATTTTGCAAAGATGTCTTAAAATTGCTATTCCCGGAGCTCTTCTCGGTCCGACCGTGCAGACGGCGCCTCTCCCACGAACCGCACCAAAGGGAGCAGAAGAGCCTGCAAGGCCGGCGCGCCCGCCAGAAGAGAGAGAGAGAGAGAGAGAGCGAGAGCGCGAGAGAAAGAAGCCCTCGCGAAGCGCTCCCGAGTTCTCGCATTCCGGGCTGCGGGAGACGGGTGGGGGGGACGCCAGAAGGAGGAGGAGGAGGAGGAGAAAAAGAACAAGCCGGCGGAACACGCAAAGGAAGTCGGGAAAAGGTTTTATATCCGGGAATCTTGGGAGACAAACCCACCGACAAAATGGCGGCCCGGAATTGAACCCCCCTCCAAAAAAAGGGGGGATAGAAATTGTGGGGGGAGGGGAGCCGCAACGTTTTAGGCTAAACCGCGTAGCTGTCGCTTGGGAAGCCTCCTCCTCGTCGTCGTCGTCACCTTCCTCCGGTTTGTTGGGCTTGAGGCGCTGTCACCACCGCCTTTCCCCCAGGCAGGTGGGTAGATGGGTTTGCTTGGGCTCCGCCTCAGGGAAAGGGAAATCGGTGGCTAGTTAATGAGGAAGGCCTGGGAGACGGGGCACGCCTTGGCCTAAGGTTTTATGACACTCCGCCACTTTGACGGGAGTCGTCCCGACTCCTTTGTGTTTCCCACCCGCCCATCGCTCGAGTCGCCTAAGATTACTTCGTTGAAGTAATCCACTTAGGTCGAGCGCCTGGCCTTTGCCCGTATTTTACGCTTCCCCCTTACTGTCCCTTAAGCCTAAATCGCATCTCTTGTAGGGTTTTAAATGGCCTTTTTCTTTTTAAATGTGCACCGTTTTTCTTTATTTGCTTATTGCGGTTTATTTGATTTTTAAACAACGGAAGCATTTCTCAATTTGGGGGTAGGGAATCATCTGACTTTCTCAGTTACAGTTAATTATTTTAGAGTTTTAATTTGGGGGGGGGGGTATAGTTACCCTTGGGTAGTAAAGATAACACGAAAAGTATTAATTGTTTATTGTTTATATAAGGCTTCTGGCATGCTTGTTTAGTTAGGAATTTTACCAAATTTCATAATTAATAGCATGTGCTTTGAATATTATAAAGGTCCAATTTTTGTCTTTGTAATAAAATAGACCATTGTATCCCCTAGAAAAAGGATGTGAAAGAAAAGGGGAAGTAAAATGAATTCAGGTATATCAGCCCTATTAAAAAGAGAATAAAAGTAACATTTACAAAACCAGGTCCGCAGTTGTTTTAGTTCATGTTTTTTCTGCTACTTAAATATGTCTAAATACTACAAGCTTTAAAGGAGATAATGATTGTTTTAGAACAGGTTTTAGCAACTCTTGCAAAAGCAAACTAACAGTTTTGGCCTCCAGATTCATAATATTCCACTGACATACGTTTTTCAACTTTTTGTCGTTTCATATTTTCTTTTTAACAATGCAGTTTTCAGCTTATTCATAAGTGCCTCATTGTGTTAACTACAGATAGACTGAGAGCACAAATAGTTTTAAAAACAACAGATTAATGCATAATAATATATTTATGGTTCACTTCATTAGCTGTATGGTTGCAGAAGATTAAATGGTAATCATAATATGAGTTGGACAGCCATGTGTCATGTGAATAAATAAATCAATGAATAAAATTGTGTGAGACTTTCTACCAAATTATGTTTATAGGATTGTTGACTGAAGTATTCTGTAGATGTTTCATTTTTACCATTTTGATTTTAATGCTGCCAAAGTCCAACTGACTGGGTGGTTTTCAGTGCAGGTAAATAATGCATGAATAACTCTGGATAGACACAGTGTTAATTGTTTATCTAATTTCAGCTTGGTTCAGTGAAGGAAGCACTAAGTTGTATTCAATATTGGTTACAAATTTGGAGGCAGATGTGACTTTCTTCCTTGTTTCCTATCTATTTGAAATCCGGGGAGAAATTCTATCTTCCTTCCTCTTGCCACTACTATTTATTCCAGCCACTGTTTGTTCACTCTGAAGACAAATGAATATATATTGACAAAGGAAAAGAAATAGCGGAGCATCCTATTTTTGAAAAATAGAGAAAAACATGTTTTACTAAGCAACTTTTAGAAGATTTACAATGTACAGTACAGAGGTTTAGCTTAAAAATACAGTAATTTAATTATAACAGTGTGATGCAATAGGAGTAAGACCTCAGTACACCTGATATCTGAGATGTGAACTAGATGGTATTTGATATTCTGCCTGTTTCATTATTCTATCATTCATGTTTTTAATTAGTATAGCCAATTTTAATTAGTATAGCCAATTTTAATTAGTATAGCCAATTTTAAAAAGTATAGCCAATTTCAGCTAGGAATGAAATAACTTTAAAAGGTACTACATATGCTATTGTAAAAAAAAAATAGGGGTCAAAATAATCTTCATTAGAAATGTATCTTATCATTTATTTACGTAACCATTTAAGATAAAACCATTATCCTAAAGTTTTTGCATTACAATTACATAAGGTGCAAGAAAATGTTTGATTCATTAAGGATTGCATTTTGAAAAAGCAGTTTTTTAATACCCTGGTTTTCAGTACAGGGTATTAAAACAGTATAAGGCAGGGGTGTCAAACTCGCGGCCCGTGGGCTGGATGTGTCATGTGGTGACCATGGCCATCCCCATTTTAGTGAAGGGGGGAAAAGCTGTGATATGTCATGAGTTTGACACCCCTGGTATAAGATAAAAATACTATTATACTTAAAACCTGATTTGACCTTTGAATCACCCGAGTTTTGTTACAATTTCTGGTGGAGGATAAGCAGAAACATGATCATTATGTTGAATCATAACTTATCTCTTTTAAGAACTTCCACTGAGTTTTTTTAATTAAACTGTTAGTTCATGTGAATCTATATTTTTCCCCTCTCTTTTGGAAAGCGAATGAAAACTTTTTTTCTTTTCTCTCTTTACCTTTACCTTTAATAATAATAAATTACAATACACTGAATTGTATTTACTGTTACAAGATTCTGATGGTTAGAAAGGAACATTTTAGGTGTTAGCACTATCTCCCAGAACTAAAATGAAAGAGTTACATCAGAAGGAGAATGCTTTCTCATATGTTGCAGCTGGCTAGTAGTTAGGAATGGAGATGGATGGAAACAGAAACTGGTTGTTGGCTTTCTAAAGTAATTAATCAAAGTAGCAGTAAAATTTATGCAATATAATTACTATGCTCGGAGTAATAAAATAAGTTGCAGTTACCAATGTTTTGCTATTTAAATTTAATTTTTATGCTATTTATTTTAACAAATAAACAAACAAAAGCAAACATATGTTGAATCTGACAATCCCTCTAATTTGAACATTTATATTACTTTTAAGGATTAAATAAATATTTTCTTGTTTGAGTAATATTGTGTAAAATATTCAGTCTCCAGAGAAGTCAAGAACTAGTTTCTTAAACATAACCAACTTCTTGCAAGAAGAGACCTGACTTGCTAAAAGCAATCAATAGCTATGCATAAGTGGATCTGACTTCTTTTGGGAATCTTTAACCAGGTATGGAAAGGTTAAAATGATTCTTAAACAGGAAAGTGGCAAGTGTCTAATGAATTTTGCATGGGTATCTGCAGTATATCATAATAAGTTCAGAGACAGTCTTAATACCCAATTCTTTTATTATTCTAGATTTGGATTGTAAAAGTGGGTTAAGTAGGATTGTAAAATTTGGATTGTAAAAGTCAAATATTAAGTAGAAGGAAATTTGTTTTCATACCAAATATAAGAATGTGATAAAAATAAGAGTGCAATAAAACTTTTTCCAATAATGTAACAGCGTTTTATTATTCTATTTAGAATGACTATTATTCTATTCTCTTAGACTTGAATGGATGTATGTACTACTGGAATCAAGATCAACTGTGTTTTGGGGTTGCCATCCAACTGATTACAATATTAAGCATATTGAAAATCTTGGTTAGTACCTATACGAGTTCATGAAGAGAAGCGAGAAACCAGAGGGATATAGACAAATGAGGCCTAAAACATTTCCTGCCAGTAATTACACTAGCAGCAGCCGGCAGATGTTACAAGAAATACGAGAGAGCCTTAGAAATTTACCGAAGCCTTCGGATGCTGCAAAAATTGAACAAAATATGGGTAAAATACCAACTGAAGATCCCAGACAAGGTCGAAATCCCCCTAAGTTTGTTACCTATCATAAAGCTTTGCAAGAAATTAGAAATTCTCTACTTCCTTTTGCAAATGAAACAAGTTCCTCAACCAGAGGAACATCAGAAGTTAATCGTCAGATGTTGCAAGATCTGCAAGCTGCTGGATTTGATGAGGTAAAATATAATTTCTAGTGAAGTGTGGGTGAAGCGGTACCAATGCTGGTAGGAACTCACCCCTGATGTAGTTACCTGATATTGTTTGTTAATCGGCATTTAATAAAAATTGTGGGTGGGAAAACTGTCTCAAATATGTTAATGGGATTTGTTTTTGAGGGTGCAAGGTGGAGGTACAACACCTGATCTTGGGAGTTTAGAAAAAAACGTTTTTCTATATAATTTGATTCACCCCGGCATGCGAATGTCATCTTGTTTTGTAATGACCACATTTTCAATACCATTGATGCTCCGTTTATACCAATATTGCATTGTTAGGAATAATAGCACTTAGTCTTTAAATTTTCAATCTAATATTAAATACAGTGCTTCTGACATTTTTTTGTTATGCATGATTAACTATCTTATTGGGAAATTGTTGTTGTTTTTTGTATATTCTTCATCAATAGGATATGGTTGTGCAAGCTCTAAGACAAACCAATAGCCGCAGCATAGAAGCAGCCATTGAATTTATAAGTAAAATGAGTTATCAAGATTCTCGTCGAGAACAAATGGCAGCAGCTGCATCTAGACCCCTTACTGCTGGCCCCAAGCCCCCAGGTATGCACATCCATATATACGCTTGGGAAGGAGAAATGGAATTTGTATGTTTTCAAAACTGATGAGAAATAATTTGAAATAAGAGACACTGACTGAAAAATAAAATGTTTTTAATTAAAAAAAACCATTTGAAAAGGGCCAATTTGCCACAAAGAATTAATAGGAAGAAGACAATTAACAGAATTTTTTGGGAGCTTTTTTATTGCAAAAACTATTTAGAGTCAACGTTACAGTCCTCTATGCAGATCATTTAGGAATGCCACGGGACGTCTGGGTCCAGGGATTTTACATAGTCATATGAATACAGGTAGCCTTTGACTTATGACCACAATTGAGCCCAACATTTCTGTTCTTAAGTAAGACACTAATTTCTAACTAAACAAATGGTTGTAGAGGACTACCTATATGTGCTTAGATTAATTGTTTCAAAAATGAATTAGCCTGTATCCTTTTTGTAATAAATTCATATGAAAATTGATTTAAATTGTTTCTCATCTTATTTTTATGTCAGTTCAGTCTGGTGTGTTTTTATGTCTGAAATGTTTACTTCTAATCCTTTATATAATGACTATTCCAGAATTTTAAAATGAGTAGTTTAAAATTTGTCTTTTTACTTTTTTTAAAAAGCAGGAGGAGCAGTACAGCAGTCAGTTATCCGTAGACAAAGCTGGAAAGGTTCCAAAGAATCTTTGGTACCCCAGAGACATGCTTCTGCACTGGGAGATGGCCTTACATTTCATTCAGAAAGCCCTATTTCTCAGGGTGAAGTAGGAAGACCATTATCTGGGTCTGGAATAGCTGCATTTGTTCAGGCTCACCCTGGTAATGGACAAAGAGTGAACCCACCACCTCCACCTCAAGTCAGAAGTGTTACTCCACCACCACCCCCTCCCAGAGGAACACCGCCTCCTTCCTGGGAAGCAAATTCTCAAACAAAACGGTATTCGGGGAACATGGAATATATGATATCTCGCATTTCTCCAGTGCCACCAGGATCATGGCAGGATGGATATCCTCCCCAAACTATGAATTCATCATCTATGAATCCTTCTGTGCAGGGACAAAGAGGTATTAGTTCAGTTCCTGTTGGTAGACAACCAATAATCATGCAAAGTTCAGTTAATAGCAAATTTAGTTTTTCATCGGGAAGGAGTGGAATACAAAATGGCAATTGTCAGGCTGAATATATTGTTCATCAAAATATTGTGCCTAGTAACTCAGCAAGTCGCCAACCACCTCCTCCTTATCCAATATCTCCAACAAGCCGACAAAGTCCTACACTTTTGCAGATGCAAACAGGTGGTCCTACTCCCCTTTCAGCATATCCCAATGGGAACATTTCTCAATCTTTGATGGTGCCAAATAGAAACAGCCATAATATGGAATTATATAACATAAATGTTCCAGGAATTCCAACAACCTGGTCACAATCATCCTCTGGAAATGGACATGACATCCCAGTATGGCAATCCAATATTCCAGTAAGGTCAAATTCTTTCAATAATCATGCTGGAAACAGACAAAACCATGCTGCAAATTCACAATCTTCTGCTACAACAGTTACAGCTGTTACTCCAGCTCCTATACAGCAGCCAGTAAAAAGTATGCGTGTATTGAAACCAGAACTGCAAACTGCCTTAGCTCCTACTCATCCTTCTTGGATTTCTCAACCAATGCAAGCTGTCCAGCCCACCTCTTTTTCTGAGGGACCATGTACAATTGTGCCAGTCATTTCACCTGCAGCAGAAGGTGGAAATTATCAAGGACCACCCCCTCCTTATCCAAAACATTTATTACATCCAAATCTATCTGCCACCCCATATGAAGCTATAACAAAGCCTAGCAAAGAAGATCAACCTGGCTTTCCTAAAGAAGAGGATGCTGAAAAGAATGAAAACAATGAAACAATTGATAGAGAGAAGAAGCAGATAACAACTTCTCCTGTTCCTGTTAGGAAGAATAAAAGAGATGAAGAACGGAGGGAATCCCGCATTCAAAGCTATTCTCCTCAAGCCTTTAAATTCTTTATGGAGCAGCATGTTGAAAACATACTCAAATCTCATCAACAGCGACTGCATCGTAAGAAACAGCTTGAAAATGAAATGATGAGGGTAATTTTTAACATTTTTATTTAAGTTTTATTTACATGGAATATACTTTGAAATTGTAATACCATTGCATTAGGCTTCAACAGTAATTGCTCAGGATGTGATAGCTCAGTAGGTTAAAGATTGGTAAGCTGACAGCCCAGGTTCAAGACCCAAGCACTGTGTGATGGGGTGAACTCTCATTAGCTGCCTCAGCTCCTGCCAACCTAGCAGCCCAAAAGGATGCAAATGCGAGTAGATAAATAGGTACCACTTTGGTGGGAAGACATTCCATATACCTTGGCATATAGTCATGCTGGCCACATGACATGGAAATGTCTTTGGACAATGCTGGCTCCCTCAGCTAAGAAATGAAGATGCGCATTGCCTCCTAGAGTCAGACATGACTGGATAGGGGAAACCTTTACCTTTACTAAAATTGTAATAGTTTACCAATTTTTATAGTGCAATCCTATTCAGGTCAGTCAAATTAAGTTCTTAAATATCTTTTTGGCTGTGTGGTTGATTGCATTATACGCCAAGAAATTGTAAACAAAAAACAGTCTAACAGGAAACAGAAACAAATCAGCCATAAAAAAATTCACCAAATGCATTTCATTTTTATTTTCTTGCTCATAACAGAAAGTGTTTATAGGAGTGTGGATGGGCAGATAGATAACAATATTTAGACATTCACCAAGAACATAGAATGGAAGTGCATCAGAAACTGGCTGCTTCCATAAAACTGGGCCAGGAAGATTAAGGATTTAATACTCAAGCACTGATCTAATACTTGCAACTAATTGTGCACGTAAGTTGTCCTGATTCAAATAAAAACTGCTATGGACAGGCACACTATAATATAGTTATAGATAAAGCTTAATAAAACTGGGGGTTTGTGGGACCTTGTACATATTGGGTAATTGAATAGAAAAAGTATTTTGCTTGATTTCACTATAAATAAGGGTATGTTTAGTGTTGCTTGTTATAATATAGAATGACTCTTGTTGGATATTTTAAAAAAGATATTTAACAATTGATTTTCCAAATAAAAATAAGCTTCTTTAAAATTCTTACTTTTTACATGTTGGGAAAGTAGTGAAATTGCCTCTATTTTCTGAGTGCACTAGAATTTCATTTCAACCTCAATTATTTTTAATTTATATACCAGTATCTGCTGGGTTTGAAGTTCTCATGTCATCTGTAGAAGTGGAATTTTAATTACAGTATTTTCAAAAATTCTTTGGTAAATTTCAACTTTATGAGTAGGCAGTTAAATTTCTTGTTCTTTCTACATGTTCATTCTTAGTCTCTTTCCTTTTCACTTTCACTAACAGCTGGTTTAAACTATTAAGGTGTTGGAAGCTTTCCTGACATCTGTAGCCTTCGTTACTGGGTAGGCAAGTAATATTTTGGAGACAAGTATTCTATTTAAAGAATAGCATGGATCCTTTATTATGGGACTCTGCATGCTTACATACAGTTAAATTAAGCATGCTTTGTTTCACTGTACTTGAATGTATTTACATTAGATCACTAATATTGTATACCGCATTTGTTTTTATGTTCTACAGTCGCACAAGGACAATGATCATAAATATACTTTTTTATTTTGTTTACATTGTTCAAAGTGGCTGAATTGTTTAGTACTGTACTCATTCTGCCAGATATTTGTATTTGAAGATGTTTATTTTAAGATTGTGTTAAATTTAATTAAAAATAAGATTTTTGAATGAAAGCTAGAAGCTGGAAAGTCATATAGGAAGAAATTAAGTGCATTTTTGTAGTAAATAGTATATGTCTAGCCTGACAGTGTAAAAGTATTTGTTGGAATGTCAGTCAAAGCATCATTTTTTTACTTTTAAGAATAATAGAATCTTCTAATTAGCTTATCTAGTTTCATGGATGGAATTTCTTGCTAAAATGTTGTCCTTAAATCTTGAGCCTTATTGTGCATGGCTCTTGTGTATGATTGTTTATAATATCTCATTTTAACATTTTGTTGTATATTGTTCTGAAGTGCTTTGATTGTTTCCTAATATGTTGCCATAAAATAAACTGAAATAATAAAATGGGAGTATTAATGCCTAAGGACTGAGATTGTTTACTTTTCTTAAATTGGTTTTTTTTTCACTATCGTCTTTTCTTTACATTTGTTGCATAGGTTGGGTTATCCGAAGAGGCCCAAGATCAAATGAGGAAAATGCTGTGGCAAAAGGAGTCCAACTACATCCGTCTCAAAAGAGCTAAAATGGATAAATCAATGTTTGTTAAAATTAAGACTCTTGGAATTGGGGCATTTGGAGAAGTCTGTTTGGCAAGAAAGGTAGATACAAATGCCTTATATGCAAAAAAAACTCTTCGAAAAAAGGATGTACTACTTCGAAACCAGGTTGCTCATGTTAAAGCTGAACGGGATATTCTTGCAGAGGCTGATAATGAATGGGTAGTTCGTCTGTACTATTCGTTCCAAGATAAGGACAATTTGTACTTTATAATGGACTATATTCCAGGAGGAGACATGATGAGCTTGTTAATTCGAATGGGAGTCTTTCCTGAAAATATGGCCCGATTCTACATAGCAGAACTGACCTGTGCTGTTGAAAGTGTTCATAAGATGGGCTTCATTCATAGAGACATAAAACCTGATAACATTTTGATTGATCGTGACGGCCATATCAAATTGACAGACTTTGGACTTTGTACTGGCTTTCGGTGGACACACGATTCCAAATACTATCAGAGTGGTAAGGCAAGCAGTTTGTCCCAAAATAATCTTTATGTGTTAGATTAATACCACACAGAACAACAAGATATTGGTTTGTATTATATTTTCTACCAGATGATTTGGCTGATATCATAACATGCTGTTAAATAATTATAAATGTAGTCATTTACTCCAGAACAAAGGACACTCTTTGTAAGTGAATTTGGAATTAGACTCTTCCAGAACAGCAGCATCATGCTAAAATCCTTTTTCAAAACATTATGAATACTGCTTTTAAAAAAAAAATCATATCAGAAATCTCTGGTACAAAATAGTAAATAATACATCTTAACTTCCACAATACATTCCATTGCAAACTTCATTCAAAAATAAAGTCAGAATTTGTACATATATTTTAAAATGTTATAATTTCTGAAAAGTTGGTAGTTGCACGTTTGGATATATTTAATTTCAGGCTTTTTGCCAACAATAAGTAGAATTATAATAGTACAGGTGGGTTGTTGTTGGGGTGCTTTTTTTTTTTCTTTCCCATCAAATTAAAGCATCAGTAAATATCTTTTGAAACTTAAATTTTACTCTCCTATTATAAATTACATGACTTCATCTACTTAATTCTTAATTTGGTGTGCAATACTGAAAGTCTGAAGAAAATATAAGATAATTTCTTTTCCTGTTTTTAAAAGTTGCAAAATCTAATGCAGAAATTATTTTGTGGGAAGTAGGGAATAGAAAGGTGGAAAAGGATATATAGCCTCATATTTTGTCTTTCAGCATCTCTCTATGTTATACAGAACATTAAAATTAAATCTTTCTCAGTCCAGAAGAAAACCAAGGTTATTCAAAAATAAGGATGTGATTTCTACATCTACTGGGCACTCATTCATCCCAGGTGTGGATTGCAAAAAGATCCAGATAACCCCTAGAAATCAGGAAAAAGAAACTGAAAACACTAATTTTTGCTTCCATCTACTTGCCATTTAACAACTAGTCCTAGACCTGATTGGTGTCTAGATTATAGAATTAAAATAATTTGAAAAGGATAACTAAATCAGGCATTGACAACCTATGAGCTCTCAACTTCCAGAAAATCAAAGTTAGAATTAAGAAAATTACAGAGATTTTTTAAAGTATATTAAGAGAAAACTTCCAGGTTTATGTTGGAAACTAGCAATAGAAATTTAAGAATTGCTGAATGTCTTTTATTTAGTCAGTTACAAATACTCTTGTGTAGTCATTATTATTAACCTTGCCTTTTCCTTGTTGGGTAGTCCTTTGATCTTAAGGTGAGAAAAAAGGGTCCAGATGATATTTAATAAATAAATAAAAACTAGTATTGCCTGGGAGTTTGAGGAGGCTTTCTACTTATGGGAAGTTTCTGCTAAGAGGCAATTTCTCTTCTCAACTTGCTCCTTTTTTTAAAATATTGCTTTAATGTAAAGAAAATAAAAATCTACAGTATCACATTAGGACATGTTCCTTTACCTGTTTTACCTTTACAACCTAATGAAACTAATAGCCTCCACTTTTTTAAACATTCACTGGGTTGCCAATAAATAGAAAATTGTCTCACATTAAAATGATAAGAAAATGTTCTTTTAAGTTTTCTATTATCTTAAATTAGCTATTTGATTTGTTAACATGTAATGTTTTTTATTCCAAAGTTTTTGTAAAGAACAGCTATCCACCAACAATACTTTTCAGTGGATTAAAAGATAGCTAGAAGAATCCAAAGCGTGTTCTAATTTACTGATAGTAAATTAGGAAATTTTAGATATTATTAATATAGATCAACTCAATTAAAGCTTTAATTAAATATACTGCCATTTTGAAATGTTAGGCAGTTGAAATGCCATGAAAATAATTCAGGCAGTTTAAAGATTTGATTGGCAATAAAATGCTCTATAATTGCTGGTCTCCATTATCAGCTATTTTCAGACTTGTCCCAAAGTATATCATGTAAATACAGATCATCATACTTCCATCCCAACATCTTCTATATATGCCTTGCAGTCTTTAATGCCTAAAATATAATAGACTTTTTGTTAAAAAAAAAAAAATCCTATTTTCTAGTATTGGAACAGGTCTCATAATGCTTTTCTAATTGTGCTCATATTATACACACACACACACACACACACAGAGAGAGAGAGAGAGAGTGTGTCACAACACCCTAGTATGCCCCAAATATGGGAGGGAGCAGAACTGCTTCCCTTTTCTGTCTTTCGGCTTGGAGCCATCCAGGCAGAAAGCAATTTTTTTGTTGCATTTGTTATATTTGTGTTACGTTTGTGCTGATAAATAAACAAGGGAGACTAGTATAGATCTATTTCAAGCTATTTAGCTCTCATCAGCTAGCCATACCCTTACTGGGATTTGAACCTGGGTCGTTTTACATGTAAGGCAGTTGTAATTTTAGTTTTAGTTTAGTTTATTTTGAATTTATATACCGCCCTATTCTCCCAGATGGGACTCAGGGCGGTGCACAGAAAATATAAAACCCACAACAAATGCAACAATATAAAATGGTATTTTCACTAGGCCACAGACTCTCATCCTGATCAGCTGAGCCAGGGGAACAAGTATATGTACTGTGTCACAACACCCTGGTAAGCTGCAAATAAGGGAGGAAGCAAAGCTGCTTTCCTGTCTTTCGGCTCATCACAAGAGACCATGCAGACAGAAAGCTATTTTTTCATTGCCTTTTGTTTACATTTGTGTTGAGTTTGTGCTGATAAATAAATAAAGGGAGACTAGTATAGATCTATTTCAAGCTATTTAGCTCTCATCAGCTAGCCATGCCCTTACTGGTATTCGAACCTGGGAAGTATTACATGTGAGGCAGTTGTAATTGCCACTAGGCCACAGGTTCTCCTCCTTGATCAGTTGAGCCAGGGGAATAAGTATATATTGCGTCACAACACCCTAGTACAGTGATGGCTAATCTTTTTTGGCTCACGTGCCGAAAATGGGGGGAGCGCAGGGGGGTCGTGCATGGATGTGCCACACCCATAATCCTATGTGCGCAACCCCCTGCTTTTGCCACGCTTTTTTCGCCCTCCCCAGGCTCCAGAGGCTTTCTAGGAGCCTGGGGAGGGTAAAAGCAGCCTCCCCCACCCCACCTCCAGAGGCTTCAGGAGCTTCCCTGAAGATTCGAGAGGGCAAAAACGGCCTAAATCAGCTAGTCAGCGCACGCATGCACACTGGAGCTGACAGGGCAATGCCTCGAGTGCCCTAAGAAATGGTTCCGCGTGCCACCTGTGGCACCCGTGCCATAGGTTCGCCATCACGGCCCTAGTATGTCCCAAATATGGGAGGGAGCAGAACTGCTTCCTTTTTCTGTCTTTCGGTTCACCCTAGGAGCCATCCAGGCAGAAAGCAATTTTTTCGTTGCCTTTGTTATATTTGTGTTACATTTTTGTGCTGATAAATTAATAAAGGGAGACTAGTATAGAACTATTTCAAGCTATTTAACTCTCATCAGCTAGCCATACCCTTACTGGTGACACAATATATATTTATTCCCCTGGCTCAGCTGTTCAAATAGGAGAACCTGTGATGACCATAGTTGAGCCCAGAATCTCGATCATTGAACAAACATTGAGCAGTTGTTAAGTGAGATATCACATGACTGCTTCGTTTGACTGCAATCCTGGCACTCCTGGTTGTGATTGTTAAGTGATTGTATGGGTTGGGAGAGACTCTGGGAGTCCTCTCTGCCGAAATCCAGTTGTCAGTTATGCATATTTGTATAGATAAATAATAAATTGCAATATTTTATATTACTGAGGCAGCATTCTCATAACAAGACATTTTATTCAAGATCCTTCCAATTCATTATATGATTCTTGGGTAGCTCCCAATAATTGTTTATCAAAGTAAAAATCCTCATAAATCCCCACTTGCTTTTAATCAAAGTGCTGTAATTCAATATATTGAAATGCTATACTGTAATTAGATCTTTTTTTTAAAAAAATCGTATTTTTTAAAATAGATTCTGTGAAATTTGATTGATGACTGAAGTTTAAACATAATAATAATGTTTGGGCTTTTGCATGTTAGGTGACCATCCCCGTCAGGACAGCATGGATTTCAGTAATGAATGGGGAGATCCAGCCAGCTGTAGATGTGGAGATAGACTAAAGCCTCTTGAACGTAGAGCAGCACGTCAACATCAGCGTTGTCTAGCACATTCACTTGTTGGGACACCAAATTACATTGCACCAGAAGTATTATTACGGACAGGTAAAGCTTTCCTTTTTTCCTATAGCTGGGGTTGCTAAATTGATGGCTAAATTTTTTTAACTTGTTCCTGAAAACTATTACTCTAACTATGTTCCACTATACTGCAGGACTGTTGCCAATAACTCTTAATAATGTTGAGCAAAAAAATTATAAATTAAATTAATGTGTAAGAAAAAACATAATATATTAATATGCAACAAGTTCAGTCGTAAGGCCTAAAAGTCAGATGTGCTAGAGCAGAGGTGTCAGACTCACCGTGTCACATTGCAATCATGTGACGTTTCGCAATGGTTTTTCCCTTCGCAGAGCTGAGATGGGTGTGGCCTGCATGTGATGCATCCGGTCCGTGGGCCACCAGTTTGACACCCCTGTGCTAGATGTTTGGGAAATACTGCATTGGCATAACAGCTAGTACATTGTTAGAAAGAAATTTAGAATTACTGTTGGTCTGCGTAATTACTGGATTTTTATTTATTTATTTATTTTTGCTTCAGGATATACTCAGCTATGTGACTGGTGGAGTGTTGGAGTGATTCTTTTTGAAATGCTAGTAGGTCAACCTCCCTTCTTAGCACAAACACCATTGGAAACCCAAATGAAGGTATTTGGAGAGAAAAATGCTAACGGTTGCCTCTGTGTATAAGTAATGTGTGAAAGCCAAATAAGGTTTGGTCTGCATTTAACTTAGAACAATGTATTTGTAATATATTTTCCCTATATTTCAAAATGCTTATATACAATTTTAGTTGTAACTAGAAATTGTAGTTAGATACTTTTTCTTCCCAAAATTTTAATAAGTGGGCTACCAACCTACTTTGTTGTTTGTTTGTTTTTATAGAAGTGTGGAATTATTCTAATATAAAAATGTGAAATTATCCTAATCCTAAAAGGAGGAAATATGTTTTCACTATAAGAACTCCTAGTAGACCACTATTGTTACCTTGTTTCACTTGAAGGACATATTTTTATTGATTTATGTATTTTGTTGCTCTTTTGAAATAGAAGTTATAGTAAATGAATAGTGTAGTAATAGTTTGCTCCAGTCTTTCTTTTTTAATTGTAATTTTATTAAAAATTACTATTGGAAAAATTAAAACTAATACAAATTAAAAAAGAAAAGAAAAAGAAAAACAGAAAATGGAGGAAAGAGTAAAAAGAAAAATAGAACAGAAAGAAAAAGAATATAGTAAAGAAAAAGAAAAGAAATATATCAAGAAATGATTTCCCAATTCATCACAATTTTAGTTACATTTTCACTTGTCTTAAAATACAAGAAATAATCTCTTCTTCTGATGTTCCATCTCTTCTCTATAAACAAATCATTAAAGTCCTGTCATTCCAGGCCTGATCAGCATTAAGAGTTAGCAGAGATGAAAATATATTTATTTTATTAAATACATCAATTTTATATTCTTTCCTTTTATTTTTAACAATCTTGATATTTAATCCCTTCAAATAATGTCATAGAATTTGATTTCTTTTAATTTATTTGACCTTTCTCACAAAATTCTTCAAAATATAACAAGCCTCTTTTGCAAATCCAATATAAGGAAATTATCTTGGTCAATATCTTAGTTTGTTATTGTACATCCTTTTAAATTATTAAGACATCAGATGATTTCTTTCTTATGTCCAATATAGCATCTTTTTACATTCTTGGAGCCTGCTATCATTTTTAAATTTGCTTTCAAATCAGTCCAAAAGTTATTAGGTAAAACGTGTTCCTCTTCCATAACATCTAGGTACACTTGAAATTGACTTCTAGGTTCATTGTTCAAAAGTATTCTTCAGTATGTCCAGTGCTAAAATATTTTGCTTCATTCTATATTAGTTGAATTTGAATGTTGTTCTCCTTTAATTGTAACCTTTCATTCCTTCTATCTAATTTAAAACCTTCAAAGTCCCACCCTACCTTGTTTTTTTAAACAAAGCATTTTCCCATAGGAAAGACTCCTACAATTTATTGAAAACTCTTTATTTCAAATCCATTTGGATTTAGTCAATTTATAATTTTCAAAATCAAAAGTGCTAAACACCTTGTTGCTGTTTAGGCCTTTCTGTGAGAATTGAATTAAATTCACCTGGTGTTTTCAGATTTGTTGATCCAACGTTTCCTAATAGATAAAAATAGCATTTTGCAAGCTATCATGGCAATTAACAAGCAATTTCTGAAACTGATAAAAAAGGTAAATCTAGTGTCCCTGAGTATCAATCATGCTTTGAGTAAGATGGTTATTCCTTTGTCTCACATAGTCTGCTGTCTTGTGGACTCCTCATGAGGAACAACTGTCTGGAGCACTTGTAGACGATTTTAAGTCCTCTCTGTCTGGAGAGGAATTCAAGCCGGTTTACTGCTTGCTTTTTATTCTATCACAGATGTTGGCTCCATTCTTCAGTTTGCAATTTCTTCCCCAGAAATCATTTTGCTCCAGTCTTTCAGTAAAAGCCTGAATTAGAATTTTAAAACACACTGAAGATAGGACAAAAATATTTGATGTGTACAATTAATAATAATGGATTTCTATTATACAGAGTTCACTAAAATTGAAATATTTTTATTTTACATTTAATTATGAAGCAAAGCAGATCATCAAAGGTGACAAAATAATCCTGTTCTTCTATGAAAATATTTACACATAGAATCAAGAAGAAGAGTTATCCTGTATATTAAGGACAAAATGCTAACTTAGATTTTGCCTTCCACTAGATTTATTTTATTTATTTTATTTTATTAAATTTATACCCCGCCCTTCTCCTTGTTAGGACCCAGGGCAGCGCACAGGCATTATTTAAAAACACAAAATACAATAAATATCTATTAAAATGTATTAAATTAATAAACCCGTGCTAAAACCCAATATTAAAACCCTTGCCAATTATAAATTATTTTCTTAAAAAGTCAGAAATGGGGGCTATCCTAGGCCGGCTTGTTGGAATAAATACGTCTTAAGACGTTGGCGGAAGAGGCGGAGGTCCGAGATAGTACGGAGGTCGGGGGGTAGGTCGTTCCAGAGGGCCGGGCCCGCCACAGAAAAGGCCCTTCCCCTGGGTGTCGCCAACCGGCATTGCCCCGTCGACGGCACCCGAAGAAGACCCTCTCTGTGGGAGCGGATCGGACGAAGGGATGTATGGGGCAGGAGGCGGTCTCGTATATAGCTAGGCCCCGAGCCATGGAGCGATTTAAAGATGGTCATCAGCACCTTGAAGCGCACTCGAAAGGCCACAGGCAGCCAGTGCAGCTCGCGCAGGAGAGGTGTTACATGGGTTTGCCTTGTGGCACCCATAATCACCCGCGCGGCCGCATTCTGTACTAACTGTAGCCTTCGAGTACACCTCAAGGGGAGCCCCATGTAGAGAGCGTTACAGTAATCCAGCCGGGATGTCACAAGCGCTTGAGTGACTGTGCGAAGGGCTCCCCGGTCCAGTAAGGGGCACAACTGGCGTATCAGGCGTACCTGATAGAATGCCCCCCTGGCCACGGCCGCCACATGGTCCTCCATGGACAGCCGGGAATCCAGGAGGACGCCCAAGTTGCGCGCCCTCTCCACGGGGGCCAGTTGTTCGCCCCCAATGGCCAGTGTTGGACTTATCTGGCTGAACCGGGGTGCCGGAAACCACAGCCACTCGGTCTTGGCCGGGTTGAGCTTGAGTTTGTTACTACCCATCCAGATCCGTACGGCCTCCAGACACTGGGACAGCACCTCGACGGCATCGTTGGGGTGGTTTGGGGTGGATATGTACAACTGAGTGTCATCAGCGTACAGATGGTATTCCACCCCAAAACCACGGATGATCTCACCCAGCGGCTTCATGTAGGTGTTGAACAGGAGTGGCGAGAGGACCGACCCCTGAGGAACCCCACATGTGAGGGGCCTCGGGGACGACTTCTGCCCTCCTGCCAACACCCATTGCGACCGACCAGAGAGGTAGGATGAGAACCACCGTAAAACGGTGCCTCTCAGCCCCAACCCCCCCAATCGGTGCAATAAGATACCATGGTCGATGGTATCAAAAGCCGCTGAGAGATCTAATAGGACAAGGATAGAGGAACAACCTCTATCCCGTGCCCTCCAGAGATCATCCACCAACGCGACCAATGCCGTCTCGGTACTGTGACCGGGCCGGAAGCCGGACTGGCGCGGGTCTAGATAATCAACTTCCTCCAGATGTCGGGGAAACTGTTGAGCCACCACACTCTCAACAACCTTCACTAAAAAGTGAAGGTTGGAGACGGGACGATAGTTCTCTAATAAAGCTGGGTCCAGGGATGGCTTCTTGAGGAGGGGCCTCACCACCGCCTCTTTCAAGACGGTGGGCAAGGACCCCTCAGAGATGAATTCACAATACCCTGGAGCCAGCCTCGTGTCACCTCCCAGGATGCCAGTACAAGCCAGGAGGGGCACGGGTCCAATAAACATGTGGTGGCTCTAAGGTTCCTCCGCAACCTGTCCATATCCTCGGTAGTAACAAAGTCAAACTCCTCCCAAGATGTTATCTCAAGACCAGCACCGGGCACCTCGACCGGATCACTAGTGGAGGGCAGCTCGTTCCGAATCTGAGTGATTTTGTCCTGCAGAAAAACTCCAAATTCCTCTGCTCGACCCTGCAGAGGGGCTTCCCGCGGCCTCAAATGCAAGAGGGAGCGGGTCACCCCAAACAGGGCGGCAGGGCGGTTTTCCGCGGACGCGATAAGGGTGGCACAATACTCACGTTTGGCCACTCTTAGCGCCACTAAATAAGTCCTAATATGGTCTCTCACTAGTGTTCGGTCAGATTCGGATCGAGAAGATCTCCACCTACTCTCTAGGCGTCTCTTACGGCGTTTCATCTCCCGAAGCTCCTCGGTAAACCAAGGAGCCTGGGTGACTCGACGCCGCATGAGAGGCCGCAAGGGCGCGACTCGGTCCAAGGCCCCCGTGGCCGCACTATACCATGCGGCCACTAGATCCTCAGTCGAGCCGTGGGACAGGGACACAGGTACTGGCCCAAGCTCCCTCTGGAACCTTTCCGGGTCCATCAGGCGCCTGGGGCAGAACCAACTCGGTGTCTCCGGTTCCGCCTCCCCGCGGTGGGGTGTGACGGTTGGAAAGTCTATCCGAAGGAGAGAGTGATCTGTCCATGACAAGGGTAAGATGACTAAATCCCCTGTTCCAAGATCACTAATCCAGTGTCCAGAGACAAAAATCAGATCCAGCGTGTGTCCTCCCTCGTGCGTGGGGCCCTGAACTACTTGGGTCAGGTCCATGGCCGTCATGGAAGTCATGAACTCCCGAGCTGCCTCGGATGTCTCGCCCGCCGATGGCAGATTAAAGTCCCCCATGACCATAAGTCTGGGGGTCTCCACCGCCATCGCGGCGATCACCTCGAGTAGCTCGGGCAGGGCTGCTGTTACATAGCGGGGAGCCAGGTATACAACCAGCAGGCCCAACTACCTCCCTAGGCCCCACTTCACGAAGAGGGACTCACAGCCGGTCGTCTGAGGCACAGTGGTCTCCTTCGGCTCCAGACTTTCCTTAACAATAACCGCCACCCCCCCACCCCTGCCTAGGGCCCTAGGTTGATGAAATGCACAGTAACCTGGTGGGCACATTTCCACGAGGGGTAGACCCCCCTCGGGGCCCAACCAGGTCTCCGTAATTCCCACCAGGTCCGGGTCCCCCTCTGACACAAGGTCATTTATGAGGGGAGCTTTGTTCACCACGGATCTGGCGTTGCAGAACATCAAACTAGGGCCCCGGCTCTGTAATCCCTGACCGCCTAGCCTACGAGTGGAGCACAGGGGGTTGGGGCAAGCGATCACTCGTAGCCAGCGACCACGAGCCCCCAACCCATGATGGACATCCTGTCTCCCACCGCCCCTGCCCCTCCCTAAGACCAACCGAATGGGACGGCCCTCAACAGAGACGACCCCTGATCCCCCCTCCCTAATGGACTCCTCCTTTATCCCACTTCCGCCAGCCGGCCCTATAACTTGACCCCCCTCTGACTGCATAAACCCTCCCCCCACCCCAGGACCCCTTAAAAACCGAATTAAAAATTTGCATAAAAACCCCCTTAGTTTGCGCCTCGCCCACCTCTCAGGATCTATCAATCCATCCTCGAGGTGGGCCCGTGTTAGATGAGGGGGCCAGACCTGCGAGAGGGGAAACTCTCGCAAGCCAAGGAGCTCTGTTCTGGAGTACGACAATAGCATAGTAACGGCACTGGTTCTAAGAAAGGGGGGGGGGAATCGTCTACGATGTTACAATGCAAGTCGGAATTAATACAGCAAGCTAAAACTTAAAAGCGTAAGGTAAGATAGATGAAAAAGTGCGGCAGGTAGTCCAGGTGGGGTGGAAATCCAGGGCCATCTGTAGGAGTCAAAAAAGCCAAGATGGCACTTATGCAATCAATGACCCACCCCTTTTTTACATGCATCACAAACACAACATAAAAAAGGGGTAGGGCCACCATCTCGACTTTTTGACTCCCCATGCAAACTGCCCCAGCACAAATCTTTGCTCTGATGCAAGTTTTTAGGCTCTTTCCCTGAACAGGGCAGTAGTGGTTCAGAAATATTTGCTTTTAGTTTTTTGAATGTGTTAGTTCCTGAAGAAAAATGTATATGAGTGTGTGTTTAATTTGGAACTTTAACTTTGTGTTTAAATAAAGGTTATCAATTGGAAAACATCACTGCACATCCCACTGCAAGCAAAACTAACTCCAGAGGCATCAGATCTTATTATTAAGCTCTGCCGAGGACCAGATGATCGCTTAGGCAAGAATGGTGCAGATGAAATAAAAGCACACCCATTTTTTAAATCTATTGATTTTTCAAGTGATCTACGGCAGCAACCTGCTTTTTATATTCCTAAAATTACACATCCCACTGATACATCAAATTTTGATCCAATTGATCCAGATAAATTATGGAGTGAAGATAAAGAAGGGAACATAAATGATACACTTAATGGGTGGTATAAAAATGGTAAACATCCTGAGCATGCTTTTTATGAATTCACGTTTCGAAGGTTTTTTGATGACAATGGGTATCCATATAGCTATCCAAAGCCTATTGAATATGAATACACTAATTCTTGTAGATTAGAATCACAGTCTGATGAAGATGATGAGAGGACCAGTAGAGAGATCCAAAATCGTGATCTAGTTTACATTTAATAGAGAAGATAAAACCATTATTTCTGAATTTCTCAAATCATGTGGGGGGAAAACCCTGAGATACTGTTAGAAAGCTGACTTTATACCCTCTTGGATTGGGGAATGCTAATTATTCCCAATTTTTTCACATTAATTTTTTCCTCATAACTAGCCCTTTTTCATCTTTAATTTATTCCATCCTTGTTAGTGCTTAATATAGAAAATAGTAATATTAGGAAAAATAAATTATAAATTTAAGCTTTTTGTAAACAGAATAGTGATTTCTTTTAGGAAATGAGATGCCTATTTTTTTATAAACCACACCATTACTTTCTTGCATAATTTTGCAATCATTGCCTGTGTTGCATTAGCTAATTCTTAGTAAACTCACAGACATTTTGTCTAGTTAGCTATAATATCAAATACAATATATATAAAGCAAAGTATAAGATCATTAGTTATTGTGAGCTCTGGTTGTAGAATAAGGTTGCAATCTAACATTCATGAAACGACTAAATTCATTGAAAATAATCTTTACAATAAAGTTTATTTCAGATTATAATTATTTTCAATTTCAGATTGTAATTGATAATCCTATGCAGCAACTCAAAAGGTCAGCTGCTTTAGATAGCTAACAGAAATGGTTTTATCACAAAATTAATGTTAAAAGTTTGATTTTAATTTTTTGTAATTCTCATCCTGCAAATTTTGATTAAAAAAATTAAAAATGTTTGAACCCCCATGATATCTAATGGCAAAATCTGTTTTAATAACTATTTTACATTGTCTAGTATTCCCAAATTACTAGATTGGAAATATTCCAGTCCATTCTTAACAGGGATTAAATATAATTTACACCATTGCTCTATTCTGAATCAATACCCTGACATTAAAGAAAAAAGCTGCATCTTTTGCTATTACAGCTTTTTTCCCTTTCTACTGGCAATACTCTGCTTTTTTAAAATCTGCTTTTTAAAAATATTCTGCTTTTTTATCTACAGATATATAGCATAGCACTGTGTAAATATTTCAAGCTCCCTGTGCTAGTACTGTATTCCTGTATCTGAAGAATCTCCAAGCACCACATTTTGTGCTTTCTAATGTCATACATTAGAATATGTATGTATTAGGTCTTTTTTTAAAAAAAGTTTAGAAAATAGTTCTCTTTTTTTCCAGCCAGTTATTTATTGTTTATTATATTTATGCTGATTATTTCATTTAAAAGAAGAGTGGCTTACAAGTAACTTCTCAATAACATTTTATCTGGCCTGTTTTTCAGGCCAAATACATTTAATTTCAGCAATAGAAGTACAACTTGTCCCTTTGAAGCAATGTCTATTACTTACCTTTGATTCATTCTCTTTTGAGCAGATATATTAAAGCATCAGTAGAGTTTAGACAAATGGAAAAATGCCTATCTTCTAAAAATGTTTTCCAACATATCTATTGTTTCAATTCTGATCCACATTTCAGCCTTGTACTTCTTTTTTCAATTAGTATACTAGCCCTCCTATTAAACACACCATTCTGCAGACAATCACATAATCCTGCTCCAAGCTACCACCAAAACAATAGGTTCTATATATGGAGCCAGAGTGCAGACAATGCAGTGTACAGTTATACTTTTTGAGATTTGTTTGCTTTGTAAAATAATTCATAGTATAAAGAGGATTGATCTTGGTTTAATATTTAGAATTTCCAGTTAAACTGGCAAATTATTATTATATTTGTCTTTCAATTAAATATAATATATTCCTGGTTAAAACCAGATAAATCTAATCTGCTATTGGGAAACTGCTTTGTAAATTTGAAAACAGAATTTTCATTGATTAACTTATTGAATACAATCAAAAGTTAAGCATATACTATACTGAAATTGATAGGTATTTAACTACACAGATAAACATCAAAGACACATTCATTTTCATTGGAAATTGAGTAGGTGATCTTTGGGATATGTTGCTATTTTCAGCTAAGAAGTAATAGCACAATATTTGTTTATTTTACATTAATTGTTTTAATTAAGCTTGTTAGTATTTGTATGCTGAAAAATACATGTATTATAATTCTAATGATTTGGAACATATAACAATAAAATTTTGCCTTACAGGCCATCCCAAAGAAATTAAAATTATTCAATTTTAATGAAGGACAGTGTTAAATTAGGACAGCAAAAATTTATATCCTGAAAAGTTTCATGTAATATGTTGATGTGAATTTAATGTATTGCAAGCCTTTTTTGGAATAATTCTATTTCACTGAAACTAGTGTATTCTAACATATCTATAAATTGTTTTGGAAAACAAAAATATTCTCTATGAATTGTGACATCACTATTATTCTTGCCTATGACAATTCATTTTGTGTAGTTCTAGGATTTCTCATGTGCAGGATTTCTTACACTTTGTTTTAGAGTTATCTCTAGTATGAATCCAGGGTGTATTGTAGTATGTCTTGCCACATTTATCTTTGCCTATTCCGTATTTCAGTTGTTCTGGCTTTTTTCACATTTAAGTTTTTTAATATGTCCAAATTCATTTTTGCATTTGAATTCAACAAAATAAAAATAATAGCTCCACGTTTTCGTTTTGAATAAAATGTCCTCAATTAAACATGAAATGTCAATTCTTTGCTTTTTTACATATATATATACATAAGCACTGTATTTATAAAATATTCTATTATGATATCATTGTACTGTAAATATTGGCAAACTATTCTCTTACATTCCATCTTAGGGCAGGTCCTTTTCCTGGAGCTTTTCTACCATATTTGTTGCAGAAGCAGTAGAACATATGATTAAAGTTAATTTGAAATTTAAAAGCAAATCTGCATTTCCAGTGGGCAAAGCTGTGATGGAAAATATGTTCTTGGGACATTGTTGATACATGTAGAAAATGCAATGTGAGTGGAGTAATAGATACTGCTGTTATCCAAAGTTCTATTAAATTCTCTCTGCAAATATGTTTTTTGAAATGAAACATTTGTTGTAACGTAATATTTGAATCTAATAGAGTGCCTTGCTTTAAAAGGTGCTGTTCAAAATTAACTTTTATATTTCATTTTTATATATGCCTTTTATACTATAAATACTCTGCTGATAAAAATTTTATTTTTAGAAAAGGAGTGTCTTGACATACCGTATACATGCATCAACTTTGCAAATTTCTGCTTGTAATACCTGATAGAAGATTAAATTTCTGGAGTGTTGTACAGCTATATTTATGTTTTGAAATCAGTTTTCTTTAGTGTACCATACGTTAGGATAATAAAATTTAAATTCAGTGACTTAAATCGATATAATTTGTAATGTTGAAAAATATGATTGCTTGATTTTCTGTAATAACGGAATACAAAATTCCTATTAATTTCATGGTATGCTATTTTTTCATTATTGCCTGACTCATTCTTATTTTCTCATTACATTAAGAGGAAATTCACATGGTGATATAAACAACTCAATAATCTCAGAAAAATAGAATACAATAGTAATGGATTTAATTTTAATGGCGTTTCCGTTCAAAATGTGTTTTAGTTGGCAGTTTTATGATCACATTTCCATAAACCAGTATAGTATTTCTGTATAGAAATATAAATTATAGCATATAAATACTTCAAACTGAAAATAAAATCCTAGGATTTTTATTTTATTTTTTATTTGCTGCTGAGTGGCATAAAAAACCATGGTCTGGTTTTTTAACAATATTGGTCCCTTCATCTGTAATCATAAGGAATTTTCATCTTTTTTCCCTAAAAATTAACTAAATTTGGATACAGCTAAACTTTGGATAAAAACAGAGTTTATGGTGTTAATATAAATGTTCTTTATCACCTCTGTAGACCATATACATGTGATTTGCACATGTGCAGATTAAACAATAGGAGTCTGCCTATCTTCACCATACATGTAAAAATGTCATGCTTAAATTACTTTTCAGCTACTGTAATTTAACTCAACTTAAGAATTTTGATCCTAACTACTTTCTTTGTACTGCCTTTTGTATCTTGCTTCTATTCAGTTTACAATCTCAAAAATAGCTGTTTTGTTTAACTGTTCTACAAATAAATTACGGTAACCTGACACACTTCTAAGAAGGGTAGCACTCAAGTTCAGTGCAAGAAAAGGACTCCCCCATTACTACCATGAATCCACCCTCTGTTGACTAACTAGCTACAATGGTACTAGTCATCACTTCCTCTTACATTAATATTCTTAATGTTGAGTTGTGCCAGAATTTCATAAATGTTTTATTAAACAAATGTTATATAGGCAGAAATTACAGACAATTGATAGTGCCCTTATCAATTGACTTGCCATAAACTCTTCTTAAGTGCAGATTTAGTTTAGGTATTTCTGATTTAGGTTACAACTATTTTCTCCTCAGAACTGAGACTGCAAAAATGGAGGTTTGGTCTTTTGGGGCACAGCCATTTGACCACTGTTTTGATAAAGCAAATAGGAGGGTTAAACAGCAAATAGATACAAATAGACCCTGTTTATGTAGCACTCAATAACTACGCATTTCTTTTTTTTTGTTTCAAACAATTTTATTGGTTTTTACAATTATATAGGAAAAGGGGAAATGGTAGGGTTCAATGATAACATTTTAGGATTTCCATGTCGGGGTCGGTGGTCGCCTCCGGGAGTTCATAAAAATACATTTTTTTAAAAAAAATTATATAGTGGTGAGAATTATATATATCATATTACATTTCATACATTCAATCATTTTTTTTAAGCATCCATCTTAGTTATAGTGAATTTCAAAACATACTTATTTTTGAGATCTAAGTCTCTTAGCAATAGTGTCTTCTTGCTCCTTCTCTTCAATAGGTGGAGCCACGGCTCCCCCTGTTCTGTCTCTTTCTTCTAGGAGTGGGGAGTGCTTTCTAAGAAAAGCCTCCGCCTCTCCTACTGTTTTAATTCTGACTCTACCCCCTTCCCAGTATACCAGCAATCCCTCAGGCATCAACCATTTAAACCAGATTCCTTTTTTAAATAGCTTTTTAGATAGGAAGGAATATTTCCTTCTAATCTCTCGAATTTTTAACCGCATTTCTGTAGCTTTTGCTAACGGAAATCTTATATAAAATACCACTTTTATTAGACCACTATTCTGCCACAGATGCAGGTGTTACAATACAATACAATAGCAGAGTTGGAAGGGACCTTGGAGGTCATCTAGTCCAACTCCCTGCCTAGGCAGGAAACCCTATACCATTTCAGACAAATGGCTATCCAACATCTTCTTGAAGACTTGCAGTTTTGGGGCATTCACAACTTCTGGAGACAAGCTGTTCCACTGATTAATTGTCCTAACTCAGGAAATTTCTCCTCAGTTCTAAGTTGCTTCTCTCCTTGATTAGTTTCCACCCATTGCTTCTTGTTCTGCCCTCAGGTGCTTTGGAGAATAGTTTGACTCCCTCTTCTTTGTGGCAACCCCTGAGATATTGGAACACTGCTATCATGTCTCACCTAATCCTTATTTTTATTAAACTAGACATACCCAGTTCCTGCAACCGTTCTTTATATGTTTTAGTCTCCAGTCCCCTAATCATCTTTATTGCTCTTCTCTGCACTTTCTAGAGTCTCCACATCTTTTCTACATCGTGGTGACCAAAACTGAATGCAGTATTCCAAGTGTGGCCTTACCAAGGCATTATAAAGTGGTATTAACACTTCACGTGATCTTGATTCTATCCCTGTTTATGCAGCCTAGAACTGTGTTGGCTTTTTTGGCAGCTGCTGAACACTGCTGGCTCATATTTAAATGGTTGTCTACTAGGACTCCAAGATCCCTTTCAGTTACTGCTTTTGAGCAAGGTACACCTATACTGTACCTGTGCATTTCATTTTTGTTGCCTAAATGTCGATTGAATTTCATTTTATTAGATAGTGCCCAATGTTCAAGTTTCTCAAGATCCTTCTATATCTTAAGCGGAAGAAAGAAAGAAAGAAAGAAAGAAAGAAAGAAAGAAAGAAAGAAAGAAAGAAAGAAAGAAAGAAAGAAAGAAAGAAAGAAAGAAAGAAAGAAAGAAAGAAAGAAAGAACTTATGACCACAATTGAGCCTAAGTTTGGTTGCTAACCAAGACCATTGTTAAGTGAGTTTCACATTTTCCAAGTTGGTCACGCCCACCCAGTCACATGACCGCTGAGCCACTCCCACAAAACAGGCCATACCTTCCGGCTCTCAAAAGAAATTTCAATAGTGGTATTGTTGATATTTGGCTCCGTTGACTAATGAGTTTGCCCACCATTGGGTTAGGGATAGCTGAGACAGTGAGAAAAAGTTAAATTTGGGATAATAGTAATTTGGAATAAAGAAAAAAAAAACGAATAATTATTATCGTTGTTGTTGTAAATTAAAATACTGTCCACAAATCCAAAACTGGATAAATCTCATTCCAAATCAATTGGATAGAAAACTCGGACCCTGTTTTACTCTCATCTGAGTCCATTTGGTTTTATCAACGATACGGTGTATGTTATCTCTTCCCCTTCCCATCACCGCGATCTGGTTTTGCGCGTCCGCATCTCAGTTCCACGGTTAGCGGGAAGGCAGAACTCTTAACGTGCACACTCGGGTTTCCGTGGTCTATCCGCCTCCTTTCTCGGTTGCAGTGAAGACCCGCAGAGCGAGTCAGAGGTTCACGTAGGAGAAGCGGACGAGAGCGAGGAAGTCTCTCTTGCCCATTTTCTTTTCCCTGGGACGTTGAGCCGGGCACGCTGGTTCTTCTCTCCCTGTGAAGAGCGCCGCTTTGCACCCCTACCACCTTCACACCGCTCGCGCCGGGCAAATCGGCGGCAATACCCGTCACCGAGGCAACGCGGGAGCTCCTCCTCCGCTCTCCCGTTAGCCTTCGGGGCCAGTTCTCGCGAGGCTTAGCAATTGGAAGCGCCGCCATATTGTGTGACACTATTTTGATTTGGACTTGGCTGGCTGAGACACGCAGCGAGCGGAGGAGGAGGAGGAGGGACGGGAGCGGCTGGGAAGCCTCAGCGGTTCCAGGCGAGGTCGGGAGAGGCGGTGACGGCGGCGCCTGGAAGACCCTCTTCCCCTCCCGCCGCCCCTTACGCGTTGCCCGCTAGGGGAGCAGCAGCCACACCACGGACACCCCCCCTCCCTTGCTCCCTCCCCCGGTGGCGGCGGGAAGCGGCGGCGGCTCCGGAGTGGCTCAGAAGGGTCGCCTGTCCGGCTGGAGGCAGCGGTGGCGGCGAGTGCTGCTGCTGCGGAGCACGAAGGAGGAACCCGCGCGGAGGAAGGGTGAGCGAAGTCGGCGCTGGCGGGGCTCTGGAGGCCGCTCCCCCGCAGGGGCTGTCCGCAGGCGGCCTGGAGGGAGCGCGGGGTCCCCGCTGCCTGTCTGGGCCCGGCTAGCGCGGTACCCGGGAGTAGGAGCAGGAGGGGGGGGGCGTGTGCAGGCAGGGCCGGGCGGCGGTGGCCCCGCTGGGGAGAGGAGGAGCCGGGCTGAGCTTCCGCGGTCTGCTGGGGAGCTGCGCCGTTGGGTGCGAGGGCTGGGACTGCTGACCCGACTCCTCCTCGGAGCCCCTTCGGAGGCGTCCCGGGAGGCGAGGGGCCTTTTTTGGCCTCCTTGAATGGAAAGATGTTTCAGTTTTCTCTTGGACGTCGGATCTACTTGTCTCTGTGCTGCTTCTCCTTCTCCCTGAAGAAGAGGAGGAGGTCCCCCAACTTTTGACTCCCAACTGTCCCAATTTAATGGATGTAGGAAATTTGGACCGATTGTATATATATCTTTAGGTGTGTTTTGTTCTCTTTACGAAATAGGTAGGCTACCTAGAGTGTTTATGATGAATACTAAAAATGTGCCATTTTTAAGATTCAAACATAGCATCAGCAAAAACTCATTTTTAAAAGGAGATAAAGGAATATCTATTCAATGGAGAAGAGTCTAATGCTGGGAAAGATTGAGGGCAAAAGAAGAAGGGGACGACAGAGAATGAGGTGGCTGGATGGAGTCACCGAAACAGTAGGCATGAGCTTACATGGACTCCAGAGGATGGTAGAGGACAGGAAGGTCTGGAGGAACGTTGTCTATGGGGTTGTGGTCGGACACGGCTTCACAACCAACAAGAACATTTACTTGTTAGATTGATATCCTTCATTTTTAAGGAGCTCGTGTTGATGCACATAGCACTCGGTCATCACATTCTTTTCCCCCATATCAACATCTCTGGGATAGATTGGGATTGGGAAAGGGAATGACTGGACCAAGACACCTGGTGAGCTTCCTTGGCTGAGGGGGGGGAATTGAAGCAGGTTCTTCCCAGTGTTAGTCTCTGCAGCTTAATCACTACAAGATAGGGTCTGTTCAGATCGGTGGTCTAAAAGTTCTACAGAACAAAATAAAGCTTTCAGATGCTGGGATGAGTGGAAAGGCAGGTTATTGAAACAGGAAATTCCAAACTTGGCTGAGAAGGCCATGTTTAGTCAGCAGTCGTATCAGGCAGAATATGTTAGTACAGTGGATCTCAACCTTCCCAATGCTGCGACCCTTTAATACAGTTCCTCATGTTGCGGTGACCCCCAACCATAAAACTGGTGTCTCGGTTCCTAAGACCATTGAAAATATGTGTTTTCTTATGGTCTTAGACGACCCCTGTGAAAGGGTCGTTCCACCCACAAAGGGGTTCCGACCCACAGATTGAAAACCCCTGTGTTAGTAAATGCTAGTGATTAATTGGGACATCTGGGAGAGATTGAGGTCAAGTCTTAATTGTCTTAATATATACTATGTCCCCTAATTTCAAAACTTGGTTGGGCAGTATTTACCTAGTAAAGTTTTAGGTGTTGCTCATTTTATTAGCGTACTAATGCTCCTGGATGTGAGTAAGGTGTACATGATGATGACTAAATCTCCAAAACTCTAAACTGAATGAAAACATCCCTGTGCATAATTGTTACATCAGCGTCAGAAGCAAAGTACTCTTAGATCTTGAGCCTAATTTTCAATAAGAATACAGCTTTGTTAAGGCTATACCTACATTTTGTATCTGCATCTCTGCTGAGCAGTAGTTCATTCCCAGATTTAAGAGGCTTTGTTTTCCTGTTCCCAATTACCAGTTGAGAACATCTCCGGGTTTCCTAAACTTTGATGATAATGATAATAAGAATTAATAATGTGGCAAAGATTATGAGATGTCTTCCAAAGGTTTTTGTGCTCAAATCAGGTTCAGCCAGCATGGTCTCAGATACAAAAAATACAGTACTGTATCTACGTCTGTAGTAAGAACTTTCAGGAGCTGTTTTGTTGCTATTTCTTGCAATATAATCTTCTTAAAAGAATCACAAATATTGTTGCTAATATCTCACTTGGTCACAACGTAGCTGTCTAAACATTGATCCTGATTTTAAAAATCAATATGAACACGTTAATGTTTATCTTCAACAAAATGTAATAGTGTTCTTTTGAGATATGTAACAGTGGATTTTTTTTCACTATATGGCTTTAAACTTTCTATTGGGCTCAAGTAAAGTCTAATAAAAATGTTGCTCATGTCTTCTTCATTGTTAAATTTCCAATTAGAAAAGTTTATGATTTATTTTAGCAGTATGTTAAGCATATTTTATCAGATTTTCCATTGTATATATATTCTGCTTAGTAAAGCTACTTATAGATGAAATTCTTATTACATACAGGTAGTCCTCGGTTTACCAGCACTTATTCATTGAACAGTCAAAATTATAGTGGCATTTAATGAGCAGATTATGGCCAGTCCTCAAAGTTGTGGCCATCCTAGTATCCCTGTGGTTACCTGATTGCCGTTTGGGCATTTGGCAGCCAGCTCACAATTATGATAGTTGCAGCATCCCGTGGTTCCATGAACACCATTTATAACCTTCACTGCCAGCTTCTAATACAATGTCAGTGGGGAAGCTAGCAGGAGATCATAAAAAGTAATCACATGACTTCATCCCTAACTATCATATGGGATTCACCTAATTGCAACCAAAATAGTAGGAACTGCCATTGTAAGTCAGCACAGTCATTACATCACACTTTACTACCATGACACTTATTGACTCAGTTCCTAATCTCAATAGTCCCTAATAGGGATTATACACTGTCTGTATAGACCAGGTCTGTCAAACTGGTGGCCCGTGAGCTGGATGTGTCACACCCAGGCCACATCCACCCCAGTTCCACAAAGGCAGAAATCATTGGGATATGTCATGTGATTCGATCAAGTTTGACATCCATGGTATAGACTTTCGTTCTTACATTTTGGAGTGATTAGTTGATTTAATTTTATCTAGCTAAAAGTGATTCTTATTTATATAAAACATGATTTTTATTACGTTATTAGAATAAAGGGTTGTGCCAGTAGTTCTGTACCTGTTGGGAGCCTTGTAAAGTATAATTCTCAACAATTAATATTGATGTGACTTCTTGAATTTGACCTAGGAGAATGCATGAAGCTGAAATAGCACTCGCAGCAAAGTCTGAAATCTGATTATGCAAAAGCTCCGGACTCATATAGGGGAATGTTTTTTTAACATAAATCAGCAAGGGATGAGATATTCTATGTACCATTGGGTAGCTCAGAATAATATGAAGTATTATAATATAAACAAGGGTTCTCCATCCTTTTAGTGGACATATTTTACATTTGAAATACATACTGCACATTTAAAATATTTGCTAGGAGTTCAACCATTTATGAATTGTTTATTGAATCACATCAGAAAGCTCCATTTTACTAAAATATTGCCTGTCACCCTCTCTCACTCTTTGTCCTACAGGATGTCTGTATTATCTATTTTTCTGGGTAAATAAACATAATTTGGAGTCAGGCCATCCTTTTTATTACCCCCACAAAAAAGTCCGGGGTTAGAGACATTTTTAGAAACATGTATTGAGTTTGATCCCAAGCAGAGTCAAGGCTGGTAACCACTTGTATAAAACTGCTATGCTATTAGACTTGAAAGTCATAAAATATCCTGGAAGAAAGCAATGACAATCATTATATATTGCTGCCCAGAAGACCACATGGATATAGGCCATGTAATCTTTAATAGCTGTGTTCAATATAAATGAATTTTCCTTTTACTTAACCATTCCAAATCACTTAGTTATCTTTTAATCCCTTGATTTTGGAGATATAACTTTGTAGCAGAATGAAATTATTCTCAATAGAGTATCTGTCAAAGTGGATTAACAATAAGCGGACTTCTCCCTTCCACTATCTTTTAAAGAGGTAGATACCTCTCCTTTGGAATTTTATACTCTGACAACTTTTTATCTTGAATTACAGAAGGTCTTCATGTTTTTTTCTAGCTTTATGTTGACCATGAGTCTTGTGATGATAAGTGAGAATGTGAAGCTAGCACGTGAATATGCGTTGCTTGGGAATTATGATTCTGCTATGGTTTACTATCAGGGAGTACTTGACCAAATGAGCAAATACCTCTCTTCTGTCAAAGATACGTATCTTCAGCAGAAATGGCAACAGGTAAGCTTTCATTTTCTGGTTTTGTTCCTATACTTTCATGTATTAAATATTATTATCAACCAAAACATTTTCATTAAACTTCATTTTAAAAGATGAGCTAAATTGAATAAACATGCCTATTGCTGAATACTAGTAAATTACAAGGGCCAGTATAATAATAATAATAATAATAATAATAATAATAATAATAATAATAATAATAATAATAATAATAATAATAATAATAATAATAATAAACAAAAGCTGCTATTTGTGGTTGGAGATAATTCTATTTAAAAAGTAAAATAAAGTGGCTTCAAAAACACCTCTACCTTTTGCGTCCTCTTTGATTAAAAATATTACTTGGTTAATCTATCTTGAGCTGGTGTACTTAATTTGGAAATGTGCCATGTACATGTGTGAGTATTTTTTAGATTGTGCCACTTCAAATTGTGTTATTTTTAAAAGCATTCATACATTATACTTTTTTTTCTAAAATCCATTAAAGGTTTCCTGCGAGAATCATCAGCACAATTGCTTCTCCGTAATAGGCTTCATCAGTTTTCTTTAATGCCATACAGAGTTAACAATTTCTTCATGTATCCGAGCCACAAACATTTCATTAGCTACTTAAAGTTGACAAGTTTCTACAAGCTAACATTATGCTTCTTTGTATTTCATGTTTTTAATCAGGTTAGGCAGGAGATAAGTATAGAAGCTAAGCATGTGAAGGATATCATGAAGACACTAGAAAGTTTTAAATTAGACAGCACTCCTTTAAAAGCCGCACATCAGGAATTACCAGCTCATGATGGAGAAGTTTGGTCATTGCCTGTACCTGCAGAACGTAGGTAAGAGACACCACGAGGGGAAAGAAAATTAGGGTGTTCAAATATAAAATGTTTAAAAAGTATGTTACATGTTGTTTTTGAACTTCTAACCTGTAACCCCAATGCTGTCTCCTGCTCCCATTAATGGAGCTCCAATGAACAATTGATTGAATCTGTTTACTAAAAACAATTAGTATGTGCAAAAACAATGACATGCAATTATAACACATTTGTACAAAACATAGATTCTGGGAGATTAAGGTGTGTAATCTTTAATATATTCAAATATTCTAGGATAAGAATACCTTATCATATTTACATTTTTCCCCATTTTGTATTCATTCAGGTCTTCACCAGGCCCTAGGAAACGTCAGTCAGCTCAGTGCAGTGATTGCAGAAACCAAAATAACCGAGCCGGAGCAGCTGCTAGAGTCGTTCATCGGCCTTCTTCACGAAATACTAATGAGAAAGGCAAAGTTGTTCGTGGTCGGGAAAAGAAAGATCCATTAAATAAAGGAAAAGAGGAAAAAGTAAGTTTCATGAATGTGAAACCAATACCTCCAAGTCAAACTCGATTCCATTGAGGGTTGCATCAGGGTTGTGTTTGATCTCAGGGGGAGGGGATGGCCAGCTCTACGTCACTCGTGTCTGGTGGCCCAGGTGCTCTGACAGGGAAAATAGGCTCCCGAACTCCGTTTTTGGTTATGATGGCCTCCTGCAACCCTCTGGCAGTGAAAACAGAGCTCAGGAGAGCCTCTCGTTGCCCTCCTGAGCTCCGTTTTTGCTGGCACCGCAGGCCAATCCTCTGTTGTTTCCAGGGTGGCCCCATGGGCCAGATCTAAGCACCCCACATGTTGAATCCGGCCCCTGGAGTGGATAGGACTGTACATACTGCTGCATTCTGGATCAGTTGTAGAGCACATTGAGTAATTCAGTGGACAAGTAACTGAAACATGAGGGATTGTGAGCAAGTCCTTGCAGTCCAGTAGAAGATGATTGCACTTCAAAAGGGCCTTCTAGCAATGAATGACACCTACTCTTTAGGCAACAGCATAGTCCAGGAATACCCCAAAATTGCTCATCAATTTTCTCTAGGATAATACTATCCTGTCAAAAGTCAAAAATGACAATTTGTGATAGGGGCAAAAATCCAAAGCCACTCCATCTTTCTGAGGTTGAGTCCAAGCCAATTTCTTCCCATCCAGGCCTTTATGACCTCAAGTGACTGGGCAAGCACTTGAAACAGCACCAACTGTCTGATATGGAAATATATAACAGAGTATCATCACATGCTGATGATACTCTTCCTCCTGATATCAGCTTACTTTACCTAGTAGTTTCAGGTAGATATTTAAAAAGTTAGAGATATGAGCTATCAGAACCATACATAACTCATAATTTGAGTCTAGGCTTCTCACCAACTACCAACCTTAACTGGAACTAGCCATGGAGATAGGAGAACTGCTAGAAAAAGAAAGACACTCCCAATCCTCAAAGTAGCTCCAGAAAGATAACCATGCCCAGAAAGTGATCGTCCAGCACCAGATTATATTACCACTGACCCAAGACAAAAAGATGATGATTTGTATGACCTTTGATTGGATCACAACAATGACATATTTACAGGAGAGCAATGCTGGTGTTCATGCAGTGTTAGAGACAGTTTGGAGGAAATGCAAGCTGCCTGTCCGTATTTTCAGATGCCTGTAAAACAATATTTTGCCCGTTTCTGATTCCTGAAGACTTGTTGGGAAATTTGTATTGCTTTCCCATGGTGGGAGAAAAGCTGACAATGTTTACTTTGGAAAGTTCATGTATTTTAGTAATATTTCCTTATCAAAAATATTTTAGCAAATGCTTTAAAAGCAATTGTACAAAAGTTGTAAACAGCAGAGATTTTAATTGTAGGTTTTGTACAATTATGTCTTGGTTTGAAAGTTTACCCTTTTATTGTTGTGTAACTTAATAATTATGAGCAATATTAATATATTTGATAAGCATTTTTATGTAATGCAGAATAAGTCCTCAACTGATATTTCAGAACCTGAGCCAAAGAAATTTGATGGGACTGGATATGATAAAGACTTAGTAGAAGCTCTAGAAAGAGATATCATTTCCCAAAATCCCAATGTTCGATGGTAAGTATAAACTGCTTCTATTCTTTTAAGTTGTGAGGTCTGTGTATAAGCTTCATGGATTTTTAGATAAATTCATACATCCATTCAATTTCTATTGCCACCCATCTCAGTCAATGATTCTGAGTAGCTTACAATTGAAATTTCAATTGTAACTTGAAATACATAATGATGCCTCTAGAGAAAATTAAATCTGACTATAATTGATTTGAGACAGTAATTTATGAAAATGATGAAGTAGCCCTTGCTTACTGAGAGATCTTACTGGGATTTTACAAATCTCTCTAGTACTCAACTGAGTTAAGCAAAGGCCTTTTAATTGGCAGACAATGGAGGCAGCAGTTTATGAGCAGTTTATCCTGAAACCAAAAATAGCAAAATGATAGAGCTACAGCGACAGCTTACAAGGAACATAGAATAGCATTACAAGATGCATTCATAATAATCTACTGTTGAGAGAAAACCCCATTAATCAGTCCGCCTGCCTACACTTAGTTATTTTCCTGCTAAAAGAGGGAAACTTCATTATCAGAATTGGGAGGTGTTTTAATGGAGACACCATATTCTTCTTATTTGGCAAATGGAAAAGTAAAGATGGCTGCAGTCCTGTATGTGCTGTAACTATAAGGAAAGGGTTATAAGACCTTTTTATTTCATATACCTTGGCCACGAATGCTACCATTTTCTTGGAAATTGGTTATAGTTATTATATAACAAGAATTGACATTCACTGACATTACACTATACTGTTTTATTCACTTCCATCTTATGTGCCTATAATAAAGTACTGAATTGAACAATAGGCCCGCCTTCTGTCATTGTTCAGATGATATCTGCAAAAAATTATCCTTAATGTATGCATGTACACACACACACACACACACACACACACACACACCATTAATGTCTGCAAGCAAAAGATGTCAGCAGTGAACAACAATGAGTATTCAAGTGATGAAAATTCTGGGTTTTGTAACACCTGAAAAGGATGGAATTCTAAAATAAAAAATGTAAATGAATTGAATATTGAATCTTTCCTGTGGAGTGAATTTGAGAAGAAAATATTAATATACTACTCTGAAAAATCATGTATTCAGCCAAAATTACAGTGAAATGTAATAGGGATGCAGTGCTTGTGGCAAGTCATAATCTGCTCATTTCTTTTTTTATCAGGGATGATATAGCTGATTTAGTGGATGCTAAAAAATTACTCAAGGAGGCAGTAGTTTTACCCATGTGGATGCCAGAATTTTTTAAAGGAATCAGAAGGCCATGGAAGGTAAAGTCGACTCAATTATTATGGTAACATCAAAATAGTTTTCATTGGGTTGTATTCGGTGTTAGGCCAGGGTGAATCAAGGCTATGCAGTCCCATTAATGAATTGCTCAAGCACTAAGTGGAAACATAATGCAAATAATATAAGCTAGAGTCCAGATTCCACTTGTGGAATCTTGACACCTGTACAAATACACAGTGCAAGGATTTTATAGCAGAATAATAATACAAACCGTTTAAAGTATTTTGCTTATATAATATTAAAGTAAATTCATATAATTTAAAGGCACAAAGCCATTACTTTATGGCTAGAGTTTTTCACTTGTCATTTGCTATGTAAGTAAAACAGTGTCTGGTGATACAATGCCCTTTAACAATTAGAATTCCTTTCATTTTGGAAACATGATTATGTTCTAATAACCTTTTAGTTCTGGAATTGTATGATAACATTGGTCCACAATAGAATAAAATCTAATTTAGTGCAACATGGATAATTAAACAAGAGTTGCTACTTGTTAAAAGATACTAAAAGCACACTAGTTTCCTTTGTTTTTAGTTAAATGCTTATTTTAAATGAAATTATATAATAGTTCTTAAATTGTGATGGAAAATGAATTGTATGTTTTTTTAAATGAATATTCTTTTCTGGATCTCTTTGTAAACAGGGTGTATTAATGGTTGGTCCTCCTGGCACTGGAAAAACGCTGCTTGCGAAAGCCGTAGCAACTGAATGCAAAACTACCTTTTTCAACGTATCATCATCAACACTCACTTCAAAATACAGAGGAGAATCTGAAAAGCTTGTTCGTCTATTATTTGAAATGGTGATTTACTGATTTCTCTAAGATTTCATACAGAAATATTATTACTAGTGTTGATATATTTTTATCCTGGCTCTTTAATGTATAACTCAGGGCACTGAGCATGCCTAATATACCTTCCTCCTTTTTTACCCAAAAAAACCCTGTATGATGGGTTGGGCTGACAGAAAGTGATTGGCTAAAAGTCATCCAACCTGTGTGTTTTCTCCTTTGGAGAGGATGTTACCACAGAACAGAATAGGCAAAGTTTGTGAACTACATTTGGAATTTTAAATTCATGTGATTGTGATTGTGCTCACAAACTGACTGTTATGGGTAAATTATTCACAAAATAGCCATTAGATTGAGTGTGATCAGTTATAAAATACAAATTTACTGGAAGATTAAATAGTTTCTACTCTGCCAGCCCAGTGGACAGCTTTTTTAATAAATGCTGTGTTTGCATTCCTATGTGTTTTCAAGGTCCTTTTCCCAAACAAATCCAGAACATTACAGCTGCTGCTTGCCAAAAGGACTTCCTCTCAGCCCGGAGCGGGGGTGGCTGAAAAAGCTGCCTTCCAGAGGGTTTCAGCTTCGTATAAGTTGAATATCTCTTGTTGGTAGCTCTTTTACTCCATCCATCTAACAACCCAGTTCATTATTAACAATCACAACCAGGATTCGAGATTGTGGTCATTGAACAGTCACACAAGATCTTGCTTAATGATCATTTAATTTAGTGATCAAGATTCCAATCCCAATTGTAATTTGAGACTACCTGCAGTAGAAGTTAACATTTTTGCAATTTATTTTGCCTTGTACTAATTTATTCCATTGTGCTAGATCATACACAACTAACCATAACAAATTTCATTGTAATTTTATTACAATATTACAATGACAATAAAGATTATTATTATTATTATTATAACTATTATTATTATAGTATTATAATAGTGTAGTCTGTTACTTAGAAGATTCCAAGCCAAATTACACATAACCCTAATTGTAGTTTTACAAAGTACATGTTCCCTGGCACACCGCTTGTTTGAAGGCAAAATGTGTCAACAGGAGAGTATAAGATAGGTGGATAAGAGATCATCCTTTCGTACTGAAAATCATTCTAGAATCGATTTACTGGTAACATAGATAATACTGTTTTGGAACAGTAGTAGTTTATTGGAATCATTTTAGTTAAATATTCCTTTACCATCTTACATTTCCAGGCTCGGTTCTATGCACCAACAACAATATTTATCGATGAAATTGATTCCATCTGTAGCCGTCGAGGAACTTCTGAGGAACATGAAGCCAGCCGAAGGGTGAAGGCTGAATTACTTGTTCAGATGGATGGTAAACAAGCTCAGTTGAAAGAGTATTAAGAAAAAAAGTAGGAACTTCAATATTATATTGAAGCAGTTGAGCATTAGTAATTAAGTATTGCTCACTAAGACATTAAAATCCATTCAAATGTGTGCTTCGCTGTTATTCCAAGCTCAGTGATAAGTTGATTTCAACTTTCAATCAGTTTGAGACACTTCTGCTCAAGGCCACCTTCTTCACTCCGATTTTAGTAGGTTCCATTTATTTATTTATTTATTTATTTATTTATTTATTTATTTATTAAATTTATACCCCGCCCTTCTCCAAATGGACCCAGGGCGGCGCACAGGGATGTTAAAATAGATACAAAATATATAAAATATATCAAAATTTAAAATACTTATTCTAATAAATAAACCCTGCGCTAAAAACCGAATTAAAATCCCAAATTTAAAACTATCTAATAATCAGTATGGAGGTTACGCTAGGCCGGCTAGATGGAATAGGTGTGTCTTCAGACACTTGCGGAAGAGGCGGAGGTCGGAGATGGTGCGGAGTTCAGGGGGTAGGTCATTCCAAAGGGCAGGGCCCGCCACAGAAAAGGCTCTTCCCCTGGGTGTCGCCAGTCGGCATTGTCCAGCCGACGGCACCCTGAGGAGGCCCTCTCTGTGGGAGCGTATCGGTCTGAGGGATGTATGGGGCAGGAGGCGGTCTCGCATATAACTAGGCCCCGAGCCATGGAGCGCTTTAAAGATGGTCGTCAAGACCTTGAAGCGCACCCGAAAGACCACAGGAAGCCAGTGCAGCTCGCGCAGGATCGGTGTTATGTGGGAGCATCTGGGGTTTCCCGTAATCACCCGCGCGGCTGCGTTCTGGACTAGCTGCAGCTTTCGGGTGCACCTCAAGGGGAGCCCCATGTAGAGAGCATTACAGTAGTCGAGTCGAGAGGTGACGAGTGCTTGAGTGACTGTGCGTAAGGCACCCCGGTCCAGTAAGGGGCGCAATTGGCGCATCAGGCGTACCTGATGAAACGCCCCCCTGGCCACGGCTGCCACATGATCTTCCATAGACAGCCGGGAATCCAGGAGGACACCCAAATTGCGCGCCCTCTCCACGGGGGGCGGTGTTTCGCCCCCAATGGCCAGAGTTGGAGTAATCTGGCTGAACCGGGGTGCCGGAAGCCACAGCCACTCAGTCTTGGACGGGTTGAGCTTGAGTTTGTTACCACCCATCCAGATCCGTACGGCTTCCAAGCACCGGGACATAACCTCGACGGCAGCGTACAGATGATATCCCACCCCAAAACCACGGATGATCTCACCCAGCGGCTTCATATATGTGTTGAACAGTAGGGCCGAGAGGACCGACCCCTGTGGAACCCCACATATGAGGGGTCTCGAGGCCGACCTCTGCCCCCCTGCCAACACATATTGCGACCGACCAGAGAGGTAGGATGAGAACCACCGCAAAACGGTGCCTCCCAGCCCCAACCCCCCCAGTCGGCGCAATAGGATACCATGGTCGATGGTATCAAAAGCCGCTGAGAGGTCTAATAGGACTAGGATAGAGGAATATCCTCTATCCCTCGCCCTCCAGAGATCATCAACCAACGCGACCAATGCCGTCTCGGTGCTGTGCCCGGGTCGGAAGCCGGACTGGCGCGGGTCTAGATAATCAACTTCCTCCAAGTGTCGCGGAAACTGTTGAGCCACCACACTCTCAACAACCTTCACTAGAAAGTGGAGGTTGGAGACAGGACGATAGTTCTCTAATAATGCTGGATCCAGGGACGGCTTCTTGAGGAGGGGCCTTACTACCGCCTCTTTCAAGACGGCAGGCAAGGACCCCTCACTCAAAGATGCATTGACAATGCCCTGGAGCCAGCCTCGTGTCGTCTCCCAGGATGCCAGTACAAGCCAGGAGGGACACGGGTCCAATAAACATGTGGTAGCCCTAAGTCTCTTTGACAACTTGTCCATATCCTCGGTGGTAACAAAATCAAACTCCTCCCAAGATGGTATCACAAGAGCAGCCTCGGCCCTCTCGACTGGACCACTGTCGATGGAGGGTAGCTCGCTCCGAATCCGAGTGATTTTCTCCTGCAGATAAGTCCCAAATTCCTCTGCTCGACCCTGTAACGGGGCTTCCCGCGGCCTCTGTTGAAGGAGGGAGCGGGTTACCCCAAACAGGGCGGCAGGGCGGTTATCTGCGGATGCAATAAGAGTGGCACAATACTCACGTTTGGCCACTCTTATCGCCACTAAGTAAGTCCTAATATGGTCTCTCACTAGTGTTCGGTCGGCTTCGGAGCGAGAGGATCTCCATCTGCTCTCTAGGCGTCTCTTGTGGCGCTTCATCTCCCTAAGCCCCTCGGTAAACCAAGGAGCCCAGGTGGTTCGTCGCCGCAAGAGAGGCCGCAAGGGCGCGACTCGGTCCAAGGCCCCCGTGGCCGCACTTAACCATGCGGCCACTAGGTCCTCAGTCGAGTCGCGGGGCAAGTCCACAGGAATTGGCCCAAGCTCCCTTTGGAACCTTATCGGGTCCATCAGGAGCCTGGGGCGGAACCATATAGGAATGTCCGGTTCCGCCTCCCCGCAGTGAGGTGCGGCGATCGGAAAGTCGAGCCGAAGGAGAGCGTGATCTGTCCATGACAGGGGTGTGATGACTAGATCCCCTATTCCCAGATCACGACTCCACTGTCCCGAGACGAAGATTAGATCCAGGGTGCGTCCGCCCTCGTGGGTAGGGCCTACAACTACTTGGGTCAGGTCCATGGCTGTCATGGAAGCCATGAACTCCCGAGCTAACCCAGAGGTTTCGCCTGCTGACGGCAGGTTAAAGTCCCCCATGACTAACAGTCTGGGGGTCTCAACCGCCGCCTCGGCTATCACCTCTAGAAGCTCGGGCAGGGCTGTAGTTGTATAGCGAGGAGCCAGGTATACAACTAACACGCCCAACTGCCTCCCTAGGCCCCACTTCACAAGGAGGGAGTCGCACCCGGTCGTCTGAGGGATCGTGGTCTCCTTTGGCTCAAGACCTTCCCTAACCATAATCGCCACCCCCCCACCCCCCCTAAATAGGCCATTTATTTATGGATAAATGGCCTATTTGTATACTTTAATTTTCCTTATTTAGAATTCAACTATATCTTTTTCTTGGATCAGAACATAGATTAATAAAACAGTAGACAAATATAAATACAGTAGAATAATTTATTAGCAAAACTGAAAAGAGAAAGGCTTAGCAAGGAAATTGGTTCTTGGAAATGTCACGTATATGTTACAAATCGCAAATTCTAATTTAAATTGTTAAATTAGAACTTTTCAGATTGTGTAAACAAATTTAAATGTTTGAAATAATACCTTCAACTTGATTGACTCTAGTATTCGAATCTACACATGGATTTTTCAAATTTTCTCTTGTAAAATCACACTTGTAGAAGGTTGGAAACCAGTCAATTGGATTGAAATGGGCAGCGGTATGGTTTATGGTTTATTAAATTTATATACCGCAGCCTTTCCCAAAAGGGACTCGGGGCGGTGCACAGGCAATTTAAAAACATATATAAACATAACAATATACAAAATATAAAACCAAATTAAATTAATATCCCTGTGCTAAAAAATTTAAATATATTAAAAACAATATCCCTAAAACCAATTTAAAACAATTTAATTGCAGACTGTGGGCTAAGTGATGCATGTTAGGCCAGGCCGGCCTGTTGGTAGAATTTGTATGAGCAAATCAAATGTGGCATATACTACAGAGGTGGTATTCAGCAGGTTCTGACCAGTTCTGGAGAAAAAGGTAGCGGAAACTTTTAGTAGTTCGGATAATTGGTAAATACTACATCTGACTGGCTCCACCCCCATCTATTCTCGAGTCCTAGCTAATAGGGATTTTGCAGTAACTTTCCCATGGAATGGGGTGGGAATGGAGATTTTATAGTATCCTTCTGCCATGCCCACCAAGCCATGCCATGCCCACCAAGCCACAACCACAGAACCAGTAGTAAAAAAAAAATTTGAATTCCACCACTGATATACTGAGATAACTGTCCAGCAAAAAAACCAAAACACTAATCCAGAAATCAGAATTTCTCTGATGTTTTGACACTAGTCTGTCTAAATGATTGGTTTGCAATAGCTTTGTCTTACTTGCACTTGAATAGTAGGGATGGTATCTGTAATTCCACATCTAATATTATTGCAAATTATAAGCAGTTGAATACTCCAATTAGTATAAAGCATTTGAATTAAAATTCATGCCTGTTTCCATGAAAGTGGGTGATTAAAATTCAGCTTGAATGTAATCTGACATAACTTCCTAACTTGCACTCTTGTACATATATTAGTTTCTACTGCCTTTTATTTTATTTTATTTCTTATCTTCTAATAATAGGAGTGGGAGGTGCTTCTGAAAATGATGATCCTTCCAAAATGGTGATGGTACTTGCTGCTACTAATTTTCCATGGGATATTGATGAAGCATTAAGACGTCGCCTGGAAAAAAGAATTTATATTCCTTTGCCATCAGGTATAAACTCTTTCATTAAAAAAAAAATCCAATATAGTTGGCACATCCTGAATTTTTAATATCAAATGCATATTTGATCATATCCATTTCTAGGATGCAGGAATAGTGATTTTGATGAATATTTCTGTAGTTTAGACAAAATATCCTTAGTGCTTACCCTTACATTCACATGCAAAGTCTTAAGCAGCAGGTTAAAAACCTATAACAAACTAAGTATATTTGGGTGGTTCTGTTTAACGTTGTTGGTATTTTAATTAAAATTAGGAATTATATATAATTGAAACCATTTTAACTATGTTATTCAAGGGTTAAAGGATGCTTTTCCTGTGTTTCATTTTGGTTACTTTTGTTTGTTAAGCCAAAGGCAGAGAGGAGCTGCTCAGAATAAATCTACAGGAGTTGGAACTTGCTGCTGATGTTGACCTTGCCACTATTGCACAGAATATGGAAGGTTATTCTGGAGCTGACATTACCAATGTGTGCAGGTATGTTAAAACTTCACAGCCTTTATTTTATTATTTTATTAATTCTTTATATTTTATTTTGAAGGCACCAGCTCTAATCTTATACCATGGAAAAGGACTCCCAATTACAGTACAAATATTAGTACTGTAAAAGATCTAAAGAAAGCATTAAAAAAAAAGATAAAATATAAAAAAAACCTGTTTGAATTTGATTAAGCCATACTGAAACAATTCATGTATATTTTATACTAAGCCAGTGTTTCTCAGCTGTGGCATCTTTAAGACGTATAGATTTCAACTCCCAGAATTCCCTAGCCAGCATGATCAAGTAACATTGTGACTCAATGTAATGATATGGACAGGCCAGATTAGAGTTCCTTTTTCCACTTCAGGCTTGATTTGACTTTTAAGCTCTGTCATGGCACCTGTCATCTGGAATGAGGTTTCCTGAGATTTTGGGGATTCTCATCTTAATTGCATTTCAGAAGGCTTTAAGGGGGGGTGTTCTCTCCCAGGCTTTGGGCTAGGTGATTGGAAGCCTTTGTCATGTATGTGATATGTTGTGTTGCCTGACTCTACCATCTGTTAATTGCTAATTTTTTATCTGGATTATGAGTTCGTTGTTGTCTTGCTTTTATGGTGTAAGCCACTCTGGATTGGGTAGATTTTAAATGGAAACAATAAACAACCAAGCATTGAAGGTTTAATTATGGCTAAAGCAGCTTTCTAGTGTTCATTGTTTGACATTTCTGCATTCTCATTAAAGGCACTTTTTTTTTAATCAACAGAGATGCTTCACTGATGGCTATGAGAAGGCGTATTGAAGGCTTGACGCCAGAAGAAATCAGAAATCTTTCCAGAGATGAAATGCACATGCCAACAACAATGGAAGATTTTGAAATGGCCTTAAAAAAAGTTTCAAAATCAGTCTGTGGTGTGGACATTGAAAAATACGAGAAATGGATTTTTGAATTTGGATCATGTTAAGCCTTTCTACCTTGAGAAATCTGCCTTAAGTATTCAAAGAGTTCCAAAAGTAATGAAAAAGTAGTACTCCTGGGTGCTCAGTGCTATTTTTTAACTTTTTGTAACAACCATATATAATAAAGTTAGTTTTTTAAAGTGCAGCTCATTTTTTCCCTCTTAGTCCAATTGTCTAGATGAGAATAGGTTCTTGCAGCCATACTTGTTCTGTTTCTTGGCACACTAGACTGTCACTTGCAACATTTGCACATATTACACATATTTACACTGTCGGTTATATTTTTAAAAGTAGTCACTTAAAATATACAGTTCCATTTTTCAGGAAATTAGTACACATAGCCATCTGTGCAAAAAAAAAAAAATCTTGTCTTTACAGTCCCTTTATCATGGAAAAAGTTGTTCCACTTTTTCTATAGAGGTAAATGCTTCACTTTATGTCATATTTAGAGATCACAAAACAAGTATTTTAAAGCTAATTCAAAATTAGAATCTAACACTGATTCAATACATATCTCACATTTAACGTGGTGGATCTGAACAGAAAGGAGAGGGCACTGGATTTAATCCTTAGTGAAATCTAAATGTTCAATCAGTTAAGAAAAGCATTATTAAACCCAATGTAAATAAAATCCAATGCAAAAAATACATTCCATTAATTTTCCAAGAGATTTGTTAAGGGGAAATTGTACCAGGAGAAGCAGGAATTTTAAATCTCTTTGAGATTACAATTTTTCATTAATCTTCTAGTAATGAGAATTTGGACAGATTTTTCATTAATCTTCTAGTAATGAGAATTTGGACAGAAAGAATACCACAGCTTAATAGAGGCACTAGCTAGATGAAAAAGGTGCCAGCGTGACTAAAAGGCAGAGGCAAGAAAATGATGAAAGACCAGAAGACACTTTTCAGAAAAATGGCACTGTGTCACTTGAAGCTTACATATTCTACTTCATGATTTCAAACATATACAGCTGCAAAAACAAACATGACAAATGACGAACACTGGGAAGTGCTTCTCAGACAGAAAAGATACTTTGGAGGATTGTTCCCCTTTCCTTTATAATGAAAAGAAATGCTTTACCTCATAAAATGTAACCCAGGAATCATTCAGAGAAACAGACAGGAATAGAGGTTGGAAGTATAAACTAGGAAAATTTACTGCCGGAATGTATGACTTTAAAAAGAACAAACAACTATATGCAAGTAAGTCCATCACTGGCACTTTGACAAAGTTAGGGTGATAGATTTATTTGAAAGGAATTGCACAAGAGCACAGTGACAGCTGCTTGGGGGCATATAGATGTCCCATACAGAAAATAAGACATTTGAAGTAAGTACTGTAGATTAGCAGTCCCCAACCTTTTTGGCACTAGGGACCAGTTTCACGAAAAACAGTTTTTCCACAGACCAGAGTAGTGGTGATGGTTTTGGTTTTATTGCCCACCACTCACCTCCAACTATGCAGCCCAGGACACACACTAGCCTAGGGTTGGGAACCCCTGCTATAGATCTTCCATCTGCCCAACTAATATTCTATTTATTTTAAAAAAGCACTTTGGAAGTTTTCAATTTTTCAGAATGTTCACCTAAATGTTTTATATTATTCATAGTCTTTCTTGCTTCAAGTCCTGAACTCCCATCTGGGAACCTATAGCTCAGAGATGGCAAACCTTTTTTGACTCACATGCCAAAAGCGGGGGGAACGCCGGGGTGTCATGCACAGGCATGCCACATCCCTAATGCTGTGCGCAAGGCCTCAGCACGCATGCGTGCACGACCAGCCCCTCATTTTGGGTGTGGTTTTTTCACCCTCCCCAGGCTTCAGAGGCTTTATAGGAGCCTGGGGAAGGTGAAAACAGCCCCCCACCCCCAAAGGCCCTCTGGAGGCTTCAGGAGCTTCCTTGAAGCCTCCGGAGCGTGAAAAACCGGCCCTACGAGCAATCCAGAAATCTGTTCCCGAATTTCCGGTTTGCCTGTAGCGCCAGTTTTTGGTGCTCTGGAGGGCCAAAAATGGCCTCAAAAGGTGGCCGAAGTCAACTGGCCATGCGCGTTGGCCAGCTGACAGGGCAACGCCTTGTGTGCCCTGACATGGCTCCGCGTGCCACATGTGGCACGCGTGCCATAGGTTCTCCATCACGGCTATAGCTTAACTAGTACTTGACAAGTGCTCTGTCTGCTGATATCACAGTACATTCCTCCATATTTGTTTGCTATGGCCCAGCTATTTTGTTTTTATTGAGTATGAGTTTTGTTAGACCTTCCACATGCTCCAGCCAAGTTTCTTTAAGAGCTGATCATGTACTTTTCCAACCCACAGCATGATTTCCAGAATAATAAGAAAGTAGGCATCAAGTTAAGTGCCCAAAGGATTGCATCCAATGCTCCAGAACCTCAGTTATAATGGGCTGGTTGCAACATCTGTTTCATGTAACCTTTTGTCATAAACAGAGGTTCCTAATATACAACAATAGAAATGGTAGACAGCACATTTGGAAAACTTCAAAAAAAAAACCTCAAATTAGTTTGAAGCAAGATTCTGCACCATACAGGAACTATTACATGAATTGCGTTTTGGCTTTTTCCGCCAGGACACCGTATCTGTACACTGAAAATTGAGGCACTCTGGCTGATTTGATGACTGATATCAACTGTGGCAACAATCTTCTGTTCTTGGATATTTAAATTACCTAAATTGCTCAAGCTGAGCTCTATCAAAGATGTAGCTTCTGTGCAGAATGATTTCCAGAGTTTGGGGTACGAACTTAGTAGTACAGGTTGTAGGCTTATCTTCTCAGAGGTTATACCAGTATACAAGGAACAAAAAGGAAAGGGCCAGCGCATAGCAGAGTTTAATGTGTGGCTAAAGGAGTGGTGTAAAAAGGAAGGCTTTGGTCTTATTAGTCATGATGCCTGCAGCTGGTCCAATGATAAACTGTACAAAAGAGATGGTTTGCACCCATCCAAGAAAGGGACTGAGTTACTTGGCACTAAATTCACAGATTTCCTGGCTAAACATTTAAACTGAACAGTGGGGACAGAGAATCAATAGATAAAGAATATTTCTGTCCCCAGCAAACTAAAATTCATAGGGTTATCAGTGCGTGTAACATAGATAATTGTGCAGGTAATATTATCAACACTGCTGTCAAGCAAAACCAAACAATTAACAGTGGGTGCCATACCATGTACATGAACCATACAAGTGGCAAAGAAATAGGGGCAAAGAGAACCATAGTCAGGCATAACACAGGTTTCGTAGACAGAAAACACAGGGTCAATCAAAATGGACTCAAATGTCTATACACCAATGCACAGAGTATGAGGAATAAACAGGGTGAATTAGAAATTCAAGTAAATGAGGGCAGATACGATATTGTTGCCATTACAGAAACTTGGTGGGATGAAACCCACAAATGGAACATACAGCTAGAAGGATTTAAATTATTTAAAAGAAATAGACCAAATAAAAGAGGAGGTGGAGTTGCACTATATATAAGAAATAATTACATCTCTACAGAAATAGAGCACAACAATGATGAGAACTATCTTGAATGTATTTGGGTCAATATTAAAGGTTGGGGGGGGGAATGATATTGTCATAGGTCTATACTACAGGCCACCCAACCAAGCAGAGGAAGTGGATGTACTTTTTGCTAACCAGCTAACTAAGGTATGTAGGAAGCACACTGCAATAGTAATGGGAGATTTTAACTACCCTGACATCAATTGGGAAACAAACTCTGCACCAAGTGGAAGATCCAACAGGTTCCTAACAAACCTAGCAGACAACTTTGTTTCCCAAAAGGTAGAGAAGGGAACAAGGGGATCAGCAATATTGGACTTAATTCTCACTAACAGAGAGGAAATGATAGAAGGTGTAGAAGCTACAGGAACTTTGGGGGCAAGCGATCATGAAATACTGGAATTCAACATTATGCAAACAAAAGTAGTTGAACAAAGTCAAACTAGAGTCTTAGACTTCAAGAGAGCTAATTTCAACAAACTCAGAGAGAGCTTGGGAAGGATTCCATGGATGAGAATCCTCAAGGGGAAAACAACTCAAGAAGCTTGGGAAATTTTGAAAAATGAGATTATAAAAGCCCAGTCCAGCGCAATACCAATGAAGAAGAAAAATAACAGTTCCCAAAAGAAACCAGCATGGCTGCATAAAGAACTCTCTGACAAATTGAAAGACAAAAAGGATAAATATAAAAAGTGGAAAAAGGGGGACATAACCAAGGCAAAATATCAGCAAATAGCCCGAGCCTGTAAAGATGAAGTGAGGAAAGCTAAGGCTCACAATGAAGAAAGGCTTGCCAAAAAAGTAAAAAATAACAAAAAAAGCTTCTTCCAACATGTTAAAAATAAGAAAAAAGTTAAGGAAACAATTGGTCCACTGCTGGGAGAAAATGGCAAGAAGATGATAAGCAACAGGGAGAAAGCAGAACTATTTAACTCTTTCTTTGCATCTGTCTTTACACAAAGGGATAAAACAGTCCAATCAATCAAAAACAGCACCACAAATATCAGATTAGGAACACAAGTTGAAATAGAGAAGAAAATGGTAAGTGAGCACCTGTCTGCCCTGGACGAGTTCAAATCACCAGGACCGGATGGATTACACCCCAGGGTTCTGAAGGAACTGGCAGACGAGATCTCAGAACCACTGAACTATATCTTTCAGAGATCCTGGAGCACCGGGGAACTGCCAGAAGACTGGAAAAGAGCAGATGTGGTTCCCATCTTCAAAAAAGGAAAAAAAACAGATCCAGGAAACTATAGACCCATCAGCCTGACCTCAATACCAGGAAAGATTCTGGAAAAGATAATTAAACAACAAATAAGTGAACACCTAGAAGCAAACAAAGTAATAGCCAAAAGCCAACATGGGTTTGTCAAAAACAGATCATGCCAGACGAATCTAATTGCATTCTTTGACAAAGTAACAAAATCAGTGGACCAGAGGAATGCTGTTGATATAATTTACCTGGACTTCAGTAAGGCATTTGATAAAGTAGACCATAACCTACTATTAGATAAAGTAGAAAATTGTGGGTTAGACAGCACCACCACCAAATGGATTCGTAACTGGCTGACCAACCGCACTCAACGTGTAGTCCTCAATGGAACTGCATCTACATGGAAGGAAGTATGCAGTGGAGTCCCCCAAGGCTCTGTTTTAGGCCCAGTACTCTTTAACATCTTCATCAACGATTTGGATGAGGGGATAAATGGGGAACTCATCAAATTCGCAGACGACACCAAGCTGGCAGGAATAGCCAACACTCCAGAAGATAGGCTTAAGATACAGAAGGATCTAGACAAACTTGAACATTGGGCACTGTCTAATAAAATGAAATTCAATTGTGAAAAAAGTAAGGTCCTACATATAGGCAAGAAAAACCAAATGCACAAGTACAGTATAGGTGGTACCTTGCTCAATAGTAGCAACTGCGAGAGGGATCTCGGAATCCTAGTGGACAACCATTTAAATATGAGCCAGCAGTGTGCAGCAGCTGCCAAAAAAGCCAACACAGTTCTAGGCTGCATCAACAGAGGGATAGAATCTAGATCGCGTGAAGTGTTAATGCCACTGTATAGTGCCTTGGTAAGGCCACACTTGGAATACTGCATACAGTTTTGGTCGCCACGATGTAGAAAAGACGTGGAGACTCTGGAAAGAGTGCAAAGAAGAGCAACCAAGATGATTAGAGGACTGGAGACTAAGACATATGAAGAACGGCTGCAGGAACTGGGTATGTCTAGTTTGATGAAGAGAAGGACCAGGGGAGACATGATAGCAGTGTTCCGATATCTCAGAGGGTGCCACAAAGAAGAGGGAGTCAAACTTTTCTCCAAGACACCTGGGGGCAGGACAAGGAGCAATGGGTGGAAACTAACCAAGGAGAGAAGCAACTTAGAACTAAGGAGAAATTTCCTAACAGTAAGAACAATTAACCTCTGGAACAGCTTGCCTCCAGCAGTTGTGAATGCCCCAACCCTGGAAGTCTTTAAGAAGATGTTGGACAGCCATTTGTCTGAAATGGTGTAAGATTCCTGCCCATGCAGGGGGTTGGACTAGAAGACCTACAAGGTCCCTTCCAACTCTGCTATTGTATTATTGTATTATTGTATTGATGGTTGCCCGAGAATTATTAGTTGTGAATACCTTGGTCTTGTTAGAACGTACGGTTAAGTCACGTGGTTAAGCAACAGGTTCATATAGTGGTTAAAGGCACCGGGCTTGAAACCATGGCTAGTTCTGCCTTAGGTGCAAAACCAGCTGTTGACTGGACCAATCCCTCTTTCTCTCAGCCCTAGGAAAACGGCTCTTTTTTTAAAAAAATGGCACTATTGTTTTTTATTTTAGTATTAGATACAATCTAATGAATCACCATCACTTGGCTGAAGTGCTTCAACAGTGACATCAACTGTTGAGTAGTTTTCATATTTTTTAAACTAATGGATGACAGCCTTTATTTGAGATTCTGTGCTCACCTTTTTCAATGTAGCCATTGGGATTATCAACAATTGGCTGAACTAAAATGTCTTCTAGAACAGTTTTAAAGCAGTTGGACATAATTGCACCCACAACTCAAGTTATTCAATTCCAAACCACACAATAGTGCCATTAAGTGCCACTTAGTGCCACTAAGGCAGCCTAGTATGATGCAGCAACTGCAATATTCTTGGTGATGTTCTTCTACAATGTTATTTCAATATTCTTGGTTGCTGATGAAATAAATGCCTGTGTTGTTAGCAATCAGCAAAACTTAAAAAATGTCTTAGGTAAATTTAGTTTTGAAGCGATGAACATCAATGGACTGTGCCTCTCATTTAGCAAATGTGCTAACAACTTGAAACACATTATTTCAGCATTCACCAAAACATCAATTAACATTAAGTGTTCACACACACAGGAAAGGAAACATGAGCTCTACAGTATTTCCTGATCAGCAGCATTTTCAAAGACCAATTATGGATTTTTATAAATGAGAAACAGTGACTTACAACTCAGTTGAAACAAACTGTTTGTAATATAGTCATACCCAAACATTATGGACAGTTGAAGCCACAAGATCCTACTTAATATTTATCTACAACTAGAACATCACAAGAGTACTTGGCAAATGCAATGGACTGGATCCAGATTTGCTCCCTGTTCAAATTTGAAAAAAAGAACTCTACATGGTCTCCAGTTTATCACAAGATGCAAATTTGCAATAAAACCTGATGATTTTACAAATTGGTATATAAAAATGCTCTGGATTTATACAGTACTTTTAGACATTTTGTACTCCTGGATAAAAGACATTTGTAGTGTGTATTGTGTTTAAGAAGCACATTTTAACAAAGGTTGATAAATTCAGTAGGAAAGACCCTGAAAGTGCTTACAAACGAAGATTGTTTTTGGAAAATCCAAACAAAAATTGCACCAATGTTTACTGTCAGAGCAGTATGAAAACTCTTTTTCTTTTGACTTTCCCCTTAAGGCACGCTTAAAGGCCTAAAATAGCTTTTAGTATTATCACAGGTCTATGCTCCTGTTGATGCTACTTAATCTGTTCCATCAGTCTTGAGTCAAATTTCCTGGATTAGCCTTGTGTGTCCTGCAGCCAGTATAGTTGGGAAGATACAAGGAAGATATCATTTCAGGAAACAGGAAATTACTTCACAGAACGTAGAAGTTACTGAAGTCCTTATGTAAGGAAACGGCTTTTTTTCCAGTCAAGAATACATTATAATGGTTGAAATGAAAAAATCCAAAAATTATTCTGGGCGTCAGCCTTAATATACCCTTCAAATATGAATCACTCATAAATTTAATAAAAACAGCAGGCTGAGAACTGCTGTGAAATCAGCAGTTCCCAAACTAGAGTCCTCTAGATATGTCAGAACTGCAATTATTTATGAATACTGGGAGTTGTAGTCCCAAAGTCTAGAGGGCAGTACATTCGGAAGGCTGAATTAAGTAATATATTAAGATCCAAGTGCCAAGTTCATTAGATCAACAAACCGAAATAATTACAGTACTCATGTTTTTTAAATACATTTTTCTTCTATGTTGTTTATCTTCTCTGGAATTGCTGGAAGTAAACTTATTGCAGCCACAGGTATGACATTGGCATCAAGTTGAAGGATTCCCCTAGGGGGAAAAATTCGGTTAAAATACTAACTTCAGAAATATGATCATATATAAACATTTCAACTTCACAGTTAAAACAACTAAGGAAAAGTGTTTCAGACTCTAAAACCAGATCATTGGTTTCTGAAAATGGCCAATATATACTGCAAATGTAGTATATATTTGTAATAAATCTTGTTTCAAAGAATTCTCAGGATGTATGTTATTTAGAAGAAGAAAAAAACCATTTTCATTCACCTGTCTCTTCCAGTATCCGAACTCCCAGTGGACTGTTTTCATCTAAATGATTTATGACAAGGGTGTCAAATTTGATTTCATTGAGGGCTGTATCAGGGTTTCTTTGCCCTCAAAAGGCGGGGTGGACATGGCCAGTTTGACGTCCCTCATGTCGGGAGTGTCTGTGGTGACCCAAGCGCTCTGCCAGCGGAAATGGGCTCCGGAGCTCTGTTTTCAGACATGATAGCCTCCTGCCGCCTTCGGCCAGTGAAAATAAAGCTGGGGAGGGGGGGCGCATGCATGAGCTCCGTTTTTGCTGGCAGAGGCACTGCGGGCCGATCCTCTGCTATTTCTAGGGCAGCCCAGTGGGTCATATCCAAGTACCCCGCGGCCTGGATATTGCCCCTGGGCCTTGAGTTTGACGCCCTGGTTTATGAGGATTGGTGCTAGGGCCGTAATGGCTAACCTTTTTTGGCTCACGTGCCAAAAGCGAGGGGAGTGCGGGGGGGGGGGTCGTGCGTGGGCGTGCCACACCCATAATGCTATGTGAACGATCCCCTGGTTTTGGCACGCTTTTTTTTACCCTCCCCATGCTCCAGAGGCTTTCTAGGAGCCTGAGAAGGGTGAAAACAGCCTCCTCCCCACTTCCAGAGGCTTCAGGAGCTTCCCTGAAGCCTCCAGAGCGCCGGAAAAACAGCCTCAAAAAAAGGCCTAACTCAGCTGGCCAGCACACACATGCGCGTTGGAGCTGACAGGGCAACGCCTCGCATGCCCTAAGAAATGGTTCCACATGCCACCTGTGGCACCCGTGCCATAGGTTCGCCATCACGATGCTAGGGTTTTCCTTTTCTTAATTTATTTCCGCATATATTTTTCTATTGCGCAATCTGGTACTTGCCACAAAGTATTTCTAAAGAAAGCAGCCATGGCTCACCTATGTATAACATTATATGAGTGGGTAGCATTGTGAATGGGCCTTCCGTAGGTAGGACTCCTTCAGCCATTTCAAAACCATGAGAGGGATGCTAATGGCAATGCTAATTGTCCCCCTAAGTCTGAGCAAGCAGGAGATACTGATAGCTTTCAGGATGGTTTATCATAAATCTTTCTGAGCTTTTCTGAGGCTCCATAGCCTGACCTGTCTGTCTCTGAGCTAATTGCTAATCTGTGGGCGCTAGTGTTCCTCATTTCTTCCAATGCCAATGATGTTGAAATGTGTGGGACATGGAGAAGGACTCCTCTGGACTATTGCTGCGTATCTGGCTCCTGTTCATAAAATTATTGGAAGAACAAAATCAATTCTTGCAACTAAAGCATTTCACCTTTATGTGATGCTCTTTTGTAGGGATGGAGAGGAACCAGACAGAAGTATCTTTCCTTCCCTTCCCACTTAGTGGGCATGCTCTAAGCAGAGCTCTTGCCGGAGGGGGAAAAGATAAGAGAGAAATCCATTGAGCATCCTCACTTTTTGAATCCTTTGGTGATGATTTCCCATTCATAATTAATATTTATAATTTAATTGATTGGTTTTCTAAAGGTCATCAGATCAAGACGTCAGGTGGGGTACGTTAGTTCCTTAACAGGCTATAAACCCTGTGGATTAGTTTTGCTTATCAATTTAACTAGCCTAGCTTGAATAAATAAATTATATGAAACTTCTATCACCCAAGGAAATTTGTTTTAAGGATTAAAAAAATAAATAAAAGATGCTTACCTGGTTTCACATGAGGGACAAAACACTTTTAATACTTTTATGATTAAAGTTGCTCCCACAATTCCAACCACAATGACCTCCATAAAATTAAAAAATACAGGAAACGAATTGAGCCAAAATGTACAAAGCTCCTTTCTCAGATCTTCTACCCACTGGCACATCACCTGCAAAAAGAACAACACAGCGAATGAAATCCAAAAAGGACACCCGCAAAAGCCCATTTTTCTTTAGTTGTTTGTTGCATGAATTTACAATTTACATTTGTCTGTCATGATGTGGAAACTTCACATATATGTGGCACATATACGTATATCTTTTCAAACATTACTCTTTCCCTCCTTAATTCCTTGGCATCTTTTCCCACATCTTCTATTGTTCGAAGTAATCTCCTAGTGTCATTGTTCAAGTTCTTTTTAACTAAGCCCCTAATTTCATTTCATTTCATTTTATTATTATTTTTTCTGTTTCTTCTTCTGAAGTGAAGTTTGACCCAGCTGAGACTTTATGGCCCCTTTCACACATGCCCTAGCTGGGGACAATGTCATGAAAACAGAGAAACCCAAGTCCCTGAAGCTGAACTAATTTTTCCTGGTAAACTACATTGCTTACCTTCTATGTGGCTTCTAGGGAATAAATAATTCTAGGGGAAATAGGGCTGGTTTATGAGTTCTGTGGTCTTTTGTTTCAACAACACCAAACTCAATGGGGCAGTTCGCGCTCTCTCTCTCTCTCTCTCTCCCTCCCTCTTCTTCTTTGCCTGCCTGTCTCCCTCTCTCCCCCTCCCTCCCTCTCCCTCGCTTTCTCCCTCTCTGCCTGCCTGCCTGCCTCCCCTCTCTCTCTCCCCCTCCCTCCTTGCATCTCTAGGGCAAAGAGGAGAAGCTGCACTTGCCACCAGTCCATCAGGGCCCAATGCTGCAATTGGTTTGGGCTAGTAGCCAGTCTAGTCTACTGCTGAGCCAAGGGGCTATCAGCTGCCTTACAGTTATCTGGGCTTAAATGGGATGCCGTAGAACTGGGGCGAGTGGGCAGGGCCACCCGCGATTTCTCCTACAGGTACAGGCGAACCAGTCCAAACCACCTCTGACATACACATACCACCTCTGACATACACATAGCCATGGGAGCATCAGGTGAAGGGGGAATTGGGGGAGATGCCATAAACTGGACATGAGGGTCATGTCTGTATGATTGAAACTGCACTCCTTAGTATCTGTACCATATGCATGTAGAAAGGAGGACTTCAAGCACACCGTTGCAACCCCATCTGGACTTTTTTAGCTCTCTTCTAGTTACCACCTTGTTTCCATGCCTTTTTATTCTTGTTGGATTTAGTTCCTTTGATAGAGTGACTGAGGAGATACCAGGTACATGAGGCACCCATAATTAAAGGTAAAGGTAAAGGTTCCCCTCACACACATGTGCTAGTCGCTCACGACTCTAGGGGTGTGTATGTGCTCATCTCCGTTTCAAAGCCGAAGAGCCAGCGCTGTCCGAAGACATCTCCGTGGTCATGTGGCTGGCATGACTAAACACCAAAGGTGCACGGAACACTGTTACCTTCCCACCAAAGTTGTCCCTATTTTTCTACTTGCACTTTTTAAGTGCTTTCGAACTGCTAGATTGGCAGAAGCTGGGACAAGAAACGGGAGCTCACTCCGTTACGCAGCACTATGGATTTGAACAGCCGAACTGCCAACCTCCTGATCGACAAGCTCAGTGTCTTAGCCACTGAGCCACCATGTCCCTATTCCCTTATATATCCTTTAAGACAAATTAGGGGTATTTACCTTTCACAATCATTGTAAGAAAAAAAATGTTACCTTGTAAGATGACGGTGGCTCTGTTCTGAGTGGAGTCTCTGGCAATTTGCCAGGCATTGTCTGTTCATCCACGGTAGTTTCTACTTGCCTGAGAAGATAGTGACTGGTTGTCTGTAGAGGACTTTCAACATCTATTTTACAAAAATTAAAAAGGCAGGTTGATCGGTTGGTATATTATTTTAAAAACCATATGGTGAGCCAGTAAAAAGAAGCAGAGCAAGGACAAGAAATAAAAGTCCAAAAGTATTTAAACCTTTTTTGTAGAATTATGGAGTTGGTATAGATCAGGGATAGTCAACCTTTTTATACCCATCGCCCACTTTTGTATCTCTGTTAGTAGCAAAATTTTCTAACCGCCCGCCGGTTCCACAGCAATGGTGATTTATAAAGTAGGGAAGTCAATTAAATTAAAAAAGGGAAAGTGCTTCAGTATTGGACAAAACCCCTACTGCCCACCATGAAAGCTGGAATGCCCACTAGTGGGCGGTAGGGACCAGGTTGACTACCACTGGTATAGATTTTGGTCATCTGTTCCAACCCCCTTCTTGGTGTGGGTTCCATCAGAAAATCTCTGATAAGAAATCATCCAGCCATTGATTGAAATCCTCCAGCAAAAGAAAATTATGTGGCAGCCTGTTGCACTAGCTGACAGTTTGTGTAATAGAGGAGATGTTCCTCCTAACAGCTAGTCTGACCCTACTTCCTTGTAGTTTTAACCCTTTGGTTCTGGTCTGCTTGTGGGGCACATAGACTAAGTGAATACATCCAGTCACTCTTATTGAAGACTAACAATCATCTCCCTCGATTTTCTCTTCTGTAGGCTAAACATATCCAGATTTGCTAATCGTTCCTCATAGGGTATCCTTTCCAGACCCAGCACTATCTTGCAAGCCCTCCTTTGAACTTGCTCCAATTTGTCCTTCTGGGATTCTGCTGCCCCCTACTCCAAATGGGGGCTGACCAGGGAGGAATGGAACAATTACTTCTTGTGATCTGGACTGGTGCTCTTCTTAAAGTATCCCAAACAATTGACAAGGGCATTTTTCACAAGACAGGCTAAGCCATATTTCTTCCATCCCATGCTAAGGCTTTACATTTTCCCTACCAAGATGTAGAATTGTACATATTTCCATTCTATTCATTTCAGCCTAGCACCTAAATCTTTTTTTTAATCTTCTTTCATCTAAAGTTTTAACCAAATCTCCCAGTTTCAAATCATGGATAAAAGTGTTGAACAACATAGGGACTAGGACAGATCACTCTGATGCTTCCCTCAAGCTAAAGTGTAAGCATTAATGAGCCAATTGTGCTATCATCTAGTCCAAGGAGGTCTCTCAACCTCAGCAACTTTCAGTTGTGTGGATTTCAATTATCACAATTCCCCTGGGACAGGGCTACTCCTTTTTCTCCTCGCATGCCAAAATCATGGGCACGTGCATGCCCACACCCACAATGCAATGTACCCTGCTCCCTGCACATGCATGCGTGAACCCCCACTCACATGGCCTACGCAGCCTCCTGCACCACGCCCGGGAGGGAGGTGTTTCACCCTCCCCAGGCTCCCGACGCTTTCATCAAGCCTCTGGGAGGGCAAAAACAATTTCCCCTGGGCTCTGGAGGCCCACCCTGAAGCCTCCTAGCACCAAAAATGGAGCGCAGGAGGGCAGGAGGCACTGCAGCCCCTGTGCTTCCCCTGCTCCTCATGCATGTGCATGCAACCCCCCATGCATGTGACCCCCCGTGTATGCACGCATGCCCCCCCCGCACATGCGCATGCGTCTCCCCGCCGAAAATCAGCTGGCTGGCAGGAGCTGATCTGGGCGATGGCTCACGTGCCCTCAGAGTGGGCTCTGTGTACCACTTGTGCCACGTTTGCCATAGGTTCGCCATCACGGCCCTAAGAATTGAAGTCCATACACATCTGAAACTTGATAATTTCAGAAACAGATCTGGCCCGTGTTTTAATTTTCCCTAAGAACCTTATGAGAGAATACAAATAAAACAAAGCCAGTTGTAACCATATTAATTTGACCTGCCTATAAAAGAGAGACCAATTTATGGCTGTTGGTGTGACTTTTTTTTTTTTGAGTAGCGGAGTCATTAAATCTGAGGTAAGAACTTGTTGATCACTGCTTGACTCAGATTTAATGACTTAAAAAGTCCATGAACACTGAAATAGATACAGTTAACCATGAATTTAATCGATAACCTTCTTATGAAGAAGTCTTTAAAAAAAGTCATTCTACCCTTAAGGAAAAGGCCAAGAAATAAATACAATGGCATCTTTTTAAAGGGAAAAAAAATAAGAATCACATACATGAGATGGGTGGGTATAAAAACTGAATGGATACATAAATAAAACAAAGTCCAATTCTTGCAACTCTACAAGACCGATTACCTTTTCCTGCAAAGTTTGGAAGTGTAAACAAAATGTCATTGTTCCTCGGGCTGGAATACAGCATACTTTCCTCCAGAGGAACGGTGTAGTTTGTATGTCTCAGGACTTGCTGATCCTTTACCAATAGGTCTATTTCTATCACTTCGTCTTGTTTAACCTGCAAAAGAAGCGTAACCATGGGAGACACTTTTCTTATCCACACATGTTGGGAATGTTGTGGGAAACAGTCAAACTTTTTTTTTAAAGCTGGACACAAAAGAGCAAGTATTGTAAGAAGTGATTTCAAGATGAAAAGTTGCTTTTGTTTAAGTGACAGCTAAATGTGTTCCTACCCTTTTTTCCCCCTTCACCTCATGAAGTATGTGAAATACTAGAAGGAAATCCTCTCCGTTTGTTATTCATCAATATCGTATTCATATCCTGAATATTGCCTATCGTATCAAGAGGGAAAGCAAATGGCTCCATTTCTAGCATCCGTATGGATTATGCTCGCTCAATGAGAAACAATGTAAGAAAAAAGTAGAGCGTTCAAAACAATCGATCAAGAGAATCACAGATGAATTCTGAACCCAAACATTAACTTCTACCCTGTCAATCAATCAATAATCAATAATTTACTTATATACCGCGTCCTCTCCCCAAGGGGACTCGGAGCGGTGCACAGGGAAAAATTAAAACAGCATAAAATATATACATGAATAAATACAATAAAAACAGATTAAATCAACTGTCCCTGCACTAAAATCCCCATTTTTAAAATTAACATTCCCTAACCCCTGAGGTAGAGACTAGCCTAGGCCGGCCAAGCAGAAAAAGTGAGTTTTTAATTTCTGACGGAAGGAGCGGAAGTCCGTAGTTGTTCTAATGTCGGGGGGAAGGTCGTTCCAGAGGGCTGGGCCCGCCACAGAGAAGGCCCTTCCCCTGGGCGTCGCCCGCTGACAAAGTCTAGTGGACGGCACCCGGAGAAGTCCCTCTCTGTGGGAGCGAATCGGCCGGGAAGATGTACCCCCTGTGCCCCCAAAAATAAGACCTCCCTGGATAAAAGGACCTCCCTGGATAATAAGCCCAATCGGGCTTTTGAGCACATGCGCTAAAATAAGCCCTCCCAAAAAATATTGCAACACAGCAGCAGCCATGAGGTGACCTCGCTTGCCGCCTCCTGCACCTCAAAAACAATAAGACCTCCCTGAAAATAAGGCCAAGCACTTATTTCAGGTGTCAAAAGAAAACAAGACCCTGTCTTATCTTCAGGGAAACACGGTACATTTGTACTGTATGAGTGAATGATCTGAATTCTGAATATTTTTAGAGGCAAAATAATCTATCAGTTACTATGGTATTATTTACATTTAAATTTATAAGAAAATTGTGACTAAAAATGAGACTCCAGGAGACACATAAATTTGTATTCCCCCGTTTACAATATTTAACAGTGCTAATTTTTTGTTCATATTTGGAGGCTTTCTTTTTTATCTGGGGGCTATTATTTATTTCATGATAATTATATTCTATCTTCATTCTAGGAGGTGGAAATAATATTTTCTCCCTTTATTTTGTTTTCTCCCCAGCAAAAACCTCATGTCAGATCAGTTGATCTGAAAAGAGGGACTGGCCCTCAGGATTTTTTCTTGCGAAGGGTTCACTGGCACCTGGATCTTCTTAGTCCTACTCTATCACCTCAAAGGGATGATTATTACTCTCCTTAACTCAGACAAGGAATACAGGTAGTCCTCGACTTACAACACTTCATTTAGTGACAGTTCAAAGTTACAGCGGCACTGAAAAAAATGACTTATGACCATTTTTCACACTTACGACCATTGCAGTATCCCCATGATCACATGATCAAAATTCAGATGCTTGGCAACTGTTTCATATTTATGACAGTTGCAGTGACCCGGGCTCATGTGATCCACTTTTGTGACCTTCTGACAAGCAAAATCAGATTCCCTTAACAACCATGTTGCTAACTGCAGTGATTCACTTAACAACAGTGGCAAGAAAAGTTGTAAAATGGGGGAAACTCACTTGACAAATGTTCCAAGTAGCAACATAAATTTTCGGCTCAATTGTGGTTGTAACCCGAGGACTACCTGTACTCAAAATTCAACTCTAACAGCATTTTATTTTCAGCTTATTTCGTAATTATCAGTAGTCCTTGCTTAGCACCCAGAATAGGGACTCGCAACTTTGTTGCCAAACACCACAGTCGAAAAATCATGTGATCACAACAGGCTTACAACAATACTTCCCACCCAGTCATTAAGCAAGACATCATACAACTGCAACTTCTAATTTTACTTCTGTCTTCATTACCTTGTTTGTCAGAAACCTGTTGTGAAGCACACAAATAACAATCACAAGACCCCAGGATACTGCAACAATCATAAATGCAAGTATTGGTTGCAAAACGTTTCTTTACATCGTCGTAACTTCCAATGGTTGTTAAATGAGGCAGTAACCCAGAACTGTCTGCTTTCATAAAATGAATTTTGTTTTTTGCTTCCGATTGGCCAATCATGGCTATTTTGCTATTTTGCTGTTGCAACTTTTATGTGATGAGACATTTGCAGCCCAGTGGTCCAAATACCAGCCCAAGTAATGAAACTGATTAACTGGAAGCAAAGGAACCAGTGGGGCTTCTTTCTGAATAAAGATACCTAAGAGCTTTGTTGGAAGTGATCATGCTTAAAGATGCTGAATGATTGTGAATGATTCTCCCCAAGAGGAGTTGCATGAAAGATCAGTGGACTTATGGACCACATCAATTATTCCATGGCTGAATGATAGTCCTGCAAGATAGAAGAACTTCTCCAAAACTGAATTCATAAACCAAGAATCTAAAAACAAGAAAATTACCCTTGGTTCTTATCTATTAGAACCTTTCCTGCAATAAAAAATCTTATTAGTAAGGACATTTTTAGGCAGACATTGTAGTTGAGAAACTTTTATCACCAGACAATCTGGGAGGCTCCCAGAATAAAATAAAGTCAAGGTTTATCTCTTCAATCAGAAATGAGAAAGTCTTGAATAATTTGGCCTTTAAACAAACTGAAGGCTGCTTCCTGGCAGAATTGATCAATTTATCCACTTCACTTGTCTAAAAGTGTTGCATAAACAGTGATAGTACTACAAATAATCCAACATCCCAGAACTGTCTAATGTAATATGCAAGTGAATATAGGAAGATTTATCCTCTAGAATTTAAAAAGTATGTTCTAAGCAAGTGGTCAAGTTCTTGAAACTATTTAGCAGGCCATGGGTTCCTCCAATTTTGGATCTTATATATAATTTAAATGTTGCTATTTTCATAGCTCCTTTCTACGATATATGGTGGAAGTTTGTGGTTAAATTTAAAATAAAATCAGCCTGAAACAGGTATCTTATTTGAAATTCTCTTGTACTATTTTTAAGGATTTGTGTTCCACAGGAAGTCTTTTCCTTAAGCCTTGCAATGAAAATGATTCACAGTCTAATTATACATGGGAATTTTAAGTAGAACCTGTCTAAATTATGGAGGGGCTTTGCTTCATAAGAAAATTGTATGAAAGCATATTTGTTCCAGATTCTGAACAACAAGAGTAAATATATGGCTAAGACAAAAAGTATTGGATATTGTTAATACTAAGAATATGACAGTGATGGCGAACCTTTTTTGGCTCCCGTGCAAAAAGTGTGGGGAGCGCAAGGGGGTTGTGTGCGGGCGTGCCATACCCATAATGCTATGCACGTGACACACACACACAACTGCACGCATGCGCACCCAATCAGTGACACACACACACACACCCCACTTTTGGTGTGGTTTTTTCGCCCACCCCAGGCTCCAAAGGCCTTCTAGGAGCTTGAGGAGGGTGAAAACATCTTCCTCTCCCCCAGAGGCCTCAGGAGCTTCCCTGAAGGCTCTGGAGGGCAAAAAAAGGACCTACAGACAAACCAGAAGTTCCAAATTTCTGGTTTGCCTGTAGGGCCGGTTTTTTGTTCTCCGGGGGCTTCAAGGAAGCCTCCGGAGAGCGAAAAATGGCCACAAAAGAAGGCCAAAGTCAGTTGGCCAGCGCATGCATGCATGCTGGCCAGCTAACAGGGCAGTGCCTCGCGTGCCCTAACAAATGGCTCCGTGTGCCACCTGCGGCACACGTGCCATAGGTTCGCCATCACAGGAATATGAGATGGAGGTCCTTGCTGATCCCATTCAATGCTGGCAGGAGAGCAAAATGTGTGTTAACTCCAAAAATAAATGTGTGCTATTGGGATTTTCAAATTTAACTATTCAGATCTTTACTCTCTCCCACATTTCATAAGTAGAAACAAATGAATAATAACACCCAGCAGCAAATCTTAGAATCATCTTTGATCTTAAAAATAATTCTGAGGAAGTCTATGCCGATGAGGTCTTAGCATCTGGCACTAGGGAGATCTTTTCTGGATTTGGAAGCTAAGTAGGGGCAGTCCTGATTAATAATCATATGAAAGATAATCATGAAATACCATCACTGTATATAAGATTTGAAAGTTGGGGGGAAAAATCCCACTGCACATTGTTGACAAGAAAACTGCAAGGATATATCCATGAGGTCACCAAGAATTAAGTACAATGTATGGCCAATTTACCCTTTTCCCTTATACAACAAAAAAACCTCACATACTATACAAAGTAGCTGCTTTTAAAAAGTTAGCCATTTCCTTTCCTCCATTTCCTGGAGATACGTAATATATGTAAACATTCTTAAAATATGATTGTATAGATACTATCAAAATTCCTGTTAAAAATTACAAAAATATATAAAGGGTGTTGACTTTGAGGGCTTTTTAATTAAAAAAAAGAGCTATTCTGATACAAAAGAGGACACAGAACTATCTAACATCAGACAGAGGTATTCTTGGGTTGTTGGCAGAAGATAAAACACAGAACTAAAATATGTCCATCATTCTGCAAAAACAATCTTCCACTATGGATTTATACCTTAGCCAGTAAATACAATGATTTAGAAAAAGAATACTTGCCTGCTTTTCATCTATATCCGTAACTTCTTCTTGAACAACAATCAATTTCAAGTTGGAGCTGGATGCCAATGGCCACTCATGAATCATAATGCGAACGCTGACAATTCCTAAGGTATCATGGTTTCCATTCTTCACTATCAACAAACAACTGTGTGTCATATAGAGGCCACGCAGAGAAACAAAATCTCTAGAAACAAGTTACACATTAATATAGCGTTGCAAACTGGATTGGACGCCATATTGCCATTCAGTGTGGAACTAATCTAACTAGCTGACTAGATTTCACAGTTACTGTATTTTTAGGAGAAACAATAGAGGGCTAAATAGACTATTAAAATGAAAACAGGAATACTTTACTTTACTTTATTTTCAATTTATATACCGCCCTTTTTCACCAAAAGGACTCAGGGCGGTGCACAGAAAGATAAAAAACCCCACACAATATACAAAATTTTAAAAACAATTAAATCAATAAGACTATGCTAAAATTGGATAAATAGTTAAAAATATAAATAACGAATTAAAAGTCCCTAATCTATGTCAGGCCGGCAAGACGAAAGAAATGAGCTTTTACCATCCGACAGAAGAGACATAGGTCCGTGATGGTACGGATATCTTATATTATACATTATTATAATATAATATAATATAATATAATATAATATAATATAATATAATATAATATAATATAATATAATATAATATAATATAATATAATATAATATAATATAATATAATATAATATAATATAATTAATATAATATAATTAATATAATATAATATAATATATTATATAATATATAATATAATAAAAATATAATAAATATACTAATATATTTAATATAAATATATTAATATAATATAATTTAATTTAATATAATTTAATATATTTTTAATAGATGTATATTGTATTTATGGTTTTATATAATGCCTGTGCGCCACCCTGGGTCCTAACAAGGAGAAGGGCGAGGTATAAATTTAATAAAATAAAAAAAATAAAAAATAAAATATAATAATATATTAATATAATATATTATATTATATTATATATAATAAATATATTATATATAATATAATTTTATATAATAAAAATATAATATAATATAATATATATATTATTATATCTTATATAATATTTTCTACTTTTTAGATTTGTCTTCCACAAATATAAACTTTTGCACAATTACACTTTCCCACACTCTCTTCTTCATTCCTGCCTTGAGGGCAGTTCCTTTCTTCCCAAATCTGCTCGGTAGTTTCTTCAGCTCAGTGAATCAAGTCGAATACCCCTCTCCCTATTATTTGATGGAAGCTACCGAATTACTAGGCTAAGTATATAAACACTCTTACACCTAAAGGAAACATTAGAAAATCAAGCAGTTCTACTTGTACTACTAGGTGGGCCCCAGAAATCACTGAACAAAAGAGTTGACAGGAGGTATTTAGATTTACATTTATACAACATATGGAATAGAACATAAAGTGACACGCTCTTGGACTATTTTCTCCTCATTTTCAAATGCAGGCTGTCTTCCTATAATGTAGGTTTCTCTCTCAATTATGTAGCTCACTGCTACTGTGCTAACACCCAACTTCTTTTCCTCTCCAGCCACGTACACTTACATTGATTTCAAAGAAGAATAGTAATTATTGCTGCCACTGTATTAAATTAAATATGCATAGAATACAACTATTATCAAGATGTTTGTGTGGCACAGAAGCCTTGGCATTTATTATGCACCACTGAACTGAGATCCAGTTTTGTAGTGTCAAGGACTTGTTCCCATGGCTTTCTGTATTATGAGTCCTGGATCTCCCTAATCTAACTTCCTCCCATTCCATTTAATGCAGTAAAATCAGTGATGATTTGAAGGCAAACATTCTGCTTCTTATATCTGGAGAAAACTATAATGCATTGCATTGTGAGTTCTCAAACTCACGTGATTCTCTTCAGAATTTAATAGAAATTCTGAGAACTAAAGGTAACTAGTTGTTATATTACAGCAAATGAAATTTTGTTTGAGAACTAAATGAAATGTATATTTTTCCCCAGTAAAACCCCATCAGTTGAGAAGGACTTTGTCTATTTAGATCAGGGGTGTCAAACTTGCGTCGTCACAGTGTTGTCACATGACGTATTACGTCTTTTTCCTCCTTTGCTAACCTGGGCATGGGCATGGCCAGCACGTGACGCATCTAGCCCGTGGGCCACAAGTTTGATAGCCCTGCTTCCGATTATGTCTATTCAAGTAGTCCTTGACTTATGATTCACAATTGCGACCAGAATTTCTGTTGCTAAGTAAGGTGATTGTTAAGCCAGTCACACCCATTTTTGACCTTTTTTACCATGGTTAAGCAAATCACTGCAGTTATTAAATGAATCAAGCTGTCAGCCCTCAGGCTGCCATTCCCGACGTGCGGGGAGCCTGACGAGAGCACACAGGGTTACCAGCTGTCCAGATCGCTCCAATCATCGGCGTCCAGCATCTGGCCATCCTGGCTGCCCCGTTCATCCTGGCTGCTTCCTCTTCCACTCATTCGGAGCAGCAGCGTGGCCCATCACTCCTCCTCCGCTCCCTGAATTGTGGCTGGTCGGGTGGTGACATCATCAGCCACTTGACATTGCAGAGCGTATGCCTTTGCCAGGAACGGCTGTTTTCTATTAAACGAATGCTGGAGGCATGTTGCAGACTAATTCCTGACTGGACTGTGGATATTCTCTGGTTGTGTTGAACTGGACTGAACTGGACTGCTCTCTCTTCCTGTGATGGTTCATTGCTTCGCAAGGTGAGGGAGTGGGGCTTATGGATGGAGGTTGGCACGGCTTGGTATAAGGGTGGGTGAGTGTGTGACCTATGGGTGGTTATGGGAGGAGTTGTGTGTATCTATATGGGTGTAAGGTTAACTGGGTTAGAACTGACTTTGCATGTATTCTTTGTATTATCAGTCATTTGCTGCCGGTTATCGCAGGTTTCACAAAGAAAGTGATAAAGCATTTAAACCACCAAACTGCTTCTCTTGTTGTGTCCTTGGTGAATGCCAGAACGGTGACACAATCATTATGTGAATTCGGTTTCCCCCATTGTCAGAAGCCAACTAGGAAGATTGCAAATGGCAATTCATGTGATACCAGGATGCTACAAGCATTGGAAATATAATGCCGGTTACGAAGCACCCAGATTTTGATCATGTAACCCTGGGAGTGCTACAACAGTTAAGTGTAAGGGCCAGTTTTGAGTACTTTTTTCAATGCCGTTGTAACTTTGAATGTAAATTGATTATTATTTATTTATTTTATTAAATTTATAGACCACCCTCTCTCCAATAAATACAACAGTATACAAAATACAAAATATTAAAACCGAATTAAATTACCCCTGTGCTAAAATCAATATTAAAACCCCTAAAACCCTAACAATTACCCCTTAAAATTCTCATTAAACAATTTCTTTCTGCGGCTAGGTATAAAAAATTAGGCCAGGCCGGCCTGATGGAAGAAGTAAGTCTTTAACTTCTGGCGGAAGGAGCGGAGGTCCGTCGTTGTTCTGATTTCGGGGGATAGGTCGTTCCAGAGGGTTGGGCCCACCACAGAGAAGGCCCTTCTCCTGGGCGCCGCCCGCTGACATTGCCTAGTGGATGGCACCCGAAGAAGTCCCTCTCTGTGGGAGCGAATCAGCCGAAGGGATGTATGGGGCAGGATGCGATCCCGCAGATAACTAGGTCCCATGCCATGGAGCAGGTAACCAACCTGAGAATTACCTGCATTAGAGCTAGTTAAACACTAGAAAGTGTGGGATTCCTTTTAAAAGGCCACAATGAACCACTGTTGGGATTCACTTCTCCTCCAGCATCTTTTTATGCATATTGCTCTAAACTGTTAAGAACCAGTTTTAAAGCGTAGTAGCATATCCTTGAGTAGAGAGTAAATTATCTTAAAAGCTAACCTTGAAACTGCCCCAACCAGTATATCAAGGAAATGCTTAGTGTATTGAACATTTGTAAATAGCATGTAATTGCTTTGGCTTCATAAATTATGCTTATGTATCCAATCAGGCTCTCATTTTAAATTTGTAAGTGCTGGGGAATTCTTTTATCCTTACAAGAAAAATCCCATTTTTATTTGCAGAAAATATGAATTAGAAAAGTCTCCTTAAAAAGTGTTTTGCTTATCGGAAAACCATGCTGTTTTTCTCCTTCACCAATTCAGCTGGATGTGTACTGGGCGTGAGAGGAGACGGACAGGACTTATCAGGGTGGAGTCACATCCTTGAGTTTCTACAACTCAGCCTGCGACACAATTAAATTAACCAAACAGGAACTTGCTGAGGGCTTTCCTAAAATCAGCTTTTAATCTCCGTTTGTACTTGGTTATGGACGCAATAATGGAATTAATTCAAAACTATAAACAATCACCAATAAATAATCTTGAATTCTTTAGAAATGAAAATAATCTATTGTTACTAATTTATATGCAGAGGGTTGGTTTTTTTTAGTGATGGGACTTATTTATTTATCAAATGTACTGTACATGCCTGCCCAACTCATGAAAAGTGATTCTGGGGACGCAAAAAACAATTAAAGATATTCCTCAAGTTACAATTATTAGTTTAATGACCATTCAAAGTTACAAAATGGGGCTAAACAAAATGATTCATGTCCAGTCCTTACACTTACCACTGTCACAACATCACTGCAAGTCACATGATCAAAATTTGGGAGCTTGGTAACAACATACATTTATGATGACTGTAGCATCCCGGGCAGGGGTGGGATTCTACCGGTTTAACAATTGGTTTGCTGAGCGGCCGCTGCATGCACACTCACTTCTGTTAGTAATGCGGAAGGTGAGTTTTCTGTGAGTTTTCAGAAAACTCACCTTCCGCATTACTGTTGAAAACAGCTGAGGAGCAGCAATCCACTGTGCCGCACCGATCAGGCGGGCTTCGGAAAAGGAAATATAGGTGAATGTAGCGCAGGGGCGGATGGGCGGGCCCACTTCAAAGTCGGAACGAACCAGATTCGCCCAAATTGGTAGAATCCCACCCCTGATCCTGGGGTTGCATGATTGCCATTGGTGACCTTCCAGGGGGCTTCAGAGAAGCAAAGCTAAAAGGGAAGCCAGATTTGCTTAATGACCATAGTGATTCTCTCAATGAATGCAACAAAAATGTCATAAAATTGGCATGACTCACTTAGTGACTATATCACAAACTAAAGTCCCAGTCCCAATCAAAGTCATAAGCTGGGGACTACCTCTATAGAGTTATAAAGGAACATACAATCCAGATAGTGAATTAAGAAATACTCACAGATTAAAGTTTGACATTTTATCCGTGTGACTCCGCTCTTCAGTGGAAAGTCATTTACATACACCTGACCATTCACATAAGTAATATTAAGGACAACCTAAAAAAAGTTCCACAGAATAATATATATTGAATGTCCAGGATCATAAAAAGGGAGTTTTATACTTTTCAAGACACAGGGTTGACCAAGCTTCGTTTAATTTACACTATCGTGAGAGCAATTATAAGTATAAGTATAATCTTCATTGTCATTGTACTTAAATACAACGAAATTGGTTTTAATATCACTGGTGCAAAATTATAGCAGAAACGAAAAAAGAAAAAGTAAAAAACTAGCGTGTGCATGGCGTGGTTGTGGTTGTATTTAAAAGTCTGACAGCCCAAGGATAGAAACTATCTTTAAACCTATTTGTTCGGCTGGCTATACTCTGATGTCTTCTGCCCGATGGCCTTATCAATTATCAAAATACATCATAAATATGAGAGATTCAAAATTAGTTACCATCCAAATGGGCTGATAAATTTGTCATCATTGTGCTTTCATGCTTTTAAAAAATGAAAGGCCATCCCATGTTGATCCCTCGCTGGTTTGGTTTTCTTTTTCTTTTTTTTTAGTAATTTTTTATTTTAAACAAACACAGATAAAACAAACATATCTGAAAAAACATCAGAAGCCATCTTCCATTACAAATTATAAAAAAATGTGTCAATTAATCACAAAGTTCTATGCATTTCTTCCATAATCATTACTTGATTTGGATATCAATTATTACAATTATTGTATCTCAACCTTAATTTACTTGATTGGTTTTACATCCCTTTGTATATAAAGTAAAAGTATATAATGGCATTCTATTAATAAGACAAACAAAGAAAAGAATAAAATTGAGAATAAAAATAAAAAGGAAAAGTCATCACTCTACATTGTATCTTTTAGAAAGCATGCCAACCCGCCTCACATAACTTCTGTGCGTCTCTAAAATGGTTATTTTTCATAGATAATCTCATTTTATAAATTTTAAATCAAAAATTTCCTCATATACCTTAATACCAGTACACCAAAATTCTCATGTAATATTCCAAATTTAGTCTATCTCCTTCTTCCCACATATCTTTAAATCACAACCACCTTTGGTTTTCTTTTTGGTCCCTTTGAGTTAAAGTTTATTCCTGGTGACTACCTAGGGAAATCCCTGCACAGTTGTAACGGTGAGAACAATCAATCAGTGGAATGGCTTGCCTTCAGAAGTTGTGGGTCCTCCATAGCTGGAAGCATTTAAGAAGAGACTGAAATGACCCTCCTGTTCAGCAGAGAGTTGAACTAGATGAGCTCCAAGGTCGCTTCCAACTCTATTATCCTATTGTGTTTCTTCTTGGTAAGATTTCAGATGCAGCTTGTCATTATCTTCTTCTTAGGGCTAAGATAGATCCAGCTGGCTTTGTGTTTAAGGTAAGACTAAAAGTCCTCATCTCCTGGTTTCTAGCCTGCGGCCTTAACCACTCCACCAAACTGGCTTGATCTCTTACTCTATATTGCCACTGATTTTAGTGATTTTGGATTAAAAATATAACCTGTGAAGTATCTCAGTGTGGAAAAACTGAGCTCTTGCAAGAGGAGCAAAAAGCAGAATGTAACAGTTTGACAGGAAGTCATTGAAACCTTTAAAAAAAATCTAATTTCTGGCTGTAACCTAGATACTCATGCCACTGCTTCTCAGTTTTGCTCACCACCATTAACAGAACAGTTATCTAGTTTGGGTAATGAACCGTCTGCAAGAAAACAACCAAACTGAGAGAGCACCCTCACTTTATTAATTATTCTGTTAAGTTAAACCAGTCCTTTAACTCCGACTGGTATCTTGGACTTGTAACCAGCAGTGGAAAAAATCAGGTCTTCAGTTTCTCTATAGTCTCTGTAAAGTAAGAGTTGGGAACTATGAACAGTATAGGTTAGGGATAGCCAGTGAAAAACAGCTAGGTCTGTTGTCACCATCAACTGAGACAAGCTGAACAAGGGTCCACATATTACAGTGATGGCGAACCTGTGGCACGCGGAGCCATTTTTGAGGGCATGCATGGTGTTGCCCTGTCAGCTCCAGCAGTTGATTTTCGGCAGTTTTTTGCTCTCCGGAGGATTCCCTGAAACCTCCAAAGGGCGAGAAACAGTATAACAAAGAGTATAAAGGGACCAATCTTTGCAACGATAAGTGAAGGTTTTTTGACGCAGGAGCACACTTGAGTATCACACACACACCTGGGCCTCTACCCACTTGTGGCAGAGCAACTTCTCCCCTCGGTGGGTGTTAGCCAAGGGGAAGCATCCAGAGCAGGGAGTGGTGGAGAAGCCTTGTGCAAAAATGTGCAGTCCATGAAGGTGGGGTGCATTAAGTTCTGCGGGTGGGCACTCGAGTGTGTGTGATAGCGTGCCCGTGTATGTTTTTGGCACCTGAGGCGAAAAAAGTTTGCCATCACTGACATATTATCTACAGGACTTCATCATCTGTCAATTCATAGTATAAAACTATGTACTACTGACAACTATTATGGATGAAAGAAGCACACACCTACAAAATGCATATATTCAGGCATGTATATAGAGAAATGCCAATTAAGCACCAAATTTGGAACCCAGCAAATAATCTTCTAACTTTTATAAACCCACAGAAGGTAATACAAACATAACAAACTATTTATTGGAAGGAATTATTGAGTATCCCTAAAATGTTAATCAACACCTCAGTATATTTACTGTACTACCATGTTTCCCTGAAAATAAGATTGGGTCTTATATTAATTTTTGCTACAAAAGAAGCATTTTCCAGTAGGTCTTATTTTTGGGGAAATAGGGTACTAAATGACTGGTGATCTTAACTGAGGTTTATTTTGGAGATAGGCCTAATATTATGAGCATTAAGAGTCGTGGTGGTACAGTGGTTAGAGTGCAGTACTGCAAACTATTTTGCTGACACTCAGCTGTCTGCAATTTGACAGAGCAAATCTCATCAGGCTCAAGGTTGACTTAGCCTTCCATCCTTCCGAGGTGGGTAAAATGAGGACCCAAAATTGTTGGGGGCCATATGCTGACTCTGTAAACCACTTAGAGAGGGCTGGAAAGCACTGTGAAGTGATATATAAGTCTAAGTGCTATTGCTATTGATATCCTGAAAAATCATGCTAGGAGTTATTTTCCGGTTGGGTTCTATTTTCGGAGAAACATGGTATTATAGTAACTAGAAAGACCCTTAAGCTGATTTTTTTTTTTGCTAATGAATCACAATAGAAAAAAAGAAAAGACTTTGCTAAAGAAAGTACAGGAAGTGAAACATACAATACCTGTCTTTCCTGAATATCCCCGGTGGTCTCCAGTATATTTACTTTAATCTTGATGTTTTCCTGAAATAACAAAATGACCAAAAAAAAAAGAAGAGAAAAAGAAAGAAATATTCAATACAGTTTATAAGCTAAGAAAGGTGTTTAATTCAATTTTTAGTTTGTGAGACAAATTTATGCTTCCATCCACAATGTGGTCTGTCAAGATCTAGCATTTCTAAAGTCTGTGTCTAAGTAACCAGAGTCAAAAAACTGAAAGAGGAACAAAATGCCATAAACAGGTTCAGAGAACAGTGTAGTAGTGCATATAACTATCAAGATTCCAAAGTGCCTTTTATACCTAATCGTACATACTATGCTGCATAAATACGAATTGTATAATCAGATGATTTTCTGTAATGAAATGTCTAATAGACCCTGAGAAAGTGCAAGACAGAGGTAATAGTTACAGAAGGAAATAGGACTACTACAGAAAATCTAAGTTCAGGGGAAGGGGAAAATGTGAGAAATAGGTTCAGAATAACTTTGCTTTAATTACATTAGCTGAAGAATTGTTTTCAGATGCTTTGTATTATAATACTTTGCTAGCAATAAAGAATATTCCAAAACCAATGTATTTTTTTAATTTATTGTATTTGCCTATCACTAAAGGCTTGACCATTTGCAGTCAAATTACCCATATATTCTAGATTGAAAGCTAAATAATGAGAAGCTATGTTCAGGTAAATCTCATATGATACAACATATAACTCACCCTAATTGATGGCATAATCCTCACAATAGTTGCAATATGTGCAACCAACATTTAACTATGTATATTTGACTGAGCCACCTTCCTTCCTAAAAGAGACCTACTGAAATCAACAGGACTGAAATTCGATAGGTTATTAATGGGTTTCTCTGAAGTCTTGTTATGCTGCTTTATTAAGGAAGGAGGAGGCATGTTCTTCTAAGGGATGAGCAAAGATACCCAGGAGAGAAGGCCAAAAGCACATAATCTCTCAAGGCTTTAACATCATTCCAGCTGCCCAGCTAGCACACGTAGGTGCCTATTTTGGACAGCAGCAATATTGGAAGATACTAAAGGCAGATAATTGCTTTAGTGACAGTGTCAAAGTCATTGTTTCATATTGTGCTGGAGGACACAATGGAAAATAATTCCTGTATTATCAAGAGAGACATATAGACATATAATAAAAACAGAGTGACACTATAATGCTAGATGAAAAGCCCTTTAGGTCTTGATACTGTGTTTTCTAGTATGGTAAGAGATGGTAGTATAGGATTTATCTTGAAATCTACCACTATTTCTATGGTTTTGAGTGTATTTAGTTCAAGATTGTTCCAGTTGCACCACAAGGCTAGTTGATCAATCTCCCGTCTGTATAGATTCATCATTGACTCGAATGAGTCCAATCACTGTTGTATCATCTGCAAACTTCAATACTTTAACAGAGGGATCTTTTGAGATGCAGTCATTGGTGTATAGAAAGAAGTGGAGAGAGCACACAGCCCTGGGGGGCGCTTGTGCTAATTGTACAGGTATCTGATGTGATTTTGTCTAACTTCACCTACTACTTCCTATTTGTTAGGAAGCTTATGATCCATTTACAAGTGTGGTCAGGTACAGCTAGCTGATTTAGTTTAGTTAGAATGATATCTGGAATGATGGTATTGAATGCTGAGCTGAAGTCTACAAAGAGGACACTTGTATAGGTCTTTGGAGATTCAAGATGTTGTAGGATGTAGTGCAGAGACATATCAACAGAATCATCTGTCGATCTATTTGCTCGGCAAATTGCAAGGGGTCTAACAGCAGATCCGTGATGGTTTTTAGGTGGACCAGCACTAACCTTTCAAAGGTTTTCATAACTACAGATGTTAGAGCAACCAGTCTGAAGTCATTCAGTTCCTTGATGGAGGGTTTCTTCAGCACTGGGATGATAGTAGAGTGTTAGAAGAAAGAAAGAACATTGCACATCTCTAGTGATTTATTAAAGATGCGGGTAAAGATGGGGGCCAGTTGGTCAGCACAAGCTTTTAAGCAAGGAGTTATCTTGTCTGGGCCTGGTGCTTTTCCTAGCTTTTGTCTGTGAAATAGACCTTGCACCTCATTTTCTGTAATCGCCAGAGGTGGTGGGCCTAATGGGATGGGGTCAGTTGTAGGAGGCTTGGCTGTTGTTGGTGTACCTGAGATGGGGATTGTGGAGATGGGTGGCAGTAGTTTTCTCTCAAACCTACAGTAAAACACATTCAGGTCATCTGCCAGTTGTTGATTTCCTTCAGCATGGGAAGGAGATTTGCTGTAACGGGTGACATTTTTAAGAGTTTTCCACATGTTTGCTGGTTCATTTGTTGAAAACTGATTCCTTAGCTTTTCAGAGTAGTTTCTCTTTGCTGCTCTGATCTCCCTTGTTAATACATTTCTGACCTGATTAAATAACATTCTATCAGCTTTTTTGTAGGCTTCCTCTTTGGTACGACATACAGTAGCTGTTAAATTTAGCTATGAACCAAGGTTTATTGTTTACTGTATATTCATAGGTTTCTGGTCGGTACACATAGGTCTTCCAAAAACTGACATATGATGTTATAGTATCTCTGAGTTCATCCAAGTCTGCAGAGGCATCTTCGAAAACATTCCAATCAGTGCAGTCAAGGCAAGCCTGTAGCTTTAGCTTTATCTCCTCAGTCCAAGTCCTCTCTGATTTAATTGTTGGTTTTATTGTTTTAAGTCTTTGTCTGTAAGCAGGCACAAGGTGAATCATGCAATGATCAGAATTTATTTTTTATTTTATTTTATTAAATTTATACCCCGCCCTTCTCCAAAAGGACCCAGGGCGGCGCACAGGAATTTAAAATACAATACAAAATCAAGTAAAAAATTTAAAAAACTTATTTGATACCATCCTGCGCTAAAAACAAATTAAAATCCCCAAATTTAAAACTGTCTAAAATAGTCATTTGTGGAGGTTACGCTAGGCCGGCTAAATGGAACAAATGTGTCTTTAAACACTGGCGGAAGAGGCGGAGGTCGGAGATGGTGCGAAGTTCAGGGGGTAGGTCGTTCCAAAGGGCAGGGCCCGCCACAGAGAAGGCTCTTCCCCTGGGTGTCGCCAGTCGGCATTGTCCGGCCGACGGCACCCTGAGAAGGCCCTCTCTGTAGGAGCGTATCGATCTAAGGGATGTATGGGGCAGGAGGCGGTCTCGCATATAACTAGGTCCCGAGCCAAAATGTCCCAATGCTGCTCATGGTAAAGACCGATAAGCATCTATTATCTGATAAGATAGTCCTTGACTTACAACAGTTCACTTAGTGACTGTTCAAAGTTATAATGGCACTGAAAAAAGTGACTTATCACTGTTTTTTGTACTCTCTCTCTCCTCTCCTGTCTATTGTATTTCTCTCTCTCTCTATTTCTCTCTCTCTATATTTCTCTCTCTCTCCCTCTACCTACTTACCTATCTACACTCTCTATCTCTCCCTACCTATCTACTGTATTTCTCTCTTCCCCCTCTATCTACCCATATACCTACCTACCTATCTCTCCTCCCCATCTACTATATTTCTATCTCTCTCTTTCTCTCTCTCTATCCCTCTACCCACCTACCTATCTACACTCTCTCTCTCCCTACCTACCTCCCTACCTACTGTATTTCTCTCTCTCTCCCTCCCTCCCTTTATCTATCTACCTACCTAACTACTCTCTCTCCCCCTACCTACCTACTGTATTTCTCTCTCTTTCTCTCCCTCTCTATCCCTCTATCAACCTACCTACTTAAAAAAAAAATTGCCTCTCCAAAACCTGGGTGTGTCTTATACTCTGGTGCGTCTTAGACTCTGAAAAATACGGTATGTATTTTTATGGCTTTATGATTTTGTGTGTGCATGATTAAATAGAACAGCTGCTCCCCAAAGACCAAGTCCATGGAAGATTTTTTTTGTATTTTTTTTAACTATATGCAAATATATTTACAGGAATTGTGGAAAAAACAGAACTATTTATACCACTGTTTCCAAGTTTTCCCGTTTCTTTCTCTCTCCTGTTTCTTGAAAATCTTGCATTTTTTTCTGCTTTCCATAAGTATTTGCCAGCAAAAATTCACTTCACTGCTTAACTGCCAACTCCCTTCTTTTTCCTTCTCCCTCTCCCACAGCTTTTCAAGAAGAGTGAGAAAGAAAGAGAGAGAAGTAGCTGATTACTTTGCGGTGCACTTAAAGTGTTACTTTCAGCTTTTTCAGACCTTGACAGTCATCAACCTGCATTAATGTTGCATGATGCATCTCCCAGTGGGCCTTCTGCCCAACTTATCCTGCTCTGAGGCTTCCTCCAGGTTTCCTTTTGCAGGTAGCCATCCATCTGCCTCTGCCTCTTATCTACTTTGGGTTTGGGATAAAGCACATTCCTCTCTCTGGTTTTACATTTCTTCTCCCTGTCGCCTGTAACCAACATCTTCATCCTTCTGGGGCCAGAAAATGGAAACTGCCCATTTCCAATCTTCCAGCACACACATCTGTCTCCAGCTATCAACCTCTGACACAAGTGACTCCAAAGACAGTTATCTCAATGCTCAGCATGGCACAGACTATAACTCACCATCTTTCTTCATTCTGTCTTTCCGCCTTTTATGGCCCAAATTGACAATATCTCCCCCAACAATTGAACACTGAGACTCTTGCAGCAGCAATCTTAAGAAAAAGGGTTGCTTCATCTTTTCAATATAAACCATTTCTGCAAGCAAAAATCTCTAGACTCCTCTTCCACCATAAAAAAGGGAGGGAACAATAGGCAGAAGATGGAAAGTAGGGAGATGATTCTGAGCACAGAGAAATTCCATTAAAAAAGGTAAAGCAGGATTTTCTCCTCGGCTTTCACTACGATGATTCCAACCTGCTACATTTTACATACTTGACTTTTGATCATCACCTTTTCAAAAGAAATACTTGAGCCCACTAGTATGTGTGTTTGTGTGTGCGGAGTCATGGCACCATCTGAATTGTCATTCCAAGGAGAACAAAGTAGTATTTTGAAGATAAAGCTATGAAAGAAGGTAGTAGAAGTTGGGAAAACAAAGGACAACCAACCATAGTACAACCCTAACCCTAACCCTAACCCTAACCAAGGGTATTATCCAGAGAAGAGCTCCAGTCAAGCTATGTTTTTACTAGTGGTACCAAATCATAAAAGACATTCTTTTTTACTTTTTTCTTTTTCCATTCAGTTGTGTTTTTATTCTTGGAGATTGCCTGAATAAGTCCCTGCAGTTCTCTTGACATGGTTTTTCAAAAGTGTTTTGGCATTGCCTCTTAAGACTGAGAGAAAGTAACTGGCTCAAGATCACCCAGCTGGCTTTCTGCCTAGGGACAGACTACAACCCCTGGTTACCTGGTTTCTAGTTTGAAACCTTAACCACTAAACCAAACTCTTCCTCAGATCAATGTATCTATTTTTAAGCAGGATTGTGCATATTGCTTCATAATTCACACTGATACATTTAGTTTTCCATTCTTAGAAATCAAATTTAAATGAGCAATTTAATCTACATTTTCTAGCTTATACATGTAATTTTTCTACTCTGCTTTATTTGGTAAGAAAATAAACATTATACGTAATTTCTAACAGGAAGAATACTTACAAAGTGGCTGCATGTATTAAGGCAACATAATCTTGCTTGTTAAATAGGTAGTTACACTATTAAAATTTCAGCTTGCAATCTTATTAATTTAAACACATTTCTCTCAGAGAATTTAAAAAAGCCTAATCTACACAAGACAAAACATGAGCATCAAAGAAATTCATTTTGATCTGAAAGTTTCTTGCCTTAATCAGTAAATACCACATTATCTTCTTTTTTACACATTATAGTTATGGAACAAGGACTATTAACCTCTTCTCCCTTGTGGCTTCCTAGCATCCCTTGTGTTGCCAAATATACTATCTATACCAGGGATGTCCAAACTTGGGAACTTTAAGACTTGTGGACTTCAACTCCCAGAATTCCCCAGCCAGCATAGCTGGCTGGGGAATTCTGGGAGTTGAAGTCCACAAGTCTTAAAGTTCCCAAGTTTGGACATCCCTGATCTATACTGTATGACACAGAGGAAATATTTCCTTAGTGCATTTAATCACTTTTCATTTCAAAACTCTCTGGGATTTTCCACAATAATTCTGATTATTATTTGAGTATTTATTACACTGTGATTTCTCTGACTCAAATGAAAAAAAATTACCAACTCATTTTAACAAACCAAAGATGTGGCAGATGTGAAGCACATGACATCTTAGAAAAATCAGCGAGGGGAGAAAGTTCATATTGCGTAAATATTTGGAAAGACACAGAAATTGTGCAACAGTGGACTTGCATGAAAATTGCAAGAACCAATTTACTGCACTTTTTTTTAAAATCTTTTCATATTTTAACTTGTCCTATTAACAACTGGTTAAAGTTCTGTTCTAAAAATAATTGCCTTCTGAAAAGAAATTATACCAGGAGGTTTTGTGAGCAAACTAATCAATCAGATATTTGGAGCCTTCACATTTGGGAAAGGCAAATTAGATGCATTTGTCATTAGTCAGCAGAAGCATCCTCCTCTGTCTGAAACAAGACATCTAATTCTCATTTGCTACAAAATGAATAACTCAGGCATGAAATGAATACAATGCCAAAAAGATATGATATGGTAGATGCGGACAGAATTTGCTGTCAGTCTTTTAAGGGAGAGATTAACCTACAATTCTTCTGCCACTTCTCAAATCTTTGGATATACTACCTGCTTAGAAGAATAAACTTGAGAAAACAATAAGGAAAAGAATCAAATACATTGGAAGAAATGGAAGTATGGAAATCCTTCATCATGACTTTGACTCCTGATGCCGTCAGAACATATCCATGTCATTTTCTTGGAAACAATCTGAAAGAGGTTTTCATTGTCTTCCTTTAGCATATTTTTGATTGTCCCAATCTGTTCTAAAATTCTGGTATTTCCTGGACATTTCCCATCCAAGTAATAACCAGGCCCAAGCTTGCCAACAGATGCTGCCACTTTTGAAGAATGAGGTAAAGTTGCTATCTCTTCGTTTACACCAGAGGTTCCCAAACTTTGCAACTTTAAGACTTGTGGACTTCAACTCCCAGAATTCTCCAGCCAGCTATACTGGCTGGAGAATTCTGGGAGTTGAAGTCCACAAGTCTTAAAGTTGCAAAGTTTGGGAACCTCTGATTTACACCAATGAATAGTATATTTTAAAGACTAAAGTATTTACATATTTTGTTTAGAACAAAGGTTTCTTGTTTGTTGGCTGAGTAAAGGAGTGAAGGAAAACCCTTTAGCATTGACCTTGACTCCTGATGCCTTCAAAACATATCCATGTAGTTTTCACGGCAACAGTCTGGAATCAGTTTTTCATTTGTCTTCCTTCAGCATACTCTATTTCTATGTTGAGTGTTTTCTACATCTTCATTTTCTGGGGATGAAAGGGAGGGAGGGGAAGGAGGGAGGTAGAAGAATCCCAACATGGACTGCTTTTTCATTTCTTGCATATAATCAATCATCTTCTCTTTTGCGTGTAATTATCATCTTTCTCATCTTCTCTGTAGTGAAGAGAATTACCCTGGGCAAAGAACTGGGTCAGGACTAAGGCTGTAGGGAGGTTATCTGCCTTTCAAGAATGATCCTCAAATTCATATTTCTGCCCTGCTGTAAAATACAGAGGACCTCCCATATGGCTTGGATTTGAAAAACAACCTACAGATATGAAAGTAGGACTAATAAGCAAGGTCTAACTCAGCTAAGTAAATATAGACCTGTAATCTTTGTTTTGACAGCTCTCCATAAAGTCAATTCTTTCTTATTTAAGTACTCCATGGTAAACCAGAAGTAAAATTAAGCAAATATAATTGTTTTATGTGTACGATAAGAATTTGTGGGCTCTTTAATCAATTAACATTGTCACGACGGTTAACCACATCCAATATTTGGAAATGTCTCAAATCACTACTGGGATGTTTAAACCTCAAACTAAGACAAAAATAGCAGATGACTGCTTTAGCCATGGCAATAGGGTAACAAATGCATCAGGATGCCTGAAATATTTAATTCATGTTTGACAAGGACATAAATACCAAAACAGGCTTCCTTAGAACATACTGTTCTTTCCATAAAAAGCAGGCTTATTACACAAAGTACTCAATCGCCCAAATCAAACTGCATTACTACAAAGATTAAAATCGAATATGGTAGCAAGTTATCTATTAAAAAAAACAAGATGCTGGGTATTGTATTCAAGACACACACAGAGAGATACACAAGGCCTGGATCACACCTTTTTGTAAAACCATTAATTCACAAATCGATCCTTCCAAACGGTCGGGAAAAGAAGAATTCCCACATACAAACTGCACAAATCTTAGCCTGTTATCCCGATACATACAACAGAACTCAGTTTTGCAAATAGACTTGGCAGACCAGCCATCAGCATGGCAACGTCTCGTGTCCCTACTTTAGTAGATCTCTCTTCTAAACCACCATGACCCGATACTGATACAAAGCCGGGTGCCGAATCACACCTTCAGGTTCCCCACTTAGGGCTTCGAAGGGAGACCCGATCTTTTATCTTCTCCTCTTGCCCTACAACACACACACGCACGCACACACAAACACCAGCGGCCAGAAGCCGAGGCTTCCCAGGAAACTTTCCCTTGCTTACCTGGCTTACCACTCGGGAGAAGGCGGCTGTCGGATTCAGGGCGAAAAGGCTTGGAGGCAGCAGCAGGAGCCCTGCCACCAGCCCGAGCAACTCGCGTGGCCCCAGCGCTGCCTCCATCTTGGGAACTGCGCATAAAAACTAAGTGAAACATCAACAAAGCAAGAGGCGGCGACGCGCCTAGCAGAAGCTGGGAGGAGTCCGGCGGGCCCAGGAGGAGGAAATAGCCGGGAAGGATGCAATAGAAGCCGAGATGCCGAGCGGGGACGAGGCGCTTCCAGGGTCGGGGCACGGAAAAGGCGGCGGGGAAGTGATTTCCCTTCGGTGGACGCCTCTGAAGAGTTGAAGACAAGGAAATCAAGGCGGAAGGACGAGCGTCCTCCGCATCCCGAGCCCGCTCCGACCAAATGCAAAAGCTTTCTGGCCTTACAACAGGGATTGGCACAGCGCGTCACAATAAGACCCCTTTCATTTAGTTGGAGGCGATGAACCAGTGACAGTTCCCGGGCAGCTAAAACTGAAGCTTTGTCAGAGGGACTAAACAAAAACCTGGTGGTAATTAAAAAAATAAAAATAAAATTCAGATTAAGGCCAATCCATGATTGACAAAATAGTACTATACTTTTACAACTTTCTATGGAGATCCTCAATAATCCAGGTCAAACCCAAAGGTGCTTTTTCTTGAAGTTGCCTCTTGGAAAAAGCACCTTTGGGTTTTACAACTTTAACTGTTTGCTTCCCAACTGCAATTGACCCTCACCAGATTCTCCCCTCCTCCCCACTTTTTAAAAAAATCCTTTTTCTTTAACCACTCAAGATCTTGTTTATCATAAAGTAATTATTAGCATGCTCCCTCCTGTTCCCATTCAAGTGCAGTTTTGTTTTGTTTTGTATGTACCGTAACCTTCCCATTTTGTGTAGTGAAGCCAACCTCCAATATATTATATACAGTACACGCGGTTTTGTTTAGTGTTTTTTTAAATCAGATTGGCCATTTCAAGATGGCTGGGACACTAACAAGGGAGGACTGTAGACAGTAGCAATTTGCAAATAAACTGGCAGAGTATCCATGTTTATTTCTCTCCCTCAGAGGTAATTAAATCTGTCATGGTGGACAGAGGTAACCGCACTGTTTATCTGGCAGTTCAAGAGGAAGGAATGATAAAAAGCAAATATAAGATAGGGGAAAGAGCTGAATTGCATCCTCTTGGGATATGAATTGCCTTTCACATCTACTACTAGCCTTTAATTAAGTAATCCGGAGAATATTTCCCAGAGTTGATGTTGAGAGTCTCATGTTCAGTTCCAAGCATCTGAAATGATTTGTGGGCTATTAAAAAAAAATCTCAATCCTTGAAGTCACTGAGTCATTACTGAATACATGGGAGATTGGTCCGGCACAATATATGGAAGCTTCTAGACTCTCCAAAAGAGAGGAAATGTACTTTAATTACATTTAATTAACTACTTTATGATACATATAAGAGGACGCTGTGATTTAATCATGGTTTATTCAATAACCCATAAATGGTTGACTTTGCACAACATATTAAGCCTTTCTTCTTACTGATGGGAATTGTTGTGCCACTGCTACTCAAACTCTGGATTTTTATTCGTTGATTTTATAAAGAGATAATACTATGACATACCAAATGCTAAATAAATATTTAAACCATATTGTTCTTTAAATACCCCTAAAATTATGCAAATTAATGAACTTTTAGAGACCTCCCATTCTACTACTAGGATTTGAAAGGCAGGTAATGCCTTTTATCTGTTTATCCTTAGTGACTCAAAGTTAGGCTATTTTCTTAAATATGGATCCTTAGGCAATGAAGAAAAAGTATCTTGAGTAAAACATTAATTCTGAACCAGTTTTCATAATCACTAAACCAAGAGGTTAATCAAGGCTGACAAAGCATACATAATTTCAACCTGTTTTATTTTCTTGTTTGCTTGTTTAAGATCTTTACACATGAAAGAAAACTACATGTTTTCAGGAAATAACATTATATTACGATCTCAACATAATAATCTTTCTAAGCAGTTTCTTAGGTTTATCTGTGCAAAAAGTCAACATCTGCAGCCTTTAAAAAGCCCACAAAAATTCTGTATTAATTGACACAGAAAGCCAATTGTTTGGAAGAAAAGAAAGAGGATTTCTGAAGTCAGCTGTCTTTGGAATTGCAAAACAAGCTGATCCTCAGAGATTCCAGTCAGAGGAAGTTTGCCTGCCTTCCTGGTAAAAGTACAGCTGACTGGTGGATAGAAATCAAGGTAGCATCCAAGCAAGCAAGTTAATCTTAAGATGTTTGTTTGGTCAAACTTCCAGATCCAAACTGCCATCGGTAGGGGAGATATCCAAGGTAGCTCGGGAGTTCATGGCCTCCATGACGGCCATGGACCTGACCCAAGTAATTCAGGGCCCCACACACGAGGGAGGACACACACTGGATCTCATCTTTGTCTCTGGCCAGTGGAGGAGTGATCTGGGAGTAGGGGATTTAGTCATCACACCCCTGTCATGGTCAGATCACTCACTTCTCCGGCTCGACTTTCCAGCCGCTACTCCCCACCGCGGGGAGGCGGAACCGGAATGTCCAAGATGGTTCCGCCCCAGGCGCCTGATGGAACCTGATAGGTTCCAGACGGAGCTTGGGCCATTTCCTGTAGCCCTGACCCGCACCCGGATGGAGGACCTAGTGGCTGCATGGAATAGTGCGGCCACTGGGGCCTTGGACCAGGTTGCGCCTTTGCGTCCTCTCTTGTGGCAGCGAACCACCCAGGCTCCTTGGTTTACCGAGGAGCTGAGGGTGATGAAGCGCCACAAGAGACGCCTAGAGAGCAGGTGGAGATCGTCACGCTCTGAATCTGACCGAACACAGGTGAGAGCCCATTTACGGACTTACCTTGTGGCGTTAAGAGTGGCCAAGCGTCAGTATTGTGCCACTCATTGCGTCCGCAGATAACCGCCCTGCCGCCCTGTTTGGAGTAACCCGCTCCCTCCTTCAACAGAGGCCGCGGGAAGCCCCTTTGCAGGGTAGAGCAGAGGAATTTGGGGAGTATCTGCAGGACAAAATCGCTCAGATTCAAAGCGAGTTGGTCCCCACTAGTGGTCTGGAGGGGACGTCGGAGGCGGGTCTTGAGGTCCCACTCTGGGAGGAGTTTGACTCTGTTACTTCCGACGATATGGACAGGTTGCGTAGGCGACTGTGAGCCACCACATGTTTACTGGACCCGTGTCCCTCCTGGCTTGTACTGGCATCCTGGGAGGTCACACGAGGCTGGCTCCAGGAGTTAGTCAACACTTCTTTGAGTGAGGAGTTCTTGCCGGCCGTCTTGAAAGAGGCGGTGGTGAGGCCCCTCCTCAAGAAGCCTTCCCTGGATCCAGCTTTGTTAGTCAACTACCGTCCCGTCTCCAACCTTTGCTTTCTGGCGAAGGTTGTAGAGAGTGTGGTGGCACAACAGTTTCCACGCCACTTGGAGGAAATTGACTTATCTAGACCCGCGCCAGTCCGGCTTCCGGCCCGGCCAAAGCACGGAGACGGCATTGGTCACGTTGGTGGATGATCTCTGGAGGGCCAGAGATGGGGGTTGTTCCTCCATCCTGGTCCTATTAGACCTCTCGGCGGCTTTTGATACCATCGACCATGGTATCCTATTGCATCGACTGGAGGGGTTGGGGGTGAGGGGCACCGTTTTGCGGTGGTTCTCCTACCTCTCTGGTCGAGCGCAATTTGTATTGGCAGGGGGGCAGAGGTCGACCTCGAGGCCGCTCACTTGTGGGGTGCCACAAGGGTCGGTCCTCTTGCCTCTCCTGTTCAATGCATATATGAAGCCGCTGGGCGAGATCATACGTGGGTTTGGGGTAGATTACCATCTGTACGCGGATGACACCCAGTTGTACATCTCTACCCCAAACCACCCCAACAATGCCGTCGAAGTGATGTCCCGGTGTCTGGAAGCCGTACGGATCTGGATGGGAAGTAACAGACTCAAGCTCAACCCGTCCAAGACTGAGTGGCTGTGGCTACTGGCGCCCCGGTTCAACCAGCTGATTCCATCGCTGGCCATTGGGGGCGAACATCTGGCCCCCGTGGATCGGGTACGCAATTTGGGTGTCCTTCTAGATGCCCGGCTGTCAATGGATGACCATGTGACAGCCGTGGCAAGGGGGGCGTTCCACCAGGTTCGCCTGGTGCGCCAATTGCGTCCCCTATTGGACCGGGACGCCCTTCGCACAGTCACTCATGCGCTTGTGACGTCCCGGCTAGACTACTGCAACGTTCTCTACATGGGGCTCCCCTTGAGAGGCACCCGAAGGCTGCAGTTGGTTCAGAATGCGGCCGCGCGGGCAGTTTCGGGAGTCTCTAGATACTCCCACGTAACACCTCTCCTGCGCGGGCTGCACTGGCTGCCTGTGGCTTTTCGGGTGCGTTTCAAGGTGTTGATTATCACCTTCAAAGCGCTCCATGGCACAGGACCTAGTTATTTGCGGGATCGTATCCTGCCTCACACATCCCTTCGGCCGATTCGCTCACACAGAGAGGGACTTCTCCGGGTGCCGTCCACTAGGCTGTGCCAGCGGGCGACGCCCAGGGGAAGGGCCTTCTCTGTGGCGGGCCCGACCCTCTGGAATGACCTTCCCCCTGACATTAGAACGACCACGGATCTCCGCTCCTTCCGCCAGAAACTCAAAACCCACTTGTTTCATCTAGCCGGCCTGGCCTAACTCCAGCTTTCCCACCTCAGTTTGTATTTTTAAATTTTGTGATTTGGTTTTAAGGTTAAGTTTTTAATTTTTATAAATTTGTACAGGGGTTTATTTAATTTGATTTTAGTTATATGTATGTTGATTGTATGGTTTTAATTTGTACCTGTACACCGCCCCGAGTCCCTTCGGGGAGAGGGGGCGGTCTAGAAGTCCAATAAATAATAATAAAAATAAAAAGATAGCACCTGTTTGGTGGAGTGTTAAAGGCACAAGGCTAGAAACTATGACACTGTGAGTTCTAGTCCCATCTTAGACATGAAAGCTGGGTGGGTGATCTATCCTTTCTTTCTTTCTTTCTTTCTTTCTTTCTTTCTTTCTTTCTTTCTTTCTTTCTTTCTTTCTTTTTTGTTAAAGGAGATTTCACAAACAGAAGCAGAGCCAAGAAGGAATGGCTATTCAAACAGCCCAGCCAAGGGATCAGTGGTGGGTTGCAGGCGGTACGGCCCGGTACAGGCTTATCGGAGCCTGCCTGGAGCACTGGATACCGTTCCAGTATGATGTTCTGGAGGCCCATCCACTCGCCCTCGCTTCCTACCATCCTTTTACGTCTTCAACGCTTCCATGCATGCACACAGCGTGTACAGCACCTGTGTGACACTCCGCTGAGCAGCTGGAACGTCGCAGAGGCTTGTGGAAGTGCCAAGATGCATGTGGGTGCACACTGCGCACATCTACGTGGACGCTCCCCGGCCCATTCCAACCATACCGGTTGGAATGGAATCCGGAACTCACCACTGCAAGGGATGCAGCCTGAAGTACATTCATGAATCTAAATTTTGAAAGTGATGGAGAGCATCAGTCTGTTGTAGAAAGTAAATGAGATTTTACTGTAGTGTCTGCTTAAAATGACATATAGTAATATTTCTTGAATTGCCAAACATTTGTTAGTCCTTTTTTGCATGTTTAGTGGCGTGTAATTTATTTTAAAATATGGCCATGAGAGAGTTATTAATATTACAGTTTCTTCAATCCATCTCTGTGTAATAAAGACCAAGATCTTTCTTTCTTTCTTTTCTCTCTTCCTCCTTCCCTCTCTCTTTGCCTCTCAGCACAACTCACCACACAAGGTAACTGTTGTAGCGAAAATAGGAGGAAGGTGTATTAGGTATATTTGCCACCTTGAATTGTTTATAAAAATAATAAAGGCAAGATAAAAGAAACTTTTAAAATGTGGGTCTCCTGTACCTATAGCAATTACAACACCTAGGCAAGCAAATTAGAAAGTGGACTCGTCTGGAAAGCAGCTGGCTCGAAGCCGGCTGCCTTCCCACAGCCGGACCTGGGGTAGCGCTGTCGCTGCCAAAGTTCATCTCTTAAAAAATATTTTCCTGTCTTCTCCAAATCACATTCACTTCCGGCCTCCGAGGTTCCGCCAGTTGATGCCCAACTCACTTATTTTTGAAGGGCGACTCTAAAGTTTCGTACGTCTACGGTCACCGAGCCTTGGAAAAGGCCGCCGCTTGCCTTACTGCTATCAAAGGAAGGGGAGTAGCGCAAGGCATGCCGGGACCGCGGAGGAGCAAAAAACCGAGGCGGAAAGATCGGAAAGGCGGCTGAAGGAGGCGCCATGGCTGTTCTCCTGGAGACCACGCTGGGAGACCTAGTGATCGATTTATACACGGAGGAAAGACCGAGAGGTAGCGGCATTGCAGCGGGTGCCGCCTGGGAGAAATGCCGGTCCAGAAACTCGGTTTAGCGATACTTCTCCAGCAGGGTTTTGCCGCGCTTGCATGAGCGAGCACATTTGCGCATTGTGCAAAAAAAAAGGGGGGGGGGGATTTACAGTTTTTGGGGATGCCTCGGAATCTGCAGCAGCCCAAAATGCAGATTGGGAAGGTCCCAGAGATCGTGGGGGTCCCAGGAGGTGGGGCTGAGGGATGGGAGGTAGATTGAAATTAATACTAGTTTTTTCACATGGGATCCAAAAATCTCAGTATTGGTTTTTTCCGAGGAGAACCTGGATGGATTGTACAAAACCTCTTTCACTTTAAAAAAAAAAAATCTTGGGGTGGCTCCATTTCTTTAATAACTTTATACAGTATTTACTTTGAAGATTATAAATGGCGTCCCGTTTTTGACAGTTTATCCGTATTCCTGACTTGTATTTTATCTGAAATTGAAGAAAAAGCATTGGTTGGGGAGGGGGGGGGGTGGAACAACTGCACACCTTGAGTGCATGGGATTCTTCCTCTGTCTTGCTTTAACTGTGGTTTATCAGTAAAACACCGCTAATTCTCACTTTCCAACATGGCTTTATGAACTTGATTAATGGGGTTTTCTGTTTCTTTTCTGAGGTGCAAAGCAGAACTTTTTCTGCCCAATTTCCACTGAAACTCCTATTGGACTTTCATAGCAGCTTGATTCCCATAAATCACGCTAAAGCAGGGGTCCCCAAACCCCGGGCCGCGGACCGGTGCGGGTCGTGGCTTGATAGGAACTGGGCCGCAGTGAGCAGCGCAACTCTTAGAAAGGGCCGGAGAGGGGGAGGAGGGGGCAGCCCCCTGGGCAGAGCGCGCACCGGGGGGGGGGGGCGGGAGACCGCAACCGCGGCCGCTCGCGCCGTTGGGGACCCGAGAGGGGCAAGTGAGCCAACTCACCTCCCCCCCCCCCGTGCACTCATGCGCCACCTGTTCTCCCTCCCCCCCTGCTCCCCCTCTATGCCAGCCGAGCCATGGCCACCAGTCCGTGGAATTTTTTTAACATAAAACCGGTCCCTGGTGCCAAAAAGGTTGGGGACCCCTGCGCTAAAGGACCCTTCCTTACCCCATAAATAGCAGGGAAAGCTTCAGATTTAAACTTCTTATGCATCAGGGTGTTATTAAAGCATAGAAACAAAATCTAGTATAAAAAGGACTAGAACTCATTGCCTCCATGCTTTCTAACAAGCTTTCATGTCTCCAAATGTTTCCTCAATGGATAGTCCATCCCTGCACATCCTGTCCTTGTCTAACTCAATTACTATATATTTTATACTGTTTGCCACTGCATTGCCATTTTTTTAACCTTCCTTTGTACCTCTTACAGTATTGAACTTTGCTTGCGAATTAATTAGGAGAAGCGCTTGCTTTTTCTCACTTTGTAAAGCAGAGTATGCATTGATGACACTATAATTCAGGAAATAGGAGTGTCCAGCATGTGGCCCCCAAGGTCATAAATTTTTAACATTGTTGTGTGATTTATATACATCAATTATATATTTTATATTGCCCAGACGATTTCTCTTCATTCATTGCAACTCAAGCAAACCAAAAGTTTGGGCACCCATGTATTAGAACATTCAGTTATTGCTTAATATGAACAGAAGGCACTATGGTCCACGTTTTTAAAAGAATGGACTGCTGACTTGAAAATAAGTCCTGCTTTTTTCAATATCTTTTTTCTATAGGATTTGATAAAAATACAGTAGATAATATTTCTCTGTCATTTTAATCTGAGCATTTATTCATGGCATGCCATTTGTTTCATGCAACTTCCTGGGGATTGTTGCCAGGCATTGTTTATTGAATTTGCATGAAAGTATAGCTTGTTTCTTTTATTAGGCAAAGGCTGTAGCCTGTTTCACTTGTCTTATCTTTATTCCTTCTAGCTTGTCTAAATTTCCTGAAGCTTTGCAAGACCAAATATTACAATTACTGCCTTATACATAATGTACAGGTAAGCATACCTGATTTTCCCCCCATTCCTTTTCCCTCATATATTAGACAATAATTTAATTGTGAGTCTTACATGGTGGATATAGAATTTAAATCTAAGAGATACATATGCTAAATGACTTCTTCCTAATCATGCATGCATGTGTATGTTTAAATTCTTTTCTTCAGTTGTAAAACAGAAATGAAAGCATAGTCTGCCTTATATAATTATTGGTACACAGAATATTCTTAATAACATTTTTAAAATGATAAATAATAAGTTACATGCATTCCACATTGTTTCAGAGAGATTTTATCATACAAACTGGAGACCCACTGGGGACTGGTCGTGGAGGTGAATCCATATTTTGGTAAACATTGTTTAGTTTTGATTTACATAGTTGTCTATAAAACTTTTTGGATGCAGCAATTTTACTATTTATTGCATAGGCATTCATTTAGATTACCTATTGGATAGTTATAGTTGGAACAAGAATAAATAATAAACTTTGATACTGAAAGTCTTCATGCAACATTCACTGGTCAATGCAGGAAAAATTTAAAGTGCTGGTTTTAAACTAGAATGGCTTAATATGAGCATCTAATATGAACATCTGAGGGAAAATAATTTAGTGGTTCTTCATTTCCTTGAAGAGCTGTGATGGCACAGTGGTTAGAATCCAGTGTTGCAGGATAACTTACCTCTCACTGTCAGCAGTTCAATCCTGACTCAACCTTCCATCCTTCTGAGGTCAGTAAAATGAGGAACCAGATTGTTGGGGGCATCATGCTGACTCTATAAACCACTTAGAGAGGACTGAAAAGCATTGGGAAGTAGTATATAAGTCTAAATGCCATTGCTAAGCTATTGCTAAGTCTCAGGGGTAAGGAATTGCCTCTGTTATACAGTAGTCAGTGTTATGGAAGAATCTTTCTCTGGAAATTACTTTTGCTCCAGCACAGTTGACATTTCAGAAGCAACTTAAGATGGGTGTGGGTGTGGGTGTATGTATGTGAAGACTAACATAATACAATTATATGTGTATGGGGTATTACTCTGTATTGCTTTTAGATTAATGCAGTATATTACCATGAAGATTTTTAAAGTTTTTGGGGTACTACCAAGAGTCTTATGATTGGGGTGATATGAAAAATAAAGAAACAAATATGTAGTCTCAGTTATATAACTGATTCTGAAATTAACTTAATCAAGAATAGAACTGTCAATTTGTACTTCTCCATGCACTGTGCTGCAGTTTTTTTTCCCTCTTTCACGTTTTTCTCTTTCATGTTTCAGCAAATTGTATGGTGATCAAGCTAGATTTTTTGAAGCAGAGAAAGTGCCAAGAATTAAACACAAGAAAAAGGGAACTGTGTCAATGGTAAACAATGGGAGTGATCAGCATGGATCTCAGGTATGTCCACAAATCTGGAAAAGTCATGTCAGCATATTAGGACATATGGAAATTGCAAAGTACTACAGAGCACAGATGTGGCATTATTTAAAAAACTGAAAAAGGTGGTGGTGGGAAAGCTTGCATTAAAAAAAATCTGTTTCTTCTGCAGTACTAGCATACCAGATGCTTTCATATTTTAAGTAGGCATAAACGATTGTTCATAAACATGGAATTAGGTGTAAAAACAATTTTAACTAATAGAGGAGGTATAATTGATCTCACTTAAAGCAAAAAAAATGGTCATCAGCTTTGAACCAGACCTAACATGATTCAGGTAGAATTCCATTTACATAGATTTTTCATAACTTTATTTCCATCCTTCTCTTCTTCTGCTTGATTTGCTCTGGAAAAATCTCCCACTTTCTGAAACAAATGTAAACATTTTGGAAGGAGAACAGAGAAATGATTTGTTCTTCTGGCAGAAGGACCACTCCTCCTCTATTCCACTATTGCGTGGATTCACACTAATGGGTGAAGTCTTTTGATATCATCCAAACTGAGCTTCAGTTTATTCAACCATTTCAATTACATTGATGGTAGATTTGTTGTAAGATGACATTGTTTTCTGTGTTTGCTGAAAACCTTAGTGGAACAAGATCTCAACATGGTTGGCTATTACAAGTTAAATAACCTAGGCTTAATCTGGAGGAGCTCTAACAACCTTCCTGTAGAGAACAATAATCTACTACACTATCCTCAGAAATAACGTCCTGGAAATCATCACAATATGAAACCTTCTTCAGTGCCTAAAATCACAGAAAGGTGGTGATATCAGAAGATTTTCTGGTGAATGAGACCAAAATCAGCTAATGTGTCAATAGACTGAAATGGATAAATAAAGATTTTCATTACTTTGTCAACTTCAATTCAGTATTTTTCTTGATATTTTTTTTTTTAGTTTCTTATTACTACAGGAGAAAACTTAGATTATCTGAATGGTGTGCATACAGTGTTTGGTGAAGTAACAGAAGGCATGGATGTATTGACGAAAATTAATGAGTCCTTTGTCGACAAGGATTTTGTTCCATATCAAGACATCAGGTTTCACTATTTTACTTCTACGCTTGATAAAAATTCTGCTGGATTAAACAAAAACCAGCAAGTTGTGTCTATCAGAGACTTCTGAAACCCAAATCAAAAGTAGCTGTAGTTTTTCCCTACTGTTGTGCTATCACCACTAAAGCTGGGGTAGATCTATTTGCTATGACTTCAAAACTCTTTAAGCAAGTGTTGTCACCATTTGCAGTGAAAGTGAATTATATAACTGAATGATATGCTATGAAGTAAAAGAGTTTCTTTAGTCTCCCCTAAATCTTTTGTTGTCATCATACCTTTCATGTATGACATTAGTTCTTAACTATATTTGATAGTAGATGAGAACAAGTATATGAACTCAATTTTATATAATTGGAAGGCAGTTGTTGGTGTTGGAAGGCAATTGTTGAATCTCCTTTCAGTATAAGCCAGATGAAAGCTTTCAGTTAAGTGTGTAGTAATTCCGAGTTTTATAATAGCACAGGTATCTTTTGTCAGTGTAAGACTTGAAAGAAACTCTAACTTATAGATTTTGTTTTCAGATATATGAGTTTGTTTTTTTTTGTATTGAAAAAGTTTTATTGAGTTTACATTTTTTGTGGGGTAGGGTAAGGGTTACATAGAAATTTTGAGAGTGGTCACGTCAAAGTCGTCGGCTCCTCCGGAACCTCAAATTACATTATTAAAAAAAAAGAAAAGAAACATTTCACATAACACTACAAGCTGGGAGCAAGTACATATTCCTAAATTTTTCAGTTATATACTGTCAGTCAATTGCAAAAATCCAGATTACAAATATCATACAATATTACTCAAAAGAAAAACCAGGGCAAAGTTATTTTTTAGATCTAAGTCTCTTGGCAATTGTATCTTCCCCCTTCTCCCCCGGGCCCCCAGCGGGCGGGGCCATGGCTCCCCCTGCCCCCCCTGGATCTTCTCCCAGGACAGAGGAATGTTTTTTAAGAAAGGCTTCCGCCTCAGCAACTGTTTTAATCTTTACTCTACCTCCTTCCCAGAACACCAGCATCCCTTCGGGTATCACCCACTTGAACCAGATCCCATGATCAAACAATGTTTTAGACAAGAAGGAAAAGATATATGAGTTTTGTTGTGTTTTTTGATGCAACAGTGAATTAAAATTCAAAATTATTGTGAAACGGAATCTTGAACTTACTCTAACTGAATGTTTTTTATTTAGGATAAACCACACAGTGATCTTAGATGATCCATTTGATGATCCTTCCGGTTTGGCAATACCAGATCGTTCACCAGAACCTACAAAAGAACAATTGGATGTGAGTATTGCTTTTAACTTGAGTGTGGAGTAGATCAAAAAATATGTGTATATTCTCCTAATGTACCAGCTGATTTTGCAGATGTATAGAACTTTGTGGTTATGTTCTCACAGAGGCCTGAGTCAAGTTTGACTTTAAAAAAATAATTTAGTTTGGAGACATGTTGTTCAATATTTGAACCTGTATCTTTTTCACTGGCAATAATACAGTTTCTTCAGTTTCAATAGCATTATAGTTGCAGCTTCAAGATAGACAACAGTTGCAAGTATTCTTTTCTAAGTATATACTGGTTTTTTGGGGAATATTTGACTTCACACCACTATGCCTGCAAAATAATGAATAACATTAATTCATGCACTTGCCTGCCGAGAAGGCACATCTTTTTCTTTACTGACCGCTGATCTCTCGCCATTGTGTCTTCTATGGGGAACCAGAAAGTGTGCTAACCATTATCGAAGTATCATTAGCAGTAAGGTACACAATTATGCTTCCAAAAATTATATGGCAATTATACAGGGATGCAGATTAATTTTATTTTTTAAATTTATTTAGTTTGTGTACTTGCCCATCTCACCAAGTGACTGGGTGGTGAACAAAATTATCCCCTTATCATCAGGTGATAAGAAAGGGCGATAAGGAAAGAGTGAAGAATGAATGAAATTCTGTAACTGCATTCTGTAGAAATGTAACTTCAATACTTGGTTAACAACAGTATCTGGAATTTCCATTGCTAAGTAAGACAATTGTAATGTGTGACGTCACATCACTTAGTGATAGCAGTCCCAGCACTTCCCATTGCTATCATTAAGCAAGAATCATGGGTTGTTAGGCAAGGACCTCATTGCAATTTCCTGTCTGCTTCCACAAGCAAAGTTAGTGGAGAAGGTGGCAGAAACTTGGAGCTCCCAGGTGGCTTACAAGGACACTGGTGAGCAGGTAAGTGGCCACTGCAAGGTATGGGAGAGCCAGGGCAGGATAAGAGTGGTAAGGTTTCAGGTAGCTGCTGCAGGGTATTCTAAAAGATGAAGTATTCATTCTAAATTGTACTAAATATCTGTCTCTGTTTTTATATAAGACAGAGTGGGAGAATAGGTGCTGATGAAGAAATTGATGACTTCAAAGGAAGATCTACCGATGAAGTGGAAGAAATTATGGCAGAGAAAGAAGCAAAAACACAGGCTATTCTCTTGGAAATGGTAAAAACAGTGTATCTGATCTGATTGTTAAGCTGTTAGATGTGCAGATGCTTAGTTTTACATAAATAGAAATGATACCACATACCAAACGATTGCCACATTAAATCTGGTATGCTCTGTGTTCTTTGGCAAATTTTGCCTCTTAAATGTAAAACTTGTTTTATAGGGAAATCTAAAGGATTTAAAATACTATGTAATACATTTGATTAAAGCAATCCATATGCAGAATCACTCTTATGTTAAATAACGTGAATGCAGATTAAATGTGCATCTGTGCTTACATTACAGTTTTAAAGCTATTGTACCAAAGTCATGTAAACATTTATAAAATGTAGTACAGATTGATCTGACTTGTGGTCAGCAACTAGTTTCCTCCTAGGAGGACAGAAGTCATAAACTAAATTCCAACTACTGTTTTTCCGAAGTGAGGGAAAGGCTGATGGCAAGTCCCAGACCTTGGCCACTATTTCCTCCATCCCTCTTTGACTCTAGTGTGACAAATATGTGGAACTTATTTTATGTAAGAGCACCCAGCATGCCAGAACTATGTATATTTTAATATTTTACCATTACAACTTTAGTAATCCTTCCTCATTGCGAGACATGACTAAGGATTGTTTAATATCACCAACTGTAATCTTAAACTTTTTAAAATTAAAATATATGAATCAACTATATTAAAAAGCATTTAAATTGATAAATCTCTTTATTGATTTTTTTTGTCCCCTGTGATGGTCCATGAAAGTAAACATGATGCATTGGTAAGCCAGGTTTCAATTTTGACGCTACAATTATTGCTTATAAATCAGTCCTTAATCTTTGTAAAATCTTAGAAGTCACAAACATGAAAAGGGAGATGAATGAATTTTGCCTTCTTCTCAAGTTCAGTTATAGCTCAGAAGCATATTATTTTTAAGAAAAGGTCTGCCTTTTCCATTCTTAAGGCTTCAGAATAAACTTGAGTAGCATATTCACATTGTACATATTCTCACCGTCCTAAAATGCAGTTGTTTCAATATGTGTATCCATAAGTGTAAATTGTAGGAGTATTGGAATAACGTAATCTGTCTTGCTTTGTTCATCAGGTTGGAGACTTACCTGATGCAAATATCAAACCACCTGAAAATGTTCTTTTTGTCTGCAAACTTAATCCTGTGACAACCGATGAAGACCTTGAAATCATATTTTCCCGATTTGGTCTGATAAAAAGGTAAGTGTAAAAGTGCAAAATGTACCATATTTTTCGGAGTATAAGACACACCTTTTTTCCTCTAAAAAGAGGCTGAAAATATGGGTGCGTCTTATACATCGAATACAGCATTTTCTGCCTCCCGAAACCCCACCCCCTTCACCAAACTGGCTGTGCCTAGCCTTATGGAGGCTTCCAGAGAGCTCCTGGGGGCTGGGGAGGGCAGAAATTAGTCTAAATCGGGGTGTTTTTTGCTCCTCCCAGGAGCACTCTATAAGCCTCCATAGGGCTATGCATTCAATTTATTTGACACAAAAATGGCCCGTTTTCACGATAAATGGGGTGGTTGTTTGCTCATTTTTCACCCCCCGGAGCACTCTGTAAGCCCCCCACCCCCACCCCCAAGGCTAGTCATGCTTTTTATTTGAAGAAAAACGGCTACGTTTTCACGGAGAAAGAGCAGTTTGGGGGAGGTATGCAAAGTGCAAAAAAACCTTTTTTTTTTCCCTTTCGGAAGGCTGCTTAGTTACTTGGCAACTTTAAGACTTTGGACTTCAACTCCCAGAATTCTCCAGCCAGCATAGCTTGTGGACATAGCTGGCTGGAGAATTCTGGGAATTGAAGTCCACAAGTCTTAAAGTTGCCACGTTTGGGAACCCCTGAGTTAGAACACTTTCGGAAAGCTCTTTCGGAAGACTCTTTAACTGTTTCTGTGCCAGGAGAAACAAAGTTTTAAGGTTTGTCAGCAATTTCCTTCTCCAGGACATGGGTAAATACACCTGGAAACATCAACCTACCTACCTTCTATCTCTCTCTCTCTCTCTCTCTCTCTCTCTCTCTCTCTCTCTCTCTCCCTCTCCCTCTCCCTCTCCCTCTACCTACCTACCTATCTACTGTATTTCTCTCTCTATTTCTCTCTCTCTATCCTTCTACCTACCTACCTACACACACTCTCCCTACCTGCCTACTGTATTTCTCTCTCTCTCTCTCTCTATTTCTCTCTATCCTTCTACCTACCTACCCACATACACACACTCTCCCTACCTACCTACTGTATTTCTCTCTCTCTTTCTATTTCTCTCTCTTTCTAGCCCTTTATCTACCTACCTACCTACTCTCTCTACCTACCTACTGTATTTCTCTTTCTTTCTCTCCCTCTATCTACCTACCTACTTTTTTTTGTAATTTGCCTCTTCAAAACCTTGGTGAGTCTTATACTCCGAAAAATACGGTCGTTCTTGCTTGTGAAAAGTGCACAAGGAGATTTTTTTTAGCACAGTAGCCTAGCAAGAGACTTTATATAGATATTAATTAGTGCCTTTTATTAACAGAAATACTTTTCAGACCTTTAGTGACGCCTAAACTGAAAATGGATTTTCCTAAGTGGGAATCTCACAAAATTCTCTTTAGCAGACTTTAAAAAGATGAAAACAACAGAGGAAGTTCAGCAGGGGAATTGTTTTCGATTGCAAATCAATATATTTATGTGTGTCTTAGGGAAAAGATTTCGAGTCTTTGACTCATAATATAAGTAGTCCTCAACTTACAACCACAGTTGATTTTATGACTTTTCTCACCACATTTTTTAAGCCAATCTCTGCAGTTATTAAATTAGTAATATGGTGGTTAATTGAATCTGACTCCCCCATTGACTTTGCTTGTCAGAAGGTTACAAAAGGGGATCCCCTGATCCTAGGACTCTGCAACTGTCATAAATATGAGTCAGTTGTCAAGCATCCAAATTTTGATCGCATGATCACAGGGAATGGTGCAACGGTCGTAAGTGTGAAAAATGGTCATAAGTCACTCTTTTCAGTGCCGTTGTAAGTTTGAATAGTCACTAAACAAACTGTTGTAAGTTGAGGACTACCTGTATTATACACCAGGAAGAAGATATATCTTTTCTCTGCTAGAGGAAAAGCTGTGAATTATCAAATATGGTTGCTTGAATCTTTAGTCTTACAATGCCATTTAGTAAGTTTTTTAAAAAAAAACAATGACTATAGACCAGTGTTTCTCAACCTTGGCGACTTTAAGTCCTGTGGACTTCAACTCCCAGAGGCTGGGGAATTCGCCAAGGTTGAGAAACACTGCTATAGACTGTTCCAACACTTTTTCCTTCTGTATTGTAATGTAATATGTCTATGTCTGTTCACTTTAGTTTTTTTAATATGGCTTTTCTGTATCTTAAATCAATGTTACGTTAGAAAGTGCAATTCTCTAATTCAGTGTGAGGACTAACCTGAATATACTTTTAAAGCTTATTGTAGTGTTTAGTATGTTGAAGCTGAACATAGTGATCCTTAAAGGTAACGGTAAAGATTCCCCTCGCGCATATGTGCTAGCCATTCCCAACTCTAGGGGGTGGGAGGATGCTCATCTCAAAGCTGAAGAACGCACTGTCGGAAGACGTCTCTGTGGTCATGTGGCTGGCATGACTAAACGCTGAAGGTGCATGGAACGCTGTTACCTTCCCACCTAATAGTGGTTCCTATTTTTCTACTTGCATTTTTACATGCTTTCAAACTGCTAGGTGGGCAGAAGCTTGGGCAAGTAACAGGAGCTCACTCTGTTACGTGGCACTAGGGATTCAAACCACTGAACTGCCGACCTTTCTGATCCACAAGCTCAACTACATTAGAACTTGACCCAACCCTGAAACTCATCCATGGGTCTAAAGCTAGCCATATAGGATAGAAAGTGAAAAGCGAGACTTCTGCCTGTAGTCTTATTAAACTCACACATTCTTATCTTATCATCCATACTGCAACTTCTGATTTTATTTTTATTTATTTATTTTCAATTTATATACCGCCCTTTTCACCAAAAGGGACTCAGGGCGGTGCACAGAAAGATAAAACCCCACAATATACAAAATTTTAAAAACAATTAAATCAATAAGACTGTGCTAAAATTGAATAAATAGTTAAAACCATAAATAACGAATTAAAAGTCCCTAATCTATGTCAGGCCGGCAAGACGAAAGAAATGAGCTTTTACCATCCAACGGAAGAGTCGTAGGTCCGTGATGGTACGGATATCGGGGGGGAGGTCGTTCCAGAGTGTCGGACCCGCCACAGAGAAGGCTCTCCCCCTGGGGGTCGCCAGTCGGCATTGACCGGCTGACGGCACCCTGAGAAGGCCAACTCTGTGAGAGCGGACAGGTCGAAGGGAGGAATGTGGTAGGACGGTCTCTCAAGTAACCAGGACCCGAGCCATGGAGCGCTTTGAAGATGGTAACTACAACCTTGAAGCGCACCCGGAAGACCACAGGCAGCCAGTGCAGCTCGCGCAGGAGAGGTGTTACGTGGGAGTAACGAGAGACTCCCAGAATCCCCCGCGCGGCTGCATTCTGCACTAGCTGGAGCCTCCAGGTGCACCTCGGGGAGCCCCATGTAGAGGGCGTTGCAGTAGTCTAGGCGGGAAATAACGAGGGCTTGAGTGACCGTGCGTAGGGCATCTCGGTCTAGAAAGGGGTGCAACTGGCGTATCAGGTAAACCTGATAGAAGGCCCCCCTGGCCATAGTGGGTTACGAGGACCTTCAAAAATGACTGCTGTGAAAGCTGTGGGATGAGTTCCGTGGCTTATTAAATATATATATATATATTATCATTGCTTGTCACATGTTAACCGTATCTGTATGGTTTCCTGAACAAAATGTGTTGGTTTTTCAGTTGTGAAGTGATTCGAGATTGGAAAACTGGTGAATCTCTCTGCTATGCCTTCATTGAGTTTGAGAAGGTATGTGGCCATATGTATATGGTGTTTAGCTGTACAACATAACAATATAAACGGTGTTGTTACCAAACCAAATGCTTTATGTACAACTTTATTTTTAAAAAAATAACATTCAGAACATCTCAGTTTCATGCATATTAAAACAGATGGAAGAGCACTAACCAGCCCCACAACTCTTTGAATCCCAAGCAAGATAGATATTTTCGGAAAGCAGGAGACTGGGGGCTCCCCCTCTCCTCTGTCGGGAGAATGTTCCAAAGGGCATGGGGCAACTTCTCATTAACAATTAATTAATCTCATGGACCAAGTTCATATAACGTACTAATTTAAAATGTAGATTAGTTTGCAGCTCAGTCTGCCGTGTGAACACAGCCACAGACTGGTTCCCTGAAGAAGCAATTGTGTTGAAAGAGCTTGTAAAATACTGAAACTTCTAGTGCCTTAACGCTATATTAAAGTCAGATTCTACTTAACAATATGGCATTGGTATTGTGCCTTACAAGCTGACTCTGCGAGGTAGGCAGCATTAATTCAGTCAGAATTTTTTATGGTAAATAATTACTTTTTCCACTTCTATGATGGCATCAAAAGTGGTTATAGATTTTCTAAATTTAATTACACTTTTTCTTGAAACATATACCAGGAAGAAGATTGCGAGAAAGCTTACTTTAAGATGGACAATGTCTTAATAGATGACAGGCGAATACATGTTGATTTTAGCCAATCTGTTGCAAAGGTTAAATGGAAAGGAAAAGGTAACAAGATGTATAAATTATTTTTATTAATTTTCCCCATTATAAATTTCTTATAGACATCATCAAATCTGTTGGGGGGGAGGAGACATTTATTATCAGTGAAACTATTTGTCAGATATAGATTTTTTGACCATCAATTAGCTATTTATAAATAGGTACATATTCTGTTTTTTAAATTTGTAATTATACAGATGGAAAATGTTAAGTTTGCTTAGTAAATGCATGTGGGAAGGGTGAGGTTTGACTGTAGCTTTATCAGTATTAAGAGGATTAATGCTGTAGCTGGTAGACTGTAAGGGAGTAGCTCAAAACTATTTGAATTTGATCTAAATGTGTATGCCCATTAGAATAGGCAACTTTTTTTTTTTTGCTGAAGAGCACTGTTTGCAAAGACTTTCCTTTGTGAGCCAGACTATTTCTAATTTGATTATAAGAAAGGTTAGCACAAAGCAGCCCAAAGTATTTGATTAGATTTCTGCAGGGGATCTCGTGACAGGTACTTCCCACGAGCCTTAACTATTTCTGAAACATTTCTGTTTGAAGCCCAATTTATTAGGCTCTCCCCAAATCAGTTTATTCGGCACAGCAAGAGTTAACGGCTATTTCCATACATCCCTGTATTCAACATTAATGTCAGCGTATCTCTCTTTTTATAAACAGGTGGGAAATATACAAAGGATGATTTCAAGGAATACGAAAAAGATCAAAGCAAAACTTCTAAATTAAGCCTGACGGAGAAAGCAAAACCCAAACAAGAGTATCCTGAACAATTATATTATTGTATGAAGTATCATAATGGTTAAAAGCAGTGTCCTGCTGGTCTGTTGTGGGTTGATAGAATAATTTCTTGACTTCCCAGTCGAGGGCTGAGAGGGTGTGGCTGGTCCAAAATTACCCAGCAGGCTTCCATGCCTAAGGAAAGATTAGAACTCTATTCTCTTCCCAGCTTCTAGTCCAGCACCTTAACCACTACACCACTCTGGTATTCAAATAAATAAGTAGAAAAACAAGTAGAACAATAACAAACATAACATTCAATATACATATAAAACTATTCAGAGCTGATGGAATTTGCTTCTTCTTTATACACCAATATTAAAGTATTTGTAGAGATTGCTAAATTTCTCTAGATCTAATATTATATTGAATATTATGTTAATGGATAGATTTGCATTCTCATATCTAATTTCAAACCTTATTTTCTTAGGGCTATTATGTAAACTCCCTTGTTATATAACTGTCATACATCCAGTGTTTAGTGAAGAGTCAATTTGGATTTAGGAAATCAAGAGTTCACTGGCAAGTACTTCTTATTTTAAGTGTCTCTGAAAAGCCTCAATTAAATGCCTGTTTAGGCTTTATGATAATTTCGGTATGTAGGTAATAAGCTGCGTTTAATTTTGACCAAAATCAAAGGGTTTTAACAGTTTTTAAAAAAAAACACGTTTCCATATGGTGAATGTATTTGCTATAGATCCTCCTAGTTATATTTAAACTCTCGTGAATTTGGGAGGTCGCGTATTAAGTGTCACTCTCGGTTCCATCTTTCAAAGACCTAATGTTGTTTATATGGACAGCTTTGCTTTGCATTCTGGCTAGATCGGTCAGGAAAATTGATTACAAAAGCTGTGAAGTGGAGGGCTGCCATCAGTTTACCATGCTGACATCTCTCAGCAACTACCAAGTTGTGTGTCCCAGAACAGTTACAAAACAGAAAATCTGGGATTAATTCTGATGGCTGCACGTGGGAGCTGGATGATTTAAAAAAAAATTCCATTCAAAATTGTGTGTGTTTCAAAGCCTGGCAAAATTAATGCAAAGAAATACTGAAAGGGATGGCTTGCTAGTTGATTCCTTTATATCTGAGGGGTACTGCCAAATTATTCCCTTGCACTTCACTGGTCAGTTAGTTCCAATACAGTGTCTACATTTATGGATTTTCTCTCCCTCTTAGCTCCCTCTGGCAGCACTATTGGTCACCCTTTCCTTAACTGACATCCGTAGCTCCAAATACGATCTTGTGCTGGAGAATGAAGAGGAAGAAGCCAAAACCAGCCACAAGCACTCTGATAAAAAGAGGAGGCATTACCATTCAGACGACACCGATGAGGATGAGAAAAGGGGCAAAAAATCCAAGGTATTAAATGTTTCTCCTTTCGTTGGAATGATATTTTTAAATGGTTCATTCCTGTGAAAAGCAAGTGGGCCTAGGGTTTTCTCTGCCTTTAAGGATGTCCATTCCTTTATATCCTACTCCAGTATTGTCCCATTTGCTGCCTTAACATTGATGAAACGTTTACTCCCTGCTTTCCCATTTTCGAATAAAAGAGCTTGCTCATTGTTAACCACTTCTTTTGGCTTCTGCACTCTGCTGGAAATCCCCTTCGCTCTGCAGAACTTTTTAGAAAAACTAAATTAAATATGACCTCACCAAAAGACAGGAAATTCAACTTTGCCAATAGGCAGGGGGGAAAAAACCCTGCTCTTTAGAACCTGACATAAATGACCTTTTGAAAAAGTAGTTGTGATCTGTCGGCTTCTGTGTGTGGTTTTTTTATGATGCAGGAAAATGTTCTTAGTTACTATCAAAAATTAATCTCATCCCCTTCTCCCCCCCCCCCCCCGCGACTTTTGTGACAGCTAGGAAAAGATTAGAGATTCTTATTGTTGCTTAGCTGCTCTGTAGTGTTGCAAACACAAATTTAGGGCAAAAGTTTGCAATGCAGAGATGTTAAATGAAGGCTGCAAAAGAAACTTTTACTGAGCTAATTAACTTATTTATATGAATGAAAGCGGACTAAAAGGAAGAGTCATCTCCCACGTCCTTTATTTTCCATATTCTTAGAACAAGCCACTTACTACTGTAGCGTCACTTTTTGCATTGCTGTCTTCTCTTTGGAGGAGATTTCTGTATTGTCCTCAGCAGATTCACTGCTAAATCTTAAAGTTATTTGCCTGTTGTAATACTCCTTGCATGATCTGGTCCCTTAATATGCCCAATTTCTTTCTCTGTCCTGCCCTTTCATGCACTGTTCCTGATACCGTGTTTCCCTGAAAATAAGACAGGGTCTTATTTCTCCCTCCCCCCCCCCCCAAAATAATCGCTTGGTCTTATTTTCGGGGAGGTCTTACTATTTTTGAGGTGCAGGAGGCAGCAAGCGTGGTCACCTCATGGCTGTTGCTGTGTTGCAATATTTTGGGGGAGGGCTTACTTTTGGGGGAGGGTTCTTTTAGCGCATGCACTCAAAAGCCCAATTGGCCTTATTATCCGTGAAGGTCCTATTTTCAGGGAAACAGGGTACTGACTTAGATTAGTTATCTTGCTATCTTCCTATTTATTCATTTGAAAATAAGAAGAAACCTTCGACTACCTCCAACATAGTTTCCTCAGTTATCTGTTTTTGGCTATGAAATAATTCCCAGGCATTCTAAATAATTCATCGAATTTCAGGCTTTTCAGAACTGTTTTTTCTGGTTATGATCTATGTTTTCTTTACCCTCTGTTGCCATGGAGATTATCTGTCTGTCTTAATGAAGTGAAAATTCTTGACATTCCTGTGGTCGGGAGAGGAATCTCAGGATGACCTGTAACTGCGCATGCATAGATTTACTTTCGATGCTAATTGGGGAACGTGATTTATGACAGACAGAAGGGAGGAGACATAGGGGGGTAAAGTTTAGAGGCCATCAAATAACTTTCATTCTTGGCTACACAGGAGCTCAGCCAAGTCACTAACCCTAATAAATGGATGTTTCTTGAACTTTATCTTGAGGCCGTGAATTAATTTGGGTTTTCCCCTTGGGAGCTTCACAGTACCCTTTTAATTCAGGCTTTTGAGTGTTTCTAGTTGTTTAATTGTGCATTTCTGCTTGGATGTCTGTTTTACCTGAATTTTGATTTCCTTCGGATAGCAAATCATCTTTTCCTGAAAAATTGTAAAATGCTAACTCCTTGAAAACAAAACCTGTTGACTTAATATTGTTTTAAAGTCTAAAAACATCAATAAACTGGAATCCCTTTTATAGTGAAAGAAAAGGCTATTTTAAAAAAATGTCTTCTAGAAAAGGCTATTTTAAAAAAATGTCTTCTAGCTTGAGTAAATGAGTCGCCTTTGGTAGACTGAAATGATGGGTCCTAACCTTTTGAGTAGCTATAATTTAAGAGAAAATTGACATACATTGACATATACAGATGATATATTAAACTCTGTCAATGAGGAGCAGTGAGGTGACCTAAGGTGAAGCCATGTACCTTCCACTCCAGAGGTTGAGAGTTCAATCCTAAGTAGCGACAGATGATTCTCTGGCAAGGTGCAAAGAGTAAATACTTGTTGTGAACTCTGTGTAGGCATCAGGAAGGGCATCCAGCCAGTAAATGCTCAGCTCCATTCAGTTGCCCCGAGAAAAGGGATTACAGGATCACAAAAAGAAATAAATAACTGTTAATAATCACAAAAATAGGTAAATCATAGAACAAAAAAGTGCTGGAATATTTTATCGTATGTGATTGTTATGAAAAAAGCCAAAACCCCGAAGTACTAGAAAGAAAGAAAGAAACTTAAAAACAAAGTTTGAATTGAAACCTCAGGGTTTTGTTTTGTTTTGCTAGGAATTATCCCAGAACGTATGTTTTCAAATTACAATTTATTAAGATGTGTGCTGTTGGCCATGACAACAAATCTGATTCAACGCTGGAAAACAAAGAAATGTTTTGCTAATGATAATAGATGGGGAAAAACATTTGAGGAAATACACAGCAAAAAAAATATGAAACCCTATTCTTGCTTGTCATCAGAGCTTCTGCACGAGGACTGTAAATTTAAATCAGCAAGTGAAAAGCTTAGCTGAAAATCAGATCAGATACCATTCCCAAGTAGTGTTGCAACTAAGTCACTAAACCTTGTGATTCACAAACAGAGAATTTGTTAAACTGTTTTATAAACAGCCTTTGCAACTTTTTGTTTTTCTGTGTGTAGGTTTGAGGTTTAGGGGGATTTATTTTTAAATGTGCTATGTCTTATTTTAACAATTTTGTGTAGGATGTTTGTTTCCCACTTAATAGTATGGTCAATGGTTTCAATCACTTGTGAAAAATGGGAACATAGAAATATACACACAAAGACACATCTTCGTCTTCATGTTCTTCTTATCCTAACAGAATCTAGTTTGTAAACCAAAGTGAAATATCTGATATTGGCCAATAAAAATAAAGTGTAATAACACCCTATACCCGTGATGGCGAACCTATGGCACGGGTACCACAGGTGGCACGCGGAACCATTTTCTAGGGCACGCGAGGCATTGCCCAGTCAACTCCAGCGCGCATGTGTGTGCTGGCCAGCTGATTTAGGCCTTCTTTTGAGGCTGTTTTTCGCCCTCTGGAGGCTTCAGGGAAGCTCCTGAAGCCTCTGGAGGTGGGAGGGGAGGCTGTTTTCACCCTCCCCAGGCTCCTAGAAAGCCTCTGGAGCCTGGGGAGGGCAAAAAAAGCATGCCAAAAGCAGGGGGTCGTGCACATAGCATTATGGGTGTGGCACGCCCAAGCACAACCCCCCCATGCTCCCCCCTCTTTTGGCATGTGAGCCAAGAAAGGTTAACCATCACTGCCCTATACAGTTTAAATTACCTTAGTTGGTTCCTTCTAAGTTTCATAGGTAAATCCCATTCATACAGGAGGATGTTCTGTTCCTTTCCTTCTCTGTGCCTTCATCTTCTCCAGGAAAAATAGGGTGGGAAGGAACATACAATAGCATCAAGAAAAAAAGAACCCTCACAGAGCTATTATGTTGTTTCCAGAGTATATAGCAACAGCAATAGCACCGCTTCACAGTGCTTTCCAGCCCTCTCTCAGCAGTTTACAGAGTCAGCATATTCCCGCCGCCCCCCGCCCCCCCAACAATCTGAGTCCTCATTTTACCCACCTTGGAAGGATGGAAGGCTGAGTCAACCTTGAGCCTGGTGGGATTTGAACTGTCAAACTGCAGGCAGCCGGCAGGCAGCAGAAGTAGCCTACAGTACTGCACTCTAACCACTGCACTACCAAGGCTCATAATAACATCGTTTTATGACATGTCAAGGTTCAAATCTAATTATTATTAAGTAATTACAGATTTACTGATCTTAGTAGCACCTACAAGGGAAAGCAACTTTCTTTCCAGCTATCTTGGATTACAGGTTTTGCGAACCATGTCAGCATGGTGAATGGTCAGGAATTATAGAAGTTCTAGTGTTCTAGTCCATAATAAAAGCAGGGTCCTTTCACCTTTACCTCCTGCTATACCCAGAAGGCCCCTCATAGTTAATTTTCTCTGGAGGTACTCAAAGGGGTCTGCAATGGGCTCCAGAATTGACAATCGCTGCCTTAATTTGATAACATAGAGACAGATTGTTATGTTTAAATCAGCAATCTTAAATTAGATACAATGACTAATGTTGTATTTTAAATCATAAAGCATAGAAATTTCTCAATTTTTATTTATATTTTCGTATCATTTTAACAAAATCAATTGAAATTATCCAAAATTATGTAAACTGGATCATAATAGAAAATAAAGCAACTTAAAATGTTATTTTAATATTTTTTGGGGGAGGAAATTGTTTTATGAGCTTCAAATCACTTTTTAAAAAAACACTTATTTTTATACCTATGCAGGATAAATTATTTTGTTCTTCCCAGGGCTTTCCTTTAAAGGCCATGATGGCAAACCTATGGCACACATGCCAGAAGTGGAACAAAGAGCCATCTCTCCAGGGACATGAGCCATCATCCATTGCTCTTCCGGGTTCTGGCGTGTCAGCCAGCTGGTCTTCACGCATGTAGTAATGCCGGAAACCATGCACACACTGGGAAGATGATCTTCCGTTTTCCAGCACTCCTGTGTCCAGCCACCTGGTCTTCCAGTTTCTGGCCCGCATGCATGCGTGAAGACCAGCAGGCTGGTGCCAAAAAACTGGAAGATCATCTTCCCGGTGCACACACGTGCACTGGGCAGCTGCACTTCCGGTTTCTGGCACACGCACATGCACATGCTCCCATTGCCAGCATTTCTTTAAAGGTCTAGCTAGGCATCGTTTACTTATAATTAACTAGCCGTTCCCGGCCACGCGTTGCTGTGGCCCAGTCTGGTTAAATGGCCAACCAATCTGTGTGTAGATCTACACCTGCACACACAAGCATGTACACACAACCATTGTATAACCCCCAACCTACCTACCTACTGTATTTCTACCTCTCACGCTCTATCCCTCTACCTACCTACCTACCTATTTGTCCCTCTCCCTCTCCCTAACTACCTACCGCATTTCTCCCTCCCTCTATCCCTGTAGCTGCCTACCTACCTACCTACTAATATGACATAATACAAAATGTCATAAAATAATTCCTGTGGCTCACTGCTCTCTGTATCCATCTACCTACCTTTTTTTAAAACATTTTTTACATTTCCGTTGCGTGTACCTGGCACAGGTGTGACATCTACACAATCTATATATATCATTGGTGCCATATTTGAAAGGAATGTTGTGTGAAAATTTGGAAGCGATCAGTGCAGTACTTTCGGAGATTGCCTGTTTTGAACAAACTTGTTACATTTTTATTTATATAGAATAGAATTAGATTGGTACGTTGCTATTCATTCTGTAGGACTAGCATGGAAATCAGCAGGGAGACATTGAAAACTGTTAGTGTTTGGAATAGTACGGTCTTGGTTCGAGTATGGACAGTTACAATCTAGGTTAAAAGAAGATTGTAAAATGGGCATATCAACAATGGACGAAGAATTAATTGAACAAATTAGAGACACGGGGCAGTACCATATAAAATGGTTATATAACTTATTGATAGAAATTGATTCTGCCCCGGAGTTAGTCAAAGACTGTATGATAAAGTGGGCACAAAATATTAATCAACCAATAATGCTGGAAACTTGGGAGAAGATCTGGGTAAGAAATGTAAAATTTACACAAGCACAAAATTTGAGGGAAATTTTTTATAAAATGTTTTATAGGTGGCATTTGGACCCCAAAAAATTATCAATTATGTATCCGAGCCAGAGCCCGAAATGTTGGAGGTGTGATTGTGATGAGGCAACATATTATCATATCTGGTGGACTTGTAAAAAGGTTAAAGCTTTCTGGATTAAAATTTGGTGGATCATGCAAAAAAAGATTTTTAAAAGGAAAATAGAATTTACCCCGCAATTTTTTTTATTGGGCATAACCACAAATTGTACTGTTGTTGTAACAAGGTTAATATTGAATTTAATAACTGCTGCAAGATTGCTTGTAGCACAGTATTGGAAAAAGGAGGATCTAGGTACGGTAGAGGAATGAATTTCTAAGGTTTCAAATCTGGCAGAGATGGCTAAGATCTCTGCGTATTTAAAGGCTCAATCACATGACAAATATTTGTTGGAATGGAGGAACTGGATTAGTTTTATACAAAACAGATATGGATCAGATAAACTTGTTATAGCTTACTAGGGAAAAGGTTTATTATTAATGTTCATAGATAGAGATTGTTTAAGTACTGTGTTTGTTTCGGAGGGAAAATATTAATATAGCTATGGTTGTTTTTTCTTTTTTTTCTTCTTCTTTTTCTCCTTTTCTTTTAGAATACTTGATTGTAATAGGCAATTTTAAATAAGCAGATTTGAAAGTCTGATACCCTGTATCCAGCTCTGGGAAGCTCCAGGGAGGGGGGAGGAGGGTGGGATTACTGGGGGGGGGGGTAGGGGCAGGGGGGGATTTTGTATTGAAAAATTGTATTTGAAAAACTTTTACAATAAAAAAAACATGTAATATTAAAAAAAAACAAAAAAAACTGTTAGTGTTCCTCTTCTCCACTCTTCTGTTTTGTCAATGCAATAAACTGCGTTTTCCTCCTCCTTCTCTCAGGAGCCTAGCCGAAGGCACAAAGAAGAATTCGATAGGGAGAAAAGAAAAAGTGACAAGCGAGAGAGATGTCGGAGCCATTCTCGGGAGAGAGAAAGCCATCACAAAAAGTCTAAAGACAAGCATTCCGAGGAAGCCTGGGAAAGAGACCATTACGAAGAGAAAAAGTCAGACAGGAATCCCAAAAAGTCCAAAGATAAGGAAAAGTCCAAATATAAATAAGGGCAGACTGATGTAAATTGTAAAGCAACTGTTTCTTAGCATTTATCTGCTTTAGAAACTGCCAATGTCTTCCCTTTCTTTCCCTTCCCTTCCAGAAGGTCTTCAAGCTCACTCTGATTTTGCCTCGTAAACCACTGAGGCTTGGTGGCACAGTGGTTAGAGTGCAGTACTGCAGGCTACTTCTGCTGCCTGCTGGCTGCCTGCAATTTGGCAGTTCATATCCCACCAGGCTCAAGGTTGACTCAGCCTTCCATCCTTCCGAGGTGGGTAAAATGAGGACCCAGATTGTTGGGGGCAATAGGCTGACTCTGTAAACTGCTTAGAGAGGGCTGTGAATCAGTCTATAAGTCTAACTGCTATTGTTATAAGAGTTCTGTGGGAGGATATCTTCATCGGATGGATCCTTCTTCTGTTATTTTTGTTGCCTTTTAAAACTGGAGATAGCAGAGATTAGAGAAATCCATGCTACAGTCCTGTAACAAGGAACCTGCAGCATTCGGGTTATTACTGATAGCAGTCTGCTTCTGTTACTGCAAGAAAGGAATTCCAAGTCACTTTTAACTCTGAAAGGAACATGGAGGACTTTATTCAAGACTGGATGAATTTACTTCCCTTTTTCTCACAGGAAACTGTTAATGAGTGAAGCTTGTACAGTTACATGAATGAGGGAGATCTATTTTTATTGCCAGCTGAAGGCTTCCCTGTTGTATTTGTACAAATAGATAATATTGAAGTTTTATATATAAAAATAGGGAAATACACACTAGTACGATGCACAATTCATCACTGATGCTAGCCCATACAGTTGGTACTTCTAAGAGTTCATTGCTCCAAATACCTGTTGTTTCAGAGAGAAAATGAGAAGCCCCACTTTGCACTGTAGCAGTGTGCAACACTAATACATCTAGATTGCCACAAAAGAGCGACTATCCACATTTTGTACTAGCTGCAGTATTTCTATGCAAGTCTTTAGTTTCACCTCCCTCTAATACAGCAACATGAATCTATTTCAGCAAATAAATCAGTAAGTCTATGTCAGTTAGGAAGCTATAGCAAATCCCGTCGGTTTTGTATTCGGATTCAGTTATTTTAAAAATGTAGCTTGCTTTGGGAATGTAAAATTGTACATACTTAATTTTTTTAAAAAGCTATCAGTTCCTATATGCTGTATGTATGTGGTGGCTTTCGTTTTTTCCCTTCTAACTGGATTCCTTTTATGAAAGCAAATGATAATATTCAAATAAAACAAAATGTTAAAAGGTTATGGTATTTCTGTAGTTACTTACCAAGCACATCTAAATTGTATTAAAGTAACCAAAATATCTTTACAATCCCCAAAGCGTGCCACAACCTTTGAGCAGCCCTCATGTTTGGCAAATTAAAAGCTGAAAAATTTGGCAAGCCCTAAGTGCCAATGAGAAAGAAATGGATGGCCTGTTCTGGAAAACATAACTTCTTGGTATAAGCAAACAGTATCGACAAATACACTAGTTAAACTATGGCTATAGCCCTAATCTGTAACAGAGAAATGTTTCTGTCTTTAAGTTTTTTTTAATTAGATCCTCATCAGCCACTATGGGTTTTTTTTAAGGCGAGTGATTTAGAAATGAGTCTTAGATTGTCTCCCTTAAAACATTCATCACAAACGTATGTCATTTTCTATGGACTATTTGTTCATTAAATACTGAAGTGAAAGAATTCAATTGTGCTAACATCACAATGATTCTAAATCAGAGCCGGCAAATCAGAGGTACATATAGCCCCTAGATCCCAGCAAATTGAAAGAAAAGGAAAAGCATACTTTGTACAGTGAGGCGTTATTACTTTCATTGAGTTATAAAGCTAATATATTTTGACCTATTAATTGCTGCCCTACCCTGCTGTTCAAGAGCAACCCTTGGCTGAAGAAGGCTTACATCTCTGTTTTATATCCCACCAATATCCTCCCCTAGTTACCCATAATCTGGCTGAAACGGGATTGCTTTAAGATCTCTCATGTTTGCAGGGTAGAAAATTTTCTTTGGGAAGCTAAAAGACAGAAAACAAACACTGTAAATTTCCAAGTTTTCTTAGAGCAATATACATTGTAAGCCAGTGCTGGAACCTGATCTATCAGATCACCTCAGCAACTGAAAGCTTTTATCTTCTACCTTCTTTGCTAAAGAGTTTAAGAGCCCTGTGGTAAAATACCAGCAGTAAAAAGCACCCAACCTATTTCCTTATGTGTTTCTCATGGCAATTCCACCAAGAGGGAGGGGAAACAAAGGAAAGTTGAATAAATCTCTGCATCATAATGCAGCAAAAAGCAAGAGAGAGCAAAAAACATTTGTCGATAAGATGAATAGCAAATATTCTAATGAAGCTAAAAATCCTGCTGTTTATGATTTCTATTTTTCACATGGGCAATGACCTTTGTGTTGTAATCCTGCTAGCCCTCCCTGTTTTGCTAAGATGAAGTATGTGTATTGTAGTAAGTAAATGAGTTGCCCATTAAGGAAGTAGAAATGTTTCCATGAAATGAATTACAATCTGCACATTGCACTTTGTCAAAATCAATTAACAGTATGCCTTAAAAAAATATCTGAACTTCCTTGAGAATTGCAAACGCAGTGTAAGCTTCTGCATCTCCTCAGGGTATGGTGAAGGCACAGCCAGCCTAGTCATTCTGGTCTCTTTCTGTGAGTATGGACCATTTTCTTTTAATTTAGTTGTGCCAAAGCATTGGGGGGTGGGGGGAAAGAGCAGGATTTGAGCCAAGCAGCATCTTTAACTACTTGCTTAATGTGTAGTCTTGTATGCTTGTATCCTGCTCGGAGAAGGACTCCGAGTACAAGCAAGGAACTGGCATAGATTCCAACTACTTGGAGAATAAAGAGAGAGCCGTATCCCAGGGCAGAGTTATCTCTGCAGCTTTGAAGGAAATTAAGTAGGCGGGCACAGAATGGAAAACTTATTTTTTCTTGATTCTGATACAAATCATTGTGTTTCCAACTTCTCAACTATTTTAGCTTACGGCTGAGCAAAAATAACTCAAAATGTTTTGGACAGAAACAAAATTGGAGGGGGGGACACGATTAGAGTAAGTCAAGATTGGTGCCCATTGCCCTTCCTCTTCCCTCCATGGCTCCCTGTAAAACTTATCCCGGTCTTCTTAGCCCTTCCCTTCTCTCCCCTCATCCACCACTGATGTACTAGCCCAGGGGTGTCAAACTTGATTTCACTGAGGGTATCAGAGTTGCCTTTGACAGGAGCTAGGGTGGATGTGGCCAGGGTGGGTGTGGCCATCTTGACCTGATTCTTGTCGGAGGTGCCTGTGGTGGCCCGAGCTCTCTGCCATGGAAAATGGGTTCCCAAGCCCCGTTTCGGCTGCAACGGCCTCCTGCAACCCTCTGCCAGTGAAAACGGAACTTAGGAATCCTTCGCTGTTTCCAGGGTGGCTGTTTCCAGGGTGGCTCCACGGGCCAGTTCTAAGCACCCCACAGGCCGGATCCAGCCCCCAGGCCTTGAGTTTGACACCACTGTACTAGCCTAACAAAGGAATAGGCTCCTAACATGGCATATCCTACCAGCCAACCCATCTGTGATTTTACCAACACTTGTCCTTCCTTCGCTTCCTGTTACTGCCACTATTAATTCCCTTTTTTATTTTTTATTTTATTTATTCGAATTTATACCCCGCCCTTCTCCTTGTTAGGACCCAGGGCGGCGCACAGGCATTATTAAAACCACTATAAAACAATATACAACATTAAAACATATTAAATTATTAAGCTATTAAGTTATTAAGCCCACGCTAAAACCCATTTAAAACCCTGCCAAATAGCAATTTATACATAAAAAGTCGGAAACGGGGGGCTTTTCCCCTTCTCTGAATTACTTCTGCCTAGAATAATCACTTTTGGGGTTCGTATTGGATCAAAACATCAGGAACACATTTGAATACATGAACGAATTCATTGAATACATTTCAGTGTAAACAAGGAGTATCCAGAACGAGCTTTTGGAGCCCAGATTGTTCAAAATATCTTTAGAATCAAATAATCCAAGAGGGAGGTCAGTAGACCTGGGAAGCATTAAGTTTGCAGGCAAAGTATTTTAAGAATAAAAAAATGTAAGCAAAGGAAATACCTCCCTCCCTGCTTTCAGAGCATAAGACTAGAACGGCACCGTATGTTGACGGACTGCAGGGGAATAAAATGAAGCAGCTGAGCCCAAAGCAAAACAACCATACCTCCCCTTTCCTATGTGCCAAAGCTGCAGGTTGAGAAACAGCTGCTCAATATGACCAACTATGGAGAAGTGGTGATTGGAACATGGTCATTGTAGGAGAATTAATACCGAAAATTGATAGGAAGTAGAGAGAGTGGGGAGGGTTGCAAATTTTTATAAAATGCTTCTCAGACAAGGAAGCAGGCAGATAGCTTATTTTGACTAAATAAACACTTAGCAAGGGTTTGTGATGGGCTCGCCGCTATATCATATCACTCACCAGCAGTTAAGTTCTGTTTAGACACAAGTATTGACCCCAGAGCCAATTTGGTATAGTGGTGAAGGCACCAGGCTAGAAAACGTGAGAGAGAGTTCTACTCCCACTTCGGCACAAAGCCAGCTGGCTGACCTTGGGCCAATCACATTCTCTCAGCTCTAGAAAGGAGGTAAAAACAAATCACTTCTGATTTTTTTTGCCAAGAAAATTGCAGGAACTAATCCAGGCAGCTGCCAGGAGTCAAAACTAACTCAAAGGTATTAGTGGACCACTTTTTCAAATGTGCTGTAATATGTGGTAGATCATGCATTCAAAAAATAAAATGATCAAGTATAAATTCATTCCTTGGCAAATTAGAGGCAAGGGTTGATCCCTCCAAAATAGCAAGCGAGATATCTAGTTAGCAGCCCATAGGGCTACATGGAATTTTAAAAGCTCACAGAATAAGATGTCCTTATGACAGTATATCTGGACCTACTGTGTTTCCAAAAATAAGACCTAGTCTTATTAAATAAGACCTTATTTTCAGGGGATGTCTTATTCCTCCCCCCGCCCATGTATGGGAGGCCCAGTTCTTCTGCTTGCTTGAGGCCACAAAGGAGCAGGGAAGCCAAGACACAGTGCGACAGAGTGGGCAGGCGGGCGTGGCGGCTCGTCTTCACATCTCTCAGCTTCTATGCGAGACCGTCTTCTGCCCCATACATCCCTTCGTCCGATCCGCTCCCACAGAGAGGGCCTTCTCAGGGTGCCGTCGGCCGGCCAATGCCGGTTGGCGACACCCAGAGGAAGGGCCTTCTCTGTGGCGGGCCCTACCCTCTGGAACAACTTACCCCCCGAACTATGTACCATCTCAGACCTCCGCCTCTTCCTCCAGCGTCTTAAGACGCACCTTTTCCAACAAGCCGGCCTAGCATAACCTCCCGTTCTGACCATTTTTAGATAGTTTTATTTGGGGGATTTTATACAATTTTAGCACAGGGTATATTTAATATTTAATAGCTTTTTAAATTTTGTATCTTTGTTATATTTGTTATGTTTTTTAAATTTCCTGTGCGCCGCCCTGGGTCCTTTTTGGAGAAGGTGCGGGGTATAAATCTAATAAAATCTCAAAATCTCAAATCTTTCCCATGGCCCACTTGGCTCATCGGGATTGCCTGCCTTCCCCCCCCCCCCCCCACACACACCTCTGCCTCCATCTGCTGCCAATGCCAGCATGCAAAGACCAGTCTCCCGTGGCCGGCCACCTGCTCCAGCCTCCTGACTTTCGGCTTTTCCGCATCCCGGGCATCCCACTTGCCTCTGCTTCCTCCTGCTGTTTGGACAGGTAATCAACTCACCTGTGCTGTGCTAGATACCATTGGCCTCCGTGCCCTTGCTGCCTCCAGTGCTGGCCACGCCTCCCACTGACAATGACCTTAACAAGGGCTTATTTTTGAGGTAGAGCTTATATTAGCAGCATGCTAAAATCAGGCTAGGACTTATTTTGGTAGTATGTCTTATTTTAGAAGAAACAGGGTAGTCATACATAGATCAATCCCATTCATCAGGGATGTTTTTCTTCAATTTGTGAAAATGAACATTGCCCACTCTAAATTCTGCCCTATATTGTAATCCTCCAGCACACAATATATTAAAATAAATCCTAGGACATGTTTTAAATATATTTCGGTACTAGTGACAGAAATTATACCAATACCTGAGTGCCATAACCTACTTACATATATTTACATTGTAATACTACAGCTGCACATCAGACAAACAAACAGTAATTGATACTTTACTTTTACTTTATTTTATTTTCAATTTATATACCGCCCTTTTCACCAAAAAGGGACTCAGGGCAGTGCACAGAAAGATAAAAAAAATCCACACAATATACAAAATTTAAAAAACAATTAAATCAATAAGACTGTGCTAAAATTGAATAAATAGTTAAAAACATAAATAACGAATTAAAAGTCCCTAGTCTATACCCTAATCAAGGAATTACCAGGGAGAAAATAATACCTCCATCAACACTGACAGGACAAGTTGCTATATATAAACAGACAGTAAACCCCACTCCCTTCTACCACTGAAGAGATTACCTTCCTTTTGTCTTGTATAGCACTGGGTGAAATATTGTAAAATATTATAAAAATTTCAATTAAAAAAAAAAAAAAAGAAGAGATTACCTGGTCTGGTACAATCAAGCTCTAGAGCACCAAGGGGCTCTACAAAAATTGTTGCAGCCATAAAATGCTGTGCATATTTTAAAAATGTTTGCATTAAAAATCTATTGGTTGAAGTAACTATTTAAAAATATTATAATTTTAATTTGATTATGATTTGCTGAATGAGTGTGAGGCCTGTATCTATGCCTGAAAATTGGGGTGGGGGAAGAGTGCCTTTTTTCCCTTTACAAAGAAAAACATAACACAAGTGACTAAAACAATATGGAGAGGGGGAATGTTTGTTAAATGTATCTGGGATTTAGCCAAATTCAAAGCATATGCAACATGAGAATGAGCTCAATTTAGAAGTGCCGTGCAGTTCTGCCTTGAAAAAGAGGATGTGCAGAGCGACAACTCTGAATTTCCCTCCACTCACAGGGACCGTTAGAAGCTGAAGCTCAAAAGCTGTGGGTTCTGTTTACATAACAGTTCTTAAACTTTGCATCAAAGCAACGTCTCCCACCTACCTCATAATCGGGTCTCAAGTTATCAATGACACTTTTCTTTCTCAGTAACGCTGGACAGTGTTTGTTTATTGCTAACCATTTGTTATTTACTTCGCCAGCAGAAGAGATGGTATCTCCTCTGCTAAACCACAGTGCAACTCCCTGGTGAAGTTGTTTTTCATTGCTTTAATCAGAGATAAAGCTGAAGCCAAGCATCTGCGTGCGTATGTACATGCACAGGATTTGGTCTACGTCACTCTTGCACACCTATCTTAGGCACATTACCTGATGTTCTGATGGATTTTGGTTACCCAGAGGTTATATTTAATAAGAGAGAATTACTGATGCTCAGAACATCTCAAGACAGGCAGCACACATCTGGTAAGTCAAGAAGCTAACACAATCTGAGATAGGTAAAGTAAATACTCTATTTTATCCTCATGAGCTTTTTTTTTTTTAACTCAAGAGAAATCTAAATAGAAATGTCATTTTGCTTTATCCAATATTTACAAAGCATTATATTGATGTGTGATAAATTGTCTTTTAGGAGACTGAATACTTAACAGCAAAAACTTTGCATCAGCTATTTCTCAATTTAAGAGTCTCCAAATGATTTAGGATTATTTCCTGCAGGTTCATCAGGCAAGTTACAAATTTTGACAGTCAGCATCAGTTTGAAAAAGGGAGATGTATATAAATAGATATCTTCCAAGAGCTTTTTCTCTCTGTACATCTGTCAATATTATATATACAAATCCTAGATATTGGGAAGTGTTGGGGATTGCTTGACAATGCATTTCAAGGATAGAAAACAAACTTTTATTATGTTTATTAAAATTATATAGATATTTCCTTTGGAATATAATTGCCAACTGGATGGTTTTGGGTCAGTCACTCTCTCTCAGCTCAACCCACCTCACAGGGCTGTTGTAAGAAAAAATAGGAGGAGGAAGTTGTGTTGGATATGTTTGCCACCTTGAGTTATTTATAAAAGAAATAATATAGGTGGGATAAAAAATAAAAAAATGGAGATGTATTGATTATTTTGTAAACAATACTTTGATTTTATAATTTTCTTAAAAAGTAGATTCTGTAACAACCAATCATTTTATATTGCAAAAACTGCTTAATCCTGAAGGTTTTTTTATCATCTAATTGGCACTTCTTTGATTTATCATTGTCACTAAATAGTTATTTTTGTGTGTATTCCCCCCCCCCCCTCTCTTTCTCTCTCTGACATATTGTCACTTTGCTACAGTGGATGATCATTACTGACTAAAAGTGGCACAAATATCCCCTGCACCCAGCTACATCATCTGATTCTCCAATTTTGAAAGTACTAATCCTGCAGGATTTCCTATCTTTGTGCAAACATGGAAGACCAACAGAACAAGCTTGAATTCTTCCATAAGCTGGGCTATAGCAAGAAGGAGGTGTGCAAAGTGCTGGAGAAATTAGGTCAAGAGGCTTCAGAGAATGATTTGCTGCAAGAATTGATCCTCATGGGGAAGAGACCTCGGGAGAGGGAGAGTGGGACACAATGTTTTCAGCCCAATCTTGCTGCTCACGGACTACTGGGGCCCCTCCCATTTCTCCAGGGCTCTACTGAGGAACCAAGCGAGGCATCTGATCATTTGAGACCGATTGTAATCGATGGGAGCAACGTTGCAATGAGGCAAGCATCTTTCTATTTGCTCTGCAGTCCTAGAATGTGATAAATCAAGATTTAAAATATGCTGAATGCAACTGTGGGTTGTTCTTCTTTTTAGGAAGGCATAGTATTCACATTATGATTGTTCTGAATTTGAACTTTTATGACAGGAAGCTCTTCTCTAACGCAGGGGTCTCCAACCTTTGCAACTTTAAGTCTGAAGGACTTCAGCTCCCAGACTTCTCCAGCCAGCAAAGCTGACTGGAGAAGTCTGGGAGCTGAAGTCCTTCAGACTTAAAGTTGCAAAGGTTGGAGACCCCTGCTCTAATGTATTTGAGCTATGGCAGCATGAAGATGTGCTACGTTCAAATAGGGAACCCAGGAAGGACATTTCATGTGCAAACTGATCTTATCTAAATTGTAGCTGAGGAGATTAAATAACCACGCAGGCAAAACAAGCCCTCTTTTCAAAATCCACTTTTGTGCATTTCCTAAACTGATGGGCATCCTATCTCAGGGAGATCTTCTGTGCCTAAGGCCAAAGTGCTGCTGCCTGTTTTATTACACAATCCAAGAGAAGGTAAAAGTCCTTTTATGACAACAGATTTCACTGTTGTTTTTGTAGATTTCCTGATGACAAAAACCAGAGTGTGGTGAGTGACACAGGAAAGAGTCTGCAGAGTCTGTGACCTTACATTTAAATGTAATTGAGGGTGAGAGTGGAGAAAGAAGATAAAATAATAGATGTTGTATGCATGTACACATCACTCCCTTAATTTCAGAACCAGGTGCCCTCCAGCTGTACTGAACTGCAAGCTGTAGCACTATCAATTTTTTTTTTGAATAAAAGTTTTTATTGATTTTACAATTTTATAATATTAGGGAAGGGTAATTAGGGTTTATATTATTATTTATTATTATTATTACTTTATTAGATTTCTAGACCGCCCCCTCTCCCAGAAGGGACTCGGGGCGGTGTACAGGTAAAAAATTAAAATTATGACAATCAACAATACATATAAACTAAAATCGAATTAAATAATCCCCTGTACAAATTTATAAAAATTAAAAACTTAACCTTAAAACCTAATCACATAATTTAAAATTACAAACTGAGGCAGGAAGCATGGAATTAGCCCAGGCCAGCTAGTTGAAACAGGTGGGTTTTGAGTTTCTGGCGGAAGGAGCGGAGGTCCGTGGTCGTTCTAATGTCAGGGGGAAGGTCATTCCAGAGGGTCGGGCCCATCACAGAGAAGGCCCTTCCCCTGGGCGTTGCCCACTGGCATTGCCTAGTGGACAGCACCCGGAGAAGTCCCTCTCTGTGAGAGCGAATCGGCCGAACGGATGTATGGGGCAGGATACGATCCCGCAAATGAAAATGTAAAACTAAAGATTGAATGTATGAATCTTAAAAATGTGCCAAATGTATATATCTCCTAACACTACTTGTTTAACATGATATTGTATATTATACATTTTAGAGCTTCCATACCAGAGATGGTGACTGCAATCGGGTCCTCATACAATATCATGTTAAACAAGTAGTGTTAGGAGATATATACATTTGGCACATTTTTAAGATTCATACATTCAATCTTTAGTTTTACATTTTCATCCGTTTCAAGAATTACAATAGTTCAAAATTAATTATTTTTGAGATCTGAGCCTTTTTGCTATCGCACCTTCTTTCTCCCTCCCCTCAGAGGGCGGGGCCGTGGCTCCTCCTGTCCCTTCTTCTTCATCGCCCAGGATTGAGGAATGTTTTTTAAGAAAGGCCTTGGCCTCTGCAATTGTTTTAATTCTAATTCTGCTTCCCTCCCAGAATACCAACATTCCTTCAGGCATTAACCATTTAAACCAGATCCCATTTTTATATAATTTTTTAGACAAGAAGGAAAATTTCCTTCTTGCTTCTCTAATCTTTTTTGGGATTAGCAATAACTTTTTGTTCAAATTTCAACGGACCCTCCCGTTGTGCCCTTAGTATCTCTTCCCATGTGTACCTTCTTAAAAATTTAATATGAATCTCTCTGGGAACTTCATTTATTCTAGCATATGCTGAATTAATTCTATAAATTAAATCTATTTGCCCCCAAAGATATTCTTTAGTTTTTTTGATATAATCTGCTAAAATTCCACTCATTAAATCTCTTAAATCTTCACCTTCCCTTTCAGGAACATTCTGAAACCTAAGGAAGAAAGACATTCTTTCAAATTCAAATTTAGACATGTGCCCAGAAAATTCTGACGTTTCTTTCTGCAATTCTTTTAACTCGTCCCTCATCTTGGCTGCCCCCTTCTTCAACTCTCCAATTTCCTGTTGGTTAATTGTTATAGTTTTTTGTGACTCCCGCAGTTCATCTCTTAAATCTGAAAAATCTTTCGTCAAGCCTATCCGCATTTCTTGTATTTCTCTCATTATGTCATCAAGCGTTAGTCCTTTCTCTTTCTCTTTGTCTCCTCCTGTTGCCCCTTTCTGTAACATGGTAAAAATTTTGGCTTGTTGTGAAGTCGGGGTGGCTCTACATGAAGTTTGAGCTGGAAGGGCTTTTCCCGTCGGAGATTTTTTTTTATGAGGCATTTGTGATTTTAAGTTCGTAGGATAAAAATGGCGTTGAGGAGTGGGCAGTCTATGAGGTTCAAGATATCAGGAACACATTAAGTCAGAGTCCAATTTTCAATTTTTTAAGTTTTATCAAATCCAGAGGGATAATTTTTCTATAAATCCACAATAAGAAGGTCCACGTATTGGGAAATACACCAAGGGCTTCTTGAGAATACCGAAGAAATATATTTTCCTTTAAATTCCAAGTAACTGAAGGGATGTTACATAACTCAATAAAAGTTTATCATCTGGAACAAAGAAATTGACATTTTGCCGCCTCTCCTCCGGGAGTGCGAAGAAAGTGAAAGCAAAGTAAAAGTTTCCACTGTTTAAACAAGCCGCAGATAGAGTGTTACTAATTGTAATTCCAGCATTGAAACAAAGTTTCTTTAGTTGGTATAAGAACGGATGATGTTAATCTTTCTCTCTCCTCATTTTAAATGCTGCTTTTATGAGAGGGGTTTTTCGTAATTGAAACTCCCCCCTCTGTTCTTTTTTTACAACGATTTAATGGATCGTAAAGCAATAACTCACAGTCACTTTTCCTTTGAAAGAAGGTCCCGCTGCAGCACCAGGTCCGGCATTTCAGCCCGTCTTCTTTTTTCCGCTAATTCCAGTAAGTGTTGGCAAGGGGGTCGCACCCCCCCGCTTTCCGCTCCCTTAGCTCCTAGAGCAAAGTGGGAAAGGGAAGCCCCCCACAGTCGCTCATCCGGCAGGGAGTTAACCCAAACTCCCTGGACCCCCCTGGGGGGCCAGCTGAAAAAGCAAGCGGCAGGAGCGCCCGAAAGCACTTCTGTTGCCGTCGAGAACCGGAAATGAATTATCAATTTTTCTTACGTTTTCTTAGCATGGTACGTTGAAGAAAGAGTTTCACAAAGCTGGACTCTTCTAAGGAGAAGCTTCAATCTATCTGCTACATTAGTTCCTGTTTCCTTGTGTAGGCAGCATGCCTGGCTCCTTTCTCAGATTTGCGTGACAGTTTTGTGTGTCCTTGATGCAGTGTTAAGCAGTGTTTCTCAAGCGTGGCTCTCCAACTCCCAGAATTTCCCAGACAGCTATGCTGGAGTTGAAATCCACACAACGTAAAGTTAACAACACTGCTAGATTAACTTTTTTGTTTATAACATTCAAGTTAAAGGGAAAGGTTTCTCTCACACATATGTGCTAGTCGTTCTGACTCTAGGGGGCGGTGCTCATCTCTGTTTCAAAGCTGAAGAGCCAGTGCTGTCCGAAGATGTCTCTGTGGTCATGTGGCCAGCATGAATGAACGCTGAAGACGTACAGAACGCTGTTACCTTCCCACCAAGGGAAGTCCCTATTTGCATTTTTACGTGTTTTCGACCTGCTAGGTTGGCTGAAATTGGGATAAGTAATGGGAGCTCACTCCGTTACGTGGTGCTAGGGATTCGAACCCTTTATGATCAACAAGCTTAGTGAGGCACCATGTCTCATTGTTTATAACATTATTGGCTTTTAATTTTTCTGTTTGCTTTTATAATGGTTTTTTTAAAATTTTTGTACATTGCCTTGAGTTGTTTTTCAATTATACAGCTTTTAAGAATACTCATAGTAATAACAAATTGGCACCTGCTGGACTATGAGTCTCATAATCTCCCACTGGCAAGATCCCACCTGCTGAGAACGATGTGAGTGATAATGCAACACATCTAATGGCCTCAGAATGAATAATGCTGTTCACCTAATCAAGACATTGCTAAAAGTTGGAGTAAATGACTCCTGACTCACCTCTTTAACTAGCAGAAGTGACATACAAATAAGTTGCTCTCCTTTCAGAGTGGAGTCCACAGTTTCTCAGGAAAATGCAGTAACCTGTGTGTGAGAGTCAACAAGGATTTCACAAATTGTCTGAAACAACCCAGAACAAACAACCCCCGGAGGGGATATTGGGGACTCTAATATCAAACAGGGCAATTACAACAATGCTAATGTAAATAAGCTCTTATGTTTAGGAATCAAAAAGTTCTGTGAATTTGCTTAATGAATGTGCAAAAACCCCGTTGGTAAAAACTAAAGGAAATGAAAAACCACTTTGTTGGATACCAGCTTTCTCTAGCCAGTTATGGTTAGCTTACTACTCAAATAATATCTGGACTGCTTTATATTGGCTAATTGTCTTAGGGAGTTCGCCTTTGGTTACTTTGCATACCAAAATATATTTAGATATTTAAATTTATATCCCGCCCTTCTCCACAGAGGATCCAGGGCGGCGCACAGGAAATTTAAAAAGCATACAAAATACAAAATCACCATAAAGTCTCAGTACAATTAAATCCAAGTAGGGCAGGAGTCCCCAACCTTTTTGGCACCAGGGACCGGTTTCATGTTAAAAAAATTCCGCGGACCGGTGGCCTTGGCTTGGCCGGTGTAGAGGAGGAGCGGGCGAACAGGCGGCACATGCGCGCGCAGGTATGGTGGTGAGTTGGCTCACTCACCCTTCTCGGGCTCCCAATGGTGCGAGCGGCCACACCTGCGCTCTCCCGCCCCCGGCACACGCTCTGCCCAGGGGGCTGCCACCTCCTCCTCCTCTCCGGCCCTTTCTAAGAGTTGCGCCGCTCACTGCGGCCCGGTTCCTATCAAGCCACGGACCGGCACTGGTCCACGGACCGGGGGTTGGGGACCCCTGAAGTAGGGTATCAACGGCTTCTGATAATCTGACAATGGATTTCATTCGTCACGAATCTATGTGCATCTGCCCTTGGCCCATGCCATAGGAACTGGAGTTCCAGCTAGGCTGCAGAAAAGACCTTTTTCTAGATTAGAAAGATGTACATGCAAATAGGTAAACCACAAGAAATTGCTGCACAATTGGGGGAAATATGTATAACATGATGCTCAGCTAGGTGGCAGCATCTAAACAGCGTTCAGTTTAGTTTCTGTTTGGAATCCCTAGCCCTAAAAACACTCTCAGAAGTCAGCATGACTTTCATATTTTTGCCAAGAAAAACCACACTAAAATGTCCTTGAAGCTATCAGTAATCATATTTGACTTGAAATTAATTTTATTCTATAAGATATAATAGAAGCAGTAACTAATATTCAGAATATTCAACGTAGAGTAATAATTAGCTTACTCTAGGCTTTTGAACAGATACTTTTACAGCATAGAAGAAATGAAGATTTACTACATAATTGTGGGATACTGCTAAAATTATTGCCTACTTGGTTAGATTCCATAAAGGCAAGAAAAACTACAAGAAAAAAAATCCTGCCTCTTCCTTTTTCTTATAAGTTCATGTCCTGTGTTTCGCTCAAAATTGTTGTTTATTTTATATGAAGGACCTGGAGTCCAGGGAGTAGATGGAATACAAATTGCTTCAGTGAAAAAGCTGTTTCCAAACTGAGAATTCTAAAAAAATGATGGAATAAATAAATACACAAGAAGAGATCCTATTAATCATAGGCAATTAATTTAAGTGTAATTTTAAATCTATAATGCCAGTCATTTCTAAAATTAACTTCTGGATCCAGTGTTCAAAAACGAACTTCATTTTGTCCGTTTTTATGGTATTTTGTTCCATTTTGTGTTATTAATTAATTTTTAAATGTTCCTCTCCATTTACTTGTGTTATTTATTTTATGCGTATATTGTACTCTTCTGGTTCCCTCTACTGTGCCCAACTTGCAAATTCCCATTGTATCATGTTTTGTTTTTTTTAAAGAAAGGAATCAATGGATATGGGAGAAGTCCCATTAATTATAGGCAATTAATTTAAGTATAATTTTAAGTCAATTATATAAGGTTCTGCTCTTATAGGATTGTAGGTGTTGCCATAGTATAGTATTCAAAACCCAGCATTTTGAAATAAGGATGTATCTGATAGAGTCTAGATAATTAAAAACTGGGTAGAAACCAGAGGTGGGTTGCATTGGTTTGGGTGAACTAATAGTGGAAATTGGGACTGGATTGCCGAATCGGTAGTGATGGCAGGCTGGCCATGCCTCTGAACCAATTGCCCAGGTGCCCATGCTGTTGCCGGCATGTTTTTAATCCTTTTTTAATGTTCTGCGCATGCACAGAACAATTTGCATGCAATTGTGTATGCGCTCATGCAAAGCGAACCAGCAGTAATGCTGGCAGCAACCCACCCCTGGTAGAAACTCTACTTCATGCAAAATATACAAGTACCTTATGTATTCAAGGAGAGAAGCAACCTGGAACTAAGGAGAAATTTCCTGAAAGTTAGAACAATTAATCAGTGGAACAACTTGCCCCAGAAGTTGTGAATGCTCCCACACTGCAAGTTTTTAAGAAGAGATTGGGCAACCATTTGTCTGGTCTAGGGTTTCCTGCCTGAGCAGGGGGTTGGACTAGTAGACCTCCAAGGTCCCTTCTAACTATTATTCTGTTTTGTTCTGTTCTATTTCCTGTTCTATTTCAAGTAGACATCTTCAGGCTGAAATGAATTTTGCTGCCAACAGTTTTATTTCAGGCAAAATTCAAACCACCCAAGTGTCATCTTTTTAATAAGATGATACCTGGGTCATTAAAACACTCCACTCTTTTTATAGAAGTCTACCAGACATCTAAGAATTTTACTGGGGTTTTTCAAATCAGATTTAGTCCTGACTATTAGACATCTTATTATAACTGCATTGCTAGATCAATATATTTCCTATTTTTCTCCTGATCCTGCATCCAGATAGTTTTCTAAGTCAGTAGAATGTGAAATGATATCTAACTTTGGATCCGTTTTCCCAAAAGGTTCATAAGAAAAAGATGTGGGAGATAGATAAACGTAGCAATCTTCTCCCTTTAACTTGCTTTTAAAACAGGGGTCTCCAACCTTTGCAACTTTAAGTCTGAAGGACTTCAGCTCCCAGACTTCTCCACCCAGCTTTGCTGGCTGGAGAAGTCTGGGAGCTGAAGTCCTTCAGACTTAAAGTTGCAAAGGTTGGGGAGCCCTGTTTTAAAAGATAGATCTACAAAATGCTGTTGGTATTATCAGATATGTTAGTATATCAGATATATCAGATTTTGCCTTTTCGGGAACTGATGGTCTCTCCATCAAAATCAATATTGAAATTACACAACAGAATTAGAAAAATAAATACTTTGGTGCACATTTTGAGCTAGGAAATGGTTTTCAGTATAGAATGAAATTCTACAAACCCATTTTTTTAACAGAAAAAAAGCCATTGCCACCTGCCAGAAATGTTAGCTGCCAGACACAAGAACTCATTTAAATCCAGCATATGATATATCGCAGAAGCCATTCAAAAGTACTGTAGCTTGCTAACATTCAAAAATAATTGCTTTTTATTTTTCTCCAGTCATGGAAACAAAGAAGTATTTTCATGCTTAGGAATTCAGCTGGTGGTCGACTGGTTCAAACAAAGAGGCCACCAGTACATCAAAGTTTTCGTTCCATCTTGGAGAAAGGAACAGTCTCGATTTGATACCCCTGTTACAGGTATGAGCAGATCCAGCAGATTTTCAATATGAAGTATTAGTTCCCAGTTGTACGTTAAATGATTCATACTGCAATCAGTGAGATTAAATATTTGTCAGAACACTGCTTCAATGGAAGTACAAAAGCATAAGGCAGAAAACACAATTAGAACCACTCCTAATCAGTTTTGCTATAGCTGCTGGTTTTCAAATATTTAAACAACCTTTAAGTTCTTTTTATTTTTGTCCAAGAAACAGCTAGCTTGTTTGTTTATTCTAACAATAACCAGAGCTTCACAAAACTAGCAAGAGTATGCTTTTTCCTTTGCACCAATAGCAGTAATATCTAGAATTCAAAGACTCTGATGACAATCCATTAGCTTACAACCGATTTAACAACTCTTACTTATTAGAAGCATTTTATTTTAAAGCCTAAGATAACTGGACTTCAAAGAACAGGGAGTTCTTGACCTACAACAGTTTATTTAATGACTGTTCGGAGTTGCAACGGCACTGCAAAAAATGACTTGTGACCGTTTTTCAAACTTATCACCATTGCAGCTTCCCCACGGTCATCTGATCAAAATCCAGACATTTGGCAACTGACTCATGTTTATGAAGGCTGCAGTGTCCTGGGGTGTGTGTGTCAAGTGATCACATTTTGCAACTTTCTGACAATCAAAGTTGGTGAGGAAGCCAGATTCACGTAACAACCATGTCACTAACTTAACAACTGCAGGGATTCAGTTGTTAACCACTGTGGCAGGAAAGGTCGTAAAATGGGGCACAGTTCATTTAACAACTGCCTTGCTTAGCAATAGAAATTTTGGATTCAGTTGTGGTCGTAAGTCGAGGACTACCTGTATCGTGCAATCTATCTAGAATATTCTATAAATATTACACTGCAGAGGAAGTGTAGTACAATGTTACTCATTGTAAGCTCTACTAGTATTTGTCTGTTTATAATGGAATTTTACATACCGTATTTTTTGGAGTATAAGATGCACCTTTTTCTCTCACAAAAGAGGCTGAAAACCTGAGTGCGTCTTATACACTGAATACAGCATTTTTTGCCTCCTGAAACCCCACTCCATTCACCAAAATGGCCGGGCATAGCCTGTAGGAAGCTTTCAGAGAGCTCCTGGGTGCTGGGAAGGGCAGAAATGAGCAAAAAATGGGCCGTTCTTTGCTCAATTTTGTCCCCCAGCCCCCAGGAGCATGCTATAAGCTTCCTAAAGGCTATCCATGCCCTTTTTTTGGCAAAAAACAGGGCCATTTTTGTGAAAAACATGCCGTTTTTGTGTGGTTTGCAGAGTGCAAAAACTTTTTTTTTTAAATTGCCTCTTCAAAATCTTGGTGCATCTTATACTCCGATGCATCTTATACGCTGAAAAATACAGTAATTTTCTCAAGAGATTGTTCTATTAGGCAGTATTTCACTTACTGTGCTGTTTGTGGACAAGTTACCTTTTTATATCCATATTCATGATATTCAGCTGTATCTGCACTCCTGTACCCAATGACAACTTAATGTGTAAAATTTCCAGGCTGTTCAGCTCCCAGATGTGAGAATCAGTTGTTGAGTTATCCTATATTCCAAGCCAACTTTGAGTACGTAACAGATAGCTTATTGGGTCAGTTTATAAAGTAAACATAGCAAGCAATGTTTAAACAGGGAATGTGTGGTTCTTCAAATGTTGCTGAACTTCCAGCATCTCTCAACATTGGCCAGAGTAGCTAGAATTTTTATTCAGGATCATTTGGGAGACCACAATGTACCAGACACTTTACATTTCAGTTCATATTCTAATTAAGTGGGAAGTATTCAGATTTATTCCAAATTAAATAGGCATTGAAATGGTGTTTTATAAATATATGAACTTGACAAATCATTCAGACAAGAAGACCTGCAAGGTCCCCTCCCAACTCTATTATTCCGTATACTGAATGAAAAACATTACAAGCTGTTTTTGTTTCCTTGTGCAATTCTGACATTTTGAAACCCATCTTCCATTTCTGCATGCAACTCTTTTCTGTATGTGTGACAGGGGTGTGTTCCTGCAAGTTCTAATCTCTTCTATAGAAGAGGTTCCACAAATCTACAGTGCCGTTTAGAACCGGTTCCAGCTCCCTCCACCCACCCTTCCGCAGAGGAGGAATTCTGGGAGCTGAAGTCCATAAGTCTTAAAGCTGTCAAGTTTGAATACCCCTGGGGTTTTTTTTTCTAAAGGGTTAGGGGTGCAAAGGTCTTGTAACTTGACAGCTTTAAAACTTGCATGCTTCAAATGCCAGAGTTTCTGAGCCAACGTTTTGGTTGCTAAGCAAGAGCGTTGTTAAGTGAGTTTCACCACATTTTACAAGTTGGCCATGCCCATCCAGTCACATGACTTCCAAGCCACTCCCACCCAGTCACATGGCTGGCAAGCCACTCCTACCCAGTCACATGGCCAGCAAGCTACTCCCATAAAGTAGGCCACACCTACAGAAGAGGTTCTAAAAAATTTTGAAACCCACCACTGGTGTGTGTGTGTGTGTGTGTGTGTGTGTTAGTATTTGTGTGTGTGTTAATATTTGTAAATTTTCCTGCCCCATTTTTAATTTTAGATCCACATATCCTTGAAAGCTTGGCCAAGCAAGCAATTCTCATCTACACACCATCCCGCAAAATAAAGGGCAAAAGAATGATGTGCTATGATGATCGCTACATTGTGAAATTGGCCTATGAACAAGACGGGATCATTGTTTCCAATGACAACTTTCGAGATCTGCAGAATGAAAACCCTGAGTGGAAATGGTTCATTGAGCAGCGACTGCTCATGTATTCTTTCGTCAATGACAAGTAAGAGTCTGGTGTATGTGCAAACAGATCTAGCTGAATTCTAATGTTAAAAAGTGCAGATTTCAAGGAGCAATATCTAAAGTTTAAAATTCACAAGGAGAAGCATGACAATCAATCGATCCATCTTTTTTTGCTCACACATCAGCAGATAAAGAACAAAATCTTGATTAATTAGAACAAAAAAGGAAAAACATAATTGCTGTAAAATATCTTAGAAGTATTAAGAGTAAATATTACGGCATACTGTACAAGAAAATAAAATCAGATTGATCTAAAAAATAACAACTTGAAACAAATCAGAATAACTTGGATATTTAGTTATGGAAATAATTCCTATCAAGCACTTACACAGAGAGGGCAATACATAATATTGTGTTCCATCATTTCAATTATCCTACCACTGCATGGATAGTTTCTATTTAAAGGCAGATCCTTCACATCTTCCTCTAAATAATGGATTTTGGGAGGGTATTGAATCTAGTTAAGAGAGAAACCTCTTCTGCATTTTGGGATTATTATGTAGTTCAGATATGTAGCTGATTGCAGAAGATGTACAGATTAGCTCAAGAAGGTATTGCTGCGTAGAACTGGAAAGTCTGCTTGCAACTCTAAATCAATGGTCCACTGTTTGAGATCAGCTAGCAGACAGCATGGAACTTAGAATTTATGATGTATGCATTTATTTTCACCTTGTAGTATTATTGAAAAATGTATCACCAATGTCTTATTAAGAAGCCCTGGAGGGGCCAACGATCTCGACGTGAAAGTTCTCAAAATATTTCGGTACTTCACCTTACCCTACCCTACTTGAAAAAATTTGTAAAAACCAATAAAACTTTTGCAATACAAAGAGATCAGCTAGCAGAGACATGTCCAACTTTTTGGATTGACCAGGCCACATTGAGCGAAGAGGAATTGTCTGGAGCCATGTATAAAATGTATAATGTAGTCAATGTATATAAATAACAAACATATTTTAAAATATTTTTAATTGCAATCTTATGGGGGACACATTACTAGCTGTCCAGGACTGCATGTAGCTGCAGGCTGCAGGTTGGACATGCCTGGGGCTCGTGCGTGTTTATAAACCATCAAAATGATAGCAGACCAGAAGTATGACAGAATTCCACTCAGATTGCTCCTGCTGATGGAAGGAATTATTTTTGCCAATGTCCTGTCTACCCTTTGCTCTCCTCATCTGGCTCTCCGTGGCCCTAGGGACTGCAAGGGGCTGGTGGGTTGGTGAAGGTTGCTAATTCTATGGAACCAGGTAAAAGACCCCACTGAGTCAAACACATTCTGGATCCAACACAGGACATGAATAAGAGGAAACAAGAAATGTTTGGATTTTTATTTGCCCCCCAGAATCAATATAGATATAATTTGAAAAGACCTGCGGTGGTGCAGTGGTTAGAGTGCAGTACTGCAGGCTATTTCCTCTGATCACCGCCTGTCAGTAGTTTGGCAGATTGAATCTCAGATTAACAGAGTTGGAAGGGACCTTGCAGGTCATTTAGTCCAACTCGCTGCCCAAGCAGGAGACCCTACATCTGCCTCTACCTAGGATCGAACTCACAACCTCCTGATTATGAGGTGAGAGCTCCACCTCTAGGCCACAGATTGAATGGCTTAAGGTTGACTCAGCCTTTCAAGGTTGGTAAAATGAGGAGTCAGATTGTTGGGGGCAATATGCTGACTGTAAACTGTTTAGAGAGGGCTGTGAAGCAGTATATAAGCCCAAGTGCTATTGCTATTGCTATTTGCAAAACTGGTAGAGACTGTGTCTATAATAAATGTTTAGTCACATTTTTGTTCCCTTTTCCACACAGCTGGGACATATTTTTCTACTGTACATGTGTTCTGTCCTCATTTTTACCCACATAACAGCCTTATAAAGTCACGCCAGGCTAGAAGCTTGAATTGACTTTCTGCAACTCTAAACAATACTTTAATCAATGTATTATAATCAGGACTGAACTGGTTTTCAGAGGTGTTATCTTAAACCTTTGTAACTTGCCTGCTAATGTAGAAATGTAAAAATGGGCAACCAGCAAGCTAGGCAGATATTAGCTCACATTTATTCTGATGCAATGGTCACTAACTAGGTTTAATATACAATCTATATCTATAGCTTCAAATGTTTGCCCCATTCAGATTTGCTATTTCCAATATTCTAATTTATGATGGCTTTAGAAATATATAAATATCCAAAACTTGTTTGAGAGTTCACAGGTATATTTGCAGATTTTTTAAATATGAGGACATTGGTTTGAATATTTAAATATATTAAAGATACATTGTGAACTTCAGCACATATCAGAAAATCATGAGAATGTTGATTCAGTAATTTGTTATTATTTATTTTTAGATTCATGCCACCTGATGATCCTCTGGGCCGACATGGACCTTCTCTGGACAATTTTCTAAGCAGAAAACCTCTTTTTCCTGAATCAAAATGGCAGCTCTGTCCTTATGGTAAGTTTTGTTCAATGCTCAATCTGTTAGTTTGCAATGAAACCAGTTACAGAAAGAACAAGACTAAAACACTGGTTTTCCTCCACAATAGTTCATGATTATTTGCACATTATTTGCATATTCAGATATTTACATCTGGAACCCACACATTTTTAAAAAGACCAAGCGCCCAGTTTATCTGACATTATAGATACAAAAAAAATTAGAATGTTCCAGGTTTCAGTTTGGCCATACCAAACCATAATCCTCCCAGAATGGTTTGGCTAAACAATGTTTTCTGCATGAAACAAAACACATTTTTCACTTTATGCGCACCTCTAAGAAATGCCTATGAAGTCTCAAAGTGAACCTCCCAAGAAAAAATGATTTCATTTTTTCTTTCCATGTTAATAAACTTCACTATACATACGGAGGTAGGAATTTGGTTATGCAAATTATTAGGCAAAACATTCTTATGTGCTTGTGGATACTTTGCAAATGCAAGAATATAAACGCATATTATGGTAGTAGAATTTCAGAATTCAGTGCGTTGCACTCCCTTTTGCACAGTGAGAATTAATAAATAGTGCAAATATATATACTCCTGCCCCACTCGGCATGCCACATCCTTTGGTCTATCATCAATTACAATCTTATATAAGAGAAACTGCTATTATGGCACTAGCAAGAATAGTCGGCAAGTTTTGCTTCTTCAGCGGCAAAATTATATTCTCCAGACATTCCAAGATATATCTTCCACAAAACTGTATGAACTTTTCTCAACATTATTCTGTATTTGTATAAAATTCAAGTACAGGTAATCATTGACGTCTGACCACAATTGGGGACAGAATTTCCATGGTTAAACAAATTATTAAGTGAGTTGCGCCCAATTTCATGGCCTTTTGGCCCCAGTTGTTAAGCAAATCACTGCTTTTGTTAAGTAAATCCAGCTTCTCCCATGGACTTTGCTTACTAGAAGACAGCTGGAAAGGTCGCAGGTGGTGATCAGGTGAACCCAGGATTCTGCCACTGTTGTAACTATAAGCACCTGAATTTTGATCATGTGACCACAGAGATATTGTTATGGTTATAAGAGAGTCAGTTCTAACTTATTTTTTTCCCAGTGCTGCTGTAACTTCAAGATTGTTAAACAAATGGTTGTAAGTCAAGGACTACCTGTATATGGAAAGATTATTTTTACAAATTAAAAAGTATAAGATAGTCCCATCTGCTTCCATGCCCACCGATACCAGCCGATTATCTAGTCATTTTATTTTCCACAGGCAAAAAATGCACCTATGGCATCAAGTGCAAATTTTACCACCCAGAAAGACTGAACTGGGACCATCTCTCTGTAGCTGATGAACTCCGGGTCAAAGCTAAAACCTACTCGTCCAATCAAAAGACTGAAGAAGAAAAGAAGGGAACAAACCTCACAAAGAATAAGAGTGGACATCCATCATCTCTATATAGTCATAGAAGTGCTATTAACAGAAGCAGCCCAGCACTCAGCTCAGAAGTAGTTCACACTAGTGTCCCACAGCAGATGGGAGAGTACCAGATGGATTCAGCTAACAACTGGGCGAACATGTATCAGGATAACCACCAGGTTCCATTAACTTTATTACAACATGGTCAAACTGGATATGTAGCAGCAGTATCCGAACAATTCACTACATCTTCTCTAACTGTCAAGACTTATTCTGGAAATACACTTGGAGGACCTGTAAAATATGAAGCCCTAGTAGGTGAGTCCCCTAGGGACCTAAATTATCTCAGGTACAGCCAGGGTCCACTTTTGTCTCATCACAACCGGTGCTTGGACTGTCCATGTTTGGAAATGTGTAACTTCCAGGGGTGTTGTAGAAGACAGGCATCAGCAATACAGACCTTACAAACACCTTCCTTTTTAGCAAGGCAGATCTCAAAGGCCCAGTCCAATGAAGAACAGGATTCTATAGATTCTTCAGCTGAAGTATTTTCATATAGCAAGTATGGGGAGATGGGTCACATTGGACATTTGCAAACTAGACCTTATGACCAATTAGTTTTGTTAAATTCCAACTCGCTCAGAAGAAACAATTGTCCTGCTGGTGTGGAGTCTCAGCAGAATTTGGCTCAAACTCCATTTTCTCAAGAGCAAGCAAATGTCCAGCAACCCCTAAGGTTTACGTTTCCATATTTTCAGGAAAACCAAGCCTTAATTTCCTCCAACACAGACATAGTGAGGAATGTTATACCATTAGCTAGGAAGCATGGAAATCTGCATAGTAGGTTCCCTAATAGGAAACCATGGTGAAGGTTTTCTCATGTCTTCTTTACACAAGGTACCTTCAACTTCAGCAAATCAGCCAGTAAGAACAGAAAGAGATATATAGATATATGCACAAGCGCACCCAAAATTTGTTTTTCTGGTTTCAAACATTTGTTTTGCCATCCTCAAAAACAGCCTAACTTTCAATCCACTATGCCAATTTATATTCTTATTTGGATCCTTCCTACATGCATTTCCCCCCAAACATCCTCTTAGATGGCTTCAGCTTCATATATGCTTCTATTTAATCACTCCCCAATTTCTTATTCTTTTATCAAACCATGAGCAAGGGCTTTTCCCCCCAATCTATGTTTGGTTTCTGTTAGTAAATGCTTGGTGGCTACATAGATATGACCATGTACAGTAGGTTTAGTTTATTATTTACTGGACTATCCTATTTGCAGTTTTCTTGGCAACAATACAACAAAAATGTAAGAGTGATTTGCAATTGCCTTTTTCCAGAATGTTTTTCTAACAGATCTGAGATTTCCTGGTGGGCTCCCATCCAGGGCAGTCACTACCGAGTCTTTAAGTTCAGTAAAGGACTGCCAGCTGCTCTGACATGCTAGCCTTCTAGTAGAAAGGCAAAGGTACAAATGACAATAATGTTCTCCCAATCACAAGGGATACGTTTTCAGTCATTGTAACTAGCTGGACTCAGCTTACAAATGCACACATTTATACCTCCTTTTCTTAATAGCCAATAGAGAAAAAGAAGCCTTCAGGTGGCATTTATATGTTCAAGTCTCTCTCTCCCCACCTTTTTGGTTGTTGTTAGTGCAGTCATTAAAACCCCTCTTGGAAAAAATCTACTTCCCTCAGATTGGTTTAGTTTGTTATTTACTGGACTATTCATGAATATGGTATTTTCAGAAATTGCAACTGATCAGGTACATGGAGATACCTGGATCGTTATTCAAAAACCTCCATTTTGATATATTTCAATGCTTTAAAAAAAAAACCTTCACAGGTTTCTGTTATTTTTAAGATTAGTTCACAGTGCTGATGAGAATATAAACAGTTACGAACGATGGTGATATTATATTCTCCCACAAAACATTTTTACCTGATACATTTCTTTGTTTTTGAAAGCACCAATTAATTTTTCCTTATAGTGCTGAAGCTATGGATGGAATGTAACATGTTAATGGCTTATTCTGCAACTGCTTCCTAATTTACTTATTGTCTGCTTGTGGGAGGATTGCACAAACCAATTATATTGATATATTATTTTTTAACTCAAAATAAATATGCTACCATGAGGACCTATTTGTGGAGAAGTGAAGGACAGTTCTTTTAAATAAAAATAAATAACCCAATTACATTTAGTGTATCTCTTTTGTCAAATAAACCAAGTTATGACATATAAGGGAATGCTAATGTATTGGTAGAGTGGTGTTTACACATTGCTACTCAAGGGACAAAGGTACATCTAAGAGGAAAATATTACGGTGAATCCTTTCTTTCATGCCGTATTTCTTCCCTCTGCCATTAGAAAAAGGTGTACTAGCATACACTCAAGTTCTAGATCCCATATCTTACAGGTAGTTCTCGACTTATGACTTAGTGGAGCATGATCGCTATTATGATTAACAGAAACTTACCTACGATTGGAAAGTAACACCTATTGCATAAATAATAGAAACATGCAAAGTATTACTGGCTGAGTCCGTGTGCTTATATTCCTTATAGATTTTAGACCTTAAAAAACAGCCTTCAGGATCTGACTGAAATCAGAATTATCATATATTCTAGCACTGATTTAATGTTACTTCTTGTTAAAAAGACACCAAACAGATGTTACAGTATATTTTTTAATTTTTATAAATAACTTATCTGTTACAAAGACAGTTAACCCACCTAAATCACAAAACCATCAACTCAAGATATCCAAATTATGTTTTATTAATAAAACAGGTAAAAATGCATTTATCAATCTTCACATAGAACTGCAGATGAAGCTGAAAAAGAAAGCTTCTTCTTGTTTAATAACATAATGCATTTAATTCAAGGACTTTGGATTTACTGACTGATTACTTGGGATACTAATTTAATTCCCATGTTTAAAAAAATGCAAAGCCTTTAAAACAAAGGCATCTGTATATTTTCATAGACCACTTGTAAAATTGCTGTTAAAGATGTCCACTGGCAAATATTTACAGTGGGTGACAGTCTACTTTGTCTCTCGCTACATTTAGGCTGCAATAGTATATCCACTTACCTTGGAGTAAGTCTCACTGAACTTAATGGCATTTAATTCTGAGCAGATACATAATACAGTTTTGCTGTTCATTGCTTCGTCTCACTTCATCCCAAGAGATGACATATCATTTATGTAGTAGTATGCAGGAGAGCAAAATAAAATAAAATAAAATAAAAACCATGATCTTGGTTTCAATTAAAAGTTTTTCTAACCACCTGAATAGATTTCCTCAGAAACAAGGACATGAAAAAAGAGATGCTTGGCATGGCTTCAAGTCTGCTTGTTTTCTCTTTTCCAGGCTCTTTTTCAAATGATTCTAATTATTGCTATTCTCCACCAAATCAGGTTTAAGAACTGGCTGCCAACAATGAGCATATTCATATTTTCCTCTATTTCTGTATACTCAAATATGTTCCTCTCCCTCCTGGTCCTTTTTATTTCTGGAGAGTTTTAAAGATGCCCAGCAAATGAAGCAGGCCTATTAGAGGCAGATCTGGGTGGGACTCCATTTCTCTTGTGCTTTTGTTTGCCAGGCATATTACCACCCAGGTGTCACCCACCGTAAAAATCAGTGTCCTGAGTGAACCAGAAGCACAACAACGTTTCCTGCATTTTTACCATGCTGCATCTGCAGGTCTTCACAGATGACCAGCATTTACAAGAGCAACATATAGAAGAGGCAGACAAGAGCTAGTTTGTGCATTGTCACGAACGCTGTTTTAAGGCACGGCTTCTCTCAGATCAAAAACTTTTTTTTTAACACAAAGGGATCACAATCGTGCATAATCACTTAAAGGGGGAAAGAAAGTTAACAAAGACTATTACGCTATACATTAAGAAATACAAGAAATAATAAAAGGTGAAGAAGGGTCATTTAAAGAAGATTCTAGAACTATGTACAGTAGGAAAAAGCCTTGGGGGTATTTCACGGTGACTATGGTACAGACAAAGCATGCAGTTTTCTTTTTTCATCTTCAGATGATTGTACTGATTTTTGTCTTCGCAATGTGGAACTGCTTTCCGGAAGACAAGATGAAGAGTACCTCTACATTTCTGAAGTTCTTCTATAATTCCTGGGCCCTCTGTGGCAGCAAATAGAGTTTCAATTTGTTCCTTTTTCATTTCCTCTGTGAATGTAGTGTTTTACTGAAAGCTTTATAAAAAAAACCAAAACGCTATCAATCTAATTCCTTCCCCTGTCAAAATTCAGTAGTGACATCTGTGGAGAAAGGCTGCTGGGAACACCAAAGCACTGAACCTGGTGAGAGTTATTCTTATGGGCATCTGGTAATACTGTACATGTCAGGCAGCTGGCAACCAAGTTCTTTCAGGAGATCACCTCCCAGCCGGTGAATTTCCAGCTGCCTGCAGCACAAGACTGAGGTATTATCTCTGTGTCGTGACATTTAACGTTACTAATAAACCTTGTCACATGTTCAATTTTACTAAATCCTATGCATAAATGATTATTTATCCCAAGGAAATGACACAATAGTCAGAAGTTGGATTTACAGAAGATAAGTGAGCCTCCCTGGCTCAGAAATGCCTGGGCATCTCACACTGTTCGCAACGATTTAAGGCTGGGTGATTTAAAAAAGTACAAGCTGTACAATTCCACTGAGCTCCCTCATCTTCTTCAGTATCTGGAACAGTCTTTGGTGTTTTGACCACGGATTTTTGATCTGCTGAGGGGGGGGGGGGGGGGGGAGAAAAACAATGATCAAATATGAATAGCTGAAGTAAATAAATGTATGTCCCCCTTTTCCAATTATTATTTAATAAACAAAGTTATGTAGCCGCCCATCTGACCCAAGCAGACTCTATGTAAGCAGCAATGATTATATGTTAAAACTTTCATATATTATTTCCACGACTGTGATTTTAAAGTCTAACTCTTAATTCAAGAGGAAATAAATTACTACGTATTACTACATATGTAAGGTGCAAAATATGCACGTTCAAGAGCCATGAAAAAACACGAGCATGTAGGGCCCTTGACAAAGGATCTTGTTTGAAATGTACTGGTTATTCTTACAGTAAAACAAATTGCTAGCACTTGACATATTTCCCTCTTTCTTTTCTTGGTTTTGGGTACTTGCCTCCCAGTTTTTCTAGTTTCAAAGTCATATGAAACTGTGCAGCCTGTTAATGGATTTGTTTTTTAAAGTGCTAAAACAAATGCTTTAAGATTTTACACCCCAACTTCTGAAAAAATATGAAACAAAAGGTCCCTACTTCCCCTGGGGAGATGTGCAAAAGAAATGCTGGTATACCCCTGGTTTGGAGAAATTGAGGGAGGGCAATGCTTTTTCAAGAGGGTTGAGTCTTCTGTTAAGATCTATCTGCCCCTTATTTTCAGTCTACCAAAAATACAGTGATAGATCAGAAAGCGAACACAGCACCACAAATACTAAAGAAATACAGTCCGCCGGGAGGGGGGGGGGGGAGTATGTGTGCACAACCCAAGATAATTTCTAAATTCTTAGGTTTAAAATTGAAGGAAAATCAAATGTCCCAGCATGTGTGAATGGATAGCTTCTGTCTTTAAAAAATGGGATGATGCAAGAAAAAGAAAGAACAAACAAACAAGAATAATTACAGCAAATGAATATAATGGGTTATTATTTGTATGCTACAGGCCTCCAACAGTTTTTATTAACAATAGATTACAAATATTACGGACTAAAATAAGTTAAACGATACAGTTTGATTCCAGAGATAATTTGAAGGAAAAAATTACTAGCACTACCTTTGGGTTTTGGTGGCACAGGACCTAGAAATCCAATATTGTCATAAAAATTATGGATGGCACTGGGATTAAAATGTGGTCCTGAAAAAAAAGAAGCATACATCATACAGAGCTAGGATAAAAAAAGGCAATTATAACTGAAGCAGTGGGATATTTGTGATCAAGATATTACTTGTAACATTGCATAGTTTTCCTTTGTTTTAAAAGAAAGTACTGAGGCCATTTAATAATATACACCAGCTTTGTATACTCATATATGAGCCTGTACCTACCATCTACATTATAATACAAAGGGGATGGAGGAGAAAAATATTTACTTCAAAGAGAAAGATAATCAAGGTGACCCCAGGAGACTAACAGTTTTCACTAAAAAGTGTAAAAAAAAATCATAGATAAAATGACTTAAATTATTAACCTAGCCCTAAAAAAAATTTTCCTCTGGGATTTTTCTGTAGTGTGGTAGGATTTCTAATAAGAATAGCAAATTTAAAACTGAGAATTAAGAATTGGGTAACCCCATCCTGAGTACCTAGCCAGTGTATTATCTCATTTGAATTTAAGAAAGAAATATACTAGCATTTGGTATTCTAAGCAAGCATGAAAATATTAAAATACAGTAATGCTAAATTTTGTTTGGCCTTGTTCCAATTGCTAAAATGTATTAAATTCAATTTACTTTATTACATTTTTAATACACCCAAAAGAAGAATTCTTTGAGTGATAAACAGATTGAAAAAAAATGCAAATCTTTGATCCATTTTTCCAGGAATAATATCTATGATTATAAAGCAAAGAAATTACAAAGTGCATCCAACTCGTACCCTGAACATTATTCTGAAATAGTAAAAAGACCAATTTAATTGGGATTCTGACACAATTCTCAACTTACATCCAATTTTTAGTAGGATTTTTTTTTAAGAACATATTTCCTCTTCCTCCATCCCAAATTCTGAGGGTATTTCAAAATGCAGGCTATGCTAAGTCTCAGCACTGCATACAAGTGCAGGTACTAAATTAGATCTTTGCACACGATAGAATATGGCCACATAACAAAACTACTTTTTGTTATATTTTGTTTTTCTTCCCTCCTCAAATAAATGTGATTTTACATTTTTATATCCCCCCGCCCCCCCAAAAAAACAGAGGAGCTTGTAATTTACACAGCTAAGCATTTTCCTTTTATTATAAGGCACTGTTAATTACATCAAATTGAATCCTTTCACCAGGGATGGACGCACTTTAGTGCTTCCAATACTGAAGTATACTATAGAAGGGGTCCCCAACCTTTGCAACTTTAAGTCTGAAGGACTTCAGCTCCCAGACTTCTCCAGCCAGCAAAGCTATAGTATTGTACTATAATACTATAGTACTATAGTATTGCTCTAAGGAAGCCACTCGTTAATGCAACTCTTAAAGCAACAACAGCTTTTTCTTCAGTAGCAGTCTGAAGAAAATTGGTTACTTTGATAGGATAAAGCTTTGCTCTCTTGAAGCAAACAGTATAATAATTTTCAAAATGTGCATAGCCCTATTCTGCAGTCCTCAAACCCTGCATACTCAAAAGTAAAAAGATGGTTCATATTTCTAATACAATACCTCTTGCTTGAAAAAGATCAATTTCTTTGGTTAGGCAATCTATGTCTATTTGAAGCTGTCTGTTACAACTTCTTAACTGTTGCATTTCTTCAAGCTGAAAAACACAGAATTATTAGTTTCACGGCTATGATAACAAGACATGGTTATTGGTTGATGATGGTATCATTAGAATTATATAAACATTTTAATATTTTTAAGCAGTTCAGGCAACCTCTTGGGTATGCTGAAAACCAATTAAATATTTGGAAATCAAATGCAATGACTACCTAGATCACATAATCATAACCTAAGATACTGAAATAATTTTTAGCTTTTAATAAATGAAAGCTCCAGAAAAATATAAAGCTAGATAAAAAGACATTATCTAGGAATAATTATATCAAGAACAGGCTTGAGAATAACAGGGATATGACAGTTTAAGCACAAATAACAGAAAGTGCTCAATATGATTTCTTAATTTTCCTGAATATATTTTCTGAATATCACCATACTTCTTAATTTATTCTTGCTCACCAAGTATCCTGCAGATTGTATACTTAAAAACTGCTCTTTTGATTTGATTTATATTAATTTTATGGTAATACTGGATTATTCTGTATCTCCAGAAATGATGACTTACTGAAGGAATTTGGGAAGCAGAATTTGATCTTTTCAGCCGCCTTCGTGTTAGATTATTCTCCATTTCATTGACTTCTGATTTTAGTTTATCCAGCTTTTTCTTTTGAATCTCAAGTTCTCGTTGAAGCCGTTCCATCCTAGCCTTCTGATGTACTAGTAAAGCTGAAGAACATTAAGATACCATCTTAACCAATTTAATGTTCTCTTCACAGCATTTGTTTTAACCCAGTGCAGTCCTAGGACAAACAATTATATGAGAATTTCCCAGTTTGTCCAATATGAAGCATAGGGACACATAAGTAATGACTTATAAAAACCATACAAACCATGTTTATAGCAATCTAATCAATATGATAATTTCAAAGTGCATTATTAAATTAATCAATATATGAAATTTAAATTTTCCTGATTTTGGCTTCCTTAGTTAACTTTCTAATCTACAAAGAACAAACTTCCATATAGCCCTAGTCACCAAATTATAGCCACCTCCCTTTCCTATTTTCTTTATTTACCTATTAATTTACATGCCATTTCAATTATTATCAATTACAAATGGTTTACACCTCCTATTTTCCCAATGAAGAATTATACATAAATAATGATAAATCAGCAACCTAAATCATAATTCTAAAATAAAAATTTTCTTGAAAATAAACATCACTCTACAAAAGGAATAGCACAGCTGCCCTTAAGGCTTGCTGGGGGAAAAAACAGTTTCCTAAAACCTCCTAAAACCCAGCAGGATTGGAGTAATTCAATATCTCAGTGGAATGTCAGCTGTTCTAAAGAAGAGAGAAGGTGATTGAGAAGACCTGAGGGAAAAAGGATGATGAAATTCCTTAAAAGAAATGGCTTGAAGGGAGCCCTTTCTGCTTTTCTTATTGTGGATGAAAACAGTTGTGAGAAGGTGATCTTGGTGATAACCATATGCTATGCTATGAAGAAGGTTCTTCATCTCTTGATGCTCTTCTAAACAGTCCACATCTTCTATCCAGCATTTCAGTTTTCACTCTCCAATGCCCATTACAAATCCTAACTGATTAATCATCCCAATCAATTTCTCTGCCAGCAGGGTCCAACTACGGCAAATGTATCCTAATTCCAAACTTTTGTGATCAATTTCTCCAAACTTCCTCAAAGTAGTTTATGACCTTATCATGCAAACAAAATGAAACAAAACCAAAACTCTGCATCTCAAACTCTTACATACTATTGTAGTAGTAAGAAAGGTGGTCAGAGCAACAAATGGAATAGAACTGGGAGCTTGTTTTATCTCATTACATTTAAAAAACCCTTTTTTTGTGAATTTTTAATGAAATTTCATAGTTCTTTTTATAGGAAAGAGACAAAACAAAGAAATTTCTTAAATCTATGTTTAATTATTTTCAAATAATTGTTTCAGTTTAATTTCATTGTAATTTTAATACAATGACAATAAAGATTATTATTATAATAATAATAATATTATTAATCTGCTTGTAGCTTAAAGCTCAACGTTTTAACCAAGAATGTAAAGCTTTGGGAACCACATCTTAATTAAGAGCAGTATGAGGTCTCTTGAAAATTGACCGAAAACTGGATTACCATAAATGCTGAAGCAGCACTGATTCATGCATGTAAATGCAAATGAATGAAATGAATTTTAAGCAATCCAAGGGATTATTAACTAATTAGGTACCTCTTCCTCTTAGGGGAATCTAGATAAGCTAATCATCAACACAAGAGTCCCTCAGAATGGATGCAAATGACAAATTTCAAAGAATAAAAAAGTGGATGCTGTTGTCAATAGGAAGGTCTTGATGGCCCAAAATCCTGGGAACAAGGTGGCAGGCTTCACCAGGAACATGATATGGATATCTGCAATCTAACACAAACTGGCATACTCTCCAGCTTTCCAAGCAAACCTCTACTCCATGAACTACAGGAAATCTACAGACAAAGGTAGCCCCTGAGGAAGAACCACCACCCAGGGCTGAGCCAACTCCTCTGGCCAATGACATAGACATGAAACTACTTTCTAATGTTCATTATTCTGCGTGCAAACATTACAAAGCCTACCTGATTCTATACAGCAGAAGTGGGCCAAATTCCAGCCAATGTGCCTTCCTAGATCCTGAAGAAATTTTTGATCTCATCTCACCTGTAGAATGACTGCATGAGTCATACTATTCAACCGTAGACTTCAATTACATCACCAACTACTCCTTCTGTCAATATTCAGCTACTGACAGGGAAAATAATCGGATGCAATAAAATGTCAGATGGGAATTTGTTGGAATTCCTTGCCAAGTTCAACATCATAGCATTCCAAGAGACATGGTTAACCACCGGTGATGAAGAAATTCAAGGGGGGTACAATTGGCTCAGTGGTTAAAGATGATGAGCTTCTCAGCTGAAAACCTGATAGCCCAAGTTTGAGACGGGAGTGCCATGCAGGCGGGTAAGCTCATATTACTTGCCCCAGAGCTCCTGCCCACTTAGCAGTTCCAAAACATGCAAATGCAAGTAAATAGGTACCCCTTCAATGGGAGGGTAACAGCATTTTACGCATCTCAGCATATAGTCATGCTGGCCACATGATCGTGGAAGAGTCTAAGAAACAGAGATGAGCATTGCTCCCTAGAGTCAGAGTTGACTGGACAGGGGATACCTTTAATGAAGATATTCACCTACCAGGCTTCAAATCATGGCATACAACAGCATGCAAATTTAGGAGCGAGCCCCAAGGAGATTGTTTATTTGTCAACACACACACACACCAAGGAAGACCTCCCCCGCTCCCAAATAACAGACTCAAATGCCTTATTGATATAACAGCAAAGATGTAAAACATCTCTTGACGAAAGCAAAGGATTGGCAATTGAAACGAATATATTAGCAGAAGAATAGGCTACGTTCAGACTTGGGACTTGACAATAGATCATTGATTTATTCTATACCAGGGGCTGATGGCCCATGGGCCGAATGCATCATGCACAGGTCATGCCCACTCCAGCTCTGCAAATGGGAAAAACGTCACTAAATGTCATGTGACGCCAACATGATGTGACGAGTTTGACACCTGTGTTCTATACCAGGGGTCCCCAACCTTTTTTGCACCAGGGACCGGTTTCATTTTAAAGAAAATTCTGCGGACCGGCTGGCATAGAGGAGGAGTGGGGGGGAGGAGGGGGGAATAGGAGGTGCATGCGCATGCGGGGGGGGGGATCAGCTCACTTGGCCCTCTAGGGCCTCCAATGGTGCGAATGGGAATGCGCACACGGGGGGGAGTCAGCTCACTCGGCCCTCTAGGGCCTCCAACGGTGCAAACAGCCGCGCCTGCGCTCTCCCGCATCCGGCCCGTGCTCTACCCAGGGGGCTGCTCCCTCCTCCTCTCCGGCCCTGCGGCCTGGTTCCTATCAAGCCACGGACCGGCACCGGTCCACGGACCGGGGGTTGGGGACCCCTGCTCTAGGGCCTCCAACGGTGTGAATGGCCGCGCCTGCGCATGCGCACACAGGGGGGGGGAGTCAGCTCACTCGGCCCTCTAGGGCCTCCAACGGTGCGAACAGCCGCGCCTGCGCTCTCCCGCATCCGGCCCGTGCTCTACCCAGGGGGCTGCTCCCTCCTCCTCTCCGGCCCTGCAGCCCGGTTCCTATCAAGCCACGGACCGGCACCGGTCCACGGACCGGGGGTTGAGGACCCCTGTTCTATACCATATTATTACCAAATGGACAACAGGCGGCAAATATGTTTACATCTTTCATACATCTCAGTGCTGCATTAGATTCCATAAATAGAGGCATCTTATGGAAGAAGGCTGCCAAGCTACATATGTAACCTAGATTTCTAAACCTGGTAAAGGCCCTCTATACAAATACATACCTGAAAGTCCATATTGGAGTAAATGGCTCTCTCACCCACAGAATCCACTTATAAAAGTATTAGACAAGAATCCACTTTGATCCCAAGTTAAACAACAGAAAGTTCTTTAAACTTTGCATTAACAATATCCCAGAATTTCTCCATTCTACAGTTCTTCACATACCAAAGAACCTTAAAAGACACATCAATATCCTTTTGTATTGACATGGTTCTGATGGCATACTTCTAAGCAGGCCTGAGAAAATTGCTGGGGAAATCTGGTACTTAGTGCACTTCTATTTTTTGAAATATTAATAAATCCAAAGTAATGGTTTTTTGGGGGGGGAAATGGCCCAAATACAATTGGCATTTAGAAGAAGAACCTATAAGACAAATAGATCTCTTCTTACATGTAGGGGTAGTTTTTATAAATACAGGGTCTTGGACCAACTACTTCAAACAATTCTTCTAAAAGCAACAACAATCTCAAAACTGCTAAATAAATTACTGTCAAAGCGCTCTGCTCCTCATTTTAAGACAAAACTTGTACCAATACTAATAGGTATTGGTACAGATCTATGGGCCTATAAAGTGCTTCTATACTTGAGTAAAATCAAGCACACTTTAAATACGTATTTAAAGTATTCCTGTTGTAGGAACCAACAGGAATACTTACTGCTTTAGCAGTAAGAGCTGAAATACACATCCAGTTAATTTGTAGTCTAACCGCTATTAAAGCCTGTAATTATTAGCTAACAATTCTTTCAATGGAGCCCAACAACTATCAAGAATATGCCAAAACAGATGGTCTTACTACAACATACCATATGGATTAATCAATTTCTCCAAATCATCTCGTATTATGGCTTCTCAACACACTACCTATCCTTAGTCAGACAAGGCCAAGACAATATTCAGACAGAGTTTTGGATATTAAGGCCCTGATTTTAAGTCACTTGCAAACATCAGGTTGTTGCAATGGTTGGCGAAAAAATAAAATGGCCTTCCAAATAGAAATCTATTTGGCAATGGATTTCATTCAGTATCATAAAATAGCCCTTACCAGAGCAAGATTTTTGTAGCTAGATTCTATGATCAAATATGGTTGATTCCACCAAGTGATATATTCTGAGAGAACATGTATTTGAGGACCATTAGAAATAGAATACATTCCTATGTCCCTATCAATTGTCACTTATATGCCTCAAACATTGGGATTGTAACAAAGAGAGATTTTCATTAAACTGTTTATAGTCAATGTTGTCAACACGTTTTATAAAGCACACTGGAGTTGCATGCAAAGATAATGAATTCACCTAAAGATGCACTGTTTTTGAACTTTAATATTCATTTTATTATACATTTATAATAAATTTATATTATGCATTCTATTTTATCTTATTCTTTTAAATTTACTGTACTTTCTTTTATCTCACTAATCCATTTTACTTGATTTCACTGAATCTCACTTTACCTTATTTTATTGTATCTTACTGTGCCTGATGGTCATGCTTTGGTATGGTCAATCGACTGATTAATAAAGTATATCTAATTAGAAAATAAATGGCATTTTAAACATATTAAAACACAGTAATTTTTGATAAATGATATTCATGGCTTCCCCAACCACTTGAGCCTGTAGGTTTGATGTGTATGTGTGGTTTCATTTCATTCCAGGAAAACTTTACTTTTATCATCCATTGATAAGTGCAGAAGTCAATAAATGTATCATGTTGACTAATATTTGTAATTATGTTACATGAAATTCTGAGGTATGTTGCAAACTTGGTGAGAATTTGTTAACAATAAAATAAAAGCATTAGTACTGGCAAGCATACAAACCTCTCTTAAAGAGAATTTGTATTATATATGCCACAGAATCTTTTCCACTCTAACACTCTGGTAGTCAAAGTTGATATGGAAGCTGTTGAAAGCTGTTGTTCAGAAATATTTCAAACAGTTTACGCCAGGGGTCCCCAACTCCCGGTCTGTGGACCGGTGCCGGTCCATGGCTTGATAGGAACTGGGCCGCAGGGCCGGAGAGGAGGAGAAGGGAAGACGGGGCAGCCCCCTGGGCAGAGTGTGCACCGGGGGCGGGAAAGTGCAGGTGCAGTCGCTCATGCCATTGGGGGCCCTAGAGGGGCGAGTGAGCCGACTCACCCCCCCCGCGTGCGCATGCGTCGCCTGTTCCCCCCCCGCTCCCCCTCTATGCCGGCTGGTCCGCGGAATTTTCTTTAAAATGCAACCGGTCCCTGGTGCAAAAAAGGTTGGGGGATCCCTGGTTTACGACATAACAGCAATATTGGTAATCCTCAACTTACAACTCTTCATTTTGTTACAACAGCACTGAAAAAGGGATTTGCAAACATTTTTCACACTTACGACTACTGCAGCATTGCCCACGTTCATGTGATCAAAATTCAGATGCTTGGCAACTGGCCTGTATTTATAATGGTTGCAGTGTGTCAGGGACATCTGATCATCTTCTGTGACCTTCTGACAAGCAAAGTCAATAAGGAAGCCAGATTCACTTAACAACTGTGTTACTAACTAAACAACTGCATAGTAACAACTATGGCAAAAAAGGTTGTAAAATGGGGCAAAATTTATTTACCGTATTTTTCGGAGTATATAAGACACACTGGAGTATAAGACGTACCAAGATTTTGAAGAGGCAAATTTTAAAAAAAAGGTTTTTGCACTCTGCATCCCTCCAAAACCAGCCTGCTTTTCGCGAAAATGGCCCTGTTTCCCCCCTCCCCAAAAAGGACATGAATAGCCTTTAGGAAGCTTGTAGAATGCTCATGGGGAGGTGTCCCCCCCCCCAAAAAAGAGAAAAAAATGGCCCAAATGGATAACAAATGGACATCCAGTTTTCAACTCCAAGCATCCGTTTCTTATTAACAATGTGAAACTAAGTCTATTCTAAGCTGTATTCTAAGCACAGAAGAATGCAGTTTTTTGCTTGCTGTCACTACTACCCATTCACTACTCTGTGCTATTGATTAACTCTCTAATACATTATTTTGAATTCCTACAAATTGGTAATTTAATATATTCCCACTGCACTGAAATATAATAAATTAATATATTTGCTTAAGTTTAAAGAATAACTCCTATCAACTCTCTACAATTATATTTGCTATTATAATTTTTGTACAGTAAAGAATGATAAAAAGAGTGTAACATCATGAAATACAATGTATGCAGCAATATCATCACATTCCACAAATTTGAGACGGCGAAAAAAGCTGCAGACACGTAGCTCTACTACAGTGAAAACCCTAGGCATACAGTTAATTGTGATGATCCTGGCAGTATTCCAGAATCAAAAGACAAAATATGCAAAATCCTTTGACCTCAGTAAGTTTACATCTTGAAAATCTATTCAAGGCTCAAAGCAGAACCAATGCATGTCAGGAAGTATTCTCAGTATTCCAAAGACTTTGATTGGGCTGTTGTCTTATGGGCAGTTTATGATAAGGCAGTGATGGCAAACCTTTTTAGGCTCGGGTGCCATAAGGGGAAGGAGCGCAGGGGGGTCATGCAACTTAACCAATCAGCAGCATATTTAGGTTGAATAAGGTAACATGAAGGGGATGATAGAAAATGAGATGGCTGGATGGAGTCACCGAAGCAGTAGGCATGAGCTTAAATGGACTCCAGAGGATGGTAGAGGACAGGAATGTTGTCCCTGAAATATTGATGGAATATTGATGGGTCAGACACAACTTCACAACTAACAACAACAAAGGTAACATGGAATCATAGTATTCCTAGGAAAGCAGCAGTTAAGCACATGACCAGATAAAAGATTGGTATAGGATCCAATCTGGGTCGGTCTAGAAGAGAGAAGTTCCCTGAAGGTGGGTTCCAGCATGGATCCAAAACAGGGGTGAAATTCAGCAGGTTCTGAAGAACCAGTAGCGGAAATTTTGAGTAGTTTGGAGAACTGGCAAATACCACCTTTGCCTTGCCCCAGAGTGGGGAGGAAATGGGGATTTTACAGTATCCTTCCCCTGGAGGGGAGTGGGAATGGAGATTTTGCAGCATCCTTCCCCTGCCATGCCCACCAAGCCATGTCCACAGAACCGGTAGTAAAAAAAATTGAATTTCACCACTGGTCCAAAAGCTCAGAAGACAAAACCTCTGGTCTCAACAAGTAAAATGTTGATGGGCATGCATATATGCTGTCCCCGTAGTTATCATTTGTAACATTAGTTAAACTTCTGAGAGTAAAATATTGGACTACTGTATATGTCTGTGTGTATGACTGTGCTGTTCATGTTCTTGTCAATTACTGCAACTGTAACGTTATTCATGCAGTCAAAAAACTCCAACAAATCTTTCTTTCCTTTACTTTTCATAGTCAGCAACCACCTTTACATGCAAGCAAAAACATCAGTAAAAAACAGCAATTTGCATTTGCTGGATTTGATCCCTGAAAGCAATTTACCAAAAGAATAAATAAACAAAAGGTTGTTACAATCTTGCTGAGTAGATGAAGTGAAATGTCTACATAAAGACCAGCCTCTTATCCTTAATTGAATATACCAAGGAACTTTGTAAGAGTGAAAGGAACTACAATGACCTCCAGGCTACCTGGCATGTTCATCTTAATCTAGATGCCTGTTTATTTTCAGATCGGGAGCAATAAATGTAAAAAAAAAAACTTTGTAAATGAAGGCAATCCTGCAAAAGATTATTAATTTATTATATCCCACTCTTATTTCAGAAACAAAACTGGCTTATATAACACTACCTCCTTCAGTTTTTCTGGAAACCAAAGCCTTGTTAGAGAAAGAGTGACTAGCCCAAAGTCACCCAATGAATTTCCATGATTTATGGTGGCTTTGAATCTGGGTCTAATAATTGATCACTATATCATATTGAGTCTCAGTTTAAACTGATGAGCTTTGCTATCTTGTTGATGTGTAAAGGGGATATGTTTCTGATTATAATGTATACTAATTTTTCATCTCTTCTTTATTTGATATTCTCAAAAACTCTTTTGAAGGTAATCGTCTTGACCCATTATCCTGCAAATTACTGTTCAGAAGTTACCACAGCTTTCTATCCTCAAAACCAATAAACCATACTAAACGTAATGTGATAAATTATTATTCTGCAAATTAAATAACTGTAAATAATATAACTGAAATTTCCTGGCCATTTCAGATGTTTAAACTTTTGGTTAAAATTTTGGGCATGTTAACTTTGAAGGGGAGACCTTTCTAAAAATTGACCAATGGCTACAGGCATTTGCCTTGGATTGGTCCCAAGCCAGAGTATAATACAGGTAGCCCTCAGTTAAGATTGGTAATTCGGACCAGAAATTTCATCCCTAAGTAATGTGGTAATAAAGCATGCCATCACACTCCACTTTGACTTCTTTTTAGCTTCCTCACTGAGTTTGTCAGCAGCTAGCAGTGAAGGTCACGAGTGGTGATGACATGATATGACACTGTCATTGTGAGTTGGTCACCAAGTATCTGAATCATTATCATATGACTGCAGGGCTGCTGCGTCAGCCAGAACTTTGAAGAGCAGTTGTAAGTATCACTCATTTAGCCCCATCAAAGGGTCACTGAACAAGTGTTTATTAAATGGGGAACACCTGTATAGCATTTAAATGCAGAGATCTGCAGAGTTGATGACTATGTCTGGCATTCAATATGAAAAAAGATGAAAAAACCCAGAAATAAAGCAAGGAAAAAGAAAATGGAGAGGGAGCATCAAATGAAAATGCTGCAAATGAATTCAAGCACAGGGACTTAAAAAGACGTTAAGTAAGACTCTCTAAACAAACTTTTTATCAGTCTAATGAAAATAAACCTGACTGGGATATAGTACTAAGGTAGTATTGACTGCACTAATTGATGATCTCTGGCAGAAAACAAGGTGGCATATCTATCCGGGCCATCTCAATCTCAGTCATCTTGTATTATCCATCAGGTACAACAGGCACAATGTATGAAATCTGTGGGGCCTATGATATTGTTTTTAAAAGTTTAAATAAAAATATGACAAGGAATCAATGACATAAGCTTCCACCTAGTGATGCTTGTAAATAAATATAAATGCTTAAATTGAAAATAATATGTAGGTTATTTTTTCATTATGTTTTATTCATAAAACAGAGCCACAATTGGCAAATTTAGATTAAATAAACAAATAAATACAAAATGTATTAGGATATAGTTTGTCTGAGTGGGGGTGGTGATACGAAATATTGTAAATCAAAATTTTCACATATACTATGGTGGATAAATCAATTTCATAATCTTGATCCAGTCTGATTGGATTTAATGGGAAATAAATGTCCTATAAAAATAGAATAGGAATAGAAATAATGAAAAATGCTATTTATCTTTTCCAGAAATTATGAACAGGCTCTCCAACTGTATTTCCTCTGTTATCTCTTCTACTCACAAACCTCTGAATTATTTATAGGTTTCTCTCTGAGGATATTAACAAAACCATTTCTAGTTCTAGACTATTAAAGTTATAATTTCTATTATTTCTTGATTCTTTTATCCTATGCTTGTACTGACAACATACCTTTTGTCAGCAATACTAGGTCCCCCTCCCCCCCCCCCAAATCTCTTTGTTATAGAGACTTAAAATAAACAAATAAGTAAGTCGGACATAATGAACTAAAGTAGCAAGACAGAGATTGCAATAATTTACACAAAAGCATTACCTTGTGTATAGGCTGCGTCATCAGACCCCATGCTCAGTTTTCGTGCTTCATTAATCCTATCAACATGTGCTAAAACAGGGTCATTAAGGTGTTGGATATTTTCTGTTTCTGCAAAGTGTTCAGGAAGGTTAAGAAGGTTTGTAGGTTCAAAGGTTGGGGATACCACACCTGGTGAAACTGCAGGGGGTTTATTTGGAGAAACAGTAATTTTAAAAGTGTACTTTGTATTAGGCTGAGTTACCACTACTCGAGGAGAGGTGGCAGAAGCATTGTTTCCAATTGTTCTGCTTTTGGGAGGGTGGTGGTGAATAAAGGCAGGTCCCATACTAACTTGACCAGACATATTCCTAGATGTGGCCGTCACTCCTGGATTTGTTGATATGAAGAGTGTGGGCTGATTCCGTACAAGTTGTTCATCACCTGAAGAAGCATTGGCGGAAATGTACACCTTTGGCTGACTTCGTGTAATGATTTCATCAGTATTTGGTGGGCTGGCAGCTATGTAAACAGTGGGTTGACTTCTACTTAAAGTCTGACTGTTGCTGGAAGAGGAATTTGTGGATGAGCGGGGACCTGTAGGACGAAGTTTTGATGAATTGTTTCTTTGCGGTGGTTCAAGTTTTATTTCAATTTGGTTTTTACGAGGTCCTGTTGATATATTTTGGATATTATATTGGCTCTGGGTTGAAGAAGACTGTGAGCCACCAGATGAATGAACTGTGGGTGCTTGAGGAGTTGTAGGAGAACTTATAGGCATATACACATGAGAGGTCTGATGGCCTTGCTGATTTGACTGAGTTGACTGTTGTGATGAGGTATGTGTCAAGGAACTGGTTGTGGGCATAGTTGACCAAGGGTTTGAATATGAAGGCTGGTAGTTTTGTTGAGAATGCATAGGACTGAACTGAGACATCCAGGCTGGATTTTGCTGATTCTGGCGAGTTGTACCACTTGGATTTGTGATGTAAGGTCTAATGTAGATAGAATTGCCTTGTGGACTGTTTATTGGAGGTACGCCATGTATGTGCAAAGATGTTGGGGTGTTCCGACCAGGCTGAATATTTGGGGCTAAAGTTACCATAATGGGGTTAAATCTAGGTATTTGCTGAGCCAAACCAGAAGATCCTTTACTGCCCAAGTGAAATCCAAAATGTTGTCCTGAATTGGAAGTACTAGGAGTATTAGATATGCCAAAGAATCCCTGTGGAACTTGGACTGGAGCAGTCTGTGGTTCTGGATGACACAATTCACTGTTGGACAAGCTGGTCTGAAGGTGTCCATCACTAATACTATGAGTTAAAGTCCTACTTCCATTCATTCTACTTCCTTCTCTTCCATGGAGATTCACATTCTGTGATTGCAAATCCAAATTAAGGGATGTCATGTGATTTCGCAGGCTGGAAATGCCAGAATCATCTGAAAAACCAATGTCTCCTTCACCGTAGAGATATTTTGTGCTCTCTTTAGAGAGAACTGCACAACAGGCATCCAAGTTATTATTATTCTGTAACCAATTTAAAACAGGCATCAATACAATTCCTATACTTTGTCACAGTTATTTAAGAACATAACAAAATACAATTTTCTGACATAAATCTATTTGAAAACATGCAAAAGAGGGATAAGAAAGCTCAGAAGAGCAACAATAAAATAGACTGCACCTGGGTTACAGCTAAAGAAAGACCAACTAAAACACGATGTCCTGGGAGTTAATAGTATTGAACTCACTTAGCCTTTTCTTTCCTTCCTGTATACGTGAGGGTGTATGGGTGTGGTCAACTCCCTTCAATAGTCTTGCAGCATTTAGTAGTGATTTGCCTTTGCTCAAAGTCACTTACCTGGCTTCATGCCTAAGTAGGACTAAAATTCATAGTCTCCTGGTCTATGCCTAGTGCAGTGATGATGGCGAACCTTTTTTGCCTCGGGTGCCAAAAGCACACGCTTGCGCAATATTGCATGCACTTGGGTGCCCACTCCCATAATTTAATCCCCCCATTCCATGCCCCCTGTGCATGTGTGTGTGACACCCCGCCCTGCTGCCCCATGCCTATGCACACAACTTTCTAGGAGCCTGGGGAGGGTGAAAATGACTCCCTCCCAGAGGCCCTCTGGAGGCTGGAAACAGCCCATTTTCCAACTTCTGGTGGGCCCGGTAAGTCCACTTTGCGCTCTCTGGAGGTTTCCTGAAGCCTCCAGAGGACAAAAAAACTGCTGAAAATCAAGGCCAAAAATCAGCTGGCCAGCATGTGCATGCGTGCTGGAGCTGACAGGGCAACATCTTGTGTGCCCTCAGAAATGGCTCCGCGTGCCACCTGTGGCGCGCGTGCCATAGGTTCGCCATCATGGGCCTAGTGCATTAAACCACTACATTAAACTATAGTTTAGGGAGAAGACTATAGTAAATGCATTAATATATCAACGTATATTTCTATTGCAGCTAATTATCTTCAGCAATCTTCTCATTAAATCTTATTGCTCGAAAGATCCATAATGGCATTTGGGTTTGGGTTAAATGTTTGCTTATTTTGAGTTTAATCTCAATTACATTTCAAAAGTTATCTTTATATTTTCCTACAAAGAAAGTATTTTTATCCAGTATTAAACTACTTTTTGTAACGGAAGTAAAAAAGCAAGGCATTGAGAAATTAGCACCAGTACCTGGAAGGTCTTGAATTCACAGGGTATTTGTGTATATGTCCACAAATATTTAACATTGATTTAAGTTAAAAGCCCATAATTTAAGGAAAAATTAAATGTGTTGATTTTTAAATATAGAATGACCTAGTAATAAAAATACAAAAAAGACACAAAATTCCTAAATAGTATTTTAATTAGAAAACTATTTTCTGGAGAGGGAGGAGCCTGCGTCGTGTCGATACAACACGGGGTCTCAGTACTCTGAGACCTCTGTTGACACTTTTGCTGCCCCTTGGTCCATTCGGACCTAAACCGCCCTGGAGGGATGGCGACGAGGAAGACAAAGCCTTGCTGGTCACAGGGGTACCGCAAAACCCGTTTGACCCAAGGGAAGAGCTTCTGCAAGGCGGCAAACAGGCAGCCCCCATGGCTGACAATGACGGGGCAGCTACAGAAGGAAGGAAGCTGAAAGGGAAAGTGCGAGACCGGGAAGGTATTTTTTTTTTCTTTTGAAACATTTTGCTTAAAGAAACTTTTTTTTTAAAGAAAACTAAAGATTGTAACCAAGAAATAAGCGGCGGAATTAATCTAATATGTTTTGAACTGGGAGGTTTCCTTTCCCCCCCCTTTTTTTCTTTTCTGTAATTGTAGATTGAAGCGTCAGCAACAAGGTGTTTTTTTTTCCTTTGAAAGTGATTGGACTATTTCTTTTCCTTTTATTTTTTGTTACTTAAATTCTTGAATTTGGGATTATTTTTATAATTCTTCCTATGACCTACCACTTATTTTTAAAATCCAACAAGAATTACACTCTTTGCTTTTTTTTTTAAACAATAAACAAGAAGGATGTATCAAAAAGTGAAAATCTGCAACACTGCCACTGGGAGGTCAAAGGCTGGTTTTTATGAAACAATCTATCTTTTTTTACTTGGAACAGCTGGTGGAAAGCTGTGAAAATTGTTTATTGCAACTCAGAGCATGAATTGTTTTTAACAGGTGCTCTTTGATAACAGACAGTAATATTTTCCTTTGGAGAACACAACAGGAGCTGTATTTCAAAGTAACCTAATGAAAAGATAAAATAGGCCCGAGACCAGGGTGGCAGTGAGAACCAAGTTTTATCACTTTTTGATTTGTCAACATGGTTTCATATCCAGAAGAGGATACTTTAGAAAATCAGAAGGCTTTGACTGGAATCTTAAATCTTTTGAAACAATATGGAAGAAGAATGGATGAAAAATTGGATAAACTTTTGTCTATCACACCAAGCTATGAGCAGTTTGAGGCTCCAAAAATTAAAGAGAAAGAAGAAAATGTTGAAGATAAAGAGATACTCATCCTAGTTGAAGATAAAGACATGATAATAAAGAACTTTATTAATGGATCAAATGTGGGAGAAAATAAAAAGAAGGAAATTTTGAAAAGAGAATTTGAGGAATGTGAGCCTCATCTTGATCTTCAAGGAAAAGGGGGGGGGGGGGAGAATTGGATGTAAGAGGAGAAATCTCCCCAGAAATATGTCTGATATTTAAAGACAAACAACGTGTAATGACAGAAACTGGGCAGCGGTATTATTTGAGAGCTATACTGGACAATAAAGTGTGAAAAGAAGTCTATAAGAAACCTGGAAAGAAGAATAAAAAGAGACTGGCAAGAGAGATAAGTTCACCTCGCTACTGGAAAGACACTGGTTGATAATAAAAGTTGCCATCCTTTGATGATTAATAAGTAGAAACTTAGTATGTCATAAAGTGTTTTAGATTATCATTGAAGGACTATTAGTTAGTAAATAATTATCTACAAGAGTAACTAATAGTAATGGTATAGTTGTTTAATGATATATATCTATGTATCTATGTGAGTATGTATGTATGTATGTGAGTATGTATGTATGTATGTATGTATGTGTATGTATGCATCAGTATGAGGTTGGACATAAACAATAAGACTTTTAGTTAACCACGTAGAAATGTTGATGAATGTTCTCTAACAAAATAGGGGAGATTTTAACAAACTTTAGACTGTTTTAGATTGTTATTGAAGAACTACCAAGTTAACAAACAATGATCTATAATAGGAATTATGGAATAATAGATTATATATTTATGCGTATGCATGTATGTATGTATGTATGTATGTATGTATGTATGTATGTACATACGTAGGTATGTAAGTATGGGAATGAGTGTATGTTTATTAGGTTGGATATAAATAGTAAAAGATTTTCTTAGTTAACTATCAAGGAAAATTAATAGATATTGCTTAATAAAAAAGGGGGGCTAGAAAAGACGCGCTTGCTATGCAGAATACATTTCCAGGGTGAAGTACCAGGAGAGATTTTTTTGGGGAATAGACAATGGATGCCATTATGTGGTTATGTTTAAGTAAGACTTGTCTGAAGAAGATGATAGACTAAATATAGAATATTAGAGGAGAATTTTGGTGTAATGATATTAAGATATATAATAAATTTTTTGATTTAAAATCTATGAATTGAGATTAATGAGCAATGATGGTTCTAGAAACGCACAAGAGTAATGTGTAACCAGTCGACATACTTTCCAAAGGATACAATGTAGAATGATGGTTTCTCCTTTTTGTATTTTTGTTTTATTAAAAAAAAATTGTAAAAATTTTTTTTTAAAGAAAACTATTTTCTGTATTAATACCTACTAATAATATAGATAGAAATATACTATTGATAACTATAATATAATTACCGTATTTTTCAGAGTATAAGATGCACTGGAGTATAAGATGCAGCAAAGTTTTGAAGACGAAATTTTTTTAAAAGTTTCCCCAAAATGGCCCAAAAACGGGCCCATTTTTTTTTTTAAAAAGGGCACAAATAGCTCTTAGGAGGCTTGTAGAGTGCTCCTGTGGGGGGGGGGGGGGGGGGGAGTCAAAAACGAGCAAAAAACAGCCCATGTTTTGTCAAAAAAAAGGGCATGGATAGCCTTTATGAACCTTATAGAGGCTGCAGGGGGGCAAAAAATGGGCCATTTTTTGCTCATTTCTGTCTTCCACAGCCCCCAGGAGCTCTCTGAAAGCCTTCTAAAAGCTATGCACTTCCATTTTGGTGAAGGGGGCTGAGTTTCAGGAGGCAAAAAATTGCTGTAATCAGTGTATAAGACGCACCCAGATTTTCAGCCTCTTTTTTGAGGGAAAATGGTGTGCCTTATATTTTGAAAAATACGGTAATATAAATATAAAACTGATTGAATAAATTCAGGAAAATTTATATTATTCCAAAGCTTCACAAAAAACACAGCATTTTGGTCCAAACAGCTAGCTATTTGCAATGTGGCAATGATCAAGAATCAAATTTGAAAAATAGTTTAGCAACGCCACCAAATCAGAACATCAACACTTCACACCAGTGATTTTAAAACTGTAGATAATTTGGGCCTATCCTAGGAGTAATGGAACAATTTTTAATTGCTTGTTTTAAAGCTATGCAGTGGATAGTCACTGCATAGCTTAAAATAATACTATATAAAACAATAGTGGATTTTTATTTTGTTTTATTTTTGTGTGGGTAATCAAGTTATTTGAGACTGGGAGAAGGGGCTTATTGGATCAAACAGTATACGAAGTATTGTTTTACAGTCTTAAAATGAATACTTATTGTGGAATACCAATCAGTATACTGGATCCTGAAGTATAAAGCTATGGTTCCCAATCTTTTTGGCACTGCGGACTGGCAGTGGTGGTGGTGGAGGCAAGAGAATGGTTTTGCGTCCGCCTGCCACTAGCACAAATGGAGGTTTGCATGCACTAACACTGGGCCGTGAACTGAGGGGTGGAGACCCTACTATAAGGATACACAAATATAATTTTACCAAGTGAGAAAAATAAATGCTATATCAGATATTTTTAAAGAGATCTTTATGAAATATATTAAGTATATATTTTTCGATTTGATATCCAGCAATTTTAAATGAATTACAAAACAAAGCAGAATAAATAAAATAAAATGCAAAGCAAAAAAGTAGAATTAAAACTATTAAAAGCATTCAAAAAGAAAACAAATGATTGTATTCAAACTGGGATAGGAAAATGTATACCAAAGAAAATATACAATTAATAAGTTAGGCAAAAATACTTTAATTTTTAATATCACAATATTAAAATGCCTATTAACAATATAGCACTGACCTGTAACATGCATCTGGACACAACAACTTCAGGTACCTCAGGAAATTTTTGGCGCAGGTCATTTAAAACCTGAAAATCAATTTGCTGGCTTCCTTGGGCCATTCGTATGTTGCCTGATCAGGACGTTTGTTCAATGTGCAGTTCCAGGCCTTAGTGTGAAATTAAAATCATCTCTTTTGTCCTAGCATTTTCTATAAGCAAAAAAAAAAACAACCTTAAGTAAATCATCACATGCATTTGATTACAACATTCTCATTGCAAGCTTTATAATCTAGAAAGAACAAAGCAAGTTGCTTAGTCACAACCTCATTTAGTGACTGATTTAGATAGAGACTGTTCCCAATTATAAGGTGATGAAAAAGTAACTTTGTTACCAATGCATCCATATAGAACAACAAAAACCTTCAGTTTGAACTTATTAAGGTTTGGTCACTTTCAGACTGCAGCTGACAGAAGGGTTCTATTCAGAATCCAGGCATAGAACTGAGCTCGTTAATTTAGGGTTATGCACTTTTTAGAAGCGGCTTAGGAAGACATACAGTAGAAAGCTTAAGCAATCTCTCCACCCTATGAGAGCGGAAAAATGCCTCACAACAGAAAACAAATGGATCAGGCACAACATCATATATGACCTATTTTTTATTTTTCTCTATAAAAGATTCCTATTTGTTTTTCAATTGAATTTTACAGCTTATATGTTATATTTAAGGTGGAAAAAATTCTGGAGTGATTTATCTTGGTTTGATTATTTTATATCTCAGAAACCTGGCATTTTAAAAGGCACGTGTAATTTTTATGTCCACTTAAATACAGCACAACAAAATGAATTAAATAACTTATTAATAGCTCCCTCACATAGCTTCTTTAATTATTTTCTTTGTTAAGCTGCTTCGTTCTTGTTGAATCTAAAGAGATAATTATGATAATAAATAGTACATTCTTAATTTAACAGTCACTTGAGGAGAAAAACTATCTATTAATCCAAATGTCCATTAAATCTGAATAGACCGTATTTGGGTTACTTTCATTCTACCATAACTATTTTTATGTTTTATATTATGTAAGCCTTTGAGAGTTAGTAGATTAATGTAGGATAGAAATCTATTAATCATAGGGGAAAATACCAATTTTTCCACTATGTTTAATTGAATTAGTATATTTAATTTAGTTTAACTATATTTTATTACTTTCAGGTAGTCCTCAAATTACAACCATTCCTTCAACCACTGTCCAAAATTACAATTACACTGAACAAAGAAGGTTACAACCTGTACTTGAAATTACAACCACTGCAGTCCTTCATAGTCACGTGAACAAAATTTGGGTACTTTGCAATCTGCCCATTCTTACAATCTACTGCAGGAACTCTGCAGCTGCCCCCACTGTCTATCTTCTCCCCAACACACTCACTGGACCCCTTAGATCTACCTCCCACCCAGTTAGTTCCCTACAGGCCTTTGGCCTGCTTTCTGCTCCACTGGGTCCCACAACCCCATCATGCCTCACTTTAGGTACCTTTCCCAAAACCATCATTCCTAAGGAGAAATAGCCAATCTGCAGTGTGGTGTCTTTCCAGAAGCAGGTGCCATTCACAATCCAAAAAATGTAAATGCTCACAAAATGGCAACCGCTTCTGGGAAGAGCACTAGGCTGCATTGCAATTCTGGCAGTTCTCTTTCCTAAAGGCAATCCTAGGAAAAGGTAACTGGAGAAGGCTGTGTTTGGGAGATGAGGACCCAGATGGGTGGGAAATGGAGCAATTAGTGCCTCAGAAGATGGAAGATTCCCAGGGAAGTCAGGGGCAGGCCACATGTGAGCTGGGGTGGTGTTCCAGTTCAAGCCTGAGCCTACACTAGGTTTCCCCTACTCAGTAAGCGGAGTCCAGGGACCCTGGACTCCGCTTACTGACTGCAATAGGGAGAATAGGGATTGTGGCAGAGGTGGGTTTCGGTTGTGGCGGTGGCAGGCTTTGCCCACCCGCCTGGATGCTTCTGTGCAGAAGTGTCATGTGCGAGCGAACTGGTCGTAAAATAAATTGAAATCCACCACTGAATTGTGGTCATTAAGCGAGGTGTGTCACTTAATTATTACCATGACTTAACAGACATAATTCTGGGCAAATTTTATTATGTCTGTGATTAACAAGCTTCTAGGGCAGAAAAGTAAGAAAATCTACGTTTTTCTCTCTCATTGTACAAATCACTAAACAGATTTCCTAACAGTTAATAGAGCAAATATTTGTACGTACATTAGTAATCTTTGCATATAGGTTTGTAAAATGAATCTACAGTCTAAAGCTGCACAGTAACTTAATTATGTTATTATGACCAGGATCTATGCAGTCAGGAATTACCATTTTCAAAGTAGGCATTTTTTTATTATGCCTCCTTTCTAGTCAGCCCAACCAGACAACTAGTGCAGTTGAAAAGCAGCCAACTGTCCATCTTCCCCAGCCATTTTCAGGATGTTAAGCGGGACTGAAGTGGGAGCTTTTCTGGAAGGCTTTGTGGGCCAGAAACTACATATTTTATTTGGGTTTTATTTGCCTCGCTTTTTATATTTATCACATTTTTATAACTTATTAGCAAGAAGCTTGTGATTGTATTATCATACAAATTTTATCAAAAAATAGCAATGTTGTGATAGTATTGTGAAACTTTGTTTTAATGTTCCTTATGCTTTGATAGTATTCATTAAACACAACTATGAAGATCCCATTGAAGCTGATGTTATAGTCACAAAATATTTTAGCATAATAAAATTATTCTACACTACTACACTGTTCTTTTGTTGGAGTGCTAACCTTTACCAGAGACTTCTACCCATTTGTTAACTTTATCAGAGAAGTGCTAACTTCTACCCAGTGTATGCTGGGTAGCAATATAAGAAAACTGTAATAATATTACATGTAATTTAAACACCAAATATTTGGAAGTGTTTGATAAGTTTAATCACTCAATCACTCAATCAATCAATAAGTCTTAGTCACCAAAATTAAGAATTCCAACATATCAATAAAATGATAGTATAAATAGATTTTCAGTTGAACCATTCTTTGAAAATTAATACAAATGTTTTTATATGAGCTAAACTTTCAAAAATCAACAATATATCAAGAACTAATGTGCTGAATAAATATTTCACTGCAACTATTAAAATGCTTATAATTACAATACCTAATCCGCAAACACTCTACTGTCAAAAGTGCAGCTCAATTTAGATACATACATATAGTTTGTAAACAATGATTAATATTTTATTAAAATTTATTATGACAAAAATGCAAAAAGAAATGAGTTAAAGAAGAAGGGTGCAAAAAAAAACAACAAAGAAAATAGTAGTGACTTTTATCAGTGTGGTAGAATACCAAACACAAATTGCAACCTCAATAGTGTGCTTTACATTAAATATTTCAAGTCATTTCTAGAACGTTAAGTCACTCTAGTCATCAAAACCTATAATTAAAGTTTCATTTTTTTTCAGTGTTGAGCAAAACAACAACCAGCTTCCAAGTAGAAAGAAAACGAGTCCTTCCCTTTAATTAAAATAATTTTGCAAACTCCATTATGAACAGTGATGATAAGGCCCATATATTCCAGCAATACACTATCAATAAGGCAAACCATAAGCAAAACACACATGCATACCAAGCACTATTATATACTAGCTTTTATAGAAATCCACACATAACCTATGGCTTTCCTACCTGATTAGTCTGAAACTACATGATTATACAGGATCAGTGGAAAGATGTTGCTCAAGGCAATTTTGTCAAACACTTTATTTTTTTCTATTTTCTAGAGGTTGCTCATGAGAGCTGCCCTCCCAATCACTGGAAAACTGCTCAAGTGCTACCAGGAAACCTGCTGAATTCACCAAACATGTAGGATGGAATCCTCCTCACTAAGCAGAGATAGGTTAGACTAGTTAATTCCACTGTCATAAACATCACTATTTTTCTATGATAATGGACTAATGGAAACGGATGAGATCATGATACATCGTCTCTAAGGGAAAAGCTAGATTTAAAAGTGTAACAGGCCATGTGGGTCAGGCCAAGGATGAGCTGAAATGAATCCAAGTTGCCATGGTGGCCATCAACTCCCAAGATAATTCAAATTCCAGAAAGGGGAAATTACACAGTACTAACAGGGTATAACCACCTCTAGTTAACAAGGAATGCTGTTCTGCCAATGTTGCTATTAATTTCTGACTTGCCATATATAGAAAAAATATTCTGTGAACCTTTTCTCAATTCATTTTTATGTACCACAATAAGAGTACATGAGTAAATTTCAAGTGCATGTAATAGCATAGATTATACAACATTTACATATTTCTTAACTGATATATAGAAACTAAAAAACAAGCTTAACATATATGCATTCAAGTCATTTTTAATTTCTGTTCCCTGCAGTTCTATTGACATTTTTCAGATGTGATTCTGAAAACATTTTCCTATATTAGTCCCTTACAACCCTAACCTTTAAGAAAAAGTTATACAGAGGTGTAACTTGACTCATACTTTGACCTTTAAAAGAATGATAATGGCATTGAATGTTTTGTAATTTATCAAACTCTTACATAATTTTACTGAGAATCTGTGTTAAAATAAATGCTATAATTTTTATAAAAAATTACCACATATTCATATTATATGTTTGTCATATGATATTCATATCATATTTATATCCTGTACTAAACAACCAGCTTTAATTTTGTGTGTCTAAGGACCAGCTTACCACAGAAGATTCTATACGTAATCAACAATTTCACATATGGATTAATTAAATCAATTTGTTTTAATCAATTAAAATACATCTATTAAATGGAAATTTGTTTAGGCTAACAATTTGAAGAGGAAAAAATGTGGACTAAAAAAACCCTCATTTTTTTTTTTAGCAGAACATATTGTACCCATTATTGATAGCACTTACAAATAAGGCAGAAAGATCAAATTACACCTTTGTAATTTGGCTTCCAAAGAAGCAGCAAATACGAAATGCAGATGGCTCAATACAGTACAAAAAGCCGCAAGACTTTTAATGTTTTTGAATGAGAAATTGTGAATTATTCACAAGTTAAAGAAATAATCTTAAGGATGGCTAGAATTTTTCCTCACTTTTTTCTTTTTAAATTATTACTTTTGAAAGGTATGGAACCTTCTTGGAACTGCTGAAAGGACAGTGTTGTAAATGTTCAGCAGTTCCAAAAAGGTTTCTTTTATTAGTTCCAAGAAGTTTGCATTTGCACTATTCAGGTGACTCTGAGGGAACGATAAAACTCCAAGTAGCCTCTGGACTTTCAGAAAGAGTGCTAATGACTAGATGACTGCAAGGAATATAAATCCTTCCATCCTCTACCATTCAGTCAGAACTGAAGGAAGCTTAGCCAGGAAGAAAATGCAACTTTCTTCCCCTGAATAGCAAACAGCCAGTTTCAGTTTAGTCTGATTAGCACAAGCAGCTGAGTGCCAGTTGGATCAGCCTAAAGGCTCCAGGGATTGCCATTGCCTATTGCTGCCTCTGTCCACCCCATTTTCAGCCTCCGTACCCCGTTCTCGGCCTCTGCATGCCTCATTTTCCGCCTGTTCCGGGCAGCGAGAATCGGAATGGGTGGGAAATGGAGCACACGGAAACCGAAAATGCGGAGGCGGCAACAGGCTATGGCAATCTCTGCAGTCTGAAACAGCGGATGGTCAGGAGGCCAATCCAACCTACAATCAGCTGCTTGTGCTAATCAAGCTGTGCTGAAGCTGAAACTGAAACAGGCTGTTTGCTGTAAAGAGGCAAATTGCTGGGAGGCAAAGGCCAAAGGGCAAGACTACATTCGGTGTATAAGACGCACCCAAATTTTCACCTCTTTAAGGTTAAAGGGTGCATCTTATACTCCAAAAACATGGTAATTTTCAATGAGCAAATAATCCCTATGGTTATATTCCAAAATGTTCTTAATAGCAGCATGCAAAGGTAGACTTCAATGTTTTATGCCCTATCCCTCCCCCATTTTTTAAAATGAAAGTAACTATTGTTTCCAAAAATAAGTGTATATTGCACTGAAAAAGAAAAATCGATTATATTAAATGAAGTGGTATATATTTTTATTAATTGTTAGAATGCCATCAATTTAAATAATGTGGTTTTCTTTTTCCAACAAAGCTTTGAACCTCTAATGAGTCATGTTGAGCAATTAAAACAATGAGCAATTAAATAAATTTAAATGTCTACACAAAACACCTCTAACTTCAAACTGAGAGATCCTAGAAGATTACATCCAGGAAATTACTTTTATGTTAAACTTACTTTTCACTGGTCTAACTTGGTTCTACATAAATGTAATTATAACACATGCAAAATTCAGAGAACCTTTATCTGATTTATATGTTTGAAACTTCATTGACCCCAAAAATTGAAAAAGAAAAATGGAGGTTCATATTCATGAGTAAAGCAGTATCATATAAAATTTATAATTTCAAATACTATATTTTATTGCAATAAAATATAGTATTTGAAATTCTAAAATTTATTTAGCTTAATAATAATAATAATAATAATAATAATTTAATTTATATCCCGCTCTCTCTCCCCAAGGGGACTCGAGGCGGGGCACAGGCAATTAAAAATACAAATAAACCACAAACAAATACAAAATACAGAGTTAAAAATAGATTAAATAGATCCTGCGCTAAAACCCATAACTAAACTAAAAATTACCCCTAAAAAACCCTGACCTAAAAAGAGACTACCCAAGGCCGGCCAGACGAAAAAAGTGCGTCTTTAATTTTAAGCGGAAGGAGCGGAGGTCCGTGGTTGTCCTGATATCGGGGGGAAGGTCATTCCAGAGGGCTGGGCCCGCCACAGAGAAGGCCCTTCCCCTGGGCGTCGCCCGCTGACAAAGTCTAGTGGACGGCACCCGGAGAAGTCCCTCTCTGTGGGAGCGAATCGGCCGTGAGGATGTATGGGGCAGGATCCGATCCCGCAGGTAGCTAGGTCCCGAGCCATGGAGCGCTTTGAAGATGGTAACTAACACCTTGAAGCGCACCCGGAAGACGACAGGTAGCCAGTGCAGCTCGCGCAACAGCGGTGTTACATGGGCAAACCTAGAGGTGCCCATAATTGCTCGCGCGGCTGCATTCTGGACCAACTGAAGCCTCCGGGTACACCTCAAGGGGAGCCCCATGTAGAGAGAGTTGCAATAATCCAGTCGGGATGTCACGAGAGCATGAGTGACTGTGCGAAGGGCGTCCCGATCCAATAGGGGGCGCAACTGGCGTACCAGGCGAACCTGGTAAAACGCCCTCCTGGCCACGGCTGTCACTTGATCTTCCATGGACAGCCGGGTATCCAGGAGGACACCCAAGTTGCGCGCCCCATCCACAGGGGCAAGATGTTCGCCCCCTATGGCCAGCGTTGGAGAGAGCTGGTTGAATCGGGCAGCCGGAAACCACAGCCACTCGGTCTTGGTCGGGTTGAGCCTAAGTCCGTTACTTCCCATCCAGCTTGCTAATCAAAATTTGAAGCCATTCCATACATTGTTTCTAATTATGTTCTACTGTGATAAAATTTCTAAACAGAGTCCTATTTTTATTTCTTCCATAAACTATGCATCTAGATATATAGGAAAGGCCAGTTCCCAATATTTATAACCCACATCCAGAGCTACAAATAAATTAATTCAAACCCCAATCCTAATATTTTTTTAAAAAAATGTTTATTTCTAACTGCCTGCAAGATCTATTAGATTTAAATGTTCACTTCATGTGGAGAAGAGGATTTTTCCTTCATTTTTCTTGTATAGTTTGGTAAATATTTTTGGTAATAAGATATATTATAGTTAACAGAAATATCCAAAAAATAACTATTAAACAAGTAGAAGGGCCAAGGTTTATATAACATGCACTCATCAGAAAACTACATGCTACTGACCACCAGTCTACTTAATGATGTTATAAGTGACTAACATTACAAAAGTAATACATTATTGATACAAAAGTGTACTTTCCAGCCATGGTAATTATACATTTTGTGTTTACCATATAATATCATTTATATACTCAAACAAGGAAGTGGAGATCATAGATGATGTTAGATAGATGTTGGCCCCTCCTATCTAAACTACCCAAAAGGGCTTGAACAAGTGGGTCTAAGGGATATGAGATGTTTTTAAAAGGATTAGAATTGATCCTGATAAATTATAATTATCTGAATATTCCAGCATTCATATTACATATTGCAGATTATTTCAAATCCTTAAACATAAGCATTTTTAAACCTGAAAACAGAATTCAGCTTCCTTTAATTGGATTCAATTCACTGTATGGCCGATGTTTCTCAGTCTAGGAATCTTTTATAAAGAATCCTGTTTTACCTATTTCCTTTTGGTGTACAGGTAGTCCTCAAGTTATAACCACAATTGAGCCCAACATTTCTGTTGCTAAATTAAATGAGTTTGGCCATTTTTCGACCTTTCTTGCCACAGTTGTAAAGTGAACGACTGCAGTTGTTAAGTTAGTAACACAGTTGTTAAGTGAATCTGGTTTCCTCATTGTTTTTACTTGTCAGAAGATCATAAAAGGTGATCACATGACCCCAGGGCACTGCAACCATCATAAATATACACCAGCTGCCCAGAATCCAAATTTTGATCACCTGACCATGGAGATGTTGCAACGATCATGTGAAGTATGAAAAACTGTCATGTCACTTTTTTTAGTGCCTTTGGAACTTTCGTCAGTAAGCAAATGGTTGTAGCTGAATTCAGGAAAGAAAGACAACTATTAGGAAGGAAGATATATGGATATATTTCTCAACTGCCTTCACTAGCTGACGGATGTAAGCCAAGGGACAGGAGCAAGCACATTCAGCTTTTTTTTAAGTACTGTGGGTTAACAAATGGATACATGATACTCACACAGACACACACATAATGTAATCAAATAATAATTGGTTGCAAAATTATGGCTGGTCAAAGTTGCCAGGCAGTATCTGTGGTTGCCCCAATTCCTTCACAATTGTTTGGCAAGCACAGAAAAACATATATCATCTTTTATTTCTGTATTATGTGACTTGTTGGAAATAGTGAGATTCTATCCATTTTTATATTTCATTGAAACAAATATGAATTATTTCACAGCTCCCCCAAATTTTCAATGATTCAGAAAAGCAATATTTGTATTTGAATCTGTACCAGCATGGCTGTTTTTTCCCGAAACAATATTTTACCACTTCTATCCACCTCAACACTCTTGGCAAAACATCCACTCTGCTTTCCAGAAACTGAGTATGATTAGTCATTCTGTGCCAGGATTTAAACACAGTAATTATTTACAAGTGCAATCAGAAACACTAAGTTCCATCAGAACTGAAGCTACCATGTTAGCTGCAGTGGGCTGTAACTGTTCAATTTCACATTACTTGGTTTCTGTTTAAATTCATACACACACCCCACAACAACTAATATTATGGCCTAAAAATGTTCACATTCTTTCCCATCCAAATGTTATTGATATTACCTTTAAATGAATCCATAACTTTTATTATATTGTTAGAACTCATATAAACCTCTCTGTACCCTCTGCTACTATATAACACTTAAAATACAGAGAAGCAAAATATCTAAATATACCCAGGATAAAACAAACAACATTCAAAACACAGAGTTGCATAGACTTTGCTCTCATATAGCATGGTGGCCAAATTACCAGCAGAAATATGATCCTTCAAAATTTTCACTACTATAGGAATTTATTTAATTGTGTTAAGAAAACTTTGCCATTCTCCATAGGGGAAAGGGAAGAAGATCCAGGAATGGGTGTTGCTCTGCTCTTCTGCCTGGAGACTGAGCCTGTCATCTTTTTGATAACGCCTTCTTAAGACGGAAACTCCTCCCAGTTTCGGTTCAGTCTTTTGCCAGTCGAGACACATTAATTTTTGCTCCTCTAACAGTCATTCCTGGATTCTCTTTTTTGAATGAAAAGGAAAAAAGAAAAACAGGATCACAAGAATCGTTCTTTTTCAATTGCGCAGCTAAACCAGTCTACTGATTTAGCCGTTTGTCTGGCTTTGTAGCCAGACCCCTGCCACCCCGCGACACAATGGAGAGGGGCTTCACTCCTTAAGGGTGCAAAACCCCTGGCACAAAGGGTTACAGTCTGCCCGGGTCAGTCTGGGCACATTGACAGTGGCGGTGCATTTGGTGTCAAATTTAAAGCTGTGGCAGCTGCCATTCTTTCCAAACCTGCCTGCTTCGATGCGCTGAGTCATGACAGCCTCGTAGCATGTAGCGAGCCAAAATACTCAGGTACAGGGCAGGGAGGGAGAGATTCCTCTTCCAGGGCCCCTTCTGTCAGTCAGGGGTCTGCTGTCTTAGCAGCAACAAGCAGAAACCGCCCTCACACTTCTAAGGTCGTGAAAGCCTCTAAGATGGCAGAGAAGTATGCCCAGAGATGGCAAAAAGCTCTATAGAGGCAGATTGCAAAAACACAAAAAGCAAGAGGCACCGGGCGAGGGATCTTCCCTCAGGAAAAATCAATTTTTTCCCGTCCTTTGGAACGACTGTTGGAAAACTCAAGCCTCTTGCAACCTGATTATTTGCATTCCTGGTCACCAGAGGGTGCCAGAGAACAACTTTCTCCAAGGCAAAATGTTTTTGACAGCTCTGAGACTTTTAATGTTGCAATTTCCAGCCAGGCCTCAATTGAAAGAGAGAGCCAGGCAAGGCCTTTACCTGAGGCCACTTTCACCCCAACGGCTGCTGGGCTGAGATCAGAAGTGGCTGAGATACCAGAATTGCCTGAACCCTTAAGAGGCCTTATCTTAAAGACAATTTCCCATGGTTTCGCTGCACTTCAACAAGCTAACCAATCTGTCCAGGCTTTGCCTCCCTACCAGGCTCAGTGGATGACACTTATTCCACAGGGGGCCTGGGTGGACCCTATCTGTGTACCCTTTCAGAATCCCTCCATACAAAGTGAAGATTCATCTGGAAAGAAGGATCAAGCCATCACTTTATCTGGGGATGAAGGTATGTCTCCTGAGCCTTCCCACTTCACAGGCTTATTCAGGCCTGACTTGTTCAAGGCCTTATTGACCAAAGCTAAGGCCACTGCCAATTTAGAGACTAATCCTGCCTCAGAAACTCCTCAGGTGCCTAGGGATTCAGGTCACCACCTTTTTTCTGAACCCACTGTGGAGAACGAAGCAGTTCCCTCTCCACAACCTTTCCTAGACATTGTCCAGAGGCAATGGATTACTTCAGGGACTGGACCTTCTCCAACGGGGATGGAAAAAAGACGTACAGATCTCACTGACCTGCTCCAAATTCCCACAGTGGATGGGCCAGTGGCAGTTCTGACCTGCCACTCCAGTTACATCAGACGCTATGGACAGTTTCAAGACTGAGTACAAAAAGGTCGAACAGGCCCTATGCAGAGCCCATCAGGCTGCCGTTTCAGCCATTAGGGCTACATCATCAGCATCCTTCTCAACCACACTTCTGTTCTCTGGCTCCACCAGTTGCAAGGAAGACTGCCCCCAGATGATATTAGACTTCATCAGGATGTCAATAAGATTATAGCAGCAGCTGAGTACTCAGCAGATGCCACTCTGAATGTGGTCAAGTTCACATCCAGGTCAATGGCCTCATCCATCACGGCTAGACGCCTGCTTTGGCTCAAGCACTGACAGGCTGACAATAGAAGTAAATGGAGGTTGGCTTCAGCACCCTTTAAGTGAAAAAGCTGTTCAGAGAGGCATTAGATCCTATTTTGATTGAGACTAAGGGTAGGGGCAAGGTTCTTCCTTCCTTATACAGGAGAATAGACAGGCATCCAGGCCCCGGTTTTAGAGGGCAGTCTTGTTGTCCCTATGACTCTGGATTTGATTTCCATCAGTCCCAAAGACCCTTTAACTACAGGCAGGATAGACAGTTGGACAGATATGGTTTTAGAAACCAGCCAACATCTCAGGGCAAACGGCCCTTTCAAAGGAGAGGAAGCTGTTCTTATTGCCGCTCCTGCTGACTGTATGTGCGACCCTCCCATTGATGGCCTACTCCAATTCTTCACGCATCAGTAGGAGAACACCACACCGGACTCCTGGGTTCGAGACACAGTCAGTCTAGGTCTAGCTCTGAAATTTCAATATATTCCCTGCAAGTTTATTTCCTGCCCCAAGTCACGGGACCCAGTCAAGAGGGGCCTCATGAACTCGGATATCCAGCACCTTCTGGATATTCAGGCCATTCAACAGGTTCCTCAGGAGCAACAGGGACAGGGGTTTTATTCCATCCTTTTTCTGGTCCCCAAGAACTCGGGGGGATGGCAGGCTATATTGGACTTGAAGCGTCTCAACCACTATGTTATGTTTACCAAGGAGCTGAGGGAGAAGAAACGCTGCAAGAGACGCCTAGAGAGTAGATGGAGATCCACATGGTCTGAATCTGACCGAACACAGGTAAGAGCCCATTTGAAGACTTACCTTGTGGTGATAAGAGTGGCCAAACGTCATTACTGTGCCACTCTTATAGCATCCGCAGAGAACCGCCCTGCCGCCGTTTGGGGTGACCCGCTCCCTCCTTCAACAGAGGCCGCGGGAAGCCCCTCTGCAGGGCAGAGCTGAGGAATTTGGAGAATATCTGCAGGATAAAATCGCTCAGATCCGGAACGAGATGGTCTCCATGGAAAGTAGTCTAGGGGGAATTCCGGAGACAGGTCTTGAGACTCCTTTTTGGGAGGAGTTTGACTCTGTTACTTCCAATGATATGGACAGGTTACGTAGGCGACTGAGAGCCACCACATGTTTATTGGACCCGTGTCCTTCCTGGCTTGTACTGGCATCCTGGGAGGTCTCATGAGACTGGCTCCAGGAAGTAGTAAATGCTTCTTTGAGTGAGGGGTTCTTGCCCGCTGTCTTGAAAGAGGCGGTGGTGAGGCCCCTCCTCAAGAAGCCTTCCCTGGACCCAGGATTATTAGTCAATTATCGTCCTGTCTCCAACCTTCACTTTCTGGCGAAGGTTGTAGAGAGTGTGGTGGCACAACAGTTTCCCCATCACCTGGAGGAAATTGACTATCTAGATCCGCGCCAATCCGGCTTCCGGCCCGGTCACAGCACTGAGACGGCATTGGTCGCGTTGGTAGATGATCTCTGGAGGGCCAAAGATGGGGGTTGTTTCTCCATCCTGGTCCTATTAGACCTCTCGGCGGCTTTTGATACCATCGACCATAGTATCCTATTGCATCGATTGGAGGGGTTGGGGGTGAGGGGCACCGTTTTACGGTGGTTCTCCTCCTACCTCTCCGATCGATCGCAATTTGTGTTGGCAGGGGGGCAGAGGTCGACCTCGAGACCCCTCACATGCGGGGTTCCTCAGGGGTCAGTCCTCTCACCACTCCTGTTCAACATATATATGAAACCGCTGGGTGAGATCATCCGTGGCTTTGGGGTGGAGTACCATCTGTACGCTGATGATACCATCTGTACGCTGATGATACTCAGTTGTACATATCTACCCCAAACCACCCCAACGATGCCGTTGAAGTGATGTCCCGATGTTTGGAAGCCGTGCGGAGCTGGATGGGAAGGAACAGACTCAGACTCAACCCATCCAAGACCGAGTGGCTGTGGTTTCCGGCGCCCCGGTACAACCAGTTGATCCCATCACTGGCCATAGGGGGTGAACTTCTAGCCCCGGTGGATCGGGCATGCAACTTAGGCGTCCTCCTAGATACTCGGCTGTCTATGGAAGATCATGTGACGGCCGTGGCCAAGGGGGCATTCTGCCAGGTTCGCCTGGTACGCCAGTTGCGGCCCCTATTGGACCGGGACGCCCTTCGCACAGTCGTGACTTCCCGACTAGACTACTGTAACGCTCTCTACATGGGGCTCCTCTACAGCTAGTCCAGAATACGGCCGCGCGGGTAGTTATGGGTACCTCCAGGTACTCCCACGTAACACCGCTCCTGTGCGAGCTGCACTGGCTACCTATGGCCTTTTGGGTGCGCTTCAAGGTGTTGATTACCATCTTTAAAGCGCTCCATGGCACAGGTCCTAGCTATCTGCGTGATCGTATCCTACCCCACACATCCCTTCAACCGATTCGCTCACACAGAGAGGGACTTCTCCAGGTGCCGCCCTCCTGGCAATGCCAACAGGCAGCTCCCAGGGGAAGGTCCTTCTCTGTGGCGGGCCCAACCCTCTGGAATGACCTACCCCCCGAGCTTAGATCTACTACGGACCTCCGCTCCTTCCGTCAACAATTAAAGACCCATCTTTTCCAGCAGGCCGGCCTGGCCTAACCTAATCTACCATACCAGCCTAGTTGTAAATATTACCTAACCGGGTTTTTACGTTATAAATTTAAACGAGATATTTTAACACAGGGTAAAACATTTAATTTAGTTTTATTATTTATAATTGTTATATATGTATATGCTCTTAAATTCTTGTATACCGCCCGAGTCTCTTCGGAGAGAGGGGGCGGTCAATAAATACAAACAAACAAACAAACAAACAAATAAATGTATGTATGTATGTATGTATGTACAAGCCAGGGGTGGAAATCCAGCAGGTTCTGACAGGTTCTGAAGAACCACTACTGGAAATTTTTAGTAGTTCGGAGAACCAGTAACAGAAATTTTGAGTAATCCAGAGAACCGGCAAATGCCACCTCTTGCTGCCCCAGAGTGGGGTGGGAATGAAGATTTTACAGTATCCTTCTCCTGCCATGCCCACCAAGCTACACCACACCCATCAAGCCATGCCCACAGAACCGGTAGTAAAAAAAATTGAATTTCACCATTGGTACAAGCATTTCAAGCTGCACTCCCTCCAGTCAATCCTGGAGTGCATCAGGGAGGGCTACTTCTTAACCTCAAAAGACCTGACGGAGGCATACTTCCTCACACCAAACTTGACCACTCACCAGCAGTTTCTCAGATTTCACTATGCAGGTCGGCACTACCAATACAGGGCCACGCCATTTGGCCTGTCATTGGTACCCAGGACCTTCACGAAGCTGTTGGCGGCCTTGGCAGCCCATCACTGAGCACTGCTTGTATGGTTTCAGTGCTATGTGAATGATATCTTGGTCCAGTCCACCACTGAGGCTCAGGCAAAGGAGGATCTGCACTTCGTGATCCAGGTTCTACAGGACCATGGCTTCTTAGTCAACACGGAGAAGAGCCACCTGAACCCGACCAACCATCTGTTGCATCTGGGAGCAGTCATAGATATATAAGAGGCAAGATATTCCTCTCTCCAGAAAGACAGCTAAGTATAAAGACAATGACACATCACATCATACAGGAATGGTCTGTGTCTCTGGTGCTCCTCTCGCAGCTCTTGCAAGATGGTGTCCTGCATATCCATTGTCCCATGGGCTCGCTCACACTTTAGGTCACTCCAGTGGTTCTGCCTCCCTTACCAATAAGCGGACAGGAGCCATTCACCGGCCAGAGTTCAAGTGCTGCCCAAGGTGCTGCAGTCCTTGACATGGTGAATGTCTCCAGCAATCGCCAGGAGATGTCTATTCCAAGCTCCCACCTATCTAACCATCACTAAGGATGCCAGCTTGTTCAGCTGGAGAGCTCACTTCCAGTCGTTGATGGCCAGGGTCAGTGGACTCAGGCAGATCTGAGCCACAACATCAATTGGCTGGAGTTGAGGGCTGCGTACCTGGCACTGAAGAGATTCAAGAATTTCATGTCAGGACAGCATGTGCTGAACCTGACAGAAAACATGGTCATCAAGGCCCATATAAAATGGCAAAGGCCCATATAAAATTCAAGGGTTTTCATGCAGAAGGCAGAACTTCTAGGCCTCTGGGCAGAGGGGCATCTTGTGTCCCTATGGGCAGAACACATTTCTGGGGTGAACAATGTGAAAGGGGACTGGCTCAGCAGGGCCACAGTGGACCAATCAGAGTGGTGCCTGCACCCAGCCATATTCCAGGAACTGCTTTGGGCATCCAGTCCTGGACCTCTTTACCACCCCAGACAACAAACAACTTTCCAGATTTTTTTCCAGGTTCCTGATGCGGGCAGAAAGGATCAACGGCCTTCACAGCCCATGGCCACAGGGATTTCTGTACACCTTTCTGCCCCCTCCACTAATACCAGGGTAGTCAGGAAACTACTGGAGAAGGTTCAGTTGCTGCTCATTGCTCCTCATTGGTCCAGTTCATCGATCTTATATCTCTGTCGACGACTTGACCCTGGAGGATCCCTTGGGACAAGATCTTTCTCATTCAGGGGGCACTGGTCCACCTGGCTCCAGTTAACCGCCTGGTGTTTGAGCAGGGAGTCCTGAGTAGAGACAACTTCTCCTCCAGGGTTATACAGACAATTCAGGCCTCCAGGAGGCCATCCACTGACTGAATATACAATGCTACCTGGTCAGCCTTTTGCCACTGGTGTTCTAGCACAGGCATTGACTCCTACTCGGCATCCACCAGTCAAGTCCTTTAATTCCCCCAGGATGGTTTGGGCAAGGGATTGATTCCTAATACTGTCTGTAGACAGGTAGCTGCTGTGTCTTCGGTCTTGTCGTATGGAACTCTGGGCTCGCTTTCACAGCATCCCACCAGTCACAGATTTCTAAAGGGTGCAACCAACTTAAAGCCACCTGGGGTCCACAGGTATCTGACCTGGGACCTGTCAAAGGTGTTAAATGCACTCACTGAGAGCCCCTTCAAATTGCTGAGATCAGTTTCCTTATGATTCCTATCCTGCAAGGTGGCATTCTTGGTTGCTATTATGTCGGCGAGAAGGATTTCAGAGCTGGCGGCCCTTTCGGTCAGGGAAGACCTCTGCATATTCCATCCAGACAGAGTGGTATTATGCTTCCTTCCTTCCCTCCTTCATCCCCAAGGTCAACTTCCAGCTTTCCAGAGCCTAGGGTTGATCTGTCAAATTTCTGCCTGGTGTCCACTCATGCCCAGGAAAAGAAGTAGCACACCTTGATCATGAGGTGGGCTCTCCGAATTTACATCAAGCGGACCGCCTCATTCCGAAGAACGGAGTCACTTTTTATCTCCTTAGCTAGCAGGGTCACCTTGACGACGGTGATGTGATGCATTCGGGGGATCTTGAGGGCCTACAAGGCACATAAGAACATAAGAACAGCCTTGCTGGAACAGGCCACAGCCCTTCCAGTCCAGCATTCTGTCTCACACAGTGGCTCACCATTTGCTTCAGGATCTTCCCAAGCAGATGTCTTCACCTGCTTATGATTCCCTGCAAATGGCATTGAGAAATATCCTGCCTATCTCTCCAACCCGGAGGGTGACCTTAGGCATCCATAATGATAGCCATGGATACCCTTGTTCTCCATGAACACATCTAATCCTTTCTTAAAGGTGTCGAGGCTGACAGCTGTCACCACTTCTTCTGGCAAGGAGTTCCATAGACCAGTGATCCTCTGGGTGAAAAAGTACTTCCTCTTATTTGTTTGAGGTCTAGCTTCCAAAAGTTTCATGGAGTGCTCCCTAGTTCTAGTGTTGTGCGATAGGGAAAACAGTTTTTCCCTATCGCACAAGAACTTCCAATGCCTAGACGTATCACAACTCAACTTCCAGTGCCTAGACGTATCACAATTCAACTTCCAGTGCCTAGACGTATAGAACATAAGAACGTCCAGTGCCTAGACGTATTACAACTCAACTTCCAGTGCCTAGACGTATCACAACTCACTTGACCAGGAGTGACGGCATGGGCCACACAGATGTTTATAGAAGAGATCTGCAAAGCGACAACTTGGGCCTTTCCATCGCCATTTATCCACAATTATAAATTGGATACATTCTCTTTGGCCGAGGCAGCCTTTGGCAAGAGGGTCCTCCAGAGGGTCCACATAGATCAGGGGACTTTTGCCCAGACTGCAACCCACCCATGAGTTTGGAGGGCTTTGGTAAGTCCCATTCCTGGATCCTTTCCCTTCCCCCTATAGAGGAGTGTTCGTCCTACCTACGTTGCTTCTTGTAGGGAAGGGAAGAAGATCCAGGCCCACTCTAGGAGACTGTCTGGTCCACACTCCGGGAGTGGCTAATATTTTCACAGGTCACAAGCCTCATTATCACCAAGTCTTCGCCAAAATTGGGAAGAAGGTGCCTAAGAAGGTGTTGCTGCCTAAGAAGGTGTTGCCAAAAAGATGACAGGCTCAGTCTTCAGTCAGAAAAGCAGAGCAATACCCATTCCTGGATCCTCTTCCCTTCCCTACGAGAAGCAGTGTGTCAGGTAGGACCAACGCTCCTTTACCACTAAATTATAACAGTTTTCAAATGTCTTCATATTACCTAAACAGCAGTAATAATCAGGTTAAATTTATTTCCATTACTTAGAAATAAGTTAATTTCTATGAAACATTACAGGCAATATTCAGAAATAGATTGTTAAGAAGGAATTTCTCCACCATCCAAACAACTTAAGTATACAGTGTGTGAATAAACACACAGAATAATTGTTTATTTGTTTCGGAAATAGTCACTCATGAATTCACTTATGTGCAATTTATTTACTCACTAAATAAAAAAGGGTGAGATGAAAATGCAAAAGGCATCCAATTAATTCCTTTTTATAAAGTTACCTAACAATAAAGTAGGAAACTATAGGAACCAACATGTTTATAAAAAATTATGTTATAATTGTAAACACTCCACTCCACCTTCTTTGCTATAGCTCCCATTTTTTTAAAAAACACACCATAACACATTCTGAGAAGGATGGGTGAGTTAAGTAATACTGTGGAAAAGGGAAAAAAGGAAGGAAAAATGGTAGAAGTAATTGTCCAGACAGAAATGCAAACATGCAAATAAACAAATAAATTATACTGAAATAAGTCCTCAAAATTAAAATGGGAAGTATAGAAAATTCTGGTTTTCTCTCAAAGAAAAAGTTTAACATTTTGGTTATTACCAATTCCAATTTTCAGAGGGGGGAGCATTAAATTGTAGATTTCAATATGAATCATATTTTAAAAAACTACATTTGGGCTATTCCACCAAAACTGGCAAAATGAAACACTATAACTTTAAGATGTTTTTAATGGCAAAAGTTATAGGTTAAAATAGAATTAAATAGATCTTTCAGAGTAAATAAATGGGTTTCTCTAATTCTCTACAGTCTTGCACAACTGGAAGAAAGGCCTACCTAGTTCAATCAGATGGTTCCAGAAAGTTCATAAGGAAACAGAGGCAACAGCTCTCTGTAGTTATTGCCCCATAGGAAGTGCTACTAAGAGATACACTGCCTTCAATGTATCCCTTATACAGTCGTTGCTACCAATGACTTTATATATTCACTCTTTCCCTTTAAAAATCACCTAGGATAGTAGCTAATAACATAAATAATGACTGACAAAACCAAAGGTTTTGGATACCCCAAGGGAGGCCTTCTGAAAACGATCTAAGGGTAAATGTACAGGAAGAGGGATTCCTTCAGATTCAGTAGTATCTCAAGCTGTGAGAAGCTTGAGATACTTATATACAAACACCAAGACCCTGAATTGGGACAGTCAATGAACTAGATATTATTCATTAGTTAGTTATGTTTTTTAAACAATACAGAACTTTGCTTCATTTTCTATGTAAATAGCCTTTCAGATTCTCTACGCTAATTGTCATGTAATCTTTTAAAACTAAAAATAGGTAACTTTTTAAATGATTTATCTCAGAATTTACTTTGAGAACCCTTGCAATCCTGATTCCTCTCTTAAAATGTGATACCCAGAACCGTGCACAGCATTCCAAATGTATGCTTGCTAAAACAGTAAGGAGTGGGCAGAAGACTAGCAGAACACGTCCATGAACACTAACTAGCAGTCAGTCATTATAAAAAGATTTTTAATTTTACAGATTTAACCGTAGTTTCAATTGAGAAACTGTGACTGTCCTAGACCAGCGGTGGGCAAACTCATTAGTCAACAGAGCCAAATATCAATAATACCACGATTGAAATTTCTTTTGAGAGCCAGAAGGTGTGGCCTGTTTTGTGGGAGTGGCTCAGCAGTCATGTGAGTGGGTGGGCGTGGCCAACTTGGAAAATGTGAAACTCACTTAACAATGGTCTTGGTTAGCAACCAAACTTTTAGGCTCAATTGTGGTCATAAGTTCTTTCTTTCTTTCTTTCTCTTTCTTTCTCTCTTTCTTCCTTCCTCTCTTTCTCTCTCTCTTTCTCTCTGTCTCTCTCTCTCTCTCTTTCTTTCTCTCTCTCTCTCTCTTTCTTTCCCTCTTTCTCTCTCTCTCTTTCTCCATTTCTCTCTTTCTGCCTCTCTTTCTCTTTCTTTCTCTCTTTTTCCCTCTTTCTCTCTCTCTCCCTCTTTCTCCATTTCTCTCTTTCTCTCTCTTTCTCCATTTCTCTCTCTGTCTCTTTCTCTCTTTCTTTCTGTCTCTCTTTCCCTTTCTCCATTTCTCTCTCTTTCTCTCTTTCTTTCTGCCTCTCTCTCTCTTTCTTTCTCTTTCTCCATTTCTCTCTTTTTCCCTCTTTCTCTCTCTCTCTCTTTCTCTCTCTCTCCCTCTTTCTCCATTTCTCTCTTTCTCTCTCTTTCTCCATTTCTCTCTCTGTCTCTTTCTCTCTTTCTCTCTCTCTCTCTCTCTTTCTTTCTGTCTCTCTTTCTCTCTTTCTTTCTTTCCCTCTTTCTCTTTTTCTCTCTTTCTCCATTTCTCTCTCTTTCTCTCTTTCTTTCCCTCTCTCTTTCTCTTTCTCCATTTCTCTCTTTCTCTCTCACTCTCTTTCTTTCCCTCTTTCTCTCTCTTTCTCTCTTTCTTTCCCTTTCTCTCTTTTTCCTCTCTTTCTCCATTTCTCTCTCTTTCTCTCTTTCTCTCTCTCTCTTTCTTTCCTTCTTTCTCTTTCTCTCTTTCGTTCTTTCCCTCTTTCTCTCTCTTTCTTTCTCTCTCTATCTGCTTCGTCTGCCCATCTCTGTCACTCTGTGTGTGTGTGTCTGTCTGTCTCGCATTCAAGCACTTAATCACTCATTCTGTGTCTCTATCTTTCTCTCCCTCTCTATCTCTCCGTCTCTGTGTGTGTCTGTCACTCTCTGATTCCCCCCTCCCTCCTTGTCTCTCTCTGTGTCTGTGCCTCTCTCTGTCTGTCTGTCTGCCCCCTGCGGATCCTCCTCAGCCCAGCCCGCCGCGGTTACTCACTCGCTCGCCTTAGCCGGGGCCGCCCGCCGCGTTCGCTCGCCCGCTCAGGGTACTTCCAGGGCTCGGTGTGGGGTGGGGAAGGAACGGCGACCCTCTGGATGCCGGTTCCCTCCAATCTCCCTGGATGTAGCCTGGCTCGCCCGATAGCCCGCCCGTTCCGTGTGGGGTGGGGAAGGCCTTCTCACCCCTGGAAGTAGCCCGAGCGAACGAGCGGGCGGCTGGCCGGGCGAGCCAGGCTACGTCCAGGGTGATTGCAGGGAATTCCCTTCCCGTGCCCGCGGAGACTCCGCACCCCCTGGAAGTAGACGAGTGGCGGCATGCCGGGCTGGGGAGGTTCCGCGGGGGAAGGGAATCGGTGGCCGGTAGGGAGGGTTTCTCCGGTGGGTCCCAGGAGTCCCACCGTCGGTGCGGGTGGAGGAAGAGCCACACTCGAGGGGCCAAAGAGCCGCGAGCCACGGTTTGCCGACCATTGTCCTAGACCAAGCCAACTCCAAAAATGCAAGAGAATTTCTAGAAGCCTGGCACCCTGACAAATTAATTATCCATCAATGAACACAACATAACAGACATAAACAATATCTACATACTGTGCAAAAAAGAGAATCAACAAGCCAAAAAGGAAACAAAAAGACCAAATCACCTTCCCACCAGCAATCAACACCCAGATGAGCATAGATTAACTCTGATTAATATCAGATCAACAATCAAGAAGTAAACAATGCCCCAATCAAAGAACTGCCAAACAAGCTAGCAGTAAACAGCCCAACCAAAGAACTTCCAAGATCACTCCCACCAACAGTCAATTCCACTGCCTTCTAGCACTGATGACATTACCAACCAAGCTCAGAGAGCACCAAAGAGCCTTCAAACTAGACTATAATTCAAGAAGAAATTCATTCTCAGTTTTCCTTAGGCAAGCTACTCTCTTCTCCCTATTAGGTTCACACCTACCATATTTTTTGGAGTATAAGACGCACCTCTTCTACAGTTCACATCTACCGTATTTTTTGGAGTATAAGATGCACCTTTTTCCCTCAAAAAAGAGAGTGAAATCTGGGTGCACCTTAAACACTGAATACAGCATTTTTGGCCTACTGAAACCCTGCCCCCTTTGCAAAAATGGACATGCAGCAAAAAACAGGCCATTTCCCCCCCCCCAGCCCTGAAGAGCCCTCTACAAGCCTCCCAAACCTCTACATACCCCCCTTTTTTGCAAAAGAAATGGCTCATTTTTGCTTGTTTTTGCCCCCCCAGCCCCCAGGAGCACTCTAAGAGCCTCCCAAAGCTCTGCATGACTCTCAGCCTTTTTTTTTAAGGCATGCAGAGGGTTTGGGAGGTCTGCAGAGTGCAAAAACTTCTTAAAAAAATTTACCTCTTCAAAATCATGGTGCGTCTTATACTCCAGTGCATCTTATAGTCCAAAAAATATGGTATGTTACTCTTACCAAGCTGGTGAAAAATCACATCACTTGTGAAATGCTTAGAACGCCTGCAAGCTTTTATCGTAATATTTTAATAGCACTCTTAGGTATTTTGCTATTCATTTGTGTAGTTCCTGTTTTTTCTAGCATATTGAAAAATGTGATTTCATCAGCAAACCAGACTATTTTGCTGTTAATACATACCTTTATTTATAAGCCAATTAAAAAGTACCAATTCCAGGAGAAATAGCAAGTAACAGGAAGAAAAAAGGAACAAATATATCAACTACTCACTGAACACTGTAAAATAACCGTTAAAGAAGTATTCAACTTCTATTTTAATCCAGGTTTTTTCCCCCTTAAATAGCGTATTTTCAACTTGGAAATTGCAAACAACATTATAAATGGGCAGACGTAAAACAGGAAATGGTCAAGGCATGCTTACTTAATTTTAATATTTAGATCTTAAGAATCAAATAAGGTTTATCTCAGAATACTAAAGGAACTAGATAGTACCATCTTTGATGTACCATCTTTGAGAAATCTTGGAGAGGATTCCAATTCTTTTTGCTTATAACAGATTTTGGCACAGCAGGAGATCTCCCACTTGGTTCTTCTTTTGAGAAGCGGGAGAATAGTATCTTCTCTTTATTGCTGCATTGAACTTTGATGTAGGCAAAAACACCATTACTTGACTTACTCTACTTTTGCTTAACCCAAATGTCAGTGTGATACAAGACATACATGCTAAATTTTCTCACGCTTGATAACAAACTGGGGCCAAGAGGGCTATTTCATGTCACATTAAAATACTGAGGTGGTAGAATCGAACAGCTTCTGTTTCCTCCATATCAAAGATAAGAAATATACCTATAAGTGGCTAATCCAATTTTGGAAGAACAAGTGTAAACACAACGAATGGTTGACTCAACAGAAATCTAGAGACCTATATTGATTTGCAAGCAGAGAAACTACATTAACATTATATGATGCAATTCTACATCTGACTGTCATACTAGGCAACTGCCAGGGAATCATATGCAAACTATCAAATTTTCTAAAGGAAGAATGAGGTGTAAGTGTAGTAATCATCATCACAAAAGAATGTTGGTGACTTTGTGAGTAAAATGAGTAAGTTTCATTGTCCAACTCTAAATTATATCAATCTTCTTACACTTGGTTCATGCAAGTTTAGTTTAAGCAAGATAAGGAAAGTCTTTCAAACCAATTGAGGATTTCTCAAATGTAACAGGAAATGCAAGATCCATCTTCTTCCTACGCAATGAAAGCATTAAAAAGGAAGAGTTTACTGAAATGCTATTCAGTAGAGATGCCAACTTCCCAAAAATCCTAGAAAATATTTTTTATTTACAAAAAACTTTAATTCTGACCCAAATAATTCAGGGCCCCACGCACGAGGGGGGGCACACGCTGGATTTAATCTTTGTCTCTGGCCAGTGGATGAGTGATCTGGGAATAGGGGATTTAGTCACCATACCCCTGTCATGGTCAGACCACTCTCTCCTTCGGCTGGACTTTCCAACCGCTACACCCCACCGCCGGGAGGCAGAACCAGAGACTTTAAGATGGTTCTGCCCCAGGCGCCTGATGGACCCAGAGAGGTTCCAGACGGAGCTTGGGCCATTACCTGTGACCTTGACCCACGACTCAACTGAGGACTTAGTGGCTGCATGGCATAGTGCGGCCATGGGGGCCTTGGACCGGGTTGCGCCCTTGCGGCCTCTCACGCGGCGCCGATCCACCCAGGCTCCCTGGTTTTCCGAGGAGCTGAGGAGGATGAAACGCCGCAAGAGACGCCTAGAGAGAAGGTGGAGATCCACACGGTCCGAATCTGACCGAACACTGGTAATATCCCACTTGAGGACGTACGTAGTGGCGATAGAGTGGCCAAACGCAATTATTGTGCCACTCTTATCGCATCCACAGATAACCGCCCTGCCGCCCTGTTCGAGGTGATCCGCTCCCTCCTTCAACAGAGGCCACGGGAAGCCCCTTTGCAAGGTAGAGCAGAGGAATTTGGAGAGTATCTGCAGGATAAAATCGTGCAGATTCGGAACGAATTGCCCTCTGCAGAAAGTAGTTTGGAGGGATTATCCGAGGCAGGTCTTGAGACTTTTTTATTTTTTTATTTTCAATTTATATACAGTATAATGGGAGGCAGTATTATGGGAGGAGTTTGACTTTGTCACTTCCGATGATAGGGACAGGTTATCGAGGAGACTAAAGACCACCACATGTTTATTGGACCCATGTCCCTCCTGGCTTGTACTGGCATCCTGGGAGGTCACACGAGGCTGGCTCTAGGAAATAGTGAACGCCTCTGAGTGAGGGGTTCTTGCCGGCCGCCTTGAAAGAGGCAGTGGTGAGACCCCTCCTCAAGAAGCCTTCCCTGGACCCAGCGTTGTTGGTAAATTACCGTCCAGTCTCCAACCTTCACTTTTTAGCGAAGGTTGTAGAGAGTGTGGTGGCACAGCAGTTCCCTCATCACCTGGAGGAAATTGATTATGTGGACCCGCGCCAGTCCGGCTTCCGACCCGGGTACAGCACTGAGACGGCATTGGTCACGTTGGTGGATGATCTCTGGAGGGCTCGGGATAGAGGTTGCTCCTCTATCCTGGTCCTATTAGACCTCTCAGCAGCTTTTGATACCATCGACCATGGTATCTTATTGCACCGACTGGAGGGGCTGGGGGTGAGAGGCACCGTTTTACGGTGGTTCTCCTCCTACCTCTCTGGTCGGTCGCAATTTGTGTTGGCAGGGGGGCAGAGGTCGACCTCGAGACCCCTCACATGCGGGGTTCCTCAGGGGTCAGTCCTCTCACCACTCCTGTTCAACATATATATGAAACCGCTGGGTGAGATCATCCGTGGCTTTGGGGTAGAGTACCATCTATACGCTGATGATACTCAGTTGTACATATCTACCCCAAACCACCCCAACGATGCCGTTGAAGTGATGTCCCGGTGTTTGGAGGCCGTACGGGTCTGGATGGGGAGTAACAAACTCAAACTCAACCCATCCAAGACCGAGTGGCTGTGGTTTCCGGCGTCCCGGTTCAGCCAGTTGACTCCAACACTGGCCATTGGGGGTGAATTATTAGCCCCCGTGGAGAGGGCGCGCAATCTAGGCATCCTCTTGGACTCCCGGTTGACCATGGATGACCATGTGACAGCTGTGGCCAGGGGGGCATTCTACCAGGTGTGCCTGGTCCGTCAGTTGCACCCCTTACTCAACCAGGACGCCCTGTGCACAGTCACTCAAGCACTGGTGACATCCCGTCTAGACTACTGTAGTGCTCTCTACAGGTTACAGCTAGTACAGAATGCGGCCGCGCGGGGGATTATGGGAGCCTCACGGCATTCGCATGTAACACCTCTGCCTGTGGCCTTTCGGGTGCGCTTCAAGGTGTTGATAACCATCTTTAAAGCGCTTCATGGCACGGGGCCTAGCTATATGTGAGACCGTCTCTTACCTCACACATCCCTTCGACCGATTCGCTCCCATAGAGAGGGTCTTCTCCGGGTGCCGTCGGCCGGGCAATGCCGGAAGGGCCTTCTCTGTGGCGGGCCCAGCCCTCTGGAACAACCTTCCCTCCGAACTCCAGACCATCACTGACCTCCGCCTCTTCCGCCAGCGTCTGAAGACGCACTTTTTCCATCAAGCTGGCTTAGCCTAGGCCCCTGACATCATCTAATCAGACTGGGTTTTAAATTAACACGATGTTTTAATTAGGGGGATTTTATTGAATTTTAGCATGGCATCCTAAATTTAATCAGTTTTTACTGTTGGGGTTTTTATGGTGTTTTTATGTATTTATATGTTTATATTTAATTTTAATTTCCTGTGCGCCGCCCTGAGTCCCTTCGGGGAAATAGTTGCGGGATACAAGTCTAATAAATTGAAAAATTGAATTGAATAGTAAAATAGCCTGGGTCCAGCTTTGCAACAAGGCTGAATATTGTCGCCATATTTACTCAATCAATCTAATATGCTGAATATACTGTATATATTTAGCATATTGGAAGATAATGAGCAAAGTTTTAAAACAAGAGGAAATATTAATAATCTATACTATTTTTATGACATTATCCTGTTAGTTGACAATGCAAAGAATCTGCAAGCTCTGATATTAAAAGTCAAGACACAAAATGAAAAAAAGGTTGTAAAGTTAAATATAAATAAGGTCAAACTAATGACAACACAACGAACAGGCTTAGAATCAACAATGAAAATAGCAAAGTAATAGATAGCTTCAACTTTTTATGATCCAACCTTCAACAGTAAAGGAATAAGCATTCAGATACACTGCTAACAAGCCCTTGGTAGAGCAGCCACTGTAAGTCATTCAAATGCAATGATGTGTCTATGGCTACAAAAATCAAAATCATGGAAACTATAGTATTTCCAGTGACACTCTATGGCCATGATGGTGTACCTAAGGCATGCGTACCACAGGTGGCACATGGAGCCCTCTCTGCAGTCACGGTAGCTGTCGCCCCAGCTCAGCTCAACCGTGGATGAATGTGCACCTCCCACCAGCCATCTGATTTTCTGGTCTCTGCTGTGCATGGTGGAGATGTGCACACATAATAATAATAATAATAATAATAATAATAATAATAATAATTTAATTTTATATCCCGCTCTCTCTCCCCAAGGGGACTCGAGGCGGGGCACAGGCAATTAAAATACAAATAAGAGCACAACAAATACAAAATACAAACTACAAAAATTAAAAATGAATTAAACTATTCCTGCGCTAAAATCCATAAACTAAACTAAAAATTACCCCTAAAATCCCTGACCTAAAAAGAGACTACCCAAGGCCGGCCAGGCGAAAAAAGTGTGTCTTTAATTTTACGCGGAAGGAGCGGAGGTCCGTAGTTGTCCTAATATCGGGGGGAAGGTCGTTCCAGAGGGCTGGGCCCGCCACAGAGAAGGCCCTTCCCCTGGGCGTCGCCCGCTGACAAAGTCTAGTGGACGGCACCCGGAGAAGTCCCTCTCTGTGGGAGCGAATCGGCCGTGAGGATGTATGAGGCAGGATCCGATCCCGCAGGTAACTAGGTCCCGAGCCATGGAGCGCTTTGAAGATGATAATTAACACCTTGAAGCGCACCCGGAAGACGACAGGTAGCCAGTGCAGCTCGCGCAAGAGCGGTGTTACGTGGGCAAACCTAGAGGTGCCCATAATTGCTCGCGCGGCTGCGTTCTGGACCAACTGAAGCCTCCGGGTGCACCTCAAGGGGAGCCCCATGTAGAGAGAGTTGCAATAATCCAGTCGGGATGTCACGAGAGCATGAGTGACTGTGCGAAGGGCGTCCCGATCCAATAGGGGGCGCAACTGGCGTACCAGGCGAACCTGGTAAAACGCCCTCCTGGCCACGGCTGTCACGTGATCTTCCATAGACAGCCGGGTATCCAGGAGGACACCCAAGTTGCGCGCCCCATCCACAGGGGCAAGATGTTCGCCCCCTATGGCCAGAGATGGAATCATCTGGTTGAATCGGGCAGCCGGAAACCACAGCCACTCGGTCTTGGTCGGGTTGAGCCTGAGTCCGTTACTTCCCATCCAGATCCGCACGGCTTCCAGGCACTGGCACATCACCGCTACGGCATCGTTGGGGTGGTCTGGGGTAGATATATACAGCTGAGTATCATCAGCGTAGAGATGATACTCTACCCCAAAACCACGGATGATCTCGCCCAGCGGCTTCATGTATGTGTTGAACAGGAGGGGCGAGAGGACCGACCCCTGAGGCACCCCACATGTGAGGGGTCTCGAGGTCGACCTCTGCCCTCCTGCCAGCACAAATTGCGATCGGCCAGAGAGGTAGGAGGAGAACCACCGTAACACGGTGCCTCCCACCCCCAACCCCCCCAGCCGATGCAATAGGATACCATGGTCGATGGTATCGAAAGCCGCCGAGAGGTCTAATAGGACCAGGATGGAGGAACAACCCCCATCTCTGGCCCTCCAGAGATCATCGACCAACGCGACCAATGCCGTCTCGGTGCTATGCCCGGGCCGAAAGCCGGACTGGCGCGGGTCTAGATAATCAACTTCCTCCAGGTGACGGGGAAACTGTTGTGCCACCACACTCTCAACAACCTTCGCCAAAAAGGGAAGGTTGGAGACTGGACGGTAGTTGTTTAAAAGAGCTGGATCCAAAGAGGGCTTCTTAAGGAGGGGCCTCACCATAGCCTCTTTTAGGGAAGCAGGCAAGGAACCCTCACTTAAGGATGCGTTGATAACCTCTTGGAGCCAGCCTCGTGTCACCTCCCAGGATGCCAGTACAAGCCAGGAGGGACACGGGTCCAATAAACATGTGGTGGCTCGCAGTCGCCCACGTAACCTGTCCATATCATCGGAAGCAACGGAGTCAAACTCCTCCCAGACAAGATCCGCCTCGCGGCATTCCACTGGACCAGCAATGGGGGCTAACTCATTCTGTATCTGAGCGGTTTTCTGCTGCAGATAAGACACAAATTCCTCTGCTCTACCCTGTAACGGGGCTTCCCGCCCCCTCTGTTGAAGAAGGGAGCGGGTCACCCTAAACAGGGCGGCAGGGCGGTTATCTGCGGATGCTATGAGAGTGGCACAATGATGACGTTTGGCAACTCTCAGCGCCACAATGTAAGTCCGTAAATGGGCTCTTACCTGTGTCCGGTCAGATTCAGAGCGGGAAGCCCTCCATCTTCTCTCTAGGCATCTCTTGTGGCGTTTCATCACCCTTAGCTCCTCGGTAAACCAAGGAGCCAGGGTGGCTCGGCGCCACACGAGAGGCCGCAAGGGCGCGACCCGATCCAAGGCTCCCGCGGTCGCAATATTCCATGCGGCCACGAGGTCCTCCATCGGGGCGCGGGTCAGGGGTACAGGAAGTGGCCCAAGCGCCGCCTGGAACCCATCTGGGTCCATCAGGCGCCTGGGGCGGAACCAGATTGGTGACTCGGGTTCCGCCTCCCCGCGGAGGGGAGCAGCGGTCAGAAAATCGAGCTGGAGAAGTGAGTGATCTGACCATGACAAGGGCGTGATGACTATATCCCCTGTACCCAGATCACTTACCCATTGGCCAGAGACAAAGATGAGATCCGGTGTGTGTCCACCCTCGTGGGTGGGGCCTTGAATTACTTGGGTCAGGTCCATGGCCGTCATGGAAGCCATGAACTCCCGAGCTGCCTCGGATGATACGCCAACCGTTGGCAAATTGAAGTCCCCCATGACTAAAAGTCTGGGGGTCTCAATTGCCACCGTAGCGATCACCTCTAGGAGCTCGGGCAGGGCTGCTGCTGCATAGCGAGGAGCCAGGTATACAACCAGCAAGCCCAACTGCCTCCCTAGGCCCCACTTCACGCAGAGGGACTCACAACCGGTGGTCTGCGGCACAATGGTTTCTCTCGGCTCAAGACTTTCTTTTACAATGACCGCTACCCCACCGCCCCTACCCAGGGCCCGGGGCTGATGAAAAGCGCGGTAACCTGGTGGGCAGATTTCAACGAGGGGAAGTCCTCCCTCGTGGCCCAACCAGGTCTCCGCAATCCCAACCAGGTCCGGCCCCCCCTCTGACACAAGGTCATTAATGAGGGGGGCTTTGTTGACAACGGACCTGGCGTTGCAAAACATCAGCCGTAGGCCCTGGCTCTGTACTCCCTGACCACCTAGCCTGCGGGGGTTGTGGCACTTGACCGTTTGAAGCCAACGGCTACGAGCCTCCAACCGGGAGGATGGGACTTGTCTCCCCTCGGACCTGCCTCTCCTCATGTGCAGGAGGCGAGGAGTGGGGGGGTGTCATGCATGCATGTGCGGGGACAGGGGGAGTTCAAGAGAGTTACACATGCATACGCTGGGGTGGGATGCTCAGGGGGATCATATGGGCATTGCATAAGTACACACACAAGGTGTCGCACGCGCACTTGCATGCTTTCAGCACCCAATGATGAAAATGGAAATGAAAGTTGGAAATAGCAGAAGATTATTGACACTTTTGAACTTTTGATGCTGGAGAAGACTTGATAAAATCATGGACAGCCAACAAAACAAAAAAATGGACCATCAAGCAAATCACCTTAGAACTGCCAAATGAGGCATATGGCCAGGCTCAGATTATTCCACTTCAGAAATGTGAACCTCTGTGAAGATCTCGCTGTCTGAAGAAGGCTCTAATACTTTAATAAAACTAAGTTGGAAGAAAAGAGAAAAACTAGCAGCAAAGCAAATGGACTCAGTGACACTGATGCATCCTTTGAGAACCCAAAGGACTAGGTTAGAAACAGTTCACCACAGAAAAATTATCTAAGAGTTGACAACAAACTAATGGCATATCATCAATAAATCAATCCTATCCAATTCCTAATTCAGGAAGAAAATCCAATAGATTACAGTAGTAATGGATGCATTATTGGGAGACTGAAGAACTGTACTAGTGACAAATCATTCTGGAGAAAAATAAATCTATGTGATTGTTAAGAGTTGACACCAACTTAATGGTACATAATTAAACAATATTTTACTACACTGTTTTTATTGTAATTATATATTTTCCCACTAAGCAATTTTTAATATAAATGTGATAGTTTGTAACTAAAATATAAACTGAGAAAACTGAATAAATCTTTCATTCTGTGCTGCAAAACATAGATGCTACATGTTTTTGAAATTAAAGTATTCTGCAGATACTCAGCTAGGAAAAATTAACTACATCTGGTTCATTTTATATTGTGTTATATAACTTGTCTTAAACAAGTTCCACTTAACAAACAATCTAGTTTCTCTTTTATACTAGTCCATCCACTATTTTAGTTTGATTTATGTTTCTTCAGCTAAGACTACCGGTATGTAGACTATGCATAGGGAAAAAAACCATATAATTTCACACCAGTGCACATGGAATAAGACAAAAGGGTCATGTGTATGAATCATCCAGTTGACTAAAGCCAGAAAATAAAGTAAGTAGTTTGTACCAAAGAAGAAAACAGGTATTAGGACTCCCACAATCTATGTTGAGGCTAGTACAGGCAGTCTTGGGCTTAAAAATGCCTGATCATTGGACAATTCATACTGAACCCATACTTTTCAAAAATATGGACTGTTTTCGGTGAAAAAAATTGCACAGCTTTAGTGGTTCATTGGCTTGAGGAAAGAAAACACCATTTGCCATTTTTAATAATAGGCAACCCATTTCTAATTCTGACTTTGTGGGTTCTGACTGATATACTAACTAGTTGGATACCCATGCTCCGCTTCGAAACTATGTGATCAGGCTTGATAAATCGACACTTACAGCTTAAAAATTAATGAGTAGTTATGATCAGCTTCTCCTCTCCCCTTCTCTCCCTCAGGCTTGTGCCACAGAGGCCTCTATCTTATCCCCTTCTCTCCTTTAGTCTAACTCCTTAGCACCAGAGCATTTTTCAGGTGGGGAGGGGGAGTAGAACTACCAGCCCGCAGGACGGATGAGTCATGAGCTGGCCACACCCACGTGGCAGTTGGAACAGAGTTCCAATAATATAATTAGAAATGCTAATGATCTAATGGTCATTAAAAAAAACAAAAAACAAAAAATCCTTTCTTAGCAAGCACCTAGAAGCCAAGAGGAACATACATGTCAAATTTCAAGTTTGTAGGCTTTACGGTTCTAGAGATTTTGTGATGAGTGGATTTGGCTTTTATATATATAAATTCAAACAAAAGACAGATTTAATAGAATTGTTCTGAATCCTGGGGGACTACATCTATAACATTATATTTGTAAGCAAACTTTCTCTCAAACTGAACAGTCAACCAAGCATCCAATCAGTTACTGTTTTTCTGAGCTTGTTCTGATGATGTTACCTAGTTTGGGTAATGAAATGTCTGCAGGAAAACAATAAATGTTCGCTTTTGTTGGTATTGTTTTAAAGTTCGTTTATCTGATAAAGATTAAAATAAATATGTTACCTCTGGTAACTTTTAATGGAGTTCAACATTCTGCTGAAATGACAAGGTTTTAAGGATTTGTTTATAGGTAAGAGATGGGATGTGGGAAGAAAACATTTGTTGTATTTTAAGAGGTGTTTACACCGTAGTAATGAAGGAATTTATATTTACCGTATTTTTTGGAGTATAAGACGCATCGGAGTATAATCCCGCTCCATGGCTCGGGACCTAGCTACTTGCGGGATCGGATCCTGCCTCATACATCCTCACGACCGATTCGCTCCCACAGAGAGGGACTTCTCCGGGTGCCGTCCACTAGACTTTGTCAGCGGGCGACACCCAGGGGAAGGGCTCTCTCTGTGGCGGGCCCAGCCCTCTGGAACGACCTCCCCCCGATATTAGGACCACCACGGACCTCCGCTCCTTCCATCTTAAATTGAAAACACACTTTTTCTGCCTTGCCGGCCTGGGATAGCTACTCCTCTGTCTTTAGGGTTTATTGGGGATCTCTAGTTAGATAGTTTTAACGGGTATTTTAGCACAGGTCACTTAATTTAATGTATTTTTAATGAAATATGTCTATAGTTATTGTTCTTATTCCTCCTGTGCACCGCCCCGAGTCCCTGTGGGGAGAGGGTGCGGTTTATAAGAAATAAATTATTATTATTATTATTATTATAAGACGCAGCAAGGTTTTGAAGAGGCAAATTACAAAAAGTAGGTAGGTAGATAGAGGGATAGAGAGGGAGAGAAAGAAAGAGAAATACAGTAGGTATGTAGAGAGAGTAGGTAGGTAGGTAGATAAAGGGATAGAGAAATAGAAATACAGTAGGTAGGTAGGGTGAGAGAGAGTAGGTAGGTAGGTAAAGAAATAGAGAGAGAAATAGAGATAGAGAAATACAGTAGGTAGGTAGGGAAAGAATATGTGTAGGTAGATAGGTAGGTAGGTAGGTAGAAGAATAGGGAGAGAAATAGAAAGAGAGAGAAATACAGTAGGGAGGGAGGGAGGGAGGGAGTGTGTGTGTGTGTGTGGGGGGGGGTAGATAGGTAGAAGGATAGAGAGAGAAAGAGAGAAAGAGAGAGAAATACAGTAGGGGGAGAGAGAGACAAGGTAGGTAGGTTGATGTTTCTAGGTGTATTTATCCATGTCCTGGAGAAGAAAATTGCTGACAAACCTTAAGACTTTGTTTCTGCTGGCACAGAAACAGTTAAAAAGCTTAGAGTGTTTTTTTGCATGCTATAAACCTCCCCCAAACAGCCCATTTCTCCGTGCAAAAGGGGCCATTTTTTTCAAATAAAAAGCATGACTAGCCTTGTGGGGGGCTTACTGAGTGCTCCTGGAGGGGTGGGGTGGGTCAAAAATGAGCAAAAAAACGGGCCATTTACCGCGAAAACGGGCCATTCTTGTGTCAAATAAATTGCATGCATAGCCCTATGGAGGCTTATAGAATGTTGCTGAGGACTGGGGGGGGGGGGGCAAAAAAACGCCCATTTGAGGCTAATTCCTGCCCTCCCCAGCCCCCAGGATCTCTCTGGAAGCCTCCATAAGGCTAGGCACAGCCATTTTGGTGAAGGGGGTTGGGGTCCGGGAGGCAAAAAAAATGCTGTATTCGATGTATAAGACGCACCCAGATTTTCAGCCTCTTTTTAGAGGAAAAAAGGTGCATCTTATACTCCGAAAAATACGGTATACACAGTATTACCATCAGTGTGTGAAACGGGGCATTTTATAGAGTGCCTAGGAAATCTATAAAATGCCAAAAATGGGAAATCAAAATATGAAACACAATATTTCACACATCTTCCTAGCCATTCCATGCAATGCCAAAAAGCAAACTGGCATAGAATAAAATACTCCTAAAATTTCATTCTAGCCTTCCTTGTTGCAAGAGGTAGGTCAATATTGGTCTTTGTCTCTTGTTTTTCTTTCACTAAGAAATCCTGTACTGTATTTTGCATTTCTTTCGTTTTCATATACGTCTGCTCAGTAAAGGGTTAGGGCAGTGATGGCTAACCTTTTTTGGCTCACGTGCCAAAAGAGGGGAGAGTGCAGGGGGGTTGGGCATGGGTGTGCCACACCCATAATGCTATGTGCCTGATCCCCTCCTTTTGGCATGCTTTTTTCAGCCTCCTCAGACTCCAGAGGCTTTCTAGGAACCTGGGGAGGGTGAAAACAGCCTCCCCTCCCACCTCCAGAGGCTTCAGGAGCTTCCCTGAAGCCTCCAGAGGGCAAAAAACTGACTCAAAAGAAGGCCTAAATCAGCTGGCCAGCACACACATGCGCGCTGGAGCTGACAGGGCAACGCCTCGCGTGCCCTAAGAAATGGTTCTGTGTGCCACCTGTGGCACCCGTGCCATAGGTTCGCCATCGCTGGGTTAGGGGTTAACTCTACCTCATGACTCTCTTTTCATACTTTGCCTAAATAGTTCTTGTCATTCTGCATAATGCCTAGGTGTTATATATAATACCTAGGAAAAGTATATAGCATATTAAACATTTCATAATGGAATAGATCCGAAGGAGTGGGTGCTTAGCTAACTACCATTAAAATTCATTTAAGGATAGCAACAATAGTTGTCAGGTTTGTAATTGTTAAGTGATGTTTACCAAATACATTGCTTTTTGACTGAAATTCAGGTTTCAATGGTGGTTGCTAGTTCATTTAACAAATTTCTACACCGTCCATCTCACTTAAGTGACCCTGGATGGTTTACAAACAAGTTGAGGATTATGTGTACTTTATCACTCTAAATAGCCAAGTTGCCCCAAAAGTGGCCTTGTGATTCAGAACAGATTGCTTTAAAGTTTTCTGTTCCTAAATCTTATCATAGATTTTCTGAATGTTGCAGAACAATCAATCAGTAAAATCATAATAAAAAGTACAGATCAGATTACTGTTATGGAGACAAGATATTCAAACACCTTTACATCCCCATAAACCATTAAACAAAATTAAGAAGATTGTGTAATTATTATCAGGTTTTATCTAATTTGAGGTTATTGAGCACTCCTATTCTTTAAGCTACATAGACCAACCTGGTCAGAACTAAAACTCAATTTATCTCAGCTGGTTTTCACCAGCCAGAACAGGCATGAATCCAATACACAAATAGTCACCTGCATAGTCTCAAGTACATGCCATACTGCAGTGGGTACTACATACTGAAAACTGTAAACAGAAGTTTCTGTATGAGAACAATATTACCAGTTATGCTGATGCTGATCCATATTTGGAAGTAATGCAAAATACACTAGACTCACTAAACATTTCCCCACAATGGCGATGCTATCCAATACTATACTATAGTACGATCTTCTTACCACTTCTTACCATCTTCACAGTGAACTAAAGTATGTTACTTTTGATTCAAAACAACTGAATGTTAAGAACCCAAGTTTGTTAAAAACAAATCAACTTGACATTTGCAAAGGTACACGTTGCCTGACTAACCTCTAGGACAGTGATGGCTAACCTTTTTTGGCTCCTGTGGCAAAAGTGGGGGAAGCGCAGGGGGGGTCATTGTGGGTGTGCCACACCCATAATGCAATGTGCACGACCCCAGTGTGCAACCAGCACTCCTCCCATGCTTTTGGTGCACTTTTTTCTTCCTCCCCACGCTCCAGAGGCTTTCTAGGAACTTGGGGAGGGTGAAAACAACCTCCTCCGGACGCCGTCCGGGGGTTTTAGGAGTGTCCCTGAAGCTTCCAGAGGGCAAAAAACGGCCCTACGAGGAACCTGGAAGTTCGGGAATGCTGACTTCTAGTTTGTCCGTAGGGCCATTTTTCGAACTCCGGAGCCTTCAGGGAAGCCTCCTGAGGGCGAAAAACAGCCCTACAGACAAAGTGGAAGTCACTTCCAGTTTGATTGTAGGGCCGTTTTTTGCCATCTGGAGCCTTCGGGGAAGCCTCCTGAAGGCTCTGGAGGGCAAAAAACAGCCTCAAAAGAAGGCCAAAGTCAGCTGGCCAGCATGCACATGCGTACTGGAGCTGACAGGGCAACGCCTCGCGTGCCCTAACAAATGGCTCCACTTGCCAACTGTGGCGCATGTGCCATACTTTTTGTCATCACGGCCCTAGGATGTTAGCAAGCATGCAGACAGTGGCAACTAATAAAAATTGAGTACATCGATTTTCAAAAAGGCTTTAACAAATTATCTTGCAGAATGTTCCTGGCATAGCTAAGCACCAGAATCTATACATATAAAAATTGTTCACAATAATCATATCAAATTTTGATCCACAATGGAAGATAGTTCACACAGATGAATCAGAAAAAGATGATGGAGCAAGGAGCACATGGCTCAATAAAATATCAATATTCCATACTTTTTAAAATGATAATTTCCAAGGTTATGAGATCTAAGTTTGAGATCATTATGAAGGGAAGCAAAAATAAAATTGCCAAAGGAGTGATTCTATAAATCAATCAATCCCATTTGGAATATAAAACATAATTGACCATGTCAGTGTGTGTGTGTGTGTGTGTGTGTGTGTGTGTGTGTGTAAGATCTGAAACATTCTGAAATAAATACTGAAAGATGTAGAATAGGTATTTGTTTACATCCAATTAAACTAGAATTTGCCATTTTCAGAGGTAAAGGGAGACAATAATGCAGATAATTTTAAAGGAGAACTGGAAGAATTGAATACCAAAAGTTACTACACTCAGTGACAGTTTATTACCTTCTGAATAACAGGAAACATATCTTAAATACCAATTGCTATTAAGGCAAAATGGAAAAGATTTATCCCTGTGTGCATGTTTCTAAATATTTTAAATGCACTTAGTTGGCATGACACAGAATACTTGAATAGATGAGCTTTGATCTAGAAGGGCTCTTCTTATGTACTTAGGTAACATCTGTTTCAGACATAAGTCACAATTATTTCTAACAAGAAAAATAATTGATGCATACTGATGAGTTATTTACAACAAACTGAAGTTACAATATCAACAGCCATGATCAAATGAAATTCTAAAACCCATCCAAATTTGCTGAAAACTCTGTACATTGTAAATGTCCTCTCAATAACATATTTTTCTTAAGAATACATGTGATAAAGACCCACCCAATATTTGGTACAAAAAGATTAAATGCTGCTTTAATATTTCTATTATAAACAGCCAAAGCGTATTTTGAAATAATTGTTCAGTGCACTTTATCAAATATTGTTGCTTATACTAACATTCTCAAGTATCTAATTGGCTGATTTACATGTCTAGACAAACATGACATTGTAGCATATGATTAAAATAGTATCCTGCAAGCAACTTTCTCCAACACCTAGTTCTAGTATGGAACCTGATCCTCTGTCCCTCAGTTAAGTTAGATTTAATTGTTCTTATTGCTGTCAATCATACGGTTGCAATCTTTCCCTCCCCACCTGAAATTCTATGCAAAAATAACATTTATCCTTTCTCTTGTTCCTTTCATGCAGAAAATGTCCTATATGACGCTTATGAGAAACTTACACATTTGTAAGATTTGTTTGATAAAGCATTTATGGAAGCGTTTATTAACTTTACTACCTTATTTTAAACTACCAAAGCATATATGCTGGTTGGCGGCTCCCAGGGGAAGGGCCTTCTCTGTGGTGGGCCCTACTCTCTGGAATGGCCTACCTCCCGACCTCCGTTCCATCACAGACCTCCGCTTGTTTCACCGGCACCTAAAAACTTATTATTTTCATCTGGCCGGCCTAGCATGATCTACTCCATACCCATTATTTTATAACAAATCAAAATTGTAATTTGGGTTTTAAATTTAAACTTATTTTAAGCAGGGTATTGATTTAATTTAGTTATTATTTAATAATATTTTGTATTTATGTATAATTGATTTTCAATCTCTGTTCGCCGCCCCGAGTCCCTTTGTGGTGAGATGGGTGCGGGTTATAAATGTGAAAAATAAAAATAAATAAAATAAATAAATATATACACGGCCCACTCCAATAACAAGTTTTATAAGCATACATTAATATGGTATCTTGATAATTCTCTGGTTTTTAGAGACTGCCTGGACAGGTCAGTTTTCTTGGCACAATTTTTCAGAAGTGGTTTGCCATTGCCTAGGGCTGAGAGAAAATGACTGGCCCAAGGTCACCCAGTTGGCTTTGTGCCCAAGGGCAGGAGTAGAACTCCTCTGTTTTCCTGTTTCTAGGCTTATGCCTTAACTACTACATCAAACTGGCTCTCTATGATGTTAAATATTTGTCCTGGACCAAGTGCACAACCTCTTTTAGGCTATAATGCTTTTGAAAAATAGTGAATCCACTGCTTCATCCCTTGGGAATTCTGAATACATTCCAAATTTGGGACTTAGTCCTGCCTACTTTTTAAACTTAGGCCTCAATATGCTACACAAAGTCTAGTTCTGCCCTGAAGGAAAGAGAAATTGGGGCACTTCTATCACACATAATCAGTGAGCAACTCCAAAGATGCTTATGCTAAAGCTTCTTACACAAAAAAAATACTTTTTCCTAAAAAGGATTCATATTATCCCAGTTTGGAAAAGTTATATTATGCTGAAAAACAAGAAAAAAACCTAGAAATACAATAACTTTTATTCAAATTATACAAAATTAAGATTACATAGCTTCACAATAACTCAGCTCTAGTCAGACATTCAGTATAAATACTTTTTATGAGTTTTCCTCATAATTATTGCCTCTGAATGGTTACAGGCAAATAACAGATTTATTTGTGGGTGGATGTGTATATTGTAAATAAACTTCTAGACAGTAATGCTGATTATCTAACAGAAGTTAAGTTTACATTGGTAATTAAAGCAAAAATTAGAAATAAAGTATTACTTTCATCTTTTCTACAACTATTTAAAGCAGTATTTTTCATATTGAGTACTAATAAAAACAGAGATAAACATCTAGTTCTATACATGCCGTTATTATTTATAAATTATGTATCATTGAAAAATAGCAAACATTTATCAACATCTTTGCTTAGATTTGAATCAGTACAACTTTTCATATTGCTGTTTTATTTTCAAGGCAATGTGATTTCCTTGTAGAATTTGAATTATGGCTTTTGAAGGGGGCAATTCTGTATGCAATCTTCTTAAAAGTTTTTTTTTTAATCACATATTTGGACAACCAATATACCTTGACATTTGTAGAGTTACTAAACCTAGCTTCACAGTACATTAGACATTCATAAGACTGTCAAATTATGTGTAATTTGTGTGTATGAACACATACATATATAAATGTAATAATATACATACACAGAAATAAAAATAATACTGCAGCCAAATACAAAGCACATTCATTTACAAATAAGGTTAATCATAAATGTTAGCACATTTGAGTTATTCTCAATTATCAAATGAGATTACTTTTCAAGTAAATACATGTGAGAACTTCGTTCAGTTTTGGGGGAAAACGGGTGCTTAAATTGTTTGTTGTTTATGTGTGTTAAATTGAGAAAGCCATAAAAAACTTTAGGTTGACAATGGAGGAAGAGAGAAGATATACTGGTGTTTAATAAATTCCTCCGACTACAGTTGGGTGAAAGCTACTGTTGCAAGGAATGACTTCTGTGCACGCTGTTGGTTAACTACTCCAAATTTCCAAAAGAACAAATTTTAAATCACTGACATGCAGCAGAAAGACAGGGAGCTATCTATATCCACAATAAATCCTTCTGGCAGAAGAAAGTGAAAATCAACAATAAATTCAACTCATTACCTTCACTAGTTTTGACTAAAAGATATTTCCTGAGTGTGAAATTTGGAATTTTTAACAATTGTTTAAATTATTGGTTTCTTCATATTGTTTGAAATTTTGCCACAATTGTTTGCATTAATTAAATTGTTACGTAAAATTGATATTAATCAGAGAAGTTGGTAAAAATATTATTGGCTTGGCCAGCGTAGAGGGGAAGTGGGGGGAGGGGGAACAGGCAGCGCATGCGCACGCGGGGGTGTATGTGAGCCGGCTCACTCGCCCCTCTCGGAACCCCCAACGGCGTGAGCGGTCACGCCTGCGCTCTCCCGCCCCGGCATGCGCTCTCCCTCCTCCTCCTCTCCGGCCCTTTCTAAGAGTTGTGCCGCTCACTGCAGCCCGGTTCCTATCAAGCCACGGACCGGCACCAATCCACGGACCGGGGGTTGGGGACCCCTGCTTTAAAGAACATGCAGTATCATACAATGGTTACAGTGTTGGATTAGGATCAGGAAGACCATGTTCAAATTCACCTCAGCCAATGAATCTCATTGGATTACTCTGGGTCAATCACTCACTCTCTCAAACCAACCTATATTGCAATGTTATTACTACCAGTACAGGGAAAGAGGGATACACACCATATTGAGATCCTGGAACTTAACAGCATATTTAACAACTAAAATGTTTTGTTTTTGTAAAATTTAAACTAGTTTTAAAAAATTGTCTTCATCAGGCAATTATTCAGGCAAAATAGATTTTGTTCACTACCAACGTTCTAGGCTGCATAACAAAATTAACAATTGTATGACTACAAATGGTTTCTGCGTATTTTCTTAAATAACTTCTTTAATAAAACTCTTTTGGAAATATGAAAAATATACTTTTTATAAATTTAATATCCATTAACTTTAGTACATATAAAGAAGCATTTAAATTGAACGTCTAAATTGGGGACAAGTCATTTCTTTCAACCTAGTTATATCTTCTGGTTTTGGACATTTTCCACAATGTTGTGGCCAAAATGAATTTTAGATCAAATACATAATTAACATTTCTTAGTAATACATATATCAGGCTCAATGTGAACCAACAATAATTTGCTACATAACAAACTAGAAAGTCTCAGTTTCAATGGTATAAACCTCTATTCAATGAGGAATGTAGTAAAATTCCTACAAAGATATTCCTTAAGTCCTAGCCTGAAATTCCATTTCTGGATTCGTTTAACGAGATATAAAAAATACATTGCTCTCTATTTCCAATCACTTGAGGGACAAATTATCTTGAATTAATATGTTAAAAAGAAAAGAAAAGTAGTTCTCTCATTAAATAAGTGTCACATTCTAAAGCGAAATATTCAACATAGCAAAATATATTAATCTGGTTATTAGAATTATTAAATTATCAATCATTAATTAGATTATTTTCTACATTTAATACTACTTTGAATTAGAATAGCCATTGCAAACATCTTTAAAAACACTTACATTTACAAAAAAAATCACAAACTAGTGTTCATAAACCATAAGCAACACTATCTGCAGGCTAATCAAGACCAATTTCATTGTAAACAAGTACAATGACAATAAAGATTATACTTATACTAAATATTGCTTCATAAAATCTTTAAGATCTAAAACTTTATATAAAAAGGTACCACATTCATCAATTCCTTTTAAATGCATACCTGCCTAGTAAAATTTAATCTTAGTTTACAATCACAATTTTAAAAGTTCGCAGTTTTGTAAGTGACTCAAGTAAGCAATATGTTCTGCCTCAATCAGAAATCCCACTCTTGTGATCAAACATTTTATAAATCCCACAGTATTCACACTTTGTCAATGTTATTGCCTCAGCTTTATCCATTCTCCTGTATCAAGCAAAAATACCATTTTAATTCTGATTTAGCAGAATTGTTGAGCTGTTCACTTATAGGGCTTTCTATAACTATAACTCCTACAAAAAATACACTTGATAAAAGAAGCAAACCAGCTGTTCAAATAAGTAAAAACTGCTTTTAGCTAACTAAAATTAACCTGTACATAGAAAATACTGCCATCCAAAAATATATGACCCAATATATATCTGCACCATAGATTTATATCCAGAAGTAACTTTACTAAAATTAGCACTTACACAATGAAGCATTTCATAATATACTGATGAACGTTCTAAGACATGCTTGTTTTATTAAACATTAAACATTTAATAAAAAGTTGTTGAAAGTGCTGCTCCAAGAAGTATTATAGTTTTGTATCTGTTTTCTCATGTACCTACAGAATATAGTGTGCTTTCTTTTGATATATAGTACACATGTACAAAACTGTCGGTATTAAAATAAAGATTGGTGTGCATCTTAAAAGACAATTAGTTTTTTTTTAAAGGAATATTGTGCAGTGACTGCATCCATATTTGTTCTTGCGACAACTTACCATGCATTTCAAAATAACAGTTTGGGGGTGGGGGTTGTTTTTGTAGCAGTTCAACTGCTGTGTGAGAATAGATTACAAGCAACGGCATTAAGGGAAAATCTCTTTAACCCTAATACAGAAAAAAGGAACTTCCATATAATTTCAATAATTCATAGTATTCATTGTTACCATCATATTGACATTTAAATTCAAGAACACCAGTTCATCTAGTATAGGTAGTTTCATTTTTCTATTTACAAGAATGAATATCTACCCATGCTATTTACAAGATATTTTTGGAAAAGATTGTCTATGGATCTGGTCTACTATATCAATATGCTGATGATATCTCACTATATTATCTCTTCAAATCTGAACATAGGAAACACTAGAAATTGATTGGTAGCAGCAAAAGATTTGATGTTAAAAACAAAAGGCGACTAGACAGTAGTAAAGATCATGACACTTTATGGGTTGAATCTTAATATCATTGCAGTTCCCCTAGAAAATCAGTTTTATGGTCTGAAAGTGGTTGCTCCTGCATTCTGATGTAGCCCCCAATGACTGGAGTGTGTGTGTGTGTGTGTGTGTGTGTGTGTGTGTTTTGTTCACTTAGTTTCCTGGAGAAAGCTGATCTGGTCACTGTCACACATGAGTTAGTCACATTTAGGATGTATTATTACACTGCATTGAATGCAGAGCAGCCATTGGAATATTCAGCTCCTGAATAACAGTAGTAAAAGGTAACAATTAGAACAGGTGATTCTACTCTTGAAAATCCAATATGAATTGAAGTCTGGCTGGGGATGCCACAAAATATGGCCTCTCAAGTATGGTCCAAATTCTAATATTTCTTTCTTTAAGGAACTCTTGCAGAAGGTGTACAATAGGAGATTTTTAAAAATAAATAAGTAAGTAACTAGCTCACACTTCCTACATATCCATCAAATTGGGGAGTCAAGAGCGGGACCTCCTCTTCTTCTTCGGGGAGAAGGAGAAGCAGCACAGAGACAAGTAGATCCGACGTCCAAGAGAAAACTGAAACATCTTTCCAATTCAAGGAGGCCAAAAAAAGGCCCCTCACCTCCCGGGACGCCTCCGAAGGGGCTCCGAGGAGGAGTCGGGTCAGCAGTCCCAGCCCTCGGACCCAACGGCGCAGCTCCCCAGCAGACCGCGGAAGCTCAGCCCGGCTCCTCCTCTCCCCAGCGGGGCCACCGCCGCCCGGCCCTGCCTGCACACGCCCCCCCCCCTCCTGCTCCTACTCCCGGGTACCGCGGCCAGCCGGGCCCAGACAAGCAGCGGGGACCCCGCGCTCCCTCCAGGCCGCCTGGCGGACAGCCCCTGCGGGGGAGCGGCCGCCAGAGCCCCGCCAGGCCCGCCGCAGCCGACTTCGCTCACCCTTCCTCCGCGAGGGCTCCTCCTCCGTGCCCCGCAGCAGCGGCACTCGCCGCCACCGCCGCCTCCAGCCGGACAGGCGACCCTTCTGAGCCACTCCGGAGCCGTCGCCGCCTCCCGCCGCCACCGGGGGAGGGAGCAAGGGAGGGGGGGTGTCCGTGCCGGGGTTGCTACTGCTGCTGCTGTGGCGGGCAGCGCGGAAGGGGCGGCGGGGGAAGGCGGGATGGCTGGCGGTGGGGAGGAGGGTCTTCCAGGCGCCGCCGCCGCCGCCGCCGTCACCGCCTCTCCCGACCTCGCCTGGAACCGCTCCGGCTTCCCAGTCGCTCCCGTCCCTCCTCCTCCTCCTCCTCCTCCTCCTCCGCTCGCTGCGTGTCTCAGCCAGCCAAGTCCAAATCAAAATAGTGTCACACAATATGGCGGCGCCTCCAGTTGGCAAACCTCGCGAGAACTGGCCCCGAAGGCTAACGGGAGAGCGGAGGAGGAGGAGCTACTGCGTTGCCTCGGTGACGGGTATTGCCGCCGATTTGCCCGGCGCGAGCGGTGTGAAGGCGGTTAGAATGCAAAGCGGTTCCCTTCACAACTTCTCCCGGGGAAGGAACCAGCGTGCCCGGCTCAGCGTGCCCGAGAACCGAAAAGCGGCAAGAGATGAGAGATATCTTTCAAGCTTCCACGCTGAAGTTAAAATCAGCTCCTCCTCCATGAACCTGCGGATCGCCATTCAAACCTAGAAAATGTGGCGGGTACTTAGACGGCGGGACTGGAATTTATCCCATATAAGGGACCCACTATTTCCATGCGTTACTTTTTACATTGGCACCGTAAAACTGACACGGACAGGGAGAAGAGGCTCGCTACGGAAAATCCCCAGCCTGGCGCTACCTTTAGGAAGATTAGCCGAATTGCCACGGAACGGGGAGGCAGGTTTTCTATACCACAACCCGTGAAAAAACATTTGACTTGATGGTGGATTTTAAAAAAAAGCTATTCGGCGTACTTTCTTAATATTGGATAATATCGGATATTAATAATTATGATCCAGCAAACCAATTTAACCGGGCAGCAAGTCCTTTATTCTGCTGAGTAATTCGAGAATTTAAAACAGATATTTAGACTTAGCCTGAGTTAAGTAGCTGTTACTTGCCCGTTACTTGCAATGTCAAGACTCACGCTTGGGAACTAGTAAAAACAAATGACACCATGGTCATTAGAAAATAATGGCCCTTTTCAACAGAAATAGGAATAGGCAGAGTGAGTTACAACAGAGTAATAGCTCTGGAGAGTGAGCAATAATATTTATGAAATATTAGGAACTCTCTCACTAGATGCACAGGCAAAGATTTGCAGTTATTTGGGGTTATTATTATTATTATGGCCTTTTCCCTCTGACAGGATGCATTTCGTACTTATTTCAAAGCTTTCTTTCAATAGAATTGCTTGGCATTGTATGTATTACTAAAAATCAGTTTAAAAGATCCCCAAAGTTATCCCATAAGTACAACCTAACAATTTATTTAGTGGACTCTTTAGTGGACTTTTGAGTGATTAAAACATTTTTATGATTATTCCCAAGAAATGGAAGCGTTATTTTACTGAATGACCAGGAAAATGCTTTGAACAACATAGTGGTTTTGCATCTGCAGTGAGAGGCAGAGAACCTACATTATACATTTAAAACAAGGGTCAGTAGAGATTCTCAGTCATCCAGGTCATGGTTGTCCCAAAGCTATTTTCTTTCAAAAGACAGCCGGACTTTCTTGCTTTGCTTGAAGATGTTTTGCTTCTCATCCAAGAAGCTTCTTCAGTTCTGACTGAATTGTGGAGAATGGAAGGATTTATATTCCTTGGCAATCGTGGTCATTAGCCCTCTTTCTGATAGTCATTGAGGCCACTCACAGGTTTATCTATGGCCTCAGTTCCTATTGTTCCAAATCCTATAGTTTGCGGGTGGGGGAGGGGCTGTTCTGAAAATCCGTTCATATTCAAGCACCATTCAAAGGGTGTTCATCCCAAAGTGTATGAGACAACCATGACCTGGATGACTGAGAATCTCTATAGACATTTACCTATGCACTTTGGGATCAACACCCTTTGAATGGTGCTGGAGTATGAACGGATTTCCAGAAAAAAAATTGCAGACTACAGGATTCAGGTGACCCTGCGAGTGTTTAAATGACTTTTAAAACAAGCTGGGGTGGAAACCCTTTAAATTTAGGCTGAATTCGTGGTGAACACACATGCAATTTAAAAACAAAACAAAATGTGATGTGCAAATTAAACTTGATTCATACTCTCATGGATCCCTCTTCCTGAGGCCGTTGAGTGGTTTGCCAGGTCATTTCCTGACATTAGGATGGCAAAAAATAATTCATCTTCAATTCTTAGGATAGAATGTAAAAGGCATTTATCCTTTGCTAGGACAATAAGAATGCTAAAAATGCCATCTCTTTGTCTTTTATGCTCCAATTATCCAACTGGTAATGTAGTTATAGGTTTAAAGATGTAGAAGAATGAGGCTGGCTTGATCATTAGAATATCTGTAGTGGAAAGAAGGTAGAGCTAGAAAAAACTGCAACAGCCCTGCTTTTCCATACTTTATCCAGACTAATAAAGAATACAGAATAACAGAGTAGCAAAGGGACCTTGGAGGTCCTAGTCCTGTGATGGCAAACCTATGACATTCTGAGGGCACGTGAGGCGTTGCCCTGTCAGCTCCAGCGCACATGCATGTGCTGGCCAGCTGATTTTCAGCCTTGGTTTTCCCTGAAGCCTCTGGAGGGCAAAAAATGGCCCAACAGGCAACCCAGAAGTCAGAAAATGGCCTCCGGGGGATGGAGAAGGCTGTTTTCACCCTCCCCAGGCTCCTAGAAAGCCGGACACGCATGCGTGGGACAGCAGGGGAGAGGGCTGTCATGCATGCATGCACAGGAGACATGCATGGGTGGGCATTTAATTACGGGGGTGGGCATGTGTGCATGCATGCTTTTGGCACCCCAGGGGAAAAAGGCTCGCCATCACTGTCCTAGTCCAACCTTATACCATTCTGAACAAAGGGCTTCCATCCCTTGTTAAAAATGTCCAGTGATGGAGCACTCACAACTTCTGGAAACAAGCCATTCTGTTGCAGGAAATCTGGAGACTCGGACAGCAAGATCTAGATAAGCCTTCTATTTTTGGTCAAAGGTCCAAGCAGAAATAAGTTTTGCTAACACCCGGACGAAGACCTATAGAAAAAGCAGGTTCTTTCAAAAAGCAGTTTTGAACACGGAAATACTTAAACCATTTCTATTGGTTACCTTGAGGACCAAGCATTATAAGTAGTTGGCATCTTTATTTCTCCTTTTGTCTTGAGCCATACGTGTCTCTAAGCGAGCTTTAGCTGAACCTTGTGGTTTTGTGAGAACTATTGAACTCTGCGGTTAGACACTCAGTTCCCGTTCTTTTGTAAGCTGTAACGGCCTATGTCACCTTTTAATATAGAAGTAAAAGGGGCCCTAAGAGGCTGTCTAGCCTGATCCAGTAGGTTTCATGCTTAATGTCCAAATCTCACTTTACGTCCTACTTTATTTCCACTAATTCCATTAATTAATTAGCGACAGAAAATTTATCCTTAGTTCTAGGTTGTATCTCTCTTTGCTAAGCTTCCATTTGTTATTTCTTGTCTTGCCCACAGGTGTTTTGGAGAATAGGTTGTCCCCCTCCTCTCTGTGTCAGACCTTAAATATTGGACGCCTGCTATCATGTCTTTCCTAGTTCTTCTCTTTGTTAGACTAGACATTCCCAAGTCCCACAACCCTTCATCGTATGGTTTAGCTTCCAGTCACCTAATCATCATTGCTCTTCTCTGCACTCTAGAATTTCAACATCGCTTTTGTATTGCGGTGACCAAAATTGGACACAATACTCCAAGTGTGGTCTGATCACTGCACTATAAAACAAGATCATATTATCACTTCACATGATCTTAATACTATCCCTCTGTTGATAACAACCTAGGACTGTATTCACCTTTTTTGGCAGCTGCAGCACACTGCTGGCTCATAGTTAAGTAGTTGTCCACTAGGCCAATTACACATCACCACCTCTTGCATAGGGATCACATATTTCCTGCCTTCCTTCCCTCAATTGTTGCCAAGAACAAAGGATCTTAATTTCCAAACATACAGAGTGTATCAAGTTAGAGTCATGATGGGCTTTGTGGTGCCCTCATTACCTTTGTTGTGGTTCTCTTTGGCTTCTTTAAAAGAGCAGCTGGAAATTGAAAAAAATCAAATCCTGCTCCCAAAATCAAAAGCATCTGTATATTGTCATGACTGAATTGGTGCTTGAAACAGGTTCAGGCCATGTTAGCTTTTCTAAATATAGTAAGCACTTACTTTGCTGAATGATGAGCCCACAGTTTTGCAAGATAATGGCTTACGCTGCTGATTTCCTTCTTACAATTTACCATTCTTGCTTGGATTATACAAACACCCTCATTCATTAGGTTGCCTTGGAGCTTTCGGCTCTTTCCATCTGTTCCACTTGCAGCAATTAAAAGAACTAAACTCTCTTAAATCCCAGGGATCACAGATGTTTGTGGCTAAAAGAAGATTATATTGTTTTCCATTTGAGTTTTTGTGTTGAGGGAGGGTGAGAGATGATGGGAAAGACTGAGCTTCCGCCAAAGGACCCTTCTACATACTTGGCTGCAAATAGACTACTTGGAGCCAAGCAACGTGGAGCCTTAACTAATTTCAGCATTCACTTAAGTAAGCTAAATTATTTATGACAATCCCCATAGAGGCTCCAGCTTTAAATATATGGAGTTATCTGTATTCAATCTATTGCTCTTAAGTGAGATCCCAAACTAAAATAAAGGACTAATTGTTCCTAGTGGCAACTAACACAGTAGTTGGGAATACAGTAACTGAAGCTGAAACCAAATTTGTGATATATTGGGGGGGGGGGGGAGAACAGAAGGAGGAATTCTGCCATTTTGAAGCCAGTAAATTATGTTCATTCATGAAGAGAAAGTTTCATATTTTCACACAAGCAGCTGAAACAACATCATTGTCTAAAAATACAGCCAGTCACTCAGACCAAACTCTCAGACACTCCACCACAAAGCAATGTGATGGAGATTTAAAAACAGGGATTCCAAGTATTGTATGTCAAGTTGACATGGGAATAATTGGGGGGGGGGGGGGGGCGCTTAAGATTTTTAAACTATAGATTATGAAGGTTCTTTTTTCATGAAAAATGAAAGCGGGCAACAATAATAATAAAAATAGCAGTGTTAACAGGTTTTCAGAAACTGCAGAATAAACACGTAGCCTATGTTATTGTTCAGGTGGCTCGCTCAAAACAACACTAGAAATGGTGGGGCATTTTAATCTGCTGTCCTCACAGAGCAGGACTGTCAGTGCATTCTATCCAGAACAAGAAACTCTTATATTTCTGCTTAGGCTAAATTCAATTAAAAATAAATGTATCCCCACCCCACCCCCATCTTGGGAATGTAAAGGTCAATTTCAGTGAGGATCAGACTAGTCATGATATCCACTCAAGATTACCATACTTAGTTTGAATCTTTTTTCTCCCCCAAAGTTACTACCACTGAACAATCCTGCAGGGGTCTCCAACTATGGCAACTTTAAGCTTGAGGGACTTCAACTGCTGGCTGTGGAATTTTGGGAGTTGAAGTCCACCAGGCTTAAAGTTGCCAAAGTTGGAGACCACTGGGCTAGGGTGATCGAGTGACTGGTCCAAAAGAGATTTCTCCACTGACTTGGTAGAGTAACAGAATCTTCTGGAGACTTGATATAATAGCTCCCTGATATCCTTCTGTCCCCTGGAGTCTTATTGTGCCTCGTCATGAGGATGGGTGGATGCAATGTTCCAGGATTGAAGTTGCAAAGACAAAATTACAGTGGGAACATGGAACACAGGAAGCACAAATATGGGTAGTATGACAGTGAAAAATGAAATAAATCAACTATTGTACATATTGACATCCTAGGCAACAGCAAACTGAAATGGATTGGAAGTCATTTTCAGTAAAATCATACTGACTCGGGAAATGAAAAACAAGGAATGGCGTTGCTCTCATAATCAGGAAGGATATTGCAAGGACAACGACTGATTCTCTGCGAGTGCAGAGAAGAGCAACCAAGATGATTAGGGAGCTGGAGACTAAAACATGAAGAACGGTTGCAGGAGCTGGGTATGTCTAGTTTGATGAAGAGAAGGACCAGGGGAGACATGATAGCAGTGTTCCGATATCTCAGAGGGTGCCACAAAGAAGAGGGAGCCAAACTATTCTCCAAGGCACCTGGGGGCAGGACAAGAAGCAATGGGTGGAAACTAATCAAGGAGAGAAGCAACTTAGAACTAAGGAGAAATTTCCTGACAGTTAGAACAATTAACCTCTGGAACAGCTTGCCTCCAGAAGTTTTGAATGCCCCAACCCTGGAAGTCTTTAAAAAGATGTTAGATAGCCATTTGTCTGAAATGGTATAGGGTTCCTGCCCACGCAGGGGGTTGGACTAGAAGACCTACAAGGTCCCTTCCAACTCTGCTATTGTATTGTATTGTATTGTATTGTATTGTATTGTATTGTATTGTATTGTATTGTATTGTATTGTATTATAATACTAATTCAATTATATGCTTTAATGTGATAATTGCCTAAGTTTATTCTCCAATCACTAACACAGAAGAAAAGCATTATGCATTCCCTAGAAACAAATGACACAAGGCAGACAGCTACTTAGTTCCTGCCAATCCATTGATTTCTTCATGGCTAGCACATTTTTCCAACAACTAAAATGATATTATACACATGAACATTATACAGAAACCAAATTAATCAAATCAAATTATTACTATATAGTAATAACAATTATTGCTATAAAGTAATAGGAAGAGCTCAGTTATGAGACCAAGGACATGGCCAGGAGCTGACTGGAACAGCTCATGAACTGCTCATGCGCAAGTTTCAAGTCAAGCTGAAGCAAAAGAACAAAGCCAATCAGGTTCCGTGATTTGATTTTGAGCATATATCCCACATTTTCAAGAACAACATCAGGAATTAGTTTGAAGTCTTGTATCTTACTGATGGGGACATAGGCCATGGAATGAACTTAAAGAATTGTCAGGGATGAATGTGAAAAAGACTCCCATTGTTCAAGTAATAGAAGAAAACAAAATGGTGGAATTGGCCAGAAAGAGGGGAGAAGCTAAAGCCAGGAGAAACAAAGATCTGAAGAAGGAATTTAGCAAAGGATTTCAGAAGAGAAGCAATATGACAATGACTTGTGTTGAAGCATCATAGATGGAAACAACATGGAAAACAAGGGAAGTCTGATTGATGGGTCTTCCTGATTTGGGGCAGATACCTTTTCTGGATGGAATTATACTGTCCCATAAAAATCAGATTCTTCTGGATCACATTCTTCTGGACAAAGGAGAACCAACTAACGTCGGGAAGAGGGGCATTTAGCTGGTTGATAAACCAAGTCCATCCTAACTAGTGACATTTTTTCAGTATTTTAACACAACCTACTCCAGACTATTACATCAATTGGGTCCGTTTATGGGTCTTTCTATGAATACCTTTGACAGCGATGATGAATTCTGCTTTTGCAGAGGGCCACAGAGATGGCCTTGGAGCATCTATGCAGAGAAGGTTAAAGAAACATATACAAAACATGCTTTATGCCTGGGAAATAAAGTAAACATTAAGGAAAAACTCAGACTGGTAGAAGAAGAAGGGAAGAGAAAACACAGTCAGGCTTTCAAGATTCTGTTAATATAGTCTTGATGAGCTGACACTTTTCTCCAGGGAAGAGCTCTTATTATAGAACAAACTGCTACCAGGTTGAAGCGAGCCTCCTCATTTTCCAGACCTTTTTCTTTTCTAATGTTTTAATATATACAGTACCACTTTTTATTCCATATATTTTAATGTCTTTTAATTATGACAGTTTTTGATAGCATTTTGTAAACCACCTAGAGCTGTTCATGGAACGTACAACTTGTAATTTACTAGATAATTAAATATTTTTGAATGCTAGGAAGGCAAGGCTGGTTAAATGTGTAACTGCAAAAGCACAAGAACTAGTAAGAACAATCACTGCCATGTTTGCATAAGCGTATGTGGAACTGAGCTAGTGACTATTTACTGTTTCTTTTAAAGATCCAATTTTAAATAAATTGGAGGATCTGGCGCTGCCAAGCCCCAGGCTCAAATCCATGAAACCTCACTCGATTATTTTGAACCAGTCATGCCTTCTCGCCCCAAACTTCCTCACAGGATTGTTGCTATGGGAAAAAAGAGAGGAGGGAGCATTATATATACCGCTTGGAGCTCCTGAAGAGAAAACAGAATATCAGTCTAACATGTGGCAGACATGATTTTATTCATCATGAAATAAATACAAGTAGTCCTTGTATATGATGGCAACTTGATCATTAAACCAAGTACTCACTAAGTGGAACCACAACTGTGCTTACAATTTTACTTCAGTTTTCCTTTGCTGCAAAGATTGTAAATGCAAGGATTAGGTGCAAAATTACTTTTTAGTCACCATTATAATGGCAAAAGTGGCTAAATTAGGCAGTCGCTAAATGAGGACTATCTGTACAAGCATACATGCAATTATGTTTGGTATACGGTAATATGTAGCATAGTTTTGTATCAGCATACCAATTCATTAGTAGGCATGTCTAGTTATCAGTCTGAGGAATACTCACACATTGCTGCAGTTAGCTATTAATATAAAACACAGTGCATATGTTGTTTTACCAAGTAAGACAATTGAGGATCATAGTAGTGGCCACAAAAGATTCAAGATGAGAGCCACAACAAGACAATTAAAACTATGCCTGGACATAGCCTATGGACGTTCCTTTAGGATCACATGGTTAGATTCATCAACTCACAGAGAATGAAATAATTTGAAAAAAAACAACACCTTCCATTTCTCCATAAGAGCTGCAAGGCAGATGTGCACAGTTAAGCAATTCTCAAACTCCTACCAGTGGCAAGAAGGTAATTGGGGTCAGGAAACGGCTTGCCAGGTTCTGAAGGCAAGTGATGGTCCATGGCACACCTAAAAATGGTGCCACATCCTGATGGAAGGTTTGGAAGTGTTTTATTTCACCCTATTCAAATATCTCAGGTAGTTCCAACTACAGATTTAGGCAACCTATGCTCATTTATGTAGAATATAAGCCATAAACTCATACTCAATAAAAATAATATCTATCTTTATTTCTATCTATCTATCTATCTATCTATCTATCTATCTATCTATCTATCTATCTATCTATCTACACACACACACGACCATTTAATCCCTTTATTTGGGCTGGAGTTGGGACAACTGAATGGAGCTGAGAGTTTACTGGCTGAATGCCCTTCCTGACACCTAGGCAGAGTTCACAGCAGCTATTTTCTATTCGTGCCCTGATAAACATCTGCCACTGCTAGGATTTAAAACTCAACCTTCCAAGTGGGAGGCGAGCATCTTCACCTCTAGGCCACTGTGCCACTTTGGCAGAATCAAAACTATGAACACCCTCCCCCCCAATTGTTTCTCTCTTCTTTTAACAAGTGTAGCAGAGGTAAAATCATCTAATTTTCTGCAGCAAAAGTGAGATTTGTGGCCAGAACCTAGAATGAAATAATACGTTTCTTGGCTTGATTAACTCATGTCAAGAATTAACTGGACACTTTGTGTCCAGTTTGGCCCAGATCATGGTGGTGATGGGAGGCTCTGTCTACCCGCCCAGTCGTGCAAGCGAGCGCGCACGAGTGAACTAGTAGTAAAATAATGGAAACTAACCACTGGTTTTGATGCTATACCTTTGAAAAAGAAACATATCCAATACTACCTTTTAACACAAATCCAGTTTTTATTTTTTCTTGTAACAATAAAAAAAGTCAAGGAAACAGTTAGTCCACTAATGGGACAAGATAGCAAGAAATGGGCAGCAGGGACAAAACAGCTGCTCAGTTCATTCTTTGCATCTGTCTTCCATAAGGAAAAAATAACCCAACCTACCAAAAACAAAATCTCAGTAGACTAGGAATACAAATTAAAATAGGTGGGAAAATGGTAAGCGAACACCTTCCCTCAGAATAATAGAAAGCTGACTCAACCCTGAGCCAGTCAGGGTCGAACTCCTGGAGGTGAGCAGAATTTGCCTGCATTACTGCATTTTAAGTACTGTGTCACCACTGCTCATAAAGATCCAAGAAATGAGAAGATAACATCAGTATTTTTTTTTTGAAAAAAATCTTAAGTTTATCATTTTGGATGGCAGCAGCAAGATTTATTTCTTCCCAATATAAACCTAGAAGCAAACATGCCACATCTGACCAAATAAACCCAATATTGCCATAAGCAGTTCAGAAAGTGTTTTTTTAAACATTATATGAGACATTTGAGCTTAGCAAATAAAATAAACAGAATGTTATTTTAGTGCATTAGGAATGGATATTAAGACAAACAATATGTAAGCCAGTTTCATTGTATCCCATTGCTGAATAATGCATAATGCTGTCTACCTCAAAACCTTGTTTCTTTGTGAATTTTTGTGTGTAGAGGGACAGTCTAAATATATCAGAAATAAAAAAGAAATAAGGGTAACATGTATTTATGTACAAATGTACATAAATAAACAAGATAAACTACATACTCAGGAGGAATCTTGGATTACTTTATCTATCTTTATATTCAAATATTCTCCATTTTGTAAAGCTCACTTTTTGGACAACTGTTTTCTGCATCTCATGTCTTCATGGAGCTTCAGCAACATCTGCAGTGGGAATCAGAAAAGACGAGATAGACCACTGTGTTTGCTGCTTTAAGAATTTTCCTATAAAATGTATTAACTCTACTTCTTGGGCTCCTCCCAAGCAAGCTGAAATTTCCTTTGCGTATGAATGGTGCCTCTTAGGACTTAAATCACTGAGCCTGCTGCTGGAATATGTTAATAATTATAGCTATTGACATGAAACATGTATATTTGAATATCTTTTTCAAAGGTTGCCTATGTACTGCATCTTCATTTTTCACTTTAGAAATTGATTGATTTATCCCATTTTGGGCTGCTGTAGTCAACAATGACTGAAACTAATTGAATACAGATAACTGATCTCCAGTCTCATTCAATCCAAGTGCCCTCAGTGTTTATCTAAAAAAAGGACCCTTTTCTATTCAGAATCCTCAGTAATCTTTGACATTGTAAGACTGACAAGATTGACATTCCTGGACAAAACTTTCAAGTCATCATGGTGTACAAAAAGGATGAGCAACTTTTTGTAATCAGAGTTCACATTTTGGACTATTTCTTGATGATGATCATGGGAATATGGTGACCCCTTCATATAGTTAATCTTTTGGGGAGGCTTGTGCAAGGATGGGAAGAGTTAATATTCAAAATAGATTTCAAGTTTGACGACAATGCCAATTGCCAATTGTCTGACAATTCAGCAGTTTTATAACTTTTTTATAATCAATGCACTCAGAAGATGCTATAGAGAGGGTACAAGATATGGTTGGAGACCATGACTTGTAGAATTATATGCAAAAATCCATCGCCTAGTTGTTTCATCTTCATTGTATTACATTTTAAGTTTTATCACTTTAGATCAAAATACATTATGTTCAAGGTAACCCATCATCCTTTCTGCCCCTCAAGCTCATCCTCAGAATCATTTTGGGAAGATGTCACTATTTGTTGAAGAAGATTTTGAGGTGGCAAGAAAGGTCTCTCAGCTATGATTAAATTAAGAAACCATGTGGTACAGCAAGGAGGATAAAATATTAACAGGTGACAAACCAAGAATGGACTGCTTTTTATTTTGCCTCTCTTCCCAAGACAGGAATTATACTCAGCCTTGCATAAATAATTTAAGAATGGTGACTTCAGGCAGTAATAAATAGGTAGTTCCTTGGCAACATCACACAAGTTGGTTGCCTTGTTTTGAGCTCTTGGTTGGGTTGTTGTCAGATCTACAGCCTTAAAAATCCCTGATAATTTCCCACCCAAGTAGTAACCTTGGTCATCTTTGCTTAACTTCCAATCCCAGAAAGGATCTGTCAATACTATTATGAGGTGAGAAAATGTGTTTTATACTGTATTTGTTCAATCAAAATTTCCAAATTACAAGACATAATTGTTCCATGTTATTCTTCACTGTTTCAATATTGTCTGCAACGTAGTGGCTAGTTCCTTGATGCTACATTATACTTCAAGAGATATATTGGAATAGATTTTGAAGAGGGCAACAGAAATGACTAAGATAATGGGAAACAGGTTTTTTATGGAGATTTGGATATGCATGTATGTGTATTATCTTGAGTTTACTTGATTAATTTATCAGTTAAGAGGAAAAAAGAGCTACAGCTTTCAAGCAAACTTCTTGTAGCAGATTAACAGATTGTTTTAATTTACTGTACAATATTTATTTTCCCTCCTGAATCTTGCACAAGAATATAAACAGGCATTTGGCTGTGAGTTAGGCAAAAATTAAGATAAACCACTGGAACAGAAATAACCATGGAGAATTAACCAAAAATTGATTGGAATTAGATTGCCCAAAAAGAAAAACCTTGCATATCCTATTCTGCAGCATGTTTATTTCACCAATCAACAAGAGTATTTCTGAAACTTGTCAACTTTAAGATATGTGGACTTCAACTCCCAGCATACCTCAGCCAGCATAGTAGAATTTCCCTCCAAGTTCAAATGATGTCACAATGAGTTCTTTTATATCTGAGTTCTTTAAAACTCCTGTTGCTTCCCACAGTTTTGCCTGTATTTATATGAGCATTTCACTTGGCGTCTCCTTTTTACCCATCAGAAAAGAGAGAAAGGGAGGCAATGAATCTGAACAAGGACCGCATGAAGAGTTCCGCTTTGGGATTTTGTCTAGTTCTAACCAAGGTCACTGAAAAGGAACACTGCAAATGTTCAAATATATTCTTTGCTTTGCCTTTTTTTTTCTTTTCAGAAGGATTTTACATAATGAAATTAACAGATTAGCAGATTAACAGAGTTGGAAGGGACCTTGTAAGTCATATAGTCCAACCCCCCACCCATGCAGGAGACCCTGCACCATTTCTGACAATGGCAGTCCAGTCTCTTCTTGAAAGCTTTCAGTGACCCACAACTTCTGAAGGCAAAGCTGTTCCACTGGTTGATTGTTCCCACTGTCAGAAAATTTCTCCTTATTTCTAGATTGAATCTCTCCTTGATCAGTTTCCATCCATTATTCCTTGTCTGGCTTCCAGGTGCCTTGGAAAATAGTTTGACCCCCTCTTCTCTGTAACAGCCTCTCAAGTATTGGAATACTGCTATCATATCTCCCCTGGTCCTTCTCTTCACTAGACTAGCCATGCCCAGTTCCTATAACCGCTCTTCATGTTTTAGCCTCCAAATTATTATCAAAAAGAATTATGGGATAATGGTTATATTAGCAAATCTGATTAGATCTGCCTGAAAGAAAACCCATATAATCTCCATGATTATCCAGAGGAGCCTCCCCTCCCCCACCCGGAGGCCCTCCAGAGGTTTCATGAACTTCCCTGAAGCCTCCAAGCACTCAAAATGACGTGCCGCCAAAACCGGAAGTGACGTCCTATTTGCTTGGAGTGTCATTTTGAGTGGTCTGGAGGCTTCAGCGACCTTCAGGAGGCTTCCCTTAAGCCTCCAGAGCACTCAAAATGATGTGCAGCCAAAACTGGATGTCCAATTTGCTTGGAGCGTCATTTTGAGTGCTCCGGAGGCTTAAGGGAAGCCTCCTGAAGGTTGCTGAAGCCTCTGGAGGGCCTCCAGGGGAGTGGGGGAGGCTGTTTTTGCCCTCCCCAGGCTCCCATAAAGCCTCTGGAGCCTGGGGAGAGTGAAAAGAGCATGCAAAAAATGGGGGGGTTGTGCCTGCAGTGCACACATATGCATTGGGAGGGCGTCATGCATTGCATTATGGGTGCAGCACGCCCGCGCACAACCCCCCCTGTGCTCCCCCCACTTATGGCACACGAGCCAAAAAAGGTTCGCCATCGCTGTTCTAGTCCAACCCTCTGCCTAGGCAGGAACCTTATACCATTTCAGACAAATGACTCTCCAACATCTTAAAGACTTCCAGTGTTGGGGCATTCACAACTTCTGGAGACAAGCTGTTCCACTGATTAATTGTTCTAACTATCAGGAAATTTCTCCTCAGTTCTAAGTTGCTTCTCTCCTTGATTAGTTTCCACCCACTGCTTCTTGTTCTACCCTCAGGTGCCTTGGAAAATAGCTTGACTCCCTCTTTTTTGTGTCAACCCCTGAGATATTTTAACACTGCTATCATATCTCCCCTAGTCCTTATTTTTATTAAATTAGATATACCCATTTCCTGCAACAGTTCTTCATATGTTTCAGTCTCCAGACCCTTAATCATCTTTGTTGCTCTTCTCTGCACTCTTTCTAGAGTCTCCACATCTTTTCTACATCGTGGCGGCCAAAACTGGATGCAGTATTCCAAGTGTGACCTTACCAAGGCATTATAAAGTGGTATTAACACTTCACGTGATCTTGATTCTATCCCTCTATTTATGCACCCTACAACTGTGCTGGCTTTTTTGGCAGCTGCTGCACACTGCTGGCTCATATTTAAATAGTTGTCCACTAGGACTCCAAGATCCCTTTCACAGTTACTACCATTGAGCAAGGTACCACCTATACTGTACCTGTATAGGTCGTTTTTGTTGCCTAAATGTAGAACCTTACTCTCTTCACCACTGAATTTCATTTTGTTAGATAGTGCCCAATGTTCAAGTTTGCCAAGATCCTTCTGTATCTTAAGCCTATCTTCTGGAGTGTTGGCTATTCCTGCCAGCTTGGTGTCATCTGTAAATTTGATGAATTCCCCATTTATTCCCTCATCCAAATCATTGATGAAGATGTTGAAGAGTACTGGGCCTAAAATAGAGCCTTGGGGTACTCCACTGCATACTTCCTTCCATGTAGATGCAGTTTCATTGAGGACTACACGTTGAGTGCGGTTGGTCAGCCAGTTACGAATCCATCTGGTGGTGATGCTGTCTAACCCACATTCTTCTACTTTATCTAGTGGTAGGTTATGGTCCATCTTATCAAATGCCTTATTGAAGTCCAAGTAAACTATATCGACGGCATTCCTCTGGTCCACTAATTTTGTCACTTTGTCAAAGAATGCAATAAGATTAGTCTGGCATGATCTGTTTTTGACAAACCCATGTTGGCTTTTGGCTATTACTTTAGGATATGAAGGATATGAGATCTTCAGGACATCACATTACACTAGCCTGAGTATGAAAAATTACACACCATACTAGAAGAAAGCAATGTTGTTGGAGAAAAGGAATGAATGTGTTGTGCCCATGTGTTGAAGGATACAAACTGAATTTAAAGGTTACCTTTATATCCAATCTCTTGTAAGATGCTATCCAGTGTTCACATCAAAATGAGCACCACCAGCTCTATGTAGGCAGGAAGTCTTAGTGAAGGAGTACAACAAAATTATGAGAAACCCACTTCTTCCTGTGCACACTGATCTTCCTCATCTATCAATTGGCAGGCTTAAATCCAGGAAGCCCTCTTTGGCACTCACTCAACAGCTGTTTAACAACTTTGACATCAACATACTGTGGAAAGCCAAATGGGCTGCTGAATGTCCAGATCCAAGCAGTTACGTAGATGACCCTACACAAAAGGTGCCAGGATTTGACCTTCCTCACCAGCATTTGTCAAATCTGAACAGAATCCTTACCCAACATGGTGTCTGCTAGGACTCATTGTTTAAATCATCAATGTCTGGTTTTTTTCAACATAGACCTCCCTGTCCTTGAATGGCTGGGTGGACTGGACATTAATATTTGAACTACTATAAGTCCATGTATTTGCCACACACTAAATTAATAAATCATAATGAGCCATGTGGATTTATTTTCAACAGCTTAACTATCCTCAGACGCTTTGTATCCAAATATTGGTTGGAAACACACACACACACACACTTCAATTAGATAGATGCCTGTCTGAATCTTGAGGAACATCAGATAGATTCATCTCCAAATTGCTTGTGCAAAAATCACTCATATAAACACATCATGACTTTCTACAGAGAAGGCTTATTCTTTTGATAATCCTAAAGCAGCCTTCCCACAATTTGCTCTCCTCCATATATGCTGTGGCTAAAATTCTCCAAATTCCTGTCAACTTGCAAATGGGTTGCTCCAGCTAGGCATTATGGGATTTGCAGTCCGAGTTCATCTGGCAGTACCAACTCAGGTAAAAGTTGCCCTAAGATCTTTCACATTTACTGTTTACTGCTAAGTCCCAAAGCAGCCAAAAGCAGCAGAATTAACATATTAAAGAATTCTAAAGCGATTTGAACTTTATTTGGGTATCTTAAGATCAAGAGAAGGAAAGCAGCCCTTGCTCACTGCAGGGGAAAAAAAGCAAATGGTAAATGCTGCTTAGGCTGCCAATCAGATTGCAGAGTCTCTGCAATAATTGTAGATAAGATCAGATATTTCTGGCCTTCATTCAAAACAGGCAAGAGGGAGCTAAGCTAAAGAATGTGCTAAGCCCTGCTCTGCCCAGCGGAAATCTTGTTGCAAACTAAGCAGCCTCAAACCCACCCCTTCGCCATGCCTGCGTTTCCTGGGTGGTACTGATACTTCTCAGCATCACTATTGCAGGAAATTGAGGAATAGGCTTTGAGCTTGTTTCCAGTTCTGAACTGTGGCTCCCTCCCCCCATCCCCTTTGCACTTTCACTCCCTTCTGAAAACAGTTGTCCCTGTGCTGAACTGTTGACTGAGCATGCAGCTGAATTAATATTAATGACACGAATGCAACCTGATCATTTCTTTCCACTTCCTTTTTAATTGGAAACTGTACATCTCTCTGTCTTCAGTTGCTACAGCTCATATCAGCTCTTTAGCCCTGTTTACACAACGGTTATTGCAACAAATGCCTACAGAGGAAGGACCTTTCTTGAGTTTTCTTGATTAGGTGGAAACCTACATAAGCAGTGGTGGGTTTCAATTTTTTTAGAACCTACTCTATAGGTGTGGCCTATTTTGTGGGCGTGGCTTGGCAGTCATGTGACAGGGTGGGCGTGGCCACCTTTTAAAATGTGGTGAAACTTATTTAACAACGCTCTTGCTTAGCAACCAAAATTTTGGACTCAATTGTGATGATAAATTCTTCTTTCTTTCTTTCTTTCTTTCTTTCTTTCTTTCTTTCTTTCTTTCTTTTTCTTTCTTTCTTTCCTTTCTTCCTTTCCTTTCCTTTCCTTTCCATTGGGTCACTGGCAGCGGTGGGCCAGATTTACTTCCAGGTACGCCAGTGGAACCCCCTCTCACCGGTTCTCTAAATTTCACCAACTGGCTCTCGCGAGTAGGTGCGAGCCTGCAGAAACCCACCACTGTACATAAGCATAAAATTCAGTGCCACCATTGCTGACATCTAGCTCACTTCTATTACCTTTGTTTCAAGTCGCTGAAATTTGTTCTGAGATAATGGATGGCAAACACATTGTCCAACCTCAGTTATAAGCCTGATACAGCCAAATCAATTAACAATGCCTCAGGCAGGGACTGATGAGAAATTGCAGGCAAAATGAATTGTAAGCCAACCAGAGTCACTGACTGATTGAATAAATAAATAAAATCAAGGGTACACAGAAAGAAAAAGATATGGCCAAGGAACATTGTGCCAGCGGGGAAAGGCCACTAGATATATGTGTACACACACACGTACCACATTAAATGGCCTGAAGGTGCATTTCCTCCCACCATTGTTACGTTGACCAATTAATTTTTGATTGACTTTCCTTACCTACTAAAAAATTAAATTATCTCCAGCTCTGTTATTATAACAAGTATCTGGTTCACCTATTTTCACTTTTATATTTTCCAAGGGATCTGCTGTAAAGGATAGAAATAGATTATATTTTAACAGCTGGATTTTATATTTCCAATGGGAATACAATGTTATTTATTTGAGGCTTTTTTCCCTTTCCCAGCAAGCTTTGGGAGAGTCTTGACTACCCAGTGCAAACTAACAATTCCGCACTTTGTAAAATTTCATCCCCAAGTATGGTGGCTGTTAAAATATCCAAGAAAAGAGGACAATGACAAGGAATGACTGTATTTTGCAGCTAAATGTACCTTTAACTAAAAAGAAAAGGAAAATGAGGAGAGGGAATACTATATTAAGAAAAAATAACATTACCTGTGTAACATTACCTGTGTACTCATGAAATTACATTCTTGGAAATATTTTTTCTGGTGTAGTGTTTTTCTCCTGATGTCAAGCACATATTTAAAGAGCTCCTTTTTATTGCTGCTAATGTCCACTTTACAAGGAGGTGCAGAAAGTGGGAAGAGTATCCTTTTTACGCTTTGTCACAATTGATTGATGTGAGTCAAATACTTTTGTTTCACATTTGGAAACGATGCTAGGTGTGATGAGTCTAGCAAAAACTGATCAGGAAACTCCTAGCAAAAGGTCACAGTGCAGCTGTCCCATATTCACTCTAAGTAAACAGGACACTTTTTTAAACATGTGCAAGTCTAGTGGCAAAGAAGAATATTCAGGCCACAAATGAACTGAGGAAGCTTAGACACAATTCAGGATGCATTGGGAGCAGAGGCAGAAGCAGCAAAAGAGAAGAATGGTGGATGAAAAATAAATCTGCCATAGGATTGCAAAAAACAATCTGGCTAATTCCAGATGTCTGTATAGAGATAAAATGGAGAGCTTTAATGCAAAGATATGCTTAATGAGTCCATTTTAGCATTCACAACAAAACTGTACAATCTAAATTCAATCAACTAGCCTTCTCCAATGTCTTCCAAATCTCCAAAATATGTAATTGAATAAACTCACTCACCCAATCACGAGAGTGATCATATTTCAGAGAAGTGAACTATCAACTGCCATAATTCGATTTCAGTAAATCGTAGAATTGCTGGGAAATTGGAAAAGGGATTTATCACTACACCTGAATTCTGATGATAAAGCTGTAACTAAGTATGAGGGGGAAAGTAGGCTGAGGATAAATGAACAAAATCACGTCCTTCAATTAGATGAGAAGAAATAGATTATATTATAACCTATGTTGCTGTTTAAAGAAAAGAGCTTAGATTCTCCAAATGGTCTATACAAGCAATAAATGTTAAGAATTGTACACACTACAGTATTAAGTTGCTTGACTGCTGGGCATAAAGTGGATGAAAAATGATGCTTTTTAAAATATATATATATATTTCCAGATTTCAACTTCTTCCTCAATTTTGACTATAATGAAGGCCAGAAGTTATATCTGGACTGTATTTACCAGGGTCTCTGATTGGTGGTTTCCTTGCTTTTTTGCTCCTGCTGGAATTGTGGGTTGGAAGAAAGAGAATAAAAAGAAAACACTAAAGAAGGGGGAAATGGCAGAAGTGTTTGAGCCAAAATGCTACATGGTTTTCGGATGTGCAGCAAAAAAAAAAAAAAAAAAGGCAGATAGAGATTGCTTTTCGGGTAGGCAGGGTGCATGTAGACAACCACTTGAGAAATGGTCAGTGGCTGTCCTGGTGCTGGGGCTGGTTGTGCATCAGGCTTCAGCATCATGGAGTCTCTTTCAAACTACTGTCTCACACTGTTCTTTACTACATTGTTACAACCTTTACAAAAGGTGCCCAACTAGAAATGAGCCACTTAGGAGAAAATATCCTTATCCTGCAGCCAATTGCTAGCAAAATGAAAACATTGACTCAGTATTAGTGTGCTGCAGGTGTAAAAAAAGAAAATTCTGCACTAAGGATTATTAAGATAGGATGACTAACAGAACAGTCAATAATATGGTTCTACGTATGATAAATCAGGGGACGAGGTTGCTTAGTGGTTAAGACACTGAGCTTGTCGATGAGAAAGGTTGGCAGTTCGGCGGTTCAAATCCCTAGCATCACTTAACAGAGTGAACTCCCATTACTTGTCCTAGCTTCTGCCAACCTAGCAGTTCAAAAGCATGTAAACATGCAAGCAGAAAAATAGGAACCGCCTTTGGTGGGAAGGTAACAGTGTTCCGTGTACCTATGGCGTATAGTGATGCCAGTCACATGACCATGGAGACATCTTTGGACAGCACTGGCTCTTCAGCTTTGAAAGGACATGAGCACTGCTCCCTAGTTGGGAATGACTAGCATATATGTGCAAGGGGAGCCTTTACCCTATAATAAATCAATGTAGTCATACTTTTTATTCGAAATATTCAGTTTTATTTGTTCCTGAGATTTGTTGTATTGTTCCTTGGGAGGAAAAATAAACTATTTAGCTACATTATCATAACTAATCTGAAGATGTTACCTAGCCTAGTAACGAAATATTCAGAAATTGACCCACAAGCTTGGAGAACGAACCTTCACCCACATCCTACACCAAGGATTTTTTTCTTTCTCTCATAATTAAAGAATTTCCAGAGCTGAGATTATCCAGTTCTGGAGTAGATTCGGTATAGAAAATTCCACACTGCTTTTCAAAATTTTCTATTGTTGTGTTGGTAGCAAGGGGCTTTGATGTTTGTCAAAGGAATCAAATAAATTGAGGAAGCTTATAGATTTATCAATGTCTGTTAGTCATAATGATTACATTAATTTATATATACATAAAGATATATAGTTGTCTTTTAATTCCAGTTTGGTATGTGTGTGTGTGTTTGTGTGTGTGTGTGTGTGTTTGTTTGTAAAACAGCTTGAAATAATTGTATTTTCAGTGTTTTCTTTGTGGCCTCCAAAAAGCATTGGAGTAGCTACTGTGAGGAAACGAGATACCGTATTTTTTGCAGTATAAGACACACCGGAGTATAATACACAGCCAGGTTTTGAAGAGGCAAATTTTTTTAAAAAGTAGGTAGGTAGATAGATGGATAGAGAGGGAGAGAAATACAGTAGGTAGGTAGGGAAAGAGAGTAGGTAGGTAGGTAGATAAAGGGGGAGAGAGAGAGAGAGAAATAGGTAGTTAGGGAAAGAGAGTAGGTAAGTAGGTAGATAAAGGGGGAGAGAGAGAGAGAGAAATAGGTAGTTAGGGAAAGAGAGTAGGTAAGTAGGTAGATAAAGGGGGGGGAGAGAGAGAAATACAGTAGGTAGGTAGGGAGAGAGAGAGAGAGTAGGTTTGGTAGGTAGAGGGATAGAGAGAGAAAAATAGAGAGAGAGAAATACAGTAGCTAGGTAGGGCGAGAGAGAGAAAGAGAAGGTAGGTTGGTAGGTAGAGGGATAGAGAGAGAAAAATAGAGAGAGAAATACAGTAGATAGGTAGCGGGAGAAAGAGAGATTAGGTAGGTAGGTATATAGGTAGATAGAGTGGGGGGAGAGAAATACAGTAGGTAGGTATGGAGAGAGAGAGTAGGTAGGTAGGTAGGTAGGTAGATGTTTCCAGGTGTATTTACCCATGTGCTGGAGAAGGAAATCGCTGTAGTACCTAAAACTTTGTTTCTGCTGGCATAGAATTTGATCAATGTAATTCTTATCAACCCCTCTAATTAAACAGCTTTCCAAAAGGGGGGGGGGAAAGGTTTTTGCACTCTGCAAACCTCCCCAAAACAGCCCATTTTTTCGCAAAAACAGGTCCGTTGTTTTCCAAATAAAAGACATGAATAGCCTTGGGGTGGCTAGCAGAGTGCTCCTGGGGGTGCGTGGCAAAATGAACAAAAACTGGCCCGTTTTTCACGAAAATGGGCCGTTTTTTGGTCAAAAAAAGTGCACGCATAGCCTTATGGAGGCTTATAGAGTGCTGATGGGGGGGGGGGAAACGTCCTGTTGTTTGCTCATTTCTTCCCTCCCAAGCCCCCAGGAGCTCTCTGAAAGCCTCCATAAGGCTATGCACGGCATTTTGGTGAGGGGGTGGGGCTTCAGGAGGCAAAAAATGCTGTATTCGATATATAAGACGAACCCAGATTTTCAGCCTCTTTTTAGAGGAAAAAAGGTGTGTCTTATATTCTAAAAAATACAGTACTTAATCTCATAAAGCCTTCTTTACATTCTTGCTCATTTCTTCTATTGTCCACTTCAAGACTCTAAAAACTAGGAGCTCCACAATCTGCTTTTCAGTGTATTTACTGTAATACTCAGCACCTAGTGACTGATGCATTAGAGATTGTATAGGTGAAAAATAAATTGCTTGTTTTTTATATATAAAGATCCTTAAATCATGAAATTCCATTAAGCAAAAAACTGCAAGTACAGGAAAGAGACATGGATAAGAGCAGCATCAATCAGAAAAGAGAAAGTGACATTTTTTATCAATATCTTACATCATGCACATAATTTACAAACATTTACTTCAAGTCACATAGATTCAGTCTCTCCACACTAGATTCCTTCCCTCCACACTGTTAGCAGGTCAGATAATATCTACATGCAGGAAGTCAAGGAGAGCAACCTTTCCCTGAAACTGAACCTCCAGATGGGCAGGAGAATCACAATGAGAATCTCTCCCCGCTCCCCGAATCTTCTATCCTAAGTTGCTGCAGTGCTACAGTTGCAGATAGCCACTCGCAGTGATGAATAACCTTTTTGTCGTTGTGTGCATGTGCACGCCCACACCAAAATACAATGTGTGTGCGACACCCCTGTGTGTCCCATCCACCCTGTGCATGCACGCATGACACCCCCTTCGCCCATGTATGCGCACACAACCCTCCTGTGCTCCTTTTTGGGCCTAGTAGGCCCCCCTGCAGCCTCCTGGGAGCAAAAATGGGCCATGTGGGGGGCGGGCGCCACATACTCCTTGTCCCCATTTTGGGCCTAGCAGTCTTCTCTGAATCTGCCCCCATGCTCCCCCACCCCCTGTGAAAGCACATGTGACACCACCACCTCGCACAAGCGTGTGTATCTCCTGCATGCGTCCCATCTCCACGCATGCACAGCAGAGACCCCAAAATCATCTGGCCAGCAGGAGGCGTGAACACATGCATGGTGGAGGTTGAGCTAGGGCAATGACTCGCGTGTCCACCCTGCAATGGGTGTACATGCCACATGGTGTGCACTGATAAACCCCAGAGGCCTATGATCCAGCAGGAAAGCAAACTTATCCAAAGCACCACTCTCAGGCATGTTTATTAGTTCACCTTTGAGTTCACCTACAAGTGATCACATAACTTTATTTTCAGTCTTATATTTTGAATTAATACACCAGTGTTCATGCACGTGACACTTAAATACTGTTGTAGCAAAAAGAAAAGTGTTTCTCTGCAGTTCTATACAGAGCCGTGATGGTGAACCTCATGGCAAATGTGCCACAGGTGGCACACGGAGATATATTTGCTGGCATGGCAGCCCTCAGTAGCCTTCAGCTCTGGCGCGCATGTGCGTGAGGGCCAAGGGAGGCCAGTTTTGCCCTCCCCAGGCTTCAGGGAAGCCTCTGGAGCCTAGAGAGGGCAAAAACAGGCCAGACAGTCCAACCAGACATTCGGTATTGAACTTCCAGTTGGCCCGTTGGGCCTGGTTTTCACCCTCCCCAGGGTCCAGAGGCTTTTCTGGAGCCTGGGGAGGACGAAAAATGGCTCAACGGGATAACACACAGTTTTGGCACAGGTTTAGAGAAAGGTTATAGACCTCTGATATAGAGCAACCCATTGCTGCTGTAAGTCCCTTCAATTACTCTTCAGAATAAGGCACAGTTCTCATTCAAAACTGCAGAGAACATATGTTTACATCATCTAAAGTGTTCTGCTGAAATCAAGTGCTGCCTGTATTTATCTTCTGTAGTAAAGTGGCTGCTAAACAATCTAATGAAAGCAGGGTTGAGTAGCTTGGAAATACAGAAAAATTAGGGCAAGTATATTCTGAGATCAGCTCAGTCTTGTGGTTGCGGCTGAAAAGCTGAATTACACTACACTTTTTCATCTGTAGCTACTTGTGTGAAGCAGCCCACATTGATTTCCAGAAAACCATGGTCAGATAACACTGTGTTTTACAGATTACTCTCACTAACATTAGCAAACAAATCACTGGCTAGTAGTATCTGAAGTGATCATATAAGAACTGTACATCTAGTTGGCACTGATCAGAAACTGCTGTGTAGTTCTAGCCTGTTATTTATTCTCTTTCACGGTAGATTCATTACATGAATATGTCTGAATCAGTACTTTAATATTCTGTTGAATGAGTTCAAACTTTTTTTTTTCCTTTTCGGTAGCAATTTGTTCATGCAGATCGGTGCATTTTTGTCAAATGACATCACTTGATAATAGGATAATTGAGCAATGGATATCCCAGACTTGTGGAAAGTTGGAGAACATCACGGAGAGCATTGCATGATAGGGAAACCCTTTGCTCATGTTCTCCAAATGTCTCTCATAATTCCCAATATGATCCCATAAGCTTCAGTCACCATGGCCAGGGATTTTATAGTCATTACAGTCCAGCAACGTTTGGAGATCCACAAGTTCCTCTTGTCCAAAGAAACACATACAATACTAATTCTTTATTACTCAGATTAGCCATCACAAAAGCCTGTGAGTGGGTGGCAAAAAAAACAAACCCTTTTGTGTTGAAAGATCTCTCTACTTCTATTTTTTTTAATGCCTTTGGACAGAGTCCTGGGTTATATCTCTATTTCCATCCAGACAGAGCTATCTGGAAATTACCATCAATTTTGACTCTCCTTCCAACATCTAAAAAAAAAAAAGCAGCAGCAGCAACAAACCTAGCGACCCCTAGGGGGAGAGCCTTCTCTGTGGCAGCTCCTGCCCTCTGGAATGACCTACCCCCTGACCTACCTACAATCACGGACTTGCGCCTTTTTCACCGAGCCCTGAAAACCCATCTATTTCGTGCGGCCGGCCTGGCATAGTTTTAATTTGTTTTATTAGGGTTTTATAATGGTATTTTAGAGCAGGCCCACTGTTTAATTTGGTTTTAGAACTTTTAGCATATTTATTGGATTATTGGATGTTTTATTGTGGTTTTTTATTATCGCCTGTTCACCGCCCTGAGTCCCACAAGGGAGATAGGGCGGTAAATAAACAAACAAACAAACAAACAAACAAATAAATAAATAAACCAAACAAACAAACAAACAAACAAACAAACAAACAAAACCTTAATGCCACAAAAGGAGGGTGGAATGAAAAAAGAATGTAGAAACAATGGAGGCAAAACTTTTGTGTGAGACATTTGAGTCCAGATGGCTTTTCCTAAATTATCAGTAAATTTTAATTACTGCCACCCATTTCTGTAGCTCTCTGAACGGTGGAAATAAAGCTCAATGTCACTTTTGTAGAAAAAGAATTTGCTGAAGAGAATAAAATGAATTATATTGCCATTCCAGCTGGTCTTTTTCATATAGCTTACTAATAAAATAGTGACTTAATTCAGGAGGAGCTATTTCAGAGGACTAAGTTTGGTCTATTTTTTTCCCTTTTGTGGCAGAAGATAGATATTTTCCATCATACTATTTCCCAAATATGTTCTTTGACAGCACTTTGTGGTAATTTGCTACTATGCAGCCACAAGTGCTGCCAGAACTTAACTCTGATGCACTGTACTTAGCTCAAAATATCAGCCCACAGGAGCAAGCCTGGCACCAGGTCTTGTGAGGGCCATCAATCCAGTGATATCTGCTGAAGCCCCCACTTCCCAAATGCATACCAAAAAAGGAATTTTGCTCCAAGGGATCAACCCTCAATTCAATCACAAAAGCAAACAGTACAAGGTAACACCTAAAAACAGCAGGATACTTTGCGAGCAGCCTTTGTGTAGCACACTCCTCTGTCCAATAACAGAGAGAAAAACTCAAGACATCCAGAAGATGGTCTGTCCCCGCTGCCCTGCTGCTTCTGGATCAACCCCCTGAGAGATTTGACAACTGTTAATTGTCTCATTGGCAACTGTTCTTTCCTGCCTTTAGTGGTATATAGATACAGTTGTAACTTAGTACTCAACTGCTTCGAAAGTCATTGAATTTGGTACTTTTTTATGCGAAAATGTTGTCCCAGTACTCATTGTTTTTTTGATACTTGTTACGTTGTAAAATGAAGTAGGGGACAGCTGCAGAGAGTGGACAGGAAGTCAGCCATGCTGAGAAAGTTGCTGACATAGGAATGTCCTTCCCAGCCAACACAAAGGGTCACATGCAGGGATGAAATCTACTTACCTTCACTACTGGTCGCAAATGTGAGCGTGTGCATGACCTTCTGCATGCGCAGGACCTTCCGCGCATGCACAGAGTGTAAAAAATGGATGTCATGACATCCAAGCGGGTAGGCGGAGCGTGCTACCAAGTGAACCTGCAAAGGTAAGTAGTACAGAGTGGGGGGGGATCCACTGTGCCACGCGATTTAGATTAGCTAGAAAGCAGGAAATCCTGCTTTCTAGCTAATATAAACCGTGCGTCACAGCTGATCATTGGAAATACTGGTTTGCCCAATAGCATTTTTTACTACCGGTCCGAACCAGTAACATTTCACCCCTGGTCACATGGTAAGTCACATGGTTTCTTTGCTACTCGTCCTTTTTAGTACTTGTTGTGCCTCCCGGAACCAATTAAAGACAAGTAACAAGGTACACTGTATGAGGAAGAAAGAACAGCAATTGCAGCCATTTTGTTTCTGTGATAACATGGTACACCAGAGGACGAGGTGAAAGCCTGAAACCTGTTCCTTTGTTTGGGGATTTAAAGATAAATACCCATTACCTCATGTATGACAGATGAACAGGCACTGATATAATGGTTAAAACAACCAGTGATTGTCCTGTTGCTGCTGAACTAATTGCAGTATGAATAAAAGAGACATGTCATCTGAACATTAAAATGGACTGGATAAAAGTACAGAGACGTTTTGCAAAATTATGAAGCTCTTCAGCATCAAAAAAAAATGATTTGAGGTCAATGCTAGTAGAGGAGTATGGAGATGATCCTGAAGAAGAAATTAAACAGCCTTTAGAACAACACCTGCATAATTCTGGAAGGAAGGATGGAATGACAAAGAAATTCAAGGTTGTCCTCCTTTGATTCTCTTTTGTCTAAGAGGGGGGAGACAGATTTTACAGCTTTCAAGATTCTGTTATTATACCCTGCATCAATAAACAGAATCCCAATAGTCTTGCAAAGCCTATTTCCTAACATGACCTACCATACTTCAAGGAGGTAACAACGTTTAAAAGAAATGCTCCAAGGTTTCCAAGCATCTGTGGTTTTGGAAAGCGCTGAAGACACATTTGTTAAGGAAGATAGCTAAGAAAGAACCCCCTGCTATCACAATGGGGATGCTGGAGGACTGGATGGCAACAAAAACACGCTTGGCTTTATTGCCAGATGGATTTTCACAGGAGCTATCACCATGAATCAGATTTCCTTATTGTCTTCCATGTAGTTATGTTTTTGTTTAAGGTTTTGCAATCCTCAGACTCCAATGTCATAGCAAGCTCCCATCAAGGGTAGTGCTGTCTGCCTTACCAGGCATAAATGGAATGGAGCCAGAGGACTTGGCCAGCATGCTGGGCAGTGCAACCTTCATGAATATGTGAACAAGATATTCATTGTTTTGCAGCTGCTTGGCCAGGTGCAACTGAACTAGTTGAAACAATGAGTGGATGATGGAAGTGCTGTATTAGTCTATGTAGGCAGAAGATAGAAACTAATAAGGTCAGGTGTTGCCATTAGGCAGTCCAAGGCAATTGTTTTAATAAGAGGAGAGTCATTCTATCCCTCTTTCCCAGGGGTGTCAAACTCCCGGCCTGCAGACCGGATGCATCACACGCTGGCCACGCCCATACCCGGTTTAGCGAAGGGGGGAATAGTCAGGTGACACTGCCATGACACTGCAAGTTTGACACCCCTGGTCTTTCCCAACATTTCTCACTATAGCATAACATCATTTTGTACGCCATTTAGCGGGTTCTGCTCCTAAAATCATCTTTGATGTGTTCTTGATGACATTCTCTTATTAGCAGGCTTAAAATAACATTTAACTACTGGTCCAATTCACTTTTGTAACTGGAGCAGGGGAACATGGGTTTGCTTCAGGCTGCAAAATAAAGCAAATTCCTGAAATTCACACACAAGTGTCAAGAATGCATATAAAAGCAGCAGAAAGAAAGCTATTGGCATCACCTGTGTATCATGTCATCTTAGTGGCAATATCAAAATAATATTATTAAAATTTTTAACAGTAACTCTGGACATTCCAGGCTGGGAGTCAAATGCAGTTGGACATAAGCTGATATCCCCCAGAGCTAAGTAACCACATTTCTGCTAAGTTAAAAAACAATCTAATGACATTTACATTGAGAGTCCCTAGAGACAAAGACAGACTAGACAGAATATATAAATTTTCTTTCCAAAGATGACAGGCTAGATTCAGACAGGAAATTAAACAAATATGCAAGCTGTTTAAGGAAGGACTGCTTTCCTAGTGCTGCTGTCTTGCAAAATGTCATTTGGATGCAATGAAATGAGAGCGGCAATATCCACTATTTTATGTTCTAGCTCATTCACCATGAGGCCTACATTATTTTTCTCTATTTGCTAGACCTTTTATTGCTTAGACAGGAAAGCTGAAGGAGAGAGAAAAACACATTCTACTACCTCATGTTTCAGTTAGCAAATGCATCAAAAACCACTCCATATCCAATACTTATATCCATCAACCAAAAGTATATTTATTTAATGGTCCTTAAGGCTAATCTGAATTAGTCTAGTCTATTATATATTGGCAGATACTTTGTTTTATTAACAGCAGCACAGAACACTGCAGATTACTGGTGTCCAGTGGAGTATCCTATCTCAGGTAGTTTTTGATATTGAAATAATATATGTTTATGTATGATATGTTGTATGTGTGTATATATTTCATATATTCCAACATACTTACACACACAAACACATTTTCTTTATATTTATTCTTTCATAAATCAAGGCAAATATTTTTTCATACTCTGTAGATGTGAGTCTATACTGGTTAGATTTTCCTCAAAGTGTGAGGAATTTTTTTTCCGGAAATGTAATTTCATCTTATGAAAAATTGCTGCTAAGGTACCTCCAGTCTCTGTTCTATGATCAATGTTCCTTTTAGCTGTTGAGAACTTTAAAAAGGTACAATTTGGGAGTCACTCCCCCAAATATCATAGATACCCCAGGCTGTGACCCGACTGTCTCTTCTATTTATGTTACTTTTTAAAAGTAAAACTGCAGAAACAGAAGGGGCAAGATTAAATTACCAGTAGGCAAAAAGAAGAGATCACAATACAAAAACTTGATTCAAATTTCCCTTTTTGCTGAGAACATAATTGCAGGGATATCCTTTTTGCTTAGCACTATCTGTTCCCTGCAGGAGCCTCTATAGACACGCTAAAGAAAGAGAGAGTGAGATCAAAGCTTCCTTGCATTTAAAAGCAAGAAAATTAATTTCTTTAAGCAGCCTCCAGTTTGCTTATTGTATTTAGTAAGAAAATTCTTTCAACTTGCTTATTACTTTTAATAACAAAATGGCTAAAATTGCAAAATGGCCAAAACTCTTGCAATCCTGACTCATTTTAAATTGATTGTTTATAAATTATGCATATATAGAGATGAATGTTACAATCTCTATTTCCAAATATGATGCTCAGTCAGCATAATAAGAAGAAACAGTCGTTGTCTTTAAAGACTTTGTCTGTAAAATACATGGTCATATACATGGTATCAACAAAAGTCAAGGTCAGCTTGAAAGAGATTTTGTGTCAAAGAAGTAAAGATGCTTTGGTTATCAAACTCTACCTTCAGTGCAGGATTGTTACCCAATTGTGTGTTTGGAGAAAACTATCCAACATTTCTGTATTTCTAATGGTTAAACATGTTATTTATATTCTCCATGATAACCAGTTTAAATTTAAAACTAATAGACAGTTTGTTGTTCTTCTGTTGTATCTACAGGTGAAACTCGAAAAATTAGAATATTGTGCAAAAGTTCATTTATTTCAGTAATGCAACTGACTGTAAAAGATGAAACTAATATATGAGATAAGACTCATTACATGCAAAGCAAGATAGTTCAAGCCGTGATTTGTCATAATTGTGATGATTATGGCGTACAGCTCATGAAAACCCCAAATCCACAATCTCAGAAAATAAGAATAACACTGCTGAGGTGTTATGGAAGACCAGGATTGCCAAGAGAAAGATGAGAGACATGAGACCAAACAATGCAGAAGAGCTGAAGCCTGCAATTGAAGCACCATAACACCTCAGCAGTGCCACAGGCTGATAGCTTCCATGCCACGCTGCATTGAGGCAGTAATTGCTGCAAAAGGGGCCCAAACCAAGTACTGAGTACATATGCATGCTTATACTTTTCAGAGGTCCAATATTGTTCTATGTACAATCCTTGTTTTATTGATTGCATGTGATACTCTAATTTTCTGAGATTGTAGATTTGGGGTTTTCATGAGCTGTATGCCATAATCATCACAATTATGACAAATCACGGCTTGAACTGTCTTGCTTTGCATGTAAGGAATTGGTATTGGTATTTGGTATTTATTAAATTTCTATACCGCCCTTCTCCCTACTGGGACTCAGGGCGGTGTACAGGCAGGAATCGTATCTCATATATTAGTTTCACTTTTTAAGTTGCATTACTGAAATAAATGAATTTTTGCACGATATTCTAATTTTTCAAGTTTCACCTGTTTGCTCTTTAGCCTAAGTTGTTTTATTCCTTTGGCTGTTCCTATGGCTTCTTAGCCACCTTAATCAAGGTTTCTGGGACTGCTATGATATAGTATGTTAGGAGGTTCATATTCAGCTGTACTTGTACATTCCTTCTTTTTTTGTTTCTTTAAGAATTAATTTCTTTATATGGTTAAGCCTGACCATATTTTTCTAGTTTAGCATTTTCCAATGGTTCACACAGCAGTGTATTAAATTGCCATAGGGACATTAAATATAGCAGTCATACTCAACCTGAAAGAAGGAAGCTAAATCAGAAACAGATTTCTGAATCAGATAATTGAGCAACTCTTTGATAAATGTGTCATCTGATTGCACCAAATAGTGTGTTTATTTCTGAGTTGCAAAGTAGGGTAAGTAAGGAAACTGATAATGTTTTAAATTATCCCCAACTACTCACTTAAGAACCTGAAATGGTTGCCCTCTCTCCTGACATTAATTTTAAAACACCTCAAACCATTTCTGAAGAATGGAGCAGGCTAGGGTATAAATGTGGAACCATAAGAATAGTCTCTGTTGCATTTTACATTTAAGCACATTCCATGCATTTCTGTTTTGGGGATAATGGCTGGAGAGAGAGAGAAGCTGGCAGAAAGGGCATTTAGTTATGCTGGCTCAAAGGACCCTATTCATTTCCTTGGAATGGCTTTTCAATCAGAGATTTATTAATCCTAACAACAACCAATCTGTAAATGAATAGTTCAGAAGTCAGCTCCAATGATTTCTGTAGTCTCTAAGGAATCTGTTGGGAAGCTAATGGTTCAGAAAACAATAGGATGCAAAGAGTTCAACGTATCTGCAATTCTCCATCAAATACTGCAGAATATACTGTATATTCATAACTTGCAATGCTAAATTTCCAGGTGCAATGATTCACACACCCAACTTTCATAAAGAGCTAATTTTCCAGATGCAATGATTCACACCGCCGCCCCGGGTCCCTCTGTGGGAGATGGGTGCGGGATATAAGTATGAATAAAACTAAACTAAACACACCTGACTTTCACAAAGAGCAGAAATAGATAACATTCAGCTTATTAGGATCAAAACAATTGCTCTTCCCTATAATGATTATTACTGTTCGGTATTTAATTTGTAAAACATGGTAAACTTTAATCCAGGATGTCCACAGGACAGTTTGTCAAAATCAGCAATATGGCAGATGGATGAATTACTATGATGCAAGTTCTTCCCCTTTTGACATGCATGAGACCTTGTCACAGATACAAAACAGGCAGGGTTTGCAATGGGACAATCATCTTGACAATGTTGACTCCCCTCAGTCACCATTGGCTTTAATTAAAGTCTTCTGCTAGATGAAATGAAATCTTTAGCTTCTAACTGGAAACATAGACTGGATACAAAATTATTCTAGTGATTATGGCTTGTACCGTGTGTCTGTTTCTACGGTTTGGGACTAAAAAAGTGCATAAAAAGGAAATGTACATAGAAACAGGCTAGAAAGCAGGAGACCATGAGCTCTAGTTTGACCTTAGCCATGAAACACAAGCTGGCAACTTTGGGACAGTCACTGTCTCTCAGGCTAACTCATCTTACAGGGTTGTTGTAGGGCAAATAGGTGGAGGGAGATGTGTTGAATATCATCATTGCTTCTTTGAGTTATTTGTAAAAATAATAGAAGCTGGGTACAAATAAATAAAATAATCATCACACATTTCTGCATTAGACTTGTAGTGCCACTGATATTACTCCTGTGTCATGTTTGCTTATTTTATGGATTTAAAAATCAATAAAATGAAGCATCCATCAATGTGAAAATAAACTGTGAATTGTGGCAATGACTTTAAAAAAGATATAGAATGCACATTAGCTCTTATTCCACCTTGTCTCACTAATGTATTCTTCCCTTACTTAAATAGAAAGATGTGTTTTCCTGGTTTACTTTAGCAAAGACTGTTTTGGAAACAATTACCATGTGCCTTTACAAAAATCTGATTTGCAGGGGCTAAAAATTTACATGACAGTGTTTACTTGTCAGTGTTGCCTTTCTTACAGTATCTAGAACACTTTGTACTCATAGACAAATGAGGCTATTACTGTCTTAAGAAACATTATTTCCAAAACAAAACCAGCTCAGCCCTCAGCAGGCCCAAAGAGCTAAGCAAGTAATCTCTCCATTAATTTGTCTCTTTGGTTTGATTTCCAGGAAATAGTGCACATTCCATATGGTTAGTACATTCCATATAGCAGACCAGGTTTGGAAACTTCATCTAGGTCAAATGTCCCATTGTTCAATTTGAAATTGTTCATTCATCCATGTGTCTCAGCTACATTAATGCAAGATTCGAAAAAGAATCTGGAATTCCTGTTCCAGAAATGGTAGTAGTAGTTCATCTTTGCTGACTCACTGGTTTTCTGAGTCAGTCTAGCTCTCTCTCATGGGACACAATTTTCATCCCTATGAACTTCCACTGCTGACTGAGAAAGCTGGATCTCTCTGAATGCACAAAGTGCATGGTAAGCAAGCAACATTGGGGTCATCTTGCTCATAACTAGGGGGCTTTCTTTTAGCTCATCTCACTGAAGTGATACCACATCTTTTGTGTCAGTCCTGCAAGGTTTAGAAAGCAGCTAGAGATCTCTACCTAGTAACTGATGTGAGAGCCATTTTGGTGGAGTCATTAAAGGCAGCGAGCTAGGAACTTGGAGATCATAATTTCTAATCCAATTTCAGCCAACTGGCTCTTTCTATCCCTCTCTTTCAGTTTCAGTTCTAGGAAGCAGGCAATGGCAAACTACTTATTTATTTACATTAACCTGCCTTTATTATTGTTTTACAAATAAAGTACAAAGTTTTACAAATATATAATAGACCTTCCTCCTATTTTCTCCAGAATTAGCACCCTGTGAGATGGGTTGGACTGAGGGAAAGTGACTAACCAAACTCACCCATCTGGTTTTTGTGCCCTAAGGCGGGACTAGAACTTACAGCTTCCTAGTTTGCAACCTGGTGCTTTAACCACTAGACCAGAGGTTCCCAAACTTGGCAACTTTAAGACTTGTGGACTTCAACTCCCAGAATTCTGAGAGTTGAAGTCCACAAGTCTTAAAGTTGCCAAGTTTGGGAACCTCTGCACTAGACCAAACTAGCTCTCACATGTATATGTATATGTACTGTATAGGTATGACAGGGTCTTATTTTCAGAAAAACATGGTAGTAGTTGTGGAAAAGATACTGACCAGCATCTGTGGAACTGGAACAAGATAAACATGTTACAGAGAAGAAAATGCAAGTAAAAAAAGTTATATGGTTGAATGAGACCCTTAGGTATTCTAAAAGCAAATTGTGAAAAATGGGATTATATTTAACTATAAAGGCAGTCTTTGTTTAGCACCCACACTTGGAGCCAGTAATTAGTAATTATATGAAGAGGTGACGTAGCAAAATCATGACTGTGCTTATATAATCTTGCTTCAGCTTTACAGACCTTTACAGACCAGGTCATAAATGTGAGTCCTGGTTGCAAGCTTACTTTTTAAATCACTGTCATAACTGTGAACACTCACTAAACAAGTCAATCGCTAATTCAGGATTACTTCAATGAAGAAGCAGGCTTCTCACCAAAAATCTTTTATTGCTGCTTTTGCTGCGATGACAGCTGAATTGGAAATGGCATCAGAGGAGCTGTGATGGCAGTTCCTCCCTCACTGGCTGCCTCTTTGCTGCCAAGCTGCTTTTTAGCTGCAGTTCCAATTGGTGCCCCAATGCTTGGCCTACAAAAACCTTGATGAACACCAGACATGGCAGGAAAGAGATACAGAAGACAGTGGCTGCTTGCTGCCATCTAGTGTTCATCTGGAGATCTGTAGCCCAGATATGGTAGATCCACCCTAGGCAATCACGTCTGTTAAAGAAGTGGGTGGCCGAGGTGGGGTGGGGATTGTCCAGGAGGTTCTCAAGCCAATTGCTCCCCATCTTCAAAATATTTGTTCCATTGGAAACTTCTGTAGTTCCTCCTGCAGGGAGAAAAGTGGTCATTCTAGTCCACTGGTTGCAGGCTGTTTTGAGCTTTAAAGCTCTTAACTCAGACCTTGAACTGTGTTGCAAACTGCACTGGAAACCCCTGCAGCTGAGAGAAAGGCAGTATTGTGTGCTCTGTTGTCCTAGCTGCAATGCAAACTCTAGTAATAGCAAGTGGGGAAGGCTGATGATTGAAAATAGCCCCTGGGATTCCTAGGGGACCTGGTTTGGCAAACAGATGTGTAATACTGGAAGGGACTGTGAAAAAGGGCCACAGTCTGAAAAATGCATTGCATCATCTTTCTGCACTAATACTCTTTAAAGAAAACAAAGAAACAAACAATGCATTCTAATGACTTTAATTCTGGTTAATGAAATTCTTTCGGTCTACTGCACTCTGGCAAATCCCACACTGGCTAAGAGTTGAAGGGCAACAACCTTGAAAGGCAGTAGCTCAAGGAAGAGTGAGGTGGATCATCCAGAAATCCTTCTTTTGAAGTTCCTTTTAAAGACAGTCTCTGCTGGGTGTGCAGAGTAATTGCTATTACTTCCAGAGTCACTGTGAAGAGGCCTTGCCATTAAAACATTTTTTAAAAATATTAAACTGACTCAGCCAACAGTCTGAACTCCACTATGGAAAAGGTTTTTCACATTCTTTTCTAGTTTCCCAAACTTTATATATTTTTTTAAAAATAAACTGCGGTGTAGCATTACAAACATGCTCATCAAGGCACTTTTTCCATTCTTGTCCCTTCCAGTAAAATATATTGTTCCTGTGATTTCTTCCGCTACAATTAATCCTTGCTGCTTTTTTTCACCTCCTTCTTTTTCTTAGCACTTCCTTAACTTCAGACTCTTTTCTTTAAAAAAAAAACCACTTACAAACACCCTCTACCTCCTTCACTGAACAAGAATCTAATAATATGCTGTCTAACTGATTCTCCATTCTTACAATGTTTCTTGCACTGAATTGCATAAAACAAGATTCACATCTCTTTCTTTCCAACACTCCTTTTTAATAGACGGGGTTGAATATTTCTCTCCTTCTGACTCAGTCTCACGTGACGCTGCAAATAACTATCCCAGGCACATTAAAACTGCTTTTAGTGCCTTTTGGACACTTCTATTGAGTATCCCCCAGTTTTACGGCACTGGTGGATCCTTCCAATGTCAGCAAAGATGCGTTTATCTACCTTTCCTTTGTAGCTTCTAACAGAGAGGTGTGCAGCTTTGATGAGTGGCTTCTGGAGCCACTGTAGTTCTTTCATATAGCTGATTCAGAATGAAGTAACATTGGGTACCTCAGATTTCAAAATAAAAAGGTGGGGTGGCGGGGAGGTTAAATTATTATGTACAATAGCTAAAAGGCTTTGGGAGGAGGAGGAGGAGGCCCCACTTGATTTTTTGCCCAAAGTCACTTAGGACACACAATATGCTTCGGGAGACATGTATTATCCATTTTTAGTTTGTTAGGATACTTTTTAAGGGGAAAAAATCCTGGCCTGGTTCACTTTTGCAACAGCTTCATCCAGTGCTGGACTGGGGCTGTCCAGCTAAAATATGACCATGCAGGCCTGGGATAATAAAAGGGTACCCTCACTAGCTGTACGGAACAGGGCTAGAGATCCATGCCTGATGCAATGGCCGGAAAGCTCTTAAGATCATAATGAATTCCCTCCTTTGCCTATAATCACAATCTGAGAAAGATCTTTGCTGTCACTCATCAGCTGAGGAATGGATCAGGCAAATGTTCTGTTCTGTGAATCATTGAGGAGAAAAGAGGCAGATGTTGAATACCACGACTGTACATTGCCTTTTATCTTCACTGAAGCTAATCCAGCTGTTTGGTCTTATTTTTGTTATCAGCCAGCTGATCCAGAAGAAATTCAACCATCATCCTTTGCAGCCAAAGGTCTTGCTTTCTTCAATTCCTTGTCTGGGAAAGGGAATAGTTGTTGAGAAGAGAATAGTATAATTATTTCAAATGTTGTTGCAAATTATCAGAAGTATAAATGAGCTTTTATCTATTTAGGTTTAGGTTATTATTTATGAACTTTATTGACAACCAAGAGGTGAAATGCATTTGTAATCTTACATATTCTGTCATTCCTTTTATTTATTTGTAAGTGTACAACTTTTTAACTTTGATGTAATTTAGTTTGTGTCAAATTGGAAGTATTTATGAAATCCAGATCAAATCCAATAAAAATGGTTTGAGTAATGAATGAGATAGTGTGCACTTAAAAAAATCCCTCTTTAAAATGTATGCTGATTCATCCCCAGAATTCCACTGATTATAGCAAGTTGACTGGTAAAGCTATTACATATAGCATAGAAGCTCCACAATGGCTTTACATGTTATATGGAGTGGATTATTACATGCCTCCTTTCTGTTTTCAGCATCCAAGAATTTTGAAGCCCAAATGGGTATTGTCACAAGAGAAATTTCTTTATTTCATCTACAGTATATGTGTAGATGGGAGGGCTTGTCTAGAAAGGAATTGTTCTCCTCATCACCAATGGAAATCAAAACAAAATTGTTGGCTGAACACCACACAATTCCAAAGTGCAATGTATGTAGAAATGAATTTATATCAAGCTTTATCACTTCTACTGCAAGCAGCAGGAGGCGGTCTGCAAGACCGCCTCCTGCTGCCAAATACCTCCCACCGACCAGTTCGCTCCCACAGAGAGGACCTCCTCAGGGTGCCGTCGGACAGACAATGTCAACTGGCGACCCCCAGGGGGAGAGCCTTCTCTGTGGCAGCTCCTGCCCTCTGGAATGACCTACCCCCTGAACTACGTACGATCTCAGACCTACATCTCTTCCGTCGGGCCCTGAAGACACATCTATTTCATGTAGCCGGCCTGTCATAGCCTTTTTAATTGGGTTTTTTAGTATTGGGTTTTAACTGTGGGCCAAAGTATTTAATCTATATTAATATGTCATTTAAATTTTTTACTGTGGCCGTTCACTGCCCTGAGTTCCGAGAGGGAGAAGGGTGGTATATAAATTAAATAAATTAAATTAATAAATAATAATACTAAATCCTTACTTGCACTTTTGATTTGTGCTAAATGTTGATTTCGGGAAATAAATTTTGACATCATTGGGAAATTTGAATGTAGAAACCTTGGTTTTTTTTAAAAAAATGTGGTAATTTGAATCAGTTTTTAACAGGTGGCAGCCCTGGCTGGAAACTAAGCCAGAGTTAGGCCATTGAATGGTAAGTGCCTTAAACTAATTGGGAAATCTAAAAATAGGTGGGAGAAAGAAAAAATAAACAATAGCAACTCACTCTTGTATTATTGCCAAGTAAACTTCACACAATCCCCCTTAAGAGGCTATAGAAAGAATGGGCTAGAATAGAGGTATTACAATATCAATCTGACAAACCGGTATGAGTCACATTCTAAAGGATTCAGTAAGGTACTAATTAGTAAGAAGTGCTTTCAGATTTTGGCAACATGTTTTCAATTATTTGGTAACTAGGGCTCCCTCTTGTGTCAAGATTTTCCATTTGCTATATTTGGTATTGTTATGTCTATAAAGGTTCATACAAATGGTTTCTCCTCCTGTGCTAATTATATTAACAAATGGATAAATTATATGGACATTACTGCACTAATCACAGAAATAACTGCTTCCTGGCAAGGAGGACAATATGTGTAATAGGTCTAATTTTTGAAAAAAAGTCAGAGTCAGAAAGTGACTATGATGCCACTGTCAAATGCCGGTTTCCCCCCACGGGGGTTTGTCTTACTGGGGGAGGAAAACTCCTGGTGTTGGGGGGGGGGGTTAATTCAAAGAATTTCCACCCAGGTTTTTCCACTGAAGATGGCTGCTCAGATTCAGAATAAGTCAAAGGAAATGATCTTGGGGCTGAATGGGGCAGACAGGGCATGCTCATGTGCATTTTCCTTGCCTACGGCTTAACCTCTGGATCAACAACACCCCCCACGATCTGTTTGGCCCCTTCCAATGATATTCCAAAAGGCATGGAAAATCTGGCCTTACCAGGCCTTGATGAAGTCCTTTGAGAGTTTGTCCTGTCGGGTCCCCCCCGCCTCGTTTTTGAACACATTTCTTCGTCTGATTTGTTCTCTTTTTTAAATGCATAAACTGCTCATTATGTGGATAAGCATTCTTCAAATCAATGTTTCTTAACCTCAGAGGCTCAGCTATGCCGGCTGGGGTATTCTAGGAGTTGCAGTCCACCCATCATAAAGTTGCTGAGGTTGGGCAACACTATTTTCAATCTATGCAATCTTTGTAAACCAGTAAACAAACAAACAAAGTAGATCTGAAGAGGCCTCCATCGAGCTAATATCTGTATTTGCTCAAGATGAAGGCTGTCTGAATTAGTGCTGCTAGAAGCAGCAGGTATCAGGTTACACCTAGGATTCTGAGACAAAGAAATAATAGCTTTTCCCATTTTTGAAAACCCCAACTCCAGCTGCTGTCCATAGCTGTCTTTTGCTTTGGGTGACATACGTATTTCTGGTCAGCAAGGGCAAAAATATAGGAATACTTGATAAAATTTATATTAGAAATGCCAGAGATTAATTTGGGGACACATTAGGTGATAAAACGTAAATTTAAGCAAAATTGTATAATTATAATTGGGTTGCCATATAATTACATTTGTAGGTACAGATGGATGGGCCCAGTGAGCAAAAAAGTTGGCTTTTTCAGCAAGCCGGCCTGGCCTGAATAAAAAAAAAAGATTAATTTTAATTGTTAATTTTAATTTTTTTTAAAATTTCATTGTAAATGTCAATTAGGTTTTTGGGATATTCTATTTAATCTCCCTTTTTAACTTTTGTAATATGTGCTTTTATGGTTGTACGCCGCCCTGAGTCCTTTGGGAGAAGGGCGGCATATAAATCCAATAAATCTAAACCTAAAGCTAACCAAAGAATGGCTTGAAAATAGTTCCAACAATTGCAAATATGGCAAGAGTGTAAACTTTCTGAGGAAATAACATCCTGCCTCATGGGTAACAAACGGCATGTACTTCGACAGGAACCCATACTATATATTGCTGACTTTGAACAAAAAGTTCTGAGATGTCTAATAAATAGCTTAATCAGAGTTTCTATTGCAGAAACAGTACTTTCTGCTCCAACTACTTTAAAAGAAAAAATCATGAACCCTTCACATGCACACACACAAATATTTTTTCCATTAGCCATTTTGTTGAAAATGATAGCTTCCCTGTAATAAATAAAGCCTCTGTGACTTACATTATGGATATTATTTTTCCTAAACAGGATTTTGGAACACCACATTGTAATATAAACTGTTCTCGTGACCTCTTAGAAGACATCTTCGGAGAGGAAAAAAATCAGACTCTTAAATCTCAGAATACTGTATACTATGATGCAAATGTGCAAGTTTAAAAAGAGATGGGTTTCTTTTACCAAAAAAAATGTATGTACAGTCGCAGATAATTTTTGACACTTACGTTATCAGAAATTACAAGAATACTGTAGATGAATGTAGCAGATCATTTCTGTTATACATTGTTAAAAGTCAAGAGGGTTTTTTGGGGGAGAGGGGGTGTTTCTTAATGAAAGTCTGGTTTGTTGATAAGCCATAGAAAGTTGGTTTCACATGTAAGTGAGGAACCAATTACAATCTAGAGCAGTAGACAAACAAAAATTAGGCACTGGGTGTGAGATTTTGGCAGTCAGTCAATATCTAACTTTTAAATTTAAACATCTGAATTGTGAGATTTCTAGGAGGACACAGGAATCTTAAAGGATTGGTGAGTATTACTGCATAAAAATGTTTGCCAATTTGTGACAGTGTTATATAGTAAACCAATGATACAAGAAAGATGAAAATGGGTATAAATAAAAGAGTCTGTGTTGTTTACCCCTCAGTAGAAAGCTATTGATTCAAGATAATGGCCATTCAAAGTTCACCTGGCTGAAAAGACCTTTGAACAAACTGATATGTCATGTTTATTAGAAAGTGGCAAACCTATATTATTTCTCTGGCTCTTACATTCAACTTATTTATACACATCCTGTCTCACAATTGGACATATTTCAACAACAATCGCCTTTCTCGTGCATGCATTATCCTTCTGTTCCATTTTTCTCAAATTGAGTTTCAGTTAGTTCATATGTTGTCCATTAACATCCTGATTAGCATGCGATTAGTGATTCCTCCAAAGTCAATCAATGATGCTGTGTTAGGGTGAAGATGTAAATCTGGAACTTACCCTACTCTTAATTTAGCTGCTGTCACAGGGTCACTCTCCTGATGCCAGCTGGGATTCCTGTCCCACTAAACTTTTCAAAACATTATTTTAATGTAAAAAAAAATTAAGCCCCAGAATTACATTTAGTTGTAGCAATGTTTTAGACTATACAAAAGATTTTTCAGGCTTGTCGAAAGCATCCTAATAGCTTGCATTTTGATAAATGGCTTTTGCAGTATTAAACTATGCTCACTATAAAAGCTGTTTTGAAAATAGGCAAATCTCTCAAGACAGTCATTTTGTGAATGTGCCCATGCTCTGAACATTTCAAAGAAGCTTCTAGCTTAAAATTATATTTCTACATCAAAACATCAATAACCTAGTGTAAATGGGCTGACATAATTTATGAACCAAGATAACAGACACATCAGGCACGGAGAAGAAGGCTTAGTGATATGGTATCAGTAAAATGGCACAAAGGGTTTTTTTTGTGCTTTTACAAATTTATTAAATAAATAATATAGCTTACATAGTTATTAAACGCTTTTTGCTGACAGTGGCACAAGGTATAAAGTTCTGGTGACCACGAATGGAGAATTCAAAAGTTGTGTTTGCCAACAAGCTATCTATTCTTATTCTTAATAAAAAGATTGAAATATCAAAAATACATTTTTAGGGAAAAAACCACAAATTTTATACCTATTATTTCAAGTTCATATTATAAACTCATTGTAAGTAAACTTTACTAAAACTTCCTTTTTATGACCCAGTAATACATTAGATTTAGATTTAGATTTTATTTTATTTTTATACCGCACCTATCTCCCAGAAGGAACTCAGGGCGGTGCACAGGAAAGTTAAAATGCAGACATACAAACATAATTAATTAATTCAGTTAATTCAGGGTAGAGTTGGAGCGACTGAAAGGAGCTGAGCATTTACTGGCCAGATGCCCTTCCTGATTCCACATGGAGTTCACAGCAATTTTTTCTTTGTGCCCCGAGACAGAAATCTCTACCACTACCTAGGATTGAACTTTCAACCTTCCAAGTGGGAGGCAAGCATCTTTAGCAGAAGGTCACTTGTAGTAAGTAAACTTTACTAATCTATTAAAATGATTTTTTTTAACTATTCAAAAAACTATTCATAAATTGCAACTCTGGGTGGGATACTCAATGAAAAAAAAAACAATTTAAAAAATGCAATACAGAGCCAAAATAGTAAAACACAACTAATACCTAGATGAAGTTGGGTGTAGTAAACCTTAAATCTGGATCCAATGCACAGGAAAAAGCCAGATCTTCACAGCTTTATGAAAGACTGAGAGTGAAGGTTTTAAAATGAAAATAGACATAATAACAATGCCATCCAGAAATTCCTTCAGTATTTCTAATTTGTAAATTTTCTATGATTAAAATTATAACGACATAAATATTAACTTTTGTTATCTATTAAAGCATTGTGACAATGTTCCAATATAGTTCTATGCAATTTGTTTTTGATGGTTTTTTATAATAAAAAGATATATTCATCAAAACTGTCTTAAATATTCAATTTTTAGACCATTTTCAGTTTTAGAATTTATCCATCTACTTAATCTAGAACAGCCCTGGAATCATTTGGAAATTCTACAAAATTCACTGAGCAATAACAAATCAATAAACTTTCAACCTTGTTTCTGAGGGAAGATGGAGTAATTTGAAGAGATCCTTTCCCCATAATGATATCAGATATTAGAAAGTTGCAGATTCTCTACAGTTAAATATAAACCCTTCATCTATATGTAAATAGAAAATTCATCATTCTATTGTAATATTGAATCAACTTTAAAAGTCCCCAGAAAAAAAAATGGTCCTTTTTTATATTCTCCATTAATCTTACTATAAATCTCTTATTTGGTATTAAAACAAAGAATGCCAGGAACACAAATATATGCACAAAGGCCAGACCACACAATTAACTTTGCAAATTACAGGCCTTTATTAAAATGCGTGAAATGTAATTATTTTCAAATGCAAGTTTGGTAAACAATAGGTGAGAATACACAATTCAACATGGAGATTTTCTTCGGTAGGAAAGAGGTTTTTTACTCCCTTCTAAAACTTGTAGGGACTCTAGAGTTTCTTTACTTAGAGTACATAGATTAATTGCAACACTGGATCTTAAAAGCATCCAATTTTGATTACTTGGCTTGAGTTATCAATTTGTACAACAGAATGAAGGCTGTTCGTCATAAAGATTAGGTGACAACTAAAATGTTGATGAAAAACAGTAAGTGCCTTTAAAAGACAAAAAGACCTTCTAATTTCAGAAGGATGCGTGGATATTTTAGATAACTGCAATGCAACTATACTTTTAGAAGATTATAATCTTCCTGGAGTACAGTACCCTTGAGTGGACCATTTCTTAATCATTTTTTTTTAAATTCAAAGCCTTTTAAGATCATTTATAAAACTTCATAAAGTTGCCTGAGCACTTTTGCCAAATAATTTTAGCCTGGACAGCAATTATTCTCTGCCACCTTTATTTACACTAGCTAAAACAAGACCTTAGCTGTGTATGGAAAAAACAATAACTATTATCGATTATGTAACTTACACTGGCAATGCAATGTAGCACAGCTCCAATGTTGATTATATTTCTCACATAGTGATGTCAGAACAACACAACTGAAGTATGACCTTCAGCCAATAAACTACAATAAACATTTTTAGGGTGATTCAATGGGAAAACTTTTAACATTCAGACATGAGGCAGGCAGGGGAAGGAGGCCAGAGACATAACTGTATGACTCTGTGAAGAACAAGCAATGTGGAAATGCATTAAAAATAGACAGGCTAGGTCAAAATGTGAGTGAATAAGTTAAGGTATATTTAATTCAAATATTGGCTGTTTTCATTTATAACCAACCTAATGTACATATATTCTCTTCATTATTTTCACATATTCCAAGAATTCATCTTTCTCTCTCACAGTGATTTACAAACCAATATGGCACTTTCTAGAAGGTTATCATGGGCTGAAGGCTCTATAACAACAATCATTATTTTTGAAAAAAGAAAAGAAAAAGAAAATGATTCAAATGAATTTCTTTCCTGAGCAACTTAAAATTTGGAATGTGCTGAAAAGTCACAATAAATAAGTAAAAAAATGAGCAAATGTAAAATGTGTTTTTAAATTATTGAAAGTACATTGTTTCATGACAGATACATGGCCTGTTCTTTCAGAAATCTTAAAAGCTTATGTGCCAAATAAATTTATGAAGTACCTTTCTGGAAATAGAATAGAAGTCAAGTTGCTTATATAAAAATATACAACATTAACATCTAGTGAATAAATCAACTGGCAGCTCTTGCTTTTAACATTTCAAAGTATTTGTGGCAAAGAATAATATTAAACAGCATGCTAAAAAATAGATTCTAGTGAAATTGCAGAGAAAGCAAACATGTTAAGTAACCCAGGATTCTTGTAGCACACACAAAGTTTAACTTTTTTTAAAAAACATTCCAGCATGTGAATATTAAATTGCTCCCCTAAAGAAAACAATTCCACAGTGTGTAAACTAATCATTACTCTTTAAATGTAATTTCATAGAAACCACTTAATATACAATGCAGCATTTTGGTTAATTATTGTTTCGAGTTCCCAGTGTGTTCCTTCAGAGTAGTGCACTGGAACCACCTAGTGAGAGTTTTCATTCATGTAAGTGTGCAGCCACAACATAATTTTTGTGTTCAAATCCTGCTAGTAGCATTGTAAAAAAACAGAATGCAACAGATATCCATCAGCTCTGAAAAGGGAATTTGTTAAATGGGAGTTGACTAATACATACCAAAACAAGAAGTAGTAGCTTAGATTAAACAGAATACGCACCCAACTATACAACTTTGTTCTTTCAAGTGGTAATTTTTGATTATCAGCCATAAATGTTGACTATTGCAGTCAGAGTACAATTTGAGGATGCTGTTAAGAGTATCTGCTGCTTATCTACATGCAAGAGTTAGGATTTGACTTCTTTGAGAGAGAATAAGAACTGAAGACATCTGACGGGATCACAGCATATCCATCTTCAATCTTGTTTGTTAGAATGTATCAGATGTTCAGAGTAGTTGAGGCGATTATAAATTTCCACCTTCAGAAATAATGTCTTGAAATTAGAACCAATTAATTTTATCAGTAATTTACAATGTTACAGAAATGTAACATCCCATAAAGTTCTTGTTCCCCTTCTTTTGGGGATATTTGCTTATTGTCAAAACTACTATTGAAAAAGGAATCTCCTTTAAAATAAAAAAGAATATCTCAGATTTCCCCCCTGCGGTCTAAGTTTAAATTCCATTAATGTTATCCTCTTCGGTTTTACTCAACCTCAGCACTGTACTGATATTTAATGATATCCACATTCTCAAATTCCCAACACTCTACAACTCTCCTAGCTGCCAGCCAATTACTGGCAACACAGATCTAATTGGGAATCAATGAAGTTGTGGTCCAACATATCTAGAGCAGGGGTCTCCAACCTTTGCAACTTTAAGTCTGAAGGACTTCAGCTCCCAGAATTCTCCAGCCAGCAAAGCTGGCTGGAGAATTCTGAGAGCTGAAGTCCTTCAGACTTAAAGTTGCAAAGGTTAGAGACCCCTGATCTAGAGCACACTAGTCTGTGGAAAACCCATTAACTAGGCTTCTCAATATTCCTATTTTTACTGTTGTTAACAGCCAGGTTGTCTCTTTTCAAATGGTATTAGTAGCAATGGATAGTTTTGTTATTTCAGGACAATAGCATTCCTTATTCAGGCAATGACAAATCTCTGATATCGTGCTATTATTTCAATGTGCTCAAATAAAACTCTAATAGGTTAAATTAAATGCTACATCAGGTAAGCTAGTTTTGTGAAAATTGCAAATGACCAACAAGGTGATACCACTTTGTAAAGTACCGTATACAAAAATAGTTTACAACATCAATGTTATTTCTAATGAAACAAGAGATGATATATTTAAAAGTATATTCTAACTACAATAATTCTGTGGAGCCCAGGAAACAAACAAAAATATTTCAACAAATACACCTTTTCAGAAAGGGGTCTCTGAGTTCAATCTAAGGGCAGTGTCTTTTCAAATGCTGATTTGTATTAACTCACTTTCTTCAGATTGTTATTAGCATTTTTAAACAATTTGGAATCCGTCTTGCATCACCTTTTATAAATATCTTCTAACCACTTTTCATCGTCTTGCTCCTCATCTTCTGTTACTGGCTCTTCAGTTTCTAGAGGAGAAGGAATGGCAAATTCTGGCCTAGGAGAAGAGTTACCATTTGAGGATCTTAATCCAAACTTGCGTTTTAGCAGGTGGAACTGCTCTTTGACATAGTAGTAGAATTCATATTCGTATCTCATGCGCTGGTACAAGATCTGGATGGATTCTGTTGAAGGGACGGTTTTTTTCACTGTCACAGTTAGGTTGCCAAGCTTCCTATGCTCTGTAAAACATTTGGATAAAGAGGAATTTATGTCAAGATAATCACTTTCATTATTTTCTGAGTTAGGGTTAACATGCCCTCTGCTATAGACACGATCCCTGGAAGGAAATGAGCCTGCAAATATCTCAAAACTGAAGCATGTGTTTTATTTTTTTATTATTACATCAACTATTTTTTTTATTATTTATCATAGTCTAAGCAAAACATTACTTCAAGGTTCTAAATAAGAGATGGGATTTAAATATTCTAAACTAAATAGAATTCAGAGATTTAACCAGGACTCTGGAATTTTCATTATGAATAAATCCAAGAGAGAACTAAAATTTCTCACAACTCTCAAATTGTGTCAGTGAAATTACAAAGACCAAAAGTAATCAGGATTAAAATGGATACACAGGCAGACAATAGACAGAGATGGATGGACAGACATACAGACAGAGTAAAAAGTTAATCATAACAATTTAAATCCCACAATTTCATTTTCACTGGGAACATAATCTGGAACCAATTTACAAAACTGATAGTGTTTATGATAGATAAAAAGAAGAATTGATAACTGCAATGTGGCTGTATTCTCCTGGAATCCTCTATGCATTTCTTATCTTTATTCATTTATATGTTTCTGAAAGCAATTCAATCACTAAATCCTTTAAATGCAGCATATTATGTGTTTTATCTAATATGAAACGAGCTAGCTAAAAACGGTATGTGCAATCAGTTTTCTTTTCCTCCTCAATCTAGGGAAGTCCAATATATTGTCTTCCAAAAAAGTAGCCTCTCAAAAGCCTTCAGAGTTTCTTCGAATAGTTTTTTAGGTATCCCTTCACTCAGAATTAACTTGTCCAACCTGTGTGCCTCAAAAGAAAACTGCTGGTAATTTCCCATTTCTGTAAATCCTACAATGCATGCAGGCATTGATTTTTGATGGCCTACATAGGGCTGTCAAACTTACATCCAGATGCATGGCTAGATGCATTACGTGCTGGCCATGCCCATGCCCAGTTTAGCGAAGAGGGGAAAAGAACCCAATACGTCATGTGATGCCCCCGTGACAATGCGAGTTTGACACCCCTGGCCTACATTACGTAGTACTAGAAAACAGAGTTATTCCTCTAGATGGCTTGATTTAATGTTTGAGCTTTTATAATTTTAAATTTTGGTTTTACTTTTACTATTGGTGTTTTAATTAAAGAGTGTCTTGTTTATTGTTGCTGTTAATTACTATAAAGTTCTGAAAATCTGATCAATTACAGTAATTATTTTCAAAGCTTAAGCAAGCAAACAAAAAACTAACAGAATAGGAAAATTATTACATGAATCCTTGATTTATTACTACAATTGGGTTTGGAATGTTGGTGATAAATCACAGTTGAGGTGGTTGTTACAACTGTTTTTATGACAATCATAAATTGAGTCATCATGGTCAAATGAACCACAGTCATTAAACTAATCCAGCATATGCAATGGGTATTTTTGACATTTTCTGCTAGAAAACTACAAAAGAGGCACAAATTGCATTTACATTAGGGGTCCGCAACCTGTGGATTGCAGCACGGCAGAGGCGTAGCGTGGGGGGTGCAGGGGGTGCCGGCCGCACCGGGCGCAACATCTGAGGGGGCGCGCTCGCACTCGCAGCTCTCTGCCCCTGCCTGGCTCACTCACTCTCTCTGCAGATCTGAGACGCGGGGCGTTTGCTCCGGACCAGCGGATCGCAGGGGGAGGAGGACAGGAACTGGGGGGGGGGCAGTTCTGGGTACAACCTGAGCGGGAAATCCCGAAGCGTGGCTAGATTCTGGGGTGGCAGCGCGGTCAGGCTGGTTCGGCGAAGGCTTCAACTCTCAAGGCTTCGGGAGAAACGAACCGGGTAGGATCAGACGGTCCGAGCGCCCCCCTGTTCTCTCCCTCGCTCCCTCCCTGGCCTCCTTCGGGCGCCGCGAGGGAGGGAAAGAGCGGACGCGCTCCGAGGTGGCTGGTGCGCTGCGAAGGTTAGAGGCTCGTCTCAGTTCGCCTGCGAACGCGCCGCGGCGGTTTCTCGATTGCCGACGCCTGGGGGGAACTGGAGCGAGGCTCGTGTTTCTCTTGCTTGAGAGGCCGGCGGTGCTGAGCCCGCCAAAGCCTCGCTCGTCCCGCAACCCGCTGAAGTGTGAGGGCTGGCTCTAAGGCGCTCGCTCCACTCCTCCCTTCCCCGCCGCGGGGATTCTGGAGAAAGCCGCTAGCCGGCTGCTGAGCTCCGGAGCTGGGCAGGCCCCGCCGCGAGTTGTTTTTCCTCGCGCCGCCGACTGTCACTCGACCCGAGGGGAAAGCAACTGGTTTCTTTGGGGGGAGGCGGGGCGCCGAAGGACCTTACGAGGAAAGACGCGGTTATCATAAACTTCGAGAGTTCTCGTTAACTCAATTATGAACGAATCCATTATATTGGCCTGCCCTGCATTAAGGTATGAGAAGGAAAGAGAGAGAGAGAGAGAGAGAATGAATGGAAGGAAGGAAGAGAGAGAGAAAGAAAGAGAGAGAGAGAGGAAGTGAATGGAAGGAAGGAAAATGGAGAAAGAGAGAGAAAGGAAGGAAGGAAGGAAAATAGAGATAGGGAAAGAAAGAGAGAGCGAGAAAAAAAGAGGAAGGAAGAAAGACAAATAGAGAAAGAAAAAAGAAAGAAAGAAAAAGAGAGAGGAAGGAAGGAAGGAAGGAAGGAAGGAAGGAAGGAAGGAAGGAAGGAAGGAAGGTGGTCGATTTTCTTGGAAATTAAATGAAATGCAGGTATGGCCTGGCCAATGCCATTTTAAAATCTACACTCCAACAACTCAATTGTGGACAAGTTTCTGCATCTTTTCAGATGTCTTTTCTCTTTTTTGTCAAGCAAACCGCAAAGTATTAATGTTTTTTCCTTCCTTGTCTTGAAGGACAAATCCACTGCCTTTTTAAAAAATATGTACTTTGGTTTAAAATAACATGCAAAAACACTGTGTTGTAATTGGGATATTTGTGAATTCAAGTCTTAATTAATTCAACAAATAATACTACAGCCCTTTAGAGCATGAATGAAAATGTCCAACTTACCATGGCAGGTGATCCCTTCCCTCCTCAGTCCTAAGAACCCCCATTCCTCTCAAGCTCTGCAGGTATGCAAAACCTATTGCATACCTACAGAGAGAAGAGTTGGAAGACGCAAGAAGATGGATGGTGAGAACAGTTGCATGCTGGCTTGACCTTAATACAGGAAACAAGCAGAGAACAACTGGAAGCAATTGATCAGCTTCAGGCAGAAATTAAAAAACGTACTACGCAGATGAATACACTGCACCAGCGATTTGCTTTTTTGCAAATCCAAACATTGTTGGATACTAAAAAAGATGATTTTATTAAGAAACAAATTCAGCACACGTGTGCTCAGTACACAGAATTGAATGCTGCATCTATGCTCACCGAAATAACTCGACTTCGGCACCACATTATCTTGTATAAGGAGGTCAATCCTGATGAGCAGGTTGCAAACTGGTCAGCTTTAGATTTGCTTCGCTGGGTGTATAAGTGGAAGCTGCAAGAAAGTTTAACTAACTTTGTTGTCACATTAAGAATCTTTCTTACTATCACTGTTTCTACAGCGAGTTGTGAAAGAAGTTTCTCAAAACTTAAACTAATTAAAACATATCAGAGATCTACAATGAGTCAAGAAAGACTGAGTAATCTAGCAATACTGTCCATTGAGAGAGACTTTAATGTAGATTTCAATTCCGTTGTTGAAAAATTTGCGCTAATTAAAAGCAGGCGAATTTAAATTAATCTGTATATTATATACAGATTGATATCTTGCACTTCTATTAAAGAATTACAATTAGAGGTACAGGATTGAGGAAGTTGGCTCCATCTAGCCCAGTCTTGGATCATCTCCAGGGTATGGTTCCATTTTGATGTTTAGTTTTTGTTCTTGATATTGATATCATCTTGATATGATGGTTGTGAGACGACATATAATAGCATGGCCCATGGTAGGTTACTACATTTGTGGATTTGAATTCATAGACCTGCTGAAAATGTGGAGAATGTGTAATGCATGTTCGCACTCAATAAAGTGTTTGAAAATAAACTTGTATTTAGATGCATTTCACTTTAATTACATCAGTATTTTCATAACAAACAATACATGTGCTTAGGGGGTAAGGGTTTCTTTAACTAATCTAGTGGAAGAGACTCGAGTGCTAAAATCCACGGGTTAGGGGGCGCAAATTACTTGCCTTGCCCCGGGTGCTGACAACCCACGCTACGCCACTGCAGCACGGTGCCGGGCCGTAACCCATTTGGAACTAGCCATGGAAGTGGTGGATGAGTACGTGTGTGTGCATGGGAAACTGCATTTGTAAAAGCGACGCTTCCCATTGCCTTCCCATTGCCACCACTGCCGGTGCGTCAAGCTGGAAAGATCAGAGACTGCTGGTTTACGTGACTAATGGATGCTGCAATTGGTTGTAAGTACAAGCTGGTTTTACGACTTTGTTAAGGATGTTGACACAGTACAACATTTTATGATAATCAGGCCATAAACACTCTCTTCAAAGCCATTGTAACTTCAACTGGTCAATAAGCAACTGGTCATTAAGTGAGGACTACCTAATAAATAAATGGAGATAAATTATTTTAATCAACTAAATTGAAATAGTCTTATTTTTTGTCCTGTCCCAATCCAGTTTTGGAATATGACTCTTTGCACAAAGCCTTCTGCATTCCTACCTTAAATCCAAGACTATGACTCAACAGTTTTGGAACATTATGTTTATATTACAGATAACAAGAATTTTTTTTGTGGGGTGGCAAGATGAAGGATTCAACCTTTCAAACCTCCTTTTTTCCAGCACTAAATCCTTGCAAGCTGCCTCTAGACAAAGAGAAAAATACTAGGAATGTATCACTCTCTGTATCATCCTTTGAAGGAAAAGCTATGTTGCAGTCTTATCCACTGCTATAGTTCTTAAATATCAGCTGTTGAAGCAACACTTACCTGGAAATATTATATGAATGATGGATTTCAATCTTTTTTTCCTGACCATATGTGTATTGGAACTGGGAAACCGACATTGATAGCAGTGGTGGGATTCTGCCGGTTTAACAACTGATTCGGTGATTGTGTGTTTTGCGCACCCTCTGGGGAGTAACTTCTGGAGAGTAACACAGCTGTGGCGCAGCAATCTGTTCTGCCATGCGAATCAGCTGAGAGAATAGAGGTAAGTAAAGCACAGGGGTGGGCCAAATTGATTGTTGGAGTGAATCAGTTCACTCCCAGCTGATCGTCAGAGCTAATGGTTCACCTGAACCGGTCTGGACCGGCTGAATCCCACCCCTGATTGACAGCGTCTGCACTGAAAGGAAAGTAATCTACTGGCTAGTTATCTGAGACTCTACTTGACCCTTTGATTTGTCTCTAGATGGTGCTGCTGTTATTATTTTGGATCTTCTTTTCTTTACCCGAGACCCTTTGTAACTCCATTTGTGACACTGGCTGGGCATCCCAGTCAATCCCAATGGTTGGGATTGATAAATTATACCTTGTACAGGCAACTATTTACAAGAGTTCCTGCTCGTTCATGAGCTTGTGCATATCATCTTACTGTATTCCCATATCAGATTCTATTACTTCCCATACAGGTAGTCCTTGACTTACAACAGTTTATTTAGTGACCGTTCGAAGTTACAACGGCACTGAAAAAGTGACTTATGACCATTTTTCACACTTACGAGCATAGCAGCATCACCTTTGTCATGTGATTTGCATTCAGATGCTAGACAACTGAATCACATTTATGACGGCTTCAGTGCTCCTGGGTCATGTGATTACCTTTTGAGACCTTCTGCCAACCAAATTCGATGGAGAAACCAGATTTCTCTTAACAACCAGATTACTAATTTAACTATTGCAGTGATTCACTTAACAAATGTGGCAAGAAAAGTCATAAAATAGGGCAAAACTCATTTAATAAATTTCTCACTTAGCATCATAAATTATAGGCTCAATTGTGGTCGTTATGTTGAGTACTACCTATACCAGTGGTGGTGAACCTTTTTGTAAAGGTGTGCCAAAATTGTGTGCATATGCACTATCACGCATGCATACCCACACCCACAAATCAATGCATACCTGCCTGAACCCCTGCCCCACCCATGTGCGCATGACCAGAGGCTTTCCTGAAGCCTGGGGAGGGCAAAAACGGCCTCCTCTGGTCCCCCAGAGGCCGGAAATGGATTCTATCTGAATTTCCGTTTGGCCCATTGGGTCCGTTTTTGCCTTCCCCAGGCTCCAGAGGCTTTCCTGAAGCCCAGGAAGGGTGAAAATGGCTTCCCCCAGCCCTCCGGAAGGCCGAAAACCAGCTGGCTGGTGCACACATGTACTCAGGAGCTGACGCTCATGTGCTGGCAAATATGATTCTAAGTGCCACCTGTGGCACGTGTGCCATAGATTCGCCATCACGGACCTATACAATATAAGTCAGACCTGATTCTGACAGAGATTCCGTGGTAGTAAAAGATTAAAAGTGTGCTAGTCATTGTCCTAACATAACGTCCACATTATGTTTAAACCATGTAGTGGAAAAACATGTGAATATACCATCTAGTTTGCCTCATAGGAGAATAAGTGGAGTGAATTACTATCAAATACTCTGGCTGTTCATCTATGGAGATTGCTCTTTCTAGGCAGGGTAAACAACAATGAAAAACTGCCCACCCCACTGCAATAACATCCTCATCCTCCATCATGATTGACGGTTAACTTGCCATTAGAGATTTGAGCCTAATTAGCCAAATCGCTACCTCTATCATGGTGCTAATCTCCACCTTCTTGTTTTGTTTATACAACTCTGTATTTTCTTTTAATAAAAATCCGAAGTAACTCTCAAACCTGTTCCTTGAACTTACCAACCCAACTCATCTATGAAATGCACTTAATGAAGAAAAAAAAAAGATGCCTGTTTGGCTCCATGCCAGACCAAACATACTAAAAATGCTGTGTAAACTCAGCTGCTTCAGTTGAAGACAGGAGACCCATATTTTATGACCTTCTAGACAGGTTGCCATACGGAGGGCAGCAAACTGCGAGCCATTTATTTTAGAAACTTTATTTTGTCTTATAGTATCTCCCTTGGCTTTTTATTACTTAAGTCAACCAAAGCCCAGTTTGCAAGTTTGATAAAATCCATGCTGAAAATAAGAAAGCGGTGGTGGTGGTGGAAATAATCACAACTATATGCAAAACCTATCTAAAAGCAATGGAAAAGTAATGTTTTGCTATATATTATGTATATTTTTCTAAATGGGCTTTTTTTTTTAAAAAAAAAAGGCCAAAGTACTTATAGCTGTGCAATTGTTCAAATGTACAATTGGACACTAATTGTAGGAATGTATATCTCTAGCTGTTTTTGATAACAAAATGATGACATACAATAGATGTTATACAATATATGACAATGTGCTATTAAGATAGTACTGAGATAATGGATCATGCATATTTATTACTCTTACAGCCTGAACCTGTGAAAGAATGGGAAATCCCAGAGGCAATGTTTTGATACAGAGTTCTCAATGTTTATAGTAGCTTTACTCTAAAGACTGGCAATTGTCCAAGAAACCTGTGGAGCCAGATTCCCTCTTCAAACGTAACAACATAGCTGAATATATTACATACGTTTATTTTAGCCAATATTTCTTCATGTTCCCTTAATATTTCAGGGCTGGAAGTTCTCCTTTTGGTTAAACAGTTCTCGTGTTCAAGTTTGATAACTGCTTTGTCTTCTTAAAAGAAACTATCAAGGAATTATGGGATTGAATGTATTCTTTCCTCTTCATCACAAATATAAAATTAAACAGTTCTGCATCTGTAATCCATTTCAATCTGTTGTTAAGAGACGATCTTCTATTGGCTGGGGAGTGCAAATTATGTATGAAATTTATATATTGGGAAAGCTGAAAGATCCCCACAATGGGGCGGGAATTTCACTTGCAGGAAGAGGATGCTTCTTCTGCCCAGTTTTGGGAATTTGTAGGGTGTTCCTTTGCTTACCCTTCACGCTGCCCCTCATAAATACTGTAAAATCATGCCATGGAAATTGATGGCAAATAGCTAAATTTCGAGTATATGAATTTGGAACATTATTAGGACACTTTAAAAGAAAAAAGGGAGGTGAGCTGTCTCTCAGAGACTTCTCACTCTGAGTTCCATCTTTGTTGGGAAAATATTATATGGGTTATTTGAACTGAATATGGATTGTATGTGGCACTGAGATTTGAGGAGTAATGGGTCATTTTTAACAATTCCAAAATGAAACATGGAGGAAGAGACCTGATGGTTCTTTTTCAACTTTTGCTTTTACTTCATATTTAAAGCCCATGTTAAAAAAAAATCAATGATGCTTAAAAGCAATTTTATCAATAGAGGGAAGGAAAGATGATGAGAAAATTAAACAAATGTATTTACAGGTGAAACTCGAAAAATGAGAATATCGTGCAAAAGTTCATTTATTTCAGTAATGCAACTTAAAAGGTGAAACTAATATATGAACTAAGACTCATTACATGCAAAGCAAGATAGTTCAAGCCGTGATTTGCCATAATTGTGATGATGGGGCTCATGAAAACCCCAAATCCACAATCTCGGAAAATTAGAATATTACATGCAATCAATAAAACTTGCTTTGCATGTAATGAGTCTTATATTAGTTTCACCTTTTAAGTTGCATTACTGAAATAAATGAACTTTTGCATGATATTCAAATTTTTCGAGTTTCACCTGTATCTGGCTGGGAGCTCAAGCAACTCATTCTTAGATAGTAGATAAGATTTAGACAGCAAGAAGATTTCTTTCTTTTTTTAAAAAAAAGGTTGACATATAAAGTTATTATGTGGGTAGAAAATCATCAGCATCAACATTTATTCAGCCTAGATGGCCAACAGAGAAAGTTTGGCTTCCAAAGCTGTTTTCTGAAGGACAAGGAAGGATGAGACAGGGTAGGGCCTCTCCAGCCAAACCTTTTGCTTAATGTTATGGCACAAAGCCAATACAGGATAAGTAAAAGGGTATTCCATTTATGACAGTCTTCTGTTTTATTTCAAAACTGCTCTGATTATGAATACCATTAATCATTTATGAAAATAAAATACTAAAAGTAGACATTCCCATTTCTCCTTCCTCATGAGTTTGAATTCTTCACAGCACTTAATATGTAAGGAGTCTGATTCAAAAACTGAGGTCACTTCACATTAAGAAAGGGGAGGAGGGGGAAAGGAGAGAATATCAAAACAAGAATAAAACTCTTTCTCTAGAAAACTCCACTTGTGATATGAAGACTGACTGTTCTGACTAACAGCCAGAGAATTAGAATCAAAGCCATCCTCAATCCAGCCCTAAAGGAACAGAGAGCCCACTGTCAAGAAATTAAGCTTGCTTCAGAAGTAAACAAAGTGATGAAGAGAGGAAACAGATACTAACGTTTTCTTCTGATTACAACTAACACAATTTTCCCCACAGGTTTGCTATGTCTCTTGGAAAGGGAATAATTGGATCTACTCTCTTCTGGACTAGAACGATACAGGAAATAAAAGAGGGTTTGAAAAACATTATTGATGGCTTTCTTAAGAGTCCTTAAATATCTCTAATGCCTGCATCCAAGATGAATATTTTTTTAAATAGAAAGGAAGTTGAGATTAAATTTACTTTTGTATTTTTATAGGCAACCATTTTAATATTCTGCCCAATTGTATTAGACCTTTTTTTCAAAGGCATACAGCTCTGCAGTATATGCCATCTTGTTATTCCTCATTCCCAAAGTACAATTATAAAAATAATTTGTAGCATTGTGAGCTATGAATTTCTTTCCACAATTTAATAGCTCTCTTTCTTCATTTGAAACGTGGGTTAACATATCCTACAATTCTCCAGAACAGCTGGATATTTCTGTGAAAACTGAAGTAACAAGACTTCACCGATTTGTTTATAGATAGGAAATGGATTGTGGGAAGGAAGCATTTTAAGAGAAGGGGATAAATTGCTAAAGTTGTTTATACAGTATTAGTGATAAAGAGAAAAGTAATTTCTTTATATATTTTCTTTACTATATTTTTTCTTTCTTTTCAATTTCTCTATTTCCCCCCCCCCCCTTTTCTATACCTTCTATTTTTTTCTTTTGTTTTTTGTAGTTTGTACTAGTTTTGATTGTTCAAATTGTGACTTTTGGTAAAATTACTATTGATTTTGGAGAATGGATTTTATGATTCTGGAGAAATGTCTGTTCTGGGTGGAGTTATAGTCTTCTATGGACCAGGTTTGCAATTGGGTGGCTTCTTTAATCTAACACTGATGTGGAGCATTCATCAAGTCTTGGTGCTAAAGAAAGAAGTAAACTAAATTCCTACCTATTTAGAAAGCATAAAACTGATTTTGATGGCTCATGAGATGATAACCAAGACACAATAACTGTAACACAATCTCTATGGAATGGCCCTTAAAAATGATCTGGAAATTGCAGATGACCCAGAATGCCTGAACACATGTAGTGAATGGCATTCCATATAAGCTTTATATAGAAACAACCTCATTGATTGCTGGTTGCTTTCTGAGAAAAATTCAAGGCAAACACAACACTATATTTAGATCTGCAGTTATGCATTATTGCTACCAATTGAAGAGACTTAGCTATTGTTTTCTTCTCACAGAATAGATACCAATTACCAACTAAAATATCTCAATTGAAATCTATTATATGGTTGTTGAATGTCTACACTGCTCCTGACCCAGTCAAACTGTATGAGTTCAGCATGAGTAGCTAAAGAGAAGTGCCAATCCAAACCTAAAAGAAAAAGAAACCTTCAAATCATTGGCTGAACATACATATTTGCACTCTTAATATATTAAGAAAAATCCCCCACAGTAGCTTGATTGAATTCATATACAATTCTCATTCAAACAGGCTGGAAGATTAGATTTTATTGCCACCTACTGGACATTAGACACTTAATCAAAATAACCAATTCAATGTTGTCTCTTTCCCTTCCTGATGCTTGCAAGTACTTACATTGTTTATACTCTTCAAAGTAATGTTATTCCTTTTTAACAAAAAAATAAGCTTTCATCCCCAGCATTTATAATTTGTTTAATTTTCTTCAATGAAATGGAAGTACTCAGTTGCTTATGGCTGAATGTTATCTTTATCCTTTCTTGCTTCTGAAAATTTCCTTTTCTCCATAAATAAAAATATTTTATTTTATCCAATATAAATAACTAAAATTCTGCAGTAAATTGCTTTTTATTTAGTTATTGTTCTACAAGCAGCACCCCACTCCGTTGGCTCCATCACCTTCCATTTTAACACGGATGGCAAGCATCCAGGTGGAAGGCCAAAGCAACAATGGCAAGACACAATAAATGCAGACATAGAAATTGCCCGCTTGGGCCCAGATCCTGCGCTTGAGCACGCAAGATGGCATTCATCGATCCGAAAATTGGACCCGGCAGCTATGGGAATAATGCTAGGAAGAAGATGGTGATGATAATTTGGATACCGGAAGACTATTTTGCTTTGTGGAATAATGAAACAACATGAGAAAGAGGTTAAAAAAAATTAAAGGTCAAAAAATCAAAAGGAAGAAGGTTCATTAGAAAAGTAGTAAGAAATACTTCTGGGAGAATCCAGTTTTTAAAAAGAAAATGTGTTTTAAGCTTTCAGAATGTATTAAGCTTGGTTGGTATACTGGAGCCCGAGAAATGCCTAGCTACCACTTTTGCCAGATGAAATTTAAAACTATTCTGAAACCATAAACTTGCTTTTTTCCTCTCCAACGCATAGCTCTGAATGCCCAAACAATGGAACAATTCAAAATCTTTAAATATTTGAGCATACTTTTTCATAGCTTCATCAAATACATCCAAAATGAACAAAAATCAGTAGCAGCCATACAGTACAATCCTTTATATTGCCAGAGGCCACAGCACATTCCAGCAGCACTAAAGTTATATGTTTTTGTGCATGTACATAAACAAAAGAGCTCAAAATAGTCAATCGAAATCCTTAAGGACTATATTTCAAATATCCCCATATGTATCTAATTGAGGATAGCAGAAGGAGACGGGTCTGACTAAAATGGAAAAGGGTGCATGGGACTGTATTACTACCCATTGTTTACAGCAGGGATGTCCAAACTTGGGAACTTTAAGACTTGTGGACTTCAACTCCCAGAATTCCCCAGCCAGCTATGGGACAAACTATGGGACAAACAGACGAATACCTCATCTGTGATCTAGATCAGTGTTTCTCAACCTTGGTGACTTTAAGTCCTGTGGACTTCAACTCCCAGAATCCCCCAGCCAGCATAGCTGGCTGGGAAATTCTGGGAGTTGAAGTCCACAAGTCTTAAAGTTCCCAAGTTTGGACATCCCTGGTCTACAGTTACTGTTTTTCCCCAGAAGGTTTAGGCATCTCCATAAGGCAAGGGCCATTTTATAGCTCCTTAGTTGGCAAAGTATCCAGACAATTCTGATTTATTTTATACATAGTACAATTATTCCTATGAAACCAGTAAGATTCTGTTTCCTTCAATGTGGTTAATTTTGGTATACAGGTAGTCCTTGACTAACAAACACCATTGGGCTCAGATTTTCCATTTCTAAGCCATTGTTAAGTGAGTCACACCCACTTTTATTATCTTTGGTCATGGTTGTTAAGCAAATCACTGAATTTTTAAAGTGAATCACATGGTTATTAAGCAAATTCTGTTTCCTGCATTGGTTTTGCTTGTTGGAAGCCATCTGGAAGGTTGCAAATTTATTTATTTATTTATTTGGATTTATTGACCGCCCCCTCTCTCCGAAGAGACTCGGGGCAGTGTACAAGAATTTAAGAGCGTATACTTATATAACAATTATAAATAATAAAACTAAATTAAATGTTTTACCCTGTGATGGTGATGACATGATGCTACAACCATTGTAAATACATGGCTATTGCTAAGCAACTGAATTTTGATCATTTGTCTGTGGGGATGCTATGATAGTCATAAGTGCAGGACCAGTCGTAACTCACTTTTTTCACTGCCATGATCATAAGAATGGCTGTAAGTCAAGGACTATTTATACAGTTTATAAAATTCAACATATCTTCATAGCCACAATTATGCTCTAGTTACAAATTTATATTTGGATTTTATTTTGCTTGAAGCAAATTTTTTTGGGATTTAGTAGTAGTAATAAGGTGGTGCTGCTTTTTACCCATTCAATTACTATTTCCTCCTGATTTGGAGAAAAGGGAAATTGCCTGTCATTTAATACTTATTTCCCATGTTTTTTTTCCAATATGTCGTATTTCTTCCTGCAGTTCTGAAATACAAGGATCAGTAATAACAAGAAAGAGTAGATTGTGAGTAGATCCATCCTACTAAAAATGAAATAACTTAGCATGTAACTCCTCCTCCTCATATTAAATACTCAATTTCCAAGATTATAATTTGAATCTAAAACAAATAATAGTGTATTGTAACAAAGTGTCCAAGTATAATAAGCATTCAAAACTGATCTAATTTTTCTCCCTATCTAAATAATTCTTGCTATAAATCTTATGCCAAAAGCCAAGGTGCTAAAAATCTAGAAGCCTCCCGCTAATCCATTATTCATTTGCAAAGGAGGAATGGATTGAAACAATGTTAAGAATCATTGAATATAAGTTTGAACATTGAATATAAGTTTGAACTCTTTGGGAAAAAAATAGTTGAAGCCACTGCAGTTTCAAGTGGCTCAAGTTACAACCAGAGAAAAATATGCTGAGTATGATTTCTAACAAAATACTAACACGCGCATGCAATTCTGCTCAGATTTGCAAAAAAGCAACAACCCGCAATCCCATACTCTATACGCCCTAGTTTAATCCTAACACAAAATGTGCCTTCTGAAAATGTTGTAAATCATTATAGCTTTGTACTGTTTCAATGGTTAGTTAATGGAACAATGCATAGCTATAAAACTGAATTTGCTGTGATCATTTAGAGTAGCCATCTTACTTTATCTATTTAAAAGGCTTTCTGACTGCTCTTCAGTAAAACTCTTGTTGTTCACAATATATAACCATAAATAAAATACTGGATGAAATCAAATTCAGGCCTCAGATAATTGATGCTAAGCAAATATTTCTTCTAAGAAGAATATTGTTAGTAAGTAAGAATGCTTTCCATCCACTTTCTTCTATGCATTCTAGAGATACTGAAAAAGCCTCAAAGGAACATGCAATTAAAGCAGATACATTGGTATTCAAATTCCCAGCCCCTCAAATTCTTTTAGGCCAATACTGGTCCTTAAATTGGAATGTTAATACTCTGTTGGGAATGTCCAATTTATCAAATGGCCCCATAAATATGGTACTAATAGTTTCCCCCCACATAGAATTATGTCCAAACAATGTTTTCTGCTACATAAATAAACTTTGATGAGTCTCAATTCATCTATTTCATGGGAATATGTCGCATTAAATATTAAACCTATTTCCTGAGATGTTTGGAGTGAGGACTGTGGTTGTTGAATTATGCTTAAAATGAATAAGCCATGATTCTGAATTTTGGGGATAGTTCTTATTAATTATTGTTTAAACTAATCATGTTCTCCATATAGTAGACCTATTGCAAATAGAATATTTTAATCTCCACAGTCTAATGAAAGAGAGGACAGCAAAAAGGGAGGAGACACATATTCAAGATTTTCCTTAGCTCGCTGGTATAATGAGGAAAAAAAGTCTTCCTGTCATCTCAGAGCTGGCTTGAGGCCCACTTTTATTCAGTTGGCTATTTTCTGAGGCACACTTCCCATAAAGAGCAGCAAAAAGATTATCTGAAAATGATCTTTAGACAATTCATATGAAAGAGTTACTGATACAGAGCAGCTACCATCGCATGCATTTTTCCACAGCAACTCATATGTTATATTCAGTGGTTTGTGGCAATGATGAGAAAATCATATAAGCATAATCCAAACATGAAATATATTTGTTTAAAACATGTATATTTCACACTTAAGCCATGATATGTGGAAGTCACTATTGAGTTTAACTCAAGTCAGTTTACAAGAGAAATAGACACAGATAATATAAGCATCTAATGTAGGGATGAACTACATGTCTAGTATAGCCTTTATTGTCATTGTATATCATGTATACAATGAAATTGGTCTACTATTCTACAAGTAAATGTTGTTGTGAGTCAGGGTCTAATTTCTTGTTTCTGAATTCAACATACAGGTATTTACAATCACAATTGGAACTGGGACTTTTGTTACTAAGCAATGTGGCTGTTAACTGAGATGTGCCCAATTTTAGGAACTTTTTTTGCCATGATTAATAAGCAAATCGTGAGGTCATTAAATGCATCTGGTTTCCTCCATTGACATTGCTTGTTGGAATTTGGCTGAAAATGTTGCAAACAGCGATCACAGACCCCAAGATGTTACAACCATCATAAATACATGCTGGTTGCCAACAACCCAAATTCTGATGTCCTGACCGTGGAGAAGCTGTGATGATCGTAAATTAGAGGATCACTTACAAGTCACTTTTTTCAGCATCATAATAACTTTTAATAGTCACTAAATGAATGGTTGTAAGTCAAGAATTATTTGTTGCTCATGTACAGGGTCAGATTACTCCAGCCTCCTCATCTGCTGAACAAGTGATTTTAAAAAAATAATCGAGAACAGAACTTGAGGGGTTAAGGATAACCCTAACAGAAATCTATGGAACCATATTCTGCTTTCAAGTAGATTATCTGACACAAGGCACTTCTTTGAATAGCTGAGTAGTTCTCTCTTTCTCTGCCTTTTGTATAGGGAAACTGTTTCGGGTAAGCTGTTTTCTCATTATTAGGATGGTTTGTGTTGTGATCATTTCCTCTGCACACCAGCTCCAATAATTAGAACAATTAACTGCAAACAGATGCATGTGAATTTTCTACTGTTAGGATGAACCTTTTCCTCAATTTTACTATGGAAATCATTCTACAATACTCAGCCCCAGTATAGTCTTATATGCAGGAAACGCCCCACTTTCTGAGCATGGCCAATAATGATCAACAACTCATTACAAAAACCAGTCTACCTGGAAACCATATTCCGCTTTCAAGTAGATTATTTGACACAAGGCATTTCTTTGCACAGCTGAGTACTACTCTCTCTCTTTGTCTTTTGTACATGGCAATAGCAGAGGCTCCATAGGTTATATAGTCAAGGCTATGGACAATAGTGGGAATCTTTAGGAAGACTCTGCTTTCCCCACTAAAGCATTCTTAGAACTGATCTAGCAGGTTATTCTCTTGTCCTTCTACATAGGGCAGTGGTGTCCAAACTTTTTTCAAAGAGGGCCAGATTGGATGAAGTGAACATGGTGGAGGGCCGAACATTTTTCCGAACATTCTTTGAACCATTACAATTAAATGCAAATAAATTATTTTATGCCAAGTTAATTGCAAATGACATACTTTTCATTTCATAACATTAAGATCAACTGACAGTTGAGTTTTCACAATGTATTGAAAATAAATTTACAAAAAACTTACCTACCTCTTTCTCTCTTTCTCTCTTTCTTCCTCTCTCTCTCCATTTCTCTCGCTCTTTCTCTCTTTCTCTCTCTCTCTCTTTTTCTCTTTCTTTCTCTCTCTTTCTTTCTCTCTCTCTTTCTTCCTCTCTCTCTCCATTTCTCTCTCTCTCTTTCTCTCTCTCTTTTTCTCTTTCTTTCTATCTCCCTTTCTCTCTCTCTCTCTCTTTTTCTCTCTTTCTTCCTCTGTCTCTCTCCATTTCTCTCTCTTTCTCTTTCTTTCTCTTTCTCTCTCTCTTTCTCTTTCTTTCTGTCTCTCTTTCTTTCTCTCTCTTTCGCTCTTTCTTTCGTTCTCTTTCTCTCTCTCTCTCTCTCTCTCTCTTTCTCTCTCTCTTTCTGTCTCTTTCTTTCTCTCTCTCTTTCTTTCTCTTTCTCTTTCTTTCTTTCTCTCTTTCTCTTTCTCTCTTTCTCTCTGTCACTCTGTGTGTGTCTGTCTGTCTGTCTGTCTCTCACTCACTTAATCAGTCTCTATCTGTCTCTCCCTCCCTCTCTCTGTCTCTCCCTGTCTCTGTGTCACTCTCTCTGATTCTCTCCCTCCCTCCCTCTCTCTGTATGTCTGTCCCTCCCTCTTTCCCCGTCTGTCTCCGATTCAATCCCTCCCTGTGTCATTCTCTATCTGTGTCTCTCTCCGTCTCTCTCCCTCCCTCTTTCTCTCTGTCTCTGTCTGTCTCTCTGTCTTTCCCTCCCTCCCCTTCTGTCTCTCTCTGTGTCTGTCAGTCACTCCCTCTCTCCCCTCTCCTCCCCTCCCCCACCCCGGGAAGCAGCAGAAGGGCCAGTATGCCGGAGGTTACGGACGCCTCCTCCCGCAGCGGGCGAGGGAGCAGGCGGGGTGAGCACCCAAGGCTACTGTCATCTTAAGCACCACCGAGGCTGTCGCCCGGCAAGGGCGTCAGGCAGGGAAGCCGATCGCGGCTCCTTCGCGGCTCCCTCCGGCAGGCACCACGGCTTACGTTCTGAGGCCGCGCGTCCCTGCCTGACGGCCCTGCCGGGCGACCTTGTGCGGCGGGAGCTGCACGTTCTGGGGCTGCGTGGCTGGGAGGGAGGTGAACGCGCGGCCCCAGAACGTAAGCCGTGGTGCCCGCCGGAGGGAGACGCGATGGAGACGCGACCGGCTTCCCTGCCTGACGCAGACAGGGAAGCCGGTCGCGTCTCCATCGCGGCTCCCTCCGGCAGGCACTAAGCGGACGTTCTGGGGCCGCGCGTTCACCTCCCTCCCAGCTTCGCAGCCCCAGAACGTGCAGCGATGGAGGCGCGACCGGCTTCCCTGCCTGACGCCCCTGCCGGGCGACAGCCTCGGTGGTGCTTAAGATGACGGTAGCCTTGGGTGCTCACCCCGCCTGCTCCCTCGCCCGCTGCGGGAGGAGGCATCCGTAACCTCCGTCCACCTCCCTCCCAGCGACACAGCCCCAGAGACAGAGAGAGGAAGGGAGGGCCACATTTACACAGAGCAGGGAGGGCTGTTGGAGGGCCGTATTAAACCGACCCCCGGGCTGCAAATGGCCCGCGGGCCGGACTTTGGACATGCCTGACATAGGGGATGAGTCACACAATAGAGGCATGAGAACAGGGGCATTCTTCCCAGGCTATCTCAACAGGCCTTTCTTGAGTGGGAGAAAAAAGAACGAGAATCCTTGTTTTTCCATTTATGCAGCTTTAGTTTGGATTCCTTTGTTATTCAATAGAAGAGGCATTCGCCTCAAGTAGAAAACTAGATTCACATATACTTCCTATTTAATTTCCTATTTATATTTACAGGATTTTGCTTGTTTCTTTTTGACTTCACATTATGAAATTGACATTTTACGGCCTGTTTAGGATTGTGCACCATGGAGCTATTTCTTTCAATACTCACATCTGGTTTCTTAATATAGAAGTTTCTTTGTTATAGATTTAGTTCTAGTACCCCTCTTGGGGGCAGGCTACTGATAGACTGCTTTGTTTCTCTGCCACCATCTTATCTCAGCTTACTTTCAAGGTTCTTTTGCAGTTGTTTGTAAAAAGGAGGCATTAAAAAAAAATACAGGGGGCTACAAAATCTAGGTGTTATCTGATTCATGGATTTCATATTGGGAGCCGTATTTATGCAATTGCTTGTCTCAGTGACCGCTCTATTCAGATTTATACATTTCCTTGCTATTGTCCAATCTGAGGCATCCAATTTGGAATTTATAAAACTCTGTCACTAACTTTTTTTTACATAATTAAAACAAATACAATTAAAATAGTATGTTTTCCCTCTGTTCTGAAAATATTGTGCATAACTGCACATTTATGTCCCTTCTCACAGTCTTAGTTTACTTTAATTGTAACTGTTGAAGAGCAAATGCAAGTCATAAACCCATGTAGAGGAATTTTTATGCATTGCAGTAAACACCAATTCTAGATGCACGAATGACCAGCTAACCGAAGACATATGGCTCCTGTTTAGATAAATAATGTATACCGTATTTATCGGCGTATAACACGCACTTTCCCCCCCTGAAAATAGGGGGCAAATGATGTATGCGTGTTATACGCCGATATGCGTGTTATAAGCCGATACATGGACCCGGGAACCGTGGACCCTGGCAGGTAGAGCAAGGTCGAGGGGCTTCCCCCCTTTCCCCACTTCCTGGCTCTTTCCAAACCCCGGGAGCTCGCCGAGGGGCGGCGGCAACGGCGGCGGCGGCAACGGCCGCCGCCGCCGCCGCTGCTTCGCATCCCTCCACCCCTAATGGAGCGTTGGCCAACCACTGCCCTTGCGCTCGTATCAAAATTCAAAGTCCGCGAGAGAGGGGCGCGGGTGGAAGCGACCAAAGGAGCGCCTGGCGGCGCGGGGCGGCTGCTCGGGAGATCGCACCGCTTCTCCTCTTACCATCTCCCCGCCGGCAGAGGACGGAAGCCCGGCGGAGCCAGGAGCGGCCAAAATCCCGGGGATCCCGCGCGGTGGGAAAGCAGCCGCCGGAGCGATCCCGCCGGGATACAACTTTTCCCCGCGCCCTGCAGGCACCCCCGGAGGGCATGATCGGAGGAGGGCAAGTACGGGAGGCTGCAGTCTTGCGGGAAGGGAAGAAGGACGGGAGGGAGGGAGGGAAGGGATGGGACTGTGTCGCCCCGCTGGCTGGCTGGCTTCCAGCCCCGGCGATTAAAGAAGCCAGCTTCGGCAGTTCGGTGAGCTGGCGTCAGCCCCCCTCTCCGCCGTTATTACCTTCGTGCCAGCTTGGCCTTGTCTTTTGCCGCGGCGTGGGAAAAAAGGTGATTGGGCGGAGGAGGAGAAGGAGGCTCCGTCCTCTGCGGGGCAGTTTCGACGCCGTTGGCTGGGTTGCCTTGCAAGCGAATCCATGGGGATTAATGGAGAGGTTGGGTTTTTTTTTCTCCTCCTTCCCCTGGGAACGGTTAGCCCTCCTTGCGGTCCCTTCCCTAATGGGAGAGCAGCGCCCTCCCTCGGGGCTCCCTGGAGCCCAGACTTTCCCTTCGGACTTGTGGGGGGAGGAAGGGGGGCTGAAGAAGAAGGCTGCAGCGCCTGGTTCATTCCCGATCCTTAAGGAAGGGTGCAGGATTGGCATGAGTGGGTATGAATTAATCCATACAGTGTTGCCCTTTTGGGGGGGATTGCCGCCGCCGCCCCTCGGCGAGCTCCCAGGGTTTGGAAAGAGCCGGGAAGTGGGGAAAGGGGGGAAGCCCCTCGACCTTGCTCTACCTGCCAGCGGAGAAGGAGACGCCCGCTGTGGGGAAGAGCTCCGGGCCTCCGGGGCTGTCATCTCCTCCTCCTTCTCCTCCTCCTCCTCCTCCTCCTGCTGCTGGAACCAGCGGCCGGGAAGCGCAGGGCCAGGAATTCCTGCGCTTTCCTCCAGCTCCGAGAAGCGACGAGTGGCGCTGGGGCAGAGCCAGGCTGCTGCCCGGAGATTAGCCAGAGAGGGTGTGGGCTGCTGGCAGAGAAGAGGCATGCCTGAACAGTCATTCATTCACGCGGTCCTTGGCCAGCTGGCTGCCGGGTCGCTCCATCCCAAGCCAGGGAAATTTTTTTCCTGAAATTTCCCTCTTAAAATGAAGGTGCGTGTTATACGCCTGTGCATGTTATACGCCGATAAATACGGTACTTTATATTTATATGCATAGTTTCTTTATTTGTTGTGCTAAAAGCAATACTACAGCAACATTTTTGTAATTAATAGATGTTATTCTTTCTTTATATGAAAATATTCCAAGCAGCAGTATTCCGGCTATATTTATAAAGGGAACAAAATAAAAGTTGTTTTTAAAAAGTGCTACATTAACCTTCTTAAGATCATCATTATTGGATCCAGCTCTATTAAATAACTATCGTCCAGTCTCCAACCTTCCCTTTTTGGCGAAGGTTGTTGAGAGTGTGGTGGCACAACAGTTTCCCCGTCACCTGGAGGAAGTTGATTATCTAGACCCGCGCCAGTCCGGCTTTCGGCCCGGGCATAGTACCGAGACGGCATTGGTCGCATTGGTGGATGATCTCTGGAGGGACAGAGATGGGGGTTGTTCCTCCATCCTGGTCCTATTAGACCTCTCGGCGGCTTTCGATACCATCGACCATGGTATCCTATTGCATCGGCTGGGGGGGTTGGGGGTGGGAGGCACCGTTTTACGGTGGTTCTCCTCCTACCTCTCTGGCCGATCGCAATTTGTGTTGGCAGGAGAGCAGAGGTCGACCCCGAGACCCCTCACATGCGGGGTGCCTCAGGGGTCGGTCCTCTCGCCTCTCCTGTTTAATGCATACATGAAGCCGCTGGGTGAGATCATCCGTGGTTTTGGGGTAGAGTACCACCTTTACGCTGACGACACTCAGCTGTATATATCTACCCCAAACCACCCCAATGATGCCGTAGCGGTGATGTGCCAGTGCCTGGAAGCCGTGCGGATCTGGATGGGAAGTAACGGACTCAGGCTCAACCCGACCAAGACCGAGTGGCTGTGGTTTCCGGCTGCCCGTTTCAACCAGCTCACTCCAACGCTGGCCATAGGGGGCGAACATCTTGCCCCTGTGGATGGGGCGCGCAATTTGGGTGTCCTCCTGGATACCCGGCTGTCCATGGAAGATCAAGTGACAGCCGTGGCCAGGAGGGCGTTTTACCAGGTTCGCCTGGTTCGCCAATTGCGCCCCCTATTGGATCGGGACGCCCTTCGCACAGTCACTCACGCGCTCGTGACATCCCGACTGGACTATTGTAACTCTCTCTACATGGGGCTTCCCTTGAGGTGCACCCGGAGACTTCAGCTAGTCCAGAACGCAGCCGCGCGAGCAATTATGGGTACCACAAGGTATACCCATGTAACACCGCTCTTGCGCGAGCTGCACTGGCTGCCTGTTGTCTTCCGGGTGCGCTTCAAGGTATTAATTATCATCTTTAAAGCGCTCCATGGCTCGGGACCTAGCTATCTGCGGGATCGGATCCTGCCTCATACATCCTCACGGCCGATTCGCTCCCACAGAGAGGGACTTCTCCGGGTGCCGTCCACTAGACTTTGTCAGCGGGCGACACCCAGGGGAAGGGCTCTCTCTGTGGCGGGCCCAGCCCTCTGGAACGACCTCCCCCCCGACATTAGGACCACCACGGACCTCCGCTCCTTCCGTCTTAAACTAAAAACACACTTCTTCTGCCTTGCCGGCCTGGGGTAGTTATTCCTCTGTTTTTGGGTTTATTGGGGAATTCTTAGACTAGTTAGTTTTAACGGGTATTTTAGCACAGGTACTGTTTAATCTATTTTTAATATGAAATGTTGTATATAGTCATTGTTTTTATTCTTCCTGTGCACCGCCCCGAGTCCCTGTGGGGAGAGGGTGCGGTCTATAAATATTAAATTATTATTATTATTATTATATTCGAGATAATTTTGAGTTATATATTTAGAAGAACAGAAAAATTTCAACTTCTTCGTTTTTTCTTAACAAAATATAAAATCTGATCATGTGAAGGGCAAATCAGATGCAGAGTGTTTGCTTTTTAAGGGTCTATTTTATAATTGTAAAAGAAAAGAAGACATGTACTGCCACCTTCTGGCCAAATCAAGCTAATATGAAAAGAGGATCAACAGAATTCTATAAATACATGTTAGTACTTGTTTAGTGGTCATTTGAAGTTACAGGCGCACTGGAAAAACTGACTTATGATTGTTTTTCACACTTATGACTCTTGCAGCATTCCCATGGTCACATGATCAAAATTCAGATGCTTGGCAATTGGCATGCATTTATCAAGGTTGCCCATATGCATATAAAGGACTTCTTGAATGAAGCTTAGGTTCTGGTGTTGCATCAATTTGGTTTTCTTTGCAATATTAGGGAAGAGATTTGTTATTTCTGGAAGGCTTTCTTTCAAATTCACACTCCAGCCATAATCCCTGGAATCTCCAGGAAAGTCAGATTCATGCCTGTTCTTAGATATAGAAGCTCACTGGATATCCTTGGGCACTCACTATCTCTCAGCCCAAACTGAGAGTTATCAATGAGGGGAAGACTAGAGAAGATCTACATTCAGTGGTGGGATTCAAATAATTTAACAACCGGTTCTCTGCCCTAATGATCGGGTGGGGGGCCATGGTGGGCCTCGCCAGGGGGTGTGACAGGCAGCATTCAGCCTCCTACACTCCCCTGGGAACAAAAACAGGTTTTGGCTACCTGTACTTACCTGGGAGCCAAAATGGGACGCATGGGAACTCCTGGAAGGAGCAAGGCAGGAAGGGGTGGGACCAGCCAGAAATTTAACAACCGGTTTGCCCAAACCACCCCAACCAACTGAATCCTATCAGTGCCTACATTGTCTTGAACTCCTGGGAAACACAGACAACCTAACAAATATTTTTTTTTACTAATCTAACTAGCATACAATAAGCAACTCCAATCTGATACCAATAATTGTATAACTTTCATAAAATGACTGGTCTATATGCCAAATAAGTAGATTTCCTAAATTAAATTAATAAATAGAGTGATCAAGCAGAGCAGCAACTTTTATTCTGAGCCATAAAAACAATTAGTGACATACTATCAAGGGTGTTACCTGGGTTTTTGTAGATGCTGAGTACATCCTTGAAATAATGAGGTAAAAATCTTTCTAATAAAAGCAGCACATCCTCCAATTCTTCCAGAATGCCCACAAGGAGGAAATTTTCATTCACATTCATTTTTGCTCTTTCGAGGGCCCATTCACCAGGTTCCCTTAAAAAAAAAGGTAGCAATATTATTCACAGTTAAAATGGCACAACCTGCTAGGATGTAAATCACCACATATGAAACAACAGTAGTTAATTGTAACTATAAAGGCTTCAGAGTCATATTTAGAATATTTTAAAGTATCTTGTAATTCAGATTTTGAGATGCTGATATACACTATAGGCAACTTTCCATAACATATGTACTCCAAAAATTTTGTATTACAGTTTAGCTCTAATCATTGGACTATTATTCCCATTAGCCACACTGGTGACAGTTGTAGTCTAAAACATTGGGACTGTATATTGGAGAAGGGTGCATACAAGGCAGTGGTGAAGTGATTTTTTTTTGCCACCGGTTCTCTGGGTATGGCTTGGTGGGGATGGGGTCATGTGATTGGGTCGGCATGGCCAACTTATTTTTAATTTTAAAGCATTTTTACTACCTGTTCACCTGAACCGGTGGTAAAAAATGCTTTAAGAAGTGGGGGGGAAAGGTTCAGCTGTGCCGTGCAATTGTGGGAACCTTTTTTTCCCAATTTCTAAAGCATTTTTTTTTTACTACTGGTTCAGGTGAATAGGTAGTAATTAAAAAAAAAAGTGGGGGGAAAAGGTTCCCACGACCACATAGCACAGCTGATGATCATGGAAACTTTTTTTCACTTTTTAAAGCATTTTTTCCTGCCGATTTGGGTGAATAGGCAGGAAAAAAATGCTTTAAAAAAGGGGGGGGGGAAGCTTCATGTGATCGCGCGGCTCAGTGCGATCAAGTGACCCCCTTTTGCGACTCTCTAAAAAGCAAAGTCAATGGGGAAGCCAGATGCACTTAACAATTTCACTAATTTAACAACTACAGTAATTCATTTAACTGTGGCAAGAAAGGTCGTAAAATGGGGCAAAGTCACTTAATAAATGTTTCACTTAGCAACAGACATTCTGGGCTCAATTGTGGTTGTAAGTCTAGGACTACCTGTACTGTACTGTATACACTCAGGTGACAACCTGAAATCCAGTATCCTTCAGGTTACATTTGATTTTGGTTGGAATTTTGCTGCTGAATCTTTTGAATCTAACTCGTTGTAGATTCCTGTACAAGAAAGACTATAAGAAGACAAAAACTAGAAGAAAAGGTAAGTTTGTAAATTACCTGCATTTTGGATGCTGTCCACAAAAATATGGAATAATATAAAATAACCTGGGATTGGAACATTCAGGATAATTCTCAAGGATACATACATTAATATCCTAAAAGGGAGGGGAAAAAGAGAACGGAATGAAAGAAACGAAAGAAACAAAAGAAACTTTTAAGTAAGTAGTTTGAATACAGTAACCCAAACAAATCGTGCATACATATACACCAAAAGCATTTTGCATTTTTTATTAAAACAGTTTGGAGCTCTCATACAGCTAAAACCTCTAGATTGAGAGAAGCTTCTGCATTGCACAGTTGCATTTCAGATTTTTAAAAAAAACGTTTTTAAGCAATAATAACTGCTTGCAAAAATATATAAAATTATACATGTATACGTGTGTGTGTGTGTTTATACACTATACTGTATATATAAAATGAAGCATCTGCATAAAAACAACCAAGCTCAGAGATCTCCAAGGACCCCTTAATTCAACCCATGAGCTTCAAATATTCTTCTTTAACAATAATATAAAGCACTTTGGCGCAGTATTTTCATGCTTGGTAAATCTTCAGGGGTACATTACATGCTGAATAAATTTGGAGATATATTCCAAAAATGAGATAGAGAAGTGAAAACTCTTCCACAGTGATGTCTGGAATATTATTAAATCAATGCATTTGAAATACTGTATATTCTAATGTTCCATTATACGGTTCTGAAACTGGAAAGGTTAGAAATATGGTTAATGGTCCTACGAATGTGCACTTAAAGCATACTATTTCACAGGGTATTTATTTCATTTTGGTTAAAGAATTAAAACATTATCATTATATTGCATTTACAGCAATGAATTTTATTTTGGCTGTTTCCAGAAACGTTATTTTAAAAGAATTCCTTGACTGCTAATGGGAAAATGACATCTTATCATTTTGTCAGTCAGATGATAAATCTTCCAAAAGGACTTTCTTAGCTAGCAGTTTTTCCTTCTTTTTAATCTGTTTCAATTTTAAAATATCTGATGATGAAATTTTCTGATTTTTCTACAGCTATACAGCCCATCTCACCAAATCTGTATATGAAATTTATATATATGATATATTACATATTTAATGCTTTCTATAATGCCCCTCATGCAAATCCATTCAAACTGGATCAAAATTCATTTCCCCCCAAAATAAATTTAGGTTATTTGAAAACTTTGATAAAAATTGGTTGGTAATAAAAATTAATATATATTCTCAAAAATCTAAGATTTTTTATAATATTGCAACCATGTATTAAATAATCCCATTTTCTTCATAAATAATTACTAATAAAGTTGATTAAAATATCAACTGCTAGAAGCAATAGAAAACCAAATGGAGAATATCAGGGTAGTAAGTCAATGTTCAAAACTAATCAGTGATAAACTTTAAATATATTTGAATAGAAAATTAAAACTAACAAGAACTAGTATAAAGAAAATAAAGGAAAAAAGAAAGAAAAGAGGTAAAGACAAAAAAGGTAAAAAATTGAAAAAAAATAAGTACCTTCTGATTTTCTTTGCAGCAAATATTAGGTACAATTCAGAGGTGGTATGCAACCAGTTCTTACCGGTTTGGGCGAGCCGATAGCAGCTGCTGCTGGAGGCTCCGCCCACCCACCCCGACATAAGGTGTGACCTTCTGCACACATGCGCAGAAGTTGAGTGTGCTCACATTTGTGAAACGGTAGCGAAGGTAAGTGAATCCTAGCATTGGTACAATTACAAAATTAACTTTTACTGCAAGATTACAAAAAAAGCTGTCTTTTTTCTATTAACTATTTTTTGCTAAACACCAACAACATAAAAAATATGATCATTTTTTTCTATTCACGCAAATAGGTCTAAAAGGGGCTTTGAGTCTGTTATAAGCATATATGTTGTCTTTTCTTTAATCAAGGAAGATAGTTTGGACATCTCTGCAAATTCCATCATCTTCACCTGGCATTATTCCATTGTGGGTAGAGTCTTTCCACTTTTGAGCATATGATAACCTCACTGCAGAGTGGCTAACTTTTTTTTGCAAACATAGAGCTTTTTCCTGTATTACTCGGTGAAAATAAATTCCAAGCCTCATTACTTTAAAAATCCTTTTTTTTAAAAAAGAGATAGATTTTTATATCTCTTCCATTAATACAAGAAAAAAAATTGTACATTTACAAAATGGGCAAGCTGTCCAAATTGCAATAGCTTTTTATAAAAAGGTTAAAGTAACATGGATTTATACAAAAGATGTAAAGAACCAATGCACTCCAAACTATCTTATCATCCCTTTCATCTATTAATAGTGGAACAAAGTTTCTACTTTGAGAAAACTTAGTTCATTATTCTTTGACACTTTGCTACTTCCCTTTTTATCTTCCTTTTTCAAATATTTTATACTGAAAAAAACCCTTGTGTAGCAAGTAACAAAAAGTATTGGCATTAAAAATGTTAAGAACTATTGCTACATCCTTGAATGTAACCCTCTATGGCAAATAATGGAACAGATCAGTGGTGGGATACGATCGGTACGCCCTGGTACAGGCGTCCCGGTGCCTGCTAGGAGCACTAGGTACCGTTCTGGTACGGTGCTTCAGAGGGCCCATCTGCCCGCCCGCCCTCATCTGTATTTGAGCCGATTGGGATTTACACGTATGGAGCGTATGGTGCCTGCGTGACGCTCCGCCGAGCAGCTGGAGTGTCATGGGTGGTAAGTATGCATGCGCGCGCTGTGTGTGTGCATGTGGTGGCCTCATTGCACCGTACTGGTTGTACCGGGATCCGGAATCCACCACTGGAACAGATGTGTTTAAAATGGAAGGCGATTTGCCCTAGATAAACTGAACTACTACTAGCATGAGGCCATAACAATTAATTAGGTATAACAGTAATATTGCTTTGTTCTCTAAATGACAATCAACAATTTTTAAAATATAAAATTCTTTCTTGACATTAAATTTTAATCTTGAAATGCTTGTCGATTGCAGTAAATGAATTACTCCAAAATAACAGAATAATAGAGTTGGAAGGGACCTTGGAGGTATTCTAATCCAACTCCCTTTTCTTGAACTCTCTTTTACAGTCTGTCCTTGATTTACAACCATTCATTTAGAGACCATTCATACTTACAACAGCACTGAAAAAAGTGAGTGACAACTGGTCTTTTATATTTATAACCATGGCAGCATTCCCACAGTCACATGATCAAAATTTGGTTGCTTGGCCACTGGCCTGCATTTACAGTAGTTGCAGTGTTCTGGGGTTATGGAATCCACCATTTGCAACCTTCCCAGGTGGCTTCTTCCAAACAAAGGCAATGAGAGAAGTCAGATAATCCATAATTAGGTAAGGAAAACCTTATTAGAGATGGATGTGTCATTGAGAAGCAGCTGGTTCTCCTAAGCCCAATGACTAGGCATTGGAAGCAAGTACCAGTACAAGACATTGGAACTGCATTACCTAAGAATGGTCCACCCTCCCAAGTCCCACATTTCCCTTTACACATTGTCATCATGATATTCCTGGCTGACTGACTCTCCTCCTAACAAATACATAAGCTCTCCTGACCCCAGCCATATCTCCCCTGGCCCAAGATTCCATCTACAATCGTCTTAAAGGTGCTTTTTCAAGAGCTACACAATCCTCACCTTCTCCAAAATATTAGTTGACTGGACAACTGGATGCTTTTGTAGAATCCTATTTCCTAAAACTTTTGTCCAATATATAACCATAAAGACCAAAGGTCAGGAGGTAAGCTTAGGCCATAGAAAGAATTGTTTTGTTGCATGCAAAGTCAAATTCCTGTAGAAGATTTATAATCAATGAAATCAAGATCAGGCTACTCTTGCATCAAGACACAAATTAAGACATTAAGTTATTTCTTCAAATTTCAATTTCTAAATTTTAGAAGAATTTAATTGTTGGTTATGAATGCAAGAAAATAGCTAAAAGGAACCATATGGTAAGCAGATGTGATGCAAACCAATTCAACTGAAGCCAGACTTCTTCGGCCAGGACAATTCCTCCGTGGATCCTGTTGGAAAAGGGTCTGCCAATGACAGTGCATCATGCCAGATTGTGTGGGTGTCTTGTGAAAGGGTAAGAGTCCACTGGGGACTGCAGTGAAGCCAACAGCAGTATTTCAGTGTCGATACTAGATTGGTAGAATGAAAAACTGCTGTTTTTAGCATAAAAGGCCTATCAACAACCACAGGAAAAATGACTGAATTTAAAAAGTTCCTTCACATTAAAGCCATGTTTAAGCTATGTAGACTTTAACACTCAGAATTCTCCAGTGAGCATGCCAGCTGGAGAATTCTGGGAGTTTAAAGTTGCAAGGTTGAGAAACACTGTATTAGAGAAAGAGGAAAAAGTACTGAGAATTCCAAGTACAGTAGTTACAACCCATTCCCAGAGTTTTGGCGAGTGCATGCACATATGCATGCGTTCATTTGTTCATTCATTTGTTCTCTCTCTCTCTCTCCCTTTCCCTTTCTCTTTCTCTCACACACAACTGCATTTTGGCAACCGGCTCACCTTTGTAGCCTTTTGCAATGTTCTATGGTTATGTGACACAATTTACAATGGTGTTTTTTTAAAAAACATTTTCTGGTAAACAGTCCAGCAAAATACCCCCATGGAAATACACTGATCTGTGGCATTTGCTTCATGATTGACACAAAAATGTTGTGAAATCAGGTCCAGTCACCTGGATTTTTTGACTTACGATCTTTATGACTTATGATGGAAGTTCTGAGCTCCATTAGACAAAAGTTTTATAATAATAATAATAATAATAATTAATTTTGTATACCGCATCCTCTCCCCAAGGGGACTCGGAGCGGTGCACGGGGAAAATAAAACATATAAAAATATATACAAACAACAAATACAATAAATAAAAGCAGATTACATTGATCGTCCCTGCGCTAAAACCCCCATTAAAACTAAATTCCCTAAACACCCCAGAGGTAGAGACTAACCAAGGCCGGCCAGGCAGAAAAAGTGTGTTTTCAGTTTTCGACGGAAGGAGCGGAGGTCCGTAGTTGTTCTAATGTCGGGGGATAATTTTATTATTATATTATTTTATTTATTATGTGAGATAATTTTCAGTTGCTGTAAATATTCTTTGATGGTAGCAACTTGTGATAAATTTCTGATATCAAGAGGATGAAATATAAGCTGTAAGATACTGTCAATTACATAGATACAGGCTTTTTTCAGTATTGTGTTGTATAGAACAGGGGTCCCCAACCCCCGGTCCGCGGACCGGTGCCGGTCCGCGGCTTCACAGGCACCGGGCCGCAGGGCCAGCGAGGAGGATGTCCGAGCGCGCCTCCACCAGCTCCTTCCGACGGCCCAATGCACTTTCCGGGGCTTCCTGGAGGGCCCGGTATGTCAGCTGGGGAGGTTATCCCGCAGCGGGCGGGCGAAGGACTCAAGCTGCGGCTACCTTAAGGTGCCGCCAAAGCCACCCGGGCGCCACACGCCCACCTCCCTTCCAGCCCCGTGAGGCGCCCGGACGGAGCTCGGGTCCTTCGCCCGCCCGCTGCGGGATAACCTCGGCAGCCAACATGCTGACTCCTCTGCTGCTTCCCCGGGGGGAGGGAGGGAGAGAATGACAGACACACAGAGAGGCAGACTTAGAGAGGCAGAAAGAGAGGAAGAGGGAAACACACACACTTACAGAATGACAGAGATGGGTGGAGGGAGGAGAGAGACAGATACAGAGAGAGAGAGAGAGAGAGACAAAAAAACAGAGAAAGAGAAAGAAAGAAAAATAGAAAAAGAAAGATGAATGGAGGGAGGGAGGGAGTGAAGGAAAGAAGGGGAGGGGTGAAAGAAGGAAGGAAGGAAAGAAAGAAAGAAAAAGAAAGAGGGGAAAAGGGTAGGAGGGAGAGAGGGGAGGAAGGGGAAGGAGGCAATGGAAGGAAGGAAAGGAAAGGCAGAAATCTATTTTCCTATTTCCTTCCACCTCAACCTACCTGTTTGGTTAACCAGGTTAAAGATCTATTTTTCTCCCAGTGGTCATTTTAAAGGAATCACATCCTCTGAGTCATTTACTGGATTCAAACCAGCATCCCAAAGAGTCATGGGCTGCCTTTATATATAACGAGTGCCCATAAATCCATTTTCACCATCTTCAGAAGACCAAAGACCAGCCAGAAATGGAAGGGAGAAAGAAAGAAAGAAAGAAAGAAAGAAAGAAAGAAAGAAAGAAAGAAAGAAAGAAAGAAAGAAAGAAAGAAAGAAAGAAAGAACTTAGGACCACAATTGAGCACAAAATTTTGGTTGCTAAGCAAGACTGTTAAGTGAGTTTCACCACATTTTCGAAGTTGGCCATGCCCACCGGGTTACATGACAAAACAAAACAGGCCACACCTTTTGGCTCTCAAAAGAAATTTCAGTAGTGGTACTGTTGATATTTGGTTCTATTGACTAATAAGTTTGCTCACCACTGCCCTAGATGGCCAAGTGAGTCGACTCCCCCCCCCCCCGCGTGCGCGTGCGCCGCCTGTTCCCCCTCCCCCCTCCTCCTCTAGGCCAGCCGGTCCGCAGAATTTTCTTTAAAATGAAACCGGTCCCTGGTGCAAAAAAGGTTGGGGACCCCTGGTATAGAACACAATCACAAAGGACTGCTGTGTAGATAAATACCTGTTTTGGAGCTTGTAAATGTAACCAGGAAAGATTCCTACCCCATCACCCTCTCCTTCCTAGAGCAAATTTGTGTCTTAAGGTCAGCTATACCATATATGAGAAATGTTTTAGCCAGGATTTAATTATAAAACAAGTATTTCCAGTATATTGTAAAGATAAATATAATAACATGAATGTCAGAACCAGATGTAGCTGAAATCTTTTAATTTCAATATGACTAGCAATGAGTGAACATGACCAGCAATCATGATCATGACTAGCAGTTCAAAGGAAAAGGTAGTTAAAATGTAATTTTGTTTCAAATCTCTTATTGTAACTCCCAAGGCCTCAATGGCTATTAAAGAAATACAGCAGTCACATGAGTATATGACAGTCTGGGAAATATTTGCTCTGAATGGAGTAAGAGTCTTGGAAAACCACATCTCTTAGTGATTTAATATAGTTACAGCAGTTAGTCCGATCATTGGATGAGTTTCCTAAACCAGAAAATAATTTTGGAATGATAAATTTTACTGTTTTTAAGGAGCACCAGTATAAGTTTCTATACATCATAAGGCTGAGGAATTAAAGGCTGAGGATATTTTTAAATGGCAGATATTTTTAAACAAACCCACCCCCTTCTATTTATCATTCTTTTAATTTTTCTCGAATTGTAGGCAGCTGTAGGAAAATCCAACTATTCTTGGCTAACACTTTGTTGCTGAAATGATCTTATGGAAATCACATTATGTTCTATTAAAATGTCTCCATTATGTTTCCATTCACAGTAGTGAACATTATTATTACAGACTGAACTTTAGGTAAGCAATGCATGAATTCCAGATTAAGAATCATTGTGGTAATTTGCTTATTCTCTCAGGTTCCAGAAAGACCTACAGTACTTACAAATTCTTCATGTAGTCTAATGCATTGTAATCTGCTTAACCCAAAAGTTTGACTGTCATTTTACCACTATGAATTCTATTTCCAGGAATTTTCAATGCTATATAAATTCTTCCAGAAAACACTCCTATTCCATAGAAACCGCAATCTATATTCCAATTAGCAGTCAATTTGCATGATTCTTATTTCCTTTATGAAATCACAGACAGAAAAAAAATTGAGCAATATGTTTGTGTTTGTGTTGTTATGCAAGTCTACATAGAAAGTATGTAATATGTTTTTCTCATAATGTTTGATTTTTCAGTTTGGCCAGTATTTTAGGCCTTTAATTATATTGATTATTCCAGCCTGCTAGAACTTTTCATAGTCTTCATGTAAGCACTGACCAACAATTTTTAGAAGTTTACCATATATTCACCATAGCAGCTGTTTTATTGCAGAGGCAGATGTTTCAGGACTGCTATCAACATATATCTAAAAAACCCTCTCTCTTGGATTTCCAGCGAGATCTCTGGAATAGTATTTTAGCACAAATTCTGCTTAACAACCCATCAACACTGAAATTTATTCTGAAGATGGACATTTTCATGTTTCCAGTTCAGTGATCAGCCTCTTTCTAGAACAATTGAAACCAGTGTTATAAAACCTATCTTTCCATCTATTTGATTGAAATGCAGAAACGAACTCTTATGCCCTTTTGAGCCCTAGAAAAGAGCCTCAGAAGGTATGTGTTGTGGCCTGCCCGCAGCGCTGGTGGCAGACTCAGACAGTGAGGAGGTTGGAGAGGAACATGGGCTAGTCCTGGAGTCTGGGGAAGGCTTTGATGAGTGCTCTTGTGTTGGAGGCAGAGATGGGGCCAGGGCTGTCCAACAGTTATCAGGTGCCTTCAGAGTCAGATATCAGTCGGGCAGAAGAACACCTGCTCCCGATGTGTGCATGCGCAGAGCTGCCAGGAGAAGGGAACAGCTAAGGAATAAGGACCGACTTGGGAGTAAAGGCACAGGCAGACAGTGAATGGCCCCTCCCATAGGGAATAAAGAGGAGTGAAAGGGGAGGGAAGTTTGCAGGAGACAATTAATTCAATTCATTAGGGTGAAGATCTATTCCTGACTTCTTGCCAAGTAATTGCTGCTACAGCATGGTGTTTGGAAGATATCAGCCTGGCAACTTTCCAAGCCTGATAAAAGTCTGTAGTTGTGAAATCTCATGAAAGACTGCTTGCCGGGAGAGGAAGACTTATGAAAGACTGTTTGCTGGTGAGGAATTCCCTTTAACTTAAATAAAAGAGGTTTTATTGGGACAATGAGTCTGCTTCATGATTTTGAGAAGTCTAGGTCACAACAGCATGCTATGTTGGGTGAAAGTCTACTGTTAGAGGAAGAAATTATGGAAAGGCAACAGAGATGCAAACAGACGGCATGGTAAGGATAGGATAGGTCAGGGGTCTGCAAAGTCGGCTCTTTTAAGACTGGTGGACTTCAACTCCAACTCCCTGAACCCCCAGCTATGCTGGCTGGGGAACTCTGGGAGTTGAAGTCCACCAGTCTTAAAAGAGCCGACTTTGCAGACCCCTGGGATAGGTGAAAATACAAATATGCCAAATTTGGATAAAACTCATATGTTTTGGTTCTATTACATAGATAGATAGATAGATAGATTTTATTTTTCTATACCGCGTCCTCTCCCTAGGGGGACTCGGAGCGGTGCACAGGGAAAATTAAAACAACATAAAATATATACATAAATAAATACAATAAAAACAAATTAAATCAACTGTCCCTGCACTAAAATCCCCATTTTAAAATTAACATTCCCTAACCCCTGAGGTAGAGACTAACCTAGGCCGGCCAAGCAGAAAAAGTGAGTTTTTAATTTCTGACGGAAGGAGCGGAGGTCCGTAGTTGTTCTAATGTCGGGGGGAAGGTCGTTCCAGAGGGCTGGGCCCGCCACAGAGAAGGCCCTTCCCCTGGGCGTCGCCCGCTGACAAAGTCTAGTGGACGGCACCCGGAGAAGTCCCTCTCTGTGGGAGCGAATCGGCCGGGAAGATGTATGGGGCAGAATCCGATCCCGCAGATAGCTAGGTCCCGAGCCATGGAGCGCTTTAAAGATGAGAACTAACACCTTGAAGCGCACCCGAAAGACGACAGGTAGCCAGTGCAGCTCGCGCAAGAGCGGTGTTACATGGGTATACCTTGCGGTACCCATTATTGCTCGCGCGGCTGCATTCTGGACCAGCTGAAGTCTTCGGGTGCACCTCAAGGGGAGCCCCATGTAGAGAGAGTTACAATAGTCCAGTCGGGATGTCACGAGAGCATGAGTGACTGTGCGAAGGGCGTCCCGATCCAATAGGGGGCGCAACTGGCGAACCAGGCGAACCTGGTAAAACGCCCTCCTGGCCACGGCTGTCACTTGATCTTCCATGGACAGCCGGGCATCCAGGAGGACACCCAAGTTGCGCGCCCCATCCACAGGGGCAAGATGTTCGCCCCCTATGGCCAGCGATGGAATCAGCTGGTTGAATCGGGCAGCCGGAAACCACAGCCACTCGGTCTTGGTCGGGTTGAGTCTGAGTCCGTTACTTCCCATCCAGATCCGTACGGCTTCCAGGCACTGGCACATCACCGCTACGGCATCGTTGGGGTGGCCTGGGGTAGATATATACAGCTGAGTATCATCAGCGTAGAGATGGTACTCTACCCCAAAGCCACGGATGATCTCACCCAGCGGCTTCATATAAAATACCTTGAACATAAGGTATTAGGTTTGTATAGTTTAGAATGGGTGTGTCCAATCCACTGTCCACAGGTTACATGCAGCTTCAGAAGGTCATAAATTTGTAACATTATTATGTGATTTGTATACATTAACTATATTATACAGTATTTTATATGTAGCCCAAATATCTGATTCTGCTTGAGAAATCTAGCACCTTTCCTCTCGATGACGCAAATAAGAGATTTGCAACCTTACAGAGGTATCACATGCAGATTTATCAATGCTTTTATTAATTGCTTACTGCTAAATGTGTTATGAAAATTAAGGATTAATTGAATTGGTGAGTTCTTGACTTAACTGCAGGAAGAAAACCAAGATCTTTTTTGCACTGGAGTACCCTTAATCCCTGTGATGAGACAGGAACACCAGGAAAATGTCTGGTAACATGGTTCCATGCTGGTTTAATTAGAATGTAAATGAACATATGACTATCTTTACTAGTCTAAGAAATAATAAGCAATCTATAGACTCTATGCTGCAATTACCTCCCATCGTCTTGTTCAGACAATTCCAAGTCTGCACCAATTATTTTTAAGATATAATTTTCACTAGTGTTAGGATATAACAAGTGCAGTGAAGGAGGACTTTAACTTTAACTTTATTCGCATTTATATACCGCCCTATCTTCCTTGCGGGACTCAGGGTGGTGCACAGGCAATAATAAAATGCTATAAACAATAAATACAATAACTGTAATTACAACCCCTCCCCATTAAAAGAAACCTTACATGATGAAATCCTGCCCTTTCCAGCAACAGTACATTACTACTAGGGAAGAATAGTTTTTTAGAGAAATTTAGGAGGCTACTTGTTACCCTTGACCTTGATGTTTACTATTTTGGGAGCAAAAGAATTATTTTAAATATTTTTGTTCTCTTAATGCTGTCCTGATGCTGTGATTAGTCTACCTGTGCCGGCTAAGTGCAAGCCTATGTTACCTGAAAGACATTTCTGAAACATATATTTGATAAACAGTAGTTCGTGACCTACAACCATTCATTTAGACCTTTTTGAGACCATGTAAGACCATTTTTCACACTTGCGACTATTGTGGCATCTCCACGGTCACATAATCAAAATTTAGATGCTTGGCAATTGAATAGGTTGGTTGCAGAGTCCCAGGGATGTGTGATCACCTTTTGGGACCTTCTGACAAGCAAAGTCAACGGGGAAGCCAGATTCCCTAAACTAACATGCTACTAACTTAATAAGTGCAGTGATTCACTTAATAACTGTGGCAAGAAAGGTCGTAAAATGGGGCAAAACTCACAATAAATGTCTCACTTAGTAACAGAAATGTTGGGCCCAACCGTGATCATATGTCAATGACTACCAGTAGATTCAATTACAGATAAAAACTGTCTTCAATTACAGATAAAAAACCCATTCCTCATGTTTAGGGCTATTTTTCTCCCAGACCTTCATACAAATATGTGCTTGACCTTTGGGAACAATTTTTCTCCTTATTCATTAGAGAATATATGGCACTACAGGCAAGGAAAAATATTAGGCAAGGAAGAACTTTTCTTCTTGTTTTTAATAGCACAATATTTAATATATTTATTGCATCCACTAGCTATACCCGGCCACGCGTTGCTGTGGCCCAGTCTGGTTAAATGGCCAACCAATCTGTGTGTAGATCTACACCTGCACACATACACACAATCATTATATAACCCCCAACCTACCTACCTACTGTATTTCTCCTTCTCTATCTATCCCCCTACCTAACTACCTACAGTATTTCTCCCTCTCTATTCCTCTACCTACCTACCTACTGTATTTCTCCCTATCTATCTATACACCCGCCTACCTACCTACCTACCTACGGTATTTCTCCCTCTCTGTCTATCCCTCTACTTACCTACCTACTGTATTTCTTCCTTTCTCCCTCTACCTACCTACCTACCTACCTACCTACCTACCTACCTACCTACCTACCTACCTACCTACTGTATTTCTCCCTCTCTATCTATCCCCCTATCTACCTACCTGCCTACCTACTGTATTTCTCCCTCTCTATCTATCCCTCTACCTACCTACCTACCTACCTACCTACCTACCTACCTACCTACCTACCGTATTTCTTCCTTTCTCCCTCTACCTACCTACCTACCTACCTACTGTATTTCTCCCTCTATCTATCACCATATCTACCTACCTACCTACTGTGCTTCTCCCTATCTACCTACCTACCTACCTACCTATCTACCTACCTTATTTCTCCCTCTCTATCCCTCTCTATCCCTCCCTACCTACTATATTTCTCCCTCTCTATCTATTCCCCTATCTACCTACTTACTGTAACACATTAATACAATAGCAGAGTTGGAAGTGACCTTGGAGGTCATGTAGTACAACTCCCTGCCTAGGCAGGAAGCCCTATACCAGTGGTCGGCAAACCACGGCTCGCGAGCCGCATCTTTGGCCCCTCGAGTGCGGCTCTTCCTCCACCCTCGCCGCCGGTGGGACTCCTGGGACCCACCGGAGAAACCCTCCATACTGGCTACCAATTCCCTCCCTCCCTCCCCCTGCGGAACCTCCCCAGCTGGCATGCCGCCATTCGTCTACTTCCAGGGGGTGCGGAGGCTCCGTGGGCGGAGGGAGGGAATTCCCTCCAATCGCCCTGGACGTAGCCCGCCCGCCCGCCCGTTCGCTTGGGCTACTTCCAGGGGTGAGAAGGCCTTCCCCACCCCATACGGAACGGGTGGGCTATCAGGCGAGCCAGGCTACTTCCAGGGCGATTGGAGGGAACCGGCGTCCAGAGGGTCGCTGTTCCTTCCCCACCCCACACCGAGCCCTGGAAGTACCGAGCGGGCGAGCAAACGTGGCGGGCGGCCGGGCGGGCCCGGCTAAGGCGAGTGAGTGAGTAACCGCGGCGGGCTGGGCTGAGGAGGCTCTGCGGGGGCGGGGGGCAGACAGACAGACAGAGAGAGTGACACACACACACACAGAGACAGGGAGAGAAAAAGAGACGGAGGGAGAGAAAGATAGAGACACAGAATGAGTGATTAAGTGCTTGAATGCAAGACAGACAGACACACACACAGAGTGACAGAGATGGGCAGACAAAGCAGATAGAGAGAGAAAGAAAGAGAAAGAAAGAGGGAAAGAAAGAGAGAAAGAGAGAAAGAGAGACAGAAAGAAAGAGAGACAGAAAGAGGGAAAGAAAGAAAGAGAAAGAGAGAGAGAGAGAGAAAGAGAAAGAGGGAAGGAAAGAAAGAAAGAGAGAGAGAAAGAGAGAAAGAAAGAAAGAGAGAGAGAGAAAGAGAGAGAAATGGAGAGAGAGAGAGAGAGAGAAAGAGAGGAAGAAAGAAAGAGAGAAAGAAAGAAAGAGAAAGAAAGAAAGAACTTATGACCACAATTGAGCCTAAAAGTTTGGTTGCTAACCAAGACCATTGTTAAGTGAGTTTCACATTTTCCAAGTTGGCCACGCCCACCCAGTCACATGACTGCTGAACCACTCCCACAAAACAGGCCACACCTTCCGGCTCTCAAAAGAAATGTCAATCATGGTATTGTTGGTATTTGGCTCTGTTGACTAATGAGTTTGCCCACCACTGCCCTATACCATTTCAGGCAAATGGCTATCCAACATCTTCTTAAAGACTTCCAGGGTTGGGGCATTCACAACTTCTGGAGGCAAGCTGTTCCACTGGTTAATTGTTCTAACTGTCAGGAAATTCCTCCTCAGTTCTAAGTTGCTTCTCTCCTTGATTAGTTTCCACCCATTGATTCTTGTTTTGCCCTCTGGTGCTTTGGAGAATAGCTTGACTTCCTCTTCTTTGTGGCAACCCTTGAAATATTGGAAGGGTGCTATCATGTCTCCCCTACTCCCTCTTTTATTAAACTGTATTTCTCCCTCCCTCCCTCTCTCTCTCTCTCTCTCTCTCTCTCTCTCTCTCTCTCTCTCTCTCTCTCTCTCTCTATGGGCCACCTGGGAGTTTGCTATCTTAGTGCCTTCTTTTGGCCCTAAGAGGCCTCCATATGAGGCCTCTTCCAACAATGACAGTTGAAAAGCAGCCTGATGGGCGGGGCTACAGGGAGGTGAAAACATGATCAGTGGGTACATTTTACATTTGTGTAACTTGCACATGACACATGTGTGCTAGGCACAAAATGAGTACGTATTCTATTATCGGAAGTCCTTGGAAACATTGTGTCAAAATTTGAGATAAATCGGTGCAATAGTTTTTGAGATTAGCTGCTTCGTACAAACTATTTTACATTTTTATTTATATAGATTAATCAGGAGACAACTTTAAATGTCATATATGATGTATTAAAGTATCATGCTTAATTATGATATTATTTGTAATATCTGTGTCAGATGGGTGAGTTCCAGCTGCCGCTACTGCCGGTTCTCTCAGGGATGTGCCACATGTGTGTGCGCTTGATGTGCGCAGCGCATGCATGCACAGTGTAACAAAAATTGCTCGGCAAAAACAAGATGGCACCGCATAGAGAACAGATTCAGGGGCATGGCGGGCCTGGGTTGCTGCCGGTTCCCGAAACCCAGGCTGCCAAATTACTACTGGTTCATCTGAACCAATCCGAATCAGTAGGAACCAACCTCTGATGTCAGACCTGGAAGCCAGCTTTTACATTGGGCCTTCAGGCCTGCCACATTTCCTACTGTGGGAAAATGGGAGGGGGGATTATATGGAGTATGGGTGAGATATAGTCAAAATACCATTCTTTTCTCAGAGAATCAAGGACACATTGCCCTGCAACTACGATGAGGTGACTCCAATTTTGGATAGTGTCTGATTGGATTATGTGATGGACATGCAAGTGCTGGGCAGGGACTTGAACTTTCATTTGGGTGAGAAAAACCTGGAAACTTTCAAATTCAGGTTTTTCCAGATATGTCAATAGGACATCTCTAATAAAATGGAACTTTGAAGAAACTCAAGCCTCAGAGTCTTCTTTCGCTGGGAGCGTTACTTGGAACCCTGACAATCTGTATTATACATATTTATAATATTTATAGTCTTCCTATACTTATGTTACACTTATTTTATTTTTTCCTGAAGTGTGATTTTTCCCTAGACTACCCAGCTATTTCATGGCTGAGTAGAAACGTATTTTCAGGTCTTTTACTCTAAATATACCATTTTGTGAGCAACACTTTTTCTATATTAGCAGAAATTTATGCTGTAACTGCTGTTTTTCACATGTAGTTCACAGTATGATCAATAATAACATTGTGGGGATTTCCCCCCCCAGTGATGCAGGAAGCCTGTTAGTATGCTGAACTTGTAGATAAATATTCTCTCTCATATGGGTTAAGTATAATCTCGATCACCAAAACTAAAATAATAGTTTCTACGTAAGCAAGTATTTGATTTTCTAAATTAATAACAGTGTAGGTTAAAACTGCTAAGAGGAATAGGTAAAATTTACAGCTTCTAGCAATGGAAGATAAAGACTAGAACAAGATCTCAGGATTCTTTTCCTAAGAATTCCAAAATTTTAACAGTTACATTTAAGAGTACAATATATAGCATTGTAGCTGAAAGAAATAATTGAGAACAATTGGAAGGAGGAAAATTGCTGAGTGTGCGTGTGTATTTTCTAGGCACTTTTGAAATACTGCTTTGTACATTTTGGTATTTGTGACTGAGCAGAGTTCATAAAGTACAATATTTCATTCTTATTCCAGTGCTTCTAGGAAACACTGAACAAAACAATAACTTTCAGGCGCATTTCCTTTGCCTTCCACCCAGAATTCTGAACACTAGTAACAGCTTTATTTTTCTCAGCTGTTATGACTAATTATGAGCCATTATGAGCCAATGTCCACTCTTAGCAACCCACATGGGTACATTTTCTCCAGACTGATCTGCCCCCAACCTGTCTTTCAGGTCTTCCAATGCTATAGCCATCAAGACTGTAATAGAACTGAACTGTCATCATTTTCTTTTCTTTTCTTTCCCTTTGTCTTGCTCAGCAGGGAGATAAGTCACCACACAATATGACTGTAGAATGATAATCTGAGTTTACTCATTTGTGCCTCAAAGGAGAATTCTGAGCTGTTTTATTTAATAATCATTTCTTTTTTTAGGACGTCCGTGGTATTCCTAGGAGTCCTCTCTAAGTTGAAAAGTGTAATACTTTTTCTATCCTGATCCTTCAAAGTCAAACTTTCACTTCAATAGATCGTCACAGGAAAAACCATTTACTTTACATTTCGATCTTTGTAGGTACAGATATATCAGGACACCTGAATATCTTTTCAAAGGCCTTCATGGCAATTATCTTCTCTCAAGTATTTCTTAACAAGAGGTTCTTCTAATGTTGACAGTTGATCCTAAAAGGTAGAAGCACTTCTATATATTCTCTGTCAATTTGAAGTCTACTTTTTATATATGTTGTCAATAGTTGGACTTCTTTATATTTAATCTTAGTCCCATTTTTCCCTATTCTTGCTTTGTGAGTTCCGTTACTAGAGCTCATAGATCTTTTGCGTTTTCAGCCACCAGCAGAGGGGTTATTCAGCCTGATCGATCACACCGGTTCGCGTGAACTGGTGGAGGCCATTTCCCCGATGTTGGATAACCAGTAGTGATGGCCGGCTGACCACACCCCCGAACAAGTCCAACTGTTGCCACTTGCTCGCCCTACCCACCCGCTGCTCGTCCCTCCTGCCCACCTGCTGCTCACTCGGCCAGTCCGATGCTCACTCACTCGCTTGACGCTTGCCCCGCCCATCCGAGACCCCAGCTACATGCCTCGCCTGTTGCCTCCGCACCTAAACCTCTCGGCTCAGCTCGCCAAAGGTAAGCATGTTGCCTGCTTGCCCTGGGTTGTTGTTGCATGTTGCCTGCTTGCCCTTGACCGGGGCCCCAGGGATGCGTCATTCCCTGAGGTGCTCTTGCCGCCCACCTTGGCCGGGTCGAGGAATGCGCCATTCCCTGGCTCTGGCCTTGCCCCAGAGTCACCCCCTTCACTGCCCTCCCCTCCCTATAGCCCCAGCCCTAGCCTCTCTTCCTCCCACACCACCACCTCTTTTTTTGGGCTGCTTACATTCCGCGATGGCTGGTCAAGAGTCCAGAAGGCAAGCTGACCGGACTTTTCAGTGGCCCCCAGGCAGTCCAAGGGATACGCATGTGCGAAGAACATGGTGGCGACGGCAGCAGCTTTTTCGCTGACTGGAGGACTTTTTGGTGGCCGGCAGCCAGCAGCTGGCTGACAAAGAAGCCTCCCAACTGACTCTCAAAGAGGCATGCAGCCAAAAAGAACCATTTTTTTAAAACTCAGCACTGGCCACTAGAGTTGTGTCATCAGCATACTGCGGCCACTGTTGTTATCCCTCCCATTCTGAAACCATGCTGATCTTCCAATCCAGCCTCTCTTAATATATATTCAGCATACAGGTTGAAAAAGTAAGGAGAGAGCATATAGCCTGGTGCCATTCCCTTTACCAACCTGTTTTGCCATTTTCTGCCTGGCCTGTGGCTTCCTGAATGAGGATGAGATGTTCTAGGATTTTCGAGAATTTCAGAGCCATTTGATCATATATGACAAATGTATATCCATTGCATGGCCACTTGCTTTCAGAATAAACTTTGGCTAAGAATGGAAAGGAATTAGCTATTTCTATAAAGGGCATTCCTTTTTTTCAGTTGCACTGACAAAATTAATAATGAACTAAATTCTTGATTCGGCATTTGCAGCCATTGGAAATAAAAAACTCAGTGTTTCGAAAGAAAACTGCTGGAAAAAACAGTTGAAGCATTTTTAAAAAAATGATCATTGGACATTGCTTTAAAATTACTGTTTATATTATTAATGTCCTGAGTACTGTCCAGAATGATTTTAAGGGCTGTAGTGAATTCCTATATGTCAGTGTTTCTCAACCTCAGCAACTTTAAGATGTTAAATGTCTGGCTGGGGAATTCTGGGAGTTGAAGTCCACACATCTTAAAATGGCTGAAGCGGAGATCTGAGATAAGCCTTACCTCAGCTTTAAACCTACTTAACTGATCTTTCTTCCCGCATCTTTAGCTAGAGGGAGAATTGGGGGGGGGGGGGAGGGAGAGAAGATTGCAGTTTAGTTTTTTCTCAAAACTAATTAATGGAGAAAGATTTTGTGAACATAGTGCAGCAAGCCAAATCTGACTTTGGAAAATGCATTTGATGGATTTGAATTAAGTCCTGATGAAAACACTTAAAACAAGTTTATCCAATATTTTGCACAAACGTCTGTTGTTTCTGGAAGTGATTCAAAGCCAAAAACAATTTACTCTTAAGATTCCAAATGGTCAGTAGAATTTTCCACAAACATTTCTGAGATTTCAAAAGCCAAAACCTCTATACTTTATAGGCACCAGTGATTTATATTCGGCAATACACTCAAGCCTGAAATGTTTATCGTTGGTTTCTTCTAGAGTAAGAATACAGGGCATTATATAAAAACTGTTATTTTATATTACATTAAAACTTAAAACACACCTATCGGTTTTAATTTGCTGTTATAAATTGAGCATAAAGAAACAGCCACTAAGTATTTAATCTCACTTACTAAATTTAAATAATTTAAGCTTAAACCCTGTCTGAAAGACCCTTCGAACAGATACCTTTTGAAATATTTGGGGAGCTTTGTGGGACGTCTATGGAGATTCTCAGTAATCATGATTGTCCCAACGGTGCTTTTTCAAGAGGCAACTGGAATTTCCAGTTGCCTCTTGAAAAAGCACCTTTGGGAGCTTTGTGGGAATTTCCCAAGATAAAATACTATCCTCAGCAAAACAAAAAACAAAAAAAAAACCCAACCATGAAATCCTTGTTATAACTTTTGAAGTTTAGGAGCACCAAGTGTCTGAAGAAAGGTCTTTCTCAATCATCTAAAAAACAGAAGTTATACACAGAAAAGGAATTGTTTTTCATCCAACAGAAACAGAAGCAACATTTACTGAACCTCGGCAAGGAAATGTTTTCAAAGATAATTTCTTGTGGAGATGCAGATAAGGCATACTTAACAACCATTCCTTCAGTGACTGCTCAAAGTCTGTATGAAGTGCTGAATGAATGTTAGCTATGACTGGTCCCCAAAGTTATGGCCATCGCAGTGTCCCTATGGTCACATTATCAAAATGTTGCTACTTGATAACCTGCCTGCAATAAAGAATGCAGGGGTGCTTTAACTCATCTCTCATCTTTTCCCGTATCTCTGCCTTTCTGGCTGTCCTGTGTTCTACTCGCTCTGCCAGTCCTACCACCCCCAGCTGACTTTCATTGTCTTCTTCTTCCCAGTATGACAATACGCATGTCAGACAACCTGCAATCCATCTTGGAATGGGCTGGATTGAGATGAGTTCTCACATAATGATTTGTGGGATTCAGTTAATGAAAGAAATGGAAATTGCCAGGACTGCTGTTGCTAAGTGATACGTCATTTGCTAAGTCAAATGATATTGTACTTTACAACCGCATTGCTTAAAGATGGAAATTCTTGTCTAAATTACTGTTCTAACTCAATATGCTTAATTGTTGAAGTTTCTGCGAAGAGAAACGTAATGTAAATGTAATTTACATCAATTTTGAACTATATGAAATAGTGGGCAACAAGCTTTAAAACGTTAAAGAAATCAGAATAACAAAACTAAGTGTCGAGAGTCAGTGGTTATCATTGGAGGAGATTCTCATCAACAGCTTAGATACTGCTAATTCTGTCTAATAGGTCCCTTTCCACCACTGCAATCGACTCCTTTAAACCTCATTAGATACCCTGTTTCCCTGAAAATAAGACCTCCCCAGATAATAAGCCCAATCGGTCTTTTGAGTTCATGCGCTAAATAAGCCCTCCCTGAAAATATTGCGAAACAGCAGCAGCCATGAAATGACTATGCTCATCTCAAAGATAATAAGACCTCCCCAAAAATAAGGCCAAGTGCTTATTTTTGGGGTCAAAAGAAAATAAGACTCTGTCTTATTTTCAGGGAAACACGATAGTAATTTATCTACGACAAAGAGGTCACATACTGTCTCTGCTATAACCAACCAAAGCAAAAGTTAAATGATGACATCAGCCTGCTGGGACCAATATAATCTTACTGGATTCATATAAGCTGTATTTGACCTGGTGTGTTTTGCATGTAGAGGTTACCTCAATAGGTAATAGTACCTCATCTCTGGTGGACCTCAACATTACACTTGTCATCCCAATTAAGGCAGAGGTAATTTTTTCTCAATTACTTTTTCGAGAACAGTATGAAAGATATGAAAGACCGCTAAACTAGTTATCTGGTCAGAAAAAGAAACAACCCAAATTCCCTAAATCAGGGGTGTCAAACTCAATTTCATCGAGAGCCACATCAGGATTATGTTTAACCTCAGGAGGCTGGGGTGGGAGTGACCAGGGTGGCATGACCAGCTTTACGTCACTCGTGCCGGGGGCGTCTGCAATTGCCCGAGCCCTCTGCTTGTGAAAATGGGCTCTCGAGCTCTGTTTCCGGCTGCGAAGGCCTCCTCCAACCCTCTGCCAGCAAAAACAGAGCTTGGGTGGGCTACATGTGGCCCTCCCAACCTCCATTTTTGATGGCAGAGGCACCACAGGCCAGTCCTTGGCTGTTTCCAGGGCAACCCCGCAGGCCAGATCTAAACACCCTGTAGGCCAGATCTGCCCACGGGCCTTGAGTTTGATACCTCTGCCCTAGATAGTCTTGATCGATGTTTGTGTTGAGAGAAATTTGGTGAAGAATAGGAATTCTCTATTTACTCCCTTCACCCAAACTAAGTCTACGTAGAACATGCCAAATTAGTTCTATTATCCAAGATCAAATCATCAGTGTTTATGCTTTTCTCATTTTCATCAGTTATACAAAGATACCACCACAACTTTAAAACTTCTTAATAAAGTAATAAATTTGAGGCAGCAACATTTGGAATAACTTACTAAGTATCTCTCCTCTTGCCTCATATTTGGAGTACGGATCATATGGTTCTGCTCCCCTCTCCAGTCTCCAAAACGGCGAAAAAAATAGTTAGATAAAAATCGATTGATAGGATCTCTAATAATATTGATGTATACTGGTTGGTCTCCTCCAAATCTGGCGAACAAAAATAAAGAAAAATCAGAAAACTGCAAACAGAACTTTTAAAAATTCAAAAGGTGTCAGAAGAGAATATATATGAGTAGAAAATAGAACTACAGTAACCATTGGCAAGAGATTAAATGTTTTTAAATTTGAAGATTACTAAATCAGAAATTTAAATAGGTACATCAAAAAGAATATAAAAACTATTTCAATGTATTTTTATACTGGACTTAATGTGGAATAACTTATCTTACCAGACAGAAGACAGTTTACTGTAATATTAATTTAATTCAATAGGATACTCTATCCTATTTTATAAAGTGAAGTATACCATTGTTGCCAACAGAACCAGATATAAGACTGCAGACAAAAACAGCATGTTTAAAAAATGGAAGCCATGATCAGGGCTTCCAATGCTATCTGCTTACTTCCACTAATGTTTATGTATTTGGCTTTCCTACACCATCCATTGAGACTACAATAAATATAGCTAAAATAAGAATGTGTTTTAAAAAGAAAAATTGCCCCAAAAGCAAATGGCTTGTTTCCCAGTAAATATTTTCTTATTTTTCCATATCCCGGGGACGTTAATATATATATTTCATTTTAAGGATTAATTGAGAGGAAAGCACTGAACTCTTTCAGGGAAAAGGTTTTATTTTTCTGAATTAAAAAGGCTAACACATATCAGGGTAAAATGTAAGAAATCTTAATAAAATGTCAGGGTAAAATTGAAAATTCAGATGTGAAACATTGAAAATTCAGATGTGAAACTTACACAATAATAAATAATAAATCAATTTCCAAATTCAGTGTAACATTCCAAGTCTATGATCCTAAGCACAATTATTTGTGAGGCTTTTTTACTGGACAATTATATCATCACCATGGCTAGCTATACAATTTCTACATATAAAAGCTTACCGAAGGGTTGAAAGAATTTATGACAAATATGTAATACAAACTTATTTAATAATGTTTAGTGAGTTAGAGATCTTAGCTCTAACATAGTTATCCCTATTTAGATGTTAGAGCAAAGGTCTCCAAGTCACTAATGATTATAAATCCTTAAGTTTACATTATAAATCGTAATGTTACATACAGATTCTATATTAAGATGATTTTAATGATTACTTTCAAAGTATATTCTAATAAATTGGATTACTACTTTCAGATCTACATAAAAGCCAGGTTAAAATGTGAGATAAAGAACAGTACTGATATATATAGTTTATTTGGAAAAATATACATAATTTATCTGGAAGAATGTAATAGACACCAATAGGATTTAGATACAATTATAGTAGCATCTAAATTGTTAGGAGTATGTAGCCTTATTGCTGTGTAGATCTTTTAAATTGATTAAAAGGATACCTGATGTTAAATTTTAATTCATTTTTCAAGGAACATAGACATTCTGCACATTTTTTTAGACTATGCACCATGTCAGCAGTGTAAATGCAATACCAAGAATTAATGGAATATAAATTTATTATTAATATAAACTTTAAGACTGACATTTATTCCCCAGAGTGCTTTGTGCTTCTTCCAAACTTTAGCCCTATAATACTTTTACAGATCAATTATTTTCCCAGTAGCAAAGCTTGAAATACTATAAAATGTATTTATATCATTATTTGTTTTAAAACAAGTACAAAATCCTCCATTCAAAATAACTGACAAAATGAATTGTGACAATTCATTGTTCTTGAATTATTAATGCTAAGATTATTAAAACAGAACTGTTAATTTTAAATTATGAATAATGTTAATTTATAAACAAGATTTGTAAGCCAAGTGCTTATTTTTCTTACTTATTTTTCATAAAGTCAGTCCAGTTCAACTAGCAAATCAATTTTGTATCAAAGACCACAATCAAGACTTAATAAGAGGTTGAATACACTACCCCATGAGGTCAACATAAAGGAAACAAAGACCCTTTAATTAAACCATAAATTTATGTGTTGTCAACTCATGAAACTATTCTAGGTTAGGGGTCCCCAACCCCTGCTCCATGGACCAGTCCGCAGCATGCCAGCAACTAGACCGTGCAACAAAGCGAAGCTTCAACCACAATATACAGGCAGCATGCAAAACAACACCCCCTCTGGTCTGCAGAAAAATCTTTCTCTACCAATCCCTCATGCCCAAAATAGAATAAATGGCTTCAAAGACATATTAGTGAGCTAACATAGTCTGGAAGTCTTATTTCAGCACATAATTTACAATTCTGGGAATGTTATTCTTAACCCAATGGAATTAAACTTTGTCTATAGTGGCATACCAAATACACACTTCAAGGGATTGTCATTCTAAATTCTATTGTTTTATTGATATTTCAAAAAAATATAGACATTTAGTAAATGGGAACTGATTTTAATTACATCACAAAATCCCAAACTCTATGCTTATCGTTGGACTAAATTATCAAGGGGGAATCCGCATTATCCACTTCATTTAAAATGCTTGACTAGGCTGCATATAAAATATGTAATGGAGTTAATGTATGTAAATCACAGAATAATGTTAAAAGTTTACATAATGCACAATCACATTACTAACTGTGCAGAGCTGCATGTGGCACCTAGGTCACAGATTGAACACACCTGCAGTTCATCTCTCTATATAAAAATGACTGTGTGTATGTTCCAGTATAACTCCGGAATGCCTCGAGCACTTTCAATCAAACCTGGTATTCACTGCAAAAAGACACTGTGGGGGTAAGGCACCCCCAACATTCCTCGTGTGTGTGCGTGTGTGTGTGTGTTCTGCTAAGATTCAGCAAGTTGTGCCTTAAAATGGCTTCTACTGTATTGCCCTAAAATGGCTTCTATTGTACAGTGCAGTGGAGTTGTCATGGTGACAACTTCATGGTACTCCACAAGGCGGCTCCCTTTGGTAAGAGGGAAAATCCAACATTAGAAATTACATTTGGTTCAGACATTTCCTCCCTATAAATAAGTACCCTGGCAACGCCAGATTATCAGCTAGTCATTAATAATGCCCATATGTGGCATACAGCCCAAGTCAGAACAGGTATTGCAGAACCAGGTAGTATATCAACTGTCTAACCATGCCATCTACTGGACTTGCATATTTGCAGAAATCTTCTATAGCCTCACCAATATGTATGAAAAGGGTGGCTATAAGAGAAGAAGGTGCACATGTAACTGTGGAATCTTCTGTCACCAAACTGATTCAAGCAGTATTGATGAATTAGACCTTGTTGCCATTTAGGTTTCCAATTTTAAGCCCCAACTTAGCTGCACAATCTGAGAAAGGGTACCAATTCAGTCCTCTTGAATTTAGTCCCTACCTATTTTATATTCTGCTCATTTGCCTGGATCCTGTGGTCTATCTTCTACAACAATTAAAAAGAAAAAGGAGGGGGAACTCTGCTATTCTAGGTATATGCTCTTACCAATTATCACCAGAAGTCTGCAAGCACCTTTTAGACTGACAAAAGTTATTACAAAATGTAAAATGTTGTGTGAACTGCAGTGCACTTTATCCAGTGCATGGAACGTGTAAAGTGATGTAGGGTTTAAATTGGGGATGCGGTACTGTAAAAGGAACCCGTAACCTTTCCCACATCTAGCCTGCATTTGACTAACTACCCCATTTTCTCCTACTTTCCTCAGTCCCCTGGCCCCTTCTACATCGAATTAGCTATCCCATGCATGATGCATCAAATGAAGTGATGCCTTCGGGGGCTCAGAATGGCTTATGCCTTTGGATAAAATCTGTTACTCAAACAATTGGACTACCAGACTCAATCCCGAGTTTTGGCTATCGTAGACTAACGTGGCTCTCCTGCTACAAAATCTATAGTATAATTTATAACTAAATGTATCTACTGACCTAATTGGCCAGAATTCAGAAAAGCTACCCATTTGAACTAGAAGACCCAGATTTCTGTACATATCTTTGGTCAATGCCAAACTTCAAGGGCATAAGTAGCAGATGGGGAAGCAGAATAAAATGCGAAATAAATAATAAATTGTGGCACCCCTCCCATGAGCCTAAAGAGAACAGAATTTCGTACATTCAGCAGTGAGCTCAAGAATTCTCAACATCTTCCAGAACATACATCACTTCATCATGACAGATGTAGATTGTATTATAGGCACTTCCACCGTTCTTCAATTTATGTTTGTATAACTAAGGCAATTGCTTCAGCTAAGAGGTATTTATTGTGCACCTTCTTCCCCTCAAATGCCAATCTTTCAATTAAAACATAAGCAGCTGGAGGAAGTTAACACTCACAATCCAATGCTGTACTGTTTTTCAAAATTCAAAAAGACTATATGCCATATCCAATTAAACTGATCCCGATATTTCACTAGATAGTTTACCTATGTGTAGCCCCAAATATAGGGGGGGAAATATAAAGAATGAAAACATTTTTCCCAGATCTGAGCTGCAAAATTCTGGACAACCAGTTGATGATAGAAAAAAGTAAGGAATAGTTGCTATTTTTTAAAATTGAAAATTTCTTGTCTGCCATTTAGTGGTCACATTGAGTTTTGCAGCCATGTTTTGCCATCCCTACCAAATATTTCTTTGTTTGTTTCGTTGTTTCTTTGTTTGTCAAATGTGTACAAGATAGCAGGTATAAGTATGAACATGGACATGAAGAAAGGAAATGAATACAAATAAATGGGGACGGTAGGACAGGGATGGTAGGCACGCTGGTGCGCTTATGCACGCCCCCTTTACGGACCTCTTAGGAATTGGTGAGGACAGTTTAAGGTTGAAGCTGTGAGGGTTTGGGGATGTAACAATCGAGTTAGGTAGAGCATTCCAGGCATTGACCACTCTGTTGTTAAAGTCATATCTTCTGCAATTGAGTTTGATAATAATTCAATAATTCAGGTCTGACCTGGATTGAGATAACAAAGGCAGCCACCATTTTCATTCCTTACAACAGCAGAGCATGTTGCTTGCATGATGCAAAATGCCACATGGAGGCAAAGCATACCCTCTTGCCTAGTCCCAATACTGAAAGATGGTTATTCCTGTTTATAATTGTAGAGGGAAGAGGGACTCTTTGTAGAGGTTTTGAGACACCGGTGTAAGAGCTGCTATTAGGGCATTAGGATCTGCTATTAGAACAGTTGGGATGAGGATTTCTGTTGCTGTGAGATGTGGATGTAAAGAGAAATAACAATGCTTAGTGGCGGCAATACCTGCGTTCCAGTTGCCATCATTAACTGAATCCTACGGTCATTAGGCAAGGCAACTTCCAGCTGACTTCCTACAGGCTCACAGAAAGGTAAGTGGCTGATGTGAGGGAACATTGGGGAGGGTGTGTAAGAGGCATGGGTGCAAAGGAGGACCAAGAAAATACAAGGGGATATACAAGAGGCGACACATGAGTTTAGCAGGGTGCATGAGAGTGCACAAAAGTTGCAGCATGGGTTGGAGAAGTGCAGGTCAGGAAGGGCAGGCAAGAGGCACTGTGTCAGTTAGGGAGTGTCCAGGGGTGTGCAATGTTGCTCAGTGAGGGTACATGGGGGTGAGTGAGTACAAGTGGAGAGGGCTGCAGACAGGTGGAGGAGATTTACCCCAGCTTCCCCAGGAAAGGTTGCAAATCATGATCAAGCAATTGTGGGACAATTGGCAGCAAATTGTTAAGCACGGATAGGTTGCCAAGTACCCAGATCATGATCATGTGACTCTAGAAGTGCTGAGATGGCCAGAACACTGAAGTCATAACCACCAAATATTCAGTGCCATTATAAGTTGGCAAGTCATTGACTGAATGGTTGTAGGTCAAGGGCTACCGGTATAAACTTTATTTTATTTGTGATACCAGTTTGCAGAACTGTAGCACAAAGGTGTGTATAACACTTCATTTTTAACCATTCATGTGAAATTTTAGGAAAAGCACCACTTTGCAAATGAAACTGGACTTTATACAGATTTACATGTGCATTGAAACAGACTGCACACATCTTATTCTGTTGTTTCTCAACCAGCTTGTTCAAATGTTGGTTGCAACATGTGCAAATTTAAATGTATTCCTCCATCTAATTATGTTTTTATGACTCACAGGTAATCCTCAATTTATGACTGGTCACTTAACGACTGTTCAAAGTTACAACAGGCTCAAAAAAGTTACATACAATTTACCTGTAAAGTTACTACTGCCGCATCACTGCTGTGGCCATATGCTTGCATGTTGAGCATTTGGCAACCAGCTCACAATTATAATTGGTTGCAGCATCCTACAGTCACTTTATTATGTTTTGCAATGTTTTTGCAGGTTTTTTTTTTTGACAAAAACCATTCATTTACAACTATGTGAATCACTTAATGAATTATGTGATTCATTTAAAGATCTTCATAAGAATACTTGTAAAATCAACTCCAGTGAGGTGATGACTTACAGTATGACCACAATGACATACCACCAACATTCTGGACTCAATTGTGGTTGTAGGTCAAGGACTACCTCTTTTTAATTCTTCCTAGAATTAACTATCTTAGATCATAAAGCGTATGGGATTATAACTTGAAATATCCTCTCTCAAGACTTTTCAGATTACAAGAGTAAATTTTAACAGCTAATGTTCTTCAATAGCAAAGTATACGTGCAGAGGAACATTTTAAAAAATCAAAAGGAATTTTGGCAGAAGATTCCTTTTTGCATAACATAATGCCGAGTTTCCAGTTGGAAACTCAAGTGACCTCTGAAAGAAGCATATAGTGCATACCAATAAATAAAAATAAAGATACACATTTTATTCCCAAAGCTTTTGCTCAGTAATAGAAACATACAAAATCCCTCCTTCTTCCTTTTTGTCAAAAAATTATTATACTTGATATAATGGATGGCTAGTGGAATTCTGCATCATTGCTTTTCTGGTTTGTGACAGAATTGCAACTTCCTTATGGTAGAATCTCACACTGTTGTAGGATGTGTGTCAGTACACATATACTGTATATTCCCCATATAAATCACAGGGTGCTCAAAATAAAGAAGCAGATTGGCAGGACAAACAGTTATCAAAAGATGTGTTTTCTGTAGCTAAACATTAAATTAAAAGTAAAAGGATTCTATAAACCAATTGTCTGTTCATTGCAATATGCTATTCAAATTAAATGAGGAATTTCCTTACCTTGAGAAATTAAGGAAATGAACGTGCCTAGTGAATAAATAGGGCTGCTCTGCAGTGCTTATATTTTTAATCAATTCCATCTAAAAACAAAAAGAAACAAAAATTAAGATAAACAGTTCCAAAGAGAAGCCCTGAAAAGCTACTTATTTCATTGGGCTCTGACTCAGATTGCAGCAAGACTAGCCACAAACAGTAGCGGATTTTTTTTTTCATATAAAAATATTCAACTTTTTTTCCCTGAACTTTATAATTTAAAAAATTATTTTCCTCTTCTCTTATTAGCAAATTTATTGGGCACCAACCACTAATGCAGAAGCAACAGAAACAAATCAGTCAGCTACCTGAGATCCACGTATGTTCATAAAGCATAGAAACACAACGGTATGTACATATGTTTAATGTACTTACAAAAACAGTACATTAAATTTCATTAAATCAGAGCTATTTTATCCTGAAATAATAACTTCCACTCCTAATTTTCATGTGCATTGTGCTCTAAATAAATACAGCACTGTTCTTCATTATTTCAGTCAATTGCTTCACAAATATTATTTGTGTTTAGTTTCCATGGAGATTTTGTTTTCAAAAGATAATTCAATTTTAAGACCCTTCCCTCCCCCTTTTTTTGAAAGCTTGAATTTAAGTGATTTCTGCAACTGTGGTCTCCTTAATTTTGCAAAGCCTCAACATATCTGGAACATACTGTACTACATCAATCCAAAAGTGTTACAATTAGATATTTGCAAAAGAATTCTAGACTTTCTTGCCAGGGATTTAGGCTTTAGTCGGTTTATTTTAGAATCTAAATACTTATATTGTATATCCAAGTGATAATTAGAAATACCCCGTACAAGTAATATTTTCATTATAGCCAGTTGAAATCCCAGAATTTCAAAACTGTGCACAAGAGTACAAAGATATTTTTGGTTAGGTGATAAAAATCAATACAGGCACCCTGACCATGTATCAGTACATCCAAGGTTTGTGAGATGTGCATGCTCAGGACAGAATTGTGCTTTGTTTATTCCTGTGGCACAATGCAGGGCTGAAATCCATTTACCTTTGCTACCAGTTTGGTAGCAATGTGAGCACACACATGCACTTCCGTGCCTGCCAAAGTGTGCCTGCAAAAGGAAGTGAACAGCGAGGGGTGTGTGTGTGGAAATCCGCTGTGCCATGTGTTTAGATTAGCCAGGAAGCAGAAAATCCTACTAATATAAATTGCGCATCACAGCTGATCATCAGAAAAAATGGTTTACCAAACCGGTAGCATATTTTTTACTACCGGTTTGGGCAAACCGGTCAGAACCAGTAGCATTTCACCCCTGCCACAATGGTCAAAACACACCAAGACTAACCAGAAGTATTCTTACTGTTCTCAAAACTTACTGTTCTCAGTATTCTTACTGCAAATGGTTTGGGCAAAACCAGTCTACTCCTTCTCTATATTATTAAAAAGTATTTTGTGAAAGCCTCAATGGACTAAATCCGTGTGGCTCAGCAGAGGTCAACAACTATCAGTCTCTTTGGTGACAACCGTGGCATACAGAGAATCGTGTCTTGGAATGAAACAGGATTACATGATAAAGACCATCAGTTAATGGATTAAACGTGACAACCATTTCTCACACAGTCACAAATCCACTGCCAGACAAACTTGTTACCAAAACAAGAGAGGTGGAAATAATCACTCTCCCTCCTGCTCAAGAAAATGATTTCTAACCTATTGTGTGTGAGAGTAGAAGAAACCATTGCAAGAACAAGAATCTTGGTTTCAATATAAAGACAATTTGCAATCTCTGGAATTCCCCCCACCCCCCATTTCTTCATTAGTTTCGGTAAATCTAGTTAGAACTTTTGTGATCTTGGAAGTTTATATTTCAAATTTATTGGCTAAACAATCGACAGAAGGAAAATGTTCAGGTAGTCCTCCATTTATGCCATAGTTGTTGATTGAAACAGTTATTAATCAGGACAAACACTGGAACAGTTCACATACTGACCGCAAGGCTGGCTCTCCCAGCTGTGATAATTAAGTATTAATGTGGGTTGTCCAGCAGAATGATAGGGAGATGGTCTAGGTCTCCCAGACATGATAGAGTAAGTAGAGGGCACAGCCCCCTCACCACACCCAGGAGACCTGTGCCTTTTTCCAGCCTCACAAAGACCATCCACTTACCTTTCAGTTGTTTGGCAGATGCTGACTATTGAGGCTGCCTTGTTCCATCCTGTGAGCAGGCAACTATTCTCGCCATTGCATTGAAGGCTTTTTCTCCAATTTGAAGAAGGGCCTTTTAAATGATCGGCAGAATGATGGTGTTCAATTGCATTTTTATACAATACAATACAATACAATAGCAGAGTTGGAAGGGACCTTGTAGGTCTTCTAGTCCAACCCCCTGCGTGGGCAGGAATCTTATACCATTTCAGACAAATGGCTGTCTAACATCTTTTTAAAGACTTCCAGGGTTGGGGCATTCACAACTGCTGGAGGCAAGCTGTTCCAGAGGTTAATTGTTCTTACTGTTAGGAAATTTCTCCTTAGTTCTAAGTTGCTTCTCTCCTTGGTTAGTTTCCACCCATTGCTCCTTGTCCTGCCCCCAGGTGTCTTGGAGAAAAGTTTGACTCCCTCTTCTTTGTGGCACCCTCTGAGATATCGGAACACTGCTATCATGTCTCCCCTGGTCCTTCTCTTCATCAAACTAGACATACCCAGTTCCTGCAGCCGTTCTTCATATGTTTTAGTCTCCAGTCCTCTAATCATCTTGGTTGCTCTTCTTTGCACTCTTTCCAGAGTCTCCACGTCTTTTCTACATCGTGGCGACCAAAACTGTATGCAGTATTCCAAGTGTGGCCTTACCAAGGCACTATACAGTGGCATTAACACTTCACGCGATCTAGATTCTATCCCTCTGTTGATGCAGCCTAGAACTGTGTTGGCTTTTTTGGCAGCTGCTGCACACTGCTGGCTCATATTTAAATGGTTGTCCACTAGGATTCCGAGATCCCTCTCACAGTTGCTACTATTGAGCAAGGTACCACCTATACTGTACTTGTGCATTTGGTTTTTCTTGCCTATATGTAGGACCTTACTTTTTTCACAATTGAATTTCATTTTATTAGACAGTGCCCAATGTTCAAGTTTGTCTAGATCCTTCTGTATCTTAAGCCTATCTTCTGGAGTGTTGGCTATTCCTGCCAGCTTGGTGTCGTCTGCGAATTTGATGAGTTCCCCATTTATCCCCTCATCCAAATCGTTGATGAAGATGTTAAAGAGTACTGGGCCTAAAACAGAGCCTTGGGGGACTCCACTGCATACTTCCTTCCATGTAGATGCAGTTCCATTGAGGACTACACGTTGAGTGCGGTTGGTCAGCCAGTTACGAATCCATTTGGTGGTGGTGCTGTCTAACCCGCAATTTTCTACTTTATCTAATAGTAGGTTATGGTCTACTTTATCAAATGCCTTACTGAAGTCCAGGTAAATTATATCAACAGCATTCCTCTGGTCCACTGATTTTGTTACTTTGTCAAAGAATGCAATTAGATTCGTCTGGCATGATCTGTTTTTGACAAACCCATGTTGGCTTTTGGCTATTACTTTGTTTGCTTCTAGGTGTTCACTTATTTGTTGTTTAATTATCTTTTCCAGAATCTTTCCTGGTATTTTTGCCAGATTTGAAGTCCATTCCTCCAGCATGCAGGAAGAAAGAGAAATTCCTCAGCATGCTGGGGAAATGGACCTAAAACTCAACCTCCCTTCTACCTGTAACCTTTCCTGCTGACTTCCCCACTGACTTTCTAGAGAAGTTGGCATAGAATATTGCAAACGGTGATCACATGTTTGCGAGTTACTAGGAACTAGTCATAAATGTGAACAGGTTGTCAAGTACCAAAATGAGGTCATGTGACTGCAATGCAAAGTTTTACAATGACCAGCCATAAAGTGCCCATTCTGAGGCCATTGTGACTGGTCATAAAATGTTAAATGATGCGTGCTGAGAAGTTTAAAAAAAGGTACTCGAGGCGGGGCACAGGGAATTTAAAAATACAAATAAAAATCAAAAACACAATACAATGTTAAAACGAATTAAACTAACCCTGCGCTAAAATCCCATATAAAAACTAAAACTAAGCCCTAAAAACCCCTAAAAACAGTTTAATTACCCTAGGCCGGCCAAGCAGAAGAAGTGTGTTTTTAATTTTTGACGGAAGGAGCGGAGGTCCGTGGTTGTTCTAATTTCGGGGGGAAGGTCGTTCCAGAGGGTCGGGCCCGCCACAGAGAAGGCCCTTCCCCTGGGCGTCGCCCGCTGGCATAACCTAGTGGACGGCACCCGGAGAAGTCAGTTTCTGTGGGAGCGAATCGGGCGCAGGGATGTATGGGGCAGGATGCGATCCCGCAGATAGCTAGGTCCCGTGCCATGGAGCGCTTTGAAGATGATAACCAACACCTTGAAGCGCACCCGAAAGACGACAGGCAGCCAATGCAGCTCGCGCAGGAGTGGTATTACATGGGAAAACCTAGAAGTTCCCATAACTGCCCGCGCGGCTGCATTCTGGACAAGCTGAAGTCTTCAGGTGTACCGCAAGGGGAGCCCCATGTAGAGAGCATTGCAGTAGTCCAGTCGTGATGTCACGAGAGCATGAGTGACTGTGCAAAGGGCATCCCGATCCAATAGGGGACGCAACTGGCAGACCAGGCGGACCTGGTAAAACGCCCTCCTGGCTACGGCCGTCACTTGATCTTCCATGGACAGCCGTGCATCAAGGAGGACGCCCAAGTTGCGTGCCCCATCCACAGGGGTTAGATGTTCATCCCCTATGGCCAGTGATGGAGTCAACTGGTTGTACCGGGATGCCGGAAACCACAGCCACTCGGTCTTGGACGGGTTGAGTCTGAGTCTGTTCCTTCCCATCCAGGCCCGCATGGCTTCCAGGCACTGGCACATCACCTCTACGGCATCGTTGGGGTGGTTTGGGGTAGATATATACAGCTGCGTATCATCAGCGTAGAGGTGGTACTCTACCCCAAAACCACGGATGATCTCACCCAGCGGCTTCATATATGTGTTGAACAGGAGTGGCAAGAGGACCGACCCCTGAGGCACCCCACAAGTGAGGGGTCTCGAGGTCGACCTCTGCCCTCCTGCCAACACAAATTGCGATCGACCGGAGAGGTAGGAGGAGAACCATCGCAACACGGTGCCCCTCACCCCCAACCCCTCCAGCCGATGCAATAGGATACCATGGTCGATGGTATCAAAAGCCGCTGAGAGGTCTAATAGGACCAGGATGGAGGAACAACCCCCATCTCTGGTCCTCCAGAGATCATCCACCAACGCGACCAATGCCGTCTCGGTGCTGTGCCCGGGCCTGAAGCCGGACTGGCGTGGGTCCAGATAATCAATTTCCTCCAGGTGACGGGGAAACTGTTGTGCCACCACACTCTCTACAACCTTCGCCAGAAAATGAAGGTTGGAGACCGGATGGTAATTTACCAATAATGCTGGGTCCAGAGAGGGCTTCTTGAGGAGGAGTCTCACCACCGCCTCTTTCAAGACAGTTGGCAAGAACCCCTCACTCAGGGAAGCGTTGACCACCTCCTGGAGCCAGCCTCCTGTAACCTCCCAGGATGCCAGTACAAGCCAGAAGGGACACGGGTCCAATAAACATGTGGTAGCTCGCAGTCGCCCACGTAACCTGTCTATATCTTCGGAAGTAACAGAGTCAAACTCTTCTCACAAAACTGTCTCAAGATCTGCCTCGGGGCATCCCACTGGGCCACTTTCGATGGAGGCCAACTCGCTCTGAATATGAGCGATTTTATCCTGCAGATAATCCCCAAATTCCTCTGCTCTACCCTGCAAAGGGGCTTCCCGCGCCCTCTGTTGAAGGAGGGAGCGGGTCACCCTAAACAGGGCGGCTATCTGCGGATGCGATGAGAGTGGCACAATGATGATGTTTAGCCACTCTCAACGCCACAAGGTAAGTCCGTAAATGGGCTCTCACCTGTGTTCGATCAGATTCAGACCATGTGGATCTCCATCTCCTCTCTAGGCGTCTCTTGTGGCGCTTCATCACCCTCAGCTCCTCGGTAAACCAGGGAGCCTGGGTGACTCGTCGCCGCAGGAGAGGCCGCAAGGGCGTGACCCGATCCAAGGCCCCCGTTATTATTTGGTTTCAAATTATGAAACCATTATTTGATGGTTTCAAATTATAGAAAGATATGAAGAGGTGTACAAAATGCGTTCATGTAAATTAGATAAGCTATATTTTTCCTCTTTATTATGTTATTATAAATTCTTTGAATTACTCTAATCCAAAAAGGATTAACATATACTATATATATGTATGAATGTAGGTTATTATGCATATGTATATGAATGTAGGTTTTATGCATATAATATCAATGTAAAACTTGAATAGAAATCAGCTTTAATTCTTTAAAAAAATCAGCAAAGAATTCAATTCAATAAAATTGTACTGATAAATTCTTTACTTTCACAATACTATATAAAACTATTTTAAAAAGTCAGAGAAGAGATAATATACCAACAGAATACAGTACACCTTACTGTGAATTATTCATTACAATGAAAAGTTATTCCCTGGTAAGTATTTACGAATTGTGAATAATTTAGGATTATGGAAAACTATTGTTTTCCAATTTTTTAAAATATGTCTTTAGAAATACATTTTTCTTACTAAAATATATTAGAAGTTCAGTAAAAGAATAGACTGCATTTTCAGTAATACTCCACCTGGTGGCATTAACAAGTGATTTGTAGGAAAACAGCAAAGCCTACTTATACAAAGATTGAAAATAAAGTCAAATGTTATTCAAATAAAACATAATTTTGTTACTTGGGAATAAAATTGTGCCATATTTCAAAGAGATAGTAAACTGTAACGAGCTTTAACATAAGATTTCTTTATATCTGAGTTAAAGCTCTTTCCTCTTATACAATGTTGCCAATGCTTGCAATAATCTATATGATGTGTTATTTTAAAAATAGATATGCATCTAAGTAATAACACACCATTGAAATGTATCTCTCTAAAAATCAAAACATGATGTGAGAAAATGGATGTATGTTTTATTTATTTTAAATTTACAGTGTTAAAGCTGGGTGGTTTTAACCATTGCAATTCTTCTTTGCTATGACTTCTGACATTCTGCCTGACTTAAAATAAACTCTATTAAATATATTATTGTAAGATATGCTTCTAGAATTTTTCTCAAATCAGATATTCCTGAGATAGGCGAACCAATGTTACCTCTTTACAACCCCATCTTCCTTTTCCTCTGCAAATCAATCTCCACAGAAACATTGCAGCTAAAAAAAGGTTATTTCCTTGGCCTCACTGATTAGAAACAAATTATCCATGTTCTAAATTTCACAGAAGTTTTAACTAGAAGCTGCACCAATGTCAATCTGTTTTCTTCCAGCATCAAAGTAGAGAGAGCATTTAGGAGGCACAATTTGTCTGATTTCTTTACCTAGTCCTGGTTATTCCCTCCAGTCATCAGGATTAAATTAATCCTTAGTTACATGTACCTGTAAATGTCTATGTAGTAGATAGGTGGTACTAACTGGGAATGTGAGATCATGGGAACAATTGTAAAAGCTATATCTTAAGGCTGTGAGGAAGGAGAACTCACTTATTTTCTAAAGCTATTCCTATTTATTTTTTATTTCTTAATATAGTGCTTTGGATGTATTTAGGAATAACCTAATAGTGCAATGTTAATTTATCAGGCTAGAAACTAGGTGAATATGAGTTCTAGTTCTTGTTAGGCACAAAACCAACTGAGTGATTGGGGCTAGTCACTCTTTCTCAGTCCTAAGAAAGAGGCAATGACAAATCATTTCTGAAAAACCTTGCTAGGAAAACTGCAAGTATTGTTCATGATTGAATGGAAGAAAAAAGTATGTTTGCATGTGTAAGCATATGAATCAATATCCTAAATTTAATTAATTGATGTTTACATTTAAAAAAACGGAATCCTGTTGAAAATCTGAGTCTTTAAAACTCTATTAAACTCAATTTGTCTTTTTTTTATGCAATGTGCTGCTACTGGAAAAGCAATATTGTAGATTCTTTGGAGTGCATTTGAATTATTATCCGAATAAGTCAATTCCCCAATCATCTGTTATATGATTATGACCTCAGCTACTTGTCTTCAAATTCCTCTGATTAATCTTAATTCTATATATTGTGAATTCCAGATTCACCAATAAGAATAGTGCCTTTCATTCTATAAATTCCAACAAGTCCCAGGCATTACTATATCAGCATCATAGGCAAATACCAAACAGCTTGAATATAGTCTTATTATGTGTAAATATGAATCATATTAAATATTGATATTCAACATAGCCTTCTGTGCTTATAAGTGCTGAGTACTGCATGCATGTAGTTTTCCAGAAAAACACACAATCTTTTTCTGATGGCAAGAAAAGGTTTGTAACTAATTATCCAGTAACACTGTATAAGTCTTCTCCATGCACATACACATGCAGTATGTACACAAAAGAGAACTAGTGTGATAGAGTGTTTAAGATGCTTGAACAGGCTGGAAAATCCCTAGGTCTAATCCTCCCTTAGGCAAAAAATTATCTGAGTGCTTCTGGGCCAGTCACTCTTCTCTACTGTAGATTGAAAAACATTTATCTATCAATCCATACTGGATCAGAGTGGTAGATCACAAGAGACTTTGAAGTTATACAACACACACACACACACACACAGTATGTATTCAAACTCACACAGAAAGAACCTCTTTTTAATGTGAAATATGTCAGCTTCCTGATTCGAATGTCATCTTCTCCAAATTCAATTCTCTGCATCATTCTTTCCAAACACTCCCTGTCATCCATATACCTAATCTTCACAAAGGCCCAATTAATGATTTATTTATTTTTCACATTTTTGAACCGCCCATCTTCCTCACAGAGGGACTTTTTTTTTAATTTCTTTGATATATTTTGTTTGATCTTACAAGTTTTAAACTTTTAAATCATTTTAAAGTACCTATTAGTTACAGGATTTCACTGAACTTTATGTGATGTTTGCTTTTAACTTTGATCCCTCAAAACAAGCACAAATGTGCTGAACTTAAAATTTCCATGATTGATTTTAGGGTTGCACTCAATATTTAGCAATCTTGGGTTTTCAGCACAAAAAAATGATTTAAGAATAAGAGTGAACATTTTTCCAGAAAAATAACCATCCACTTCCAGGAATATTTGCTTTCTCTCACACCTGTTTGGCAAAGCAATTGTAACAGTCCAGTGCTTTGGTGCTATTTTTAATTCAGTTAGAAATGTCTTCAGAGAATGATCTGAGAAAAACTTCTGAAAACACGGTGACATCATAGTGACACATAACTAAACTCCAGGAAAAGAAATAGCAATAAATACAAATGCCAGACTGGTTGTCCATAGATACTGTGTATTATTAATGTGAAACTAAAGAAAGCTTATTCAAAACGTTTCCTGAATAATGGACATTTAACCTAGCGTCCAAATGTATGTTCCATTATTGAAAGCAATTTCCTCTGACAGAACAGAAATGATTTTTCTTCTACCAGCAGTTTCATTTCCTACTCTCAAAATGTGCTTTGGAGAATCTGCTCTCTGAAAACAAATTGGTTTGATTGTACATGAAAAGCTGCACCTATGGTGCTAACCAAAAATATTTAAAGCACTACTGGATTCCATTCATATATATCATTCCATTCATGAAGCCAATTTCCATCAAAATGCCTGAAGGCAGAACATATTTCAGTACCAGTATTAACCAGGATGAATATTTGACTGAGATACTCTCTCTTTCTCTCACACTCCCTTTCTCTCTCTAACAGACATTAGTATAATGATGCATTTTAAAATTTCATCGTTGAAATGGACTTGCTATGAATTTTGCAAAGCACCATAAGGGAAGACAAGAAAAAATGGACGCTAATCAAGGAGAAAAACCAAGTGGAATTGAGGAGAAATTTCCTAACTGTGAGAGCAATTAACCAACGGAACAGCTTGCCTTCAGAAGTTGTAGGTGTTTCATCATTGGAGGTTTTAAAGAAAAGACTGAGCAGCTACTTGTCTGAAATGGTATAAGGTCTCCTGCTTGAGCAGGGGGTTGGACTAGAAGACCTCTAAGGTTCCTTCCAACTCTATTCCAACTTTCTGATCTTCTGAATATAAAATGGGAAAAAGTAAGCAGATAACTTGCCTGTTCATTCTTGGTAAGCCTAGTTTTATTATGAATATCCGATGTAACTAAATTGAACCCATGCCTCTCGGACAGAATTCTTAACAGCAAAACCACAGTCCGGCTCCCACATTTTCCAACTCTGTTGTATACCACCTGGCTTGGGAATGGAAGGACCTAGGCAGAAAAGATAAAAAGATGTTAAGTCTTCCTATTTGAAAATATTTAACTGCAAGAAATGATATTGTTTTGACTTGAGATTTGAATTTTGAAAATGAGTACTTCAGAAGCAAAGAAATCCAAAAGTTTGAAATATTAACAAAGCAGAAAATATTTCTTTTTTCTCATTCTAGAATAATATTCTTGGATTATTATATCAAAGAAGAAAAATACCCTAAGGCATCATAATACTAGTAAAATTATTACGAAGGAAAGCTCTAGTGTACAGATTATTTATATCACAATGATCTAATATTCTATTGGTATACTCTTAAATTCTTTTCTCCTTCAGTGTGCTAAAGATAAAATTCAATTTCCATTACTAAGTTTGATTGCATTTTCAATTAACCGAGGACTTTTATCTGTATATCCTCTCTTTGTAATTTAAGACAGAATACTGAATACATATTTATGTTTTATTTCTTGTAAATCTAAGGTCTTAAAATGTCACAAACGAAATTATCCAAAGAACAAGAATAAATAATCCTTGGTGAGACAAAATACTAATTATGTCTTGACTATGATGAATTAGTGAACTAATATTAATCCAAGAACCTCAAATAGTAAACACATGCATTTCTTATTTGGATAGTTGTATTAAGTAATGACTTGTTGAATAAGGTTTCATATCTGTTTACATATCTTTAAGTACAAAAGTTATAATAGATTCATACACATATTCAGCTCTCAATGGCTAAACATTAACCACAAATACACATAAATAGGTTAAACTTAATAAAGCTAGTCAGGTATTGTTTGAAGTAATCTTCTATGCAGATTCAGTAAACCAGTTTTTCTATACTTGCATTTCACTTTAAAATCAAATTAAGGCAGTTTCTACCAAGCACACAGAACAGAACAAGTTGGAAGGGACCTTGGAGGTCTTCTAGTTCCCTTGCTCAGGCAGGAAACACTACCATTTTAGACAAATAGTTGTTCAATCTCTTCTTAAAAACTTCCAGTGTTGGAGCATTCACAACTTCTGGAGGCAAATTGTTCCCCTGATTAATTGTTGTAACTGTCAGGAAATTTTCCTTAGTTCCTGGTTGCTTCTCTCATTGATTAGTTTCCACCCATAGCTTCTTATCCTGCCTTCAGGTACTCTGGAGAATAACTTGATTCGCGGAGGTCAAGCCAGTTCTCTCTGGTTCATTTACTATTCATTTTACTTTTTAATATTTTGAAATATTTCAACTCAATTTTGTCACCGCCTGAGACTAAATGTCACACAGCTATATTTGATTTTCTTCTTTGAGAGTAGCAACAGAAAAAAAATATTCATGGATATTACTTATTCATGTATAATTACATATTTTAAAATGCTCTGATAGATATACCCACCCATTATAATTTATCTCAATAGTCTCCACTAAGCAAGGTAGTTAAGGTAATTCTTGATTTATGATTACAATAAAACCTGGAATTTTAGTTGTATGTTGTTGTTGTGGTTATAAGTTGAGGAACCATATGACTGGTCTCTCAATTTTACAACTGTTTTTAGAACAACTGTAATGTGAGTTATAGTGGTCACTATGCAAATCTATCCTTCCAACTGGACATTTTTTTGCCCCAAAATTAGCAAAAAACATTGCAAATTGTAATCAGATAACCATGGAGAATTGCAACTAGTCATAAATACAAGCTGGTTACAAAGTACTTAAAATACAATCATATGACTTTGTAGGGGGTGGCAATTGTAACTTTAAGGTTGAGTTGTAAGTAGGTTTTTTTGAAATGTGTCATAATTTTGCATATTCATTACACAGCTGGTCATAAGTTGAAATTTACATATACTATAAATAAAATAAAGTAAAAAAATCTGCAAAATTATGAATGGTATATGGCTTATAAATGTTACATACAATCTGAAAGACAAGAATACATGGATTATAAAATAAGACCATGAATCTAATCCGGTTTTGTTAGAAATTTTCCATTCTGACAATGTTAATTACCTGAATGCAGTTTGTGGAATTTCAATTTCAATTTTATTCAATTTATATACCGCTCCTATCTCCATCCAAATGGACTCAGGGCGGTGCACAGGAAATTAAAAAATAACACCAACAAACAACAATAAATACAATGACAATCGTTAAAAAATAATTAAATTAAGTGACCTGTGCTAAAATATTCAAGCTAATAAAATTTTAAAATATCTATTTATTTTTTTTAATTATCTAATCTGCTAAAATTATGTCAAGTCTGGGTTCTAAGCTAGACTGGCTTGATGGAAACAGTACGTCTTGAATGATCGGCGGAAGAGGCGAAGGTCCGTGATGGTACAAAGTTCGGGGGGGTAGGTCGTTCCAGAGGGCTGGACCTGCCACAGAGAAGGCCCTTCCCCGGGCACCGCCTGCCGGCATTGACAGGCAGACGGCACCCTGAGAAGGCCCTCCCTGTGGGAGCGGATCGGTCGAAGGGAGGTGTGTGGTAGGAGACGGTCCCACAAGTAACTAGGCCCCGTGCCATGGAGCAATTTAAAGATGGTGACCAACACCTTGAAGCGCACCCGGAAGACCACCGGCAGCCAGTGCAGCTCACGCAAGAGAGGTGTTACATGGGAGCACCGTGAGGCTCCCAGAATCCCCGCACGGCCGCATTCTGCACTAACTGGAGCCTCTGGGTGCACCTCAAGGGGAGCCCCATGTAGAGAGCATTGCAATAGTCTAGGCGGGACGTAACGAGCGCTTGAGTGATGGTGCGAAGGACATCCCGGTCGAGAAAGGGGCGCATCTGACGTACCAGGTAAAAGGCCCCACTGGTCACGGCCGTCACATGGTCATCCAAGGATAGCTGTGAATCCAGGAGGACACCTAGGTTGCGAACCCTTTCCACGGGGGCTATTGACTCACCCCCGATGGCCAGCGATGGAATCAGCTGGCTGTACTGGGACACCGGAAACCACAGCCACTCGGTATTGGATGGGTTGAGCCGAAGTTTGTTACTCCCCATCCAGACCCGCACAGCTTCCAAACACCGGGACATCACTTCAACGGCATCGTTGGGGTGGTTGGGGGTCGATATGTATAGCTGAGTATCATCAGTGTACTGATGGTACTCTACCCCACAGATGATCTCACCCAGCGGCTTCATATAGGTGTTGAACAGGAGGGGCGAGAGGACCGACCCCTGAGGCACCCCATACGTGAGGGGCCTCGATATCAATCTCTTCCCTCCTGTCAAGACAAATTGCGACTGACCGGAGAGGAAGGAGGAGAACCACCATAGCACGGTGACCCCCAATCCCAACCCCTCCAGTCGGTGCAATAGGATACCATGGTCGATGGTATCAAAAGCCGCTGAGAGGTCTAACAAGACCAAGATAGAGGAGCAACCTCTATCTCAGGCCCTCCAGAGATCATCCACCAATGCGACCAATGCCGTCTCGGTGCTATGCCCGGGTCGGAAGCCAGACTGGCGTGGGTCTAGATAGACAGTTTTCTCCAGGTGTCAAGGGAACTGCTGTGCCACCACACTCTCAACAACCTTCGCAAGAAAGTGAAGGTTGGAGACCAGACGATAATTCAGTAACAACGCTGGGTCCAAGGAAGGCTTCTTGAGGAGGGGTCTCACCACCGCCTCTTTCAAGGCGGCCGGCAAGAACCCCTCACTCAAAGAAGCGTTCACTATTTCCTGGAGCCAGCCTCGTGTAACCTCCCAGGAGGCCAGTACCAACCAGGAGGGACACGGGTCCAATAAACATGTGGTGGCATTCAGCCGCCTCGGGAACCTGTCCATGTCCTCGGAAGTAACAAAGTCGAACTCATCCCATAATACGTTGTCAAGACCTGCCTCCGACGGTCCGCCCAGATCTATCTCGTTGGAGGCCAACTCGTCCCGGATCGGAGCGATTTTATCCTGTACATAATCTCCAAATTCCTCTGCTATGCCCTGCAAAGGAGCTTCCCGTGGCCTCTGTTGAAGGAGGGAGCGGGTCACTCTAAACAGGGCGGCAGGGCGGTTATCTGCGGATGCGACAAGAGTGGCGAGATAATTACGTTTTGCCACTCTTATCGCCCCTAGGTAGGTCCTTAAATGGGACCTAGCCAGTGTTCAGTCGGATTCGGAGCGGGTGGATCTCCAAATGCTCTCCAGGCGTCTCTTGCGGCACTTCATCACCCTTAGCTCCTCAGAAAACCAAGGGGCCAGGGTGGATCGGTGCCACGTGAGAGGTTGCAAGGGCGCGACCCGGTCGAAGGCCCCCATGGCCGCACTATTCCATGCGGCCACTAGGTCTTCAGTCGAGTCGCGGGTCAGGGTCACAGGTATAGGCCCAAGGTCCGTCTGGAACCTCTTTGGGTCCATCAGGCGCCTGGGGCGGAACCATCTTGGTAGCCATCTTGGTAGCCTCCCCACGGCGGGGTGTAGCGGTTGGGAAGTCAAGCCGAAGGAGAGAGTGATCTGACCATGACAGGGGTTCGATGACTAGTTCCCCTACTCCTAGATCACTTAGCCACTGGCCGGAGGCAAAAATTAAATCTAGGGTGTGTGTCCCTGTGTGCGTGGGGCCATGAATTACTTGGGTCAGGTCCATGGCGGTCATGGAGGCCATGAACTCCCGGGCCACCTTGGATGCCTCGCCTATCGATGGCAGGTTGAAATCCCCCATGACTAAAAGTCTGGGGGTGTCAACCACCACCTCGGCGATCACCTCGAGGAGCTCGGGCAGGGCCGCTGATACGTAGCGGGGAGTCAGGTACACAACCAGCAGGCCCAACTGCCTCCCATGGCCCCACTTCACACAAAGGGACTCATGCCCGACTACCTGGGGCACGGTGGGCTCCCTTGGCTTAAGGCCTTCCTTAATGATAACCGTCTCTTCAACCCAGAGGTTCAAACATATCAGTTCACATCAATATCAATAGAAAAGTCGTTACCTGGTGTTGAAATGATGCTGGGTGCCAGATGGGAAGGAAATTTCATTAATGAAATGCCACCTCAGGAAAAAAAATCCACCCTTTAAAGATGCCCACCTCAGTTTTGATGAAAGGACCTTGAGAAAGGCTTTATTAGATTATTTTAAAATCCAGGTAAGGCTCATGAGAAAGTGCTTCTTCAGGTAACCTTGCTCTAAACTGCTTAGGGATTTAAAGGAAAAATCTGAACTTTGAACTGGAAATGGATGGCAATCAGTATAGTGGCAAAGAACTGGCATAATAGCATGGCATAATGGGCAGTCCCATTAAGCAAACTAGCTGCTATTTAACTAACTAAAGGTTTCCAAATCTTATTCAAAACGGCCTCACTCACAACACATTACAATAATCTAACTGAGATGATATCAGAGAGTAACTGTTGTAAAGCTGTTTGTCTCTATCCATGTAAGATCACAGTAGGTAAATTAGCAATGCCTTGATCAAAGGCATTATTTGCCAACGAAGCCACCTAGGCTTCTACTAACAGTGGTGACCTAGGAGCACCTTCAAAGTACAAATCTACTCCTTAGAGAAAGTCATGACCCCTACAAGACAGGTAGAGCACCTCTCAGCTGCTCAGATGCATCACTGTTGAAAAGTATCCCAATCTTGTCCAGACTGTTTAGACTTATTTTCTGTACAAGAGGGGGAGAATCTAATGGGAGAATCTTTATTTTCTTATAGCACCATCTCACCCGGTGGAAATGCTTTTGCACATTTTAATTTAAGGAATTCTCAAGTTTTAAAAATAAACCGTATGAACTTTCAAGAAATGAACTGTGAAGTTTAAATGCTGCTCCATTAATAATATATACTATATAGTAGTATATATAAATTGCTAAATTTATAGCAATTTTATATATACATTATATTCAAGCCGGAATGGGGCCAAAGGTGCTTTTTTTCAAACTAGATATTCTTAGGGTTGTTTTTTTTTCCCTTTGAAAATGTTTCACTTTTCATCCAAAAAACTTCTTAAGTTCTGAACTGAAAAAAAGCACTTTTGGGACAACCATGACATGGATAGTTATCCACACTCACTTCACTTTTAAAAGATATTTTTGAAATAACAACAATAAATAGAAAGATATCATCTTATAAAGCAGTTTCTCAACCTTTTTTTTTTTTTTTTTTTTTGGCTTGGGGTCTCCTGATGACCTTGTTTTTCTCCTTTGGCCCCCTGTCCAAGTCCCATTATCAGATACAGACATGGAGCAGTAACTGAGTTTTCCAAGGTCAATAAGACAATATCTGCAGTAAAATACACTTTTCTCTTCTGTGATCCCCTCTTTTTCTGAGATCCAGGTGCTATGGACTTCCCATTACATGGTTTTCACCCCCCCCCCCCGAAATATCATAACAGCCCCCAGGGGGCCATTTAGCCCCGACTTGAGAAGTGCTATTAGGTAAAGATAAAGGTTTTCCTCTCATATATGCGCTAATCGTTCCCGACTCTAAGGGTGGCGCTCATCTCCATTTCAAAGCTGAGGAGCCAGTGCTGTCCGAAGACATCTCCATGGCCATATGGCCGGCATGACTAAATGCTGAAGAAATGCTGTTATCTTCCCACTAAAGGTAGTCCCTATTTTTCTACTTGCATTTTTACGTGCTTTCGAACTGCTAGGTTGGCAGAAGCTGGGACAAGTAACGGGAGCTCACTCCGTTAAGCGGTGCTAGGGATTTGAACCACTGAACTACTGACCTTTCTGATCTACAAGCTCAGCGTCTTATGCACTGAGCCGGTGTGTCCCTGTGAGAAGTGCTATTATGAAGAATTAATTTCTACATTATCCTTACTTTAAAAAAGCCCTAGGACTCAAACAGGCATTTATAAATAATACTAATAAAGGTGGGATGTAGCTAAAATGCATTGGGAATATTTTCATTGGAAGAACAGTCTGGAATGGTAAGGTGTACCTTGTGATAAGATGGTGGCAAAGAGTAATCACACCAGCTTTTTTTCATTCTAGTAGGATGGCTTTGAGTGAAAGGCAATGCCCTCCAAGCAGTCATTTTGTTATAAGAGCACACAATTCTCAAATCTCTAAATATGACCAAAAATAAAAAGAATGCCCATTCAAACAATGGGGAAATCAACTTGATTGCTTCAAAAATCCATAAAAATACAATAATACAATAGCAGAATTGGAAGGGACCTTGTAGGTCTTCTAGTCCAACCCCCTGCATGGGCAGGAACCTTATACCATTTCAGACAAATGGCTATCCAACATCTTCTTAAAGACTTCCAGGGTTGGGGCATTCACAACTTCTGGAGGCAAGCTGTTCCAGAAGTTAATTGTTCTAACTGTCAGGAAATTTCTCCTTGGTTCTAAGTTGCTTCTCTCCTTGATTAGTTTCCACCCATTGCTTCTTGTCCTGTCCCCAGGTGCCTTGGAGAATAGTTTGACTCCCTCTTTTTTGTGGCACCCTCTGAGATATCGGAACACTGCTATCATGTCTCTCCTGGTCCTTCTCTTCATCAAACTAGACATACCCAGTTCCTGCAACCGTTCTTCATATGTTTTAGTCTCCAGTCCCCTAATCATCTTGGTTGCTCTTCTCTGCACTCTTTCCAGAGTCTCCACGTCTTTTCTACATCGTGGCGACCAAAACTGTATGCAGTATTCCAAGTGTGGCCTTACCAAGGCACTATACAGTGGCATTAACACTTCAAGTGATCTAGATTCTATCCCTCTGTTTATGCAGCCTAGAACTGTGTTGGCTTTTTTGGCAGCTGCTGCACACTGCTGGCTCATATTTAAATGGTTGTTCACTAGGATTCCAAGATCCCTCTCACAGTTGCTACTATTGAGCAAGGTACCACCTATACTGTACCTGTGCATTTTGTTTTTCTTGCCTATGATGTTGTTGCATTTAAATAAAATTATGTAGGAGTTTATGTGGAGCTAAGCTAGAGGAACAACATTTATCATTGATTTCCAACTCAATTTTCTGTTTAGGCAGCTTACAATAGTAAAAATACAAATACAAACTAAAAAAAAGAATTAAAATTAGACATTAAAATTAACTACCAATTAAAACATTGGTGAAGAAATGTGTTTTTAGCCATCTTCCACAATATTGTAGGAGTGGAAACTAAGCTTTTACAGCGGAAAATCTCCTTTCCCACATTATAGCCAGAAACCTGATTATACTAGTCAAGCTTCTGGCAGCAAGAAAGAAACCAAAGTACAGAAGCTTGCTATATCTGAAAAGAATTGACATGTTTATATGGGCAAACTAAGAAGACAAATTAATTTTGAGCTGTAGTTTTTGCCCATGGTTAACAAGGAGAGAGATGGAGATTGTGCTGAAGAAAACATAAAAAGTAGTTTGATTTCCAACATTTACGATCCTTATAGGTTATCATCTAGAGTCAATTTTCATTTTCCTTGATAGGAGAGATGAGAAACTCTCATCTGGGAAGAGATCTTCCACGACAAAAGACTCTCTCCTTTTGTATAACCTGCAAAGTCTGAGAACAATGTTTATTTGAATCCACTTTATCATTTTACCTTTCATCAATGTACTTTTCAAAAATGTCCCTTAATCAGCAGTCCAACAAAACATGTGGAAAAGCTAAAATATTGGGTGGGGGGGGGAACACGGGGGGGGGGGGGGGACACGATAAAACACTGAAATAAGCACAGAGAAGAGGGGACCAATCTACTCCTCAGAGGTGGTATTCAGCAAGTTCTGACCAGTTCTAGAGAACTGGTAGTGGAAATTTTGAGTAGTTGGGAGAACCGGTAAATACCACCTCTGACTGGCCCCATCTATTCTCTGCCTCTTGAATCCCAGCTGATCAGGAGGGAATGGGGATTTTGCACTAACCTTCCCCTGGAGTGAGGAGGGAATGGAGAGTTTACAGTATCCTTCCTCTGCCACGCCCACCATGCCACGCCCACCATGCCACGCTTACAGAACCAGTAGTAAAAAAATTTGAATAACACCACTGCTACTCCACAAAGCTCCTGAAGACAGGACAAGAAGCAATGGATGGTAACTAATCAAGGATGGTAACTAATCAATCCAACTTAAGAAATTTCTCTTTACTACTAAGTTGGAGTAATGGTTACTCGATTAGGACTCATTCCACTGATTAATTGTTCAAACTGTTAGGGACTTTCTTTTTTGATTAATTTGATTAATTCTGATTAATTGTTCAAACTTTTACTACTAACAGTTTGAACAATTAATCAGACTTGCCTCCAGAAATTGTGGGTACTCCAATACAAGAGGTTTTTAAGAAGAGATTGGACAACATTTGTCTGAAATGGCATAGGGTTTTTTGCTTGAGCAGGGGGTTGGCCTAGATTAGGCCTGTTATTGTGTTATTCTCTTGAGATTCTAAATTATTAAGTTTTCCTGCTTTGAATGTGCAATGATCGTTTCAACCATTGAAGCAAAATATTGAAGCAAAAAATGAAGCTAGGGCAAATGGTCCCACAGTCACGCCTCTCCACCCTGTAAAAAAATTATGTCTCTCAATTCTCTCAGCCAGCCACTTGAGGTCAAGCAGCTCATTAAGAGCCAGAATTACACTGCACTGAGCACACTGCCTTGACAACCGTCCAGTCTTGGCTTCTTCATCCACTTCTAAACTTGTACAGATGTTTACTGACCTCTTTAAGCTTTCCCCAAAGACTTTACCATTGCAATAAAATGCTTCATCAGATGAAACTGCCTTGTACTCAAGGATGCAGCTCCTCCCAAGCTTGCCTACTTTTACATTTCTGGTTAATTCACCCCAATCAATTGAACTACGAGGGTGGGGAAGGCTCCCATTTTAAAATAAAAATACATAAATATGTATCTCTATGTGCTTCCAAGTAAATACAATTTTATACAATAGAGATTTAAGCCCATTATATTTGTAGGAAATATCTGTAAATGATTGTGCTAAAGGTGCTTTTTCAAAAGGCAACTGGACTTTCTGGTTTTTCTTTGAAGACGTTTTGCTTCTCATCCAAGCAACTTCTTCAGCTCTGAAGAAAGAAAATATTCTTTATTTGAAATAAAGCTGTTGCAAAAATCACCGGCCTGAGAGTCAATTGGCCTCCAAGGGATTTTGAAGATAATTAGATATGTAAGATTTATGAGACAACAAGGTTCAACAAGAACCTAATCTCAGGCCAGTGATTTTTACAATAGCTTTATTATAAATGAAGATGAATATTTTCTTTCTTCAGAGGTGAAGAAGCTTATTGGATGAGAAGCGAAATGCCTTCAAAGAAAAACCAGAAAGTCCAGTTGTCTCTTGAAAAAGAACCTTTGAGACAACTATGACCTGGATGACTAAGAATCTCCATAGAAATAAATGATTATTTTTATTCAAGAGTGTGGGCAAATGAACAGTAATTAAGAAGAGGACATGAGCCACTTGACCTATCTGGCAAGGAAAATCCATCTCACTTTTATGTTTCAAAAGGGAATTAATTTAAAATTTGAGCATTGAAATTACTTTGAATTTCAAACCTCAAACGACCATAACCTGGACTGACCAACTAAACGAAATAGTTTGAAAAAAGGAGCTGGGTGAACAGAACTTCAAAAATAGATCAAAAGGAGCTAATATTAGGTTTGTTTTTGTTGTATCACAAACTTTATTCAATAACAGGAAACAATTATGCAAGTAAATTCTCATACTCCCTGCTCATGGGAACAGCAGAAAAGAGAGTCCAGGCAAAACATACTTTGTAGGCTAAGTTGAATGTTGTTCAAAGATTAGATACTGTTGGCAACTTTATAAGAATAGAAAAATACTGTTGAAAATTAACATCCTCAAATATTCAACTACCCTAAGTACCAAGAAGGCTAAATATTCATAAAACTTCCTACTTGCATTCTTCTAGAACAGGGGTGTCAAACTCAAGGCCCGGATCTGGACAGCGGGTTATATAGATCAGGCCTGCAGGCCCCCCACCCCCTTTAGACAGCAAAGGACCATCCCGCAATGCTTCTGCCAGTGAAAATGGTCTCCGAAGTGCCGTTTTCACTGGCAAAGGGTTGCAGGAGGCAGTGGCAGCTGAAACAGCTCGGGAGCCCGTTTTCACTGGCCGAGTGCTTGGGCCACCATAGGCACTCCCGACAGGAGTGACATCAAGCTGGCTCTGCCCACCCTGGCCACGCCCCCACAAGGGCAAACACAACCCTGATGTGCCTCTCAATAAAATCGAGTTTGGCACTCCTGTTCTAAAAAAACTAGCTGGATGAAAATGTTTTGCCCTCAAAAGAATGATAGCAAGTAAATGCCACCTCTGGGTGGGTTTTCATAGGGAATGACTCTAAAAGTAATATTCTCATAATGTAGGCAACCAAATGTGTTAAGTTTAGTTAGTAATAAAAATTATACTTTAAACTAGAATAATTTTTATTCTTTTCTCCTGGATTTTTTAATAATGTACTGAATTGGAATGTGGACTGAATTTAAACTTTTTGCACAGTCTATCAGATTGAAAAAGAAAAATAGCCCTTCTTCTTCTAGAATCCTTGAATTCTTGGATATTCAGTGTAAGATTTAATAGTTGTAAATCACACCTCATTCCTATTTTGGTATGCAGAGTACCTATTTTGATCATATAAAACAAAGATGATCCTATTATTTCTTATTTAAAACAAAATATTATCAATATTGCATGAAATGCTGACCTCAACCAACAATACTCAATTTGCATTTACCATACTTCTATATCCCAAAGGCTAATGCATATGCTACCTTGAGTTATTTTTAAAAATATAAAGATGGGATATAAATAAGTAAGCAATTAAATAAGTCCCAGAAATAGTAAGATCTGGACACTGACTCTATGCAGCACAGACTTGCCCGGGAAAGTCTGAAGCAGCAGGTAATGGGAAGCACATGCATGGCCAGCATGAAAAACAGGACAGCGATGCCGCTGCCAGAAACCAGCTGGCAAAGAGGCGGTGACTGGGAGGCTTCTCACAATCGCACAAAAAAAGAGAGCTTGCTATCTGGAGTCCGGATCAGCCGCCGCGGGAGGAAGGTAAGCCCAAAGAAAGATGCAGTCATGGGGGAGGAAAAGCGGGGCTAGGGCCATGGCCTCTGAAGGAGTGGAAATGGGACTGGCGAAGGAAGAGTGGACAGCATGCATGAGGAAGTCTTTGAGAGACTAGGCCAGGCCTGAACAGAAAATAGGTAGGTAGGTAGAAATTCAATTTTTTTTCCTACCAGGTTCTCTGGGCATGACCAGGTGAGGTGGTCATGTAACTGAGTGGCCATGACCCAGTCACATGACCTCCCACCAAGCCACACCCACAGAACCGGTATGAAAAATTGTTGAATCCCACCACTGCATACCAGGTAGACATATAATCAAAACCTATGAAATCAGCAGAGAAAAAGAAGAGACAATGATTTACAAAATAAAATAGAATTAAATATAAAATCAGGACTGTAATATAAGTTATAATTAAACAAAAAATGAGCAAGATAAAAGGTAAAAGGTAAAAATATTAAAAATTGTGTATAGTTTACTCAGATTCTAGAAGGAAAATTTCTTTAACTGATCTAACTTATTCTTCATTGATTAACACATTCTTATAATGACATGCAGGATATGGGTCTCCAAAATTTTAAAAATGCCAAAATCCATAGGTCAATGTTCCAACTGGTTTTAATAACCAGGTTTTAGTAAAAAGTAAGTTATTCTGAAATCAGAAAGGTGCAAATTTTTTGGTTTCTACCAGCCTCCAAAACCTCTAACCACTTCTTTATTGGTGTCAAGAAAACTAAGATCCATTTTCCTTTATTATGTTTACCTTGATAAGAATTTATATACACACACACACACCCTTCTACTTCGTTTTATGAATTGTGCTTTATTTTCCCTCTGCTGATCTGTATAGTTATCTAGAGTTGAGATAGTTCAAATAGAGTTTTCACTTGATTCTCACATTTGCAAACTGAGAAAAAGCGTACAAAGTGAGATTAATAGTGGAAATATATTATAGAAATATATTATTATTACTATTTAGAACACATGTAAGGTTTTTAATTATTGTTCTTTGATTTATGATACTTCCTTTATTGGCACAAACTCTGAGCACTAGAGCAGAAATGAATAATTGTGCCAGTTAAGATTGAACAGCCAAATTTGTCCTGTTTTTATTGCAATGATGTCACAGCAGTTATTAAGAAGAAAATAAATTATCTCTTTTTGAATTAACAAGTATGTTAAGGAGAGACAAATAATACAGTTATTCAAAATATTTCTCATTGTACATATCAATCCTTCAAAAATAAAACAGAAATAGTAATTCTTATAGATAATATTAAGGCTGGCATAAAGCAGAACTAATTTAACTGCAAACTATTTTTAAACTTGTTGATCACTGCTGACCATTTTATGAAAGTAATCTTATGCACATATTTTTATGTTGCATTCTGTCTTAATAAATATCTCCAGTATCATAAAGCCAAATAAAAAATAATAGAATTAAATAATATAGCTAAAAACAAGATAACGGGATTAAAACTACAATCAGCATCAATCAGGAGAGCCAACAAACAAGGAAAGAGTTAAAATCAAAAACTATTAAAAGTCAAGAGAAATGCAAACACTTTTTCTATCCACCTCAAAGTAATCATAACTACCAACTAATTCAGTTATTAATTTTGATAGGGGATACCAAAAGTGGGGAAAATAATTAAGCTTAATCCTTCTCCTATGGAAAATCTCTATTTTTTCCACCTGTTCTTGATCAATTCTATAAAGTAAAGACAGAACAGGAAGGGATTATGGCAAGTCCAAAGCCAATTTTCAAAATTGTTTGTAAGTTTCCAGATATCTTTCTTAGTGTGCAAACTACCAACTCCAATTTTACACCCAAGTGCCATGCTAGATACCTTTCTGATGCGACAGAAATAATGCCATTAGTCACCATGATTTATCATTTATAAACTACAGTAGCAGAAAAATGGAACAATCAAACAGAATCTGGTTGAGTGTAACATAATGTACAAAGGATCTCACCTTACGAGGAGCTGGTCCATGATCATCTAAGTAAGTGGAATTTCCTAGAAACAAAGAAAAAAGAAATAGACCATTAAAGACCTTAATATTAAAAAAAAGAAAAAAGAAAACTGCAAATATTAAATATAAACAATTACTATACTTAATAAGATTTTATATGAATACAATGTCTTTTTTTTTTAAGTATTCATTATAAAAGCATTAGAAGGAAGTCTGACTTGCTTTCAAGAATTAAGATAACGACGTTCTTTAGAAAGCAGCTATGGCTGTTTCAGAGGCTCTTCGTGGTTTTCTGTGCATCCGTGGACAATCATCAAGATCATTCCTACAAGAACTATTTTGCACTGGAACCCCTGTACACATAAAAGTGCAGACAGATGTGGAAAACCATTGTGACTTTAATACTTGAAGGAGAGACTCTTTGCTCCATACTAATGAAACACTCTTTTGAATTGTTTTCATGGGCCTAAGATTAGTAAATTGTAATCAAATCTTTAGCTTGCTTAGAAGTCAACCGGTGGTTAGAAAATGCTTTTTTCTTCTTCATGCAAGTTCCTAGGCGAGAGTGGGCATATTTCAACTTTAAAATGTTCTGAGCTCGTGTTTTATTTTGAGATCAGGATGGGTCATTCCAATTACACCTGAAGCATCCTGACCACCAGTGGTGGAATTCACTTATCTTCACTAACAGGTCGCAAATGTGAGCTTGCATTGTGCATTATATCAGGGCAGGTGGGCGGAACATCCAGCAGCCACCGCTACCAGTTTGCCTGAACTGGTAAGAACCAGCTGAATACCACCTCCGATTCAAACATTGTTGGAACGTTTTGGGTATTCTTGGTGTGGTTAGAATAGTCACTTTTGTACTAAAGAAAACTGTCTAGAAAAAATTCAGAACAGCTGCCCTGCGTTCTACTTTGCTTTTACAAAGTTCCAGTGAATACTTTATTTCACGCATTACGGTAGAAAAGATTTTAATAGTTAAGATTGTGCTCTATACTGAAATGTCATTTAAAAAACTTTTCAATTGATTAAATCGTTGTTATTTAATTCATTCTACAAGGTTTTACATTTCCAGTTTTTCATAGACCATTACTTTTTTCAGACTAATGATTTGAAAGTAATAGCACTTTATTCTGTTCCATATTTCACAGTGAGTTCTATTGTGACTAATATTTTTAGAATTTCAATTATTTAAGCAAGTGAGTAACTTTTCTCAGAGAGAGGAAAAATCCAAAACCTTGGAGGCCAATATTCCAAAACTGCATGTAGGGTAAATGTATTGAACTTAATTTAAAGAGTGTGTTTAATGTGTATATAACACAAAGTTATATATACATTAAGGTTTGAAAATAATAGAAACTGTTGTATAATTTAAATGCAGTTATTATAATATAGTAGTTAAAGCTATTATAAATTCTATTTTTACAAATATATAAATCAAAGCAAGCTGGAATTATCACAATATTTTAAATAGGGTCATTTTTTATCATCATAACTCAACATTCTCAATCATACACATATACACGCACACAAACACACACCTTCACTATCCAGCACAACAGCCTTAGACGGCAATCATAGTGGAATACATCACACTTAAGAAATAATGAGAAGTGTTTTGAATAGAAAATGTAAAAATAAAGTGAGAAAGTCTTCCACTTGAGGTCTGAAAGAAAGTGAGCATTAATGTGATTATAAATGAAATAATCTACTGCAATGAATGTATTCAAAATGCTTCTGATGATAAGGATTTCTTAATTGTGATGTATTCCATTAGATTGTTCATGCTATAATGAAATTGTGCAGTCCTTGGTAGAACAGAACATCTCTACAACGAATTCCAACAAAATAGATACCCATGCAACTCTATGAAAAGTACCAGGACACTCAGTTTACTGTAGTGGATTGTAACACAAGCTATGAAAATGGTAACATTACTATACATCAAAACATCTCAAGGACAACCAACAGACTATTACAACCACATGGCATCACCATAGCACACAAACCAAATTAAAGCTTTTCAAAACAAGTAAAATAAAGACTCAATAGCTCAAGAAGCAGAAAAACAGGACTCTTCTATAACATATAGTGTAAGGATTGTAACAGTCCCGATGTAGGACAGACAGACCAACTAGCAGAGTGCATCCATGAACACCAAGTAGCAGTCAGAAGACAGATGAACACTACTTAATCTCATAACATATGGAGAGACTGGACTGCTCTTTTAACTGGAAAATTGAGCGCCTTAACCAAGCCAAATCCAAAAATGCTAGAAAATTCCTGGAAGCTTGGCAATCAGACAAATAAGCCATCAATAATCACATAGAGATAAACCACATTTATTCCAGTTAATAGAGGCAGTAAAAAAGTTAAGGAAACAAAAAAGGCCAGAAAACACCATCTCTAGTAATCAACACCTAGATAAACAGGAGTTACCATCAAACAATCAAGTTTAAAAAAAAACAGTGCAATCACAGAATTTCCAAGGTGAAAACCACACCCCACCAACACAGGCTGGTCATACACTGGGATATGGTTTGGTTTAGGTTTATTAGTTTTTTATACCGCCCTACTCCCGAAGGACTCAGGGCAGTGTACAGCCAAAGTAAAACAGATATATAAAAGTTAAAAACAGTTTTAAAAGCATATTAAACAATTTGGCCTCTCTTAACATTAAAAAAACCAAACAAACCCCAATTAAAATTAATAAAAATTCGTATTTAAAAATTCATTTTTATGCCAGCCCGGCTTGTTGGAAAAAAGAGGTTTTGAGAACACGGCGGAAGTTGCGGAAGTCAGGCATAGTTCTTAATTCCGGGGGCAATTCATTCCAGAGGACAGGTGCTCCCACGGAGAAGGCTCTCCCCCGGGTGTCGCCAGCCGACATTGTTTAGCCAATGGCACCATGAGGAGACCCTCTTTATGGGAGCGTACTGGCCGGTGGGAGGCTCTCAGTGGCAGAAGGTGATCTTGTAAGTACCCCGGTCTTAAGCCATGGAGCGCTTTAAAGATAGTAACCAACACTATTTATACACACACAGACAGACAAATATATTACTCTAAATACATTTTGAAAAAGAGTGTAAGTTTTTATTTATGTCTCTAAATGATCAGATTAATGAATAAAAGAACTTTTAATAGCCAGGCTAAATTTATGTTAATTAGTTCTCTTTCCATCACTAGCAAATGCCTAATTTACCCTAATATCCAGCTGTTAGTATACACCAGTTTTTCTTAACAATGAGAAGTCTGTCTGAAGAATCCTCTCTGTAATTAAAACACTCAACAGAAAGCTATTGATTTAAAAAGAATGTTCCTAGCATTTTTTATTTCATGACAAGTATTCTTTATTTCATGTTAAAATAAAATAAAAATCTTTCTTCAGCTTAAGGAAATACATTATTGGTTATGTAAATCATGAACCAATATTATTACTATATTCAGACTTTAAAAATAATATAAACTGGGTTTACTTGGTTTTTTGAGCAGCGTTCTATCAGTTCAGATAAAGACTGCAGAATTAACCCCTTGAATTAAAATAATAATAAAGTGGAATACAGATTAGATGAATTAGGTCTGAACTGTACTCAGCATATATCAACGATCAATAATCCAGAACTGAAATGTGCACATAACCTTTTCATTTTATAAACACAAAGATGCTACTTGTGAGATGCGAACCATTTGATGGAAACATCATACATGGTTTAATCTCTGTGTTATTATTTTTATATCCCAATATTAGAAATTCATGATGTTTTTAGCCAGATTCTAATAACAAAGAATCCCTAGTAATTAATTCCAGAAAACAGGGAACAAGAGCTAATCAGTTCTTCTTTAGAAGAATAGGAGCATACAGAGGATGTATTAATTCATGTTACATTAATATAGAGATATATTGTTTACTTTTTTTAAAAAAAAAAACTGGTCAGTTGTGAGTTTATTTTAAGTAAATGAAATAATACATTACTAAAGTAAGAGGATACCCTACAAAGGGAAAAAGAGATAAATAGCAATACATTTCCAATGTCCTTGACCTCTCTCATTGAAATTAAGCTATATTAGCACTTATATTAACATTCTGTATGGTGTGCCATATAGTTGAGAGCCAAGCTGTGATATACAATTCCAAAGTAAGAGTATAATAACACAGAGTTGAGTTGTATGTCTGTCCAATGTTCAACTTTCCCTCCTGGTCTTGTCAGAGCGAGTTAGCTGCCGAAGACGAGTATAGTTTAGCACACAATAAGAAAGAAGTAAGTTTCCCTATCCTTCTACACTAGTTGGAGAAAATGAATAAATGTGCTGGTCTAAGTGAACTGCCAACCTACTTCCCATAAAAAAAATCTTAGTGACTTGTGTTTTACAATTTTCATTTCCTCTTTTGTATCTATTACTTGGTTCAGCTCCATATTTTCATATATTTTTACTCTTCAGCAATGCTGAGTAATGCTCAATATCAGGAGAGCATGACCCCTGGCTGCAAATTGGTACCAGTCAGCAAACTGGTTGGGACTGGGCCACACAAACAGCGGGTGAGTGAGTGAAGTTTTACCTATGCATGTGTTGGGGATCTAAGTGACATGCATGAAACCATCTCCACCCTGGTCTATAGAAAGCAATTTTTCTTCTGAAAGTAATCTTTGGAGCCAGAAAGATTGGGACCGCTCTTCAATGTTTCACCGGTTGTTACTCACTGAAAAAAGTGAATAACAACCAGTCCTCTCATTTATGACTGGTCCTCTTACCAGTGCTGAAAAAAAGTAACTTACAACTGTTCCTCTCATTTATGACTGTTGCAGCATCCCTATGGTCACGTGATACAATTTTGGGTGCTTGGCAACCAGTATGTACCGTATTTTTGGGAGTATAGGACGCACTTTCTTCCCCCCCAAAAGAGGGTAAAATTTGGGTGTGTCTTATACACTGAATGTAGCTCCACACACACACACCCCACCAGAGGCCAAAAATGTGGGGCATGAAAGCAGCGATGGTTTGTGGCAATCCCTGCAGCCTGGAACAGCTGATTGGGGGGGTATTCCGGCAGTCCGATCCACCCGCCAATCAACTGTGCTGAATCAGGCTGCAATAAGTACTAAAGCTGACTCGGCTGGTTCAGAGTTTGCAGCAGCAATCACATTCAGAAAGCACAGAAAGTAACTGATTCAGCAGAATTCAAAATAATAATAATATACAATACAATACCAAAAGCAGGTTTTCCAAGGTAACAGTAAATACAAGCAAAACACAAGCAGTTTCGCTTTCAGTTCTCAGCTAAGCCAGGCTGCTTCCTGTCTCCTTGTTGCTCACAGCAAATACGGTTTCAGAGTCCAAATAGCCCACATTGGCTGACTTAGTTGCTATGCCTATTAATTGGCTGATCAAGCCATGAACCCTCCTACACTGACAGTAAGTTAGCCAGCTGAATACTATGGATGCTGGTAGGCAGAGGCAGAATTTTCTTTTTTTTCCTTTTTTTTTTTTAAAGTAAAAGTTTTATTGGTTTTACAATTTTTTAAGGGTAAGGGTATATAGGGTACAATAGAAACATTTTAGAGCTTTCATGTCGGAGATGGTGGTCTTTTCCGAGGTTTCATATAAAAACATTTCAATATAAGGTGGAAGGGTATACATACATATTATATCAGGAATTCATGCATTCAATCATTTGTTTTTGTTAACATCCATTAAGGAATTACAATATGTAAAAGAAAAAATCATTTCAGTTACCAGAGTCTCTTTACTTTAGTTTCTTCTTCTTCTTTCCCGCCGGCGGGCGGAGCCACGGTCCCTCCCGTTTCCATATCTTCGTCCTCCAGGGTTGGGGAGTATTTTATTTTGAAAAAGGAAAAAGGCTTTCGCCTCTCTTTATTATTTTAAATCTTGCTCTACCCCCCACCCGGAGCACCAGCATTCCTTCAAACATTATCCATCTGAGACAGATCCCTTTTTTTTTCTACAATTTTTAAAAAAGAAGAAATACTTCTAAAATTTTCTTTTCTGGGATCTGTTTCAAAATGGCCATTTTTTTTCTTGCTGATACATCAGATGCCCTTCTCCCTGCGCTTCCAGTATCCCGTCCCTTGTTGACCTTCTTACAGCTTTAATATCTATCTTTCTGGTTATATCATTCCTCCTGGCATATGCTAAAATTATATATTCTTTACTTTTTTTGGTGCATTCTGCTGAAATTGTATTTATTAAATCTTTTAAATTTTTTGAAGCATTTTGCAACCTTGAAAAGTAAAACATTCTTTCAAACTCAATTCTAGACATATAACCAGCCTTATCTATAAAATTCTTTTTGAGAATTCCTTATCCCTTCGCCCATCTCGACCATTCCACCCTCCAATCCATCAATTTTTTATTTATTATGAATTTTTAAATCTTATTGTTAAAGATGGCGTCTGGTGAGTGGACAGTCCGTGAGGTCCCGGTAAAGGCAAAGTCTGTGTCAAAATTCAAGATGATGTTAAAATCCAGAGGAGCAGTTTTGAACTCCAATCCACCAAAGAAAGAAAGGCACGCAATGGGAGAAACACTGGGAGTCACTTGAGTTGGCTGTATATAAGGAAAGGAACTTTAATCTTGTAGAGTTGAAGGAATGTTCCGATCTCAAAGGTTTTCTGCTGGAAGCAAGGAAGCGCCATTTATCCGCCACTTTGGCGGTCATGAAGACTTAGTAAAAACTCCATTTCCCCTCTAACGAGTCCCAGATACAAAGTCTCAAAAAGCAATTCCTTGTATGGTAATAGTAAACTTTCATTTTCAATTGGTTAAAAATCGGAAGTAACTTTCTCCTTCTCCCCGAGCCTGGGGAGCATTTTAAAGCACTGCTTATTTCCAAGGAGGGTTTTTTACAAACTCCCCCCTCTATTCTTCTCTTTAGAAAAAGTTGAAGGCATCAAAATCACAAAAGCAACTCACGCACCACTCAGCAGCAACAGAGCCTCGGGGCTTCCTCCAGCTCCGGCTTTCAGCCCGTTTCTTCAATAGTTGCTGTTCCGGCGCTCCTTTGGCAAGAGGGACTCTTCCCCCCGCATTCTGTTCTCCGGCTCCTGGGACGAGGCGGGAACGACCCCCCGACCGCCGTCGGGGGGAAAGGCTCACCGCGAGCCGTCCGTACGGTGGGGGCTCTTTTGCAGAAGCCCCCGTACCTCCGAAGGGGCCACTGGAGAAGGCAAGCGGCATGTCTGGGACACGTCCGTTGCCTCCGGAAGCCGGAAGCAGTCTGAGGCAGAATTTTCTTTCTTTTCATTCTCTTCCCAAAAAATTACGGTGTCTTATACTCCGAAAAATGTGGTATATAGTGTAGCTGCAGCCTTTCCAGAGGTCTTCTGACAAGCAGTCAATGGGGGAAGACAGATCTGTTTAATAGCCACATGATACACTTAATGATCACCGTGATTCACTTAACAAGAATGGCAAAAAAGGTTGTATAAGCAGGCATGACTCATTTAACTATTGCTTCACTTAATGAGAGAAGTTCCAGTCCCAATTGTTGAGAACTACATGTATATTCAGGCTCATCTTCCCTTTATTTTGGTTACTGTTAACTGCCTTCCTAGCACTTTTTTTTCTCTCTCAATGCATTCACAGTGCATTCAGAAAGTATTTAGACTCCCTTCACTTTTGTCAATTTTGTTATGCTGCAACCAGATTCTGTAGTTGCTGAAATTCATTTGTTTTTCTCATTAATCTACACTCAATACCCCATTAAAAACAGAAAACAGAATTTTAGATAAGTATAAGCATAAGTATTCAGACCCTTTGCAACAATACTTGAAATTTAGCTGAGATCGTTGCTGATAGGTTGCCACACCTTGGTTGGAGTCCACCTGTGATAAATTAAACGGATTGGATGTGATTTGGAAAGACACACACCTCTCTATAGAAGGCCTCACAGCTGACAATGCATACTGTAGCAGAGCAAAAGTCATGAGGTCAAATGAACTGCCTGCGGAGCTCAGAGAAAGGATTATTGCAAGGCACAGATCTGAGGAAGGCTACAATAAAATTTCTGTTGCACTGAAAGTTCCTAAGAGCGCAATGGCCTCCATAATTCTCAAATGGAAGTTTGGCACACTCAAGACTCTTCTAAGAGCTGGTCACCCAGCCAAATTGAGCAATTGGTGGAGAAGGGCCTTAGTAAGAGAGGTGACTAAGAACCCAATGGTCACTCTGACTGAACTCCAAAAATTCTCTGTGGAGATGGGACAGTGTTTCAGAAGGACAACTGTCATTGCAGCCTTCTACTGATCTGGGCTTTATGGCAGAGTGGCTAGACAGAAGCCTCTCCTCAGTGCAAAACACATGAAAGCCTGCTTGAAATTTGCAGAAAACTCACCTGCAGGACTCTCAGATTGCCAGGAACAAGATTCTCTGGTCTGATGAAACCAAGTTTGAACTGTTTGGCCTCATTCTAAATGTTATGTCTGAAGGAAACCAGGCACTGCTCATCACCTGTCCAATACCATCCCAACAATGAAGCATGTTAGCGGCAGCATCATGCTGTGGGGGTGTTTTTCAACAGGAGGTAGTGGGAGACTGGTCAGGGTTGAGGGAAAGTTCAATGGAGGAAAGTACAGGTATATATCTCAATTCCACAGCACTCAAGATCTCAGACTGGGCCGAAGGTTCACTTCCCAACATGACAATTATCCTAAACATACAGCCAAGACAACACCGGAGTGGCTTAGGGACAACTCTGTGAATGTCCTAGAGTGGCCCATCCAGAGCCCTGATTTGAACTCTATTGAACATCTCTGGAGGGACCTGAAAATGGCTGTATTATTATTATCTCTTATGTATTGAATTTATATGCCGTCCTTCTCCCAAAGGACTCAGGGTGACACACAACATAAAAACACAGATTACAAAAGTTAAAATAAAAGATTAAATAGTAAATCCAATAACCAATTGACAATTTACAATTAAATTAACAATTAAATTAAAAATTAACAATTAAAATTAATAGTTTATTTTACTCAGGCCAGGCCGGCTTGCTGGAAAAGCCAGCTTTTTAGGATGCCCTGGAAGGAAGGGAGGTTAGGAATTATGTGAAGCTCCGGTGGTAGCTCATTCCAAAGGGAAGGCGCTCCCACAGAGAAGGCTCTCCCCCTGGTGATCGCCAGCCGACACTGGATCCATCTTCTCTAGTTGGCTAGAGAAGATGGATCCAGGGAAGGCTTTTTGAGGAGGGGCCTCACTACCGCCTCCTTCAGGGCGGTAGGAAAGAACCCCTCTCTCAATGAAGCGTTGGTAATCACCTGGAGCCAGCCTTGTATCACCTCCTGGGAAGCTGAAATTAACCAAGAGGGACACGGGTCCAGCACACAAGTGGCAACACTAAGTCTCCCCATAATCCTGTCCATGCCCTCGGGAGTCACAGGTTCAAACTCACCCCAGATGGTCTCCACAAGATTCATCACCATTGACTCGCCCAAATCTACCCAGTCGGAGTCCAAGCCTGGGCTGTAAATTGACATTCACCATCCAAGCTGACTGAAATTACGAGGATTTGCAGAATGGTAAAAAATCCCCAATCCAGGTGTGCAAAGCTTATTGTGTCATCCCCAAAAAAACTCGAGGCTATAATTGCTGCAAAAGCAGCTTCAACAAAGTATTGAGTGAAGGGTCTGAATGCTTTTGCCAATGTAATATTTCAGTTTTTTCTTTTTAATAAATTTACAGACATTTCTAAAATTCTGTTCTTACTTTATCATTATGGGATACTGAGTGTAGATTAATGATTTAAAAAAATGAATTTCTGCAACTGTAGAATCAGGGTGCAGCATAACAAAATTGACAAATGTGAAGGAGATCTGAATGCACTGTACATTAACTTCTATTTCATACTTCAGTACTGTTTTCTCCATGGGAAAAAAGTAATACTTCTTGCTTTCTTTGAATTTCTAAAAATCTTCATTGCTAAGAAAATAAAAGCAAAAAATGATTTCTTATACAGAAATGTTTTTATGCACAAACTGCTATTATATCAGGATTATACGTCCAAATTCCAACCCAGTGAAGATTTGTTTCTCAATTAGCAATTGAATCAAAATATACAAAAAAACCTATCCCCCATCTAGTTGGAGAAACGTTGTTCACCTATAAGTATTATTTCAATTTAAAATGTGAGAAAATAGTTAACAAGTCATCAAATGTAACAATGCAACTTACTCTTGAAATGAGAAAAAGCATAATTTGGAATAGACAAGAGCACAGTAATTTTACTATAGAATCCCTTGATTTCCTAGTTTACTTGCAGCTCTACATAGTTCTAAGCACATTTATGGAAACCCATAACTTTTTTGATTTCTTACAGATTCCTGATTAAACAAGCTTCACGTCAAAGACATCTCTAAAATGCTTTTTTATACAATCTGTTTGCCAAATGTTTGTGATGCCGTTGAATTCAGTTGTAAATTTTCTGCAGCTCACAATAATAGAAGCCGTGTTTAAAAATACAATTTTAAGTCTTGCCAAACAGATGTCTACCTATGTCAATGTTCAGTTAATTAACAATGATTGCTTAGTAACTTTAATAACCAGTGTTGAGATTTTAGCAAATTAATAAACAAATGTTTTACATAAAATTTAGGACCTTTCCTAAATAATACGTAGTATGACATATTGTTTATGAGACATTGTTTATTTTGGATCTGCTCAAAAAATAATACTTTGGGATAGTCCACATTTTCACCCAATATTTGACTCACCCTGTACTGTTAATAAGATATGACTAAGAAACTCTCCCTCTTTTTTCAACTAATATGACTAATAAGATTGGAGTTCTTTGGAAACACATTTCAGACCATTGATTTACTTTATTATTAGAAAAAAAATTAACCAGTATTCAACATAAATTTGAAAAAAAGAATTAATCCTTAATCTCACTAAGCTTCTCTTGCTCTAAATTGCAGCTGCAGCTGATCTTCATTTTTACTGCTTCGTTTTCAATACTACTGAAATTACCCGATTAATAATTTCCAAATCCTGAAATAAATTTTAATTTCAATATATTTTGCTATAAAGTGTCTCAAATATACTTTGATGTGTTATTAAAAACCGAATGTTGTTTCCATCCATTTGAAAACTATTCTTACAGATCTGATACCAAAAGTTCTACAGTGGTACCTCGCTTCACGAACTTAATTGGTGAAATGACTCTGGTCGCGATCCGAAATGGTCGTGAAGCGAGGCACAATTTCCCATAGGGTTCAATGTAAATCCGGTTAATCCGTTCTGACCTTGTTTTTGGGTCGTGATTTTTGAACGGACTCGTTGCGAATTGGTCCTGAAGAGAGGCACAGTTTCCCATAGGGTTCAATGTAAAGCAGCTGAGGGGCGATGGAGCAAGCCAGCATGACTTTTGCCCGTCTCTTTCCGGACTCGGCGCTTCTGCTTGTCGGGACGCTTCCCAAAGCCAGCAGCCGCGTGGCCAGCCACTCCGTTTCTCCGTCTTACTCATCGGTCGCCTCTTGGGGTCCGGACCCGCTGCCGCCGCCGCGCCACTGCCGCCGCCGCCGCCGGGCTGCTGAGGGTGGAACGGCGGCGGTGCGGGGGCGGCGGGTCCGGACCCCGAGAGGCGACCGATGAGTAAGACGGAGAAACGGAGTGGCTGGCCGCGCGGCTGCTGGCTTTGGGAAGCGTCCCGACAAGCAGAAGCGCCGAGTCCGGAAAGGGACGGGCGGAAGCTGCAAAGTCCAGCTGGGAAGGCAGCTCTTTCCCCCTCCCCACCTTCCCTTCCCAGCTGGGCTCTCCAGCTTTCTCCCGTCCCGAGGAGCAGGAGCGCCGAGTCAGGAAAGGGGCGGGCGGAAGCTGCAAAGTCCGGCTGGGAAGGCAGCTCTTTCCCCCACCCCACCTTTCCTTCCCAGCTGGGCTCTGCAGCTTTCTCCCATCCCGAGAAGCAGGAGCGCCGAGTCAGGAAAGGGACGGGTGGAAGCTGCAAAGTCCGGCTGGGAAGGCAGCTCTCCCTCCCCCCCCGCCTTCGCTTACACACACACACCCGTCCCCGTCACTCACAACAACCGCGGCAGGGTGCAGCCCGGAAAAGGCGCAGTGCGAACTCACAATTCGCCTGCGCCCTCAATGGACCGGCCGCCACGCGGAGTTCGTGCAGCGAGGCGGAGTTCGTGCAGCGGAGCACATTTTTTGGAAAATTTCTGGTCGTGCTCCGAATTGGTCGTGAAGAGAGGCGTTCGTGAAGCGAGGTACCACTGTATTTGCTTTTCTTCACATTGCCACTTGCCTACTTGATTTCAACGATAATATTAAATGAATTTCTGATCCATTTATAGGTTATGTGAGTTTGTTGGAAGATTTCTACTTTCATTCCTCAGTTCTGAAGTACACAACATTAGGAAAACAAGGAAACATGAAGAGTAAAATTCATTTGGATTTCTCTTTAAAAGCACTGATTTATTCATTATGGGTGTGTCCTCCCATGAACTAATATAGTCTGATGAGAAGAGCAGGCATTCTGTTCAAGTACTTCAAATATAAAAATATTTTTCAGTTTGAGAAGCCAAATTTTAAAGTGGGCGTAGCAAGCTCTTTTTTCTTACTTGGTATGTAATCCAAAATATGCTCCCCTTTAGAAATGTATCCACAAAATTTCAACTTTATGGCATTATCTTTTATAAAGGAAATAAATCTAAAATACAGATTTTGCTGCCCCAGTAATACAGGAGTCAGCTCTGGAGGCACCAATGCTACCTTATGAAAATATATTTCTGCAATGCCAAAAAGGAGAAGATTAAAAAAAAAAGGAGGAGAAGAAGAAAGGAGAGGAAGAAGTCTCAAAAAGTGATAGGAAAGTCATCTCTAGAGAGACGATTTCAGTTGTTTTTACATAGCTGTGAAAAGCATGGGATGTGCTCAGAATCACAAAGGAAATGGTTTGGTTCCAGTTCAATTTCAAGTATGTGATATGTACTGCAAGCCAAAAAGAAATTAACCTGCTGACAAAGGCATCACAATACATGAAGGGTGCAGAGGCCACTGTGTTTTAGTCAATCCTTTTAAAACCTTGGCAGGCAACTAAATTAACACTTACTGTACAATCCAGTACACTTATTTGACAGTTTTCAAATACTGAAGTATTTTGCTACATATATTTAACTACATATCTATCTCCCATTCTTTTCAACAAAACAAGTTTACATCATCAGTTGCTGCTGTGGGAAAGTTCTGCAGCTCCTTTCTTTATACTGTGTCTTAAAGGAAAAGGTAAAGGTTCCCCTCGCACATATGTGTTAGTAGTTCCTGACTCTAGGGGGCAGGGTTCATCTCCGTTTCAAGCCGAAGAGCCAGCGCTGTCCGAAGACATCTCCGTGATTATGTGGCCGGCATAACTAAATGCCTAAGGCACACGGAACACTGTTACCGTCCCACCAAAGGTGGCTCCTATTTTTCTACTTACATTTTTACATGCTTTCGAACTGCTAGGTTGGCAAAAGCTGGGACAAGTAATGGGAGCTCATTCCATTTCGCGTTGCTGGGGATTCAAACCGCTAAACTGCCGACCTCTCTGACTGACAAGCTCAGCATCTTAGTCACTGAGCCACCGCATACTTCCATGTCTTAAAGACCAATAAAAGCATATTTTTTATACTACAGATACACTTTCAGGATTGCAACAATAAGAGGATATCAATGCACACATGTTTCTTCATTGAAAAGTCCTGTGTTCTGAACTGAATCAAATCAAAGACATGCAAAAATGCCTATTATACGTACTCTATGTCTGAATAGAAACAAAAATCCAGTTTGGACTGTGGCCTGAGAAAAGCCTGGTGTATTTTAAAGAATGAATTTATTAAACCTAATTCCTGAAGAAGTGCCATAAACTGAGTTTATATTAAAGCTTAATATGAGGCATGATTTGTTTGCTTTTGGCTTAGTGCACCCAATCTGTACACTCTCAAATATATGAACTTTTAACTTTCAGAAACCTCAAAAATGTCCTTGCTATTGTTATAATCAATTCTGTGTCTTTTAGCACCTGAAATCCCCAATCATGGGAGACAAACTTATAATGAAAACGTGAAATGTTTCTAAACCCAGAAATATTTAAGCAATAACATCCTACTTTTATCTTTGTCCAGTCCAGGACAACATATCTATCTATTGTAATTCTCCTGCCTATTTTCCCACAACAAGCACCCTTAGGACTGAGAGAGTGAATAGCTCAAAGTAATGCAGCCAACTGTCATGCTTAAGGAAGGAGTAGAACTCACAGATTCCCAGTTTCTAACTCAGCATTTTAACCACTACAAAAAATTGGCTTCCATGAGAAGCCAATACAATCAAATACAATTCATTAATATGTCTTTCTGCTAGGTTGAAAAAGTGCTAGCAATACAAAAGCATGCTAACCATTTGTCAAGAACATTACTGCAGTTCCTTGATTCTTGCACATTTCTCCAAACAGTTCAAACTGCCGAATCTTGTTTAAGAAATTCAAAGTATATTTGCTTAGAACTCTAGCATGTGACTGAATTTCTATAGAAAACACATGTTTCTGTAGAGAAACTAAATTGAGAACTCATTAGCACTTACAATAACTCAGTCTCTAAAGACCCATAAGATGCCTTGGCAATGACTTCTGTACATGCCTGCACAGCATAAAATAAATTGTTAGTTACAGCCTCATGGACATCTGCAGGAATATGGAATGGGGTTTTCCTTGCTACATTGAAGATTCATCTGGAATGCAAAACAAAGAACCAGGAGGAGAAAATAAAGTCAATCCTTCCTATCAAGACACAACTTCTGCAAAAGCCTGCAATGTACTTATTACACAAATGGGAATTCTGAATATGCTATGCATGGACAGCTGCCTGTATAAGGAGTAGTAGTTCAGCACTAATAGTCTAATTCTAATAAATGATTCTAATAAGCAAAACCTCTCCTTCCAAAATCCATTCTTGGTTTGAGGTAACACAATGTGTTGATTTCTGTCATGAAGGAAGTGAATCTTTGAACATTTAGCTATACTCAGAGTCAACTGAACTGTGTGCATTTATACCATAAAACTGGGAAGCAGATAACACTTTGATTTATGCAAGACTTACCATCTTACAAATTTGCCAATTACATTTGTTTGATAATATGAGTAAAAGGCAGTTACTTTTATTGTTACTGTAAAATAACAGAGATATGCTAAATTGAAGACAGTATGTACAATATATACATATTGATAAAAAGTTAGTTACCACGTGGTTTGTGTGTGTGTGCGTGCGCCTGCCTGCCTGCCCGCCCGCCCGCCCGCCTGCCCATCCATCCATCCATCCATCCATCCATCTAAAGGTCTTTTATTTGAAAATAGAACAAAAGTATCCACACCTGCTTTCTTTTATATTTTGGATAGAGATTTGGAGAACAAATTTTCACAAACAGATTGAACAGGTCTGAACTGAAATGTGGTTCCCAATGTCATTTTGGGGATTTGGAAATGGTCAGAACAGGCTGGACAGTTCAGAAGCAAACAATAATTACTTAGCAGGCTATTTCTTTCTGCTTTTCCTGTTTTTGTTTAGTTTGTCAAACCACATAATTATTCATTACTGCAGTCTACATCAGGAAACTTCTAGCACTGTTTCACTATATACATAAACTATGCAACTGACTGTATCTTTTGAAGACAAATGATTTCCCAATATCCAGGAAAAACGACGCATATCAACACCCTCCAAAGGTTAATGGAACTATTTGTTATAATTGTTGATATATTATTCATAGTATTATTATCTAAGTAGTGTTTATTAAATTATTTTAGTGTATATTAAATTGACTCCCAAATATTTATGAACAATCCAAAACTTTACAAAGAGATTAGTAAACTGAAATGTTTGGGAACTCCTGGTTTACACATCTCTACCATAGGAGCTTAAGATCACCATCATGGTGCATTTTTCACCATCATGGGGCACCAAAAATGCAGGCATTATAGAAGTTATTTGTATGTCTCACTTTGTAGAAAAAACTTGAGTATCCACAAAAAGGTTTAAAAATTAAAATTACAAATTGAGGGAATCAAATGAGGAAACATATTATAGCGTCTGTTACAAATAAAGGAAATGTTTCAATCCACTCTGATTCTGAATATATCAAACTTGTCATCTTAAGTTCTTCATTCTGCTGGTGCCTAAGTCCTGGCTGTTACATTTTGTTGCATTCTCATATTTTATCTATGAGGAAATAAAATGCAGACAGGAAAACACACAAATGGCCATTAGATTTCTTCCCTGGCATTAGTTTTCATCTCTGGGTGCCAGTATAGTGCAGTCAGGTGTTTGATTTAGAAAAGTTCATATATCAATTTCATCATGGAGCATTTTTTATTGGCCCTTTCCTAAACACATAAAACTCTTCCTATGGGAATAAAATACAAAGAAATCCCTATGATGTTCTCTTGAAATCCCAAGACTATGCAACAATGGGTTTTACAGATTTTCCCAGCATATTGCATTATTCCATGAATTACAGTGTATCTATTACCGTATTTTGTGGAGTATAAGACGCACCTTTTTTCCTCTAAAAAGAGGCTGAAAATCTGGGTGCGTCTTATACATCGAATACAGAATTTTTTTGCCTCCTGGAACCCCACCCCCTTCACCAAACTGGCTGTGCCTAGTCTTATGGAGGCTTCCAGAGAGCCCCTGGGAGTTGGGGAGGGCAGAAATTAGCCTCAAACGGGCCGTTTCCCCCTCTCCCAGCCCCCAGCAGCACTCTATAAGCTTCCATAGGACTATGCATTCAATTTATTTGACACAAAAATGGCCCGTTTTTGCGATAAATGGGGCGGTTTTTTGCCCCCCACCCCCCTAGGAGCACTCTGCAAGCCCCCCCAGGCTACTCATGCTTTTTATTTGAAGAAAATCGGCCCCGTTTTCGCGGAGAAAGAGCAGTTTGGAGGAAGCATGCAAAGCACAAAAAAACCCTTTTTGCCTCCTGGAACCCCGCCCCCTTCACCAAACTGGCTGTGCCGAGCCTTTGGAGGCTTCCTGGGTAAACGGGGTGGGTTTTTTGCTCATTTTTCACTCCCTCCCCCCAGCGGCACTCTGCAAGCTCCCCCCCCCCCCCCAAGGCTACTTATGCTTTTTTTTTTTTTTTAAACAGCCTCATTTTCACGGAGAAATGGGCTGTTTTGGAAGTTTGCCGAATGCAAAGACTCCCACCCCCCACCTTTCGGAACGCTCTTTAACTTTTTCTGAGCAAGCAGAAACGAAGTTTTAAGGTTTGTCTGCGATTTCCTTCTGCAGGACATAAATAAATACACCTGAGAACATCAACCTACCTACCTAATCTTTCTCTCTACTGTATTTCTCCCTTTCCATCTCTCTCTCTCTCTCTATATATATATATACTTACACCTACACACACACTCTCTGTCTCTTCAATCCTACCTACTGTATTTCTCTCTATTTCTCTCTCATCCTTCTACCTACCTACAGTACACACACATTCTCCCTCTCCCCCTACATACCTATTGTATTTCTCTTTCTTTCTATTTCTCTCTCTATCCTTCTACCTACCTACACACACAAACTCTCTCCCTACCTACCTACTGTATTTCTCTCTTTCTATTTCTCTCTATTTCTACCTACATACCTACCTACACACACGCACATTCTCTCTCCCCCTACATACCTACTGTATTTCTCTCTCTCCCCTTTTATCTACCTACCTACCTACCTACACAGACACTCTCTCTCCCTACCTACCTACTGTATTTCTCTCTCTCTCTCTATTTCTCTCTCTATATATCCCTTTACCTACCTACCTACCTACTCTCTCTCTCCCTACCTACCTACTGTATTTCTCTCTATTTCTCTCTCTCTCTCTATCCCTTTATCTACCTACCTTACGTATTTCTTTCTTTCTTTCTCTCCCTCTCTCTCCCTCTATCTACCTACCTACCTACCTACTTTTTTTTGTAATTTGCCTCTTCAAAACCTTGGTGCGTCTTATACTCTGAAAAATACGGTAAGTACAATATAAAAATTACTCAATATTTAACGTTTGGGCTTAAAGAATAGGCTTAAGCATTCTCTAAAGAGATACTGTTCATTTATTGTACTCACACTGTTTATTACTATGCATTCTTTCAAGTGCCAACAAATACATAAAATGTAATGTATAATGATATCATTGATAATAATAGTTTCTGTATTTTGCCAGTCTTTTATTGTTATCTTTAGCAGCACCATTTTTACTTCCTACTGTCTTGTACATTATATTACAGGTGGTTCTTGACTGACAGCCACAATGAGCCCAAAATTTCCACTGCATTTGTTAATTAATTTTGCCCCATTTTATGATGTTTCTTGCACAGTTGTTAAATGAATCACTGCATTTGTCAAGTTAGTAACATGATTGTTACCGTATTTTTCGGAGTATAAGACGCACCTTTTTTCCTCTAAAAAGAGGCTGAAAATCTGGGTGCGTCTTATACATCAAATACAGCATTTTTTGCCTCCCAAAACCCCGCCCCCTTCACCAAACTGGTTGTTACTAGCCTTATGGAGGCTTCCAGAAAACTCCTGGGGCTGGGGAGGGCAGAAATGAGCCTCAAACGGGGCGTTTTTTGCCCCCCCCCCAACCCCCAGGAGCACTCTATAAGCCTCCATAGGGCTTTACATGCAATTTATTTGACACAAAAATGGCCCCGTTTTCATGATAAATGGGCCGGGTTTTTGCTCATTTTTGCCCCCCCACCTCCCCAGGAGCACTCTGCAAGCCCCCCCAAAGCTAGTCATGCTTTGTATTTGAAATAAAAAAGGCCCCATTTTCACAGAGAAATGGGCTGCTTTGGAGAGGTTTGCAGAGTGCAAAGGCTCCCCCACTCTTTCGGAAGGCTCTTTAATTGTTTCTGTGCCAGCAGACACAAAGTCTTAAGGTTTGTCAGCAATTTCCTTCTCCAAGACATGGATAAATACACCTGGAAACATCAACCTACCTACCTACTCTCTCTCCCTCCCTCTCCCTACTGTATTTCTCTCTATTTCTCTCTCTCTATCTTTCTACCTACCTACCTACCCACACATACTCTCCTTCCCTCCTTCCCTCCCTACTGTATTTCTCTCTATTTCTCTCTCTCTCTCTATCCCTTTATCTACCTACCTACCGACCTACCTACTCTCTCTACCTACCTAATGTATTTCTCTTTTTTTCTGTCCCTCTCTATCCCTCTATCTATCTACCTACTTTTTTTTGTAATTTGCCTTTTCAAAACTTTGGTGCGTCTTATACTCCAAAAAATATGGTAAGTGAACCTGGTTTCCCAATTGACTTTGCTTATAACAAGGTTACAAGCCTAAGATACTGCAACCATAAATACATGCCAGTTGCCATCCAAATTTTGATCACATGACCAGGGGGATGCTGCAATGGTCATAAGTATGAAAAACGATTGTTACTTTTTTCAATCACTAAATGAATGATTGTAAGCCAAGGACTACTTATACACTTTCTAAAATTGCTTTAAACCCCAATTTTCTCAGGATTCAAGAAATTTGTAAAAAGACACTATTTTCAACAGGCTATTGTTAGAAGGTTTGAGCATTCAGATTTTTGTAATTTCAACTAGCATTTTAATTTTTAAATTATCTTTGGACTTAATTGATGTTAGGCACCATGAGGGTTCCCCCAGACCAGAAAGTTGGGGTAAAGATCAAGTAAATAAATACTTGATCTTTACCCCAGGTTCTGATAGATCTTATTGTCTATCAAAGGATCTCACTGTATTTTTTTTACCCTAACATCCATCTACACTTTTAAAACCATAGGGACTCCTATATGTCATTTCCTTTACCCAAAATGCTGGAGGAAAGAAATCAAAACAGTTAATGGTGGATGGTGAACAATTTTCACTCTTTCTCTATTTTGCAGACATTGCCTTTAATCTAACCCCAAAATAAACCCTTTCTTCTAAACTGTGAATATATGTTTGCTTACACTGATTGTGAATGTAACGCCCACAGCAATAATAAAATGTTGCTCAGAAATGTTTCACTTTAGTTCAAAAAACTTTTCTTTCTAATTATTAAATCTTTCCATTTATACTTCTGATAATCACATGCAAATATACAGTATATTCACATAATAGAGATCTGGAGAAAAAATATGCTTTTGAGCAGGAGTGGGTTGCTGCTGGCAATACTGCCAGTTCGGCACGCAAAAATGTGTGCGCATTTGCACCTAAAAAGGTCTGTGCATGCGCACAATCTTAGAAAAGGGGAAAAATTACATTTCTGCAATGAAGATTGTTCTGCACATGTGCAGAATCAAAAATCAACATGGCGCCAGTACCAATAGAACCGGTTCAGGAGCCTGGCAAGCCAATTTACGACCTACTCAGCCGAACCGCTCTGAACCAGTAGAAACCCACCTTTGCTTTTGAGAAATTATCAACAGCATTGCACAAAATATTAACATGCATAAAATGACATTGGCAGTGTTTCATTCTTCAGCGTTGAAGGACAATACAGACACATTTATCAATAAATATCTCTACTTTGCATTTAGACTGATAGTTTCCACTTGATAGCATATTACAACTGCAATTCTGTGATGCTGTTGTAGTAGCCTCTGCAATAAAAATGTTTTATAAAAAATACCAGCTTAACTTAATGAAAATAGTGATGTTCACATCTGATGGTGCCTATGTGATCAGGGACAGACAGAATGGTAAAGCAATGGCATAGCAACAAACCTGAAACATGACTGATTTTTTGAATTTAGTACACCAATATTGTATTACATGTCACAAATTTAAAAAAAAAGATGCATAGAAAGAAGTTAAGATAAGATACACTGACATTTTAATGAGGACGCCTGCAGAGTAATCTATCTGTATTCTTCAAAAATAATGTCAAGGGACAATGACATGTGCTTCTGAAGGCAAAACATGGCTTTCTGACCTTCAATGAATTGTGCTGATTGTCTAGCATTTTTCCCCAGCTACAAGCCTGTTTTGGAACATTTTGAGCAAGTTAGTGATAACAGTCCAGTTTCTAAATGCTGCCATAAAAAGGCTAGAATACCAAAAGAGATGAGAAATGTTCAATATTTTCTTACGATAGCTTTATTATTAATGGGCAAATCCCTTCTCTCTACCCCATATCAAACCAGATAGCCAATATCCATGCCCAGTCTTGCCCAACAGATTTCCCCCTAAACCTTGTCCTTGCTAAGGAAAACACTTTTTTCTTGTGACAAGAGGAGAATGGTATCTGAGAGGTGTGAAAGGAAGTGGTTCATCTGAGAGAAGAAAGAGGAAAGAACACCTGGAAAAAAGAGGAAGCAAGATTGCGAGAAAGATGTATGCATGAGCAGAGATTAGAAACAGCTGAACGCTGAACTGACTGCAGCAAGATACGAGTATAACAAATACATTTGTCTCAAGGGATTGTTTTTCTCCTTCCTTTTGTGTCAGAAGTTTGTTGGCTATTGTGCTAACTCAGATTTTGTACATTTGATGCCATTCCAGCTGAGCTCAGGTCCTGGTGTTCTATGACAGATTGATGTTGCAGACTTTGTGTTTTTAGGAGTACTAAATGACTTATTAAATTATAATTGCTTGGGCAGTAGGCTATCCAAGCTAAAAAAAATTTAAAAAAAAGATTTTTAAACCACATGAATGTTTTTGTTCTTGTCTCCTGACTCTGCTTATGTTTCAGAATTGGTTTCCTTTTTTTGTCAATATTGATATTATTTCCATTGTAAAAGCAAGTTCTTCAGACTGTAAAAGCTTCACAAGTTGGGTTTGAGAAGCAGGATCCTGGCCAAGGCATTCCATCCCTCCAATGGGATGGGTAGGCAGGAAAATGCTGATTAAGTGTCATCAGGTCAGTCTTGTCTTTTAGCAATCATATGGATAGATTATCTCCAGAATCACTTGTCTTCAATTCGGCTTTATGGGTTTTTCAATAATGCATTCATTGTTGTTTAATCAAATCAGGGGCAGGTTCCTGCCAGTTGTAACGTCTTCTATAAAAGAGGTTCCACAAATCTACAGTGCCGTTTAGAACCAGTTCCAGCTCCCTCCCCCCGCCTGTCTGCACATCATCAAGATGAAGAGCAAGAGGAGGAATTCTGGGAGTTGAAGTCCACAAGTCTTAAAGCTGTTAAGTTTGAACACCCCTGGGGGTTTTCCCCCCCTAAAGGGCTAGGGGTGCAAGGGTTTTGTAACTTGACAGCTTTAATACCGTATTTATCGGCGTATAACACGCACAGGCGTATAATACGCACCTTCATTTTAAGAGGGAAATTTCAGGGGGGGAAAATTAAATTTCAAATAAAGAACTTTGAAGCAAAATAAGGGTAGCTCAGAACTTTTTTTTATTAATATTATTACCACTTATAAGGTAAATAATGTAAAAGGACAGTAAAAGCAACTGTTTTAACAAAGAAACTTGGATATTCTGTTTTTACAAAAGTTTACTCAGAAATCGCTATCCCCTCCCTTCCTGTCTCTCTTTGTCATTCTCTCTGTGTCTGTCAGATTCTGATTCCCTTCCTCCCTCCCTCCCTCCCTCCCTCCCTCTCTCTCTCTCTCTCTCTCTCTCTCACTCTCTCTCTGGCGGGCAGGCAGGAAAGCAAGCAAGGCGGCTGGAGGAGAAGGAGGAGGAGATGACGGCCCCGGAGGCACGGACCTCTTCCCCGCGGCGGGCGCCTCCTTCTCCGCTGGCTTCCCCCCTTTCCCCACTTTCCGGCTGTTTCGCCGCCGCCACCGCCGCCGGTTCCAGCAGTAGGAGGAGGAGAAGGAGGAGGAGATGACGGCCCCGGAGGCACGGAGCTCTTCCCCGCGGCGGGCGCCTCCTTCTCCGCTGGCTTCCCCCCTTTCCCCACTTTCCGGCTGTTTCGCCGCCGCCACCGCCGCCGGTTCCAGCAGCAGGAGGAGGAGGAGGAGGAGGAGATGACGGCCCCGGAGGCATGGAGCTCTTCCCCGCGGCGGGCGTCTCCTTCTCCGCTGGCTTCCCCCCTTTCCCCACTTTCCGGCTGTTTCGCCGCCGCCACCGCCGCCGGTTCCAGCAGCAGCAGCAGCAGGAGGAGGAGAAGGAGGAGGAGATGACAGCCCCGGAGGCACGGAGCTCTTCCCCGCGGCGGGCGTCTCCTTCTCCGCTGGCTTCCCCCCTTTCCCCACTTCCCGGCTCTTTCCAAACCTCGGGAGCTCGCCGAGGGGCGGCAGCGGCGGCGGCAAAACAGCCGGGAAGTGGGGAAAGGGGGGAAGCCAGCGGAGGAGACGCCCGCCGCGGGGAAGAGCTCCGTGCCTCCGGGGCCGTCATCTCCTCCTCCTTCTCCTCCTCCTGCTGCTGCTGCTGCTGGAACCGGCGGCGGCGGCGAAACAGCCGGAAAGTGGGGAATGGGGGGGAAGCCCCTCGACCTTGCTCTATCTGCCAGCGGAGAAGGAGGCGCCCGCCGCGGGGAAGAGCTCCGTGCTTCCGGGGCCGTCATCTCCTCCTCCTCCTCCTCCTCCTCCTCCTCCTCCAGCCGCCTTGCTTGCTTTCCTGCCTGCCCGCCAGAGAGAGAGTGAGAAAGAGAGAGTGAGAAAGAGAGAGAGAGAGCGGACGGTCGCGGCGCTTCGCTGAGGGAAAAAGAAGACAGCGCAGCCACCTTGCGAACGTGGAGGACTTACTTCCGGGTCCACGGTTCCCGGGTCCATGTACCTTATATCGGCGTATAACACGCATATCGGCGTATAACACGCATACATCATTTGCCCCCTATTTTCAGGGGGGAAAAGTGCGTGTTATACGCCGATAAATACGGTACTTGCGTACTTCAAATGTCAGAGTTTCTGAGCCAACATTTTGGATGCTAAGCAAGAGCATTGTTAAGTGAGTTTCACCACATTTTACAAGTTGGCCACGCCCACCCAGTCACATTACTGCCAAGCCACTCCCATTCAGTCACATGGCCAGCAAGCCACTCCCACAAAGAAGGCCACACTTACAGAAGAGGTTCTAAAACATTTGAAATCCACCACTGAATCAAATCCATCCACCTTGCCTTTGGACACCCTTTTCCTCTTTTTGATCCAAATTTTCCTGGCATCGTGGACTTCCAAAGGGAATTCAGTCTTTGCATGATGAGTCCAAAATATGATACAATATAGTCATTAAGCTATGCCATTACCCAGGCAGGAAGCAAGTACATCCAAAGGGCACAGGTTGTTGAAATCCTTCCAGGCATATAACCTTCCCCATCAAGTGAAGAAATCAATGCTTATAAGTTCCGATACATTTTACCATCAGCCAGATCAATTATTTTATTTATTTATATTTGGCATCCCTCTATCTACTCCTTTAAAACCACAGAGATTCATTTTGCAACACCAAATAGCAATTTCCTTTTCCGGAAATACAAAGAGAATCTCTGTGACTCTCAATTCCAGTATGATACTGCTTTTCTTTCCTAATATGCCGTATATATCATCAATATTAAATAGGGAAATGGGGAGGTGGGGGGGAATCTTTATGGTATCCATGCCTTATTAATTCTACTTATTTGAAGATAACCTTTCATATGGCGGAGTAGAAAGTAGTACAAAGAAACATCTTGAATTATAAATTATTTTAAAACATGAAAGAATTTAATTTTTCAGTTTATTACTTAATATTTCAGCATTTAATATGCTTATAAAAATAAAAATAACTAAAGATCCAAAAAATATCACCATAAAACATTTGTAATCTGCTGGCTTTCTGTCTTAAGGAAGACTGATTCATATTTAGCTAATTAGTGTTTAATGCAGATAGAGCTTAGCTTAGAGTCACTGGGGGCGGGGGAGGCAAGCCTCTGCAATTTTTTGGCAAGTCTGAGGAATTCAGTAAAACCAGAACATCCAGAAATGTGATAATGGCTTATATAATAAAGAATCCAGCATTTAAAATTGCAGAATCAATAATCTAGATCACAGATGAGGTATTCGTCTGTTTGTTCCATTGAGAAAGCAAAACAAAAGTCGAGCAGTACAGAAAGGACAAAAAGAAGAGGGAAGGGAAGGGAAGTAGCAAACATTTTTTGGTCAGTTTACTTCTTCATAAAATTTATCAACCCCTGAATTAAATAAATGTCATAACATATCGTTATCTAACCTTGAAAAAGCTGAACAGTGTCAGACACACTTAGTAGTTGATGGGAAACAATCAAGAAATCCTAAGGGGGTAGAAATCAAAATATTCCAGAAGAAAGCATTGGCAATTACACCATTAGGAAAAAAATCACATATACATAATATGAAGCTCACCAGGAGTCAAACTCAATCTGAGTAAGTTTCCGCCTTAAAAAAGCAAAAAATATTTAAATAAATGCCGGTAAGATATGAGGACCTACTTTAGCTTCTCCTTTTGAGGTGGTTTTCATTCCTTTGGCTTAGTCAGTTTCTCTTGTCAGGCTGACATATTTTTCTCCTCTTCTGCTTACCACTAACTGCAGCAATGTTCAAATCCTTACAAACAAATAAAGCTTTATTTCTGCAATTTTATTACCTTATAAAACATCCAAGCTATTTTACAATAATGTTTGCATCTTGAGTCACCATCTTCTTCCTTCATCACTGAAAGATACAAGAATCCTTAAAGTAATAGATAGCTACTTCAATTCTTTTTTTAGAGTTGACTGCTGAGCAATAAAATGTTTCTTAATTTAAGTTGATTCACTGATTATATTATGACTTTGCATAGTGATACTCGCAAGTTTGAAATTTTTACTAATGAAATTAGCAAAATACTACTGAAATGTAACTTGAAAACTAAGCCACAGAAATAGCCAAGAGGAAGAAAATGTTCTTCGATGTTTTAAGTTATTCTCTCCATCTTATTTTCTAAGAGTCAAACAGCTGAGTCTAAATCTTCCAGACTAATTCTTCTGTGTAATCATCCCCAAATGTAGAATCTGGGGCTAGGTCAACAGATGCTTTCTTGAAGAGGATTGTTAAAATGAGAAGGAAATGAGAAAAATAGGAAGGGAAGCCTAATTTTGTATAACTTGTTTTTATTACACAATGATTAAAAATTGTAACACTCAGGTACTAATACAAGTTTTGTTAACAATTGCATTCCTATTCAGAATAAAACTATGATAATGCTTTGTTGAGCCCCAGAACCACTAGGTTTATTAGTGACATGTTTGCTGGATTCTTATAAAAGGACTCTTTTAAAAAGATGAAAGATGAAAAATAAACAGAGTGGATAACAATCAATGATTTTTTTGAAAAAATCAAAAAAAGTGGATTTTTTTTATTTAAATCGGATTTTTTTTTAATTTAAATTGGATTTTTTCTATTTAAATTGGATTTTTTTTATATAAAATGCTTTTTGAGGAAAATATATTACCATCCAAAGGTTTTTTCTTCATGAAATAAAGATTAGTTTTTTAATTATTAATTATTAATTAAGGCTGTATATGTTTAATTTTTTTGGTAAATAAATTCCATTAATCCATTCACAATGTCATGCTCTTCCAGAGGTTTTTGTAAGATTGTTGGGCAGTTTCCCTGCCTACAAGATATTATCACAGATGCTTGGTTTACTTTTGCAGTTCTCAAAACTGAATTTGACTCAGCAGAGATCACGTGCCTCTTCTTCACAGCAAAAATGTTATAACATGAACAGAGTTGAAAAAAAGACCTTAATCCTAACTTCTACAAACCTATGAATACAGAATCGACCCCTTCAGTGCTAAGTTTCAAGAAGTTCAGTGAATAGAATAGAAACAATATTTTTCTGATTGTTTTGAGTGGAATAGGTCTGCACAAGAAGAAATTGAAACTAAGTACGAGGAGGAAGGGGCAAGCAGACAAGCAGTACTACAAAATGAAAGTCTACGTTTCTTAAAATATATATATTTTGTTTAGCCAAATTAGTTAACAAACATGGATGTTTGTTTAAGCAAATAACATATGCTGTAATGTTATTGTTTCAGTTGAATAAATCTATTTAAATTGTTATTATTAAGATAATGATTATTTGTCTCCTTCCTAAGTACAACAGAAAAGTTGTCCAAATATGAATGATTAACCTATTAAACTGGGGATAAAAAAAACTAATATGAAAAGTTGTTATTCTAAAAATCTTCATCTACTTGCATATTATAAGTTATACCAGCAAGAATTAGTCTTTATGTAGAAAACTATGATTTAAACCAAGCTTTTTTACTTGATTTAATCATGATTTAAATTGTGATTTAAATCAACTTGATTTAAATAAATCCACCCTGAAAATAAAAGATGTCTCTTCCAAATAATTGTTGAGAAGGAAGAACTGGAGAAATGAAGGTAAATTTATCCTGAACAGTTTCCGAGTCCAGAAATACTGAAACTTGCCCCAAAGGACTCATCTTAAACCACATAAGACTCTACAAACCCACAATTTAAATCCGGAATCTGTTTTATCAAAAGAGTTCCAGAATCCTATTACACAAGTATCTAGAACATCCAAGTAATCAATTAGTCCTGAAAAATCAGATAACAAGCATAAAATTAAATAGAAGAAACCAGCTGTAATTTACTGATTAATGGCACATTGCAAGATATTCAATATAGAAATAAAGAGCAGAAATAAAGTTAGCATCTAAAATCTGCATAAGATCCAAAATCTCCTCTTTTCTTAATGCCTCTATGTCTTATTCACATAAAAATACACCAAGCAATTAAAAAACAAACAAAAATATGCTTTCTGCTCATCCTACTCCTAAGATAATATCCCTCTTTCTGGCTTTGATGCCAACTTCTGCTTGCTGAGTAAATGTTTTCATGCTACCTTCAAGTTATAGGTGAAGGAGATTCTTAAGATATATTTCATGGACAGCAAGGCAATTTTTATTTAAAATTTTGGTTGCTGTTTGAAAAGTAATCAAAATATGCCATATTCTCTCCCAATGGCTGGAAGATGTCCATATTGATTTACTTTCAGTGACCATCCTTCAAGATTTGCACCAATTTCTAATAGCAAAAAAATCCAATATCCCTAGCAGTCTGTGATTATTTATTTATTTATTTTATTTTTCGAATTTATACCCCGCCCTTCTCCTTGTTAGGACCCAGGGCGGCGCACAGGCATTATTAAAACCATAACAAAAGACAATATACAATATTAAAAACATATTAAATTAAATTAAAACCCGTGCTAAAAAACCTATTTAAAACCCTGAAAATTAAAATTATAGATAGAGTCAGAAACGGGGGGCTACGCTAGGCCGGCTTGTTGGAATAGATACGTCTTAAGACGTTGGCGGAACAGGCGGAGGTCCGAGATGGTGCGTAGGTCGGGGGGTAGGTCGTTCCAGAGGGCCGGGCCCGCCACAGAGAAGGCCCTTCCCCTGGGTGTCGCCAACCGGCATTGCCCGGCCGACGGTACCCGGAGAAGACCCTCTCTGTGGGAGTGGATCGGACGAAGGGATGTATGGGGCAGAAGGCGGTCTCATATATAGCTAGGCCTCGAGCCATGGAGCGATTTGAAGATGGTCGTCAAAACCTTGAAGCGCACTCGAAAGGCCACAGGCAGCCAGTGCAGCTCGCGCAGGAGAGGTGTTACGTGGGCTTGCCTTGGGGCACCCATAATCACCCGCGCGGCCGGATTCTGAACTAACTGTAGCCTTCGAGTGCACCTCAAGGGGAGCCCCATGTAGAGAGCGTTACAGTAATCCAGCCAAGAAGTCACAAGCGCTTGAGTGACTGTGCGAAGGGCCCCCCGGTCCAGTAAGGGGCGCAACTGGCGAATCAGCCATACCTGATAAAACGTCCTCCTGGCCACGGCCGCCACATGGTCCTCCATGGACAGCCGGGAATCCAGGAGGACACCCAAGTTGCGCGCCCTCTCCACGGGGGCCAGTTGTTCGCCCCCAATGGCCAGTGTTGGACTTATCTGGCTGAACCGGGGTGCCGGAAACCACAGCCACTCGGTCTTGGACGGGTTGAGCTTGAGTTTGTTACTACCCATCCAGACCCGTACGGCCTCCAAACACCGGGACAGCACCTCGACGGCATCGTTGGGGTGGTTTGGGGTGGATATGTACAGTGATAAAAGAAGCACATAGGATATCTGATGAAATGATGCTGTAATACTTATAGCTTTGTGGTTAAAAGAAACCACACATTTTTTGAATATTGCTGAGAGTATCCAATGTCCTAACCTACAATGAAACTTTTCTGAATTTATTTAAAATTATAAAAGAAAATTTCTGTAATGCTTCTCTAAATTCCATGAGTTAAACACATCTGAGTCATCTGAAATGTTAACAGTACGGTAGTTTTGTCTATCATAAAATATGTAGATGTGACAACCTTTTCAAAAATACACACATGCGTTTACAAATGTACACAGAAATTATCTGTCATCTAGAAAAAATCCTATAAAATAAAAACTAAATAAAACTATTTCCTAAAAACATTACATATGCTTGCAAAATAATACCCTGCTAAAAAGAAATTAGTGCATTCCACATTTATAGAGCTACTACTCACACATATGCAATCGTAACAAATTCTACTTGAAATCTGACACATGTCCAAAATACAGTTCTTGCCCCCACAAGCTTCATGCTTAAAATCCTACCTCCCTTTAACTGAACCACCCACTGTTGAAATCTACGCTGGACAACCAAATTTCCTTGCCACCCAAAGTTATGGGTATTTTTAAGAGTTATGCAAAATATTTCTTGGTCATTTAATTCATCAAGACAGAATTATCTCTGACAAAAACTAAAGTAGCAACATGCCATCAAAAGAAACTGAAAGTCTTCTTTAATCAGTATGTTTATAAAGGAAGTACAAGCCTCAGATAAATCAACTTTAAAGAAGTTTTAATGGATACACAAAGAAACTTCCTGCTGGCTTCTCCATTGACTTTCTATGTAGGAATCTGGCTGCAAGTGCTAGACATGACAATCACATGTCTGTGTAGGTGAAGTAGCATGGCAGCATGAAGTAGCCATAACTTTGTCAAATTTAAATGGGAGTCATGTGTCCCAGATTTTGGACACATTCTATAAATCAGTCCATTTGAGGTATGCCGATTCAGCAATTGTTGTCCTATGGTGCACTGTTTCGCCCAATTGAAGGTTACAATCAAACAGATACATGAGTTTTAATAGCATATAGATTAAAATTTTCATGCTTCTTCAAAGGAAAGATATTGGGAAGTTCATAGGTACATGAATTCAAATCCAAGTCAACAAAACAATTACAATCACACAGATAAAAAAAACAGCATGAGAGATAATAGTCTTAATTATCAGCCTCTACAACATAAGAGCTTAACCTTATGTTCAAATGCAGTTTTATTTTTTTAGTGCTTATCTAGTTTTGTAATAATACTGTATTTCGGTAAATGTAAGAAAATAATGTAAAAAAAAAAGAAACAGCTCAGACTTTTTATTAGTATTAGTAACCTTATATTTTTTGCACTGAACTCATTGTTAGCCATTGTAAGTGTGTTTCAACTGAATTGGAGATTATCTCCCTAATCCATCTTTTAAGTTAACCGCAAATGTTTAATTAGAGTCTAAAAAGAGAATGAGAATGGAATCAGCCTTGCCAAGTTTTTTCAGAACTTCTTTCCCTACTAGGTCTCCTTAAGCCAATATCGTTAAGAAATGCAGTGAGGTTTTTTTTTCTACCCAATAAATGTGTAGCCAATTGTATAAAAGAATGGAAAAAAAACCATAATTGCAAGAAAGAAGTTAAGACCAGAATTACTGAGAGCCACTCATGCCCCCAGAATGAACCACATACTTGACTAGAACAAATGACCACACAAACATCAGAAGAGCCAGATAATTCTTGGAGACATGGCACTCAAAGAAAGAAGTCATCAACAAATCAGTGGAACAGTCTACCTCCCAGGCCAGCATCTGATTCCAGCCATATACAATAGGCTGACAAGGCAGATCAATCAAAATAGCATGGTCACCATTCACAAACACTAATCAATGATATTTTCCAGGTAGCCTTCATTAACACAGAATTCTAATTCCACATAGATATTGCAAAGTGAACTCTACTTCTCCATCTCTGCACCTAGAAACACACAATGAAATATCTTGAAAAGAAACACGATCTCTGCGTTGGTAAAGTAAGCCCAGTGATCCACAATTATAGGTATTGTCAACTTATAACCACTCCTTTAATAACGATTAAAAGGAACAAGTGTTCTGAAAAAAGCGCCTTTTGACTGATCCTTACACTAACAACCATCACAGATCCCCCTAGTCATGTGATCAACATTTGTAACTTTCCCAGAGTCAATGAAGAAAGCTAGATTTATTTAATACCCTGTGATTCAACTGCAGTGATTCTATTAAAATCCATGGCAAAAAGGACAAACAATTTGGGGTTGCTCAATTAACAACTGTCTTTCTTAGCAACAAAAATTCTAGTGCCAATTGGCGTAAATCAAGGACTACTTGTAAAAGAAGGTGGTGCTACAATTTTTGAAGATGTTTCTTAAGGCTGGTTTCTAAATGCAAACATATACATACATACATACATACATACATACATACATACATACATACATACATACAATTCTGTTTTCTGTGTAACATTTTATGCTTAAAAGTATTTTTCAACTCCTACTTTATTGACATTCAGCAAAATCTATTAGTCTGTTGCCTCTGAAGAGAAAAGTTTTCGATCTACCTGCTCTAACATATGCCAGTGAAACATGGACACTAACTTCCCCACTGATACTAAAGCTAGGAATGGAGCAAAGAGCCATGGAAAGATACATTGCGGTATTATAAGGCAAGAGAGAAAGACCTACACATGGATTAGAGGAGGGGGCTCCAACCTTGGTCACTTTAAGCCTGGTGGACTTCAACTCCCAGAATTCCCCAGCCAGCATTTGATGGCTGGGGAATTCTGGGAGTTGAAGTCCTCCAGGCTTAAAGTGACTAAGGTTGGAGACCCCTGGATTAGAGAACAAACGAAAGTATACAATATCATCAAGACAGAAAAGAATTGAAATAGAAATGGGCTGGTTACATAGCAAAAAGAACTGATGGCAGGTGGACCAAGGTAGTCATGGAATGGAGTCCACTTGATAAAAAAACATCCACAAAAAAAGAACTAAAACAAGATGGATTGACGACATCAGCAAGTATTGCTGGCCCAATTGGCAAAGGAAAATTCAGAACCGTATTGGTTGGAAATATGCAGAAGAGGCCTTCATCCTGCAGTGGATAGACAATGGCTAAGAGGAGGAGGAGTGACTTTATTGACATTACATTTATTTCTTTGGTATACTGAATTGTGCGATGGTAAATGAATGCAACTGGAATTTAGAAAAACACTACAAAGTTCAATTGAGTTTTCTCATGTGAAAAGTCAGCCAAAACAGAAGTAACAGTTCAAATGATCTTTTTGTTTCTTCTATTCTATTAGTTTAAAGGGTCAAGGAAGAATGAAATTGCTTTTCAGCAGTCAAGGACAAAAAAATAGAGGAAAGCACACTATTGTATGTTAAAAATGAACACAGAAAGTAAATTGGTAAATGCAGAGGTTAACTATAAAGCTATTTATATTTTGCATTTATATTGCTGCTCTTCTCCATTGTTGGGAACAATGTTTTCTCAACTACTGCATTAAAATATCTGTTACCATATAATATCCAGCTTTATGGTTAGCCACCTTTGCTGAACATTTTTCACTACCTTCAAGGCTGTGAGGATAAGAACGTGTTACCAGTCATTCATTTTTATAATCCTCTAAAACTCTTCATATAATAATCTCTTTTATACACAAAAAAGAGACTGATCCTTAAATAAGGAAAACATTATCCTAGTGGACACATATGACATTGTGCAGGAAGAGCTAAAAGGAATTTAATACAATATATTTCTACGTGCTTGCTAGCATGAATGTGTATAATCACAGATGTGCAAGTATGTAGCTTTAAAGAAATGGGATATTTTTTATTTTACTACCATCTTGTCTCCTCACCCCACTCCCAAATTGGTAATGGCGTGTGGAAATGGCATTGGGAGGCAGAACAAAGAAAAGCAGCAGAGGTAAGATAAAAGGCAATTTTAGCACGGGTTTTAGCACGGCTGAATTAATTTAATATATTTTTAATTGATGTATATTGTATTTATGGTTTTATATAATGCCTGTGCGCCGCCCTGGGTCCTAACAAGGAGAAGGGCGGGGTATAAATTTAATAAAATAAATAAATAAAAAATAAAATAAATTTAGCCTAAAGCAGGAATATGGATTGAGCAAAAAGCCTCACAAGTGAACCTCCCTAGTTTATTAGGCTGTAAAGGGGAGGGGGGAGATATATAGTTCTGGATCTGCAATATTTTGTTACTATAATCTAACAACGAAGTAGAATCAACTCATTTGGCTATGTCTCTTGTCTGGTCTACCTCACAAGGCTTACAAAATCTTACATCTGAATCATTCAATGAAAAATACTTTGCTCTCTGAGTACTACACAGATAAAAGAGCCATCAACCCAAAGGTACTGCTACCCAACTTGCTAAATACTTTCTCTCCCAATTACCATAAAACAAACATTCCTTTCTGTTAGTATGAAAATCTACCGCAATTTGCCAGTACAACTCTTTAGAAAGAAGCAGTCCACAGTTTTCCTTCATAAACATTATATATGTGTACATCAGCATCACAAAGAAATTTTGCAAAAAAAGGACTAACCATCAGTAAGCTTTCATCAAATAATTCATCATTTTTTTTCTTGCAGATAAACAGTTTAAATATATTTGATAATCAGCTTTCTGTAGCTGAAAAAAAGCAATGATCTAGCCATATACTCTATAATGGATTGCATCAAAATTGCATAAACAAGCAATAGTCAATCAACTAGTAGTAATAGATAACCAGAAAAAAACAACACCGAATATTGAAAAATAATACTGTAATGTATGGTATATCCAAACAACCAAGTTAAGTACATTAAAACTAACACATGGAAAAAAGTTATATCACAAATCATCTTTGTGGCATTCATTCATAAAAAAGCAATGGTTTCATAAAACTGCAGCTGTTGAAACAACTACCAACTTCAATTGAGTCTTTTAAAACATATTTTACCACAGAATCTTTCAGTCCCTATCTCTGAAACATTACTACTCTCTGTTAAAGAATGTATCATGAAATAAGAAGGAAACCACACATACCAAAGTCTAGAAACTGACATTTAAATACTGTTTTTTAAAAGATGGTTTACCATGAATAGAAAGTTGTGTTTTCTTTACAAGCAGCTTGTCAAGTCGACAGAAAACTTTCCGTTCAATCTGCATTAAGGTGATAATTATAGGATATTTCACATTTTATTGTACAGCTTAAGCACTTAGATTTATATACCGCTTCACAGTGCTTTACAACCCACTCTAAATGGTTTACAGGGTCAGCATATTACCCCCAACAATCCGGGTCATAGAAGAATGTATCTTTTATCAGTACTAAAATGAATTCCCCCACTTTAACACTCAATGGAACATATATGGCAGGTTTTAACTACTTATGCTATTCCAGACACATTTCCATGACATACATTCACATATCAGTCTGAATTCAAGCTTAATCCATAGAGTATAGTCACTGAATATTTTTGTATAATGAACACAGCTCAATAATGTTGCCTAAAAAGGATAAAAATATCCAATAGCCTCAATTGTGTTAGATCAAAAATGTTTTATTGGATGGACACCAGTGGTGGGTTTCAAAATTTTTTAGAACCTCTCCTGTAGGTGTGGCCTGCTTTGTGGGAGTGACTTGCTGACCATGTGACTGGGTGGGAGTGGCTTGCCAGCCATGTGACTGGGTGGGAGTGGCTTGCCAGCCATGTGACCGGGTGGGTGTGGCCAACTTGTAAAATGTGGTGAAATGCACTTAACAACGCTCTTGCTTAGCAACCAAAATGTTGGCTCAGAAACTCTGACATTTGTAGTACGAAGTCTTAAAGCTGTCAAGTTACAAGACCCTTGCACCCCTAACCCTTTAGAAAAAAAAACCCGGGGTGCTCAAACCTGACAGCTTTAAGACTTGTGGACTTCAACTCCCAAAATTCCTCCTCTCACTCTTTATCGTGATGATGTGCAGATGGATGGGGGGAAGGAGCTGGAACCGGTGCTAATCGGCACTGTAGATTTGTGGAAACTCTTCTATAGAAGAGGTTAGAACTGGCAGGAACCCACTCCTGATGGACACTACATTCTAAAACTTGTATGGAAAAGAGGAAAAGCCACAATATGAAAGCATGTTGACTCAGTATCCTGTTCCTCCCCTTTAAATAACTATACAGGACAAGTTATGGCTCAGTGTTTTGGTTTTTTGTTTTAAACCAACCTCTGCAATATAACTACTTTATGATCATGCACATCTATATAAATAAAAACGTAAAATAGTTTGTGCAAAGCCACTAATCTCAGAAATTACTGCACCAATCGGCACCAAATTTTCACACAATGTTCCCAAAGACTTCCAATGCAATCATACGTACATTTTGTGTGGCTGGCATACGTATGTCATGTGCAAGCAGCACAAACGTAAAAGGTACACGCTTCTCAGGTTTCTACCTCCTTGTAGCTCCTCCCATCTGGCTGCTTCTTATGATGCATCACGCAAACGCCGCTCACATTTCCAACAGTCGTTTCCTCAGCAACCAAATAAGCCTCTGTAGCGCTTACCCTCATAAGGTCCGCTGGAGTCTGGGTTCTCCTGGCCCTTTTTGTGTGGTTACCAGTCCAACCTGGTCCCTATCTATGCACCTCTACTCATTAGGATCACGTGATGTAGTGGTCAGCCTCCTCTCAGCAGGCAAGTCACAGATGGTGTGGTATTCAGGTGACTGGTTGGAGCTTCTTTCCTTTTCCCTATCTTCACGCTCCATTGGAATCTCTGCTGGGCTCTTCTTCCACTGCCTCTGTTTCTTTGTTGTTTCCTCTGCTCTCTCTCAGGTTTGCCTCCCAGAAGTCTCTCCTATACAATTCCCTCTTTCCCCTCAGGCTTGGCCCACAGAAACCTCCGGTTTTGCCCACAGATAGCCCACTATTTACTCTTTCCCCTCAGGCTTGGCCTACAGAAGCCTCTGCTATACAATTCCCTCTTTCCCTTCAGGCTTGGCATACAGAAGCCTCTACTATATAATTCCCTCTTTCCCCTCAAGCTTGGCCTACAGAAACCTCAGGTTTGGCCCACAGACAGCCCACTATTCCCTCTTACCCCTCAGGCTTGGCCTATAGAAGCCTCTGCTAAACAATTCCCTCTTTCCCCTCAAGCTTGGCCTACCTCCTCTCCTTCCTCTCCTCCTGCTTCCTCCTCCCAGCCAGTTCCTCCTTTCCCCCTCCCACTCTCCATTTATTCCCTCCCCTCTGCTACACCTCTAACATTCCCACACTGCATGGAGGCTGTATGGATGCCTACTAGGCCCAAAACTAGGCATGGGGGGTAGCACACTCCCATGTGGCCCATTTTTGGTCCCAGGAGGCTATATGGACACCTACTAGGCAAAAAACTAGGCACGGGGGTAGCACATTCCCAGGTGGCCCATATTTAGTTCCAGGAGGCTGCATGGTAGAGGGATAGAGAGAGAGGGGGGGAAATACAGTAGGTAGGTAGGTAGGTAGGTAGATAGGTAGAGGGATAGAGAGAGAGGGAAAAATACAGTAGGTAGGTAGGTAGAGGGATAAAGAGAGAGGGAGAAATACGGTAGGTAGGTAGGTAGGTAGGTAGAGGGATAGAGAGAGGGGGGAAATACAGTAGGTAGGTAGGTAGAAGAATAGAGAGAGAGGGAAGATACAGTAGGTAGGTAGGTAGAGGGATAAAGAGATAGAGGGAAAAATTCAGTAGGTAGGTAGATAGGGGGATAGAGAGAGGGAGAAATAAAGTAGGTAGGTAGAGGGATAGAGAGAGGGAGGGAAAATACAGTTGGTAGGTAGGTAGGTAGGTAGGTAGGTAGGTAGGTAGGTAGGTAGAGAGAGGGAGAAATACGGTAGGTAGGTAGGTTGACGTTTATACGGTGGTTGTGTGTACGTGTTTGTGTGTGTAGGTGTACATCTACACACAGATTGGTTCGCCATTTAACCAGACTGAGCCATAGCAATGCGTGGCTGGGTACAGCTAGTAATTACCATAAAGACCAAAATAACCAAAATATACTTTTCTGGTAGGGTATGAATCAACCCTGTGCACAATATTTAGAGAATACAGAACCACGAAAAAAACCCCCAACATCCTCCAAAATCAAAGATGCATAAATTCAAAGGGAGTGAAGAACTTTTTTTAAAAAGAGATGCATGCAGATGAAACTGTATTTTTCAGGCTAGCTACCACTTCAGTTAACATCATTTTAATTTGGTGACACTTACATTTTTAGATACAGGTTCCAATATAAAATTTTTTTGAATTTATGATCAGTTTTGCAAGTGCTGAAAAAGACTGCAGCCAAATATTATTTAAGTATTAAATGAATGAAGCCAACATAGCAGATAGAAACTTTCAGAAGAAATACCAGAAGATGTGTTTTACTGACTACATAACAAATAAGCTAACATCAGTGAATAATCTAGACCAGGGGTCCCCAACCCCCGGGCCGCAGACCGGTGCCGGTCCATGGCTGGGTGGGAGCCGGGCCGCAGGGCTGGAGAGGAGGAGGAGGGAGCAGCCCCCTGAGCAGAACGCGCGGGAGAACGCAGGTGCGGCTGTTCGCGCCGTTGGAGTGTGGCTCTTCCTCCTCCCTCGTCGAGGGAGGGACTCCTGGGCGCCGCCGGACCGGCCACCGATTCCCTCCCCTGCTGGCATGCCAGCCACTCGTTTTCTTCCAGGGGCTGCGGAGGCTCCGTGGGTGGGGGAGGGAACTGGCGGCCGTAGGGAGGGTTGCTCCGGCGGCGCACAGGAGTCCCTCCGTCGACGAGGGTGGAGGAAGAGCCCCCACCATCCTCCTGCGTTCTCCCGCGCGCTCTGCCCAATGGGCTGCCCCCTCCTCCCTCCTCCTCCTCTCCAGCCCGGCTCCTACCCAGCCACGGAGCCTGACCGAGCGAACGAGCGACCAAGCACGGCAGGCGGGCTGAGGAGGCTGGGGGGACGACGACGACGACAGACACACATAGAGAGACAGAGAGAGGGAGGGAGGGAGAGAAAGATAGACAAGAGACACAGAATGAGTGATTGAGTGAATGCAAGACAGACAGACACACGCACACACACAGAGAGTGACAGATGGGCGGATGAAGGAGAGAGACAGAGAGAAAGAAAGAGAAAGAAAGAAAAAGAAAGTGGGAGAGAGAAAGACAGACAGAGAGAAAGAGACCGAAAGGAAAGAAAGAGACAGAAAAAGATACAGAAAGAGAGAAAGAGAGAAAGAAAAAGAGAAAGAAGGAAAGAGAAAAAGAAAGAGAAAGAAATAAAGAGAGAAAGGGAAAGAGAGAGAAAGAGAGAAAGAAAGAAATAGCGAGAGAAAGAAAGAGAGACAGACAAAGAAAGAGAAAGAGAGAGAGAGAGAGAGAAAGAAAGAAAGAAAAAAAAGAGAAAGAAAGAAAGAAAGAAAGAAAGAAAGAAAGAAAGAAAGAAAGAAAGAAAGAACTTATGACCACAGTTGAGGCCAAAAGTTTGGTTGCTAACCAAGATCATTGTTAAATGAGTTTCACATTTTCCAAGTTGGCCACGCCCACCCAGTCACATGACTGCTGAGCCACTCAGCCGGTCCGCAGAATTTTCTTTAAAATGAAACCGGTCCCTGGTGCAAAAAAGGCTGGGGACCCCTGATCTAGACAATGCATAGAAGGAAAAAAATACAACGAAGTGAATGTGTTAGAACTGTTTTGCCAAAGCAGAAAAATACAATCAAAGCGTGCATTTGTGAAAATCCTGTCCCTTTAAAAGAATCTCATAACCAAAGTTAACATAGTAAAAAAAAAACACCTCAGCCCAAATACTACATATACTAGCTGGATACACATGCTTCAAGACGAAACTATGTGATCGGGCTATGCAGGAGAAATTTGCATCACAATCTGTTGCCTCAGTGGTGGTCGGTGATTGAAACACCATAAGGGAATATCTCTCCCGCCACCTTGAGCCTGGAAGCTGTTCCATAAATGAAAGGTGTGGACATTTGAGTGAGGTACCGACATTTAATACTAAAAGAAGCCCCAGACTTCTCCTGAGTGAAGGAGTGGAACGTCTGCCAGTTTGAACTGAGGTAACAGAATGTGAGGCAACTGGCAGTGGGAACAGAGTTCTTTTCAGGTGGTGAGGGGGAGTAGAACCCCTTAGCATCAGAACATTTTAATTACTGTATAAGACTTATAATGATCTGATGGTCTTCTAAAAATTCTTTCTTAGCTTTATGTGTGTGTGTGTGTGTGTGTGTGTGTGTGTGTGTGTGTATGCTGACATTGCTTGCTTCGGGTATTTTCCCGTGTATAAGGCATGGAAATGTTATTGCAACGTTTCGACAAGATCTCACTTGTCATCGTCAGGCTTTGGTCTGTATATATATATGTAGGTCTTTGGTTGTTCGGGTTTTCTCCTGCATAGAATTGGAAGTATCTTCACATTGCTCCTGGAAGCACCAAGCCGGAAGCACCAGCCTGAAGATGATGAATGAGACTTCATCGAAACGCCGTGAAGATACTTCCAATTCTACGCGGGAGAAAACCCAAACAACCAAAGACCTACATACAAACACCTGCGAAAACCTCAGAAAACAAATATGTCCTGGCCTTAGCACTGGGGGTGGGGGTGGGGGGTGGAACCAGACGTTCATGGCCTTCTAAAAGACCAAAAAGGTTAGGCCCATCCAAACCTTAATCCAAGCAACAGACAATGAAGTCTCGCAAGGTGACATTGTTTAACAGAGGCACTTGGATTGTATCTCCTCTACTGCATCTGGTACAATGGGCAGAAACCTTCACAGACAGGTAGTCCAAGTAATCATCTATCCCTGTGCCACATAAGCCTTCGAAAGAGAAAAGCAGCTCTTTCCTATAGGCTGTTGACATCTCATCCTAGGTTTTAGATAGTTAGATAGATAGATTTTATTTTTCTATACCGCGTCCTCCCCAGGGGGACTCGGAGCGGTGCACAGGGAAAATTAAAACAGCATAAAATACCAAATAGTGCCAAATTTAGTTGCAAACTTGCTATTTCAAAGGGAATGCAAATCAGTGCAACTCTAGTTTGTTATAAACATGTAGAACAGATGGTTTCCTAACATTCCAAACATAGATGAAGAAGTAGAAGAACCCAAGGGCAGCATCAAAAGAGCAATTAGATTAGAATCCCTACCAGAGGTGAGTTCGTACCGGTTCGGACTGGTTCAGCCAAACTGGTAGTGGTTTGCCGGACTGGGTCGCTGAAACTGGCTGCGACTCAGGCCTGCCGTGCCCGGAACCGGTTCTCCAGGTGCTGCTGTAGGCGCCACCATCTTCTTTTTTGCTTCTGTGCATGTGCAGAGCAATTTTAATTGCACTGCTGGAACCCTCCCCTGGTCCCTTCGTAGTCACAAGTGGACTAACTCCAACCTCCATTACACTCCATGGACTCTTATCTAAACTCCAAGCAAGTATTAACACAGTTTTTAACAATAAATCAGTTTAATTGGACCTTCACATATGTTTCCTAGCTTTCAAATCATGTATTTGGTATCAGAAAATCAATCTACAAAAGAGAACGTAACTTAGTTCAACTTATTATAATTTAATAACCCACAAGGCTCTTTTATAGTGCTTTGGTTTAAAAACAGCTATAATAAACACAAAGCTGATATATTTACTAAAAGATAAAATCTGATTGCAACCCAAAATAAACTTCATGAACAAAGTTTACTTGTAATTTAAAAAAAAAAGTTTTATATGACATGTAAAAGGAAAAAGTTTTTCTTTCATCTCCCCAGCTGCACAAGTTATAAGTTCTCAATAGTTTACTCTGTCTAGGCATTTAGGAAAAAATGTAAATAAAACATCCATAATTATCTTTGCCATTTTATTATCCTGTCTCACTAAATCAGTACTGCAAATTTAATGTTGATTGCCGAAGCTGATTAATTCTTTCACATAGATTTTTCAGAATGTTTCAAGTGAGAAAGGAACTCCAAGGCAAACAGAAGTGACAATATAGTGGTAGTTCTAAACGGCCACAACTAATGAGTAATTAGGTAGAACTGAAAAACAAAATAATTACTCTGTGTTTCTTCTCTGCTGCTTAAAAATAAACAACAGTTCATTTCCGGGACTTTTCTAAAATCATTATATTCAAGTGTAGGCTGTTGACCCCTGAAAAATAGAAAACAGAAATCTGGCTTTTAAAAAATATTAAAATATTTTAAATATATTTTTTCCTATACTAGTGATGGTGAACCTATGGCACGTGGAACCATTTCTTAGGGCACGCGAGGCATTGCCCTGTCAGCACTAGCGCACATATGTGCGCTGACCAGCTGATTTAGGCCTTCTTTTGAGGCCGTTTTTCGCCCTCTGGAGGCTTCAGGGAAGTTCCTGAAGCCTCTTGAGGTGGGGAGGGTAGGCTGCTTTCACCCTCCCCAGGCTCCTAGAAAGCCTCTGGAGTCTGGGGAAGGCGAAAAAAGTGCGCCAAAAGCAGGGGATCATGCACATAGCATTATGGGTGTGGCACGCCCACACACGACCCCCCTGCGCTCCCCAGTCATATTTACCGGACACAAATCCTATAATAAATATATCCAGTTACTAATACTGTCATTCAGCAACACAGCCTGCTTCTAATAATTGAAGAAGTATCAATAAATGTAGGAACTTGATAGGATATACTCTAAAAGCCAGGAAATAAAATTAGTGATATCAGATTTTATTTTCAAGCACTTTTGAAAAGTGCTTACGTTTGTTCAGTTGAAAATCATTTCGTATGGACAAACATCTCAAAACAAAACACTTACATTTTATCTGTATAGACAACGCCTTGAATTACCTGATGAAACAGTAAAATCATCATAAAGGTTCTCCATTCTTTTTTTAGTCAACGTAAAATGTCATAGCAAAAGGTGCACTTTGGTTTGCTGTCAATATATATTCATATTAAAGGAGAAAGGCAGAAACAGATTAAAGCTTTTGGGATTTTACAATTAAAGCTTTCTTGGGGAGAAAAAGGTTGAAAAAAAGCATTCTATACATGCATTTATATAAATCATGTAAATGTAAATTTATTTATATAATTCATGCAACTTTTATATAATATGTCCAAAGAATTAGGAAAGTTTTTGTAAGGATCTTCACTGTACGTGGCATTAAGCAAGTAGGCAAAATAATTTCAGACAGGGAGAAAAGATGTAGAAAGATAAAACTGATACCATCATCCCAAATCCTATTCTAATCATGAAATTTTTTATTTTTTTTATTTTCAAATTTATACCCCACCCTTCTCCTGGCAAGGACCCAGGGCGGCGTATTTTTATTTATTTTCAAATTTATACCCCGCCCTTCTCCTGGCAAGGACCCAATGTCTTGGTGCTGTCTTATACTTAACTACTGTGTTTCCCCAAAAATAAGGCAGGGTCTTATTTTCTTTTGACCCTCGAAATAAGCGTTTGACCTGATTTTTGGGGAGGTCTTATTATTTTTGAGATGCAGGAGGCGGCGAGCATGGTCACCTTATGGCTGCTGTTGTGTTGCAACATTTTCAGGGAGGACTTATTTTGGGAAAGGGCTTATTTTAGCGCATGTGCTCAAAGGCTTATTATCCAGGGAGGTTTTGTTTTTTGGGAAACAGGGTATTTGTTTAACTGAACCACAACTGTCAACACTGATTATCATCTTTAGGTAGGAATCCTTCCTATTACTTACTCTTTCCATGGTTAATGCCATTGATTAAACCTGGTAAATATGTGGTCTGCCAGTTACATAAAGCCCTCCATTGTTTCAAGGATAAAAAATAAAATATAGATCCTAATCCTACACATGTGCAAATGGAACTTTGTGAGCTCATCCTCTGCTTGTGCAGCCTGATTCCCAATGGGCTGCAGACCAGTATCGGTCCACAGACCAGGATTTAGGGACCCTTACATTAGAAAGTATTTCCAATTTACATGAATCTCTAGATCAGGGATGTCAAACTCAAGGCTGGGGGCTGGATCCAGCCGTTGAGGTGCTTAGATCTGGCCCATGGGCCCATCCTGAAAACAGTGAAGGACCAGCTCACAGTGTCTCTGCCAGCAAAAACGGAGGTTAGGAGGGTTGTGCCCGGTCCTCCTGAGCTCCGTTTTTGCTGGCAGAGGGTTTCAGTAGGCCGTCACAGCCGAAAACAGAGCTTGCAAGGACCATGGGTGGAAATCCTCAGCTCCATTTTCTCTGGCAGAGAGTTGCAGGAGTCTGTCACAGCCTAAATGGAGCTTGGCAACCCATTTTTTTTAACTAACTGCCACTCTTCTGTATTGCACTCATAATTTCGGCGACTCCCAAATATTAGAAAAGATCGTGAAAAACTGAAAAAAATCTTGAAAGCACACAAACCATTGCCCATTATTGGAAGAAAAATACTCCAATGTTCATATTTTTATGATGCAATCTACTAGGTCACAATCTAATTATACACATTTGCATTGCTTCTGAACTCCTGTTGTCAATATGTAGCTAACTCCTGCAACATATGTAGAAAAAATTACTCACAGGCAGTACAAGTATGTTTCCTCATACTAGTATCTGTGCGCAGGCTGCAATGAGGGAATGAAGTTAACATAAATGCTTTGTAAAGTGTAAGCCTGCAGACAGATTTTTATTTATTTTATTTATTTTTATGTTCAGTATTAATAGCTTCAGGTAATTACATAAACAAAAAATCTATACATTTTAAAACGTGTGTGTGTGTGTGTATGTTCCAGCATAACTCTGGAATGCCTCGAGCAATTTCAACCAGAAATTACTCTCTGGAAACAAATACTGGGGGATAGGGGGAGATGTAACGTACCCATAAAACCCCTTTGGGTGTGTGTTCTGCTAAGATACAGCCTTTTGTGCCTTAAGATGGCTTCTACTATACTGCCGTAAAGTGGCTTCTACTGTACAGTGCAGTGCAGTGGAGTTGCCATTGTAACAGCTTCATAGTATTCCACAAGGGGGTAGGGGGGAAAATCCAACATTAGAAATTACATTTGGTCCAGACATTTCCCCCCTATAAATAAATACGCAGGCAACGTTGGGTTATTGGCTAGCAGAAAATAAATCAGCCTGAATAGAGAAGTACCCTGACATAGCAAAGTAAACAAGCACTGTTAAAATAATCAGGGTGAACAGATAAAATTAATATTCCTTGGAATTTCTGCTATATTTCTCATTTTGGTTATACCTGGTAACATCCATAAATAACACACAGGACTGAAGAAATACTATTCTCATCTGGGTGAATGATTACAGAAGCTGATGTGGAGTACAGTTAGTCACACATGTTGACTTTATATTATGACAAATTCCACGCTTGAGTCTACAGCAGGCAAATATAATCTTGTATTTTGTGGCTTTTTCATACAAGACTGTTCTGTTACTCCATTGCATATGTTCATCAGAGACATTAATTCTGTCCATAATCTCCATAACTGCTTTTTTTCTACCAATTGTACAAGACTATTGGGTGGATGTTCTTAACAATGTCAGGAAGCTGGAAAAAAGAAGAGGAATATAAATTTCTGCTTTTTCCCTATTTCATGCATATTCACTTTTCTTAATATACACTGTTCCTCTTAGCATTCTGGACAGAAAGACTGAAAAGAACATTAATAGCCACGATTACTATGCATCATTTATTTCTCAATAACTCCTTGACAAGAAACACTAACTGCAATATGATTACACTTTGCAAAGGCAGAATTATCACGACTCCGATAATTTAATTTTTGTCCTTTTTGTGCATTTCAAAACCCTTCCCAAACAAATTCTATATATAACTAACACCCAACAAAAAGCATCTAGAAAAACCTTGAATGTTCAGAATCAATAACATTAGTAAGCAAAACTTAGAACCTTATAGTCAAAGAATATGAAAGTCTCATATGGATTTAGGAAATATATATATACAAACACACAGTTTACGGTGAAGGGGAAAATCCTTAAATTTAGGTTTGATTCTTTTTCTGCCAAAGGTATCACACAATTATTAAAGGCAGAGCCTACACATTTTGATGTAGCTTTCTAATTCACAGAGGTAATGTGTATGTTTCCTACCAATCACTCAGCAAAACCTTCTGAATGGGAAGTGCAAAAGTGTATGCATAGTACTCCCTTTCTTCTACTGATGCTTGCATCCTAGCACTAGATGTAGCTTTTTACATTTTATTAAAAGAGGCGCTCTTTGTGGGATGGTTGGCTTATAAGCATTTGTTACTTCTGTGGCAGTTTATTGAAATCTTTCCATATTGGCCATCAGAATCAACTTTCTAGAGGTTCCTGGTACAGATTCAAACTAATTCAAGTAAAAGTTATTAAGTATTATTATTTGTATTCCAAGGTTTCAACTACATTCTAACTTGAACCATTCTACCAACTATATTGATAATTCTACCAATAAAGTAGTCAACATTTGACAACCATGGCAGAAACTATTTTTGCATTCAACAGACCATAAACTGTAGCACAGGGAAAGATAAAACAGCCTCTTTTTCACCCTTTCCCCAAGATTTGGTTGTATCTTAACTCAAAGAAGACATTTGAGACATAGGGAACGACCAAGCGTTCTACACAATAGAGATACTACCTGCAATACCAGCAAAATGATAGATACATTCATCATAGATTGGTACAGCCTACATCCCGGCCTAGGATAGCCCCCTGTTCCTGACTTTTTAAAAATAAATAAATAAATAAATTATAATTTGGGAAGGTTTTTAACATGGGTTTTAGCACGGGTTAATCTAATTTAATATATTTTAAATTGATATTTATTGTATTTTTGTGGTTTTAATAATGCCTGTGCGCCGCCCTGGGTCCTAACAAGGAGAAGGGCGGGGTATAAATTTAATAAAATAAAAAAAATAAAATCCCTGAAATATAGGAGAATTCAACTGCATCTGGTCCCCCTAACAGAATAGTATCTGAGGGGTCCTTTGTGTTCTTTCAGCTTGCTTATTTCTTAAAGACCTGTGATGGCAAACCTATGGCATGCGTGCCCAAAGTGGCATGCGACGCCATGTTGTCCAGCACACACGGCCTTGCCTGTTTGTCTTTCGGGTTTCTGGTGCACATATGTGTGCAATAATAATAATAATAATAATATTTTATTTTTATATACCGCGTCCTCTCCCCAAGGGGACTCGGAGCGGTGCACAGGGAAAAATTAAAACACATAAAATATATATACAAAAATAAATACAATAGAGTAAAAACAAATTAAACTTAATTGTCCCTGCACTAAAAGTGATCTGCAGTCCTTTCCAGCCACAGCAGTGCTGAAAACTGGTGTGCGCATGTGCGTCGGCTAGGTGTACATACATGCCAGAACCCAGAAGTTCAGCTTTTCCGGAGCGTGACCCCTTTGCGCACATGGCAGTGCTGCAAATTGCCCTGCTCATGTGCGCCAGCCAACTGATCGTTGGGTGTACATGCATGCTAGAACCCGGAAGTTTGGCTTTTCCAGGTTCTAGCGTGCAGCCCCGACGAACGCACACACACACACATGATGTTTCCGTGCAACCATTTCGGCACTTGATGCCGAAAAGATTTGCCATCACTGTTATAGATGTTTTATTACCCAAACTAGGTAACCTCATCAGTGCTAGTGTGTACTGATATTACCTAATTTCGTAATACTGATGAGGTTACCAAGTTTGGATAATGCTTTCTTGGTTGCAAGAAAGCAACCAAGCTCAGAGATCATCAAGGACTTCTCATTTCAACTCTAAGGTACAAATATTATTCTTATTGGTAGAATGGTATCTGCCAGAGAAGGACTTTTTGGAGCACACATGGAAGTGACACAGGAGGAAGTAAAAGGAGAAGCCTCACCATACAAGAATATGTAATAGGGAATTTAACTGCACAGTAGCAAAATACCACATAGAGTTTTATGACTATTAGTACTTATTTCTAGCTTCTGAAATAACTATTCCAGGTATGTCTAAGAGAATAAGCATATATGTATTTTTATCAAGATCATTGATATTATCAAGATATTTTTTTCTTGCTACAAATTAGCAGAGTATAACTGCCTTTCTCCATGACTATATAGAAAACCATTGTAAACACTTCTCATTTTTATGCACTTCATAATTCTCCACCTGAGTTTGTAGACTTTAAACCAGAAACTGTGCACCACTTATACATAAGTCTGTCTACACATACATTGGGAAAATGGGGAAGGGGGAAAGGAGAGACAAGTGTAAGATAATTGGGGGGGGGAGTGTTAGCTCTCAATTCTTTTCAGTGCAGCAATAGAATCAAATAAAAACAGTTCAGCCTCAACTTTTTACTATTTAAATATATACTAGCCATTTCTTTGATAATAAACTTCTTTCAATTTTTGAATCACAAACCTGAGAGTGACTCACATTCCTCCAAAGAAATTTTCAGTATTAAATACATTTAGTAGGTAAAGGGAACAGATAAATACTAAAACTCACAATACAATATAATACATCAAGCAAACTTTGGTGTACAAAAAAAATTTCAAAAGAAGCTTTTATTCCCATTTCTTCAGTGATGGTTGAATTTTCTTGAAAAATACTATTCCAGTTCTTGTCTCTCTTACAAAAGGGGAAAAAATGGACCCAGATGTGGAAACTTCATTGCTGAATTCCAAAAGGAACATTCACAATCAATCAATCTGAGAATTGGTGATGTTAGAAGAAGGAAATACATAACACAATACTCTCTGAAATATGTTCATGTATTCAATAATAAATGTGCTTTTCAATAAAGAAACACATATATACATGGTATATACAGAAATGTCAGAAAATGGACTTACAACTATTATACATCCTCCAATGTCATTTGAAAGTAGTAGAGACTAAATCAGATGGACTGCATGTAAAATACATGTGAATCTATTAGGATGTTAAAAGTTAGCAATGAAATCTATATAAACAGCAGAAGTATTATAAGGAAATGGCACAAATGGACATTATCTCTAAAGGTCATTTCATGTATTACAATGACTTAAAATAAGATAATTTTAGGAAGGCAGCACAAACTGGTACTAAAGGTTCCTGCACTTTCCACCCTACTTAAAGTAAGAGTTTCTCATTTCTCCCAAACAAATCATCATACTGTCCAATCGTGACAAGAGCTGTCACGATTAAATAACAACAAAAAAGAGACTTCATTAATATATATAGTTCTCCAAACATTCCAAAGACAACAGATACAATGGATGTCACCCACTCTATGGGAAAACATCTGCCAGTTACAGCACTGCTGTGATCAGCGGATGATTTTGACACGTTTACACCCAAGGGTCTAATTATAACTATTTTAGGTTTATGGTTAACATAGGGTGTCATTACTTTCCACTGTGATTTTGTAGGTCTCCTAAATTAAAGTTCATTATAGCCTAGTTATATCCAACACTATCTTGAAAGATCAGCAACAGTCTGCTGCTGTCTGTTGAACAATAGTTTATCCCTGGGAGGCTGGGATCAGGTATGAACCTCAATGGTTTATCTAATAAAGTAAAAAATGATATAGAACTTTTTTTTGGTCATCATCTAGTTCCCCTGCTATTCCATAACAGACCATTCATGGAGCTAACAAGAACACAAGGGATGTTATTTGTTCTTGCTAAAGAACAGCTTTATAATGAAGAACATGACAGTTACCAAGCCTTCCAAGAAGAGGTGGTATTCAGCAGGTTCTGACCAGTTCTGGAAAACCAGTAGCATTTAGTAGTTCGGAGAACCGATAAATACCATCGCTGACTGACTCTGCCCCCATCTATTTTCTGCCTCCTGAGAACCAGCTGATCAGGAGGGAATTGACATTCTACAGTATCCTTCCCCCAGCGTGGGGAGGGAGTGGAGATTTTACAGTATCCTTCCCCTGCCACGCCCACCAACCCATGCTACGCCCACCAAACCACGTCCACAGAACCAGTAGTAAACTTTTTGAATCCCACCACTGATTCCAAGGATTATTCAAATTCAAATTCAAATTTAATTTGTAGAACCGCTCCCTCTCCCCACAGGGACTCGGGGCGGTGCACAGGGAAAGTAAAAACAATAAATATACAAATATAAATACATAATATAAAAACAGATTAAATCTATTCCTGTGCTAAAACCCGTTAAACTAAAATACCCAGCAGCTATGAATAAGTTTAAAACCCCATAGAAAGAGAGACTAGCCTAGGCCGGCCAAGCGGAAAAAGTGTGTTTTTAATTTCAGACGGAAGGAGCGGAGGTCTGTAGTCGTTCTAATATCGGGGGGAAGGTCGTTCCAGAGGGCCGGGCCCGCCACAGAGAGAGCCCTTCCCCTGGGCGTCGCCCGCTGACACAGTCTAGTGGACGGCACCCGGAGAAGTCCCTCTCTGTGGGAGCGAATCGGCCGTGAGGATGTATGAGGCAGGATCCGATCCCGCAGGTAGCTAGGTCCCGAGCCATTATGAAGTGAAAGGGAGGAAAAGAAAGTAACATTACTTGTAGTAACTAAAATTCCAACCTTAGAAACATAAAGCTATGTTTATATGATGTGCAAGTGCATATTGAGGATCCTATTAAAGCAATCGGTCCAAAAATATGGCTAAGGATTCATAAAAGCCACTGATATATATATCTTCTTACTTATTTCTTATTTGTGCCTTAAAGCTTTATCTCTCATTTAGGGCACTTAAATGCAGATTAAAGTATCCCTTAACTCACTTAATAAGTTTCATCCTGTCAGCAGTGGTTCTAATAAATAGGATTTCCCCCTCCCTCCCTCCACAGTATCCTTATGTAATATAATGAAGACAAAACTTTGGTTGCTGGTTGGGTATTAATTAATAAAGCATACACATCCTAATTAGGAAGCAAAGACAACTCCCCTCCCAATTCCAAACATTTAGTTCAGCATTTTCACACAGGCTACTACTATTCACCAACTTACTGTTACAAGCACACCTTATTTGGAAAGGGGGGGGGAAGTCACCCTTAACCCAACCACTCTCGGTGTAACCTCACTCTCCCTTTCTGCTCCTTTCAATGATGTTGAATCTCATGGCTCCATTTACGAACTGATGGCCGGCAGAGAGCTGGGAAAAGACGCCCCTGACAACAAGTGGGACCCAGCTTAAACTTCGGAGCCCCCCGCCCACTTCCTAGAGGAGCTTCTCTCCGTCTCTCTCCCCCCAAAAAACTGGCTCTCGCTTCGGGGGGAAAGCTCCCTCCAGCCACCTCACTCGAGGGGGTCCCTGGCCTGGCTCCTCGAACCCCTTTCCGCAGCAAGAGCATCCCTGCTCGCATTCCCCCCTCCGTGGCCTTACCCAAATAGTGCCTCAGGTCCAGCAGAAAGTGAGGAGGGCCCCCGTTGAGCTGGTAGAAGAGGGAGCCTAGGCAGAAGAGCAGCAGGGCGGCCATGCAGAAGCCGTAGTCGCGGAGGGAAAGGAGAGGCAGCAGCGAGAAGGGCCTCCGCCTCCTCCTCCAGCCCATGCCGTGAGCGGGACCCCCCGAGGAAGCCGGGGCCACATGAGGCCGGGGCTCCGGACAGCCCGCCCCGTAGTGTTTCGGAGGCGGCGAGGCCGGCAGCTGCTGCTGCTGCTGCTGCTGCTGCTTCATCGTCCTCGTCGTCCCCGGCGCTTCCCTCGCCGCCGCCGCCGCCGCCTCCTTCTTAGACAGCTCGCCGGGCAGAGCGCATCCTCCATCCGCCTGCCCCGCTCCGCCTGCCCTGCACGATGGGGGGGAAAAGTTCACGCGGTTTCTCTCCTACCCATTCCCGGGCTTCCCCAGCGTCGGGGCGAGCCTAGGACCCGGAGAAAAGAAAGCAGCCAGCCAGCCAGCCACCCACCCCGCCGCCGCCGTTGCCCTCTGAGCGGGTTAGTTCGGTCTCTCCGCCGCGGCGGCTTTCGGAGCTCCCTCTAGCCTTGCAGCGCCGAGCTCAAGCCAGTTGCAAGCTCAGGTTACAAGTCCGGCGGACGGCGGGCCGGTGGCTGCAACTCACTGGAAGCAAAAAAAAAAAAAAAAGTTGTTTGCGTCTCTCTCTCTCTCTCTCGGCCGCCGCCGCCACCTTCCTCTCTCTCTCTCTCTCTCTCTCTCTGCCCAACTCTCTCCAGCTCCCCAGGGCCCGCCTTTTGCTTGCTACACTATCGCCCCCTGGAGGGCGGCCGAGAGGGATCGGGCGAGGCGTTGGGATTCCTGGAGGCTTCTCCGACCTCGGCGCGAGTTCTTCCCTAGCGGCGGAAGACGTCACCGACCTCCTTTCCCATTGAGAAAAGGGCGGGGGAGGGGGGAAAGAGGCGAGGGAGCCCCCCGCCCCCCTTTCCCCAGACCGCCTCGTTCTGCCGAGAAAGGCAGCGCCCGCAACCCGCTAAAAAAGGCTTTAGGCGGTCGCAATGCTAAATGATTCGATTACTTTTTTAAAAAAAAAAATGATTAAGATATCAAACTAGGGTTTGCTTGTTCTCAGGGCTGTTTGGGAAGATAGCAATAGCGCTTAGACTTACATACCGCTTTCGCGGTGCTTTATAGCTCCCTCTAAGCCAGTGTTTCTCAACCTTGGTGACTGGAAGTCCTGTGGACTTCAGCTCCCAGAATTCCCCAGCCAGCTATGCTGGCTGGGGGATTCTGAGAGTTGAAGTCCACAGGACTTCCAGTCACCAAGGTTGAGAAACACTGCTCTAAGCGGTTGACAGAGTCAGCATGTTTATTTTATTTATTTGTTTAGTTTGTCACTCATGTACGATTCAACAGGAATAAGAATAAACATGAATAAGAACACAGGAAATGGGTGCAAATATATGGGGACAGTAGGACAGGAACGTTAGGCACGCTGGTGTGCTTATGCAGGCCCCTATTGCTCCCAAGAAATTGGGTCCTCATTTTACTGATCTCGGAAGGGTGGAAGGCTGAGTCAACCTTGAGCCTGGTGAGACTTGAACTGCCCAACTGCTGGCAGCCAGCAATACAGTATTTCTATTCATAATGAAAAAGAACTTCTCTTAACTTTACTCCACTTGGCTTAAGTCTAAAGGAATACAGTAAAGTGGGGGGAAATACTACAGCCAGCCAAATGCTATTTCTCTCCTTTTTAAAAGACGTGACTTTTTCATATACAAGGGCAATTCCAACCCATGCAAGCAAAGCATTTTTGTATTTATGGTGTTAAAGACTACTAATACAAATATGGAAGGGTTATTGTCCATAGAGATGAACAATTGTCTAACTAAGGTTCAGCAAACCTCTCAAACTCAAGGTCGTTTGCCTCTATGCATGAGTTACTGGCACATGCTCAGATTTTGTTTCTTAACTACCGCTTTAAAGTAATGCTCCATTTTCCAATTCCCCTTAACCTGGATTCAGAAAAATAGAGCTGTATACAAGCATTTCTATCTCTCTGGAGCTATAATGGTATGTAGAAATGACCTTGGAAGATAAAGAGGAAAAGCAGCTGATCAAGGTCTGATAAAACTTGAGTGGGAAAGAGGAGGGTGAGGAAAGCATATCAGAAGGGACTTTCCCTAGTTTTCTGAAGGATGGTAGGAGGACTTTCAGATTTGCAAGATTCTATTAATGTAACCTTGTAATAAATATAGAACGAGGACTCCTGCATGGTTCTTGTCTGGAACTAATAGACTAAATAGTTGCTGTTAATGTACGGTAATCTTGTAATAAATATACCCTATTTTTGGACTATAAGATTGGATCTAAATTTATAGGAGGAAAACAAGAACAAAATAGGCTTTGTGACTCAGTGCATTGCATTTTCTCCTTCCTGGCCTCCAGAAGCACTCTGCAGTGCTCCGTACATCCCATTTTTGCCAAAAGGGGGCCCTTTTCCCAAAAAACTGGCACATTTTGGGACTCCCAAGCCCTCTCGCATTGTGTTTTTGCCTTCCCAGGCCCCCAGAAGCACACTGAAGTGCTCCATACAGCCATTTTTGCCAAAAAACATGCTGGTTTATGGCCTGCAGAGTGCTTTGGGAGCCCAAAAACGGGCCTGTTTTCGGCAAAACCACTGTACGGAGCACTGCAGAGTGCTCCTGGGGGCCAGAGTTTGGAAGGCCCAAGATGCCCATATTCGGTCTATAAGATGCACCTACATTTCCCCCCACTTTTAGGGGAGAAAAGGTGTGTCTTGTACTCTGAAAAATATGGTAGAACTAATGCTCCTCCATGCTTCTTGTCTGGAACTAATATATAGACTAATTAGTTGCTATTAATGGAACCTTGTAATAGACAGAACTAGTACTCCTGCATGCTATTCTGATAGCCTTGTGATAGCTCTCTTAAAGTCCCTCTATTTTTTGTGAGGTTCGGGCTCAGGTGCCTGGTCTGAAAATTCACACACAGAGGCAGCTGGTTTTTGAAGCAACTGTAGCCCTTACCCTAAGCTTACAAAAATGCAGTCCATTTAACAGTTCAAAGATAAATGTTTCATTTCAGGACCACTTTTAAATGCTTTGCATAACTCTGAGAAATAGAGGCAACTCTTAACTTAAAACCATTTATTTAGCAAGTGTTCAGTGACTGATGACCATCACAGGATTCCCATGATCAAAATTTGGGTGCTTGGCATCCAGTGGTGGGTTCCAGATCCCGTTGCAACTGGTACTGTGCAACGGGGCTGGCTGTCCACCACACGTGCAGCACACACATGCGTACTTACCGCCCATAACACTCCGTGACACCTCCGCAACACCTCTGCAATGCCTCTGTGACACTTCAGCTACTCGGCGGAGCGTTGAGCAGGCGCCATACACTCTGTGTGCATGTGCGGAAGCCCCCAAAACCTCAAATACCAGTAAGGAGCATGGGCAGGCGGGTGGGCCCTCCGAGCACCATACTGGAACAGTATCTGGTGCTCCCGGAAGGCACTTATACGCCCATACCAGGGTGTACCGGTCATAACCTGCCACTGTTGACAACTAATGTAACTTTAACGACAGTTGTAGTATCCCAGGGTTCTGTGATCACCATTGTGACCTTCCTAGGAAGCTCCCAACAAATCAATGGGGTAACCTGATTTGCTTAACAATCACACATTCCACGTAACAACTACAGTGATTTGCTTAATAAACGTGGCAAACGTGTAATTAAATCAAGCGCAACTCAATAACCACCTTGCTTAGCAACAAAAATTCTGGTCCCAATTTTGGTTGTAAGTCAAAAAGTACCTGTAAAGATCCTGTCAAAGCTCTTTACAGGGTCAACGCAAATTGAACCACTAGGCTTAAACATTTTCAAATTTGTATGAAACAAGAGATATGTGCAACAATGCCAAATTTATGCAAACAGAAATAAGAGTTTCATATGATGCAGTTAGGATCAAGATGTGCATTTATAATTTCCAATGCTTGTGAGATCTTCTGACTAAGGTCTTTGCTGTTGGGAAACTATTTACTTAAATTTAAAAAAAAGTACAATGGCCAATCTCCTTTCATAGAAGAAGAACTAAAAGTACACAACCTTTGTTGTGTAAAAGTAAAATGTGAGAACTAAGCAACTGTCAACTTCAGATACTAATACTATACTATGTTTGTTTTTCTTTCTTACTTTTCTTACCATGTGATTGAATATATTGTCAACAGTCTGATTATTTTGTTTGGTAAGAATTGTTAAAGTAAACAATGGTATGAGTAGAATAGAAACATAACAAATGGATTAGAAGGAAATGGCATATCCATATAAATATTGCTATTAATATGGATTGATGGTTGATGAATCTCTAGAACAGAGTTGGAGGGCTGGAGGAAGAAGTGTACCGAAGTAGTATTCAGCAGGTTCTGTCCAGTTCTGGAAAACCGGTAGCGTAAATTTTGAGTAGTTCGGAGAACCAGTAAATACCACCTCTGACTGGCCCCGTCCCTATTTATTCATTGCCTCCCAAGTCCCAGCTCATCAGGAAGAAATGAAGATTTTGAAGTAACCTTCCCCTGGAGTGGGGAGGGAATGGAGACTTTACAGTATCCTTCACCTGCCACACCCACTAAGCCATGCCATGCCCACCAAGCCACGCCCGCAGAACCAGTAGTAAAAAAAAACAAAAAGTAGCGCACAACACTCATGCTAGCAAAAATTTAACACAGAGTTTATTTCTGTGCTTAAGGTATGATTTCTAAAAATCTAGCAATTGTTAAATGCATAAGAATAAGGTAATCCTGGTAGCCAATAATTAAATACTATATTAATTCCTGTTTTGCGCACTAATATAAAAGGATTTAGGTACTATATAAAAATGCTGTGGAATAATGACTGTATATCCAATGACTAGAGGAGGCCAACTAACAAAGGGAAAAGTTGATGCTCTGACTGGATAAATAAACTTCAGCTAACTTCGTTATCATTCTGTTTCTCTGTAGCACACTAATACTGATCAACATTGAGAAACAATAATTACACCAAATCAGTGGTGGGTTCCTACTGGTTCAGCCTGGTACACTGAACCGGTAGTGGTATGCCAGCAACGACCCAGCTGGCCACACCCTTGAACCAGTCCCCCGGTCACCACAGTCGCAACCATCATCTTTTTTGGGAGTTCTATGCATGCGCACACATGAGCAAACCAGCAGTAACGCCGGATAGAACCCACCCTGCACTGAATGCATATGTCAAGAAAATTCGTTTATAGACTTAAATGCCTTCCCAAAAGTAGTGCCTTCTAAAAATATTAAACTGCAGCTCCACATTAGTCATACTGGCTGGAACAAATGCAAGTTGTATTAGAAAATGTCTGGAGAGTGCTAGATTGGGGAAGATTGGTAATAGTTCTTTTAAAATAAACTTTTATTCCTAAATTTCAGCGAACTTTCTTTAGCCTAGTGATCTATGACTTCAAGAGAAATATCCAACTGCATTATTTGGTACACATGAAAAAGAAGATTAAAAATAAATCCTTTGTTTTCTTGAAGACAAAGTGTTAAAATGAAAATTCTATTAGGGAACAATGTTCTATGGTTGCATTTTGAGGTCTCTACTATGCCTACTTTCCCACATTCTTTTTCAAGACAGATAGGAAAGATGTTAATTTACACATGACCACCAGAGGAAGGTTCCTACCGGTTTGGACTGGTTTGGCTGAACCAGTAGTGGTTTGGTGGCCTGGGTTGCTGGAACTGGTAGCAAACCAAGCCTGCCATGCCACTGAACTGGTTCTCCTATGGTGCCGCCATCTTGATTTTCAGTTCTGCGCATGTGCAAAATTTTTGCGCGCACCAAACTGGCAGTAATGCCGGGAGCAACCCACCCTGATAACCACCTATTCTTTAAGAGATCTGAGCAGTTTACAAGACCCAAAGAGCTAAAAAGCACTAACATCTATCAAAAGTTAAGGATAAATAAAGGAAAGAAGGGGTCTTGCTTGAATCCCAATAACAACTTATAATATAGGCTCTGCCATCATATGAAATAGTTATTTCCCTATCCCTGTGATGGTGAACCTATGGCATGAGCCATTTGTCAGGGCACGCGAGGCACCCTGTTAGCTGGCCAGTGCGCATGCACGTGCTGGCCAGCTGAATCTGCCCTTTTTTGAAGCCATTTTTCACCCTCCCCAGGCTCCAGAGGCTTTATAGGAGCCTGGGAAGGGCGAAAATAATAATAATAAATAATAAATAATAATAAATTTTTATTTGTAGCCCGGTCTCTCTCCCCAGAGGGACTCGAGGCGGGGCACAGGAAAATTAAAAAAAACAATAAACACAAACAGAATACATAATTTAAAATCACAATTAAACAAATCCTGCGCTAAAAACATCTATAAAAACTAAAAACTGTCCCTAAAACCCCTTAACACTACAAATAATTAAAATTACCCTAAAACCCCAGGACAGGGAGGCTATCCCAAGCCGGCCAGACGGAAAAAGTAGGTTTTCAATTTGAGACGGAAGGAGCGGAGGTCCGTGGTCGTCCTAATATCGGGGGGAAGGTCGTTCCAGAGGGCCGGGCCCGCCACAGAGAGAGCCCTTCCCCTGGGTGTCGCCCGCTGACACAGTCTAGTGGACGGCACCCGGAGAAGCCCCGCTCTGTGGGAGCGAATCGGCCGTGAGGATGTATGGGGCAGGATCCGATCCTGCAGATAGCTAGGTCCCGAGCCATGGAGCGCTTTAAAGATGATAATTAACACCTTGAAGCGCACCCGGAAGACGACAGGTAGCCAGTGCAGCTCGCGTAAGAGCGGTGTTACATGGGTGGACCTTGCGGTCCCCATAATTGCTCGCGCGGCTGCATTCTGGACTAGCTGAAGCCTCCGGGTGCACCTCAAGGGCAGCCCCATGTAGAGAGAGTTACAATAGTCCAGTCGGGATGTCACGAGAGCATGAGTGACTGTGCGAAGGGCATCCCGATCCAATAGGGGGCGCAATTGGCGAACCAGGCGAACCTGGTAAAACGCCCTCCTGGCCACGGCTGTCACTTGATCTTCCATGGACAGCCGGGCATCCAGGAGGACACCCAAATTGCGCGCCCCATCCACAGGGGCAAGATGTTCGCCCCCTATGGCCAGCGATGGAGTGAGCTGGTTGAATCGGGCAGCCGGAAACCACAGCCACTCGGTCTTGGTCGGGTTGAGCTTGAGTCCGTTACTTCCCATCCAGATCCGTACAGCTTCCAGGCACTGGCACATCACCGCTACGGCATCGTTGGGGTGGTTTGGGGTAGAAATGTACAGCTGTGTATCATCAGCGTACAGATGGTACTCTACCCCAAAACCACGGATGATTTCACCCAGCGGCTTCATGTATGTGTTGAACAGGAGGGGCGAGAGGACCGACCCCTGAGGCACCCCACATGCGAGGGGTCTCGCGGTCGACCTCTGCCCCCCTGCCAACACAAATTGCGATCGGCCAGAGAGGTAGGAGGAGAACCACCGTAAAACGGTGCCTCCCACCCCCAACCCCCCCAGCCGATGCAATAGGATACCATGGTCGATGGTATCGAAAGCCGCCGAGAGGTCTAATAGGACCAGGATGGAGGAACAACCCCCATCTTTGGCCCTCCAGAGATCATCGACCAACGCGACCAATGCCGTCTTGGTGCTATGCCCGGGCCGAAAGCCGGACTGGCGCGGATCTAGATAATCAACTTCCTCCAGATGACGGGGAAACTGTTGTGCCACCACACTCTCGACAACCTTCGCCAAAAAGGGAAGGTTGGAGACTGGACGGTAGTTGTTCAAAATAGCTGGATCCAAAGAGGGCTTCTTAAGGAGGGGCCTCACCATCGCTTCTTTTAGGGAAGCAGGCAAGGCACCCTCACTCAAGGATGCGTTGACAACCTCTTGGAGCCAGCCTCGTGTCACCTCCCAGGATGCCAGTACAAGCCAGGAGGGACACGGGTCCAATAAACATGTGGTGGCTCGCAGTCGCCCACGTAACCTGTCCATATCCTCGGAAGTAACGGAGTCAAACTTCTCCCAAACAAGATCTCTCTCGTGGCATCCCACTGGGCCATAAATGGGGGCTAGCTCGTTCTGTATCTGAGCGATTTTCTCCTGCAGAAAAGTCACAAATTCCTCTGCTCTACCCTGTAACGGGGCTTCCCGCACCCTCTGTTGAAGGAGGGAGCGGGTCACCCTAAACAGGGCGGCAGGGCGGTTTTCTGCGGATGCTATGAGAGTAGCACAATGGTGACGTTTGGCCACTCTCAGCGCCACAATGTAAGTCCGTAACTGGGCTCTTACCTGTGTCCGGTCAGATTCAGATCGAGTAGACCTCCATCTTCTCTCTAGGCCTCCCCCCCCCCACGGAAGCCCTCCGGAGGCTTCATGAGCTTCCCTGAAACCTCAGGAGCGCTCAAAACGACGCTCTGACCAAACCGGAAGTGACGTCCGATTTGCTTGGATAAAAAATATAATAAATTAAGAAACATAAATACAAAAACCATAAATTTATGTTTTTGGCTACAACAAGGTACAATCCATAAATATTTTCAATATCTATATACTATTAAAGCTTTCATTGTGTTTATCAGTTTATACCCTCAAATTAGCCCAAATGGCACCTTATACCATAATTTTGGAATCAAGATACCTAAAATCTACTAACTTAAAGAGTGCATAAAAAACCTGTGGAATTGAATTTTTTATGATCTTCGTATCAGTTTAGTTTGCAAAGTTGTAGCCACTGCAGCATCCCTGCGGTCACATGATCATGATTTCTAACACTCCCTACCTGCTTCCTACAAGCAAAGTCAATGGGGAAGCCAGCAGGAAGTTGGAAACCAGTCTGCTCCCATGCCTTTTTTGTTCACCATGGTCATTTTGTTTATTCAGCAAAAACTAAATATTTGCCACTACAATTATTTTTCTATTGATCATATACAGTCATATCTCAGGCAGTTGACAGCTTCAAAACTTGTCGAATTTGGTACTCGATGAACAAGGAACAACTTGCTGACATCGGCTGCCTTGTGACTTGATATTTTTTCTGACCGAAATAGCAGGTCACATGTTTTTTTCAGTACTCATTGGGTTTAGTATTTGTCACATCTTCTTTAATAAATTACTGACAGGTACTGAGGTACCATTATACTTTTGTTAGATTATCATGGGACCATTCAGCATTAGGGTAAAAAAAATCTGGTCAGCTAAAATTCAATGTTCATTCTGGCCACATCAGATTAGTTGCTTTTCTCTCAAAGAATGAGCCACAGAATTGTCAGTATAAATACATTCTTGTGAACAGCTTAGATCCCAAGTATGACTTTTTGACCCGCAATATTTCTTTCATTTGCCATTTTTAACCCCATTTCAAATTCAGGTCTTGCTGTACTTGGAATTGCAATTTTCTTTTCATCCTTGGAAAGATAAAAGCAAGAATAGTTAGACAATCAAATACTGGTTCTTTTATGATGACTAATTTATTTTGGATTATACATCTACTATATCACATGAGCATTGTTTTCTTCTGAAGATGTTGTAAATGGGTTTAAATGGACTCCAGAAAACATTGATGTATTCAAGCTGACTGAAATCATTGAACTTCAATGTATCATTAAGCAGTTAAATACTTCAGAGTCCAATATTTTCTAATTTAACTTCCTCTACCTATACATATGTTTTAGATTGCATTTGATTTTCAGCAATATATTGATACTAGAATGTAAATTTATCATTATAACTAGACTAATAATATTTATAGGTTTTGGGGGGAGGTTATATAAAAATGGACTAAATTTTTAAAGAATTAACTCATGAGCAATACTAAGTGTATGTTATCATCAGCTGTTTTTCTTGGGATATGTCCCAAGATATTCAGACAATTCCTCGGAAATTAAATTAAAGAACAATATGTTTTGTATATTTCTCTTTATTGGCTTCTTTGTATTGTATGTTTTGTTCAAACAAAAAAATTCAGAACAGAATTCACAGCATAAATTACACATAAGAAGAGATTGAAAAGATTCAGAAATCCTGAAATTGCCTTCAAACACTATAATTCCGGTTAGAAACTGGACCTTTACATTGTGGCTGATTCCCTCCACCCCTTCCCTATGTCCACATAAATAGACAATGGAAAGCATTAGAGATAATCCAAATGAAAGGCCCAAATCACTTTATATAGTTCTTGCAATAACCAAATGTCTCATTTATTCACAGAAATAATGAGTAAGGTTTTGCAAAATTAAATCTTATGAATCACATGATTTAATTCCAGGAAAGCAGTTATTAAAAAAAGAATCTGCCAACTGGCGACATACAATTTCCTGACAAAATTAGTAAGTTTTGAATGAGTCAAAATTAATAGAACAAGCAGGTCTGAAACTTTAACCATGGGACAATCCTTATCTTATTAAAAACCTTGTTCTGGGACCTAAATTAATAGCGAGCATGTGTTTAAATTTGTCTGTATCATCATCACATACTATCAAATGCCTATGATTTCCAACAAGAACACTCTTAGCGCACTGAAGTTAGTCCTCTATGCCTGTTGCTTACTCCTGAAAGAATTTTCTCCTTCCAAAGCACTTTTCTCTTAATCAGCTAAGAAAACAAAGTGGATAAAAGCAGAAATGTAATTGCAAGTTGAAGATTCTGCACTTACAAAATTCACATGCTCTAAAAATTGCATCCTGGTAGACCTAATTTAAACAAGTAGGTCATCTATCTACTATCACAATTCATAGTTCTGACCTTTAACCTTGATACTAAACATAAGTTTTTTGTTTCCCCTATTTTTCCTTCTCATTTTAATTACATTTCCGCTCCTCTCAAAATATCCTTCCTAATCAAAACTCACAGCAGCTGCTTCAGTGCCAGTTGCATAAAATGACTCAGTTGGCATCTTTTCAACATTCAAGCCAGTTAATCTAAATCAGCAGAAAGACAATTTACTTTCAATATAACGGGCGTTTTGCTTGGGAATAGAGAAACTGACAACTGAGCTTCATATCTACTCACCCACCCTACCACTCTCGGTAATTAAGCCTATCTCACCTATCATCCCTCTAGCTCAAATGCCTGATGTGAATTATTTAGCAGTTCAGGCATGTAGAAGGCAACCCCTTAAAGTTGCAATGGAGTCCAAGCCAATCTACAATCAAAGTCTAAATTTATTAGAAAAATATAAAAAGTACTATTAAGAATATAGCAAGGAGTTAATTATCAAAAATAAATCAAAATTTATATCAGAAGGCCTATCTATCAAGAGTGATATATAGTATATATTGGCAAATATATTGTAGCCGAGTGGATTTATTAAATATCTTTGTTTTAGCATTGATTTTTCAGAGTCAAATAAATCAGCCAGTAAGAACAGATACATACTATTAAGGAATGACAAGGTAGAACAAGGAAGATGAATAAAGGTCAATTTCCTATGTTTTATCCTGTTCATTGGGGATGTCTTTGATTGGCAGCTTTTCTTCCTCTAGCCAAGGAGCAATTGTCAGAATTCATTTGCATAGATGAGAAACTTCAAGGAAGTCAGTCTTGCATATCAGAAAGAAGATGCTAGTAGAATATAATTAGATGTGGGCATTGGGGAATTTTTCCCAGCAATTACAAATTGTTGAAAAGTTTGAGCATGGCCAAAAGGCAGAGGGTATAATTTAAAACGTGACTGCCAAATCTCTTCTTCCCAAGTAGTCCCTATATCTTAAGACCTGATATATAATAAATTGCTATTAATGGCTGAATCTTCAATTATCCTGGTCTGGCTAGCTAAAGAAGTTTATATTCTTCTGTTTATATTTTCAGTTCAGTCCAGTCCTAGTAGAAATAGAACAACTTCAGTTCAAACGATATATGGTATAGAAATATGCCATAGTATATAATATAGCAAATGTTGTACCAGTGGTGGGTTCCTACCAGTTTGGACTGGATCAGCTGAACTGGTAGTGATTTGGCGACCTGGGCCACTGGAACCAGCAGTGACTCAGGCTTGCCATGCTCTTGAACTGGTTCTCCGGGCGGTGCTATAGGCGCCGCTATCTTATTTTTTGCTTCTGCACATGCGCAAAACAATTTTTATTGCACTGTGACTACACGCACACACACGCAAAATGCTCATCAAGTGCAGGTGTGCGGCGCACCCACAAGCAAACTGGCAGTAGTGACTGCCGGAACCCACCCCTGGTACCCATCCTGAAATGTAAGGGGTGCTGTATACTGCAATCCTGCACAGAAAGAGTGTAATGTGAATTCCCTTATTAAACAAAAAAAGCAATTTTCAAGACATAAAAAATATATCAGGAAAAGAGAAATAGGAGAAATAGCGGATTGCAACTATGACACACAGAAATTTAAATAAAATCAGTATTGTCAGCTTAGTTGTAGTAAACTAATTAGGAATACTGTAGACTTTGGGATTAATGAGAGTTGGAGAAACAGTATCTGAGTTTGCTGCTTGGATGTTACTAAATGTACCGCTTCACCCACACAGAGACAGCTTTTCTTATTTATTTATGTTGTTTATTATTTGTACTTAATAATGTATTAACTTGTTTAAGGATTGGTTTTATAAGATGTGAAGATAACTGAAAGCTATAACTGCCCACAAAGCCATGCCCACAGAACCGGTGGTAAAAATGTTGAATCCCGCCACTACTACATGAGTTCCATTTTTTAAAAAATTCTCAAATTGTAATCATGTTAGTGCACTATACAGGGGATCTTGGTAAAATGAAAAAAAATCCTTTGGGAAAATGTCAAAGACAATGCCATTCCCTTGCAAGTCAAATGATTTCCTTTATAAAACCTTTCCATCCAGTTCTCCTTAAGACGAGGAGAGTATAAATAGGAAAATGCTGCAAATAAAACAGTCAAGCAATACTGAGTGTGCTGAACTATGCAGACAGCCCCAAATAGCAACTTAAAAATATACAGTTTAATATGATTTAGCATTAGAATAGCTAATGGTTATACTGTTCTATACATATACTTGTATGTTATATGTATAGAACAAACAATGATATGGATACATACATATATTTAAAAAGATATCCCAAGATCTTTTCTTAGTTATAGCCTTGTCACCTTTAGATAAGGTACAAATAGTAGTAGTAGTAGTAGTAGTAGAAGTAGTAGTAGCTTTTCTCTATCAATTGATGAAACATAGAAGAGTATCAATTAATATGTTCTTAAATGACAGAGGCTCCTATGCATTCAAGTTCCTTCCATAATCTTGGATTGTAACTTAATTCTCAAGATTCTATAAAAGAGATCTAGCTTTCTCATTAATCCTATAAATAGGAAATATTTATATAATAATCAAGGCACTGTTCTACCCCTTTCTGAAAGTTATTTAGTTTTTAACAGCACAATTATATGCATTTCCAGTTAGGAATAAATCATGTCCAGCATCTGAAGAACGAAAATAAATATATAAGTAGGCATGCCTAAAATTGTTTTGTGATAATTTCCTTTTCTTAAATTGGCTTAAGAAAGTTGGTAGCATATTTCACAATCACTTTGGCAGAACTATTTTAAGGCATTTTAATTTGGAAAAAAATAATATGGAACATTTTTTTTTACAATTTTATGGGGTTTCCCCATTCCATTTAATTAAGGCATTTCACCTTTGTAGAAGCTGTTTTTAGCAGTGAGAATTAAAATGAGAAGCGATACTTTTTGCTGACATTTTAATCAGCATAATGTACTACTCTGTAGAAAAGAACTGATTGGTTAAAAACCATGATTATGTCATTTGAAGAGGCTGACATCTGATGATAATTAGATAATTTATTTTACATTTCGTGTAATTTCTGTGGAAGGAAGTGATTTGAAAGAAATTGGCATCTATTACTTTTCAGACCAATCATATTGGTTGTTACATAAGCAGCTTATAATATTCATCTTCTGCTTCATATTTGTTTTAATCAGGTGATAAAAACTTTATATATACTGTAGTTAAAACAGATAAAATGGTTCACTGAACAAAACTTGGACTGAGTTTTATTTTTCATCTAAAATCCAAATGTTCTGTAAGAAAATTTGCAGGCATACTTAGAGCTGAAGAAAAGCGATTGACAAATTATATATAATTGTTTTCTTCTTCCTCTCAAGCTTTGTGTTACACAGCATTTAACATTCTGTTTTGTATATAAATTGTTCCAAGTTAGTTGATTTCAAATCTCTCATTTCCTTTAATTTCCCTACATCATACTTCCCTGATATTTTTTAAAAGGCATACATTTTTTGGGAAAAAATACTCATTTGGTTCAGTTCCAAGCAAGGAGAAAGGCACTTGAGACAAAATGGAGGCTGGAGGCTGATTGGAAAGAGGGTGTAATGATGAAGCAGAACCAGAGGTGGGTTTCTATCAGTTCGAACTGGTTCGGGTGAACCTGTAGTGGCATTTTGGCCTGACAGCGACCCAGGCTGGCCATACCGCCGAACTGGTTCCCTGGTTGCTGGTGCTGTTGCGGGCTTGTTTTTAAGTAATTTTTTTCATGTTCTGCACATGTGCAGAAAAATTTTCAGTCAAGTGTGCATGCGCACCTGGCGCGTGTGAAGCGAACCGGCAGCAACACCAGCAGCAACCCACCCCTGAGCAGAACCGCATGGGTTCTAGGCAGCTGACCACATGGAGTGTGTGTGTGTGTGTGGTTATACCAGTGGTGAAATTCAAATTTTTTTACTACCAGTTCTGTGGGTGTTGCTTGGTGGGCGTGGCAGGGGAAGGACATTGCAAAATCTCCATTCCCACCCCACTCCAGGGGAAGGATCCTGCAAAATCTCCATTCCCACTCCACTCTGAGGCTAGCCAGCATGGCATTTGCCGATTCTCCAAACGTCTCAAAATTTCCGCTACCGGTTATCCAGAACCTGTCAGAACCTACTGGATTTCACCCCTGGGTTATACCTTCTCTTGGACTTTGCACTTGAACTTCCTGTTCCTGTGCAAGAACATGTATTGTCTATTAAGAAAAGATGGGGGTTGCTTTCTCTAAAAAACTTTTTTCTCCATTTCTCCTTCTGGGAAATATTTGAAATATTCTGCCTTTTAAATATTCCTCAAAGTATTCCATTTTTCTAGGAGGGGGTGGCTTCCCACAATATGGTACAAAAGAGGGAGAAAAATAGAGCAATTCCGTCAGATTTAAGCACTTAAAATAAGAAACAAATCATTCCCAGACCTAAAGTATGTCTACTGTGAAATGTCCCATGTTTTCCAGTGAGATGTACCCCTGGGTAAGTGTACTTTGCCTTGTATTGTAAACTAAATTGGAACCAGTGTGTCAGGTCTGCTTCACCGATAACCAAGAAAGAAACCTCTCCATTATCAGTGGAATTAAAAGTACTTTTACTGGTTAAGGAATGAATAGCATAGATGCTAAGAAGGTCTGAAGTATTTAGGCGCGAAAGCATACATATCAATATATGTCCAACCCCCTTCCCCCGAATAACCCCCTTCCATGGTCCAATGTGTAAAGCTGCTAGGTGTCATGTGGCTTCATCTTCAAAAGCATCATCAGGTTGGTATGTAAGACCGTTGACCTTGACCATAAGATAACCCAAGCACTGGTACGCGCAATAGATGGTAACAGTAGATGGCATCAGAGTATTTCCTTCTGCAACTCACCCTCCTGCACCATACAGTCCCAAACCCAAAGCAAAGCCCCTCCCCCCCATTTCATATGGCAGCCAGAGCGAACAGGAAAGCGAAGGCTGACACAGTATAATAGTGCTCACGAATACATAATTGATAATGCTTTTTATCCACTTTATTTGTTCAATAATTGCTGTAGAAAATTTCACCTACTTTCTTGATAGCTGACATACAAAAAGGTTCCACAATAATAGTCAGAGAATTTTACTGAGTTTGCCCATAAGAAGGCTAAATGCGTTCCTTACATAATTATATATGAGCAATTCTTGTATTTTCTCTCTATTATTCCTTTTGGAATATTCTTTACATTCAGGATGGGGAGCTTTCAGAGGAGTGTTGTAACCCATCAGTAATTTATCCAATGAAAGATAAATACGACTTTTATCCTTTTTTCTTGTTTTTAGAATAAAGAACTAGGAATAATACTATAATGCTTCTAATCATCCATTGGTGATTGATCCTTAAAAGTTTAGTACTTCTCATAGCCTATAGAAGAAGACTACATTTCCCAACAGTGACTGCATTTTCCTGCAAAAAGAGGGTTATTTTTTCATAGGAATGAGAAAGGCCAGGCTGAGCAAAGAAGGGAAAACAGAGATGAAACTTCTGTGAGGAAATTGGGTGAGGCATCAGTAAGAAACTGGCCTGAAATATTAGAAAGTGCTGTATTCTAATTCTGTACACAAGCCAAATGTATTGGAGGTAGGAAACTCAGGGAGAGAAAAGACCTAATAATAAGTTTGTGTAGCCTTGGGTCGAATGACAAACTGTCTATAGGTTAAAATCTCTACTTCTTTTCTTTGCAGTGGCTAACAAATGTTTTTTGTGCTTTGGGTTGGTGCTGTTAGGCCTTTGTGTCATTGTTGGAGGGTGTAACCACTGAAATATCTTTAGTGCCTGCACAGCCTAGTGGTTGGTGAATTACTTGAGCTATGACACCAATGTAAGCAGTTAGTCTGGGGAAAAAGTTTTCTTTGGCATCCTTTTTATATTATAACAAAGATTAAAAAAATAATTGTGAGGAAAAAGAAACAACAAAATATAAAAATACACATTTCTTAAAAATGCCAATACAGTCCTAGGCTGCATTAACAGGAATAGAATCAAGATCACAGGAAGTGTTAATACTACTTTTTAATGCCTTGGTATGACCCACATCTGGAATATTGTACCCAGTTTTGGTTGACAAAAAGGATGTTGAGTCTCTAGAAAAAGCGCAGAGAAGAGCAACAAGGATAATTACGTGACTGGAGGCTAAAACATATAAACAAGGATTTTATTTTCAAATTTATTTTCAAATTTATTTTCAAATTGCTGGTTCAAATTCCAGCTGGTTGCTGGAATTGGGTATATGTAGTTTAATTAAAAGAAGGACTGGGGGTGTCATGATAGTAGTGTTCCAATATCTAAGGAGCTGCAACAAAGAAGAGGGGATCAACTTATTCTCCAAAGCACCCGAAGGCAAGATAAGAAGCAATGGAATGGAAACTAAACAAAGAGAGAACCAACTTAGGAACTAAGGATACACTTCCTGACAATTCGAACAATTAATCAGTGGAACGACTTGCCTACAGAAGTTGTGGTGCTCCAATGCTGGAGGTTTTTAAGAAGAGATTGGGCAACCATATGTCTGAAATAGTATAGGATTTCCTGCTTGAGCAGGGGGTTGGACTAGAAGACCTCAAAAGTCCCTTTCAACTTTGTTATTCTGTTAAATCAGGAGTCTCTAAACTTGACAACTTTTAGATTTGTGGAGTTCAACTCCCAGAATTCTGGGGGTTGAAGTCCAGAAGTGTTAAAATTGCCAAGTTTAGAAATCCCTGAGCTAAATCAAGGAATGCAACTACTGAGGCAGTCAAATATTAGCATGTCATATTGACTCAAAAAATGAGATTTTTGAAGCCGTTGTTCCTTTTTCTTTTAAATTTATTATAGCAGCAGTACTAATAATTGCTGTGAAGAATATCAAAAGCCATTTCTTTGTATCTTTTTTTCTATTGTTTTTCTTCAACCATACTTTACTTGCACTTTTTGGTTTAGTTTTTAATCTTCTCATTTAAACGTGTGTGTGTGTGTGTGTGTGTTGTAGTTTGATATATACTGCATAAACTTTTTATAGTTTAATATACAGCCAACTATCCGGAGTCAAAAGGATAGATTACATGTTCCATTGTTCTTTATTACATGGCTTGATGAGGTTCATACTGTTCAAACTAGAAACATAGGGAATTAACCAAACAGTGACAAAAATAGCTCTGAGCAGGAAAATAACAAGTGCCAAGAAATTAAAAAGGCGATAGTAAAAAACTGTACTGTGTTTGCTGTTCAACCCCAAATTTATCCATGTAACATTATCTTGAGTAAGTTTCTAAACTGAAAGTATCTATCATTCAGTGCATGAAATTATTTTTCAACAAGAGAAAATGAGGAACATGTGTTTGCACTGTATTAGTTTTTTTGGGGCTACTGGTTTTAGCCAACAAAAATAGTGTTCTGTTTTTTGTTTTTTGTTTGTTTAAAAAGAAGAAATAGAGCAGGCTGGGAGAAACACCAGGACAGACAGTGCTCTATTTACAAATGCTTTATGTTCCGAGACGCTGTTGGTAAGTCTGTTTTGTTCACAAATCCAACAAACACAAAAACATATACAGTTCATTTCTTACCTTACAGTTCTGGTAGTCCTCAACTTACAACAGTTTGTTTAGGTACTGTTTGAAGCTACAATGGCATTGCAAAATTGACCTAGGACTGTTTTTCACATTTACAACTGGTGCAGCATCCCCATGTCTTGTGATCAAAATTCAGACACTTAGCAACTGACTCATGTTTATGATGGTTGTATTGTCTCAGAGTTATGTGATCATCTTTTGCAACCTTCTGACAAGCAAAGTCAATGGGAAAGCCGGATTTATATAAAAACTGTGTTACTAACTTAATCGCTGCAGCGATTCACATAACAACTGTGGCATGAGAGGTCATAAAATTAGGGCAAAACCCAATAGAGCAAATTTCTTGCTTAGCAACAAAAACATTGGGCTCCATTGTGGTTCCAAGTTGAGAACTACCTGTATCTGAGCAGATCTGTAAACAGTAGAGTGGAAGGCAGAAAAAGAAGGTGGGAGAAGGCAAGGAAGGGTTAGTTTCTGGGGTGCAATTTTTGTAAGCCATGCACCAGACACTAGCCTTATTCTGCCTTTCCTTGACTCCAGGGACCTTCTAGGATGGAATTGTGGACAGTTTGTTCAGAGCAGTAAAGATTTGCAACTTGAAACTTCATAAGGAGATTAATGGCTGTAATTGTATGAAAACATAATGTTGACTCATGCACTGATTGCATTTATATTACTGCAATATAATTTACATGAGCCTGCTCTTGAAAATGACTCAGAAGATGCAGCGGATTCAAAATACAGTTCCAGGGCTACCAACAAAGAGAAACAGTTATAGTGGCATGTGGAGTGGGCTTCAAAAATTTCAGCAATGGCTTCTCTACCTGGTTGCTGGGTGATGTGGCCATGGTGGGCATGGCCTAGTTGGCTTCCTGTTCTAGGGGGGGGGGCGTTTTCGCCTTCCCCAGGCTCTGGAGACTTTCCTCAAGCCTCTGGGAGGGTGAAAACTGCCTCCCCTGGGCTCCGGAGGCCTTCTGGAGGCCAAAATGTTTCCAGCCTTTCAGAGTTTCTGGGAGGCCTGTTTTGTCCCCCTCCCCGAGGCTCTTTGCAGGCCCTGCCCTTATCTTGGATCCAAAATGGGCCGGATGGCGACTCTTGGGAGGGGGGAGCAGCCAGGGGTGGATTTGGAGATTCTCCGAACCGGCCATAACATTAGCTACGGGTTCTCCCGAACCTGGGAAAACCCATAGCAGCCCACCCCTGGTGTAACACTTTGGCTTTGATCATTGACTGCCAGATCCCAATGCAAGATGCCGAGTTTTGCTGATAAAACCTATGAGGCATGGTATCCTTGTACCTTCAACTTCTTTCCTCCTAACTGGTATCAGCCCATTCTGTGAGCTCATCTGGAGGAGGGCTATGAAGGATGCCCATGCCTTGTGAAAGGAAAAGGCACCTGTGACTTCTCATTTGCAGCCTTACATTGGGAATACCCCACAACCCAAATTATTAGCATCAAATGTGTAAGATTGTATTTCACCAGTACAGACATAAGTTAACCATACCATATTGGCCCCTACCAATACATACCATTGAACTTAATGCCTCTACCTCTTAATAGACATATATAGAATCATATTGTAAGTCTCTAATCCAGCTAATCTTTTGAAGGCATGTGGATCACATTCCTGGATAAATTATGGCCGTGCTTTCCTTCATAGAGTTTCTTTTTTAAATAAATTGAAACATAAGCTCTGCACGTACATTCCTTTGTACGTGCTTTTTGTTTTTCTAGTAAAATTAAGGAAAGAAACCTGTAACCTGTGTACAAGGATCTTAATGATATGAAGAATATTCTGTTCCCCTCTCTATTGCTCTGTTCATAATAGGGAGCTTCTTTATGTACGTTTGTATATTTCATTTATTTTTGTTGAACCAATTATCCAAACTGGTAAATACATCTAAAATATTTAGTGGCTTGGCAATAGAAGAACAGTTTGGTGTCTGAAAATGATAAACAAAGAGCCAATTTAGAAATAGTGTATAATATACTGTATATATATATTAAAACTTGTAAAGGAAATATTGGTCAATTTCATGGCATATCTGGCATTTGAATGGATTTGCAAAGCATCATTTGAAGAAGAGAAATCTACATATTGATGGTACTTGTTCAGTCAAACATTTTAACTGGCTGGTTTGGATTTTGCAAATGTAAAAATAGGTCAAGCATGGAAACTGGCATACCATTGCTGAATGGGATTGTGCCGAGAACTCCTGACAGGTTTATTCTTGCCTAGAAAAATATACAGCATTGAAAGAATCATATACAAATAAAAATATGAAGGCAGGGAAATTGTTGTGCCAAAATCTGTATAAAATATACCTGGCAGAGGGAGGATATAAGAGACAGAGATGTAAGTGGTTGGAAGTTTCCATTTAAATCCTTTGCCACTGTGCAGCACAAATATATGCAATTTGCAGGAACATACTCTGCTGATAGAATATACATATTTTAAGATCAGGGTGCATGTTGTAAACACTGAAGATATTCTAAAATATATTAACTAAAATAATAGAAGCACAGAAAAAAATGAGAGTAATAGAAACAGAGTAAATGAATTGATACACAAACAAGTGGAGACTATAGGGAAGATTGGAAGATTATGAAATAAAATATAGAATTTAAGGCAGCAGATATATCTGCTGGGTATCATTTTGTTCTTCCTGGTTAAATTTGTTATTAAGTGTATTCTGTTATTGTTACGAAATAGCAAAGACATATTATGCACAAACACAGATGCTTGTTAAGCTTATGTTTTAATTATTAAAAATTGAATATCTGCAAATGTCTGCAGCAAACATTTGATTTATACTTTCATATGAACATGGTATTATCCTAATATCTGCATCAGATTCTCGTCTGACTTTCCCACAATGTTCTTCTGTTGTTAGAGTACTTCCTTTGTCCTGGAATTCCACATGGCTCAGTTTTTCTCACTTCTGAATAAGCTTTGCCCATTATCTGATAGCTGATGATACATAAGCTCAAACAAACTTACCAATGCTTTATAACTACCCCTCTAACATGGGAACAATGTAGGCTGTCATTGCCAGAGGCTTAATAAGCCACTGCAGTTACAAGTATATAATCCATTGTTGTATAGCCTCTGTGTTACTGAAGATAACTGTGTTACTGAAGAAGGATCTAGACAAACTTGAACATTGGGCACTGTCTAATAAAATGAAATTCAATTGTGAAAAAAGTAAGGTCCTACATATAGGCAAGAAAAACCAAATGCACAAGTACAGTATAGGTGGTACCTTGCTCAATAGTAGCAACTGTGAGAGGGATCTCGGAATCCTAGTGGACAACCATTTAAATATGAGCCAGCAGTGTGCAGCAGCTGCCAAAAAAGCCAACACAGTTCTAGGCTGCATCAACAGAGGGATAGAATCTAGATCGCATGAAGTGTTAATGCCACTGTATAGTGCCTTGGTAAGGCCACACTTGGAATACTGCATACAGTTTTGGTCGCCACGATGTAGAAAAGACGTGGAGACTCTGGAAAGAGTGCAAAGAAGAGCAACCAAGATGATTAGAGGACTGGAGACTAAGACATATGAAGAACGGCTGCAGGAGCTGGGTATGTCTAGTTTGATGAAGAGAAGGACCAGGGGAGACATGATAGCAGTGTTCCGATATCTCAGAGGGTGCCACAAAGAAGAGGGAGTCAAACTTTTCTCCAAGGCACCTGGGGGCAGGACAAGGAGCAATGGGTGGAAACTAACCAAGGAGAGAAGCAACTTAGAACTAAGGAGAAATTTCCTAACAGTAAGAACAATTAACCTCTGGAACAGCTTGCCTCCAGCAGTTGTGAATGCCCCAACCCTAGAAGTCTTTAAAAAGATGTTAGACAGCCATTTGTCTGAAATGGTATAAGGTTCCTGCCCATGCAGGGGGTTGGACTAGAAGACCTACAAGGTCCCTTCCAACTCTGCTATTGTATTGTATTGTAAGATGGTCAGAGGGTACAAATAGTCTATTTGGCTAATGTACAACAGTAAGGCCATTGATTACTGATATGCCAGGATTGCCTTATATGTGTGTATTGCTTATTTTTACTTGCTATTAAGTAATTTGAAATTTCTTTGTGAAATATTTATTGAAGGGTCTATCAGAAGAGATCACATTTGTTTACATACTGTGGATCTTCAGGTTACCAGACCTTGGCTTACAGCCTTGAACTTTGAATACATCGGACAAAATCCATTTACCATTTAGAATGCATAATTTGCATGTGTAAAATGGTATTTTGCCATTAATCTAAACGGAAGCCCCCTTGATCTTGATAAAAGATTATTACCCCCAGCAATGTGGTTATTGTTTCCACATTTCTTCAAAGTGTAATGGAAGAAATTTTAACAAAATTTAAACCATATGAACCCTCTCATCCAAACAGTAAATTGTCTGATTTCATAAAAGGTTGGCTTGGACCCCATTTTTTTTTAGAAAGAGTGCGACTTGCAAAGAAATAATTCCAAATAATTGTGCCCATGGTTAATGTTTTGAAATAGTCTAATTGTATTTTTGGTTAAAGAAAAGACTGTTTGTATAGTGTTGTGTCTGTAGCTGATTTATTTTGGACAACACAACAAAATGAAATATATTGTGTATCTAACTTAAGTATACTTGGCAGTTTTACTGCCGTGCTTTCGTAGTATTTCATTTCTCAATTTATTTACAGACTTTTTCTTTTTCCATAGCTAAACAAAATGTTCTTGAATGAAAAGTCACTGTTGACCATCTGGTATAATTGAGAAGCGCTATAGAAAAAGAAAACTGCTTTCACTGATGCTACTGAAATACTTTCCAGCCGAGACTTTTTCTCCTCCTACAAGCACATAACATTTATAATATTGCTGCTCTCCTACTTACTACTTTTCAAAGATATTCCTGAGTTGTGCCCATGGAAGACCCTTCTGAACTAAACAGAATCTTAAGCGATGGGAGGCAGGCTTTTCTTTCCCGGTTGGGGGCACAAGGCCCAGTGGGATGCCCTGAGGCAGATCTTGAGACAGTTTTGTGGGAAGAGTTTGACTCTGTTACTTCCGAAGATATGGACAGGTTACGTGGGCGACTGCGAGCTACCACATGTTTATTGGACCCGTGTCCCTCCTGGCTTGTACTGGCATCCTGGGAGGTTACACGAGGCTGGCTCCAGGAGGTGGTCAACGCTTCCTTGAGTGAGCTATCTGCGGGATCGCATCCTGCCCCATACATCCCTGCGGCCGATCCGCTCCCACAGAGAGGGACTTCTCCGGGTGCCGTCCACTAGGCTATGCCAGCGGGCGACGCCCAGGGGAAGGGCCTTCTCTGTGGCAGGCCCGACCCTCTGGAACGACCTTCCCCCCCGAAATTAGAACAACTACGGATCTCCGCTCCTTCCGTCAAAAATTAAAAACGCACTTTTTCTGCTTGGCCGGCCTAGGATAGTCAACTGTTTAGAGTTTTTATGATTAATTTTTAGTTTTAAATAATGGGTTTTTAGCGCAGGGTTAGTTTAATTTAATTTTATATTGTATTATATTGTGATTTTATATGCATTTTAAATTCCCTGTGCCCCGCCTCGAATCCCTTCGGGGAGAGAGAGCGGGTTATAAATTAAAATTATTATTATTATTATTTACATCAATACAATACAATAGCAGAGTTGGAAGGGACCTTGTAGGTCTTCTAGTCCTTATTTCATTTTTCTTTTGTTTTAATGAAATAAATTGTATAATTGGTGAATAGGCTAATAGCTAATTAGAAGATGCCTAAATAAGGAATTGGATGTGTGTTGAGAATATCCATGTCTCAGAAGAATAAGAAAGAAATATATTTATATATTTAACTAATGAGCAGCATTTTTGCAAGCATGTCAGAATTGTAGGCTGGAAAATGCAATTTTTACGCACTGGAGGCACAGTGTAGTTTTTACAAATCTTCAAACATCTCCTAGAATGCAGAGCCAATGTGCAGACAACAGTGGAGGATCGGAGAAGTGAAACTTAAAGTTTGGTTTCTGTTCTTTCTATGCCACTTGTGGTGCCTATTGAAAAGACTAGCCAGCCATGTCAAATGTTTATGGAGTTTGATTGTATACAGCAAGGGCATGCTCTATATATTGCAAGTAGCTACTGCTTTATTTATTATTTATTTAGGGTATGACAAAATGTTAAAAAGCCCATTACAATTACATTCTCAATGAGCAAATATAAAACTATTTTTAATCTATTTGCAAATGAATTCACATATTCAAAGGTTGACTGTTTATATAGTCAATATGTGATGGAGTTGAATACAGAAAGTCTCGAGTTTCCTTGATATTGTATGTGCTTAGAGGGTAGGGTTTCACAATATGTCACACTGTCTGCTTTGTAGCGCCACAGCCAATTGGAAGAAGAGAGTTTTCCCCATTTATGGAGGTGAGTGGCGCCTGCCATGTTGAGTCCTTATTCTGTTGAGGTTGACCAGGTCTTACAGGGCAGACTGAATCCTAAGAGTGGCTACAAGTGTAAGAATCCTACACCCTGAGCCACTCTGTGAGGGAGATAAATTGTCTGTAAATACATTAATTAAAAATCCCACGCTTGCTGTAGGTGTTTTGACACTTCATGTATATAGAAAGTAATAGACCCTTTTATCCTTTCTATAGATATTGGTGGCTACTTTCCCTCCCTTAGATAACTTTCAAGTTGGAAAGATACATTTACTGCTGTTTTTGAACGAAAAATAAATTAACATTATTTTTAAAAATGCTCTGCAGTATCTTAACTTTTCACTGGCAAGCTGCACTAGTGTATTAGACCTTTAATCTACTCTAAAGATTTAAAAGTAAAATTTTTGCTGCTTTCAGTATCATCAGTACTATTTCATATGAGGTAGTATTCAATCTTTTGCGCTTGAGATAGCTAAATTGGGATTTTCCTCCAAGACATTTTTGAGAGGGCATGAAGGTGATATGTATCATTCACAGTTTAGTTTCTGCCTGTTGTTGAGTTTTCAGAAGCCCTTGACTGAAGTAATAAATGATGTCTTAAATCCAGATATATGTGAATACAGTAGCATATCTATTTTGTTGATATTGCTCATGTGGATAAATGTTTGCATTGACTGGAACTAAGTGATGGCAAGAGAGAAATTTTATTTGCCTTTAAGTCTAAAACATAAGATACTCAAGAAGGCAATAATCAAGCCAGAGATAAGTTAGCACAGAGTTGGTTTTGGCAGGAAGGAAAGTTTAAGTACTGAACAATGTTGACAGCTATGTAAAGGAATTCTGGGGATGTAACTGGAATTTTGGAGAACAGCTGGTGCTTATTAAAACTCTGGAAAAATAAAGATGACATATCCTTCCATTATATTTCTGATCTGTAGAAATATATAAACAAGGAATAATGTGTTGTTTTTACTAACAGCTAATGGGTCCGTTTGGAGAAGGGCGGGGTATAAATTTAATAAAATAAAAAAAATAAAAAAAATATATATACTACTTTCAAACCTGGAAATCCCAATGAGATCTTTCATTAAAACTCCTAGTATTGCTGGCCATTAGCTATATTCACAGGGCTGATATGGTATGGTGAGCTTATAAGCTATTATATTTTTCATGTACTTTATTTTTAAAATGTGAAGGTCATCCTTCACCACAAGTTTACATGTCAGCACACTTTGTGGCAATGAGCTACTATACTATATATTTTTGTCTGTCTGTCTGTCTGTCTGTCTGTCTGTCTGTCTGTCTGTCTGTCCGTCCATTCAATCGATTACTGTAACCACCCATCTCAATGCCACTGATTCTGAGCAATGAACAATATCACAATAATTAAAACCATTAAACAACAAAAATAGTTACAAAGTATATATACAGACACCTGAGAATTATCATAATAATTGACATAAAAATCAACATTTTAGAACCAGGGCCAGGGCTCAGCCAGGTTTTTAAAGCCATGTGCGAGGCTAATGGAGTCTGGGCCACCCTGACTTCCAAAGGAAGAATGTTTCAGAGGGCAGGGGCCAGGAAGGCACACCTCCTGCCCCCTTGCCAGCTGACATTCCTTGTCAATTTTAAAATTAATTTCCACCAGCTTTTTATTCCTTCTTATTTTATTCTAACAGTTTTGTTTCTAGAGCTTACCGATATTGGAAATAGGGCGATCAGGTTAGTATGCCTCCAGATCATTGTTTAGTAGACAGGATGTTTTAGAGCAAGGAAAGCTATGAATGAACCCTGAAGAAAGCCAATCCTGTCAGATATGAATTGCCATTTTAGAAAATTGCATTTCAGCTGTTTAGTTTTGGCTGTTTTTCATCTTTCTGTGGTCACTGGCATCTTCAAAGAATTTTACAGCATAGCGAAAGAACATTTCCTGCTGACTAACATGATAGGCCGATATAGCCAGAATCTGAAAGGTTAGCTATGTTCCTTGTGGCAGTTATATGAATGCTTATATTCCTGTCTAACTTATGTTATAGTGTAATATTTGATTTATGATCGGAAATAGCTAGTTTCACTGGCAAGATGAGTAGTTTTCAAGCCCACAAATCTTGAAGAAGACAAGCCAATCTTCTAAAAAAAAAAATTTCCCCCAGAAAACATGAATTTACAACACCATACTATGTAGGTTCAGAGTTAAAGTAAGTAGAATTAAACATAAAAGTGACCACATATTTGGGGTGAACCTGCAATGACAGGATGCTAATAAGAATATTTTAGAGATTTGTATGGGAACAATAATGAAATGTAAAAGACTGGGTTTTCAACAAGTGCAGAAATGTTGTTTAAGGAGAAAAATGAAGGAGCATAAATCCTCGCAATGAATACTGACAAATGTAGTGTTGGAGTTGTAAATTATGTAACTGGAGAATATGTTAAAATATGGACAGGGTTGTTTATGGAGGGGCTATATGACTTGGCTAATGTCTATGTTAAGATTGCATCTAAACCCAATGGTTGGAGAAATGCCATTATTGTTTCCATAAACAAAGGGATAAATAGCAAGAGTGAATCAAAAAATCTGTAGGGTGAATACGATGTTGAATTACCAGTGAAGAGATTGGACCGTATTCTGACTGAAAATGTGTGAGTAATGAAATTGAACAAAATAGAGGAACTTCAGTGCAGCTTTATGAAGTAGAAGAGATACATATATTAGATTTTTACTCTTGAACAATTCAGGGAGAAATGTATGAGAAAGATAACATGTATATGTTATATCAGTGATGGCGAACTTTTTTTGCCTCGGGTGCCAAAAGTACGTAAGCACATGCTATCGCATACACTCGCATGCCCACCCCCATAATTTAATGCCCCCCCCCTACCGTGCTTCCTGTGCATGCATGTGACCTTCCTACTGCCCCACGTATGTGCAATAGCTTTCTTGGAGCCCAGGGACGGCGAAAACGGCCCAACATGCAAACTGGAAGTTTGGGAGTGGACTTCTGGGTTGCCCATTGGGCTGTTTTTCTCCCACTGGAAGCATCGGGAGGCTTATCAGAGAAGCCTCCAGAGGGCAAAAAACGGCCAAAAATCAAGGCCAAAAATCAAGGCCAAAAATCAGCCGGCCAATGATTTTTGCTCTAGAGCTGACATACGCTCTAGAGCTGACAGGGCAACGCTCATGTACCCTCATAAATGGCTCCGCGTGCCACCTGTGGCACGCATGCCACAGGTTCGCCATCAGGGTGTTATATCTTTGTTGATTTAGTGTGAGCATATGGTAAAATGAATTGGCTTGAATTATAGAATGCTTTGTGTGAATACTGTATGAAGTTGGTTATTGAGGGTAGTACCTGATGGAATGCTTAGTGAAAAGGTCAATATTAAACTGGAAGCAAGACAAGAATTAGTGATGGCCCATTGGTTGTTTATGCTTATGGTGACATTAAAAGTGAGTCAGTACTGTATGTGGACTTTTGTATGCAGTTGATGCCATGAGAGGCTGAATTATTTTAATTTATTTTATTTAGTTTGTCAAATGTGTAAAAGATAACAGGTATAAGTATAAACATAAGTACGAATGGGTACGAATAAATGGAGACAGTAGGACAGGGACATTAGGCACACTAGTGTGCTTGTACATGCCCCTTACAGACATCTTAGGAATGGGGTGAGGTCAATATTAGACAGTCTTAGACTAAAATTATGGGGTTTTGGTGTTGTAACAACAGAGTCAGGTAGTGCCTTCCAGGCATTGACCACTCTGTTGCTGAAGTCGTATTTTCTGTGATTGAGTTTGGAGCAGTTTATTTTGAGTTTGTATCTATTGTTTGCTTGTGTATTATTGTGGTTGAAACTGAAGTAGTCATTGACAGGTAGCGAAGCGAACTGGTACCAATGCCCGTAGGAACCCACTATGGTACTAAAGGTACCATAAAGGTTCATAGGAAGTAAGCTGCGCCAAGAAAATTAATTGTACATGACAGGCAGAATCTCCAATTTCAGTCAAACCAGAAATATTTCTACCAATCCATTTGTGAAAAGATTGCAGTGAACTAATCAACACCTGACAAAGAAGAAACAGCAGAGTTCTGGGTGTATCTATGAGACAAGCCAAAGAAATGCAATAAAATGGAACTTGGATAAAGGAGGTGGAGAAGAAATAAAAATAAGCTGAAATCAAAGGACTTGTAATAACAGAAGAAATGGTAAAGATCAAGGAAGATTAAGACATAGTCAACACCAGGTGGCATGGTTTTTGGTAGAAATAATTGGTAGTCTATAAAAATGGACAGCCTGGTTGGAAAGGTTTTGCCTTTTGCAATTGATCAATGGGCTCCAAAAGTTTGGGAATTGCATCCAAGGTGCCTATTCTACTCACATTTTCCTGGTTTCTAGGCTACACCAAAGTAAAACTCTTATGCACTACATTTGAGGCTAATAAGAATAATGGGTGTCAAACTCGATTTCAGTGAGGGCCGCATCAGGGTTGTGTTTGACCTTGGGAGGCTGGGGGGCCATGGCCAGAGTGGATCTAGCCAGCTCTACGTCACTTGTGTTGGGGGTGCCTGTGGTGGGCCAAGTGCTTTGCCAACAAAAATTGAGCTAGGAAATCTAGAAACCTGATAACCTGGTAACCTATTACTGTAATCAGATCCAAGCATGGATTTCAATTATAAGTAAAGTATATTATGTACAATGTACAATATATGAAGGTAAAGAATTTAATTTAATTTAATTTAATTTATTACATTTCTATACCGCCCTTCTCCCTTCCGGGACTCAGGGCGGTGTACAGGCAGCAATAAAATCAGTGATATAAAATATAAAAAATACATGAAATATATATTTAAAAATATATTAAATAAAACGCCTGTTCTAAAACCAAAGAACACATGTAAATGTACTTTAACCAAATGCTTATTCAACAAAAGCATCACATTTAATTAATCATTTCCACAATTATGCGTACCCTTCATTTCATTTTTAAATTATTTAATATTGAAACTGCATAACATGCAAAACTTCTCTGTTTAAATGCATTTCTTTTGTTATTTTGACATGCAACATGTAGAGAGAAAAGATGCTTTTGTACCTCAGATTATTGCATGTATGTGACTATATGTATAATATAGCTTATTATATCGTATTAAATTATTCTCATAGTTTTGTCCTATCATTTTAATTACAATTATATTAATAATTCTAGCTAATATTTATGAAAGTGTATATATTATGACACATCAACTTATCTTTGATTACCTTCATTAATAGTTATTACTGTTTCTTCCCATGTCCACAGCATGGTTAATATGTTTCCCACATTATTGGCTTTCGTGACGTAAAAATGAAAAAGATAGGAATTGATTCTACGATACTTTATACTAGAAGTAACTCCACAATCTTGGCTGAAAATTTAATCAAAATTATTTGAATCAATTGTATAATTGTGCAATCATGACAAAATAACTATGCTGAAGGAGATAATCCTGGCTGGTTGAAGGAGATAATAGTAATTTATCACCTCTGCAACCAAAATAATAGATTATGGAAAACATGGATTAGAAATATAATAATGATTTATTTTATATCTGTGATTTATATCAAACTTCCTGTTGAGAAATAAAGAATTGAACTATTGGCAGCTTCCACAGGCAGAGGAAATAAATTCTAGTGTTATCTGCCAAGCTGTGCATTTCAAAGCTTGAACTTAAAATCTGTGGGCTTCAAATTTTATGCATGAAAAGTGCAGCCATCCTAGAAAGATATATCCTCGCAATCTACCCATCAGTGGAGGGTGCTTTAAACCTCATTGGTAATGTAGCACACTATGCATGAAAGGCAACAATATAAGATTTACTTTGCTTTCAACTTCCTGTTTGCTGATTTTATTTTCCTCTATTATTTGGCATGTTTATATAGTCTGAAAACAAATGGTTTGTCATTGCTCTTCTGTAGCTTTTTGCTTGTTAAACAAGTTAATCAGGGGTGGTATTCACTTACTTTTCCTACCGGTTTGCAAATGTGAGTGTGTGCACCTCCACATACGCGCATAGCCTTCCGTGCATGTGCTTTTGGTGAAAAAAAAGGGCCTAAATAGGATGCCATAGAGCTGGGGCAGGTGAGTGGGGTCACCCGTGATTTCCGTTACTGGTTCGGGCAAACCGGTCCAAATAGAATACCACCTCTGAAGCTAATTCGCATGTGGCTTCTACCATATCATCTTCCTTCTTTGCATATATTCTTCCCTTAAGGCTTTTATAGCTAGCGAAAAATAAGGTTAAATGCAAAACATATAAAAATCCACCCCTTTCTGCATTGACTTTTGACTTTTAACAATTATCCACTAACGGCTTTGGAATCAAGCACAGGAATACTAGTAAATTGGTATAAGCTCGTAACAGTATTAATACTCAGTTTTCCAAATGCCAATTCTCAGGTAGCCAAAAGCAGCATCTTCCTTATTAACTACTAATTTGGTAGCCACATGCCACTTCTTATATACCCAAAGGGATGTATTTTGCTCTAAGAGAAGGAGAGCGGAACTTTTTTTTCTAAGAATGAGAGTAGTTTGACAGTGGAATTCAGTGATCCCACTTCATTGCAGGTTAGAGAGGTATCTGTTCAGGATGGTTTCATTTCAGTTCCTGCGCTGAACAGGAGGTTATGCTCTCCAGCTGAATGTGCATAGATTGCCACTACAGTCTTGTGCAATTTCCGCTTTGCAAAAATGTGAAAAAATGTATTTAAAAAGAAGATCCTCCCTCCACCAAAAGCAGCCCAGTTAAATCCAAGCATGCACAATGGGCGCAGAAGACTAATTCTTTATCAGGAGGAAGGATAAAACTAGAGGGAAGGTAATAACAGAGTGGAGCATCCTGGGAAGGCATTCCTGGCTGGATTTTGGAATAGAAAAAAAAAATCATTTTGCAACATGCATGAGCAGGTCCATTTAAAAGGCATACACATGAAACACATACTTTTTAGAATCACAATTCAATAATGGTAAATCCCTAATCTCATTTCTTCAGAAATCTTGAAATGAAGATGGCAAGATAATCCCAATTTTCTGCTTTCAATAACTCTATTCATAACTTATACTATAATCAGTTCATTTGCCGCCCTGGGTCCTAACAAGGAGAAGGGCGGGGTATAAATTTGAAAAATAAAAATAAAATAAAAAAATTCAGCTTAACAGCAAAATCTAGGATTCCGGTAGTATCTTTTCCAACTAACATTTTTTATTAAAATGTATAAACTTGATGTAGGCTATAGCTCACTTCAAGCTCATGCCTCTTAATAAAATATTCAGTCAGTAAAGGTGCTACCTTCAGATAGTCTAATGCAGCTCAGCGGGTGGCAGTGCCTGACTAAAATTATATGGGTTTGAAAACTAAAGCAAGCTCAGATAGGGGCAATCAGGGAATATCAGAACTGTAGCCAAGACTAGGAAGTTGAGGCAAAATATTCTGGAGAAGAGCAATGGAAACCACTTCTGTATTGTGGCGAAGAAATGTCATGAATGTGTCTGTGAAATCTTCAGGAGTTGAATCACTTGGTTACAGGAAACAATAAGACCATTGGCAAAGTTTTTTTGGCCTGTGCTTTCAAACTTCAAAATCAGCAGATTTTAAAAACAGGACATCAGAATGAATTTGATAGTAGTAATGTTTGGTAGTTAGAGAGGGAAATGATTGAGCAAGAGGCAGCCGAGCATATAGAATTAGAAACAATCTCAAGGGGTATTGCTAGCAATTTGTATTGAAAGTGAAGAATGGAAAATGCTAAAAATTGTGGAACTTTAAAAGGAGTAAACCAGCAGTTTGGCCTTAAAACAAATATGCTTATATAAGGGAAGACGAATTTACAATAAATACTTAATAGGAGCGTATCTCTTTGTCTGACTACAGAATCTCCTATTTTTTTAATCTTATTTTTCTTCAGAAGAAAGCATTTTTGCTTTTAATGGTTTTATGGCAGGTCTTCATTGAGGTTGGGGGGATGCGATGGCTCAGCAATTAAGGCGCTGGGTTTGTCAGCTGGAAAACTGACAGCCCAGGTTTGAGACCCAAGCGTTGTAATATGGGGTGAGCACCCATCTTCTCCTGCTCACCTAGCAGTTGGAATGCATGCAAACTTGAGTAGATAAATAGGTAGCACTTCAGTGGTGGGGAAACAGCACTCCGCGACGTCATGTTGGTCACATGATTGCAGAAACGTCTTCAGGCAGTGCTGGCTCATGGCCTCAAAATGGAGATGAACTCCACCTCCTATAGTTAGCAGCAACTAGCAGAATAAAATTCTCAGGGACTTCGTTGTTCATTGAGGTGCTTTATACAAATATTGTCATTTTACTTGTTGGGTGTTTCCTAGGAGAAGATGCCACTGCAAGTTACTTTTATAAGAGGGGGAGCTTAAGAAAAGTTTCTATAGATATTATAAAATTGCTTAAGGAGATTAATACCCTGTTATGAAAGATAACTGCAATTGAAAAATAGTGTGAATTAAAGCAGCTTTTCTTGATCTAAGAGCCTTCCAGATGAATGATTTCAATTCCAGAATTTCAACATTCTAGATCTAGAAGCTGAAGTCTACATATCTGAAGCCATGAGTTGGAAGAAGGCTGAACTAGAACCTCACAACTGTAGTGCGGGGGGGGGGGGAGTTTCTCTATGCATAATTTATTTTTATTATCTTCAGAAAGGGAAGGACCAAACCAGCCCTCTCCCAAATCCACAGTCTATTTTATTTATTAAGCAAAAATTTTAGTCCTTCTTCTGTGTTCCTGTAATGTTTATAGTTTATAGTTTAAAGGGCTCAGTGGCTAAGATGCTTAGCTTGTCGATCAAAAAAGTCAGCAGTTTGGCAGTTCAAATCTCTAGCGTTGTGTAACAGTGAGCTCCCATTACTTGTTCCAGCTTCTGCCAACTTAGCAGTTCGAAAGCCGGTAAAAATGCAAGTAGAAAAATAGGGACCACCTTTGGTAAGTAACAGCATTCCATGTGCCTTTGGTGTTGAGTCATGCCAGCCACATGACCACGGACCCGTCTTCAGACAGCACTGGTTCTTTGGCTTTGAAACAGATGAGTATCGCCCCTAGAGTCAGGAACAACTAGCACATATGTGCGTGGGAAACCTTTACCTTAAAGGTGAAGTATTCCTTGAGTCGATCTCTGTTCCTAGTAATTTCATGGTTATATCCATTTAGTTTTCTTGACAATGCCAATTTTTTGCTAGTTCCTTTGGTGTTTTTTTTTTTTTCAAAATTCCTGACACAACCTCAGAATTTCATACTGCTGTCCCTTCCCAAGAATTTCCAATAATTAATCAGAATCAATCCTATTTAGCTTTTTCAAGATCAGCCAAAGTAGGTGCTGAGTTCATGTAACAAAATGCAATTAAATAAGTTCTTTTGGCTTTAAGATGGAAAGAAAAGAAATTGAGCATAGCAATCAAAATTTCTAAGAGCCCTTCAAATGAATTTACTGAAATGCTAGTTCAAATATAGAAAGAATAAACCAGATTTCAGATTATGGTACAATTGACATATGTTTCCTTTCAGACTTCTACTATGACCCTTTTTGTAACTATTGTGTTAGTTTCCAAACAAATGGAGGTTAAAAATTGCATATGACTTTTCGCCTAATCTCTGCTAACATAAGACATGTGCCTTATGTTCATGTTCTAAGCAGAGTGGATCTTGCGCCGTGTTTGCCCAGAACTGCATTGTTGAAAACAGAAATCAATGAACTAATGATGGATTCAGAAACCAGTCATAGCAGGGTATCCAAAAATTCTCTCCACCTTTGCAGAGTTTATTTCTTTTTATACAGTTTTAGTAAGCAGCAAAGAGTATACAGCAACAGCATCGTTATTGGTATATTCTCCTTGTCAATCTTTAAGAACATCCCAGCCAGGGTAGAGTCTCACATATCTTGATGGTTCCTGGTGATGCCTGGTGGTGCTAATTAGGTGACCTCATAGACATTTGAGATAAACAGGTACTGAGGCGTGGCAGTTTGCTGCGCACTGCCTCTATATAACCTTTATATGACCTCTATCTCTACAAACTAATTCAACAAGAAATACATTGTCTACATAGTTCTGAATACACAATCATAATGGAGATGGTCCATGTCATGTCATATGACTGACCCAATTTTATGTCATTTTTTTGTGGCAGTCATTAAACAAACACCATTGTCAGGAAATGCACCAATGGTTTGCTTTGGGTACAGTTTTGCCGAAATTGAAGTAAGTGCCAGTTTTTAGCAAAAACATTGTTATACATAGTAATGTCACCACGGGATGCTGCAAATGATTGAAAACATGTCTGAGTTGCTGGGGTCTTGAAGTTATCAAGTGACTATAGAAGGAGCTTTACTGATGGAATTCCCAATTTGGGTCCCAAGTCCCTTTTTTGGGTCGATCATTGAATGGTCACTAAGCAACCAATAGTAAATTTAGGACAACATGTAGTGGTACAAAGGAAAAAAGGATTTTGCTACTGCTAGGCATTAGGTCGTGGTTCTTTTGTCTTAACTATTCTTATTAAATATCTTAAAATTAATTTTTACCTTTGCCAATACAAAACTGAATGGTTTTGCTTTTTTTCTGCTTGTGTAATACTGGACAAAAAGTCGAATAATGTTATAATTACTAATGGCAGGAACACATACTTTTATGCTTCTTTTGATATAGCACGAAATATTTTGATGATAAACATTTGTCTAGTCCAGTGGTGGGCAAACTCATTAGTCAACAGAGCCAAATATCAACAGTACAACGTTTGAAATTTATTTTGAGAGCCAAAAGAAGGTGTGGCCTGTTTTGTGGGAGTGGTTCAGTGGTCATGTGACTGGGTGGGCGTGGTCAACTTGGAAAATGTGGTGAAACTCACTTAACGATGGTCTTGCTTAGCAACCAAAATGTTGGGCTCAATTGTGGTCATAAGTTTTCTTTCTTTCTTTCTTTCTTTCTTTCTTTCTTTCTTTCTTTCTTTCTTTCTTTCTTTCTTTCTCTATCTCTATCTCCCTCTTCCACTTTTTCTTTTTTCTTTCTTTCTCTTTCTCTTTCTTTCTCTCTCTGTCTATCTCTCCTCCCATCTCTGTCACTGTGTGTGTGTGTGTGTGTCTGTCTCTGTCTCTCATTCATTCACTTAATCACTCACTCTATGTGTCTCTCTCTCTCTGTGTCTTTCTGTCTCTCTCTCCCTCCCTCCCTCTCTCTCCCTGTCTCTGTGTGTCTGTCAGTCTCCGATTCCCTCCTTCCCTCCCCATCTCTCTCTGTCTCTCCCTCCCTCCCTCCCCTCTGTCTCTCTCTCTCTGTGTCTGTCAGACTCTGTTTCCCTCCCTCCCTCCGTCTCTCTCTCTCTCCCTCTCTCTCCAAATATGTGCCTCTCTCTGTCTGTCTGTCACTGTCTCTGTCCACAAAATCCTGCGTGGAGGAGTGGTGGGCTCTGTGGTGACAGCGAGGTATCCGTGGGGGGCGGGGTCCCCTTCACGTTCCTCGTCTCCCCAGATGCCGTCCGGAACCATCAGCAGCCGCACAGAGACTTGCTGCTTTTCCACACTGTGGAAAAGATAGGTGTATGCATGCCCTGCCCAATTACAGTCTCGGAGACTTCATAACGGTGGGAACTTGGGCTGTAATTCTGCGGGACGTGCACGCGTCTATCTTTTCCACGGTGTGGAAAAGCGGTGAGTTTCTGCATGGCCGCTGATCACTCCGGACGCCATTGGGGAAGACGAGGAACGCGAGGGGGACCTCGCCCCCTACGGATGGCCTCGCTGGCAGCGCAGAGACTCGCTGCTGCGTCATGCGGTATTCTGTGGACAGAGACAGTGACAGATAGACAGAGAGAGGCAAAAAGAGGGAGAGAGAGGGAGGAAGGGAGGGAATCAGCGAGGGACTGAAGAGTCACATTCAAGGGGCCAAAGAGCCGCATATGGCTCGAGAGCCGCGGTTTGCCGACCACTGGTCTGGTCTATCTCCCATTGCAAGAACAATCCGTGTTTTTTTCATCTGTACATTCCTGCTCCTCCTTCATCTTCCAGAATGCTTTGCCCAGTCTGATTGTAACTATTTAGATGAACTTAAAAGTTCACTTCATTCATTACTTAATTACTTTAATTACAATAAGGTATTGGCATATTGTAGCCTTCCGTTCAAGGCAAAATAAATTTTGTTACTTATTCAACTTGATTTCTCTGATCAGTAGATGGCAGTACACACTCGGATAGGAGCTTACTGTGGAAACTAGAAAATGGCTTTTCTTCCTCTATACTACACCACAGCTGCTTGTTTGCTTTCAGGCAGCAAGATAAAAACGACTCAGGGGCATCCTTGAATTTCACTTTAACTTAAGTGAATTTTCATTTTATACAGTTCATTTAAGAAAACTCTCAATGGTTGGTATAAAGCTTGGAGTATGTCTCAGCATTATTTTTAGAACCCTTTAGTCTGTATGTTAGTATGGCGATGAGCTTACGATGGGGCATTAGCAGATGTTCCGATTTAAAAATCATAAACGTTTCGGATAATTGTTATGTCGGAATCAATTCCCTAGCTTTGCCACACAAAACAGTCCTCCTATTGGTTTTATGGTAAATGAACGTAATAGAAATTCTAAAGTTAAGATCAGTGAAGTATAAATGGACAGGAAGTTAAAATCTTGTTTGTATAAATGTCATAGTTTCACACAGGTTCCTACGAATTACATTGCAAAATAGTGCTAAAAATCCTTCAGAGAATAGGGAACAAAATACACCACAATTTTGGCACCAGTCTTTTAACAGTCTGAGTAAGTTTTGAGATAGTTGTAAGGGTAGACTTTAATCCAAACTAGCCTAACTTAATTGGCCTACTGAAAGGATGATAAAAATAATAATTTTGAAGGGCTTTGAGTTGTCAGAATTTACTTACAGAAGTGTATAGTCCTCTAGCAATGGAAAAAGGATACTGCAAATATTTCTGGCTATAGCTTTTTGTGGCGGGTAAACAGCATTCCTTAGTTCATGGTGTCAAACTCGATCACATCACGTGATGTATTGGAACTTTTTTGCCTTTGCAGAGTCGGGGTGGGCGTGGCCTGCACGTGATGCATCTTGGCTGTGGGCCATCAGTTTGACACCCCTGTCTTAGATGGTATGGAGCTTGGGAGAAGGAGAATTGGGAGTCTCTTTCTGAAAACTTTTAACAATCATGTAGATTTTGACAGCAAGGCGGTTGTAGGAAGAAAGCCGTGTTAGTTTTTGGTGGCAAAAAAAAGAGTTTGTTAGCATCTTTTTCAACTAATGAATTTTATTACAAGCTTTTGTGGACTGCAGCTGACTGTCTCAGATGAGCTTACAAAAAACTACAAGTAGTCTTTGCTTATCCCCACTTATTCAGTGACGATTCAAAGTTATGGTGGATTTATTGGTCCTCAAAGTTCTGGCTTCGCATTGTTCCTGTGGTCATGTGATGTCATGTGGTTTGCAATTACAGCATTGCAGAGAGACACCTCAGGGGACCATCCTTTGTGACCATCTGTGTGGGCTTCCCACAAGCAATGTCAATGAGGAAACCAGGAAAGGTTGCAAGTTGTCCCAGTAAGTTGCTTCCACTGCTTTTTTTTCCTGAGAATTCCACTATGGAAGGGGTCCCCAACCCCTGGTGTGTGGATTGGCATCAGGCCACGGTATGCCAGAAACTGGACCACGCAAACAAGCAGGATGCAGGGAGCAAGCAAAACCCCTTCAGTCCACAGAAAGATCTCTCGCCACAGAACTGGTCCTTGGTGCCCAAAAGGTTGGGGGCCACTATGGACTATGAGATCCCAGGGATCCCATATGCCCTAGTACCCTTTGCCTTCCTGCCTGAAGCTCTACTCTGCTCTTCCCTCCCATCGCCTCCCTGGCCCATCTGTGACTTCCATTGACTCCCATTCTCATAGTGCCCTTCTGAACGGTTTACGGTTTACGGTTTATTGGATTTATATACCGCTCCTGTCTCCAGATGGACTCAGGGCGGTGCACAGGGAATTAAAATACCACAATAACAACAATACATACCATACAATAATAAAATAAAATTAGAATATCCTGTGCTAAAAATTAAGCTAAAAATATTAAAATCTCAACCAATCCCCTAAAAATCCCAGTTCTAAAATCTAAGCTAAAATACAGGCAGAAACTAACTCTAAGCAAGACCAGCAAGATGGAACAAGTGTGTTTTTAATGAGCGGCGGAAAAGGCGAAGGTCCGTGATGATATGAAGTTCGGGGGGTAGGTCATTCCAGAGGGTTGGACCCGCCACAGAGAAGGCTCTTCCCCTGGGCGTCGCCAGCCAGCATTGAGCAGCTGACGGCACCCTGAGGAGGCCCTCTCTGTGGGAGCGGACCGGTCGAAGGGAGGTATGTGGTAGGAGACGGTCCTGCAAATAACTATGCCCTATGCCATGGAGCATCTTAAAGATGGTCACCAACACCTTGAAGCGTACCCAGAAGGCTACCGGCAGCCAGTGCAGCTCGCACAGGAGAGGTGTTACGTGGGAACACCGTGAGGCTCCCAAAATCCCCCGCGCGGCCGCGTTCTGGACCAGCTGGAGCCTCCGGGTGCACTTCAAGGGGAGCCCCATGTAGAGAGCATTACAATAGTCTAGGTGGGACGTAACGAGTGCTTGAGTGACTGTGTGGAGGGCATCCCGGTCAAGGAAAGGGCGCAACTGGCGGACCAGGCGAACCTGGTAAAAAGCCTCCCTGGTCACGGCCGTCACATGGTCATCCAAGGAGAGCCGTGAATCCAGGAGGACGCCTAAGTTGCGCGCCCTCTCCATGGGGGCTAATGACTCGCCCCGATGGCCAGCATTGGAGTCAGCTGGCTGTGCCGGGGCGCCGGAAACCACAGCCACTCGGTCTTGGACGGGTTGAGTCTGAGTTTGTTACTCCCCATCCAGACCCGCACGGCCTCCAAACACCTCCAAAGTCCTCCCCACAGTGCCTGTACATCTCTGCCTGCTCTCATCTGAGACTGCTGCCTCTTCCTGCATAGCCTTGGGTTACAAGGGCAATAGGAGCTATAGGGCTTGCCATCAGTAAGCAATATAGTCGAGTGATATGCTGCAGGTCCTACCTTAACTTATTTAATTTAAGAGGCTATTTGGAATAAGGTGCTGAATTTTTTATTTTGAACATGTACATGCTGCTCTCGGAAACAAATATTTTCTCAGCGTGGCTTAGAATAACAATAAACTAAATTAAAAGCTGCAACATAACATAATAAAACAAAAACTAATTAAAATATTTAAAACAGTCATAAAACAGCAGAAACAACTTTAATTAAACAGCATCATTAAAAGTTAACATTCTGAGGTCTGGGAGAATAAAATATTATTTATCTGGCACCAAAAGAATAAAATTATAACCTTACTAAATTGATAGTTTAATTGGAAAAGACATACAAGCAACTTTAAAGCAGTTTGGAAAGGTAAAGATAAACTGGCAAAGATCCCCTAAATTTTAACTTGAATCTTGGTGGCTGTGCTGTTTCCTCCACAACAGAATAGAAGTGGTTCTGCCAACACTTTCTCAGTCTAGGCCACAACCTTGAGATTGTCTAGTGGTCAAAATTGAAATGCTAACATGTCTGACCCTGTCCCAAAGGTGCTTTTTCAAGAGGCAACTGGACTATCTTATTTTTCTTTGAAGATGTTTTGCTTCTCATCCCAGAAGCTTCAGTCAGAGCTGAAGAAGTTGCTTGGATGAGAAGCGAAATGTCTTCAAAGAAAACCATGAAAGTCCAGTTGCCTCTTGAAAAAGCACCTTTGGGACAACTATGACCTGGATGACTGAGAATCTCCATAGACAAGTCTGGCCTTGCTTAACCCTTGAATCCAGAACTGGTCAAATAGTAACTGAGACTTGAGGACAAGATTGAGACTAATCCAAGAGAACTGTTGGAGAAGTGGAAATGACATAACCAACTCAAAAATTACCATGTACAAATGTCTAGTTGAAAGAGGTTGCCAAGCGTACATCATTCCCTTGGAGCTTCACCATTCACATTCCCAGTGAATGCTAATTTAGTTAATTTAAATTGCTTGGGAGAATGGCCATATAAACGTAAAAAACTACTCAGAGCTCACTCCCTGAATGTCTGTGGAACTTTCTGCCATATTCCTCCCCCGTATAACAACGTTGTTAATTTCTTCCCAGCTGAATTCACTGACTAAAGAAAAGTAGAATTAAGTCATTTTTCTACTAAGGCAGCTATCTATGCTTATTCACAAGCTCAGTTCTAAATGTCCCTTTCTCATGATTGCTTTCCCAGAGGTTGTACTTTCTCTTCTTGGGATCTTGACCCATCTTGCTCTGTTAAGACTTCATCTGTCAAGCCTAAATACTTGTCTGTGGCTTCTGATTTTGATAGCAATCAAGATTTCTTTCTTCTCAAGTTACGCTTTTATTCTCCTTTCTTTGCTCTTTCTAGAATGGTTTCACTGATTCTTCCTGGTGTCAAATTTAATTCCTGCAGGTATTAAATAGATACTATTTTCATTCTGAACCAGCCCTTAGCTAATTTGTGGTGCATTTAGATGTCATTATTCATTGGCTCTTAGTGCAATTATTTTACTTGTCCTTTACGTTCATTAAATCCAGCTAAGAATTATCTGGGTGATCTTTTCATTGGATGAAACCATATCAGCAGGTACTTTTTCATAATTGTCAACTAAGGTCAGGCTGAACACAGAATTTAAATAATCCCAGGCTGTCAGGATATTATATACTTCCTTCCTTCCTTCCTTCCTTCCTTCCTTCCTTCCTTCCTTCCTTCCTTCCTTCCTTCCTTCCTTCCTTCCTTCCTTCCTTCCCCTCCCCTCCCCTCCCCTCCCCTTCCCTCCCCTCCCCTGCCCTCAGGCAAATGGTTGCCTGGGGGAGGGAATGAGAGATTGCGAGACTAGTTGGGAAACCCATCATGGAATATTAAAAATGAAAATCACATGGAGCAGCCAGTAGCACTGAAAGAGTCAGATTCCCTGGCTCTTCAGGAGTGCTTGATTTTGGACACATGTAAGTTAGCCCATTTGAGGTATCTTGGTTCAAAACCCATTGCCCTATGATGCACCTAGTTAAAAGTTACAATGAGAATTTTAGTAGTATATAGATGACTAGTAAGCCTGGATCAACAAATGAGAGGGTGAGTAGGTAACTTTTGCTCACTAATGAAGAAAAATAAGGTATGATAGACATTCTCTTCGTACCAAAGTAAGGGCCTTGTTTCAGGGCCTATGAATGCAATGGTACCCTGTTCATAAAACAGTCAAAAGCAATCTCATAATGTTAACCTCACTGTTTCCTTTAGAAATCAGTGACGCCATTTTTTCATCTTCCCAACTTTTCATAATATACCCATTTATTTGTACTGCATATGTGAGCAAATTTTCAAAGGCTTTGCTCTAGGTACTTGTTGTTTTATTAATTTATTTATACATGCATAGTTATTTTTATGCTCTCTCATTTTTTTATGTTATTGTTAAATAACACCTATGAGGCATATATGGGGTTTCAGAGGTTTTTAAAAAAATCAAGATGATGCTGGTGGCTGGGACTGCAGCAAGCCAGTTTCTTGTTTTAATTTATTTTCAATTAAAAGAATGTTTAAGTCAAAATCAAATTGAACAGAAATCTGGTCAGTGCCCTGGGGTGTTTCTGTGAGACTATTAGTTCCCACAAGTCTTCTTGTTTTAATTTATGGAACTTATATCACTGCCTGTCTCATATAATGAACAGGCTGATGGCTATCTTATTTATTTCATGTTCAATCCACTGCAATTTTAGAATTTCCACAAAACAAGATTTGCCATTTTATTAAGCAATACTATTTTAAAAATAGCCTGAAAGAACCATTTGGTGTGAAATATTCCCTAGGGATATTCTTTTCCAAAGAAAATCCACATTTCATTCAACTTAGTCACATTTGGGTTCACTATGCAGCCAGTGGATTGTTTTAACTCTTTGGAATAGATTGAAAACGGGACAGTCTGGAAACCAAACAGCTGCCAAGATTAGAGTATTAATATTTTGCCATTTCTAAAAATCTGAATTTACTTTTTCATAGCACTTTCTGGTTAGCTAACTATTGCATAGATTCAACATTATCAAAAAAATGCTGATGTTCATAATGATTATCTGGATTATATCAAAGTTGCTGGAAAGGATCCAAGATCATTAAGGCATTTCCTCACTTCTGTTAGAACATAGGTGTCAAACTTGCAGCATAATGTTGCTGTCACATGATATTTCCCGACTTTTCCCCTTCGCTGAGCTGGGGTAAGCGTGGCCTGCACATGATGCATCCATGCCCATGGGCCGCCAGTTTGACACCACTGTGTTAGAACATATAACCAGAATATTTGTACGGTTACGGTTATGGTTACGGTTTACGGTTATGGTTTATTAAATTTGTATACCGCCCTTCTCCCTTGCGGGACTCAGGGCGGTGAACAGGCATCAATAAAGACATATAAAAACTTCAATAAATAACACACTTTAAAATAATATTAAATTAAATTAGGGCCCGTTCTAAAAATTCAAGTTGAATAAAACCAATTTAAAATAACCAATTAAAAGCTACTGAACCAGGCCGGCTGCACGGAATAAGTGCGTTTTCAGAGCCCGACGAAAGAGGCGCAGGTAGGTGATCGTACGTAGGTCGGGGGGTAGGTCGTTCCAGAGGGCAGGGGCTGCCACAGAGAAGGCTCTCCCCTTGGGGGTCACCAGGCGGCATTGTTTGGCCTGATGGCACCCTGAGAAGGCCTAATCTGTGGGAGCGAACTGGTCGGTGGGAGGTATCTGGTAGCAGGAGGCGGTCTTGCAAGTAGCCAGGCCCCGTACAATGGAGCGCTCTGAAGATGGTTACAAGCACCTTGAAGCACACCCGAAAAGCCACAGGCAGCCAGTGCAGCTTGCGCAGGAGAGGTGTCACGTGGGAGCACCTAGAGAAGTGATGGCGAACCTTTTTAGGCTCACGTGCCATACTGGGGGGAGCGCAGGAGGGGTCATGTGCGGGCGTGCCGCACTCATAATGCAATGCGCATCCCCCCAGTGTGCATGCACGCACTACATATCCCCTCCCCCATTTTTTACATGCTCTTTTCTCCCTCCCCAGGCTCCAGAGGCTTTATAGGAGCCTGGGGAAGGCAAAAAGAGCCTCCTTCTCCTGCCCCCCGGCCCTCCGGAGGCTTTAGGAACTTCCCTGAAGCCTCGGGAGCACTCAAAATGACGCTGCAAGCAATCGGAGGTCACTTCCGGTTTCGGTGGCGCATCATTTTGAGTGCTCCGGAAGCTTCAGGGAAACTGGAAGTGACCTCCGATTTGCTTGCAGCATCATTTTGAGTGGTTCAGAGGCTTAAGGGAAGCCTCAGGAAGGTTGCTGAAGCCTCCGGAGTACTCAAAATGACGCTGCAAGCAAATCGGAGGTCACTTCTGGTTTTGGCGGTGCATCATTTTGAGTGCTCCGGAGGCTTCCCAGGCCCTCCGGAGCCCCTCCGGAGGCTTCGGCAACCTTCAGGAGGCTTCCCTGAAGCCTCTGGAGCGCTCAAAATGACGCGCCACCGAAACCGGAAGTGACCTCCAATTGCTTGCAGCGTCATTTTGAGCGCTCCAGAGACTTCAGGGAAGCCTCCTGAAGGTTGCTGAAGCCTCCGGAGGGCCTGGGAAGCCTCCGGAGCACTCAAAATGATGCACCGCCAAAACTGGAAGTGACCTCCGATTGCTTGCAGTGTCATTTTGATCGCTCTGGAGACTTCAGGGAAGTTCATGAAGCCTCTGGAGGGCCTTTGGGGGCGAGGGGGGGTTTCTTCATAGGGTGAAAAAAGCATGAAAAAGTTCAGCTGTCCAGCGGACAGGGCATCGCCTCGCGTGCCCTGACAAATGGCTCCGCGTGCCACCTGTGGCACGCGTGCCATAGGTTCGCCATCACTGACCTAGATGCTCCCAGAATCCCCCGTGTGGCCGCATTCTGAACTAACTGGAGCCTCCGGGTGGACCTCAAGGGCAGCCCCATGTAGAGAGCATTGCAGTAGTCCAGGCAGGAAGTGACGAGGGCGTGAGTGACCGTGCAAAGAGCGTCACAATCCAGAAAGGGACGCAACTGGCGAATCAAGCGAACTTGATAAAAAGCCCCCCTGGCCACAGCTGTCATGTGATCGTCTAACGACAGCCGAGAGTCCAGGAGGACACCCAAGTTGCGAGCCCTCTCTGTGGGGGCCAGTGATTTGCCCCCCATGGCCAGTGATGGAACCAACTGGTTGTAACGTCACGCTGGAAGCCACAGCCACTCAGTCTTGGACGGGTTGAGTCGAAGCCTGTTTCTCCCCATCCAGACTCGCACGGCCTCCAGACACCGGGCCATCACTTCGACGGCATCGTTGGGGTGGTTTGGGGTAGAGATGTACAGCTGGGTATCATCAGCATACTGATGGAATTCTACCCAAAAACCACGGATGATCTCTCCCAACGGCTTCATATAGATGTTGAACAGGAGGCGAGAGGACCGACCCCTGCAGCACCCCACACGTGAGGTGCCTCGACGTCGACCTCTACCCTCCTGCCAACACAAATTGTGACCGGTTGGAGAGGTAGGAGGAGAACCACCGCAAAACGGTGCCTCCCAGTCCCAACCTCTCCAGCTGGTGCAATAGGATACCATGGTCGATGGTATCGTAAGCCGCTGAGAGATCTAACAGGACCAGGATAGAGGAACAGCCTCTGTCCCTGGCCCTCCAGAGATCATCCACCAACGCGACCAATGCCGTCTCCGTGCTGTGCCCAGGCCGGAAGCCGGACTGGCGCGAGTCCAGATAGACAGTTTCCTCCAGGTGCTGAGGGAACTGTCTCGCCACCACACTCTCAACAACCTTCGCCAGGAAGCAGAGGTTGGAGACCGGATGGTAGTTAGCCAAAATAGCTGGATCCAGGGAGGGCTTCTTGAAGAAGGGGGTCTTACCACTGCCTCTTTCAAGGCAGTTGGCATAAACCCCTCACTCAAAGAAGTTTGAATAATTCCCTGGAGCCAGCCTCGTGTCACCTCCCGGGAAGCCAGTACAAACCAGGAGGTACACGGGTCCAATAAACATGTGGTGGCGTTCAGCCGCCCCAGCATCCTGTCCATGTCCTTGGGAGTCACAGGATCAAACTCTTCCCAAATAACAGTCTCAAGGCCTTCCTCCGTCAGCCCATCTGAACTAGCCCAGTCGGAGGCTAACCCATCCCGAATCTGATCGATTTTACCTTGCAGGTAACCTCCAAATTCTTCCGCACGACCCTTTAGGGGAGCATCCCGTGCCCTCTGGTGAAGGAGGGAGCGGGTCACCCGAAACAGGGCGGTGGGCCGGTTACCTGCAGACACGATAAGAGCAGAGAAATAATTTCGTTTCACCGCCTTTATCGCCACTAGGTAGGTCCTCAAATGAGTTTGTTTCTGGAAGCAATTTCCTTCCTTCTGTATATATTCTTGTAAATCCACATTAGTAATTTTGCTTAAATTTTATCAGGCTCATGCCATCCCAAAAGGAACAGAAAATGCTTTCATTTTGACAAGATTCCAAAATTACCTCTGCTGCAGCTTCTACAGAAGACATAACTCTTCCTTGTTAAAAGAATATAGGAAAGAATTGACTGTTACAGTCATGCTGTTCTTTATTTCTATTTTGTTACTGAAAAGTAGCTTAAATACAGCCTGTGGCTGTATCATAAGTATAACAATGCCTGCAGGGAATGCCCTCTTTCCATTTGCTGGAAAGTTGCCCTCTTGCAGGAATGAACTGCTGAGTCAGGGATGAAGATGGATGGCAAACTAACTTTGCAAAGGAAGGGCGCTTACAATTTTTGCTGATTTCTTCCTTTTTTTTTATGATTGATAAAGTTGAGAAGTGGCTGCCTGACAGTTACCTAAATCTGAAAGACAGGTTTCTTTGACTGAAAGTGGGGCTTTTCTAAGAGTCTGTTCTTTAACGATGGAACATCCTACCAGATAGATGGTAATCCCGATCTTATCTTCTACAGCTTACTATAGGTGGTCCTCGCTAAACGACCACAATTGGGACTGGCAAAACTTGATCATTAAGCGACTGATATTAAGAAAAACACCGCAAAACCACAATGGACTAATGATGTCAGTTCCAGAATCATTAAGAGAATCAGCCACCTTTAGTGGCTGATAGCACGTGATTGCAATTTGCAATTTTTACTAGCAGATTCTCCATTAATTATCAGATGCTGTTTGTGATTGACAAATGTCAATCATGTGATTGTGAGATGCTGTGATGATAGTAAATCCCCACCAGTTGCAAAATGCATGAATTTCAATCATGACTGAGAGGACATTACAACAGTTGTAAATTATAAGAGGATTGGTTGTAAAGCTATTTTTTCAATGTCATGGAAATTTGGTTACCCTAACAGGACATCCATTTAGCGGGGTCTGTGAAGGCTTTACTTCATAAAGTTCTTGAAGTTTAATTTTTTAATATATTTCTCTCCTTCCAGCCGGCCACGATGGGCCGCGGTGTGTCATCATCCACTATTGCTCGATGGACCAAGGCTTACATCTCCCTTGCCTACGAACACCAAGGTCGAATGAAACCTTCGGGCCTCACGGCGCATTCCACTAGGAGTGCGGCCACCACGGCGGCCTGGGCTTCTCAAGCGCCCATAGAAGAGATTTGCAGAGCAGCTACTTGGGTGACCCTTTCCTTGTTTGTTCGCCACTACAAGTTGGACAAATACGCTTCTGCCGATGCTGCTTTTGGCCGTCGAGTTCTGCAGAGTGTCGTTTCCAGTGGTTCCCAGTGATCCTGTGGGTGCCCACCCTGGTGACATTTTGCTTGGGCATGTCCCTTGCATGGACACTCATAGCAGTACACCTGAGAATGACCATTGTCTTACCTGAAGGGTCGTTCTAGGTGTACTGCGTAGAGTGTCCATTCCCATCCCTTGTTAACTGTTTTGTTTTTCCTCCTTTGAGGTGTTGTTGGATTGTTTGCTGACGTTTTTTTCCATCTACGGATGAACTTTATTGAAAGAACTGGAGGATGCTGGGAAGGAAGGCGTGTTTAAACAAATTCAATTCAGTCCAGGGCAGCAGAGCTGATATTAACCCTTGCATGGACACTCTACGCAGTACACCTAGAACGACCCTTCAGGTAAGACAATGGTCATTTTGGTGAAAAATAAGTTACCTCTTTGAAATCCTGGTGCGTCTTATACACCGCTGTGTCTTATAGTCCGAAAAGTATGGTAATTCCCACCTCTCAGGACCATACTCCAAAGGTTCCCAGATCCCCTCTGTTTTAATTTTAATGGATTAGGACAGAATATAATCTTAAAATGGAGTATACCAATAGATATCCCAAGACACGAAGTATTGAAAAGACAGCTGCAAAATAGGTTTCATAATCAATAACCACTTTGTCCCATGGCTGGCAAAGTCTTCACTGGGGAATATCCAGGAATGAAGGGGTGGCAATGATATCCCCAAATCTATTTTCAGAATTCTCTTTCCCAAGTGATCAGTGAAATATTATACCAATGAATCTCTGTTGGCTGAACCTTTCAGTGGTATTGTGTGGCAGTGCCTGATTGGGAAGACACTTTTCCAACATTTGAAAGCTTTTGGAAATTTAATACTTCTGCAACATTCTAGTGTTCTTCGCCTTATTGTTTTCATTCTTATTGCAGTGTGTAAAAGAACGTTAAAAAGATAATATATCAACATGAATTTTATTTTCCTTTGAACAACAGTACATAATTGTAGAATTGTTTTCATACAGAGAGAAATCATTTTGTTGCTTCTTTTCTTGATGTAAAACAACACGGTAATCTTTACACATCTGTAAGATTTTTCCCCCATTTTTTTTTTCTCTTTACACAACTTTCTGCAATGGAAGCAAATTGCAAGAACATATCGATGCTGGTATATTACATCTACTTACATTATTTAAGAACAGTAAATGGGAGAAAAATAAGTTATTTAAATATACAGAAAGTGCAACTTTTGTTAGTTGTTACATAACTTGCTTTTTTTTATTCCCAAATAAATTGCATTTAGGAGTTTAGTATGGACAAAATATGTTGCTTAAAAATAATACAATACATTTGTACAGCTATGACTTGGTGAACTGACCTTTATTGCTGCACTACAGTTTGCATAAATAAGATTAATGAGGAGTTGTGCTCTGATATCTTTATTTACAGCATTACCACTTGCACCCAAAGGCAAACTTATAATTAGAACAATTCTCAGGAGGACCGTGAAGCATGTCTTGCTGCCTCTTTGATTAACTGCTGGTTAAAAACCATACTCCATTATATTAACATGGTCCTACCTGTCCGTAGAAGATCAATACAAGAGTCTAGCTTAACGTTAACAGCTTCTAACCTAGGGGGCTCTTCTATATAACCTAGACTTTCTCCGCAACATGGAAATACTAAATGATTTAACACTTATTCAGAATCAATATGAATAGCGGAAAAATGGTCAGCAGTTGCGTTAGTTGTTATACTATAAATAATATGTAATCTCTATGCATAAGGATTGTGTGTATGTGAAACAAAAGAATAAAGAACACATTAAAATTATTTTTTTAAAGTATATAGCAATATCAACAGAACCAGCATTGGATTTGTGCACTTCTGATCTCAGTTTAACAATTTGTATCCTTCCTAATGAATATATTTCTTGAGATGTATAAAAAAAATTTTTTTTTCTCATTCTGTAATTTTGTAAATGTGAATGTGGCATTATTTATACCCTGACATATTACTGTGGCTGCCTTCCAGCTTCCACTGGATCTAAACCGTTTGTGGTAATAATTTTTTTTTAGAAAACCAACTTCTACAGTATATTACAAATAAATGAGAATTCAGCTAATCTTACAAGCTTATAACCACACAATCTACATGCAGAGCACATCTCTCTGCATATATAGTCATCCATTAATTTAATTAAAAAGTAATAAATTTGTACATGAGAAGAAATGTTCACCACACGCCTTTTTTTCCTTTAGCGAGTAGAAATCTTTAATCACTTTTGTGCTTGTCAGAATAATCTAATAAAATAGTGAAGGTTGGAGTGGTAAGATATTTTTTTTTTAGTAAAACTCCACAAATACCTGATACATTAAAGTCCGTAAGAGAAGAAAGATAAGAAAGATACCTGGTGATGAAGAGTTCTTGGAAAGGCAGAATTATGCTTTGCAGAAATGTTCTTAGCTGAATATTGCATTTTTTGAAGTTGTAAAATGATTTCTTTTTTAGAGGTAATGCAATGGGAGGAGGCACAAAGAGGTGATGAGAAACTATCTGAAATCAGGCTTTATGTTCCCAGGCTTAGACTGAGTCCATTACATCTTCAAACTATTGGGGCATTACTTATCCTGAAAAGCCTTCATTAGTATAGCTAATTAGTAGTTAATAGGTACTATTGGACAATCGAAGTGTCAAACTTATTTGGTATATAATATGCCTGATCATGTACAAAAATAAAGTTTATCTATATTCACAGAAACAAAGAGATTTTACATTGTATAGTTTAATAGTTTTAGTAAACAAGAACATGGTACCACAAAGAAAAATAAAACAAAACCAGTTTGCTCCAGCAACCCATTGTAGTAAATCATTTCAATATCTAATAACAGACATGTTTAGCTACTCTTACAGGAATTATAGCTTGAGAGTTCCCTCCACCCCAAAAATCTCACTGAAGTAGAAGTCTTTTTCTGATTCTCTGGATGATGAGTGATATTTTGCTTATTCAGCCAGTTAGGTTTTCTTTGGGGCAGACGGAACAACCCATGTCCTATTGATATGGTCAGGATACCAAGTCAAAGCTGCAGCAAACCGAACGACAATGCATCACAATCACAAAACTGCAATTAACATGGAAAAGCATTTTATCATATTTATATATATCTATGTACATACAAAAGGCAAAATATATTTCAGCCTTTTAGTAATGCCAGCAAACATTAACAGCTATAAACATCATGTTAGCCTGAGAACTAAATTCTGCAAATTCAAAAACAGCAACTTTACACAAGGAGATGTTGTGAGATATAGGAAATCTTTAAAATAAGCTATTGGTAAATTAAAACAGCAACAATGAAAGATCTTGTAAATCTGAAGGCTGGTAAGTAAACTGCTCAAAAGCATTTTAAGGCAAATTAAAACTGGCTACTAAATAGAACTTTTAAAAATTATTTTTATTCTAAAGAGAGGAGCTTTTAAAAAATTGGTAAGTTACAATGAAGATCAGCTAAAAGGTATAAAATTCAGAACTCTGCCCTAGCTACTGTCAGATGGAAATCTGTGGCCCTCACCTGTTGGTCCATGCCTTATCTTCTGTTTATGGGGAAATTCAAAAGCTATGTGTTCCTCAACTCTGACCTTCTAGGAAACTATTGGGAAAGTAGAGCTTAATTAATATATTTTTTATATAAATTGCTGAAATGGAAATGATGTGGAAGGAACCTCTATTATAGAAACAGAATTAATCTTTAATACATTTGTTGTGATTACATTTTACCTCAGTAGGACATATACATTTGAATTAAAAATCCTTAATGGTTAGCTATGCTTTAGCCTTTGAATAGAACCAAAGTAACTAGAGATCTACAATTTGCTACCCCCTTTCCCCAAAATCTGAAGATGTTTGTTGTTGACTTTTCAAGAATGTAGAACTTTTTTGTAATGGCCAAAAGCAAGGCAAATGAAAATGAAAACTATTGCTTGTGCCTTTTCTTTGAGTAAAAATACTTCCCTGTTGTGGACAGCTGATACTACAGTTTTATATGAAGAGGGATAAAACTCCAGCCTTCTCCAGGAACAGATTTGCCTGTCCCCAAAGCTTTTTGTGGGGCAATTAATAATGAAATTGCTTTTAAAAGAAATGATAGGTTTTCCAACAGAAAAAAAATACTATATTCCAGAATGGGTTAAATTGTCTGTGGGTTCAGAAGTCTCGCTGCTGCTAAAAGTTTGCTTATATGCCTCTCTTCAGTGATGCCAGCCTCATGAAGTGACATTTGCGACAGAGAAGGCACTTTACTTAAGTCATTGATTCCTGCAGCTCTGAGAGAGACGGAGTACATTGGGAGGCCAACAGAAACTAGCCAATCAGTTATGGAAGCGATATTTCCAGGCGATACAGGTTTTCGGCAAATTTCAGTCAGGCCACCACTTGGAATCTGTAACAAAAGAAAAAACAATTCAAGCTGTTGTTTGGCCTTGTCTCTAATTTGAAGAAAAAGCAACATCAATCTGTTCCATGTATAAAGAAGCTGCTGGGATTATTGAATTCAATCTGAATATATATTATCTTCATGTCAGCGAATGTGAGAACATATGTCAGTTTTTCTTGTGGGGAAATGGCACAGAGAGAGCACTAAATTAATTAGTCTTCGAATATTGTTTTTCCCAGAGTTCGTTGTGATGTGTTCCTTAAACTAAATAATGCATCCAAATTCTTGTACACTTATAGTAGCAATAACACTTAGACTTATATACCATTTCTTAGCGCTTTGCAGCCCTTTCTAAGCAGTTTACAGAGTCAGTATATTGCCCCTAACAATCTGGGTCCTCATTTTACTGACCTTGGAAGAATGGAAGGCTGAGTTAACCTTGGGCCAGTGAGAGTCGAACTGCTGGCAGTCAGCAGAATTAGCCTACAATAGTGCATTCTAACCGCTGCGCTATCATGGCTCTTAGTAAAGAGTCACCTGGAATTCCACACTAAATAGTTACCTGCTTCTTGTTATCAGCTTCTAAACAGTTCCTGTGGAAGCAGCAAGTTAAATAAGAGAAAACATCAAGAAGTCTTTAAATGCAAGGATGTTAGTGATACATTGGGAACAATTTCTGTGGTGCTTACACAGTGCTGGTAGAGGAGACTGATAGGTAGCATGTAAGCAAAGATTCCACCATCTATCAAGGAAAACAACACAGTTGCCAGTAACTTTCTCTCAGTCCTTCACTAGTACTGCAGAGGTTGAAGGTTGTCACCACTGCCAAAACCCCAAAATTGGCTAATTTTATATGCGAGTAGTTTTTAAAAAAAATGAAAAGATAAGCAGCATCTTTTAATATTCAACCTGTTCAAGGTTTTGCCAATCTGCAATTCAAAGTGGCAAAATATCAAAAAGACTTTGTTTTTCTTTGCTTTTATTGCAGGCCCTTGAACTTGCCATGGGAGATTTAATGCTTATTTTATTTAGTGTATGGGAAATACATGGACTTATAGTAGTTCAAATGTTAATATCCAGTCCACCCAGCCATTCAAGGACAGGGTAGTCTATGTGGAAAAAATCAGACATTGGGCTGGTATTAGCTCTTGATAGACATTCGAACACAATGTGATGAATATTTTGTTGAGGAGCACCACAGTCAGACTGAGGGGTAGAGACAATGATTTCATGAGATTTAATGCTGACTTACAGCCATGCGGTGCTGCTTTCTCAGCTGCTTCACTCGTACTTGGTCCAGGTTTGTAGCAACATCCTTTTCCGGGTGATCTAAGTCTTCAGCATATCTTTGCACCAAAGGTTCAGGAATCCCACAACGGCCATGCTGCAGATGTCCAGATGAAAATTCAAGTTATAATGAAATAAGCAAAATTCTATTTAGTGTTCCTTCTGATATTAAGCAATAGTTCCTTAAGAAATTATAAGATGTTTAACTTGGTGACTATTGTTTCCATATATTTGCACATCTATATTTATTATTTGTTTTCCACCCCCAGTAATTGCGTTTTCTGTAACTTAACCGGGTAGTAAATCTTTTCCTTAAGAATGTTTGTGGAGATTCTCAATCAACCAGGTCATGGTTGTCCCAAAGATGTTTTTCCAAAGTCAGTTGGACTTTCTTGGTTTTTCAGATCTTTCAGAACTGAAGAAGCTTCTTGGATGTAAAGCAAAATGTTTTCAAAGAAAAACCAAGAAAACACAGTTGCTTTTTGAAAAGCACCTTTGAGGTATTCCTTAAGAAGCCTTAAAAATCACTGCCATAATCTATTACTCTCCAAGTGTATTTCTCATAATTTCCATGCAGACTGGTGTTATGAGTGTTACATTCAAAACATTTGAAAGGCATGATATTGTCAGATGCTGGTCTTGATGAGAACATTGGTCTAAAGGGCCTTGACAAACAAAATCAAAGCAAGCAGACTTTAAAAAAGGAGACTTCAAAAAAGCAGACTTCAGTATGCACTTAACTTTATCATTAAGATTGATGGATCTAAGAGGTCCCTAGATAGCCAATGTAGTAATTAAGGCATCAAATTATAAACTGTGAGAGTTCTAGTTCCACCATAGGCACAGAACCAGCTGGGATTGATCGAGACAATCATTCTCTCTCTCAGCCTTATGAAGCAAGTGAGGGCAAAACACTTATGCAATTTTGCACAGCAGGGACTTGTCTTGGTAGTAACTAGGGGTCAAAGCTGATTTGAAGACACCAAAAAAGAGATGTCATTAACTTTGCTTCACTGAGTCTGTTCCAAACAATATACAAGTGAATATGATTTGTTGCTCTGATAAAGGCTAAATTTATATATTTATAGATTAATAGTGGCCTTTATTGGTAGGGCATTATGTGCTGCCATACAGATTATATTCATTACATGAAAACTACATCAGAGTTAGGATTTGCAACTTGTTACATTTTTGAGATACAGTAGTTCCCACATTGATAATTATTAATATTCAAAATGAAAACCTTTTAGCAGAACAGTGAAAACTGTTTAATATAGTATATGGATCTGCCAAATGGCTTACTACACTCACTCCTGAAACAGAGTATATCTACTTATGAGTACTAAACTACATGGATGCATTTGGGGTATGATACAAGACAAAGAAAAGAATTGAAAAGGAATTCCAAAGAACGAACATTAGCAAAATTTAAATTTTTGGGTACCTTATCAGAATAGGGCTCTTCTGTAAGATCAATATCTTCGGACTGCAGCTTATTTTCTATCAACATTTCAAGATCCAGTCCTCTATTACAGGATGTCTTCCTTACTGAAGAAGGATCGAGTTTTAACACATGTTGCTGGACACTAGCTGTTTCTGGAAGGTCGGACAACCAAGGAGGCCTTATGCTGGAAGGACTTTTGGGTTCCTGATCAGGAAATGTTCTGCATGCAGTCAGTTCATGGGAACTGGAGGAGCCCTGAAGGGTAACTTTTTTTGCTGGCAAAGACGGTACATCTGAACAAGAAAGAGTTGAGGGGAGATGACAGTGTCCATTAGAAATGCGTTCTCTGTTTTTTTTCGCAGGGACTGGCGGTGGCTGTGAAGACGTTTTGGATAGCATTTTTGCTTCACTCATGTCCTTCTGATCAGTTTCCACGTTTTCTTTGGAGATCGACGTATTAGGTCTTCCAAGATCATGGGTGCTTTTTTTACAACTTTCAAAAGGAGTCCAGGTCATACCATAGGACAGGGAAGATGTCCGAGCATCACAGTTCTCGGGCAAATGCTGAGGGAACATTCTTGTAGAAGGCATAGTTGCTGACAAGTGGAATTCCTTTCTCTTCCCCTTAAGGGCATCGACAACCTCTTTTCTTTGATTAGCCATCGACAGTTTTACCGTCTGCCCACCGCCTTCAGACTCAGTTGGTTTTTTTGATGAATCCAAAGATAAAGTATCCACTGATTTTATACTACCAGTGCCAATATTTCCATGAAGGTCTCCGAGAGAATGGGATCTTGGCCACATTGGCATATTTGGTGCTCTTTCTAAAACTTCCCAACTTTGGCAGACACCAACTGGCAAACTTCTACCTTTCTTCTTGAGATCCATAGCTGCTGGCAGCTTGAGACGGTTTTTGGAGACTGGGTGCACACAGCTGAACTGGGTTTTCTTTTCTTTCTGATAAGCTTCTGTTGATTTACTTAAGGGTAGATTTGGAAAATTCACCAGTGGGTTTCGGTGGAAATCCTTAAAATGATATTCAGTGGCTAATTTTGAGGGCAGGAGACAAGGCTGTCGTATTTTAGCTGAAACAAAATGAAATAAAGTTTAGAAAAAGAAGTAGCTCTTTGAAAGAAATCAGCATCTGCTTCCTCCTTGCCCCCTGGGATACCCACACTTTATTATTTATCTTTGTTGTATAGGTAGAGAAACAAAATTCTGAGGAATATGTGACCCGTACAGATGAAGTTTGTCTAAGTTTTAAGTAACAACTGGAACAATTGAAAGCTGGCAGTTTAATCCTTTCTTCCCTGAGTTCATTTGACATTTCCCAATAGAAATGATTTTCTCAGGAGATAATTTTTGATTCCTCAGCTGGAGGTTCCTCAGAGTTAAAGACCTGGAGACACAGGCAAGTGAAACAAGACTTCTGCACTTGATATGAATGGGTGCAATAAATGTATTTATCTGGACTGCAGAAAAGGAGGAAATAGCAAAAATAGCCCAAAACACATCACTGAAATGCCCCTTGTAATCTTGAATGGTAAGCCCTGTTAACACTTTCTATGTAATACTGTGATGTTCTGATTCAAACAGATCCCTGGCAAATATTAGGCGCCAACATGATTTTAGGTAAACCTAGAATGTTTGCTTCTCTATATTATGCCATTCACCTCTTGTGCTGAAGCCTGTTCTTCAGAAAGAGATGCGTTCCATTTACAAAGGCTGAAAGAAGCTGTGATCACTGGGATAGTGCACAGCAGGTGCTCCTCACTTTGCAGGCTGTCAGTGCTTCATCCTACTTGACATGCTGCAGTTTACATAAAAGGCTCCAGTAGGAGCTCAGCAACACAAACCTTTGAGCCAAGAAGGATGCCACGTGCATACCAAGTAAAGAAACCATTCGCTAGAAAACAGTCTTCCCCCCCCCTACCCCCCCAAGGCTCTGAATAATTTCCTCAATCTATTGCAAGCAGATGAGTTAAAACTTGATCTGAAGCACTTCCTTGTTATGCTTTTGTACTAGTGGAGCAACTTCATTCAACACAGCTTGCATGCAGGAAAGGGGTGGAGTCCTTTATACTACACGAATATTAAAAAAGAAACTACCAAAAACAAAGCTGAAAAATGAGTTCTCTATAGGCACTGCAGGGACATAGTCTGTTCAGAGAACCTTGGAAAAGTGTGCAAGCCCCAGAATTAGTATGTCTCCACTAATTAGGTCTGCAACAATTGTTTTGTTAGACAATGAAAGCAGTGCCCAAGTCACCACTAAAAGAAATTCTAGAAATGCTGTTCCTGGAAACAGAATCTGGTGTTCCTTTAGAAGCTCATGAATTAGGCATGCAATTCAAATGAGCACAGCTGAGATTACCATTCTCCAGGTTTTCACTGCTTTCGTAGCAGCCTGAATCCCGGGGAGAACATCCACTGAGGTCTTGGCCATCTACGAGGAGTTTCTCCTGAGAGCCCGACTGATCACTGTTACCTTGAGTAAAGAATAAAGGCAAAACTAAGAAAGTGGCATTTACATTGATTGAAAACTCTTTTTCAGTTTCTCTTTTATATCAAGCAACCTGCAAAACAACTTAGGTTTTAAAGAAATGCTAGAGATACTTGCTTAAAAATACTTCAGAAGCCAGTGAGAAAGGAGAGAGAAGACGAAGAAATGTTAGCTACCATTATTAAGTAGTTTTGCGTAATATAGCCAGTGCTGGGCATGTTTGGAAATTTAACATTCAAGGTCTTCAAAAAAAATATTTCAAAGATTCTTTCCACCCTGAAGCAAAGCATTCAGGAGGCTGATAAAACAATCCCTCTTCTCTGTGCTTCTTATCGACAAGGCACTTCTGCTCATGCCACTGCTACATAACTATATCAATTAAAATTAAATTGAAAAACTAGGGACAGCATATTTGCAGGTGGTAATGGGGACAACTGGGAATTCTTTTCCAGCCTAGAATATATTTAGTTCAGGGAAGCATCTCTGTGGGCTTTTTCTTGGGCCATCTTTACAAGCCCTGTCTTGGCAGGTTCTCTAGTTATGAGGCACCTTACACTCCATGTAAATTTCCCAATGCACAGTGACATTTATTTCTTATAAACCATTTATATGAATTATTCTGCATTCTCTCTAGCTCCCTGCAAGCTATGATTTTCAAGACCTTTGGGGTTCACAGTTAGACTCTCCAAAATCCCAAGTAACAGATCCTTAGCTGGGCACCAGAAAAGGAGAAGATCTAGCTCACTGTCATATTCTTGCAGGAGCTCCACTGCTGTCAAGAGAACAGCTCGGTGCTCTGGATCACGAATGTTGAGCTCATCCAAATCTTCTTCCTCCAGAAGCTTGAAGGTATCTAAGTCTTCATAGCCATTGAACAGAAAGGTTGGCATGTGCTCCTGTGTCAAAGAGAGATGCTACTTTTAATGCTGTATATTTCACAAGGTTTTTTCTAATCGGTGGATGCAGACTGCTATATTAATAACTGATTTGTAAGTATACAAGGAACCTTTTGAGTCATAACATTTTAGATGCTTTAAAAACAATATGCAGTAATACAGGTAAACATATCCATAGTCTTTCCTTTATTTCTCTTTCAAGCAGAACAGATTTCCACTTCCCTCTGACTGCAGTGGATTTTATATTCTGTATTCCCTATAAAAATTCCTCTGCAACACAGCTGTCACACACTTCAGTGCCAATGTGAAATTTCCCCTCACTGATGTGCCACATTGGGAGGTAGTCCATCTGATGAAAGAATACACATGGAGTGAAGTGACTAAGAAGTTAATCTGTTAACTCCTTGAGTTCTTCATTCAAGATATAATGGAGACTGTGTGATTCCAACTTGAAATAAACTCAGGTTATAGCCTTTACTGGCTTTCTGAAGTAATTTAAAAAACAACAACAAAAACCGATGGCAGCTAGCGTCATGAATACAAATATTTCTTCCATCTATATGCCCTCCCCCAATCATGAATCCCTGATGTGAATATTCTTGCAGTCTTCACCCTTTATTCCCCTCCCCCCTTCTATCCTGGTCTTCCTCTTTGGTTCTAAATTTATCTGAAATATAACCGTTTTGTGCCATACATTGGTGCTTGCAATATTTAATATATGTATATATCTTGCTGCATACCAAGAAAAAGCTTTTATTTGTATTTTGCCTTTCTCTGAGGCAGCACTTTCAATTCCTGAATTGAAGCTTAACCAGAAGTATTTGCACCACAGAATGTTGGTCTTAGTATTTCCCTTATCACAGTATTATCTGGAAGTTCTGACTCAATTAATGCAATTTGCTTAATTATCAAGTTTCTTTATCACTGGCACTAAGGCTACCCAGCACTGTTGCAGGTTGCCACACACTTTTTCCAGGAAATTCCTACTATTCCACTAGCCCTTTCATTCTAAAAAAATAGTACTTAATGATAGACTTACTATATTATTTATTTATACTGAATGAAGATGAGTGTGGTTTTAAAATGGCAAGAAGATGAATGTGGTTTTAAAATTGCAGGGGGGAAAAACCTCAATAATGTGCTGATGACACTCTGATAACTGAAAATGCAAATAAAGTCTAGTAGGGAAAATCAAGGAGAAGAGTGACAAAATGGAACTAAGATTAACAATAAAAACAATAAAACTAATGGCAACTGATACAGCAACAAGCCTTAGAATTGACAATGAAAATATTGAAGTGGCGGATAGCTTCTCCCTTTTAAGACCAACTAACAACAGTTGAAAGACCAGTAGTCAAGAAACAGATCTCAGATTTCATAGAATAGCAGTGAAGGCCTTGAGATCAGATATTGGGATGTGTCTATTCCTACAAAGACCAGAATAGTGCAAGCAATGGTTTTCCCTCTAACATTCTATAAAAACAAAAGTTGAAGTCAGGATTGGCATCTTTTAACTTTGATATTGGAGAAGAAACCTTAGAAAACCAGTGATAGCTAAGAAAACAAGCCAATGGATCATTGAATAAACCACTTGAGACAGATTAGCATACTTTGGATGTATTATGCAAAAATCTGGTTTTCTGAAATATTTAGGAAAGGTGGAAGGAAAGAGAAGAAGAGGACATCCAGGAGCAAGATAAACTCTTCCTTCATTGGAAGCAAACATCATCACACATGCTTTAATTACATGCAAATACTGTATGCAGAGATGGCTGCAGCTAGCCTTGATTTTTCTAAAAACCATTGAAAGTTTGAAAGCCTATCAAGTCAGGAAATACACCATATATTTTATATAAACATCATGCTCCTATTTATTTGAAATATAAAAAAAATATCTTTGCATTTCCTCCTCGTTTTAACTTTTGACTGAATAAAATCTGTAAGAAGAAATGAAGAGACATTTGTTGCATACGAAGAGTAGTCTTATCTTTTATGAAGAATTACCTTTCAAGGATGATAATGAGAAGAAAAAATAATGGTAGCCTGGGCATGTTCCACCTGAGTGTGTTTTAGTTAGGGCAAGATTGCTGAGATACCTCTTGAGTGAGATAGTTGCACATATTATAGCTCAGAATGGAGACTATGGATTTATTTTAGACAGCTGCTGTAATAAAAAACATCTTTCTTGCCAGAAGCCCAGCTGTTAGCAATTGCTCTCTTCTATTCAAGTAGCTTTACTGGCAATAAAAAAAAAAAAGTAAGAGGGCTTTGGGGAGACAGGTAACAGCTTCTCAAAAAGTTTGCTCTTCTTTCACTGCTCCACAGTTGGATTATTGTCTCATTGATGTTGGAATTCTCTTTTCAAAAGGCCTACCATCTCTTTCCTTAGACATTTGATCCTTGCAGCCGTCCCAATGGCTATAATGTTTTAATATCTCCTGAATTCTTGCTTTCGCTCTCCTGTAAACCTTTGTTTTGTTTAACAATTTGTCTACCTTTCTTTACAGTCAAAATTTTTAGCTGTGATTACATTTTAATGATGTTTGGAGGCGCCACACTTGATTATAGAAAAAGTCTGAGACCGAGTCCATCTATCTATCCTTGCTGAGCAGACGGAATTATGCATTGAATAGCTTAATTTATTCCTGGCTCTTTCAGAGTCTTAACGTCAAGCAGAACTTAAACAAAACAAAAGCAAAGCAGGTATAATAAATCTTTCTAGAAAAGTAAATTAAAAACTACGCATCGATAACTGATTCTCTAAACAAAACTGTGACAAATAGCTTATCAAGCAATTTAGGAGAGAAAACAAATGGAATTATTGACAATATAAAATAACAAGGATACTATATACTAAGAAAACACAATATGTGATCACAGAACATCTGTAGAGATTTAACCACAGGCAGTATTATCCACTAAATTGGGCACATTATTCCTGCTGTGGAATTGAGAATCCAATCATCTAAAATCAGCTTGCTTTTAAAAAGTTACTCCACTTTAATAGCAGAGAAGGAAAAGGATAAAAAGAAATAAGTTTGTCAACTTCATCTGATAATAAGCATGAAGCAAAACAAATTAAAAAATGTTTATTAAATAAAATCCATAATCCAGGCTTAATTATCTGGAATCAATAATTTCAGTGTTAGGTAATGAGGGGGACTGAGAAGGAAAACAAGAAAGTGGAAATGGATCACCGGTTATTCAAATAATTTCTAGGGCCATGATTGCATTATCTAGAGCAGGGGTCCCCAACCTTTGCAACTTTAAGTCTGAAGGACTTCAGTTCCCAGAGTTCTCCAGCCAGCAAAGCTTTGCTGGCTGGAGAACTCTGGGAGCTGAAGTCCTTCAGACTTAAAGTTGCAAAGGTTGGGGACCCCTGATCTAGAGAATCAACTGCTGGCATGAAATATGTTGCACCTCAAGGTTTGGTTAAAAAAAAAAAGATTGGAATTTGGCTGAAACACGTTGAGCCTATTGTGGGGAGAGCTTTAAACCAAATCCACTGGGAGTTGACAAGTAAAGCCCTTCACTAAAGCTTCAGATCAAGCTTTCTGCACTCTGAAAAGGAAGAGGAATACTTTTTCACCTGGGCTATTAAACCACTATAAATTAATGATTAGACTATAGGAAATAGAAGATGAGTTTTAACTTTTGGTACAGGAAGACAAATCTGAGTTGACTTCCGTGACAGATACTGTATGCAATACAATTTGTTCAAAAGGTACAAAAGCAATAGAAGAGTTAAAAATGTTCACATATGCTCAAAAATTCAGATAAATTAACTTTATTAAATCCTATAGAGAGCATGCGAATAAAAATATAACATAAATAAAATACCACTACCTGGCCAACTGTGAGGCTAGATACTGTCTTTGAAAGACATGAAGTCAAAGTATTGGGAGACAAATTGTGTCAAAGATGGCCCTTTCAGGATCTTTGTGACTTATTTTTCCTAGAACGTTGAACTTAGAGTTCAATGGGCAGACAATAAATCTAAATAAATCAATAAATATCAAAGAAAGGTACAAGAAGATAATCTGTCTTTGATCTTTGATACTAATACAGAAGTCTTGGTAAGAATGAAAATAGTAGAACACAAAGGGGAAAAACTTACTAGAGTTCAAGGGAATTTCTAGATAATTTATAGTCAACAAGTAGATTTTGCTGAACTGAGAAGCAAGTAGGATTTTATGTAATGGAAACCGAAGCTCAAAATAGGAAGTAGTGGGACTTCCTTCCAGTTTCCCGGAGGCAACGGTCGAGTCCTGGGACTCGTCCGCCGTTTTGCTTCTTTTACGGTTCCCAACGGGGCAGGGAATTCCTTTTAAAGGATTCCCGCCGTACAGTCGGCTCGCTGGGACTTCCCTATCCCGACGGCGGTCGGGGGGGTCCTTGTCCTCGACCTAGGAGTAAAGGAACATGCTGCGGGGGGCTTGGTTCCCTTTGCTGAAGGAGGACCGGAACATCTAATGCTTTGTGAGAGGGCTGAATTGCTGGAGTCGGAAGCACAGCTGAGACTCTTTGCTGCAGAGTGGATTGTAAGTGACTTTCTCTTTCTGCTTGCAACTTTTGCTTTACAAAACGATGGAGGGGGGAGTTTGTGAAACCCCCCCTTGGAACGGAAGAAAAGCGGCGTTTTGAAACTGCTCCTCAGGCTTGAGGAAGCGCAGAAACCTGCATTCAAACTTTTCTAAATGTGAATGAAAGTCTTTCCGGAATGATCGTGGATACTTAGAATCGAAGTCTGGCAATAAAGAAGCAATTTTCTACTTTGTTACTTCCCGGTGGCTTCCAGCTGGGCGGGGAAGATGGCGTTCCTTTGTTCTCCTGAGATACACTATTCATGGATGATTGCTGACATTCCCTTGTGAATGGGACTGCCTCTCCTTTTCTTTACTTATGACTGTTTGTAATTGATTAATTGGTCCTTTCCCTAAAGTGCCTTTCTTTTTTCTATGGGATTGTAAAAATTTGGTCTCTCTCTGGACTTTAATTAGGTAACAACTAAGACTTTGTTTATTGGAATTTGCTCTTCTTCTGCCACACTAGCTCCTTTCCAGCAGACGCCATCTTACTGACACAGACTTAAATTATTCACCATGGCTTCAAAAAAGCAGACACATCAGCCTAAAATCACTTCGATGTTACCTGAAAAACCTGATACGGATGCTAGATTAACAGCAATGGAAGAAACGCTTCAGACCTTGGTGAAAGAAATTAAAGAAATGAGAAAGGATCAAGTCAGTTCTAAGTTAGAACTTTTGGAGGTACAGAAGAAATTAATGGAAAATACACAAAAGACTGATGAGCTGGAGGTGGGGTTAGTTGGGGCAAAGGGAGAGCTTAAAAGTATTAATAATGAAATTGGGGATTTAACTGGTCATATGTCTAGGATGGATTTTGAAAGGATGTCATATTTTTTAAGATTTCAGAATGTTCCTGAGGAGTCTGGTGATTTACACAAACCTAAGGACGAGATTAGAGGGGACATTGATTTGATATACAGAATAAATTCAGCATATGCCAGGATAAATGAAGTATCCAGAGAGATACATATTAAATTTGTTAGAAGGTCGACAAGGGAAAGGATCTTGAGGATGCAGAGAGACAGTCCTTTAGTTTATCAACAGAAAGAGATCGCTATCTTGAAGCATGTCCCGAAGAAGATTAGAGAGATAAGACGGAAGTATTCCTTCTTATCTAAAAGATTATTTAAACAGGGGGTCTGGTTTAAGTGGGTGATGCCAGAGGGAATGTTGGTGTTCTGGGAGGGAGGAAGAGTAAGAATTAAAACAATTGCAGAGGCGGAAGCCTTTCTCAAAAAATATTCCTCAATCCTGGAGGATGAAAATGGGGGAGCAGAGGATGCCGCGGCCCTGCCCGCTGGGGGCCAGGGAGAAGAAGATACAATTGCCAAAAGACTTAGATCTCAAAAGTGACTTTATTTCAATATAACATAATAACTGTTTGGATGTTTATACATGTTTGCTAGCATAGTTTTTTACAATGATATATTTGCATTTCTCTCCACTTTGTAGTACAAATGAAAGTTAAATGTATTATCTATATTCTGTTATGAAGTCTCGGAAGGAGTCGACGACTTCGACGTGCAAGTTCTCAAAATGTCTTTTTACACCTTACCCTTTACCCTATTTGTAAAAAATTTATAAAACCCAATAAAACTTTTTCAAAACGAAAATAGGCAGTAGTAGTTGACTGCAAACTGGGATATAGAGTCAGGAATATGACGTGGCTGCAAAAAAGGGAAATGCAGTTTGGGGGCAGCAGAAGCAAAACTAATAGTTCTATTGTGTTGACCAGACGTCACTTTAAGTAAAATATTCATGGGTAGGCATTATGCATTCAGACTGATTCAGATGAACTGGAACAGGTTTTGAGAAGTCAAGTGATGACTGCAAGAGGCTACCCTGAAACCTAAGTCATATGGTGAGAGATTAAATACACTCAAAATGTTTAATCTTGAGAAAAGGGGGGGGGGGAAGCGGGGTATGTTGCTAAAAGGTTGTTACAAAGAAAAAAAGGTCCAAACTTTTTTTTTTTAATCACCCCAAGATTTAGGAACAATATATTAATTTTCAGAAAAGCAGATTCTGAGATCTAATTTACAAGAAGGCAGAATCTGTTGGGGGTGGGGGATGGGGAGACAATCAAACAACCGTATTTCAAGTGTATCATCCCACTAAGGTAAACCACACTAGGAGACTGAAGTCACATATAATGTACTACTTTCATTAGAAAGTTACAATAACAAAATCTTATCCCTTCCCTCCCTTTAACCTCTTGAGATGTAAGTAGGGTCTTGTCTCAGGTACTTTCTCAGTTTACAAGTTTGCCCTGGATTCAGATTTCTTTTAATTGACTGTTGTCTTGGTTAAAGCTCTTCTTCCAGTTCCTCAAGGCTATTCTTTCTAGCCATTACAAAGTTGAATCAACTATATGTAGGGGTGCTCAGCTCCCTTTCAATGAATGAGCTCAAGAGGAAGTTTGCAGGAAACATGAATTGAACCCAATGGCTATTCAGTTAGGATAGGTTCAATTTACTGTCTTAATACGATATACTATTCTTTATCAATATTATTGTGTCTAAATGTGGTATAAATTAACTCATAAAAAGTAGATATTTTTCTGTCGTTACACGTTAAAAGCTTCCATTCCAAAAGGCCAAAGAATATTAGTGTATCACTTAAAGCAAAGGATTCAAGACCTAATTAACTGAAAATCCATTAGCTCAAATAGTTACAGGCAATTCAAATTAGAACATGATTGTTGTGTACCACCCACAGGGGTTTTGGTGAGAGGGGCATTACATAAAATGATAAACAAACAAATATATTACCCCACTTGCATAAATAAAGGAACTCTAGACTTAACAACTTCTATTCAAGGGACTGTAGAAATTCTACATTTTGTTGCTCTGAATGAAATCATATTTCTTAATTTCTCTCACATTTTGAAAGCAGAAAGAATTTTAGAAATGCAGATGATTTGCAGAGAATTAAGTTTAACCCTGACTTACTGCTTGTTATATGGGATCCTGCAATGCTCATACGTAGGAGTGAGTAAACTTGGTACGCCTGATGCGCCAATTGCGCCCCTTACTGGACCGGGCTGCCCTTCGCACAGTCACTCAGGCCCTCGTGACATCCCGACTTGACTACTGCAATGCTCTCTACATGGGGCTTCCCTTGAGGTGCACTCAAAAGCTACAGCTAGTCCAGAATGCAGCCGCGCGGGTGATTACGGGAGCCCCTAGATGCTCCCACATAACACCGATCCTGCGCGAGCTGCACTGGCTTCCTGTGGTCGTTCGGGTGCGCTTCAAGGTCTTGACGACCATCTTCAAAGCGCTCCATGGCTCGGGACCTAGTTACATGCGAGACCGTCTCCTGCCCCATACATCCCTTAGACCGATACGCTCCCACAGAGAGGGCCTTCTCCGGGTGCCATTGGCCGGACAATGCCAGCTGGCGACACCCAGGGGAAGGGCCTTCTTGGTGGCGGGCCCTGCCCTGTGGAACGACCTACCCCCTGAACTCCGCACTATCACCGACCTCCGCCTCTTCCGCCAGTGTTTAAAAACATACTTATTTCATCAAGCCGGCCTAACATAGCCTCCGCTGGGACTAATATTAGACAGTTTTAAATGGGGGATTTTAATTGGTTTTAGCGCAGGTTTTTTGTTATTTAATAGGTTTTAAATTTGTGTATTTTGTACTATTTTTGTATGTTGTTTTAAATTCCTGTGCGCCGCCCTGGGTCCTTTTTGGAGAAGGGCGGGATATAAATTGAATAAAATAAATTTAAAAAAAACTTCCTCTGGATATTTTGAGCCAAAATTCCAACAATTCCAAAGGATAATCCTTTGTCACGTACCTGAAGCTAATAACTACTGAAGGATAAACATCCTTGCTTGCATAGAGAGCCAATAAGCCTTTCTTATAAGACCCTTATAAGAAATAGGAGGAAAATGGAAATTGACCTTTAAATTGATGCGATCAAGGAGATCCTCAACAGATTTGGGTTGCTGTAATCTTCCTTTTCGGCGCCTCCTTGTGGGCCTTTTGGGTTTTTCTTCCTCTTCATTTAACACATCCACATAGATGAATTTGAAAGTACCAACTTTATTGTTCAGAAGACCCATCCAGGTACCCATGGGAGGCTTGCTAATTATATCAATAATATCACCCTTCTGTAGTGGAGAAAAGAAAGATTACATTTGAGAGGTTTACTAAATCAATCCAGATAGCTCTTATGTGTACAACCTCTTGTGCAACCCTTCGTATTTTATTTTAAAAATATGAAACTAGGCAAATAAAAGGAGGGCTCAATTATTTTTTCTTTACATAAAGACACTTCCCAATCCACTTCTTAATTCTACAGCATTTTAATTCTGGACATAAAACATATTTCTATTTTTTTTGAAAAACATACCTGTATAGATTTTTTAAAAATTATCGCCATGAGTCTTCATGACTAGGTATTTACACGGGAGCAATTTATATCAGAATTATTTTTATTTTTTTGGTGAAAGGTATAAATGGAACGAAAAAAATCACCTGTCACTATTGGCTCAAGTTTTGATCCACACACGTGTTCCTGCTTTTTACAGGACCTTTTCTATAAAAATAAATACTTGGGATGACTTTTCCAATTTGAATGAAGCATCATATAGTCCACTGATGGCGAACCTATGGCACGGGTGCCACAGGTGGCACGCGGAACCATTTCTTAGGGCACGCGAGGCGTTGCCCTGTCAGCACTAGCGTGCATGTGTGCGCTGGCCAGTTGATTTAGGCTTTCTTTTGAATCCATTTTTCGCCCTCTGGAGGCTTCAGGGAAGCTCCTGAAGCCTCTGGAGGTGGGGAGGGGAGGTTGTTTTCACCCTCCCCAGGCTCCTAGAAAGCCTCTGGAGCCTGGGGAGGGCGAAAAAAGCACGCCAAAAGCAGAGGGTCACGCACATAGCATTATGGGTGTGGCACGCCCACACACGACCCCCCCTGCGCTCCCTCCGCTTTTGGCACACGAGCCAAAAAAGGTTAGCCATCACTGATATAGTCAATTATCCAGAAAAAGGTGTGAAGAGGAGGTGGGGAGAGAGACTATGAATGTATTTGAGACACTGCCTTACTCTCATTGTTTGAACGTGTCCCATTAGGTCAGGTGAGATGGATACGGATATGTTAAAGGGCCCATCAGTCAGAGATTGCATCTAATAGGATCCAGAATATGTGGCTTTTCCATAGCTGCACCTGGACTCTGGATCACCATACCATCCAAGGCTTGCTTAAACCTGACACTGCCCACCTTTAAGAAAGCACTGAAGACCTGGCTATTTTCCTGAACATTGGGGTAGTGGTAGTCAAGAGAGTAATTGAACCCACAATGTTGGTGTATGGTAGCCACCTTGTGTTGTAGTTGGTCTAGACGTGCATTGTTATATTGTATTTATTCTGTATTTTTAAATTTTTATTAACCACTCAAGGGTTTTATTAGGCAACGGGCAGCAACCACGTGAAGAAATAAATAAATGCATACACAAATGTTACATTATAACAAAATAGTTCCATAACCATTTTAAAAATAGCCAATGATTTTAAAGCTATTGTTCAACGTTTGTAAAAATGAGGAACTAGTGTGTCAAGGAGGTTTGGGTAGGTAGCCCTTTCTACGAAATCTTAGGTCCAACTATGGAACATTAGGAAAACATTCAGTACCTTTGTAAGCAATATCCCTTAATTCAAATTTGTTGGTTAGTTCAAGATAAGTACCTTGAGTTTAAGAGAGTCCGTATCATAAGGGCTGGGGGTAAAGTCAGTGTGAACCCTGGCACGACCACAGAAAGGCCCTCGGTACGCAAGCTCCTCATCATCACCATCTTCAGACTTGACGCTCTCTCTATTGCTGGTCGAAGAGTCAGTTGTGCTGACCGTCTGCCCACCTATTTGTACAGAAAAAAAGGCAAAAGCAAAGGAATTGCAAAAGACAACAAGCAGATCCAAACATGTATAATATCCTAAGACAGGGGTGTCAAACTCACACCCTCACGTCGGCGTTATGGGATGTATCGGGACTTCCCCACCCCCCTTTGCTAAACTGGGCATGGCGTAGCCAGGGTGTGACGAATCTGGCCCGCAGATGTCAGGAATATTCCTCTGACATTAGTATAACACCACCATTCTAGATATGATGAGAACAGCAATTATAATAGATCCTATAGCCCTCTTGCTTCTTTAATGGTATTTTTACCATCTGATCTGATGCCGATCTGATTAGGTCCTCAGATATTTTTTTTAATTTGTTTGTTTAAATTTATTTATTTATCAAATTTCTACATCACCTATCTCACCTAAGTGACTCTGGGTGTTTTACAAAATCTATGTGGTATGGCTGCTCTTGCCTTAGCACAACTTTTAATTCTCCCCAGGCTTAATACAGTTCTTAGTCTTCAACTGAGCCCTTTACTACTTCCTAAATGAAGAGTCACAAAAAGCCCTCTCATAATGATCCCTACTATATATGATGCCTGGCTCAGGTTCAATTCAGATTTGAAGTTTCAGATTCAGCTTGCAAAAGATATCTTCTTTTCTCGTTACTTAAGACAATTAACAGAGAGTCAATCTGGTTCAGTGCTAAAGGCACCAGGCTAGAAGACAGGAGACAATAAATTCTAATCCCATCGTAAGCCGTAAGCCAGCTGGGTAACCTTGGGCCAATCACTTTCCCTTAGCTCTAGGAAGGAGGCAATGGCAAACCACTTAAAAAAAAAACTTGAAATAATTAATCCCCACAATCGATGCAGGTAAGCATGGGGCAAAGAAGAATGGATGAAGGCAGCAAATATGAATAAAGTATTTGCATCTGATCTAGGCCATGTTTCTTTAGGTTTGAGATTTTTACATCTAAACTGAGCATAGCTGACTTTATATACATTACTTACTCATGGAGCTTTGGCCACTGAGAGAACTCCGCAAACTTTCTACTGAACCACCAGCTTTCAACTTTGGTTTATCCAAAGTATCGGTATCTGGCTGTGGTTCCTGAAGAGACTCTGGCCTTACATCCAGATTGGGTTCCTGAAAGACAAAAACCTCACCATTGATATTAAATTTCCCATGTACTCAAATATGGTTAGTGTGGTTTTAAAATTCTGCTGTACCCTAGTAGAATTCATTGCTATGGATCTGGCGTCAACTATGATGCAAAAAGCAGCAATTATCTATCATTTCCTTTTTTATCCCTTGTAAGCTAAAAAGAAATAGTAAATGACCAGACAGCAATGTTCCTAAATCATGAGAAGATCACAATAAAGTTCCCATAGAAAACAGTGTCTGAAGAGAACCAAAACCCAGGTATTTTCCTATAGCTGAAGGAAACCTCTTCCTATTTGCACACAGGTTTTGCATATCTACACAGTTACCTTGTGATAAGTGAATCTTACAAGTCAATGTGTTCAGCAATTTGAACAATTCAGAATTGTGCTCTATTTTGTGCTTGAGATTCCCACATTTCTAACGTGTGTTGTCTAATCTATTGTTTTAACATAGAGATCTAGGATTTAATCTAGATTTTTCTTTCAAATCTGAAGTGTTTGCAAGAAGTAATGGGTGGAAACTAATCAAGAAGAGAAGCAACTTAGAACTAAGGAGAAATTTCCTGACAGTTAGAACAATTAACCTCTGGAACAGCTTGCCTCCAGAAGTTGTGAATGCCCCAACCCTGGAAGTCTTTAAGAAGATGTTAGATAGCCATTTGTCTGAAATGGTATAAAGTTCCTGCCCACGCAGGGGGTTGGACTAGAAGACCTACAAGGTCCCTTCCAACTCTGCTATTGTATTGTATTGTATTGTATAGTATCGCAATTTGGTTTTGAAAATGGTAAACCAACCAAAAATCCTTCACATGAAAAATAATGTGCATTTTCCATCTTTATTTATTCATTTAGATACCAAAATAAATCCAAAAGGATGTGAACAGTAATTTCTGAACCAATCTGCACTTAGAAGAGTACTTAGTGAGTAGATATGGAGGTGCATGTGCATTTGACAACACATTTCTTTGATAGAAGGTATCAAAAATAATATTGTAGACTACTCTAGAATACTCGCAGCAAAGAATTAAAGAAACCTGCTGATATCAAGAATTGCTGGCTATTCCACTGACATCCAATCACAAACAATTTGATGAAGCCTATTATTTGTGTACTGCAGAGTCATCAGGAAATATCTTCCCACAAATCAAGAAACTCTCCAGAGAAAACCAAAGCCACAAACCTTTAGTTACAAAGTGACTTCTGTTTTTCCGAAGATCTATCTTTCTTATATTTTAAATAATTTTGCTCCATTAATTTGGCAGACCTATTCGTACATTCTTACTGGAGACGTATTGGTCATTGGAACCCTACAGAAGTCAAATCGTTGGACTGAGCCATAAAACCAGTATAGTATTGCTTCTTTCCCAATTCTAAAATTGTAAGATCGTCTACAAAGCCAAAGCTCTGGGGAGGAACAGGGACTTTGTTGTTTTCTATCTATATTATAGGCTATATCCAATATACTGTATGTATGGATTTCTCTTTTGATAGAATTTCTCCTTCCTATGGCTACCCATGATCTTTGCATGAACTTCTGAAAGTTGCTTCAGGAGGTCAATTTTCTGCAGATTTGAGAGGCTCGGAAAGGAGGAGATTAAAAATCCATTTTGCCAGCCGATATCTCTAGAGATATCGTCGTTTTTCTTACTGAGGGGAGTCTTGAGGGGAGTTTTTAAATGTGACAAACATCTTCATCTCAAATTATCTATCTGAGAATTTACCTTTATGAGCAGTTGGTATGATAGTCTTAGAGCAGATCATCCTTCCTGATTACAGTACTTTGGGTTATGTTCTTATGCTTAGAAATAAAATCAACGTAACATTTTAAAGCATTCCATTTTTCAGACTGGCTTTGGATATAGAACAAGGTATTCTATTTTAGTATGCGCACATAGCTAAATGCATTTTTATGATAAGTTTTGCTTTTCTAAAAGATGTGTAGAATTGTTAACTTTCTCTGAAAGGCTGAGATTCAGAAATTTTAAAAATGGATGACATAAATACGCTGTTAGGAATTGCACTTCCCTCTGATATATAGTCTTCAACTTACAACAGTTCATTTAGTGACTGTTTGAAGTTACAACATGACTGAAAAAGTGACTTATGACTGTCTTTCAAATTTATGACTGTTGCAGCATTCCCATGGTCATATGAACAAAACTCAGAAGCTTAGCAACTGACTTGTATTTATGATGGTTGCAGTGTCCTAGGGTAAATGTTATCAACTTGTGTGATCTGACAAAGTCAATGGGGAAGCCAGATTCATTTAACAACCATGTTACTAACTTAACAGCAGTGATTCACTTAATAACTGTGGCAAAGGTCATAAAATGAGGCAAAACTCCCTTAACAACTGTCTTGCTTATAAATTTTGGGCTCAATTAAGGTCATGAGTTGAGGACTACCTGTATAATACTTGGGATTGTCACATTTGTTTTTCTTTGACTAAAATTAACAACATGGGCAGGAATCGGGATTTCTATTACTATTCTATTTCTTTGCAAACATTTCGCTATACTGGGACAGTAGTCAATGTCAGAATCCAGCTCGGCCATTGGTCATTTGCACTGCCAGAGCCAACATGACAACGAATGGCTTTGTTTTCTGCTGGAAGTCTGGTATTACTGTGATGGTCTGCTGTACAACAAAGGACTTCAGGATGGATATGAGGACTGCCTTGTTCCTGTATAGAGCCACAAACTATTGATTTTTTGGTTTGTTTGCAGCAACTTGCAGATCCAAATTCCCAATAAAAGTCTATTGTACCTTCACGGAGCCTTTCTGCCTTGAAATCTGTCCCATATCATTACAGGTAAAGAGTGAGGAACTGAATTTAGCTTGGCAATATAAAGGTATCTCAGAGAGCACGAACACATTAAGATTGCTTTGGGTGTCAAAGATCAATATTCTTCTACATATAACGGCCTACTATAGCAACTGGATTATTTGATAGGGCTCTAGAGGGCGATATTTTGTCAATTTTAACTGCTTTCCCAGCTGATGTCAATGACTTGTTATGTTTATATTGTAGTTGAAGTGGAAAGACTGATGAAAAAATAACAATAAAAAGTGTTGGCTGTTTTGACAGCCTCCCAAACTAAATTGAATGAAATTTGCCAAAAGCAACAAGCTTGAAAAAACGATTTGATTTCAGCCAGGGAAAATTGAAAGAGGAGTTTGAAAGGAATCAACGATCATCATAGATCTCGGTAATAACAGAATTGAGAGTATTGTAAAGGCAAAATGTGGGTTTTTTCATTCAGCATACTAGGCTCATTTAAAAAGTTGCTGAATTCCTTTTTGACCCACTATGGGCTACTCAGATAAGTTCATGAAGGCCTTCATATTGCACAGATGTCAAAGCTGCAGGTTGCTTTCCATGATCAAATTTAATTATCTCTCTATTCAGATGTTGACATATCATTCCTAACAGGACATAATGTTTATGTAATTTATGGCTATCTGTTTCTTATTTTGATTCATACATACAACCAGCGGTGGTATTTAGCCAGTTCGGACCAGTTCGCCCGAACCAGTAATGGAAATCGTTGGTGGGCCCGCCCACTCTCCTTGGCTCTATGCTGTCCGACTTAGGCACATTTTTGAGGCCGGGTGCAAGTGCGGAAGGCGTGCAAGCAAAGTGCATGTGTGGAAGGCCGGGCGCATGCATGGAAGGGGCATGTGCACTCGCAAAGCCTGGCGAACCGGTGAAACCCACTGCTGCATACAGCTATGTATTTTTCATATAAGCTGCCTTTCTATCCTAAAATGTTAGGGAACTATAAAAAAGTACTACTCATTTTCAATGAACTAAAATTCATGGAATGAGTAGTTGTAATAAGAACCGATAAGCTTGATGCAATTATAGATCTTTTATACTACAGAATGGAATTTTCCTTAAATCAATTAAAAGACGATGAAATCATATAAAAGATACAATGCAAGATTTTTCTGGACAAGATATCCAGCTTAATGTTCCTTGTATTATCCATTAGTTTTATATTTCTTAATGGGTACTTTAAAACAATATTTATATGTTAATATATCTTTAGTTACTGTAGATTGTATGTTCTAAACTGCTATTGTATTCCACATTTAAATAATGAGAAATTATGTTACTGATCAATGTTTCTGCTACTTTCCTTAAAATAAGAGAAACTTTTTTTCTGGTCACAGGGACAAAATAAATTTAATCAAGTAAGTCCAAAGTTATATTTCCAAGGATTTTCAAGCTTTTCCATTGGAATGCTCATTGTAAAGGGCATGGTGCTATGTTTTGGATCCTGGAGCTCCGCCCGCCTCCTCTTATGTTTCTCAGCCATATTTCTTGGCATTGGTAAGTTGTTTGTAATTCATGTTTATATCTTTTATTGGGGGGAAAAATCAATGGGAACTAACATGTTACAGAGCAGTGTTTCTCAACCTTGGCGAGTTTAAGACGAGCGGACTTCAACACTCAGAACTAGGCTCATTCTCAAACTAGGGAATTGAAGTCCACTAGTCTTAAACTCGCCAGGGTTGAGAAAGACTGTTATAGAGAAAGACTGTTAGGTGTGCAGCAGGCCCCAAGGGATTTATAAAATAATGTGCAGTCCAGTGATGGGTTTGGCTTCTGGTAAATAGGTGTTTTGAGACTGGCCAGTCCTCTTGGGAACCATTTGGAGAAAATACCCCTCCTGCCCTCTTTTTGAAGTATTCCCACTAATTCAAAAAGGTTAGAGACCCTCGATTTAGAATGTTTCTTGTGTTTTGACAACGTTAGAGACTTGCTCAGGGTATATATAAACTCAGTCATTCTTTATAACATGGGAACTACCACCGCATATCAAATGAAACCGTACATTTTATTGGCTTAACTCAATCTTACCTTCCTCTTATGATTTTTATTGCGGCTCTTTTCACAGTAACTAGTTTTGAAAGGCCTCGGAATTGGTTTACTACATGATACCCCTGGGGAGTTTTCTCAAGTAAATGCTGTGGTACCTTTTCATGAGGTTTCAAAGAAGTGATTTCATTTTCAAACAAACAAGAACAAACAAGCGGGCATACCTGCTCTGACAAGTTGCTGCTGCTGTATTTTTTAGACATTCTTTTCTTCATGGTTTCTTTTACAGATTTCACCTTCTTACCAAGGGATATGCGGGAAGTCGAAGGGGATTTGATCACCTCTTTGTAGACAAAATCACCATCCTTTCCCTGCCAAAAGAAAGGGAAGTTGAAACAAAGAGCTGCTTCCCATCTTTATCCTTCTGTGGCCATTCTCACACTCAGTCTACCTTACAAAGATTGTTCAAATTGCAGATTCTCAAAACATATTATTTATTTACTTATGTATTAAACAATATTTATATAGCTGCCCAACTCACAGATAGGTCACTCCAGGCGGCTTACAACATTTAAAAAAAAATCCACCATATAATAAAAACCCATTAAAAATATCACCGACAGAGAGACACACGCCCCATTCTCCACGGCAGCAACAACATAATCAAATCAGCCACTTGAAGCAGCTCCATCTCCATTTGTGGTCCCTAGGCCTGCTGGCAAAATCACATTTTTAGGGTCTTTCAGAATAGGAACAGGGTGGGCGGGGAGCAACTGGAGCTCAGGGAGAACGATGTTCCATAAAGAAGGGTCTACCACCAAGAAGGCCCTTCTTCATGGTCCCATCAGATGTACATTTCTAATCAATGGGACTCATAACATGTTCTGCCTTCCCATCCTGGTGGGCTGGATGCAATAGGGGAGAGTTATATATAGAGTTATATATTGTTCTTCTAACCAGACCACTTTTTCCCGGGAATCTTGGACAATATTTGCAATGTTTTCCTGGAAATTCTTCTCAGTGGGATATAATGGAAGAAAGGGCAGTTAGTTATTATATATTGACTACCCTATGATGCTTGTCTTACAATTCTTAAGCCATTAATTCTTCAAATGTCATTGTGAGATTGTTCATCACCATGTAGTATAACAATCCTGATGGGCATTGAGCCAGAATAACCCATTATATACAAAGTGGGACAAATGTCACCACACAACCAATATATTCAACTTAGCCACCTATATCGATTTTAATGTTATACTCATAGGCAGAATGCTAAATAACATAATTCCTGCATGCATGCATTTTAATTTAATAACAAGTGGCATAATCCAATCGTTTTCCATTAGCTATGTCTCTGCCAACTCCTGGAGAGAAACATTACAGTTGTACCCCACTCATAAGCTCCTTGTACGAAACTCACTTACCTCAGTATTACTCAGTATATATTGTTCTTCAGCTAACTTTCCTTTTTTCTTGTCCTTTCTTTTTAAATATTTTGGAAGTTATGAAAAGCTATTTGAAATGCAGCTCACATCCTGTATCTGTTACTTGCACATTAAGAACAATTTTTGGAATACTCTTGGTTTTTGGCTGAGATGAACACTTGTTTATAAGGTTAATTGTGTTCTGCCTGCCTAAATTCTATGTAGATTTAACTGAGCATGCCTAACCTCACACATATTTTCATCTGACGGCCATGTTAATCTAGTCACATGATGCTCAAGTGCAATGTCAAAGACTGCCAAGGGAAGCATAATATTGGTCTTGGCATAAGATAATCTCTCTTTCTGGGTTGCTTTGTGATAACATCCCCACCAACTAAAGTTTTATGTGTACTGAATAGGAAAAAAGAAACACCTACTATAGTTAAGATTACATGACCTTCAAAAAGCAATAAGTGAAAAGGAGGATGGTCAAGAAAGCTGGGGAAAATTGGGGTCAAAGGCAACCAGAATTGTTTTAGAATAATGGTTAAAGCACTTGCAAACTGGACCAGACCCAGTCCCATATCGTCAAAATTCAGATGCCTTTGGAAGTTCACATGGCATGAAAATGAAAAGGCCTATCAACCTGAAATATATATTCTGGTGAATTTTCCATTGATATCACTGGTTCCTTTGATAGGGATTTCCAAATAATAATAATAATAATAATAATAATAATAATAATAATAATAATAATAATAATAATAATAATAATAATAATAATAATAATAATAATAATAATGAGCTGTCTGAAAAAATGCTTCACTTTGCACTTCTGGAACCCGTTTCAGAACAGTTTCATAAAACAGCTTTATGTTCCAGGATGGATGGAGAGAGACAGACTCCTCAATAGAGAGATGAAAGTAAAAACAAGGATCGATAGAATAAGTAGTGAATAAGGGAGCTCCAAACCCTGTCAAGAACCTGCTGAACTGCCAAGTCTTCCTTCATATGCGTGTGTTCTAGAGATCTATCCTCCTGCAGCTGTGTTTCACCCCCCACCCTCCAGAGACTTTCCATCTGGCCAGGGATTCAGTCCAGATGTTTTCAGAGACATTTCCCTTTCCCATCTATACAGAGATCACTCTGTGGCAATTCAGGAACTCGATGGTTTGGATTCACTTGGACAGGAGAAAGGATGTGTTTTAGCAACGGAATCACAGATTAATTTCAATCCTCCCTTTTGCCTGCCCTACTAAATCCCCAAATGCTCAACAAAACCACAAAATTGGCTCCTGGAGCAGGGAAAACAAATCTAGATACACAAAGGCAGGGGAGGGGAAAATGAAAGGGGAAAAAACACAAGCAAAAGAACATCACAGTCATTCACAAGAAAGACTTGCCTAATGTTAAAGGAATACTGTATTAACGCTTCAGAGTGAAATTATACATCAGTAACCATTTCTCAAACTACGATTCTGTGAACACCACAAAGTCACATGGATGAGTTGCCATTCAGCACAAAAGGCAGCAATACTTAGAGACGAAAGGATGAGATCCAATCCCCATCCTTTTTTTAAAAAAATTCAAGGCACCCAGAGAATCCCCAAATTAGATCAGAAAAGCATTGCTTTCCACAATTTTCTTTTCTTGATCTACATTCTCCCTTGCACTCTTCCAGGTGAATTTATGTGTCACATGGCAGAGAGAACAAATATATATATACATTATATAAATAACATTCCTTCCTTTGTTTTTTCCTACTCTTCCCATATGTCTAAATCCTGTCTCTTCTCCAATCCACAGTTCATTTGAATAAGCAATTCATTGGCAGAAAATCAAAAAGAAAGGTTTTTAGACATAACTTTCTATTATAGCAGTCTACAAGAAATGCAAATAATGCTCTTGAAATGCAAGTTACTCATATTATTTGTTGGTTGAGCATTTCTAATTTCTGCAACACAAATTAATGGCTATGAATTTTAAAAAGCTGCTTTGATTTTTATATGTGAACTGAAATTGTTTTGGGTTGAAATAGATAAATACTCAATAACATAAAACTGGCAACAGCCAGGAAATGTTTAATTTCTCCATTCCTGTTCATCACACAGGACCAGTGATATGCGTAGTCCTTCAAGGACTAAACATGATGATCTTAGCTGCTTAGTCCCACTGCCAGTACTATCCCTATAGTCAGATTGGCAACCCTAAGGAAAAGGGAGATCTATAAGATGAACCCAACATTTCCCAAGAATTCTTGGCTCAGTCTTATCTATTAGCATCAAATAACTTATAAGCAACTCAATTCACTACTGAACATTGATATCCTTCCCAAGTTAAATGCTGTGAAAATATGTACAGATCCCTGACATCCTGGACATAAATTATTTCAACTTCTACCCTCAAAACAAGGCTACACACCAGAACAACCAGACACAAGGACAGTTTCCCCCAAATACCATCACTCTGCTAAATAACTAATTCCCACAACACTATCAAATTATTTACTAAGACTGTACTACTATTCTTCTTCTTATCCTTCCTAGTAACTATCTCTTTCCACTTATGACTATAACCATGTTGCTTGTATCTTTACAAGTTATATTGTTTTATTTGTTTCCTAGTATGATTTGATTTCTTATTAGTAACCTATGACTATCACTAAGTGTTGTATTTTATGATTCTTGATGAATGTATACTATTTTATTTTTCTTTATGTACATTGAGAGCATATGCACCAAAGACAAATTGCTTGTGTGTCCAATCACACAGCCAAAAAAGAATTCTATTCTATTCTATTCTATTCTATTCTATTCTATTCTAAACATAAGCAGCGCAAAAATGTTTACAGGATGGAACTTTACATCCTCACATTTTCTTTATCTTTCATCACTGCCTTTCTCAGCTTTGTTTGCAGCTGGAATGTGGGAAGAAGAACTATATATTTGCTGAAATATCAGAAAGGGACCTTCCCTTACATCTGAGCTAGAGCCTACTATGTTCATTGAATCCAGGATTATGCTGAGACCTGTGCAAGTGGCCACAGATCCCCTTCAGGCCTCTTCAGAGTGATTAGTGAGAAAGCAAGAGTAGAATAAATAGAATGTGAAAAATGGACTACTATGCATTAGTCACTACACCTTTCCTAAACTGGCTCCAGTTTACTTTTAATGAGCTTATTTGATTTTCACTCATCTGATACTCTTAGTTTAGCTAAATATTCTGACTGGCCAATAAAACTGTGGCAAATATGCTTGGCTTTTACTAGCTATCTAATTTTTCTTGTGGAATAAATCTACTGCTTTCTAATTGCCTAGGAAACACTGCATTTCACCTGTCCTCATGTTACAATTACATGTAGAAAATAACATATAGCAAATGAGAATATTCAGAAAAATAAGATTTCTTGAATGATCACAAGGTTGAATTAAAACAAAATCTTGTTTGACATACAGACTGACAAGCTTCCTCTGAACTAATTTCTTATTCTTTTGGAATTTCACAGATTGAGTAAACTACTGCTTTCTAGCAGTACCATCCTTATCACTCTCAAAATTTTGTGACATTCTGCTACACATCCCCCTTTTGAATATAAAAAAATTAAAAATCATAATTTAAAACATCCATATCCAACTTTTGGGTTTGCCTAGGCTGCATTGTCTGAAGAGGCATTGTTTGGGGCTGTATATAAAAGTTAATGCATATCAATGCACGTAATAATGTTAAAAGTTTATCTTGTGGGGCTTCATTACTAGTTGTCCGGCACTGCATGCGGCCCAAAGGCTGGACACACTCAATTTAAAAGACTTCAAAGTACAAAATGTTGTTCAGAATTACACTGAGCATTGTCTAGCATTAGTGCTTGCGGAATAATAAGCATGTCATATTTGGGGAGATACTTTTGGATATTCATTTTAGTGCTAATAATTTTCCCTAGTATCAACAGATTATTGATGTAGTCAGAGAGCATCAATAAAACACAATTATTATGCCATGATATGGCTATATCTACAAAGATCAAACTAGTGCAAACTATGGTACTTCGTGTGACACCCTATAGAAACAAAACTTCAAGAAACAGAATAGAAAGAGTATTTTCATTTTTGAACTTTGAAGTTGGAGGAGACCCCACCAACGACAACCAATAAAACAAACCAATAGATCATCAAATAAATCAACTCACTCAAGACACAAATGATCAGGTTCAAATCAACATTCTTCAGGCATATTAAGGAAACCCTATCATTCTGGGAAAAACTCTAATGCTGGGAAATGTGGAAGGAAAAAAAGATGACCAGTAGCAGGGTAGATGAATTCATTTACAATGGTGATGGGTGTATCATTGGAAGACCTGAATGAATCAGGTTAGGGACAGATTTTTATGGAGAAAATCCATGAGTCACTATGAGTCAATACCAACTTGATGGCAATCAATCATAAAAGTGTTTGTCATTGTTGGAAAATGATGTTTTTTGAAATGCAATTTAAAAGTACTGTATGAAGAAGCAGCTCAATCTATTGTAATTGAAAACTGTTGTTATCCTCATAGCTACCTTTAAAGCAAATCCCACTGCATTTTAATTTTGAAACACATTACAAACACCACTGTTGAGCTATAACTATTAATGTATCTTATGACTGAATGTCATACTCACAATTTGATCTGGACTGTTTCCAATGTGCAGTGAGCGATTTGCCAAATCAAAACCACCAAAGCTGCAGGTTCTCTGTGAAAAAATGCAAATTTACAATATTTTACCACAAAATCAGCATGTTGTCAATTGTTTTCTTGGGTAGAGAAGACACTACAGAAATTTCTCAATTGTATAAATAATAGCAGCAAGCATGAAAAAAAATGTTCTGGATTATGTTCATGCATCATGTTTCCTTCCTAGACTTTCACTAATTATTTTATTGCTTCATACTGAGATCGGGATCTTCAATAAAGGAGTTTTAAAATTATTTCCTAAGTGAGGAAGAGTTTTACATAATCCATGTTTTGGGAGTCATTTGGTACAGAATATTAACAACAACAAAATGTTCCACTTTATCATACTTGAAATAGACAAAAGCTTTGAAACTTTAAGCATCTGCTCAATTGGTTGATTCAGTCAATAATGACATCTTCAATCTCTGAACAAACAACAATTTCCATTTCCAGAGACTCTATATCTGTAACCAAGGCTTGTTTGGAACAAAGCAGTTTTTGTACTACTACAAGAGAGAATACAGTAGGTGATATGTGCAGTGGCATAATCTTGCGGAAGTAATTAGAGAAGTGAGTTCTTAGAGAAACATCTCAAGCAAGAAACTGACATTGAATACAATAGTTCTGCTTGCCTAAACAGGTCAGCGTAATGACACTAATTTTCTTTTCAAAGCTGAAAAACACAGCCAAGTGAAAGCATATTTACTTGGTGCTTAATAAGGATCCTCACATGTAAAGTGTTCATTATTGAAAAGACAGTAGCCTCTGGAGCTCAATAGAACTGCCTGGTCCCCTTTCAGTTTTACAATACAGATGTCTGCCTTTTCCAGAAATAAATTGGCTGTCTATTTCTATGTTTTGATCTATGCATTTACATCTTGTCCTTCAGCCTTATTCCCTCTGTTTTTCTTCATTTTATAGAAAAACAACAGCAGCAGCAAATGGGTACATGATCATTATCCTTCATCATATACTTTGTAAATAATACATGCTGTATATGTAATATCTCATTATTAAATCTGCTACCAATTAATACATTACTAAAAGCCAATTATAAGCTCTACTAGACAACCTATATGATGTTTTTTATCCTCATCAAACAAGACTTTGCTGTTAAACATGTAATTGTATTTCTTCCCTGAAAACATCCATTTAACAAGAAGGTCAACAGCAAAGGAATGCTGTAACAATTTTAAAAAGTTATCTCAGAAAGTTTATATCATCTTTTGATATCAAACAAGGATTACATTTGGGGGTCTTCGTGTATTTGTGTATGAACATGAATGCAGGCAGTGAGTATGTATGACAGCAGAATTCAGAGTTGGCCTGGATGGGATATGGAATCATACAAACACACACAAAAGTCCCTCACAGTTAAAAGTTGCTTTTTGGCAATATGCTATATTTAACAAGAAGGTCAACAGCAAAGGAACGCTGAAATATACACTATATTTCAAACAGCTGTATTGTTATGCTTGCTATTGGACATATAATTCATTACTTCCAATTACTTCACAAAAACATGCTAAATAAAAACTGTAGATGAAGAGACTGTATAGATTCTTAAATGAAATGATCATGCACATACTTTAAAAGTTCTAGGCATGCCTTTGGCCACTAAAATAAATGTAAATGCCCAAAACATATGTAAAAGCAACACATGTAATCAGTCCTATTGACAAGGGATGCCATAGCTCCTGAGGTTGCAGTAAACATGAATTATGATCTCAGAGGAAGACAGTGTAGAATAGTGCCTAAAATTCACAAGCAGGGCATAAAGCATCTGCTCTTTGTAAAAGAGGGCTTCATCCAAGTTTTCATATATAAAAAAAGGAAGAGATATAGCTTTTTCTCCAAGGATGCAATCCAATACATCCTAGTTATTATTTTATTTTATTTATTAGACCAATTTATATAGCCACCCCTATCACAATCAAGCAGTTCTGGACATTGTACAACAGAGCTAAAAGGAGTTAATAAATACATTAAAAAGTATGAAAAACCAAATTAAAACAAAGACTAATAGACAAAGGGATGTTAACAATAACGGAGCACCTCACTAGTTCACACATTCCTGGGAACCCAGCCCTGCTGGCATAATCAGATCTTGAGGGACCTCTGGAAATTCAACAATAACAAGGGTAGCTGATAGTGGGGGAGAGAGTCAACAATCCAGAAAAGACCTGGCACCTACAGCTTATCTAGTATCTTATTAGCTGATGGACACAAGTTATAGCAGGGGTATTCACTGTGGCAACTTTAAGATCTGTGGACTTCAACTCCCAGAATTCCCCAGCCAGCCATGGTTGAACACACCTAGGCTAGACTCCGTATGACATATGTTGCCTATGTCATATCGTATAAGGATGTTAGAATCCTGCTACCAATATCGGCAGGAATATCGGCAGGAAATAACAGTAATGGACTTACAATCCAATAATGTGCAGGACAAAATGTATTTTTTAAAGAGTATGTCATTGCCTCTTATACAAGCACATCACGTGTAGTCAAGTGAAAATTGTATTTCACCATCTGAAATATTCTCTACATACCATCTTTGTCAAATAATTTTTTTTAATAAAATATGTTACAAAGTAGGGCAGACTGCACTAATATACGAAGCATTGGGGGAAAATGATAAATTATCTTAGAAAACAAAATTAACAAGCTTACAGTGGCTACTAGCCAACCGCAGCATAGTTTACAAGTTAGCAAAAATGAGATTTTGTCTGTCAGAATCATTTTTTTCCCTTATGTTTCTTGGAACGCTAGTCCTGATTGCCTCAACCCGAGACCTTGGTTCAAAAATACAATCCAGCTATGAACTTCCCAGATGTCTTTAGATCCCTGGCTCTCATCCTTAATTTCCTATATCTGAGCTGGGAATTAAATGTTTCATTTTACTGAGCAATTATGGACTGAAATCCTAATCACTGTACAGATATTTGCCTGATGAAAATTAAGAGTGGCAATCTTTTCTTTTTTAAATAACCTCTGAGAACTGCATTTTCTCAGAAGGAAGTTATTAATAGCTACACAATGGGATGATGGTTGCATTCTCACTCAAAAAAATAGGTAGGATCCCATTTCCCCTCTCTATCTCTTTTTCTTTATGTATATCATTTTCATTTATATATCGATTTTCTCCTCAGTTCAGTGCTTTCCTTGCACTCTTTTACACACATACACCAGGGGTGGGATTCAATTTTTTTTACTACCAGTTATGTGGGTGTGGCTTGGTGGGCGTGGCATGGCTTGGTGGGCATTGCAAGGGAAAGATGCTGCAAAATCCCCATTTCCTCCCGATCAGCTGGGACTCAGGAGGCAGAGAATAGATGAGCATGGGGCCAGTCAAAGGTGGTATTTATCGGTTCTACGAACTACTTAAAATTTCCGCTACTGATTCTCCAGAACTGGTCAGAACCTGCTGAATACCACCTCTGACATACTCCTTACTTCTCCCTCATCACTCCTAGTCAGCATACAGAGATAAAGAATAAGATGAGATTCCAATCTGAGTCCCTCCACGTCTTCCACCCCTGCATGAATCACAACATTTAAAGGAGTTAATGATGCAGAGTACACAGAAATATTATTTCTCCACATCACCCACTCATCACCACTACTAGCTTGGCAGCTGGGAAAGCCACAGTTATGCTGAAATCGCAATGCACGGGAATTGCTTTCCCTGGATATTGTTATCTGCAGCATAATGGGCTGGCTGGTGGGCTTGCAGCCTTGCAACTGTGCCAAGAAAAGCAATGGAAATGATCCCTCCCACCTTTTCTTCTCTGGTGGAATTGTCTTGCTGCAAATCTTTCTAATGGGCTTGAGGAAATCAGAATTTGTTAAGGAGCAAAGACACTGGCAGAGGCTTAAGGTGGCTTTCTCTGATCAGAGGCTGCTCTGGAGAAATATGGGAGTAAGTACAGAAAAAACAAACATAGGATATTTGGAAAGATATAAAAAGTGCTCCAAAAGCTGGGGTGAAGATCCTGCTCTTGTTTCATCTAGGTAGCATTTCTACTCCTTTTAAGGAAGGATTCACAGCACTTTTTCATCAGCCACATGGAGCCAATTTGAGAGAGGGTTTTCTGAATTTAGAGGCAACCGGTGGGCTTTTTTTGTCAATCTAGTAGGGTAGAAAGCGGAATTGTGACATATATACCTAAAATTCTATATCTGTAAATCTGAAGCATACCTTTCTCCACAGAGCATCATTTGAACTATCCCACAGTTCCTTAGTTCAGAATCTATGATCTAAATGCACTGTACAACTGTCACTAATTAAATTAAATTTATTTTATTTTTTATTTGTCCTGCCATTATTATTTTTATAAATAACTCAGGGTGGTAAACCTGAGTTTCCATTTCTCCCTCTTATTTTCCCCAGAACAACAATCCTGTGAGGTGAGTTGGGTTGAAAGAGAGTGATTGACCCAAGGTCACGCAGCTGGTTTTCATGGCTAAGATGGGACTTGAACTCACAGTCTCCCACTTTTTAGCCTGGTGCCTTAACCACTAGACCAGTGATGGTGAACCTTTTTTGCCTCGGGTGCCAAAAGCACGAGCATGCGCACTATTATGCATGCTTGCGTGCCCACCCCCATAACTTAATGTGGTGTGCCCCCTGCGCATGCATGCGTGAAACCTCCCTGTTGCCCCATGCATGCGTGCATGGCTTTCTAGGAGCCTGGGGAGGGCCAGAAATGGCCCGTTTTCTGACTTCCGGTTTGCATGTTGAGGCATTTTTCACCCAACATGCAAACCGGAATTCTGTTCCCGAACTTCTGGTTTGCGCATTAGGCTGTTTTTCTCCCTCCAGAGGCTTCAGGGAAGCCTCTGGAGGTTGAAAAATGGCCGAAAATGAAGGCCAAAATCAGCTGGCCAATACACACATGCACACTGGAGCTGACAGGGCAACACCTTGCGTGCCCTAATAAATGGCTTCGCGGGCCACCTGTGGCATGCGTGCCATAGGTTCGTCATCACGGCACTAGACAAACTGGTTCTCTCCATGTATTTAGTAATATGTTTATTTATTTCTTCTTAATATTGTTGATTCAAGCAAATATGGAACGTAAAAGCCATTTTCTATCTGAAAATGTACTTCTTGTATTCTAAAAGGCAAGGGTTTTCCCTTAAAATATTGTCAATTTAGGAACAAGGAACGAGAATAGTATGTCTCAATATTTATTAGAATATCTAATTGGTCAATAATTAGGAGAAGGTTGAAGGGAGAGAAGAGAAGAGAAAGGCAATGAAATGGTAAGCCTTTCAAACATCATGATGAGGGGGGGAAAAACCCCAAGAAATGCTGACTGCAACCTCATGGGAGCTTGTGGCCACCTTTGGTGTAAAACTCACAGACTTTTGGTGGATTCTCAAAAGAACCCTTTTTGTACAGCGATCGACTGTGGAAGCCCACTTCCTCTTTGCCGCCGCCTCTTCCTCCAGTAGGCACCGCCTCAACTCCTGTTCTTCACTTTTGCTCAAGGTTCTGTCAGTCACGGGCCGCACCAGATGCGATAGGTTGAGGTGACTGTACAGGCTTCTTTCCACCACATAAGTGATATTGAACTCGCTGACTGAATTGCACCCTCGAAGCCTTCTGTTTGAGAAGCCACAGCTCCCACCTCTTCCTAGCCTCTTGGGTTTGTGATGAAGCAGCTGCAGATCGCAGATGGAAGGCGATACACCTTTCCTAGCAGGACGCTGACAGAGAAAAGCTCTAGAACATGAATAATTAGGATCTGCCTTTTTTAACCGGATCTGCTTCCTGACACTCTGGATTTCCTCCAAAGATACCAGGACATGATGCTTGCATCTGCTGTCATAAAAGCAAATGCTTTCTTTACTTACCCCATGACTGAGAGAGCCAAGGTTCTTCATTTCTCCATCCGTTAAAGAACGGCAAACTTTGGGTATTTTATCCTCTTCTGGATAGGAAAAGAATGTCCCAAGTTTTTTGGGGGGTTTTATAAGGCCACGACTATCAGATTTACTGAAAGTCTTAAGCAATTTCCTGTTTGTACCCCAAGTGTCCAGGCTGCTGGATGAAGGAGATAAGGTCAATGAATCATTTTCATTATCTGGCTGTTTTTCAGAGGAATTATCCAAAACAAATTGTTTCTTGTGAATTCCAGAGTAAAGTGCCGGTCTACCGTCTGGTCCTGTGGGAGTGTCAAAGGAGTGATCATCCACACCTGAAAAGGAAAATGCCACTATATTAGTTCTCACTAGCTCAAGCGGTTGTGACAAAAGAGAGAAGGGGAGAGGGGGGGAGGAAGAGGGGGTGAGAGAGAAGGAGAGAAGTATATCTCAAAGAGACGACTTCTTAGTCTTGTTCAACCCAATCCATGTGGGGATAAGTTAATTCAGATAGCCCTTGACTTACAACCACAATTGAGCCCAAAATGTATGTTGCTAAGTGAGACAGTTAAGTGAGTTAAGCTCCATTTTATAACCTTTCTTGCCACAGTTGTTAAGTGAATCCCTGCAATTGTCAAGTGTGGTAACCATGTTACAAAAACCGGGTTATTAAGTCCGCCTGGCTTTCCCATTGACCTTGCTTGCCAGAAGGTGACCAAAGGTGATCACATGACCCCAGACATTACAACCGTCACTTTTTTTTCTGTTGCTGTTGTAAGTTTGAATGGTCACTAAATGTACTGTTGTAAGTAGACGACCAACTGCAGTTGAAGAACAGAAGAACCTGGACACCATCAGGGAAGAAAACAGATGCAATAGAACAGGGGTCCCCAACGTTTGCAACTTTAAGTCTGAAGGACTTCAGCTCCCAGAATTCTCCAGCCAGCAAAGCTGGCTGGAGAATTCTGGGAGCTGAAGTCCTTCAGACTTAAAGTTGCAAATGTTGGGGACCCCTGCAATAGAAGCAATACGGGCCCACTGATGTATGTCTCAACAGTATTAGATGGTTTTCGGGAAAGGCGAAATCTCTGCTGAAAATAATTAACCTAACTTAAAATAAATTTCAATCCAACCCCCACCCTCAAACAACAGTGAAAAGCTGAAAGGAATAGAAAGTCCTGTGCAAGAACAAATTCAACTATTTATATGTAGTTAATAAAGTAAAATGAGAAATAGATAGGAAGATCAAAGGGAAACCAGATACAGAAGACTGAGTTTATGAATGAACGGGAATGCAGTGAGTGGTCTGTCAGTTTTCATATATTGAAAGGAATGTCAGAAGGAGCCGCCAGCAGCAGCAGCAGCAGCTCTGAACATAGCCTGTTTTGTTTCTACAACTGTGAATGATGCCAAAGAAGTGAATTTAAAATTAGAAATAGGTAGTTTGGGCTTAATATAGTGTCATCAATTGTGAATGTATTGCCTGTGACGTTTGTGTGCAATCATCTTGCAAAACAGTGGACAGAATTTCTGTCTGGGGGAGTTTTCATACGAAGCATGCCATTTTAAGTAAGAAAGGGCAAAAGTAGGGAAGTAAACTTTTTGTGTATCTATGATTACATAGAGGGGTTAAGGAAAATGATAGGTATCATAACCCATCCTCTCTATACATACCTTTAATCAAGCTGAATATAGTTAAAGTCATGTATGAATAGAAATACTCTATTTAGAGAGCTATATTTTAAAAAATTCCTTTCCTCCTCCTCCTGCTTATTAGTAGAGAGGGACAATCCATATTATATTATGATATATTTATCTACTTTGACAGTAGGGACAAGATACAGAAGGGAAAGAATCCAACAAAATACACTGAATATTTAACTTTTAACTTGAATGTTCCAAATGTTTTCATTAAACTCAAATCTTGCATTAGGTTCACTCAAGTGTTTCGTGCATTAACTTGATTCTCCTCTCAAATAAAATCCTGGAAAGGAAAGTGTGTACTGGGTTTCATCAACTCTAAAAAGGCTAATGTTGTACTTAGAAAGGTCACAGCAAGAAATGTCTACATATTTATAGAATAGCAAGAGCTACAACTCATTGTATGAGAAAAAAAATTAACACAAACATTCTTCAAATGTTGGCTGGAAGAGCAGATAATGCTCTTCCAGTTAAAAGATTAACTATACTAAAAATTAACAGTCACATATTCACATTACAACAAGACTTAAAACTCTGCAGAAAATAAACTAACCTAACTTGAATTGAAATGATTGAATTTCAATCTTAAGAATATAAAGAAAAATCCAATAGTGACGCTGAAACGAATAGAATTTACTATGAAAACATCTTTGCCTAATGGCATCAGAGAAATGGTGAAATTCAGCAGGTTTTGACAGGTTCTGGAGAACTGGTAGCAGAACTTTTGAGTAGTTCAGAGAACTGGCAAATACCACCTCTGGTTGGCCCCAGAGTGGGGTGGGAATGGGGATTTTGCAATATCCTGCCCCCAGGAGTGGGGTGGGAATGAGGATTTTGCAGTATCTTTCCCCTGCCACACCCACCAAGCAAGCCCACAGAACCAGTAGTAAAAAAAATTGAATTTCACCACTGCATCAGAGACATGAGGACTTCTCCAAAAAAGGAAGGCCAGCATCTAGGAGCAATTATGGCATTGGAAGTTTGGGAGTAGAGAAAATGGTAGATATTGCATTCTAGTAATCTGGCCCAAAATGCATTCTGGCTTGTGCTTGAAGACAAACTGACAACTGGTGGAGTTGAACATAGGTGCTATGCGGTCCCTACAACTGGCTCCAATGAAAACTTCAGATTTTGAAGCTGACGAAGGCTGAAATGCCCCCTTTTGACTTGCAACGAAGTCATCAAAATAAAAGCTATTAAGGCAATGTATCACCATAGCAAATGACCAAAAGTGCATTGGTCTCAGCTACAAAAAATGTTTTGAGTTAGAGGTCAAATCCAACCCTTGCTACAAATATAGTGTGTCTATGTGTGTCAATATAAATTCCTATCCTCTGCTGATCTTTCTTCCCGCACCAAATATGGATAAGGCTGCATAGCCTTAATTTATTATTTTTATGTATTTATGTATTTATTTATTTTTTGTGTGTGTGTGTATGTAGATTTTCACGGGTGCAGGTATGTAGGTCTTGGTGTATTCGGGTCTTCGTACAAGCACGAAGCTGAAAGCACCAGCCTGAAGATGGTGAGCGGGACCTCGTCGATACGTCACCAAGATACTCTCAATCTTACACGGGAAAAGACCCGAATACGCCAAGACATACACACACACACACACACACACACATACACACATATATCTATGTTTCCACAACACCCTGTTAGGCCCCAATTAAGGGAGGAAGCATACTGTTTCCTTTTCTGCTTTCGGCTCATCACCAGAGACCATCTAGACAGAAAGCCATGAATTCCGTTGTGTAATTTTTTTATATGTGTGTTACGTTTTTGAGCTGATCAATAAATAAGTCAGGGAGACTAGGATAGATCTATTTCGAGCTTATTAGCTCTCATCAGCTAGCCATACTCTTACTGGGATTCGAACCAGGGCTGTATTACATGCCAGGCAAGAGCCTTGCCATTAAGCCAGCTAGGTTCTGTTCTTGTCAGCTGAGACAGGACGATAGTTATATATAATTGTTTCCACAACACCCTGTTAAGGCCCCAATTAAGGGAGGAAGCACACTGCTTTTCTTTTTCTGCCTTTCGGCTCATCACCAGAGACCATCTAGACAGAAAGCCAAGAATTCCGTTGTGTAATTTTTTTTATATGTGTGTTATGTTTTTGAGCTGATGAACCGCCCTGAGTCCATCTCAATGGAGAAAGGAGCGGTATATAAATCGAATAAATAAATAAATAAATAAAGTGTGCTTCCTCCCTTAATTGGGGCCTTAACAGGGTGTTGTGGAAACAATTATATATAACTATCCTCCTGTCTCAGCTGACAAGAACAGAACCTAGCTGGCTTAATGGCAAGGCTCTCGCCTGGCATGTAATACAGCCCTGGTTCGAATCCCAGTAAGTGTATGGCTAGCTGATGAGAGCTATTAGTTTTGTTGTCTTTTTTATATATATATGTGTGTTAGGTTTTTTGAGCTGATAAATAAATAAACAGGGAGACTAGGATAGATCTATTTCAAGCTATTTTGCTCTTATCAGCTAGCCATACCCTTACTGGGATTTGAACCGGGGAAGTATTACATGTAAGGCAGCTGTAATTGCCACCAGACCACTGGTTCTATCCTGATCAGCTGAGACAGGGGAAATAAGTATATGCTTGTGTCACAACACCCTGTTAAGCCCCAATTAAGGGAGGAAGCATACTGCTTTCCTTTTCTGCCTTTCGGCTCATCACCAGAGACCATCTAGACAGAAAGCTATTAGTTCCGTTGTGTCTTTTATATATATTTTGTTTAGTTAGTTCCGTTGTGTCTTATATATATATGTGTGTGTATGTGTGTGTGTTAGGTTTTTTAAGCTGATAAATAAATAAACAGGAGACTAGGATTCCTCCCTTAAAAAAAAAAAAGACACAATGGAACTAATCGCTTTCTGTCTAGATGGTTACATTACTGAAAAAAGTGACTTATGACCGTTTTCCACACTTACAAACATAGCAGCATCCCCATGACCAAAATTCAGATGTTTGGCAACTGACTCATATTTATGACGGTTGCAACGTCCAGGGGTCATGAGATCACCTTTCACTTTGCAACAGAAATTTTAGGCTCAATTATGGTCATAAGTTCAGGACTACCCTTGGAGAAACTGAGAATGGAACAAGCTTTCTTTGCCTTTGATTTCAAGAGCTCAGAAAACCTCAGAATTCCTTAGATATTTTTATTATCACCCCCCCCCCCAAAATCACATCTCTATCAGGCCTCTCTTTTCCTCTCCTGAATTTAAATGTATATAATTAGTTAGCTATTAGTTTTTGCTGCAGAACGATAGAATAATAATAATATTAGTATAATAATTAGTTATTGTTGCAGAATAATATTTAATGTCCATTTGTCATTTTATTTTCAAAATCAAATCCAAATAGATGCTTTAAAAGTGAAACTCACTATATTTTACTTTAAAGGGTTAATCTCTCTCTCGGCCATTGGAATCAATTGTGGCATTCTTTGACTTCTATTCAAGTGATACATGTCTATTTTCTGACAAGCTCATCGTTCCTGCTGAAAGAACCATTTGCCAAACTTGAAGGGTGTGGTTTCGGTCAGGCAGATGTTTCAGCATCCCATGAGAAAGTGACTCGCTTTCTAACCCTTTGGGATAAACCCCACTTGCATTTTTTCTTACAGTTTTTCATCCCCCAACCCCCCACCCCGAACAACACAGCTCATTTACGAGTCACATTTCTTGGCTTCACAACTTGCAGGAGGGGGTGGGGGAAGGAAGAACAAAGAAAAGTGACAGAGGCTTTTATTTTAAAAAAAAATTTTTTTTTAAACCAGCAAGGCAATGTATCTTTTGCTCCTATCGGTAATCTGCTCCCCGCAAACTCTTAATCTGGTATTCGCTGTTACATTTCATTAATGAAAACCTCATGTCACATTAGTCACTTCCTGGAAAAGTGTGTATTCTCAGTATGCAGATTCTCCTACTATACTGACAAATGCAGAGCTAAGAATTCTAATGAATTTGGTAGTCAAGGTTATGGATCAAGGCCCTTTTCTTGGGACTATCCCGTGCTGGTCCAGTTTCAGGAGGACTTCTGTTTGGCTGATAGAACTTTCTGCTCCGGGTGCACTCCCCAAAAATCCACTTTGGGACTGCAGATTTTTGTAGGGTGGGAGGGGGGGGGAGGTGATGAAAGGATGGATGGTACAGTCCACTCACCCACCAATAGCCTCTCTATAGCCTTTTCACTTGAGACTCTCCCCAATAAATTATGTTGCAATAAAAGAAGAAAGAGGACCCAGCCACACAAAAAAAACCAACACCCCACGGTAGGTAACAGTACCTAGAAAACAGTGGACAATACAGTTCAGCCATAAATTTAGACCGATAATGCAAAGAGCTATTCGGATCGAGCTGATTAATTTGAGCAGAGTGCATTAAAAAAAAACCCATCAATTCAGAGGGCGACCAAATGTTTCTTCTTTTCTTCTGGCAAGTTTCTCATACACTTTTCCAAAGGGATGGCACACCCACCGTCTCTTTTCCACCACGCCATCCTGACCGCTCCCCCGGGACATCATCTGGTTAAAGCTGTTAATTCTTACCTTCAGTGCTGGGCTTTTTAATTTCTTCCACTCGGATTAATTTCTTTCTCACTCTGCGAGTGGAGTTGACCAACTTATGCAGTCTCTTGAACTTCACCGATTCTTCTGATTCGTCCTCTGACGGCTCTCTTGACTGGCAAGGAAGCAGAAAGGAAATGTTAGCAGAGGAATTGTTGCACAACTCAAGGCAGAGAAGCGTCTCTTTTTTTTCCAGAGTCCTAAAACGAGGCAAACCTTGAAACAGTTCATCTGCCATCCTGAATATTCACAATTTCTTCTCTCTCCCTCCCTCTCCGTCCTCCCCTCCCTCCCACACACACACACAAACACACACACAACTTTAAAAAGAATGGAACGTACCATTTTCACTTCTAAATTAGCACAAAGTCATCTCTCAGGCACCAAAACGTGTTCCAGCCCTCATCGTCCTCTCTGCCTCGGCACATTATGTAATAACAGCAATCTCCACGTTGCTTTCCCACACAGCCCAGGCAGGAAACTTCCCTAGCGCTCTCTGAGAGCCCTGTTAGTTAAGCTCCTGTGGTTTGGGCCAGGCCGTGGTCTTCCTGGCTTGGTGGAACTTCCACATTGAATAGTTATAAACTGCTTTTCTGCCCTGCACTGAAACTCCCTCATTGACTCCTTTTTCCCAGCCGTGTAACAAGGAAAATCAAAAACAGCAACAGCAGCAAAAAACGAGGAGGTGGGAAGGGAGAGAGGGAAGGGGAGGGAAACGAAGAGGAGAGCTCATCCTCTCCACTCCAGTGTATTTTATTAGTTATAGTCGTAGAATTTCCACCCCCCCCCCCCTCTTATCCCTATCCCGGGCTTCTCATTCTAAAGATTCTCAAGATGGGCTGTTAATACAGACCGAGCATTCCTCAAGAGCTGACCAAAGGAAAACTCTGACCTTTGCAAGGCTCTTAGTTTAAGCCCATATTCCCCAGCTTCCCATTTGGTCTCACATCTGATGCTGCCTGCTCCGTTCCAGCTGTTTTCCCTCAAGTATCCAGCATTACAGAGACATAAAGAATCCTCCCTCTCCAGCAGCAGTGACACCACAGGCTGAAACAATCCATTCCTTGTGAACCAAATCAGAGTGCTCATTTTCGAGCCAGACCCGGCGCTCAATATGCTACTTCCTCTGTGTGGCCCCATTTAGAATTTCTCTGTGCAAAAGTAAAAAGGGGGAGACCAAAAGAAAGAAGGAGGGGGGAAAGAAGAGGGAGACTTAACTCTTGGCTTTTACAGTACAGAACTGCCACTGTACAAGGCTTGCATTCCAAGGAGCGGAGAAGATTCCAGCTGGAGCTCTCCAAAGACTCTCTTTCGGCCTTTGCACACACACACAGCCTGACCAATTCATCCCCTTTCCAGCCTCCCAGCTCAGAACCCCAGGAGCAACTTCCTGTGGGTGAACTTTGGGTCATTTAAGTTGCCAGGTGGAAATTGGGCCTTACTGTCTATCTATTTTTTACCAGGTTCGCCTGGTATGCCAGTTGCGCCCTTTCCTCGACCGGGACGCGCTACGCACAGTCACTCAAGCACTCGTTACGTCCCGCCTAGACTATTGTAATGCTCTCTACACGGGGCTCCCCTTGAGGTGCACCTGGAGGCTCCAGTTGGTCTAGAATGTGGTCGCGCGGGGGATTTTGGGTACCTCTAGGTATTCCCATGTAACACCGCTCCTACGCGAGCTGCACTGGCTGCCAGTGGCTTTCCGAGTGCGCTTCAAGGTGCTGGTCACCATCTTTAAAACGCTCCATGGCACAGGGCCCAGTTATTTGCGTGACTGTCTCCTACCGCATACCTCCCTTCGACCGGTCCGCTCCCATAGGGAGAGCTTCCTCAGGGTGCCGTCTGCCGGTCAATGCCGGTGGGCGGCGCCCAGGGGGAGGGCCTTCTCTGTGGCAGCCCCGGCCCTCTGGAATGACCTACCCCCCGAACTTCGTACCATCACGGACCTTCGCCTTTTTCGCCGTTCACTGAAAACACACTTCTTTCACCTCACTGGCCTAGCTTAGAGCTTAGATTTTAGCTTAGACTTTAGCCTAGATTTTAGACTAGAAATAATTTAACTGTATTTGGTAGGGGATTTTAAAAGTTTTTAGTTATATTTTAGCACAGGCTAGTTAATTTAATTCCATTTTAACACTGTATTGTATTTATTGTATTGTTTTATATTTGCCTGTGAGCCGCCCTGAGTCCCTTCGGGGAGATAGGGCGGGATATAAATCCAAATAAACTGAAACTGTGTTTTAAGTCGGACAAAATAGGCTTTATTGAACAGCAAACGTATATCATGTACCTAGGTATCAAGCTGGGGATGTGATGGCTGAGCTGTTAAAGATGCTGAGTTTGTCAGCCCAGGTTCGAGACCTGAGCACTGCACGATGGGGCAAGTTCCTATTACCTCATCCCAGCTCCTGCCAACTGAGCAGTTTGAAAGCATACAAATGTGAGTAGAAAAATAGGCATCACTTTGGTGGGAAGGGAACAGTATTCCATGCACCACGTCGTAGAGTTATGCCAGCCAGATGACCACGAAAGTGTCTTCGGGTAACACTGGCTCTCTTGGCTAAGACATGGAGCACCACTAGAGTCACACACGAAAGTGTGTTTCATATATGAAACCTTTACCTATCTATCACAGCAGCCAAATAGGGCATAGGTAAAGGTTCCCCTAGCACATATGTGGTAGTTGTTCCCGACTCTAGGGGGTGGTGCTCATCTCCATTTCAAAGCCGAAAAGCCAGCACTTTCCGAAGACATCTCCGTGATCATGTGGCCAGTATGACTAAATGCTGAAGGCGCATGGAACAATGTTGTATTCCCACCAAAGGTGGTTCCTATTTTTCTACTTGCATTTTTACATGCTTTTGAACTGCTAGGTTGGCAGAAGCTGGGACAAGTAACAGGAGCTCACTATGTTACGCGGCGCTAGGGATTCGAACCACCAAACTGCCAACCTTTCTGATTGACAAGCTCAGCGTCTTAGTCACTGAGCCACTGCATCTCTCTCTTGGACTTTTGCCATTGTCATTTTTGAACTGTGGTGCCCAGAACTGAACACATAACGTTTAGTGGAGTCTGACCAGGGCACAATTAGATCAAATGATTACTCCTTGTGATCTGGATGTCTCTGTTTCACTCTACAGTGCTTTGGGCCATTATTCAAACAATTTATCTTTATGTGCAAATATAAATGCAGCCATATTGTCCTGCTTGGACTCTAAAATAAAATGGGACATTTTAAACATGCACCCTTTCTCTTTTGCCCTTGGATATGTGTAAGCATTTTCAGGGAAAAATGCTCTTCAAGATGCTGTTGCATTGAATGCACATGCATTCCAGGAAAAGTATGAACTGGCCCTACGTTAAGTAATTCCCTACACAAAAAGACATTTGCATGTTAATACCAAAAGAGAACATTTTACAGCATGTGGCACTTTGGCTATCCCATTCAGAGGTCAGAATGCTTCTAATTCGGCAACTTAGAGTCGTTTGCATCTACAGGCATGCAGCTTTCTGCTTGAAAATGTTTCAACATAGCCACTAACTCTGTGCCAAAAAAAAAAAAAAAAAAAAGAGGGCCCCCACATCATGTATAACCCTCTATCTGGAAAGCAGTCATCCTCAAAGCAATTTCTTTGCATGTTTCAAAGAAGAAAACACATGGAATTGCACTACTGTAAACAGGAATAGCTTGGTTTTCAACCACCCTGTAAGCCCCCCACCCCTTTCGTTCAAAAGCCCCTAATGGCTCAAGTCTTAATTATTTTGGCTAATGTCGGATGCAGAAATTCTGTAGTGAATGCTTAAGTGTTTCATTTCTAGTTTCCATGGCAACATTACATCAGATTGCAGACAGCTGGCTCCACAGTTTTAAACCATAACAAATTGACCAAGCTAGTTCAGAAAATTATCCTGGCTTTAAAGAGATAGCGTGCTATTCAGCCGCCAGCCAAATAGTGCAAGGCCAAGAGGGCTCACTTTTGGCAAAGGCAGGAAGGCGGACGCTTTTTCCCAGCTTCTTTTGGAACAAGTGCATCCCTGACACATCAGCCATGTTCTAATACCAGCAAAAAGTGGGTCAATGCTGGATGAAAAAGCACAGGGGAACCAGATCAACAGCATTGGCAGTTATGAAGTTCTCCAACTATAAACTGAAACAAAACTTTTGTCAGGTGGTCCAAAGCTTCCCAAACAGGGTTGTTTGTCTGTGCTTCTACATTAACAAAGTGGAATTGGAAGTCAGGAAACTGTCTCAGTTGCATCTTCGGAAAAGTTGGACAGTTTTCACTTTTCTCTGCAAGCTCTGACTCCCATTGAATTCTCTATCTCAAGCCAAGCTTATTCATACCCTGTTTCCCTGAAAATAAGATCTCCCTGGATAATAAGGCCAATTTGGGCTTTTGAGCGCATGTGCTAAAATTAGCCCTCCCCCGAAAATAAGCTCTCCTAAAAAATTGCAACACAACACCAGCCATGAGGTGACCACGCTCGCCGGCTCCTGCACCTCAAAAATAATAAGATCTCCCCGAAAATAAGACCAAGTGCTTATTTTGGGGGTCAAAAGATGATTTGGGGAAGTATATATTTACTGTATCTAAAGAAACAACTCCTGAAATTCACGTATTAAGGAACTGATTTATATTTCTTGATCTGGCTGCATTTATTGCTTCTTCAGTCATGATCTGCTTTCTAAATATGCCAATAAAAAAGTCCATCCAAGAAATGACTAATTAACTTACCAAATTACTGTTTAACTCAGGGGTGTTGCGCTAGCTTAACCTTATTTCCTATCTGTATCAAAGCTAATTTTTCATTTCATAACTATGTGATTAGTTACAAGCAATGGGCGTTTTGATAAAGAAAAGATATGTTATAATATGCATATGTTTTATTACATATGCATTTATCAAGAGATGCAGTTTCATGCACATGTTTGGCATCCCAGCTTAAATGGTACAATTCACTCAATTGCTAAGTAAACAAAAGCTATCTAATCTTTATATATTTCTGCAAATGTGAATGGAGTCTTACTCTTCATATACAGTTGTTCACAGATTCCAAAAAGTGGCTTACAATTCTACAGATGAACGAATACTTTGACCCTCTAAGGCTGGTACTGGAGTTCCAGCTACTTTCAATGTACATTGGTTCTTCAGAGTGTAAGGACTTGAAAATGAATACAATTTATTCTTACAAAACAGGAGAAGGTTATTTAAAAGAAAAACAAATATACTTCCAGCTAGCAATTTTGATTCTGGCAAGCATTGTTAAGAAATGGAAATTACACAAAACTGTTGACGTCAAGACAAGACCTGGAAGAACAATTCTGCTAACATTGGTCCCAAACTATTCAGACCAGCAGATTGGAAACCGTAGATTACCACAAACCACTGTCAGCTAAAATGTTTAGCTGACAGTGGGGTCAGCTAATCCACAGAATCATTAGTCTAAAGATGCCCACTTTTCAGTCAGCTGGACATTCTACAGCTATGATGGTGAACCAATGGCGTTCTGTGGGCACACGTACTGTTGCTAGCTACTTTTCTGGTTTCCGGGGCGTGCATGCATGCTGGCTAGCTGGTCTTTGCATGTGCTGGAGCGCCGGAAACCCAATAACCAGCTGACATTCCAGTTTGGGTATTCGGTGCCGAAAAGGTTCACCATCACTGTTCTATAGCAAAATAGCTGGCTTTGTGATAACCCAAATTTCTGTGGTATTGCATCTATAAACTTACATTTTTTCACAATTCTAACTATCCTTTAAATAAGCTGGTTCAATGTTTTCACCAAGAAACAGCATTGTACAGGTAGTCCTCAATTTACGGCCACAGTTCAGCCCCACATTTATGTTGTTAAATGAGAAATTTGTTAAATGAGTGTGTCCCATTTTACGACTTTTATTGCCACATTTGTTAAGTGAAATACTGCAGTAATTAAGTTAGTCACCCAGTTGTTAAGTGAATCTGGTTTCTCTAGTGACTTTGTCAGAAGGTTGTAAAAGGGAATCACATGACCCCAGGACAAGCATCTGAATGTCAATCACATGACCCTGGGAATGCTGTGTGAAAAATGTTCATAAGTCACGTTGTAACATTGAACAGTCACTAAATGAACTGTTGTAAATTGAGGACCACCTGTATTATGCTTGTGCAACAGGATATCATCACACTCTCTAGCTGTGTTGGAGCTGCAGTTCCTGAATTTCTCAGCCACCAAGTAGCTTGGTTAAAATGAGGGTAGAAGCAGACCTAACATATTTGGAGAATCTAATCATTTATTCATAGAGATGTGGTAGCTCAGTGGCTAAGATGTTCAGCTTGTTGATCAGAAAGGTTGGCAGTTCAGCGATTTGCTGCCTAATGGAGTGAGCTCCCATTACTTGTCCAAGCTTCTGCCAACCTAGCAGTTCTAAAGCATGTCAAAATGCAAGTAGAAAAATAGGGACCACCTTTGGTGGGAAGGTAACAGCGTTCCGTGTACCTTCGGTGTTTAGTCATGGCGGCCACAAGACCATGGAGATGTCTTTGGACAGTGCTGGCTCTTCGGCTTTGAAACATAGATGAGTACCTCCCCCTAGAGTCAGGAATGATTAGCGCATATGTGCGAGGGGAACTTTTACTTTTATCTTTTTAATCATTTATTTGCCTACTTATCTAGATGAAGGCTTGGTTGTTCTTGCCTGTAGAAAAGCAACCTTCTCTAAGTATTGGATTCAAATTATTCCAGCATTTAAATAGATGATTGTTCCAGAGCCATATACAACATATTCTGTACGAGCCATGCTAGATTTCCAAGCTAAATTTGGAAAAAAAAACCCTGAAGGATTTGCTAGTCCAGTGATGGCGAACCTATGGCACCCGGAGCCATTTGGCAGAGCACGTGAGGCGCTGCCCTGTCAGCTGGCCATCTGATTGAGTTGATTCAGCCGTTTTTAAAGCCATTTTTCACCCTCCCCAGGCTTTATAGGAGCCCTCCCGAAGCCTTCAAGAGCCCTCCCGAAGCCTTCAAGAGTTTCCCTGAAGCCTCCGGAGGACCTCCAGTTTGCTCGTAGTGCCTTTTTTTAGTCCTCCGGAGCCTTCAGGGAAGCCTCCTGAAGCCTCCGGAGGACTAAAAAAGGCTCTACAAGCAAACTGGAAGTGACTTCCGGTTTGCTCATAGCATCGTGTTTAGTCCTCGGGAGGGGGGGGGGGCTGTTTTCGCCCTCCCCAGGCTCCTATAAAGCCTCTGAAGCCTGGGGAGGGTGAAAAAAGCATTTAAAAAATAGGGGGGTGCCTTTCATGCACGCATGCGCACTGGGGGTGAGCATTGCATGAGTGCGGCACGCCGGTGCACAACCCCCCCTGCACTCCTGCCCCCCTTATGGCACGCGAGCCTAAAAAGGTTTACCATCGCTGTGCTAGTCCATTTTAAAGAGGCACTGCTCTCTCTTATTTAATTAACCACTGTTATTCATCTTCCCCCAATATATTTTTTGACCAGCTCTTTTAGTCACAAGCTTAGATAATTGGTTTGTAAAAACAAACACACTTAAAAGCGGGGGGAGGGAAAACCCTTCAAAATCCCTGCATCTTGTTGAGGAAAAACCAGAAAACAGCTAGAAAATAAAATTTTAATCAAATGGTAAAAATACGGCTGACAGAGCAAGGCGCCTATCTTCAAAAAAGACATCAAGTAAGGGAAAGGAAAGGATCAGAAAGGCTCAGCATGCCGGCTTATGACATATATAGCCACAGAGCGGAGCCCTTCCTGTTCTTTTTTCCCTTTGCAACAAGGGAAATACATCCTTTGAATATTATGTGACAGGCTCAATGACTTACCAGGCTTGGCATTTAAGAAGTCTAATACTCTGTTCTGAATAATTCTCCCTTGAGGGCTGCTCTTCTCAGCTGCATAACTCTAAATTTTAAGCTTATCTACAGTTTACTTAAATGAATAATATTGGACTTCACCCTCTGACAAAGTGACTGGGTTTGGGAGCTACACAATTTGATAGAGCATTTGTTTTACTAATGGCCATTTCCTAGATGAAGAAAATGGGGAAAAGGAATAAAGAAACACAACCCATTGGCTGCTTTCTACCCATACAATTCCCTGTCTCCGGAAGAGAGGAAGAAGTTACTGAGTATAACTAAATCTATTCACCACAAAGGCAGGAAGAGAGGAAACAATGCCAGCTTTCTTGCACCAGAAGTTTACTGACACTTTCTGACCTCTCAGTTCCTTAATAATTGTCAGTGGAATTTCAGTGAATGAAAAATGGGTGGGGAAGAGCAACTCATAAAACACTATTGCACCTCTGCAAAAGAAGTCTGAAATGCTAAGGAACAGAAAGCTCTCACAGAAAGATGGATACACAGACAGACCTGATCGTTACTCAAAGAATGACTAACAATTTTGTCCTGGTTTTATTGGTTTAAGAGGGTCCCACCCTCCCAAACAAGAGGTTTTTTTTCCAGATGTTTCCAATGACTATTCCTATTAGCCTCCGCCAGGATGATCAATGATTAGGGACAGCGGGAGCTGTTGTAACCCCAAACATCTGGAAGGACCTAAATAGGAGAATGCTAGCTTAGAACATGCAATTTTATTGTAATTCAATTATTTTTAAAATGTCCCATCTTTCTGCTTAATTATCTTTGCTTTGATGGAACCCCTAAAATGTTTATGCTTAACAATTCTAAGAAACTAGAATGGCAGGCATCTGAAAAATGATTTTCTTGGATATCTTGTGAGATCATCAGAAAACCATATCTCATAGCCATCACAGTCATTGATACAAAACCTAGGAGTTGGAAGTCCACACACTTGGAACCTACCAAGGTTGGAAAATACCAGACTACCCTCTATTGCTAGTCTTTCCTGGTTTGTTTTATTTGTCATGCTTTGGTCAGAGACAACTGAATTTTAACTTCAATTTATTTATTTTGTTAGTTTTTATATCTCATCTTTCTGCCAAGACGTCAAGCTGGTGGATACTTCTTATTCCAATTTAACCCATGTATGGAGACTGGGTCCAATATCATTCAGTTGTCCTCCACAGTTGAGAATGGATTTGAATTTAGGTTTTTTTGGGGGGCTGTAGTGCACTATATCACATTTTAAGAAACAAGTATGGAAAACATCTTTACATCTATTAGCTTTGTGGAGATCTTGAGTCATGTTCCTTTAAATGAGATGCATTTGCTAAGAACTTAAAAATAAAATGCTATCCGAACCAATGAGTTGCTTATACATTTCCAAAATGTAATAGAATTTATTTATTAGTTTTACAGTATTTGAGCTTGAAATTATGTATTTGACAAAATAAATCCAACTACGGTTATCTTGTTAAATTGCATCAACTTTCCAGGATCTTGGAGAACTGCGAGAACACTTACGTCAAATGGAACATGGAAAATTCATCATAGTCCAACTCTGTATCCATCGAGCATTTAAGTTGTAACAGCAAGTTTCTTCAATCAATTTGCAACAGTTCTCTACTGGGTGCCAGTCTATGTGGCCTCTAATGAACAAGCATGCTCCAATGGCCACTTTAGCAAGAGGCGCACTGAATATTAACTAGTAATCAAGTGTCTGATAAAATGAATACGGATTTTCTTTCAGGTATTCATGATGGGAAAATATTATAATTTCAATTGAGGGCTTGATTCAATAATGTAGTAGTTGCTGAGACATGTTTCGAAAGATTGGCTCCAGTCACTTATTTTAAAAGCATTTAGCAAATAAGTTCCTTCTTCATTTTGGGATGTATATATGCCCACACACATATACAAAGTATGTATGTATCTACACACAGAGAGAGACATTACAGAGTTCAGTCCTGTTATAGAAACCTGGTTCCCTTTTTGAACAAACTATTGTAGAATTAACTGTTAAACCAATTTCATCAGAACTATTTAATCATTTCATATTTACATGCCACATGGGGTAAATACAATACAATACAATAGCAGAGTTGGAAGGGACCTTGGAGGTCATCTAGTCCAACTCCCTGCCTAGGCAGGAAACCCTATATCATTTCAAACAAATGGCTATCCAACATCTTCTTAAAGACTTCCAGTGTTAGGGCATTCACAACTCCTGGAGGCAAGCTGTTCCACTGATTAATTGTCCTAACTGTCAGGAAATTTCTCCTCAGTTCTAAGTTGCTCCTCTCCTTGATTAGTTTCCACCCATTGCTTCTTGTTCTGCCCTCAGGTGCTTTGGAGAATAGTTTGACTCCCTCTTCTTTGTGGCAACCCCTGAGATATTGGAAGACTGCTATCATGTCTCCCCTGCTCCTCCTTTTTATTAAACTAGACATACCCAGTTCCTGCAGCCGCTCTTCATATGTTTTAGTCTCCAGTCCCCTAATCATCTTTGTTGCTCTTCTCTGCACTCTTTCTAAATACATTGTAAGATGACCACACAAATACTGTATGCATATTTGACTGATCAATATTTAAAATCATAAGATTAAAACTCATTTACAAGTTGTATAATTCTTTCATTTCTTTTTTTAAAAAGAGTTTCATTAAGTTACAGAATGGAATCACCATAAGAAGTAACAAAAAAGAAAGAACATGTGCCTGGCCTCATTGAAAATTCTCCATATTCTGCTGCCTACCCTAATGGTTTTCCAATATCTTGGACTATAATTCCCATCAATTCCAGACAGCATAGGAAAATTAGAAAATACCAGGTTTGGAAATACTGAAAACTGTTGTTTTTTTTCTCCCTACGGAACTATGAAATTCACATATTTGAAAATGAGGAGAGTTTTAATCTTGATTTGTATGTATGTTCCTGTGAGATGAGGCAGAGGTCCAAGAAATTCATTACTTCTACAGCATCCCCTGCTGGCTGTTTCAACTTGTTAAGCCTTGATTTTCTCACTGAATATAAAATGAGAATTTGAAAGTTGTCACACGTAGGGAATGAGAAAGGAACTACAGGGCAAGACAGTGGAAAAACAGTGTTAATGAAGCTCTATTGTTCTGTCCAGTGCCCTTGGTTCCGAAGCTTAATTAAGCTGTAGCTGCACAGATGTAGTTTGAACATATTATTAACTTCCAATTCCATTTAAATCTCACTGGCAAGGATCTATTATCCTATTTTCATTTGATGGCACAGAATCGAGGCTGAGAGCAAAATGCACTGTCAGAGGGACATTTGGTTCATGCAGGATTGCTTTGGATATTGGCCATAACTTTGCTCTGTCATAAGGAGCTCCCTAAGTTGCACTGCCTAATGCAAGCTATCTAGTGAATTGCACTCTGAACCATCTTAAAGCTTTTCATAAGCCCCTTCTGAGGAGAAGAATGTATCTGTCATTATTCAGCCTTCTCTAACCTAATTCTCCCTTGCCCTGGCTGAGCAAATGATTGGATTTGTGATCCAGCACATCTGGAAGGCTTGAAGGCTTCTATTATGTTGATTCCTTTAATCACAGATGTGGGAAAAAGTATTCAAATACTATACAAGTAAAATTTTCTCTCTGAGTGAGGAATGGAGCAAAGAATTAGATTTTCTCCCTCCGCCCATCCCCTATATAAAACCAGAATATGTTTCTTGTTGAATACATACTTAATTCATTTAGATTTTATGTACTACTTAGCCACTTAATCCTACCACGCTGCCTTTTACTACTCTCAAGTTCCCCAATGAGAAGATTTTTGAGACTCTAATTACTAGAATTCTCAACCAAGATAGAAATTTTAAAAGATGCTCTTCTGTAGGTCCTGAGTATGGGGAGAGACAGAAAGAGAAATGAAAGAACAAATATATTTATTTAATTAATTATTTAATTACATTTATATACCGCCCTATCTCCCTTGCGGGACTCAGGGCAGTGAACAGGCGATAATAAAAAACCACAATAAAACATCCAATAATCCAATAAATATGCTAAAAGTTCTAAAACTAAATTAAACTGTGGGCCTGCTCTTAAATACCATTATAAAACCTTAATAAAACAAATTAAAACTACGCCAGGCCGGCCGCACGAAATAGATGGGTTTTCAGCGCTCGGCGAAAAAGGCGCAGGTCCGTGATTGTACGTAGGTCAGGGGGTAGGTCATTCCAGAGGGCAGGAGCTGCCACAGAGAAGGCTCTTCCCCTAGGGGTCGCCAGTCGGCATTGACTGGCCGACGGCACCCTGAGGAGGCCCTCTCTGTGGGAACGGAATGGTCAGAGGGAGGTATGTGGTAGGAGACGGTCTTGCAAATACCTAGGTCCCTTGCCATGGAGCGCTTTAAAAGTTGTTACTAACACCTTGAAGCGCACCCGGAAGGCCACAGGCAGCCAGTGCAGCTCGTGCAGGAGAGGTGTTACATGGGAGCATCTAGAGGCTCCCAGAATCCCCCGCGCGGCCGCATTCTGAACTAGCTGGAGCCTCCGGGTGCACCTCAAGGGGAGCCCCATGTAGAGAGCGTTGCAATAGTCCAGGCGGGAAACAACGCTAACAATATAGCTAAGAAGTTAAGGATAACTGGGTCCCAACAGGGAGAAGGGTGGGGTATAAATTGGATAAAATAAATAAAATAAAATAAATAACTGGAAACCATCTTGTATTTATTTACTGAAAATATATTTGAAAGCTGGCAATAAGTGGGAGGAATAATACATTGCTTTTTGGCAGTGACAGTGAGTTTTAAAAAAAGGTAAATTTTAAGGCTGAAGCTAATAATAGTAGTAATTTTTTAAACTGCTTTGAGGCCATCTATTTCACTAATACAAAATTATGTATAGTGATAAATAAATCTATATATAGATAAATTGAATCCAGAGAGATACATATTTATTGTCTTTTAGAAAGATTATCACATGTTCACTCAAACCTGCTTTTGATGGTGTTACGTTTTAGTAATGGTTTTCCCTGCCTCTGTTATTTAATTATATTTATATTTTCAGATATTACTTGATTAATAACTTGTGATCTTATTAGAAGTTTCACAAGGCACCAGCAGAGAGAACCAATGAAAAGTAAAAATGACAATATATTACATCATTAACATTAGCATTGTAATCTTCCCTTCTACGTTTCTCCTCCCCCTCATCTCATCTGTGCTGAATATTTTTTCTGGGTTAAATATGATACTTTTCTCAGAGAGATTTGTTTTCTTGTTACTCATAACATGTCACCCCACACTGACAGGGCTATATTATTATTAATTATAATTAGAACACCAGCTCCACCTTGACTGATAAGGTAGGTTGACAGTCTCTGAAATAAAGTGAAATACTTCCTGTCATAACATTCTTTGGGTTAAAAAGGTTTTGGAACGTTGAAATGTAGCGTCCCTTTCACCTATAGATGAACTTGGGCCATTTTTTGTTTGTTTATCTGTCTGCTATTGACAGGATAGTGACAAGGTATTGGGTGGAGTGGAAGTACTGTCTGTTTGGCTGCTGAACTGGAGAGCCATTGAAGGGTTTATTGCTGAATCAACATATTTTGAATTGGACATTTTGTTTTCAGATGACACTGTTAAGAGATTTGGGAAACTCCTACAATTTTAATTTGCTTTTCATGCCCCTTTATGAAATGTACAATTAGATCTTTAGTTATGGACATTGATTTCTGGAGCAGTAGACTAGATTCACTGACTTCTCGAAGTAAAGTAGGTCAATAGGTCATTAGAGATGAATTATGGTTTTGAAATTCCTTCAAATTATGATCTGAACAGTACATCCTTGAAAAGCAGGACAGGGTTTATGAGTTATGCTAAATCATAAGGTAATATGCCTTGTTGTGTCTTGGTATGTTGAGTAAACCTAATCGTTATGATTATAAACTATGGCTTATGGCTTAATTTGTACAAACGCAATCAATTGTAGCTTACTGAACTCATCATGACTAAATTAATCATTAGTACTAGGAGTAAACTCAAAGTAAGTATAACATAAAAAGTCAGCCTGAATTACACCATGACACACCACCACTTCTTAGAGAACACATACCAGGAAACGCGTGAAAAAGTTCCCTAAACTATAAATGGGACACGGAGCTATCAGAATACTGAAATAAATCTCTCTGAATCCAATGCAGTTGCCAGTTTGGCATGTTCTAGAACAGTGATAGTCAACCTGGTCCCTACCACCCACTAGTGCAGGGGTCCCCAACCCCCGGGCCACGGACCGGTGCCGGTCCGTGACTTGATAGGAACCGGGCCGCAGGGCCGGAGAGGAAGAGGAGAGAGGAGGGGGCAGCCCCCTGGGCAGAGCGCGCACCGGGGGCAGGATAGCACAGGTGTGGCCGCTTGCACCGTTGGGGGCCCTAGAATGGCAAGTAAGCCAACTCACCCCCCCCCCCACGTGCGCACACGTCACCTGTTCCCCCTCCCCCCACGCTCCCCCTCTACACCAGCCGGTCCACGGAATTTTCTTTAAAATGAAACCGGTCCCTGGTGCAAAAAAGGTTGGGGCCCCCTGCACTAGTGGGCATTCCAGCTTTCTTGGTGGGCGGTAGGGGTTTTGTCCGATACTGAGGCACTTTCCTTTTTTTAATTTAATTGACTTCCCTACTTTATAAATCACCATTACTGTGGAACCGGTGGGCGGTTAGAAAATTTTACTACTAACAGAGATACAAAAGTGGGTGGTAGGTATAAAAAGGTTGACTACCCCTGTTGTAAAAGGTCAGAGATGAACTGGTCTAAACGCAGCATATAATTAAGAATATAGTGGTAACAGAGAGCAGCCTTACTGCAGATATAGGGATGATGGGTGCCTCTCCCTTGCTAGCTCTTTTTAAGCTCAGTCAGAGACCAAACATTTCAATTTGTGAGAAAAACTCTAAATAACAGAACATGAAGAGGAAAGAGCAAGCTCAATATTAATTAACTCCTTTCGGTATGTTTTGACAGCAACTTTCTTTTCTTTTTAAGTGCTCATATGTGAAATATGTCCAGCAACTACAAAGCTTCTTTGCAGAAATAGCTCTCATTATTATATTTTAGAAATGGTAAAATAGGACTTTTACTACTTTTATGGTGACCTTCCTTTCAAGAAGTGCTAGAAGTAAAATAAAAAAGACTCCTTGGAATTAAAATGAAAAGCCCGGAAAGATATTTGACAGCCTTTAGAAATAAGTACAATTACCTAACTCTTTTGGAAAGAAAGATAAGAGCTGGCTAGCTTTTTGCTCATGTCTAGTTCTATCCTAAACTTTCTGAAGTAAAAAAATCCATCCCAGCATCCAATCCTAGTGGTGTTTATCTTTTATATCTCTGTAAGTAGTCCTTGACCTAAAACTGGAATTTCCATTGTATGTCATGACAGTCATAATTCAATGCATCCACCTAACTGACCCAACTTTTTTCTGGTGGTCATTAAGTGAATGCAGCAGTTATTAAGTGAATGACGTGGTCCTTAAACAAAATTGCGGTTATATGACCATGGGATGCTGCAATGACCATAAATTTATTAATTAAATTTTCATGCTGCCATCTCCCCTATAACTGACCCTGTAGGCCAGTTACCAAAGGCGCAATATGCATGTGTGTGACTGCATGGGGGAGGCCATTGGGCCTTCAAATCTTGGCTGCACCTTTTTGGAGGTCTGCCATACCTTCAAATGGTCAGTAAAGGACAGTCATAAGTCAAGGACTACCTGCAATTTGAAGGTTTTTAAAATTTTCCATTCCTTTAATGACATTCAACTACTGTAGGTTTTTAAAAAGTCTACAGTAACCATGAAGGTGGTACGGATTTACATTGATACGGACTTACATTGCAATTGGAAGAAGCATCAAATGTCGGATAAGGATTATCAGACCATTCAGATGCATCCATGCTTCCTGATTGCCGATGTTGAGCTTCATATTCTTTAAGCTGAAGTGAAAATAAAACAAAGAGCAATCTCTCAATTTTCTCACTTGCTAAAAGTATATTTATTTATTTTAATTTTTTTTATACGCAAATAATTATTGGAGAAATTAAAGCTGTGTTAGTATCAGCGCAAAGCAATTGTGAAAATACTTTTTTTCTTTAGATTTTTATTCATTTAACTATTTATATTGCTTATTAATTAATAACAAAAGAAAAAAGAGCAAAACATAAAAACGATATTGTCAAAAAGGAAAATATATATAAGTGCTCAATAAAAAACTGAAAAATACAAGAAAAGACATATGATATATCATTACAATAATAGTTATAATTTTATAGATGTTTCTAATGCAAATATTCAAGTATGTATATAGTTCTAGTACATTTATATCACATTTTTTAACCTACTGTACAATGGAATCTTTGTTGTTTAGACTATTTTGAAAAAAAAAAGATAATTTTTGGACACAAAAAAATGACAAATCCAAACACACACACACACACACACAGTGTGCACACACCTACACACAAACCAATCTGGAAACTTGATCCTCAAAGGAGAACTAATTTTATATGAATAGGAATTTTAGTTATATACTGTATTATTGCCGAGCTGAAAATAGTCTTGTGTAAAATTTCATCCATTATGAAGATAATATATATAGAATAGAATAAATGTTTCCAGGGTTGGGGTTTTGTTTTTTCATTAAGACATTGACCTTAGAAATGTGTTCATTCAGGATTCTGTTCCTGCTTGGAGAGGACAGAAACATCTATCTGATCCACAAAACCAGCTATTTAGAAACTGTATTTGTTTGATTCTCATAATTATGGATGCTAGGCACGAGATTCTGTGATTCACTGATGTAATCAGGCCTATCTTGTCCCTAGCAAATATAATGTATTTGCATTATGTACCCTTGCAAGAGCTTCCTCAATAGTAATCATCTTCTCCTTGACCATCATCATTAACTGGATCCGCTCCTCGTCACTCATTGTGATTTCACTTGCCACATAACCAACATCTTCCCCTGGAGATAAATAGGAAAGATGAAAGAATAAAGGTATTTCAATACAAAAGAAATATGAGTCAAGCACAATAAGGCATGATTTTCCCAGTGAATTTGCCATTTTTAATCATGCTACTTAATTTCCCACATATTCACATGTCAACGTTTTTATTTAAGTTTTGAAAACTGCAATGATCTTAACATTTCAGAATGAGATTGACACTGGAGATAGGAAATTGCTATTTTTAACTCCTCTGTATGGAATGCTTCATTTGATGCGTATATGATTTGCAACAATTCGGGAAAATAATGATGTTTACGTGACATTCAGAGAATTATTGAGGTTATTATGTTAATGTCATGTTATGATATCACTTTGCTCACTATGCAATTTTTTTTGCCGAATCTGAATATGGAAACTATGCAAATTGTCTGGGCTGCTTGACATTATGACAATTTTATCAACTTTACAACACTAATAGGTTTAGCATCTTAGATACTAACATCTAGTGACTAACATCTTGTATGAAAGATGTAAATTTTATAAAATTGGAACTATTTAATCCATAGCTTCTAAACCAAAGCATGTTTTAATAAAATCGATCAAGGATTACCCAGTTTATACTTTTGAAGGCAGCCATATGGAAGAGAGGATGGGCTACTTTACTTTATCATAAAATTATGTCTCCTAAAAGTGCAAAGATGCTTTTATCTATGAGATACAGACAAAGTCACCTATGATGCCGTTGGTTCATTAAAATAATAAAATCAATATAGAACTATCAAAGCTGAAGCCACTATAAACTGAGATGATGAGCAAAAATAACAAAATATGTATTGTGATGTGACACTGGTTTTTTATATTTGTTGCAACTATATAAATCAAGACTTGCTTTTTAAAGTAATAATGCACAATTTGTCAGTTATCCTGATCCTACCCTGGGGATGTCTATAGGACAGTATCTGCATAATAGAAGTAGAAGAAAGGTTGCAGGAACTGGATATGTCTAGTTTAATGAAAAGGACTTGGGGCAGTGGTGAGTTCTGGATCCCATTCCAACCGGTACGGTTGGAACGGGCCCAGCGCCGTCCATATGGATGCGCGCAGCGTGTGCAAGCATATTACTATCCAGCTATGCCTCCTCGATGCTCCAGCTGCTCCGCGAAGCATTGCACAGGCGCTCTACGTGCCACGTGTGTGCGTGGAAGCACCGAAGACTTTAAAGACAGGTAAGGAGTGCAGGCGGATGGGCCCTCCATAGCACCATACCGGAACGGTACCTGGTATTCTGGGCAGGCTCTGGTACACCTGTACCAGGACGTACTACCTGCAACCCATCACTGACTTGGGGAGACACAAAGAAGAGGGTGTCAAGCTATTCTCCAAAGCACCTGAGGGTAGGACAAGGAGAGAAGCATCTTAGAACTAAGGAGAAATTTCCTGATAGTTAGAACAATTAATCAGTGGAACAACTTGCCTCCAGAAGATGCAAATGCTCCAATGCTGCAAGTTTTAAAGATGTTGGATAACCATTTGTCTGAAGTAGTGTATGGTTTCCTGCCTAAGCAGGGGGTTGGACTAGAAGACTCCAAGGTTCCTTCCAGCTCTGTTATTCTATTCTATTCTAACCATGAATTTTGTGGGGTTGACCTAAGTTCAGACACTCCCTGATTAAGCTGACCCTTCCAATGGGAGGGTGCTATAGGACTTTTTCTTCTCCAAGAGACCCACCTTGTGAATAGCAGCATAATGACATTAAAAAAGAGCTTTATCTCATGATAATTCAGCATATAATTGTTCTATGAGATAAAAAAAAAACCTGAAGCTTTGCTCAGGGTTAATAAGTGACAGTACAGTATATAACCCAGTTTTCTAATACGTTGGAACTCATTGAATACAGAGCATTATAAAATAATTATGACCATCCTTGCTAAAGATTAAAGCTGAGTGCATAAATCCTGCTTAAGCGCCCAATAGCTATATAAACCTTCTTTCCCAATTTAATAATGAAAAAAAAAAGAACTTCATTAAAAATTTTACCTTTTGAAGACTGTCTCATTAGTCCCTTCTGATTCTTTCGGAAGTTTTGCCAGAAGTATTTGTTCTTCTTTTTCCAATCTACTTTACCTAAAGTATATGATTTAAAAGATTTTAAATAAGAAAAGAAAGTCACTATCATCATTCAGCTCCAAAAACAATATCAGTTTTAAATGAGCTGTCATAAATATTTATTATATTTGAATAAGGAAAGCTATTAAAATATGTTTAATAAACAAGTAACATTCATAAGGTTTCTTTTTAATGAAGCTACACCTCTGCAGTCATTTTGCAAATGGTTTTGAACCATTAATTAAAATTTAGATTAAAAGCCTATAATATATTCTGCTTTCTGTTTACTATTTTGAAAATTCATTTACAAGCTGGTGGTGGCCAGCATGTGATTAAGGTCCACTTTCTGATTTTCTTTATTAAAGCAAATACAGAGTTAAAAGGAAACCCAAAGGCTGCAGAATATTTAGTTTCAAGCAGGGTAGACATTTGCTAAAAAAGAAAAAGAAAGGAAAGGAGGAAGGGGAAAGGGAAAGAAAAAGCCAAGGGTATGGAAAAGAACAATTGGCATCCATGACTTAAGGAAAATCAGAATATGGTCAGCAATTAAATAAAAACAATGTCCTATTCTTCTGGGTTTAGTATGACTCAACATAATTGATCATACACATTAGGAAACAGCTCAGGCAGTTCTTGACTTATGACCACAATTGAGATCAAAATCTCTGTTGCTAAGAGAGACAATTGCTAAGTGAGTTGTGCTCTTATTTTATGGCCTTTCTTGCCACAGCTGTTAAGCTAGTAACACAGTTGCTAACTGAGTTTCTGCTTCCCCACTGACTTTGCTTGTCAGAAGGTCATAAAATGGGATCACATGTCCCCGGGATTGTGCAACCGTCATAAATATGAACCAGCTGTGCTAAGCATCTAAATTGTGATCATGTGACCATGGGGATGCTATAATGGTTGATAAGTGAGGAAAACGGTCATAAATCCCTCTTTTCAGTGCCCTTGTAACTTTTAAAAGCTTTAAAGCGGATTTTTGGAGGCAAAGGTTCTTTCAGAAGCAAAAGTGTAAGTAGAAGAACAAATGAAGTTATTGTTTTGAGAATCATGAATTCGCATACATTTGGTTACGGCTTTTTCAAAACAGAGTCCCTTCCACCCCCACCCCCACCCCCCCACAAAAAGAGGAAGCATACTGACCAACTGCACTTTCTTCAGAACTTGACTTATGAAGAGAGAACCTGAAACACCAAAGAGAAAAAGACAAACATCAGCTGCTCCAAGAAAGCTGGGTGGCTTATAATTAAGTAATATTTGCGGAATAGCATAGCCCCTTCACCTCTTTTTCCTTCTTCTATGAAGCCAGAATGAAGAAACAGCATTTCAGCTCCATGCTCATACAGTGGCATGAGCTCAGCTCCACTGAGAATGCTTTGAAATGACCTTCTTGTGACCGATGCCGAAAAATACGTTATGGAGGACAAAAATGTTAAAGTTGTGAGGTCAAAAGGGGAAATGGACTGAAGGAAGTCTTCAGCGCTTCCCCCTCCCTCCACTGTCTGTCACAAGAGACAGGCAGAAATCTTCTCAGGAAAACACCATTTTACACATATAGTTCCAATACACAAATCTTGTGGGACCATCTACATTTCCAGCTATCCACTGAGCAATGCGAGTAGTTACCTAAGAGATAACTCAGATGGCTTCCCAGCTGAATCTTTTAGTTGCCTGACAAAGTTCTTCTGTTTGTTTCTTTCTCTTCTGTGCTTAATTTGCCTTTATTAAAGAGACAACAACCTTTCCCATATCATACTCTGATAGATACAGTAATTTACAGGTGATAAATAGTCCAGAAAGATGCCCTGCCATATAGGCTACCTATATTTAAATTGAAATTCATAAGCAAGCTTAATTTACCACAAGTAATGATAGAAAAACTATGTGCATAAATCAAACAGAAAACATTCCACAGACTACAGAATCCTGTCTTCATTCCAAAGCAGCACTGTATTTGTTCTATTGTTTCATATTATGCATTTTATGATTAAAAGCAAACAGATTGGATAGCAATTGTCATATTTCTGGAAAACAAGATGGAAATTTCACTTCCAATACACACTGAAGCTGTATTATACTTCGACCTATGGTTTTGAGTTTGCAAACCATCCTGGTGTGCAGTTTCTAAAATTAGCAGTGGAGGGCAGTGCACAGTCTTTTAATCACCTCTGAAAAGCTCCAAGAATAAATTAAATTGTGCTTTGTTTTAGACCTGTCACAATCCCTGTCAATGATCCAAATGATTAGAGGCCAACTGTTTATAAGCATGAAAAACATAATCATCAATTTGTAGGGGACATCATGAAAGGGAAAACGATAGCAAGAAGTTAAATTCTGATTCAGTAAATTCATCCAAGCAGAGGCAGTAACTGCAATGCCTGGACATGGCAAATCATCTTTCTTTAGCCTGATTAGAAATTTAATCGGCACCAGCCGGGCAGCCAATTGACACACCAATTCCAGATCAGGGTGTGCACCAGGTGCATACTGGAAGAAGGCCATTGCTAGTTTCCTGACAGATGCAGTTTACACTCAGGACAACAGCTTGCAAAAAGAAAATTGATAGCTTGGTTAGAGTCACAGCACCAGCAGCCAAGGATCTGACTTTTCAAAAGGACTCAAGAAATACAGAAGATTTCTCTCTCTCTCTTTTGAAGCATAGATCTAATAACAATTTCTAAACCACCAAGCAGTGTTGTAGTCAAGTTTGTACAGGAACCTAGAAGAATGCACTTAATCACTTAATATATTTATTAGAGCGACTAACCAAAACAAAAAAAAAGATAAAAGCTTAGGAGCAAAATGCTTTGGCTTCCAGCTTCTTCAGCTGTTTTAAAGCAAGATCCTTTTTATGAGCAGCTGAAGTGAATGGAAGCATTTGGCTTTTGAATTTGAACATGTGTATGAAGGATAGTAGTATATGTGTGTGTATGTGCATATAGACACACCCACTTCAAGAGAGATTTTATTTATTTGTCTTATTTGTTTAGCCACCCATCTCATACAAAAATGACTCTGGGTGATGTACAGCACTTAATTAAAGTGAAACAATAAATACATTAAACAACCACAGCTAAAAACTATTAAAAAGGCACACAAAATAGAAGAGGATGATATCCTGGAACACCCAAGTCTGATATCATATCCAGGTCTTGAAAGACTTGTGGGATGTTGAGAGTGATGGAGGTAATCTTGCTTTGGGTCAGAGAAGATTCTACAAGGCAGGGTCTGTAGCAGAGAAGTCCCATCTTTTGGGATGAAATGTACATGGGACCTACAACATGTCTTCGCTGTTAGACCTGATGAGGCAGGCAGATGTAATTGGGAAGAGGCAGCTCCACAGATAACCTGACCCTAAGCTATTAAGAGTTTTGAAAGTCCAAACCAACTCCTTGAATTGGATCCCGAAGCAACAAAAAGATATTTTGTGAGTCTAGAAAGAGTACAGAGAAGAGCAACAAAGATGGTTAGGGAACTTGAAGCTAAAACATATGAAGAACAGTTGCAGGAACTGTTTAATGAAAAGAAGGACTAAGAGTGACATGATAGCAATATTCCAATATCTAAGGGATGTATTCTCCAAAACATCTTAAGGCAGGACAAGAAGCAATAGATGGAAACTAATCAAGGACAGAAGCAACGTAGAACTAATTATCTAACAGTTAGAACAATTAACCAGTGGAATGACTTGTCTCCAGAAGTTGTGAATGCTCCAACACTGGAAGTTTTAAAGAATAGGTTAAACAATCATTTTTCAGAAATGGTATAGGGTTTCCTGCCCAAACAGGGGGTTTGACTAGAAGACCTCCATGGTCCCTTCCAAATCTGCTATTCTGTTAAACCTCAGACTGGCAACAATGCAGTTTACAAAGCGGATTAGCTCTTTCTTCATTTATTTATAAATGTGTCTAAACTTGGAAAAGCTTGCCAGTTCTTGATGTACATTTGGACCTCTTTAGTAAAACAGAAAAATGACATAAGCTCTAGAGAGGTATTTTTGTAGATCTTTGTAGTGTTTAATTTCTTATCCTTATCTGCAAGATTATCTCATGTAAACATGTCTCTGCCTTTATTCTGCACTTTCATGTAAGTGTATCTATTGGAGTTTCTCCTTTTATTCTTGACAAGGAAACAGACTTCAGTCATTCACAAATGCTCTGTTTCTCTTTTTCTTAGAAGTGGTGTGTCTTTTTCAAACACATAAAAATCACAATGCCCAGCTTTTCCAGTTATGCTGGTATGACTATATAAACAACTGTAAAAATAGCACCATAGGCAAGAAAAAGACGCCAAATACAAAACATGCTCACAAAGAATAGCATAAGACTATTTGCACAATTTATAAATGCAGCGATGTCTTATTATTATGAAAAAGAATACTTGAACCATTCCCAAGAATTATACAGTTTTGGTTGGCTTGTTTGTTTGTATTACTAAGCATGAAAAAATATAATATATGTATCTCAAAATTTATTCATAAATACATTTCAAAGAATAGCGAGTTGTCCTTTCAACAACTGGGGTGGTGGTGGGGGGAAGCCTGGAAAAGTTCACAGACAATCCCAAATCTTCTGGACTCAAAATCTTAATAAAGGTTTTTTCTCCCTGTCTCAAGTATTCACTATCTTAAATAGCTTAGGGGGAAAAAAATGAATGCAAGTTATTTTTCCTTTTCGCCTTCCATTTCAACTCATAGACTTCTGAAGGTGTTTCAACTTAAAAGAAAAGCAGGAGAGAAAGGGATTATTTCACAATGGAGTTATGCACAAAGTTCAATGGTATAAAATTAGAAGTCCCCAAAGTCTTCAGAAAGCAACCTCAGAAATGCTGGCAAATTATCATTTTACCACGAGAGAAAGCAGACAGAATCAAATACATGGAGCATAAGCATATTGATTGTATTAGATTGGGTCCAGGCAGAGACTCAGTCAGGACAGCTGACTATGGTATGTGACTTTGAGCCAGTCATCTCAAGGGGTTGCTGTTGTGAGAGAAAATTGGAAGATAAAATATTATTTATCTCTACCACCTTGAGCTTCTGGAGAAAAAAGCAAGATATAAATCTAATGAATAAAATAAATTAAATTATATTTTACTTAATTATACATTAGATCTAATTTAATATTGTCCCTAAATTTAGTTTTAAAGTTTTAGTTTTTCAAGGTTAGCCTCCAGGCATGCTAGCTGAAAGCCAAACATGTCTCTCAACCTGAAATACGCAGCACACTCTACTATAAATTAAATATGCCATATCTCTTTTCCACATTCTATGTGAGCTTGAAAAAACCCCAGATGCTGCCATTTTAAGAATTGCTTTAAATGAGCCAGTTCCTTAAAATACCTACAATATATATATTTATTAGGTTCATTTGGAAGCACCTGCTTTAATGACTAGTGATGAATTGCTCTCTTGAATTCCAGAACAATTCTGAATCATCATAGAGAATATATAGTTCTATGACAATTTTATAACTGGTGGACTACCATAGAAATTATTCACAGCACTTTGACAATTATATTAGGAAATATTTGGTGTTAAGAGGATGGGGAATAAAGCAGACTTCAACTCTGCATCCTATAAAGTAGGGATCTTGTTTCTGAGCTGAGATGGGAACTTCAACTCCTTAGAGAGAGAAAATTATGGTCCCCAAGAATGGCCTTCTTGTTTGATTTGACAATTACACTGTTCTGTGTGGAACCTGAATCTTCTTCATGAATGTATATGCGACATAATTTGTGTTCTTCCATTCATAGGCTAACTCGCTCTGAAACTTAATGATGCAGTCACACTTGGCAGTAGTTCTGATGCTGTTATGTCTGAAAAGCAGTCAAATGCCATTACACCATAGCTTTGGCCCTTTGGTTTTGTTGTACTCTTATATACAGCTTCATTAGCCAGCTTTCAAATGAAATGCCCTCCAAGGCACACAGTAAAAGGACTTACAGACAGTGGTTTGCCTCAGGAGGGGCCGGGGGGGGGGGGAAGGATAGTCAATATAGATTTTTGTGAAAGAAGATCTGTTTACTATCAAACTATATATATCTACAAAAACATCTGCCTAACATGTAATACAGCCCCGGTTCAAATTCCAGTAAGGGTATGGCTAGCTGATGAGAGCTAAAAAGCTCGAAATAGATCTATCCTAGTCTCCCTTATTTATTTATTTATCAGCTAAAAAACCTAACACACATGTAAAAAAAAAAGACACAACGAAACTAATCGCTTTCTGTCTAGATGGTCTCTGGTGATGAGCTGAAAGGCAGAAAAAGAAAGCAGTATGCTTCCTTCCTTAATTGAGGCTTACCAGGGTGTTGTGACACAAGCATATACTTATTTTCCCTGTCTCAGCTGATCAGGAGGAGAACCTGGTGGCTTAGTGGCTAAAACATTTGCCTAACATGTATTACAGCCCTGGTTCAAATCCCAGTAAGGGTATGGCTAGCTGATGAGAGCTAAAAAGCTCGAAATAGATCTATCCTAGTCTCCTTTATTTATTTATTGATCAGCTCAAAAACCTAACACACACACACACACACACACACACACACGTGTGTTGGTGTTAGGTTTAAGCTGATAAATAAATAAACAAACCTAACACACATGGAAACAAAAGTCAATGAAACTAAGAGCTTTCTGTCTGCATGGTCTCTAGTAAGGAGCCGAAAGACAGAAAAGGAAAGCAGATTGCTTTCTCCCTTAATTGGGCTTACCAGGGTGTTGTGACACAAATATCTATCTATCTATCTATCTATCTATCTATCTATCTATCTATCTATCTATCTATCTATCTATCTATCTATCTATCTATCTATCTATCTATCTATCTATCAATTATTGTTCCACAACACCCTGTTAGGGCCCCAATTAGGGGAGGAAGCATACTGCTTTCCTCTTCTGCCTTTCAGCTCATCACCAGAGACCATCTAGACAGAAAGCCATGAGTTCCGTTGTGTGATTTTTTAATAAATAAATATTAAATGTATTAAATATTTAATACATATAAATAAATATTTGTGTCATACTTGTGTATATATACTTGTGTATTTATTGATCAGCTCAAAAACGTAACACACACATATATGTGTGTGTGTGTGTGTGTGTTATGTTTTTTTGAGCTGATCAATAAATAAGTCAGGGAGACTAGGATAGATCTATTTGGAGCTTTTTAGCTCTCATCAGCTTGTCATACCCTTACTGGGATTCGAACCGAGGCTGTATTACATGCCAGGTGAGAGCCTTGCCATTAATAATAATAATAATAATAATTTAATTTCATATCCCGCTCTCTCTCCCCAAAGGGACTCGAGGCGGGGCACAGGCACTTAAAAATACAATTAAAACCACAGACAGAATACAAAATTAAAAATGAATTAAATTAATCCTGCGCTAAAAACCCATAAACTAAAACTACCCCTAAAACCCCTAACCTTAAAAGAGACTACCCAAGGCCGGCCAGGCGAAAAAGATGTGTCTTTAATTTTAAACGGAAGGAGCGGAGGTCCGTAGTTGTCCTAATGTCGGGGGGAAGGTCGTTCCAGAGGGCTGGGCCCGCCACAGAGAAGGCCCTTCCCCTGGGCGTCGCCCGCTGACAGAGTCTAGTGGACGGCACCCGGAGAAGTCCCTCTCTGTGGGAGCGAATCGGCCGTGAGGATATATGGGGCAGGATCCGATCCCGCAGATAGCTAGGTCCCGAGCCATGGAGTGCTTTGAAGATGATGACTAAAACCTTGAAGCGCACCCGAAAGACGACAGGTAGCCAGTGCAGCTCGCGCAAGAGCGGTGTTACGTGGGTAAACCTAGAGGTTCCCATTATTGCTCGCGCGGCTGCGTTCTGGACCAACTGAAGCCTCCGGGTGCACCTCAAGGGGAGCCCCATGTAGAGAGAGTTACAATAGTCCAGTCGGGATGTCACGAGAGCATGAGTGACTGTGCAAAGGGCGTCCCAATCCAATAGGGGGCGCAACTGGCGTACCAGGCGAACCTGGTAAAACGCCCTCCTGGCCACGGCTGTCACTTGATCTTCCATGGACAGCCGGGTATCCAGGAGGACACCCAAGTTGCGCGCCCCATCCACAGGGGCAAGATGTTCGCCCCCTATGGCCAGAGATGGCATCAACTGGTTGAATCGGGCAGCCGGAAACCACAGCCACTCGGTCTTGGTCGGGTTGAGCCTGAGTCCGTTACTTCCCATCCAGATCCGCACGGCTTCCAGGCACTGGCACATCACCGCTACGGCATCGTTGGGGTGGTTTGGGGTAGATATATACAGCTGAGTATCATCAGCGTAGAGATGATACTCTACCCCAAAGCCACGGATGATCTCGCCCAGCGGCTTCATACATGTGTTGAACAGGAGAGGCGAGAGGACCGACCCCTGAGGCACCCCACATGTGAGGGGTCTCGAGGTCGACCTCTGCTCTCCCGTCAACACAAATTGCGATCGGCCAGAGAGGTAGGAGGAGAACCACCGTAAAACGGTGCCTCCCACCCCCAACCCCCCCAGCCGATGCAATAAGATACCATGGTCGATGGTATCGAAAGCCGCCGAGAGGTCTAATAGAACCAGGATGGAGGAACAACCCCCATCTCTGGCCCTCCAGAGATCATCCACCAACGCGACCAATGCCGTCTCGGTGCTATGCCCGGGCCGAAAGCCGGACTGGCGCGGGTCTAGATAATCAACTTCCTCCAGGTGACGAGCCAGCTGGGTTCTCTTCTTGTCAGCTGAGACAGGAGGATAGTTATATATAATTGTTTCCACAACACCCTGTTAGGCCCCAATTAAGGGAGGAAGAATACTGTTTCCTTTTCTGCCTTTCGGCTCATCACCAGAGACCATCTAGACAGAAAGCCATGATTTCCGTTGTGTAATTTTTTGATATGTGTGTTATGTTTTTTTTAGCTGATCAATAAATAAGTCAGGGAGACTAGGATAGATCTATTTCGAGCTTTTTCGCTCTCATCAGCTAGTCATACCCTTACTGGCTCAAAAAAACGTAACACACATATAAAACAATTACACAACGGAAATCATGGCTTTCTGTCTAGATGGTCTTTGGTGATGAACCGAAAGGCAGAAAAGGAAACAGTATGCTTCCTCCCTTAATTGGGGCCTAACAGGGTGTTGTGGAAACAATTATATATATATAGGTAATTGTTTCCACAAAATATATATTTATTTATTTGTGCCATGTTCTGCCTTACATGTAATACCTCCCTGATTCGAATCCCAGTAAGGGTATGGCTAGCTGATGAGAGCTAAATAGCTTGAAATAGATCTATACTAGTCTCCCTTGTTTGTTTATTTATTAGCACAAATGTAAAACACACACAAACATACATATATTAAACTTATAGTATGACATGAATACCATTGCTTAAAAATAAGCAAAACTTTTGACAATTGTATTCATGACAACTCTATACAGAACAAAACACATGTGTCTGGAGCAGATGATTGTACAGTTCATACAAAAATTATATATCAAGAATGAAGCCTTAAGGTGCCACGAGATTCTTGTTTGTTCCAACTGATAATATAGAGCACAGGTGACAAACCTGCAGTGTCATGTTGCTATCATCTGACATTTTCCAACATTTTTCCCATTCGCAGAGCTGGGTGGGCGTGGACTGCACGGGACACTTCCAACCTGTGGGCCATCAGTTTGACAATCCTGATATAGACTCATCTCTAGAAACAGTATATCTGTTCCAGTGGTGGGTTCCTAACTGATTTACTACTGGTTTGCTCATGCTTGCTTGCGCAATGCTTCTGTGCATGTGCAGAAGTTTCTACACATGCGCAGAAGTATCCGGGCGGGTAGCAGAGTCTTCTGCTGCTGCTACTACTTGTTCCCCTGAACCGGGCCAAACTGAGAGCAACCCACCTCTGATCTGTTCTATCAAATGCACATAAAATACAGAACACTGCAGTATATGAAAACAATTACCCAATAAAACAAGAATTACATAAGAGATTATCCAAATTCATTTTAAAATAATGTATAATTATTTATAAATAACAAATGCAGACACAGTATAAAATATATCTGAAGAGAAACACACAGGTACCTACAGTAATTAAGAATTAAGCATTAATTATATTCTGTACTCCCATCCCATTCACTGCTGGCAAGCCAATTGTAAACAATAGCATGGCCTGTTTCAGCATCTTACATCTGGGGCACCACAAACACCTCGGTACAAAAGCCCCTTGCTACCTTCCCTTGACAGCATTTTATTTATCCCCCTTCATTATACAATGCCCAGTAACTAACCTACTGTGATGATGCTCTTCTGTGTGAAGACAAGATAATTTACTCACAGATGAAAGACATTATGTGGAAAATGAGTCTTTAAAGTTCCTATAGAGATTTGCATGTCTCTGCTAGCATCTATGTGAGAAAGATGGAAAACAGAGAAGTCCCATTCAACTATCTTGTCATGTCTCCATAGCAATGGCTCGGGGGTCAACGTCTTCTCAGCAGTAACAAACGTGCCATTTCTCTTGTTTTGCCTTATTTCTCCTGTTATAGGCAATACAGACATGGCAATGTTAACTGCACTGCTTTACAGGAGGGCCCCAAAGAAGTTAGACCAGAACCTCTGTGTGACTTGCAAACTATCAAGAAGATTTTACATGTCTGTAGGAAACACAGTAGTCATTCTACAGTCTACTCTCACCGAGTGTCTCTGATATTCTACAGTCTACTCTCACCGAGTGTCTATTCTTTCACTACTCCCTGGTCATTGGTTAAAAGTTGCTATCTTCTGTTGGTTTTATTGCATCCAACATTTTTCCAAGAATAATATAGGATCTTGTTTAAATTCCATTCTACTCAAGCACTGAAAAAGTTCCTTTACTGAGGCAACAGGATGCAGAAACAGAATGGTAATTTCCTTCAAGAAAAAGGAACAATCTCCTTCAAGCCAATATATGAAAAATGGGAAGGGAAATCTTCAGTTCACAGTAAACGAACAGAAAAAGAACAATAAATTTGTGGCGAAAAAAAATGATAGCATAGGTTAAGCCAAAAATGAGATAAAGGAAATATTGAAGACTGTAACATTAGAAAGAATCCACACAATTGCTTCCAACACCAATGAAAAACAAAATTTCAGTCTCTAATTGAAGGAAAGACTGACAAAATCTCCATCTTTCATTCACCACATTATAGAATTACAAAAAAATGAAAAATGAAATAAAAAATAAAAATAAATGTAAGTTAAGAAGTCTTATTTAGAGCATAGAACTGAAATTGATATGGCAAGATGCTCTATTAAATGCAGATTATGATATTTCATGTCCCAACATTAATGTCTGTATCTTGTAGGACCATAAAACAGCTATTACCCTGTGAGTTCTTTTTCAAGAAAGAAAGCACAGAATTGCTGGGAGATTAGGCATCTATCTTATCTCTGGTGTACTGCTTACTGTGGCACTTCCCTCTGCCTTAATGTATGTTGTTGGCCTATGTCTAAAGCAGAAGGCCGATAAAAGAGACCACAAAATGTTGAATCACTGAAACCACAACTGCCAAATGGCTAAGAAAACTACATGAACTCCGATTCTTGCTGGAGAGGAGATGTTGTCTACAAGCACTTGAACCACAGAAAGTTATACTAACAACAGCAAAGCAACATATCTGGTATTATCTATCATGGCTTCCATGAATTGGATTACCTGCATAATAAAGGAAGATATCTCATAACAGACCAGGAGGCCAAGTCACTTTAAGAGCAGAAAAAATTGCATGATTAGACAGATCAGCATGGGAATACACAACTAGGAGCCAGTTGTGTAAACAAAGGAATAAAATTATACCTTATAGGCAGTTGCATCTGGTGAGAGATGCCATTTATTTATAAAAATCTCTCAGGGCTAAAAAAAAAAAAGTAAATGGATCCATCTATTATAAAATGAAGGAAAAAGTGATGGTAGGATATGATAGACAGTATGTTGTAAAAGATGCAATCAGAAAATTTACAAACACAAATTACATCCTCTTGTAGAGCCAGTAGATTGCAAGCCAGAGATGGTAGTATAAATGTACGACAACTGTTCAGCCTCAGGATGAACAAATGGTAGTTTGGAATTAAATAGGCTTATCTGACCAGTTTAAAGAGGACCTAATACATGAAATATGGAACAAACTCATTCATCAGGACAGTCTAAAGATTGTTTTCTGCATTAATTCATATTTGCCCAGAAAATTATGGGCAAGAGAGGAGTTAGTGTCTTTGTGCCTTCTCATCAGATACTTTTGGAAGTTGAACCCATGCAGGTGTGAACCTCCAAAATTAAGGTCCTATGCCTAAGGCCCATCATAAAATGCATAGAATTTCTCCTTACTACCCGCAATCTTTACAATCCTCTTCAATGTTATTTAGCTGTCCTATTATATTTTCCAGTAGTTTCAGGAAAAGACTGGATTTCAGATTCTGTGTTGTACCGTGTTATCCTTCCTAGCTAAGCTCAATCCTGCCCTGGTTCAAACATTCTGCTTCAGGTGATGTTTTCCAACATTTTCTTCATCTAATGAGCCTAGTTGCATGAAATATGATATTGCTGAGTTTATTCTTGGTCAAGATTACCTAAAACCCAGAAACAAGAAAGAGGGAAAACAACAACAGCAGCCATCTGGCTGTTCTATTGTTTTAAGGATTTTTCTTCTTCTCTTGCATGCCTACTTCTTATTTTATGCTTTGGTCTTTGTTCCAACTCTGGACAAAGCATAAGCTATGACCCAGTGATTTCCATCTCTTACAGGCAGCAGTTGGAAGAAAACATAGCAATTTGCAGGAAAACACCCTCTTCCTCTAGGAGAAAGGTATCACTCGGTTCCTGTCTCTATTGTTCTAAAATAATGTTTGGGAATTCCTTCCCAACCTTGCTTGAAGATCGGAGCTCTAATTGTTGTGGTTTTTTTAAATGGAAATGGAAATGGAAACAGGAACCATCTCTTGTCTGTCCCTGGTTTTTCTAACAGATCTCTTGCAAATCTAAAAGTATTCACAAATAAATAGTATAATGTGATCATCTCAACTACAAACCATAAAAGGTATATCTGCTGACAATTTCTTAGTGGAGGATGGGAGGATTGTCAATGCATTGCACTCTCTTATTCCTGGATCCCTATCTTTTTAATATACCATAATTTGTAAATCCCATGTACTTCTACTCACCTACTAATTTTAATGCTGATGAAAGCCAAGTCTCCTTATTTGTTATTAGTATTATGTCTCGAATATCCAACATGGTATAGAGTTCTTTTTTTTGCCCTCTTTAAAACAACAATAATACACAATCAATGATAAATATTTCAACTTACTTAAAATACTAAAAGCCTACAAAAATAAGGGGAAGATGTGGCTTAGAAGATGTGTATGAAATTCACAGCACATCGCCATGCACAACAAACAGCATCAAGTTGTTACGACAAGCTCCACATTCTTTTGAAAAGGGGCCTTCATTTCTTTGAGAACAATTGCCAGGAAGAAATATTCCTTCAGCTGCTCAGAGGCACATTGGTCTGGCTCGTCACATGTCACAAGCACTTTTTGGCTGCCTTTTCACTTCCCCTGTGAATGTTATTGTGGGGGTTTCCTGACCCACTTCTATCAAGGAAATTGTCTGCACACAACATGAACAATTTGGCGAGAAAAAAAATCTAGCCTCCACCACCAGAACACTTTCTTTTCAGTCCTCATAATTCTTCTTTCACTCATCACTTTGTTGTGGAGTAAGATTTATGTTTAGTAAGATTCTGTTGCTTTTGCGTGCTCTCTCTCTCTCTCTCTCTCTCTCTCTCTCTCTCTCTCTCTCTCCTTCTGCCTTACAAAACTAGGCAGTTCATTCCCAACGTTAATTAAAAGGCCATTTTCAACCTATAGTTTCTTTTCTTTCTTGATTTATATTTGCCATCTTCAGCTTTGCAGTTCTCAACACAGTAGCTTTCCCATTTATATAGATCAACTCATGTTAAAATGCCAATTAATTTAGTGCTCTTGAGAACTGGCTGAAATAATTTAAATTACTGGGGTAGCAATATAACTCAGAGTGCTGATTCGCTACATTTTATGTTTACATTTAATTTTTTTTAAAAAAATGAATGACACAAGTGCTTTTTAAATAGCAACATGTGATAGAAATAGAGACTGAGATCTACAGTTGCTTACAGCGTTTTGCTTACAAGCCAAAAATAATCCACTCGCATGTAAACTGTGAAGGTACTGATTTTCCTTTCCAGCTGCAGGTCCACTATCTTCACTGAAAAGGTGATTGTAACAGAAGAACAAAATAATGTGATAGGTCAAGGGCACAATATAATACAACCAGTGTGTACATTTATATTCATTTATTCACTTTCTATAGCTGCCCAACACAGTCTTAAAAATGCACAGCTAAGTCAATAAATTCAATTAATGCTAAGTTACTGACATACAGTATATCCTGTTTTCAGTACATTTAAATTAGCAACTGTGCTGATTCTGCTATATCATTAATACCAACTTCTCCTGTAATGAACTTGGAAGTGATACGAGAATTTAACTGGCTACTGAATTAATCATAGAAACGTAACATCAGAAACAACCATAAATGTTGAGATAGAAGATTTTACACTTCTAAAACTTTCATTGTGCAAAACTCTGAGGTACTAGAGACAGTCTTTTGGCCTGAAATGAAAAATATGTCAAAAACATTACATGATGACATTTGAAAAATAAGCCATCCTTAGCCAAAATGACCACTTCCTGTTGTGAAGTAAGGTTGGTGTCTATGAATATAGAATGCATTTGGTGGGAGGACTTTTGTACAAGAATAATGCTTATTCTATGGTTAAGTATGGAAAAGTTTGGGCTTAACGTCGGCTCGTTTTAATTTTAAGAAGCTCTAGTTTAACATCACATCCATTATGAAAAATTGGATCAATAAAGGGATGAAGACAATCTGTACACTATATATCTTTTTAACTTTAATATGGGACCCTACCTTTCTTCAGGAAGATTAAAACAAACAATGGTTCTGATAATATAAGCAATATTTTCCTCTTCAATAGGGGCATATCCCAGGAAATAGAAATTCTGTGTCCTGCTAAAAACAGGATGAAACACAGGATGCAGGAGGAGGCTTGATTTTCTTTGATCTGCTTTCCTGCCATAACATGCTTACTAGACCTCTCCCTTTATGGCTGAGTAAACAATTTCAGGACAGCTGTCAATGAGCCCAAGTAGTCAAAGGAGAACCTAGACATCTGAAACTTTATGCCTGGTAGGCATAAGCAGCATTTATTTATTCCTGACCCCCTTGGGAAAGTTCTCCAGTATTCTTCCAAAACACATAGCCACCCTACCCCTATCAAACTGTTGCATCCATTTGAAAAGGATACACACACACAAATGATGAAGGTATGTATAGGTAACCCTCGACTTACGACCACAATTGAGCCCCATTGTTAAGCCAGACATTTGTTAAGTGAACTTTGTCCCATTTTACAACCTTCCTTACCACAGTTGTTAAGTGAATCACTGCAGTTGTTAAGTTATAGTAACATGGTTGTTAGCTGAATCTGGCTTCCCCATTGATTTTGTTTGTCAAGATTGTAAAAGGTGACCACACGACCTTGGGACACAGCAGCGGCCGTAAGTATGAACCAGTTGCCAAGCTTCTGAATTTTGATCACATATCATGGGGATCCATGCTACAAAAATCTTAAGTGTGAAAAATGGTCATAAGTCACTTTTTTCAGTGCCTTTGAAACTTTGAATGGTCACTCAATGAAGTGTTGTAAGTCGAGGACTACCTATACTTTATTTATTGAAGGGACAGTTGCTAGAGGAATGGGGTGTATTCATATATTGCATGCCATACAAGTGATCTATTTTTCTCCAGCTTTGAATGTTCCACTGTCCAAGCCAGCTTAGTTGGTATGCCTTTTAGCAACACTTTACAGTTGGCAGTTACGATTTCCTTTAGTCTAACACCAAATGTTATGGTAGATTTTGAGGTATTTGCCCAAGGGAAATTGGACCAAACCACCAACTCAATTCTCACAGACTTTGAACAGATGTCAGCCACTCTAAACAGGGCAGAGCCCTTATTTTGAAATAGAGTTGCTACCTGTAACCACAGGGTATGGCAGTGTCTATTTTCAGTGCACAGGAAAGTACGGAGATTTTTATTATATATATATCTATCCTAGTCTCCCTTGTTTATTTATTTATCAGCTCAAAACCTAACACACATGTAAACAAAAGACAACGAAACAAATAGCTTTCTGTCTCCATGGTCTCTGGTGATAAGCCGAAAGACAGAAAAGGAAAGCAGTATGCTTCCTCCCTTAATTGGGGCTTACCAGGGTGTTGTAACACAAGTATATACTTATCCTCCGGTCTCAGCTGATCAGGAAGAGAATCCGGTGGCATAATGGCTAAGGCTTCTGCCTAACATGTAATACAGCCCCGGTTCAAATCCCAGTAAGGGTATGGTTAGCTGATGAGAGCTAAAAAGCTCGAAATAGATCTTTATTCGTCTCCCTGATTTATTTATTGATCAGCTCAAAAACCTAATATACATATTTAAAAAAAGTACACAACGGAACTCATAGCTTTCTGTCTAGATGGTCTCTGGTGATGAGCCGAAAGGCAGAAAAGGAAAGCAGTATGCTTCCTCCCTTAATTGGGGCTTAACAGGGTGTTGTAACACAAGTATATACTTAACCTCCTGTCTCAGCTGATCAGGAAGAGAAACCGGTGGCCTAATGGCTAAGGCTCCTGCCTAGCATGTAATACAGCCCCGGTTCAAATCTCAGTAAGGGTATGGCTAGCTGATGAGAGCTAAAAAGCTCAAATAGATCTATACTAGTCTCCCTGACTTATTTATTGATCAGCTCAAAAAAGTAACACACACACACACACACACACACACACACACACACACAATATTCATTTTGGGTACCAGCATGGACAAACACATATGGGTTTCAAATAACCACTACAGATGAAATATTTAAGGTCTGTGAAACAAACTGACAGGGTATACCTGAATCTCTACATTCAATTCAATGCCAAGGTCCCAATATACTAACCTGTTATAAGCCACAGCATGCAAGACACCCTTGGCTTTCAAGACATTCTGAAAATTATACTGTTGATCCAGAATTAGCTATGCTTTTAAGCTCTGCGATGAAAACTTTAAACCTTTGGAAGAGACTTTTTCCCTTCCAGTGTCTGAAAACTCATCCTTCTCATTAGATTTACTCTAACCTTGAAGAATTTAGTAGAACAGCTGTTAAAATTCTCTGCTACAGTGGCATGATTTCAAACATAAAAAAAACATATTGTTTTTACCAACAAAAATATCATACAGATGTCTCTGGTATTTCTTTGCTAAATCACCTCTTTCAAATTTCATATAATTTATTAATGCAATGGCAATAAAAGCATTTTAACTCAAAATGCTACATACTGCAAGTCTCTCTTGTAAGGACCAAAATAAACAGTTCAATGGCTGTTGGGTTTACTCCATCCTTATTTCTTGATTCCTATAGTTTATACATTATTTGCTGTTCTGTGATTAGTACTGCTTCAAGATATAATACCTTATGCTTATTATTGCTTAGATACAAGCTGTGCTTGCGATTCACACTCTGCAATAACTGAAACCACTTAATACATGAAGGTAAAAAAGTGAATATGTTATAAAGTTCTAAACAAGGTATGCTTAAGTATATTCAAGCTAAATGAGAGTTTTCCATAATTGTTTTTTTTTTTTTTTAGTAAAGTAATAAGACCCAAATGCAGGGTGAATGCTTCTTAATTTTTTAGGTGATCATAACTGCACAGAAGGAAAGAGATAAGAAAACCTTCGCCATCCCTATCCCCACATTTCTCCATCATTTTTCTACCTGCTCACCTTTTTCCCAACTGAGTACCAATCAATCCTGGCCTTGCCTTTGTTTGGCTAAAACATGCTTGGAAGAGTTATTGCAAACCAGGATACAAAGAAATGTTACTAGACTTCATCCCGTGCCCTTTGATTGCTAAAATCAGATCACAATTTCCTTTTCCTGTGTGACAGGGAATATTTAAACCTGATCAGCCTGTATGTGTCACGAGGCTCTTCATACAGGTCACATGACTCATCCATACTTTCTTAAGTTTTAATTAGTGACATGATGTCTTAGGAAGGAGTGTGAATACTAATTATCAATTTTTATACAATTTGGCCTTCAGTGAAGAGATTAGGAGAATGAGCCAGAGGTTGAGTCTTGAGTCAAAGACTAAAATTTTAATGGACTTCATCACTTGAGATTTGCTTAATACAAGTAAGAATGGAATGCATGACACCTAAAATGTGATTTAAAGATTGTGTTATCTGGCAAGCTATTTGTGTTCTTCTCAAGTGATTCAACACTCCCTACAAAATTTTGTGACAGGATAAACTTGGAAAGCTAGTTTTTGACAGTGTGTTTGCTGGTGGCTTTACCTGCTTTTACTGATGACATCTTGCACTTGCAAATGGCTGACTGGTCAGATTCAATTTCACCTATGAGAAGGTGAATCTAGTTATCAAACAAAGCAACCACTTCTAGGAAACCATTCACATGAAGGAAAAAGGATACACCTAATTTTCATGTATGCTCTCATAAATGTTTTTATGGCAACCTTTTACTTTATTTTTGAAGTAACAATTACTGTATTTTTTGGAGTATAAGAAACACCAATATTTTAAAGAGGCAAATAAAAAAAATTTTTTTTTGCACTCTACAAATCTCCTCAAAATGGCCTGTTTTTCGCAAAAATGGGGCCTTTTTTGGTCAAAAGAATTGCATGCGTAGCCTTTAGAAAGCTTATAAAGTGCTCCTGGGGGCTGGGGGGAGGGAAATTGAGCAAAAAAATGGCCCGTTTTTCGCCCAGTTCTGCGCTCCCCAGCCCCTAGGAGCACTCTGAAAGCCTCCTACAAGCTCTACACAGCCATTTTGGTGAAGGGGGCGGGGCTTAAGGAGGCAAAAAATGCTGTATTCAGTGTATAGGATGCACCCAGATTTTCAGCCTTTTTTTTGAGAGAAAAAGGTGTGTCTTATACTCCAAAAAATATGGTAAATATCCTTGTTGCACTGTAAACGTTTAAAGGTAACAGTGCAATTTCCCTATCAAACTGGTTAATTGTAAGCTATTTTAAATAAATCAGTTAAAATAAAGTACAATTTCAAGTATACCAGTAGGAAATGGTGTAAAATCTCAGTAGAAAGCCAAAGAGCAGAAATACATAAAGGAACCAGAATATGCTACTATCTCACTGGTGAGTGATTATAACCATTTACAACACCATTTACAACACCATTTAACCCCCGTTTCTGACTTTTATTTGTATAAATTTTAATTGATAGGGTTTTATAAGTGTTTTAGCACAGGGTATAATTTAATAGTTTTTAATTATGTATTTTTGTATTATGTATGGTTTTTAATATTGCCTGTGCGCTGCCCTGGGTCCTTTTAGGAGAAGGTGTGGGGTATAAATTTGATAAATAAAAACAAAACACTGAGTGACAAATGAGTACTTTTTGGCTTAAGAATAAATTTTATTAGTAGAGTTATCCATGAGAAGGCCTTCTCTCTAATATTTGCCAACTTTATCACTGCTGAACCTCTGAAGATAGTATTAGAGTAAAGCACCACTTGAAGCGTGTGCATTGAATTATAAGGCAATAAATAATGCTAAAGGAAATTATGATACTGCATTCACAAAGAAATGTTTGAGCCATTTTAAGTTTCATCTTGCTTTAAAACTCTGGAAGCTAAAGTCTCTCTGCACCGTTTTCTTTAGAACTTAACTCTCCAGCTGTATTGAACCTGGTTATCAAAAGAATATTTCTTATATTAGATGAAAAGCATAAAAGAATCCTACACAGTATGTAAGAAGGAAACAAATGAGATGAATTGTGGGACTCTTGCTATTACAAGCAGATTATACAAATTTCTATTGCCAGATACCTTCAGAAAGAGGCAGTCCTACAGATAACCTGGCCTTGGGCCCATGAAGGGCTTAAAAATGATTATCAGCACCTTGAAAACAACTGAAAGCCAGTGCAGGTCACACAGTAGTGGTGTTACTTGGGTGAACCATGGGGTAGCCACAACTGTGCATGCCGCTCTATTCTGGACCAGTTACAACTTCCAGATGGTCTTCGAGAGAATGCCCACATAGAACACACTGTAGTAATCCAAACAGGAGGGAACTAAGGCATGGATGATCATGAGGAAGGGCTCTTGACCCCAGGAATGGATGCAGATTTGTGCAAAAGCCCCATTGGCTACCAGGAAGAGCCAGGAGTCTAAGAAGACCCCAATTTGCACACCAAATCTGTAGAAGAGGATGTAACCCCATCCAAAGTCAGAGATATCTACTGTCCTGACTCTCAGAGCCAAAATCCCACCAGCAGTCCATCTTGTTAGGGATGAGTCAAAGCTGATTTCTCCCTATAGCCACCAGGTGCTGATCTAGCACCTGAGCAGCATCATTTGCCTTGCATGAGATAGAGATGTATAATTGGCTATCATCAGAAAACTGAGGATCCCAAAATCCAGATGGCCTTTCTCAGTGCCTCCATATAGATGTTAAATGGGAGTGGAGAGAGCCTTGAGCCTTAAAGCACTCCATATGCTTAGGACTGGACCTCTCTTCCCCCACTAGCACTGACTGGTACCACCAATGTAGAAAGGAGGTGAACCACAGCAAAACTCTGCTCCCACTCCCAGCCTCAGAAGCAGGTCCAGCAATATAACATAGCTGATGGCATCAAACAGACAGCCGGAGACCCAGACAGCCAGGATGGATACTTCCCCAACGACACACACACACATCTTGAGCTCTCCAAAGATCATCCACAATGATCCACTAATATGTCTTTAATCAATAGCCTTGTCTGAATCCTAATTGAAAAGAGTTCAGATAATCTGCTTCACCCAAGGCCCTCTGTTGGCTGAGAGCTCACCAATCTTTTAACAACCTTCCTGAAAAAAAGAAGTTTGGCGACTGGACATAAGTTATCAAAAAGCATAGGATCCAAGGATGGTCTCTCGAGGAAGGGGCAAGACTGGTGAAACCACTCCCTCTAGCAAGAAGGCAATTACTGCTACTTGGACATGCCAATTCCCTGGAGGACTTAATTAACTGGGAGGTGGCAGAGCTCACAACATTAAGGTCCCAGTCCATTTCTTGAGGATTGACCAGCTCAAACTCGATCCAGATAAGCAAGCTAGGACATGCCTCAGTCACTTTCACTGGATCTGCCCAGCCAGACTCATATTCCAAAGTGAAGTAATTTTATTTGATAGATACCTGGAATAATTTTCACAGTGACCCCACAAGGGCTCACCTATCCCCTGCTACACCCAGGAAGGCCCTGATTATCCAACATAGGATTATCGGTCACCATCCGAATACCCAATAAAAGCAAAGAAGTCAGCATGCTCTTCTGCTCTTAAGTGTCGCAAGGAAAAATCCTACTGAAGGCTGGTACTTGTGCATGGTTTTCTTGCACCAGCAGCACTGTGTGTCTTGTGTCATTTCATTTCCAAGAGCCTGGTTCATAAGTCAAGGGTCCCTATAGGATCTGCAAAGTGTCCCTAAAGAGGCAATCCAATCCAAGGCCCTTGTCACATGCTCATTCCAGGCTGCAGCAAAGCTGAATCAAGCACCAGAGCAAGCTCAAGTTCTACTTGGATCCACCTGCCATGGACTAATTCAAAATGCCCAAACTCTCTGCAGTGAGAAGCTACAGGAAATCCCAGGACCAAGAGGGAATGATCTGTCCATGTCAAGGGACTGAGATCTCCTAACCCCAGATCACCTTGCTACTGTCCCAAGCCAAACAGCAGACCTTATGCATGATCCCTTCTGCAGGTTGGACCATTAATAAGCTGCTACCATGATTTCATAAACTCCCAGACAACCTAAAATTCCAGGACCAGAGAGGATTCCCAGTTTGGAGTCCTCCAGAACTATAAGCTTGGGAACTTCACTGTCAACTCTGCCATGAAGTCCAGACATTTGGGCAGAGCCACTGCCATCCCATGGGGAGAAAGGTAGAAAAACAGCAAGATCCTTGAGACCCAACCTCACAAAGAACATGTCATATCTAGCTATCTTTGGGGCAGCACCCTTAAAAGTCATTAGAAACTTCAGAATAATGATAGTCATTGCACAACCCCCAACCTGGAGTTGCATTTGGTGTCACATTTGAAACATTGGAGGACACATTCCTGAGAAGATCAGCTTACTCATTATACCTCCTTTGTCCACTTAAATTTCAGTTTGGAATGCCTTCCCTTTCTCAAATGATATGCTCTTGTGTAGGTGTGTGGTACCCTACTTCCTATGGCAATAGGTGAAATCATATCCCCCATCTGCAACTCCTTGCAACTTCTTGCAACTATTTTTGAAACTATGAAATTTAGATCTACAAAACCCTGAAGCAGGTCAAAGGGACCCAAGCTGCTAGTTTCCTACACTATTTTACCCACCGGAGAAGTTACATTATTCTTTGTGTAGTGCAAAATCAATAAATTTTCATTCTGTCAGTCTTTTTATTTGAGCAGACACTATTTTGTAAAAAAACAGAAAATATAACTTGTGTGAAATCGGGGGAATACACACCCGTGGCAGAGAAAGAAAAAGCTGCCGCTTATTGAATCTTGTGATGTGGTCACGTAGAAGTAAAACCCTTTGATATGAATTAGTAATTCATGCAGAATGTAAAGCAGAAGTATAAATGCCTACTTACTTTCTTTCTATTTCTGGTGTGGATGCTACACTGCTAAAGCCAAGGGATTCCTGGAAGAGAAGATTCATTGCTTTGAGTTGAGGCTGAACAACCAAAAGCTTTATTATCTGATTGATGCAGGAACAAAAATAAAGAATTGAATCCATTGTGCTTACTTCAATCTGGGATTGCAGCTGTAGGGATGTGGAGCTGGCATCAGATTTCTCCTGAAACAGAACAGATGTCAAGTTAGTGAAACACACAAGTGTGGCAGTGTTGACAAGCAAAGTAGCAAGACAACAAAAAAGAAGAACAAAATAGGGTAGGAATGAAGAGACCATCAAACTATCTCAGTTCAGGTGCTTCCAGAAACTGGGTAGAACACTCTGGTGTGACATGAAAGAAAATTCACAATTTCATTTTATTTATCTGAGTTTCCTCTAGGAACTCAGTGACATGCACAGTACATCCTCCAACATCTGTTGAAAAATAACCCTGTGATGTTGGCTGGGGAGAGGTAGGGGGATTGGCTCAAAATTGTCCCTGAACTTTCATAGCTGACAGTGAACTTGAACCTGAATCTTTTTGAGTCAATATTTTAGCCATCATATCTCACAGAACATCTCCATATATCCCGGATTAGAGAAAGCAGTCATTCCATTGGATGAGAAGGCACTAGCAGTAATATGTTATTTTGGAAGCACTGTCAAACTCTTGTCATAACGTTTCCCTTACTTTTTTGTTTTTTATGCAATCTATGGTGGGAACACTAGATGGCTCAGTATACTGCACAGTTTTGTGGAAACCAAAGTAATGAGCAGAAGTGAAGAAATAAACAATCCTGTTAACATCTGCATCACCTTCCAAGTCTACTTCTCCAGATGTGGAAAACTGTGTGTAGTTCTGGCTGCCACATCTTAAGAAGGACAGAACAGAAATGGAAAAAACATTAAAGACTATAACCAAAATGACCTGGGGGCTTGACCACATGTTCTTTGAGACACAACACTGAAGATTCTTTACTTCAAAAAACAAATGTGACTGAATGGAGACATGATCAAGATTCATAAAATTATAGACAGGGAAATATAATTCAAAATATAGCAATAACAAAGGGATGAATATCCTCACCTAAAGCCCCAATTAATTGATAATGAAGAATTGGTTACAAACAGTGGAAGAGGGTTTGATCTGAGGGCATATACAAAGACTCTGACTTATAACCTGGCTGGCATTTAACAAATGTTCAAAATTACAAAGGACAAAAAAGCTACTTACAATCCATCCTCAAAGTTATGACTGCTGCAAACAAAGACGTCTGAAGACACATGATTGCATCTTACACAGGTAAGAGCCCATTTACGGACTTACATTGTGGCGCTGAGAGTGGCCAAACGCCACCATTGTGCCACTCTCATAGCATCCGCAGATAACCGCCCTGCCGCCCTGTTTAGGGTGACCCGCTCCCTCCTTCAACAGAGGGTGCGGGAAGCAGGGCACAGCAGAGGAATTTGTGTCTTATCTGCAGGAGAAAATCGCTCAGATACAGAACGAGCTAGCCCCCATTAATGGCCCAGTGGAATGCCACGAGGCGGATCTTGTTTGGGAGGAGTTTGACTCCGTTACTTCCGATGATATGGACAGGCTTCGTGGGCGACTGCGAGCCACCACATGTTTACTGGACCCGTGTCCCTCCTGGCTTGTACTGGCATCTGGGAGGTGACACGAGGCTGGCTCCAAGAGGTTGTCAACACATCCTTGAGTGAGGGTTCCTTGCCTGCTTCCCTAAAAGAGGCCATGGTGAGACCCCTCCTCAAGAAGCCCTCTTTGGATCCAGCTTTATTATCTAACTATCGTCCTGTCTCCAACCTTCCCTTTTTGGCGAAGGTTGTTGAGAGTTTGGTGGCACAACAGTTTCCACGTCACCTGGAGGAAGTTGATTATCTAGACCCGCGCCAGTCCGGCTTTCGGCCCGGGCATAGCACCGAGACGGCATTGGTCGCATTGGTGGATGATCTCTGGAGGGCCAGAGATGGGGGCTGTTCCTCCATCCTGGTTCTATTAGACCTCTCGGCGGCTTTCGATACCATCGACCATGGTATCTTATTGCATCGGCTGGGGGGGTTGGGGGTGGGAGGCACCGTTTTACGGTGGTTCTCCTCCTACCTCTCTGGCCGATCGCAATTTGTGTTGACGGGAGAGCAGAGGTCGACCTCGAGACCCCTCACATGTGGGGTGCCTCAGGGGTCGGTCCTCTCGCCTCTCCTGTTCAACACATATATGAAGCCGCTGGGCGAGATCATCCGTGGTTTTGGGGTAGAGTATCATCTCTACGCTGATGATACTCAGCTGTATATATCTACCCCAAACCACCCCAACGATGCCGTAGCGGTGATGTGCCAGTGCCTGGAAGCCGTGCGGATCTGGATGGGAAGTAACGGACTCAGGCTCAACCCGACCAAGACCGAGTGGCTGTGGTTTCCGGCTGCCCGATTCAACCAGTTGATGCCATCTCTGGCTATAGGGGGCGAACATCTTGCCCCTGTGGATGGGGGGCGCAACTTGGGTGTCCTCCTGGATACCCGGCTGTCCATGGAAGATCAAGTGACAGCCGTGGCGTTTTACCAGGTTCGCCTGGTATGCCAGTTGCGCCCCCTATTGGATCGGGACGCCCTTTGCACAGTCACTCATGCTCTCGTGACATCCCGACTGGACTATTGTAACTCTCTCTACATGGGACTCCCCTTGAGGTGCACCCGGAGGCTTCAGTTGGTCCAGAACGCAGCCGCGCGAGCAATAATGGGAACCTCTAGGTTTACCCACGTAACACCGCTCTTGCGCGAGCTGCACTGGCTACCTGTCGTCTTTCGGGTGCGCTTCAAGGTGTTAGTCATCATCTTCAAAGCGCTCCATGGCTCGGGACCTAGCTATCTGCGGGATCGGATCCTGCCCCATACATCCTCACGGCCTATTCGCTCCCACAGAGAGGGACTTCTCCGGGTGCCGTCCACTAGACTTTGTCAGTGGGCGACGCCCAGGGGAAGGGCCTTCTCTGTGGCGGGCCCAGCCCTCTGGAACGACCTTCCCCCCGATATTAGGACAACTACAGACCTCCGCTCCTTCCATTTAAAATTAAAGACACATCTTTTTCCCCTGGCCGGCCTTGGGTAGTCTCTTTTAAGGTTAGGGGTTTTAGGGGTAGTTTTAGTTTATGGGTTTTTAGCGCAGGACTAATTTAATTCATTTTTAATTTTGTATTCTGTCTGTGGTTTTATCTGTATTTTTAATTGCCTGTGCCCCGCCTCGAGTCCCTTTGGGGAGAGAGAGCGGGATATAAAATTATTATTATTATTATTATTATTATTATTATTATTATTATTATTATTATTATTATTATTATTATTATTATTATTATTATTATTATTATTATTATTATTATTATTATTATTATTTTGGGCTTTAGCAACCAGTCATCATTTAGGACTGATTGCTGTGTCCCATGGTCAGGTGACCACAATTCGCATAAAATGGCAAAAAATATCCATTGAATATGCTGGATTTGCTTAACAGCCACGTAATTGTAAAGTGATCATAAATTGGGAGTCTGGTTGTAGGGTGTCTTGACTTACAACCAAAATTATCACCAAAATTCTGGCTTCCATTGTGGTTGTAAGTCAAGAATTACCTGTAAGCAGTACCGTGTTTCCCTGAAAATAAGACAGGGTCTTATTTTCTTTTGACCCCCAAAGTAAGCACTTGGGGAGGTCTTATTATTTTTGAGGTGCAGGAGGTGGCACCTCATGGCTACTGCTGTGTTGCAATATTTTTGGGGAGGGCTTATTTTCAGGGGCGGGCTTATTTTCAGGGGCGGGCTTATTTTAGCACATGCACTCAAAAGCCTGATTGGGCTTATTATCTGGGAGGTCTTATTTTCAGGGAAACAGGGTAGTAGTAGTAATAGTAGTATTTTATTGTATTCATTGACCAGCTCAAACATGTAATTTTCAAACAAATTTATTTATTTTATTTTATTAAATTTATACCCCGCCCTTCTCCTTGTTAGGACCCAGGGCGGCGCACAGGCATTATATAAAACCATAAATACAGTATACATCAATTAAAAATATATTAAATTAATTCACCCGTGCTAAAACCAAGATTTGTGAATGGACTGCAAAACCATAATCAGTTCAAGGAGAGACTAGAAAAGAGATGAAGGTAGACAACTATATATGACCTGTAGCATCAGAACATTTTCAACCTACACACAGTCCCAAACCTAATTCAGTCTAAGAGTTTATAATTTCCCTATTGGCTTGTGCAATGCCTTTTCCTTCCATGAAGGAAACAAATGCACATTCCTCTGAAATTTGTAATTAGCTTTAATGTCATTGATTTGGAAAGATGGAAACAAAACAACTTATGAATATGAAGTTTGGTGATGTTTTTTTCCCCCCTGAGTTGAAAAAGTCTACATGAAGAAGTCAAAGTAATGAAAACATTAGCAACAATTAAGTTAGAGTGTCTTCATTCTCTCGCCAAAGCAAAGTTCCATAGAAAGCAGATGTATGCAACTTCCCCTTTCTTCATTAAACCAAGCTAACTATCCAGCTGGAAAAGCAATGGGAACATTACTAAGGTTCTGCTTTTGTCTCCTGTCATCCCACCTCCAATGACATAAAGCAGGCAGAAAAGGAAGGGGACAGCTCTGCAATTCTGTAGAATCCGGTTCATTTAAGTTTCTACTGAGTGTCAAGGAAATAAAAGAGAGGGGACATTTTACCAGACATTGCAACTCAATCCACACACCATGAGAAAGCAAATCCTGCTGGGCACGAAGAGTAATTTTTCTTGCTGGCTTCTGGGTAGCAAATGTTTGGCTTTGTTGAATTTAATCAGAACTTTAAAAAAGACAGAGTTGTGCTAGAACTGCTTTTACCTTAGATATGATTTATATTAATTCACATTACCTTTTATCTTTTTAAGGAAGATACTTGGATTACCTAAACTGACTATAAACAAGATTTACTATGCACAGCGGATATCATTGTGAAGGGAAGGTAGAACAGATTCTTCCCTCCTCCTCAAACCCTCTTAGGGAAAGACCAGCTGCATCCTGTGCTAACAAAATCCAGATTCTGCTCTGTCTCTCTTTCTCTTGTTTACAGCGTGAGTAACTACTCTTGTCCTCACAAGTAAAAAGCCACAGTGTTCTTTGCAAAAAGTAAGCATTGGGATTTGAGAGAGAGAGGGGGGGGGAGGGAGAGAGGGATGGAGAGGGCGGGCACTGGTTGGTAAATAATACAAATACCCCAGAGGGGCACTATTTTGCTTAATAAATGTTTGCTTTTGTCCTTGTTTACAAGTGATGGCTCTACATGTAACACATGGTTTGTAATTTCTGAATGATAATGAAAAGCTCTGGTAGATTGTGTGTATTAGACAATGTGTAAACTTCATAAGAGACATGGTGGCTCAGTGGCTAAGGTTGGCAGTTCAGCGGTTCGAATCCCTAGCGCCATGTAATGGAGTGAGCTCTCATTACTTGTCCCAGCTTCTGCCAACCTAGCAGTTCGAAAACACGTAAAAATGCAAGTAGAAAAATAGGGACCACTTTGGTGGGAAGGTAACAGTGTTCTGTACGCCTTCACCATTTGGTCAGGCTGGCTACACGACCACGGAGACGTCTTTGAACAGTGCTGCCTCTTCGGCTTTGAAACGTAGATGAGCACCACTCCCTAGAGTCGGGAACGACTAGCACATATATGCAAGGGGAACATTTACGTTTACCTAAACTTCATAAAAGTAGCATGGAATGCTCTCTTCCTCTGGGTTAAAGAGTTACCTTAACTTTGAATTTGCTTCAGTGAATATGGCAGACATTATGTTGAAATTTTGTCAAAAGTGCTTCAAAATTGTTTTTTAAATAGTAATTTTATTAAGATGTATCATTGTAACAAGAATAAAAACTAATACAAAAAAACCCGAAAGAATAAAAAGTAGAAGAAGCAAAAAAGGGAGAAAATAGAAAGAGAAATAGAAAAGAAAGACAAATAAGAATATATAAAAGAAAAAAGTTATATATAAATAAGTAATTTTCCACCTTCATCACAGTATGACAATTTAGATAATTTATTACCTTCTCTTAAAATATGATCATTTCCTCCTATATTCCATTTTTTATCTATAAACAAAACTTCCTAAAACATCATCTCAGGTCTTATATCAGCAAATCCAATAAGGATTACCAGAGATAGCAATTTATCTATTTTAACCTTGAACAAATAAACCAACTTTATATTCCTTTTACTTCTAACAGTTTTAATCTTTAATCCTTTAATAATGCCCCATAATTTTATTTCATTTTTTCTTCTCAAAAATATTTAAACTTTAAGATGCCTGTTTTGCAAATCCAGTATAGAAAAAGTATCCTTGTCATTCTTGGTTTGTTGTTTAAATAGTCCTTTTAATTATTAAGACACCAGCCAGTTTCTTTTGTATGACCAGTATAACATCTTTTCCCACATTATTTTTGTAGCCTTTTAAATCCATTTTCAACTCAGTCTCAGTCTTGTCAAGCAGAACTTGTTCCTCTTGCATAACACATTGAATATCTATAGAGGCAGACACTATTAAAATTAGCGTCTGGGTCCATTGTTAAAAATATCCTTCAATATATCTAATCTGCAAAATATTTCTTATCTATTCTTTGTTCTTTTTAAATTGTAATCTTTAGGTTTTTTTCTAATTCTAATCACTAATTCTAGTGTTGAATTTTTAAAATCTTGGTAGAACACAGGTGTAAAGCCCTGACAGAGTTCATGGTTTCTAAAGTGATTACTGCCTTGGCAGCTCATTTCATTTTCATCTCTGAGGGGAGATGTCCCTTATCCTTTTGTCATGATGTGATAACTTCCCTGTCCAGGTGAAATAGACTGGGGTGAGAAGGCCTATTGGGTGATATCCCAAGCAACTCAGGAACCTCAATAGATTCCAGGGGGTATTTAAGAAGTTTTCAGGGAGCTGCTAGGCAGTTCTGTGGCATGCCTGGTTAGTCACTGTCAATAGGAGACAATGTAGGCTCAGGTGTGCTCATTTCAGGTGGCTCCTTGGTTTATTAAAGAGCTTTAGCAGACAAATTAGAAGCACCTTCTAAAATTCATCTGTATATTCTTTAAATTCAAATAACTAATCAATAAAACATAAGGAACACTTGGGAAGACAGTGGAGGAAAGTCAAAAGTACAATTTGCCAACACAAGTATCACCTCAAGATTTGGGCTTACAACATCATAACAATAGAGGTAAAGTACTCTAACCTCACCTACCTTATTGTATCAATGGCCTTCTTTAGTGAAACTTCTCTTTTTCAGATTTAACATCGGGTAGATCTCCCATCTGGCCACTATACTTTGTACAGCAGTTTGCTAGTAAGTCATTGTTAGTGCCTCGGTTTCACAGTGCCAGCAGTCCTGAAAATAGCTATGTTGCATATTGTTCTCAAGAAGCCCTCCTTCCACTGGCTATTTTTTTTTGACAAGGATTGCCCAGTCTAACCTTTAGAAAATTGTATTGAGACAGTGGCCAGGATGCAGCTATGGTGTGCTTTGAAAGATGCAATTTATTTGGACTCTTGTTAGTTATGATTCAGCTTATGGCATGTGACAGAGACAACACTGTTCTAGCGGATTACCTCTGTCAGAATCTATATAGGAATAATGTGTCCCTTCTGATCCTCTTAGACCCTTTTTTTGTCCTTCCATTCTGGTGATCACTATAGCTTTCTAGACTACTTACAAAGTTAAATTGGAACTATGACAGGTTTTTAAATTAAAAACAATAACACATCTCTATGAAAAATCATCCTTACCACATATAACCATTTATTTAAAATGAACATTAGCTTATATGAGAAAAGTTGCACAATGCTTATAATTTGTACAATTGAAACCATATTATAAAATTTACAAACAAAAAACAGAGATTTTCCAATAGTTCCAATTACTGAAGCATGCATTTTAAGTTTGCCTGCACTAACCCAAGCTGTCCTTTTCAGCCCTCAAAGTACGACATGGGAAATTTTCTGCTTCATTACCTTTACATATAAGCACTGGAGTTTATACGTTGTATCTAAATGAAAACATTTTACACTGAATGCAGCATAAATGAGGGGAAGGAGGAAGAATTATGGAGAATTAGTTAGAACTGAATTTTCTAATAGATGTTTCATTTAAAAAGCAAACAAAACCCCACCTTTAAAATGCAAGCAATTTGCATAAGGATGACTGTTTATTTTTCTTAATGCAAAACATCTAAGTTCCATCAATTTGTCAAGGGATTACCGGTATATAATTTTCTCACTTTATGAAGTACAGGAATTATATATCAAACTTTTTGACAAACAACAAATTGAAACATGCGTTTCTGAATCAGGTAAAACAAATTATGCCAAAGTGAAATCAATGATGTAAGTAATGCTTCACAATGACACTCAATTAAAAGCACATACTGGAATAGGCCAGTCTTGCAATGAAAACTGTTATCAAAACCACACAGCTAAAGAAAGCTAACAAATCCAGCAGATTTCAGTTACACAATCAAGCAAGACATGAATCTCTTCACTCTTATCTCTGAAATGACGTCAACAAATGAAATAAAAATGAACAATACAGCACATGGACCCTGGAATTCTGCAGTCATTACCGCTTTTTGTGGGCTGACAAGTCTAGTAACTATACAAGCCGGGGGAAATACTGTCTAATATAAAAATTGCAACTGATGTTAAATCTGACCTCATAGTCAATTATACTAAATGAAGATTTATTTCATCTTAACAAAAAAAAATTGGAATACTTTTAACCACCATGGGCAGTAAGTAGTGAATTGTCATTTAGGTCTATTTTAAGGACTACAGAGCTCTAATTCCCATATTAACGTTTTGTTAAACTTACATTCTGGCATTAAAATATGCTGATTTTCATTATCTGACAGTTCCAACACTTCCCAAGCCAAACAGAGAAAGACAGAAATGGGATGATAATCTGAGTTATGCATTTTATTTGCACTTTGCTATATTTCTAATATTATTCTTTCAGCATTGTTTCTATTTCATAACTTTACACTGATCTCTTTTGCTTTGGATGACATATTTCACCTCTTTTTAAAAAAATTATATCTTTTTCTTTCATACCTGTGCTAAAATAAATTCCGTACTAAATAATAAATAAAGCGTAAGTATTAACTTCTCTGTGACATCCAGATTTTTGGAGAGCACAAATTTCTGAGTGCTCTGTACTAGACTCAATTCGGATCTATGGTATGAAATAAGAGAAAGAGAATTTATATCACCTTACAGTATAAATTCATACCAACAGGTTTAAGAATACTATAACATGCAGCATGATATAAAACACTGCTTATAAAATTTAGCACTAACAGCAGTGCCAAAATGACAAACTCATTTCTAAAAGCATGCCTGCAGGTACAAATGAAAAGAACAAATTTCTTCCAAACATGCAATTAGATATTTTCACAGCTGGATAAACTTTCCATCCAGCTGCTGGAGTGGGGCCTCTTTCTGAAAATAAACTGTACTGTCAAAAACAAAGACATGCCTGCAAATATAATATGGCCCAATTGTTACAATGTGGGCTTGGAGGAAAATTTTGGATGTGCTTTTTGACTCATGTACCGGATTGCATAACCATGAAATCAATCAATCCATAATAAACTTAGAAGGAAAAGTCTCTTTCATACCCTTTTCCTTACTTTTAAAACAAATGGGCTTCTTGCAAAGGATTTTACTAAAGCTTGTATATTCCATGATTGTGACAGTAGAAATAGTAGTAGCAATTTAAAAAGTATGGATGTGAACCCCTTCTTCATGGACTATCAAATAAATTTCTCTCATTATGATTTTATAAAGAAGAGAATCAAGAATTCCATTTGGCCCAGAATAGCCGCCATATATAACTTGATGTACCTTCCTACTGAATTTACATTGATCATGTTGTCTTCTGTAGGTGGCTCTACAATTGTAAAGAACACTGTTAATACAATACAATACAATAGCAGAGTTGGAAGGGACCTTGTAGGTCTTCTAGTCCAACCCCCTGCATGGGCAGGAACCTTATACCATTTCAGACAAATGGCTGTCTAACATCTTTTTAAAGACTTCCAGGGTTGGGGCATTCACAACTGCTGGAGGCAAGCTGTTCCAGAGGTTAATTGTTCTTACTGTTAGGAAATTTCTCCTTAGTTCTAAGTTGCTTCTCTCCTTGGTTAGTTTCCACCCATTGCTCCTTGTCCTGCCCCCAGGTGCCTTGGAGAAAAGTTTGACTCCCTCTTCTTTGTGGCACCCTCTGAGATATCGGAACACTGCTATCATGTCTCCCCTGGTCCTTCTCTTCATCAAACTAGACATACCCAGCTCCTGCAGCCGTTCTTCATATGTCTTAGTCTCCAGTCCTCTAATCATCTTGGTTGCTCTTCTTTGCACTCTTTCCAGAGTCTCCACGTCTTTTCTACATCGTGGCGACCAAAACTGTATGCAGTATTCCAAGTGTGGCCTTACCAAGGCACTATACAGTGGCATTAACACTTCACGCGATCTAGATTCTATCCCTCTGTTGATGCAGCCTAGAACTGTGTTGGCTTTTTTGGCAGCTGCTGCACACTGCTGGCTCATATTTAAATGGTTGTCCACTAGGATTCCGAGATCCCTCTCACAGTTGCTACTATTGAGCAAGGTACCACCTATACTGTACTTGTGCATTTGGTTTTTCTTGCCTATATGTAGGACCTTACTTTTTTCACAATTGAATTTCATTTTATTAGACAGTGCCCAATGTTCAAGTTTGTCTAGATCCTTCTGTATCTTAAGCCTATCTTCTGGAGTGTTGGCTATTCCTGCCAGCTTGGTGTCGTCTGCGAATTTGATGAGTTCCCCATTTATCCCCTCATCCAAATCGTTGATGAAGATGTTAAAGAGTACTGGGCCTAAAACAGAGCCTTGGGGGACTCCACTGCATACTTCCTTCCATGTAGATGCAGTTCCATTGAGGACTACACGTTGAGTGCGGTTGGTCAGCCAGTTACGAATCCATTTGGTGGTGCTGCTGTCTAACCCACAATTTTCTACTTTATCTAATAGTAGGTTATGGTCTACTTTATCAAATGCCTTACTGAAGTCCAGGTAAATTATATCAACAGCATTCCTCTGGTCCACTGATTTTGTTACTTTGTCAAAGAATGCAATTAGATTCGTCTGGCATGATCTGTTTTTGACAAACCCATGTTGGCTTTTGGCTATTACTTTGTTTGCTTCTAGGTGTTCACTTATTTGTTTTTTAATTATCTTTTCCAGAATCTTTCCTGGTATTGAGGTCAGGCTGATGGGTCTATAGTTTCCTGGATCTGTTTTTTTTCCTTTTTTGAAGATAGGAACCACATCTGCTCTTTTCCAGTCTTCTGGCAGTTCCCCGGTGCTCCAGGATCTCTGAAAGATATAGTTCAGTGGTTCTGAGATCTCGTCTGCCAGTTCCTTCAGAACCCTGGGGTGTAATCCATCCGGTCCTGGTGATTTGAACTCGTCCAGGGCAGACAGGTGCTCACTTACCATTTTCTTCCCTATTTCAACTTGTGTTCCTAATCTGATATTTGTGGTGCTGTTTTTGATTGATTGGACTGTTTTATCCCTTTGTGTAAAGACAGATGCAAAAAAAGAGTTAAATAGTTCTGCTTTCTCCCTGTTGCTTATCATCTTCTTGCCATTTTCTCCCAGCAGTGGACCAATTGTTTCCTTAACTTTTTTCTTATTTTTAACATGTTGGAAGAAGCTTTTTTTGTTATTTTTTACTTTTTTGGCAAGCCTTTCTTCATTGTGAGCCTTAGCTTTCCTCACTTCATCTTTACAGGCTCGGGCTATTTGCTGATATTTTGCCTTGGTTATGTCCCCCTTTTTCCACTTTTTATATTTATCCTTTTTGTCTTTCAATTTGTTAGAGAGTTCTTTATGCAGCCATGCTGGTTTCTTTTGGGAACTGTTATTTTTCTTCTTCATTGGTATTGCGCTGGTCTGGGCTTTTATAATCTCATTTTTCAAAATTTCCGAAGCTTCTTGAGTTGTTTTCCCCTTGAGGATTCTCATCCATGGAATCCTTCCCAAGCTCTCTCTGAGTTTATTGAAATTAGCTCTCTTGAAGTCTAAGACTCTAGTTTGACTTTGTTCAACTACTTTTGTTTGCATAATGTTGAATTCCAGTATTTCATGATCGCTTGCCCCCAAAGTTCCTGTAGCTTCTACACCTTCTATCATTTCCTCTCTGTTAGTGAGAATTAAGTCCAATATTGCTGATCCCCTTGTTCCCTTCTCTACCTTTTGGGAAACAAAGTTGTCTGCTAGGTTTGTTAGGAACCTGTTGGATCTTCCACTTGGTGCAGAGTTTGTTTTCCAATTGATGTCAGGGTAGTTAAAATCTCCCATTACTATTGCAGTGTGCTTCCTACATACCTTAGTTAGCTGGTTAGCAAAAAGTACATCCACTTCCTCTGCTTGGTTGGGTGGCCTGTAGTATAGACCTATGACAATATCATTCCCCCCCAACCTTTAATATTGACCCAAATACATTCAAGATAGTTCTCATCATTGTTGTGCTCTATTTCTGTAGAGATGTAATTATTTCTTATATATAGTGCAACTCCACCTCCTCTTTTATTTGGTCTATTTCTTTTAAATAATTTAAATCCTTCTAGCTGTATGTTCCATTTGTGGGTTTCATCCCACCAAGTTTCTGTAATGGCAACAATATCGTATCTGCCCTCATTTACTTGAATTTCTAATTCACCCTGTTTATTCCTCATACTCTGTGCATTGGTGTTCAAAATGGTTTGTTTGTTTATTCGTGTCAGAAGCTCCACAATTAAAACAAGGCATACAATATGACATAAAATTTTAAATATAAAATACAAGATTAAAATATGTACAGATTAAACAGCTCTGGCCCAGAAATTAGCAATGTTAATTGCATTCTGTTGTGCTGCCATGAGATCCTCAAATGGGGCACAAAGGGCAGGTATACATATGTGTTGTTGTCTGCATCGTCACCACAATCGCAAAGAGCAAAAGCAACCAGGAGCGTTCCAAAGTGTAGCGAGGTGCTCATTTCCATTTCAAAATGGCTACTGGCAGGTATCTCTGCAAGACCCAGCTGTTTCATGAACCTGGCACAGACAATATGTTGGCTGGGGAATTCTGGGAGTTAAAGTACCCAAGTCTTAAAGTTGTCAAGTTTGGAGACCTCCCAGGCTATAACCTCCCTACCTTCATACATTCATGCAGTACTATACAAAATACAATATGTAACCTCACTCCCACACCAATACCAATGACAAGTATGTTAGTATTATCAAGAGATTAAAAACTCCTCAAGAGAGATTACAGCTAAAAGCAGAATATTTTCATTTTTTAAAAAATCAAGAGATATAATCATTGATTGATATTCCATTTCACACAAGAGTTGACGTATATACTTTATACCTAGTTTCCTGAATGCTACTGGAAAAGTTTACTTTCTCAAGGGGAGTTGGGCAGTGTAGTCAACATATCTGCTATTATGATAATATACTTAGTTTCTTGGATAAACAAGAAAGCAAAGGAGGGTATGAAAACTCTCTGATACAGTGCCAAAGTGCTGCATTTATCTGCTGCTGACAAAAATGTAAGTAGGGATCTAGTGCAACAAAGTCTTCAGTGAGCCTTTGAAGCCATGATAGTAACCTATGGTTTCCTAAACCACAATTACAGAATCCGACTCCTGAGGTGCTATGCTGTGGGGAAAAAAAATGTAGAAATGAACATCCCTCTAAGGAAAAAGCCAATGTTGGTATAAAAAGGGGGCTTATTACTTACAGGATAAAAGTCTGCATTTAGTCAGGCTTTTTTGCTAGTTGTCCACGTATGTGGACTGAAACCCAAATAAAGGTTTCTGATTTTGTTGATAAATAAAAACAGATAGTACAGCATGGTTTAGTTTCTCAAGGGAAAATTTCTTAAAGGAAAGGGAAGGCAGGGGTGCAGATGCTGGGCTGGCATTCAAAATGGGAGCCTTAAATTTCAGAGGAACTCTGGAAAGAATGGAGGGTAGACATGGCTAGCAAGCAATATGGACCTAGCCCAGTAATGGCTAACCTTTTCCGAGTGCCCAAAGTGCACGTGAATGCATATGGATGTAAGCATGCGTGTCCAACCCCCAAAATACAATGTGCGTGTGGGGCCCCAGCAAGTGCCCCGCCCCCTGCACTTGCACACATGCCGCCCACATGTGCCCTGCCCCATGCGCATGCATGGAAGAGACCAGAAGATCAGCTGTCTAGCAGGAGGCAAATGCACATGCATGGCGGAGCTGAACTGAGGTGACAGTGCTGCGTGCCCACAGAGAGAGGGTGCTATGTGCCACTTGTGGCATGTGTGCCATAGGTTCGCCATCACAGATCTAGCCCATGCTCTCCATCACAGATTTACAGTTTTAATAAGGAACAATTCTTCATTATGTTCAACTCAATGTACTTGAGTTGGATTGCACATTATTTACATAGCTGGAGGCGGATTATTCCAGGGCAAATCTGGAGAAAATTATTGAAGAAGAGAATTGAGGACAGAATCTTAGGAAGGTACATGTCAAAGGATAGGCTCTACCCTGAGCAGCTGATCCTCCAAGGATCAAGTATGATGAAAAAAAAATCAAATATTTTATCACCCTGAGAAAAGGCAACTACCAGAAAGAATATTGCTGACTGAACGGTAAGCTTTAACTCAACATTAGGGCAGGGTAGATTTATTTATTTATTTATTTTATTTATTTAAATTTATATCCCGCCCTTCTCCACGAAGGACCCAGGGCGGCGCACAGGAAAATTTAAAAACATACAAAATACAATAAATATAATTTAAAAAACTATTAAATAACCTATCCTGCGCTAAAACCAAATTTTAAAAACCCAATTTAAAACTACCTAAAAGTCCCCATGGGAGGTTAGGCTAGGCCGGCTTGTTGAAACAAATATGTCTTAAGACATTGGCGGAAGAGGCGGAGGTCGGTGATGGTACGTAATTCAGGGGGTAGGTCATTCCAAAGGGCTGGGCCCGCCACAGAGAAGGCTCTTCCCCTGGGTGTCGCCAGTCGGCATTGTCCGGCCGACGGCACCCTGAGAAGGCCCTCTCTGTGGGAGCGTATCGGTCTAAGGGATGTATGGGGCAGGAGGCGGTCTCGCATATAACTAGGCCCCGAGCCATGGAGCGCTTTAAAGATAGTTGTCAGAACCTTGAAGCGCACTCGAAAAACCACAGGAAGCCAATGCAGCTCGCGCAGGATCGGTGTTATGTGGGAGCATCTAGTGGCTCCCATAATCACCCGCGCGGCTGCGTTTTGGACTAGCTGTAGCTTTCGAGTGCACCTCAAGGGAAGCCCCATGTAGAGAGCATTACAGTAGTCGAGTCGGGACGTCACGAGAGCTTGAGTGACTGTGCGAAGGGCAGCCCGGTCCAGTAAGGGGCGCAATTGGCGCATCAGGCGTACCTGATGAAACGCCCCCCTGGCCACGGCCGCCACATGGTCCTCCATGGACAGCCGGGAATCCAGGAGGACACCCAAATTGCACGCCCTCTCCACGGGGGCCAGTGTTTCGCCCCCAATGGCCAGAGTTGGTGTAATCTGGCTGAACCGGGGTGCCGGAAACCACAGCCACTCAGTCTTGGCAGGGTTGAGCCTGAGTTTGTTACCACCCATCCAGATCCGTACGGCCTCCAAACACCGGGACAGCACTTCGGCGGCATCGTTGGGGTGGTTTGGGGTGGATATGTACAGCTGGGTGTCATCAGCGTACAGATGGTACTGCACCCCAAAACCACGGATGATCTCACCCAGCGGCTTCATATATGTGTTGAAAAGGAGGGGCGAGAGGACCGACCCCTGAGGAACCCCACATAAGAGAGGCCTCGAGGTCGACCTCTGCCCTCCCGTCAACACATATTGCGACCGACCAGAGAGGTAGGATGAGAACCACCGCAAAACGGTGCCTCCCAACCCCAACCCCCCCAGTCGGTGCAATAGGATACCATGGTCGATGGTATCAAAAGCCGCCGAGAGGTCTAATAGGACTAGGATAGAGGAATAACCTCTATCCCGCGCCCTCCAGAGATCATCAACCAACGCGACCAATGCCGTCTCGGTGCTGTGACCGGGTCGGAAGCCGGACTGGCGCGGGTCTAGATAATCAACTTCCTCCAGGTGTCGCGGAAACTGTTGGGCTACCACACTCTCGACAACCTTCACCAAAAAGTGAAGGTTGGAGACCGGACGATAGTTCTCTAATAAAGCTAAGTCCAGGGACGGCTTCTTGAGGAGGGGCCTCACTACCGCCTCTTTCAAGATGGCAGGCAAGGACCCCTCACTCAAAGATGCGTTGACAATGCCCTGGAGCCAGCCTCGTGTCGTCTCCCAGGATGCCAGTACAAGTCAGGAGGGACACGGGTCCAATAAACATGTGGTTGCCCTAAGTTTCCTTGACAACCTGTCCATATCCTCGGTGGTAACAAAGTCAAACTCCTCCCAAGAAGGAACCTCAAGACTAGTCTCGGACAGTCCCACAGGACCACTGTCGATGGAGGGTAGCTCATTCCGAATCCGAGTGATTTTCTCCTGCAGATAAATCCCAAATTCCTCTGCTCGCCCTTGCAGAGGGGCTTCCCGCGGCCTCTGATGAAGGAGGGAGCGGGTCACCCCAAACAGGGCGGCAGGGCGGTTATCTGCGGATGCAATAAGGGTGGCACAATACTCACGTTTGGCCACCCTTATCGCCACTAAGTAAGCCCTAATATGGGTTCTCACTAGTGTTCGGTCGGCTTCGGAGCGAGAGGATCTCCATCTGCTCTCTAGGCATCTCTTGTGGCGTTTCATCCCCCGAAGCTCCTCGGTAAACCAAGGAGCCTGGGTGATTCGCCGCCGCAAGAGAGGCCGCAAGGGCGCGACTCGGTCCAAGGCCCCCGCGGCCGCACTTAACCATGCGGCCACTAGGTCCTCAGTCGAGTCGCGGGGCAGGGTCACAGGAATTGGCCCAAGCTCCCTCTGGAACCTTTCCGGGTCCATTAGAAGCCTGGGGCGGAACCATATAGGAATATCCGGTTCCGCCTCCCCGCGGTGAGGTGTAGCGATTGGAAAGTCCAGCCGAAGGAGAGCGTGATCTGTCCATGACAAGGGAGTGATGGCTAGGTCCCCTATTCCCAGATCACAACTCCACTGTCCCGAGACAAAGATGAAATCCAGTGTGTTTCCTCCCTCGTGAGTGGGGCCTAAAACTACCTGGGTCAGGTCCATGGCCGTCATGGAGGCCATGAACTCCCGAGCTGCTCCAGAGGCTTCGCCTGCCGACGGCAAGTTAAAGTCCCCCATGACTACCAGTCTGGGGGTCTCAACTGCCGCCTCGGCTATCACCTCTAGGAGCTCGGGCAGGGCTGTTGTTGCATAGCGAGGAGCCAGGTATACAACTAACACGCCCAACTGCCTCCCTAGGCCCCATCTCACGCAGAGAGATTCACACCCGGTTGTCTGAGGGACTGTGGTCTCCTTCGGTTCAAGACCTTCCTTTACGATAATCGCCACCCCCCACCCCTCCCTAGGGCCCTTGGCTGATGGAAGGCACGGTAACCTGGTGGGCACATGTCCACGAGGGGCATACCCCCTTCGTGGCCCAACCAGGTTTCCGTTATACCCACCAGGTCCGGGTCCCCCTCTGACACAAAGTCACGAATGAGGGGGGCTTTTTGAACCACGGACCTGGCGTTGCATAACATCAGCCTCGGGCCCCGGGTCTGTGATTCCTGCCCACCTAGTCTGCGATGGGAGAGCGGAGAGTTGGAGCACGTGACCGTCTGAATCCAGCGGCCACGGTCTTCCAACCGATGATGACCATTTCGTCTCCCTCCGCCCCTGCCCCTCCCCAAGACCGAATCGATGGAAAAAGCCACCGAGGAAATGACCCCCCCCTCCCCTTCCTCCGTTTCCCTATTTCCGCCCGGAGGTAGAACTAGAGCAATAGATTAATCAAACACATAGACTATAATATCATTAGAGAGAAAAAGTTCAATTTCACTACAGTTTGAAATAGCATTAAAATGGGAGAGACCAACCTTCGCATCTCTTATCAGAAATTTACTAACTGTCTGGGAAACTGAAAATAACATACTTGCGTTTACATCTTGTTTGCATAAAAAAAGAAAAACTTGAAATTGAGTTTTGCACTGAGTTTCTATCAAATCCTAAGAATTCAGAGGCTGTCTTTGTGGCAGATTCTTCTCAGGCTGAACCTTCTAGAAGCAAGATATTCATGGTTGGGACTACGTGGTCATTAAAGTCACAGCTTTGTCTATGATGAAATAGTAGACTCTGTGGAGCTACAGGACCAGATAGTGTAATCTAAATAACTGGGTGGTGCTGTGAATTGTTACAATGCTTATTGTTTCGTTCATTTTATTTCTTCCCGCAGTTCAGGGCAACATGTCCCCCCTCTAATTTTCCCTCACAACAACCAACCTGTTTGGAAGGTTGGGCAAAAAGCTGTGAATGGATTTGAATTTGTATCTCCCTGCTTCTGGTTCAATAACGTGCCACGCCGGAATCAACTGTTGAGGTCTTGAAAGCCAGAAAGAGGTCTTGGAATTTATGTCATAGGGCAAGAAAATAACTAAAGACAGATTAGAAATGTCAGAAATAACAGCAAAAATAAAATACATAATCTTCATGCAGAGGAAATCTCAGAACAGAAGGAGAATATCAGAATAGTATGATCAACAATTCTCTTACTATAACCGTGATGGCAAACGTTTGGCACGCATGCCACAGGTGGCACACAGATCCTGCTCTGCAAGCTGTTGCCCCAGCACAGCTCCACCGCACATGCATGCACATCTCCCACTGGCCAGCTGGTTTTCAGGTCTCTGCAGCACATGTGCAGGCCACATGCGAGAGATGCACATGCATGTGTGTGGAGCATGCGGGGGTGGCACTTAAATACGTAGGGTTGTGCATGCATGCAGGGGGAAGGATGTATGAAGGGGGCGCATGCATTGCATTATAGGTGCATGTGTGTACGTTTTTGGCATGCAATGACAAAAAGGTTAGCCATCACTGCACTTTAACATTCAGCTTTCACCATGTCTGTCTAGACTAGTGTTTCTCAACCTTGGCAACTTTAAGTCCTGGGAACTTCAACTCCCAGAATTCCCTAGGCAGCTGGCTGGGGGATTCTGGGAGTTGAAGTCCAAGTCACCAAGGTTGAGAAACACTGGTCTAGAAACTCATGCCATGATTTTACATTTCATACAGTATCTCATCTGAAATTATTCTGAACAAATGTATTTAATCATTACCATGTTACGGTCACCGAAGATGCATTCAACATGAATTAAACAGTCTTTGCTTAACAAGGCTTAATATCTAGGTTTTCCTGTTATTAATCTTCCCTCCCTCCCATTCTTTCTTCAGACTTGAGTTACTGCCAGATTGTGAAACCACTGTAGCAAAACACGATAATCTGGGGCTTAAACTTCTGAGAATGAGCTCTTGTAATTCATTTGCTACAAGCCTATCGGATAAATCCTGGAAGTCTCTGCACAGAATTCAGACACTGGGGCTGTTGTCTGGATACCAAAATATGTGGCATTGTTATCTCTGGTTAATTACTCATTCTCTAAAACTTTCTGGTAGCATTGCAACTACTACATGGCCTTGCCTGCTTGTTAGTTAACAGAGCTGCTTTTCTTGCACATATTCAGTTTAACCAGCAGTGGTTAACATTTTATTCTTTTGGCTAATGCTTTCTATCATCTTAGACTGTGTATATGAGAACTTGTACAACGTTGTGTTTTTGTTGAAACAGAAAGCCCAAGTGAGATACAGGCATTTAGAATATTTTATTTTAGTTCTGGGAATAATTCTGTTATGTTAGTTTTAATTTTAACAGCTTTAGGGTGTTTGGTTAGCCCTACGGTTACGATTCTAATAATAAGAATACAAGGGAGCAGAAATACTTGGTAGTGAATTCACTTTCCTTCCCCCATCCCCCATCCCCCCCATCCCGCGACCTTTTCTCTCCATTTTTCTTCCTTTCTTCTTTCTCTCCTTGCTACGAGGACATCCATGTAAAATCCAGGCTGTAGTCTTATCCATACATAAGATGTCCTGAATGCAGAAGGATACTTTTGGAACACACTTATGCGTACTGTGCAATTTTTCTCCACTTTCTGAGAGCTAAAGATCTGGTGTGTGTATGTGTGTGTACACATGTGCATGCATATATGCATATTTATTTATTCCTGGTCATCTGAAAGCTGTGACTTGCCAATAGGGAATTGTCCAGTCCTTCCTTTTAAGAATTAATCACATTTGTTTTACTTTATGGTTACCATTTAAGAGGAGATAGTCTCTTTGCTTGGAATTGACTTAGAGCAGAGGTGTCAAACTCAATTTCATTGAGGGCTGCATCAGGGTTGTGTTTGACCTTGAGAGGCCGGATGGACATGGCCAGGTGGGCATGGCCAGCTCAACATTCATTTTCGGCTGTAGCAGCCTCCTGCAGTCCTCTGCCAGTGAAAATGTGCATGGTCCCCCCAGCTCTATTTTTGACCTTGATGGCCTCCTGGACCTCTGTGTGTGCCCCCCCCCCGCAAGCGCCATTTTTGCTGGCAGAAGGCTGCAGGAGTTGAAAATAAAGCTCTATTTTCGCTGGCAGAGAAACCATGGGCCAGCCCTTGACTGTTTCCAGGGCAGCCCCGCGAGCCAGATCTAAGCACTCTGCAGGTCGGATTCAGCCCACGGGCCTGGAGTTTGATACTCCTTAGAGGCAAGAAAACACTCTCCATCAGCTGATGAGCTACTACTACCTCATAAGTCAATAAGTTTACACAAAGCTTCTGAAGGACTTCTTGTGCGCAGAAACAAAGTTCCTCACTCCTTGAGGTGGTGAACCAAGCATGTTCTCTGGAACTTAACACCACTGCTTGGAGGACTTTCCCAGAATATTTCTATTGGCATGGACATTTGCAGCTCCTTTCCCCATGAAGATAACTAGTTATGCTGAGTCTTGTGGAGGGTTTGTCTGATTCAGCTCTTTAGGGATGGTTGCTTTGCTCATGTCAACAGGCCCTGCAAAGCATCCATGTAACTGTTTTGCATATTAATGAATAATAAAGTACCAGAACTGAAATAATTTTAAAGGCTTTACTTCTGAAACTCTTTCCAAGGAAGATAAATTGAATCTAAAGAATGGCATTGATTGCAATCAGAGTGCTTTTAAAACTAAAGCAGGTCAAGGCAGCCAAATAAATAAATGGGAAGGAGCAAAAAGTAAATGATTTTTTTCTAAAGACATTTTCAATTTGCAAACCAAATCAGGTTGTAGAAATATGGGATGGTACTTTACTATGAACGTATGATAGATAGATAGAATGTCCTTTTTATTTGTCATTATTCCATAATCATATAAATACATACATTTGTGCTCCATTGATATTTTAAACCAATTAATAATGGCAATATCTTTGGTTCAGCTTTATCTATGTTTATTTTTCCCTGTCTGTACAAGGTGAATGAAAACAAAGCAAAAAGATAGCTGGTTCTTCTACTTGTCTTCCAGTTCTAAATACTGTACTGATTCAAAACCTTGATATAAAATGAAGTTGCTTTATTTCAGGATAAGCCACATCTTTTGATATCAGATACAGCCTACTATTTTTCAATCTTATTCTTGGTCTATTGAATACACTGTTAGCAGTGGAAGGCATTAAGCAAAACAACAAAGGCTTAATACAGCTACCCACTGGATAAAAGCAGATGTGTGAAAGGGCACACAAATTCTACATCCAGCTTAGTACCGTGTTGTTTGATAAAGTCACAGCATTCACAAACACTTATTTTGTATTAAGGATTTTTTAAGTCATCTACAAGAAAACAGAAAAGCAACCAGTCTTTATTAAGCCTTGTATTTTTTTTAAAAAACCTCATGGAAAACTTTATATTTAAGGAAGTTGGTATCAACTGCTCATATTTTGTTCTTCGTCAACATTTTTGGTCTATTCCAATAGACCTATGCTCAAGATCTTCAACAAGGCTAGGAACTTAAACAGAGGTTGATCACAGCATGAATAATGTAACATGCCAAAGTAACTAGAAAACCAAAACCAAAAATATTTAAACTTGTGAATATTTATTCTGACTCTGACAATATATTTAACAAATTATAACTCAGTAACAAGGAATTGAGATGATCAAATAACTAATTTAATCTTTTCTGAAGACTCCCAACTTGGCACAAATGCTTTCCAGGGTCTCAAGTTGCCCTAAAACATCTTGTTTTAAATCCATGTCCTTAATGAATCAAGAGAAAAACAATCCAGTTTCCATGGCCGATTTGAGAAATGTTTTTAATGTTTATTCAATACTTTTTTAAAAAAAAGAAATATCATTAGCTTCTATAATACTACTAAAACTGTGGCATATAATTCACAATTCCACATTGAGCCTCTTTCCGTACTAAATCAATACTAAAGCAATACAACATTCTATCTCTGGGAACAAATAGATAAAAGAAAAAAATGACAGATACATCCAATCTAGTTCTTGAACTGCCAGGGGATATCTACTTTGCCTGCAGGGGACATCTAGTTTACTTGCTGATTGATAAAAGGTTGTATTGATAGATTTTTAGACCAATGTATCAAGGCAATGCTTAAATTCTTTGAAATAGATCTATTCAAGGGAGAAGGACACAGCGCTTGCTAAGTCATCATCAACAACTGATCCAGTTGTGGTCCTCCTCTATCATTCTCTTGTGTGGAGGAAGGCAGGCTGTCAAATCCATCAGAATTAATAGGAATCACCTTGCCTGTTAATCAACAGATATGTATGTACAAAACATGTCACCAAAGCTGACCAATATTCCTCTTATATGACACTCCTTGCTGAAAAATACAGGTAGTCCTAGATTTACAACAGTTCATTTAGTGACCATCCATTTACTGAAGTTATAACAGCCCTGAAAAAGTGACTTATAACCATTTTTCACACTTATGGCCTTTGTATCATCCCCACGGTAATGTGTTTTACATTCGGATGCTTGACAATTGGCTCACATTTAGGATGGTTGCAGTGACCCGGGGTCATTGTTGCGACCTTCTGTCAACTAAAGTCAACGGGGAAGCCAGATTCACTTAACAACCATGTTACTAACTTAACCACTGCAGTGATTCCCTTGGCAAATGTGGCAAGAAAATTCGTAAAATGGGGCAAAACTCACTTGACAAATTTCTCACTTAGCAACATAAATTCCGGGCTCAATTGTACACATAAGTCAAGGACTGCCTGCATAGCATGACAATAAACTTTGCATTTCATTCTGATTTTACAGCAGAATAAAATACAGTCCTAGGTAAGGTGTATATATTCGCTTTCTACCTACTTCCAAAATAAGTGAGCCAAAGATGACACAATTGTGATCAGTTATGAGTCATTGTCTTTTCTCTTGGAAAATTATCTCTGCATTATGTTGAGAAGAAGAGCCCATTGAATCCCCAAAATGGTCAGACCAATGCCTAACAATAGATATTCATCTGTCCTGGCTGCTGTGTTTTTACAGCAATAGCAACATACCCTTCTACATTTCCTCCCTCTTTCTTCTGTTACAGATAGGCAGAGATATGATAGAATATGGATTGACAGAGAGAAAGGTCTGATGAATTAGCAAAGAGATTTTACATCATCAACTTCACATTAAGTTGGCTGAGGTCAATATCCAAATCACTCACTCACAATATAAAGAATTCTACTTGGTGCCTTTATGAAAAAGAAAGGGTCAAAAAGGCTCACTTGAACTAAAGACAGAAGTTTTTTAATAAAGACCCATATAAATACAGACATGGGCTACTGACAGATAGTACAAATGGATATTCCAATACCGTAAATCAGGTGATAATGAAAGCAGGAATGCTATATACATAGAATAATAACTTTTTAAAACTAGGAGTCAGCAAACACTGGATCTAGAGGCAATCTGTCTGTCCCTTGCTGAGTAAGGATAATGGATGCCCCACTGTTCTGTTTCAGTTACAAACATACATTTGTGTGGAGGTCTTTAATTTTCAGAGCAAATTAACACCAGTGTTGCAAGTAAAGAAGTGAAACAGAGAAATCCCTTAAAGTGGTACTTTAGCAACCCATCATTTTTCTTCTGAAAAAGCATTTGTTATATACTTAGCTTGCTCACTGTCAGCATGCTTTCATGAATGCTAATCTAGATGTCCATAATAAAATGACGAGAAAGAAATTCCCTCTTGACCATCCGGCTTTATTTTGTGCCATTTATCATATTCAACTTGAGTGTAAAATTTAAGTAAACTGATGCTTACCAACATTAGCATGATCGAAAACTTTGTTAATATTGACATAAGCTCTTTTTTCTTTATCTTTAAAGGTTTAAGTTATCTAAATCATCACTGTTAATTATCTCTAGTCAAAGTTGTATAAATATCTTTGTACCTAAAATGGTGTACAACTTGTGTTTTATAAAAATACAATAAAACAATGTTGTTGTTTTTTTTAAAAAGAGAATACATTAGCTCTGGAAATGTAATTCATGACAAATTAACAGATAATTCAATTTAAAAAACACTGTTAGATTTGGAAAATGGCTGGGAATGATTGGCGTTACAGTTGAAGGAAGTGTCCCATTGTATACTGTTTCTGTGTTTGAAAATATATGAACAATTCTGGGACATGACATTTAGCTTTATAATAAATTATTTTCTATAGGTTGTTATGCAAGCCCTGATGCACATACAACATACACAGTGCATATATGCGGATAGACCCCACACCAAATGAAGCCCCCAAATGGGCATCCCCAGGGTAATGGCAATGGCTAATCCTTTTAACCCGGAAGCACCTTGGTGCTTCTAACTTGAGTACAAACTTCCAAATCATCAATGAACCTGTGTTCTCGTTGTAGTAGGTCCATTGGAAGAGGAATTATTTGTGGAGTCCTTGGTGTTCTCTGAACTTGTTGGTTTTACAATATACAATAGCAGAGTTGGAAGGGACCTTGGAGGTCATCTAGTCCAACTCCCTGCCTAGGCAGGAAGCCCTATACCGTTTCAGACAAATGGCTATTCAACATCTTCTTAAAGACTTCCAGTGTTGGGACATTCACAACTTCTGGAGACAAGTCATTCCACTGGTTAATTGTTCAGGAAATTTCTCCTCAGTTCTAAGTTGCTTCTCTCCTTGATTAGCTTCCACCCATTGCTTCTTGTTCTACTCTCAGGTGCCTTGGAGAATAGTTTGACTCCTCTTCTTTGTGGCAACCCCTGAGATATCGGAAGACTGCTATCATGTCTCCCCTAGTCCTTCTTTTTATTAAACTAGACATACCCAGTTCCTGTAACTGTTCTTCATATGTTTTAGCCTCCAGTCCCCTAATCATCTTTGTTGCTCTTCTCTGCACTCTTTCTAGAGTCTCCATATCTTTTCTACATCATGGTAACCAAACCTGAATGCAGTATTCCAAGTGTGGCCTTACAAAGGCATTGTTGCAGATATTTCATTATCATCAGTGCTCAGAGAGATCCCACAGTTCATTCTTGAGCTACAAATATTTTCTTTTATCAGGGTCATTATTTCTCTATTTTTTCTCTTTGATTGTTTGTCCCCTGATCACTTCCCCCCCCCCCATGAACCACTTCAGCTGTCCATTTCTGCTTTCCTGCTCTCCATATCTTTTCCATTCTTCTTCCTTCTCTATTTCTCAACTCTGATTACTTCCCTTCTTTCTTCTACTTCTTTGGTGGCATTCTACTCCTTTGGCTTATTATGGGCATTCTTCTTCAACAATGCAGCACATACCACAGTACATAGATAGTTCTAATGTTAAAAATCAGTTCTGCATTCCTTTTCACTCCTTTTTGTGAAGAATGATGAATGCTATCCCCGTGGTGGTGGGATTCAAATTTTTTTTACTATGGGTTCTGTGGGCGTGGCAGGGGAAGGATACTGCAAAATCCCCATTCCCTCCCTACTCCAGGGGGAAAGTTACTGCAAAATCTCCAGTCCCTCCATACCCCACTAACCTGCTTTCCATTCTCCGTTCTCCTGTTCAGGGCAACAAAAGAAGATCAGCTGGGTGGCAGCAGAGATGGGACCAGCGTATTTGCCAGTTATCCGAACTACTCAAAATTTCCGGTACTGGTTCTCCAGAACCTGTCAGAACTGGCTGAATACCATCTCTGCCTTAACATACCACTAAAAAACTACTTATGGAATTTTGTACTGAAAAGTACTACTTCAATATTTAACATATTTTTCCTAAAATTAATAAATAATTTACTTAACCTGCTAAGTCTTCAAAGCATGCAGTTCTATGAGAACATAAAAAGTTATTTGGACACAGATTCCATTAATTTTGTAGATTATCCTACTTTAGAGAAAAGTATTTAGGATAAAGACATAAAAATACAGTCAAGAGCATATCCACTTGGAAGCAAGCCTATTTAATTAAAGTGACCATACTTTTAAGTTAGAGACCTTAGAACTTTGACATCTATTGGGCAAAATTCAGAAAAAAATAAAAAGTAAATGCCATGATTCCAGAATTCTGGGCTAGCTTGTTAATGATACAGTCTTTGAAAGGTTGGGCTGAAAATTACTATCTTAGTGGCTGTTAATTGATTATCCCCAGGGCATGAGGAGAGTTGAGAGGAAGACAAATTAAATTATCTTGAAGCCATCTGCTTCTAAACCAGATGCAAAAGTCACACTGGAATGCTGGAAGAAAAGGGAAGAGAAGAACTTCAGAGCCAGCAATGTCACAGAACAAATAAGCCATTTTATGCTCAAGAGAATAAAATGCATCAAATCTGCTTTTAGAAATGGCAATAGCCCAAATAAAGATAAGAGTATTCCAGCTACTCAGAACATTACATAACTAGTTGCAAAGTGGTTTGGCATCATTATTTCCAATCTCCCCATCTTAAAGACATGAACAGAAAAAGAAGCTATGCATTAAGCCCAAAACCCTTGTACAGTAGAGTTCAGTATTATCACTACAGACAAAGAGTGTGTGCACCCAAAATGTTAGACAGAAGTTTTTTTCAGCTGTCTCAAGTACATAAAATAGAGAATCTTATTTTATAGCTATTATTTTATAGCTATTCTCAAAGCTATTGTGGAGGGCGACTCTCTAACAACATTGGCAAAGTTCTGGGATTTTTTCTAAATTCATTCACTTTTAACTTGTATAAATTAAGTATTCATTGGCATCTCAAATATAAAGTGAGCTCTAACTACAGAATAATACAAATCATTTGGAAACTGATAAAAAGGAGACTGCTTTAAGGTTAACCATTTAAATAAATGTAATAATTTCAAGTTACTGTGTAATTGAATTCCAATTTACATCTGCCTTTGTCTATATGGCACTAGATCAGAGGTTCCCAAATTTGGCAACTTTAAGACTTGTGGACTTCAACTCCAGCTATGCTGCCTGGAGAATTCTGGGAGTTGAAGTCCAGAAGTCTTAAAGTTGCCAAGTTTGGGAACCTCTGCACTAGATGAAATAGAAATGTTGTAAAATATCTACTGATTTACTCTTTTCTAGTTTTATTTAGCAAAGTCATCCTTTACCTTATATCTTCTGAAACTGGTCGGATTCACATATTGGAATCACAATATGAATCTTAATGAAAAAGGTATTGATATCTGTAAGTCAGCAGCAGCACATTAAAGACACTGGAACACTGTGAAACACAGATTTGCTATCTGGCTGAGAATTTCTCTCTCTCTCTCTCTCTCCCCCCCCCCCTTTCTCTCTCTCACACACACACACACACATTTTTAGCAAAATAGTTTCTCCTTTTCAGTCCTCTGCATCTTTCTTGAAATCTTCCCCAGAGCACTGAAGGGACCTTAGAAGCAGCGCAGGACCTCTTATACATACAAAGTCTCTTCTTAGTCAAATGAGCGATCGGGCAAGAAACATGACTGGACATAGCGCTACTTCTTAAAATTTCAAAGGATGTAGTGATGTGCCTGACTCATAATTTTGCACTGCAAAATCCTGGTTCACAGATTGGTCATTCAACAGGTGCATACTGTAAGGGGTGGAGACCAAGTCTCAAGCTAACAAGCTTATCATAGAAAAGATAAAATATGCTTAGTTGAGTGAAGCTGACATCTGACAAGCACTCAAGAACCTCAGGTATCTGTCAGAAATAAAACCTTAGGTTCTAATAATAAAACAGAAATCACACTGTGTAGCCTTCTTCAGAATACTTAAAATGTTGATAGATATTGATATTCTCCATGCGTAACACCAAAACAACAACAACCCAACCCTTAAAAATACCCTAGATCAGTATTGGTGAACCTTTTCAGCACCGAGTGCCAAAATGGGAGCATGCGCATGCGTGGGGAGCACCAGAAACACAAAGAGCAATTTCCCGGTGCACGCGCGGGGGATTGCTGGAAACCGGAAGAGCAGCTCTCCAGTGTGCATGTGTGTGCCGGGAAGCTGAGCTTCTGGTTTCTGCCATGCGCCAGTTAGTCTTCGTGCTCCTGTAACGAAGATGGAGAGATGGCTCTGCATGCTAATTCCGCACACGTGCCATAGGTTTGCCATCATGGCCCTAGAGCTTGTGAAATTTTTTTTAGAGAAAAGGGTTCTCTCTTTCTTCCTGATGTGGTAGCTTCCTATGGATAAGAGATTCTCATAAGAAATCATTTCAGTCCTCATCTATATTTTGTAATTTGTATAGGGTCAGAAGGAATACCGTATATAAGTGCTTTTTTTTGCAGAAAGAAGCAAAGGAATCAAAGCAAAGGAATTTACCTCAGAACTGAATTCTAAATTGTAGAACTCTTAGTCTGAAATGTTACCTTTGGAGTAGATAATTTAGTGTCATAATACATGTCCAGTCCGGCTTCCGGCCCGGTCACAGCACCGAAACGGCATTGGTCGCGTTGGTGGATGATCTCTGGAGGGCACGGGATAGAGGTTCTTCCTCTATCCTTGTCCTATTAGACTTCTCAGCGGCTTTTGATACCATCGACCATGGTATCTTATTGCATCGATTGGGGGGGTTGGGGCTGAGAGGCACCGTCCTATGGTGGTTCTCGTCCTACCTCTCTGGTCGGTCGCAATGGGTGTTGGCAGGAGGGCAGAGGTCGTCCCCGAGGCCACTCACATGTGGGGTCCCTCAGGGGTCGGTCCTCTCGCCACTCCTGTTTAACACCTACATGAAGCCGCTGGGCGAGATCATCCGTGGTTTTGGGGTGGAATACCATCTGTACGCTGATGACACTCAGTTGTACATATCCACCCCAAACCACCCCAACGATGCCGTCGAGGTGCTGTCCCGGTGTCTGGAAGCCGTACAGATCTGGATGGGCAGTAACAAACTCAAACTCAACCCGTCCAAAACCGAGTGGCTGTGGTTTCCGGCACCCCGGTTCAGCCAGATAAGTCCAACACTGGCCATTGGGGGCGAACAACTGGCCCCCGTGGAGAGGGCGCGCAACTTGGGCGTCCTCCTGGATTCCCGGCTGTCCATGGAGGACCATGTGACGGCCGTGGCCAGGGGGGCGTTCTATCAGGTACGCCTGATATGCCAGTTGCGCCCCTTACTGGACCGGGGAGCCCTTCGCACAGTCACTCAAGCGCTCGTGACATCCCGGCTGGATTACTGTAACGCTGTCTACATGGGGCTCCCCTTGAGGTGCACTCGAAAGCTACAGTTAGTACAGAATGCGGCCGCCCGGGTGATTATGGGTGCCTCAAGGCAAACCCACGTAACACCTCTCCTGCGTGAGCTGCACTGGCTGCCTGTGGCCTTTCGAGTGCGCTTCAAGGTGCTGACGACCATCTTTAAATCGCTCCATGGCTCGGGGCCTAGCTATATACGAGACCGTCTCCTGCCCCATACATCCCTTCGTCCGATCCGCTCCCACAGAGAGGGTCTTCTCCGGGTGCCGTCAGCGGGGCAATGCCGGTTGGCGACACCCAGGGGAAGGGCCTTCTCTGTGGCGGGCCCGGCCCTCTGGAACGACCTACCCCCCGACCTTCGCACTATCTCGGACCTCCGCCTCTTCCACCAACGTCTTAAGACGTATCTATTCCAACAAGCCGGCCTAGGATAGCCCCTACTTCTGACTTTTTAAAAATAAATTAATTTGGTATGGTTTTAACATGGGTTTTTAGCACGGGTCTAGTAATTTAATATATTTTAATTGATATTGTATTTTGTGGTTTTAATAATGTCTGTGCGCCGCCCTGGGTCCTAACAAGGAGAAGGGCGGGGTATAAATTTAATAAAATAAAATAAAATAAATGTAATTTTCTTTCCTTTTCCTTTCCTTTTTTGTGTGTGTGTGTGTGCCTTCAAGTCATTGTTGACTCCTGGTAACTGCCTGGACTAGTCCCTGCAGTTTTCTTGGCAAAATTCCAGCAGTGTTTTGCTATTGCCTACTTCCAAGAGGTGAAAGAGAGTGACCCAGCACCCAGTTCCCTTCATGTCAAAGCAGGACTAGTATTCAGTCTCCTGCTTTCTAGCCAAGTGTCTTAACCAAGACATCAAACTAGTGTTGTTTGAATCAACTAAAAAGCAACTTAGTCATGACATTAAATTCTTAGTCATTTCCATTTCCATTTGAAATTAAATTCAACTTACCCTGGATTCAAACTATTGAAAATTAAAGCAACATATCCATGTTCTGTTAGAAGCAGTCATATCTGGATATTTCTTTTTGTGCAGCCTTATGAAGTGAAATATTTCTAAACGGGTAATTCTGATATATATTCAACATCAGTTTATAAAGACTAGTTATAGGAGATAGAAAGCAATAGAAAAGAAAGTATGAAGGAGTTAGACAGGGAGAGGGAAGGATATTTAAAATAATTATATATTACTGGTCTTTTTAATTTATGAATTCTATTATATGTTATAAAAAATTGGCAAGAAAAAAACAAATGCAGAGGAATAGAAAAGGTGGTACCTGGCTCAATAGTTGTAACTGTGAGAAGGATCTTAGAGTCCTAATGAACAATCACTTAAATATGAACCATTAGTATGCTGCAGTTGCAAAAAAAGGCCAACACAATCGAAGGCTGTATTAACAGAAGGATAGAATCAAGATCATGTGAAGTGTTAGTACCCTTTATAATGCCTTGGTAAGACCACATGTGGAATATTGTATCCAGTTTTAGTTGTCACAATATAAAAAAGATGTTGAGACTCTAGAAAGAGTGCAGAGAATACCAACACAATGATTAGGGGATTGTAGCAGGGGTGGAGCAGGGTTGCTACTGGTTTGCTTTGTGGGCGCTTTGGGCATGCACAGAACAATTTACATTGAACTGTGCGCATTATTTTATTTTTTTATTTTTTATTTCGCATTTGTATACCGCCCTATCTCCCTGGAGGGACTCAGGGCGGTGCACAGAAAGAGTCAAAAAGGTAGTACACACAATGTACTACCTTAATATAAAAGTTAAAAATAGATTAAATATAGTGGGTCTGTGCTAAAAATTATACTAAAAGCAATTAAAATTATTATAATCGGGACTATATCAATTAAAAACTATGCCAGGCCAGCCACATGGAATAGATGTGTTTTTAGAGTCCGGCGGAAGAGGAGTAGGTCCGTGATGGTACGAAGGTTGGGGAGCAGGTCGTTCCAGAGGGCAGGACCTGCCACAGAGAAGGCTCTCCCCCTGGGGGTCGCCAGCCGGCATTGTCCAGCCGACGGCACCCTGAGGAGGCCCTCTCTGTGGGAGCGGACAGGTCGAAGGGAGGTATGTGGTAGGAGGCGGTCCCGCAAGTAACCAGGTCCCGTGCCATGGAGCGCTTTGAAGATGGTACTAGCACCTTGAAGCGCACCCGGAAGGCCACAGGCAGCCAGTGCAGCTCGCGCAGGAGAGGTGTTACATGGGAGTATCTTGAAACTCCCATAATTCCCTGCGCGGCCGCATTCAGTACTAGCTGGAGTCTCCGGGTGCACCTCAAGGGGAGCCCCATGTAGAGAGCGTTACAGTAGTCCAGGTGGGAGATAACGAGGGCTTGAGTGAGCGTGCGTAGGGCATCACGATCTAGAAAGGGACGCAACTGGCATATCAGGTAAACCTGAGAAAAAGCCCCCCTGGCCACGGCTGTCACATGGTCATCCAGGGACAGTCGAGAATCCAGGAGGACGGCCAAGTTGCGAACCCGTTCCACGGGGGCTAATGACTCGCCCCCGATAGCCAGAGATGGAACCAGCTGGCTATATCGTGACGCCGGAACCACAGCCACTCGGTCTTGGACAGATTGAGTCGAAGCTTGTTCCTCCCCATCCAGGCCCGCACGGCCTCCAAACACCGGGACATCACTTCAACGGCATCGTTGGGGTGGTCAGGGGTAGAGATGTACAGCTGTGTAGCATCAGCGTACTGATGGAACTCTACCCCAAAACCACGGATGATCTCACCCAGCGGCTTCATATAGGTGTTGAACATGAGAGGCGAGAAGACCGAATCCTGAGGCACCCCACATGTCAGGGGCCTCAACGTCGACCTCTGCCCTCCTGCCAACATGAATTGCGACCAGGTAGGAGAGGTAGGAGGAGAACCATCGCAGGATGGTGCCTCCAAACCCCAACCCCTCCAGCTGGTGCAATAAGATACCATGGTCGAAGGTATCAAAAGCCGCTGAGAGATCTAATAGGACAAGGATAGAGGAATGACTTCTATCCCGAGCCCTCCAGAGATCATCTACCAACGCAACCAATGCCGTCTCTGTGCTGTACCCAGGTCGGAAGCCGAACTGGCGCGGGTATAGATAGGCAGTTTTCTCCAGGTGCCTGGGGAATTGTCGTGCCACCACACTCTCAACAACCTTCGCCAGAAAGGGAAGGTTGGAGACCAGACGATAATTAGCTAACACCGCTGGGTCCAGGGAAGGCTTCTTGAGGAGGGGCCTCACCACCGCCTCTTTCAAGACGTGCATGCACACAGCTGGTAAAAAAAGTAAAAAGTAAACAGCAGCAGCGACCGGGGAACTGGTTCGTGGGCATGACCAGCCTGGGTTGCTGCCGGTCCTGTGACCAGGGCAGAATTACCACCACCAGTTCAACTGAACTGATGCGAACCGGTAGGAACCCACTTCTGGAGGCTAAAACATATAAAGAACAGCTAGAACAATTAATCAGTGGAACAACTTGCCTCCAGAAGTTGTGAATGCTCCAACACTGGAAGTCTTTAAGAAGAGATTGGACAACGATTTGTCTGAAATGGTATAGGATTTCCTGCTCAGGAGGGGGTTAGACTAGAAGACCTCCAATGTCCATTCAATTCTATTCTATTCTATTCTATTCTATTCTATTCCATTCCATTCCATTCCATTCCATTTATATTACTAGATACCATTTATATAAAAATATCACTGCAACATTTACTATGAGAGACCCAAACTCAATGCAGAATTATCTGTAGGTAAAGCAAGAGGCTGTCAAAGTTTTACTAGCTGCCAGCAAAACACCACCATGTAGCAACAGATAAGCTTCAACATGGTTCCATTAATCTGGCAAAGTAAGAGGAAATTCAGGCTGCATGTCATAAGCTCAGTTATCTTCCCAGCCAGTTGTACTGGCTAGCATTCTTTAATGCTGCCAATAAAGCCAAGAAATCAGATCAGAATTTGACAGCTTTGCCCTCTGAGCCATGGTAAAATAAAATAGGTCAAAACAACAGTCTAAGAAGCAAAATATGTTTCTAATAAAAATGATGTAAAAAGTAGCACACATTCCTCTTTTATCGTAAGTTTAAAAAGCAAAGGATCCGTTTTCATTATGGATGAATGAAATGGTTTACACATAAAGACAGAAATTTAAAAATAGAGAAATGAAATACTGATAAAACAAAATAGGATAGTATTTCAAGGCAAGATGCATTGGTTTAATCTAATCCAATGACACCTGTTTTTTTGGCTTGTGCCAATAAATTGTAATTAAATAAAACACCGAATTTTTCTTCAGTGAAGAGCGAAAATAAAATAGTTCCTTGCAGCTATTTTGATGGTTATTATATTACAGTATAGTATTAAGAGACACATTACATAACTGCTAGTATCCCATAGTCTTTTTTCTTATATCCACACTGGAAATATTACCAGCATATCTCATGTGACAGTTCTGGCAGGAAAACATATTGTTTCTTTCTCTGTCAGATGATGAGCTATGTGGAAACCACAAATGTCTATAGGTGGACAGCAAAGGGCTGGGGGACAAGTGACCTACATGCCAGCAAAGGGCCAGGGAACAAGTGACCCATATGCCATTTATTTATTTTATTTTTATTTTATTAAATTTATACCCCGCCCTTCTCCAAACGGACCCAGGGTGGCGCACAGGAATATTAAAATACATACAAAATCACATAAAAAATTTAAAAAACTTATTTGATAAAGATCCTGCGCTAAAACCAAATTAAAATCCCCAAAATTTAAAACTGTCTAAAAGTCATTATGGAGGTTGCGCTAGGCCGGCTAGATGGAACAAATGTGTCTTTAGTCACTTGCGGAAGAGGCGGAGGTCAGAGATGGTGCGAAGTTCAGGGGGTAAGTCGTTCCAAAGGGCAGGGCCCGCCACAGAGAAGGCTCTTCCCCTGGGTGTCGCCAGTCGGCATTGTCCGGCCGACGGCACCTTGAGAAGGCCCTCTCTGTGGGAGCGTATTGGTCTTAGGGATGTTAGCCATGACATCATGATGCAAAAACTAAGAAGTATAAGCCGGTGTCACCAGCCAGGATTCACGGATGCACAGCCGGACTTTGCATCATGATATCATGGCATGCGTGCTGTTACTCTGATGCAATTTTGGTTTGGTGCAGATGCCTGTGGCTGACAAGTGGAGATGTGTTCAAGTAAACATATTCTTCCATGGAACTTGCAGTGATCTTCGTGCCTTTTCTTAATCAATTGCTCCTATCTCCTCATTCATATGCATATTCAATAGCGGCTGAAGAATGGAATCAAGTACATTAGACTAAACCAGTGTCTTTTTCCCCCCAACTTCAGCAATTATTATTTTTTACCAGAATTCCACAGTCAGTGTGCTGGACGCTGAAGTCTACCCATCTTAAAGTTGCCACGTTTGAAAAAGAACAGTCTGCACCACAACATTACTTACACATTTGGGCAGAGAATGCATTCTTTGAACCATATACAGCATGATGACTAAGATTAGGTCTACGCAAAGTCTTCCAAAGAGATATGCCAAGCTTCTACTGGCATTTGCAATCAGGAAAGCTAGATTCTCAGAGTTTTCCTTTAAACCTATATATTGAAATTGAAAGGGATTCCATTATAGAAATTGGAGATGTGTTCTTTACCCCCTATTGTGCAGTGAGTATGTTAAGACAGGCCTTCTCTGACCCCCTGTCTTCATATAGAGGGATGCTTTCCCCCACTCACTAGAAATGGCAGGAATGCACATCTATTCTTACCCTGCAGTGTTTTGCAAACAGATGTACCCTTTCCTGATAATTCCAGGGCAAGGAGCTTCACACCTTGCAAGAACACAATGGAGGCCCTCTCTTTCAACAATGAAAAGCATCAGCAACTTTTGCGAGGTCTGGAAGCTGCTCCTGGCATGCAGATGCACTCTTAGTCTCAGGGGAAGTGCTGCCTTTGTGCTTATTGTAGTGCAAACTTTCTGTAGCATATTATGCAACAACTAACTTTGATAATGTGTAGATTTATGCTTCATCTTTAAAAAAAGAATTTCCCAGCTCAAGTCAGTCTGAAGTAAAAATGCATGTACCATGCATCTAGATGCTTTATTCTATGTTTCTTTTTTATTTAAGGAGGGTATAACAAAGACAATTCTATGCAGCATCTACTTACTTTTGTTGAGAGGCAGAACTGTGAATTACACTTTTCTAGCGTTCATATCATTGCAACATGAATGGGACAAACCAGATAAAGGATTTCTATTTTTTTGGCTATATTTTAGAAGAATGGGAAATATAACTCAGAAGTATCTATGTAATAATATGCAGCTACATCTGAAAACATGTCCTGTACATATTAAGTAGTGCTGTAGATGGCATTTTGTCTCTGACTTCTAGCATTAAAAATATTAATTATAAATTTGATTCATTTCCTCTCTCCATTAAAGAACATCTCAAAAAAGGAAGACCAGGGGAAAGGGGTGACTTTAATTTTAAATACAATTCATGTTGTATCTTAGGATTCTTGATGAATGTATTCTATTTTATTTTTATTTATGTATACTGAGAGCATATGCACCAAAGACAAATTCCTTGTGTGTCCAATCACACTTGGCCAATAAAGAATTCTATCCTATCCTATCCTATCCTATCCTATCCTATCCTATCCTATCCTATCCTGCAGAAGAAATTTATTGCAATGTATGTGAAGTAAGCTAATTAATAAACTGACTGCAGAATTCCAAAGATTTAAGATACAGAAAACGCTGAAATGTCATTTGGTAACATCCATGTAAAACTACGCTGGAAAATAAGTCCAAACCTTTGATCTCTAGAAGACAATCTGAGGCTCAATACATTGAAAGAGCAATATTATCTATTAAGAGATGAGGTCTATTGAATTGATGGAGCAGCACACATAAAAGAGCAGTACCGCAGATATCATTCATTGATATACAAGGTTAAAGACATTTTTAAAAGAATGGTATCAAACACTTAAACCAATGTGATATGATTCTACTTTCAAAAGGAACAGCCTCACAAATTTAGACCAATGCTGCTATATCACATCTTAAGCATTTGTGGCAAGGCATAATATTAAAATTGGAATTTACGTAGACTGTTTAGAAATTTAGAAGCGAGATAAATCTGAATATTCCAATTTCCTACAAAATACAACACGTATAATATATTGCATTAAGCAAACATGAGCAAGCATGTAAGAGTAGATAAAAATCACATAAACAAAGCTATGAGGAAGCTAAGCTATTTTTGCAAACAACAATTTTAAATCTTATCACAACAACTTCAGTTATCACCCGAAGATAACACTAGGGAGATTACACCTAGGGAGACTAGGCAGGATTTTAGGACAATCGGAAACTAAATGAATGAATGAATGGTTTCAAATGTTCTGAGGGATCCTTGGTGCTCTCTGAGTTTGGTTATTTTCTTGCAGACGTTTCCTTACCCCAGGGATGTCCAAACTTGGGAACTTTGGCTGGGGAATTCTGAGAGTTGAAGTCCACAAGTCTTAAAGTTCCCAAGTTTGGACATCCCTGCCTTACCCAAACTGATGATGTTACCTAGTTTGGGTAATGAAGTGTCTGCAAGAAAACAACCAAGCTCAGAAAGCACCAAGGACCACTCATTTCAATCTTGAGCTACAAATATTCTGCTTTATTGGTAAACAGTTCTGAGTATCAACTAAATTGGAGACACTGGAAATGCTTCTCAAGACCCAGAGGGGCAAACCCCACTGTAAATTCTGACAATCTCCAGAAGCCCTCGATCTTGCTATTTCTGCTGTGTGAACAGCCATAAGACTAAGAAAATTTTACTCATATGACCAGCGTATAGATTAGAAAGAAATGGAAATGAACCTCCTGAACTAAAAAGGAGTTGAGTGAAACTTAGTATGAGCAAGTATCTGTAGGACTGCAGCGGTAATGAATTAAAAATGTGGATATGGGTATTTTTCAGGGTGGATAAAAATCAATGATTTTTTTAAAAAAATCAAAAAAATCGGATTTTTAAAATTTAAATCGGATTTTTTTAAATTTAAATCGGATTTTTTAATATAAAATGCTTTTTGAGGAAAATATATTACCATCCAAAGGTTATTCCATCAGGAAATAAAGATTAGTTTTTTAATTATGTAGAATAAGGCTGTGTATGTTTAATTTTTTTGGTAAATAAATTCCATTAATCCATTCACAATGTCAATAATCTTTTTGAAAGATTATTGGGCAGTTGCTCTGCCTACAAGATATTATCACAGATGCTTGGTTTACTTTTGCAGTTCTCAAAACTGAATTTGACTCAGTAGAGATCACGTGCCTCTTCTTCACAGCAAAAATGTTATAACATGAACAGAGTTGAAAAAAAGACCTTAATCCTAACTTCTACAAACCTAAGTTTCAAGAAGTTCAGTGAATAGAATAGAAACAATATTTTTCTGATTGTTTCGAGTGGAATAGATCTGCACAAGAAGAAATTGAAACTAAGTATGAGGAGGAAGGGGCAAGCAGACAAGCAGTACTACAAAATAAAAGTCTAAGTTTCTTAAAATATATATATATTTTGTATAGCCAAATTAGTTAACAAACATGGATGTTTGTTTAAGCAAATAGCATATGCTGTAATGTTATTGTTTCAGTTGAATAAATCTATTTAAATTGTTATTATTAAGGTAATGATTATTTTTCTCCTTCCTAAGTACAACAGAAAAGTTGTCCAAATATAAATGATTAACCTATTAAACTGGGGATAAAAAAACTAATATGAAAAGTTGTTATTCTAAAAATCTTCATCTACTTGCATATTATAAGTTATACCAGCAAGAATTAGTCTTTATGTAGAAAACTATGATTTAAATCAAGCTTTTTTACTAGTGATTTAAATCATGATTTAAATCGTGATTTAAATCAACTTGATTTAAATCAAATACACCCTGGTATTTTTATTCATTCATTCATTCATTTTTATATTATATTTAGAGACTGCTCATCTCCCTCATAGAGCAACTAGGGAGTATATAAATAGGCATAAAAACATGTATGTATGTATGTATATGTACCATATATGTATATGCATATGTGTATATGGATTAGCTTAGTGGCTAACACAACTGCCTGATGTGTAATACTGCCCAGGTTCAAATCCCAGTAAGGGTATGGCTAGCTGATCAGAGCTAAATAGCTTGAAATAGTTCTATAGTAGTCTCCCTTTATTTATTTATCAGCACAAATGCAATATATACACATATATATATATAAACACACACATGAATGTTATCATAAAAAGTTAAAACAGAATAAAACAATTAAAAAGGCAGGGGAGGAACTACAGTATTCATTTATATCAATCTTAAGAGGAAAAAAATGATTTTGCTAGAATACTTGGCCTATGATATTTGTAGACTACAAACCCCTGGACGTCTCATAAAAATATATCAATAATATTCTCTAAAGCATGTAAATTGTTCTTCTTCATTTACATTTCTGTTCCAATTTACTTAAAGTTAGATCATTTTCTTGGAGGTTGCACACATTTGAAGTCTTTATAATTTAAGGACAAACCACAAGGGCTCTATCCTTGCTGATAACATAGACTCATGCTATATTTCTGACACTATCTTCCAGTGCCAATTCTTATGGTCTGCCTTAAATGATTAATTGCTAGTGAAGTAGTGAGCAAATTTATTTATTTATTTATTTATTTATTTATTTATTTATTCATTCATTCATTCATTCATTCATTCATTCACTTATTTACAAGGAAACAAGTATGAAAACACATGAAAAAATGGCACAAATAAATGGATATAAATAAGCAAAACATATCCATAAACACATAAAAAGAATACATATAGGATAGGGATGGTAGGCACGCTGGTGCACTTATGTATGCCTCCCTTAGGGACCTCTTAAAAATGTGTAAGGTCCATGATAAATTGTAGATCTGGGAATACAGGTAACATAAACAGATCTCCTACATTGTGGCACTGTATCAATTCTGCAACCTGCACTATTTGAGTTCCTTATTATGTTACCTGTTGCTACAATAAGATATTAAATGGTATTCATCTCAAGGTTCAACTACTACAATACACACTATATGCAGATGCCCTGAAAACTATTTGGAAGCTTCAGCTAGTCCAGAATGCAACAAAACAGGCATTGAGGGCCATACCTCAGCATGTCCATGTGACATGTCTTCTCTGCAATCTACCCTATTGCCAGTCTTCTTTTGGGGTACACTTCAAGATCAATTCAACAGCATAAATAACATCTAGCTATCTCTATGGTTTATCCATGAATGGTGTATGTTTAATAGTTAGGCTGGTCAGTATTCAGAGGACTGCAACTCTACATAGTAAACCTTCACTTTGAGAAGTGAACCTGTTCATGCACAGCTCCCTATGCAGATGAGAAAAAGAGGAAGTGACACTTTTTTAAAATCTTCTTCCTCCCTGTACTGACATTCTATTTCAACTCTTGGCCTCTCCCTGCATTCTTTAAGGCTGCAAGTACTTTGACATTGTTTTAAGTACATTGTTCTGAAATGTTTCAGAGGGCTCAGTGGCTAAGTCACTAAGCTTGCTGATCAGAAAGATCGGCAGTTCGGCGGTTCGAATCCCTAGTACAGGTCTGCTGTGGGAGCATGGGGTTGGACTAGATGACTTCCAAGGTACCTTCCAACTCTGTTACTGTTCACTGTTTAGTTCATCAGCCATTTAAAGAATAACCTCATTGGGTTTCAATGATATTCCATACATATCTCTTCATCATCCAATGGAAAGAACAGGAAGGGGCAAAGGTGCTCCAGGTATGGAGGAAAAACGTGAACCATCATGTTTAACCCTTCAAACTGTTACCCCTATTCAACCCTCATATGCTTCTTGCTTTGACAGAAATAGTGTTGAATTGCTGCTAAGATTACTTGAAAGAAAGTGCTAAGAAAGTGACACAAAAATAAAGCAAAACTTTCCATAGTGCCAAATTTGCTTTCTTGATTTATTTGGTTTATATGGCTGCCCATCACATGCTCTAGCAGCATAATAGCACAACATTGTAATACACAACCTCAACATACAACCCTCAATGCCCAAGGATAAAACAATTAACACTGAAGACCCTGGCTTACAATGTATACCATATCCATCTGATTTATGATTTATAGCTTTTATGTACACTAAGGGCTTATGCACCAAAGACAAATTCCTTGTGTGTTCAATCTCACTTGGCCCATAAAGAATCCAATCCTATCCTATCCTATCCTATGCTATGCTATCCTACCCTACCCTACCCTACCCTACCCTACCCTACCCTAACCCACCCTACTCTATCTTTGCTGACTCTGCAGGTGGTTATGCTAGTCAGTCTCACAGAAGTCAACCTCTCCTCAAGAAGCCTTCCCTGGACCCAGCATTGTTAGTAAATTATCGTCCGGTCTCCAACCTTCACTTTTTGGCGAAGGTTGTAGAGAGTGTGGTGGCACAACAGTTTCCCCGTCACCTGGAAGAGATTGATTATCTGGACCCGCGCCAGTCCGGCTTCCGGCCCGGACACAGCACTGAGACAGCATTGGTCGCGTTGGTGGATGATCTCTGGAGGGCCAGAGATGGGGGTTGTTCCTCCATCCTGGTCCTATTAGACCTCTCGGCGGCTTTTGATACCATCAACCATGGTATCCTATTGCATTGACTGGAGGGGTTGGGGGTGAGGGGCACCGTTCTACGGTGGTTCTCCTCCTACCTCTCCGGTCGATCACAATTTGTGTTGGCAGGGGGGCAGAGGTCGACCTCAAGACCCCTCACATGTGGGGTGCCTCAGGGGTCGGTCCTCTCACCACTCCTTTTTTTTTTTTTTTTAATTGAAAAAGTTTTATTCACACAGATTTTCCCCCTTTTTACCACCACCCCCGACATGTAATATAAATCACATACAAATACTATACCCCCCCTCACCCCGTCTTAAAATAAGTTTCTCATTCAGATATTATACCCCCTCGCCTCCCAGCAGACACAATATAAGTTTCTCTTAGTATATTAATATCCCATTAACACCATCTTCTAAGTTAATTAAAGATATAAAAAACATAATATAAATTTCTAAAAAAAAAAAAAAAAAGGCATATCCCATTATTCCCCTCTCTAGATTAATCATACATATATATTACCCCGCCCTCCACCCTAACCCTCCCCCACCTCCCATTCAAACCACCCCCCTGACTTCCGCTATACACCACTCTAATAATTCCAAGCATCCCAAATATTATTTACTCTATTCACCTATCAATCAAAGCATTCTTACCTAAAAACTACATAATACTTCCTAATCTGATATTTATTCTGTATATAACCAATCCATTAGAAACCTTATAACCAGCTCAACATAAACACCCCCTTTTAGTTAAACATTAAAATACATAGAAAATAATTCTTAAGATCTCAATACCATGTCATATAACCTAACACTTATAAAACTTAAACCATATATCCTAGCTCAAGTTTACATCCTTCCTGATTCAAAAGGTTTACTATTTTTCCCCTCTCCATTTGCTTAATTGCCCACTTAACAACACAAAAAAAAAATGTAAAGATTACTCTAATATTTGAAAAAAGCAAAGTTACTTCTCTCTTCACAAAGGAAACAGAAACGGTATAGGAAAATTTCAGATCCTATCACAAGAAGGATACAGCAAATTGCAAGAAAATTTCAAAGTTCGGCCCAAGTTTTTTCCCAGAACACTAACATAATATTAATCCTTTCCGCATCAATGTTCATAAGTCCAACTCTTCAGGTCTCCTTCCATTCCATCCATAGCTGTTTGTAATACCAGTTTAAGCAGCTGCCCCCATAAATAACAAGAAAAAAAACCCTTTACATAGGTAACCCCCGAGTGACTTTTCATCAGGATTATAAAGTTCCAAGATCGTGATAGGGTAACAACCAGATCCACTGCAAATGCTCCGGTTCCAGTTTTCAACCCTGAAAAAGTTTCCACATCCAAGAGGACCAGCATTGCAGAGATCTGTATATTTTTATCTAGATTGATTAATTGCTTCGTCCTTTAATCCTTTTGTCTTTCTTAACTCGCCGAGATTGAGACCTCCTCTGCTTCTGCGGTTTCTGGATTTGTCTGGTACTAGACCTGGCTTCACATTGCTCATCTGATTTACGTATTGGCATTCCAACAGATCCCCCTATAGCAGTCTTCGACATTTCCTCCAGAGTAGGGCTTAAAAAAAGCCCAGGGGAATCCAACTGAGTATGTTCTTCCATCTCTTTTCCAAATTGTTTCTGCTCCATCTCAATATCTTGTTCTGAACCATCCAGATCTACTAGTGTTGGTATAGATATACGTGGGGGCGTTGCACTTTTCTTCAGTATTTCATAATAAAAATCTCTTGCCTTATCTATAGTATTCAAACAATACCGCGCCCCTTCATATCTGAATATAACACCCATTGGAGCATCCCACCTGTACTGTATCCCTCTTTTCTTCAGCTCTGCCACCAAAAAACCAAAATCCCTTCTAAGCTTCAGGATAGTTGATGGAAGTTCCTTAAAGACACCAATCCGTTTTCCAGCTATGTGGAGAGAGGAGTGAAAAGACTTCTGCAGAATATCATTTCTGAGGTTTCTCTCAGTAAAATATATCACAACATCTCTCAGTAGTTGCCTTTGTAATGCTATACGTGAGTTTGCTCTGTAAATTTTATCAATCTTAGCATAAATTTCACCAGGATTCATTTTTACTAATATAGCCAAAGCATCGGCAGAAACTTTTCTTAAGTCTTCTCTAGGATTTTCTGATAATCCCCTCAGTCTAATGGCGTTTTCCATTAAAAAAAGTTGTAACATAATAACCTGTTTGTCCAATTTGTGCATATTCCCCTCCATTTCCACCAGTTTCAAATCCGTTTCCTTTGCTTTAAGTTCCACCTGTGAGGTCAGCTGTTCGATTTTCCCATCAATTTTAATGATAACTTCAGACAGACTCTTGGCCATTGCAAACATTTTTTTTTCTAATTGTTCATATTTCTCCTGGATCATTCTTTTGAGGTCTCTGCTTTCATTAACTATAAAGTTCATCAAATCTTTAAAGTCCTGGGGAGTTACTACACGAGTTTGTTCCATTGCCTTGCTTTTAAGCTTTTAAGCTTTCCAAGTTTTCAGGAAGATAGCTCTGCTCCCCCTTCGTCTCAAACTCAGCCAGAGGTTACACAGAGACTAGCTCTGCTCCCCCTTCGCCTCGAACTCCAGAGGTTACACAGAGACTACAATCCACAAGTCAGTAAACAGTTAATAGTTTAGCTTTCGTTTCGTCTCATCTGGTAATTAACGCCATCTTGGTTCCTTCATTCTAAAAGCTGTGTCTGAAATCTACTGTTTTCTGGTGAAATCACCAAGTTTAATTACTTGCGTTTGCGATGAGATGCCAAGAAGTTTCCTTTGAAGTACGAAGTATCTTGGAATGTAGATATAAAGGTAAAAGCAGTTTGCTTTGTCGTGCTAATTAGCACGAGCTCCTCACCCTCCTGGAGAAGATCGCAGCCTATGTAGGGTGGGGCCTCTCCTTACTCGCTCCTCAGAGGAAACTAACCCTCTGGGGGCTTCGCAAGTGGGCCCCTCCCTGCCAGCAAAAACTCCCTCGCAAGTTCCTTCAGAACTTGGAGTTCCGAGACGCTTTGATGGTATAAAAAACGCCTCCACGGGGGGGTGGGATGGCAGGCTTGAAAAAAACCTGCCGGCAGCAACTGCAACCTCTCGGCGGCTTTTGATACCATCAACCATGGTATCCTATTGCATTGACTGGAGGGGTTGGGGGTGAGGGGCACCGTTCTACGGTGGTTCTCCTCCTACCTCTCCGGTCGATCACAATTTGTGTTGGCAGGGGGGCAGAGGTCGACCTCAAGACCCCTCACATGTGGGGTGCCTCAGGGGTCGGTCCTCTCACCACTCCTGTTCAACACATACATGAAGCCACTGGGTGAGATCATCCGTGGTTTTGGAGTAGAGTACCATCTGTACGCTGACGATACACAGCTGTACATATCTACCCCAAACCACCCCAACGATGCCGTCGAAGTGATGTCCCGGTGTGCGGGTCTGGATGGGAAGGAACAGACTCAGACTCAACCCGTCCAAGACCGAATGGCTGTGGTTCCCGGCGTCCCGGTACAACCAGTTGACTCCATCACTGGCCATAGGGGATGAACATCTAGCCCCCGTGGATGGGGCACGCAACTTGGGTGTCCTCCTGGATACCCGGCTGTCTATGGAAGATCATGTGATGGCCATGGCCAGGGGGGCGTTCTACCAGGTTCGCCTGGTACTCCAGTTGCATCCCCTATTGGACTGGGACGCCCTTCGCACAGTCACTCATGCGCTTGTGACATCCCGTCTAGACTACTGTAACGCTCTCTACATGGGGCTTCCCTTGAGGTGCACCCGAAGACTACAGCTAGTCCAGAATGCGGCCGCGTGGGCAATTTTGGGTACCTCTAGGTATTCCCATGTAACACCGCTCCTGCGCGAGCTGCACTGGCTGCCTGTGGCCTTTCGGGTGCGCTTCAAGGTGCTGATCACCATCTTTAAAGCGCTCCATGGCACGGGACCTAGTTATCTGCGGGATCGTATCCTACCCCATATATCCCTTCGGCCGATTCGCTCCCACAGAGAGGGACTTCTCCGAGTGCCATCCACTAGGCAATGCCAGCGGGCGACACCCAGGGGAAGGGCCTTCTCTGTGGCGGGCCCAACCCTCTGGAACGACCTACCCCCCCGAACTCAGAACTACTACGGACCTCCGCTCCTTCCGCCAAAAGTTAAAGACCTATTTTTTCCATCAGGCCGGCCTGGCCTAATCTACCTCACCTAACCTGCAGTCTGAAGTCTAAATTGCTTTAATCGGGATTTTAAGGAGAAATAGTTTTAAGATTTTAGCACAGGGCGATAGTTATTTAATTTGGGTTTTAAATATTTATAATTGTTATGTTTATATGTTTTTTAATTTCCTGTGACCGCCCCGAGTCCCTTCGGGGAGAGGGTGCGGTTTATAAATTTAATAAATACATAAATAATAAATAAAAAACCCCATTTCATGAAGATAAGAAAGAAGCAGCAGCAGCAGCAATGTATTGCTTACTTATCTTTTTACTGGATTCATACCTCAACTTTTCTCCAGGAATAGTGTAGATAACACTTTCTCTATTTCTTTCCCACAACAGCAACAACACAAGATAGTTTGAACTGAGAGAGAACGACTGGCCCAAAGGTTCTCAGTGACTTGAGATTGGGTTAGAACCAGTGTCTCTTTAGTAGCACTCCACATTTTAACCATGATGCCATACTGATACTCCCACCAGTGGTGGGATTCAATTTTTTTCCTACCAGTTCAGTGGGCGTGACTTGGTGGGCATGGCAGGGGAAGGATACTGTAAAATCTCCATTTCCTCCCAATCAACTGGGACTCGGGAGGCAGAGAATAGATGGGGGCGGGGCCAGTCAGAGGTGCTATTCTCTGAACTACTCAAAATTTCCGCTACCGGTTCTCCAGAACTGGTTAGAACCTGCTGAATACCACCTCTGACACCCACCCTCATTCTCAGAAGAGGTTTAAGTTGCTGTGCTCAGATGGTCTAATTTCTGAAAGCCTTGCCAGGTATTGGATGAGGAAAGCAACTAGGAAAAATGCTTTTTACTGTCAGTTGTACAAAGCCTAAAAGGATACCACATGTTTGAAATTTGACACTGATCAACTAGCTTGATTAGTGTTAGTTTGGCTCTTTGTGCAAGTAAGTTTTGATATGGATGAGTACCTTAGCTCTGTATGACTGGAACCTAGGGATTTACAAATAGAGCACTATAAAATAACATTTGGTACTCATTTAGCTGCGAGTCAGCTGAGAAATTGCTTTTACGGAAGTGCTAAAAAAATGGGTGGATCTGCTACAACAGGCTTGCTTAATAAACATTGGCACTGGGGCAGAGTTGTACCACCTTCTTTGTCCAAATAAATCAAACACAGAGACTGCTGTCTGACGGTAGAAGAAAATGTATGCAACGCTGTTGTTTTTCAAATACAGCTCTTGGGGCCATTCAGTTCAATGATCACCCCCAACATATGAGTCTCTAAAGCAAAGAAAGTCTGAGATGTCACGATAAGATAATCTCCAAAAGAAGCCTAACAATGTTACTTCTGCAGTCTTCAGAAGAGAAGTGGGGAAAAATGGAAGCTGCCTTATGTTTACACAATGCATGTGGGGAAGAAAGACAGAGTTATTACCAAAGAACTTTAGGATATTATGAACAAGATGCTGCATGGGTGTGGAACCCACGATATAAATCCAGAGACCTGACTGGAGAATTATACCAGCTACCATGTCTCTTGTACAATGATCATCTAATAGTCAATGTAAAAAATGGGTTTCATTAAATGAATATAATTGGCCACATGCAAATGTACTAAACCACGAGAATCAAACTCGCAGCGTCACGTTGCCATAATGTAACATATTACATTTTTCCACTGAGCTGGGATGGGCGTGGCCTGCATGTGACACATCCGGCCTGCGGGACGCCAGTTTGCGACCTCTGTACTAAATCCATACATACAGAATAAGAGAAAAGACTGGGGTCAGAGGCAATGCTCCAGGAGAGATGGAATGATGAAGAAAAGTGACGCTAAAGTTTCATCCACCTCACGCTGTAAGACTAGGTGGAGCCAACACAGATAATCAAATTCAGGAATGTTGATAAAAATAAAAGTGAAGATGTTACTTTTGAGTTATGCAGATTTTGCTCTGAGCCCAGTCGGGATGATAGCCTGGTTGAATGACCGCTTGAACTACTTGACACATAACATACTGTGGGTATACCAGCACCTGCTATCTTTTTCTTCTAATCACTCTTTCCCCATGCAGAGAAGAGCTCTCAAACATTCCTACTTGCCTTTGTTAAGGTCCAAATATCTAATTGCTTTCGATCTTTGATGTCCACTAATTCAACTCACAAGGCTTTTCCCACCTGCTCAGCTGAACAATGATGTGAAGCAAATTAAACCCATCTGGCTAAATTGAAGGGAGTTCTCTATCCATAAAATAGGCTACATTAACACCAAAGAAATTGCAAGGACATGCCTTACATGCCTGGGAGGCAAATAATATCATCAGTAAGAGGTGTTATCTAAAGTGGCCATTGCATGGCAGGTTGGGGAGATAAGACAGAACTGCTGTAACTGCTGGATTCAGAAAGTGGCCTTTCATCTCTGAATTAGTTCAATTTATCCCAAACTAGAATTCTTCAAAAGTTTGGGCTACAACTCTCAAAACTGATCACCTTGGCTAGAAAGTCTCCCAATTCTCCCTGGCATATTTGGGGTCATCCAGCTTGGGGCTTGCTGCACTAAAATCAATAAACCTTTGAGCGTAAGCTTTGGGGGTAGGGGAGTTGCCCTAATGTGAGGTTTACAGTGATTTTGTAATAGTGACGGAGTCTCCCTGCATGCTACAACTAGTTATTTAGACAACATAACAGCCTGCCAGTGAGAAGGCTTTTAATTACATTCTTTTAATGGAAAGAGTCAGCCTTTTGTTTATTTGTTGATCTCAACAAATGAGGGCTTTGGTATAAATTATGGCTCTACCAAGAGAATTTGGGACTTTCCACCTCTGGAGAAAGTAAATGAATTGTCTTCATGAAGGAAAAAGCCCTTTAAGTAATGCAGGGCTATTTTTAAAAGAGGTTATTAGTTTAGTGTGCAAATATACAACGTTCTTGTTTTAATAATGGGTTCTGGCTTAGTCCTTCATATTCTTTTTGTTTTTTATCACTAGAAATCTGAGCCATATCATGCTATAGATTTCACGTGTAGATTAGTTTTGCATCTTCCTAAAAGAATAGGCACCATTTCCCAGCTGTGTGGGAGATGACAAAGAATGCTATTTGCCCTGGAAGTTAAAAAAAAAAAAAGGCTAAGGCCAGTCAGGCTTGCTCAGATCTTGCATCTTATATAGCAGTGATGGCGAAAACTTTTTGCCTCGGGTGCGAAAAGCAAACTTGTGCGTGCTATCGTGCACACTCGGGTGCCCACCCCCATAATTTAATGCCCCCCTGCGCCGTGCTTCCTGCGCATGCACGTGTGACCCACCAACTGCCCAGCATATGTGTGCACGGCTTTCTTGGAGCCTAGGGAGGGTGAAAACGGCCCAACACACAAACCGGAAGTTCAGGAATGGACTTCCAGGTTGCCCGTTGGGCCGTTTTTCTCCCACTGGAAGCTTCAGGAGGCTTATCAGGGAAGCCTCCAGAGGGCGAAAAACGGCCAAAAATCAAGGCCAAAAACCAGCCGGCCAGTGCCTACATGCGCTCTGGAGCCGACAGGGTAATGTCTTGTGTGCCCTCATAAATGGCTCCGCATGCCACCTGTGGCACACGTGCCATAGGTTCGCCATCAGGGTTATAATGGTCCATTTCTAAAAGTGAATTTGTATAAGCAAGCCAACAAGAAATAAGGCTATCATTCAAGCAACAGTTAAAGGCCTGTCACACGGATGGTGTTTTACAACAATGCTGCACTCTCTTTCAGAGCAAGAAAATAAATAAGATTCAGGAGAATTAAGTTAGACGATGCACTTTATTTGAGAGAGCAGTTGAAAACACAGAGGCCCACACATACAATCTTGATCTACTATTGTTCTGATTAGTGATGCTTCTTTGCTCTGCTTTCTTGCAATCACCACTGAACTAAATTGTACCAGTCAACTTGGGTATGGATTAGAAATTCAGCTTCAAAATTTATTATTTTTTTCTGCCACACCTGGACTAGAGAATGGACTTATCCCCCAAATCCTTTTTCTATATCAGGGCTGAACATTCTGAAGTGGTCATTCTGGAGGCTAGGATAGAAAATATTCTGATGATGACTGCCCTGAGAGGGAAAAGTGCTCTTCCCCATGGTTGAGAATGACAAGTTAGAAGGATCACTCAAAGAAACAACAACTTTTGAAAAGGTGGGAGGGCAGCAGAGATATGTCTATAGCAGTGGTGAAATTCAATTTTTTTATTACTGGTTCTGTGGGCGTGGCAGTGGAAGGATACTGAAAAATCTCCATTCCCACCCCACTCCTGGGGGAAAGATATTGCAAAATCACTATTCCCTCCCCACTCCTGGGGGAAGGATATTGCAAAATCCCCATTCCCTCCCAATCAGCTGGGACTTGGGAGGCAGAGAATAGATGGGGGCCAGTCAGAGATGTTTTTGCTGATTCTCCGAACTATTCAAAATTTCCACTACCAGACCTGTCAGAACCTGCTGAATTTCATCCTGTTTATAGGTTGCAAATACTGACATGGTTCCCAATTATTTTTTCTGATAATACCTTGGTGGGCTGGCTGTCCTATCTCAGGGGTGTCAAACCTGATTGTATCATGGTCCATATTGGGATGTTTTTTGCCTTTGCTGGGGTGTGTGTGTTTTGTATCCGGCCCCTGGGCTGCCAGTTTGAGAGGCCTGTCCTATCTCCACTGCAGAAAAGGAGCCTTCATTTAATTTTAATCTTCTGAGCCAGGTCCTTTTTAAGTGGGACATATTCAGAGCTATCCTTGAGGTAGAATTCTTGCCTAGAGAGACCTAGACTTTATTGAGAACTTTTCTCCAGCTAACCTACATCTCTAACTATGATATAAGAAGGGCATGGAGGACAATATGGCAGCTTTACAGCAAGACGTTAATGTTGGGGGGGTGGGGAGCTGAGGTAGCAGCATTTCTAGTGGACTGACCTTCAATCCCCTGTAGATTGATTTTTTTCAAGTTTCAAAGGATAGCTTGATACAAGTCTTGATTTGCCTGGATATCAGTGTGAGCTGCCAAAAGAAACTAGGAGACTGTCCAAGATTGTGAATTCCCCTGTTTAATTCCAGTAGTTTATTGTTCAGATTATATCAATCCTTTTCTAATACAGATTTGGACCTGGGGCAGAATGGTGGCAGAATTAGTTCCTGGTCCTGATGAATGACTAAATTCACCTTAGCAATGAAGGTTGCAAGTAGCTGCACAGCGATGATGTCTGGCTGGATGATGTAGAATTCATTTTGGGCAAAGACTATGCCTATTTATGATAATATCTTGGCAAGCAGAAATGTTACCTTCTATCTCAGATGCTGTTTCCAGGGTGGCCCCGCAGGCCAGATCTAAGTACCCCATGGGACGGATTTGACCTCGAGCCTTGAGTTTGACAACCCTGCTCTAACCGAATGTGTCTCCCTATTTTAGGGAGATTACTAGACACTGCAACCGATGACTAGAACTCAATAATTTCTGGTCTTGTCTTAGTTATGACTGGCTAGGTGACTTTGAGCCAGTCACTCTTTTTCACTCTCGCCCAATCCACCTCCCAGGGTTGTTGTTGTGGGGACATTGCTGAAAACCTAAAATGGGCCTTAGTTTGCAAATGAGTAGTCTTCCTCATCATCTTACCATATCAAGGTCTTGAGATACCCTTCGTTTACGCAGTTCTTCCATCCTTTCACAGACATCGGTAAAACAGGTATTATAGTAATCTGCATACTGTTGAGCCAGATCATCGATGTTGCCCAGTGACCCATCCTGCAGAAAAATACAGGAGGAACAGAGTGTAAGGATTCAATAATTCTCAGCAAATTATGTAGTTAATGTAGTTACAGAATGAAGGCAGCACTCCAATATCTATAGTGTTCAAAAAGCAGCGAGGATACAAGAAATTCCTATAAACTTCAAAAAGAAACATTATCAAGACATTATTAGATAATGAGGCTGTGCAATGCTTTAGATTCAGCCTCCAAAATCATTTTTGGAACATATAGAAGCCAGAAACACAGCACCTTAAGCCAGCTTGATCGTCTCTCCCAGAACTGTTCAAGGAGCAACTTAACACAATCAAGGATGCTCTTGTCAATTTGTAATATTTTTTTCTTGCTCGCTTGGGTTACACAATACTAAGCATTCCAAATAATGTCATTTTGAAAGACCAGTAGAATTTATTTTGGGGTTAATCTCATGTATACAAAAAGCCCACTCCTTATTGATGTACCAAATTTTATTTCTAATTAAACTAACATGATTCAGCCAAAATTGGAATAAAAATTGGAATAAAATGCAATCTATTAAATATTGTAGTTTATAAGTGTACATAAGACTTAGTTTGTAGTTAAGGAACTGTCAACAGGATTCACAAAATAATATGTTTCTATCATTATTCATATTCTTAATTTGGAAATGGTTGCAAGCAGACTCTGCCTTGCAATTCCACTCATGTTATTTCACTGGGAAAGATCTGTTCCAGAAATAATAGGTTATATTTCATTTGATGCAAGTAAGTTATTGCCTAATAAAAGAAACTTTAACATTGTTATCAGCTCCTACACACTTTTTCACAGCATGTTATTTTCTGGCTTCAGAGAGGAAATAAATCATAAAGAAAAAAATAACATTTTAAGAGGGGGAGAATGGAACATTTATTAAAAGTAAACTATCTATAACATTTCAGGACAATACTTGTCCAATATTTTTTTATGAGATTGTGTTCATGCACTGGAATAGTCCCCTTTTAAATAAATAAATAAATAAATAAATATCTATCAATCAGAATTTTTGGTGAAATAATTACACGTGCTCTAAATGATAAATTAGTATGAAATTCCTACAGAATTAGTCTGATGATGTGTAAATATCAGAAACATCCATCATGTTTCATGTGAATGAAATGATTAACACAGATTATAATAATCTAATAGTTACTATGCTAGATTTATTAGTTATTGCACATTAGTATGATGAATATGTTGCATTATTTTTAACTAATGTTAATAATAACATAGAACAACTATTCATTAAATGCTTTGAATTAAATAAATGATGTAAGCCTTAGGGGGGGAAAGTATTGTGCTCAAAATATTGTTTGTTAATATTTTTGTAGTTTTAAGTTCATTTACATAACTTATTTTTTACTATGTCGGCATCCAAAGTCTTTTGAATCAGATAATGTTTTATAAAAGTTTTGTCATTCTAGCATGGAATAAATAAGGTTTAACAGAATGAGAGTGGCAAACAATACATACAACAAAAATAATATTGATATTGCAAGGTAGCTGGTAATTTTTGTGGAAGAAAGAGGTATGGGGCAAAGAAATTAAAATCAGAGGGAAGGCTTTATGAAATAAGAAAGCTCTTTTTTTTTAATAGAAGACAGGTCATTTATGTTGTTAAGATTTCCTTCTTGAAGTGTTCACTGAAATATGTTAATCCAAAGATTAACTTTCCTGTTTTGTGAAGATAAGTCTGCCTCCGTTATATGTTTTGGTAACAATCAGCCTGAAGTAACACTTATAATTCTAGTGTTGTTGTTTTGCTGAGCCATGGCAGCCTATAGGAAAGTGGTGTGCTTTAGATGTGCTGAGATATCAGACACAGAATTTACATCCAGAATGGTAACAAGATTCTTTCAACAGACTTGAAAGACACCTGGTTTGGGATGATTGAGCTAAACAAACGAAACATACTACTCTTCCATAGATATAAATATCTCTGTTGAAATCCCCCCAAGTGCATCCAATAGAATAAAATTAAAAAACCTAGGGGTAAAACGCAGCAATATTTCTCCTGATTGCAAAATTTTTTCCAGAATTCAGAATTGGGGACAGAAGGGACAATAATAAGACCATCAAGTACAATCATATCAGAGGTGGTTTTCAGGTGGTTCTTATAGGTTCACACGAACAGGTAGCGGCTGCTGTTGGAGGCTGGACTACCCAGAAAATAGAGACAGGTTGTTGACTATATGAAATATTTCACGTATTTAGCTCTGGCTATTTCTACATAAATATAGAAAGACAGGGATTTCTATTGCTAATTGAGACATAAGAGTTACTGTGTGAAAGGCCATTGCAAGCATCAACAGTTTGTCTACAGAACTTCAATGTAATTAGAAGAGGCAGCCATGAAGAACTATGCAGTAATGCACATGTAACATATTTCATTTGGGTGCTGTGGCTAGGACAAAGGACATAGCTGTTTGCTTCAGCAAAAGTATCCCACAAACTTTATTTTACTGAAGAGCTGCAGAGATTAGTTGATCATCAGAAACACTTTCCCTTGATCACAGAAACATAATGTCCAACATAAATGATATACTTAAAGATATATAATGGTCTAGTTTTCCTCCAATTTGGCACTTACGGGTCATGCTGGAATTACTGCTACCAGGTTTTTCAGCCAATATTGCTGACTGCCTAAAAATTCAAGCAGTTTTCATCTGGAGATTGCCAGATGGCCAAAGGATGGAATTACCTATTTAAAACATCTGCCATTTTTTTGGTAATCACTTTTCACTTGTTCATTCTGAGCAATCAGGTCGACTTGGCAATGATTCCTGTAACCCTCCAACTTGCCATCATCATTTTTCTGAGGTAATCTGATGTTCATAATATAAACCTTTCCCACCCCTCTCCCCAATCTTTTGCCCCTTAAAGATTTTCTGCTCAAGGGTGGCATGCAGTAGGGACAAGCAATAATCCTGGTTGAGGATGGAGAATTTTGTCACTTTTGTCACTTCCTTGGATCACCAAAAAGTAGTACAGGTAGTCCTTGGCGTATGGCCACAACTGAGCCCAATATTTCAGTTGCTAAGCGAGACATTTGTTAAGTGAGTTTTGCTCTATTTTACGATATTTCTTGTCACAGTTAAGTGAATCACTGCAATTGCTAAGGAATTTTATTTATTTATTTATTAAATTGCTGGTAGTTTAATAATAAGTTTTCTTAAATTAGTTTGCCACCCATCTCACCACGAGGCAACCTCTTCACTCAGCCCTTCCTGGTATAAATGTTGGAGAAATGTTCCTCCTTCTTTTATACTTTATTTAGTATCATTTATATTGATTCAATGGCTTCTCCACGGCTGGTCTGCCTGAACTCTCATGCACTCTCAAGTAAAAAGCTTTACTTACTTTGCTGTAGGACGTGACCATGCACAAAGCTTCCAGTGGACTAGCCATTTCATTACAACTGGAATTTTAGTTTATATTCATTCTGTGCTATGCAACTTTGGTGAAGCTTCCATATAACAATAACAAAAAAGTCATAAAATAAAAATCCAATTACAGAAAGTGCAGGATGCTCATATGTTTACAGGATATCTCATTTTATGACTTCAGTGAACCTCCTGATTTTTATTTTTCTAGTTTCAAGGTTCACTGGTTTTGCTAATAACCTGGCCTTCAACTACATGGAAAAATTGTCTCTATAATATTAAGCAAGACTGAGTATGGCTTTAGGTATACTGTGATTATTTTATTATTTTAACCATGTCTATAAGTACTGAAGCGCACTTTTTCTTTTAATTCTTGGTTGTGTACCGCATCAAAGACTTTCAAATGTCACTTTCAAAGTCCTGGTCAATAATGTTAGAAAAGCTATCTTTAAAAATAACGAACAAGCCAAAATGGTAGCAATTAGAGAAGCATGAATGTTCTCATTACATAGCAAATGAATTGGCAGCTGCTTAGACAAAGGGACATTGTTGTTTCATACACTCTGTACAAACTACGCTACAAACATTTTTAAATAAGCCGCGTTTGAAAGAACTCTTATCAGACTAGGAATGGAAATAAATTACTCCTTTCTATATTTTTTTCTTTGATCCCATTGCGGCAACAATTTATTCATACTGTGATTCAATAGACATTTTGGCATCTTTGCAATCCTAGTCAAATTCTAGTCAGATTCTATAGGCATGTATGTATATTTATGGGAAGTGGAGTTAAGTATGATACAAAAAATATATTACTGGTTTCTAGACAGGAACACTTTGATACGACGGTGCCTGAGAGGTGACCTGATTGAAGTCTATAAAATCATGCACGATGTGGACAAAGTAGAAAAGGAAAAACTGTTTTCCCTATCACACAACACTAGAACTAGGGGGCACTCCATGAAACTTTTGGAAGCTAGACCTCAAACAAATAAGAGGAAGGTACTTTTTCACCCAGAGGATCACTGGTCTATGGAACTCCCTGCCAGAAGAAGTGGTGACAGCTGTCAGCCTCGACACCTTTAAGAAAGGATTAGACGAGTTCATGGAGAACAAGGGTATCCATGGCTATCATTATGGATGCCTAAGGACACCCTCCAGGTTGGAGAGATAGGCAGGATATCTCTCAATACCATTTGCAGGGAATCATAAGCAGCTGAAGACATCTGCTTGGGAATACCCTGAAGCAAATGGTGAGCCACTGTGTGAGACAGAATGCTGGACCAGATAGGCTGTGGCCTGTTCCAGCAAGGCTGTTCTTATGTTCTTATGATATAATCAGTATTTTATTTATTTATTACATTTATATGCCCACCATCTCAAACACATGAATTATTATTCAAAATATTAGTTATGATTGGTAAATTAATCAATTCCCTACTAAATGCCACCTTCAGTTGGTCCTCCAAGGGATTTTGAAGATAATCAGACATGTAAAATTTATGGACCAATAAGGTTCAACAAGAACCCAATCTCAGGTCAGTGATTTTTGCAACAGCTTTATTATAAGATGAATATTTTCACTTGATATTTTCTCCAATCCAAAGATCCTTTTTCAAGAGGCAACTGGACTTTCTGGTTTTTCTTTGAAGATGTTTCGCTTCTCATCCAAGAAGCTTCTTCAGCTCTGACAGTAAAAAGTTGACAGATGCTCATTTACCCACAAATGTTCAATTCATAAGTATGTATAGGCCTGTGAGCACACATTGGCATAATTCCCCTTACGACAGTCAAATGCACACTTAATTTGCATAATCTGGCATCACACTATATACAGTCTGCAAACTAAGCCTTCGCAGAAATGCCACATCATGAATTATGCCTATAGTGTATGGGTGTGCATGGGGTTATACATATAATCCCAAAATGAAAGGCAAGGCCTCCAGGCAAACAAATACCCCACTGTTTTGGTAGATGGTGGGTGAATTGAAGATTTGAAACTGCACAAATAGAGAAAAGCAATATTGCATGTTTCTGCCCGGGCGTTATGTTAGTACCAATTGTACTATCTTGCATTATGTCTTATTTCAAGAACACTGTAGAGTTTTTATATATTTGTAATCTGGTTTTCCTTTCTTTCATTCTTTTATTCATCCATTCATTTCATAGCAAGACAAACTAACTTGAATCAAGAAACTCCCCACATGTAATCACCATAGTACTGGGAATTAGCTCTTCACTGTCTCAGCCAGGCACACAATAACTATTTTATTCTGAACTGTAATAGTTACCAGGATGTTCAAGTTCATTTAATTAAACCAAGTCCAATCACACTCCTGTGGGCTTTAAACTGTGCATACCCATTTAGATATTATATAGATGTATATCTTCTAAGTACTGGGGACTACACACAGCTTCATATTTTTATCAATTACGGGTACCAGCCTATTAACAAAAGCTTTATCTCTTGCCAGTATTACAAGCCTTTGAACTATTGCATGCACTATGTTTATGTCCATATTGCCTCATCGATGCCAAAATACTCCTTGATGAAGCAAAACAGCCTGCTTCCTCAAATAAATAGGATTTAACATCTCACTCTACTTGCCAACAGAAACCCATGTTATAATGGCTGATTCTAAAAAATATGCTACACAGTGGCCCTAACTCATTTAAAGTTTCAAATGGACTGCTGTGGTCAGCAAAGTGATAGACAGGCATACAAATACATTTATGAGCCCTCGGATGGTAGAACTCTGTATCTTCCCTGATCACCCAAACCAGCAACCTGGCATTCTTTTTTTTAAAAAGAATTTTATTGGTTTTTAAAGTTTTTACAGGGAAAAAGATGCAAGGTGAAAATAACATTTTGGCATCTTCCCTGCCGTTGGTGGTGTCCCTCCCAAAACACTTCATACATATACAATTTTAAAAATAAAGGATAAGCACATAAAAAGATTACATCTTACAATCCATATATTCAATCTTTTTTTTTTTTGCCATTCTCGTGTATCAACAATTACAATAAGCTTTCAAATAAAATCATTTTTGAGACCTGAGTCTTTTCGCAATTGACTCTTCTTTCCTGTCTCCAGGTGGGGCCGTTGCTCCCTCTGTTCCCCCATCTTCACCTCCCAGCTGGGAGGAATGTTTTTTAATAAATGCCTCCGCCTCGGTTAATGTTTTAATTTTTACCCTGTCCCTTTCCCGAAATATCAACATTCCTTCTGGCAACAACCACTTGAACCAAATTCCTTTTTTATATAGTTTCTTAGACAGGAAGGAATACTTCCTTCTTATTTCTCTAATTTTTTTTGGAATTTGTTTCAAGATGGTTATTTCTTTATCCTGATATTTTAAAGTTCCATCGCGTTGGGCCCTCAATATCTCATCCCTTGTGGATCTCCTGAGCATACGCTAAGTTAATTCTATAAACCAGGTCCATATCCCACCAGAGCTAATCTTTATCTTTTTTAATATATTCTGCTAATATTGTACTCATAATATCTTTAAGATCTTCATTATCTGATTCTGGCAAATTCTGGAACCTGAGGAAGAAAGACATTCTTTCAAATTCAATTTTAGTTATGTGAGCTCCTAATTCTAGACCTTCCCTCCGGATCTCTTTAACCTCCCCCCCCCCCATCTCAGCTGCTCCCTCCTCCAGCTTCGCAATTTTCTGTTTATTTTCCGTTGTGTCCCTTTTCGTTTCCCTAAGTTCAAGTGTTAAATCTGTCAGCTTTTTCATTATCTCACGAAACATTTCCACAACTGATTGATCCTGCGATCCCTCTCCAGCAGGCTGTATCGGCAAGAGTTGTGTAATCTTTGATTGTGTAGTCGGGCTTGAGGCAGCCGAAGATGGTGCAGAAAGTGACTTTCCCACTGGCGGCTTTCTAGAAGCCATTATGTCAGTTAGTAAAGAGATGGTTAGTAAAACAGGCAGCCGAGACGAGTCCGAGGTGTCAGAGAGTCCGAACGAAAGAACAGTCTTAAGAGTTCACTTTTGAAAATGAAGGAAAAAAAGAAAGAATTCTTACAGTCTAAATCCAGGAATCCACGTATTGGGAGAGATCTGGGGGCCTCTGGGAGGAATATTGAAAGCAGAAAGTTTCAAGTCCTTTGTTGTTAATTGTGGAGGGAAGAAACTTCACACAAGGGAGTTACAAGCGGAGAACAGAGAGAAGCCATCTTGCCCTGCCTTCCGACAGGAAGAAAGTGAAAGTTCCATTTAGTTTCTTTTCTTAAAAGAACTCCATAAACAATTGCTGCAAATGTGATACAATATAATTCTTTTCCATAGCTAGTTCAAATAGCGAGTTAGTCCTTTCCTCTCTCCATTCTAATGAAGAGGAATTGTTTGCTTGCCGCTTAGTCTGAGGGGGGGTTAAGCACTCCCCCCTCCAATCTTCATTTAAAATAAATTGAACTGGAACTTACAATGTCTTATCGCTATCCTTCATCAATAGCCCAAGAGATTTGGGAGCGTCCTTCACTTCTGGCCTTTCAAATTCTCTTCTCATTCTGCTTTCTGTTTCCGAGATCCATCCGGTGAAGAGGCAGGATCGCCCCCTCCCTTTTTGCTTGCCAGTTCCTAGGGCGACACTGGGGGTATTTTAGCCGGCCGCCACCAGGCTGGGGGCTCCTAATGAGCCGCCCCTATGGCAAAAGACCCCTCCGAGGTCTTTTGTGCTCCCGAAGGAGCCTACCGGTACAGCAAGTGGCAGACAGTGCACAAGGCACGTCTGTTGCCTTCGGAAACTGGAAACATTCTCCAACCTGGCATTCTTTATCCCAATCTTTCTACTCAAATTCTATTCCAGCCTTCCAACTTTCAGAAACCTCTAGATCAGAGGTGGGTTGCTGCCTGTTCAGCCCAGTTCAGCTGAACCGGTAGTGGCAGTGGCAGGAGGCTCTGCCTGCCTGGACACTTCTGCGCATGCGCAAAAGCTTTGTGCGTGCGTGTGAGCATGAGCGAACCGGTAGTAAACCTACCACTGCTCTAGATGTGTGTGACTATTAAAGTTTCATCATCTGCAGCCAATGGAAATATTCAATACATGTAGCAAGTATCGGATTTGAAAAGGCTGTTGGATGCCATCAGTCAGCTTAACATCAACCTTCAGAGCAGTTCTTTTTGAAAGCTTTGCTAAGTAGATATCTGCAATGAACCATAAATATATTTCTGGAAATAGCAAGGGGAATTCAACAATCTTGAGTTTGTTTGTTGGTAAATAGGCCTGCCCTCTCCCAAACCTATCAGTAACTGATTTTCCTAGAGCATGTTGACAAGGGGCCATTGAAACCACAGCTCATGTCCTTTAACATTGTACTCTCTAGAAGATTTCCCAGACTGGTTTTATAATTTCTTACCTTATAAAATATCTTGGAAATTCTGATTTCTTTTATATACTGCTGTTACTATTGGATCAGTATAATACGGTTTCTTTGAACGTGGCTAAATAAAGCAGGGAGTTGAATTAGAAAACCTCTAAGGCCCCTTCCAACTCCGTTATTCTGTTAATAACAGTTACTGTCTCAGTGGTGGGATTCAATTTTTTTTACTACCAATTCTGTGGGCATGGCTTGGTGAGCATGGAATGGCTTGGTGGGTGTGGCAGGGGAAGGATACTGTAAAATCTCCATTCCTTCCCCACTCCAGTGGAAGATTACTGCAAAATTCCCATTCCTTCCCGATCAACTGGGACTCGGGAGGCAGAGAATAGATGGGGGTGGGACCAGTCAGAGGCGGTATTTACCAGTTCTCCAAACTACTCAACATTTTCGCTACCGGTTCTCCAGAACTGGTCAGAACGTGTTGAATACCACCTCGGTACTGTCTATAAAATTAGGCAGGCTTTGCATACCCATCAACGATCTCACCATTAATTGTAAAACATCATTGTTTTGTTCTGCTTTGTTTTAGTTTAATATTTTAATTTTTATTCTGGTCTGTGACCATAATAGAAAGCTAAATTCTCACAGCCAGTGGCAGCAGAACACCAGCTGTATCTGGCACTAGAAATGGGGTGAAAAGAGGAAGCAGTGAGACCACTGCTCATTGGACAGGTCTTCAAATGGGATGTAAATACGATAAATGGGTAGCTGTAAATAGATATGCATTTATATATTTGGGCTGTATTGTAAGCATTTTATTTATTTATTTATTTTATTAAATTTATACCCCGCCCTTCTCCTTGTTAGGACCCAGGGCGGCGCACAGGGATGTTAAAATACATACAAAATATATAAAATATATGAAATTTAAAATACTTATTCTAATAAATAAACCCTGCGCTAAAAACCGAATTAAAATCCCAAGTTTAAAAACTATCTAATAGTCAGTATGGAGGTTACGCTTTACCCATCTTCAATTTTAAAGAGGTATTTTTCAAGAAACATAAAAAGATGAAACAGATATTTAGATCAAATAGATCAACTTCACACTGTGCAACTATAAAGACCTCCAATTGATTCAGAGACCGTATGCAAAATATGCATAAGTGTCTATTGTACTTAAATCATGCATCAAACTAATTCATGATTTAAGTATGCTTGGCTTGATTCAGAATAATATAGAGCCATAAATCATGGTTTAAAAGACACAATGGTTATGTTCAGACAGGACTACACTGAAATCAAATAAACTACACTACTTCTTAGTGCAATCAGTTACAAAGAATACATGTAGTTATAGTGGCTTGCAAATAGATTTAAAATGAAATCACAAGTTGGTCAGAAGCCGATGGCATCTTCTGTTCATTCTTTTCACTGTGGCAAGTAGGTAGCAACTAGGAAATTGTTTTTACTTTTAGAACCTTGCAAGAATATTCACCAGCCTTTTAAAAAAAAGGTTTATTATAATGCTGCCTGTAATTAGTGCTATTAATATTTTGATTGCATTCTGTTTCTTATATATCAACCAGCCTGAACAAAAGGTCATTCAAGGATAATACAGAAGGTTTTTTTAAATAAATAAAAATAAAAATACTGATTTGGAAGTATTTAATTGGGTTCAACACAAACTACTTTTATTCTTAAAAATTAGCTGATTCTGGTAAGTAGTAGCTAATATTCTTCTCTAAACCCCTTCTAAAATAATTTTGTACAATTTCCTAGTGATCCTAGTTGAATATACGCTGAAAGATGGCTGTAGATGGTTAAAAGACTTTTATTGTCAATGTAAAATCAGGAAGCCTGCTTTGAACCTCAATAAAAGGGTCAGGCTGACAGCTGAACCAGTAATCTAGTGCAGGGGTCTCCAACCTTTGCAACTTTAAGTCTGAAGGACTTCAGCTCCCAGAATTCTCCAGCCAGCAAAGACCTTCAGACTTAAAGTTGCAAAGGTTGGAGACCCCTGATCTAGTGTCCTGGTATGTACATCTGTCATTTAAACTGCAAAGGCAGGCAAAAAAGAAACTTGCAGCACAGCTGAGGGACCTACTGTGGATTCTTTTATTATGCTTATTACAATTACATCTGTATTGTTTATTTATGCAACTAATTCTTCAATCTGTGGAAGGGATGATCACAAATGCAAGGATCTCAAATATAGGCTCATTTTTGGAATGCAGACATGGACAATTACATTTATGTCAAAGGTATAATATTTCAGACCTAGCATTTTGAACTATATTAAAGAGCTTGGAATCTGGACTACGAGCACATTCATATAAATATGACTCCTAGAATTTTTCTGCATACTTAATCTTTCAAGGTTTGTAGCAAAGCAAAATTCAAGTGTCCTGTTTTCTAATGGTACCCACTCTTAACATTTGTTTTGAGATATTTATAAAGCAACTGTATGCCTGCCATGAAAATAGAATACTTAATCTATTAAAGTGTACCACAAATATCCAAGTTTACTCAACAGTCCTATCAGAACAAAAGAAAGGTAGCTACTCCAAATTCAAGAAATTAACCCAAATAGATATAAACTTACATCTGGATCAAGCATGATATTCTGGAAATATAGTTCATGCTCCTGATTGTACTAAAAATATTTAGCTTTAAAGCACAAGCATTTAAAAGCTAATTTGTTCAAAGTGAAATATTTTTTAATATATTTTTGACATTCGTGATTTTTTTCATTATTGAGTGGATCTGAAATGTATTTTTAAAAGATCATTCTTTCCTTTCATCAGCCACTTCTGTCATTCTGCCTTGTGAAAATCTTACACCCAGCTGTTTTTAGAGTATTCAGACAAACAATTAAATTAAGGCACATGAATCTCAGAAATACTTTAACCTGCAGTAACCCTCATCAGATCTTCCACTTCTCAACCGTGATTATTTGTGATGAGATACATGCATGAGGTTCGATTGAAACAGGTACAGAGTTTTCCAGTTTCCCTTTATTTTTTTAATTCACTTAAAAGGCAACAAGAAACAATTTCAGCCAAGTTGGTCAGAAAGTCAAGCAGTGTCACTTTACCAGCTTCAAGTCTTACTATTTTGCATTCTTTTCTGAACGTTTCCCATTCCTGATAGTCTGATCCAAGCAAACATTTTCTGCTCTCTGACCTGAAGCCTCAGAGCAAGTGAGTTCTGTCTGAGCATATCTTAGCCAATCAAGCTAACATACATGTGTACCCAACTTACTCCTTCTCTTTTTGCTAAATACTAGAACTATTCCTATCTAGATTTAAGAACAGGGTTTAAATAACTTAGTGACACATTTTCCATCTCCCTGTCATAAAGATTAGATGCTGGCCTGGATCTTTGATATCTGTTTATTCTTTGACAAGTAAAGCTTTGATCTTTGTTTCATCAGTCTTCTGGCATACCTCCATGCCTTCTGCATTGGCAGGATAGATCCAAAACTGCATTTCCTTTTTTTGTGTTTCTTCTTCTTGATCCCATCCTTAAAAATTTCATACACCACCCTATTCAGGAATTGATGAGCCTTCAGAAGGACAAAAACTGCTCAATGCATTTTGGGATCACTAGGCACTCTTTCTCTTAAGATATATAAACCACGTTCAACGGCTACAAGACCCACATACTTTCTAGCCACTCTTTTTTTATAGCATGCCCATGTCCATGCTTCGTCTCACAATTCTTTCCGATATTCACATATGTGCCCTCTTTTACCAACTTTATATTTCCTGACTTCTCCTCCCATTAAGCACCATGTCCAAGGAGAACTAAAGAAATCTTGAATTTCCAATTCCTTTATCAGAAAGCACAGCAATCACATGTTGCTATTGAGCTTGTTCTGATGTCTGCGAGAATGCATTAATATATTTGTCCAGTGGAACATTAGGTTTATTAGGACATTTATAAAATATATTACATTACTAAAGACGTTTTTATTCTACACAAACCTTAGTAATATCTCCACAATTTAATTAATAATTGTATAACCATACTTTTCCACTTTCTGCTGTATGCATACAATTTTTCACACGTTTCTCCTTTTCCCTGTATGTATGTGTGTGTATGTATATTTATATATATAATTGTTTCCACAACACCCTGTTAAGGCCCCAATTAAGGGAGGAAGCATACTGCTTTTCCTTTTCTGCCTTTTGGCTCATCACCAAAAGGATACTAAGAATTGCATGATCAGAATATATATATATATATATACTAGTATCTTTAGCATGAATGAATTAATCAGCTACGTCTTCTTTCTGCCTCTTTACTGTTATACTAAATCCCATCTCTCCAAGAAACAAACATTATTCTTTGTTCTTCAGTTAAGCACGCTCTTTTTCATAAGTGGCCTTGCCTATTTGCTCTTATTTGCTGAAACCCTTATTAAATACTTTAAAGTTTGAAGATCTGAATCTAACCTCAGTTTTACTACAGGGAATGGGTTTTCCCCACCCAACCCCAAACTTGTTTCTCTAAGGAAAAAAAATAAATCAATTCTGAGATTTATACTTTAGCCCAGATCTTAAAATTAGTTGACTAGTGTGAATAAACATTTTTCCTTGTTTTACTTACAAGGAAAGAACTCTCAAGTAATCCAGTCTCTAAGCTGATTAGTCTTTAGTCTATTTCAACCTCAGCAACTTTAAAATGTGTGGACTTCAACTCCCAGAACAGAGATTGAGAAACAGTCATGTAAAGTACCTATGATTAATTCTGAGTATATTTGCAGTTTTAATTTAAATTAAGATATGTGTATAATTAAAATTTCATAAATGGTATATAGTTATGAATGAACGTATGATACATTTCATGTCCTTACAGTAATAAGTTTACATATGGTAAGAAATCCAATCCGCACCAGGCATAGTAATCTATACTGCGCACAATAGAATTAAAAATATTCTTAGTGCTCAATGGTACTACATTGGTTTTGCTTTCTTTCCCCCAACATTTCTCATAAAGATTTTTTTCTAGATTTAACCTGGAAAAGTACAAACGTTTTGCTTCACATCTATAATGTTTTTAGCTTTCTACTCCTACATAAATTAATAAGCAAAGGAACTTGAGAGTTGTAATAGAGCTAGGAAAGATCATAGGTTCTGATCTTGGGTGAAAAAAACTTTTTACATCCTTGTAACTCTTTGCTTCAGGGTGGAGCTGAGCATTTACTGGCTCCTGTGGTCACAGCAGATATTTTCTCTTTGGATCCTGATAGAGAAATATCTGTCATTGCCTAGGACTGAACTCTCAAACTCCCGAGTGGGAGGCGAGTGTCTTCACCTCTAGGCCTCTGCACAGCTCATTTGGGAAATATTTACAAGTAAATCAATTCAAGCAGAATAGGCAGGGAGACATGAGGAAAGATGGCATAAGGAAGAAGACTTAAGTAGCCAGTACTCCTTTTTTATAGAGGCAATCTCAAATGGGTCTCCATAAGACAACTGATCTTTAAAAATAAAAGCTATAATGATTATACACTCTTCCGGTCATGTTTTGCTCTTTACTGTATAGTAATTTACAATTGCTACAAGCACCAAGTAACTTCTAGAAAAGCCTATAAATGGCATAAAGATATTATCAGGCTCCTACTATTCAGAGATATATACTATTGACTATGAAACATAATTACTGATAAAAGATACAGTGCATTCAGAAAGTATTCAGACCCCCTTCATTTCTGTCAATTTTGTTATGCTGCAGCTTGATTCTACAGTTGTTGAAATTCATTTTCCCCTCCTTAATCTACATTCAGTATCCTGTAATGGCAGGATCCTCTCAAGATCAGTCAGATTGGATGGCGACTGTGGACAGCCATTTTCAGATCCTTTCAGAGATGTTCAGTAGGGTTCAAATCAGGGCTCTAGCTGAGCCATTCTAGGACATTCACAGAGCTGTCCCTAAGCCACTCCTGTATTGTTTTGGCTGTATATTTAGGATTATTGCCATGCTGGAAAATGAACCTCCGGCCCAGTCTGAGGTCCTGAGTGCTGTGGAACAGGTTTTCATTGAGGATATCCCTCTATTTTGCTCCATTCAGCTTTCCCTGAAACCTGACCAGTCTTCCAGTCCCTGCTGCTGAAAAATGGCTTCACAGCATGATGCTGCCAACCTCCAAGCTTCACTATTGAGATGATATTGGACAGGTGATGACCTTGTTTCCTTCACAAAGGACCTTGTTTACTTCACGCATAACATTTAGAATTGAGGCCAAACAGTTCAATCTTGGTTTCATCAGTACAGAGAATCTTGTTCCTCACAATCTGAGAGTCCTTCAGGTGTTTTTTTTGCAAACTCCAAGTAGGTTTTAATGGTTGTCCTTTTGGAACTCTGTCCCATCTCTACACAGGATCTCTGGAGCTCAGTCAGAATGACCATCAGGTTCTTGGTCACTTCTCTTACCAAGGCCCTTCTCCCCTGATTGGTCAGTTTGAGAAGGCAACCACCTCTTGGAAGGATTCTGGTTGTGCCAAACCTCTTCCCTTTGAGAATTATGGAGGCCACTGTGTTCCATTCCAGTGCAGCAGAAATTTTATTGTAGCCTTTCCCATATCTGTGCCTTGCAATAATCCTGTTTCTGGGTTCGGCAGGCAGTTCTTGTGACCTTGTGGCTTTTTTTCTGATAACAGTATGCATTGCCAGCTGTGTGGGCTTCTAAAGAAAGATGTATGCCTTTTCAACTCACATCCAATCAGTTTAATTTAACAAGGTGGACTCCAATCAAGATGTGGAAGCTTAACAGCAACGATCTGAGCTAAATTTCAAGTGTTGTTGCAAAGGGTCTGAATATTTATGCCAATGTAATATCTCGGATTTTTTTTCTTTTTAATAAATGTACAGACATTTCTAAAGTTCTTTGTCACTATGGGGTACTAAGTGTAGATTATTGGTAAAAAATGAATGTCAACAATTGTGGAATCAGGCTGCAGCATAACAAAATTGGCAAAAGTGAAGGGCATCTGAATGCATTGGGTAGTAGTATGCAAGAATTACTTGATGTGTTGAGTTGAAAGAAGATATAGTGGAAAGAATTTAGCAGAGAGAGACTTTATGTAATTCTGCTTTTTAGGAGACATTTGTTGCTACCAGATATCAACTTAATTTCAAGTGGCACGTTCTGCTTTCAAGCTGTTCAGTACAAAAGAAACTTGAAAATAGCTGGATGTGTTAACAGTGGGTAGCAATGCAGCTTAATTATTCTGGCAGCAGGTTTCTACATAGGTAAGATCATCAACATAGAAACAAGAGAGAGAAATTAGTAAGGTTTCAACAGCATTGCTGGATAATGCTAGAGCAGTTTACACAAGTAAAAGTAGAGTAGTTGCGTGCCTTTACAAATGTGTTTGCTTTCTGTTGGCACTGTTGCACAAAGAAGCTAATTTTTAGTCATCCCTGACAGAATTTTACTATTCTGTAGAATTAATTTTAATGGGTAAATTTTTTAATTGATTTTAACCTTTTTTACTTCAAATTTTCAAGCACAGACCCTTATTTAATTCTATTTTAAACTGTTATATATTGTTATTGTTTTGTATATGTTTTATATTTCTGTGCACTGCCCTGAGTCCCTTCGAGGAGATACGGCGGTATACAAATTTGATAAATAAATAAATAAATAAATAAATAAATAAATAATCAAATAATAAACATTTATATTTCATGTTGCTACTTAATATTTAAATGTTATTTTTTCCATAAAATTTATAGCAACCAGATTATTTTTCTAACATTTATATGTGAAAAATATTTTAAGCCATACATAAAACTATGTTCTCCATAAAGTGATTCTTTTTAACAGCCAAACTAGAACCAATTGAAACAACTATTTTGTTCTTTAAAAAAACAAACTCGTAGTTAAGTACATAGCCCATTCCAGAGTCAGCTTTTGGGGGAAGGGGGCAATTGGAAAACATAAAACAGACTATTATCAAAGATTGAGGTTGTTAAGCCTAAGTGACAAGAGAGGTATTTGATGAAGGCATTTTTATTATGCAATATGACTCTAAAGGAAGCCCCTGTGCACAAAAGTTATCTCCTTTTGCTGCCTACCTCTATAAAGAGATTAGTAGAGCCTTGAAAATAAGCGTTACAGAGGTCATAAAATAAGTGTTACAGAAGAGGTCATAAAAATGCTTCTCTCTCCCCTCTAACTTCACTTTTTGAAAAAAATAAGTGAAAAAAGTTTACATGGCAATAATATAAGTACCTGCAAGGCTGACCAGAACAGAAATTTCATTTTGATGATTGACCAATACAACATACATTCTTTAAAACAAACAAAATAAATTATCCTCTGAGCAATAATAAAAAAGGCAAAGGATTCCCCTGTCCAGTTGTGTCTGGCTCTGGGGCAGAGCTCATCTCTGTTTCTTACCCGAAGAAGTCAATGGTGTCTGAAGATGCTTCTGTGGTCATGTGGTTGGCATGACTATAGGCCAAGACGCACAGAATAACTGTTGCCGATTTATTTTGCTATATTATGTGTATGTCTCACCTGCATATGGTTGCCAATAATTAATTAATTAATAATAATAATAATAATAATAATAATAATAATAATAATAATAATAATAATTATTATTATTATTATTATTTTATTGTCATTGTAATAATATTGTAATAAAATTACAATGAAATTGGTTTGAGCGCCGTGCCAACACCTGCACCAGGTGGGATACAGACAGCAGTGACAGCCACAACAGGAATCTCTCCAGGCAAACAAAAAGGGCGACAAATGACAGTTGAAACAAAATGGCCGACAAATGACAGTTGAAAAGGATCAATTGTACTTTGTCTTTTATTATCCATTTCTTCAAATCTGTTTGGCATTTTAGGAATTGGTGGTTTTTCTTTTTTATTTCTTGTTGCAATGAACTTTGAGGAATCGCACTTGGCATTTTTTTTCTTCTCTCTCAGCTTTCCCAACAGAAAAGGATGGAATTACTGGTAGGGATGGTGCTCTCTGCTTCTTCATTTAAATTCTTGCAGTTGTTCCTTGTTTATTCCCAAGAGATAATGATGGTGCCACCGTTACAGAACATAAACTTAATGATGTCAGAGGATAATTTTGTTTGTTTTATAAAATGCATTTTTGTTGCTCACTGACCTAAATGACCAAACTTTCTGTTCTGTACCTGAAGGCTTTGTTTGGTTCACCTCAGATGAACAGTCAAGCATCTTAATGTGTAAAGCTGGATGAACAGAAGTAGATGCAATCTGTATACAGAACTAAGAAACACAAGTGAAAATGCTGCAAGCTCTAAAGCAGGGGTGTCAAACTCGTGGCCTGCAGGCCAGGTGCATCACACCCACCCCCATTTTTGTGAAGGGGGTAGGGAAAGATGCGATATGTCACGTGATGCCACGATTTGACATCCCTGCTCTAACCCCCATTTTTGTGAAGGGGGTAGGGAAAGATGCGATATGTCACGTGATGCCACGATTTGACATCCCTGCTCTAACCCCCATTTTTGTGAAGGGGGTAGGGATGGATGCGATATGTCACGTGATGCCACGATTTGACATCCCTGCTCTAACGTGAAGGAAAAACAAGTGAAACCCAACTAGAGCCCTCATCCCTGACCTTCAAGAATGACCTCTTAGGAATAAAAGGAGCTTCTATACCTGTATGTATAGAATGTCAAGGACAACCCTTTGGATGCCAAAATGTTTATGTTAATTTTCCCTATTAAAAACCACACTTTGTGGAAAAGCCAACAAAGGAAGGAAGTAGCTAACAAAAGAACTATGTTGAGTTTTATAAGCAATCATTAAGTTTAGTGGTAAACATTCCAGCATTTATTTAAAGATTTAAATCTAAAGAGATAGTACTGGCCATTTACCAGGTTCTAATTGCAAAAAAAGAGGATTTTGCACTTAAAATCTAATTCAAAGATATAAGACAATAAACCCCGATCTAGAAACTCAACCAGCACTCAGGAGCAAGCAGCAGGTAAGTCAAGGGAAGGGGCTCAGATAGGCAATTTGTTTTTATTACAGATACAAGTAGCTCAAATAATGTCAACTATCAGTAACGGAAGAATCTTGCAATCCAGCCTACTCTAATGTAATAGCCCCAAAGTTTGGACTCTTCATTTCTTACTCCCACTTTTATGTGATCACCAACTTCTTGCTAGACTTTTATCAGACTTGGATAAGAGGGATGCCTGCATCATATTTTGAGAATGCTCCTATCTGGTCTCTTTGTTTTTTGTTTTTGACCTTGGCAGCTTTAATGTTCACAAACATAAAGCTTTCCAATCAAATTACTTTCCCTGGTGGCCTGTTTATTGTTTACTTATTGTTCAAGTATTTATTTATTTATTTATTTATTTTATTAAATTTCTAGACCGCCCCCTCTCCCCGAAGGGACTCGAAAGTACACCAAAGGAATGGTTTATAAGGTTTGTGACTTTTTTACTCTAAAGCATTCAGACTTGGATTCAAGGGTAAAGAAATGGTAGCTTAATTGAAAGGTATATGTGTGTGTACATACTTAATTATTTAACTTTCTTTGCTGTTCCAGTTAACTAAATGCTGCCTTGCTTACAATTCCCATAATGTGTACAGTAGCCAGCAAAAATGTAGGCAACTCTGATCAATTGTCAAAATAAGCAGTAGTTAACAAAACACAACATCTTTCTAAAAAGTTGAATGTGCCCTTTATGTGGGTGTTTCACTATTTCAAAATAAGAATATTAATTTCAATGGGGTCTATGTTACCTTTTTTTTAAACTGCAAAGTTGTTAATAATGCATAAAAAGGACAAGTGTGTCATTATGTTTGCAATTAATTAGGAGACAGTTCCACAGTTGAATTTGTCTCCTCTAACCTCTCAAGCTATGATTCAACAATACTTTCAATAGCCACTGGCTCGTCTAAGCAGCTATCTGAACATTAGAAAAAAAAGATAATTTACTTTTGCAAAGCCAGAGAAAGTTGTTTAAAATGTCAACTACAAATATCTAAATACTTCCAACTAGATTTCCAACGAGTACTTTCAACTTTGGGAAAGATTGTTAAGAAAGAGACATAAACTGAAACTGCTGAAATCAAGTCAATATCTAGAAAAATAAAGGTAGGCTTTGACTTACAACGGTTCATTTAGTGATCTTCAAAGTTACAACATTAAAAAAAAGTGAGTTATGACCGTTTTTCATTTGCAACTGTTGCATCATCCCCATGGCACGTTATCTAAATTCAGACACTTAGCAACTGAGTCATATTCGACTGAGGACCTAGTGGTCGCCTGGAATAGTGCGACCACGGGGGGCCCTGGACCGGGTCGTGCCTTTGCGGCCTCTAACCCAGCGTTGATCCACCTTGGCTCCTTGGTTCTCTGAGGAGCTGAGGGTGATGAAGCATCGGAGGAGATACCTAGAGAGCGTTTGGAGGGCCACCCGCTCCGAATCTGAGTGGACACTGGTAAGGCCGCATTTGAGGACCTACCTAGTGGCGATAAAACCGGCGAAACGGAATTATTTCTCCACTCTTATCGTGTCTGCAGATAACCGCCCTGCCACCCTGTTTAGGGTGACCCGCTCCCTTCTTTATAAGAGGATGCAGGATGCTCCCTTGCAGGGTCAGGAGGAGGAATTTGGGTGTTATCTGCATGATAAAATCGGGGACGGGTTAGCCTCCGATTGGACTAGTTCAGATGGGCTGACGGAGGCAGGTCTTGAGTCTGTTATCTAGGATGAGTTCAATCCTGTGACTCCCGAGGACATGGACAGGATGCTGGGGCGGCTGAACGCCACCACATGTTTATTGGACCCATGTCCCTCCTGGTTGGTACTGGCCTCGCGGGCGGTTACACGAGGCTGGCTCCAGGGAATTGTCAATGCTTCTTTGAGTGAGGGGCTTCTGCCGGCCACCTTGAAAGAGGCAGTGGTAAGGCCCCTCCTCAAGAAGCCCTCCCTGGACATGGCTGTGTTGGCCAACTACCGTCCTGTCTCCAACCTCCGCTTTCTTGCGAAGGTTGTTGAGAGTGTGGTGGCGTGACAGCTCCCTCAGCACCTGGAGGAAACTGTGTATCTGGACTCATGCCAGTCCGGCTTCCGGCCTGGGCATAGCACAGAGACGGCATTGGTCGCGTTGGTGGATGATCTCTGGAGGGTTCGGGATAGAGGCTGTTCCTCTATCCTGGTCCTGTTAGATCTCTCAGCGGCTTTCGATACCATCAACCATGGTATTATGTTGCGCCGGCTGGAGGGGTTGGGGGGCACCGTTTTACGGTGGTTCTCCTCCTACCTCTCCGACTGGTCGCAATTTGTGTTGACAGGAGGGCAGAGGTTGACGTCGAAGTGCCTCACTTGTGGGGTACCACAGGGGTCGGCCCTCTCGCCTCTCCTGTTTAACATCTATATGAAGCCGTTGAGATCATCCGTGGTTTCGGGGTAGAGTTCCACCTGTACGCGGATGACATCCAGCTGTACATCTCTACCCCAGACCACCCCAACGATGCCGTGGAAGTGATGTCCCGGTGTCTAGAGGCCGTGTGAGTCTGGATGGGGAGAAACAGGCTTCGACTCAACCCGTCCAAGACCGAGTGGTTGTGGCTTCCAGCGTCACAATATAGCCAGCTGGTGCCATCTCTGGCTATTGGGGGTGAATTATTGTTCCCCAGAGAGGGCATCCTCCTGGACTCTCGGCTGTCGTTAGATGATCATATGACAGCCGTGGCCAGGGGGGCTTTTTATCAGGTCCGCCTGATATGCCAGTTGCGCCCCTTTCTGGATCGTGATGCTTTACGCACGGTCACTCAAGCCCTTGTCATCTCCCGCCTGGACTACTGCAACGCTCTCTACATAGGGCTCCCCTTGAGGTGCACCTGGAGGCTCCAGTTATTTCAGAATGCGGCTGTGCGGGGGATTCTGGGAGCCTCTAGATGCTCCCATGTGACACCTCTCCTGCGCGAGCTGCACTGGCTGCCTGTGGCTTTCCGGGTGCGCTTCAAGGTACTAGTAATCACCTTTAAAGCGCTCCATGGCAAGGGACCTGGTTACTTGCAGGACCGCCTCCTGCTACCAAATACCTCCCACCGACCAGTTCACTCCCACAGAGAGGGCCTCCTCAGGGTGCCGTCGGCCAAGCAATGCCGGCTGGTGACCCCTAGGGGGAGAGCCTTCTCTGTGGCAGCTCTTGGCCTCTGGAATGACCTACCCTACGACCTTCGCACGACCACGGACCTGCGCCTCTTCTGTCGGGCTTTGAAAACCTACTTATTTCGTGCGGCTGGCCTGGCGTAGTTTTTTAATTGTTTTTACCAGGGGGTTTTATCTGGATTTTAGAACAGGCCACCCATTTAATATATTTTTAATGTCTTTTTAGCGTATTTTAATGTATTTGATGTTTTCTATTGTTGTTTTTATTGTTGCCTGTTCACCGCCCTGAGTCCCGAAAGGGAGAAGGGCGGTATAAAAATTTGATAAAATAAAATGATAAAATAAATAAATAAATATTCATGATAGTTGGGTGCATCCTATAAAGAAGGTCACAAAAGGGATCACCTTTTGTGACTTTCTGGCAAGCAAAATCAGTGAGGAAGCCAGATTCACTTAACTATATTACTCACCATATTTTTGGAGTATAAAACGCACCAAGATTTTGAAGAAGGAAATTGTTTAAAAAAGATTTTGCACTCTGCAGACCTCCCAAAAATGACCCGGTTTTGGCAAAAATGGGCTCATTTTTTTTCTTTCAAAAAAAGGTTATTAGAGTGGTGTATAGCGGAAGTCAGGGGGGTGGGTTTGAATGGGAGGTGGGGGAGGGTTAGGGTGGAGGGCGGGGTAATATATATGTATGATTAATCTAGAGAGGGGAATAATGGGATACGCTTTTTTTTTTTTTAAAGAGAAATTTATATTATGTTTTTTATATCTTTAATTAACTTAGAAGATGGTGTTATTGGGATATTAATATACTAAGAGAAACTTATATTGTGTCTGCTGGGAGGCGAGGGGGTATAATATCTGAATGAGAAACTTATTTTAAGACGGGGTGAGGGGGGGTATAGTATTTGTATGTGATTTATATTACATGTCGGGGGGGGGGGTAAAAGGGGGAAAATCTGTGTGAATAAAACTTTTTCAATAAAAATAAAAATAAAAAGGTTGTGAGTAGAGTGCTCCTGGTGGTGGTGGGGTCAAAAACGAGCAGAAAATGGCCCGTTTTTTTGTCAAAAATAGAGCATGCCTTCAGGTGGCTTATAGAGTGCTCCTGGGAGCTGGGGGGACAAAATGGATATACATGGCTATTATGCATGGCCATTTTGGTGAAAGGGATGGGAGGCCAGAAATGCTGCATTCAGTATATAAGACGCACCCAGACTTTCAGTCTCTTTTTTGAGAGGAAAAGATGCGTCTTATCATCCAAAAAATATTGTACTTAACAACTGCAGTGATTCACTTAACAACTGTGGCAAGAAAGTTTGGAAAATGGAGCGAAACTTGCTTAACAATTATCTTGCTTAGCCACATAAATTTTGGGCTGAATTCTGATCAAAAATCGAGGACTACCTGCATGTAAAAGAAAATCTCCATGGATTCCCATATCTATACAACAAAAATGTATATCTATATATCTATAGAGTAGTTCATAATAAGCAACCTGCTGGAAATTTTAGGTGATACTAGAATGGTTGTCTATAAGCTGACAGCATTGTGTATACAACCAGTGTTTCCAATTCTGTCACAAAAATAATAATCTAAAATGTGCAAAAGGAAGCCTAAATGAAACTTAAATTAGTGGAACCAAAAGGTTGGAATGGAGAAACAAGAACTGAACTGTTTAATCACAATTGCGTAAGACATATTTGGATATAAGGACACCTTGCCAACCATGAAAGCCTAGGGCAGTGATGGCAAACCTATGGCACCATTTGTTAGGGCATGCGAGGCCAGCTGACTTTGGCTTTCTTTTTCCAGCCATTTTTCACACTCTGGAGGCTTCAGGGAAGCCCCAGGAAGGCTCCAGAGCACGAACAATGGCCCTACAGGCAAAACGGAAGTTCGGGAATGGACTTCTGGTTTGCCCATAGGGCTGTTTTTCACACTCCGGATGCCTCCGGAGCATGAAAACGAACCTACGGGCAACCCGGAAGTGACTTCTGGTTTGCCAGTAGGGCTGTTTTTTGCACTCCGGATGCTTCAGGGAAGCCTCATGAAGGCTCGGCTGGGTGAAAAACGGCCCTATGGGCAAACCAGAAGTCACTGTTTTCGCCCTCTACAGGCTCCTAGAAAGCCTCTAGAGTCTTGGAAGGGTGAAAAACAAGTCCATCGCACACCAAAAGTGGGGAGGAGGGCGGGGTGTGTGTGTGTCGTATGCGCATGCGTGCGGGGTTGGGTATAATGCGCATAGCATTATGTGTGTGGCACACCCACGCATGACCCTCCTGCGCTCCCCCTGCTTTTGGCACGCGATGGGAAAAAGGTTAGCCATCACTGGCCTAGGGCTGTCTCTAATAGGTTTTGGAACTATGTAATAGCCAGTAACCCAGGAAATATTGTATATGGAGAAGGATGAATGGTTTCAATTAACATCTGCTACAAGCTAATATCATCAGGAAAGAAACTGATGCTGAAAAATGGCTGATATTTTTCAACATGACAATGATTAGACGTGTACTTTGAAATCAACCATGAAGAACTACAGAAAGGAAATATTTTGGAATGGCCTTCACATTCCTTGGACATATTTATTATTGAAAATTAGTGGAGAGAACTCCAACCTACAGAAGTTGAATATGTTTTTGCAAGGAAGACAGTGAAAATTCCAAAAACAAAATAGTCTTGGCCAACTCTAGGAACCAGTTGGAGCTGTTATTTCTGACAAAGGAAATATTGCAAAGTGCTGACTGAGCATTAAAATGTTTGCACCTGCTGTACTCACTTGATTCTTATTTTGATTCTGTAAACAAGTGCACTTAAATACTCAATACACATTCATACAGTATGTGAAGAAAGATGTACAGGCACACTGTGTTTTATTGCACTTCAGAGTTATTGCATTTTTACAAGATGCTCCATCAGCACTCACTGCATGCTCAGATGATGAATTGCATTTTTAGCAATAAAGTATTTTTAACTGTGGTACATACATTGTTTTTTAGGCATAATACTTTTTCATACTTAAAGAGACTACAGTATAGGTATAAACAGGAATGTTATATGTATTAGCAAACTGAAACATTCATAACTAGCTTTATTGTGATATTTGCTTTATTGTGATAGTCTCAACAGAACCTACAATATCTCTGAGATATACCTACATGTTTAACTTTCCATTACTCAAATATTCTGTTAATTGAAATAGGCAGTTTGATTAGCAAGACTAAACTTTTGAACGAAACAGTAAACTGATGTTATTCATCTTTACACGGATGAACTGCGGTTAAATATTGTTAGCAATCATCAACATGTATTTTAATGTACTTTTCATTGATATATATATTTGCAACATAAAATATTATATCCAAACACCTTATTATCCAATACAGAATTTAAATTTTAAAATAAAATTTGAAAAATTATAAAATTTGCAGATTATTTTAAAATTATATATTTCCGGATGTTCAACTATAAATATTTTAAATAACTTTTTATAATGAAGATTGGGCAAATTTATAAATATTGAACAGCTAAAGGGATTTTTTTTTTGGCCTACTACTTTACTACTTAAAAGGTTTGATCCTGTTCCAGTTTTTAATGAAAATAAAAAACTGGAAAATAATAAAAAAAGATAAATATATTTTTCCCTCCTGAAATTACTAAACTTCTTTCAAATAACCGAAAGTGACAAAATAGTATATGAACCTCCACATTTTATTGAATTCTGTTAGATTACATAATGCTTAATTTTTAAAAATTAAACGTTTAATATTTGTAATTAAACCAGGCATTATTTTTCTGTAATTTTTTTCTATCTTTTCATTTATAATTGCAAGTGCACAAAAAAACTGTTTTTTTCAATTATGATATTTGTTGAAAGTATATGAATGAAATGTGTACTCATTTTGATACAGTGATGAGTGTGAGATATAATTGAGAGGTTTGCTAAATTATTTATTATTTGAAATACTTCATTTAACATAATCGCGGTCTTCTAAATACTTCTTCAAAATATAGATTTCTGAGATTGTGGATAAAATAAAATTTTCTTCAATAGTGCTAAACAGTTACAGTATTATAAAATGAAGTACCTACCTACTTTATGTTGTATTCATGTGGACATACACACACACACAACTCCAAACTGTAATTAGTGTAACACTATGGAGAAAGGGGGGTTGAACCCGATGAATTGGCTTAATTAAGAACTGGGAAAGCCCCTCTTACATGCTAAGATTGTAGTGCAGTGAATAGTGTAGAAATGTTTCCTGAGGTTAATTAGAAAGAACAAGTAACATGGTAGGATAGTCATTTCCAGTTCAGCAAATACAATTATTTCCTGAAGTATTTGTTAGTTGTGGTAGGAGTGACATTGGAGAATTTTTTTCCAATCATTTCTGATAAATGCACATCATAACTATGGTCTGAGTTGGATTCTATTCTCCTTTCATCAGCACAATGGAATAATTGACCAATTATTATCATTACACAATAAAAAGATTATTAGAAAGAAGAAAAGCCAGTTGTGGCAGAATCTCACCCACTAACAATCCAGTTTAGTAGGATTTTATTTAAATAAAAAAAGCTTGTGAAACATGTCACGAGACAAATTTACTCTTATAAAATTCCAAGGAAACTAGTAAATATGGATAGTGAATTATTCTGATAATAAATATTTCAAGGCAGGAACACATTATTCAGATTGGAGTGAGAGCATGATATCATTTCCTAAAAAAACAATAGTATAACCTTCTTTTTCTTCCAACTCTGATTTCTGAAATATTCCCAACCCATTTTTGTTTACTGGCAGTGATTTCCTGTAGAGATAAGATTTTTTTTTAACGCATGGGTTCAAGAATCTGATTATCTAACATCACAAGCTATACAACTAAGATTCTCATTCCATAACTCCAGAGTATATGTGCAGTTTACTTTGGCTTCTGTGTTGCAAGGAAGCTGAACAGACCAAATTGCCATTAAAAAAACAAAAACCCAACATTTTATTCTCAAATGTTATATCTTCAAAAATAAAGACCCCCTTTTCATATTCATGTAATATATGTATTATAATCTACATATACATTTCCACAGTCTCAAAATTCTTGAAGTAGAAAATGACAGTATCAACAACAATTTACAACAATTTAATGCTAACAATATCTTAGCTTTGGCTGTTTCTGAAGATTTTCAAACATAATGAAATATATACAAGTCTATTGAAAACTATCTTTGTTTTTCAAAGATCTAGTCGGCCTATGAAACAAATGATTGTTTTTAATGTCTGAAACATTGATTTGTTCAAAAAATGCCAACATTCTACCACCAACAATTGATTTGTTTACATTAGACAAGGAAAATGTTGGTTTCTAGATATTAATAGTTCATAAGACTAGATCTTTTAACTTTAACTTTTATTAACTGTTATTAAATTTCTATCCTGCCCTATCTCCCACAAAGGGACTCAGGAACTTAAAATCCAAAAATACAAACAGTAAAAATCTACAAAATTTAAAACTACAATTAAACAGTATAACCCGTGCTAAAAAACGATTTAATTTAAAACCCAGCTCTAATAAAATATGGTTGTAGCAGCTATGCCAGGCCGGCCATATGGAAGAAATAGATTTTTAAAGTCCGGCGGAAGAGGCGAAGGTCAGTGATAGTCCGGAGGTCTGGGGGGAGGTCATTCCAAAGGGCGGGACCTGCCACAGAGAAGGCTCTTCCCCTGGGCGTCGCCAGCCGGCATTGTCCAGCGGACGGCACCCTATGGAGGCCCTCCCTGTGGGAGCGGACAGGTCGAGTGGAGGTATGCGGTAGAAGGCGGTCCTGCAAGTAACCAGGCCACTGCCATAGATGTTATGACTGCAGGGATACATCCTTTTTGTTCGCTTTTTCAGGGGTCTTTGGGTGACAAAATGATTGCCTTAAAGCTTGTAGAGCTGAAGGCTCATTTAACCCCTTAATGCAGGGGTGTCAAACGGATTTCTTTGAGGGCCGGATCACCACTGTAATTCTCTGCAGTTGGGCTGGGGGGAGGGGAGAGGGGGAGACAGGATGGACACCTCCTCCAGCACTTTGCCAGACAAAATGGGGCACAGGGGGTGGCCTCTGCAACACTTTGCCGGATGAAATGGGGCTCATGGGGCCGCATTCCCCCCGTGGCCCATTTTGGCTGTCAGAGGCACCACGGGCCAGTCCTTTGTTATTTCCAGGTTGGCCTCCAGGCCAGATTTAAGCACCCTGAAGATTGGATCCAGCCCATGGGCCTTGAGTCTGGCCTTGAGTCTGGCCTTAATGCCGCCTCCCAAAATTGAATGTTGGTTCTCCCAATTTTGAAGGATAGGCCTTGCCATCCCATACAATGCCTGGCAGAGTCCTCAATCTGAGAAAAGGTGTGCACTCCCAACTACAGGCTAGCCCAGTGGTCGGCAAACCGCGGCTCGCGAGCCGCATGCGGCTCTTTGGCTCCTTGAATGTGGCTCTTCAGTCTCTCTCTGATTCCCTCCCTCCCTCCCTCCCTCCCTCCATCTCTCTCTCTCTCTCTGTGCCTCTCTCTGTCTGCCTGTCACTGTCTCTGTCCACAGAATACCGCGTGAAGCAGCGGCGAGTCTGTGCGCTGCTGGAGGGCCATCTGCGAGGTCCCCCTCGCATTCCTCCTCTTCCCCGATGGCGTCTGGAGTGATCAGAGGCCGTGCAGGAACTCAGCGCTTTTCCACGGTGTGGAAAAGATAGGCGCATGCAGGTCGTACGGAATTACAGTGCAGGTCACCCGGCAGGGGCGTCGGGCAGGGAAGCCGGGCGCATCTCCACTGGCTCCCTCCGACAGCCACCACGGCACACGTTCTGGGGCTGCATGGCTGGGAGGGAGATGGACGTGCGGCCCCAGAACGTGCGCCGTGGTGCCCGCTGGAGGGAGCCGCGATGGAGCCGCGACCGGCTTCCCTGCCTGACGCCCCTGACGGGCGACCTGCCAGGCGACAGCCTCGGTGGTGCTTAAGATGATGGTAGCCTTGGGTGCTCGCCCCGCCTGCTCCCTCGCCCGCTGCGGGAGGAGGCGTCCATAACCTCCGGCATGCCAGCCCTTCCTCTGCTTCCCGGGGTGGGTGGGGGATGAGAGAGGGAGTGACTGACAGACACAGAGAGAGACAGAGGGGGAGGGAGGGAAAGACAGAGAGACAGACAGAGACAGAGAGAAAGAGAGGGAGGGAGAGAGACACAGATAGAGAATGACACAGGGAGGGATTGAATCAGAGACAGACGGGGGAAAGAGGGAGAGACAGACATACAGAGACAGAGAGAGGGAGGGAGGGAGAGAATCAGAGAGAGTGACACACACAGAGACAAGGAGAGACAGAGAGAGGGAGGGAGAGACAGATAGATAGAGACTGATTAAGTGAGTGAGAGACAGACAGACAGACACACACACAGAGTGACAGAGATGGGCGGACGAAGGAGAGAGAGACAGAGATAGAGAGAGAAAGAAAGAAAGAAAGAGAGAGAGAAAGAAAGAGAAAAAGAGAGAGAAAGAGGGAAAGAAAGAGTAAAAGAAAGAAAGAGAGAGAGAAAGAGAGACCGAAAGAAAGAGAAAAAGAGAGAGAGAGAGAAAGAAAGAGAGAAAGAGAGACAGAAAGAGAGACAGAAAGAAAGAGAAAAAGAGAGAAAGAGAGAAAGAGAAAGAAAGAGAGAAAGAAAGAAAGAGAGAAAGAAAGAAAGAGAAAGAGAGAGAAAGAAAGAGAGAGAGAGAAAGAAAGAGAGACAGAAAGAAAGAGAAAAAGAAAGAGAGAGAGAGAGAGAAAGAAAGAGAGAGAGAGAAATGGAGAGAGAGAGAGAGAGAGAGGAAGAAAGAAAGAGAGAAAGAGAGAGAGAGAGAGAAAGAAAGAAAGAACTTATGACCACAATTGAACCTAAAAGTTTGGTTGCTAACCAAGACCGTCGTTGTGCGTTTCACCACATTTTCCAAGTTGGCCACGCCTACCCAGTCACATGACCGCTGAGCCACTCCCACAAAACAGGCCACACCTTCCGGCTCTCAAAAGAAATTTCAATCGTGGTATTGTTGATATTTGGCTCTGTTGACTAATGAGTTTGCCCACCACTGGGCTAGCCCATATTATCCCCTGGGCCAGTCTTGGCAAATCTTTTCTGCACTGAGTGCCAAAACAGGATCATGCATGCACATGTACTGGAAACAAAGTCGCCCAGTGCTCATGCTGGGAAAATGATCTTCTAGTTTCCAGCATGTGCATGCGCACCAGCCACCTGGTCTTTTGGTTTCTGGCATGCATGCGCATATGAAAACCAGTTGGTCAGTGTGCATATGTGCACCAGAAACTGGAAGATCATCTTCCCAGTGCACACATGCGCACCGAGCAGTGCTCTTCCAGTTTCTGGCACTCCCGCATATGTGAAGACCAGTTGCCTGGCACTCCAGAACCCAGAAGAGCAATGAGTGACAGCTCGCATGTCTGGAAAGATAGCTCTGTGTGCCACTTCCGGCACATGTGCTATAGGTTCGCCATCATGGCCCTCCTGCATGGTTATTTGCCATCTCCCATATCTCTGAAGACAGAGATGTAATCACCTGTTACATCAGTGGGGATAGCAACTGAGGGACTGCTTTTGCATCCTTTTTGTCAGCCTGGAAGCTCTTACAGATGTGGATCATAAAGACTACTGCATCCATTTGTTTCTCAAGTTAAAAACATTTCAGTCTGGATACTCAATTATTCCTTCATTAGTACCATACACACCATTGATTCTTCAATCTGAATTCCCAGCTATAGGTCGCAATGTCACTGTAGCAACTGTACTACAAAGTTGGCAGACTTTTGATATGATACATTAACCTTCTTCAGGTACCTAGTTTAAAGATTGTCTAACCCAGTTTAACTCACCCTGCACCTTATTGAAATGTGCCAAAAATACATTCGAAGGAAGCCCTTAGCAAACTCTACTTCAATTTTTTTAAAGGGAGGGGGAGCAAGCAAATTCCAATCTAGTGCACACAGCTCATTATATTAATTAATGTCCAAAGGATGTAATATTAAAATATTTCCTTCTTTCACTTTCTACTTTCCTAGTATCAAATGATAAGGAAATATGCCTGTTAGCAAAAGTTCTATTAAACTGACACTCAGCATAGAGGAGAGATGAACACAATTAATACATATTGCTTTTTGAAATTAGCTTTTAAAGTTATTAATAACTGTGCAACTAATTGATATTTCTAGACAAACATCACATAGTTTAAGTGATAACCCTGTAGGCTATTACATCTCTTGCTGCCTTCCCTGCCATAGGCATATTTAAACATATCAAACAACATATTTTAAAAGAAAAATCACATTGCCAGATTCTACTATACTAAAACTTTGCTGATTTTTCTCCCTCTTAATTTCCCTAAAGAAATACAGAAAAAGAAAAGAAAGAGTCAAGAAAAGAAATAGCTTGCGGTTCTTTAGAACAATTTATCTCAAAACTTATACATCCGATGCTCTCAAATCAGTCTTGACTCCTGATGCATGAATTGACTTAATTTTGAAATAAATAAAGCTTTCAATCCTTAGGAGGTCACAAAAATAAACAATGGGCACTGTAGGAAAGAGCACCCGATTGTGCTTTGGAACAAAAATATATCATTTGTGTTCAAAAGTCAACAACCCCATTCTCTGATCTTAGCTTGCCATTCAGTGGTTAGAAGTTGAAGAGTTAAGTATCCCATCCCTCAGCTCTCCCCCTACTTTGCAACTGGGGTGGCTATAGCGCTTAAACTAATTAAATTCAGGGCATGCATAGTGTAGCTGAACATTTCAGATCCACCGCAGCTATTGAATTATTGAACCTCAGGGGAGGGAGGAAGAGATCGGCAACATGAAAGCAACATGTTGAGCTTCCCTCGTACTCCTGTAATCCAGAGCTTTACGAAGAGACCCGATGAATCACTCTAGGAACACCCCCCCCCCATCCCAACACACACTTTTCTTTTTAACGCTGGCGCAAAGTTTGATTTCTCATTAACAGAGTTGGACGGGACCTTGCAGGTCATCTAGTCCAACCCATTCAGCCCATACATTGGAAACCCACCCAAAACTGTCCTTTCCGCTGCAGCACAAGAAGAAGAAAAAAAAAAAAAGGGGGGGGGGGGATTCGGCAACCCAAAACAAAACAAAACAAACTGCCAGGATTTCCTACCCCGCCCGACACTTTCCTGGGCGGGTTGCGCAAGCCAAGAGGGATTTAGGATGGCCAAGAAGCAGCATCGGCGTGCAAAGCAAGAGGTGCCGCTTCTGGTCAAACGATCCTTTCTCCCCCATCCACTTCAGTGCGCCCGATCCAAAACAACCCCCCCCCCTTTCGAAAGAGGATGCCAAAGCCCCCCCCCCCCCGCAACCAGCCAGCGCACCATCCCGGTCACCTTTCCCGTCTCCGTAGAGCAGCCGCTCACCAAGATCCCCATGACATCCGTCCAAAGCCTGGAGAAACTTTCGGGGACGCTGCTACTGGCGCCCTCGGCAGCCGAGGCTTGCTCCTCTTCCTCCTCCATCGCCCGCTGCCTCTCAGCCAGGGCGGCTCAACACGCGAGCCCCGCAGAAGGGAACCTGGCGCCGGCCGAGGGCGAGCCCCGCAGCCTCAAACCTCTCGCCTGGCCGCTGCTCCAGCCTCCCTAGCCGGTATCTTTCTGGCCAGCCTCTCCAGCATGCCGCCGCGTCCCTTGCCTGGCTCTCCCTCCCCGCGCGGGTGCAAAGGAAGGTGGGAGGCCGCGGGAGCCTTGGGGAAACGCCGCCGGAGTCGGGCTCAGCTCTCCTGGGCGAGCCAGAGCGCCTCCGTGTCCCGCACGAACTTTGCCTACTTGCCGCGGCCAAGCAACAGGGTGGCAAGAGCCGAGCGAGGCGCGAACCACCTTCTTTCTGTGGAGGGGGGTGCCGAGGGAAACCCTGCTCCGGCGTTCAGGAGAAAACCACCACCGCTGAGGCTCCCTTCCCTTCTTTCGGCGAGCCCAAAAGAGGTCTGGACGCCACAAGCGTAGCCAGGCTCGGCCAGCTGAAATTGGGAAGCTGCTGGGCGTTAAGTTTCAACTTGTCGGTGGAGTAACTCTGGTTCTCTGCCCTTTTCCTGACATGGACTCTCCCAACTCCACATGACTCCTAGTCCGGGCTCTCTCTCGCTCTCGCTCTCTCCGGGAGAAAGCTTTTAAGCAACAAAAGGTGCTCTGATGTCAGCCCCTTTGCATGGCAATGAGCCCCAGACAGACGAACAAATATCCCGGGGAAAGCGCAGAGCCGCTGAAGGCTCCGATTGTCCGAGTTTCCAATCGTGTTATCGCCAACTTGACTTATCCATCACCGCTCAGAGAGCTAAATGGTTAGGAAGTCAAGCCAACCTCCCAAGGTTTCAGACGTGCAAACACACACACACACACACACACACCACACCACACACACACCACACACCCTTCGCTTTGCTTTCCAGGAAGCTTCTTATCTAAGTTTGCCTAGGCTGCTTTCTCGCCTGTGAATGCAAGCTTTAGAAACTTCTTCCAGCCTCCACACTTTTGTCTATGTTCCCCTCGCTTCAGCACTGGCACAGGATGTCTCTGGGCTCTTTCACGTTTCAGCAGCAGAGCACAGCTGGCAGCAGAGCCTTGCTCCTGCTTAGGAAACCTTTGACGCTTTGGAAAGAATCCATTTGCACCAGACAAAATGCAAGTTTCCTGTAGTATTAAAGGAATAAGGAAAGAAAGAAAGAAACAATCAAGGGATAAGCGGACCAACCTGTCCTAATGTTCCCTTTTATTTGTATCCGTTTCAAAATCATGTTTATTCTTATATATGCTATCTAATACATGCTTGACGAAATAAAATAAAATAAAAAATTCAGCTGCTTCCAAGCTGCAGAAGAGACCTGACTTCTTATTTCTTACATTCTCATGCATTTAACTATGTAGGGATTCACCAGGAGTATCTTAATACATTTAAAACACAGCAGGTATATTGACAATTTTATACAAGTGGCATTTGATCAGAAGCACACTCGGGGTACCTGAAATTTTTTGTGCTGGGCCACATATGTGAATGGTGGCACATGAAGACATCCCTGTGTACATTCAGTAAGTTGAGGAGATGAATCAGCCAAGATGATGGTCCAGACCCCCACACCTTTCCTCCATGACACATTCCCCATATCCAAAAAATCTAAAAGTAGCTTCTGAAATAGTCCATAACGCAGCACTCATGCATTTCTCCCTAAGTTTTCCTCATCTTAGTTGTTCCATTTGGTATTTACTACCTAGTTTGATATCTTCACATGGCTGTCCCTGGGAATGTAGAAAGTGCTGGTGAGTTCATGTGGACATATAATAATAATAATAATAATTTTAATATTTCTAAACCGCGCCCTCTCCCCACAGGGACTCGGGGCGGTGCACAGGCACAGTAAAACAATAAATACATATAAACATTTCATTAAAAATAAATTAAATCCAAACCTGCGCTAAAATTCCCATTAAAACTAAGCAATAATTACAAAACCCCAATAAAACCCCAAAGACAGAGAGACTATCCTAGGCCGGCCAGACAGAAGAAATGAGTTTTTAATTTGAGACGGAAGGAGCGGAGGTCCGTGGTCGTCCTAATATCGGGGGGAAGGTCGTTCCAGAGGGCCGGGCCCGCCACAGAGAGAGCCCTTCCCCTGGGCGTCGCCCGCTGACAAAGTCTAGTGGACGGCACCCGGAGAAGTCCCTCTCTGTGGGAGCGATCACAACATCAAAGAAGACTTAAAAAAAACTTACAGAGGATTTTTGTGAGCAGCCTAACAGAATCAGCAAGGGCATAGTGCCTAAAGAATTCAACAATGCCTTGTTTTCCGAGACAAAAGTTATCAACAAAGCACCAGCGCAATGTTCAAAAGAAGGGAATAATACTTTTGCCAAACATAGCTTCTTCACACAAAATCCTTTAGAAAGGACACAATTGAATCAAGAGTTATATATCACCATCCTAGCTATGTTTATTTGCCACTGCCAAGAGTTAGATATAAAACTGCAACTTAAAGATACAGTAGCAAACTTTTTTGTTTGGATAAAAATCTACTAAAAAGTAGAAAAGTATAAGTGCAAATAGAAACAAAAATTCCAGTGCTTATGAAAACTATTTTTCTTAACGAAGTAAAATTACTCATACTATTTTAAAAAGGGAATTGATAATTTGTTTAAATGTTTAAATGTCTTAAGAAAAAAACTGTAACGGTGCAAACAGTTTCTTCTTCCGCTCTTAAATCTCACCTAAGAGAATTCAAAACATCTGAGTGTTTATTTAAACTGCTGCCATTTACATTTAAATTACTAGGCCTCCAACAAACAATCTGAAACAAACATACTTGAATTAGAAAGTTGTGCTACCCAAAGCTCTCTGTTTCAATTATACAGTGAACTGCATAGAAATACAATGAACTTCTGCTGTCTTTTCTGAGAAGGCTGAGCCGCTGTGGCCAAAATTTTGGGTTATGCAGTACAGGTTGTCCTTGACTTATAACCATTCACTTAGTGACTGTTTGAAGTTGCAACAGCACTGAATAAAGTGATTTGTGACCATTTCCCCCATTTATGACTGTTTCAGCATGCCTGTGGTCACATGATCAAAATTCAGATGCTTGACCACTGACTCACATTTATGATGGTTGCAGTGTCCCAGGGTCATGTGATCCCATTTTGCAACCTTCTGAGATGCAAAGTCAACGGGGACACCAGATTCACTTAACAAGCATGTTACTAATTTAACAACTGCAGTGATTCACTTAACACATGTGGCAAGAAAAGTTATAAAATGGGGCAAAATTCACTCAACAAATTTCTCATTAGCAACATACATTTTGGGCTCAATTTGGTTGGAAGTTGAGGACTACCTGCATTTTCCACCAACTTCCTCCACATTCATGCCCTATCAAGGTATTGGCCTTCATAACCCATTGGCTATGTCAACCGAGGAAGGCATCTGATTAGAAGGAAGCTGCTTTGGAAATCCATTCTTATACATCATGAAGGCAAGAATAAATAAATATTCATGGTAGTGCCATTCATAAAAGATATTATAGACACCAGGGACACCATTATTCACTGACTGAGCACAAGCATAAAATCTAGCCATTGCTTCATCTAAATGGCAGCAGCCCGGCCCTCTGGAACGACCTTCCCCCCGATATTAGAACGACCACGGACCTCCGCTCCTTCCGCCTGAAATTGAAGACTCATCTTTTCCGCCTGGCCGGCCTAGGGTAGTCTCTCTGTCTATGGGTTTTTTAAATGTATACTATATTTATTGGGTATTTTTAGTTAATGGGATTTTAGCACAGGATTGATTGAGTTTAATTTGTTTTAATTTGTATGTATTTTGTATATTTTTTGCTTTTAATTTCCCTGTGCACCGCCCCGAGTCCCTGTGGGGAGAGGGTGCGGTCAATAAATTCAACTTATTATTATTATTATTATTATTATTATTATTATTATTATTATTATTATTATTATTAGGATTAATAATTTCCAACTGCTGACACATAAAAGCCCAATCTTACATGTCTCTTACATACAATCCTAAGTATCTAAGGACCATGTCTAAAGAATAATGTTCTAGAATTACAGCCTAATTTGCAATGGGTTATTGAGACAATAAACACTCTGGGGAGGGAGGAGCATGTTAAAGTCTAAACATTTTACTACTATACTGCGTAAAATCTTTACAAGATCAGAGTTCACTTCATTAAATGCAATGCTTTGAGAAAGGAGTATTTTATGCACAAAAACATACACTAATCAAGCTGTTGTCAGGGTGAGCTCAGGAGGTGGAACAGAAGAGATCAGAGGCAGAAGAAATAACAAGTATTAATAATGCTGTAATTAGTATGACTCAAAGCATTTTTGCCCTGCACCTTATCCCAGTGCAGACTACTTCTAATCTGGTGAGGCAGTAATGCTGCACTTATGCAGCTGCACAACACAATATTCAGCATGATTTACCACTGGCAGAAAGGTATAGGGTCATACGAGGTCTCCATTCTATCAGTGCTTTCTTAATCAGCCTTCCCCAATCTGATTTTTCCCAGTTGAAATTCAGCACATCTGGTCATGACCATGGCCAATTTCCATGCCAATTCAACAAAGTTCATACATCATTCAAAGTTGGCAACTTACATGTCAAATATCACACAAGACTCTACAATCACATACCAAAGCATGTCAATCCCACACAAGGCACCAAAAGGAACTTTACACTGTTCATCCCAACATGGCTCTCCTCTTACAATGCTTCCTAGTTAAGGGACATTAAAGCTGAAAGAAAACAGTTCCAATTTCTCCATGTTCATAACGCCCAGAAGAAAGTAGAGAAAGAAAATACCCAACAACTCTAAACTATCATGAATAATCATTAAAAGAAAGATTTCCCATCTTGCCCAAATCTATTGGAAAAATTATTGCTTCTTCCTGGTTGAAAGAGTTGTAATGAATTAACCTAGAGCAATAGGAGAAAAACATCAGGTGACAATTACAAGGGAGATATGCAAGCTTAAAAATTAAAAGAGGCAGGTGGGGGGGAGGACAGGCTTTCCAGCTATGATAATGATTGCTATGTAATGAACTCTAGCTTAACTTTCATCCCACAATTTTAAAATTCGTACTGAAGTATTAATAGAACCGTGGTGGCACAGTGGTTAGAATGCAGTACTGCAGGCTACTTCTGCTGACTGCTGGCTGCCAGAGGTTTGGCAGTTCGAATCTCACTGCCTGAAGCTTGACTCAGCCTTCCATCCTTCCGAGGTGGGTAAAATGAGGACACAGATTGTTGGGGGGCAATATGCAAGTTCTATAAAACTCTTAGAGAGGGCTGTAAAGCATTGTGAAGCCATATATAACTCTTAAGTGCTATTGCCTTTGCTATTAAACTGGAAAATCCTTAAGGAACTTGATCTGGTACCTAATGGATGTTGGGCTTTTGATGGGATGACACAGGTGCTTATCTTTCATGTCCCCTGAATCCAGTATAATTCCACCTCTGCTTCTTGTGCGGTTGCATTTCCTCAATGAAGCAGGAATCTGGGAGCTGTCTTGCACTGAGATCCTGCTAAAACAGTGGATGGAGGCCATGGACAGAACAGCAACTGGTGCACAGAACAAGATGTTCTCATAACTATAACTTGTGCCACCATCATTTCACAACTGGATTACTGATGTTTTTGGGATTGTTTTTGAAGACTTCTCAGAAACTCCAACTAATTCAGAATCCAGGGGCCCAACTGCTATCAGGTCAGACCCAGTTCAGTGAACTCATGGCTATCTTGCATGAGACACACTGGTCATCAGAAGGTAATTCCATGTACTGGTCATTAGAAGTGTTTAATAACTGGGTCCAAGGTGGACAGAAGTATGGGAACATCTTCCTACTTGTCAGTTGTTTTTTAAAGAAGCAGAACCTTTTCTCAGGCTTACACAATTATTCCACAAGCTCACAAAAATACATTTTGAGTTGTGGAGGCAATTATTGGTTAACAATAGCTAGTGATATTGCTAGAACTTTAAAGTTGGGGTAAAGACATCTTTTACTGTTCCAAGCTGCCCAGTCTTATAATTTTGAGGTCTGCAAGTATTGTTAAATAATTAAGTAAAAGAAAGTGCTTCCAAATAGACCTATCTTTTGTGCATTCAAGCACTGATTTTTTACAAATAAAAAAGAAGGGAATGTTATCTACATGTTATAAAAATATTTACTGTCAGGAACAAGGAACACAACAGAAATTATGTTAAACCTAAATAACATATCTCTGTTAATATATGATAAACCTATCCTCCTTTAATTGTATTTAACTCAGAAATATGGTATCCATTGTTAGTTTTACATTCATTCATTCCACAGGTTAAATAATATAATTGAGTATTTCAATATGATTAATGCAGGTTTTAAAATAGTATTATTAAAACATACAAATACATTAAAATCTTCATTGGCATATTTAAAAGAGCACAATATGAAAACTTTATAATTTTTGAATGTATACAACATATGTGTTCTGTTTCTGTTTGAAATGTGTTTCAAAATTGATGGAAGCTTATTTTAATCTTTATACACAAAATTCATAGAGCCGAGTTGAGTGCAAAGTGACATTTTGGTAATTAAGAGAAACTATTGTTGCTGCTGTTGTTAAGTAAAAAAATTGAAATGTAGCAAGACTTCATACATGCCTAGAATTAGGGGGAAATTTCCTGACAGTTGAAACAATTAATCAGTGGAATGACTTGCCTCCAGAAGTTGTAGGTTTTTAAAAAGAGATTGGGCAACCATTTGTCTGAAATGGTATAGGATTTCCTGCTTGAGCAGAGGGTTGGACTAGAAGACCTCTAAGGACCCTTTCAACTTTGCTATTCCATTATTCCGTTGCTTTTCTTTGTTCAGCAAGCCTCAATGAAAAAGAACAAATGGGCACAAATCTGACATATCACCCCTCCCCAAACTAACAGAACTCTTAAGCCTGTGAATTAGTTTAATGTGCCCAATTGAGGAGAACAATTACAAAGGTTGATTTCATTAAAAAAAAAAACACAACATAAGAGAATAGTTGAGGTAGAATTCATCAGTTAGTTGAATTATACATCCTGTAAATTAGATAGAAACAAACAATTCTTATAGTACTACTTGAGTTAATCAGACCATCAAAGTAATAATGTTAAGACTCTCACCCATTCAAGGTCTGTTCTGTGGTCATTCTCTTTCTGCATTTCATTTCTCCTGACCTTGTTCCCGCAAGATTACACTTATGTATCTGATGAAGTGGAATGTAGTAGAACATCTTACGCCATAATGCATTATATTTTAAAGTGCCACAAAATTCTTAACTGTTTGGGATGTATTAATTACTAACACACTTACTTACACAAAAGGTATGTAGCTGATGTAGGATGCTATGCAGAGAGAATATCAATGGTGCTCAGGGCCCAGTCCTATCAATCAGCAGGATTAAGTGGGGCCAGGCAGCTGCCCTTTACCTACAACTGGCCAATTTGAAAGGCTCCTCGGAGATTAAGATTGACACATGGTTCTCTAGAGTATTTTGCTGCCCTTATTTATTTTATTGAATTTGTATCTGCTTAGTCCAACCAGAGTCATTTCCCATTTCACTTGCATCTAACAATAGGTCAAGATAAACAGGGACAAATAAGACTGTTTCAGGTTGGTATTACCCATCCCATTTTCATCTGCCTACTTCTTAAGGCAATGCCAGGGAGCCCCACCATTGTGTAGACACTACAATATTAAACTAATATTCTTCTACACAATTATGAAAGTAGGATCTACTTTTTGTTTCCATTAAAAAAACAACCATGTAGACCAGTGATAGTCAACTTGGTCCCTACCGCCCACTAGTGGACGTTCCAGCTTTCATGGTGCCTGTAGGGGTTTTGTCCGATACTGAAGCACTTTCCTTTTTTAAATTCAATTGACTTCCCTACTTTATAAATCACTATTACTGTGGAAGCAGTGGGCAGGTGGAAAATGTTACTACTAACAGAGATACAGGCAGTAGGTATAAAAAGGTTGACTACCCCTGATGTAGACTTTATTGACATAGGTGAGCTACTTACTCTATAATTTGTTTTACGCCTCTTTTAGTAAACCTTCAACACTAACTGAAAAACTAGAACAGGGGTGTCAAATACATAACATCACGGCAGTGTCATGTGATGTAGCGAGAATTTTCTCCCCCTTCATTAAACTGGGCATGGGTGTGGCCAGCGCATGACGCATCCACCCTGCTGGCCACAGGTTTGACACCCCTGATCTAGAAAAAGCAATAAAGAAATAGAAAGGTTTATCAAGAATCATTAATGCAGTTGTAATGAAAGAAATTAATTCTGCTTCACTTTTCACATGGATGAAAAACCAGCATCCCCCCTGCCCTTCAGAGAGGAAACCGTAAGTGTGCCAAATCTGAGCACATAGAGGAAAGATATAGTCATCTTAGTGATTGTAGCCAATTTTAAATCTAGATTTCTGGTTCAGCAGCTGTTGGCACCTGGTTGACCTTGTCTGTGCACTGTTGAACAGAGTCAAGCCCAGTTAATACTTGAATGGGATTTCTCCATGGAATATCAGGGCTGTATGGTAGACTGAGAAGTAAAAATGAAAGCTATATTATATCCTGAAAAATTACACAGATTAGGGTACCAGGAGTCAAACCCAACTTAAGGGAGGGTGGTCTTCTTTTTTAAAGCATAGATTTTTAGCACTGTATTCTTTTTTTTCTGAGTCAAGCGGAAAAGGAAAAGCTCATATCCTTTTCACTGTACACCAGTGTTCCCAGCAATAGCATCATGTCCTGTGCAGTTCTGAGAATACCTTAATTATGCTGCAGCGGCATTTATAAACTTTCCTATTATTATTCAGCAATTTTATGAACCAAATACCTGAAGTGTTTATTTCCAGTATCTAGAGCCATAATTAAATATAATCAAAGAGGACCAGAGCTATAACGACTTTGCCACTTGTGCATATTTTGTTCCTTCTTAATAAAATAAGCCAAAATCTTGCAAACTATTTCCTAATCACATATAAAACTTTTCTATCTTTCTGAGTACATTTTCGCGTAATTGATAGGATAATATCCAGCAAATGCTTAAACTTAACAAATCTCCAGAACTGACAGTACTAAAATGTGAAAGATAAGGAATTTACACACAGCTTTGTTAAGCCTAAAAATAAATATAATGGAGACAAAAAGAAAACTAGTTACAATGGAATGGTAGACAGAGAAGTAAAAATCACAGTAAGAGTAAAAATGTTAAGTTACAGTAGAAGCTTTCTTGAGCTACAGCTCACTTCATCTGGTGCATGGATCGCTTAAATTGATGTAGGATTAAAGATAGGCTAAAGTGAGGAGATAAAATGAAGGGTACTTATACAGATGCAGGTCTAAATGAGAGAGACCACATGGACCACATCAATTAACAATTTAGTGTGTTAAAAATCATGTGCTGAATTATTCTGACGTGGCTTAGAACCGTGATGGTAAACCTATGGCACGTGTGCCAGAAGTGGCATGCAAAGTGGGCACATGTGCTGTCGCCAGGTGCTCTTCTGGTTTCCAGCGAACATGTGTGCCAGCCATCTGGTCTTCGCAGGTGCCAGAGTGCCTGAAAACAGCGCCAAAAACAGCCAGAAAATAGGCCATTTTCCAAACCAAAAACGGGTCTGAAAAAGGGCCAAAAAACAGGCCTTTTTTTCAGAAAATGGCATGAAAATTCCCCACAAAATGGTCTGAAAACAACCTGAAAAAGGCCCTAAAACCAGCCAAACAACAGGCATGCGTTTACCAGCCAGCTGGTATTTAGGTTTTAGTGTTCTGATGCACGTGAAGACTAGCTGGCTGGCACGCATGCATATGCCGGTGTGCATGCATGTGCCCGAAGACCAGTTGGCCAGCGCATGTAATTGCACCAGCCAGCTGGTCTTTGGTTGGCCTGAGCTCTGGCATGTGCATGCACATGCATATGCATTCTGATTTGGGCAATCGGTGCTGAAACGTTTCACCATCACTGACTTTGAATCTTTTAATGGAAATTGAGCAGTCTCTTACTCTGTTATGCTGATAAAATTTCTTTGTTCCAAAACAGCTTCTTTGAGATCCATAATGGAGCATCCTGAGAAGTTAAAATGCTCTCATATTACTTTGTCCTTGTTTTGAGTTCTGATGTCAAACTTGGGCCCATTAATTCTTTTGTGCAAAGTCTGTCTTACTTATCCTACAGCAGATCATTGCTGTCAGATGACACCATATATCACGTCAGAGAAACGATATCTGAAGGTGCCTCTAATTTGCTGGGAGCTGTGATGGTGCTGCTAGTGTATATCTGGGAGCAAATAAATCTGGATGTTTTTCTAGGTCTAGGGACCCTCTGGAATGTAAATTAGGATTCAATGCATCACTCTTCTGTTGTCTTTAGTGGTGGTGAGAATCTGCTTCAGACTGGACGGTTGTCCATATGCAAATGTAATCCTGCTACTCTATCGTTGTCCACTATAGCTTGTTGCTAATTAATAATGTGATTGAATAGTTTGAGTTGTTAGGTGTAGGGGATAAGCAGTGGTGTTCTGTTGCTCTAATTTGATGCTCCTCTTTTCAGGAACTGATTTGGCTCTACTGTTAATTTTCTGAAGAACATAGTGTTTATTGAGTTATATCACTGCAATATCAAGGCAATGAACTTGTTCTATAGTTGGGTTGAAACTAAGATTAAATGTGGACTAAAAGCTGTTAAGGCTCAACAGAATGTGAACTGTCAACACATAAAGATAACTCCACTGATTATGATGATCATTTTGTTCCTAAGAATTTGGATAGCTTCTTTTTTTTACTTCTGCTGACTGCCGGCTGCCATTTCACACACCCCCTCAATGATGATGAAAATATAATCAATGAATTTCAAGTGAAGAAAGGGTTTCTAGCAGGTAAGAACTGAGAAAGTATTGTTTTAGATTGGTCAAGTAGATGTTGGCATACTATGTGAACATTCATGTGCCCACAGTTGTTCTATCATCTGTCTGTCTGTCCGTTCATCCATTATCTATCTGTCTGTCTATCATCCATCCACCAACCAACCAACCAACCAACCAACCAACCAACCAACCAACCAACCAACCAACCAACCAACCAACTTGTATAGTCATCCATTTCAAACCAATGGGTGGTGAACAATAATAAAAATAATTAAAGTCCCTTACAAAAATAAATTAAATAAAAATAGTAGTCAAGAGATATTAGTGTCACCTTGACTAGGAAATGGGGCACTTCCAACACTCAAGAGTGCTGGTGCAGATTTTCAAAGCTTTTTGAAAAGCCAGCAGGGTCAGGACCATCCTAATCTCAGGAGTGATGGTATTCCAGAGGGCATGTATTATGAAAGAACATATATGTTTCCTGTTTCCCACCAGCTGCTATTCCTTGGCTGATGGGACTAGAATAGGGATGTCCAAACTTGGGAACTTTAAGACTTGTGGACTTCAACTCCCAGAATTCCCCAGCCAGCTGGCTGGGGAATTCTGGGAGTTGAAGTCCACAAGTCTTAAAGTTCCCAAGTTTGGACATCCCTGGACTAGAACATGACCATTCTGCCTAGCAGGAGAAATAACTGGAAGCAGATGGTTTCTCGGGTAACCTGTCCTAAGCCATGAAAGGTTTTATAGGTAACAACCAGCACTTTGAATTGTACCTGGAAACATACTAGTAACCAATGCAGCTCCCCCCACCATAGGAGTGGTGTTACATATGTCAAAAAGCTGACACTATGTACAACCTATGCATTTTGTACCTGTTGAAGCTTCTGAATGCTCCACAAAGGCAGCCCCATGAGGAGCACAGTGCAGTAGCCCTGAAATGTTACTGACAAAGATGAAGTAGTTATGGGTGAATACAAAGTCATAAAATCTGCTGGCAAGGTATGCTATACCGACATCCTTCATTATGCTATCTTTCCTCATCTCTCGCTAGTGCCTGTTACTTCTGCTTGAATTGATTTACTTGTAAACATTTCCCAAATGAGCTGGGCAGCAGCCTAGAGATAAAGACACTTGCCTCCCACTTGGAAGGTTGAGAATTCAATCCTAGGCAGTGACAGATATTTCTCTATCAGGGTCGAAAGAGAAAACATCTGCTGTGAACACCATGTAGGTATCAGGAAGGGCATCCAGCCAGTAAATGCTCAGGTCCATCCAGTTGCCCCACCCTGAAGCAAAGGATTACAGGACCGCCCTGGGTCCTAGGAAGGAGAAGGGCGGGGTATAAATTTAATAAAATAAATAAATAAATAAATGTAAAAAGATTCTCCCCCCAAGATCAGAACCGTGATTTTTGGTCTGAAGTCCATGTTTGTCTGGGATGTTGGAATACTGTGTATCAACAGCATCCATGTTAGTTAAAATGGTGTTATTGGAGAAGATGCCAATGTATTTTAACCTTCAGGCTGTGATGTTTGTTGTATAACTGGGAGTGATGCAGGATAATGTTGGATTGGATTGGATTGTCTAGTTTATGAATTTTGAAAAATAGATAGAAGATGCCTGGTTGGGTTCTTAGGATGATTCCATGTATGTCCTTAGGAAACTCTTTCATTAGATTGTGTAGCTTTTCATGATAGGCTGCCATGAAATCTGAGAATAGAAGTTGACAGAACATAGCATTGGAGATCTGCTTCCTAGAAAAAATCCTCCTTATTCATAAAGATAACTCCACCAATTGTGATAATAATTTTGTTCCTAAGAATTTGGATAGCTTCTTGTTTTTACTTCTGCTGACTGCTGGCTGCCAGAAGTTTGATAGTTCGAATCTCACCAGGCTCAAGGTTGACTCAGCCTTCCATCCTTCCGAGGTTGGTAAAATGAGGACCCAGATTGTTGGGTCCTCAATATGCTGACTCTGTAAACCACTTAAAGATACAGTAAAGCACTGTGAAGTGGTATATAAGTCTAAATACTATTGCTATTATGTAAGGGATTTTTTAAAAAAGGTGATTGTGGCTTGATCTTGTTGATAAAAACATATAGAACAAAAATCCAATTCAGTGTTACATGCATCAGGATTTTTTTCATATGTTTGGGATTTGGGGGTGATATATTATGTAGTATTTATTTAGTAACTCATGAAATGTGTTGAGCTATGATTCCCAGCAGTATGGTCATTGGGAATTATAGCTGTGAATGATGGGAATCGTAAGGCAACACAATTGACAGATGGCTTGTTGAGGAAAGGTATTTAATATATTAGTATTAATAATGTACCACAGGGTTAATTTTTATATTGCCTGTGTGAGGGAATGGTCCTCATTAATTTGAAAAGATTGTTTCAACAAAAACAAAAAAATCACGATTAATGTCAGTGGATCTATTCCAAATGTCTGTTCTCCAACTCATCTAAATGGGTAACAGATTACAAACCCAAGAAACATTTTTTTTCATTCTTGCAGACTTGAACAACCAGGAAGAAGATTTCTGTTCTTGCCGTAGATAACACTGGGACATTAGGATGAAACAATCCTCATGAAAAGAGGCTAAGGATTTTGAATGAAGAACAATTTAGAAAATCTGTCATTTCCTGTAAGGAGAACTCGGTTGAAAGGTAAATATTTCTACCAAATAGCACACAATGTAAGCAGTTACTTTATTTCACATTGTGTGGATTTTCTATAGCTTAACATTTCAAATTATGTTTAAGGAACACAGAAAAAAGACTTTGAAAGAGAGTGAATATAGACTTAATAACAGTTCAGTTATTTTCTCAATTAGTATTTTGGGCAGGTAGTGAACAGAAGGATTATTATTAATAGGAGAGGCTGAGCGGGAGGAATTTTTCTCTCCAAGGCCAGTCAAATGCATCAATGAGAACACAATAGCTTTTTCAGGGCTAAAATTGCATTGAAATGCATTCCCCCCCCCCTCCCAGAATGTTACACGAACAAAGTAAGGAGAATCTCTGCTTTAAAAACATGTCAAAAATACAAAAATGTGCATCTATTGAAAGACTTAGAGTAATAATGTTTCAAGAAAAATCACATTTGCCTAATTCAGAATGCATTCTTTGTGCATCGATGGAAACTGATTTGATATTCTACTTAAAAATAACTATATATTCGTTCACCATTTAGTACACAACAATGTTTATATCATTGCAACAAAGATGTTAAAGGAGACATAGTCAACGATGCCGTAGCGGTGATGTGCCAGTGCCTGGAAGCCGTACGGATCTGGATGGGAAGTAACGGACTCAGGCTCAACCCGACCAAGACTGAGTGGCTGTGGTTTCCGGCTGCCCGATTCAACCAGCTGACTCCATCGCTGGCCATAGGGGGCGAACATCTTGCCCCTGTGGATGGGGCGTGCAATTTGGGTGTCCTCCTGGATGCCCGGCTGTCCATGGAAGATCAAGTGACAGCCGTGGCCAGGAGGGCGTTTTACCAGGTTCACTTGGTTCGCCAATTGCGCCCCCTATTGGATCGGGACGCCCTTCGCACAGTCACTCATGCGCTCGTGACATCCCGACTGGACTATTGTAACTCTCTCTACATGGGGCTTCCCTTGAGGTGCACCCGGAGACTTCAGCTAGTTCAGAATGCAGCCGCGCGAGCAATTATGGGGACCGCAAGGTCTACCCACGTAACACCGCTCTTGCGCGAGCTGCACTGGCTACCTGTCGTCTTCCAGGTGCGCTTCAAGGTGTTAATCATCATCTTTAAAGCGCTCCATGGCTCGAGACCTAGCTATCTGCGGGATCGGATCCTGCCTCATACATCCTCACGGCCGATTCGCTCCCACAGAGAGGGACTTCTCCGGGTGCCGTCCACTAGACTTTGTCAGCGGGCGATGCCCAGGGGAAGGGCTCTCTCTGTGGCGGGCCCGGCCCTCTGGAACGACCTTCCCCCCGATATTAGAACGACCACGGACCTCCGCTCCTTCCATCTTAAATTAAAAACTCACTTTTTCTGTCTGGCCGGCCTGGGATAGTCTCCCTGTCTTGGGGTTTTATTGGGTAGCTTTTAGCTTTTAGTTTTATGGGAATTTTAGCACGGGTTAAGTTTAATTTGGTTTTAGAACTGTTTGTATATTTTTTACTGTTTTTATTCTGCCTGTGCACCGCCCCGAGTCCCCATGGGGAGAGGGAGCGGTTTATAAGTATTAAAATTATTATTATTTAATTATAGTCATTCCCTTCAATTCAGCTAAAGAGATCCCTGTCTATAAAAAGCCTTCCCTGTTTCCTTCAGCTGCAAGATCAGCAAACGTGCCGCAGATCTAAATACAGAGAGCATTCAAGTGTCAATACAGCATTTACCGCAGAGGTGGGCAATTATGTCCCCTTTATGTGGATTTCAGCTTCCAGAATTTCTAAACTAGTATGGTTGGCTCAGGAATTCTGGGAGTTGACATCCACAGGCCATAAAGGGGCCATAATTGCCCACCCCTGATCTAGAGTTTCAGACAATTGTGCATTTGAAACTGCCACTTCATTTACATTTTGATGGAGCAAGGCCTGTACAGTATCTTTGAAATATAAATAGAAGCTATATTGAAACTATTATAAACTTAACTTATTTTTGCTGAAATTATGCAATACTTTGACAGTAAGTCTGCAGTGAGTTATTTCAATCATTGCAGCTTTCCCTTTTAAAATCGTCAGTTTGCTAAGCATACTAAGGAAGTGGGCTTAGGAATGCATCCAAGCTAATGTCACAATAATTGAATAAGGGTAAATAACTAACTGCGCAATCTTAAATCTAACTGAGTTCCATAAATCTTACTTATAGATAAGTACCTATATCATGGCTACATCATCAAGGCAAGCTAAATAATCTAAATTCTTTAAATATATGGAAATTGACTGAATTAAAGTTCTGCAAAATAAAAGGGAAACATAAATACCAATAATTATCATATTATTTAAATAGGTAGGTCTGTATTCAAGACAGATGTTTTCCTGGAATTAATTTCTTCTGGTTGGGAGGTCTAACCAATGAGAAAGAAATACCTGCATATGAATTAGGCAGTAGTTCCTAAAACAACACTATATATTTGATAATCTTGCAACAAAGTAATGTGAAACTAGAAAAACATTTCATAGTCTATCATTTTAATTGCCCATTATTAGTAACTGGAATGTTTGGAGGGAACTTGTGAAAATTATTTTTGTAGGCGTATATAATTTGTAGAGTTATAACCCTGAGTATCTCTGAACTGGTTGAGCAGAGACAGGTATTATTTTCCAACACAATGGCATACACATTCTCCTTGATATTGGTTAGTAGAGAGATCTGTGACAAAATAACAGCGTGGAACACTTATATGCAACATAAAAAACCAATCAGCTACCTTGCTTCATTATGATGATATAGCCTCTGTTCTTTTTCTTTTTCTTTTTTTGCATTTTTCACCATAAGGATGGCTCTTGGTGGCCTTGTGATAAACTGTGGGAAGGCCACCAACACTCCATGCAGTTTGAATTTCAACGGCAACCATCCACTGTCACACAAATGAGTTGCATCAGAACACTATATGGTAGCAGGAGAATCCACTGTAGTACCCAGCAAGCCAAACAGCTGGAGAACAGGTACATACGAAAACAATTCAAGCGGATGGGTACCCACAATAATTTGTCACAAGATGTCTGTGTAGCACGGTGAAGAGAAAAAAGAAGAAACAAGGTACAAGACCAACCAAATGGCACACCCTGCCATACATCAAAAACATTTCAAAAGATGTACAAAGCAGCTTCTGAGATCTGCAAGTGGGCATCGCACATTGCCCAGAGGCTACCATACAAGGACAAATTATACATTGTAAAGATTGCTTGGAGGTGGGAGATACTTCCAATGTAATATACCGCATCCCCTGCATGGATTGTCCCTGTGATTATGTAGGAGAGATGGGCAGAAAACTAACCAGCAAATTACAAGAACACAAGCAAGCAGTCAGATGAGGAGACCTGAACTCACTGGTAGCCTCACACTGCAGTGAACAAGGACATACATTCAACTTTGCAGCTACTAAGCTTGTTGGACGAGCAGGCACAAAAACAGCCTGAGAATTGAAAGCTGGGAAACAGGCCCATTGTTAATCATCAGAAGTGCTGATTTACCACCAGCATATCAAGTACTTAGAAGATGAGGGCTGGGCAGCACAAGCAAGCGACAGCCAACAATTTAAAAGCCAGCCATCACCATGCCCCAATCAGCATTTAAAAAGCCACACACAACAGGCACCATATAAATACCACACACAGAACATCACACAGTCTGCTAGATAGAAGTTCCCTGAAAATGGGCTCTAGCACGAGTTTGAAAATGCGCAAGCCAAAACCTCTGGTCTCGATGATTGGCCCAGATGGATCATGAAGCAATATTTGCCTTTATTCCTAATGTAGTGTCTTTACAGTCTGTGTCACAGCTGAATTGTTTCCATCTACTAATTTCCCCAATTCTTGCTCTTTAACACTGTTTTAAATAGTGAATCCTTTTATGTCATGCAGATTGGAAAACTTTTAACTCTCACCAATATTGCTTCATCAGGATTTCAGAGTAGTTCTGCATAAGCTAGTCTCTTACAAGTCAGGTTGGTTAGTCTGGTGTATTTTAGATGAAAAAAAAGAATCAAATTTGGTTGTACGTAACTGACTAAATGACAGTTGTCACATATAGCCTAAAGCTGGAAGAAGGCATCACCTGAGACAAAAACAAAAATAAAAACAGAAATTCTCTTCATTCACAGCTTTCAAGGTTAAGGATTGTTATTGTCACCTGCATATATTTTGCTCAGTAGAATAACATAGGATGTCTTTTCAACTTTTTAGTCCAACTTATATATCTAAGCATATATCAGTAACATTGCAGGAGGCAGAAAGAGTGGACAATTCAGTTCCAAGGAAAATACCAGAAAGTATAAGGAACAGGCATAATATAGAGACAGATGAAGAACTGGATCACACTGTGGAGAGAATAGCAAAAGGAAAACCAGACAGGCATTCTCAGCAGTTGCTCATACAAGCAGCAGTAGCATCAGAGAAGCGATCTTAAATTCTTCAGGGGTTCAACTGTTTCCAGGGAATGTGGTCTCCTGATGAAAAATTCCTGCCTCCACTTTGTTCCTAAGGAATCCAACCAAGAACTGAATGTGCAGTTTCAATAAGAAGCATATGGAGTGATGAGAGAGGAACAAAACAAATCATCTCCAGTAATCAGTGGGTCCATAGATATCACATTTGAATTGCACACATACATTCATTCTGTATTATGCTCTGCCACCCTAGATGCTGCTTTTGTGGATTTCGGGCTCTCAAGAAGGATCTTTAAGGGCAGGCACTGTATCAAGCCTGTAGGTCCTGTTCTGCCCCTGAATTCCTGGATATGTCTAAGGCCTTTGGCATGGACAGGTCCCCTGGGAAAAGTGGTCCTCACCCAGCCCTTCTTGTTCCTTCGCTAACAGGGTCCAACTGAGGGGCTCCCACTAGGTAAATGTGGGGATAATTTTAGTTTCTTTTCAAGTGATAATATACGCTTTGGAAAATATCACAAAGACTTCATATTTTCATTTTTCTCAAATGGAAAAATTCTAGCAGGGAAACAAATCGCAAATTTGCTTGTATTAGATTACAGACATGTATATGCAAGCTGTTTCCTCTCTTGAGTCTTGCGCAGACAGCTTTTAGCAGTGTGTTAAATACATTTTTTAAAGATCTAGCACTGAAACTATTCACATTCCTTCCCAAAAGAAACAAAAAGGCATTAAAATCACCATGTAATCATATGCGCCATAACTGCATCCCTCTGGGAGCTGTAAGAATGAGGGAACACGCCAAGGCATGCTCTCACATGCCACACGGTCTGGAATTGTTGACAAGTCACATGTTAAAACTTCCAAGTGGATGGGCATTCATCAACACAGAACCCTGTGTTTGCCTAGCTTTATTTTGGCTCCTCCTCTGAACCTTGCCAACTAATATATTAATTAAGATGCACACATTGTTACCCAAATTGACAGATCTATAATGTCATCCATTTATCATGTTCATACATGCATATAAAGGTATGCTATTATTTAACATCTCCCTTTGGAGAACTGCCTCATTATTTGGGATAGCAAAAGCAACAGATGAAAACAAAGTTTCCTTGAAATATGAGAAAATATAAAACATTCTTTTGGGGAAAATAGTTACGATTTGGGTAACTTAAACATATTTATGCATTGAAATGTACTTGAGCATTGCCATATGCAGAAATGAATATTTACACAGTATTATTTGTGTGTTTTTTCTTCTTTTCAATCATGTCTGATTCTAGGAGACTGCCTGGAAAAGTCCTTGCAGTGTCCTTGGTAAGGTTTTTCAGAAGTGGTTTGCCATTGTCTCCTTCCTAGGACTAAGAAAAAGTGACTGGTCCAAGGTGCTTCAAGGTGCTGACGACCATCTTTAAAACGCTCCATGGCTCGGGGCCTAGCTATATATGCGACCACCTCCTGCCCCATACATCCCTTCGACCGATCCGCTCCCACAGAGAGGGCCTTCTCTGGGTACCAATGCCGGTTGGCGACGCCCAGGGGAAGAGCCTTCTCTGTGGCGGGCCCAGCCCTCTGGAACGACCTGCCCCCGATCTACGCATCATCGGGGACCTCCGCCTTTTCCGCCAACGTCTTAAAACTCATTTATTCCAACAAGCCGGCCTAGCATAACCCCCGTTTCTGACTTTTATAGGGATAATTTTAAATTTTAGAGTTTTATTAGTTTTAGCACAGGGAAAGTTTAATAGTTTTTAATAATTATGTATTTTTTTATGGTTTTAATAACGCCTGTGCGCTGCCCTGGGTCCTTTTTTAGGAGAAGGGCGGGGTATAAATTTGAAATAATAATAAGGTCACCCAGCTGGCTTTGTGGCTAAGGCAGGACTAGAATTCATGGTCTCCTGGATTTTAGCCTGATGCCTTACCAAGTAGTTCAAACTGGATCTCCGTAGATTATTAGACACTGACATAGTTTCATAACCCTGCTCAACTACAGCATTATCTCATTTCCATTATCTCATATCTCATTTCACCCCATTTCAGCGAGTTCTGAAAAACATACAACAAAAAAGAGAAAATTAAATATAACAAAGCGAACCAGGGTCAGTTAAATATTCTATCAAAAAGACTTGGTTCCGAATCCTGGAAAAACCCACCCGGAAGGTTTGTATGCAAGGTGTTTCAAATGTATTTTAGAGATTTGGTTGCATTTCATTTCTAAATTTCACTTCAGTATATGTCCGGTAGTAAGTTCATGACAGAAATTAAGGATGACCGCAGAGAAAGACTGCAAGTCCCTTTCCATAAAAGCAATGCAAATAAGCATTTCTTGTGGCTTTTACATGCTAACTAATTGATTGGACATGCTGTTCAGTTAAACTCCATCCTTCGTGGTAAATATCCTTGTAGAAATATACAGTATTTTACCTGCATTTTACCAGTTAAAAGAGATTGTTGCTTTTTGCTTTGCTATATAATATTAAGGGGGAAAAAGTAAAGAAAAAAGTGAGCTATATTTGCTTAGTATAGAAACATACACATTATCTCTCTTTCTGGCAGGCTTATTAGCAAGATATTATTTTCAGTGAAAACACATTGCAAGGGTTATATTAATTCCAATGCCCATATGATTTCAAACATGGACCATCTCCAGTGTTAAGGTCCTATTAAACACATGTGCCAAAATGGCATCCCATCTGCTCAGCAACTGTTCAAATCCCCATGACACCTGCTTGGGGGTGAAGAAAGAGCACATGCTTTGATACAGGTTTTGGAATATCTGTAATACAAAGCAACTGTTATGTGAACGCTTTGGATAACAGCAGCTACATAAAGTTTTGAAATATTTTATGTCAAGTTTAATTTTGCAAATGAAACATAATAGTTCTCCTACCCTAGTCCCGACATTAAAGACATTTGAGGGATTTTCAATATTAATAAAGTTTAGTCTACATTAGAACAAGCAGGAAGTATATCACTAGTATTTAAACAATTTGCCATCATTTTGTTAGAAGGTTGCCTCTAATTTTGGAAGACCTTTTGTAAGGAATAAAAATATTAATGGAAAAAACTAAAGAATATTGATCCATTAGTTGGTTTTAAAGTTAACAATCACAAGATGAAAATGCTACCAAAAATATTGAATAGAAAACCAAATACTGACTGCACAGTTGGAAAACAACAGGTAAAATGGTTGAGTATTACCATGACTAATATGAATTGTATGTTTTTTCAGAATAATTATGTTAAGACATGGAATGAAATTAAGGACAAGCTACAACTATCACTGTTTTGGAAAATCTCTATTATAAAAAATGAATGTACAGTATTGCGTAGAATAATTCCTTTGTTTCAAACATCCCTATCTTGACTATCAATGTATCGTTTAAGCAAAGGCAGAAAGATATATCTAGTTTGTAAGGCAAGGGAAAAAGCCAAAGATTAAATATAAAATTCTCCAAAATGCAAAGGATCAAGGACGATTATGATTGCAGCCAGCTGTTTAGTAAAGAATGGGTGCTGCTAAGAAATAAAACAAAATTTGAATTACAAAAGCATGACCTGAGTTTGGATGGTATGGTTTTCTATGATATGATAATTAAGGTTAATATACAATCATTAGGCCAAAAGTTGAGAATATGAGCTATATAAATATCCATATGTGTCCAAAAATGCTCTCATGTGCCTTAGCACAAAAAAACATTTTCTAGGAAAGAAACAGCAGGTAAATAGAATATAAGATGAAATCAAGAGAACAATTGACTACAGAGGGATTGTTGGTGAAGATGAACAAACCAGCATGACACAATTAACATTTCTGCTTAGCGAAAGATCAATTGCTACATTTATTAGTGACTGGAAACCACTTATAGACTTTTCACTGAAAAAAGAAAAAGATGACTTGATTGATGGATTTTATGATTAGATTAAATTATGGAAAGAAGGAAATGTCAACGTAATCTTAGAGAAGGTAAAATATAAATGTATTTGTAAATTCTGCTAACAAGATCAGAAATCATTTCATCATCATCATCATCATTCTTTCTTTCTATATCTTTATCATCATCATCATCATCATCATCATCATCATCATCATCATCATCATCATCATTCCTTCTTTTTTATTCCTTTTATTTCTTTTTCAATTTGCCATTACAGTATGTGTATTTCTCTTTAATTTAAGTTTGCATTGATTTTATTCTGGAAAAACCTCTTAAATAAACAATTTTATATCTATAATTATATTTATATCATTATGAGTATAAAATTAGGATTGATCTCTCCCCTTCTCTCCATCCATATCTGTCTGTCTGTCTGTCTGTCTGTCTGTCTGTCTGTCTGTCTGTCTGTCTATCTATCTATCTATCTATCTATCTATCTATCTATCTATCTATCTATCTATCTACCTACCTACCTACCTACCTACCTACCTACCTACCTACCTACTTACCTATCTATCATCTAACTTCCAAATTTTATACTCATAATATCAATTTTGTGAGTTAAATAGTGAAAAGCACAAAGATGCTCCATAAGCTTAATGATATCAGAAGTATTTGTCTACAACTGATTTTCTTGTCTAGAAAATGTTGGTTTAAAACTATTTTAACAACAAATGAATGTTTAGATAATAGAACATGACTCCATGAAGAAAAAAATCTAGATTAATGCAAAGTTATGTTCATTGCCTTCACAGCTTTCATAACCATTCAAAATATTCTACACTAACCTCTGATTATGATGCTCTTATTTAATTTTTGTTTCCCAGATATAAACACTGCCTTCAGACATTAAATAGATACAGCAAAAAAATGAAAAACATCAAGTTCAAAACTCTCAGTCATGGACGCCCACTTGAGCTAGTCAGTATAAGATTGCTATAATGAAAAATTCCCCCAATTTTTGCCTCTTTTTTCTCCTGGCAATATATTAATTGAACAAAGGTAATGTCTCTATGGAACTGGATGAATTTTATAGCTTGCCTGTCTAACAGGCTCATGAAGCCTTGGCAAGTGAAGAATGTTTAACTGTTCTGACTAGTAATTGGGCCACAAAGCCTCTTAGTGAAGGAATTCTTGTTAATTTTCTCAGTGCAATTAAGTTTCTGGGAGAAGCCCTAGAAAAATTGAACAAAGCAGTGTCTCTCCAGCGTTCTAGTATGATAAAGCTCTTTCCTTAAAGGGCTGTCAAGAATGTACTGCTAAGATCCAGGATACACCCTCAAGTCTTGTACCAAGTACTGGCCTCAGAACTGGTCAAGCTTATTGGGCAGATGGAATAAGAAAAAGCACACCTTTCCTTGGTCAACAGCAAAGTGTAATTTGTTCACAATTTGTTATTCATGTTGAGGAATCAATAATAAGTTCCAAAAAGTCCCAAGTGTTTCCTGAAACATAATTTGAGGATAATTGCCAGAAGGTAATAAAAGGATTTGGCAATCTTTACAAGGGATTCATTCCAGGAAAATGAAAGCTAGACTATGAACTCTCAGAAGCAACTCAACTGGAAAATGGCATTGTCTCCAGAGGATAGAACGATAGAACCTCTCCTTGTATCTAGCCAGAAAATAGCTGTTTGCCACACTGATTGTATGAGAACAGTTAAAGCAACAATGACTATATGCTTGGTCAAACATGTGCAATTATTAGTAAAAGAAGTGGGCATATCTTAAATGCCATGTTTTTGTGTACCTAAAGAGCAAGATTTCCACAGGATTTCAGGCCTTCCTATTCTTTTCTGGTGGTTTCTATCAACTGCCCACTTCTTTTCCTTAGCACATTATCCTGCAATAAAATCCACAATTGTGTTGAAAGTAAAAATTGGCAATCATGCTCAAATATAACCACTGTAGAATTTAATTAAGTGATATTTGTGTGCTATTTGTAGAGCCAAGTTCGTGATGCATAGTTTTTAGTAACTATTTTTAGAAACAATTGATTTGATTACATGCCATCAAGTCGATGTCAATGTGTCTATTAGTGACACGTAGTTTAATCATAATTAAAGAAAATATGATAACTCCTTGTTTTCTATGGGGGATGGCAATAATGCTATGAAATCCACAAAGGGAATACACTTTTGAATGCATTTATGAAATGCTGGAAAGATGTTTAACCATTCCCTTTTCAATGATAATTCAGTAAATGTGGAATGTGAGGATATTACGTTGCATCACAAACTTGACTATTTGTTTCAAGGTATTTATTTATTTATTATTTAAATTTCTATACCGCCCTTCTCCCTTCCGGGACTCAGGGCGGTGAGAAGCAGATACAGAAATGTTTAATACTCATAGAATGAAGGGCTTGTTTTAACTCCATTGTTTTTAGCATCAGTAGATTTTCTATTTGTTTCTACAGAAACCTTTATTCCAGATTCTATTATGATTTTACAAGCGATTTCCCAGAAACTATTCGTCTCCTGCTCATATCACATGCTATTTACTATTAAAATTGCAGTACAATATAGTACATTGTCAACAAAGAGACACAGTGAAAGGCTTATCCAAGAGAACTGATGCTAATAAAAAAGAATGGTAAAATGTTAGCTACATAGATATAAAATATGGTAACATTAATGTACCTAAAACATTTCGATTAATAGATAAGTGTTCAAAAAATAGCATTTGTAGAAAAATTACTCTCTTGTGTACTTGGACAATATTCTGGGAAAAAAATTACAGTATTACTTCTAAGGAGGATAAATCCATTAATCCATGGTTAAAATGAAATTTTGAACAAAAATGTCTAAATCATTGCAGGATTAGCATTGCATCTTAAAGAATGCTGAGATAAATTAAAGAACTAAGGTGTTTGATTCTGGGAGTGACATTGACCATCGTTCTGTTTGAAAAAAAGTACCTTTGGGGCAACCATGACCTGGATGACTGGGAATCTATACAAACTTTCTTAACATTATTTACACCATAGGAATATGATTATATGGGTTAGGATATGGAAAAAACATTGCTATAAAATGCACTACTGCATTTTTCTTACCATTGGGTGGTTTGAGTCTTCATATATTCATTTATGCTGGAGTAATTGTCAAAAATACTTCATCTTGCAAACCTAGATACAATGGTCTTTTGGAAGGGGCTGGGTGGGTAGCATAGATACATAGGCAAGGAGGAAAAACTATACCTGAAATCAATGTGAAATTCTCAAGTATCTCCTACTAAGTAAACTCCTGTGTCCCTCCTATTCTCCAGCAACTGAGTTACTTGCATTTGAATCATTTACATATTCCTAAGGGACAGTATTACCTCTGCAAAGAAGTGATGTTGACATAATAATTATAATCTGGTTTAGTAATCACAACCCTGTTTAGTTATCCTTTTATGAAAGCAAAAGGGGGCTTCCTGAGTAAGCTTACTTGCTGCCAACTCTCCTGAACTGGCTTTGTCTTGGGTTTGAAAGAGCATACATCAATGTAGGCCAGCGATGGCGAACCTTTTTTGGCTCGCATGCCATAAGTGGGGGGGAGCGCAGGGGAGTCATTACAGATGCTCCCCCCATTTATTACATGCTCTTTTTGCCCTCCCCAGGCTCCAGAGGCTTTATAGGAGCCTGGGGAGGGCGAAAAGGGCGGGGGCGGGGGAGACTCTTTTCATCCTCCCAGACTCCTATAAAGCCTTTGGAGCCTGGGGAGGGTGAAAAAAGCATGCAAAAAAGGGCGAATTCAGCTGGCCAGCAAACACATGCGCACTGGCCAGCTGACAGGGCATCGCCTTGTGTGCCCTGACAAATGGTTCCACGTGCCACCTGTGGCACGCGTGCCATAGGTTCGCCATCACTGATGTAGGCAGTGTGTACAACAGAGTGTTAAAATACTGTTCTCGTGAGTTCATCAAGCTTTTATCCAAATAGCACTTTCCCATATTCTTTTAATTGAATTCTACCTAACCGATACTTCTCCATGCAATTTTATTCTTGGAAGATGATTTGAACAAGCTTTGCACTCTTTATGATGCATGCTAGCCTGTATCTATACCAAGGTGGCCTTGGCACTTTTTCTATGTAGCATCTATGAAGAAAAGGAATGCACAATATCATGCAAGCTACACCTGCTGAAATTCCATGGCAAGCATAATCACTACAATGGATGAATATCTCCCTCTCCTTTCTCCCTTCCTTTTTTAAAAAAAATCAGGTCATGCATATGCTTCAGCAACCTTCAGGAGGCTTCCCTGAAGTCTCCGGAGCGCTCAAAATGACGCTGCAAGCAATCGGAGGTCACTTCCAGTTTCGGTGGCGCGTCATTTTGAGCGCTCCGGAGGCTTCAGCAACCTTCAGGAGGCTTCCCTTAAGCCTCTGAACCACTCAAAATGATGCTGCAAGCAAATCGGAGGTCACTTCCGGTTTTGGCAGCATATCATTTTGAGTGCTTCGGAGGCTTCCCAGTCCCTCTGGAGGCCCTCCGGAGGCTTCAGCGACCTTCAGGGGTTTTCCCTGAAGCTTCCGGAGCACTCAAAATGATGCACCGCTGAAACCAGAAGTGACCTCTGATTGCTTGCAGCGTCATTTTGAGTGCTCCCAGGCTTCAGGAAAGTTCATAAAGCCTCCGGAGGGCCGGGGGGGGGGGGGCAGAGGGAGGCTCTTTTCGCCCTCCCCAGGCTCCTATAAAGCCTCTGGAGCCTGCGGAGGGCAAAAAGAGCATGTAAAAATGGGGGGGGGCGATCTGTAGTGCGTGCATGTGCACTAGGGGGGGTTGCAAATTGCATTATGGGTGTGGCACGCCTGCACACGACCCCCCCTGCGCTCCCCTCCTTATGGTACACGAGCCTAAAAAGGTTCGCCATCACTGACCTAGAGCAATGCAAATGAGTCTGCATGTAGTCTCAATGGTTAGATGGTTTTCTACAAGTCCATTCAATCATTACACTTCTGGCAGAATACCTGAATGATTGTTCTACAGATTTGTGGCAGTCATCTTTACTGCAGTGGAATAAACTTTTGAAAGAAATTATTTTGTATTATGAAGGGTGGGTGTTTTTGGGAGGGGGGGTTAACCAAAATTAAAATATGTATTTGTTTTATTAGGCCTTATTTTGATATATCTTACTAATTTTAATGAGCTGACAATTATTTGTTGTTTGTTTTTATGTTTTTTACCATTTTCCATTTGTTTATTTTATTAGATTTGATAGAACTTCCAATATAAGCCATATTGTTATAGTTTTATAAAAAGAGGTGTAAATTATATAAAATAAAATGGAAAAATACCATACTTTAGAAGTATTTGAAACATATAAACATTGATGCAATGATTTATCTCTCTTTCTTTTAATTTTGTGATCATACTGATGTATCTTTCTGTGAAAACGTGTTTATAAAAACAAGAAAAGATAGTTAAATTATATCACAATTATAGGTAATTTACATCCAGGTCCTATATTAATTTGGTTGTGAATGTAACCCACATAATGATGTATATTAGAATTTAAAATTCCTTGTAAACTACTCATATATTTTCTTTCAACATTCTACATAACAGTCTATAAAAACAAAATATGGAAATTGCTTTCCTAGTATATGATCAGTATTAAATTCAGCAGCAACTGACTTTACAGCCATAATTGAAAATGCATCCATGCAAGAATCTTAGTGTCAAATGTACATAGCCTCCAATCCCATCATGAATTAAAAACTTTCATTACTTATCAAGGCATGGAAATATAAAAGCAGTTCTCTTTCAAAGAGGTCCTTATTTTGAAAAGATTTTACATGTCACCACATCAGTGCCTGTCTGATTTGCATAACCCTTAAACCTGGTAATTGCTTCTAAAGAACTCCATACACAAAGATAAATGCCATATCTTGGGTTCATATCTATCATCCAGGTGTGTGTGGGGCAAACAAAACTATTAGTGTCTTCAGAAATGTCGGAAAGCCATCCCAGAAATCTCCAGAAGTGATATGTTCCTTCTGGATTGAACTTCAAAGGAAGACAGCTCAGCTTCTGGTATTTCCCTCCTCTCATAGCTATTTCCAATGCATCTGGCCAATAAACAAACACAAACAAGATTGGCAGAACTTCCTAAGATTAACTGACCCACCCACCAATCAAATTGTCTTTCCCTCATCAGTCACAAGAAGTGTCCTGCTAATTCTATAATCAATGCAAACTTGTGCTGTCCCACTCATTCTGCTTCTGGACTACCTATTGTTAGGACTAACTCTAGTGTCTTACCTTTTTGCAGTCAATCCTTTATATTATTTTCTTGTCTGGTTCATCTGTTACTTTTCCTTGTTCAGCATTATTGTACAGCTAATGATAAGGTGACAATACTACAATAATGATAAGGTGACAATACTACAATAATGATAAGGTGACAATACTACACAGAACTTCCTGGGACCAGAAAATATTTTAAAAGAATATGTTTTCAATAAAAGGGTTATGGAACACAGATGTTCTTTTTTAAAAAAGAAAAAAGCTTTGTATAATATTTTTGTTTTGTATTTATGCCCTATCATGCCAATACTATTATTATATTGGATCCTATTTGCAGTTAATTAAAAATTATTAAAAATATGATTCTATTTTTCTCCACTAAAATCTTAAGTAGAATATATACATGTAACTTATATTTTTGTTCTGCTTATCCTACTAGATTTACTTTTAGATAGATATCATTCTCCTTACTTTATAGTACTTTGATTTGTGTATTCTTTTTAATAAACAACACTTAGAACTGAAGAGAAATACTTTTCAGGAAGTAATCTTTGAGAACTGGACATAACTGTGTGGAAGAAAATGCAGACAAGATAGTAGAGAGAGAGAGATTATATGTCTAGACAAATCTTCCTTGTTCTTGTTTCCTCTCTTCTTCTTTCCTTCTGAGCAATTAGTTTCACAAAAGTGGGAGATAAATAAAAGCCTCCTGGGGTGAAATTTCTTTATCCAAATACTCTATCTCTGATGTGCTACATCTAGTCTGAAAATCAGAAATTACCAACAAGCTAAACACACATTCTTAAAGAATACTAACGAAATTATGAAGACCCAGTCTGTTTTTTTCACTTCAGCCTTTGTGTAAATGGGATTACATGGAAAATCTCCTTCAACAACAAAAACCAACAAAAGCTGATTTCTATTTATTTAGGCTTCCAGATTAGGACAAAACTAGAAGTTTGTCAAAATAATACACTATCCTTAAGAAATTATCTTCAGGGATGGATTGATCTTCAACTGCCAATGATAACTGTTTTAAAAATGACTAGCAATACTAAAACTGATAAATTTATATTCCAGATTTTGTAAAAGGTATCTCTACCTAGCAGATTCACATTCATTTTCAAAATACATACATGGACGCTAAAATAAATATGATAGCTTTGTAAATTTGCTCTTTTAGAATTATAAATCAAAATAATTGCTTTTCATAGATGATATGTTTTGAAACTACCATTAAGCAAAATAGGATTTCTATGATCAGTTTATTCATATGACCACCAATATCCAAGTTTGAACTCTTTCCCCATGTAACATGAAACTACAGAGTTACTTTTGTATTCATTACTCAGTACTTTAAGATGTCAATACATATTCATGGGATGTGTATGCTCATGCCACAAAACAAAGTAGTGGGGAGTTTGGACACATTAGAAAGTAATTATTCAGATCAGGAGTGTCAAAGCCGATTTCATTGAGGGCTGCATCAGGGTTTGACCTCAGGGGCCTGGGTGGGCATGGCCAGCTCAACGTCACTCGTGTCCAGGGCGCCTATGATGGCGTGTGCGCTGTGTTAGCAAAAATGGGCTCCTGAGCTCCATTTTCTGCTACCACAGCCTCATATAACACTCTGCCAGCAAAAACGGAGTTCGGGAGGATGCTCCCGAGGTCCATTTTCATTGGCAGAAGCCCCGCAGGCCAGATCTAATCACTCCACGGGCCGGATCTGGCCCTTGAGTTTGACACCCCTCATTTTGATAATTGTTATGTTCCAGAAAACAATGCCCCAAAGAAGGCTTCCAAGGAAGCCTTGTTGTGGAAGAACTTTAAGAAACTGCTAGGACTTCATTGAAACTTTTTTTTTGTCTCCAGCTCCAGTTCAGATTATGAAGGGTGAAAATCTGAAAGAGTCAGACTAGGAATACTTTCTCCTGAAGAATCCCTTTGGACTTGTGGATAGACGTTGATTGTCAAAATCTATTCAAATTGCTCTTCAGAGTAGATGCCTAAAGGCAACAAGCACTAACAAACAAGCTAGTTTAATAAAACACAAAACTCTGCCTGATTTATATTTCACAATAAAAATGAAATTTGAAATAAACTATCTTGAGCTTCTTATGGTAGAGAACGTCATTGTATAATTTTCTCTAGATTGAAAGCATTTAAATAGCCAGCAGCAGGACTAGTGTGAGCATTTTTCAATCCTTCTCAGCATTAGTAGACCACGTGTCCTGCCAGTAAGATTCAGTACAAAAACTGCTTGGTAAATAGCAGCTGCAAAGGAAGAAGAATGATGCCAGGGTACACAGTGGTAAACACTAATTCTCAGTGGCTCACTGTATCTTGGGCCAAGTAAACTGAGTATATGTTGAAGAGTCTCTTTTCAGACCTTTGTTCAGATTTTGTTTCTGCTTCTAAGGGGAAAAGATAAATTTTATTTTAAGCATCCAATCCATTGACACATTTGCAAACTTTTAAGGGGAAGATAAACCAGAAAAGTTTAAATTATTGCAACGCATCCATCAAATAACTATAACTAGTTTGTAACATTTATGATCTATAAAACCGCAAACGGCATGAATCTACTAAAACGATTTCTTCCTATATAAAAGAAAGCTAGCACAGTGTCTTATTTTCTCCTATCAAATATGCAGATACATGCAAACAAAAAGCATGGGCTACTTAAGTTAAAATTATTAATATTGGAAAAGTAGAAACTGTACTATATAGTATTACAATGAATAGCTGACAGTGAATAGGAATTGTGCAGGGATATTTTTCTCAATCCTGGTTAATTTCGTATCATGTTAAAGCAATAGAATAACATTTGGGACCTTACCACAGACAGAAAGCACATGTGACATTTTCAGCTACACTTTTGTCTAATACCAGTAGTCCTTAATTGCCACACTTGTTATTAGAATCACAGCAGTTGTTAAGTGAACCTTAACACTTAGTTCACGTAACACTGTTGTTAAGTGAATCTGACTTCCCCATTGACTTTGCTTGTTAAAAGATCGCAAAGGATGATCACATGACCATGTAACATTGCACCCATCATAAATATGAGTCAGTTGCCAAGCATCTGAATGTTTATCCTGTGACCATGTGGATGTGGCAAAGGTTGTAACAGTGGTGGGTTCCTACCAGTTTGGCCCGTTTCGACCGAACTGGTAGTAGCTTGGTGGCCTGGGTCGCTGGAACTGGCAGCGACTCAGGCCTGCCATGCCCCTAAACTGGTTCTTCCAGAAGCACCATAGGCACCGCCATCTTGCTTCTGCTCATGCGCAGAGCAATTTTAGTGGTATGCGCATGTGCACGTGGCGCACCCCTGATAAACCAGTAGTGACAGCCGGAACCCACTCCTGGGTTGTAAGTATGAAAAATGGTGAAAATTCATATTTTTCAGTGCTATTGTAACTTCAAACGGTCCCTAAATGAACTGTTATAAGTCGAGGACTACTTGCACTGGTAAGATGTATAAATGACCAGTAATTTTCTGAATGCACCTACATTTACACACAAGGATTCAATTTTACTTTTTGGAGAATCAAGCCCCAATGCTTTCGCAGCATATGCTCTATTTACTCACAAAATACACAAATCTTCAAGGTTAATTATGAGGAATCAAAGGAAACTTTAATTAAATAGAGTACTTAGATGGGATAGATTAAATATGTTGGAATGAAAACTAGAAAAAAAATATCTAGCTTGAGTCTATGAGAAGAAGAGTCTGTCTAGGCTAGAATTTATGCACTTTTTTAATATTACTGCTGGGAGCACAGTTCTTTTCAATTTATAGCAAGTCTCTTCCTCAAATTTTTCATTTTTTTTCTCCTTCCTCTCTTCCTCAACATTTTCATTTTTTTCTTTTTCTTCCTGTTGGAATGTTTCTGGATTGTTAACAACTGGTTGCGTTGAATTGCCTAATGCCCAATTTGCAACTGAATCTTTGGACATTAATTAATTTGGGGAAATGCTCAATGAATGTTTAAAATTAATCTAACACATTCAATACTAGCCTGGGCAATCTTAAAAGAGATTTTTTGCATCCAACCTTGCCTTCTCCTAGGTGGAAGACAATAATAGAAGTGGGTCAGGAATAAGGCCACAAGCTGTACTTAGGACTTAAAAATAGCAGAGAATTCCCTAAAGTTGAAGAGGTTCACAGGAAACAATAATTACTAAACATTATTTATGTAACTCCTGAATACAGAAATAAGGCTAGCACAATTGGGTAACTGTTCTGATTTCAGACCTATAGAAGCAATTGATTGTAGTTGCAACCTGCATGATATCAAATCAAAGATTAAAAAAAAAATAACAGTGAAAGATAGTCAGTGTTTTCTCTGAGTCCTAGGGAGATAAATATATCTGCAATTAATGTTTTTTAAAAGCCATATTTTCTAAACCTAATAAAAGCTTTATTTTATCTTAATTTATTTTAATATATTTTTGCAATCAGCCTTCATTTTAAAGGGAATAAATTGCAAACACAGTAAATAAAAATTAATTTAAAAAAATTAAAACCTGATTTAACTGAAATTACAAGCAATTTAAACTATGAAAGAGAAGGTTTAAGAAGCCCTAGACATTTTGAGCAATGGGCAGAAATGAATGGAATAGTATTTAATCAAAATAATATGTATTCTGTAATACTACAGCATTATGTAAGAAAATATTCTGTGGCATTCCTTCCTTTGATAATTACTGGACAACTGAAATTTGGTATGTCGCCTCTCAGATGTGGAAGAGAGGGGAGGAGTTCAATTCACTCTTATATTTTCCTTCCCTTCCTCAGTCTTTCTGAAGCTCCTGGGCTTCTCAAGAATGGTTAAGATTCTCACTGAAAGGTGCTAGAACCTTCTGTCCAGAACAAGTTAGGTTTTACTTGTTTATTAATGATGATTAAAGACCTGATCTCTAGGCTGTGGATGATTTCACCATCTTCCTATCATCCTGGAACAATGTGTCTGGATTCATGTAGATATTTGAGGACAGCATTCAGTATTATCCTTCCCAGATGTTTACTATCAAAGCCTTTTAATTATAGTTGCAGAGTAGATTAGATTGATGACCTCTTTATAGTTAATTAACATATAATAATTTTATTATGGTCTAAGACCAGCAATAATAGTTATTAAAGCTGATCTGCACACAAATGAGATGTTGCCTAGGGAAGGAAACCATTCAGACAAGCAGGAGCCCTTAATGGTTTAACAGTCAGATAAAGAAATTTAGGAAGAATTCACCCTACTGGATTAAGCAGTTAAAAATGTCGGTGGAAAGTTTGTACCTTGCAAGGTTCTGTTAATGTAGCCTTACAACGAAGTAGACTTCGCTTATCTAGTCAATGTTTCCTGTCTGGTTTACCTGGTAGGTCTGATAGATGGGTACCTTCAACTCCAGTGTCCTTACAGCTTGTTTTTATAGTTAAATTGAAAGCCAGGTTTTATCTACTTCCAATGCACTCATTTTGGATGCTTCCAATCAATGGCCAATTAGGGGAAAATAGATAAGATGGAGGACTACATTGCTGCATCTATTTATAGAATGGATTTTCAGCTCTCAGCTATTTAATATTTCATTCAAATAATAATTTAATAAAAATCTGGAAAGAACCTGAACGCCAGAGCAGCACATGTTGCAATAGTGTAAGGAAAAATATGGAGCACCCAGAACATGCATTTATTTTCTTACATAGACTTTTCACATTATTATTTCACCAAGCATCCTTTTAAATATTTCATGAATAAATGAACAAGTATAATGTCTTTTTACACATTGGTTTAATTGGGTTCTTTTTATTTACTTTGAGCACTTATGTGGAGAATAGATCATGTTTTAGATCATATTTATGCAGAAATTTTAAAAATTCAAAAGGGCTCCCAAAATTTTAATCACCACTGCAATTATCTTCACAAACCTCTATTAACCTATTTCCTCATTATTGCATTCATCCAGGCTAAATCTTCCTATAATTCCCTATTCCTGTTTCCCCCCCCCCCCGTTTTTGCCTTTCAATCATAAAAAAATAGTACTATATTCATTCTTAATGTTGTATTTAGCATCTTTTGCATACACTTAGCAATATCCTTTTTGAGTGTCATTGCTACTCCATTCCACCATATGGCCTTATGTCCTGAATACTATATCATGTTATCATCATATTTAAAAATAGGCTATTTCAATCGACCTAAGTTCACTCATTCCTAAATCAGAACTTTGTATGCGTCATTTCTGGTTTCACAACCTCCACTTTTTCAAACATAATGCTCAGTTTATGTCATAATTATAAAATGAGGTTCATTTTTTAAATACTAAAATCATTAGTGATTAGGCAATTTTGGCCTGCCTATCGCATCACCTTCAGATCTATTTATGAAAATTCAACACTTTTTCCATATCCAGAGGATCACATGCAGAACCAGGGGCTACCTCAATTGACAGACAAACCATCTAAAATTTCAGCCATGTCCTTACACTTTTATTTAGGACAATACTGAAATGGATTCTCACTATTTTATTGATGGTAGAGTTACTTCTTCAAAATAGGATGGTTTTCCTTATTCTCCCACCCATTCTTACCCTCACTGTGGATAACTTTACTTCCCACTTTTGACCTTATCATAAAGGATGACCAACCAGCACCTCCAGCTTAGCTACAGTCTTATTCAGTCTTCCTCTTGTTAGGATAATCATCCTGATGTTGGGTTGACAATATATATATAAGCCAGGATTCTTAAAGAGTATATGTAACTTTAAGGACTATGTGGAATCTGATTGGCTGTGCTTCCCAGCTCAATCATAAAAGGCAGCTGTAAACACAGTTCATTCCTTTTTGCTTTCCTTTGCTTCCTGATTGCCACTGAAAGAGGAACTGAACCTGAAGACGGAAGAAGAGTATCATTGTTTTGACTTACTGTAAGATAACTGTGTTTTGGTGAAGGACTGTTTATTGTTACAGGAGTTAGTAATACTGTTTTGGAAGACGTATTTTAGTTACTACAAAAGTAAAGACTATTTATTTTTTCTACTATCAGTGTTTGATAGTTATTGTGTGCTTTAAGCAACGTATCTCTTGCTGTCCGGTATATTGCACTATTCTGCCTTTATTTTCCAACAGGGGTGTTTTTTTACCCCTATCACCTCTGATGTGGAAATCAAACTACTTTTAATGTATCTTGTTACCACATTTCCCCCCTTGATATTTCTAAAATGTTTTAGAAACCCAGGGGTTACCCAGGGGTAAAAGCTGGTATACCTTTATATAAGAAAATAAAAAATAACCTGCACACAAAAAGAACAGTTAGTTAAAGCAGCAATTGGGGAAAAAATACCATAGCAAAAGTGAATTGCAACTTAACAAAATAGTATTTCCTAGTTCAGTTATTATAACAGAGCAGATACCAAGCCAACCTTTCTGTGGAAAGATTTCTCTACTGTATACAATATAGGTCAGGGGCGATTATTGGAAAAAATCATTCTTAGGTAATATTATTGGAAAGCTAGTAATATAAATACAACTCCAGATTGACTATAATGTACATTCAAGTAATAAACAACATCACGACAAGTCATTGGAGCCAATCTAGGTTACAAGTGTGGGGTACCTTAAGTATTCACATCACAGCAAATAATTTGTTCCTTATTTTCATGAAGCAGAGGCTATAGTTATTAAGATCTGCTATGAGATTTACCTTCAGTCTCCATTGAAAAGTAGGCTTCATATTAAATGTATAATGTAGAGGTATGAACTTTTGTTCCACATTATAAACTGCAATTGAAGTGATGGGGAAATGCCCATTTTTTCAGTTTCGGCTTTGTTATTATCAAAGCAAGTACTCATGCAATGAAATCCTTCCGAATTTAAAACTGAACATTTGGATATTCAAATTGTTAAAAGCAATAATGTATACAGGGGTCTCCAACCTTTGCAACTTTAAGTCTGAAGGACTTCAGCTCCCAGAGCTTTGCTGGCTGGAGAATTCCTGGAGCTGAAGTCCTTCAGACTTAAAGTTGCAAAGGTTGGAGACCCCTGGTATACAACATCTACATTTCAAGATGTTAGCTTCACATCTATTAAACACAATGGTTTTTCACAAGCCAGTGAAACAGCTATTAGTAACCTGCATTTTTATGTGATCAATCCTCTTGCCGCCCCCCCCCCCCAGTTTTGTACATTTTTAGAGTCTATTTCTGTTGAACTCAAACCTATAGAAGATCAATGCTAGGCGGCACAATGAGATCAATAGAAACAAAAACATACTGCAAATAGTTACACACAATACACTATAGTAATTTGAACTAAAAGAAAAACTCTGAAAGATGCCTCCTATAGTGGGAACAGTTTCAATAACATTCCTGTTTTTTAATGTTATTAGCATAAATCAATCACTGTTGAGTAAAATTGCAAAAGTCTAAAGGCAGAAGATGTTAAGAGGTCATCCATTCACAAGTGTGAATAACTGGACAAATAATCCCACTGACTTCCTCACAAATTCTTCTGAAAAGTGGTTTTCTAACATGACTTATACAGAGTTCAGTTGACACACAAAATATCACCCCAAGGCCTTCCAGATGCTAGTCCAAAGAATCCATATTAATCAATCAATCAAACTATCATGCCAGACAATAGGCCTTCTTCAATGAGGTGAGGTCATTGGCTTAGTTTAAGCAAAACACATTTCTATGCTCTAAACACAGAGCTGGACATTCCAGACTAACAAAAGAAATTGGTTGTATCTTTTTCCCCCTCCTTTTTTTTTGTAGACCCTTCATTCACAGAAAAAGCCAGTATTTCATAAGAATACTTTACATGAAAGGAAGGATCATGAATTCCAGCAGGACTTTGCTTCAGACAAATATGCTTTGGGATTTATCGGTAAACATGACACAGTTTTCAAAGGAATAACAGCCCTAGTCTGTTGCAACGAAAACAGAGGCCCTTGTGGCACATTGAAAACGTAGAATGTTATTATGACATAAGCTTTCATGGACTGCAGTTCTCTTAAGATATAATGAAATTACATTTGAAGTGCAGTACGCTTCAGCACATATTAAGGGCACTTCACTTCAACACATACTACGTATTTCTTTCTCTCTAGTTGATACTTTAGTCAGAAGATGCATAAAGTGCTCACTACAGCATACACTAGGATAAGAGAACAAATGCCTGAATTCTCAAATAAGTGCTAACAAAACAGGCATTTCATGTACTGATAATCATCTTTATCCACGTTTTTTCAAATTATCTGCAACCATCAGTTTCTCCCACGATAATATCAATCTGAAATAAATATGTATTTAATGACAATTGGGCTGTGGTCTTACACAACTGCCTTTTTTCTCTTTGTTGTGAATAGGCCTCCCAAAACTGCAAATAACATGGATAAATGTTTAAAAGCATGTTTTAGGGAAGATTTCTGGACATTAAATTCAGCATTTTGGAAATTCAAGATTTACACTGCCTCCTAGAGGACAGTTGGTAAACAAGGATAGGAAAACAAATTCCTAATCTGATTTACATTTAGAAAATCTTAATATAATAGTTTTGTTTTAAGAAAGACAATAAATTTCCACTGAAAAAATACCTCAGAGTAGGCACTACTGCTAATGAAAAAAAATACTGTCCATAGAAGAATTAACAGGTTTTGGCTAAGAAGACAAATCCTTTCCTCGCTTCTCTTGTAATTTTTCATAAAAGTCCATTGTACTGTTTTCTAAAATACAGACAGACCAACAGAAGGGCAGGAAAATTTAAATGGCTTTCCAACTCACTCTCAGTGACACTAGTGGGTTTACAAAGATAAAAACCCAATATAAAAACAATAAAAACCAGTAACTCACCTACATTTATCTGTACATACATATTGAAGGCATTTTGCAGCCTACATAGAAACAGTATTGCATGAATAATAAACAATACAAAGACCTGAACGATTTGGTAAAAGAAAGCAAACATTGGACCAATAATAATAGGCACCTTGGGTGCAATCCTAAAACATCTGGAGCATAATTTTGACGCTATCAGTATTGACAAAATTACCACGAGTCTTGACAATATTAATCTCTGTCAATTGAAAAAAGCAGCTTCACTTGAAACAGCTTACATCCTGTTATGATACATTTACCATCATCAAACATCTATCTATCCCAGGTCCTTGGGAAGTACTCAATAGGTGGATAACAATCCGAAATCCAACCTAAAAAATCAGCTGACTGAATGACCAACTGTAACAATCATTGTTAACTTGTATGCCACTGACACTCAATAACACTGTGCCTCTTGAAAAGAACATGCATAACTATGTAATTCATATTATTACATGTGTTTCAGTATATTTAATTTTCATTTATTGAAAATGACTAATTAACAATGACCTTATTCTCCTCAGACCCAGCTCTACAATTCATTCTTAAACGTGAGTATTTTTAATTTGTGTGATTCAAAAGATCATAGGTCTCAAAAATTTGTAGCACTTATCATAATGACTGCTGAAATGAAGCATATAATTTAAGTTATTTCTTAGATTTTTATCCTGACTTTTATTATTTTTTAAATAACTCAAGGTGCCCAATATACCTAATACTCTTTTCTCCTCTTATTCTCTCCACAACAATACTGTGAAGTGGGTTAGGTTGAGACAGAATGGCTGGCTCAAAGTTACCCAGTCAGCTTTCATGCCTAAGGCTGGACTAAAATTCACAGTTTAAGGCCAGCACCTTAACCACTACTCCATACTGCCTTTCACTTGTTTACCTTTTACCAAAAGGTAATACCAGCTGTTTGTTGTCATTGTTAGTCATGAAGTCGTGTCCAACCCATCACGTTCCCATGGACAACGTTCCTCCAGACCTTCCTGCCCTCTATCATCCCCCAGAGTCCATTTAAGCTCATGCTGACTGTTTCAGTGACTCCATCCAGCCACCTAATTCTCTGTTGTTCCATTCTTCTTTTGTCCTCAATAATTCCCAGCATTAGGCTCTTCTCCAGTGAGTCCTTCCAGCTGCTAGAACTTCCTTAATTTTTTTATTTCAAAGACCAGAAAAGCCATTGTAATTTGCCCAAAGATGTACAACAAGTTAGTTTCAGACTACTTAGTTACTGAACTTTCTTATTCAGATACACTTGACTTGATTTCCTCAACTGTTTTAAATTATCCATATGCTGATGCATATGCTTAAAAAGTGAACCCAGCTTTACAATTTGCAATGGAGTAATTATCTCACTTCTAGAAGTGAAGAACAATGAAATCCAATTGCCAGCCTCAGGCTTATAAATCGTAGCCTGAAAATAATATACCTTCTAAATGTTTGCATACTTACACATCATCATCAAAATATTATATTTATCGAACATTAGATTTGAAATTTTTCCCATCAATTTTCCGCTGATGTTTACCAGTTTATATTTATTTCAGAATAAAAAGTAAATGAAAGGCAGAGCAATTAAAAGCAGCCATTCTTGCCTTTATACGCAGGGGTATGCGTGCTGCACCTTGATCTCAGAACGGAACATACTTTTTATTGCTAGGTTATGAACTCTGAAAAAGTGAGATTGATAGCAGGAATATCCACACAGCAGACACCGTCTGAGGCAGAAATGCTTGGGACCACTGGAGCCATCAGCTTTAATGAAAGCTGTTAAGATCACCTCAATCAAAATGGCTGCCCTGGGCCGACTTCTTAGGGATGTGCACAGGTGTTCTTAGCCAAAAACATAATGAAGGGTATTACATTAAGAACAAGGCACAGATGTGCATTCTGCCTGAACCCGAGGTGCTGCTTATTGCCAAGCGCATCACTCTTTGAGTGTGGCCCTGGTCTGCCTATCAATATGCAGTTCCAGCTCACTGAACTTAAGCACAACCTTCTGCTTGCAATGAGTAATACAGTCAGCTAAGAGAAAGAAACAAAAGGAAGGTGGGGTGTCTCACAAACAAAGAGAAACAATATAGATTAAGCTAGAGTGATTTAAAAAAAAAACACCTCGTATTGTGTCTTGTGGGATCTGCAGAGAAACCTGACCAACTTAAAATCCCCTTTATTATATTTATTCTTCATCTGCAAAGTGATGCTCGTTCAAGAAAGCTATTTTTCAGGCATCTTTGCTTTTTAATACAGACTTGTGAATAGGTTTTCTGGGCCTCATGCACACGTATGGCGGTTATAAATACTATAGCATACATTTTTGAAATCTTGCAAGTCTTTGAAATTTAGTAGCTCTTCTTTTTAAATGGCAAAATCTGAAGCGTAATCAATCTTTTAGGCTTATCATTATAATGCTGCGGAAAAGCATATCTTTTGAAATGAATGATTGGAAGTTTTGAAGAGACAACCTGTGATTACCCAAAAGAGCTTTGATTGACCATGATGACTGCCATCTTGACTTTACTCTGTGGACACCAGTGGTGGGTTTCTGCAGGCTCACACCTACTCGCAAGAGCTGGATGGTGAAATTTAGACAACTGGTGAGAGGGGGTTCCACCAGCGGACACAGAAGTCTGGCCTGCCGCTGCTGGTAACCCAATGGGAAGGAAAGGAAAGGAAGGCAGAAAGTAAGAAAGGAAAGAAAGGAAGGAAGGAAGGAAGGAAGGAAGGAAAGAAAGAAAGAAAGAAAGAAAGAAAGAAAGAAAGAAAGAAAGAAAGAAAGAAAGAGAATTTATCATCACAATTGAGTCCAAAATTTTGGTTGCTAAGCAAGAGCGTTATTAAATGAGTTTCACCACATTTTACAAGTTGGCCACTCCCACCCTGTCACATGACTGCCAAGCCACACCCACAAAATAAGCCACACCTAGAGAGTAGGTTCTAAAAAAAATTGAAACCCACCACTGGTGGACACCCTGGATTATGATTATTCATCTCTGCTGCATTTGACCATATGTAAAGCAAAGGGCTTGTCTCGGGCAACACATGGTTTACAATATGCTCAAATGCAAACCCATTTGCATCAACTAAGTTCTTTATTTTGTTTCCTGAGACACAAGTTGAAACCCAACTGTCACTGGGTGTAACTTGATCATCATAGGATCTGGTCTATCCTTATCATAGGTAATCACGATGCAAACTGCAAGATGAGTTAATACCATCCTTCCTCTCTTCCTCCATCCTTCCTATTTATCATCCTGTGTCATGGTAGTAATCAATGTACAACCTTTTATTCCATTTAGTGAACACTTGAAGTTAACCACAGCATGAAAAAAGTGACTTATGACCATTTTTCACACTTAACGACTGTAGCAGCATCTCTGTGGTTACGTGTTCAAAATTCGGACACTTGGCAAATGGCATGTATTTATGACAGTTGAAGTGTCCTGGAATCATGTGACCATCTTCAGCAAAGCAAATGGGACCGTCAGATTTACTTAACAATCATGTTCCTAACTTAACAGATACAGTGATTCACTTAAGAACTGTGGCAAAAAAGGTCGTAAAATGGACCAAAATTCACTTAACTACTGTCTTGCTTACCAGTGGAAACTTTGGGATCAGTAGTGGTTGTACATTGAGAAACACCTGTATTTTATATTAGAAGCCTGAAAATATTGACTATTTTATTGATAATATTTGCAATGTGGAGTTGAAGACTTTTTTGGGAGGGGGATATCTAAAGAGCAATAAAACAAACTGTAAATAATAATCATAAAAGGAAATAGCATATGTCTTTAAAACATCTGTTGCTAATGTTGCAATTGTGTATTAAGCAATTTAATAAAATAGTAAGACTCCAGCTGTCGAAAAACAATTGAGTATGGAATTTATTTATTTATTTATTATTTTATTTTATTAAATTTATACCCCGCCCTTCTCCAAAAGGACCCAGGGCGGCGCACAGGAATTTAAAATACAATACAAAATCAAGTAAAAAATTTAAAAAACTTATTTGATACCCATCCTGTGCTAAAAACAAATTAAAACCCCCAAATTTAAAACTGTCTAAAATAGTCATTTGTGGAGGTTACGCTAGGCCGGCTAAATGGAACAAATGTGTCTTTAAACACTGGCGGAAGAGGCGGAGGTCGGAGATGGTACGCAATTCAGTGGGTAGGTCGTTCCAAAGGGCAGGGCCCGCCACAGAGAAGGCTCTTCCCCTGGGTGTCGCCAGTCGGCATTGTCCGGCCGACGGCACTCTGAGAAGGCCCTCTCTGTGAGAGCGTATCGGTCTAAGGGATGTATGGGGCAGGAGGCGGTCTCGCATATAACTAGGTCCCGAGCCATGGAGCGCTTTAAAGATGGTTGTCAAAACCTTGAAGTTGAGAAATTCTATTTTTCTTGAAGTTGCTAAAAATTTTATACTCCTATTTTTTTTTAAAAAGCTTCAGATATTTTATAGGCATGTGTATAGATACAACAGAAATGCACACAGCCACACGCACAGCCACACACAAAGACACAGGCACCAGACCTTTGAGATATACATGAATAATCTATGAGGCCTCATAGTTAAATACACACTCATCTGTCAAAACAAAGCATACAGTGCCAAGTTATTAAAAAATTATCCGGCCAGAGTTAGCATTTTTTTCTTTGTTTTCCTAGGAGGCATATGTGAAATTTTGAGATACATTGATCACTCCTTTCTATCAAAAGCTTTTGCATTTCAAATAACCAGTATGCCTTTTTTCCTTTTAAAATTCTTTTCATATGTCAATTAACCTTTTTGCATAAATTAGAATGACAATATTTCCAAGAGCTCAAAATGGAATACATTAATGTGTAAAAAATTAAACATTTATTAATATTAATCCTAAAGCTCAATTACTCATATGGGTACCATTAGGACCATCACATCTGGCTGATAATATCTGGAGGACCAATAGGTGGTGCTATCTGAAAACTGTAATCGTCATATGGAGTGTTGCAATCCATATATCCATATTCATATGGCTACCTAACATATAGTACGACTCTGGGCACCTAACAATACATTAAAAACTACTGAACAAGAAATAATTAAAACAACAACAACAACAACAACAACAATAATAATAATAAAACCAAGGCAAACCACTATAATTTTATAAACCATTAATTACCCTGGTTTAATGTCCTGAGTGAAGAACCAAGTTTTCAAAGCCTTATGGAAAGTCAGGACCGTCAAACATTTTGTGGGGCAGTGGGTGATGTTCAATAGGGCAGACACTTTGACAAGAAGGCACACGTCTGGGTTTTGTCAATGAGCATTGCTTCATGGAAGACACTTGTACATGCTCACACCGTTATATGATATTGGAAGAAAGACATAGGAGGCTACATAAATAACATTGATAATGCCATGAAAGGTTTATAGCAGTAGTGGGTTCCTACCAGTTCAAACCAGTTCGGTCGAACCATTAGTGCTGACTGCAAGCCGAGAGCGAACCAGTTCTCTGTATCCACGAAAGTGCCCTGCCCTGCCCCTGAGTTATACTGACCTTTATTTCCACTTCCAAAGCCCAGCTGATCAGGAGTGGCAGATTGAATTGCTGCCCCTCAGCTGGTATCCTTGCTTCTTTCTTTATTTGCGATGCAAAAATTCAATTTTTGCTAAATTGCACATGCATGTGTGAAGTAAAACGGTTGTGCAGCTGGTAGGAACCCACCAGAGATTTGGATCAGTTTGGCTGAGTAGGTAGTAACTCAGCCTGCCACGCCCCTGAACTGGTTCTATCGGCAGTGTTTATGGTGCCGCTATCTTACTTTTTGCTTCTGCGTAGCATTCTCCTTAGCAAACGGTCAGTAGCAGCAGCCAGAATCCACCCCTGGAACTGACCCCTGGTTTATAGATATCTATACCACTACCTTGAATTGCATGTGGAAACATACTGGGAGGCAGAACTACTCACTTTATAGTTACAAAGCATTACACAGACAAACTGTGGTATTCCCATAATGTGTACACCCTACACAAAATGCTGCATTTGGGATCAGCTGTTGTGTCTAAATGGTTTTTAAGGGCAGCCTATGTAAAGCACATTGCAAACGTCCACATGGAAAATGGCCAAGGCATGGGTAACTGTGGACCTTCCAATCCAGAAACAGGCATATTTGACATACAAGACTGATTTATGCAAAAGATAGTTGCCACTTGCTATTTTGAGTAGAGCTGAGAATCCAAAGAACTTCTGAATTGGGAGTGCTACCCTATGTAGAACTAAAGATGAAAGGCTCCCAAATCTGGGAAACCTTAAAACCCACAGCTATTCAGTCTTGTTAGACTTAAATTGAAGCCTGTTTATCCCCACAGCCTCCAGGCATAAAATTAACTTTGACAGCATCATTTGATCTGACTGAGTCAGATTTACAGCAGTATACCGTTGGTACTTAATACCATGCTGACTGATGATCTCACCCACTGACTTCATGTAGAAAATAAAGAGGACTGGGGACAGAGCAAAGTTTGGAGGTCCTGCATAAATCAGGAGACTAGGGCTAGATCTTTACCCTCTACACACTGACTGGAATCATCCCTGGAAGCAGGAGAACAACCACAACACCACCATATCCCTCACTTCCAATTTCCAAGAGACAGTTCAGAAGAATACTATGACCGATAGTATTGGAAGGTGCTGAGAGATTCAGGAGGACCAGCATAAACATACCTCCCTCATCCTAGTTCCATGACAGATCACCAACCAATGCAAATCAATGCTACCTCAGCAGAGGTTGTATTCAGCCGGTTCAGACTGTTCGCCCGAACCAGTAGCAGAAATGGTAGGTGGACCTCCCCACCTGCCCTGAAACATACCGTCCTATTTAGGCATATTTTTGAAGGCAGGCTCATGGAAGGTTGGGCTCATGTCCAGTGGTAACAAAATGTGAAACCCACCGCTGTACCTCAGAACTGTGTTGAAGTCTAAAACAATTGAAAAAAGTCAATATAACTAGTTCCTCTAAAATCCTTTTTGTAGCCAACCACTTTCTTATAGCCTTCCTTAAAACAAAAGGCTGGAGATAGGATGAAAATTGAATCTCCTGGAGCTCTTTAGAAAACCCCAGATTCTACTAGAAGTGAGAGGACATATAGAAGTAATTTGATCCAAGGGTCTTGACATCTGCCGATTTCAGGCAGCGACTAAGGCTTTAGATCAGGGCTGTCAAACTAATGGCCCATGGGCCGGATGTGTCATGTGCTGGCCCCAGTCCCACCCAGTTTAGCCAGTCCCCATACGTCATGTGACACCACTGTGATGATACGGGTTTGACACCCCTGCTTTAGATAAACAGAGCAACAGGGGAAAACTCCAAGCATTCTCTGAAAGCCATCTGCCTTCATCCTTCATCAGGTGTTTGGAATAGATAAAGTTAATAAATCATGTCTCCAGTACCTGCAAGAGAGAGTAGCATCAGCTAACCAAAAACAACCAGAGAGTGATCTGACCATAATAAGGAACAGATGTTTAACATCTTCTGCTTTCAGATCATGTTTCAGCTGACCCAAGAGGAAAAAAAACATGATCTTCAGCGAATTATTGGCCCCCGTGGAGAGGGCGCACAATTTAGGAGTCCTCCTGGATTCCTGGCTGTCCTTGGAGGACCATGTGACGGCCGTGGCCAGGGGGGCGTTTTACCAGGTCCGCCTGGTCCGCCAATTGTGCCCCCTACTTGACCGGGACGCCCTTCGCACAGTCACTCAAGCACTCGTGACATCCTGCCTGGACTACTGTAACGCTCTCTACATGTAGGGGTTTTTTAGTTAACAAATTGCTGTTTATTTGCTTAGTTAACAAATTGCTGTTTATTTTAGGGGGCACCAGGGAGGGGGGAGGGTTTAGACAGGTTGAGACTAGCCAAAAGGGAACGGGCCGAGCCAGCAGACGACGGAGGGAGGCGGATGGTTTCGTTAAGAGGGGGGAAACACAAGTCATTCCGGTGGAGGGCTTCCCCATCCAGAGGGTCGTGGGGAGGGGCAGGTCCGAGGGGAGACAAGTTCCTTCCTCCCGGTTGATGGCACGTAGCCGTTGGTTACAAACGGTTGGGTGCCACAACCCCCGCAGGCTAGGTGGCCAGGGAATACAGAGCCAGGGTCTGCGGCTGATGTTTTGCAACGCCAGGTCCGTTGTCAACAAAGCCCCCCTCATTAGTGACCTTGTGTCAGAGGGGGAGCCGGACCTGGTAGGAATTGCGGAGACCTGGTTGGGCCACGAGGGAGGACATCCCCTCGTTGAAATGTGCCCACCAGGCTACCGCGCATTTCATCAGCCGCGGGCCCTAGGCAGGGGTGGTGGGGTAGCGGTCATTATTAAGGAAGGCCTTGAGCCGAGAGAGACCATTGTGCCTCAGACTTCCGGCTGTGAGTCCCTCTGCGTGAGGTGGGGCCTAGGGAGGCAGTTGGGCTTGCTGGTTGTATACCTGGCTCCCCGCTATGTAGCAGCAGCCCTGCCCGAGCTCCTGGAGGTGATCGCTACGGTGGCAGTGGAGACCCCCAGACTTATAGTCATGGGGGACTTTAACCTGCCATCGTTGGGCGAATCATCCGTGGTAGCTCGGGAGTTCATGGCTTCCATGACGGCCATGGACCTGACCCAAGTAATTCAAGGCCCCACTCACGAGGGTGGACATACGCCGGACCTCATCTTTGTCTCGGGCCAATGGAAAAGTGATCTGGGTACAGGGGATATAGTCATCACACCCTTGTCATGGTCAGACCACTCACTTCTCCGGCTCGACTTTCCGACCGCTGCTCCCCTCCGCGGGGAGGCGGAACCAGAGTCACTAATCTGGTACCGCCCCAGGCGCTTGATGGACCCGGATGGGTTCCAGACAGCGCTTGGGCCATTTCCTGTATCCCTGACCCGCGCCCCGATGGAGGACCTCACGGCCGCATGGAATAGTGCGGCCGTGGGAGCCTTAGATCGGGTCGCGCCCCTGCGGCCTCTCTCGCGGCGGCGAACCACCCTGGCTCCTTGGTTCACTGTGGAGCTGCGGGTGATGAAACGCCGCAAGAGATGCCTAGAGAGAAGATGGAGGGCTAGCCGCTCTGAATCTGACCGGACACAGGTAAGAGCCCATTTACGGACTTACATTGTGGCGCTGAGAGTGGCCAAACGTCATCATTGTGCCACTCTCATAGCATCCGCAGAAAACCGCCCTGCCGCCCTGTTTAGGGTGACCCGCGACCTCCTTCAACAGAGGGAACGGGAAGCCCCGCTACAGGGTAGAGCAGAGGAATTTGTGATTTTTCTGCAGGAGAAAACCGCCCAGATACAGAGTGAGCTAACCCCCATTCATGACCCAGTGGGATGCCACGAGAGAGATCTTGTTTGGGAGGAGTTTGACTCCGTTACTTCCGAGGATATGGACAGGCTACGTGGGCGACTGCGAGCCACCACATGTTTATTGGACCCGTGCCCCTCCTGGCTTGTACTGGCATCCTGGGAGGTGACACGAGGCTGGCTCCAAGAGGTTGTCAACGCATCCTTGAGTGAGGGTTCCTTGCCTGCCTCCCTAAAAGAGCCCATGGTGAGGCCCCTCCTCAAGAAGCCCTCTTTGGACCCAGCTCTTTTGAACAACCACCGTCCAGTCTCCAACCTTCCCTTCTTGGCGAAGGTTGTTGAGAGTGTGGTGGCACAACAGTTTCCCCGTCACCTGGAGGAAGTTGACTATCTAGATCCGCGCCAGTCCGGCTTTCGGCCCGGGCATAGCACCGAGACGGCATTGGTCGCGTTGGTAGATGATCTCTGGAGGGCCAGAGATGGGGGATGTTCCTCCATCCTGGTCCTATTAGACCTCTCGGCGGCTTTCGATACCATCGACCATGGTATCCTATTGCATCGGCTGGGGGGGTTGGGGGTGGGAGGCACCGTTTTACGGTGGTTCTCCTCCTACCTCTCTGGCCGATCGCAATTTGTGCGTGCAGGAGAGCAGAGGTCGACCCCGAGACCCCTCACATGCGGGGTGCCTCAGGGGTCGGTCCTCTCGCCTCTCCTGTTTAACGCATACATGAAGCCGCTGGGCGAGATCATCCGTGGTTTTGGGGTAGAGTACCACCTGTACGCTGATGACACCCAGCTGTACATATCTACCCCAAACCACCCCAACGATGCTCTCATAGCCATCTTTAAGGTGCTCCATGGCACAGGGTCTAGTTACCTGCGAGACCGTCTGCTGCCCCATACGTCCCTTCGACCGATTCGCTCCCACAGAGAGGGTCTTTTCCGGGTGCCGTCGGCCGGGCAATGTCGGTTGGCGACGCCCAGGGGAAGGGCCTTCTCTGTGATGGGCCCAACCCTCTGGAACGACCTACCTCCCGAACTCTGTGTCATCTTGGACCTCCGCTTGTTCCGCCAGCGCTTAAAAACGCATTTTTTCCATCTAGCCGGTCTGGCGTGAACTACCCGACACCGAACTGAGTATTAGTAGATCAAAGTTTTAATTTGGGGGTTTTAATTATGTTTTTAGCACAGGGTTGAGTTTAATGTAGTTTTTAGGAATATTTTGTATATTTGTATTTGTTTTTAATTTTCCTGTGCGCCGCCCCAGGTCCCTCTGTGGGAGATGGGTGCGGGATATAAATACGAATAAAAGAAATACATAAAATAAATACATCAGAGGTTGAATTATTTGGGTTGGGTCCATGTTTGCCATGAACGCCTGAACTTTTCTGACAATGCCACCCTAAGGGAAATTGAAATTCTCTATCACTATCATCAGTTCAGCCATCACCAATTCAGCAAAAGGCAATACTGACGGGGTTGTCACTGCACAGCATGGAGCTAGTACCACAGCAATAATCCCAACTGCTCCCTAGGACTGAAGTTCAACCATAAAGTCTCATGTCCATTTTTTTCTGTCACAGAGGCCCTGAAAGCCTTTAAGGCTTTCTAGATGATAATTGCCACCTATTTCTTCAGCCCTTCAACTGCAGCTGGTACCAAATGCAAAAAGCAGGATGGTGCATCTCTGACAGAAGAATATCTTCAGAGTCAAATAAGTTATTTATATATGCCGGGTTTATCTATTATTAAATCACAGATGAGGATGGTTTTATTGCACATGAAATTGCACACCAGTTGCTGTATCCCAGGGCCTCCTAGAATACTGTGGGTCAGTACTGAAACTGAATTCAGAGGATTGGTTGATGGGATAAAATTAAGTCACTAGGCCCCTGAATGGCCCAACCTCAGATTCCCATCACATCAACCAAAATTGTGTTGAGAGAAAAAGGAAAACACTGTTTTCAAACTGGAGCAGCTAAAGATTACTTTAAACTGCTGTGGACTGAAGGAAATGGAGGTACCATCATCATGAGAAGATAGTTATCAGTGCATGTTGCTAGGAGGATGAGTCATAAGATTGCAATCAGAAATAGAATTACAGCATCAACAAGTCCCACTGGAACTAAGCAAGAGTTACTTTGAACTAAAAATTAACAGCTGAGTAAATATGTATGAAGTATCCAATTAGGCTCCCTTGCATCATCTCCAGAGAATTGATATAAAATATCGTGTATGGATGTTTTGTTTATTGTTTACTCTATATCCTGCATTCATTTTGTACAGTACAATGCTTGTCCATAATGCTCCCTCCTATTTTCTCCATCATGTATGGCAAGTTAGCCCAAGAGAGACTGACTGGCACAAAATGACCCAGTCAGCTTCTGTGTCAAAGAGACGGATAAGGCACCCAAGTCTCTAGTCTAGCTGCAAAACTGGTACACGGTCTCTTAACTGTGAAGAGCAAAACGCTTTGTTGCAATGCCCATTATGAAAATATGCCTCTAAAGCTAACAGTCAGTGTTCATCATTAAGACATTTTCACAAATTCCTTGTGTGTACAATCACACTTGGCCAATAAAGAATTCTATTCTATTCTATTCTATTCTATTCTATTCTATTCTATTCTATTCTATTCTATTCTACTCTACTCTACTCTACTCTATAGATTAACATTATTTTCTTGCTCTGGATAGAATTATGAGCTCATATATAGCATATTTGGATATTGAAATTCCTTAAAATGTTAGTGCCCAGAATGAGATAGTTTCTTACCTAAGTCCCAAAATATAAATAGAATAACAAAGTATAGAATATCTGCCAGATTTTATATTGTTGTTGTTGTAGAAGTCACATAAAAATATTACTACTGTAATTTCATCAATCAATCAATTTTATATTGCCATCTCATCAAAGGTGACTCTGGGAGGCAAACCAGAATCACAACCTATAGGGTCCCTTCCAACTCTGTTAATATGTATCTGTTTTTCAGAAGTGGCTTACAACTTACTCTTATTAATAAGTGTCATAAAATACAAATTGCAGGAGAGGGAAGATAAAAATGGCCACCTCAATAATGGAGCCATCTGAGCAGATCCCTTGTTGCCTGGGAGCCCCAGGCCTAGCAACATAGCCAAGGCTTGAGGGCTTTTTGAAATACCAAAAGGGATGGAGCTAATTTAATTTTGGAGGAAAGACTATATTCCATAAGATGGGTGCTGTGCCAAATATCAGTGTGATCCATACAGCATTTAAAATGATTAGCCAACTTGCACCCATCAGCATACTAAGCACTACGAAATATTGCAAGATTAAGTAGGAAGAATTTTTCACATTATTTTTTGTGCAGCTTATCTACATTCAATTTTAAATGCCATCATAAAACTATCTCAAGACAGGCCTAATACATCATGAAAAATACCACGGATGAAAGCTACTGATTTATATGCAGCGATGGTGACAGCAGAAGAAAGAAAAGACAAATTACCTGGTTTTGGCAGGTTCCTCAATTTCATGTTTTCATCAGGAATTTTGTAATGCTTTTCTACACATTATTGGGAGGATTTTGTTTGCTGAAGTTTGTAATTTATTGTGTGATGTGGAGTTATAGCTTTGAGAAGACACAGCTAATAGGTTTAGCTCTGTGAAGGTGAAGCGAAGTAATCGTAGATCACAAAGATTCTAAATCCATTCAAAATATTTTTCAGTATTTTCTTCTATGATATTAGGCAGCTGTTTCTCTTTAGATGATTCCCGGGGGATAATTCAGATCCATACAGGATGAAAAAATATGGAAGAAATATCTCTAGGCTTCCCTCAACACTCTGAATTACCGCCTATCTGATACCTCCATTTCTTCTTTTTCAGAGCAATATATGATCATGACTAATCCTTTCACCAACAGGAAGGCAAAGAAACAGAGGAGGAAGGTACCTTAAAAATCTCTTTTCCACACTTTTCAACCTAATGGATGATTGGCAGTAAAGGATACTAGCATCCTTAATGAGAAACCTTCTAGACTTCCAGGGGTATTCTGATATTTATCAAACAGTTTCAACATTATAAAATGAACAATGAAATTAACCATCTATTATCCAACTCTTATTATCTATTATTCAACCACCAATTATCCAACTATTGAGTCTAGTGTTATCATGGAGAAAAATTCTGTTCTATTTTTGTGCATGATCATCTTCAGATATTTGAAAAGAGCTCAGTTCTCATGTCTCCCTTGATCTTCTGTTCTTGTTCAGCCTAATATCCAATTTCCTCCATCATGCCCTTATCTTATGCTATTAGAAATTGTTCAATCTGGTGTTGGCTATCCCACTAGAAGCAGTAGTGCATCCCAATCTTATTAGTCAGGAAAAACAGGAAGATATACTAGATAAAGAAGCGAGATTAAGATCGAAGCAAGATTTAAAAGAACAGGGGATAGATCTGGAATGGTGGTCTTACCTCCAAATCCAACCACGCTACTTGAAAGATATGAGAGAGTGAGTATTAATGGGGAGTTGATGACGATAGACATGGTTTTTGGGGACAAATGATAAATTGATAAAGAAGATTTACAAACTCTTATTGGAATACAATAAGGTCAAGGAGACAATGGTTGCATGGGCGATAAACTTTGGTTATAATATACATTTGGACAGATGGCAAGAACTATGGGAAAGGAACAGGAAAATAACATTGTCAATACTGTTTAAGGAACACCTATATAAAATGACCTGCTCTTCTTCCATCTTGTATTCCAATAAGAGTTTGTAAATCTTCTTTATGGCACCTTCTGCCCGCCAGAATCACCAAAATGTTTAGAAATTAATTGCCAAATTACTGGAAATGTGACCAAGAACCAGGACATACTACCACATGTGGTGGTCATGCCAAAAAGTCAAAATATCCAAAAGTGATTGATAGAGATAATTGAAGAAGAAATAGAATTCACACCAGAGCTATTTCTCTTGGGAATTATAAACAAGAAATACAACAAGGGGGTTATCTTTTTAACTATGATATTATCACGGCAGCAAGAATGGTCTTTGCCCAAAATTGGAAAAACAGGAAACTCCACATGAAGGGGAAATAATTAGGAAAATCTTGATCTATGCTGAAATGGATAAATTGACGTGGAAATTGAAGAATAAAGATGAATGAGAATATTATAAGATCTGGTATAAATTTTTATTTTGAAAAAGTTTTATTGGGTTTTTGAATTTTTTTACAAATAGGGTAAGGGTATGGTATGAGAAAAATATTGTGAGAACTTTCACGTCGAAGTCGTTGACCCCCCCCCCCCGAGGCTTCATAACAAAATATAGATAATACATAATTTTCAGTTGTACTACAAAGTGGAAAGAAATGCAAACATATCATTGTAAAATCTATGCTAGCAATCATGTATAAACATCCAAATAAAAGTTGTACAATACAAAAATAAAGTCACTTTTGAGATCTAAGTCTTTTGGCAATTGTGTCTTCCTCTCCCTGACCTCCAGTGGACGGGGCCGCGGCACCCTCTGCTCCCCCATTTTCATCCTCCAGGATTGAGGAATGTTTTTAAAGAAAGGCTTCCGCCTCTGCAATTGTTTTAATTCTTACTCTTCCTCCCTCCCAGAACACCAACATTCCCTCTGGGATCACCCACTTGAACCAAACCCCCTGTTTAAATAATCTTTTAGACAAGAAGGAATACTTCCTTCTTACCTCTCTAATCTTTTTCGGGATCTGCTTCAAGATGGTAATCTCTTTCTGCTGGTAAATTAAAGGACTGACTCTCTGCGCCCTCAGGATCCTTTCCCTTGTCGACCTCCTTACAAATTTAATATGGATCTCTCTGGGTACTTCATTTATCCTGGCATATGCTGAATTTATTCTATATATCAGATCTGGTATAAATTTTATCGATGGTTAGAATATAAAAGGAAAAGCCCAAAGTAGGCATGACCCAAGCTTCATAGAATGGAAACTAGAATCATGTATGAAATGATAAATGTGAGAATGTACAAGATGAACACAAATCAACACGGCTGGAAATAGGTTACTTTTTTCCTTTTCGTAAATACAGTGTGGATCAAATGTTAAAAAATCAGGGTGGCTACAATGTATAACTGAATATCTTAGTATGTATAGCATACATTCTGCCAGGATGGTTTACACTGTGTCCAACATTTTAATTTATGTTTAATAAAAAAAAAAAGAAATTGTCCAATCTAAATTTTAAGAGCAATTTCCGAAGTTCTTCACACTGTTTCCAACACTTCATGCTATCTTGATTTAATATAGTCTTTCAGGCACTTTTGTTTGTCAGCTGTACTTTTTAAAATTATTCGGGCATTTTCAATTTAGTTTTGGATGTTTTGGACCTTTGAATATCCATTCTTTTGTGTTGGTTAATGACTTCAACATAGTTAGTAAGCAACTCTCCCAACTCTTTCTCATTGGATTTGGTTTTCACGTTTTACATTCAACAAGAAACTATTTTTCTCATAGGACATGAAAAAGGGGTACATTAATGAGAAATTGTTACTAGTGTAAAAGATACTATGTAATTTGAAGTAATTTAACATTGTGTTTCCTGAAATTTAGAAAAAATGCTTTCAAAGTTTATACAGTTAGTCCTCCACTTACAAAAGTTCGTATAGTAACCGTTCAAAGTTACAACAGCACCGAAAAATGTGACTTAGGACCGCTTTTCAGTTATGACCTTTGCAGCATCCTCATGATCATGTGACCAAAATACAGGTGCCTGGCAACTTGCTTCTATTGCTGTGTTGCAGGGTCACATGATCACATTTTGCAACCTTCTGACAAGAAAAGTCAATGAAGAAGCTAGATTCACTCAACAATTAAATCTAATGCCAACTAATAAAGCATTTGCATGTCTGTTATTGAGTTGCCATGGTGAGGAAACGGGGGGGGGGGCGCATTCCATGCACACCTTTGGCAGGAGTCGGATGTCAGATTACTACAGCAGGCTTGTGAGGTGTGTACCTCATTGGAGAATGTGATTTATGAGGGAAGGGAAGAATCAGCGGCAAAGTTCAGCCATAACTTAAGTGAGGTCAGATTTGACTACAATGGGGTATTGCCGAAATGGTGTTGCTAATAAATGACTGGATTTCATTTTAAATTTGACTTGAGGCTCATGAATTAATTAGGGGATCTTTCGGAAACTTGACATCTAACTTATCAACTGCAGTGATTAACTTAACAACTATGGCAAGAAAGGTTGTCAAATGGGTCAAAACTCACTTAACAGTCTCACTTAACAACAAAACTTTTGGGCTCAATTGTGGTTGTAAATCCAGGACTACAGGTACCTCACTGCTGCTGAATAATCTGTACCATTAGTAAGGACAACAAAGCTCCTTGTACATTGGCTACAACATTTTCCTTCGTATAAAACAATCCTGTTCTGTGTATCCTACCATTTAGCTTTAAATGAGTTTCTGTATGGGCAGAGGAATTCAATCTGTGCAGGTGTTATAATGCTATGCTGTAGGATACACCATTGAGTTTTATGGGGTTCTGTAAAATAATGTAAGAAGACATCCCTGTCTTCAGGACAGCAGTATCTGTGCCTATGACTAGCCTGATAAAAATGTGTTCTGAGGTAAATGTTCTGAGGTAAATAGACTGGAATGGGAAGGAGCCTTCAGTATCTGATCTTGTACATTTGGAAAATCTTCAGTTGACTGACAGATAAGAAGCAGTAGTCTAATTCTTCTTATAAAAGCAAAAGAAGCCAATTCCCACTGGATTGCCTCCCCCTTTTCTACCAGATGAGCAAGATGGTCTTTCCATAATGAACAGCTTCATTTATATTAATGCTACAGGGGAAAATGACTTAATTGTAGATCAAGATCTCATCTAATAAGCAGATTCTAAACAGCTCAAAAAGAAGGCAACTTTCTGCCAATCTGTCAAGATACAAATTAAGGAAATTACCTTAGAACATAAATTATGCTGATCAGTAATTAGGCCATGAAAATGGTATTTATAGATTTGCACTTATTTTGACTTTAACCCTAAAGCTCAACTAAGACACTTGCCGTAGAGTTTGAAAATGCACCGTTAGCACTTTTATAGTCTTCATTTCATTAACACAGCATCTTCATTAAATTAAAGGTCTTTTAAAAAGCACTCCATTCTCAGTCTTTACAATCAAGAGTTTTAGATGCAATTTCCTAGGTGCCTTTTTAAGTGAAATTTGTTGTCTTGAGGACTAGACCAACTGAAGCTACAATTCAAAATAGAATGCAGGTTTGGGAAAAGGACCAGGGCTCAACACGCATACCAGCACATACCAGTCTCTTAATTTATTAGGGATCTTTTGAGATTTATTTCATATCAGATAAATAAATCAGTACTTTAGCATCCTTGGTAGAAAAACTACCAAGAGGGAAGGAGGCAGGGAAGGAAGAAAGAAGAGGAGGGAGGAAGGGAAGAAATGAAGGATGGGGAAGAGAGGAAGGAAGAGGGAAGAAAGAAGAAACACCTAGGAAAGAAGCTTTCTGGTGTTCCATGATATCTTCCTACAAAAAAGAAACATCAGGGATGAAACTGGCAAAAAGTCAGATGTCATTCCTGTTCTCACTACTTTTTTGTACACCCAAAGTCATTTTGTTTCTCTATTCAAGTAAGGTAATATTTCCAAAATGGGGCACAGGTTATATCACACAGAGAGGGTGGGGAGGGAACACACATAATTATTTATTTATAACAAAAGTGTTGAACACACACAAAAAGCTCATTAAAGTAGAATCAAAAGTGCAACAAATTTTCAATTCCATCATTTTCAAAAGACCACTACACAAATATAAATCACATTTAGGAGAGGGAATGTTTGTGTAAATGAACAATTCACAAATATTCCTCACACATACGTACATATAGAATTAAGAGCCTGGCTGTTCAATAATCTTGATTTTATAGAGAACATAAAACCATTTTTAGTTAAAAATGAAGCAAAAGAAGTAGTAAACACTGATTTAAATTCTTAACTGTCATTTTTTTCTGACTACCATTACCACTAAACATTCTTCTCTGATTATAATTGCTGTAAAATTGCATGTTTTTGCCCTTCCCCTGGACAAATAGGTTGAAATTAGTAGTTCTGTGGAGCTGCAGTTGAGTCATTAAAACATGAGTTGTGGGGAGGAGGAGGGAGGGAAAAGATGGGGGATTATTAATCTGTTATATATTATGGAGGTTGCTGAGGTGGTTCTTAGATGGACTGCAAATCCAATCGCGAATGCATTCTTTTCAAATTATACAGTACGTAATCAATTTAGCATGTGCTACTTGATGGAAAAATAAGCTCACAGAGGTTAATAATAATGCCAATAATGGTAATGCAACCTAAACCCCCACACACACTAGGTTGAATGTTGCTGGGAATAAGATCATAGGGCATAATGACATCCCATTTTCCTAACTGTTTAGTATTTATCTCATTATTTTTAATTTTGGGTTAGATCTATTAAATCTAGTGCACCTCACTGACGGAATAATTTATAAAGACACTTAAAAGCTACAGTGCTCTACAGTGCAGTAGTAAACTAGCAGTTCATATCAAGATAAGGATTTCAGCCTCTTTTCATGATATTAAAATGTGCAACCCACAATAATGTGGTAATGTCTGGATCACACCAGATAGTCAACAATTGTCAGACAGGTTGTATATGTAATTTTCTTTCTTCTTATCTAGTGTTTTTTTCTCTGTTGGCAAAAATACATGTGTGACTAAACTAAAAAATGCTACATATGAAATATTATGTAAATTAAATATATCCTTATTTGCATGCTTAAATGATAAATTAAATGAGATAAGTTATTCCAAAAATCACTATCGATTTAAAAAAAAGATTACTACGCTATAATGCTTTGAAAGAGTTCTTTTTTTGCTTTATGTCTGCAGTAAAAATTCATCCCCTCATTTCCTTCCATTTTATAATTTAAAAATATGAAAGATGATCCAAGGATCAATGGCCCATTTGTTCCTCAAGAGATTCCTCCAGAAGGCATAATTTATGCTCTTTCAAGAACAAGAGTAAAAATGCTGCTTCATTTTCTGAAAAGGAATTTCTACACAGGGCACCCACTTATAATCTGGTAAATGAATCTGCTGACTACATTGTGCACTAAATAAAGGAATTAATTGGAAACATCCTCTGGTGAATTTGATTTCTCTGGACATTTTCACATTATTAAATTTTTAGATAAGGAAATCTGGTCGGTGGGGGCTATAAAGACTCCCTGAGACACAGTTGCAAATATCTCATTTCCTTTCAAAAGTTATCTCTGGTCTAGGAAAAGTATAGTCTGGGGTTACCACACCTTTGAGATAGAAATTAGTTCAGGCAAGATCTTAAGTCAAGAAGTTTCCATCCTTGACAACTGAAATAAAGAACTGTAGCTATGCGATAAGGAAAATCCAAAACTTAATCTCTTAGCAGTTTCTGATAGGGCTGGAAAAAAAATACCTGAGATCTGATATTTTCTATGTCACTTAATCCTTTTAGGATATTTTGTAAATTTCATGGTGTTAAACAGGGATTGTGTATTTCCACCTGCTCAAGGGCTTGGCAAGGCATGAAAATAGCCAAACACACTTACCATATTTTTCGGAGTATAAGACGCATCTTTTTTCCTCTAAAAAGCGGCTGAAAATCTGGGTGCGTCTTATACATCAAATACAGCATTTTTTGCCTCCCGAAACCCAACCCCCTTCACCAAAATGGCTGTGCCTAGCCTTTTGGAGGCTTCTGGGGGCTAGGGAGGGCAGAAATTAGCCTAAATTGGGCCGTTTTTTGCCCCCCAAGCCCCCAGAAGCATTCTATAAGCCCCCATAGGGCTATGCATGCAATTTATTTGACACAAAAATGGCCCGGTTTTGAGATAAATGGGTCGGGTTTTTGCTTATTTTTTACACCCCCCCCCAGGAGCACTTTGCAAGCACCCCCAAGGCTAGGCATGCTTGTTATTTGAAGAAAAACGGCTCCGTTTTTGCAGAGAAACTAACAGTTTTGGGGAGGTTTGCAGTGCAAAAACACTTTCGGAAAGCTCTTTCGGAAGGCTTTTTAACTGTTTCTGTGCCAGCAGAAACAAAGTCCTAAGGCTTGTCAGCGATTTCCTTCTCCAGGACATGAATAAATACATCTAGAAATATCAACCTACCTACCTACTCTCTGTTTCTCTCTATCTACCTACTGTATTTCTCTCTCTCTCTATTCCTTTATCTACCTACCTACCTACCTACCTACCTACTCTCCCTCCCTCCCTACTGTATTTCTCTTTCTTTCTCTCCCTCTCTATCCCTCTATCTACCTACCTACTTTTTTTTTGTAATTTGCCTCTTCAAAACCTTGGTGCGTCTTATATTCCGAAAAATATGGTAACAATTGGCGAATGTTTGTTTTGGGAGACCAAGGCTGCACCCTTTAAAACCTACAACTGCTCAAAATGCAAAAAGGGACCCTATCAGTATTTCTATCCCCCCTGCCCCCCCCACCCAGATACAGAGGTAGGGAATCTCTACAGGCCAAAAAGGGAATTGCTGGTAATTTTCTGTCCTATTCTTATTGTAACAGCTTGTGTTTTTTTTTAAAGGTTAATTTCATATGGTTTCTAGCACTGGAAACTGCCTTCATGTCACATTTTTATTATGAATCAGGCATCCTTTAAGAAATCTTAGTTTAGCAATGAAAAAATGCTTTCTCTGATAAAATACACAACTAGCTTTATACCATATTATTTCCTTTTGGTGCAAGGAACGTTGTTCATGAGGAAAATAATATAGGGAAAACATGCACAAACTAACTTCTGGAATTCGTTCCAACACTTATTATTGTTTTGAATGGAATAATAAGACAGAAGGTTCAGAAGGGGGTCAGTCTTCAATATTTCAAGCCACTGTCCCGCTATCTATTCTATGAAGATGTATTGGGAGAATTTGGGTTGTTTCTCTCTCTCTCTCTCTCTCTCTCTCTCTCTGCAGCTCCTAAATCACTTTCAGTTTTAATAATTCTTTTGTTACTTTCTGTTCCTGCACCAGATTTGATTCCATATTGAAGACAGAAAGTCCTGAATCCCTGAAAAGGTATAAGAAAAAATAAAAAAGTAATATTAAGGGCAGGGTATAAGAAAAAAGAAAGATAAAATTAATATATGCTAACACTACAGACTTTATTTCCTCCCAACTTCTTGTTGCTACTAATTATCCTAGAACATCCTAGAATTATCCCCCCAAAATTTGCACATTGCCACCCCCACATACCTAGACCCGGCTCTATTTCCAGGCCCTGGATGAGAGTGGGTGATGTATCTCTGATATGATGTTTTCATTTTTAAAATTATTGTTGATGTTTTTGCCAGACATTTTCTTTCTGATCACGCAGCTCTATGTTTTCTTTAATTGTTTTATTCTGCAAACCATCCAGAGCCATAACACATTGCAATGGCCTATAAACCTTGTATAAACAAACAAATAAATTTTTGATTCCGCCAAGTACATACCTTCTTTCAAATATTACTCATGCTTGTTTAATTTTTTTCTTGTTAAGGATCTGATCAGCTCTATTCAATCATTATTTTCTTGGAACTTCCTTCATATATTTCCTTGGCAATTCATTCCTTATTCATTCTCTTTACAAGTAGTCCTCGAGTTATGTCCATTTATTCAGCAACCATTCAAACTTACAACGGTGCTGCCTTCACATGATCAAATGTGGGTGCTTGACGACCAGCCCCTACTTAATGACTACTGCAGCATCTCATAGTCATAAGCCCTGCATGAGCTGTCTCCATTTCAGCTTCCTCCACCTACCTATCTCCCCCAATGTCTGCCTTTTGGTTGCCTTGCACAACAAGACCAAAATAGAGAGGCAGCTGTATTCCACCCAAACTTCCACCTGACCCCTTCATCATCATCTTGCCTCTCTACCACTGGGCTTGCCTCAATCACTGCCTCTCGGGCTGCTAGTTCCGTGTTGGGGGATGCTGCTAATCCGTATTTTCAGCTGCCATTGGCAGTGGTGATGCTGCTGCATCTGCCCCACAAGAAGGGGTTTTGCACTGGCCCGACCTGGACTTGCCTAGTGCCCTGGTGCAAAAGTCCCAGTGCAACTTACTGCTTGCAATTGCTTCTGCTTCTCCTGATTCTAGAGCCACTGCAAACTGCAAACTGTTCTTCTGCTGGAGTTTGATGCTTCTTTTAAGGTTGCCTCTCCAGACTTTGTGCTGTGTGTCAGCAAGGGCAGAGCATAGCAATGGCTGCAGCTCAGCTTTTGTAACCTGCTGCTTCTTGCTTTGGTCACAGGGTACCCCACAGTGGTGGGTTCCTCTCCCTGTTGCTACCGGTACGGTGCTCAGGGGGCCATGTGTCCTTTCATGCACATGCGCTGCACACGCATGTGCACTCCACCGCCCCTGAAATACCCAGCTGCATGTTGGAGCTTGTACAGGCACTGCACGCTGTGCACATATGCGCAATTGGCCAGTTGCTTTAAAAACCATGATAGAACATGGGTGGGCGGGCCAAACAAGCCACCGTATCAGCACACTGTCAGCTGCTCCTGGCTACTACCAGTACAGCCGTACTGTCCGGAACCCACCCCTGGTACTCCACTACAAAACTTCCTGTCTGCAAAGGTACCATAGAGATCTGGGTCTTCCTTCCTTCCTTCCATAAATTTTCTACTACTTTCTATAAAACTTGCTGAACATAAATAATAAAATATGTTTAATCTGCTTTCATTCATTACCCGTACATTTGATCTCCTTTTCTCCTGTGTGCACCATAAACAACTCATCACACTGCATTCAGCGTATATCTCTTAATATGCACCTAATACCTAATTCCATATAATTAAGTGGGCAAAATCATATTCTTTTAGGCATTTTTAAAATCATCTTTCAACAATTGTTCATTTTTTTGCAACAGGCCACAAATTACCCACAATTTTTCTAGTGGAATTTGCACATCATAAAAATTTCCTATCCTTAGGAAATATTCCAAGGGACAGAAATTCAACTTCCTGGCCTAGTTTTTCACTATTTATGCATAACTTGCAATTATTCAGTCCATTTTCCTTGTCATACAGCCACCTTGATCTTTGATACATTAATTTACATACTATTCATTGCATTATTTAATATATCTATTATTCAGTTCACCCATGCAAGAAATATACACACATTTATGTCCCAATCTTTAATGTCAGGGCATTCCTTATAAAACATATTCATTAATACAGTAGCAACCAAAGGGAACGGCCATGACTTTCTGTTCAGCCTTGAACCATTCATTAAATATTGCATGTATGCTTTACACATGCTTTACTTCCATCATATACAGATATCTTTCAAGACCATATTTGCATAAAACAGTAATATCAATTTTCTCATATTCTTATAATACATTTCTCAATGGCCTGCTGAAGAGCAAAATTCCAGTCTATGCATTCCGTGCCAAACTTCATTTTTCAAATTTTGCTCATTGTTATTTCTTGTACTCTTTAAATCTATAACAGTCTTTGGGAATATCTGTTAGGAGCAAGAGGAGAAAGGGCTGCAGCCAGTGCAACATTCAGATAAGAGGCAACCCAATCCACAGAAGTAAGACTATCTCAAAGCGCTGACAAAAGCAGGTTTCTCCCTGCCAAATACCTTCACATGTACTATTAACACACTAGCCCTCTTACGGATTTCACATTTAGTTTATTTATTTAATTTTTTTTGTAACATTTATTAGCCACCCATCTTGCCACAATGATAGCTCTGAACAGTTTACAATATTAAAGTCTTACTAGTTTTTTCTTCATACGGGGGTGAACAATCATATCATTCATATAGACTTTACACAAACATGAAGTCACAACCAGTGGTGGGTTCCTACTGGTTTGGACTGGTTTAGCCAAACCAGTAGTGGTTTGGCAGCCTGGGTCGTAGGAACCGGCACAGACCCAAGCCTGCCACACCCCCGAACAGGTTCTCCCAGGTGCTGCTGTTGGTGCCCCCATCTTGCTTTTTAGTTCTGCGCATGCACAGAACAATTTTAATTGCACTGTGCATATATGCGCAGCGCACATCAGGTGTGCACACGCAAGGTGCACACATGAGCAAACCAGTAGTGTCTCCCAGGACCCACCCCTGGTCACAACTGTCACATAAGCAAACAACATTATTATTGTACGATTTCTCCAATTACTTTGTGCAACTGCAAGCTCCTTCACAGGTTTTTTCATTTGTTTTCATTATTCTCCTCGAAACATTTACAGCATTAATCTCAATTCTACTTTTTCACTTATTGTGGTTGATTGCACAGCCAGCCAGATACTTGGATTGCATTTGTTATGTCCTATAAGGTCCTTCCCTGGGAAAGGGATAGGTTGTCCTTTGAAGTATAATCACAGGATGTAAGATGTTCCAAGTACAGTTGACTTTTGCAATCGACTGATGGTGATTTTATCAATGCCGATGGTGTTCAAGTGTTTCTCCAGATGTTTTGGGATTGCACTCAAGGTACCTAATTACTAATGTTATTATCTTTGCTTCCTTTCAGATATCATCTTCTCATTGTATGTACATTGTATTTTGTATATTTGCAATGGGTGAACTATTTTCTTCCAGTAATCCTGAAGCTGCTGACCCTGACTCAGTCAACAGTCCTGAGTCCTGTACCTCATTTGTCAACTTCTAAGCATTGTCCTTGTTAATTTGTGTAAATTATGTCTCAACATATTTATCTCGCTTCTCTGATGAGACTTGGTTAAACCTCTGGCATTGCTCTCATTCTCTTTGGAGCATGCATTCCCCACAACTATGTCAAGATAGTGCTTCACTGGAGGATTATTATTATTATTATTATTCTATAAATATCTAAAGTAATTTTATTTCTTACTTTTTAATTCCTTTTCCCTCTTCTAGAGATTTCCATTTTAGTTGTCTTCAATTCACTTCCACATTTTTCTTCCCATCAGAATCAGTCTCCATTTTCTGTTTGGCTCTCTTTGCTTTGATTACATTCTTTGCAAACTTCATTTATTTTCTCCATTGGTTTCTTTGATTCTCTTCCTGATCTTTTTTTCTACAAAGGAGGAGGTGGAAGAGTCCGCAATGAGAGGCTTACAATCTAGACCACTTGTAACAACTCTATGTAAGATGATCTATTGCTAACTCGCTGCTGAATTAATGCTCCAGCTCGGATACTGACTTCACCTTAATTCTCCTCTAGTGAAGAGCAGGTAAGCTGCTACCATTGCCTCTTCTATTGAGCTAGATTGCTGGCAATAGCAGGAAGAGGACAACAGAGATTAGAAAGGGGCACAAGCGTGCCTAACGTCCATGTCCTACTGCCCCCATTTATTTGTACCCATTTCTTGTGTTCTTATTCATGTTTATTCACATTCCTCTTATCTTGTACATGAGTGAGTGAGTGAGTGAGTGAGTGAGTGAGTGAGTGACTGACTGACTGACTAAACTAACTAACTAACTAACTAACTAACTAAACTAACTAAACTAACTAAACTAACTAAATAAAATGTTTTTCTTTTTCTTCCTCCATCGCAACTAGACCTTCTTTGACCTGAAAGTTGGGCACATAAGCAGAGCCCATAGTTGCTAACATTGGGCAGCTTGGATCATCTTCTAGATGCCTTTTCTGTCCTACCTCAGGGATTTATCTTAGCATGGTTGGGAGAAGATAGACCCAGAAGAAAGAATGGGAAGCAATATTTGCTGGCATGATTTCTCTTCCACAGAGAACCTACAAAGGAAAAGGGGGCAGATGAGTGTGCATTGGTCTTCGAGATAGGGTGGGAGTTCTTCATGGATAGAACTTCATGCACTTCTATCAGACCACCTAAAAATATTCCCTCTCCCAATTATCCTATGATCATCCAATGAATTATGACCCACAGTTTGCAAACTCCTGAATTAAGCATAAATACTGACAAGACGTTTTATTCTATATTTATTTATTGAATTTATACAGCCTTCCATCTCATTGTTGTGACTCCGTATGGCTTACAAAGTAAGAAATAAAAAACAATAAAAGTAATCATAAAAATCAAGAGAGACAACTCTTAAAACCAAATGGGGAGGGATACACTTAAAAAGAAAGATCAAGAGACTTAAAGAAAGCTTAGCATAAATTAGGACAAAGCCTGACAGTTTGGGAATGCAGCCAAACCTTACTTAAATCGGTGTTACGCACTGCTTTAATACTATTTTGCAAGTCCAGTCATGTGCATTCATACTTTTAAGAGAGAGGACTTATTCATTTGGGCGGGAGCTCTTCCCTTCAACTTCAGTCATCCAGTGACCACACCTGTTGTTATAGTTCCATCTTGATTATATTACTAAGCTATAATTGTGATGACTAACAGGAAGAAGTATTCCTTAAGTACATAGAGAATATGACTGAAAAAGGCAGGATTAATCAAAACATCTGCTTTTCTTCATGAAGGGCAAGATGGGCAACTGATTTAAACATATTTAGTGCCACCAATTCAAAACATTTATTTTACATAAACAACTCATAGGCCAGTCCAATAATACTAGTGACTCATAATGCCACTACTTACAGTTGCAATTTATTCTTGAAAATGTTTTATTTCCCTCTATCATCTCCTATATCCTGAGGCTGAAACATGTACAAAACTAAGTAGCCTGAAGGTTGACATATATAATAAGTAGAAGACTTTTCCTTCTTGAGGCATTGGGAAATAGAGTTCAGCTCCAGAGTTACCACCCTTGCCAATTTAGAATATGGGGTTAATCCACATGCTTTGTTTTCTCTAATAATATCGGCTATAATTTTCAAACATAATAATAATAATAATAATAATAATAATAACTTTGAATTTATTAACCGCTCCCTCTCCCCACAGGGACCCGGGGCGGTGCACAGGAGGAACTAAAAACAATATAAACAATAGATACAAAAATATATACATTAAAACACAATTAAACAATGCTATCCCGTGCTAAAAAATTAAAACCCATTAAAAAACATTTAAAATCTATAGACAGAGAGACTATCCAAGGCCGGCCAGTCGAAAGAAATGGGTCTTTAATTTCGTACGGAAGGAGCGGAGGTCCGTGGTCGTTCTGATATCGGGGGGAAGGTCGTTCCAGAGGGCCGGGCCCGCCACAGAGAGAGCCCTTCCCCTGGGCGTCGCCCGCTGACAAAGTCTAGTGGACGGCACCCGGAGAAGTCCCTCTCTGTGGGAGCGAATCGGTCGTGAGGATGTATGGTCACTCTGTCCTGTTTCTGCTTTGGTCTAACACAGGGGCAGTCAACCTTTCTATACCTACCGCCCACTTTTGTATCTCTGTTAGTAGTAAAATTTTCTAACCGCCCACCGGTTCCACAGTAATGGTGATTTATAAAGTAGGGAAGTCAATTAAATTTAAAAAAGGAAAGTGCTTCAGTATCAGACAAAACCGCTACTGCCCACCATGAAAGCTGGAATGCCCACTAGTGGGTGGTAGGGACCAGGTTGACTACCACTAGTGTAACATGTATTTTAGAGGTTCATACATGCAATGACATGCATTATTCTGTAAACAAAATTATACCCAGTTTTATGTGCAATCTTACACTGACAGACAGACAATCTATATCTATATCTATATCTATATCTATATCTATATCTATCTAACTACCTATCAGAGTTGTATGGCTGCCCATCTCACTGAACAATATTCAATAACTAGCAACAGTTAAAATAATACCATAACCGATAAGGCAATTAAAACAAATAAAACTCACTGTATTTACCAATTTGTTTATAATTGCAGAGACAATTACATTGGCAGAACTGATAGGTGTTTGGCTTTCAGAATGAAGGAGCATTTCCCAAAATGGGTCCAGACAGCTTTGAGTAATCCAACAACAGCAGCAAATCATGGCCACAAAATGCCTTCTTCGGCCACTGCAAGACATTTATTAGCTAGGGATCACCAAGTTGATCCAAACACTGCGTTAAAGTTTTATTGCGCCACAGGAACTCTCATTTTCTGTGGTTTGACGAAGCAGTTGCCATCAATCGATTGAAGCCTCCTCTATCCATGCAGCTGTATAGAAAGGTTGTTTTTTGCAATTGGTGCTTAACAAGATAATGAATCTGAACAATGCATGCAGCTGTTTTTTATTTTTCATTGGTGCTTAACAAGATAATGAATCTGTGAGTATTTTACCCACCTTTCAAGTGTTGCTTGAAAACCTCATAGGTTCCAGTAGTATTTAAACTTATATAGGCAGGTAACTATAGTGAACACAAATACTTTGAGGTGTAAGATCTCAAAATGGCAATCGTTGCAGTAGAATAAAGAACGAATAGACTGGCTTCTGTCAGTGCCAAACAAGAGATTCATAAGAAAGCTTATTTAACGCACTTGTCAATTTAAGTCTGCTAGCATCATGCTCTCCTTTAAACCAATTATAAGCCAAACATAATAAAGGCAGGAGGAATGAATCTAAGACTCACATAATCTCACTAGATCATTGCTGAGCTTGCTCCTACTAAAGGTTTAGTGTCAGACGCCACATCAATAGAACATTAGCCAACTGTAATCATGTTGACTATGCTAAGGCTTCTCTGTTTGAATTGTAAGGAATTGAGGAGTTTCTTGGAGGCCTAGGCATGTTTCATGGCATTGGTGAACACTAGTTTGTGCATTCATGTTGTGCACCAATTGGAACCTTTTCTAGATTGTGAGACTCTGCGCTCAGTCATTCATGTCTTAGTCATCTCTCTTTTGGATTACTGCAATGTCCTTTTCATGGGGCTACTCTTGAAGAGTATTCAGAACTTAAACTGGTACAGAATGCAGCAGCTTGGACAGTTCTGGAGGCCCCTAGGATGGTGTATGAAACACTGCTGTTAGGAGACCTGCATTGGTTGCCAGTTTAATTCCAGCTCCAATTCAAAGTGTTGGTAATCACCTTTCATGGTATAGAGCTAGGTTATCTGAGCAACCAGTGGGATTGGCCCGCCCCATTCACTCCAGCAAAAGAGGCATCTTACGGACTCCAATGGCCAAGTCATTTTGGCTAGGGGGTTTAAGGGAAGAGCCTTCTCTTCTGTACCCTCACCCTCTGGAACATCTTGCTGCCATTCTTCTGGCCTTCTAGATGGACCTTAAAACCTGGTTGTGCTGGTTGGCCTGGGGACCTGATGGGGTTGTGCTATGCTGGAGGTGGTTGGCTGAACAAGAAACAAAAGCTCACCCCTGTTCCGTCCATCTCCTTGGTTTGTCAGCATTTATTTAATTGTTTTTTTTCATTTTAATGTTTTCATATTTATGATTTGATGGCATGGTAAGCAGCCCAGAGTCATTTTTGATAGTGAGATGGGCAGCATATAAAAATAAATACATAAAGAAATGTATTTTTAGCATTCATAATCTTCAATCACTTTATTTCCTGAAAGCAATTTATTACAGATTGCTCAAACTTCAAAAACATTACAATCAAAATCCAAGGTTTTGTTTGTTTGATATAAGAGCTAAGGAAACTTTGAGTCACATTCAAAATAGATTTTTGAATGAAAAGATACTTTACATATTTATAACTGCTGATGGGCTAAGACCACAATACACCACCTAAATTACTTATTTGAAAAGAGAAGGAGAGAAAGCAAGATCATTTGAGACATTTCAGAGTGCAGTTTTCTGCTGAATCTGCAAGATATACTATGGTTTAGAGTCTAGTAGAAAGTTGAAATTTTAAGTTCAGCTGGATGTTTGCAAACATTGCATTTTTGTTGTATTTCAACTGGGTCAGTTGCTTTTCATTCCCACTAAAGAAGAACTTATTACTTTCCCTTCACTTTTCGTAAAATTTAGTGATATCTATAATAGTGCTAGAAGCGTTTGTTGCCTTCTAACTCTAGGAATAGCAGAGCCATCCTGGTTTGCTTAATAGGCTTTAAAATCAATTCTAAACAGCCCCATTAGGATTCAGCCAAATCTACTATCACCCCAGCAAGTGTGATAATTTAAGGAGAAATGATTTTCCTTCACAGCAACTTTTGGTCAAACTTAAACAGACAGTTATGATTAAAAGAAGGAAGAGGACTTAGCCTGCAAGTTATTTTTTTTCCCACCCAGGAAATATTATTTACAACAATGCCACCTTCCTTTGAATTCTAAGTGAGATATAGCCTAATGAATGCAGTCTTTCAAATAATCTGATCCATTGAGAAAGTGCAAGCATCCGAATAGAAAATATTAGACAATTAGGAAAAATGCTACTATTAGAAAGATATTTGTATATAAGGCCTAGATTGTCACAAAGTTCTTTAATTCCCCTATTTATTTACTCATTCATTCATTCATTATTTTATTCATTATTTTATTTGCCACCTATTTCATTTTGAGTTACTCTGGGTAGCTTACAGAATGAAAACTTTGATATCATCATGTATAAATATTCACCCAATAAAATGGCAATACAAAAAAAAAAATCTTTAACACAACAGAAGGAAGGAGCTGGATAGGGGGGGAGGAGAGAGAGAGGTGGGATTAGCTTTTACTTAATCAACCAACTCCAGTCAGAAGCTGCTCTACTGGGGCCTCAAACCATCAGGTAGAACCAGGTCTTATGGAAAGTCAGCAGAGTGGGAACAAATCTCCACTTAGGACATACGATGTTCCAAAGAGCAGGAACCATGGCAGAGACGGATCTTCTCCTGGAATCTGGCAGCTGAAATTTCTTGACTGAAGGGATCCACAGTATGCCCCCTCTTTTGATATTCAAGCAACTAAGCAATAATGATAAGTCGCCCTGTTGAAATATGTGATATAGGTACCCTTTAGTACATGCGTGCTAATCGTTTCCAGCTCTAGTGGTGGTGTTCATCTCTGTTTCTAAGCCAAGGAGTCAGCCCTGTCCGAAGACATTTCCATGGTCATGTGGCTGGCATGACTAAACGCCAAAGGCGCATGGTATGCTGTTACAGGCAGCAATAAAATCAGTGATATAAAATATAAAAATTACATGAAATATATATTTAAAAATATATTAAATAAAACGCCTGTTCTAAAACCATTTATAAAACCTACTAAAACTATTTTAAAAATTATGCCGGGCTGGCCGCACGAAATAGATAGGTCTTCAAAGCCCGACGGAAGAGGCGCAGGTCCGTGGTCGTGCGTAGGTCAGTGGGTAGGTCATTCTAGAGGGCAGGAGCCGCCACAGAGAAGTCTCTCCCCCTGGGGGTCGCCAGCCGACATTGCCTGGCCGACGGCATCCTGAGGAGGCCCTCTCTGTGGGAGCAAACTGGTCGGTGGGAGGTATTTGATGGCAGGAGGCAGTCTTGCAGGTAGCCAGGTACCTTGCCATGGAGTGCTTTAAAGGTAGTTACTAATACCTTGAAGCACACCCGGAAAGCCACAGGCAGCCAGTGCAGGTCGCGCAGGAGAGGTGTCACATCGGAGCATCTAGGAGCTCCCAGGATCCCCCGTGCGGCCGCATTCTGAACTAACTGGAGCCTCTGGGTGCACTTCAAGGGAAGCCCCATGGATATGCTAAGGGCTTGAGTGACCATGCGTAAAGCGTCATGATCCAGAAAGGGGCGCAACTGGCATATCAGTGAACCTGATAAAAGGCCCCCCTGGCCACGGCTGTCATATGATCTTCTAACGACAGCCGAGAGTCCAGGAGGACGCCCAAGTTGCGAGCCCTCTCTGTGGGGGCCAAAGACTCGCCCCCAATAGCCAGAGCTGGCACCACCTGGCTATATCATGCCGCCAGAAGCCACAGCCACTCGGTCTTGGACGGGTTGAGTCGGAGCCTGTTTCTCCCCATCCAGACTTGCACGGCCTCCAGACACCGGGATATCACTTCAACGGCATCATTGGGGTGGTCCGGGGTAGAGATGTACAGCTGAGTATCGTCAGCGTACTGGTGGAATTCTACCCCGAAACCACGGATGATCTCACCTAACGGCTTCATATAAATGTTGAACAGGAGAGGCGAGAGGACCGACCCCTGTGGTACCCCACAGGTGAGGCACCTTGACGTCGACCTCTGCCCTCCTGCCAATACGAATTGTGACCGGTTGTAGAGGTAGGAGTAGAACCACCATAAAATGGTGTCCCCCACCCCCAGCCCCACCAGCCGGCGCAACATGATACCATGGTCGATGGTATTGAAAGCCGCTGAGAGGTCTAACAGGATCAGGATAGAGGAACAACCCCTATCCCGAGCCCTCCAGAGATCATCCACCAACGCGACCAATGCCGTCTCTGTGCTGTGCCCAGGCCGGAAGCCGGACTGGCGTGGGTCCAGATAGACAGTTTCCTCCAGGTGCTGAGGCAGTTGTCGTGCCACCACACTCTCAACCTTCACGAGGAATCGGAGGTTGGAGACTGGATGATAGTTGGCCAACACAGTCGGGTCCAGGGAGAGCTTCTTGAGGAAGGGCCTCACCACCACCTCTTTCAAGGCGGCCGGCAAAAACCCCTCACTCAAAGAAGCATTGACAACTCCCTGGAGCCAGCCTCATGTAACCACCCGGGAGGCCAGTACCAACCAGGAGGGACACGGGTCCAGTAAACATGTGGTGGCGTTCAGCCACCCCAGCATCCTGTCCATGTCCTCAGGAGTCACAGGATCGAACTCTTCCCAGATAACAGTCTCAAGGCCTGCCACCGTCGGCCCATCTGAACTAGTCCAATCGGAGGCCAACCCATCCCGGATCTGATCGATTTTATTATGCAGATAACACCCAAATTCCTCCGCATGACCCTGCAAGGGGGCATCCCGCACCCTCTGGTGAAGAAGGGAGCGGGTCACCCTAAACAGGGCAGTGGGCCTGTTATCTGCAGACGCAATAAGAGTGGAGAAATAATTACGTTTTGCCGCTTTTATCACCACTAGGTAGGTCTTCAAATGCGACCTTACTAGTGTCCGGTCAGACTCGGAGCGGGTGGCCCTCCAACCACTCTCTAGGCATCTCTTCCGACGCTTCATCACTCTTAGCTCCTCAGAGAACCAGGGATCCAAGGTGGTTCGGCGCCGGGTGAGAGCCTGCAAAGGCACGACCCGGTCCAGGGCCCCCGTGGCCGCACTATTCCAAGCGGTCACTAGGTCCTCAGTCGAGTCACAGGTCAGGTTCTCAGGTATTGGCCCAAGCTCCATCTGGAACCTCTCAGGGTCCATCAGGCGCCTGGGGCGGAACCATCTCACCTCTTCCAGTTCCGCCTCCCCACGGTGGGATGTAGCGGTTGGAAAGTCCAGCCGAAGGAGAGAGTGATCTGACCATGACAGGGGTTCAACAGCTATTTCCCCTAAACCAAGATCACTCAACCACTGACCGGAGGCAAAAACTAGGTCCAGCATGTGTCCCCCAGTATGGGTGGGGTCATGAATTAATTGGGTCAGGTCCATGGCCATCATGGAGGCCATGAACTCCCGTGCCATCTCAGATGCCTCGCCTATCGATGGCAGGTTGAAATCCCCCATGACCAACAGCCTGGGGGTGTCAACTGCCATCTCGGCTATCACATTGAGAAGCTTGGGTAGGGCTGCTGATACGTAGCGGGGAGTCAGGTACACTATCAGCAAATCCAATTGCCTCCCATGACCCCACTTCACACATAGAGACTCACAGCCGGCTGTCTGCGGCACAGTGGTCTCCCTCGGGTCCAGACCCTCCATTATAACAACCCCCACCCTGACCCTGGGCTCACAGCTGGTGAAATGCACGGTAACCCGGTGGGCACATCCCAACGAGGGGCACCCCCCCTCTTGGCCCAGCCAGGTGTCCGTGATACCCACCAGGTCCGCCCCCCCCAAATCAGATCATGAATGAGGGGGGCTTTATTAGCCACGGACCTGGCATTACACAACATCAGCCGATGGCCCAGGCCCTGAGATCTAGAACCCCCTGGGTCGCAAGAGGAGCCATGAGGGCCAGAGCGCTCCACCGCTCGTAAACAGCGTGTGCGCCCTCCCCTTATATGATATGGCCCTCGGCTCTCGCCATACCTGCCCCTCCCACACACAGTCTTGATAAAGTAGCCCTCTGTTAAGCAGATCCTCACCGCTCCCCACTTTTAGGCACTACGCCCTCCCCGTCGGGACCGGTGGGTTCCCCGGTGGGTTTTCCCCCTCACCCACCATCCTAATTTTAGTTTGACCTCCCCCCTCCCTGGAGCCCCTTAAGACCCAGATTAAAAATTTGGTTAAAAATTCCCTTAACTTCCGCTTTGACCACCTCTCTTGGTTAATGAACCCATCATCGAGGTGGGCCCTCGTTAAAGCTGAGGGCCAAACCTGCGAGAGGGGGGACTCCCGCAGGGCATGGAGGTCAGCCACTGAGTATTGTTGTGCTTTTGAAGTGCTTCTTTCAAGGTCCACAATGGCAAAGTCTTCCATTTTCCAAACACCGCCAAGTCAAAATTGCTAGTGGGTAAATATAAACCAGTCTTAAAACTTCCGAATATCTGCACATCCGCTTTGGGACAGAATTCCTTTATTACGTATTCAATCCTGTTTACCACCTCCACCCGAATGAGGAACGAAGTGTCAGCTGACAATTATACCACTTGGAATAAATCTAGAGACAACAACTCTGTCATTCACCATCTTACATATCTCCAATTTGAGAAAACTCATTTCACATAACTGCAGCAGCTGTTACAATTTGGATCTGAGAATAGTAATAAACCATATGGTATGGCAAGGAGCCCCTATGCAAATTCTCACATGGACAAATATTATTATTGCAGAGGATAAACAGATCGCTATGTTGACTTCTCTCTGGGGATGCATGGAGTCTTCAACCTAATTTTTAAAATATTGTCTGCTTTCCAGTGAACCAATTGTCTGAAAGGGATGCATTTAGATATCTAATCATATTAAAATTTCAAATTACAGGCCTGGGATTTAAACAGAGTTTTAGCATCACTAGACTAAGAAGTAACAGCAGCAGACATGAGACAGGGAAACTGGAAGCAAATTAAAAGATTGTGCAAGAGATTCTAGGTACAAGATTATACTAAGGGCATAGGTTAAATATATTTATTTTACATAATGATTTATATTTTTCTCTTTTAGTGCCTAATGCTCCACTCAGGCTACTTAACAATAATTAAAACCAACTATTAAATGTGTCAGATTTTCATTAAGCAATGATAAAGAAACATTACATAGGAGCTCCCTGTTATCTATTGAGTAAAATAATCTTGCCAAACCCAGAAAAGTTTATGTCTCACATCTGGTGAAACATAATAAAAGGAGGAGTTAATCAAGCCTCATAGGCATAGGGCAAAGAGTTCCTCAGAGTACAATCACCGAGAAGGTCCTTCTTGTATCCTTATCAATCAAGCTTTTACCACAACAGCATGTGTGTTTTAGTTTTATTTGATTTATATCCCGCCCTTCTCCAAAAGGACCCAGGATGTGTGTGTGTTGCATTTGTGCTGATAAATAACTGATAAATAAAAAATGACACAACACACACACATATATATGTGTGTGTGTGGGTATGTTTTGAGTTTGAGTTTTATTGGTTTTTTTATTGGTCATACTCTTACTGGGATTCGAACTGGGGCTGTATTGCATATCAGGCAGGAGCCTTTAAACCATTCAGCCAGCCTGGCTCTCCCAATTGCATCAGCTGAGACAGGAGGGTTAATATCTATAATTGTTTCACAACACCCTGTTAGTGCCCCATTTAATTGCAATTGGGAGAGCCAGGCTGGCTGAATGGTTTAAAGGCTCCTGCCTGATATGCAATACAGCCCCGGTTCGAATCCCAGTAAGAATATGACTAGCTGATGAGAGCTAAAAAGCTCGAAATAGATCTATCCTAGTCTCTCTGATTTATTTATTGATCAGCTCATAAAACTAACACACACACACACACACACACACACATATATATATAGAGAGAGAGTGGAGGGGGAGGGGGAGGGAGGAGGGGTGTAAGTTATGAAGTGTGGGAAGCTGAGTATGGGTCAGGATGACAAAAAGAGGGATGAGTCAGTTGCCATGGGATTAACGTGCCTGTAATTATACTGAGTATTCACTGGCCAAATGTAAGTATGAATATTATTGCTGTCAACGTTCATGCTTTTCTTTAGACAACTATCACATAATTAGATTTCAGAAAAGGCATCTGCCTCTCTCTCTGCCTAACTAACCTCACAGGTTGATGTTGTGAAGAGGAAAAGGAGGAAGGAGGTGTATTGAATATGTTTTCCACCTTGAGTTATTTGTAAAACAAACAAACTAGACAGGAACATTTTCAGGAAATTTTAGTGAAACCAAATTGGACCAAGAACAAAACAGGCTTCCAAAATAGAATAGAACAGACCTGAAGACACTTGAACACCAAGAGCGAGCAAACCATCTTTTGATAGAAAAGGGAAGGAGTTAATAAAGATTTTCACCAGGACCTTTCAAACTGAAAGCTCTGCAGCTACTGCATCATTTTGCAGATTAATTGCTGATTGCATAAAATATGATGCAAAATTAGTAGCCTAAGATTGTGAAACTGTGCCTGGGAGTTTTATGAGGTCAATTATATCATTAGTCAGGTGTGGGACCAAACCTGGCTAGTTCTAGCATAAGGGAGGGTGGGAGAGCTCTCAGGCTTTTTTTTCAGTGTTCTAGCAATATACTCACAGAATATCACCTGCAACATCAGCATTAATAACCAAAGGGAAAGGGGCTATCTTCATGCACGAAGAGCAAAACAAACATGCAATTTTGCAAGGAAAATTTCTTCTAAGTGCAAGCAATTGTTCAAATTACTTTAGCAAAGCCCCCCAAATTCCAAAACTATCATATGAATATCAGATCTTCATTTCAGTTCCTAAGTGGCACATGTTTACTATGAGAGCAAAAATAAATATTTGTAGCCTGGCTCCCCCCCTCCCCAAATCTCATGTTTAGTAGCTTAACATTTGCAGTATCTATCAGGAGTGAGCAAGAGAGCAACATGCCATTACCACTTTTTCCTCTTTCTTCAGTCATCTTTTGACATCCTAAATGTCAAGAAATACCTTGACAGAAAATTAATTCTATAATGCATATAAGGGATGCATATGATATATTTCCTTATAATTTATCATTGGTGTTAATTAAAGGGGAAAGGGGAGAGCCCTTTAAACTACTGTTGGACTGACATTTGGCTAAATATTTGCTAGAAACATATACTTTCACTGAAGGTTTTTCTGAGCCATGGTATAGAAATTACTATTGTGAGACAAATATATCAGAATATGACAGTCGACTCGGAGGTGTAGCCATATTTTATCGTATCATTTGTCTATTCTTTTCTCAGCTTTCTTTAGGTTTCTGCAAATAGTATTTCAGGCTCGCCACATTCTGGCTGTTGAAAGAGGGGGTTGTAGAGATAAGGGGGGAATGTTATGTCTGGTTAGCATTCCTTCCCGTGGGAACAGAGAAGGTGCTTGCAGCTGGAGGAAAGTGGAGTTTGGAGTCATCATACTGATGAACTGAGAATGAATTGGAGAATGTGAGGGGGGGGGGGGGAGGTCAAACTTTTGCTTTTTACTAGGTGTAATTCCAAAATCTGGCCAGAGTTGGAATTACACCAAGACCGTGCCAATTTGATATATTCCTAATAAACAGACTTTAAAGAAAAATGGTTGCCTTGGACTTTTATTCTGGGGACATATTACTTGGAACCTTGACAATGACCTCTCCTCCATATGATCATACAAAGAGCCTGCAAAATATGCAGTATAAAAATTGTTTGAGACAACAATATACAGTCAGAGGTTAACCATTTTTTGTGTGGTACCCATAAGACACCACAGATATTGGTGGTGAGGTGAAAGCAGATGGAATAATGGAATGTAGAATGCAGTATCCAAATCAGATACGATTGAATATTTTTAAGCCAATGAAGAAAATTATAAGTTCTTAAGGAAGCAATACAATCCACTGTCCAACCATTTCCCCTAAATAACAGTGCTACAAAAGTATTGCTATTGAAGTATTGTTTCAAGCTCAGAAGGAAAACAATATTATGTAACAATGGTTAGCTGAAGATAATTCAGGTTCCTTCATTATCCAATGAAGCCTCAAAATTTAAGCTATCTATTGAAACTAAACACTGAATCAAAGGACAAATTACAAAAGAACAGCATTTTGAATCAATTCCCCTTACTTCTGCAGTCTTCCTCTATTTGCTGATCTGGATTTATGGGAGCTAGAGTCCAGAACACTTGAAAGGTACTAGGTTTGCTTAATGGGTTCATTTGTTCTTGATAATGCCTACCATTGCGTATTCCTAAATCCATCACCTATGACAAGTTGTGAAGAATGTCATATCTCAGCCCAAACTCATAATCTGCTCACAGATGGCAAGCATGCAACATAAAGCCTTCTGTCATGACTGAACATGAACTTCAGAAGTGGCCATTGAGTCCGGGCTGTCTCCTGAGGCCCAAACAAAAGAGAAATCTGTTTTTGAAGCAGAGATCCAAAAGACCACACAGAGATGGAATCAAAAGAGTGGAAAAAATGAGCAAGGCAAGGGGGAGGGCTATGCTATTTGTGCCACTACAACCATTATTTTAGAAACAATATAATAACAAAAAGTTTTGTGATCAGTGATGATGAAGTCAAGTCAGGCTCTGTCTGCTGAAAAAGCAGCTTTTCTACCACACAAGCAGCATAGACTTCCCCTTGCAAATGGGAGAGATACGCCAAGGTTTTCTTACTTTTCTGACTGGTGGTTATCTTTCAGTGTCCAAACTCTGCATTTTCTGATCTCCGAGAGAACATAGCAACATAATGCTGTTGAAAGAACTGGCATCTTTCATGTATTTTAAAGGGTCCATTTTTAACCCCCCCCCCCCCAATTTTCCAAGTATGATGCACTCTTAAAGCTATGCACTACCCAAAGGAAATTGCATCAGAAAAATATATATTCATATCCAATGTTTTCTTTTTGTTGTAATAATACTTGATTTGGGACAATGCTAACTGATACTTATATGACCACATGAGGAATCTTAGATTCCTCATGTGGTCACTAGCCAAAAATGGTACTTAAAGACACTAGCCATAAATGGTACTTAAACCAAAGTGTCTCCAAACCAGGGAAGTTTTTAAGTTACCCAGAATATACAATTTCTCACTTCAAAGAATTGGTATTTGAGAAAAGGATCAAATGGATTTGAAAGAAAGAAAAACTGGAATTCATTTAAGAGACTGAAAAGCATTTCAGGCAGATAGATTATGGATCGGAGGCTTTCCCCCGTATTATCATTTGAACTAGTCATTCACTATAATAATATCTATGACATGCCAAATAGCTGTTTTAAAATGCATTTTTTCCACTCTTTTTCATTTCCCCAAACAACGGTGCAAACATACCTTTTCCTAAGGCAGTCAAACTCCTGGGGTAATTTACTTGCCTTTAAATAACAAATGGTTTTTTCTCAGCACAGTTCTAACCAGGACAATTATTCAAAAACAAGTTTTTTCAATATTCTAACTGCAAGTGTGTCTTGCTGCCAGCAGCTTTCAAAACAATTCTATTTATCTCCTCCGTTCAACCCCTTTTCTTTCTCTCCACTCAATAATCACTTTGGTATAATAAAAGTTTACACGATCAATAAAATGGTTACTCTTTAAAAATACTGGAATACTGCATTATTTGTTCCTGTAATCTGTGACTGTAGCTTCTGAGTAGAAATTAAATTAACATTTAATCCTGAGAGCTTATTCCCATTTTATTTACTCATAGCATTAAAAAAAACACCAAATTATGTTAAATTGTAAAAATCTTTTAGCCCAGATTAGACAATTTTAAACTGCATTGATTTTCCATGCTTCACTTTCTCCTAATAATTTGTGGGTTGATGTGCTCTATTGTAAGGCAAAGTCATGATTCCAAAACAACCCAATTTGTTTTTATTAATAGCTTATTCCCATCTCGTTTCGTTTGCTAAAATGTAGCCCCATCTTGCAAGTTGTTGCACCTGGACAGTGTTTATGTTAAAAGAGAAATCGAATAAGATGCCTCGTCAATTTTATTAAGAAAGGATATTGCTCATCTCCCCTTTCTCCCATTACATTTTATGAACTGTTTCCTTCCTTCAGTTTTACAATGAATAAAGTCACAATATATATGACTAATACTGAAGCCTGCATCCTTCTTTGATCAGATATACTCTGATATTAATTTATGTAAAATGTTAGATTTCTGAAATCCTTTTGAAGATCAACATTTGAATTCAACATGTAGCACTAACAATAGGTTTCTTTCTTATGAAGTTTAAAACATTTAGAAACATATTGAATTATATTTTCTGGGCATGAGATTAAGTTCTCAACAAACATTTAAAGTGAAGCAGATATGCAGAAAAACAAATATAATTCCACAAGAACTAATTTCTACAATGAGTTCATTTCTCAATTTCATTCATTTTTTCTTTAACTAAAGTAAATATAAGTTTACTATGAGGAGATACATTGAATTTCAGCACAAAAACCAATTTATTGAACTGTTATAACCCTTTGTCAGAGTATCCATTCTCCCCAAAATGTTTCAAAATCAATGAAATCTTTGTTTCCAGTCTTGCTCTTAGGACTTATTTGTAACACAGATGCATAAATACTTAGGAAACTAGAAATATAGTTCATTTAAAAAAAGACTTACGATTTTAAAAATAGTTTCATTTGAAAAGTTTTAAAGCTTTACATATTTTAGATGTGCAGGAAAACATTTTCATTCGACATGCACTTTACTTACCGTTTCCTTCCCAAGCACTTCCTCCTCTGAACAATGATCCATAATGAAGACAGAATGTAACTTAATTTCTCCTTAGAAAGGAAACATTTTATTGCTAGACAAAAATTATACCTACGGAACCTTCTAAGCACTTCCTGCCACAAGAGGCTCAGTGGCAAATGAGCTTAGAACGATCACGGTCATAGCCTTGTATTTTGTGCTTCAAGTGTTAACTATGTCTCATTAATGGCTACAAAACACTAAGGCAAAATGAAAACGATACACATCCCTCTAGCATTATAACTATTTGAAAACACTCAGTGCAAGTTATCTTGTGTCATTCTGCCCCTCCTTCTTTTTCTTGACTCTCTGCCTCACCATATAAAACATAAGTGCCAAGTCCAACCTCCCAGTGGGTGTCCTTGAGAAAGGAAACTGAGCCACAGACCAAATGTTTGCAATTAAAAGATTTTTTTTAACAAGAATATGTTCCACATGAACAACACTGCATACTTTTAAAGTTTTTATACTATACACACACAATCACAATTTTGCATCTGGCACGCACAATTAAGAAGCTTTCCCACCATGCATTAAAGTATTGGAATAACTTATACATCTTTATTTCCTGTAAAATCTCTAGTGTATATACTCAATCCAATCTTACACCATGTCATGACTTCATGTCAAAAACACATTTTTCTTCTTAATCATCACTTCATTTAGTTATACAGGATCAGAACCAAAATTGATTTTTGTTATATACTTTTCTCTTGCATTGATTTTTTTTTCTTTTACAATTAGCTAGGATGGGTAGAGAGATTGGGTCACTATCCATCCATCCACCCGTCATCTATTTTGTACACCATCATAATCATATACTTAGATCCCATCTGTTAAAAATATACACATAACTTTGTTTCGTTTCCTGCTGAAGCCTCCACAGACTGCCTTCTACTTAGAACAAAATAAAAGTTTTGGTTATATATAACCAACAGAGACAGAAATTACTGGAAATCCATGTAACTGATAGCTATTCTCAGAGGACAAAAGTATATTTTGGGCTTAGTGCACTTTACAAATAAAATATTCTTTTTTTAAAAAAGCCTATGAGCAGCTAAAATATCTGACAGATTGGTTTTTGTCTTTGCAATTTTCTAATACAGTTGTTTTTCAATCAAGAAAGCTCTCAATATGCATTTTAATTGTCCATCTAACAGTTCCCAGAGCCTGGAGGTGTACTTCAAAAATATGACAACATCTGTGAATTTCAATGAAATCTTTGAAGAGAAAATACACAAGTAGACCTATTTCACAAAAGATAAGTGTTACCTTTTGTCTACATTAATTGTAGGCTCTACACTACAAAGACAAAATATATGGCCTACAGTGGAAAGAATTATTACTAAAATCAGCATGACTGACTTGCGCATTGTCTTTATCTTAAATAGCAGACATAGGCGATTTCAGAATTAACTACTCCAAATATTAAACAGAAAGGAATCATTTTCCTCTTGAACCATTTTTCCTCTCTTCCAGAAAGCAAATGTCATTATGGATAAGAAGACAAGGTGTAAAGTCAGGCCATTAGCAGCATCTTTCCAAACCCCTTAGTGCTAAGACAGACCCATTTCAGTGGTTCTTTTTAAGAAAAAGCTATAATTGCTAAAAAAAACTTTAGCCCATTTCCTTGGAACAGGATTATATTAGAACTTACACTTGTCTCCATTTGTTTTTGAAGCCCACTAACAGCAGGAGACTGTTAATTGCTTAACTATTTATTATGAACAGTCAGATGATTGTTAGAAAGAAGGGTTAGATTAATATCTCTGGCTTAATATCCATGTTCTTCATTTGCAAAAATGCCAAACTGGAGTCTGTCAGGGAATGTATCTTTCTTATTTTTTTCTCTTTCTTTCTGTGAACTCTGCTGCCCAGCTACTGAATCTTTCTTATTTGGTTTTACATTTTGTGAAACACAGACAACATTGTCTATTTGCAAGGAATTGTGAACCCTCTGGCCTTGCCAAATGCAGCCAGGATGTCTCCAGCGCTTTATTTATTGTTCAGAACTGGATGAACATAGGCCAAAGAGTTTCAGATATTTCTTTGAACTCAATTATTTAGCAAAAAATCCCCAATAATTTGTATTTCCATATTCTCATACCAATGTGACCATAGTTCTTATTTTGTATCTTGCTGTCTGTTTTATAACAAGGTGTGTTGGCTTTTTGCATTATATCAATAATGCTGAGATAAATAAATAAGCAGGAACAATTTATTTATCAAAAGAAATAAAAGACTTTGTTGTTTTGCTATACGTTATCTGCTTCTGCAAAGGAAATTCTTATTTTTATTAGCAGAAATAAAATAAAGTCATGGACAGTTACAATTCTGTAATGCGCTGAAAAAACTTGGTGAGATGCTGAATACTACTGTGGCAGCTGATACCATTCTTAAAGCAAACAAAACACAACACTGTATCCTTACTTATGCACTGAACACAATACTTACTTCTGATGCAATATTCTCAATATCCCTGATTTAAACCTCAGCTTTTTTAATGGATTATTTCTTCAAGATCACAATGACCATACAACCAAGGTGGTATTTACTGATTCTCCAAACTACTCAAAATTTCCGCTACTGTTTCTCCAGAACTGGTCAGAACCTGCTGAATACCGCCTCTGATCCAAGGTCTTTTTATGATTATCAAGAATGAAGTGAAGTAATTCAGTGAAAAAATTGAAGTTCAATTACAGCCTTTGCAAAAACAGCAGCAGCAGCAGCAGCAGCAGAATAAATCACATCTATACAGCATTTCTGAAGTACTTTTTATTGATCTACTTACAAAAAGAGGCTCAAACACTTGGCATGCCTACAGTACTTGACAGCATGTTTGATCTTATTCAACTAAGAAAAAAATATTTAGGATCTAGCAGTTTATACAAATAACTTTCTGTGCTGAAGAGGGAAACATTCCTTTCAATGAAAGTTAAAAACTAATTCACATAATTCTGGATTTTAAAAAAAAATCAAGAATGGCCAATCACGATCTATTTTAATATATTTTGGGGGGTGAGTGACAATCATACCCACTTACATATTAAAGGCAAATGCTGTAGATGGGGTCAATTTTGATAATGGAAGATAGCGTTGGAAGAAATGTCCATCTGGGTCCAGTTCCAAGAGGGAAGAAAGACACCGAAACATGGAGACTGCTTGGAAAGATGGTTTTTAATGGTGGACAGGACCACATGGTTTGAGGTCCTGGGGAAAAAGGGGAAGAGATGCTGAGAGTGCCTTGGTTTTATGCCCTGTCTGGGCTTTTGAATTTGAGTGTGTATTCTGATTGGCTGTCAGACTCCCATGGGGCTATGCAGGGGCCACTCTGTAATCTGTCCTGAGTCCCCAGCTTGGTTGAGCCTTGCTGGGTGATGTAATCTTCCCAGGTGCCATGTGGTGAGATGGGTAGAGGGCTAATCCTATCCTGTCCTGAGGGCCATGTCTTAATCCCATCACCTGGAGCTGAAGGGGGGGGGGGCAGAGAGCTGCAGGAAACTGCTTTGTCTTTAAAACATATTTCTCCTTTTCTCATCAAGGGAAATATAATATTCTGCCTTTTTAATATTTGCTAAAATATTTCATTCTTCTAGGAGAGGGGTGAAGGCTAACTTTCTACAATAGTCAAACCTGAACCCTGGTAACATGTCCATGTAGTTAACTTGATAACAATAGAGAACTTGCAACTTCCTTCTTCCAGGATTTTACTTTTAGAATTTCAGGCTATATCTCTGAGACTTCCTGAAGGTCTTCTACTCAAATACTAATCGGGTTCAATTCGCTTTCACTTCTTTTTTCACATCAGCCAAATTCAATTAAGTACCACCACCTGCTGCACACATATTTATGAATATTGTTTTACAATGAATTACAATTGAACATTTTCTAATGTCTGGTTGTATTTTCTAAAAGACTTGAGCGTCCTTATTCTACTATTCTGAAAATAAGATAATCCTGCTTGGCATAGAAAAGAGTTACAAGAGCTCACAGTGGATTTCCAGCAGAAATCATGATGGCCAAGAATTCCTATACTTGGGATCCCCAGGTATTTGAAGGGTTCTCAGATGTGGAAGACTTCTACAAGTTTTCCTACAAGAAAATAGAATTGATACTCTATAGGTTGATTTTTTTGATGGAATTTTCAGACATTTCTAGCCGATCTACTCTATTCAAATTCTCCACTCAACTGATCTGTCAGTCAGTCTCTGTCTGTCTATCTGTGTCTGTGTCTCTTTCCATCCCTCCGTCCATCCACCCATCCATCTACCAAAACTATCCATCTCCCTCAGAGTTTTATAGTTTCTCACTGTCTATTACTGCTTATTACAGTATTATAATTATGTCTGGAAGTGCCCTGATTGATCCTAGAAGGGAAAGCAATTTATGGTTGAGACAAGAGGTATAAATAGTTAGACTGACTGCAGATTAAAATATTGTGACATGTAAATCTTGATTTATGCAAGCCTCTCCAAAAATTTTCCAACCATCATGGCCATTACTAAGCATTCTAGAGATTTAAATCTATGTATTTGCAAGACATCTGGGTCCTGAGAAGCTAATAGATGAACCCTGATAACTGTCAATTACCCAGACAAAGAATTTATGCTATTAACATAAAATTTCTATTAAATTGTGCAGAAGGAGTTGCAAAATTGTTACTACCAACTTCCAATAATATTTTATTGAAGAATTTCTCAAGGTTGCAACTGGGAAAAAAAAGGAGTGCTTTATGTAAATTAGGGCATGTTTCTGCAAAGCAATTGTAAACGTACATATATATGTATAACACTGCACATATAACATAAATAAGATATAGTACTGTTTGTAATACTGACATATTCATTTTTGTTCGTTCTAAAATGCAAATTGGGTGCAGATTGTAATAAACAAGAGGATGTTAATTTCCCTGTCATGATTAGATATCATGTATCTTTTGGTAAAACAGGGGAAATATTTTGTTCTATGGAACACAATTTTGTTATTTGGGCACTGACTATATATAACTGACTATAGATTTCCCCATTATTGAATTTAATTTTTTGTATTTTGCATTAAAGTTCAATCTGGAAGAAAAATGAATTATTCTATACTGCTCCAAAATGAAGTGTTAGTATAACACAGTATCAAAAATGTATACAAGAAGAAATATTGCTTGTGCAACATTGCCAAGTGGCAGATATATTTATATTATATTTATATTTATTGGATTTCTATACCGCCCTCTCTCCCAACATGGGACTCAGGGCGGTGCACAGGAACTATAAAATATAAAAATACAGACAATCAAAATAGTTAAAACTAGAATTAAATAGAATTTGACCCGTGCTAAGAACATAATTAAAACCCAACTAAAATGATAAAATAGCTATATCAGCTATGTCAGGCCGGCCACATGAAAGAAGTATGTTTTTTTTTTTTTAATATTGAAAAAGTTTTATTGGTTTTACATCTTTTCTATAGGGTGGGGTAAGGGATACAAAGAAATTTTGAGAGCATTCATGTCAGAGTCGTCGGCCCTTCCGAGACCTCAAAATACACAAAAAACAAAAAACAAAAAAAAACATTTTTCATAACACTACAAGGTAAAAGCAAGTACATATACCTAAATTCTCAGTTCCATGCTGTCAGACATTTACAAAAAATCCAGATACAAATATTATGCAAAATTGTTCAGAAAAATCAAGGCAAAGTTATTTTTTCGATCTAAGTCTTTTGGCTATTGTATCTTCTTTTTCTCCTCCCTGGCCCCGAGCGGGCGGGGCCGTGGCCCCCTCTGTCCCCCCTGGATCTTCCCCCAGGGCAGAGGAATGTTTTTTAAGAAAGGCTTCCGCCTCAGCAACTGTTTTAATCCTCACTCTTCCTCCTTCCCAGAACACCAGCATCCCTTCGGGTGTCACCCACTTGAACCAAATCCCATGATCAAATAAAATTTTAGACAAGAAGGAAAATTTCCTCCTTGCTTCTCGAATCTTTCTAGGGATCTGCTTCAAGATAGGAACCTCTTTTTGTTGGTAGATTAATGGACTACCTCTCTGCACTTTCAGGATTTCCTCTCTGGTTGACCTTCTAACAAATTTCACATGTATCTCTCTAGGCACTTCATTTATCCTGGCATATGCTGAGTTAATTCTGTAGGCTAGGTCAATGTCCCCCCTGATCTCATCTTTAGGTTTTTGTAAATAGTCTGCTAAAATTGTGCTCATAAGATCAGGGAGGCATTCACCAGATTCCTCAAGAACGTTCTGAAATCTCAAAAAATATGTCATTCTTTCCATATCTATCCTAGACACATGCCCATTTGTTTCCCCAACCTCTTTAATAACATTTTTAATCTCTCCCTTAACCCCCACCAACCCCCCTTCCAATTCTTCAGTCTTCTGTGTGTTTTCCAGCACTTGCTTCCGTGTCTCCAATAGCTCCTTCTTGAAATTGAGGTTTTCTGCCCTCTGGGCCTGAATTTCGTTTACCAAAGTTTGTATAACAGTTTCAAGAGAAGCCATCCGTTGTTCTAAGCTTGCCAGTGCTGTTTCTTGAGCCATGATTAACTGTTAAAGTCAATGCCACCAAAATGGCGTTTTCAGGGTGGGGTTGGTGAGACTAACCGGGAGCCAAAAGTTCTGATCAAGGTTGAAACGTTGTAAAATTCAGGAACCAAGAGAGAGACAATTTTCCAACTCAATAGTTATAATAGCGAAGGTACTCCAGAAAGGAAATCACAAATCCAGCAAGAAAAAAAAATCTTCATCAATATCCAGAGAGAGTCCCAATTGTAAAGAGACGCTGGGAATTTTCCATAGTTGAAATAATCAGGCAGGGACAAAGAAAAGCCACCTTCCACCGCCCATCTCAGAGCCCAGAGGAGAGAGTAGAAAAATAAATTTTTTTTATCCAGCCAGACCTAGAAACTATGTTGCAAGTAGCCGCATACCACTTTCCCTTGTTAGAGACAGTCCGGATTTAAGATTTCCGCTTTCTCTTCCAGAGAAGCCATTTTAAAGTGCCGCTTAAGTCCGAGGGTTTTTTTTTGAAACAAACACCCCCCTCGCAGTCCGTTCAGCCTGGCTGGCAGCAAGGAAAAAAAAAGTCTTTTTTAAAACTCACTCTCCCTCGCAGCTGAAGCCTCGGCAGACCTTCCGACCTCTCCGCTCAGCCCTCTGCATTGAAGTAAATGGCGCCGACAGCCATTGGCGAAGGGAGAACCCCCCGCAGCATGTTCCTCCTCACCTAGGTCGCGGAGGGGAGCGCTCTCCCCACCGCCGTGAGGAAGAACGTCTCCTCCGAGCCGACCCTATGGGAGACCTCCGGTAACCGGATGTCTCGCCCCCGTGGGGGGGCAGAAAAGGCAACAAAGCGGCGAGCGAGCGCTAGGCTCGCCCGTCGCCGCTGGAGCCGGAACCGGAACGAAAGAAGTATGTTTTTAATGCCCGACAGAAGAGGCGAAGGTCTGTGATTGTACGGAGGTCAGGGGGCAGGTTGTTCCAGAGGGCAGGGCCTGCCACAGAGAAGGCTCTTCCCCTGGGAGTTGCCAGCCGGCATTGTCCGGCAGACGGCACCCTAAGGAGGCCCTCCCTGTGGGAGCGGACAGGTCGAATAGAGGTATGTGGTAGCAGGCGGTCCTGCAAGTAACCAGGTCCTATGTCATGTAGCACTTTAAAGATGGTCACTAAAACCTTGAAACGCACCTGGAAGGCTACAGGGACCCAGTGCAGCTCGCGCAGGAGAGGTGTTACATGGGAGTATCTTGAAACTCCCAAGATCCCCCACGCTGCCGCATTCTGCACTAAGGGGAGCCCCATGCAGAGAGCATTACAGTAGTCCAGACGAGATAGACATATGATAGACAGATGATTGATTGATTGATAGATAGATAGACTGATGGACAGACAGACAGATCTGGAATTACAGCAATGTTAATATTGGACTAAATACCAGCATTATAGCAATGCAAAGCAGCAATTATTACTTTTTAAAAGATGCTTTTAAAGAAAATTCATTCCAATTACTGTATTTTTCGATTATAAGACACAAAAAAGTATAAGAGTTTTTCCCTCAAAAAAGAGGCTGAAAATCTGGGTGCATCTTATACACTGAATACAGCATTTTTGCCTCCTGAAACCCCACCCCTTTGACCAAAATGACTGTGCATAGCCTTTAGGAGGCTTTCAGAGCTCTCCTGGGTGCTGGAGGGTAGAAATGAGCGAAAAATGAGTTGCTTTTTGCTCAATTTTGCCCCTCCACCCCCAGGAGCACTCTATAAGCCTCATAAAGGCTACTCATGCCCTTTTTTCCATGAAAAATGGGCCATTTCTGGGTGGTCTGCAGAGTGCAAAAACTTTTTTTAAAATTTGTCTCTTCAAAATCTTGGTGCGTCTTATACTCTGGTGGGTCTTATACTCTGAAAAATATGGTAGGTCTTTTAAGAAAGTCAAAATCAAGAATAATTAAGTTAAGCAGTAGGTATATGTGTGTTTAAAAAGACATTATTGAAATACATTGGGCTCATGAAGGTAAACAATTGACTATAATAGATTTTAAAGGACAAGCAGAGCTACATATAGAATTGTTTCAGTGCTCTGTCATACAGTCATTACATTATCCACATTATTTTTAACTACTGAAGGTCAATAAAACTAGGATACAGCTATTATGACTTTAGTGTTAAAATTACTCCTCTTTTAAGGAAGAGGATTCTTATTAAATTCAGGATCATCTTCCTTGTGGGAAAATATTGGTATGAATTGCCAGTTTGTCAAGAGAAAATAATGGCATATCATGAGATTTATCCACATTTTTTATGATTTGACCACCACAGATGGATGGAATCCATCAATAAGTGCCATCAATAGATGGGAGACACCTGGTATGAATCCTGGTTGACGGGTATGATGGGATTGAGATTACATGTAATTTGGAAGATGGGATAGGATGATGGCAGACAACTGAGATCTCCAAGAATAAGACTGGTTCAGAAGCTTCCTCTTGGAAATTAGGCATAACTTCCAAGAAATGAGGTACACATATGCACACTTGTACTATGAATTAATTAATAGGAGGAAAAGAGGAAAAGAGGAGAGGAAAATGCCATTTTTTAAAACCAATCTTACTAAAATCCATTCACTTTCTAGGATGGTAAACACCCCATTTACGCTAGTGTATAGATATGGGGTTATCTCATTTTGCTAGAATGTGGCCTCATCAAGGAACATCTCCTTTAGATAATTACAGAGAAAATGACTAGAGTGCAAAACAGCTTGCCTTGCAGTGATAATGAGAATTTATCACATTCCACTAGATGGCAGTAAATCTTTATTAAGTTTTAATGATAATATAATGCTCATAAACAAAACAAAACAAAAAGTACAAAACATGTTCTTCACAATCTTTAAAGGTTAATGGATTATTAAATTATGTTTACATAGTACGTTACTGTGAAACCATAAATATTTCAGCTTCACTTTGGAAGACTTACAGTTAGATTATGTACATGACTGAATATTGTTTCACAACATACAGGGATTGGGTTTAAATGTAAGAATTGTATACAGAATAGAAGTGTCAATGGGCACTGGTCTCATTCACACCTTCACCTCCACTCCTCCGCATAATGAAACTCCAATTCTACTGTCAGTTTTCACTTTTTTTCTGGTTCTTTATTTCCCACCACTGTGCTCATTTCTCTTTTATTTCAGGATGAGCTGGTGTGTGTGTGTATTATTATACTGTCAACAAAACTGTTGTCTTATTAGGATTCTAAAGTTACACATAGTGTGGAAAATTCAACTGCTCTGTAATGAATCAAATTGGTGCTCCATCCTTGCAAGAATTATCGATTCAGGTAAAAAAAAAGGAATATCCCAGTCCCATGATCTAGCCACACTAGAAATAATATCAAAAGTCTTTGAGGGCCTCTGTGTGCTTCTCCATACATTGATCAGATTGGGCTACCAAATCTTCTCTGCAAAGATTCAGATGGCCACTAGATAAGCATTCCCCAATCTTTCTGTGTTGGCATGGGAAGGCAGGGAGGAAGAGGAGCTGGTTTTGTGCGAAGGGCAGGCCCATATGCACACAACTCCATTGGTGTGTGTGATGGGCATATGCAAGTGGCGCTGCAAACACCAGCACCCACCCCTCGCACAAGACCAGCCCAAATAGGCCACGACCCAGTAGTGGGCCACAACCCACAGGTTGGGTACCAGGGCACTAGATGATAACAATGAGATGCACAAAACTCTCCTGCCACCCAGCAGTCATTCATACTTTTTGATTGATTGATAGTCTTAATCATAAGAGTATTGATATAAACATTATCGCTTGTAAAGGAACATTTAGACCATTGACAAAATAAAGTCCATGTAATGGGTATGATTTTTCAAAGTCTAGCAATTATTTGATATTACTATTAATTGATGTACACATCCCGCAAAGAATTAACATTAGAATTAGAATTATCTTTATTATGTACTAGATTTATATCCGAACATTTGTAGTTGCTTATATTGAGATCTAGATTCATTTTATTCCAATATTGGAAAGTCTATGGGAGGCTTGGGGCTAGTCTGAGAGAGAGATTACCTGTTCACAGTGAGCCTCCAGGGATAAGGATAGATTAAATTATACAATTTAGTTGTTTTAATTTATACACAATTAGATATACTGCGTTTCCCCAAAAATAAGACAGGGTCTTATTTTCTTTTGATCCCCAAAATAAGCACTTGGCCTTATTTTTGGGGAGGTCTTATTATTTGTGAGTTGCAGGAGGTGGCCACCTCATGGCTGCTGCTGGGTTGCAATATTTTCAGAGAGGGCTTATTTTCAGGGGAGGTTTTTTTTTGGCATATGCACTCAAAAAAGCCCAATTGGGCTTATTATTCAGGGAGGTCTTATTTTCAGGGAAACAGGGTGTGTGTGTGTGTATATGTATATATATATACATTCTGTATATAGAATAATTATTCTATATATAGAATAATTATAGAATAATTATCACAGCTCTATTATTCTATATATAGAATAATTATCACAGCTCCTGTGAAGAGGTCCCTTTAAGGGGAGGAGACTCAACGTCATCCCTCTCTGCCCTTCGACTCAACCCAGAGTCATCCAGACAGAGAACCAAATTAGATTACTGCTGTGTGACATTTTTTAGATATGTGTTAGAATTTTTAAGGGCTGAAAATAAAGAGACCAGGATGGATCCATTTCAGGCTTATTAGCCTTCTTCAGCTGGCCATACTCCTTCTACTAGAGGGATGACGTTGGGACCTCTTCACAGAAGCTGTGATAATTATTCTTCATTTAAGAGTCCTGTAAATTGGCTGATATATCAGGGATACCAGATAGCTCAAGGCATAGAGAGCTTGCCTCAAATGCTGGAAAGCCCTGGTTCAAATCCCAGTAGAAGGAGTATGGCCAGCTGAAGAAGGCTAATAAGCCTGAAATGGATCCATCCTGGTCTCTTTATTTTCAGCCCTTAAAAATTCTAGCACATATATATTTATATATATATATATATATATATATATATATATTATATATATATATATTATATATTAAATTATATATATATATATATATATATATATATATATATATATATATATATATATATATATATATATATATATATATATATATATATATATATATATATATATATATATAATTTAATTGTACACTTTAGTTACATTACATTACATTAAAAAATCCCAAAATCTTTCCAGATTTAACAATTATTTTCTTATTAACCTCCAGGTAGAATCATTTATAAAATGCTCTTCATCACTCTTCTTCTGTAGCTAAGATAGCTTAAAGAGGGTCACAGTTTTCTCCCTTTTCTTACAGCTGTTTTGTCCTGATATATTTAATACCCATTACCACTTTCATGCTCAACAGACCATTGACAAGCCCATGAATCCATAAGCTTATGCATAACAACTGCTGACTTAATGTAATCGCATTTTCCACCAATTCATGGATGTCAATGTAGCTAGTGACATATACTGGGCACTTTTCAGTACACAAGCTAATTTTAATACAACACAATACAATAGCAGAGTTGGAAGGGATCTTGGAGGTCATCTAGTCCAACCCCCTGCCTAGGCAGGAAACCCTATACTGTTTCAGACAAATGGCTATCCAACATCTTCTTAAAGACTTCCAGTGTTGGGGCATTCACAACTCCTGGAGGCAAGCTGTTCCACTGATTAATTGTTCTAACTTTCAGGAAATTTCTCCTCAGTTCTAAGTTGCTTCTCTCCTTGATTAGTTTCTACCCATTGCTTCTTGTTCTACCCTCAGGTGCCTTGGTGAATAGTTTGATTCCCTCTTCTTTGTGGCAACTCCTGAGATATTGGTACACTGCTATCATGTCTCCCCTGGTCCTTCTTTTCATTAAACTAGACATACCCAGTTCCTGCAACCATTCTTCATATTTTAGTCTCCCGTCCCCTAATCATCTTTGTTGCTCTTCTCTGCACTCTTTCCAGAGTCTCCATGTCTTTTCTACATCTTGGCGGTCAAAACTGAATGCAGTATTCCAAGTGTGGCCTTACCAAGGCGTTATAATGTGGTATTAACATTTCACGTGATCTTGATTCTATCCCTCTGTTTATGCAGCCTAGAACTGTGTTGGCTTTTTTGGCAGCTGCTGCACACTGCTGGCTCATATTTAAATGGCTGTCCACTAGGACTCCAAGATCCCTCTCACAGTTACTACTATTGAGCAAAGTACCACCTATCTGTACCTGTGCATTTGGTTTTTCCATTTGTAAGAAGTTCAGTATCTTCAGGTGTTACAATTTTATACTTGAATTCTTGGAGAACACTCCAGAGTGATTGTTTGATTCTGATTTGTCAGTAGGCTGTTGCTGTTGCTCTCATTATCACTAGCATTTTAATATTATTTAAATGTCGTAATTTTCCTCATAGAGTGCACTCGAAGCCTAGAATTTTTTTAATCCTGTAATTTTTAAAATATATTTCCTAATTGATTGGAAAAAAATCACTGTGTTTATTGAAAAGTTTTAATTAAACTGCCTAATGATCTTTTGGGCTTATATTATTTTTCCCAATAAGACAAGGTATATCCTCAAATCTATAAAGATGCAATTTTGAGTAGCCCTTAAAGTATCTGGAAAATTAGATCCTCTTCATTTTCATTACCTTCCCATTTCCTTTCTTTTTATTGAAGATGACAGTCAAGCAATAATACTGACTACTAAAGCTTTAAGCAGCTGAGGAATTGACTATATGACAGACTGCCACTCTGATTAGTAACAACAAGATACAGGTAGTCTGTGACCTCCAACCATTTGTTTAGTGTCCATTCGAAGTTACAATGGCACTTTAAAAAGTGAAGTATAACCGTTTTTCACTTATATTTTCACTTATAACCATTGCAGAATCCCCATGGTCACGTGACCAGAATTCAAATGCTTCGTAACTGTTTCATATTTATGATGGCTGCCCCAGGGTCATGTGATCTCCTTCTGCAACTTTCTGTCATGAAAGTTAATGGGGAGGCTAGAGTCATTTAACAATTTTGTCACTGATTTAACAATTGCAGTGATTCACCTAATAACTGTGGCAAGAAAGTTCATAGAATGGGACAAAACTCAGCAACTGTCTTGTTTAGCAACAGAAATTTTGGGCTCAATTGTGGTCATAAGTCAAGGATTACCTGTAATTGGAAATTTTAAAAACTGCCTGTCTAAAAAAAATAAAAACCCTAAATTTACAATGAGATTCACTAGATTCATTGTAAACATCCACAGGAAAGATTTTTCTAAACACGTTTCGTTGATGCAGTCCCTCCGGCATGCAGAAGATAAACTTAACTTGCTGTATATTAAATTTTAAATTAAATTTTAATTTAGTATATCCAGGCTGTTGGCAGTTACATTTCATTTCTTGCTAATCCATATTTAGTGACTGCTTCATTTAGTAACTGTTCGCAGTTACAATGGTGCTGAAAAAAATAACTTTATGATTAATCCTTGCATTTATGACCTTCATAGGTCTGTAAAGCAAAACAACAACAACACTGAAATAAGATTATAAGCACAGTCACAGTTTTACACGGAGACCACTTCATCTAATGACCGACTTGTGGGTCCCAATCATAGTTGCTAAATGAGTGCTATTATAATTTCATTTCTATTCTATTTTTGCCTAATGACTATTGTTGGGGAAAATCCTCACACAGATCTTCACTTGAACTAATTTTGGTTTTATTATTTTAATAAACATATTTCATCTGTAAGCAAATAATTTCACTGCACCTTCAGAAACATTTACAGATACATAAAAAATAGTGGCGCAAATACACATTTCTGAGAGGCTGTTGGTGAGAGTTTCTCTTCATGTTCTGTATCCCAACAGTTATCCATAATAAAACTTGGCCCTAGTATGACATGATATTTTTTAAATAATGGTTCATTTAAACAAGCTATATTGTTTAAAAACACAATGGATGAATTCCTATACATTAAGTCCAAATCACTCAAACCATGTTACACTTTCACGTCTTTAGGCAGGATGCAAATAATAAAAACAAACAAACAAAAATTATTCACATGTATACTGACACTCTTGAAGCCCTCATAAGTGATTCTCAAGTAGGCTCAGAGACACCATGGGCCGATTCTTTGCTGTTTCCAGGGCAGCCCCGTGGGACAGATCTGAACACCTCATGGACCGGATCCAGCCCGCGGGTTTTGAGCTTAACACCCTTGGTCTAGCTGCTTATCCATCTTTCTACTTATCCAGCCATTCTTTCTCACCTTCAATTTTCTACTTATCTATCTACTGGCGCTCATACAGTATTTACTTGCTGTCCACAATTGTTTCAACTCACAAGCTGGGCTGCATATAAATGTAATCTATATAAATAAAAAGTTAACTATGAGTTTGTTCAAAACCGCTAATCTCAGAAACTACTGCACCAATCCCCACCAAATTTTCACACAAGGTTCCTTACAAGTACAGCACCAATGATACATACAGATTGTGTGGATGGCACACTGGTGCCAGATACAGGCCACACAAATGTAAAACTGCAGCTCTTCTGCGTGTTTTCCTCACTCGCTCCCCCCACCTCCTTCCATCCCTCCCACCCCGCCACTGCTGACGCTGGAGCCGCCACGCTCTCCGGCTCCTTCCACCCCTCCCACCTCACCGCTGCTGCCACTGCTGAGTCAGCAGCCTCTCTCTCCTCTCTCTCTAGATAGGTAGGTAAGTAGGTAGGTAGAGGGAGAGAGGGAAAATATGGTAGGTAGATAGGTAGAGGGATAGAGAGAGGGGGGGAGAAATACAGTAGATAGATAGGTAGCTAGGTAGAGTAAGAGAGGGAGGGGAGGGAGAGGAAGGGGAAACCGAGGCAGAGAAAGAATGGGGTCGCTGAGAAGGTCTATGAGGGGAAACTTTTTTATTTAACCAAACTTGGCCACAGCAACGTGTGGCAGGTTCAGCTAGTAATAAATGAATAAAAAATACACTTACTTATCTTCCTATCTACCAGAGGTGGGTTTCTGCCTGTTCTGCCCGGATCGGTTGAAATGGTAGTGGTAGCAGTGGGAGACTCCACCTACCTGCCCGGATGCTTCTGCACATGCACAAGAGCTTCGCTAACACACAAACCAGTAGTAAAAAAAAAAAAAAGGAAACTCATCACTGATACCTTCATGTCTATCTTTGTAGATATCTCTTTGTGACAAAGGAACACTTGACTTGAATGCTATCAGAATAAACAAAGATTTACAGAACTATAGCCTTGAGTTGCTTAGGCATATCCTATTTGCTTTTCTTTGTTTCTTTTTTACAGACTAGACATGGAAGCAGTTAGCAGTTACTTAAAAAATCCTGGAAAAAAATTCTAAATTTGCACATTTCAATCTCTCAATCTCTCTCTCTGTGTGTATGTGTGTGTTTTAAGCATTGTCTGTGTAGAGGCGATGTCATTTGTTTTGTGTCTTCCTTCCCTTTTTCTGATGAAGTGTCACTTCAAATAAGCAGCATCTCATTTGTTTATGAATGGCAGGGCAAGAGTGATTTGATGCTGTAATGCCCGTCTTACTCTGTATTTTTCATGTAGCATTTGTTTGCTCAGATTATCCAACCAACATAAGATGCAAATATGCCCTTTATGAAGGTGATGTTTTAAATAATTATGACTGTTTACTGATGGTCCCTATTCCCATAATTGAAATCGTAATCTGCGCATGGACTATTAAATGCAGGCATAAAGATGAAATTTATTTCAGACTGCTTATTAATTGAAAAACGAAGATGGTTATTAAGTTCAGACAGAATACCTCATAAAAATTATTAATGAAATCAGTTCTAAAACTTAATTACATAGAAGTACTTTTAATGCAATACAACTTAATGTTGTGTTTTCTCTGAGGCATTTTCTGTAACAGTATATGGCTAAGCTAAACTACCTTTCAGCTAAAGTAAGCTGAAAAGAGACACACATAATGAATAGCATGTTGAGTGAATCTAGCTACTTGTTTATGAACTTATGATCCTATTGGAATGTGTAGATTAAGCAAAAAGGTGATTACTAAAAGAAAAAGGTAGAAAATCCCAAAGACTCCTGGAAGCTGAGCAATGTATAATTTTGTAGGTTAAAATCAATATTTGAATTGTACCCAAGAAGCCTACTGGTTTTACATGATTACAACAGATTTCATCTTGCTAAAAGCCTGGTTGTTCCATTCTACCAATTCCTGTTTTGGAGTTTAAGGGCATTCTCATTTATGCTGTCTGAGAGCTGCATCTTCCTGGGAACCATGTAAAGTAGCCTATATATCCACACACAGCACTGATGTCAGGATGTCAAGCTAGGATTTATTATACGTATTGGCTTATAGCTGTTCGAAATCTCAAATCAACCAAAACTGACTGGATATAACAATGCTTGTTGGGATTAGGACTGAGAATATATGCATTGTTCCCAAATGAGGAAGCATTTGCAAATGATACTTGCTGATTATTTTATTGGCCAGGACTTTTGTTGTCTCTATGAATTGCTAAGCCAGGCTGCAAATGGGATGGCAGGAAGAGTAGAAATGCTTTGGGTATTATTCACTTTCTCAGCTCTTTGATGTGGCCAGACAGTCAAACTTTTACTTTTATATAAGGCGAAATCTTCCCTCTTTGCAATTATCTCAAATTCATACTGATCGGTGTAGTCATTTACTACTTTTAAGAAGCAAGAGGCAAGTTTCTGCTACTCCTTCTGTGCTATTTTCTAATCAATCCACAGGCTTCATTACTTTCATCAGGATGGCAAAAGCAGCCACTGCATAAACTCACTTTAACAGAGTTAGAAGGAATCTTGTGGGTCATCTACCGCAGGGGTCCCCAACCCCCGGGCCGCGGCTGGGTGGGAGCTGGGCCGCAGGGCTGGAGAGGAGGAGGAGGAGGAGGGAGGAGGGGGCAGCCCCCTGAGCAGAGCACGCGGGAGAACGCAGGCGCGGTTGTTCACGCCGTTGGAGTGTGGCTCTTCCTCCTCCCTCGTTGGCGGAGGGACTCCTGGGCGCCGCCGGACCGGCCACCGATTCCCTTCCCTGCTGGCATGCCAGCCACTCGTTTTTTTCCAGGGGCTGCGGAGGCTCCGCCAGCGGGGGAAGGAACTGGCTGGAGAGGAGGAGGAGGGCACAGTCCATTGGGCAGAGCGCGCAGGAGGATGGTGGGGGCTCTTCCTCCACCTTCGTCGGGAGGGTTGCTCCGGCGGCGCACAGGAGTCCCTCCGTCGACGAGGGTGGAGGAAGAGCCCCCACCATCCTCCTGCGTTCTCCTGCGCGCTCTGCCCAATGGGCTGCCCCCTCCTCCCTCCACGGAGCCTGAACGAGCGAACGAGCGACCAAGCAGGCAGGCTGAGGAGGCTGGGGGGTACGACGACGACAGACACATAGAGAGAGAGGGAGGGAGAGAGAGAAAGATAGACAGAGACACAGAATGAGTGAATGCAAGACAGACACACGCACACACACACAGAGTGACAGAGATGGGCGGATAAAGGAGAGAGACAGAGAAAGAAAGAAAAAGAAAGTGGGAGAGAAAGACAGACAGAGAGAAAGAGACAGAAAAAGATACAGAAAGAGAGAAAGAGAAAGAAAAAGAGGGAAAGAGAAAAAGAAAGAAAGAGAAAGAAATAAAGAGAGAAAGGGAAAGAGAGAGAAAGAGACAAAGAAAGAAAGAGTGAGGGAAAGAAAGAGAGACAGAGACAAAGAAAGAAAGAAAGAAAGAAAGAAAGAAAGAAAGAAAGAAAGAAAGAAAGAAAGAAAGAAAGAAAGAACTTATGGCCACAGTTGAGGCCAAAAGTTTGGTTGCTAACCAAGATCGTTGTTAAGTGAGTTTCACATTTTCCAAGTTGGCCACGCCCACCCAGTCACATGACTGCTGAGCCACTCAGCTGGTCCGCAGAATTTTCTTTAAAATGAAACCGGTCCCTGGTGCAAAAAAGGTTGGGGACCACTGATCTACCGAACCCCCCCACCAGAGCAGGACACCCTACACCATCTCTGATGGATGTCTCTTCTTGAAAGCTTCCCACAGCTTCTGAAGACAAGTTGTTCCATTGGTTGATTGCTCTCACTGCTCATGCCCCTTGGATTTACAGTTTGACACTGCAGTGCAGCTTGTGTCACTCTACTATCCTTAGTGCATGCATGTGCACACAGATGGCTCTGAGTTTGCTTATCACTCTGGCCAGTTCACTTCTGCTGTCTTTGTGAATTAACTGAGGATAGTCAGCAAGCTATAATCCCAACAGTATTGAGGAGTAAGAGGTGCCAGGCATGCCAAGCAATTACAACAGTCTTCCTGTCGAAATAAGAAGTCCAGCAAACTATACTACTGTTCAATAGCAAGTCACTGGCCAGTCTTCCGAGTCCTTTTCTGAAGAGACCAACTGAAGAGGGAAGTACTGAGGGAGTCCTTCCAGGATGGACCATGCCTGCCTGCTTGCCAACTGCCTCACATCTGAGAGTGGCTCTGTGTGACTTACAATGCATAAAAGCATAAATATAAAAGCATTAAAATTAACAACAAATAAATAAAGGTTAAAACCCAAGAGGACAAATGGTACAAAACCAATCAGAAGAGTCAGGTTTTAAAGCCGTTCTGGAAGTCCAGAAGGGTGGAGGCATATCTCCCCTCCACTGCCAAATCTTCCAGAGGATAGGGGCCAGTGGTGGGTTTCAATTTTTTTAGAACCTACTCTGTAGGTGTGGCCTATTTTGTGGGCGTGGCTTTGGCAGTCAGGGTGGGAGTGGCCACCTTTTAAAATGTGGTGAAACTCATTTAACAACGCTCTTGCTTAGCAACCAAAATTTTGGACTCAATTGTGATGATAAATTCTTTCTTTCTTTCTTTCTTTCTTTCTTTCTTTCTTTCTTTCTTTCTTTCTTTCTTTCTTTCTTTCTTTCTTTCTTTCTTTCTTTCTTCCTTCCTTCCTTCCTTCCTTCCTTCCTTCCTTCCTTCCCTTTCCTTCCCGTTGGGTCACTGGCAGCGGTGGGCCAGATTTACTTCCAGGTACACCGGTGGAACCCCCTCTCACTGATTCTCTAAATTTCACCAACCGACTCTCGCGAGTAGGTGCGAGCCTGCAGAAACCCACCACTGATAGGGGCCATTACAAAAAAGGCTCTTCTTGACTCTGCTAGCCAAAATTCCTTAGCTGATGGGATGCTCTTCTACTGGAGTGAAAGGGGCAGGCCAATCCCATCAGAATGAGACAATTCCTAAGATAACCTCTCCTAGGCCATGACAGACTTTGCGAGCTATGCCAGCTTTCCTGACGATCTAAAAAAGGATCGTAAGGACCCAAAGCCACAAAGCACAAACCCGTGGCATCTGAAAAAAGCCTTATTTTTAAAAAATGATTTTGAAACACTGGATTTTTAATGTAAGACACTTCATTGATTTGACAATTTCTATGCAGGCTGTTAGCCATACCTTGATTTAGAAATGGTTGGATTATTTTCCTTAAACTAGCTATAAATACTTTAAAATAGGTTCACCTGATAAACTTTTCTTTTTTTAAAAAAAAAGTATTGCAGAATAACCCTTATTGGCACTGATTTCAAACCTGGAAGGTTACTATTCTTTAAAACAGGGTTCTCCAACCTTTACAACTTTAAGTCTGAAGGACTTCAGCTCCCAGAATTCTCCAGCTGGCTGGAGAAGTCTGAGAGCTGAAGTCCTTCAGACTTAAAGTTGCAAAGGTTGGAGACCCCTGCTTTAAAAGGTCTACTATCCTTGCTGTTTTCATCTCAGTCTCCCAAAAAGAGAGGTGGCTTCAAACATTTTGAACTTGATAAAAGAATGAATATCAGGGCTATTTATTGAAGCAGGCAGAACACCCCTATCTACTTATTAATTGCAGAATTTAACTACTTCTGTAAATTGTCTGATAGATCAAGCAAGTGAAAATTGTTTAAGACATAAAATATATCTTTTGGAACCCTTTTACCCTAGCAGAACATTAATATATATGACCCCAACAGCACATACTAATTGTCCGTTAATTATTTCAACCAATATTTCCAGGAAGAGCACAGGCATCTGAATGTGATTCCAGTTTTGCTTTCCTTACTAATATTAATGGATATCTACAAGTGCAGACGTCTACAAGAGTCACTCTGTTAGGGAGATGGTTGTTTCAAAATTTGATCAATAAAATAAATTGAAAGTAATTAATTATACCAATAAAAATGAAGGATTAGGAAGAGTTTTAGTCGTATCAGTTTCAGATAATTCCTTGCTACAACTTTACTTTAGGAGGAACATATTTGTACTTTTTGTACAAAGATGGGATGCTGTGTTTGCCTCCAACTAATCTGTGAAAAATCAAACATGTGCAATGAAAAGACACTGTGGGTCTCTAGAGATCAATTAAAACTCATCTCCATTCTTCTGCAGTTGTGTTTTTTCCCTTATATTTATGGATAAAAAAAATATGAGAATGCAGAATGTTTAAAATCCACCAACAAACATGAAGCTAAACAAACTGGTATTATTGACATGAGATTGTCAAAAGCAAAATTATCATATGCCGCTTTTCTTTTTTTTTAAATGTAAACCATTTCCTCAATATACTGTGTTTATCACTGAATTATATTTGTGGTTGCTGTTAATTACGAAGTTGCGTCCGATCCATTGTGACCCCATGGACAATGTTCCTCCAGACTTCCTGTCCTCTACCATCCTCTGGAGTCCATGTAAGCTCATGCCTTCTGCTTCGGTGACTCCATCCAGCCACCTCATTCTCTGTCGTCCCCTTCTTCGTTTGTCCTCTTTCCCAGCATTAGACTCTTCCCTAGTGAGCCCTTCTTTCTCCTTAGGTGGCCAAAGAATTTAGATTTCATCTTCAGGATCTGATAATTATATTATCAGAATGTAATAAAAAAGATGAAGTATGACATATCTCTCCTTAAAGCAATTGGGCAGGCCACTATATTTTGCCCTGATTAGCTATAGCACAGCATCAAGGGTGCTTCTATCATGATGATTAGTGGAAAATACAGATGAACCAGAAAGGGATTTCGGCTTTGGGCTACATGTGGTTCACCAACCTTACTCTACTATATATTGATAATCTACAGCAGGGGTCTCCAACCTTTGCAACTTTAAGTCTGAAGGACTTCAGCTCCCAGAATTCTCCAGCCAGCTTTGCTGGCTGGAGAAGTCTGGGAGCTGAAGTCCTTCAGACTTAAAGTTGCAAAGGTTGGAGACCCCTGATCTACAGTACTATTATTTCTGTTGAAATTCTGCTGATCTGGGAATTTTAGACTATGAATAGATCAAACAAAATAACCAAATACTGTATTGTCTGAGCAAGGAGATTTTTTTCACTACTATATGTATCAACTCTTACCCTTAAATTGCATTAAGATGGAGGTAATCAGGTGAAGAACACAATATTACAAGCATTCAAGTCACATGATTTAAGTTGATAGAAGCTTACCTTTCTTCAAAACTTCTTCATGGGAACTTTTTTCTTTTGTTAGAAAACAATGTAGAATTATTATACTATGAATCTATTTTAAGAAGGAAGGGATCTACCCAACTTTCATCTCATATAGTTTTCTTTTTATGACTTTTGCCTCTAGATGCCATGAACAAGTGTGTTTTTGTTGCTTGTGAACATGTGAATATTTGTGGATATTTGAGTGTGTGTATGAATACATTTATTCACATGGACAATTCTACAACTGTGTTTCTCAACCTTGGAAGACTTTCGCTGTGTAGATTTTACAACCATCACGTAATCCATAAAGGCAAACATAGCAGAAGCTATAGAAGACAAAGAATGGATAGCATCTATTTCTCTATCTAGAAGTCCTTGGAAATTCTCACACACAGGAAAACTGGTTTATTTCTTCTTGCATGACATGTCTGCTGCTGCCTGTATATCGTAAAAATGATGTGCTCGTTTTAGAAAGAGTTGTGATATGCCAGTTGCATCCAGCAGTGATTATTCCAAATAAATTATTGCTTTAGCCCACTGACATTGCTAATTTTAAAAATTCTGTTCAGGGTGACAGGCATTTGCATTGGATGATAGTGAGTTGAATCCTGCACTCATGAAATACAGTTTTTAAAAAACTGTATTTCCTTCTCCAATTCAGGCAAGGAGGTCTTTATTCAATTAAGAGTCAGTCTACTTCTGGGAAGACTTATTGAACCTATTTATAAGTACCATTTTACTGAAATTATTTTTTCTGAATTTGCAAAAACCACGCCACAAAGTGCATTTTATAATTTTTTTAAAAAAATAATACTAATGCAGTTCAAGGCTTTTCAGCAGTACAATTGCTGGTGTTAAGTACAGCTCTACTAAATATTTTTATTACATGTAAAATGCACAGTAATTGTTTGTTTTCCTATTTATCCCTACAACATGGCAATGAAAGTAACAAAAGAAAGTGAAGTTAAGGGCATTGCTCTCCTCAATCAATTATATATCTGGCACAGCCAGCCAGTTATGTACCTGTTTCTCAATGGAAAGCTGCTATACATCCCTGTCTCTGGGAAAGAAATTGTATGTGGGCGGGAAAAGAAATATATGAAGCTATAATTCTTGCGAAGGTTAAATTCCATCACTGACTGCATCTGCAGAGAACATAAAGTCATTTATGATTCCAGCTAGGGAGGAAAACATGTAGGAGACTCTTATCAGAGATGAGTACTACTATCTCATGCTGTATTTTGTAGGCAGGTGGATGTGTGTGTGTGTGTGTTTGTAAGTGACAATTCTTTATCTCAGGGCTCATGGTGCAGAGTAGAGCACATACAAAGGAATTACTTCTCTAGTGTGATTACATTAAACTCTGGATTGCTCTGCATTTATTTCCCCTTATTACACACATATCCGTTAATGTATGGAAATCCAAGGGTTGTGGAAATAAGATTCTCCTTAGACCTGAGCAATTAATTCTGCTCCAGATAAAGAGTAAATTAGAGCAAATGGATGGGGTGGGGTGGGGTAGGATGGCAGAAACTCTGAACTGAATACGTTTACTAAGAACTGGTGCCAACAATGTAGGACACAAATGGAAGGGCAGTAAAGCAAAGGAAGATTTAGAGGTTGGCATTGGCAAAGCAATGTCAGTAGGGAGTACTACTCTCTGAGAGAGAGTGGGAGAGAGGGAAAGGGAGAATGAATGTATTCGAATCTTTCACTACACATAAGAAGCCTAATATTGGAACAAGAAATTATGAACTGCAATGTAAAATTCTTGTTCAGGGGATTTGGCTAAGAAGAAAGGTGAAAGAATCCATTATTTTATTCTTATCAATAATCACTGGTTTACTAATGAACTCACTTAATGTAATATGAAGAATACAATTATTGTAAGATATCATAAAATCTCTACCATGGTAACACATGTTGCTGCATCCTTTGATTAGTAGAATCCACAAAGCTTTTGATAATTTTTCTCAGAGTCCCCTGGAATCAAGACAGCTAATAACTCAGATAAATAATTATACACTAACTAATCTTGTGATAAAATATAGGTTAAATGTAGTTGAATTCCTAGTAGACCAGAGACTACTCATAACTGTCTTAGAATCAACTTGGAGCATACTGTCAAGTGGAGCCCCATAGTAAATCAGCACATTGGCTACTTTATAAAGAATACCTTTATCTACTCTCACTGTCAAGTTCTAGATCTCTACAAGGTCAGGAAGTGGTGTTTCTTGTTAGTTTACAAATGTTGGAGCCATGAGGGTGGAATTGAATGGAAAGGCAGGACTTAAATAGAGTACTGCAAATAAATATTCACATTTCAACTGAGCCATGAATTCTTCACATGAATTTGCTAGTAGGATAAAACTGGAGAGAATAAATGAATTTGCTAGTAGGATAAAACTGGCTGGAGAGAATAAATCTGCCAGAAAATGGATAACTGTTGCCTTTACCAAGTGCTTCTCAATCTGAGATTTAGAATACAGGGTTTGTGTGTTTGTTTGTTTATTTCATGCTAACCAAAAGAAAGCTGTTGGAGAAGGCGGAATTTTATTGCACAGACTGATGAGAAAGAGAAGATTAGACAATACATGCAAATCTTTGCTGTCAAAATAAGGCATATTATTTTATCTTAAATTGATTTCTTATCCCTAAGCCATAACCCACGTGCCTTGCATCACTGATTGGGCAAATGTTTTTTTCCTCCTAAAATACAAATGCTGACATCTCTACTTTTAAAAAAGCTAATAAACTTCAAGCTAAGAATAATGGACAGGTAGATGACATGCTGTGACCTCTTAGTTAAGTCCAAATACTCCTCTCCAGCAAGTCCCAGGTAGGAAAAAATGACTCTAATTTTGCACATTCTACTTTGGGTATGTGAATAATTACCTCTATTTATAGTTATGCCCAGCTAGCAGTTTCATAATATCTATAATATTCTACCTCTCTACCTCTGCCATGGGAACTTTTTTTTTAATTGGGTGGCAGAATCCCAAGGGTGACAGTTCCATAAGAAGACACACATTCTTTCTCTCACAGCTGCTGGAAGTGAAATATGTTCCTAATCAGTGCCTAGGACTGTGATGGCAAATTTTTTGGGCTCAGCATGTCAAAAATTTGGAAAATACCTAATTTGACTATGATGGCGTGTCACTGCTGCCCCCAAACAGAGAAACAATTCTTCACATATTCATTTATTTTTTTTTAAAAAAATGAATTCCAACCATTTGTGGTGCCATGTGCTATATAAAGAAATGGCAATTATAAAAATGAGATACGAGTAAAACAAATTCACTGGGGTGTGTTGTATGTCGAGGCTGCATAAGAGCACTTCCCATTCTCACACGGCCTCTGCAGCTTTCAAAACTCATGTAAGAATACAACGTGCTTTTATTTATGGAGATTGTCAGTGGTTATCCCAAAAGCGCTTTTTCGAAAGGCAACTGGACTTTGTTGCTTTTTCCCTTAAGACATTTCAATTATCATTCAAGAAGCGTCTTCGTTTTTAACTAAATGGTGGAGAATGGAAGGATTTATATTCCTTGCTGTCATCTGGTTGTTAGCACTTCCTCTGAAAGTCAAAGAGACTTATCTATGCCCTCAGGGTCACCTGAAGAGTACAAATGGGTATAAGAACTTTCATGGAACTGCTGAAAAGGCATGCTTTTGAGAATAGCTGTTGTCGGGAGCTGGTGAATCTTGGTGTGATACCCAAAACACCATGTTGTTCACCTTTGACATGTGTGTCATAGGTTTGCAATCACTGGCCTAAGACTTGCAGGCATCAATATCTTATTTGTCAGTAAAAACTCTTGAAAATGCAGGAATTAGCTAGATAGTGAGATTTCAACTTTGCATGGGTGTACGAGCAATGTGAAGTCAAGTCAAGTCAAGTCAAGTCAAGTGTTGCGTCCTGGCAACTGCTTGGACAAGCCCTGCAGTTTTTTGACAACATATTCAGAGGTGGATTGCACTGCCTTCTTCCTAGGGTTGAGAGAGCATGGCCCAAAGTCATCCAGTGTGCCTCATGCCCCAGTTTAGAACTCAAGATCTTTTAATTTCTAGCACAATGCCTGAACCACACCACCAAACAGCCTCTCAAGTCTTTATACTAGGGAGGATGTTTTGTTAGAGCTGTGGCTCCTTTAATGAGCTACAGGTAGCTCTTGTGTTTGCACTCCCATATTCTACAATAAAACTTCTCAACTATACCAAAATCACTGTACATTCTGTAATTTAGCTAGGAAAGGGAGCCTCTGGATTTGTAAACAGCTTATATATTTGTATTGTTCTTAACAATGTAAGTTATTATAGTTGAACTGAAAGCTTCCATGTATTTACAAAAAACATTTAATCTGATAAAATAGCATACAGTATATGCTATACATACAGATGAATATGTGAAATATCTACTCTCTGAACAAGTAATGTATTTTTCGGAGACTGTGCCCTTTGCACAGTCACTCACAGTCACTCGTGACATCCCGACTGGATGACTGTAACGCTCTCTACATGGGGCTCCCCTTGAGGTGCACCCGAAGACTGCAGCTTGTCCAGAATGCAGCCGCGCGGGCAGTTATGGGAACCTCCAGGTTCTTCCATGTAACACCAGTCCTGCACGAGCTGCATTGGCTGCCTGTCGTCTTTCGGGTGCTTCAAGGTGTTGGTTATCATCTTCAAAGCGCTCCATGGCATGGGACCTAGCTATCTGCGGGATCGCATCCTGCCCCATACATCCCTACGGCCGATTCACTCCCACAGAGAGGGACTTCTCTGGGTGCCGTCCACCAGGCTATGCCAGTGGGCAACGCCCAGGGAAAGGGCCTTCTCTGTGGTGGGCCCGACCCTCTGGAACGACCTTCCCCCCGAAATTAGAACAACCACAGACCTCCGCTCCTTCCGTCAAAAACTAAAAACACATTTCTTCTGCTTGGCCGGCCTGGGGTAATTGAACTGTTTTTTAGGGTTTTTAGGGGTTTAGTTTTATTTTGGGATTTTAGCGCAGGGTTTTAGTTTAATTCATTTTAATATTGTATTATGTTTGTGGTTTTATACATGTATTTTTAAATTCCCTGTGCACCGCGAGTCCTTTCGGAGAGAGAGAGCGGTTTATAAATTAAAATTATTATTATCATTATCATTATTATTATTATAGGTAGGTAGGGAGAGAGTAGTTAGGTAGGTAGGTAGAGGGGGGGAGACAGAGAGAGAAATACAGTAAGTAGGTAGGTAGGGAAACAGAGAGTGTAGTTAGGTAGGTAGGTAGATAAAGGGATAGGGGGAGAGAGAGAGAGAAATACAGTAGGTAGGTAAGTAGGGAGAGATAGTGTGTGTAGATAGATAAGTAAGTAGAGGGATAGAGAGAGAGAAATAGAGGGGATAGAGAGAGAAATACAGTAGGTAGGAAGGGAGAGAGAGAGTGTGTAGATAGATAGGTAGGTAGGTAGAGGGATAGAGAGAGAAAAATAGAGAGAGAAATAGAGAGAGAAATACAGTAGATAGGTAGGGAGAGAGAGAGAGTAGGTATATAGGTAGATAGAGGGGAGAGAGAGAGAAATACAGTAGGTAGGTAGGGCGAGAGTGAGTGTAGATAGGTAGGTAGAGGGATAGAGAGAGAAAAATAGAGAGAAATATATATAGAGAGAAATACAGTAGATAGGTAGGGGGAGAGAGAGTAGGTAGATAGGTAGATAGAGGGGAGAGAGAGAGAAATACAGTAGGTAGGTAGGGAGAGAGAGAGAGTAGATAGATAAGTAGGTAGAGGGATAGAGAGAGAGAGAGAGAGAGAGAGAGAGAGAGAGAGAGAGAGAGAGAGAGAGAGAAATACAGTAGATAGGTAGGGAGAGAGAGAGAGTAGGTAGGTAGGTAGGTAGGTAGGTAGATGTTTCCAGGTGTATTTACCCATGTGCTGGAGAAGGAAATCACTGACCACCTTTGGAACAAATCTTTGTTTCTGCAGGCTCAGTACTTGACCAACGTAATTCTCATCAATCACTCTAAGCAAACAGCTTTCCGAAAGGGGAAAAAACCCCTTTTTGCACTGTACAAACCTCCGCCAAGCGGCCCATTTTCCATGAAAATAGGCCCGTTTTTTTCAAATAAAAGGCATGAACAGCCTTGGGGGGTCTTGCAGAGTGCTCCTGGGGGCCCAAAACGAGGAAAAACAGTCCATTTTCTTTCGTGAAAATGGACCATTTTTTGGTAAAAAAATTAGCATGATTAGCCTTATGGAGGCTTATAGAGTGCTGCTGGGGGCTGGGGGGGGGGCCAAAAACGCCCTGGTTTTTTGCTCATTTCTGCCCTCCCCAGCCCCCAGGAGCTCTCTGGAAGCCTCCATAAGGGTATGCACGTGGCCATTTTGGTGAAGGGGCAGGGTTTCAGGAGGCAAAAAAATGCTGTATTCGATGTATAAGATGCACCCAGATTTTCAGCCTCTTTTTAGAGGAAAAAAGATGTGTCTTATACTCTGAAAAATATGGTAACCTGACTCAAGGATACCTATTCTTTAGTAGAACTGTGGTATAAAATGATGTCTATTAATTTAAAATAACATGGATTGCAGCCTGAACTGATTTATTAGCTTTGCAATTCCCTAATAAAAGCAATAATTCAAGGGATGAAAATATAAAACAAATAATATGGCAGCAGGTAAAGCAGATTCTGTCAAAACACCCAAGATTTCAGAGTATATTTCACTAAGTACAATAGAATATTATTCCATGGCTTGAGCCCCAGAAGTCTATTTACACCTTTCCGATAGTTGATATCAGTCACTGAGCAGATGGGCTCTTCCCAGTGTTACTTTAATTGTCACACATGGAATGAAAATCTCACACCTTATTTTCAGCTGGCTGCTAGAACTACTTTATATTTCAGGAAGATTTATCCAAGTCAAGAACACTGGAAATGTGCTTTTACTCTCTCTTTCTTTTCTCTCCCCCCTCCCCCTTCTGAAATGCCAGTCAGTTTTCCTTTGAAATAAACAAAACATAATGCAATAGAAATATTAGTTAAATATGAAGCTATCAGGAAGCTTGTTGTGCTGACAACTGATGACTTTTCCACTGGGATTCCCATGCTCTTAATGAGAGCTCATGTTTAGCTATTTGCAGGTTTCATATTTCTTTAATTATTCATATCCATTCCTTCTTGTATCTTCTTACCTTGGAATCGTTTCTTGACCAACAAAAGGACACAATTAACATGATGGAATTCACACTGGGTGCTTTATTTAGCTGAAGGACATTCCACATTGCCAGCACTTCCTCTGCTTTATCTCTCAAAAGTAGAATGAATGTCCATGATCAACTTCAACTTTATGAGAAGGAGCAGAAACTATGCCCTCCTTAAGGCACCGTAGGTCAAGGATCAATGAAAAGTTATCTCACTCCATGCAAAGGGAAAACTGAATAAATATTTTGCACATATACTGGTATATTCATGCCCTTAGTTTATGCTACAGTATATTGAGCTGTAGGCAAAATACTCCAAATATTCCTTTTGGATTGCATCTTGGAAGATTTGCTAAAAGCCTCAAGATAGGGAGAGGCAAGAACTTCTGCATTTTCACAAGTAAAACAGAGCATCAGGGGTGCTTTTAAAAAAATAAATGTACTTGGATTTCTAATACACTCCAGCCAAATCAGAAATAAATTACACCAAGCATAACCAATATTGTGGGATCCATGAGCCTAAATTGCTTTTAGGCGTGGAAGCCCTTCCAAGGACCTTGTTTGTTTGCTCAGATTGCACAGGTTGAGATGAAACAGTGTCACATTGCATATGCATGAAAGGTGCAGCTTTTGCATTAGGTTGGTATGATGTTTCGTTATTTACAACCCCCTTGCAAAACCACACTGTTTGTAGATCATAGATCATTGTGGCCAACCAGAAACCAGTAGTCCACTTCGGTTGATTAGGGATACTTTATATTCTAAAATATGTGTCTCCCAACTATCAAAAATGCAACAGCCAGGACAGAGGTTCTACAAGATGTGGCCAAACAGATTGTGATCATTGAGGTGTGATTGAAGTGCCACCTATTTTATGTGCATTTTGTTAAAGTAGGGCAACGTTTTGATCACATCATTCTGGCCAGCGTCTTGAATTTTTGACTATAACTTACAGTGAAATTGAGTGAAAAATTTAATAGATACAGCAAAAATGCAATACAACTTGCATCTTTGTTCCTAGAGCAGAATATATTCTATTTTTGTTATGAGCCATGGTGGCACAGTGGTTAAAATGAACGATTCTGCTCACTGCCAGGAGTTTGATTCTGACTGGCTCAAGGTTGACTCAGCCTTCCATGCTTCCACGGTCAGTAAAATTGATATAGAAAATGAAACACTTTGCTATAAAAAACTGCATACCACAGAAAGCTATAATTATTTCAACTGTGGTACATCACCACTGTCTTTCTCTATGCTTATATTGCAACTCACATTGCTCTTCTTACTGGTTTAGTGCATATTTCTAAAATGGACTCTCTTGGGAACACTAATAAATGTAATGTTTATGCTTCCACTATTCTCCACATCTTATGTTTTTGGTGCTGGCCTCATCCTTTCATATGCCCAAACAGCATAAAGTAGCATAATCAGAGTTGAGTAATATCCAGAGCGGGCTGTGCTAAATGTCTCCTTTTCTACTGTAGCCTATACATTCTGCTGTACATGTTCTACTTTTCTTTTCGTGCCATACATTCAGCCCACTTGAATCTGCTGCTGGCTACAACTCTATTATCTTTATTGTCTCATGCCCAGCCAAAACAGGACCATCTGTTGCACAGCTGCAGTGTTTTCTGCATTGGCTAAAATATAATGAATCAATTAAAACAATGGGAAAAGGCACAGTGGAACATTTGTATTTTTATTGGTAACCCAGTTATGCCATCCAAGTCCCCCTTGTTCCCATGTTTTGTACTAGGCTAAATTTAAAAGCATTCTTCACGGGGGGGGGGGGGGGGGGGGAGAGAAATTAGAATTCTTTTCTTTGTGGCCTGCTGCATTTCCTACTACAAAGTCGTTTATTCTGCTGGTGTTAATAAGCAACAGTTAAATTCTGGACGTGACCCCAGGCATCAATTAAAACTGTAGGCTTCCATTCCCTGCATAGTTATACTGAAGTTTATTTAAGATCAATGGAAGCTACACAAGGATAGCCTAATGATTTGCAACTATAAGCAATTCTATACTCTAATTAAAGCAGTGGCAGTGGGGGCTTCCTGCCACAACACCTGCAGAAAGATTGCTGTATTCTTTATGTGCTTAAACTTGGAAGAAAGGGAAAGCTATAGAGTCGATTTTGGGGAGGGAAGAATGAGAAAGCGTTAGGGACTGGAAATGTAATCTTTGCCCAATCTTCTCTATGATGGATTCACAACCCACAGAATTTCCCGAATGTTCAGCATATTCACTTTGTTTCTTTCTATTAAAATAGCATTTTTCATCAAGAAGAAATCAATAGTTCCTTAATAAAATCCAAGCAGAAAGAGCTATTCGGGAAGTTAATTATATTACTGTCTCACTATTTCTCAGAATGTGCAACCTATCTTCAGTCAGCCTGGTTATAATGGTGAGCAAAATTGGAAGCTCTCATCTGAAGTTTGAACTCTAAATAGCAGTGGTTTTTTTCTTGCTAGCCACTTAACTGAGTAGGGTCAAAAACAGATGGGAGACCACAAGGAAATTACAGAACTGTGGGGTGTAATTAGGAATTAAAAAAAAAAGCATACCAAAAGAAAGCTATAGCACACCTCATTTTGTTGCCAATAAATAAAAAGCTAATAATTTTTCCCCACGAAATTAACCTTATGAGAGAATCATCTTTCAGAACAAATATATGGAGATACAATATTGTAAGCTTTTATTCATGAACTCTTCTTTCAACTATTTTCTACAGGGGTATGGGAAGAAATTGACAATTTTTTGAATGGATTGTTCTCCACATAAGAATCAAGAAGACATTTTAAAGACACTTGAATTATGGAATGAGATTATGAATTTATAATATAATGCAATGTCTCTGAATGAAAATGGTTGAGAGGTGGTTTTTTTTCATGATTTCTTGACCGAGAATATTTTTGAGGATGGAGAGCTACAAAACTCTCATTATCTGTTTCTGCTTCAGTTCACATTGAACAAAGCTGCTCACTGCAGTCCTAAAATGACAAGCCCATTTCTTTAATTATGCAGAGGGCAGGTGCATATCACTGATGTTTTATATTCTTCATATAAGTGTCAATCTTCTTGTAACAAGGAGCTATCTTACCAATAGAGATATTAGCCCCATAGGGAGCTTCAGTCACAACCCACCATTAACAGGCCAATTTATGTTTAAAATGCAGCCGTCTTTCCCAACCTGATGCTTTCCAAATTCGGCCAAAGAAGGAAGGGAACTGAATTGCTAGTTGATTGGAGGCCTCACAAATTGAAAGAATGATTAAATAAATAAATGCAATATCAAAGGAAACCATGTTGACTTTTTATTAGATTCCATCACATTGACCTCGGCTGAAATACTGTTCAGCAGTGGTCTCCAAACTGGCACCAGGAACCTGTTTCATTTTCTACAGACTGAGGATGGGGATGGTTTCACCGCAATGTAGATCCCGTGCAAGCTTTGCTTGCTCATCTGCTGCTTGCACGGCCTGGTTCCTGAGTGTTGGAAACTCCTGATGTACAGAATAAGCAACATGTAGCCTTCAGATGTTGAATTACGGGGCTCACCTTTCTTAGTTGTGCTTCTAAGAGTTGAAGTTGCTGTGTGTTGAGGGTAATAGGACCGGGAGCACAGGAATTTCTGGAAGGCTACAAGTCTACCACTCTGCTATTGTATTGTATCTACCAACTATATTTTGTGGCATAATATAATGCTTATTCAGGTGTGATTTCCATTATATTTACTGCCCCCCCCTAAGAAAGTGAGTTTAGGATTGCAGTCTTACATAAATAAATAAATGGAAACGTTTATCAATTAACAATTATCATGATTTAAAACAGTAGATTGAACCCAAACGTTGAATTTATTTGTTCCCAAACTACCTAGAATATGTATTCCCAAAACCTAGGGAAATAATAGTGTATGGAATCGCAGATATGGTTCTACTCTGTTGCTAAATTTTGTTACAGTAATGCTCTTGGAAAGTATTTGTTTGCATTTTAAGCTTTTTATCATGCATTTGGGATTAATTCAATATATTATTACCTTACCAACATTATTATATGTGTAGAGATGGAAAGACTTTTTCTTGCCATGCAACCACTATGGAGAAATGTTTGGTAAAGATGACAGATTTTGCAGAAGTTGATGAATCGATTTCTTTGATTAGAGAAAAGATATTATCTACATTTATTGGTGACTGAAAGATTCTTATGGAGTTTTTGGCATAAAAATGAAAAATGTGATTTATCATTCTGGTGATTAGACAGAATAGATTATAGAAAGAAGAGTAATGTTATGTAATGTTATAGAAGGAGATTAAAATATATTTGTAGTTACAGCTGCAGTGAAAAATATTGCAGCCCACTTCTTTATCTTATTTTTCATTTTTCTTCACTTTTTTCATGGACTTTTTGTTATTTCCTTGATCTTTCTTTTTCTTTTTTTCTTCTTCCCCTTATATTGTGTTCCTTTTTCTCTTCTTATTTAAAAGTGTTAATAAAATTATATTTATATATTTGCGCATTTGGCTGTAATTAAGTTAGATAATTAACATTTCCCTTAAACTTTGATTTGCAATCTTTTTTATACTAGTTCCAGAACATTAAACTCTGTGCTTTTTCTGTTCTTAGGGAAAATCTCAGAACATGGCTTTTTATTCTTTTGTAATGTAATAAATGTCAGTGGAACTAATTTCAAAATATCTGAATGGAGAATGGTTTTACAATGTAGTTCTTTATATCTGAGATTTCTGAGTAGGATTTTTGTGCATGTTCATATTTTTCTAACTTTAGTTTCTAACTTTATTTTCTAACTTTATTTTTAACTTTTTTCCTTCTAAGTTTTTACTTCCTAAGCATATTGATTGGGAAATAAATCCCTATTCCGATAAACATGTCTACTATCAGATGGTAAATATATCAAGTTTGTTTCAGAAATTGGAAATGTCTCTTGCTGTGGAATATAAATGTACAAAACGTAAGTATGGAAATACGTGACTTGAGCTAAAGAATATTTATTAATATTTATTATAAATATAAATGAATATTTATTAACCAAGTGCTTTGAAAATGTCTACTTATTTCAGGCTTATCTTTAGGAATGAAAATTTCTATTCAGGAGTGCGACTCAAATAAATATGCACAAATTTACAGCCTTAAGATTATAGAATTTTACTATGGGGCTGCCTTTCTTTTATAAACCTGCTTATATTTTTAAGTTCAGCAAGTGAAGTGGTCCTGAAAATGCCTCCTGCTGTCTTCGAAGCAGCTTTAACTGCTTTTTCCTGAAGCATCTCCAAGCTGTACAATGTACCGTCTCAGGTGCTAGGTACGTCCTCTGGTTAAGTCTTCCTTAGAAGGGCAACCATTCCATTTTTTTCAGGTTTTTTTTTAATGTTAATAATCTTTGTATCAGTTTAACTATATCCTTGATTTTTTTTTTTGTCATGCTCATTTTAACTGATTTCAGCTACTCTGACTGCAACTACAGAAAAGCAGGAGGTAAATAAAATTTAATATTGAAACCCTTGGGAATCCGCCTTATTGAACTCAATAGGACAACTTCTGATCAGATGTGAATAAGAAAATGCTATTTGGCTTGGTTTATTAACATCTAGCAATTGTAAAGAATGGTTGCAGGAACTGGGTATGCCTAGTTTAATGAAAAGAAGGACTAGAGGAGACATGATAGCAATGTTCCAATATCTCATGAGCTGCCACAAAGAAGAGGGAGTCAAGCTATTCTCCAAATCACTTGCGCGTAGGACAAGAAGCAATGGGTGGAAACTAATCAAGGAGAGAAGCAACTTAGAACTAAGGAGAAAGTTCTTGAAAGTTGGAACAATTAATCAGTGGAACAACTTGCCTCCAGAAGTAGTAAATGCTGCAACACTGGAAGTTTTAAGAAGATGTTGGATAACCATTTGTCTGAAGTGGTGTGGGGTTTCCTGTCTAAGCAGAGGGTTGGACTAGAAGACTTCCAAGGGTCCTTTCAACTCTGTTATCCTATTCTAATCTACTGTACTGAATCAAACCAAAACATTTCCCTAAATTGATCATTCTCTTCTCACCAATGGCCTGACGCTTATGGGGAGATGACAAGCCTAAAGAAGCAGCACAATGGATAATGTGAGACAAAGATCAAGAATAATACTGCAAACCAAACCCTAATTTTGAAGAATGGCCTATCGTATAAGAGACATTTGGCAAACTGAAATTAATTTAGCAAGATGTTTTTAAAGCAGTAACTTTGCCAGCATCTGAAATTACTTAGATAAAATAAAACTTTCCTAAGAAGATTTTTCTGAGTGCGGAATAAATGCTATTTCTAGCATAGTTCTTCAAAACCCCTCCCCCTTTACACATAGCAACATTAATATTGTAGAGCTGCTGTCTACTTAGAGAACAGATTTATTTACCAAAGGGAAATTAAAGGAATGAAACATTATACTATGCAGCACTTCTACATATTGATGAGCAGCTATTTATCAGAAGTTGAAAACTACTCTTTCCATGCCCATTAATATGAATATCAGAGAACAAATACCCTTTGGCATGGAAGTGCACACAAACATACATCTCTGCCCATCATAAGATGTACTCGTATGGCCACTCCATCCCAAACGCCTGTGGTTTGAGAAGGAATAAGAATATGCCTGACATGCCACATGAGGTGTTTTTTTTTATGGAAAAGCTCTCTAATAAACCGGAGCTGAGAGATTTCAGTGGCAGTAGATGTAGCTGTCTGAAACGGTCCAAGAAAAGCACATCTATTCAGAACATGAATAGGTCCAAGAGATAAATCATTATTGTGAAGATTTTTCCATTTACTGATGGAAATGAGAGCTATGCAGCAGAATAATAGACCATTATTATGTATCTACTTTCTTTTATGTATATTCAGAATAACCCAAGAAAATCGGGGTCAAACATACACTGAATATTTGAAATCAAATCCTTTACAGAAGCGCAGATAGGGTTCAAGGAAAAAAAATCATCAGAAAGACTTCTCATCAAGGGCAGTTTTTCTGTATCGCCCAAAATGAGACCCTGGTAAGATTTTTCAGTCCTTAAGGCTGTTTAGTTCATCATGTTAGATCTCAGAAAGGTGCTTCAGGGTGCATAAGTAGCCACACAAAAACCCAGGAAATGATGCATTGGTTCTAAGGTGCTGCAGACAGGTGCTATATTTGCATTATATTTCTGTGCAGTACAAAGTATCTTTTAAAGACTGGATCTGGAACGCTGCACAGTCTGATTAGGAATCTCTATCTCTCTATACATCTAATAAACTGAATTAAAAAGAATTAATGTTTATGTTGCATTAACAGTTTAGGACTAATATAATCTTACTGTATTACTTAAAGAATTATGTAAAGTGAATACACACTCTTCCAAAATACTGTAGGTATGTACCATATGTGTTATGCATACGTGTGGGAGAGCACCAGAAATTTCAGATACTGATACACAGTATAAATCCTTAGTTTGCCTGTGCATATTTTTTGCGGTTTAGATTCCTTTTTCTGGACCAACAGGCACATTTACAAATAAAGAATTTGGCTGCAGCCATTCACCATTTTTATCTCTCCCAACATTACTGTGCTAAAATTGGAAAGGTGATGGGTATGACACATTCTGAAGGGAGGGAGAAATTACTCTGAGACTCCCTCTCTCCCTCTGAGGCCACTAGGGCATTGTCTTCCACCTCTCCTGTCACCTCAGACAGAGCCTAAGAGTCCCCAGGCCTGCCAGTGAAAGAATTCAATCTTCCATGAATTTGGTTTAGTTTACATGAAGGACTCTGTTGCCAACAAAGAAAATATTGTAAATCATCTTGTATGCTAAAGTGTACATTAAATCAAGCACTTGCTGTTTAATATCTATATGCTGTTTATTTTTTCCTCATCACATTTAATGTAGATAAATAGATAATAGATGATACATAAATGATAGACAGACCGACACGTATATAGACAGGCAGGCTATACAGTATATTACTTTTATTTAGTTTATTGCTTTTTTAATGACTGTCTAAGGAAGTGCATTAAAAGGCATCTTGCATTTATGGAAATGATCTTTTGCCCAAGACAACAAACCTGATCTCCTTAATTGCAAAGTCACCGTTTGTCACCATCCAAAAAGGTTAATGAAATAATTAAGAGTTTAAATTAATCAAAGATGACATAAACATATCACCATCTATTTTTAGCACGATAAATAGAAAAGATTACCTGGCTATTGGTTTAATTTCACTCCCTTATAATATTAGAAGTAATCTGTTCATTTTGTTGATGCTTACAACTTAATCTTGTCTATATGAATGAACTGTGACATCTGAAATATCTAAACATTAATGTAAGAAGGAATGATAACACGAAATTCAACAGAGGAGATTAGGCTGTATGGAAACACCAAGAAGTCACAGCATTAAATAATTTAAGACAGATCCAGATATTCCTTTAACAAGCTAGTCAGAGGTTGATGAACTGGAGATGCCAAGATAAAACACACAGTAAAGTACAAGCCGGAGATTAAACACCAGTTTTAATAAATGGACTATAGGCCCTGCTGTCACCACATGAAAAGCTAAAATGCATGCAACGAGACTGTAGATATTTCCTGGGATGCTATGAAGGCTGAACGAAGAAACATTTCAGGTTGCCCACAGCATTTCATGAATAGGTAATTTTAATTTACCAGTGGCCACTGGCTGCATGCTGTACCATGAAGCATTAGAGATCTTATACCTCATTCTTTGCTGTTTTGTGAACCTGTTACTGTAACATTTTATGTCTTTGTCAGCTGTTTCCTAGCTGGGCTGCATATCACAGCTGATTTTTAAAATGAGGCAGAAGTAGGCAACCCTTAGAAACCTCTTCCAGCCCAAGGATAAAACTTCCCCAAATCAAATATACATCAAGGGTAGCGCTTTAAACAATCACAGGTGATGGCAGGAGGAAAAACATTTTTTTCAAATAATTGCATTTTATTTAAATTTATTAAAATTATGTATAGCTAATATGGCTACTGTTTGATCCCTCGTTTAATATTTTCCATCTTTCATTACACTAGAAATTACAAAAATTGAGTGAATGCCACACCCGAGTCTTTTGACCTTGGCCTTCGAATTGTGTATGTCTATCCTACACAAAAGCTGACTCACCAGCAATGAATGAAGAACAGTGAAATTTAATAGACTAGCTACAGTAAATGTCCATTATTCTTAATTCTCCTAAATATGAAGGCTTGTCATCTGCATGATAATGTTGTTTTTCTTTAGGATTGCTACCATGGCAAATAACAGAAACCACTGAAAATGATTAACTTGATCTAGATTTAACTCCACTTCCACAATATGCATTGAATTAGTCTATGTTTCCAAAAGAATATTTAGAGGTAAATTTGGTCCACTACAGCCATAGTCTGCCCTGTTAAATTGAGATTTCACTAGATGGAGCTATATATTCAAAAAGGTTTTCAAAAATATTTTCACTTTAGAAGTTGTTCAACACGGTCAGTCCTGTCCTGTAACATGGTGAAGTGATCTGCTTTAGGGACCACAAGAAGGGTAGAAGAAAGCAGAAGCTGTTTAAATAAGTGCAATAGATTTTAAATTTATTTAATGAAGGTTGCTATTTTGGCACCATTGAATCAACTGGGTCTTTGCACAGGCTCATCCAGATGCAACCATCCCCTGAATGGGAAATCCTTCAGATGGTTGCTCGTGTCCTAGTCATGTCACGATTAGAGTACTGCAATGAGTTCTATATATTGGGTTAGCCTTCAAAACCATTTGGAAGTAACAGCTAGTCCAAAATGCAGTAACACAAGCAGGATCTATTAGCTGCATTGGTTACCATTTGGCTTTTGCATACAATTTGAAGATGCTGTGGTCACCTACAGAGATTGATGGCAAAGAGACTGGATACCTGAGGAACTATTTGTCTCCAGTGTTTTTTCCTGTCCAATAAGATTAAGCAAAACAGGGGAACCTTTGAGTTACCACAATTTAGCAATGACATCTGGTGGGACTTAGAAGCTAGCTATCTTATCACAAAACCGGCCTCTGGACCAGCATTCCCAGAGATATTTGAATGGTTCCACCCTTTTAAGTGTTTGCATGTCTTAAAAACATGTCTTTGCCCCCAGTTGTGCAGTTACACTATTTGTTGAGTCCTTGGCAATTTTGTGTAAACTGGGCATAGATCTCCATTAACCAACTTCAAAGCAAGCTCGAATCCATTTTCTGTCCTACTTCTAAAGTTATTTCCCTATCATATCATCTCATGTGCTCATATTTAAAAGAAAACACATCAGTTTTTTGCAGACCAACCTTTGTAGTCCACTGACTCCTTTGCAAAGGAAAAAATATGCCTTCAATTGAGCCACTGCTAATCATGCACTTTAATGTTTATATTCTTATCTTTACAAGTGTTGCTGAAATAGTACAGTGTCTAAATCTGTACTGGTCCTTACTGTGCAAGGATTCTAAACTTGGCTCCCTCTTCACACCTCCTATTACTCTAGTGGAGATCACACAAAATAATTTAGAAAATAGTATGCACGTAAAAACAATACCTATCACATTATCAATTTATTCTATCCATTTTTGTTTTATATTTCTATTAACTGATTTAAAAAATCCTATCAGCATTTAGCAAAGAATTATTTCTTTGCATTCTGAAATTCTCTTACTGGTTAAAGTTCTAGAATGTTTAACCTGCCAGCTTTAGAGATTCTGTAACACATGAAAGCTTCTTTGAAACTCACAGGATTTGCAATATGAATAATATGAACTACTGAATCTTTAATATTTCACACTAAAAGAAAAGCCTCAAGGTAATTTTTACCATACATGATAATCTTGGGAAATGAATTAATCATAATTTCAGTTCCTTGTGCATATTGTAAATCTGATATTTATTTCACATGCACTGGCAAGCTCAAAAGAAGAAAAAACCTCATATTCATGTATATAGAAAACATTCCCAATGGTGCTCTGGAATTGAAAGGTAAGATGTGATCTCAGAATATCAGGTAGAAATAATAGTACTAGCTCAAAATAAGATTTAAAAATAATTTTAAGAGACTGGTGTGCATCGAATCAAAAGACATTCATAGTCATAAACAGTCCACCTTACTTAATTTACAAGTTTACTTTTCATTAGAATATTTCTAAAATGAATCACTTCCTACTTCCTTCTTTGCACCTTATGATTCCCTCCTCTTCTTCTCCCTCCTCCTTTACTTTTAGCATCATTTTTCTTCTGATTGCTTTAATTATGTTGATGCGATTCTCTGATCTATTCTGATGTCTCCGTGAGTATATGTCACATTTTACCTATTATGTATTTATTTATCTGCTTTGAAACCATTTTATTGCAGTAGTACAGATACCCAAGTGAAAAATCCGGCTTTTGTGTTTTATGGGTGCAAAGAGGATGAACTATCTCGAATAGTTCTGCAATACGGTTTACCTGAAAAATACTCTTTGAGAGTTGCCAATCTCCAGCAATAATTTAATCTTAAATTCCACTGCTGTTTGTAGTCCAGTCATAATCACAACCTTCAAGATGAAGTAGAAAAAACATCTGGAGGATATTTGGTTGGAGAAAAAATAGCTAGAAAAAAATATTTGGTTGGAGAAAAAATAGCAGTGATGAGTTATTTTCATTACTGCTCTTCCAGTATACTGCATAATATTTAATTTGTGTCATGCTAAAAAAATGGGAATACTCCTTTGGTTTTTATCACAAACTACTTTACATTAGTATGGTTTGGTTATAGAATATTGTTTTCTAGTCCGAATATTTTATTTCAGAAATAATTGTTTTTTGTTTAAATGCACAGTTCGATGTGCAAGCCAGTCTTGGGAACTTTTCTTAGAAGTATTTTGCTATTGCCTTCTGAGAAAAACTGACTGGCTTCATTCTTAAGGCAGGACTTGAACTCACAGTCTCCTAGTTTTCATGCTAAACCAAAACTAAACCAAACTGGCTTTTGCTCTACATTTACTGGCATCAAATTGAATTCAAGCAAAGACTATAAATACTACAGAGTTCTATACTTCAAAGTTGCTAAAATGTACTGTATTTTATGATTTTATGATACATTGTCAATATGGAATTTATCTATTTGCTGAATATATTATATTCATTATATTATATTTTACTAATCCATTTGATGATTATGTTATATTTATTATATTATATTTTATATTGATATAAAAAGGTTTTCATCTCATTGTAACGTGAAAATGTGAACCTCAGGAATCCCAATACTTTGGAGCAAAAGTGAACATAAAACAAACAAAACAAATGAGAACGATGTGTTAAGCAAGTTAAGAAATAACACTGAAATATGCAGTTCCAACATTTTATCAGTATACTAAACTGCATTCATAAATGGACCAGAAGCTATTAGGGGGGGGGGGGGGAATTAAATAGTAAAAAAATGTGAGCCACTTAGGTGACCATGTGCCATTCACTATTTCACAGTCCTAGAAAGGAAGCAAGGGTTGCTTTTGAAATCTCCCCAAGAAAACTGCAAAGACTGGTTCAGGCAGTTGCCAGAAGACAACACTGACTCAATGGCACTTAGACATATAATGCTTTGCAGTGCTTTACATCCCTCTCTAAGCAGTTTACAGAGTCAGCTTATTGCCCCCAACAATCTGGGTTCTCATTTACCGACCTGGAAAGATGGAAGGCTGAGTCAACCTTGAGCCTAGTGGGATTTGAACTGCTAAATTGCAGGCAGCAGAAATAGCTTGCAATACTGCACTCTAACCACTGCACCACCGAGGCACAAGCAACCAAGCAACCTAGCATACTGTAGTCTGCTCAAATTGTTCAGCCCAAATATTCACTTCTGCACAGATCATTACAGTAATCCAAACAGAAAATCCATCACTGCATACTCACATATTAAATGGAACTGTTCCAGCTGGTGTTAAATCTAATGTATCAGTTTAAACAAACAGAAGATAGACATTACCGGACTAAGCCTTAATGAGAGAAGAGGAAGATCGGCTAGCAACCCAACTCTGTAACAGGAACACCACTGTTACTGAAACAAAGGATGTAATTCAAAAAGATCTGACTGAAATTGTTGGAGGTCAATTATGACTTGACATGCTGTCCAGCATAAGTATAGTAGATCTAAGTTGAAGTCAGCTTCATAGAAAGCATGTGTTTGTTTAGGGAAAATTAATAACTAGAAGAAATTCAGAAATGATAGGTTAATCTTTTAAAGATTGTATAGAGCAATGATGGCGAACCTATTGCATGCGAGCCATAGGTGGCACAGAGCGTTATATCTGCCAGCATGTGAGCTGTCAGCTCTGGCATGTGACAGCTGATTTTTGACCTTCCTGAGGGCCGAGGGAAGCCATTTTTGCCATCCCCAGGCTTCAGGAAAGCTTCTGGAGCAGGGTCCGGAGGCCTTCCTGGAGCCTGGGGAGGGAGAAATTGCCCCCTGGAGGAAATACCAAGCTCAACTTGGAGATGAGCAGTGCAGCGTGCGTGGGAGGGTGAGCCCAGGGGAAGGGCCTTCTCTGTGGCGGGCCCGACCCTCTGGAATGATCTTCCCCCTGACATTAGAACGACCACGGATCTCCGCTCCTTCCGCCAGAAACTCAAAACCCACTTGTTTCATCTAGCCGGCCTGGCCTAATTCCAGCTTTCCCACCTCAGTTTGTATTTTAAAATTTTGTGATTTGGTTTTAAGGTTAAGTTTTTAATTTTTATAAATTTGTACAGGGGTTTATTTAATTCAATTTTAGTTATATGTATGTCGATTGTATGGTTTTAATTTGTACCTGTACACCGCCCCGAGTCCCTTCGGAGAGAGGGGGCGGTCTAGAAGTCCAATAAATAATAATAATAATAATAATAATAATAATAATAATAATAATAATAATAATAATAATAATAATAATAATAATAATAATAATAATAATGGGGTGGGGTTGTGCATGGCTGTGCATGGGGGGCGCTTTGCATTATGGGCATTATGCACATGCTCACATTTTTGGCACCCAACAACAAAAAGGTTAGGCATCGAGATCGTTTCCGGCTTCGTACACAGACGGACGTGGATTCCTCACGTCTGCTGCTGTGTTGCCTCAGCTGCGTCCCTGGGCGCGGGGGGGATGACCAAAATCTCCCCCTCTGCACGGGCGGCTTGCGGAGAGGGCCCCCATCTCGACGGTGGTCGGGGGGGCTGCTCCCGCTTCACCCTAGGGGCTGGGAAACTTTCGCGGGGGGATTTTCCCTTTCGCCGAAGAAGCTGGAACATGGAGGATGTTAAAAGGAGATGAAACTTCGGGACTGAATGGCTGCGCCGAGGCTCCGGATTAAAAAATAATGGTATGTGCCTTATTTGGATTTTTTTACATTCAATTCGACGGAAAGAGAAGTAGGGGGGAGTTGGAAACAACCCCCCTGGAAATAAAGCGGCTTTGGATAAAGAGTCCCGCGCTGCGGAGAAAGTGAAAGTGACTTCCGTTGGATTTATCGAAAAAGGAAGTCTCTTATTAACTAAGGGATTGCTGTTAGACAATGTATCTTGAGCCTTGCTACATTTTAAATTGATTGTTCCTACTTTTGCTTTTTCCACCCTGCCGGCAAGGTGGAAAGATGGCGTTCTCTTTGTTCCCAGGACGGAACTTTTTCTTTTTTAAAATAAGCATCCCTCTATTTCAACAAAATTAGACTAATCTTAAAATATATAAGAAAAGGACCTGCTCTGGTGTCTCTCGGTGTTCTCTCCCTTTGCGAAACTTTTTGCTTTTGTTTGGAAAATTTCCCCCCCTTTTTTTCCCTTTTCTCTCTGGACGTTGTAAACTTAATTTGAACTGCAGCTGCTTTTGTCTCGGATTTCACAGACTGCCCGCCCAACAGCGCCAATTTTTTTCCTTTCTTCTTCTCTACGTATTAACACCTAAAACTTTGATTATGGCATCAAGGAAACCCCCATCTGGGAAACCAAGCTCTGCTCCAGCATCTACAAGCCCAGCCCATCCTCACAACCAAAGATTTCAGCTTTGTTACAGAAGGAAACAGAAGTAGAGGATCCTAAGTCACCAAGCCCTCAGCCATTAAACGTAGAGGAGATGTTTCAAAGAATAATGAATGAAATGCAACAAATCTGGAAAGACAATTTAAGCACTAGATTGGAATTATTGGAGGCGCAAAGAGAAATAACAAATAATAAACAAAAAATTGTGGGGCTGGAAGGGGGGGCGGTTGAGATGAAGGAAGAGATAAAAGACTTTAAGAAAGAACTTACAGATATTACTGGCCAAATGTCTAAAATTGATTTTGAACGCATGTCTTTCTTTTTAAGATTTCAGAATGTTCCAGAACTACCGAATGAGAATCTAATAAATAGATTAAATGAGGTACCCAGAGAGATACATATTAAATTTATCAGAAGGTCAACGAGAGAAGAGATACTGAGAGCGCAAAGAGGGGGCCCTTTGATGTATCAGCAAAACGAGGTGGCCATATTGAAGCAGATCCCAAAGAAAATAAGAGATATAAGAAGGAATTATTCCTTCTTAACTAAAAAAATTATTCAAAAAGGGGGTGTGGTTCAAGTGGTTGATGCCTGAAGGGATGCTGGTATTCTGGGAGGGAGGAAGAGTTAGAATCAAAACAGTTGAAGAGGCACATAAATTTCTTTAAAAACATTCCTCAATCCTGGATGATGATGAGATGGGAACGGGAGGGGCCACGGGTCCGCCTGCTGGTGGGGGGGGGGAGGAAAAGACTATAGCAAAGAGGCTCAGATCACAAAAATAACTTGTTATATTTCTTTATGATGGTATTTCCTGTACGGATGTCAATAGTATAAAGTAATTGAATGTATAAAATAATATGAAAATTTATGATTTTAAAATGTATGTACCCCTTCTCATTAATAATTTCTTTTTATATGTATGAAGACTTGGAGGCGGTCATCAAACCCGATGTGGAAGCTCCAAATATTATTTAGTACCTTACCTATCCCCTTTCCTAACATAAATTGTTAAAACCAATAAAACTTTAAAAAAAAAAAAAGGTTAGGCATCACCGGTATAGAGGTTAAACAATATTCAGGTCCAGCAGATCAGGAAAGACCACCTGGAAGAGGTCCAACAGTTCTCAACTACGTGGATATTCTAAAGTCCTTTTGGGTACCTGGAAAAACCGAGTTTTCATTGTACTTTCTGCACACTGTAGATCCTTCAATTTTCAGTACTTCATATATTGTCCCCATCTAGGCTATATCATGCATTCATTTCAGGCTTTTTTGACATTAATTTTCATAGAGGAAAAAACTAAAAGAACTGATCAATGGAGGAGAAGTTTAGAGTTTTTTTCTTCTGGATTGGAGTGTTCCCTGAATCAATGAATACAATAATCTCTTCAAATATTATTCAAGGAGATATGATTGCAACCTAAGTAAATGAAAAATAACCATGTTTGCTTTCTATGCATAATATTCTCATGAGGACTTCTATCCAAAGGAAGTCTACATAAGATTGCAGCTTAAAAAATATCTCCATTGTTGTACTTCTGTATGTTATACTTCCGTTACAGCCTCTTGGCATTGTTTGTTCCCCATTTTTTCCTTCTTCCAAAGAAGAAATCATATATTTTCTTCACCCTCTTTTCCTCAAGTTCTCCTATTGTTTTTTAAAGATATTAGCTATTGTTGATTGCTCCCAAGGCTTTTTTAAAAATATTTTTTTTTAAAAAGCCCAAAAGGAATATCTACAATTACTTCAAACACCTCATGACTTCAAAAATATTCAGTATTATATTGTCTCTGATTTTAATTGATTTTATGGAGATATGAGACTTCTCTTTGATAGGAACTTTCTCTTGCTATTTTTATTAACCTATCTTTTTTCTCCTATATAGTAGAATTGCATTTGTCTACTCACAGGGAAAACTTCAAAATGAAGTTTTCTTCACATCAAACTCAACTCCTGGTGACCTTCTACGACACATCTATGTCATTTTCTTGGTAATTACAAAGGAATAATTTGTCACTATCTTCCTTCAGTCAAAACTACAGCTCTGGTATTCTCTGCTACTCTGCCATACAAGGGCTGGCCTTGGTTAGCTTAACTTCACAGCCCAGACAAGGTCAGCCAGATGTTGCCATCAATTAAGACATAATTAAAATTAATTCATTCGAACAATTGTTCAGTTAAGAAGGAAAAAAAAGACCTTTCAATTGAACCATTGTTTGCCTATAAGCCTCTATTCAGGTTAGAGTCATCAAGCTTTTCAGAATTACTTCTGCAATTTCTTCAGTGAGGTGTAGTGAATTTAAATGCCAAAAAATACAAAAGAACAAAGCATATTAACAATAAAATAGTTTCCAGTGAAATAAAACTAGATAAAATCATGTCTCTTCCTTGGATCTAATGTTTTAAATTGGGTTCTTTATTTCTGTCTTGATTGTGGAAATTCTGAATGACCAAAACATTACAGTACCGAGAGCAATGCAGCATTACGTTTTTACAAAAGCATAATTACAAGTATCATTTATAGAAACCCACTACCTCTAATTATTTCTTAATACTTATACACAGCAGTTCAGTAGCAAGATTAAAATATTGTTATAACACTTCCAGTGTAGTAATCTGCTATGAAGGAGTAATTTAAAACCGCGATAATGACAATAATATTTATACACATACAGATTCCATATGCTTTGTTGCACATTAAAATATTACTGATAGCCAATGAAAACAAGTTTGATTCTCAATGAACAAGTTCATCATCTGCCTATAAAAATAGACACACATGCATTCCTCAATATCAACATATCTTTAGTATAACCACAAGTAATCCCTGAGGACATTAAATAACCAAAAGGACATTATACATCCTTGTCCTATTCTCTGCTGAAACATTTGCTAAGCATTCTTTTTATTCCTATACATGATTTATTTTTATTATATAATATGCCAGGATTGACTTTCATCCTTGTCAAAAACAGAAAGAGTCCTTGTTTAGCAACTGCCTCAGACAGCAACCAATTCTGACAGTGGTGAAAAAGAAACGGGTGGTCACATTTACCGCTTTTGCAGAACTCTTTCTCAAGTCATCTCTTTGCCATTAAATGTCTTTCAGTATGCATTGCCCTGATTGTGACTGATCTATTTTCCCCCCTCACTCAGCTGTTTGGGGTCATATCCTTCTGACACTGTAAAGTAAAGTAAAGCTGAAATAAAATCATAGGCACAGTCGTGGTCACATGGTTTTTCACCTGGCCATCACTTCACTTAATGACCAAGACTCCAGTCCCAACTGTGGTCATTAAATGAAGATTGTCTATATTTTGTAATTTAAGGTTATTCACTTTGTTATACATTCCTATAAATTAACAAAATCATACATTTGCCTACATATCATACATTTCTCAATGACATGTGATCTGCAAACCCCCTGCTCAGTAAAATCACGAAGCACAGGTACTACCAGTGTGACTGTGGAGGAGAGAGGTCACCCTCTAGGCCCCTCCTCTGTGAGATGCCAGAGGGCTTGACTTCCCCCCCTCTTATTAAGTTTTTACACAGGTGGTCCTCGACTTATGGCCACTATTGAGCCCAAAATTTATGATGCTAAGTGAGATGTTTGTAACGTGAATTTTGCCCCATTTTACAACCTTTTGTGCCACATTTGTTAAATGAATCACTTCAGTTGTTAAATGAGTAACACAGTTGTTAAGTGAATCTGGTTTCTCCATTGACCTTGTCAGAAGGTTGTATATGGTGATCACATGATCCCAAGACAATGCAACCGTCATAAATATGAGTCAGTTGTCAAGCAGCCAAATGTAAATCATGTAACCATGGGGATGCAATGGTCATAAGTGTGAAAAATGGTCATAAGTCACTTTTTCAGTGTTGTTGTAACTTGGAATGGTCACTAAGTGAACTGCTGTAATTTCAGGATTAACTGTATTAAAGTTTTGAATGAGGTCCTTCATAGCTTTAGGTTTTTTGGTATCATCAGTATGCTGTAACAATTTCTTCCCACAATATCAGAACATCTTCAGTATCTTTTATTGCATCCTTCTTTATTTTAATTATTTAACCGTCTTAAAGTACAAAGTTTCATTTGCCAAGGTTCTGACCAGCATGGTGGTCACCTCAATGGCCATCATAACTTTGATCAAAGCTTTCACATAGATTTTTAATACTATAAGGAAAGTATACCCTAATTTCACCCATCTTACTCATGTTCAGTATTGAACCAAATGTATATAGCAGCTAGACATACTATTGTCTAAATTTTTGTCATACCTGTCTCCAGTTGTATATGTGCATTTGAGGTATGGCAAAATAAATGGAGAGCTGAATTTAGATTGTACCTCTTCAAGGAGATAAAAGTCTCAGCCAGAGTCCCCAAGCAGGAGCTGGATTTGAGGCTTAATCTGAAAGAGCTTAAGTGGTTGGAATAACTGTACTAGTTACTATATTTTTCGAAGTATAAGACGCACCTTTCCACGCCCTAAAAGAGCGTGGGTGCATCTTATACACCGAATACAGCCATTTTTGGCCTCCTGAAGCCCCACCCCTGCATCCCATTTTTGTGAAAAATGGGCAAAAACTGAGCTGTTTTTCACCAAAACTGAGGTGTTTTTGCCTTCCCCCACCCCCCAGGAACACTCTGCAGGCTTCAGCAGAGCTGAGGAAAGGGCAAAATGCTCCTGTTTTGGTGAAAAATGGGGGCGTTTTTGCCTTACCCCCAGGTCTGCTGAAGCTTGCAGAGTGTTCCTGGGGGCCGGGGAAGACAAAAAATTTCTTTCTTCCCTACCTCTTCAAAATCTTGGTGCGTCTTATACACCGTTGCATCTTATAGTCTGAAAAATATGGTGATTTAGGCAGCTCTTGGCTACGTGTCCCCATGGTCATGTGTTCTCAGGCAAAGTCAATGGGAAAGGTGGCAGGATGGTTATCATGTGACCATGAGACGCTGCACCATGCAAGATTTTCCTTCACAGCAACTGAGATGGCCACAATTGTTGTCGTAAGAAACTGTGGTCATGTGATCTTCTTTACAACCACATTGCTTAGCGTCAGTGTTGCTGGTCCCAATTACCATAGTTAAGCAAGGCCTATTTGTAATTAATTTGTAACATTTGTAACATTTATCTTGCCAGATTTTTACCAAGCCTCTACATTGATACAAGCTTCTGTTTAAATCAAGCAATCAAAATTCCATTCAGTTCTTTGATGAGAAATACAAGTCTTTTTTTTTGGTGGCAGAGATAAAAATGCAGACAAGAGAAAAAGTAGGTTCCATTTAATTTTTTTAAGGCAAGGAACCAAACGGAAACAAAAAGTGTGCTCCGTGAAAGTAAATGATATCTCTCTACAGTCTTTCAATTCCTCTAAAGTGATAGGGCAATAAAAGGGCTGCCAAATCAGAATAAACCTGAAAAGAAATATTCTGCAGTCTGTGATTGAAAGTGAACATAAAAGACTGTCAGGTAGATGGATGCCTTATTGCTATTTCATATTTGAAAGTGGGAAACAAGGGCAAAAAGCAGCTGAAGATATGAAATCGCATGTCTTCCATCTATTTCAGGGGCCCTGGCAGATGTAGCTAACCTTGGCTTTTGATCATGATCATACTCCCTATGCCTTTCTACACATTGATCAGCTGATCCTCCTGATGAAAGCTTGTCACAGAGAGTACTCTGGAGAATTATATTTATATGTACACATTTCTCACTGTTATGTTTTCACAGCAAACAAGCTCTGAATGCAAAAAAGGGAGGTTAGTAAATACAGTTGCACAGTGGGAAGTGGACTGATAACCCCTCAAATTCAGTGTGCAAATCTTCAATTTCTTCTTTCAAATTTGAGACAACAAAAATAGATCATAGCAAACTGCTTGCTGTGTTCAACACATTTGGGTTTCTTACCTTTTAGCATTGTCAAACTCTCACATTTATTCTGCATATTTATTCCATACTCCTCCGTTAAAAAACAATAATAAAAATTCAGGGTTACAAAGAATGTCTTCCAAATCTATTTCAAAATACTCTAAGGCAGGGATCCCTTAATCCCCAGTCCATGGATGGACACTGTTCCGCGGCATGTAGCAACCATTCTGCGCAAACAAGCCCCACCCACGGGATGCAGGCAGTATGCAAAAACCACATCCCCTCTAGTCCACAGAAAAATCTTTCTCCATGGTACTGATCTCTGGTGCCCAAACATTTCGGCGCCACTCTTCTAAGGAACAGAGCAAGAATCAAAAAATTGGAAGGGGTCATTTAGGTCATTGGATTCAACTTCCTATTTACTTCAGGGAATCCAGATTAAAATATTCCTGATGGATCACTAGCTAGTCTATACTTAAACCCAACCGGTATAATTTCTTGTGTTTGGAAACTGTTAATTTCTGTTAATGCAACATATAATTTTTTTTGCTTTTTTTTTTTTGCATACAGATAAATTCTATTTGATTTGCCAGCTAACAATTTTTTTGTAATAAAAGAATTATTACCAAGAGATAAATGATATGGGTATTTGTTTGTTGTTTGTTTAAGGAATTTTACCCTGCTTTTCTATACGTTAAATTTCATTTTATTACTTCCATCCCACTAAGATTATTTCTGGTTTCTAGAGTATCAGCTAGATTTTTCTTTTTTCCAGCTGCGAATAACATAAGCATTTTCTTTATCCAAATCATTAAACAAATATTGAACAATAGAAGGCTTGAGACAGAATGTTGTGGGGTATCCCACTTGATATTGCACTCCAGTATGATAAAGTGCCATCAAAGAGCATTCCTTCAAACCAGCTATGTAACCATTTCATTGTCATACCACTCAGATCACAATTAACTAGCTTGCTGATCAGACTGGTGGGAGATACTTTGTAAAATGCTTTGTTGAAATCAATATATATTATGTCTACAATATTCCCACATTTATTAAACAATTTATCTGATAAAAAAATTAGATGAAGTTAATCTTGCAAGACTTATTCTTGACAAATTCATGCTGATTTCTGGTACTTAATATATTATTTCCAAGATGCTTAAAGACTGATTGCTTATGATGTGCTTTAGAATCTTCCTAGGGACTAGGCTGGTCAGCAGGCTTAGTATCCATTTTTCCTCCCTTTTTAAAATCATCTGGCAAATTTCCTTCATATGGGATATCTAAAAGAGAAAGCATTCTATGTATGACATCATGATGCACTTTGCAAAGGAGTAGACTTTGCATTGTGATTGTATATTTACCCTGCTGGCATCGCTCCACAAAAGACTCTGAACATTTATTTATTTATTTTGCTACTCATGTACAAGATAACAGCAATAAGAATAAACATGAACAAGAACACAGGAAATGGATACAAATAAATGGGGACAGTTAGAACAATGATGTTAGGCATTCTGGTGGGCTTAAGCACACTACTACTTTCCTACATGGGAAGCCTTGTTTCTTTTTTTCAGAGGTATATCACACTTAGTGGTGGGACAGGTAACTTTGGCACAGATGAAAAACTGTGCATAGCAGATGAAATGTATAGCATTTCGAGAATTAAGTTTCGAGACAGAACTCTGGAGATTGATGCTTATATACAAAGCATTATGATTGGAAATGCTAAGTTGTCTACATAGTTTATAACTTACTGCTAGCATAGTGCTGCACCAGAGAAACAGGAAAAAAAATGAAAAAGCGGGAACTATGACAGAAATTAATTCTCCGAATTGGCTATAATGTTAGCTACAGGTTCTCCTGAACCCAGGTCCACCCCTGGCTCTGTTATATCTGGGTGTGTAAGGTCACAGGGGCCTTCTTTCTCCAGGTAGGGAAACTTCCAAATCAACCTTCAAGGATAGCTTATGCGAGACTGTGAAATTGCGTCGTTCTGTGACCTTTCTGTGTATGAAGTCAGTAATTATTTTCTCTTTGATAAATCTGCAAAACTCTTAAAGTGACTTCATGAGTTGTCTCACCCATTGCTGAGTAAAGAGATCAGAGAACTGGGAGAAGGAGATACAGGTACTCCTCGATTTACAGCAGTTCGTTTGCGATTGTTCAAAGCACCGAAAAAGGTGATTTACTGTACTTGACCATTTTTCATACTTGTGACCGCTGTGGTCATGTGATCAAATTCACATGCTTGGCAACTGGTTCATATTTATGATGGTTGTAGGGGCCCGGGTTCATGTGATCCCCTTTTGCGACCTTCTGACAAGCAAAGTCAATGACAAAGCCAGATTCACTTAACATCCATGCTACTAACCCAACAGCTGCAGGGAACCACTTAACAACTGTGGCAACAAAGGTCGTAAAATGGGGCAAAACTCACTTTACAAACGTCTCACTTAGCAACAGTAATTTTGGATTCAGTTGTGGTTGTGAGTCGAGGACTACCTGTATAGTATTATAAATAATATATCATAAACTAATTAGATTCTTATTGCTAGAATCATTTATTATGGAAGAAGGTTTAGGTTTAGGTTTATTTGACTTATATCCCGCACCTATCTCCCACAAAGAGACCCAGGGCGGCGCACAGGAAATTAATTATATAAAATACAAATATACAAAATACATAATAAATATCCTAAAACCAAAATTAAACTAGAAAACCCTGTGCTAAAATATTATTTAAAAGCGTGATATTCAGCTGGTTCTCTACAGTTTGGGGGAACTGGTAGTGACAGCTGTGGGAGGCTCCGCCCACCCACCCCGACACAATGTGCGAGCACTGTGCATGTGCAGAAGGCAGGGCACATGCACAGATGATTCACTGGCTGCCTGTGGCCTTTCGGGTGAGTTTCAAGGTGTTGATCATCATCTTTAAAGCGCTCCATGGCACAGGACCTAATTATTTGCGGGATCGTATCCTGCCCCATACATCCCTTCGGCCGATTTGCTCACACAGAGAGGGACTTCTCCGGGTGCCGTCCACTAGGCAATGCCAGCGGGCGACGCCCAGGGGAAGGGCCTTCTCTGTGATGGGCCCGACCCTCTGGAATGACCTACCCCCAGATATTAGAACGACCATGGACCTCCGCATCTTCCGCCAAAAAGTAAAAACATATTTATTCCATCAGGCCGGTTTGGCCTAATCGACGCTTCTTGCCCCAGTCTGTTTTTTGCAAATTATGTATTTGATTTTTAATGGGTTATAATTTTAATGTTTTAAATTCTTGTATAGGGTGGTTTAATTCATTTTTAACTTTGTATGTTTTTGTATGTTTTTAGATGGTTTTTTAATTTTCCTGTACACCGCCCCGAGTCCCTCCGAGGAGAGGGGGCGGTTTATAAATGTAATAAATTATTATTATTATTATTATTATTATTATTATTATTATTATTATTATTATTATTATTATTATTATTATTATTTGCACACTCACTCACATTTGTGAACTGGTAGGGAAGATAAGTGAATCCCATCGCTGGTTTAAATCGGGGGTCCCATACTGAACTTTATTTTTCAATAGCCTGTTTCAAAGAAGCACAGCAAGAATGAAATTGCAGTAAAATTAGTGCTCTCAAATCAGCTGAAGATGAGGAGGGACAAAGAAAGTAGTTTTGATTCAGATCTCATTAAAATAATTCCAAATGCATTTCTATGTTTTCTTAATTTATTTTAAATAAAAGTGGCTCATAAATATTGTATAAGTAGTACTAAAACTTACATTTCTTCCCTATGTCGGGTTTCCCTTACTGAGTTAAAAAACATTACAGTGCTTATTCTTTGCCTTGCTGTGCTATAGCCTCAATATTATAAACTAGTTCCCTGTTAAAGCTGTGACCACCAATATAAATCTGTCAGGAATTGGGTTTGAAATTTAAAACACTTAAGTATAATAAAATGTTTATGTTATGGCAAGCTTACTGTGTTCCATGCTTCATTTCAGCCATCAGGAAATCTCAGCTATAGGTTTATTCTACCCTGGAAACCAAGACTGCTGAGCTAACAGACAATGAAACTAGACTATCTGTTTTAAATCATGATTTGCCTCTTTGTATCAGACATTTAGCCAAGACACAGCAGTAAATCTCTCTCTAGAAACTCAATCAGCATTTAGGAGCTAAGAACAGAGTCAAGGACAAGATGTGGACAGATATGTTGCTTTTTACTGTATATTTGAGAAGTCCTATTAATAAAGAAGATCAGAAATGCAGCAACCAAGGACTTATATGAAGTGGATATTTTTCTCTTACTGGCTGGTGTGAGAAATGGACATTCTGTTTATTTCCTGGCACTGGAGATACAAAACCTCCACCTTGTCAGTTTTGGGCCCTCAGACTATTTGGAAACCAAACAAGATTTATGTCTGACATTATATTCAAGAGGCACACTGGCTCTACTCAACCCGTTTGAAAATGACACATATCGCTGCAGCAACAATGGTATGTGGTAAATCGTTCATCATATGGCCGATATAATGTACAGATGCATATTTCTTGAGTTAAGTTGCTTGCCCATTATGATAACTGAAGGTTAGTACAGTGCTAACATCTACATCTAAATACTGGGTTAATTTAAAAAACTTGGCAACTAATTCTGAAATCTCCAGCTTGCATGTTATCAACTACATTATTAAAGATCTGAATTCACTTACATATACATGTTTTCAGACTTTTTAAAAAAACAACAAAACTGTATCACTGTTAATTCCAAATTGGTAATAGAAGCAGATTTTAATGGATGAACTCTTCATTTTAGGATATTGGTGCCTTTGAGGGGTGCCTATAATCTCACAAAAGCTAACAATATGTGTATGCTTTAAGAATTCACAAACATTAAAAATACACAATGTAAAATAAGCCAAGGAAATGTTGCAACCCAGGGACAAAATTAAAGACAGGAAATATGATAACAGGATTATCTAGCAATAAATAAGCTTAAAGAAAAACTCATACGATTTTTAACTGTTGTGTAATGAAGTTTTTAGGGTTGATCCTTCTGTCCATAAAGTCACCTACAATTTTTTGGAAGATACCTTGCTCCCTACAGTTTCCTGATCTGAGACATCGTGTGTTATTCTTTGAAATGGAATTAATACTCCAGAACTATTTAATAATATTAATGAGCCAAGTTAAAAAGGGCTTATAGTGTTTGTTCATTCCTGCAGAATGGAATTGTGCTCAGCATATTTTTGCCACCAGCTTTGCTAACTGACTTCATACTTCCTCCTAAGCTATTTCAAATGCTTGCAGCCATCTGGAGCAGCTTTCAGGATACATCTGAACGATGGACATACCAAAGTAGTTTCCCATTCTATTTTGCCACTAAGATACCTCTGCCAGGTCTACTTATGGGAGTTAAAATCTTTACTAATCCATTGTATAGTTCCTCCTTGAAATATATATCATAGACTATCTATGGCAATCAGAGCTCCATTTCTCAACATCTTATATTTTGGCAATGCAATCAAATTTTCATGTGAATTGTATCACTGAAATATATGAAACTATTCCTTAAAAAGTTTCTAATTATAATATTCACAATACTGGCTTATTGCCTGCTTCCATATTTTTGCATTGATAATCTTGCAAATGATTAAAAACAATATTGTAATTTGTGACTAAGTAGCATTTCTGAGGCATTCAATATCTTTGCACAGCTAATTAATTTTAAGTAATGACTTTAAATATAATTCTATTCAGATAAACATACTGAAATTAATCATGTTACATTATTGCTGGAATCCTTGAAGACATTCTGAGACTTTTTATATTACTACATGTTAGCAGTTTTCAGCTGTCTAAAAAAATCCTATCTTTCTGGCAGACCCTAACCCTAATCCATTATCACTACGATAATGAGAACTGTCACATATTCTCAACCTGTTCCTCATGGGGAAATAGCTTTGCACCACTAATATAGAAATATATATTGTTAAATTATCATTGTTTCTCTTTTTTTGCTGATCTCATTTATTATTCCAGCTTAAATATACTTACCCAAAAAAGCATTGTTTTCCACTGCCTGACTTTATATTTTCCACTCATATTGCAATATATTTGGATTACATGCTATGTTAGGACCAATATTATCCAATATTTCAGATTTTATAACACATATGGCAATAAGAGAGCATCAAGGTATGAGCCAATAGGGAAGCCCTTTTTAAATCCTATAGATACACTGGGTGTCTGCTCCCAGAATTCACTAAGTTAATAGACTTGAGATGATGGAAGACATTTTTGAAGGAGACTAAATGACTGAAGGTTGCTCAGTCTGAACCTAGCAATGATTCGCAGAATCAGCTAATCACGATCCTTGATAATTCAATAATGAAAAAATAACATTGAGTTAGTTAAATAGGCCAATTAATTAAAATGTCATTCAGTGAAAATAAGTTCCCAATTATTTAGGAGTGAAGAAAGTTAGCATCCCCCCTAGAACAATGAAATGTTTTAGGAAATATTAAAAAGGCAGAATATTATATTTCCCTGGATGAGAAATTGAGACACATGCTCTTGGAGACAGAAACTCAGCCCCAGCTCCCTGCCCCCCAGCAGATATTTGGTTGAAGACTGGGCCAGCCTATCTACAAAATAAAAGACCTCAGCTTCAGGGTGGTGGGATTAAGACATGGCCCTCCAGGACATAATAGGATTATCTATCAGCAGATCTCACTATATGGCACAGCCAAGTCCTTTCATTACCCAGAAAGGTTCAACCAAACTTGATTCAGACAAACATGACTCTACATGGGAGTCTGCAACCAATAGGATACATGCCCTTGCCACAGAAACAGGAAGCTCAAGTTCAAAGCCCAAGAGAGGGTATAAATATCACTCACTCTCCACTCCATGTGGTCAGCTATGTAGGATTTCATACCTCTGTGGTCCTGTTCATCAATAAATCATCTTTCCAATCAGCTTCCATGTTTCTTGTGTCTTTCTCCCCATTTGGAACTGAATCCAGATGCTATTTCTTCCAACAGGTAGAAATGTATTTCTTTTTAAAAAAAATAAGACTGTACAGCATTTGTAAAAAGTAATATCTTAAAAAGGATATTTCTCTTGGACATAATAAAATGTATCTTTTAAAATGGCTCTAGGTGCAATGTAAACAGGGAACATTGAAGTATAGTTTCAATCATATGCAAGTTGAGTGATGAAATGTTCATGCAATATTTATTAAAAGAGTTACAGTTTCTCTAACTTCGAATCAGTACAAAATAACCACGGAGGTTTGAGATTAATCTCAACATATTATTGTAAAAGTAATTTTTAAAATATCAAAATATTTCAGAATCATTCTGAAATGCAAAATGCATGACGGGTCATGCTCTACAGTTATATGATCTTAATGGACAGAAGCATTAGATAATGATTGGTTTTTTTTGTCGTAGACCTTGCAGTTTAATGATGTGATAACGTGAGTTCAATTATCTGTTTGTAATTTGGCAGCCAGATTTTAAAAGAAGTATTTTATGGATGATACAGAACAGAGTTAAATAAGGACTTTCTTGCTGGAGACAGGAGACTGGTGTACATATTGCACAATCAGTAAAATATGTGATATTATACTGACTTTGCAGATATTCATCAGTTATAATAAATTGTATTTTCAATATTTTTTTTTATTTCAATTATACACCTAAAGTATTATCCTGTAAGAAACTGTAATATTGCAAGAATGCAGATACTAGGCATTTAAAAACATTTAATAATATGGATGGAAATAGCTTACACCTATGTAATAGCCATCTAAATAATATATATCGGTATTGCTGAAATATTATTAAGAATGGGAGATAATTTAAATCCTAAATATATCCTATCAACATTGAGTAAAAAAATATAATCTCTTTCCTTATTAATTGATTTATATTATCACACAGATGTTATTCCAGATTATAGACTACAGAGAATGAAAATGTCTGTAATTGGTTGAAATTACATTTTCTAACAATAATATATTGTATAGCACTGCCTGTATAACAAGCATTACTAATAGTACTTATTAGAACTGTACCTGAGTCTGAATGAAATATCACAGTAAAATATAGGTAATCCCCAAGTTACAACAGTTTGTTTAATGACCATTTGAGTGAACGGCACTGTTTTCACACAACCGTTGCAGCATTCCCATGGTCATGTCAGCGATGAAATCCACTTACTTTTGCTACCTGTTTGGTAGCAATGTGAGTGCACGCTCGTTTCGCTCATGTGCGCCACCTCCAAACCTGCGTGGACCTCCTGACTTTTTAAAGCATTTATTCACTACTGGTTTGGGAGAACCGGTAGGTAAAAAATGCTTTACAAAGTTTTTTTAAAAAAGTTCCCACGATTGTGTGGCACAGCTGATTGTCACGCGGTTGATCATCAGAGCTTTTTAAAAAACTTTTTAAAGCATTTTTAAACTATCGGTTCAGGTGAACTGGTAGCATTTTTATTACCGGTTTGAGCGAACCGGGCCAAACCGGTAGCATTTCACCCCTGAGCCATGTGATCAAAATTCAGCCACTTGGCAACTGACTCTATTTCTGTCCCCAGCAAACTAAAATTCATAGGGTTATCAGTGCGTGTAACATAGATAATTGTGCAGGTAATACTATCAACACTGCTGTCAAGCAAAACCAAACAATTAACAGTGGGTGCCATACCATGTACATGAACCATACAAGTGGCAAAGAAATAGGGGCAAAGAGAACCATAGTCAGGCATAACACAGGTTTCGTAGACAGAAAACACAGGGTCAATCAAAATGGACTCAAATGTCTATACACCAATGCACAGAGTATGAGGAATAAACAGGGTGAATTAGAAATTCAAGTAAATGAGGGCAGATACGATATTGTTGCCATTACAGAAACTTGGTGGGATGAAACCCACAAATGGAACATACAGCTAGAAGGATTTAAATTATTTAAAAGAAATAGACCAAATAAAAGAGGAGGTGGAGTTGCACTATATATAAGAAATAATTACATCTCTACAGAAATAGAGCACAACAATGATGAGAACTATCTTGAATGTATTTGGGTCAATATTAAAGGTTGGGGGGGGAATGATATTGTCATAGGTCTATACTACAGGCCACCCAACCAAGCAGAGGAAGTGGATGTACTTTTTGCTAACCAGCTAACTAAGGTATGTAGGAAGCACACTGCAATAGTAATGGGAGATTTTAACTACCCTGACATCAATTGGGAAACAAACTCTGCACCAAGTGGAAGATCCAACAGGTTCCTAACAAACCTAGCAGACAACTTTGTTTCCCAAAAGGTAGAGAAGGGAACAAGGGGATCAGCAATATTGGACTTAATTCTCACTAACAGAGAGGAAATGATAGAAGGTGTAGAAGCTACAGGAACTTTGGGGGCAAGCGATCATGAAATGAGCGTTGGTCCTTACCTGATACGCCTCTTTTCTTTTAGGGAAGTCAGCATCTATGCTGGGCAAGACTCCTGTGCTCTCATTGGAGGCTGAGTCTGGGCAAAGTCTTTAGTCCCGCCTATGCTGGCCGCACATGCCCAGTTTCAACGAAGACAATCCCAGACTCGCGGCGTCTTGATCACGAAGGTAGGTGTTGTAGCTCATCCGGATCCGAAACAATGAGAGCCCTTAGTACAAGAAACACTGAGAAGCCCAGTAAGATAACAACCAACACATAACTATAACCATAGTACCGAAAAAACACAGGTACCTGAACTCCAAGACGGATAACTACCCCAGGGCGGGGCAAGATGCTGACTTCCCTAAAAGAAAAGAGGCGTATCAGGTAAGGACCAACGCTCATTTTCCTTGTTAGGGAAGTCAGCATCTATGCTGGGACATACCAAAGCGGCAGTGTCCCTGGGCGGGAATTGTTACTGGTCAGGCCTCTCAGCTCGAACTACTGACTGTAGGACTCTCCTGCCAAAGGCTGCATCCGTAGAAGCGAACGAGTCCAATTTATAATGAGTGATGAAGGGCGAAGGGGAGGCCCACGTGGCCGCCTTGCAGATCTCCAGAAGGGAAGCCTGGGCAGCCCAGGCCGCTGATGTGGCCGCGCTCCTCGTGGAATGAGCAGTTAAGCGTCCCGGAACAGACGAGGAGCGAGCCTGGTAGGCCATGGAGATGCAGGCCCTGAGCCAGCGGCCAATCGTCGCGGACGAAACCTTCCTGCCCTGTGAGGCCGGCTGGAAGGAAACGAATAAGGCTTCGGAGGCTCGGAAGGGCCTGGTGCGTTTCAGATAAATCTTGAGAGCCCTACGTACGTCTAACTTGTGCCATTTGCGCTCCAGAGGGTGATCAGGGTCAGGACAAAAATTGGGGAGGACCAAATCTTGGGAACGGTGAAAGCAGGAACAGACCTTAGGGATAAAGGAGGGGTCTAACCTTAACACCACTCTGTCCTGATGAAAAACGCAGAGGTCCTCCCTGACCGATAGGGCCTGAAGTTCGGAAATCCTGCGAGCCGACGTAATGGCCACAAGGAAGGCCACCTTGAAAGTCAGGAAACGCAAAGACACTTCCCTCAAAGGTTCAAACGGGGGTCCCGTAAGGGAGTCCAGAACTAGGGGAAGATCCCAGGAGGGATACCGGTGCACCGCAGGGGGGGTCAAGTTCGAGGCGCCCTTGAAGAACTGTCGCACCGTGGGCACCTGGGACAATGACAGGGATCCACCACACGTGAGGACAGACGAGATAGCCGCCAGCTGTCGCCTGATGGTGTTTAGGGCCAGCCCCTTATGCAGGCCCTCCTGTAGGAAGTCCAGGACCTGTGGGATGGTAGAGTGAAGGGGTTGAATGGACTTACCCGAACACCATCGACAGAAGGCTCGCCAGGTGGAGTCATATATACGGTTCGTCGCCGGCCGGCGGGAGGCCTGGATCGTGTGGATGACCTCGGAGGAGTAGTTGTGACGCCTCAAGATGCCCCGCTCAATCGCCATGCGGTCAGCTGGAACCACCGCGGGTCCGGATGCTCCAGGGACCCCTGTCGCAGGGACACCCGGTCGTTGGGGATCCTCCACGGCTGCTCTACCGAGAGATTCCTCAGGTCCGCAAACCAAGGTCTGCGGGGCCAATGGGGGGCCAGAAGGATCACCTCCGCTCCCTCCGACACGACCTTCTGTAGGACTCGGGGAAGAAGGGGTAAGGGAGGAAAGGCATAAAGGAGGCCGAGGGGCCAACTGCACCGCAGAGCGTCCACCCCCTCCGACCCCCGCGCAGGGAAGCGAGAAAAGAACCTCGGGAGTTGGGAGTTGGAGGGGGAAGCAAAGAGGTCGATAATCGGCTCCCCGAAGAGAGCCACTATGTCCTGGAAGAGGCTGGGACATAGCTGCCACTCCGCGTTGTCCAGCACCTCCCGGCTGAGCCAGTCCGCCTGCACATTGGAAACCCCTGAAATATGCTCTGCAGTCAAGGTGGAGAGATGACGCTCGGCCCAGAGGCCCAACTGCCTGGCCTCGACCATGAGAGAATGCGACCTGGTGCCCCCCTGGCGATTGATATGGACCTTGGCTGACATGTTGTCCGTAAGCACCAGGACGTGTCGCCCCCTCAGCAAGTGGAGGAAGTGACGGAGGGCCAGGTGGATCGCCCGGAGCTCCAGCCAATTTATGCTGTGAGCGAGGTCGGTGGGCTCCCATTGGCCTTGCGCCCACAGACCCTGGCAGTGGGCTCCCCAACCGAAGAGACTGGCATCTGAGGTGACTGTCACCAACTCCTGTTCCTGGAAGAGGCGGCCCTTGGTCACCGCTTGGGACAGCCACCAGCGAAAGGAACGGGACACCTCTCTGGGAAGGTTCACCCTGGCCAGGGAGCAACTGAGGAGGCGCCTCTGAAAAGGCAAAAGAAACCATTGGAGATCCCTGGTATGAAGCCTGGCCCAAGGCACTATCCCTATGCAAGAAACCATAGTCCCCAACAATTGGGAGAGGGACGCCAAGGAAGGTCTGACCTCCCCCCCGACCTGTCGGAGAAGGGCCCGGAGAGATTCCAAACGTTCCTGGGACAGGAACACCCTGCCTCCCACCGTGTCAATCAGGGCCCCTAGGTGAACCAGCCTAGTAGTAGGACGAAAATGGCTCTTGGGAACATTAATAGAAAAGCCATGGAGCTGCAGGGCGTGAATGGTGGAGGCCAGGTCCTCGCGAGCCCCCCCTGGAGAGGAGGATTGAAGGAGGATATCATCCAGGTATGCTGTTAAACGGATCGGGACCTCCCTTAGGCTAGCCAACAGGGCTGCCAGAACCTTGGTGAAGACCCTAGGAGCTGAAGATAACCCGAAAGGGAGTGCCCTATATTGATAGTGTTCGCCCAGGTAACAAAACCGCAGGAATTGCCGGTGCTGGGGGGCGATTGGTATGTGGAGGTAAGCCTCCGTAAGGTCGATAGAGGTGAGAAAGTCCCCCTGACGGATACCCCACAGAATAGACTGCAATGAGTGCATCTTAAAGCGCTTATAACTTATAAACTTGTTTAATTTTTTAAGATCTAAAATTGTCCTCCAACCTCCAGAAGACTTGGGGACCACAAATATGAGAGAATAAAACCCCGTGCCCTGTTGGTCAATGGGGACCCTCTCGATGGCCCTAATTTCCAGCAAATGCTGAACCGCCTCCTGCATGAGACGGCGCCTCCCCTGGTTGGAGGAGACTGGACAAACCCGAAAATAGGATGGGGGAGGGGAGAAAAAATCCAACAATAAACCCCTACGAACCGTGGACCTAACCCAAACGTCGGAGGTGGTGGTATCCCACACATCCGCAAAATAGGCCAACCTACCCCCAATGGGGAAACGATCAACTGGGGAATTAACTACGGCGGTAGGAGCGTTGTCCCCCGCCACGGAAGGGGCGCTTGGACTGCCTGCCCCTCTGGAATCGGTCAGATTGGCCCCTGTTTCTGGGGAAGTACCCACCCTGGGAACGAAACCCCTGGGAGCCATAATCCGCCCCCCGAAAGGACGACCCATAGTCGAGGGCGCGAAAGGACGAAATGGCCTCCTGACCTCGAAATGGCCGCCTGGGGTAGGGCGCCGCCCGGTGAAACCCTTTCTTGGGAGCAGTGGGCAAAACTTTGCGTTTATCCTTGTTTTCCACAAGGAAGGGATCAAGGGCATCCCCGAACAGAGATCCGCCCTTGAAGGGAGCGGAAGCCAGACGCCACTTGTGACGCACATCCGCCTGCCACTGGCGCAGCCACAAAAGACGACGAGAGGCCACGGAGGAAGCCATGGCCCTGGATGCGAATCTGGCCGAGGCCAAGGTGGCATCGGAAGTAAACTGCACGGCCGCCACCAGCTTGGCAATGTCCAGGTGGGCCCTGAAGTCGGAGACAGGAGTGCGCAGCTGTAAATCCTGCAGCCACAGAAGGCAGGGGCGGGTGAAGAAGGAAGCCGAGGTGGCGGCACGGATCGCCCACGCCGCTGCCTGATGACCCCGTTGTAAAGTGAGGTCAGCCTTCTTCTCCTCTGGCTTGAGGACATCCTCCGGGGCTCCAGGCATGTTGGCCGCCGTGTGGAGGGAGACGACCGGGGCATCCACGGTGGGCGTCGCCAGAAACTGTGCCATCTCCTCGGCCACGTTGAAGTACCGCCGATCCATGGACGACGGGCTGGGCCCAGAGGTAGGGGTGGCCCACTGACGCTGAACCAGATCCACAAAGATCTTGGGCATCGGGATCATCTCCGAAGGCAAGATGTCGTCATCGAACATGTTCTCAGCTGAGAGCAAGGCCGGCCGTGGAGCGGACGTGGACGGGGCCGTAGCCGGGCCGAAATTTGAAGCTGATTTGGCCTTGTAGAGCAGGGAGGTGAACAGGGCCGAAGGGAACAAGCCGGAAGATGTTTTCTTCTCCGGAGGCCTGCTTTCATCCTCCGAAAGACCACCTTCCCGGATCTCACCTTCCTCCGCGCTGGAAACACTCTCCAGGTCCTCATCTTCCTCCAGGGCGTCTGCAGGAGCCGGGCCCGCCTCCGTGGTCGGATTCACCCCCGAAGGACCAGGCCCAGGTTGGAAGCCTGGTGCCTGATGTTGCAGGCCGGCCGCAAACCCCTGAGACATAGCCGCAGCGATGATGGCCTGAATATTGGCCGCATCCAGTGATGGCTGAGGCAGGGGAACAGGGAAGGCAGCAGAGGTTGAAGGGATTGCTTCCAAGCGTTGAATGCTCGGCGGAAGGAACGCAGACTGAGAAGGAGCCGGCTGATCTGGTCCCCAAATCCCAGAAACATCAATGGGGAAGATGGGATTGATGGCCGCTGCCCCCCCCTGTCCCTGGGCCGGGGAAGCCATGAGGGACAAGTGGGCCTGCGATATGCGGGAGAGGGGGGAGGCCTGGGCCTGAGCCCTGACTGCCGCTCTGCTGTGCAGCCTCTCCAGGGTTTTCTCACTCCTCTTCTCAAAGGTAGAAGGACTAACTCTGGAAGCCTTTGATTTAACAGACTTCTTTGGAGCTTTACCCTTCTTGGCCGGGGCCTTGCCTTTCCCTTTGGCCTGGGAGGTAGATGGCTGGGGGGACTGCTCTGTTCCAGGCTCCACACAGGCCGAAGAAGGCCCAGCCACTGGCTCTGGAAGGGGAGCGGAGGCCGAGGCAGAAGGCCCTTCCATTGCTCCCAATGCAGAGAAGCAGAGATAAAACTGCAGGAAAAAAACAACCTCTCTCTAGGACCCTGCGGACGCCTGGGTCCTCCCACGCAGCAGCAGTCTGGCGCCAGCCGCCCACGCTTTCCGCGCGCGCCCTGCAGGCCGAAAAGCCTGCCGATTAGGCCCAATCGGCCCGGCGCGACTTCCAGACCCCCTGCGGTCTCTCCGGGTCGCTCCGCGGCCGGGGGGGATGAAGATGGACGATCCCCCGGTCCCCCGGTCCCCCGCGCGACCGTCCGGGAGCGACAGAGCGTTCTCCCGGGCCCACGGGCTCTCCAGGGGCCTCCGGTAGCCCAGGGCCTCTTCCCAGGCCCTCACCAACACAAGCGGCAGCCTACGAGCCCAGAACAGGGCTTTGAGGCTTGCCGGTAGAGCGCGCTGCTCCAGGAGCAGTCAAAAGCGCTTTTCCAGTCCCCTGTACCTTTCCACGATCAGAAATCCTTTTCCAAAAGCAAACGGATCCAGGAGCAGTAGAAAGACGCGTGTGCCTCTGGGATTGTCTTCGTTGAAACTGGGAATGTGCGGCCAGCATAGGCGGGACTAAAGACTTTGCCCAGACTCAGCCTCCAATGAGAGCACAGGAGTCTTGCCCAGCATAGATGCTGACTTCCCTAACAAGGAAAATACTGGAATTCAACATTATGCAAACAAAAGTAGTTGAACAAAGTCAAACTAGAGTCTTAGACTTCAAGAGAGCTAATTTCAATAAACTCAGAGAGAGCTTGGGAAGGATTCCATGGATGAGAATCCTCAAGGGGAAAACAACTCAAGAAGCTTGGGAAATTTTGAAAAATGAGATTATAAAAGCCCAGTCCAGCGCAATACCAATGAAGAAGAAAAATAACAGTTCCCAAAAGAAACCAGCATGGCTGCATAAAGAACTCTCTGACAAATTGAAAGACAAAAAGGATAAATATAAAAAGTGGAAAAAGGGGGACATAACCAAGGCAAAATATCAGCAAATAGCCCGAGCCTGTAAAGATGAAGTGAGGAAAGCTAAGGCTCACAATGAAGAAAGGCTTGCCAAAAAAGTAAAAAATAACAAAAAAAGCTTCTTCCAACATGTTAAAAATAAGAAAAAAGTTAAGGAAACAATTGGTCCACTGCTGGGAGAAAATGGCAAGAAGATGATAAGCAACAGGGAGAAAGCAGAACTATTTAACTCTTTTTTTGCATCTGTCTTTACACAAAGGGATAAAACAGTCCAATCAATCAAAAACAGCACCACAAATATCAGATTAGGAACACAAGTTGAAATAGGGAAGAAAATGGTAAGTGAGCACCTGTCTGCCCTGGACGAGTTCAAATCACCAGGACCGGATGGATTACACCCCAGGGTTCTGAAGGAACTGGCAGACGAGATCTCAGAACCACTGAACTATATCTTTCAGAGATCCTGGAGCACCGGGGAACTGCCAGAAGACTGGAAAAGAGCAGATGTGGTTCCCATCTTCAAAAAAGGAAAAAAAACAGATCCAGGAAACTATAGACCCATCAGCCTGACCTCAATACCAGGAAAGATTCTGGAAAAGATAATTAAACAACAAATAAGTGAGCACCTAGAAGCAAACAAAGTAATAGCCAAAAGCCAACATGGGTTTGTCAAAAACAGATCATGCCAGACGAATCTAATTGCATTCTTTGACAAAGTAACAAAATCAGTGGACCAGAGGAATGCTGTTGATATAATTTACCTGGACTTCAGTAAGGCATTTGATAAAGTAGACCATAACCTACTATTAGATAAAGTAGAAAATTGTGGGTTAGACAGCAGCACCACCAAATGGATTCGTAACTGGCTGACCAACCGCACTCAACGTGTAGTCCTCAATGGAACTGCATCTACATGGAAGGAAGTATGCAGTGGAGTCCCCCAAGGCTCTGTTTTAGGCCCAGTACTCTTTAACATCTTCATCAACGATTTGGATGAGGGGATAAATGGGGAACTCATCAAATTCGCAGACGACACCAAGCTGGCAGGAATAGCCAACACTCCAGAAGATAGGCTTAAGATACAGAAGGATCTAGACAAACTTGAACATTGGGCACTGTCTAATAAAATGAAATTCAATTGTGAAAAAAGTAAGGTCCTACATATAGGCAAGAAAAACCAAATGCACAAGTACAGTATAGGTGGTACCTTGCTCAATAGTAGCAACTGTGAGAGGGATCTCGGAATCCTAGTGGACAACCATTTAAATATGAGCCAGCAGTGTGCAGCAGCTGCCAAAAAAGCCAACACAGTTCTAGGCTGCATCAACAGAGGGATAGAATCTAGATCGCGTGAAGTGTTAATGCCACTGTATAGTGCCTTGGTAAGGCCACACTTGGAATACTGCATACAGTTTTGGTCGCCACGATGTAGAAAAGACGTGGAGACTCTGGAAAGAGTGCAAAGAAGAGCAACCAAGATGATTAGAGGACTGGAGACTAAGACATATGAAGAATGGCTGCAGGAGCTGGGTATGTCTAGTTTGATGAAGAGAAGGACCAGGGGAGACATGATAGCAGTGTTCCGATATCTCAGAGGGTGCCACAAAGAAGAGGGAGTCAAACTTTTCTCCAAGGCACCTGGGGGCAGGACAAGGAGCAATGGGTGGAAACTAACCAAGGAGAGAAGCAACTTAGAACTAAGGAGAAATTTCCTAACAGTAAGAACAATTAACCTCTGGAACAGCTTGCCTCCAGCAGTTGTGAATGCCCCAACCCTGGAAGTCTTTAAAAAGATGTTAGACAGCCATTTGTCTGAAATGGTATAAGGTTCCTGCCCATGCAGGGGGTTGGACTAGAAGACCTACAAGGTCCCTTCCAACTCTGCTATTGTATTGTATTATATTTACAATGGTTGCAGTGTCCTGAGGTCATGTGATCACCTTTGCCGACCTCCTGACAAGCAAATTTAATGGGGAAGCCAGATTCATTTAACAACCATGTTACTAACTGAACAAGTGCAGTGATTCACTTAACACCCCGTAGCAAGAAAGGTTGTAAAACGGCCCAACATTTATTTAACAATTGTCTTGCTTAGCAACAGAAGTTTTGGGCTCATTTATGGCCATAAGTCGAGGACTACCTGTAATTGGAAATTTTAAAAACTGCTGTCTAAAAAAATAAATTTGTTCACCATCTGTACCAGAACTTTGTATCTGACTTACATGTATCAAGAGTTAGTTATTATGTCAAGAACTCTCAGGCACAGCCCTTTTTAAACCTATACTTAGCAATTTATACCAGCCAGGTCCAGGTTTTAACATTCATTTCAAATAATTATGACATAATATGTAAATCACCATTAAATTGCATGCTGCTTTGGTTCAGCTAGGGTCACATTTTATCATTACTTATTCAGTGATAATAGAATAAAAAAGGTGAAGATATTCTCCAAAGCCCGTAAGGGTAGGAAAAGAAGCAATGGATGAAAATTAATCAAGGAGAGAAGTAACCAGGAAATAAGAAGAAATTTCCTGGCAGAACAAATAATCAGTGGAACAACTAACCTCCAGAAGTTGTAAATGCTCCAACACTTGAAGTTTTAAAAAAGAGATTGGATAACCATTTATATGAAATAGTATGAGATTTCCTGTCTGAACAGGGGGTTGGACTAGAAAACCTCCAAGGTCCCTTCGCACTCAGTTATTCTACTCCCCGGTAATTCTTTATTTTGAATTTTGAAGGTATTGAATCCAGTCAAAAGCATTCATATTACAAAATGATACGGCTTTGCAAATATATTTTTTGTTTTATGACAATGTTTCTTGGATTTTCTGAGTAAAGTACTATTTGTCAAATGGGAAGAGATAAAAACTTTCTCTCTCCAGGGTTTTTTATACAGACGTGTAAACAAGTGGAAAACCACATTTTTCACTGTGCTCATCTACATATAATCTATGTTGTTTATCAACTCTTTCAATAAGGCACAACAAAAAACAAACAACCAATTTTTCACTGAGTAACATTTTTCCAGTGTTCCCTCCCATGTCCCGTTTTCAGCCTAGATGGCCTCCTGAAGCACCCTACTGGCCAAAACAGGGCACTGGCAAAGTGCTGCAGGAGGCTGTCTAGGCCGAAAACGGGGCATGGAGGAGACGCATGCGAACCCATGCCTGTTTTGGCTGCCAGAGGCACTGCGGACCAGGCCTTTGCTATCTGCAGGTTACCCCATGGGCCAGATTTAAGCACCCCATGGGCCAGTTTTAAGGCCTTCTAGAGGAGTGCTATGAAGTGTTTCCTTCACAGAGTTCACCATTGTAGTAAAGTAAAAATTATATGGATGAAGTTTCAATATTGAAAATGTTCTACTAAATAAAGAGGAGGATGTAAATTAAGGTGACCAAACGTCCTGCTTTAGGCGGGACAGTCCTGCTTTTGAATAATTTGTCCCACCTCCCGCGGCGTTTTAAAAAAGTCCAGTTTTTTGCCTGGGGCGGCGGCAGGGACAGGGTGGGCGGCAACATACCTGAGTCAGTTGCATCTCATGGCAGCCTTCCAAGGTCACCTCTGGCCTGGTGATTGCCCTAAGAAGTCTTTCCCTTCATTGTCAGATTTGCAGATATTTAATTGATTCTGGAAGCCTTTTAATGAGGCAAGTTGGCAAGGCTTCTACTAAGAGTCTTGAGAGAAAAGCCACTAGAAGAAGAGTTGAGTTGAGATGCTGCCCAGACTGCTGCCAATTTGGAGCTGATTTTCATACTATTTGCAGCAAAGTGGCCATTCATAGATGAGAGTCTGCTTCCTTGATGTGACTTATATAAGTATTAGTGTTCATTTAAAATAGTGCTAACTCCTATTCCAAATGTGAAACCGAAGGCCCTTTCTCACTATTCAGATCATATATCTTGCTCTGCAGCTCATACCTCAAACCTTCTGCCAGTACAGTCCTTTAAATGAACCAAACACTTTAATGCCATATACCACTTCCCTTGGGAGACTTGTCTATCTCACTCTCTAATAGATCTCACTATGAGAAATGGCAGCCTCCCCCCCCCCCCCCCAATTTCATTCCATTATTTCTAGTTAGGGCATTTTTTTTTCTTGTCATGTTTTATACAATGGCTAGAATAGAAAACAGTCTTTAAAGCAGGGGTAGTCAACCTTTTTATACCTACTGCCCACTTTTGTATCTCTGTTAGTAGTACAATTTTCTAACCGCCCACTTGTTCTACAGTAATGGTGATTTATAAAGTAGGGTAATTTTAATTAGTTATAGTGTTAAGGGGTTTTAGGGACAGTTTTTAGTTTTTATAGATGTTTTTAGCGCAGGATATGTTTAATTGTGATTTTAAATTTTGTACTCTGTTTGTGTTTATTGTTTTTAATTTTCCTGTGCCCCGCCTCGAGTCCCTCTGGGGAGAGAGAGCGGGTTATAAATAAAATTTATTATTATTATTATTATTAGGGAAGTCAATGAAATTTAAAAAATTAAAGTTCTTCAGTATTGGACAAAACCCCTACCACCCACCATGAAAGCTGGAACGCCCACTAGTGGTCAGTAGGGACCAGGTTGACTACCACTGCTTTAAAGGAAACTTTTCTGTTCCCTTCCACCCTGTAACGTTTATAAAATATATTGTTCTGGAAGAAGAGACAACAACAATTTCCCACTAGATCCAGAATAGTATGCTGCATAATATCAGCTCAATCTTGTACATGTACATGGTATGGCACTCACTGTTAATTGTTTGGTTTTGCTTGACAGCAGTGTTGGTAATATTACCCGCACCAATATCTATGTTACATGCACTGATAACCCTATGAATTTTAGTTTGCTGGGGACAGAAATATTCTTTATCTATTGATTCTCTGTCCCCACTATTCAGTTTAAATGTTTAGCCAGGAAATCTGTGAATTTAGTGCCAAGTAACTCAGTCCCTTTCTTGGATGGGTGCAAACCATCTCTTTTGTACAGTTTATCATTGGACCAGCTGCAGGCATCATGACTAATAAGACCAAAGCCTTCCTTTTTACACCACTCCTTTAGCCACACATTAAACTCTGCTATGCGCTGGCCCTTTCCTTTTTGTTCCTTGTATACTGGTATGATCTCTGAGAAGATAAGCCTACAACCTGTACTACTAAGTTCGTACCCCAAACTCTGGAAATCATTCTGCACAGAAGCTACATCTTTTTGGGACAGATCATTTGTGCCAAGATGTATAATAGCATCAACTTCACAGTCCTTACTTGCATTCTTGACTATCTTAAGAATACGCCTCTTGTCTCTGCTGGCTGTAGCACCCGGTAAACATCTGACATCTTTCAAAACCTCCATATCCTTACCTAAGTTTACATCTCTTACGATTGAGTCACCAATCAGGAGGTGACTTCTCTTTTTGGGTACCTTGCTCTTGTTGTGTGACTGATGCATGATCCCTGGTTCACACTTTTGCATTTCTGAAGTAGGTTCTTCACTTTGGACCACAATCCCCTGCTTATTTGAGTCGTCATTATTACCCTGACCTGTCACTTTAGTGTCCCCATTAAGATCAGCAAGGGCGCTATATCTGTTATGCTGGGACACAGCAAAAGTTTTGTGTTTGTGGGTCACAGCTCTTACCCTGCCAGATCCCACAGTTGTCCAGGCTGCTCTTCTTCTGTGGGATCTTTGCGGTAGAGGAGGCTGGTAGTGTGGCATCTCCACAGGGTGGAATGGCCGAATTGGACACTTAATTTCTGCCTGGAGATCACAAATTACAGATTCAAGATATGTGATGTGTCTATGTAGTCTATTAATTTGTCTGCAAGGGGGACAGTATCCAAATTTGAAAAGAGTACTGCGGAAGACAGGTGCAAAACAGTTATTACATTGAACTAAGCCAGTCATTTTGAAATAAAATACAATCACAGTCTTAAGCGCACAAATCTAGAATGTATTATTTCTATTTTTGCTTTATAGATACGTTAGACCTCTGTGTTTCTGGGCCTCCCCTCTCTCTTGGCCAGAAGCTCCTCCCTCTAGCCACAAGAAGTACAAAATGGGGAAATCTTTTACCTTGCTCTTCCCCCCCTCCACACAGCCAGAGCTCCTCCCTTTAGCCTCAAGTAGTTCAAAATGGGGAAATGTTTTTACCTTGTTCTTCCCCCCTCCACACAGCCAGAGCTCCTCCCTTTAGCCTCAAGTAGTTCAAAGTGGGGAGCACATTGGTGCTCCTGTTTTGCAAATCTTCATTTGCAAAACAGGAGCACCAATGTGAGGTATAGATAATCCTTGACTTACAATATAGTTCAGGGGTGTCAAACTCAAGGCCCGTGGGCCTCATCTGGCCCACCGGTCTGCCCTGGAAACAGTGAAGGATCAGCCCATGGTGCCTCTGCCAGTGAAAACAAACTCCATTTTCAACTGTGATGGCCTCCTGCAACCCTCTGCCAGTAAAAGCAGAGCTCGGGAGCCCAATTTCACTGACAGAGTGCTTGGGCCACCACAAGTGCCAACACGAATGACATTGAGCTGGCCACGCCCACCATGGCCACCCCCCCCAAGGTCCAACACAACCCTGATGCCGCTCTCAATGAAATGGAGTTTGACACCCCTGTAATAGTTGATTTAGTGACCATTTGAAGTTACAATGGTACTGAAAATAGTGACACTTGACCATTTTTCACACTTATCACCATTGCAGCATCATGTGATTTACATTCGGATACTTGACAACTGGTTCATATTTATGATGGTTGCAGTGTCCCGGAGTCATGTGATCACCTTTTGTGACCTTCTGACAAACAAAATCACTAGGAAAGCCAGATGCACTTAACAACTGCAATGATTCACTTAGCCAATGTGGCAAGAAAAGTCGTAAACAGGGGGAAAATTCACTTAACAAATTTCCCAGACAGCAACAGAAATTTTGGGCTCAATTATAGGTGTAAGTCAAGGACTATCTGTAGTAAAGGATAAGAGAGCCAGTTTGTTCTAGTGGTCAAGGTATCAGGGTAGAAACTAGGAGACTGAGTTCTCGTACCATCTTAAGCATGAAAGCCAGCTGGATGACCTTGGGCCAGGCATTCTCTTTCAGCCCAACTCACCACACAGGGTTGTTGTGGGTAAAATAGGAGGAGGCAGAAATATTAGAGATATTTGCCACCTTGAGTTATTTATAAAAACAATAAAGACAGATATAAACAAAATAAATAAATATAAACTAAGGCATTTAAGTATTTCTGGTTGCAAGTATCTGAAAATCAATTTTGTAAGTAGCCACAATTTAGAAAATTAAATATTACATGTTTAAGTATTACATTTTTTAAATGAAGACCTATTAAGATTTTTAACTCATCATTGATTTTTATATTCAAATTCTATTATCATTAAATTTACAAATTTGGTGAAGTCTATTCTGTAGCCTATGTTGGTTAATATAAAAGTAATTAATTATTTCCTTCTTTATGTGATTATTTTTTTAATAAAAATCAATGAAATAACAACCTCGCAATGATTCAGTGCAATTCATTATAATTGCAATAAATTAATATGTTGATATTGGTTTCAAGACAAAGAATTTGATGGTTTGCTTTGGGCTTTACTCCTCTTTTTTTTAAATAAAGACAGAAAAACATAATTCTTTATAATGTTGCTAATAATGATGGATTTTAATAACCGTTAGCTTTTAAGAATGAATACCAACTTCACAACAATAATCAATCACTGAAGCATTTCACCATAGAAAAGTGAGCAGACATTCTTCTGCCCAACTGTAGTTAAGAGAATAACTCATACTTCTTTTTCAAAAATTATTTAAAAAATTATATTACACAGAAAGCAAAAAGCATTATTTTTTTTAAAAAAATCATGAAATTGCTTGCAGAAGAGATGTATCTGTCTTAGCAGCTGAACTATTTTTGGAATCACTCTCTTATTTGCTACCATATAACGTGGAAAATGAAGTTTGGAGCTGAGTGAAATATTTATAAAATATTCCGTTTTATCCCACAATAAATTATGCGACATGATTTGGATCTAAGGTAGACTATAACAACCATTTTCAGAGTCTCAAAATATTTGTCACATATGTATCTGTTTTAGTCTCATAAATGCCATTAGTTTTTTCTCCTTCCTTTGCTCAAAGAAATTTAGCAAATTATAACATGTCATGTATTTTTAAAGAAATCAGATATAAAGAGGAATTTGCAGCAACTCTAGCAATTTAATTCAGGGAAAGCTGAACTGAAGATTTTATGACATGTCATATAAATGATCCACCATAGTATCTACCCAGCCAATGAAAATTGGCTATTTTTGATGAACAGGATTAATGCTATCCACACTGATGAGAAAACTGTTTTTTCTTCACTGAACATAAAAAAAAAAGAAATAAGAAAAACTGCTTAGTGGTTTATAGATACATTAGATCAGTGGCAGCCAACCTGGTCCCTACTGCCCATTAGTGGATGTTCTAGCTTTCATAGTGGGCGATAGGGGTTTTGTCCGATACTGAAGCACTTTCCTTTTTTAATTTAATTGACTTCCCTATTTTATAAATCACCATTATTGTGGAACCGGTGGGTGGTTAGAAAAGTTTACTACTAACAGAGAGTGGGTGCTAGGTATAAAAAGGTTGACTACTCCTGCATTAGATTAAGTTTATGCAATTTCAAATGTCAACTTTTCTTTTGCTACAGAAGTGGAGGATTGAAATCAGCAGTAAAAAAACCACCACAAATATTTTCTATGCTACAATATAAAGTACTGTATTTTATTTCATGATGGTTATGTGTACTAACTTTTATTGAAAAGACTAGTTTAATATTTCTATTTATTTTCACTAGGATTTTATAATACTGCTGCAACTATTTTGTGGTTTAAAAACAAACTTCCAATTTTTTTTAAAGAATTCCAATAAAGAAGTGGCAGATATATTATAACTAGGTGGGCTGAAGAGTAAGTAAGAAAAAAGAAGGAAGAAAGGGAAGTTCATAGAAGAAGAACCAAGAATTTCATTTTGTTAGATATATCCTTTTATCAGTTCCAATGCTGTAAAGCTGAAGTAGCAATGGGCCATTAATAACTGCCAGTTGTTAACTACTATGGAATACCAGATAACCTTACTGAGAATCTAGATCTAAATCTTAGGCAGCAGAGTAATGAGTCCCAATGGAATTAGAGCGCTGGCCCTCTTTGTTATAACTATTGATTTACTGTAGAATCCTGATGTGATTTAGATAAGGGAGGGAAAGGTAATAGCATTAATTATTCTACTGTATTTAGAAGCTAGGGACACCAAATTCAGGCATAATACAAACAGACATTCAAGGCATGTAGACAGACTCAAATCCACGTACACAAAAAAAAATTAGCATTTTCGTTGATTCTATTCAGTTCAAAGCAACATATCACAGTGAGAGGCCTTTGCGTCTGTCTAAATACTTTGATGTGATGAACCAATTACATTTCTTCCCAACTGCCCTGCTTCCCCCCTCCCCTTTTTTTTGCATAAATACTGTCTATGAAAGAAGAACCTGAGAAATGAATAGGCTGCATTCTAGGCTAAGCATGGCTGAGACAAATCTTCTAACAATAAAATGTGCATATTGAATGTTAATTTACATTTCCACAATCCATTGTGGTAGCCCATCTGCTTTCTTTAAAGGGCCAGTCTTTTAAAAGTTAGCAGTGCAACAGCTGTTCAATCTTGGACATGATAGAAATGGTACCAAATGATGGCAATTGTTTATTCCTTTGAAGCAGATGCACTAATGGGCAAATAGTACAGCCTTTGATAAAAAGTGTTGTCTCTCCTATGACATAAATTTAGTTCCCAGAAATATTTTATGTCACTGTATTTATCTTTTCATGCTATAAAGTTTTCCAAGGCTTTCATCTGGAAGTTTTAGGCAGGCTGCAAATTGGGTCCTCTAGTTGTTTTGATGGTTAGCAGATTGTGTAGGGAAGCTTTACTGACTTATCCCTTGATAAGTAAGCATATAGAAATATTTCATCTCCAAGTATCTATATCTATGCTGAAAATAGTCCAAACTATTAGGGGTGGTGGGTCTGAGGTATCCACAGTTAATAATTTATCAGTAAACTATATGAAAAAATGATTATGAAAAAAGTTAAATATCATTCTGACATCTAGTATTTGATATATATGTCAATATATTTATATGGTGCTATTATATTATCTTCATAAGTCAGTTAGCAATCTGCTATCGTGATACAAAAATAAACATTGGTCATACCGGTTAAATAATTATCATTAAATTAAACACCAGTTTAATTATGGAAACATGACACTCACTCATCCCAAAGATGCTTTTTCAAATGGCAACTGGACTTTCTGGTTTTTCTTTGAAGATGTTTCACTTCTCATCCAAGAAGCTTCTTCAGCTGAAGTGAACTGAACTGAGAAGTGAAACATCTTCAGAGAAAAAACAGAAAGTCCAGTTGCCACTTGAAAAAGCACCTTTGGGACAACCATGACTTAGATGACTGAGAATCTCCATAGATATAACACACCCTCAGCAATCTTGAAAGATTTATTCTTTTTAACAACTGCCTTTTACAATCTGTTTCAGTGCCAGGCCAACAATTAACAAGCTCAGATTTAAAGTACATTTGACTGTGTCTAAGGCATAGATCATTGGCGATGGAACAGCAACAGAAAAGAATCACACCCAGGAGCAAAATAAGAATTAACTTATCGATAGAGGAAATTGTATGTCTTCAGGGTAGAAATCTTGCAGACAAACTAGGTATCATCATCAATGCTAGTAAGTAGTAGAGTTTGTTCTCAGTTTATATTCTACTCTAATGGCTTGTCCTGCCAGTGTCGATGGGGGTTGTCTTAGAAGTTATTTAGTTGCGTTACTGTTAGCTTGTTTGGCAGTTCCTTGATTGAGGTATTGTTTCCCCCTTGTTTATGAAGTAAATGTCTTATATTAATCTTGGAGTTCACATGTGCTCCTCCGAGTGTTGATTGCCAGTGGGGAAGTGTTTTGGTCTTTTTGTTCCCTTTTTGGCTTGTTGATTGTGTCTTTTGAATGTTATGCAGATGCTAAGTTTCTATTGATGAGTGATTTGTCAGAGTGCCAGGGTTCCAGGATTTCTCTAGCATTTTTGGACTTGCCATGGTCTATGATGGTCAATTAAACTATGGTCAAGTCTGTTGCATGTGTTGGGAAATTAAAGTGTTTCCATCATGTCTTCTCATTGTTATTTGGTGCTCATGGATGTGATCTGCTGGTCTTCTGACTGTTTGTCCTATGTAGTGGCTATTGAAGTGCTTACACTATATGTTGTAGATAATTCCTGTTTTTCTTCTGAAGCTGCTGGTCTTTTGGTTTACTTAGGATGTTTTGGAGAGCTTTAGTTAGGTGGTATCCAATTTGATGCCATGTGGTTGTAATAGTCTGTTGGTGCTTTCTGAGAAGTTTTTGATATATGGTAGTGTTATCATTTTTATAGCTTGTATTGATTTTGCTCTATTGGGTTGAGTGTTAAGGCACTAGAATATAAATTGAGACCAAACCCCACTCCCTATCAGTACTGATGATGTTACCTAGTTTGGGTAATGAAATGTCTGCAAGAAAACAATCAACCTCAGACAGCACGAATAATTAAGTTGCCTGCAGAGCTTTAAAAATTCAAATGGGGGCAAAGGTAGTGTGGAAAGACTAATTAGAATTTTACATGGAAGTTGCATAGTGATTGGATATTGCAAGAAACATCTAAGCTTTCTTGTGTTAATATAATACTATGTAATACTAGAAGACTCTATATTAAACCAAATTCTAATTGCTTTTTTTTTTCTAAAGTAAAACAAGCCAAGTTCTTATCTTGCTAGATTCAGGCTGCTTCATCAGACATCTTAATATTCTGATCTTGTCTTTTGTATCTGTCCATTTCATCAACAAAATTTTAGTATCAGTTCTTTCTTCTTTTATTTTACTTTTTATTTTATGTCTATTTTTATTGACATTTTAATATTTTAAGTAGCATAATAATTATAGTGCTTCCAGGGTTTTTGGCTGTGCATTTTAAAATCTGGATTGGGAATAAAGCTGAAATGCTAGATAACTCCATTCATGTTCAGCGAGCCCCATGATGCAGTCACAAAATTCCACGGTGGCACTAAAACTAACAGCAGATAATATCTTTAATTCAAATATGCTCTTGCTTGGAGCTATTTATTGTAAAACATTCCATTTCCATTAGTTTCTTCATTTTTCTTTTTGCAGTTGGCCAGATCTACCCAATATTATTTTTCATAGCACTTTAATTAGCCTGTAAAATGGTACAGTTTGATACCTTCAAAGAGAATCTGAAATAAGTTTCCTCAGATATTAGTAACTTCCTATCTAAGACTTCACATTAGCAATATATATCTAGTTATATATAAGACTCATTAAATGCAATGGGACTTCTTTCCAGGTGGCTGAGTATAGGAGCGTTACATAAATGAGTTCTATGCACAGGTTCATTCAATTTTATATGAGCAAATCTACATTCTTGCAGTGGAATTTTCCTTCTGCTTCCATTACCACTGTGTGACTGAAAACTGTTTCTATTGCTTCCTTTCCTCTCAATTTACCAGATTGATAAATAGTTTCACAATAATTAATATTGAACAATAACATTCAAGTTTATCACTGAGGATTCAGCTTTTCTAAAAAATAAGCATCAACAACTACAGCATATCCCTGAATTAAGAACATGTTGGTTTCAGGATGACTCGAAGTTAAGAATGGATTCTACTGTAGTAAAATTTGAGTTCAATACACAATGGTTCAGGTTCAGCACACAATATACAATACAATACAAGAGCAGAGTTGGAAGGGACCTTGGAGGTCTTCTAGTCCAACCCCCTGCTTAGGCAGGAAGCCCTACACCGTTTCAGACAAATAGCTATCCAGCATCTTCTTAAAGACTTGCAGTGTTGGGGCATTCACAACTTCTGGAGGCAAGCTGTTCCACTGATTAATTGTTCTAACTGTCAGGAAATTTCTCCTCAGTTCTAGATTGCTTCCCTCCTTGATTAGTTTCCACCCATTGCTTCTTGTTCTACCCTCAAGTGCCTTGGAGAATAGCTTGACTCCCTCTTCTTTGTAGCAACCCCTGAAATATTGGAACAGTGCTATCATGTCTTCCCTAGTCCTTCTTTTTATTAAACTTATACAGTGGTACCTCGCTTCACGGACGCCTCTCTTCACGACCAATTCGGAGCACGACCAGAAATTTTCCAAAAAATGTGCTCCGCTGCACGAACTCCGCCTTGCTGCACGAACTCCGCGTGGCGGCCGGTCCATTGAGGGCGCAGGCGAATTGTGAGTTCGCACTGCGCCTTTTCCGGGCTGCACCCTGCCGCGGTTGTTGTGAGTGACGGGGACGTGTGTGTGTGTGTAAGCGAAGGCAGGGGGGGAGGGAGGGAGAGCTGCCTTCCCAGCCGGACTTTGCAGCTTCCACCCGTCCCTTTCCTGACTCGGCGCTCCTGCTTCTCGGGACGGGAGAAAGCTGCAGAGCCCAGCTGGGAAGGGAAGGTGGGGTGGGGGAAAGAGCTGCCTTCCCAGCCGGACTTTGCAGCTTCCGCCCGCCCCTTTCCTGACTCGGCGCTCCTGCTTCTCGGGACGGGAGAAAGCTGCAGAGCCCAGCTGGGAAGGGAAGGTGGGGTGGGGGAAAGAGCTGCCTTCCCAGCTGGACTTTGCAGCTTCCGCCCGCCCCTTTCCTGACTCGGCGCTCCTGCTTCTCGGGACGGGAGAAAGCTGCAGAGCCCAGCTGGGAAGGGAAGGTGGGGTGGGGGAAAGAGCTGCCTTCCCAGCTGGACTTTGCAGCTTCCGCCCGCCCCTTTCCTGACTCGGCGCTCCTGCTTCTCGGGACGGGAGAAAGCTGCAGAGCCCAGCTGGGAAGGGAAGGTGGGGTGGGGGAAAGAGCTGCCTTCCCAGCTGGACTTTGCAGCTTCCGCCCGCCCCTTTCCTGACTCGGCGCTCCTGCTTCTCGGGACGGGAGAAAGCTGCAGAGCCCAGCTGGGAAGGGAAGGTGGGGAGGGGGAAAGAGCTGCCTTCCCAGCCGGACTTTGCAGCTTCCGCCCGCCCCTTTCCTGACTCGGCGCTCCTGCTTCTCGGGACGGGCGAAAGCTGCAGAGCCCAGCTGGGAAGGGAAGGTGGGGTGGGGGAAAGAGCTGCCTTCCCAGCTGGACTTTGCAGCTTCCGCCCGCCCCTTTCCTGACTCGGCGCTCCTGCTTCTCGGGACGGGAGAAAGCTGCAGAGCCCAGCTGGGAAGGGAAGGTGGGGTGGGGGAAAGAGCTGCCTTCCCAGCCGGACTTTGCAGCTTCCGCCCGTCCCTTTCCGGACTCGGCGCTTCTGCTTGTCGGAACGCTTCCCAAAGCCAGCAGCCGCGCGGCCAGCCACTCCGTTTCTCCGTCTTACACATCGGTCGCCTCTCGGGGTCCGGACCTGCCGCCCCCGCGCCGCCGCCGTTCCACCGCCGTTCCACCCTCACCAGCCTGGCGCCGGCAGCGGCACGGCGGCAGCAGCGGGTCCGGACCCCAAGAGGCAACCGATGAGTAAGACGGAGAAACGGAGTGGCTGGCCGCGCGGCTGCTGGCTTTGGGAAGCGTCCCGACAAGCAGAAGCGCCGAGTCCGGAAAGAGATGGGCGAAAGTCATGCTGGCTTGCTCCATCGCCCCTCAGCTGCTTTACATTGAACCCTATGGGAAACTGTGCCTCTCTTCAGGACCAATTCGCAACGAGTCCGTTCAAAAATCACGACCCAAAAACAAGGTCAGAACGGATTAACCGGATTTACATTGAACCCTATGGGAAATTGTGCCTCGCTTCACGACCATTTCGGATCGCGACCAGAGTCATTTCACCAATTAAGTTCGTGAAGCGAGGTACCACTGTATATTACTTATACAGTATTATACAATAATATTGTTTCAGCCTACATACTAATTGGACTTAAAGACAGATCTTGGGAACAGAACTTGTTCTTAAATTGGAGACTACCTATACTCTATGTCAGAAATAGTATTGGAGATCAGCCCAAATGTTCAGATTTAGAAGCTGAAGAGCTTGGTCAGTCTGAGCCACTGGTTGCATTACAGCAGGGGTGTCAAACTCGATTTCATTGAGGGTCACATCAGGGTGGCCGTTGTCATGGGGCATAGCCAGCTCGACGTCACTTGTATTGGGGGAGCCTGTGGTGGCCAGAGCGCTCTGGCGTTTTCTGCCAGTGAAAACGGGTTGTAAAGCTCCATTTTTGGCTGAAATGACCTCCTTGCCTACTTGATTTGCGCATGCGCGAGGAATGGCGCTGGCCTTCTGAGCGGGGGTAGTTCCGGAGGTCTTTGATGGCTCCGGGGGACGCTGCCGGCCCTCTTTTTAACATCTTAGGCAGCTCTCCTTGTGAACAAATGAGGCCTATAGAATGCCACTGCACTCAAGGTTAGACCTCCTCTGTCTGCAGGAGGTTCCTCTCTCGCAGGCCTGGCCCCCCTTGAGGAAGGATTGATTGATCCAGAGAGGTGGGCGAAGCGCAAATTAAGGGGCTTTTTATTAAAAAATTTAATTCGGCTTTTAGGGGGTTCCAGGGAGGAGGGGAGGGTTAGTCCAGCTAGGGGGCGGAATAGAGCTAGGCCGGCCGGCGGAAGAGAAGAAACGGAGGAAGGGAGGGGGGGGTCGTTTCCACTGAGGTTTCGACCATTAGTTCGGTTCTGGGGAGGGGCAGGGGCGGTGGGAGACGGATGGGGTCGGAGGACCGGGGCTGCTGGTTACAGGCGGTCACGCGCTCCGACTCCCCGTGCTCCCATCGCAGACTAGGTGGGCAAGGACCACAGAGCCGGGGCCCTAGGCTGATGTTATGCAACGCCAGGTCCGTGCTGAACAAAGCCCCCCTCATTCGTGACCTTGTGTCAGAGGGGGACCCGGACCTGGTGGGTATAACAGAAACCTGGCTGGGCCTCGAGGAGGGTTTACCCCTCGTGGAAATGTGCCCGCCAGGCGACCGAGCCTTCCATCAGCCGAGGGCCCTGGGAAGGGGTGGGGGGGTGGCGATTATGATTAGGGAAGGTCTTCAGCCGAAGGAGACCACGGTCCCTCAGACGACCGGGTGCGAGTCCCTCCTTGTGAAGTGGGGCCTAGGGAGGCAGCTGGGTGTGTTAGTTGTATACCTGGCTCCTCTCTATGCAACAACAGCCCTGCCTGAGCTCCTAGAGGTGATAGCCGAGGCGGCAGTTGAGACCCCCAGACTGGTAGTCATGGGGGACTTTAACTTGCCGTCGGCAGGCGAAGCCTCTGGAGCAGCTCGGGAGTTCATGGCCTCCATGACGGCCATGGACCTGACCCAGGTAGTTTTAGGCCCCACTCACGAGGGGGGAAACACACTGGATCTCAACTTTGTCTCGGGACAGTGGAGTAGTGATCTGGGAATAGGGGATCTAGTCATTACACCCCTGTCATGGACAGATCATGCTCTCCTTCGGCTGGACTTTCCAATCGCCGCACCCCACCGCGGGGAGGCGGAGCCGAATATCCCTATATGGTTCCGCCCCAGGCTCCTGATGGACCCGGTAAGGTTCCAGAGGGAGCTTGGGCCAATGCCTGTGGACTTGCCCCGTGACTCGACTCCATCTCGGGCCATTGGGGGCGAAACACCGGCCCCTGTGGAGAGGGCGCACAATTTGGGTGTCCTCCTGGATTCCCGGCTGTCCATGGAAGACCATGTGGCGGCCGTGGCCAGGGGGGCATTTCATCAGGTTCGCCTGATGCGCCAATTGCGCCCCTTACTGGACCGGGCTGCTCTTCGCACAGTCACTCAGGCCCTCGTGACGTCCCGACTCGACTACTGTAATGCTCTCTACATGGGGCTTCCCTTGAGGTGCACTCGAAAGCTACAGTTAGTGCAGAACGCAGCCACGCGGGTGATTACGGGAGCCCCTAGATGCTCCCATATAACACCAATCCTGCGCGAGCTGCACTGGCTTCCTGTGGTCTTTCGGGTGCGCTTCAAGGTCCTGACGACCATCTTCAAAGCGCTCCATGGCTCGGGACCTAGTTACATGCGAGACCGTCTCCTGCCCCATACATCCCTACGGCCGATTCGCTCCCACAGAGAGGGCCTTCTCAGGGTGCCGTCGGCTGGACAATGCCGACTGGCGACACCCAGGGGAAGGGCCTTCTCTGTGGCGGGCCCTGCCCTGTGGAACGACCTGCCCCCTGAACTCCGTACCATTACTGACCTCCGCCTCTTCCGCCGGTGTTTAAAAACACATTTGTTTCATCAAGCCGGCCTTGCATAGCCTCCGCTGTTGACTAGTTTAGATAGTTTTAAAATGGGGGGGGGGTCTTAATTGGTTCTTAGCACAGGATTTCATATTTAATAAGCTTTTAAAATTTTATATTTTTGTATTGTTTTGTATATTATTTTAATTTTCCTGTGCGCCGCCCTGGGTCCGTTTGGAGAAGGGCGGGATATAAATCGAAAATAAACATAAACAATAATAAACTTGCAGGAAAAATGCATGCAGCCTTTTCAAGCTCCATTTTCACTGGCAAAGCCACTGTGAGCCAGTCTGTCACTGTTTCCAGGGCAGCCCCGTAGGCCACATCTAAGCACCTCGGGGGCTGAATCCGGCTTGTGGGTCTTGAGTTTGACACCCCTGCAATACAGGGATTACAGATGACTAAGATCCTGAGTTAGGCAATATCTGAAGCCCTGCAATATGTCACAAATTAGGAAAAGTTAAGGCATTTACCTACAAGAAAGATGCACAATCCAGCTGCATCAGATCTAAACACAAGATATGACTTTTGTAACTATTCAAATAAGCTACCTGTCACTCTGTGCCTATGCTGCTGTTGGTTTACCTGAAACCATAGACTGGAAACAGACTATTTTTGAAACTTCCTGAACTCGAGATTGTAGAAAACTTGTAGCATGCTCTGAGTTACTTTGGTGAAAGATTTCTGACTGCAATAAATATTTTGAATTGGTTATCAGATGTTAGTATACTAAGTGTTTCATATGAAAGTCGAATACTTGCTGAAATTATAATCTTATTCTTCCTTTTAAAAATAGTATTAATCAGTTTTTTTTTATTTCTTTGATCAAAAGTTTACATGGAGGAAAGACTACAATATTCTTGAACAACCTAGATTTTTTAGATTCATATCAATTTCAGGTTCAAGCACTGAAATTTTCTTGATTACAATACTGAACTATCTTTGCTTGGAGGATGAATGGAGGAGGAACAATACTGATTCTCCTAGAGAACTCAGGGGGTTTCAATACCATCAATTAAACCAGTGTTTCTCAATGTCAGCTACTTTAAGATTTCAACTCCTGTGTGGGCTAGGGAATTCTGGGAGTTGAATTACACACATCTTAAAAGTATTGAGAAAGACTGGACTACATTATATTTTTGGAAAAGGTTTTCAAGTTAGGGGTGATCAGATGAGTGTTGAAGAGACTTTACTCATACATGAATGCCCATTTCAAGAATGTAATGCCAAATAACTTCAACTAAACACCATGATCATTATACTGTGAGTTTCTACAAGGTTCCATTTAATCTACCATTCTTTTAAACTTCTCTGTGATACTGTTGAAAGACATCATTTGGAGATTTACAGTAAAATATCATCCACTTTATCTTTTCTCCTCACAAAATGCAGCCATTAACTGTGGTGGTGCAATCAGTGAGGAGGAAAAAAAGAAAGAAAGAGACAAGAAAGAGTTACCATCAGTGGAAGGTTTACTTATCCAGGTGTGTAGAATTTGCTGGATAGGACTGCACTCTCCCTAAAAATTCAAGCTTGCAACTTGGGGTACAATTTTGAATTCATCTTTAGCTATTTAGGCACGTGGTTTCTATGCCCCAGGTCCAGTCCAGAGGTGGGTTGCTGCCCGGATTGGGAGAATCAGTAGTAGCAGTGGTGGGAGGCTCTGCCCACCTGCCCGGATGCTTCTGCACATGCGCAGAAGGGTTGCGTGCGCGGCAGCATGCCCGAAATGGTAGCAAAAAAAATTGGCAACCCACCACTGTTCAGTCATACTTGAATAGAGATAAGCATTTTGCATTAACCCTAGTAACTTCTCATTTATAGTATTGCAATGCATTATAACTGAGACTACGCTTGAAAACCTAAATTAGTCCAGTAAACAGTGACTGGTCTGGGGCAAACTGGATAGTTCTCTGTGATCTTTGCTAGCCCCCAGTTCGTTTTCAGTCTCAAATCAAGGTCTTAGTTTTAATCTAAAATTCCTTCAGAGCTTGAGATCATAACATCATTTTAGGAAGCTGAGATTCCATGCTAAGATGTAGTAAATGGGTACAGGCTGTTTTAGTTGGCTGCTCTTTCCCTGATGCTGGGTTGCCTCCCAGCATGAGGTAGTCCTGATACCAACTTAACTGCCTTTTGGAGAATACTTTTTACATTCATTTGGAGAATATCTTTAAATTCTTTCGCATTCAATCACATTAATATTTAATGTGTTAATTCCAAAAACCTTAATTACAGAAATAACTCCTATTATTAATTGTTTAGTAATGTCACAGTGTTAAGTATTCTATGAGTAATGTTTTACTGTGCATTTTTTTAAAAAAAGCACGAGTTTTATTTTAATGTATTGTAAACTGCCCTGGGATGCTGGTTCTAAAGAGCTTTGCCAATCTGTATATATTACCTTGTTATAAAAAGCAACATTTTTTGTTGCAGTTTCACATGAGACAATAGGACAGGCAGTAATTATAATGCAATGCAATGCAATAACCAAGTTCATTGGCAGATATAGTGCTCTGCAGAGCTCTCTGATTTTGGGAAAGCTCCTACTCTTGATATAAGACTGGACTTTTTTGTCTTTCAAAAGCAGTCAAAACCAGAAGCTTTTTTCTGTGGATATAATATAATATAGGTGCAAGCATAACTATTTATTATTTAGACTATGGCATTACTGATAACAATACTTCAGAAAGTTGTTTATTTGATTTTATCTATACCTTGCCACAATCCCACAGGACTTTTGGCAATTTACAGGAAACCAACAATCAATAGAACATCTATGGTCAGCAATAATCAGTCAATCAATCGATCAATCTTGGCATTGCATCCTGAATAGCTTCCAATTTTCAATGCTTCTGCGGTGCAGTTAAAATAGAAGCTAGCCTAACCTCTCTGGGAGGCAATTCAAAAGATCAGTGCTGCTATTGAAAAACAGTACTTCTGATCCTCAATCTCCCTTACCCTACCACAATGAGGCACTACTAATTGCTTTTCCTTGCAAAATATAATTGTTTGGGCTCATTCGGCTGGGTGAATGTAATAACATGATGCCGAGCCACAAAGAGAATCACTGAAGGCGCAAAGAACGGAGGCAGAGAAAGAATAGCCAACAGTCTGAATGTGTCAAAAGTTGCTTAACAGAGTTGTGACTCAAATTCCAATTTATTGCACAACTCCCCTTATTTGATCATTCTAACAGTTATCTTTACACAACACTGGTTGAAAATGAAATACACCACATTATACAAAACATTTTCTTGTGGTACCGTTATGTGAAAAATATATATATATGAAAACAGCAGTACAATAAAACTGGAAATAAAAATGATAAGCAGTCCTGCATTTATAATTTTTCAACTGTAGAAGTAATTATGAATGTAAAAAAGACATAATGTTAACACAACTGTGCAAAAATAATTTTGACAGCACTGACTAAAAAGCCTCTTAAATTCACTTATGCTAATCAGGCAGTAAGCAAATTTCTTAGCTGAGTAATTTTTAATGTTGTCAAATAATGGGTGGCCTAGTCATGCAATGTAAATTAATCACTTTGTTAATCCTACTGCAAAATGTAATTTAAAAAAAAACCCAGGAATGGCTCGTATTACAAAATTCAAAGACAGAGTTGACTAGTTACATTGGCACACATTCGTATCTATCAAAACCAGGGACTGTGGGAAGAACATGTTAAGAATATGAAGATGGAAGAGATATAAATATTAAATTGCATTTGTGAGAGAAATAGAAAGAGGAAAGTAAGCAATTCAGGTAGTCAAAGGAACAAGATGAAAATAGTGTACCAGAAAAATGATAGGAAGAGATTGAAGATGGTTTAAAGCCTATATTCCTTCGATAATACAAAAAACAACAACACTGTAACCTTGTTTGTGAAAAGTGGGACATCAACGTCACAAAAGAAATATTTCTTAATGGGGATACAATTATTCCCTGCAAGAGGGGAAAAAACCCTAATTATTTCAACAGTAAGTAAATAGAACAAAAGTGCTATTCTAGGCTACCATGCCAAAGCTGCAAATCCTGGGTGACCATTATATGACAACAGAGTGATACAGAAATTTCTTAATTTGCTATCTTTATATTAGCAAATTAGCAAATTAGCTTAATTTGCTATTAATTTGCTATCATTTGGCAGTTACCCAGATTTTTTCAACTCTATAGGAATTCATGAAAACCATGAGAACCTGGTTGTTTCAGCAAATCTTGATGATTGAGATGTTGAATGATGTTCTATTTAGAGTATGTGTTTTTGAATGTGATGTGTTTGGTACTGGTACAATTGTTTTTACTACATTTGTATATATATTTTACCCCCATTGTTTTAAAGACATGATTTATAGAGATCACGCATGTACAGCACTTACAATCAATAATAATTTGAAGTGTGCTGTAAGCCCAATTAAATAAAAATAATAAGTAAAAAACAAGAATTTGAGTTAATTGCTAAAAATGTTAAGCTGTACCAATGAAAGTGATTCTAAATCAGGAGAAATGATGGTTGTACTCTAATCTCATAGACCATCCCATCCCTAACTTCACTTATCTGAAGGCAAGTGGCTTCCAGTTTTATCCACACCAGTTTAAGGATGGAAATGTAAACTGGAAAAGTTGCAAAGAAAGGCAAAGGAACCTGGAAAATATGAGAATGAATGGTGGTAACTGGACATGTGAATCTTCAGAAACAATGATGGAACTTAAAATAGCAGTTTTCAATTACTTGGAAAGATATAATCTAGAACAGTGGTTCTCAACCTTCCCAATGCCATGACCCTTTAATACAATTCCTCATGTTGTGGTGACCCCAACCATAAAATTTGTGTCTTGGTTCCTAAGACCATCGAAAATATGTGTTTTCCGATGGTCTTAGGCGACCCCTGTGAAAGGGTTGTTCAACCCCCAAAGGGGTCTCGACCCACAGGCTGAGAACCACTGATCTAGAAGGTGGCTATGCCACATCCTCTGTTGCTGCAAAATGCAAGACGGAATAATGGCAGGATAAAATATCCCAACAAGAAAAATAAATCAGTATTTATTGTGCGTTTTATTCAAATACAATTCTACATAGTATATTCTAAACACATTTTATGATGATGTGAAGAATTTTATGGATTTTATATATGTGCTGTAAAAATAAATACTAAAAGTCTAGTTTGGTACTTTTTAATCTGAGAAATGTATTAGTATATTCAAAGATTTGCATTAAGGTTGATTGTCACCAAAAAGTAAAGAAGGGTCAAATTTTTAGAATTTGTTCAGAAAATATAAATCAGATCAACACATATCACAATTCACAAGATTCATACTGCTCAAACTATACATTTATCCATCTCTTTCACCTATGATAATCAATTTTGCCAAGCTTTCGGTCTATTAATGGTTCTGACTAAACATAGCAGACAGTAACATTTATTCTGGAAACATCTTTACATATTTTCTTTAAACTGGCTATACGCTTACTGGAATACTTAACATAGTCTTTAATTTAAAGGGATTTTGAATCCTGCCCCCAGACATAGTAGAAAGTTCTAATTAAAATGTTATAAGCTGTGAAAGGTCTATAGTATTAATGGGGGGGGGGGGAGACAACCCAGAAATCTGCAGCCATCATAGAAAAGCAACCAATGCTCTGTCTTGTGAAATGGACCAGAAGAATTCAGGAATTTAAAAGACTAGGAATTATGTTTGTCACAAAGAGCTTGCTTGGCAAAATTGAGAACCTTGCTTGAAAACTGTGATGCTTTTATTACTAAACATGAATATTCATTTTCCAGTAATGATTTGTGTAATGGGATATGTGTATGCATGCATACATATGCAATGAAGTTAAATAGAAGTTGGAATCCTTGGGGAACCATATTTTAGCTTACCATATAAATACTACTAAATAACGGAAATACTAAAATTTACAGAAATTTAAAAGCGGCAGGAGGCTGTCAGATGCCTCAGAGAATATGGCAAAGCATTATCTAAGGAGGTGAAAAGATGAAGAGAAGGATTACAAAATACCATATCTTAAATTTAATAACCCATTTAATACTGCCTTTCAATTCTATTTCATGCTTAGTAAAGCAAGAATAACTGAACTTTTCACCAGTTCCAACTTGAGATAAATAGATTTTGTTTTGAATAGAAATATTACTTTCTAATTCTTTATCATAGTCAACAATTAAGTCTTCATACAGACATTTGCCAGTTATTTATTAAAGTTTTTTTGAAATTGATTTTTCTAATACAATTTTTATTTCTTTGCCTTTAGAGCTACTCTAAATTCATTTGTTTCATGAAAATAACAGACATTCTCACCTGCCCATTCTTTTCTACTGCAAAAGCGCTGCTATAAGGTAGCTTTTATAACAGATTAGTTGATAACCTGGCGTTGCCTGGGTATTTATTTATAGGGGGGAAATGTCTGGACCAAACATAACTTCTAATGTTGGATTTTCCCCCTTACCAGAGGGAGCCCTCTCGTGGAGTACTGTGAAGCCGTTACCATGGCAACTCCACTGCTCTATACAGTAGAAGCCATTTTAAGGCATAACAGACTGTATCTTAACAGAACACACACCGCGAGGGGAGTTAGGAGTGACTTAACCCCACATTATTTGTTTCCAGAGAGTAAGTCATCTGTGTACCAAGTTTGGCTGAAATTGCTTGAAGAGTTCCAGAGTTATGCTGAAACACATGCTGCTGCAGCAGCCTCAGGTTACTCAACCACACCCACAATGGATAATCAGCAGCTTTCACAAACTAAAGGACATAACTGTTGCAATCAAATGCTGTTAAGGTTAACTTTTTATCTGAATACTATCTGGGATTTCCAAATAGCTCATTTTCATCACAATTCACCATTATAACCCCCTACCCACCCCCAATAAAACATTATGAATAATATCTGGGATATTTTCTGTATCATGTTTGTTTAGATTTGAAGCCTGAGGTCTTTGCTGTATTTTTACCATTCTGTAAGTTCTATGGAACTTAAAGTGTGAGGCCTGAAATAGTATAAACAAGCATCCATAGATTTGTATACTGTTTTGCAATGCAATTTCTCTTTTGTAGGCCCAAGCTGAAACTCCTACTACAGGGGTGTGAAACTCGTGGCCCATGGGCCAGATGCGTCATGTGCTGGCCAAACCCACCTCCATTTTAGCAAAGGGGGAAAGTTGTGATACGTCACATGACGATGTGTCACCATGAGTTTGACACCCCTGTCCTACCACGTTATGTCACCAGCAGTCAATAGTCATAATTGGCAACATTGCAGCTAGGTGAGTGAATCATTTCAACAAAGCTGAAATAGGACAAAACTCACCGCCTTTATGAACTAAACTTATCTTTCTGCTAGCATTGTATATTTCAATATTTCAGGGGCAACAGTTTATAGATTTTATTGAAAGCCAGTGGATATATTTAAAGTTTCATCCACAAATGTTTTGACACTTTTCTCAAAAGTATTGTACATGAATCTTCAGGGATGGCAAAGAATCTATATATTTTGAAAGTGTAACATTATTGATTCCTGTGTATGGCTTGCTATTAAGATTTATTAATCCTTGTGATCTAATAATGACTTATATATGCCCTAATCAATACAACTTGCACTAATAAATCTTAATATTGGCAAGCAGAATCAATACCTACTTAGGGATTTTCAAAGCGGTAGTATAAAATGATGATATAACCTATGCAGAATTGTGATGACCACTTTTCAGTTTTTGTTGATTCACTCTTTACAAGGTCTATAACTTTTGATTTTGCTCAAGCCCTATGCCTTCATACCCAGCACACAATTCCTTAAGAAAACTTCTACGTATGGTTAATAAACAATTACAGCAGCAGCAGCAGCAGCAACAACAAATAATTCTTATTTTTTCCATCAGCAAATAGGATGGATTTGAACAGGATATTTAGCCTCAGACTCTCCAGAGTTACCAAAATAGGGGAGAATGATTAAAAACCTTTAAAAAATCATTTGTGTTTGTTTGTTTGAGTGTGTGCATATGCATGTATGTGTATGTGACTATGAATAAGTGTTGGCTCCTGGTAATTGTCTGGAGAGGTTGGCTCCTGGTAATTGTCTGAAGAAGTTGCAGTTTTCTTGGTAAAATTTCAGTTTTCTATGGATTCTTTCCTAGGGCTGAGAGATAATGACTGGCCCATCTGGCTTTGTGCCTAAATCAGGGCTAGCACTCGTGGTCTCTTGATTTCTAGTCTAATGTCTTAAGCACTACACCAAGCTGGCTCTCCCATATTATGTTTATGTTTATAGGAATAGAAAAGAAATTGCCCTCCATTTTGTAAAAAATGTTGCACTGCAGCCTTCTGGAGCAGATTTTCAGGGCCACATGGAAGAGTTTAATGTTCTGTCCTGACAACATGGATAGAAGTGACAATTTTCTCTGCACTTGTAGGCTGTGCATCCTTTAAAACCAGTGGACAGCTGAGAAGATTCTGGAAGTGTCTGGACCTGCAACTACAGAGAAATTACAACAGCTCTCTATGTTAATAGAAGGTGTGCTACCAGTGGAAGAAAAGCATTGGCTTCATTTTGTTCTTGACTTTACCATGTAATCTACTGTTCAAGAGTATATATTGATGATTATATATTTAATTAAGTGCATTGAACCCTATGTAATTCACCTTAAGTTCTACACCCTTCACCAAAGCAGAAAGACTTCAAGAATCCCCACATATTTACATATGCACCCAATCTGTTTATATTCTTCCAAAAATGAATGCTGCCAACAAACAATTTCATTTATATTGCTTATAGTAATTGAATTTTGTTCCAACTCTACCTCACAACAATGCACTGTGAAGTCAATATTATAATGGTGAAACTGGAATAATTGCCTTTTCCCTAATATTCTTATTTAAATGCATTAAAAACCTATTAGCTATATATAGCAGCAATAGCATGTTTAATATTTATGCTAATACAAATTATATATTATGTTAAAGGTTACAGAATAGCTTCTGCCCCATATCATTAAATGATTTCAGAAATAGACATTTAATAATGGCAAGTATACATTTAAATACCACTGATAACGAGCATTCTTTTTTTGTATCTTGGAAAGGAAAATGTTAATGCTTAAGAAAAGTAATTATTAGCAATTTCCTACACACATAATAAGTAAGTCTTTCAATATGATTTCACTTAGGACAGAGCTGAAGAGATACACATATGAATAAAATTAATATATTCAGAGTATTTTGGACAAGAAGAGATGGCAAACCAAACAGCATAATGGTATCACTTCTTCTTTCTACTGTTCATGTGCATTTCTGGATGACCTTTCTATCTCCTCCTCTGAAAAGGTTCTTTGGCACTAAAGTGGGATTATCTCTTTTTTGTAAAGACAGCTTCAGACGTGACCTAGAATTGGAGAAGTAAATAGAAGTGATCCAGAAAGTTATGAAAAAGAATTTAATCTTTCAGAGGGATTAAAGGAAAAGAAAAAAGAAGGGAAGGGAAAGGGAAAGAAAAGAAAGAAAAGAGAGAGATGGGATGGGAGGAAAAGAGCCCTGGGATTCAGAAAACAGCAAAAAAAAAAACCTGTTACAAATATATCAGGGGGAAAAAAATCAATTTTATTTTGAGTTATTTTGATGATATTTATAATAATGGATTAGGCAGCCACTTTTATACTGTTCTCAAGGTACCATGTATTTATTGCATTTACTTATTTAAAAGAATTGTATGGCCAATCATTTAAAACACAGCCCTGGATGGCATACAGCAACATAAAGGATTTAGAGTAGCAGCATTCATTTAACTGGGCCAATAAGCAAATGTAAAGGAACTGGTTACTTACTAATGCAAACAAATGGATTCTTGGAGCAATCAGCTGCAAAGTTACATAGGTAGGTTCTGGGCTTTTGAAAAATCTGTCCGTAATCTTCCATAATTTATAGAATTATAGGATCTTCACTAAATATGTAATGTGGGTTTCCTTAAGGTGCAAAAGCAGATTCCACTATTATATTTCATTTGCTTTTCTGCAGAGAATATAATGACATGTTTTTTGTTGAGCTGTCCATTATATCATACATGGCACCTTGAACCTCATTGTTCACCATCTGGGCTGCACTGAATGCATTTTTCTGATAGCAGATAATTCCCCAGAAATCTGTAAAAAGCTTGCAAAATGATATTCGCCAAGAACGTATACAAAGAAACTGAATTTAAAAAGAATTGGGTAGATAATGTCTTTATTAGAAGGCTGTTAACCATCTATTTTATGATTTTATAATTATATTTCAATGCTATATTTTGTTTTATTGCATGAAATTTGGTCAAGTGTAACTAAGTAAATAAATGAACAGCAGATCCCAAGAGAAACATTGAGGCCACCCAGCCTAAAGTATAGTTGGGAGGAAAAGGTTTTGTGAATTACAGGGGTCTCCAACCTTTGCAACTTTAAGTCTGAAGGACTTCAGCTCCCAGAAGGACTTCAGCTCCCAGCTCCCAGAATTCTCCAGCCAGCAAAACTTTAAGTCTGAAGGACTTCAGCTCCCAGAATTCTGGGAGCTGAAGTCCTTCAGACTTAAAGTTGCAAAGGTTGGAGACCCCTGAATTAAGAGGTGAACAATTTTGAACATCAGTATACAGAGAACCTGGGAAAGATTTCATGAGAGGCCTCTGGGGACACTGACAAGTAAAGGCAAAACATAAAATGATATTTGAGCAGATTAGAAAAGAGGGGCACTGGAGGGCAGAATGAAAGAGAAAGCCAAATTTGTTTCCTCAAACCGAAAGATTGAAATTTCTTTTATATGATTTGCAAAAGTTCTCCTCTTAGTCATGAAGGAGGCTTTTAGAGGGTCTCCCATAAGTAAGACCTCACCAATGTAGGCCTAATATTAAACTGGAATGGATCTTCTGACCGGATTTAATTGGTGTGCCAATTGCAACTCTACTTCGGATGGAGGGACTTTCCTAGGGTGACTTGTGACTTTATTATTACTTAACTAGATTGCTGTGAATTATTGTATGTGGGACTGCCTTTTAATGATTTTTGGAAGCTTCTACTGTATTAGTCCCAAATGCAGTGGCCCATATACTATCAGGATCTCACCAATGGTAGTAATAATAAATAATAATAATAATAATAATAATAATAATAATAATAATAATAATAATAATAATAATAATAATAATAATAATAATAATAATAATAAATTTTTATTTCTAACCCGCTCTCTCTCCCCAGAGGGACTCGAGGCGGGGCACAGGAGAATTAAAAAACAATAAACACAGAGTACAAAATTTAAAAAACACAATTAAACATATCCTGCGCTAAAAACATCTATAAAAACTAAAAAAACTAAATAATAATAATAATAATATAATATAGTACATTACAATCATGCTATAGGCCCTGCACTTGTTTCCTATTGGCCTACTGCTGTAATGCAAATTGCTGAGGTGAATCTATAAAGGCCTTTGTGACTTGGTACTAAGGTAGCGATAGAAGTTGCATTCAGCCATTAGAATCAGTTCAACCAATTCTGTGTTATCAGTAAAAGCAGCTGGGGGTTTCCCATTTCCAGGAGTTGTGGGGAATCAAACTATGGACACCTCTATTTAGTTATAACAGTTGCCCTATGGGATGCTGGTCCCTTTGGAACTGAAGTTAGTTAGCTCTGAACCTGGCTCCCTTCTGAAAGAAGCTGAAAAAGGACATGTTTCAAAGGCCCTTAAGATTTGAAGTTCTGCTTTTGTTTCTTGTTAGTTGCACTTTTGTTTTTAATTAGTTTAATGAGATCATGGATATTTTTGTGCTTTATATATTTCTATACTTTTATTGAAGGTCATCTTGGATTGTGGCAGGATATACTGTACATAATGCAAGGCAGTGCAGTGTAATGCAATACAATATAGGTGTATTTTTACCGTCAGCAACATACAGGAAATCAGGTGTGTTTTTCAAATGGGCATGTTTTTATGCTGCTATTCTTCTCCCCATGGAAAAGAACAGATTTTTTCCTCCTAGCGTTATAACCAAAAAGATTTTTATTTCAGAAACAGTATTGGTTTTAATTTATATTTGAATTAATTCATTTTATAAAGCATAGAGGGAAAAGAAAATAATATTGGAATATTTCTTTATTATTATGTACATATTTTATCAAATATATATTAAAGTTTACTTATATATTTAGACTGTTGTTAGATATTAAGAAAAAAAGTAACCTCTGAAAGCTTCAAGAGGTTTAGCAAACTACCGCCTTGGAACATATTTTTATGTGTTCTTTAACATGAGACAATATCTACTTAAAACAATATTTTTACCCACCCAAACATATAAAAGTTAGCTGAATCATTTGGCAAATATTATAATACACAAACCATCAAAACTGCAGTAAAGGTTTGTCATGTTGGAACATGACATTTTGGATATAAATCCCATTAAGCTAACATTAGTAGTACCATTCTTATCTATTTCCAGTGTTTAAACTATAAAACCATAGAATTTATATTTCATTTTAAATCTTGCCACTACAAAATGATCTTCATGGAAGTTTTAAAGATGTTTTTTGAAAGCATTATTGTGGTCATATGCTGACTATTTTTGCAGAAGAATAAAGCATTAAAAAATATAGGCAAGCAATTACACAGTTTCACTCTACGGCAGGGGTCCCCAACCTTTTTTGCACCAGGGACCAGTTTCATTTTAAAGTAAATTCTGCGGACCGGCTGGCATAGAGGAGGAGGCAGCCGCACCAGAGGGAGAGAGGAAGAGCCGCACCAGAGGGGCCAAAGAGCCGACCACTGCTCTAGGGCAGGGGTCCCCAACCTTTGCAACTTTAAGTCTGAAGGACTTCAGCTCCAGGACTTCTCCAGCCAGCAAAGCTGGAGCAAAGCTGGCTGGAGAAGTCTGGGAGCTGAAGTCCTTCAGACTTAAAGTTGCAAAGGTTGGGGACCCCTGCTCTAGGGCCTCCAACGGCGCGAACGGCCGCGCCTGCGCTCTCCCACATCCAGTGCACGCTCTGCCCAGGGGGCTGCCCCCTCCTCCTCCTCTCCAGCCCTGTGGCCCTGTTGCTATCAAGCCACGGACCGGCACCGGCCTGCGGCCCGAGGGTTAGGGACCCCTGCTCTACGGCATATTAAGTACTGCTCCTTTTTTGGCCAACGGATGCCACCCAAATAATCCCTATAGGTAATGTTTTAATTTGTATAGCTTTGCAAAAAAAATGCTTCATTTCATTTTTATTTCAGAACGACTGTAGTTGAAATAATGTAATACGTAGCCAATTATACTAAAATATAAGTACAATATTCTTCATCGGGAGTGTATGATATAGGAGGAGTATATGAAAGAAGGAGGAGTGTATGATAGAATTGATTCCAATGAGTTTGTATGAAAAACCTACATGGCATACTTCAATGAATCTATCAATCTTTATGAAAATGTATTGCATATCTAAATTTCTTGTGTGTATTTTAGGTACCTTTTATATAGCCTCTCAGCATAATTTAGTGGACAGTGATATTCCAGACTGAACAAAGGATTGTATACTGTTCACCAGATCAAAAAGAAAAGGCTTCTATATAAGATGTGATATCTAAATTCCCTAAGCCAGTTCCTGACTGTTTAATGAGATTCTACTATAGAAACGAGATTGAAAGATGTTGTTTTGTGAACTGTAAAATCAGCTTTGAAAGAAAGTTGGCAAAGGATCTTAGGCCCTTGATTAATTAAAGTTGAACTTGTTCTGGTAAATGGTACACAGTTGGGATTTGCGATTTGCATAAATTACACTAACTATGCTGTCTGATTCCGAGTGTAGTCTCATGCGGATATACTAAAGAATTGCATTCCCAAGTATCAAGTTGCAGTAATTAATACTTTTGGAAAAAAATTGAGTTCTTATCTAACAGAGATTGATTGACCATTTACATTAGTGTATTCTTATGAATATGCCGTAACCTCAACAGTATGTTCTGTTTCCACTAGTTTCATTCCTAAAGGACATTTTAATATTGTCCTATACATTTCATTAAAAAGATATGCCCAAGTATATCATTTATGCTATAAATTTTATAATAATGAAAGTTTCCTATAAAATATATGAATATGTTCTTATTGGTATAAAATGTTTGGTTTCTAATACAGAAGTGTGCAAACAATCTTCCAAACAAATAAACGAATAAAACAGAGAAACAAATAAATAAACAAGAATTGTTTGGGTTTAACATTTAAAACAATGTTATTAAACTATTTTATGCTCCAAAGTGCTTAGAACAGTGGTTCTCAACCTTTTCTTCACCATGGCCACCTTTAAATACCTTTTGTGGCGAAGAACCATGGCCACGGAGCCCCAAATGTAACTCAAGATTTAAATCATAACATTTCTTCAAGTCTTGGCAGACCCCCTGGGATGACATTGTGGATGCCTGGTCTTCGAACCACAGGTTGAGAATCACTGACATAGAGTACAGATAAAAGAGTAGACATTTTAGCAAGACCACAAAGGCTGCACCTTCACACTTTCTCCCTTCACTTCAGTATTCAGCAGCATATAGAAATCCTCCCCATTCACTATAATTGGCTCCAATCTCAGCAGTCAAATATCAGATATATTTCTCTTCAGCCTATCCTCCTTCAGCTTCTCAACATGACCATGGGGTCTTCTGGCATCTGTCCAGTTATGCTGATCCCAAGTCTGCCTTTATATCCTTTATCAATACCTGTACACCAGATGTGTGACCAGAATAATAATAATAATAATAATAATTTAATTTTATATCCCGCTCTCTCTCCCCAAGGGGACTCGAGGCGGGGCACAGGCAATTAAAATGCATAGAATGGCACTATGTAGAGGTTCTTCAGAATATCCTATAAAATGAGTATCATGATGGATTCACTTTATTCTTCCACATTTATAATTCATTATGAAATTCCTAATGGATTTTGCAGTGCATTTGAATTATGCAAAAGCTCAGGGGAAGAATATAGTTGTATAAGCATAGCTTGTAGCTTCAAAGTTTCAAAATACTTAACAACTTAGCATTGAAACAGGTACAAATAATTATGTGTTACTGTCATCCTAGTAATTTAACGTATATTGGTAGATCTTCAGCGTAATATTTGTTGGGTTCCTATAGTTAATTGTCTCTATATGTGATATTATAACCTATCCTCATCAGCAAGAGTTATAAGATTAATGAGTTCCCTTTAATCTCCCCTGCCATAAAGCTGGTCCTATGTGCAAATAAGGAAGTAAAATGGCTTAAACTCAGTTGTAGAAATAAGCACTAAAGCTATACATATGAAAAAATAAAAGCAACATTAATTTATATAGCATGGTATAAACCAACAATTCACAGCAGCATTCTTGAAAATAAAGTGTCAACATTATTTTCATAGTCAATATTTCATATGACTTTGTATATTTCTTTAGTAAGAACGGAAAAAGATTTAATACACAAGACTTGAAATTACTATGTTGTCACAAAACAAGATGATTCTGTTTGTTTAAAAGGTATTATCAGAAAGTCATTTCAATGACAGGAAAGTAATATTGCTGTTGAATTCTCTGTTTGCCCCATAGCCATAGATCACTACTTAGATCTTATTATGGCAAATGGCTTTGTTCGTACATTTTATCTTAATTTGGAAATTGCACATGAGCAGTTCATGATCTGTTCCAATGTCAGCCCCTGGTTAGGACTTTATTATTATAACTGAGCTTCTCATACAAATAATATACTCAATTTTATTTCTCTATACAACATCCGATGATGTCCATATTTAGCGTGTCAAACTTTTCAACTTTCAATTTCCAAATATTAGAGATGCTCAAAAGTTGTGGCATGCCTTGGGTTGTGTAAAAATATTTTGGTTACTTTAATATAATTTAGATGTAAGTAACTACATAAATATGATAATTTTTTAACATTTTGTTTGTTTCATATAGGCATTATTTTGATTGTTGTGACATGTTAGCAATGAAAGAAATCATTGAATTGGCAAAACGTGATTTCTCCTGCTTCATTTCAGTTTCCTAGGCCATACAATTCAAATATGTCCTCCTTTACATGAGGCATTCTTTGGCATTCCAATGTCCATAAGCAACTTATCTAGAATGCATGTTTTGTTGCTTTCAGATAGAACTTTGCCATGAAACCTGTCATCTCTTCCTCTTTAGCTCAATGGTTGGAGTGCAAATCTAGATAATTATTATACTGAAGGGACTCCTACAAAGTCTAATTGAAATTACAGTTTCATTACCATTAGTCCTTGAGTTATGGCCATTCATTCAGTTACGGTAATTTCGAAATTACAGCAGTGCTGAATGAATGATACTGATGCCCCATCCTCAAAGTTACATTGTTTCAGTGCCCTCACGGTCAGAGGATCAAAATTTGGTGCTTGGCAGTCCGCTTGTCTGCACTTACAACCACAGGGATGCTTCAACTCCCTCCACCTATCTCCCTCCATCTCTGCCCTTTTGGTCTCCTGAACTTAACGCTCACTATCTTCTTGTTTCCCCTGCTGTGATGAGATTTGTGTTTGTTAAAACAATGGAGGGGTGTCATGGCAGTACAGAGAGGAGGCAGTACCTTCCAACGAAAAGCTCAAATTAAGAGATGGTGTAGTCCCAAACTAGATGGATGAAATGGTAGTTTTTATTTTTATAGTTATCTTATTTATCTCCCATTTTCCTTCAAGGAGTGCAGGTTAGTATATCAGTTCCACCCCCACCCTATTCCCTTGTAAAAATAAAATTTCCCCTTGCACATATGTGCTAGTTGTTCCCAACTCTAAGGGGTGGTGCTCATCTCTGTTTCAAAGCCGAAAGCAGCAGCAGTGCTGTCCGAAGATGTCTCCGTGGTCATGTGGCCGGCATGACTAAATGCCAAAGGTGCATGGAATGCTGTCACCTTCCCACCAAAGGTGTTTCTTATTTTTTTTTACTTGCATTTTACTTGCATTTAATTTGCTTTCCAACTGCTAGTTTGGCAGAAGCCAAGTAACGGGAGCTCATTCCATTACGCAGCACTAGGGATTCGAACCGTCGAACTGCCGACCTTTCTGATCAACAAGCTCAGCATCTTAGCCACTGAGCCACCACGTCCCCTTGTGCCATGCAAAAATAATGTGAAGTACATTAGTAACTGAGCAAAAGTCTTCCAGTGAGTTTTATGACCAATTGGGGATTGAACCCAAGTGTCCATTGAGCACTACCTTATACCGGTCATATAATCTGATCAGGCCCTTAAATGGAACGTCTTTAATGTGTTTCTCACTATTTGAAATAGTTTTTCTTAGGTAGGTTTTTACAAATCAGCAGATATATCACAAGATATAAACCATGATTTGCAAGCCCCAAAGGTTGCAGTGTCACAACAAATTTGGTAAGATGTGATAAGGCGATAAATAATGTGTGATAAGACAATAAATGATGGAATTTTTTTTCATCCTGATCGGTTCTGGAGTTTAAAATGTGAAATTTGTCAATACAAGTGCTGGTGTTTTTTTTAAACTTGCACTGCTAACAAACCCCATTCATTATTCCAACAATTCATTATTGTAAATCTTACACATTAGTCAGAAAGCAGTTTCTTCAGTTTTGCAAATGATTGAAATAACTAAAGAGGATTTTTGTTTTTGTTTTTTTTTACAGCTAAACATCTTTTATAATCATAAACCAAAACAACCCTGCTGGGGACACTACAACAAGAAATCAGATAATGCAAATTAAGCTTAAAATTGCATATCTGTGGCAGATTTTCATGAGCCAGCTGGCAGTGTATTCTTGTAAAACAGCAGTCAACTTTTTACTGTCCCTGTGGTTCTCTGATTTGGGATGCCAATTTTACCCTGGGATTTCAAAACCCATTTATATTCCTTCAACCCATATGTCATATTGTATTTTTTCCATAAAATCTCTGACTTAATTCTTAACTGTCATTTCCATCGCAAATGAAGCTAATTTATATACATGCTTCGTTATTATTATGCTCGCATCTCCTTCTCCATGTTAACTCTTAAAACCTGAGATCAGTACTATGAATTATAGAGGACATAAGTTACCAATGGGTAGAATTGAACATTAATATTGTGGGAAAACCCAACATTTTTCAGCAGCTGAAAGTTGACTAAAACTGTCACGTAATTGAGTTAAGCTGCAACCATAATTATTAAGCATATATTAATAAACAAATAGGAACTTCAAAGATTCCCATTAGCTACCTCAGTTATTTGAAGTCAGAAAACTAGATTATATTGAGCATGAATGCCTGCAGATCAGTTCAAAAGAAGCTGAGACTGAGCACCATTTTTTTCTTTTAAAAATGACAAGTTGCTGTTAGATATTATTGCTGCAGAGTCTGAAGGACCTAAACTTTAATCAGAGAAATGTTAAACTTTGCCATAGTGTCAGAGAGAGGGAATGCATAGGAATTATACCAGACACACAAACGCAGTTTACAGAATAATAGAGTTGGAAAGGGCCTTAGAAGAGTTCTAGTCCAACATCCTGCTCAAGCTGAAGACCCTATACCAGTGATGACTAACCTTTTTGCCATCACTGCATGCCAAAAATGGGGGGAGCGCAGGGAAGTTATGCGTGGGCATGCCCACATCCATAATTCTATGTGCAGGAAACACCCCCGCCCCCCGTGCATGTTGTGTGTCCCTCGTGCATGCATGCATGTCCTCCCCGCATTTTTGGCGCACGATGGACCCGCTTTTTGCCCTCTCCAGCTCCAGAAGCTTTCTGGGAGCGTGGAGAGGGTGAAAATGGCCTCCCCCACCCGCCTGGAGGCCTTCTGGAGGCTTCCCTAAAGCCTCCAGAGAGTGAAAAACCCGGAGGTTCATTCCTGAAATTTTGGGTTGCTGGTAGGGCTGTTTTTCACCCTCTGGAGGCTTCAGGAGGCTTCCCTAATCTATAATCTATACCATTTTAGATTAGTGGTTGTCCCATCTCTTCTTAAAGCCTCCAGTGATGGAACACCCACAACTTCTGAAGGCAAGCCATTCCACTGATTAATTGTTAATAAATTGTGCCGCATGTCATGCATATTTAGTGGATTTTATTTTGAAACCCCAGGACAACCTGCATTCCTATCAACAAAGACTCGCATTTGAAATGAACAAACTGTTTTCAAGTAATTATAAGACTAAAGGACATAAATAATAAAAAAGAGGAGGGACATTTGAGGACTGCAGATGCATTGGCAGTTTTATTTCAATTGCTAAGCTTTTGCAGATGCAAGAATAAAAATGCAGATTTCTATTTTTTCCACCTCAATAAAGGTGAAAAAAGTACTTGCTTACAGTCTTTGTTACAAGGTTATATACAATGATTTTCAAACTGTCCCTATTACCTCTTTTCCCAGCCTTGGATATCAATACCCCCCACAAATACAAAAGAATGCAGAACAAAAATCCAAAAATCAATTGTGTTTTACAGAATGGTAGTCCCAAACTGAATTCTCGATTTACAAGCAAGTACCCAGAAATTGCTCTACTATCACGAAGATATACCTGGGATACTAATTCCCAGTTTAAGAACAAAGGGTCTAGCAATTTCAATAGCCATTTGAGTAAATAAGAGAAGTAAATCTTTTATTATTCTTATTCTTTAATATTCTTAAAAAACAGTTAAAGGTATTACCAGTAGTTAGACAATCTCATCAAAAATGGTGGGGATTAAATGTATATAACCATGTGCAGTACAAGTAATCTGTTAGAGATGAAAGATTTCAATGGTTTGTGATAATTGTTCTTTTTACTTATGTCATATTATCTCTCTGGTTATGTCTGAATTACAATTAAGTTGATCACAATAATAAACAAAATCTCTGACCTGTATTTCAGGTTTTCTAAAAAAGGAATGTATCTGATTGACATGGAAACAAGAATTTCTCATACCGTCTAAACCTTTAGAACAGAGAAACGCTGTGACAAAATGATGACATATTGCCTGTGGGCTTCCAGCTGGACAACATAGGACTCATTTGGAAGGTCAGGTGAAAAGTAAGTAAGGCAAAAAAAGAAAAAAATCCAGTGGCATGGGACAGTACAGTTTCTTTTTTGTTCAAGGGGAAAAATTCACATTAAAACTCTTCCAGGATTCAGGATTTGCCATATGAATTGCACTGACATTTTTAGGTGTCTCTTTAGTCCTATTGATTTCTATTAAAAAGTCTCTTCTTTGTACAAAGACTAGAAGGATTCCTGACAGTTTCTGGAGTTAGTTAGCCTGTCACCACTTTGTATCCATTAGAAAAACTGGTTAGTGTACCTTAAGCCAGGGGTCCCCAATCCCCAGGTCGCGGACCGGTGCTGGTCAGTGGCTTAATAGTAACCCGGCCAGAGTGAGTGGCGGAGAGAGTAGCGCAACTCTTAGGAAAGTGTAGCAAATGCTCCACTATCCTGGCGGCTGGACGGGGTGCTCCCTGGGGACAGGATGGGGGCAACGGCCTGCATTGGGGGGTTCGGGGCACCACCCAGCCCTGCGCAGGGGAAAGGGGCTGCCAGGCCCTCCTGCCTGGAATGCAGCTCGTCCTGCCCTGCCCCAGCTGAGGATCCTTCGCCTGGGACCCCTTGCAGCTTTCCTGCCTGGTTGCACGCAAGACGCCCTCCCCGGGTCGAGTTCCCATGAGACACAGGTTCCCACCTCAGGTTCCACGTGACTGCTGAATGTGCGTGCGGCCCACGTGACTCAACTCACCTGCTGGAGGCTCCCACCAGTCCGTGGAATTTTTTTTACATGAAACCGGTCCCTGGTGCCAAAAAGGTTGGGAACCCCTGCCTTAAGCAATTCAATCCATAAATATATATTTTGCAAAGAACTATAAAATTATTAAATCAGTCTTGAATACTATATTTAAGGTGTAATATATAATGCTATTCAAGCAGGATGTGCTGAAATACATTTCATCTTGTGGCTTTTATTTTGTGACCATACATACCTCAGTGGATTCAATTCTACTTTTGATTTCATCATAGAATGAAGCATTTTTTTCATTTGCATTCAAATTTCAAAGATGCAGTCTTAGAAAACAATGAGGTGGTGAAAAAAGGAATCAAGGGTTCTTTATGGTCTGTGGGGAATCTTCACTAATTACATATGGCAAAACAGTATAGGTTCTAGAGGGCATAGATATCTGCAAAGAAGAAATCCTTCTGTCTTTTAATATTACACGTACCGTGTTTCCCCAAAAATAAGACTGGGTCTTATATTAATTTTTGTTCCAAAAGACGCATTAGAGTTTATTTTCCAGGTAGGTCTTATTTTTGGGGAAATACAGTACTAAAATGTTTCCATCTGGCTTACTATCTTAACTGGGGCTTGTTTTGGGGGTAGGGTTTATATTATGATCATCCGACAAAATCATGCTAGGGCTTATATCCAGTTGGGTCTTATTTTCAAAGAAACACGGTATACAGAGAGATCTATGTGTATATCATTACACATTTTTTTTCTACTTGACTAATTACAAATGGTGAAAGATGCTCTCATCAAAACATTCATACTACTTGTTCATGAAGAGAATACCAATGGCTTCGCAAAGTGTTCTCCTTTCTAGAAAACATGAAGTTATTGCTAGGAAACTTTTATTACATTTAAAAAAATTCAAATAATGTTGAAGGCTGTTTAGATTATCATATAATCTATTCTGAGCCTTGGAGAAAAACAAACAAGTATTACAGGGAATATAAAGTTTCATTCTACAGGTCTTATCGCAGTAGCAAATAATTACTTACAACATTGGGTCTCAACCTTTTGGGTGCCAGGGACCAGTTTCGTGTAGAGAGAATGGGGCATCACTTATTTGCTTGGCCTATTTTCTGATGTACTCCGGACCATTGTTGCTCCGCAGTCTGGAGGTTGAGGAACCCTGATTTAGAATATAATTTCGATATCATGGAGAGTCACTGTCCAATACTACTAGATATTTTAAAGAACCTTTAGCCTCTGTAGTAATGAAGAACATTTAAAATGCTCTGCTCTTAGAAAATAATTGGATCCAGAAGGATTCCCAATGAAGATTTTCTTATATGTATCTAAATATCTTTGAGGAGTTCAACATTACAGGCAGAGGTGGGCGGCACATGAATAAACTGGTTCACTAAAAATGTGAGTACGTGCCATCCACACATGCACCCAGCGTTCCGTGCAAGCGCTTCACTTGCATACACGCCTAGCACGCATACGTGCGGTTTAAAAAACAATGGTAAATAGGACAGCACAGCACCAGGTGGGCAGTCCCATCTGCAGGTCGCAACTACTGGTTCGCCCAAACTGGTCCGAATCGGTGGCGGCCCACCACTGATTACAGGTTGATAGGTTACTAGAATAATTTTAGAACAGGATAAAACTGACTGAATGGGAATTAAAATCTACTTAATGGAATACTATTCTTTGATAGTAATGTGACAAATCTTTCTTCCCTGGCTCTACCATATCAGCACAGTGTCATCTAAAACATGATTGAATTTTGTTAGACAAACTACTTGATGGAGAAAGACTAATTACTGGTTCTTCAAACTGTTAATCATGGCTGATATAAGATTTTCAGAAGTGGGCTAACTAATTTGGTGGTAGAAGTAAGTAGTAAATACTTGTCTGAAACAAAGTTTATTCCAGTTTTTCTAGCATTGCTACCAACAGCTTTTATTAAATATAAATACTATGTATAATACGTTTTTATTATGTGCTAAGACTCTAGATAAATGCAGGCCAATCAAGTAAGATCTGAGAATAAGTGGAAGCAACAATGCACTTAACCTTTTCTGGACTCATTCCAATCTGTATTGAGACGGTGGTGGTGGGAACAAGCCCTATCACTAGGGATTATGCAATTTCTTATGACTTTATTATCCCTCCAATGATTTTCAAGATCTACATAAAGCCATTTCAGTTTTGCTTTTTTTTGCTCTTATCTCTCTCTCTCTCTCTCTCTCTCTCTCTCTCTCTCTCTCTCTCTCTCTCTCTCTCTCTCTCTCTCTGTGTGTGTGTGTGTGTGTCAGCACTGACTTATGGAAACTGCTAGGGTTGAGAGGGAGTGATTGTCACAAGGTTACTTAGTTAGTTTTATGCCTAAGGTACTAAAATTTACAGTCTCCAGGTTTTTAATCACCTTATCACTAGATCCTTAACCACTAGATTTAATCACCTTAAATACTAGATCAAATTGGCTTTTGGCTTGTACCATTAATAAAATTTCCTGGGGAAAATTATTTCCCAATACAATTACCTCAACATTGCATTTGTATCAATCAAATAAGACCTGTGGACATAGGTATAAAAACTAGAAGAAATTACAGTATAGAACAAAATAATTTTTAACAGATTGCTTTATTTGTAAAAAAAAAAAAAAAAAAAAAGGCTATTTATAAAGGGTGATTAGCTGAATCCATAAATGAATGGGAGTTGATCATTCATACACACACACATACAAAGACACGTAACGTCAATAGCTTAAGAAATCTGAAACCATCGGAGTAAAAAAAGCTATTCGTACAATTTAGTTAAACATTCAAGTTAACCACCATTAAAATATGGCACTAAAGAACCAGCTCAAATTAAACCTTTCAAAACACTTGTCATTAAACGATGGATTGTTGAAACTTCAGACAGGTTAAATGTACACAGTGTTTTGAGTTAAATAATTATCTTTCCAGGGTTGCAATTACCGTGCTCGGTTGCTATGGAAACCAAGCAACATATAGATATTGTCAGATGAAGACATCAAGAGGCAGACAGCGGATTTTCAAATCACTACATGCCAAGTGTCAGCTGTAATACATTTCACTGTTCCATTTTTTTAAGAAGGCAAGAGGAAAAAAGGGAAGATTAGCATTTCTAAACAAAGTATTAATAGCATTAAGACTGTAACTCTTAATCCCACATACAGTAGACACAGCTCAGGGCTAGATTCTTTCTCACTTTCTCTTTTAGTTAATGTTTATCAAACACAGAAGCAATACATGGATTTAAGAGCACAATGTCAGCCTTAATTCGGGACTTGCTTTGCTTTGACTTTTAGCTTAAAGCCTGCCTATTTTTCTGGGTTTAAAAGTCCTGCTGACCTGGGCTTTGATGCTTTTAGTTGATGTTGCTGTTGACCTGTTCTCTGCTTCTGTTCAACCAAACAAAAGACATCATAGGTCTCACAATTTCTCAGCAATAACAAGAACAAGGAGCTGTGCTGAGAAGGTTCCTGAAATCCTTCCAATGGTGCTTTTTGTGTAAAGCAGGCATGTCCAAAGTCTGACCCCGGGGCCAATTGTGGCCCGTTTTCAATTTTGAACGGCCCGCAGCCTCTTCTCCCCACCAGCTCAGCCTGTCACTCATCCCCACTGGCCGGCATTTTTTCCTTTACTATACATTAATGTTAATGGTTCAAAGAATGTCAGGCTAAATGGTCGGCCCCACACATTTTCACGGCACCAAATCTGGCTCTCCTTGCAAAATGTTTCGACACCCTTGGTGTAAAGGATAAAACAAGACTGTTGAATCCCATGTTAATATAATTTCTGACTCACCTTTAAATTAATGTGTTTCATGTTCAATTCTGATAGTTGCCCTCAACCTTAAATACAAATAATAATAATAATAATGCCTTAATTTCTTACTTACATCCTGGGCAAAATCTTTGCTTTTTTTTTTTTTTTTTTTTTTTTTTTACAAATCCATGCTTTTCCCACATGAGAAAAAAGTTTGGAGAAGTGATCCTTTTTATTCAACTAATTCCCCAGTGTTGGAAAAATGTCATTTGAAAAATGAATTCTACTCAAATACAAAACAAACCCAAAACACTTTTCTGCTTAAAGAACTTTAAAAAACAGCATTAAAAAAAACCCATGATTTGTCAAATGGGCATCTTGTAAGAACTGTGGGGCCGGCACAGTGGTCAGAATGCAAAACTGCAGGCTAACTCACTATTCATTGCCAGGAATTTGATTCTGACTGGCTCAAGGCTGACTCTGTCTTCCATCCTTCCAGGTCGGTAAAATGAGGACCCAGATTGTTGTGGGCAATATGCTGACTCTGTAAACTGCTTAGAGAGGGCTGTAAAAGCACTATGAAGTGGTATATAAGTTTAAGCGCTATTCCTATTGTTTCAATTTAAAATACAAATGGGATTGATCAGGACTGTTATATATGCATTTAATATTAAAAATATTTGGATGCCATCCTAATCAGTTTTGATCATTTGTAGATCCCTGTAAATCATCTTAGGTGCATAATAGCCAGCTGAAAGAAGTTGGGATGAACATTCAACTGAAGGGCTTCTTATTAGCTTCCAGGTGTAAATATAAAGCACTACTTTTAATCTATGAAAAGCTTTTTTGGTTTTGGTTTTCACTCCATTCGAGTGCACCCAACTACTTCAAAATTTCTGGAAGAAACAACTAATTGTCCCTCATTCCCAAGAAGTCAAGGGGCCAAAGCCAGGTATGAAGTTGTTAGGTAGTAAGTCTGGTTCTCTGGAATTGGCTCCAGTATATCCACTTTCTGGAAACAGCTGAAAACTGGACATTTCCAAAGAAGGTTTGAGGGTTGATGCCAAGTTCCATTTGGGGATCTGTATGTATTGTCTTTTTATTATGTATGATTATGTCTATGTTTTAAATAGATCTACCAAGAGTGTGCTTGTGATGAGAACATTCCTAAAATGTTTTCCTCTGTCTAAAGCAGGGCCCCCCAACCTTTTTGGCACCAGGGACTGGTTTCATGTAAAAAAAAATTCTGCGGACCGGTGGGAGCCTCCAGGGGGTGAGTCGAGTCACGTGGGCCGCGCGCGCGTTCGGCGGTCACATGGAACCCAAGGCTCACTCCGGCCCAGTTACTATCAAGCCACGGACCGGCACCGGTCCGCGGCCCGGGAGTTGGGGACCCCTGGTCTAAAGGATAAGCAAGACTGATGGATCCAATATTAATATAACTTTTGGCTCGCCTTCAACTTAATGTGTCTCATGCATGATTTTGATAGTTTCCTGTAACTATGAAGAAACTGTGGCAGGATATAATCTGATCAATTGATTAATTAATTAATCTCACTATAATTCTGTCTGCTTCACTCTTCTTTTCCAAAAAGGCCCAGCTACCAGCAAAGTGCCAGGCTGATACAAGAACAGGCTCACTTTGTTTTTCTTTGGGAGTGTGTGTGTGTGAGAGAGTTTGTTGCTCCAAGCACATCTTTCTTTACTCCTTCCCCCACAATAACAGGTAGCCTTTAATGCGCTAGCCTTTTTGTTCTCCCTTCTCTCCCACTCCAGCGTCTACAAAGCATGAATCCATAATTACAGTCACTGCATTGGGAAAAGAGTTTGGATGCAAAAGATCGAGCATGCTATGTTTTTTAACCATCATTGTTAGGCTTTTAAATGCAGCAGAGGAATAGTAGCTTGACAGGTCCACAATCTCTCTGAACATAAAGCATTTGCTATCACCCCAGAATGAAAACACTAGTAAACAAACTAGCTAAACTTTATAATAGTTGGTCATAGAACCCTAGTATTAAAATAGATCTAAACAAAATAATTGGATCGATGGGCGGACACAGAAAAATATACAAGCTTCAGTAACATCTCAACACTTCTCTTGGATTTCAGAAGATTGAGGAGAACAGGCATTTACTGGTTGCAAAGATGCAGCGGTAACTACACATGCCCAGATTACTCCTGCTGTCCACAAGCAAAATAAAATTCAAGAAAGCAAAGGAGCCAAGCTGAAGCTTGCTGATGGGTATGAATGTTTTGTGCACAAAGACAAACAGACAATTCTCTGCCTAATTACTGAACTGAGCTGAACTGAGTCATTCTTGTTAGTACTAGCTTAACCTAGTCTGGCTGGAGCCTCAGAATCTGTATAATCAACATTATTTTTCCATAGCTATTACTTCTATTTGTAGAGATGGTTGAAGATTAAAGACATTTCTGATTGGAAATGCTCAGAACTTAAATTTCAAACATTTTGCATTACCCGCTTCTGAAGAGAAGTGTGAATAAAAGGAAATGGAACCATATCATTAATTCTAATAACACCATATCTTCTAATACAATTCCTGCATAAAGAACTGACAGAAGAACAAATTCACATGATATGAGCTGATGAGGCAAACATGAAGCCATGGCATAATGCTCAAAATCAAGCATTGAAAATCCTTGATTCCCATCTGGCTTCAGTCTAGTTGTACATCCTGATTGTAATAATTCATCAGTTTATTATTGCCCAAATATGTTTACAATTAGCAGCACTAATTATAGAATCAAAGAGTTGGAAGTGACCTACTGAATCCAAACTCCTGCTTGTGCAGACATGTAAATTAAAGCACTGACACTGATAGCTATCTAGTTGCTCCTTGGGAGTGTCCCATAAAGGGTTTGGTTTGGTTTTATTGGACTTATATGCCGCCCTTCTCCCAAAGGACTCAGGGTTGCATACAACATAAAAACACATATTACAATTTTTAAAAAAAAGATTTAAGAAATCCAATAACCCAATCAACAATTTACCATTTAAATTTAAAATTAAGTTAAAATTGACAATCAAAATTAATAATTTATTCAGGCCAGGGCAACTTGCTGAAAAAGCCAACTTTTTAGGGTGCGACGGAAGGACCAGAGGTCAGGAATTATGAGAAGCTCCGAGGGCAGCTCATTCCAAAGGGAAGAGCTCCCACAGAGAAGGCTCTCCCCCTGGGGGTCACCAGCCAACACTGCCTGGTTGACGGCACCCTGAGGAGGCCAACTCTGTGGGATTGTACTGGACGGTGGGAGGCTACCAGTGGGGAGTCCACTATATCTCTGGCTAATTATTTTTGCTGTCAAACTGTTCATTCCACTCTCTTCCCACTACCACCACCAAGATGGAATCTGCCTTCTTTATCTATTCTTCTATCCCTTGTCCTCAAGTTAGAGAATAGGTGTTTTTCTTGTATAATACTTTTTCAATTACTTGAAGTGGTATTTTGTTTTCTTTCAATCTTCTCAAACATTTCCATTTTTTTCCATTTCTTTACATAAGTTTCACCCTTTAGTCCTTGATTATTATTACTGCACTTTTCTAAAAACTGAATCTGTTTTGGTTCACCTGAAATTTTCTTGGTCTGTTGCCTAGAATTGAATATAATATTTGAGGTGATCAGGACAAAATAAATACTCATGGTTTTCTAGGGACTTCACTTGTTTTCATGGCCCAGTTTCTTCCATGCCACAGCCTGATATTGGTCCACGAAGCAGGGGTTGGGGATCCCTGTTATAATCATATTCTTGGAAAGGCTAGTACCTCCTCCTCTAATCTTCTGGGCCACAGAGAAGTAGTGATTCTTAGGTGACAAGAATGGGAAGTCATAGTTGTAACACAATTGAAGGATACTAGATTTGATAAAGCATATTTTCAAACTTTGTACATAATAGAAACAGAGACATAACTTTACTGGATTTATAATCTGGAGAAGTTTATAGTAAATTTTGATATTATGTTCAGGTGTCATAACACGGGAGTTTAATATGAATCTATTTAAGCTGTAATATGTGGAAACATTTTAGTGGTGACCTTGAGTGAAGGCCAGAAGAAATAAAGAATATGAAAGAAACCGGGACATTTGATTAAGAAAATGTATGCAATACATTTCTGATGCTATTTTTAATTATCCTTTTCTTCTCCTGTGTGTACAGTTTATGGAGAGTTGGAGTTATGAATGCTTTGATTGAAGTCCAACAGAGGTCTATAAATCATTAATATGATCACATATTTCAATTTTCTTCTAACATTTATATTGAAATGACCTTCTAAGTTATATTTACTTACTAATGAAAATGGCTTGCAGGAAAGGAATCATCAAACATTCGGAAATAGATTGCAAAAATGTAGTTTTGTAGTTTTTAGAAAATAGAATATGGGATAGAGTTTTTACTTTTCTAATCCCTGAAAAACTGGTGTTTAGAATTACTAACATTCTTCTCCTGATAAGTGATGTTAGAAGAAATGCCAACTAATCATAATAGAAGCTCACCATTAATTTAGTACAGAAACCTGTTTAACAATAATAATAGGAATGAGCTCATCACAACTTCATAAAAGGCAGATATTTTTCAATACTGCACATGATCAGTAAATAAACAATGATGTTGTTACACCAACCATGTTTACATATAGTAGGTAGTGCATGTGTGGTTCTGTCAACTACATTCTGTTAGATCTATATAGTTCACAGAAAATTGTTAAACGCACCGAAAAAATGTTGGATTTCCCCCATGTTACCTTTTCACCGTATTTACTCATATTTGCTAATTTTCTGTAAGTCACGCACACAAGCACCTTCAGGTGCTACATATGTATACAGCTGAGTTATGACCTTGCTGTTTAGCTAAATTGTATTGATCAGGATACAGCCCATTTGAAAAGCAATTTAATAGGTTGATAGAATTTTCTTGATTACCCAAAAGGTGTTACACAAAGATTGGAGGCACAAAAGAGAATTTGTAAAACAGGCACAATTTACCTGGATAATGTTCTGAAATAGAAAGAGGTGGTATTTACACATTAGTGAGCATATCCTTCCACTCTCCCCCTATCTAAATAAACTAGATAAACTATCAATGCACTCACTTTAAAAAAAAAAAAATCAACTGCATTTTACAGTGAATTCTAGCGCGACAGTTTTAAAATTTATTATAACAATCCTAATGTGCAATCATTTGAAGTTAACAAATTCTAGGAGAACACTTTGAATGCATCATTCGGTTTCGTTTTTAATATGAAGACATTTAATCTGTAGAAACCAAAGCAGAATCCAATCTGCAGTTACCTTTTATAATCATTTTTGATTTTTAGATGTGCTGCTCTAGTTAAAAATGTACTCCAAATGTTCACATATATAGAAAATGCACATCCACAAACATATAACAAAAAATATGTACACGTTAAGCAACATATACAAAACTCTTGCATTAGGAAAAATGCATAAAAAGGCACCACAGGATTACTTTAGATTGTTCTGCTTAAGAAAAGAAACAAATGTATGGTTAAAAAAATTAAAAATTGACTGATAATGAAAATGTCAGATTTGTCTACCTGTAGGTATTACTATTATTATTATGGATTAATTATCCCTGGCTCTTAAATCCATTCAAATTTTAACTCTCCTATCTGCTAAAGTTATTTCCCATGAGTCTTTGAATGGCGAGACAAGTTCTATCTTTTGTTGCCTTAAATGACATATTTGGTTTTTGAAGAGGTGTCTGACAGTTACAATACTCCTCTGAGTGCAATTATATCTAAACGGTGCAAGAGCATTAATGCCTGTTTACCGCACATAGAAAGGGAATTTCTTTCCTCTCAGCTGGGGAAGGTTGGACAAGCTAACTATATCATACTTCTGATACTCATCATCTCTCTTCAATTCCCAGAACTGCCAACCTTGATTTATCCTTATGCATATAGAATAAGAAATAGAAATTGACTTAAAATACATAAGATTCAAGCTGCAATGCAGTGGTTAGTAATGAAGGTTGAATATGGTTTCCTTAATCCTTTGCAGTCCTGCCGACATGATTTGTACAATCCTGTTTGATTTAATTCAGTGCCATTCATGTAAGAATATGGTTTAGTTGAAAAAAGAATGGCAATTTAGGATATAGGGCATGGCAGCTCATCTCTAGCTTAGATGCTACCGTGTTTCCCCAAAAATAAGACAGGGTCTTATTTTCTTTTGACCCCCTCCCCCCAAATAAGTGCTTGGCCTTATTTTCAGGGAAGTCTTATTATTTTTGAGGTGCAGGAGGCGGTGAGCGTAGTCACCTCATAGCTGCTGGTGTGCTGCAATATTTTCAGGGAGGGCTTATTTTTGGGGGGGAGGGCTTATTTTAGGACATGCACTCAAAAGCCCAATTGGGCTTATTATCTGGGGAGGTGTTATTTTCAGGGAAACAGGGTACTATTCTACTTTTTCAGCCTTTGTAAGAGAATTGATGTAGGAATCTCATATATTAAAAACAATGCAATCCACTGAATACAGACTTCTACTTTGCTTTAAGAAGTAGAAATTGACTAAAGTAACTCAAATTTTTAAGTACGTCTTCAACTTATGACCACCACTGAGCCCAAATTTTCTGTTGCTAAGCAAGACAATCATCAAGTGACTTTTGCCCAACTTTACAGCCTTTCTTACCATAGTTGTTAAGTGACTCGCTGCAGTTGTTAAATTAGTAAGACAGTTGTTAAGTGAATCTGACTTCCCCATTGATTTTGCTTGTCAGAAGGTCACAAAAAGAGGATTACATGACTCTGGGCCTCTGCAACTGTCATAAATTTGAATCATTTACCAAGTGTCTAAATTTTGATCACGTGACCATGTCAATGCTGCAACAGTCATAAAAAATGGTCATAAGATGCTTTTTTCAGTGCCATTGTAACTTTGAATGGTCACTAAATGAACGATTGTAAATTGAGGACTACAGAAATGTCAAATACAGCTTGTACACTGACATTTTAACACTGTATAAGAGAACGAAGTGCTATTTACTGAAGTTTGGTGATATAATAATAGCTCATTAAAGTAATCACTGCTGTAGATAGATTGCCATATAGCTAGGACTGGTTGAAGCTAGGACTTTTTAGATTCAACAGACCAAAACAAAAAACAAAAACCCAATGTCTACTCAAATGCTTTTTCAATATATGGTTCTTAAACTATGGAGATATTTTAAACCAAAAAAATAATAATACAAACAATGTTTTTCGCAACATAAAAAAAAGCATTACTGGCTGAGCTTGAATCTTAAGTGGGATTGGATCTGGCTGGTGCTTGAATGGGAGACAATCAGAAAATCCCACTGTTGTAGTGCAGATAGGGAATTTGGAAAAAAAAATTGAAAAAAGAGATGGCAAACCACTGTAGACCACTTGTCAGGAAAACTGCATGCTGCACAGACCTATTCATGAAAGCTCAACTTCAAAGAGACTTTCTACTTAATAGCTGAATAAGGTGCCAAAAAGGGGGAAGATAGCAGTGTATAGATAAAAGCAAGATAAGGTAGAGATATATAAAACCAGACACAGCAGAGAAATTTAGATTCGTTATTAGATTTGTTACAACTGCTCCAAAGTCTCATCTAATAAACAACTTAAAACAATAAACGTATGTAAGTACAGCATAACAACCTGGACAGAAATAATAACAGTAGTTTTGAAAAATGTTTTATCTTGAGTGAACCTAAATATGAGTGACTGAAGTCTAATCAATATAAGTACTTTTACGTTTATTTTTAAAGTAATAGAGAAAGAAGGCTATCATAACTTTTGGCCTTGCTGTAAGTATTCTGACTGCATAAATTTGACTACTGGAGGACTCAGGTGTCGGAAGTTAGCACCCACACCTTTCTTAGGAAAATCACATATTCTAGGAAATATTAAAAAGGCAGAATATTATATTTTCCCTAAAGGAGAAACATGTTTCTAAAGACAAATTCGGAGCCTCAGACAAAGGCTGCGCCAGCTTACCTACAACACAAAAGACATGGTCCTCAGGACATGATAGGATTAGCCCTAACTCAAGATCCAAACCAGGATGAAGCCATTAAGCCATAATAGGAATTGACCAAAGCGCCTTCGTTACATCACCACCCAGCAACATTCAACCAAGCCTGGGAGTCTGACAACCAATTAGAATACATTCTTTTTTTTAAAATAGATATTTTTATTTTATTTTCGATTTTCAAAGTAAATAACAACATATATACTGTTACATAGCCAGCATCATATTATATTATTAAATGTTTACATCATTCCATTTTACCATCATTTCATTTTACCATCAACACCCAGAAAACTCCCAGAGGGCTCTTCTGCTCTCCATACACCATATTTGTGCCTTATCCATCATTTTCTTTCCCCTTTCTCCTCCTCCTCCCTACCTCCTTTCTTCCCTCTAACGCCCTCCCCTTCTCTACTTTCCCCTTCTTCTCTCCTTCTCCTCTCTCCCCTTTCCACTCCTCCTTTCTCTTCTCCTCTTCTCCTCTTCCCCCTCTTTGCCCTCTCTCCTTTCTCCCTCTTCTTCCCTTACCTCTCTACTCCACACTCTTCATCTCATTTACATGGTGTATTTCGGCCTCGGAGCCAGTTCTATTTTGTGTTGATGATATTTTATAATTTCAGATTTAAGATTTATCGCTCAATTTTCATATCAATTATTACAATTCTTATGTCTCAGTCCCAAATCTTGCTAGTTGTTTTAATACCCTTTTAAGTAAAGCCTAATTGTATAATAATGTTCTATTTATAAAACCAAACAAAAAAGAACAAAAAACAGTATAAATAAATTTAAATAAATTTAAATATAAGAAGGCCTAATCGGGTATCCATAAATTCTGTGCCTTCCAGGAGTGGTTATTATTCATGGGTTATCTCATTTTATTAATTTTAAATCTAACAATTTATCCTGTGAGTCAATATCAGTATCCACAAGTCTTATCAAGTATTCTAGCCTCAATCTATTTTTTCTTTAATAATATCTTTAAATCCTATTTACTATTAATATCCCTTATTTAATCCCTTCATATCTCTATAGATTCCATATAATTATCTAAAATTTTATGTAACTATTAATTGATTGATCATTTACCAAGAGTGATAGTATTCTATAACCATCTTAATCGCCTAATTCCCCATCTATAGATAAGCAAATATATATCATTCACTAACACATAATCTTTCTATAACCATCTAAATAGCATAGTTCCCCATCGATAAATAAACAAATATATATCATTAACCAAAACATTTACCAAGAGTATTCTATAACCATCTTAGTAGCATAATTCCCCATCTATAGATAAGCAAATATATATCATTCACTAACACATAATCTTTCTTTAACCATCTAAATAGCATAATTCCCCATCGATAGATAAACAAATATATATTATTAACAAAACCTTTACCAAGAGTATTCTATAACCATCTTAATAGCATAACTCCCCATCTTAGATAAGCAGATATATATCATTCATTAACACATCATTTTTCTATAACCATCTAAATAGCCCAATTCCCCATCTATAGATAAACTAATATATATCATTATCAAAAACCTAATCTTATTATAAGCATCTATAGTTATTACTAACAATCAATTAATTAATAATCCTTGATGGTAATTTAAACCCAGCCTAGTTATTGCTCATCAAGGGATAAAAGTTCCTCTTTTCAGCCGTTGTCTCTCCAAGGATGAATTAAATTTGCCTCTTTTAAAATCCACATTCTCCATCGACTTTTTTTCCTCTTCTCATGTTCTTTATAAACTTCCATTGGCACATTGTGATCCTGTATAGCTATACAATCATAGTGCTGACCAATTCTTTTCCTCAAATTTGATTTATTTTCAAATATCAAGTGTAACTCTGGTGTGATTTCCTCTATCTTTTGTTCTCCTTTTCCTTCCTTTTGCCAGACAGGTTGAAATTCAAATTTCTGATGAGGTCTTGATCTTATCTCCTCTCCTGGATCTTCTCCCTTGTCTTCAGTTAAATCCAGTCCACAAACAGCCTCATTTCCATTTTCTTCTTTAATTTCTCTAATCTGTTCAATTTCTTCACTTGGTGTAATGTCGAGTATTGCACGAAATTCTCTCAATTCCCTCAAGATTTCAGCCAAAAGCTCCTGGTTTTCTGCAGTGTATATATCTATGTGCGTAGACATTTTGGCGAATCCGCAAACTAGGAAAAAGTAGCTCCAATTACCTTGTTAACACTTAGTTTATCTCTGTTAGTTTGTTTCTAGACAATATTTCCAGTAAATCTGTTCATATATGTCCGCCCACTGTTTTTCCAAGAGCGATACGATGTAGGAAATAGTTTAGATAGTTTCAAAGTGTTACAGTCCTTTTTGTTGGAAGGAAAACAGAGACAAAAAAAGGATAAGATATAGTCCTTATTTAAGTTTAAAGATGCGCAATAGAGTGTCCAAATAATTGTAGGATTGTGGAAGTGCTCCAAGTTTCAAAGTTTTGAGTGAAATAAATCAAAAAGACAGAAAAAAAGAATTAGAGAAGTCAGTCACAATCCAATCCTTTTCAGCGCAAACATAAGTAACTCTTATCAGTTCAGTCGGCCATTTCAAAACATTATGTGAAACTGAGGAATCTCACACTTCAATCCAAGCTCGCCGCTTATCTTCAACTTCAAAGCTTTAGTAAAAGAAAAAGGTTTCCCAGCAGAGTGTTTCAGAGACCAAATAAAGTACCTTCCCGAAGTATTCCAGCAGATTTTTCCCTTTCTTGTTTCAAAGATTCTCCTTCGCCTATGGTCCACCCTCCAGAAAGGGGGGGGGATGCGATTCGTCTCCCTTCAGAGATGTTGCTTCGTGTCGGGCAGGGATCTTGCGTGGTCCCTGCACCCAGCGAAGATTTACCTCCTAATCACCACCTCTCCGGGGCGGCTTAGATTCCTTATAGAATCACGGGGGAGGCGAATTCCAGCCGGGTCCCTGCAGTTTAGGGAGCCCGGTTGTGTCGGCTCGGGAGGCTCCGCCTTCTTTCCAATTAGAATACATTCAATGCACAAAGGTGGTATCCAGCAGGTTCTGATCAGTTCTGGAGAATCAGTAGTGGAAATTTTGAGTAGTTTGGAGAACCGGTAAATACCACCTCTGACTGGTCCCTCCCCCATCCATTCTCTGCCTCCAGAGGCCTAGCTGATTGGGGGGGGGAAATGGGGATTTTACAGTATCCTTCCCCTGCCACATCCATCAAGCCATGCTCACCAAGCCACGCCAACCCCACTAAGCCACATCCACAGAACCGTTAGTAAAAGTTTTTGAATCCTACCACTGATACTAGACTACATGAGCTAGTGGGTTCACATGGCATCATTCTTAAATTTGTACTGAATGCAAGAACCAGGAGAAGCAGCAAACTTCTCAAAATGACTGCCAGAATGGAAAACTGGTCCTCCAGAACTAATGTAACAAAAATAATTTCATCAGAGAAGAAAGTTGGAGGCAAATGTCTTCATTTAGATAAGCAATCAAGTTCTTAATTATACCAAGTAACATCCATAGCAGTTTTCCAGCTCTGTCGACAAGTAGCAGTAAGCGGTAGTAGGAAGGGGAGAGGGAATGGTTTTGTGTGCGCAACCACCGTTTGCACAAATGGAGTTTCACACGCTTGTGTGCTCGCCCACTGCTTGCATGGCCCGGTTTCCAATGCGCCAGGGACCGGTACTGGGCTGCGGATCAGGAGCTGAGGACCCCTGATCTACAGGATGTGGATGCTGAAATTCATTATAAGTTTAAGTAGAGTAATGCAACTTAAAGAAAAGTGAGTTTTAGGGTATTTTAACCAAAACATGGCATTCTAGTTATGAAAAGTAATACTTTTATATTTTGAGAGCTAATTTGATTTCATCTGGATAACTGTGCCCAGGGCTGATATCACATTTTAGAAAATAATGTAAAAATGGAACAAACTTTTTGGGAGGAACTAATATATACTTTATAGAAAACAAATCTTAAAAGGAAATAATGAAGGTTTTTCATCTCTTTATGTGGGTGTATACACAGACATACATAGTAGGAAAGAGGGAGGAACAGCATCTATGTTATTACAACATAATTCATTTTAAAAATGTACAGAAAGTGCAACAGCAATTTGATAATGTAGCCAATTCTCTAGGGTGGGGGTAGGATCTCTCTTGCTGAAGTTCTTTGAGAAGAAGCTAAAAAGCCATCTAATACAAGTTCTGGATTTTGAGTTGCAAGCTACAGAACAGAACAATGTCCTTTCAACTCTGTGATTCTTTGTTCTTGAATTTAGATTATTTGGAGGAGGAGGGGGTGCTTGCGATATTTGACAGAAAGGACAAGGTTAACACAATCTAAATTAAGTACCAAACAAATAATTTTGCATATCTTTTACATTATATGTAAAAGCAAGAAAATAAGTTTGCAAGCACAAACTTTTTAGAAACATTTTTTTTAATTGAGAATTGAATTGAGAAACTAGAAGAAAAGGAAGAATCAATGGTGGTTTATATCAAACCCTTGATATCTAACAGCTTGGATAAAGCGTATGAATTCCGCTGATGACAAACACAAAAACCAATAAATTTATAGTTAGAAGTAGAAGGAGGAGGAAAACATTCTTTTGTGCTATTCTTGTTGCATCCTAGGATCAACTATTTTATATTCCGCATTTTCTATTAGTTCTTGCTGCTCTCTGATTTTTTTTATGATTGAAGATAGCCTTCCCAATAAAATAAATAAAAATGAAAGCCTACTGTGATTTCCAACCATTTTGTATTTAATTTACAAGGCTGCCAATGGGAATATACAACTACTGTACAACAAAGGTCCTTTGCACTATGTTTGAATTTATTCCTTAAAACACCTGCAGTGAAATTTAAATTCACAATAGCTCCTCAGCTTATTCCAGAAGCATCTTATATAACTAAAATCATATCTTCTTTTCTTGAGTTTTTCACATGTCATCTTTTACAAATAGTGACAATGAAATAGAATAATATAACAAAGAGAATGGTACACATGAGCTCTTACACATACACACACACACAAACGTACCTTAAAAAGATTTATAATTCAGTGTTATTCTACCTCCAATGTTATTCTCCAAAGAGCCAGCTAGCAGATCTCTCCATGTGGTGAACAGTCTTTGCTTGTCAAAAGAAAAACATCAATCCTGTCCACTGTGAGCAGTTTGCTTTCCACACTACAGATGAACTATTAATAAACTTGGAATGAAGAAGAAGCTACTCGTTTGATTATGTTCAAATGCCTGGTTGGTTTATTCAATCAGCACTATGAAATGATAAACATTTCTGGAACTTACATGTAAAGAGGAAGATGGTATTCTTCACACATCCTTTCTTGTAAGAATCAGAATTTCAGAATGATTCAATTTACAGATAGTCCTTGCTTAGTGACCACAACTGGGACCGGTAACTCCATCAATAAGCACTGTTGTAGCTAAGTGAAAAATCATGTGATGGACTTATGATGTCACTATCCATTCAGTCATTAAGTGCATTACCACAACTGTTAAATGAAACATCACTTGACTGTGAGTTGGAATTTTACTTCTGTGTTCTCTGCCAATTGGGCAACACACAAATGGCAATTACAGTCATAAATATGAGGACTGGGCGCAAAGCTGTTTTCTTTTACACCATAAGTGGTTGCTAAACTAGGTAACCCGTAATCAACTGAAAATAGACAATCAAGGTGAAAACCTTAAAAGCGGTTTATTATGTTTCAAGGTTTTCAAAGCAATATTTAGAGTAACTTCATGAATACAGGATATATCATTTTCCACTCTATCTCTATTTACTACTCAGAGTAATAAAGCTCTACTCTGTTAAAGCAAGAGCCCCGAATCCCTGGGCTACAGCCCACTAATGGGCCTTGAGCCTTTCAGAACCAGGCTGGGGAAATCACAGATGAGCACAGTGTATCCCCACTCATGCGAGCAGTGGGTGAGCATGTACGTGCATTGTCAATGTAAATGACTGGCATGATTGCGTGCTCCCAACTCACACAAGTGGAGCTGCACGCACATGCTTGTCTGCTGCACACTCATGGCACTGTCCCTTCCCACAGTCCTCAAAGCCGAAAAGGTTGAAGAACTCTGGTTTAGAGTAGCTTCCTGAAATACAGCAAGTGTCATTTTCTACCCCATTGAGTCTACCACATACAATTTTGGGATATGCTATTTTGGGGCTAATCTTGTCCTATTTACCAGAATAACAACTGCTAGCACTGTACCCATGAAAAACTGTAGCCATTGACTTTGGAAGTCTGTAACTAAAAGGCTATTAGATAACATATAGACAAATGGACAGAGGATTAATCTTCACATGGAATTGAAAACTAACTAAAACTATTAATAGAGAATTCCTACACAGGTTTTACATTGTTTTTAGAATAATTTATCAAAATAAGAATAGCTACAGCATGAAGCAATGTTCCAACTGCTAGAGAAAAGAAGACATATCCTCCCACTCATAATCATAAAAGCCACTGCTTTTTAAGAATGACCATACAGTCTTTATAACCCTGGTATTTCAAATACTGTCACTTTCTAAATTCTAATGGGCTAATTAATACTTGTTAATTAAATAGCACTTTAGTGACTTATCTTTACAGGTTGCCACTATATACCATATGTGTGAAAACAGTGTTAATTGATGCTAACAGATTTAGCAGATTGCTATACTCAATACCTTCTAAATACTGAGGAAAAAATGTACAGAGTTTTAAGAAAAATTGAGTTCTGATTTGTGAAGCTATGAAGAGAGGAAAGTTGGAATACAAGTTCAAAAACGAGAGACAAGCATATTTCTCTTTCTTTTTAGGTAAAATGAAGACAAGACAATCTCTAATTGTCATTACTTTATTTTTCCTTTATTTGTAGTAGTGTGTTTGCTTCAGAATCCTTTTTTTCTCTTCTCTTTTTTAAAGCATTCCAATCGTATTAAGAACTCTGTTCTTTATTTCTTCTTCTCTGCCTAATATTTTGCCTATTTTAATTAATGACTTAAGTAAAAACAATGCTAATACCTGCTTTTTAAAAAGGTAGCATCTTTCCTCAGTTTTATTTGCTCTTCTTAGATATAAGTCAATGTGTTCATTGACTGCCACCTACCATTTATAACATTTGGTTTCAAACATGACCTTTTCCATAAAACTTTTCCTGCAGCTGTTTTTCACACTTATGATGACTGCAGCTTCGCCATGGTCACGAGATCAAAATTCAGCCTGATGGACTTCCGGTTCCGGCTCCGGCGGCGACGGGCGAACTTAGGGTTCGCTCGCCGCTTTGTTTCTTTTCCTGCCCCCCCACGGGGGCGAGAAGCCCCTTGTTTGGGGTTTCTCCCGTAAAGCCGGCTCGACGGGGAAGCCCCCCCCACGGCAGTGGGGAAAGCGACCCCGATCCTCGGCTTAGGCGGAAGAGGACATGCTGCGGGGGGCTTTTCCTTCGCCAAAGGTTGGCGGCACCATTTAATTCTATGCAGAGAGACGATCGGAAGAGTCGGGAGGCTTTTCGGGACCTCAGCTGCGAGCGGAGAGTGAGCTATTAAAACTTTTTTTTTTGTACTGTCAGCCGGGCTGAAAGGGACAGGAGGGGGGTGTTTGTTCCCAAAAAACCCCCCTTGGACTAAAAGCGGCACTTGGAAATGCCTCGTTGCGAGGAATCGGAAACTTTCAATCCGGATGGTCTCTAACAAGGGAAAGTATTTTGCGGCTTGTTTGCAATTATGTCTCTAGGTCTGGCTGAAACAGTTTCTTTTTTGCTTTTTAACCGCTTTCTCCCTCGGGCTCTGAGTTTGGGCGGAAAATGGCTTCTCTTTGTCCCCGACTGACTATGACCTATGGAAAATTACCAGTGTCTCTTTGTGATTTGGACTTCCTCTAATTATTGATGAAGAATTTTTCTCTTTTGGATTTGTGTTTTCCTTTCTGGATTACCTTCGTTATTATACCTATGGAGTTGGAAAAGTGTTTCTCTACTGGTTTCTGAATTCTGCAGCTCTACAACTTTGAGAACTTTGGACTCCTGATCTGCCTCACCAGCCCCACCCTAAAAACGCCATTTTACTGGCACGGACTTTAATAGCTAAACATGGCACAAGAAGCAACGCTGGCAACCCTTGAACAAAGAATGACTGCCCTTGAATCTGTTATACAAAATTTGGTATTAGAAATTAAGGCCCAGAGGGCAGAAAATGTCAATTTTAAAAAGGAATTACTGGACACTCGAAAACAAGTGCTTGAGAATACACAGAAGAATGAAGAATTGAAAGGGGGGCTGGAGGGGGCTAAGGGAGAGATTAAAAATGTTTCTAATGAGGTTGTGGAAATAAATGGGCATGTGACTAGGATAGATATGGAAAGGATGACATACTTTTTGAGATTTCAGAATGTTTCTGAGATGGATGGTGAATGTCTCCCTGATCTTATGAGTACAATTATTGCAGACTATTTACATAAACCAAAAGATGAGATTAGAGGGGACATTGACCTAGTCTACAGAATAAATTCTGCATATGCCAGGATGAATGAAGTACCCAGAGAGATACATGTAAAATTTGTTAGAAGGTCAACCAGAGAGGAAATCTTGAAGGCGCAAAGAGGGAGTCCTATGATTTACCAACAAAAGGAGGTTACCATCTTGAAGCAGATTCCAAGAAAGATTAGAGAAGCCAGAAGGAAATTTTTCTTCTTGTCTAAAACATTGTTTGAGCATGGGATCTGGTTCAAGTGGGTGATACCCGAAGGGATGCTGGTGTTCTGGGAAGGAGGTAGAGTGAAGATTAAAACAGTTGTTGAGGCGGAAGCCTTTCTTAAAAAACATTCCTCTGTCCTGGGAGAAGATCCGGGGGGGCAGGGGGAGCCATGGCCCCGCCCGCTGGGGGCCCGGGGGAGAGGGTGGAAGATACAATTGCCAAGAGACTTAGATCTAAAAAATAACTTTGTCCTGGGTTTTTTTTGAGTAATATTGTATGATATCTGTAATCTGGATTTTTGTAATTGACTGACAGTATATAACTGAAAAATTTAGGAATATGTACTTGCTCCCAGCTTGTAGTGTTATGTGAAATGTTTCTTTTCTTTCTTTTTAATAATGTAACTTGAGGTACCGGAGGAGGCGACGACTTTGACGTGACCACTCTCAAAATTTCTATGTATCCCTTACCCTACCCCACAAAAAATGTAAACTCAATAAAACTTTTTCAATATAAAAAAATTCAGCCTGACATCTGGTTCATATTTATGACGGTTGCAGACCACCTGGCAAGCAAGTCAGTAAGGAAGCCAGATTCACTTATCAACCATGTTGCTAACTTGCAGTGATTCTCTTAACAAACGTGTCAAGAAAGGTCATAAAGTGGGACATAACTCACTTAACAACCGTCTTTCTTCACAGAAAATTTGGGCTCAATTGTAGTTGTAAATCGAGGACTATCTGTACAGGAATTTTATTTTATTTAAGTCTGGTTCTCTTCAACCCAACCTTGGTGTCCTGGTGGATAGCTCAATGAAGGTGTCAACCCAGTGTGCCGCAGCAGTGAAAAAAGCAAACTCATTGCTAGGGATCATTATGAAGGGTATAGAAAATAAGTCAGCAAGTGCCATTTTGCCTCTTTATAAATCTATGGTGAGGCCCCATCTGGAGTATTGTGTACACCTCTGGTCACCATACCTTTAGAAGGATATTATGGAAATGGAAAAGGTGCAGAGGAGGGCAACCAGAATGATTAGGGGGCTGGAACACCTTCCTTACCATCTGAGGCTGCAATGGCTGGGTCTCTTCACTCTAGAACGACGGCGCCTGAGAGGTGACCTGATTGAAGTCTATAAAATCATGCACGGTGTGGACAAAGTCGAAAAGGAAAAACTGTTTTCCCTATTGCACAACACTAGAACTAGGGGGCACTCCATGAAACTTTTGACAGCTAGACCTCAAACAAATAAGAGGAAGTACTTTTTCACCCAGAGGATCACTCCCTGCCAGAAGAAGTGGTGACAGCTGTCAGCCTCGACACCTTTAAGAAAGGATTCGAGGAGTTCATGGAAAACAAGGGTATCAATGGCTATCACTATGGATGCCTAAGGACACCCTCCGGGATGGAGAGATAGGCAGGATATTTCTCAATGCCATTTGCAGGGAATCATAAGCAGGTGAAGACATCTGCTTGGGAAGACCCTGAAGCAAATGGGAAGCCACTGTGTGAGATAGAATGCTGGACTGGATGGGCTGTGGCCTGTTCCAGCAAGGCTATTCTTATGTTCTTATGTGGACAAAACCAACTAAGCATCGTTCCTGAGAAAAAAAACAAGCCAACATTGATCTCAATGTAATCTCTGCTGAGTTTATAAAATAATAAAATGGTAGCCCAGTTTTGAAGTATCAAATCTACAAATGCTTCCTCTTCATAGCTGACAAAATCTGCACATAAAAAGTACTTTTGGGACATATATTAGAGTACATATGAAATAAAAAGGAAATGTTGAAGGTTTTTTTCTTTTTACTGATTGGACTAAAAGTAGTAAAATATTGTTGATGAAAGCAGATTGTGGATGCCTTCTTTGGTAATTATTTTTTATAGAATAGTATTCTGTATTTTTAATCTGTCATGAATGGGCATTATTAAGTTAAAGACATATTCAAAATACCTAATTCAAACTATATTAAAAGAGATTATATTCATATGCTGCTTGGCTGAGTAGAATTGAGCCAACAGTGGCTTTAATAACTTATGTTTGACAGAATGTATTAAAATAATTACTGGCTAAAATCCAGCTATCATAACCTCCAAAAATATTTGAACAATATTCAAAAGGAAAGAGAAATAATTACATGATTATTGAGTAATTTGCTGAGAATAGGTTTCTGTCTACCTCAATGCCCTGGTATATTTAGGTAATTTTATATCCTGTACTTAAGGTCTTTTCAGCCTGAACCAGAAGCACTTTACTCTTAGGCAGGAATGTTAGTTAATTTAAGCAACACCTAGTTCCTACAATAATTAATAGTGTTAGCCCTTCAAAGTGAAAATATGAAAGAAGTTAATAATTAGATTGTACCAGTGCATCTTTAAGAGGTTGGTGAATTGCCACAAAGCCAGTAAGTCGAGAGTTCTGAAACTTTAATGTTCCTGAACCATTAGCAGTTCAAATAGGATTGACTTTCCTTATCACTATGAGGTCATACATTTTGGAATTTGCTCTAAATTTGAAACAATTGAGATATGTAGAACTTTTGAAATGCAAGCCTGAGTAAAAGAAAAGCTTTTTTATATACAAAGAATCTCTTTTGAGTTAGGTGGCATTTCTTGATAATAACAATAGAATATTTGGATCTATTGAATATTTGAATCTATTACTTAGAAAACTGAAATCTAAAAGGCAATAGTTTGCTTTCCTCTTGAGTATGGATGCTAAACATATGAATGCTAAGATATATTTTCCCTAATTTAACTCTCCCACTTCTAATATTTTACAAAGATGATTTTTTTTAAAAAAAATGCATTGTTTAAAAGAAATCAGCTGTAACCCTGAATTGACTAGTCTTCTTGGTATTGGTTGAATAATTCAATTTGTACTGATGTAAATAGTCATATATAAAGTCAAAAACTGGAATAGGTGTTCAGCCTTAAACCACAAAATCCTGTTTAAAAGAATCAACAGAATTTAATTCTCCGTTAACTGCTTAATTTCCAATATTTTCAATTCAATTCAGAGTGAAATATAAGCAGGCTATTTTCCCTACTCTGCCTGGACAAGCCATTTGTCTGCAGAGGTCTGAGCGCTATCTCATCAGAACTGGGTTCTGATTTCAATATGTGTGTTTGCAAAAGCTATCTGAGTCAGATCTACTGCAGGGTTTTCTACCAGCTCTGCAGCTAAAAGTGACAGAACTAGCTAGAACCAGGTCTTAGATTTCGCCATATTATACTAGTATCACACTTACTATTTTTACAGTTACCACGTTTACTTGTACAGTTACTTTTTTCCTACTGTTTTTGGTTTGATTTTGTAACAGATGACAGCAAGATGAAACAGGCAAGATTATACCTGCCTTTGCAGAGGCTTCAAAATATAGCAGCCTAATCCAATTTAACATTTGCTAACAAAACACATTTTCTATAAACAGTTTGATTAGGGATATTCATTATAAAGAAGTCTTCCAGATAGCATTTCTGCCATCACTTGATTTATACAAATGCTTATTCATCACACTTAATCCAAATGTCACTCTTGTCAATGATTGATGAGTTATTTGCTGCCCAGGAGCTTAAAATTGGTTTGTTTATTTTAATGATATCAGAATGTGGCCATATAAAACAGCAATATGTTTTCCTTTGTAACAAAATAATCAATAGATCTGCAAATACATAATGAATATTCAGCTCTTTTTTAATTTTTGGGGAATTTAAACTCATGAATTTACTACTTCACTGTGTCTTTAATTTAACTAGGTATGTCTACTTTAATAAAATGGATAGGGGAGACATGATAGCAGTGTTCCAATATCTCAGGAGTTGTCACAAACAAGAGGGAGTCAAATTATTCTCCAAAGCACCTGTGGATAGAACAAGAAGCAATGGGTGGAAACTAGAACTGAGGAGAAATTTCCTGACAGAACAATTAATCAATGGAACAACTTGCCTCCAGAAGTTGTGAATGCTCCAACACTGGAAGTTTTTAAGAAGACATTGGATAATCATTTGTCTGAAGTGCTTTAGGATTTCCTGCCTGAACAATGGGCTGGACTAGAAGACCTCCAAATAGTGGTGAAATTAATTTTTTTTACTACCAATTCTGTGGGTGTGGCTTGGTGGGCATGGCAGGGGAAGGATACTGCAACACCGCCCCCTCCCAGCCAGAGGTGGTATTTGCTGGTTCTCCAAACTACTCAAAATTTCCGCTACCAGTTCTTCAGAACCTGCTGAATTTCATCCCTGCCTCCAAGGTACTTTCCATCTTTGTTATTCTACTCTAAAGGGTGAATGTGATTTGGTCCAGTTGCCACTATGTCTGTTGTATGTTACATTGTAAAATGTTACAATGCAGTACTATGCACCGAACATTTTATGTTCTGTAATGTATATCAGCATGTTTTAGAAATCCAAAATCTATTAATTGAGTACAGTAACATAGACTTTTCTCCAATGTTATTTTCAATTCAGCTATTCATGTCACCACTACTAAGTACATCAAGGCTTGTCTATAGTGTACTTCATATAGCTTGCCTCTGAAATGGTTTGGAAACACCACCTGATGTAGTGGCTGATTTCTTGCAGAGGCAGAAGATTGGAATTTGTAATTGGTTAGCTGGATATTTTGGGAGGAGGGGCTCAGTTCAACTGGTTCTTATATAAAAAGCTCTAAGCTTCCTTAAAGTATCTCTTGCATGTATATGAATATGCAAAAGCCTCGTCCTTGATTAGGGTGCCCTATTTAAAAGTCTGTCATCATTATCCATATTGGTGGGCTCAAGATATAGACCCTCTTCAAAGGCATTCTATCAATATAAAATCATGTCTGCCTTCCTCATTAAATGCTTCCAAATGGAGTTTTACAATTAGCTTGTTTGCTTTTGAAGACTCTGGCTATTATAGCTAATGACATTTAACATCAATGCTATTTAATTGTAGAACTGATATTTTAATTGAATAATTGTTTTGAAATTGAGAGTTTTCTAACTGAAAAAGCAACATAAATACATAAAGTGTTTTATTGATGATTTAAAAATATGGAATGGGCTACATCCAAGGTTAAAAATCCAGACTGTCCCTTGCTTTCATATTCTGTGCGATCCCTGAATATTCTCTGTCTCTCTTGTGACCCCAACTGTCAAAGCAAATTTGGTAGGATAGGAAAGTGTATTCAGTGGACAGAGATAGTTAAAATATGTCTTCTCTATGTCTCAAAATTAATTGGAACCTAGTCATTGAAAAGAAATATTGTAATAATTTGTATGAGGTAGAAATCTGTTTTCCCCCCTTAAGTATTTTTCTTAACTATTTTTCTTAGCTATATTTTTTTTAAACGTGAACATAAAGTTTTATAGTTGAAAAATGTTTGCCCCCTCTACTGCCATTCTTCGTTTCTGCAGCCCTACAGCAAGCTTGCAACATGTACACAGCAATTAAAGAAAACACTTAACTGTAAGAACATACTATAGCCATTTATAGGTTGCAATTACAGATGCAGTTATGGTTATAGGTTGCAATTACAGTTGATAAACTTCCTGAATCAGTCAATATTTTTTTGAAAAATTGAAGGACTGACTGCTTAGTCGAGTGTGTGTGGGTGTGTTCTTATTATTATTATTTTGGGTTTTTTTGGTAATTACAGTTAAACAGAGCAGCATGAACTATTGTGTATTAGCACAATACAAATGTGCAAAAATAAATTATCTCAGAGCCCTAGAATATAATAACAGCTGTTATTGCACGCTAGAAATCAAAGCCATACTTGTTTATTAATAAGTTCTATACAAATCTTCCCAGCAGCATTAGCTCTACTGTTCCTGATTGTCAGAATTTTTGGTTGGACAATTTAATGTCAAACTGAATGCCACACTCTACTGCTTTTCCCTGCTGATGGACAGAAAATTCATTTAAGATATTTATTCATGTACAGCTTTTCAACTAAAAGTTATTCAAATTGCTTTATATTAAATATATATTTAAATAACTTCTAATATTTCTAAATTTCCTAGGTCTTATACATCCTCCCCTTCTGCCCCCTATTCTTCTCATGTACCAAGTAGGCTTTCACAATTTCTCTACTGATAGCAAAAAGTTTCTCTAGTTTGCAAAAAAACTAATTACTCTATAGATGAGAATATGGAAGCCTGACTCTCTAGCCCACAAGTATTATACACTCTCATATTGCTTTCACATAGCATATATTTCTTTAAAGGTTTCAATTAGGCAAACCAGGTAGCCAGAACATTTGAATGGGCATTAATAATAATAATAATAATAATAATAATAATAATAATAATAATAATAATAATAATAATAATAATAATAATAATAATAATAATAATAATAATAATAATACAATACAATACAATACAATAGCAGAGTTGGAAGGGACCTTGGAGGTCTTCTAGTCCAACTCCTTGCCTAAGTAAGAGCCCTTTACCATTTCAGACAAATGACTTCCAGTGTTGGGGCATTCACAACTCCTGGAGGCAAGCTGTTCCACTGATTAATTGTTCTAGCTGTCAGGAAATTTCTCCTCAGTTCTAAGTTGCTTCTCTCCTTGATTAGTTTCCACCCATTGCTTCTTGTTCTACCCTCAGGTGCCTTGGAGAACAGTTTGACTCCCTCTTCTTTGTGGCAACCCCTGAGATATTGGAACACTGCTATCATGTCTCCCCTAGTCCTTCTTTTCATAAAACTAGACATGCCCAGTTCCTATAACCATTCTTCATATGTATTAGTCTCCAGTCCCCTAATCCTCTTTGTTGCTCTTCTCTGCACTCTTTCTACAGTCTCCACCTCTTTTATAGATAGAAATAGATAGATAGATAGATAGATAGATAGATAGATAGATAGATAGATAGACAGACAGACAGACAGACAGACAGACAGACAGACATTTGTTCATTTTAAAAACAACATTTCAGTTGCTTCTCAGTTTCATTTTGGAAGATGATGTTAATTACTTTAAATATAACCGAAATATATTTGCATGTATGCAAAATACTTTAACATCATTTTATGCATTATAGGTGGAAACGGGAGAATAAAAATAGTATGCTAATATAGTAACTCAAGTTCATGCTTTGAAGAGAGGTTGTCATTCAATTTATTAAGCATTCTGAAATAGCTTGTTTTGCAGCCTCAATAATACATTCTTTATGGATCGTTAGATAGCTTGCTGAACGATTTCTGGTTCTATATATACAATAGCCTGATTTTGATAACTAAAATACCAAATATATCTTTAGAAATCAATTGAAGCTTTTCTAGTACACAGCAGTTCTATTAGAATGTATTATGTGTATTCAATATTAAAGCTAGAGGTTGTTGTTCTGTAGCAATCTGTTTGTATTCTGGCATGAATAGTCAGACATGAGCAGAACATTAACTCTATGTTATTCATTTGACAAAAAATATTCTCATCCATTCTAAAAATTATATGCGGCAGGAACTGATCATGGTTTGCATGTGCAATACTGTATTCATTGTCAAGATTCCAGGATGACCTCTGCCTTGAATAAAAGTTGTGTCTAAATATTCACACTTGCATCCAATGATTTTAAGAACAACTAGTTCTACATCTTTGACTAATAAGAAAACCCACAACTTTTATAGCTTGGCAAGTTACAGAATAAGTAGTCAGGGCACTATCAAAAGTATCCTACCTCTTGTTAATTATTCATTCTATAGCTGCAGATTGATGTGAACAAAGAGGGCTCAATTGGGGAGGGGGGTTTTTAGGGTTCATTTTCCATATGAAAAAAAGGATGTAGATAATATAGAATATAGAATAACACAGTTGGAAGGGACCTTGGAGGTCTTCTAGTCCAACCCACTCCTCAGGCAGGTAACCACTTCAGACAAATGGTTATCCAACATCTTAAAAACTTCCAGTGTTGGAGCATTCACAACTTCTGGAGGCCAGTTGTTTCACTGATTCATTGTTCTGGCAGGAAATTTTTCCTCGGTTCTAGGTTGCTTCTCTCCTTGATTAGTTTCCATCCATTGCTTCTTATTCTACCCTCAGGTGCCTTGGAGAATAGTTTGACTCCCTCTTCTTTGTGGCAACCCCTGAGATATTGGAATACTGCTATCAAATCTCCCTTGGTTTTTCTTTTCATTAAACTAGACATACCTAGTTTGATTATTCTTTCATGTTAAGCAAATGTCATAGTGCAAAGAAATATTGAATGTGCATTTTGTTATTTACAGGCCAAAGACTTACTAAATTTGTTGAGAGCATATATTGTTATTTTCCGGTAGATTTGCACTGCTTCCCAAATGATGTTTTCTCTAAGTCTAAGAAACAAGGGAGTATTTAAAAAAAAAAAAGAAACATGTAATCTAGAAGCTGACGCTCATTTGGCCCCCTGAAACCAATTTGAACTACTTCTCATTAAAATAACAACATTTTGACCTTGATAGACTCTAAAATACCTAATTTGATTAGGATACTTAATTGATATTTAATTAAATTGTCTGCTGTTTTTGCTGTGGCCTAGAGGTGGAGCTCTCGTCTCCCAATCAGGAGGTTGTGAGTTCAATCCTAGGTAGAGGTGGATGTAGGGTCTCCTGCTTGGGCAGGGGGTTGGACTAGATGTCCTGCAAGGTCCCTTCCAACTCTGTTAATCGTATTAATAAACTGAAAATGGAGAGAAAGGTGGGATGGATACATTCCAAATGTACCTCAGCTTCAGAATTAACGGCAAGGCCAGAAATTATTATTATTAATTTTCCCGGCAAGATTAGTAATTCTGAATAAAAGGGAGGTTAGTCTCATATCCTTACAGAATGCGGCCGCGCGGGGGATCCTGGGAGCCTCACGGTACTCCCACGTAACACCTCTCCTTCGCGAGCTGCACTGGCTGCCTGTGGCCTTCCGGGTGCGCTTCAAGGTGTTACTAACCATCTTTAAATCGCTCCATGGCACGCAGCCTGGCTACTTGCGAGACCGCCTCCTACCACATACCTCCCTTCGGCCTGTCCGCTCCCACAGAGCGGGCCTCCTCAGGGTGCCGTCTGCCGGTCAATGCCGTTTGGCGACCCCCAGGGGGAGAGCCTTCTCTGTGGCGGGTCCAGCCCTCTGGAACGACCTGCCCCCTGAACTCTGCACCATCACGGACCTTTGCCTCTTCCGCCGGTTGCTTAAAACGCACCTTTTTCATCTAGCTGGCCTGGCCTAGATCCAGATTTAATTATTTTAAATTTAATGATTGAATTTTAATATAGGTTTTAATAGTTTTAATCATATTTTAGCACAGACGCACCAAATTTAATTCTATTTTAAGATGTGACTGTATTTATACTTTGATTGTTTGTAGTGTTTTAATTTTTCTGTGCACCGCCCTGAGTCCCATTGGGGAGATAGGTGCGGTATAGAAATGGGATAAAATAAAATAAATAAATAAAATAAATTAACCACCCATATGTATTTTAAAAGAGGCAGTGGAACAACATGCCTCCAGAAGTTGTGAATGCTCCAACAATGGATGTTTTTAAGAACAGATTGGACAGCGATTTGTCTGAATGGTATTGGGTTTCCTGCCTGAGCAAGGGGTTGGACTAGGACCCACTAAGTCTTCTCCAATGTCCCTTTCCAACTCTGCTATGACTTATCATTTAATATAATACGTACAATATCTTCCTGTACAGACTAGGATGCTGATCATTAGGAGAACGTTAACAAATCTGTGAGATACATACCCAGAAACATGGTTACAAACAGGAAAACGTGAATATCAGCCTGACTGATGCCCAGCATTGTTGTCAACGTGAAGATAGGCATTTAGGGCACAAAGGTGAAAAGCTCTCTTTACTGGGCACTGTTATTGCCATTATTGTCACTACTACCAGTGCTGCCACATTTGTCATCTGTTGTTCAAGCAGAGTCCAAGGAGAATTAGAAAATTTAGCTGACTCAACAGCCCCATAAAAGAGATTGAAATATTTGACCATTTGGTGCTGACAGCCAAAGGATTTTCAAACAAAATTCATGATTTTTTAAATTTAAAATAAACTGTCTTCAGAATTGAAGGTACAGCATTAACAGAAACAAACAAATTAGTTAGGAAAAGGTCAACTCACTTCCCAGTAAACCTTATAAGACTTTTCACTCTCATTAAGTCTCAGCTGAGAGCTTTATAACTTGGAAATTTAATTACTGTCAGGAAACATGCCAAAGAAGCAATCAAGAAAAAGCAGAGAGCAGGAGGCCATGTCTAATTCTGATTCCAGTGCTAAAGCCACTAATACATACATTTTTTTCATTGTGGCAAAAATAGACTGGTGTTTACTTCTGTCATATTTGGAATATATTCAGGCTAAGCAACAGTAAAACACAAGATGCTCATTACTGCGTGATTAATTATTTTTAAAAATGGTCTTTTAACAAGATCAAAATAAAATAAGAAATTAATATTAATGATCCTATGATGAGTTGGTAATGATATTTATTTATCAGGGGAACGGCTTACCTCCAGAAGTTGTGGGTGATCCATCACTGGAGGTTTTTAGAAGAGATTGGACAGCCATTTGCCTGGATAGGTATAGGGCAGGGGTCAGCAACCTGCAGCTCTAGAGCCGCATGTAGCTCTTTCACCCTTCTGCTGTGGCTCCCTGTTGCCGGTTGGTGCAACAATTTTGAGAGGAGCTTCCGATTGGATGAGGTAGAAACACAGCACGCAAGAGGTGGGTTTTCTAGTCAGCTCCACAATTGATAGGGCTTTCAGTTAGGACAGATAGACGAAAAAGGATGCCACGGTAGGAGGAGGCTCTATGGGGGGGAACAGGACTTCTGGTTGGCTCCAGAATTGAATTGGGGGGGGGGGGGTTGGTTAGGACCTTTGTGGCTCTTTGAGTGTTTAAGGTTGCCGACCCCTGGTATAGGGTCTCCTGCTTGAGCAAGGGGGATGGACTGAAAGATCCCCAAGGTGTCTCTTATTCAGTATTGACATTATCCCTACAAAGACTCTCTAATTCCAATGTATATTTCTTTTCAAAAAGACTAGAGATATGGTAATGGGTTGACAGATCACCTAATGGAAAACAGTTCAGATATTCACTACAGGATACAATAATCAGTAGGAAAGTAGGAAACCCTATACCATTTCAGACAATACAGTTTTCAATCAGGTTCATTGCTAAATTTTCATTCTTTGGAAAGAAATATGTACACAGAAAGAGGAAAGACAAAAAAGTTGGGAGTATGACTAAATTCAGCATATTGTACAATATTATTACTGTCACATAGAAGATGTTATCACAAAATGATGAAGATAACTAATAATTTAAAATATGCAATTATGGGGAGCAAGAAATAAGTTTTTGCCGCTTTCTGTCAGTAGATTAGATGTGAGAAAAATCAGTAAATGTTATATATGAAATGGAAGCAATTTTTAAACGAGAAATCTTATAACTAGTATGCAAATTATTCATTAAAATGTAATTGAGTTCATGGCAAGATGCTTTATCTTTGAAGCAAGAAGATTTCAATTTCTCTTTGTTAACTCTAGGATTCTTATCTTATTTTTAATAATATACATGTTAAGAATAAATAAATATATAAGATTATTTTGCTGTAAGCCCTTTCAGGCTATTTTCTCATTTTTGCATGTTAGCCTCAAAGGGAACCTGTATAGAAATCATGTTTATTTAGGAAAGCAATAAAAAAGCTGATGTCTAAATGAATATTATTATAATATTTTACCATATTTCCTTAGGCTGGTCTCTAAATTCTTAATTTAAAAGACCAATAAATACTACTTTAAATAAAAAATTTTTTTAAGATATCTATCATCTTCAGCAATATTTGCAAAAAGCCATCAAGTTTTCAAAAAGTTTATTCAGGAGTTGAAATAAGCCCAACAGTAAGTTAGCAATTTCACAGGAATATTGCAACATAGAATAGGTACAAGCGATAGAAAATTGTATTTTGAATCAAGAGTGGTGCCAAGTTTAGTCAGCTCTTTGGCGGATCATAAACAATGAACTCTTCAGGCAGAAGAATAGAATAGGTTTTGCCAAAGCTTCCAGTCCAGCTGATAAGACTTCATTACTTTTGTGAGGAGATAAAAATGGCAGCTGCCAGAAACAGCACTTGATTGTATCTCTGATTTTCTCCTGTTGGGAACCACTAACATTGGTGGAGGACTCTGGAGGACTTGTACCACTGACAAATATTCTGCCTTTGTCTGGTTGATGAAGATGTGCCATCAAATTCCTGTAGACCTTTTCACATTTGACGTGTATACCCAAGAATATGAATAATAATGGGATAAACATATGTTTGAAAGTGTGCCATTCACACAGGCACACTCATAAAGAAGTTGGAAGACTTCAGGCTTGATAAGAGTTGTATTAACTATTTTGAAGCCGTAAAACAAAGAAACATCAGCATTTGAAGGAACAAGCACAAATTCAGCTATAAGTAGAGAGACCAACCATTCTGCTTATTTCTGAATGTTTGTGTCCATGTTGCTAGAAAAAAATCATGTCATCCATCATAAGAATCTAAAAAAAAGTTCCTTTTCTAGTTTGTGCCATAATTAGAGAGACAGACAAGAAAAGACAAAGCTTTGACTGAATTAGGCACCAGTTGAAGGTTTATATACAGCACTGACGGCTAACTTTTTCAGCACCAAGTGTCAAAAGTGGAGTGTGTGCGCGCATGCCAGAGCACTGGAACCTGGAAAAGAGCAGCTGGCCAATGTGCATGCGCGTGGTGGCTAGCTGCTCTTCTGGGTTCTGGTGCATGCATGCGCACCGGACAGCTGGCCTTGAGACTAGCTGGCTGACACGCTGACAAAGTCTAGTGGACGGCACCCGGAGAAGTCCCTCTCTGTGGAAGCGAATCGGCCGTGAGGATGTATGGGGCAGGATCCGATCCTGCAGAAACCTCACCTTCACAATAGTCTCAGTGCCACACAGTCACTTTGATTAACATTCAGGTACTCCACTATTAGCGTATGTGTATAAGGATTGTGGTGTCCTAGGGTCAAGTGATCTCATCTTTTGCATGCTTTCCAACCAGTTTGAGACAGGCAGTGTTAATGGAGAATGTGGAATTGAAATCCTAACTTGCATTGGGTGAGGTTTTGCTTAATAACTGCAGCACTTAGTAACCAAAAAATTTGTCCCAACTATGGTCATTAAATGAGGACTACCTGTATCTCTCTTCCTTCCATTCTTGATGCTTTGTTTCTCCCACTCTGCTGTCTGGATTCGGAATGACAACCAGCAAATACCCTTTGCTTTGTCTTCAGCTTTCCAGGGAAACTAAATTATTTTTCTTTTCTTTTCTTACGTTTTCTTATGTTTGGAATATGATGTCATTTCTTGGGGGGAGTGGCAGAAGGAGAAGTTCATCTACTCCCACCAAGGGAGATTTCATTTAAATTGTATTAAAGTTAAGATTGTGGATTTTACTCATTATTGGAATCTCTAACAGTAAATACTGCACTAAAGCTTTCACATATTATTCTCTGCCAAGTAATACAAGATGATTAACAAATAATCTCCGTGCAATTTAATTATTTAAATACCCCAATATGGAGAGACAACTTTATTTATTACAAACTTTTTAAAACTTTTTCCTTTATACATTTTGAACCCAAACAAAATGAAGACACTATTTTATGGAATGCACGTTGTACACGGTTTTAAATATCATATCTTTTAAATGAACCAAAATAATTCCATTCATTTTCTGGTAAAATACTTAATTATCAAATTGGGATTAAGAACATATTGGTTATTTTTAGAAAAGCTGTAGCTTGGCATATTATCATCCATCAAATCTTAAAGATCATCCATGGGAAAGATAACCATCCATATATCCATCCATTGTATTATCAGCCCTTAAACACTTCAAAAGTATGAATGAAGATTGATCACATATTACCTGCACATGTAACAATAATATCTGTGTATAAGGACAATCATTTATTTTATTTATTTATTTTATCAAATTTATACCCCGCCCTTCTCCTTGTTAGGACCCAGGGCGGCGCACAGGCATCATTAAAAACCATTACAAAACAATACAAACTCTAAAAAGCATATTAAATTAACCTAAAACCCGTGCTAAAACCCTTTAAAACCCTAAAATGTAAAATTTATAAATATAGTCAGAAACGGGGGGCTACGTTAGGCTGGCTTGTTGGAATAGGTACGTCTTCAGGCGTTGGCGGAAGAGACGGAGGTCCGAGATGGTGCGAAGGTCGGGGGGTAGGTTGTTCCAGAGGGCCGGGCCCGCCACAGAGAAGGCCCTTCCCCTGGGTGTCGCCAACCGGCATTGCCCGGCCGACGGCACCCTGAGAAGGCCCTTTCTGTGGGAGCGGAGCAGACGAAGGGATGTATGGGGCAGAAGGCGGTCTCGTATATAGCTAGGCCCCGAGCCATGGAGCGATTTGAAAATGGTCGTCAACACCTTGAAGCGCAGTCACAGGCAGCCACAGGCAGCCAGTGCAGCTCACGCAGGATCGGTGTTATGTGGGCATGCCTTGGGGCACCCATAATCACCCGCGCGGCCGCGTTCTGGACTAGCTGTAGCTTTCGAGTGCACCTCAAGGGGAGCCCCATGTAGAGAGCGTTACAGTAATCCAGCTGAGAAGTCACAAGCGCTTGAGTGACTGTGCGAAGGTCCCACCCGGTCCAGTAAGGGGCGCAACTGGCGTATCAGGCGAACCTGATAAAACGCCCTCCTGGCCACGGCCGCCACATGGTCCTCCATGGACAGCCGGGAATCCAGGAGGACGCCCAAGTTGCGCGCCCTCTCCACAGGGGCTAGTTGTTCGCCCCCGATGGCCAGTGTTGGACTTATCTGGCTGAACCGGGGAGCCGGAAACCACAGCCACTCGGTCTTGGACGGGTTGAGCTTGAGTTTGTTACTACCCATCCAGATCCGTACGGCCTCCAAACACCGGGACAGCACCTCGACGGCATCGTTGGGGTGGTTTGGGGTGGATATGTACAACTGAGTGTCGTCAGCGTACAGATGGTATTCCACCCCAAAACCACGGATGATCTCACCCAGCGGCTTCATATAGGTGTTGAACAGAAGGGGAGAGAGGACCGACCCCTGAGGAACCCCACATGTGAGGGGCCTCGGGGACGACCTCTGCCCTCCTGCGACCGACCAGAGAGGTAGGACGAGAACCACCGTAAAACGGTACCTCTCAGCCCCAACCCCCCCAATCGGTGCAATAAGATACTATGGTCGATGGTATCAAAAGCCGCTGAGAGGTCTAATAGGACTAGGATAGAGGAACACCCTCTATCCCGCGCCCTCCAGAGATCATCAACCAACGCGACCAATGCCGTCTCAGTGCTGTGTCCGGGTCGGAAGCCGGACTGGCGCGGGTCTAGATAATCAACTTCCTCCAGGTGTCGAGGGAACTGTTGTGCCACCACACTCTCAACAACCTTCACTAAAAAGTGAAGGTTGGAGACGGGACGATAGTTTTCTAATAATGCTGGGTCCAGGGATGGCTACTTGAGGAGGGGCCTCACCACCGCCTCTTTCAAGACGGACGGCAAGGACCCCTCACTCAGAGATGAATTCACAATGCCCTGGAGCCAGCCTCGCGCCACCTCCCAGAATGCCAGTACAAGCCAAGAGGGCACGGGTCCAATAAACATGTGGTGGCTCTAAGGTTCCTCCGCAACCTATCCATATCCTCGGTAGTAACAAAATCAAACTCCTCCCATGGTGTTATCTCAAGACCAGCACCGGACAAATCGACTGGATCATTTTCAGTGGAGGGCAGCTCATTCCGAATCTGAGTGATTTTGTCCTGCAGAAACTCTCCAAATTCCTCTGCTCGACCCTGCAAAGGGGCTTCCCACGGCCTCAGATGAAGGAGGGAGCGGGTCACCCTAAACAGGGCGGCAGGGCGGTTTTCCGCGGACGCGATAAGGGTGACACAATACTCACTTTTGGCCACCCTTAAAGCCACTAAGTAAGTCCTAATATGGTCTCTCACTAGTGTTCGGTCAGCTTCGGATCGAGAAGATCTCCACCTACTCTCTAGGCGTCTCTTGCGGCGTTTCATCTCCCAAAGCTCCTCGGTAAACCAAGGGGCCTGGGTGACTCGACGCCGCATGAGAGGCCGCAAGGGCGCGACCCGGTCCAAGGCCCCCGTGGCCGCACTATACCATGCAGCCACTAGGTCCTCAGTCGAGTCGTGGGGCAGGGACACAGGTATTGGCCCAAGCTCCCTCTGGAATCTTTCAGGGTCCATCAGGCGCCTGGGGCGGAACCAACTCGATGTTTCCGGTTCTGCCTCCCCGCGGTGGGGTGTGACGGTTGGAAAGTCCATCCGAAGGAGAGAGTGATCTGTCCATGACATGGGTGAGATGACTAAATCCCCTGTTCAGAGATCACTTCTCCACTGTCCAGAGACAAAAATCAGATCCAGCGTGTGCCCCCCTCGTGAATGGGGCCCTGAACTACTTGGGTCAGGTCCATGGCCGTCATGGAAGCCATGAACTCCCGAGCTGCCTCGGATGTTTTGCCCGCCGACGGCAGGTTAAAGTCCCCCATGACTACCAGTCTGGGGGTCTCCACCGCCATCGCGGCTATCACCTCGAGCTCAGGCAGGGCTGCTGTTACTTAGTGGGGAGCCAGGTATACAATCAGCAAGCCCAACTGCCTCCCTAGGCCCCACTTCACGAAGAGGGACTCACAGCCGGTCGTCTGAGGCACAGTGGTCTCCTTCGGCTCCAGACTTTCCTTAACAATAACCGCCACCCCCCCACCCCTGCCTAGGGCCCTAGGCTGATGAAATGCACGGTAGCCTGGTGGGCACATTTCCACGAGGGGTAAACCCCCCTCGGGGCCCAACCAGGTTTCCGTAATTCCCACCAGGTCCGGGTCCCCCTCTGACACAAGGTCATTTATGAGGGGGGCTTTGTTCACCACGGACATGGCGTTGCAGAACATCAGCCTAGAGCCCCAGCTCTGTAATCCCTGATGGCCTAGCCCACGAGTGGAGCACAGGGGGTTGGGGCAAGCGATCGTCCGTAACCAGCGACCACGAGCCCCTAACCCACGATGGACATCCTGTCTCCCACCGCCCCTGCCCCTCCCCACGACCAACCGAATGGGATGGCCCTCAATAGAGACGCAGCAATCATGAAGCAGCATGTGGCTTTATATACAGTGGTACCTCGGTTCACGAACGCCTCTGTTCACAACCAATTCGGTTTACGAACAGAAATTTTCCAAAAAATGTGCTCCGGTTCACGAACACCGTTTCGGTTCACGAACGGAAAAGTTCGTAAAAATATGCTCTGCTTCACGAACTCCGCCTCGCTTCACGAACTCCGCCTCACTTCACGAACTCCGCCTCGCTTCACGAACAGAAAAGTTTGTAAAAATGCTCGGGTTCACGAACTCCGTTTCGCTTCACGAACCGGAGCCGCGGACATTTTAAAAACAAGGTCAGAACGGATTAACCGGATTTACATTGAACCCTATGGGAAACTGGGCCTCTGTTCACGACCAATTAGGTTCGCGAACAGAGTCAGTTCAAGAATTACGACCAAAAAACAAGGTCAGAACGGATTAACCGGATTTACATTGAACCCTATGGGAAATTGTGCCTCGCTTCACGACCAATTCGGTTCGCGAACAGAGTCAGTTCACGAATTAAGTTCGTGAACCGAGGTACCACTGTATTATATATAACCAATACAAATATATGGATAAAAAGCATTTGCTTGTATCTGATCTTAAACTCACTTCTATACTGTACAAGAATATTTATGATCTCTGACCTCAAAACCATGTTATTGCTGAAATGTTAATTTCAAGACAAAATACCCCAGTCTTCCTCAATCCGGGCACCCTCCAGATGTATGTTCTAAACTCCCCAAATAGCATAACCTGCAGAGTCACTACTGACAATTGTAGGAGTTGATGGCCACACATCAGTACAGAAAAGCTACAATGAAATATATTTGGCAAAGATTTCCAAGACAACTAATAATAATGCACAATACAGTATGATTGAACACTGACACACAATAAAATATTTTCTAGGTAGACTAATTATCCTAATAACTGTGATGTAAAAACATAATTTAAGGTATGGCAATGAGACATTGATTGGTACAAATTAGAACAGGTAAATACTAATTCATTTGGTATCAATCCAATCCTCCAAGCTATTGCTTAGAAGACAATATGTCATTACCAACTTACTGCACACTAATTTTATCCATGGGACATTAAGCAAGTCAAGTAAAACAAGACAATCTAAAATGTATCATTCAGTAACTCAATACTAATGTTGTCTACATTAGTTCTCTTCATTGTAGCGTGCAGCGAAACTATTTGGAGAATTCTGTGCCTTTTTTAAAGATCCTGATGGCAATTTCCTTACAGGAAAAATTAAGAACTACTTGGTAAGGGCAAAAAATGAATAGATCATTATAAATCCCTTTATATTAAATTTACCGGTCTACAGAGTGCAGTGATAAGCTCTCTGACCTCAATCCCTCTGGATGTGACTTCAGAAATGAATGCAGCTACTGTAATGTGCTTTTTGCTTTGTGATTCAGGCTAATTCCACAAAAAATGTAGTGAGGTGAAGGTGAGGTCATTGATGACAGAAAATAAGGACATGAACCAATAGAAACAGAGAAATAAAACAATAGTAGCTCAGATCCTAATCCCAAAAGTTAGAACAGTGTTAATTACTTAACTAGAGAGAACTCAAACAGGAATATTGTGAAGATAAAGAAAAGTGAAGCATGTTACAAATACTCAGTAAATAATTTATTCTGATTATAGTAATTATGAGGTTATCCAAAGAAGATTATGCCTTGCTAAAATAATTATGAATTTTTCCAAAGTTATTAAAAACCCATTAAGGAAAATTAAACAAAGAAAACAAAAACTGTATATTTGTTTTGTTTCAATTGTGCAGTTAATATGACATCAAACATGGAAATGATTATTTAAATATTTCAAACTAACACCTGTGTGGTATTAGACTGTTATCAAAATATATACTTAATCATATTCTCACATATGAAATTCTGTTTAATATCAAAAAGACTTTAAATATACCTCTATAATTACCTTTTTTCTGGTTAAAAAAGAAGTCAGCAGATTAAATAATGAAGTAAACTGGTCAATTCTGATCTGAACCCACTATAACAGTGTTTTTCAAACTTGCCAACTTTAAGATGTGTGCACTTCAATTTCCAAAATTCCCCACCTAGCATATCTGTATACCTAGAAGATATAAATACTCTTCCAAAAGTATATTGCAATTACACCTTCCTGAATTTTAAAGTCAGCACAGTCAATCTTGCTAGGGATTCTGGAACTCACAAACTCAATATATCAGGAGGTAATCAAGCTGGAGAGAAAGCTTAAAAATCAGCCACATACTGATCACTCTGAAAGCAATTTATTTCTTCCTCAGTTGCTTAAAGAAAGCAAACCCAGTCATCTCTTCTTGTTGAATTGCAAATACCTTTGCATGCATGAAGGATTAAATCCAACCGCCTTTACATTCAGCTGAGCTACTGTATTTATATATTTTTTTCTTTCTTACATTAAACGAAACGTGTTAAATACACGGAACAAAATCTATCAGAGCAGCTAATGAATAATAATGCGCCACCACAAAATAACGTAGGCTGCACCTCAATGAACCATACAGTGTATTATAATTAAACAGATATTTATTTCAAGGCAACACATTAAAAAAACTAGTGCTATATAGCCAACTGAAAACAGTATTTGAAATCCATGGAAGTATGAGCCACTAGTTCACTTGCTTAATCTCACTAAAATTCAGCAAAAGCTAAGCAACATTTCTTCTGCAGTGAGCTGCATGTCATGTTAAATGCATTCAACTTTTGAAAATGCTGAAACAGATTTTGTGAAAATCTTTAGTCCCATATAACCTGTAAGAATCATAAAATGTGATTTTGTTATGTTTAAGAAATCTCAAAAGCCCACTCCATACTAGATTTAAAGAACTCAAAACACAAGTCAACAAAGATAAAATGGGTAAAGCTAAGTACCACCAGATACACACACACACACATACACCTTAGTAAGCTTTAAGTAACTAGGCTCCCCAGATAGCACTAATTTACAGACAGAAGCAAATCAGTATAATCACTCCATGAAGAACACTTACCACAGCAATCAAACACTCTCAGGACAGCAATGAATGATAAAACTTCCACTTACCTGCAAAAGAAAAACAATACATCAGCTTTGGGGGAAAAAAGTTGGTCAATGAATAGCAAAGAAAGGGGGAATTTGATTTTAGAATTATGAACTGTTTTCATAAGAACAGTGTGGTATATACTGTATTTCTAAGTTAAATTAACTGTTCATATAAGGAAGTTAAAACTGGAAAACAATTAAACACATTCATAATAGTATTTAAACATAGCAGTTCAGCGGCCATATTAATAAACTAACAAAATAATAACATAGCATTTTTTACTATAAATTCCTTCAGCTAATTCTACCATATCTACATAGGTTGGAAGTAAGAGGACCCACGAAAAGGCTAGGCAATAAAACTGGAATCAGTTGCAGCAGAATATAACAAAAGTAAAGCTCAGTCATCTTTTGTAGCAAGATAAATTTGAACTAATATTTTTGACCAATAGTAATTGGTCAAGAAATGAGCATGACCTCTACCAATGCAGAAATATTCAATATATTTTGAGATACTTAAATTTCATGAAAAAAAGTTCTGTTGGTTTTGAGATTCACACATAGTAAAGATACTCAGGATTATAGTTACTCAGGAGCATAAAATAACTTGTTCATAATTTCTTTATTCATGGTTATACAATACAACAGCAGAGTTGGAAGGGACCTTGGAGGTCTTCTAGTCCAACTCCCTGCCTAGGCAGGAAGCCCTATACTGCTTCAGACAAATGGGACTATCCAATATCTTCTTAAAGACTTGCAGTATTGGGGCATTCACATTTCAGACAAATGGCTATCCAACATCTTCTTAAAGACTTCCAGTGTTGGGGCATTCACAACTCCTGGAGGCAAGCTGTTCCACTGATTAATTGTTCTAACTTTCAGGAAATTTCTCCTCAATTCTAAGTTGCTTCTCTCCTTGATTAGTTTCCACCCATTGCTTCTTGTTCCACCCTCAAGTGCCTTGGAGAATAGTTTGACTCCCTCTTCTTTGTGGCAACCCCTGAGATATTGGAACACTGCTATCATGTCTCCCCTAATTCTCCTTTTTATTGAACTAGACATACCCAGTTCATGCAACCGTTCTTCATATGTTTTAGCCTCTAGTCCCCTAACCATCTTTGTTGCTCTTCTCTGCACTCTTTCTAGAGTCTCCACATCTTTTCTACATCATGGCGACCAAAACTGAATGCAGTATTCCAAGTGTGGCCTTACCAAGGCATTTAGGGAGCATTGTAAAAGGAGCTGTTTACTGTCTTGGATTTATCCTATGTCACTGGTGCAGAGACACTGCAGCACATAACATTTTTAAATATATTTTTATCCTGTCTTTATTAGTTTTATAAATAACTCTAGGCAATGAACGCAGCTAATACTCTTACTTCCTATTTTCCACAGCAACACCCTGTGAGGTGAGTTGGGCTGAGAGGGAGTGACTTGCCCTAAGTCATCCAGCTAGCTTTCATGCCTATGTCAGAATAAGAACTCACTTAAAGTCTGGTAGAGAGATTAGGGTTCAGGTCTTCCTCCCCCATGGAAACCTACTGAAACTTTTGAAGTAGCCATGCTAGTTAAACCTATTTTGAACTGCTGGGGGAAAGATGGGTTATAAACATAGCCTATAAAGTACACTATGGGATGTGTGGGTGTTTGTGTGACTGTGTGAAAGGAAGGGAGGGAGGGAGGGAGGGATTCCACACAGTCTTTAGATTCAAAATGTACGGTATGTTATATTAAATCAATCTTTAAAGCCATTAAAAAATACATTTCAGACAATCCAAATTAATGCTCCAATGTAGAGAAGTTTATAATCTATCAGTGACTTATAATAACCATATCAAGAAAGACACCTCATATGTCACTTAGGGGTTTCATGAGCAGATTAAAAAGCCAAAATGCTGACTATAAAACAAGTCCTACTCATTTGATGCTCGTGGAGTTTCCTTCTTTTCATCAAAAACTCCGCCTTCAAAAACTCAGGAACACATTTTAAAGTTCCTAATATTTGGGATTGATTTAAAAAAGTATTCTAGTCAATTGCTCTGGTATTAAAATCGCCTTGCTGCAGCTGCGATTATGGTTGAAAAAAGTGTCACTGTGTGCATGCGCACAAACACACGTGCGCATACACACATTTTCCTCATTTTCTAGATAATTCGATTACTGTTAATTGATGTTTAGCTGAGACACTTTGAAGGATATGGTAAAACACTGAATATAGGCAATTAGATTTTCTAAATAACCACTTGATTAACAGAGATTTTTCCTGTCACAGCTTGGTGACCGGGCTTTATTAAGAGCTATGGTCTGAAAGCATGCATCTCCTCATATGTAATGAAGAAATTAATACAGATGTTATTATTTAACCGTATGAGCTTAAACAAAGTCCAGCCTAAATTGCCCAGCTTCCAACAATTACATTTTTGCCAAGATATTTCAGAAATGATGATATTCAGATCAGGCTTATGTGGGAGCACAACCATCCAGGTGGGGAATTAGGTAGCAAAGCTAACTATTTAATACCATCTTTTTGCAATCATTATGAAAATTATAAACAATAGACAAAACTATTACTAATGCATTGAAACAGCAGATCGGGAATAGGAGAGAGCTACACCTATAATATGTGTGACGGTCTGTGACCAATTCTATGGTAGTTTCCAGCATTCGCAGATTAGAGACAGCCATGAAATACTGGCTAATACATTTCATTGTTCCCATGGAAACATATGTGGCAGGAATTCCTCTCTATAGGAACACACTGGGAAGGTCAAATGTTGCTTTATATAGACATACTTACTATAGTTTTACCAATGTTTTACATTTTAATGATAAAAGTATTCAAGGAATTAACAGAGCAGCTGGAGCTTGATATATTCATAAGATCCATGATCCCACAAAAGCTGTTCTTTGAATGCTCAGGAAGATGGCCAACAGGAGAAGCAATCAGTGTAAGAAAATGTATGTTCGGTTTGGTCTAATGTTTAGTCTATTTGGCCAGTTTCTTCTAGCAGTTTAAGCACCAGGCTAGAAAGTAGAATTCAATTTTGTCCTTAGCCATGAAAGCCAGCTGGGTGATTTTGGGCCAGTCATTCTCTCCAAGTAAGTCCTACCCACCTCACAGGACTGTTGTGGTGGGGAAAATAGGAAGGAGAAGGTGTGTTGGATATGTTTGTCACCTTGAGTTATCTGTAGAAATAATTAAGGTGGAATATAAATAATCAAATAAATAAATAAATATTCCTGAAAAAATGGGAACAAGAACTATATCATAAATTTTAAAAGGTAAATTATAAGGTATCCTGCAATTCAAAACTGACTTTTGGACAATTTTCATGAAATTAAAAAAAAAACAGAGTTTTCTTGGCAACAATACAAAAATGATTTTCCACTATCTTCCACTACCCAAAAACCTGGAGAAGGTTTTTTTCTTTTATATTTCCAGGTCTATGCACTGCTGTGGTTTTTCATCCAAATAAAAACCATACCTCGTCTTGCTTAGTTTCAGAGACCAGACAAAGATGCTGTGTATGTTCTCTTAATAATACTTGTGCAACTTTTTCATGGGTTTCTTTTGGAAAAAAGGGTATATTATGTGATCATTTCTTGTCTCTTTTAAAATAAAACCATAATAAATGCAAAGTTTTTAAAAAATAGCTTTACAAAAACACTACTTTCTAGTCCATATCCCAAATATATGGCACATAATTTTCAAATAAAAATAGCTATCCTATTATAAATGTAGACAGCTTTAATTAACATATGTGAAAATGTATTAGAAAGATTATTGAAGTTGCTTATGATTTGCAAACAGTGTTCCGTTACCAATATAATATTGACTATTATACAATGATTTCTTTAATCTTATATGCTAGAATATATTTGAAGAATGGTTTATTTTTTAATTAGATTCTCCCTATTTTATATTTAAAAAGTTTTAAACAGCAATTAAAGAACACTCTATCACATATTATTTTTTAAAAGTGTGCATCTAACTCTAACATAAAAATAGATGTTTTAAATCTTTTATTTTGAAATTCAGCTTTAAATTTGCAGCATGCAATTCTGTTTCTTCTCTTCATTATGAAAGAGAGAAGAAGCTGAATTTTAAAATATCACTGTATGCTTTTTAATGATCAGAGTTTCAGTGGTTAAATCCCTTAACAGAGCTGCGTTAGTGGTCTCAAACAGATGCAGTTAACTACTTTTCCATAGGGAGCTTTTAAGCATGAAATTACCGGATCACAGTGGGCATATTGTAGAAGGCATTTCCTACTCATAAAGCAAGTCCACTCGCCTTTGTTCCCTGTCACTCAGATAATTATAAATGCTTTGGAAAGCTATAGGATGTCTTTTCCCACCCAGCTGTACTCTGAAGCCCAGTACTGTCCTTTACTAGCCATTTTTAATGTTGATTTCTCCCCAGACATTTTCTTTAGGATAGTCATTAAACAACAATAGCCAGCAGTCTGCTTATGTTTATTTCCCCCCCCCCCACCCAATGATCTGAAAATTGTATATTATTGAAAGCACCCTGAATTGGGATTAGGAAGTATCAATACAGAAGGTATAAAACACATCAATACATCCCTTATAGACAATTTTTATAAAGAAATCACTATTTGTCTCGTATATTTTTGATTATTCATAATCTCAAGTAAAAAGATGATTTGTATCTACTCTATTATTAGTTCAAGCTCACTTTTTTTAAAGAAAAAAGAAAAACCTTTTTACATGCCAGAGGAAATCTATCTTACTAGCAAAGGAAGTCATTTTGAAGATGATTCCAGGACAGTTCCTAATATATTGCTTAGAATTAAAATATAATCAGGGAGGCACATGCAAGATACTTGCTGTCATATTTTGTGAAGAATCTTGCTTTGACACGGCATGAAAAAGTGGTGGCATCACCCACCATTCAGCATTGTTTGTTGGAATACCTATTTACATTTCCACATTAATGTATAATGCTCATGAAAGAAGCTAGGCCACAGCAGCAGAAGGTCATATTCTTGGTTTTTATCAGACTATTAAAATAGTTACAACATTATTACTCATTTTTCCTTAATTAATTATTTTCCCCTCAATAGATCAGAGTGTGTGATTTTGAGGAAAGCGTTGTCATCTTTCACGTTTCATCTTTAAATTACTCAATATATGGCAAGTATCACTTCTTGTGTTTTCATCCCCACCATCTTGAAGATGTCTTGCACCACAGGTAGTTTTAAAACGGGCTATGACTTTATGAAGACTATCACACCAATTCCCCTTCCTGAACTGACATAGCAGTGTTTCTTGGTGGACGTGTGCCAATACCCCTGCTGTCTTAAAGTGCCTGGATAATTCTCTTGGCTGAGGCACACAGAAAGTGTCTTTAAGGCTAACAGCAGGTCTGACACAGGTGTACATGCCTTGCTCTTAACTCTTTTAATACTATGAACCTTAGGATGCTGTTTTAAAACGACACAGCATTTTGCAAACCAACCAACTACAAAACAGCTATTGCATGAATCACCTTAACTATTAGTTTTCTGCACATCCAGCTGGGAAAATATCACTTCACAACAAATGTCAAAGAGGCAGGAGGGTCCATTTGTTGCCATAAAATTAAGAAACACAATTTTTTAAAGATTATATATTATGGCACACATTTTGTGGCAAAAGCTTTCATGGATTTCAGTCTTTCCTTTCCTTAGGGCAGACTAAACTGCTTAGATTGTTGATTACAAACATCTGTTTTAAAACTCTGGCGTTTCCAAAATTATCTATCATGCAGTATGGTTACATAGACTTATGATTTGAAAAATAAAAAATGTGAGTCTTTTAAATGTTTCATTGTTTTAAACAATATGGATGGGTGATATATCCTCAGATTTGTCACTTTGTTAATGTGTTGGAAAGCTGAAAAATATTTTTGTCATGGAATATACAAGTATTTGCATAGAAGTGCTTTCATGGGGTCTTTGGTGAACTTTGAGCTTTGTTGTGCTAGCCTACCACTGATGATGTTACCTAGTTGGGTAATGAAATGCCTGCAAGAGAACACCAGAGAACACCCCACAGTTCAAACATGATATATAAATATTCTCTTCTATTGTAATGCATCCATTTTTCTCTTTTTGAAAAATAATTTCATTAATATTTTTTATCCAGTTGATACTAATAGAAGAATAATGGCTTAATGATTACACTTCAAGTTCTCAAGCAAACTTTTCACTGAAATCTATTTTTAAGGAAAAATAGGTTGGTTTTCAATAATTAAGAACATAAGTCTCCAAACACATCTTTGTTCTTTGATTCACTTATTGGACCTTTAAATTAGGATAGATTACTATTTATGAGTTATGATCAAAATATACTAAAGAGCCCTTATCCTTTATTGATAAATTAGTCACAAATTTTAGCAAAGCATTACAATATTGTACTATTCACTCTAAGCATATCTAAACAATGCATAAATAATAGAAGTATTATCTGCCAAATAACATAAAAAGTTATTATTTCTATACAGTATTGCTCAACACACTTACATAGTAGCAAATTTAGCCAGACATCTGTCAGTTACAGAGATCTGCTTATCCCTATTTTTTCTGACTTGTATTTATTTAATAATTCTAAAGTTGATATGACCATATCCTTTTACAGTAAATAAAGTCAGGAAAAAAAAATCCTATAATTAACAGATGTCTGGATAAATTTGCTACTATATAACTGAGTTGAGCAAAATATCACAATTATTATTAATATAATAATATTATTAATATTTCTTTGAATGTACCTTATAGAAATGAGTACAGGTAGATAGCTGAAAAAAGGCACAACAATGCTTTCTAAGAACCCAAGACTTAGCTGGGCTGGAAAACTTAATGAACATGGCTCTATTACAAGGATGCATGGTAACACTGATTTTGTCATTCTTCTCCCTTGCCAATTATCCCTTCTGGCAGGGATTTATTTATTTATTCAATTTATATCCCGCCCTTCTCCGAATGGACCCAGGGCGGCGCACAGGAAAGTTAAAACAATATACAATACAAAAATACCAAAATACAAAAATTTAAATCTATTAAATATGGAATCCTGCGCTAAAACCAATTTAAAAACCCCTTTTAAAAACTATCTATACTAGTCCACAGTGGAGGCTATGAAAGGCCGGCTTGGTGAAATAAATGTGTTTTCAAACACTGGCGGAAGAGGCGGAGGTCAGTAATGGTACGAAGTTCAGGGGGTAGGTCGTTCCACAGGGCAGGGCCCGCCACAGAGAAGGCCCTTCCCCTGGGTGTCGCCAGTCGGCATTGTCCGGCCGACGGCACCCTGAGAAGGCCCTCTCTGTGGGAGCGTATCGGTCTGAGGTATGTACCACACTTGTAAGTTCATGGTAGTATTAACAAAATCTAGCCTTTTTTCTTCAAGCCAACACTAATGTTTGTTGATTGCTGACACAATCAAGGACAATAGAAGATGATTTACTAACAAGACAGGGAACTAACTAACATGCGTTCCCCCTCTGCTTTTCTTAGTTAAGACTGGATTATACCAAAAATAACAAAATGGAAAACAGAGAAGGCAGCAAGAAACATTTTGGCAGCTTTTATTGGCTGTTGAATCCATTTGTTGCTGTCAAAATCAGAATTACTTGTGTGAAGGAGGAGCAATTTTTGGAAATGGTGTGGTATCACTGTGTACTATCCAAAAACAATGCCTATTAATGTATTCAGTAAATTAAGTAATGTTATCATGCATAGCACAGGTTTGAGAAACAGGAGGAAGGAGAAGTTTTGTATTATGTGGGTAACTGGTGCTGGCACCTCCTCTTCTCTTGAATAGCAGGTAAGTCTGCATTCTAAGATAGCTTGTTTCTTTCAGTATATTAAATTACACATAGAATACTAAATTCAGTACCTGCAAAGCATCCATACAAATGGATTTTCTAATTTTTTAAACTAACCTAATAATAAACTAAACTAAACTAAACTAATAGCAATAAGTTTCTTAGTCAAAGTTGTCCAAGAAATAAGAGTAAGAAGCAAATAATAGATACCTTTGTATTTTTCCCTCTCCTTTTTTATTCCTATTCTAATATTATAATGTTTGTTTCTTCTTTCAAAAAAATTCTCATAGAATTTATAATTCATAGAACTAAGAAACTGTGAATATTGCAGCGATTTTTGGAAGGGATAGATACTATAATATTGTTTCCTTGCTTAGGGCTTTAATAAAGTTTCTATCGATAAGCCTAAACTCTAGTATAGCTAATAAAGGGGAGGAACAGTGTGTTATAGATTTTTTAAAACTGCAAGCACTTCAGAAACAGATCTGAATTTAAATATGTGTTTGGGCATTCTTTTAAATTACTCATTTGGGTAAAACAGATGAACGCAAGCTGTACTTATATAAATAAATAAATAAGACAAAGCACCATCTATGAGATTAATTTAACTCAAACACAGCTACATCAGTTATTTACATTTTTCAGTCATCTAAATACAATTCAACTGTATTCACATATTGATATTTTAATTACTATCAAGCATTCTTATAAGGCAGACTGTCAGAGACTGTTCCAATTGGGAGGAGGGATCAAGTGGTAGATTAGACTGGAATTGTTATATAGGCACAAGGTCCAATGCCACCTTGAATGCCTCTGAACTTACCTAGCCTTTTGCAGAGGCAAATTGCCAGACTGGGACGATTCCTGTGAAATGGACAATAGAACTATAAAGTAGCTATTTTAAAGTCTTTGTGTATGGGTCTGGTTATTAGCACCTGACACTGATCGAATCATATTTACTAACTATATGTGAATTTTAATAAATAATTTTGGATATAAGAGTGAGTCTTGCTTTAACAACTAACCAAAATCATAATTAAGAACTCTGAGTAAAATCAATGAAATGTATTAATTTCTTTCACTTTTTTGTATGAAAAGTATACATTTATAGAACACAATCAGATTTCATCATTTCTTACTGATTACCTTGGATGAAGCTTAATTTCACTAAATCATTCTTGAACACAATACAGCCTACTTTCAAGTAAATATGCAGAGATCACAATAATCTATAGGAAACATTAAAGTTTTTAACTTGTCCATACCATGGCTTGAATTTTTAAAGTGCATGACAGTCAAGGGATATTCTTCTTAGCATACCATAATTTTATGAAAAATAATTTTAATTATTACACTGATTTAGATAAGTGGTCTCCTCAAAAAGATTATTCCCAGGCACTATGCATATTAATTATCACTACGGAGATAAAATAAAGGATTACACAAATCAGTTACTTAAATAGTTACATCTTCTTCCATATTCTCTTGAGCTATATTTCTAAGCGTTAATGATCCACAATTTATTTTTCTTATAATGAGTAGGTTGATATGTTTATTAGTGGATTCTTAAAAGAGAGAAAAAAACCCACATCACACAATTTTAGAAGTATGATAATTCATGGCTAAGGCACTTGACGACACATACCATAAGTAAAAATGAGAAATTGTAATAAAGCCATTTATTTATTTTTCTCTGCCTTATGTTCCTACATCACGTAAACTGATAGCATTTGTTAAATTAATTCTATATTTGCCACATGTAACATTTGTTCTAATTTTGGCTCTTTTGATTTATTGTACTTTTTCATTTTGGATTCAATGCATGTTGATCAAATAATGCAGAAATAATATTGCTATGCATTTTAATTATTTTAGCTTGAATAACTAATAATAAATTATTGCTCATCAGTTTCTTTACTGAATTTTTTTTTTTTAAAGTCAACATAGGAAAATTTTTCACAATTCAATGTTATTTATAATCAGTTATAATAAACTGATTACAGTTATAACTGATTTAAGTTGGTCAACTTCAAATTAAAATAAATTCCACTCATGAGCCACTAGGTCATCAACCCCAGGGAAGGGAAAGTCCTTGGTATCATTCAGAAAGAATGGGACAGAGCAGAGTGTGGGTCTGGCATCGCCACATAAGCAAAAGGTTGGATTCAGAGAAGTCAGGAAGAAGAGGACAGAGGCTACCCTGTGGACTTCAAAAACTAAACAAAATGTGGGGCAGGCCTGGCAGATTGAGCTTGGGCTTTGGATAAGAGAATTCCTCATAGTAACCTCATGAGAGGATACCACTCTAAAGGCCTTGCATTGGGCGTGCTTGTTTATGACCATAATACAGATCTGATTTGTTTTGACTTGCTTTAGAGTCCTTAGGACTTTGCTGACATGCATCACAGGAACTCTTAATAGCTTGGTAGCTTGTGTGGTATGTTTTCCTATGCATAAATACATTCTTCAATGTTGATAAAAACATATGTTGACAATATGGTGTATTCAGTTCAGGATTGTTTTATGATGCAGGCATTTTATTACAGTAGAAATGCCAAATTGGCAGTTTAGAAATGGCATATATGAACTAAAAGTTACAACAAACTATACCTATATAAAAGCGAACAATAACCAGTTTCTATGTTTTGCATATCAAGTTACTTCTCAGCAAATAGCTGACCCTTTTTTCAATGTTTTCCCCCAATATAAGATTTGCACATATTTCTTACTTTGCCATGTGGAATAATTTGCCTCAAATGGTCGCAGCTTATCATATTAGAAATTAGCTTTCAAAAACAAGCCTCTTTGGTGTTCAGCTTTTTGGAGGTTTATATATGGAAGGTGTTTTGAAACAAATGACCATATGTTAAAAACTGTATCAGAAACAGACTGTGCGCAGCTTGTTTCACTACCAAAATAAATGTACAAATTCACTAGGATGACAGCAGTTTCATGCATTTCTAGCTAACAAGTGGTCATTGGAACCATCATATAAAAAGGTACGCTGTAGTCTCACCCTAATATAGAATGATATTTTAGTTAAAATTAAACTTGCTATAAATATTTTTCATATAAAGCTTTCCCCAGTGGGAAAAAACCAAGAATAATGAAGAAAATGTGGTATCAAAATCAAAAAGAGGGTGGATTGGGAATTCCCAATCTACTTAATTACTATCGGGCGTATAATATTCGAACCGTGATAAAAATACTCAAAGGTGGAGATGGTCATTGGGGCGATCTGGAGCTAAAAGATATTAAGAGATTTGGGTCTATATGGTTTCTAGATAGAGCAAAAACAAAGGCAATTAATAGTTATTGGTTAAAGGGGCTGAGTAAAATTTGGAATAAATTTGTTAAAAAATTGATCCCGGATATAGCTTTCCTGGGGAAGACAACTGAAAGTTGGCCGATTAAAACTAATATAAGTCGGGATAAAGTAATTGAGGATGAAAAGATAGGAAATATAGTAAATTGGTTAAGAGCTCTAGGAATTGAGAGTAGGAAAAAAAAAGTAATCCAAAGATTGGAGTTGAATTGGTTCGAAAAAATACAGGTAGAAAAATGGACTATGAAAGTAAAGGGAATATGTAAAATAGATAGAAATAAAACTAAATTTGAAAGTTTAGTATCTCAAATTATTAAAGATGAAATTGGGTTAAAAGGACTCGTTAGTAAGATATATAAGATTATAAATTTTGATGGAAATCCACAAATGGTAATGAAAAGGAACTGGGAGGAAGACTTTAAGATTAAAATATTGGATTTGGATTGGAATGAGAACTGGAAGAGTCGAATCATGAGGACTTTGTCTATAAGGATTAAAGAGCATAATTTTAAGGTTGTTTGGAAATGGTATTGGACCCCATTAAGATTATCATTGATAGATAAAAAAATGAGCGATAAATGTTGGAGATGTAATATGGAAGTGGGAACTTATGAACATATGTGGTATAAATGTGTGAAAATTAAAAAGTTTTGGCAGCAATTAGAAAAAATGATGGGTGAAATGATGAAAAGAATAATAATATTGAGATCAGAAAATATATTGTTATTGATAATTAATGAACCTGAGTTAACAAAACATGAGAAAGAATTGATTAGAATTATGATTATAATGGGTAGGATTGTAATAGGAAGATATTGGAAAATAGAGGTAAATATTAAAATAGAAGAATGGTTCTGTGAAATGTGGAAATTAGCCTTAAATGATAAAATGACGTGTGATATTAAATTCAGAGAGGGGGTTTATAAAAAAGATATTTTTTGGAAGACTTGGAAGCCATTTGTGGACTATGCACTTGGAACTTTGGATGCCTTGACGCCTGTACCTAGAGAACGTGGATTTTGGAGATCTTAAAGATAACAGAAGACACTTGAAACCAACTCTTCCTTTTGTTTTGTACAGCACTGGGTGAAATATTGTAAAATATTATAAAAATTTCAATTTAAAAAAAAAAATAAAGCTTTCCCCACCAGTTGCTTCTGTTCTGTTGTTTCTAATGTAGCCAGGGAAAGCAGTATATGTTCTGCAAATAATATGAAAATAAACAATAAAATAAAATGTTGCAGTTCATTTATTTAAAACTAAAGCTCTCCATTTGTAACCTACTTCTTCATTTGGGAAAAGGGTGAATACATTGATCCATTCCTCAGAAAATGTTGTTTTGTATATTTAAAATGCAATAAAAAGGCATTAAGTTGTCAAAATACTTTGGTATGGTCAATGTATACACAATAAATTGTTGTAAGTTCTTATTCTTCTGTTTCTCCTCCACATCATTTATATACCATTTAAGATGTTTTTAAAAGTGCCTTAAAATCAAACACTGAATGAACCTAAAAATACATATGTGGAATGAAGGTGGATGATGACCTCAGTTACTGCTCTATTTGTTTGTTTGCATGTTGGATGTTTTCCTGATTATAGTGACTCTGAGATTTAACAGTAGGGGGCTAATGGAAATGTTGTATGTTGCCATGGCTGACGAAATCAATGGGGAAAGAAAAAATGTGTTTACACTTGAAGATGTCACATAAACCAGCTGGATATTCCTAGTTCCCTAGTCCAAATCTCGTATGTTCCTTGAAGAATTCATCTGCATAATTACGCATTTTTCACACCTATAAATCTGTTAATTATGATTAGTTGTATTGATCTTATGGCAGATTTATTACTTCTGTAATAATTTAAAGAATGCTGTCCTTAGAAAACACAATCAATGCACGTTATTCAATTCAGCAATGACTCTTTTTATTTCAAATCTATTATTCATTGGTATATTTTATGAAAATTGTACCACCGACCCTAATTTCAGGGTTAAGCCTAAACTAAAAATAGATACAGTGTGGAATATATTTGGAAATGAAGGTGTTAACAGAGAGGCAGGAAAAACCTACATTGGTGCTAATATTAATATATTGTATTTTTAAAAAATAATGTTGGAATCCAAAAGAACACATGGAACACATTTTATGCACCAAAATTGCATTCTGAATTTCCTTTTCAATAGACAATAGTGTGATCCAGTGCATAATCAAGTGATTCTATAACTTTATCTAGATAAGTATCCATTCTTTGGTAGAAAGACTTTGAGAACAGAAAATGCATTCTGTTTTTTGGCTCTTGGAATTCCAAAACATCCTACCTGTCTCTCCTTAGATCTCAAAAATGCAGAATATCTGATGACTTGTTGTCCTCCAACCTGTTCCTTTGGCCCCTTGAGACAATCACTAGTATTGGTTCATCTGTTTGATTAATTGATTATGTGCCCATTGGTTTTGACTCTTAGTGGCCACACAGCTTTTCTCTTGGAGGATATGTCCCCACCCTGGTCTTCCAATGGTTCACCCATCACCATTTTAACCATCTGTTAGAGTCCTTAATGCTGATTATCCTCTTTGTAAGCATTATGTATTTATTAAATTTATATAGCTGCCAACTCCAAGCAACTCTGGATGGCTCACAAAGTAACAGTACAGTTTTCTCTGGTTCTTCGGGAAATCTTTTGCGTATCAATTTGCATTCACAAAAAGTGAAACATAGTTGTATATTGACACTTTCCCCCTTTAATGTTTACATTAATTCACTGACCTAATATTTGAGAAATCTACTTCTGTTCTTTTATGTATTAAGAATGTAGGAGTTCTTTCCCTTAAAAAAGTTGGTTTGCTGTTGTTCACTATTGCAAGGATAAATTAGTCACTGATTCTAAGATAACTTCAGTAGACTTCTTTTCCAAAAGACTTGTAAATCACTGCCTTTCCTGGCAAATTAATGGCCAGTCGGTTCATAGTTTTATAAACATTTCACTTTTCAAAATGATAAAGGAATTATAAAGTAAACAATTGCATGTGTCAGAATTTGTTGCAGCAATCAAATCCAGAAAGCACACACGGGTAACTGATTCAGCAGGATTCATTAACTCCTCTTTATATATAATATAATACATGAAGTAAATATACAATACCAAAAGCAGGTTTTCCAATGTGGTAGTAAATACAAGCAAGGCACAAGCAGAGGAGAGAAGTTTCAGTTCAGACAGCAGACTAGTTTAGAGCTCAGGACAGTCAGAGCTAAGCCACGCCCAGGCTCCTAGCTATCTCCAGCAAATACTGTTTCAGTTTGCAAACAGCCCTAATTGGCTGACCCAGTTGACATGACTTTTCATTGGCTGACCTTGTTACCATGTCTTCCAAGTCATGAACTCTCATGCACTGACAGAATGGAATATGGGGTGTTTTTTTAAAAAAAAGTTCCTTTGCATATATTTATAAGAAATCAATCTCTTGCTTATCCAGCAACTATGTGGAAAGATATTCTCTATTTTAAGTTAAAGGCTAAATAATCACAAGTCTAACTAGCAATAAATGTTGATGAATGGAATATCATTGTTAAACACAAATAAAACAGGAGTGATTATGTCTGTGAGGTGCTTTATTTGTATGGATAGTTTTTATTGTCCTTATGTCAATGTCCACCATGCCTCTCTATTGGATCCAGACTTCTATTAGACATGTGAGATAAGAATTTAAATTCAACACAATTCTGAAGGACACCAGGTTGGGAAAAACTGATTTGCATTCTGCTAATGAGGAACATGTGGCTAAGAGACAGCAAAACCAATACTACCGCAGAATTTATCGGTTAATTGAGCCTGTGAAGTTAATAATTTCCAAGCATTCTGTATAAAATGGTTAGGTAACAGATGTTGCTGAATTATATTCTAGTATTTCTAAAAAGCCAACATGAAGATCCTGGACAATGTAGTTAGCAAAATCAAAAGATCAAAACAAAAAACCCTGTACAGATTGCCTATCCTGATCTAAAATCAAGCTATAATTAGGGTTAGAGTTAAGATAGACATAACTGTATGAGAAGGGTAAGCTAAATCCCTAGATATCTAGCCTTTGTACATGAGTGACTTTCTTTATACTTATAAATGGTCTCAGTGGTCTGCATTTTCAGTAACTGTTGGAGACTAGTGACAACAGTAGCATGAAGGTGAACTTGATGGACAGATTAGGAGATAAGTTCTGGTTCAACTCATATCCTTGATATTTCCTCAGTTTACAGAAAAATTATAATGAGTTCCACAGAGGCTCCTCTAGCACAAACAACACAGCTTTTCATTTTTGTTGCTGGCTTTCTCATCTCAGAACCAATTTTATCACTTACGTTGCTACTTATGGGAACCCAGGATTACGTGCATAGAACTTGCATGATGTTCATATGTCTTGCAAAAAATAGTTATCATACACCAATTAAAGAGCATACTTTGTGTTTCTTAATATAAAAGATTCACTGTTACTAAAATAATTATAACCCTAAAAAGACATATATGTAGCAACTGCAAAGGAGCAAAAAACCTTATTCAATTGTGCAACTGTATCTTATTTCAAGGTCTGCTTCTGAAGCATCATTAATGACTGCCTTGTTTAGTGACTGTTTGCGATTAAAACAGTGATGACAAACATAATCTTGCAACCAATTCTCAAATTTACAGGCTTCATGGTTTTGTCACGCAAAGGAAAGCTGAAGTAAAGCCATAAGCACAGTTGCAATTTCACTTAGTGAACACTTCACTTAATAATCAAGTTGCTGGTCCCAACTGTAATAGCCAAACAAGGATTATCTGTTTTGCATGTAGATCTCCTTGTGCTAAAATAAGCAGTTAATTCCCACACTGATTCATGCAGTTACATGCAACCTGCCTTATGGAATACGTTTACATAGCACAGAGCTATGTATTATTATACATAGTGAAAGAAATGGAAAAATAGAAGCCATGATTGGGATGCTAAATCTTAATCTATCAATTATTTTGCATAGAAAATAATTGATAGATGAAATAATTGTAAGGAAAAGGTGGGAAATCCTTTTGGCCAATGGGTTGAACCTTATTTCTTTTGATTATTTTGACCTAATCGAACCACAGTGGCATTCTATTCACATGTAGATATGGGCAGATTTTACATTCTCTTAAAAAGAAATAGTATTTTCAAGGCTTAAACGGGTGCTTTAAATCAGGTGTTCCCAACCCCTGATCCGTGGCATGCCAGAAACAAAGCTATGCAAACAAGTGAAGGCCATTTGCGGGATGAAGGCAGCACACAAAACCACGCCCTCTGCGGTGGTGGGAGGGGGGGACACACCTCTCTCCAGGGAACTGGTTCCTGGTGCCTAAAAGGTTGGAGGCCACTGGTTTAAATCTTAAACCAGCATACTTAATTTAGCATACTATTTAACATCTTTTAAGAACACACACCCAGAAATAGGGAAAGTTTGACATTGAATTTTGACAATGCATTTTGAAGATCCTTAATGTAGTTGGTGGTGATCTCATGATGGCATTTATTTGGGTCTGAGGTCCAATGTAATGTATAATACAGGCAAAATTCCTAGCACCAGATATTTATTTATTTATTTATTTATTTATTTATTTATTTATTTATTTATTTATTTATTTATTTATTTATTTATTTATTTATTTATTTATACTTGCTTGCTTGCTTGCTTGCTTGCTTGCTTGCTTGCTTGCTTGCTTGCTTGCTTGCTTGCTTGCTTATTAAACTTATATGCCAACCATCTCACCTAGAAGCAACGTTTGCAGCTTGCAATCAATGAAACATTAATGTAAAATATTAAACCAATAAATACCATAGTAACATTAGATTTGGTTTTAAATTGTCTAAGATTGGGAGGAAAAGAGCAAGATACACACAGGAGAGAGGTTGGGTCCTAGTCCAATTAAGTGATTTATTAAGACAAGAAATGAAAACAAAAGAACCACTATGACATTTTTTTTTAAATATTGAAAAAGTTTTATTGGTTTTTACAATTTTCCAAAAGGATAGGGTAAGGGATACAGAAACATTTTGAGAACTTTCGCGTCGGGATCATTGGCCTTTCCAGGGCTTCATAATAAAACAATAAAAAAACATTTTTCAAAAATACTACGAGGTGAAAATAAGTGCATACATCCTAAATTCTCAATTCTATGCTGGCAGTCGTGTACAAACATCCAGATAAAAAGGTTATACTATGTTAATAAAAAAAGCAAAGTTATTTTTTTGATCTAAGTCTCTTGGCAATTGTATCTTCTTTTTCTCCTTCCTGGCCCCCAGCGGGCGGGGCCGTGGCCCCCCCTGCCCCCCCTGAATCTTCCCCCAGGACAGAGGAATGTTTTTTAAGAAAGGCTTCCGCCTCAACAACTGTTTTAATCCTAACTCTCCCTCCTTCCCAGAACACCAACATCCCTTCCGGCATCGCCCACTTAAACCAAATCCCGTGGTCAAACAATTTTTTGGATAAGAAGGAATACCTCCTTCTCATCTCTCTAATCTTTTTTGGGATCTGCTTCAAGATGGCGACTTCCTTTTGTTGGTAAAGTAGGGGCTCCCCTCTCTGCACCTTCAAAATTTCCTCTCTGGTTGACCTTCTAACAAATTTCACATGTATCTCTCTGGGTACTTCATTTATCCTGGCATATGTCGAATTTATTCTGTAGACTAGGTCAATGTCCCCCCTGATCTCATCTTTAGGTTTATGTAAATAGTCTGCTAAAATTGTACTCATGAGTTCAGGAAGACATTCACCAGATTCTTCAGAAATGTTCTGAAATCTTAAAAAATATGACATCCTTTCAAAATCCATCCTAGACATATGCCCATTCAGTTCTCCAACCGCAATGTTAACATTTTTAAGCTCTCCCTTTGCCCCAGCCAGCCCCCCTTCCAGCTCCTCAGTCTTCTGTGTGTTCTCCAGCACTTGTTTCCGTGTTTCCAAAAGTTCCTTCTTGAAGCTGCTATTATCTTCTCTCAAAGCTTTAATTTCCTGCACCAAAGCTTGTAACACTGATTCCATTGATGTCATTCTTTGTTCCAAACCTGCCAATTCTGATTTTGATGCCATGGTAAGCTGTTAAAGTCAGTGCCACTAAGATGGCGTTTTTTGGGTGGGGCCGCTGGAGCAGATCAGGAGAAAACAGTTCAAATCAAAGTTGTAAAGAGTTATAGGACCCAGAAGAGAAACACTTTTCACAGTCAATAATTATAGCAGAGAAGGCACTCCAGGGACGGAATCAATTAATCCAGAAATTTCTTCATTAGTAGAGAGAGGGAGTCCAAATCACAAAGAGATGTTGGCAATTTTCCATAAGTAAAAATAGTCATTCAGGAACAAAGGGCGGCCATCTTCCACCACCCAGTCTGAGAGCCAGCAGGAGAAAGTAGCAAAAGAAAAATTGTTTCAAGCCAGCCGGACTTAGATACATCGTATAGAAACAAGCCGCAAATCACTTTCACTTGCTTCAAAGCAATCCGGATGCGAAATGTCCGCTTCCTCGCAACGAGGAGCCATTTTAAATCCGAGGGGGGGTTTAACAAACAAACACCCCCCTCCACGTTCTTTCAGTCCAGGCTGCCAGCACAAATAAGATTAAAATCACTCACTCTCCACCTCGCCGCCAAAGCCCCGGCAAGCCTTCCGACCCGAACACTCAGCTCTCTCCAAATTCATCGTACGTTGCCGTCCTCCATTGGCGAAGGGAAACCCCCCCGCAGCATGTCTTCTCTCGCCTAAACCGAAGACTAGGGCCGTTTCCCAGCCGCCGCCAGGATAAACCAGCCCAGGCAAGCCAGTTTTACGGAGGGACCCCCCAAAAAAGGGGTACCGCGCCCCGTTAGGGGCAGAAAAAAGAACAAAATGGCAGACGAACCCCAAGGTTCGTCCGTCGCCGCCGGGAACAGGAACAGGAAGTCCCACTATGACATTTTTATCATTTAAGTCCATGAAATGGATTTTCAAATTTTATTTTTAATTTATTTGTTATATATGTTTCTTTCTGTTAACTCAAGATGGCATACAAAGCCCTTCCACTTTTCCCCAAAACATTATCCCTGTGAGATGGATTGGCTTAAGAGAGAGCTACTGGCCCCGAGTCACCTGATGTTAAGCCTCAGGAATCAAGAAGGCTATATTGAGTTACTTTAATTTCCTTTATTGTTCTTCACCTATGGACAGAATTTTTCCAGACTAAAGCAACTACAGTACTTGTATATCTACAGATCAGCTCTGGGAAAATCTAAGGAGACCTTTTACCCCTTTTTTGTGCCAACCAAACTTTCTAAGCTCTGCTGTCTCTTTGCCCTTTGGAAAATAGCCCCTCCCTCCTTGGATTCCAGACTACATCTCACCACACCTAGTGAGCACAAATCTTTTGAAAAATGTGACGTACAAAATTACGTTATTGAAATTAATGAATTCCTAGAGAACCCCGTTTTAAGCAGGAGTATTTTCGCCTTCTACCAGTGCAATCTGACTGATAGAAAGTTCCCTTTCTATTATTACTGTTATGGTGTCTCTCAAAACAGCTACTGGTCTGCTTAGTGACTGTATGGAATGGTGTAGACTATATTAGGTTTGGGAAAAGGGAATACTCGGTTTTGACAGACTAAGCAGACCTTGTAAAACGGAGGTCAATAAACCAGACAGCCCAAAGCTGTGACACAGTCACAAAAGAGGTCATGCAGAGAGTCTATGGCTCAGAGACCAGGGAGGGAAACAAAAGGAGGATGTTCCATATTCATTAGTGTTTGCTAGGGAAGCTGATGGAGATTCAAGACAGCAGGATTTTAAGAAGTTGGTTTTCTCTCTCTACTGAAACACAGATTAAAGTCTGCAAAGCTTTAGTTCTCTTCCTAATGTTATGAACATTTGACCAATGCCCTTTATATTTTAAATAGTATAATATTTGAAGGATTTACCTGGCTATTTCCAGCTACTCAGCACTGATCATCAAAGTATCTTATTATTTATTTATTTATTTGTTTGTTTGTTTGTTTATTAATTAGTTTTTTATACCACCCTACTCCCAAAGGACTCAGAGCGGTGTACAGCCAAAATAAAAGATATATAAAAGTTAAAAACAATTTAAAAAACATATTAAATAATTTGGCCCCTAATATGATTAAAAACCAACAAACCCCAATTAAAATAAATAAAATTTGTATTTACGCCAGCCCGGCTTGTTGAAAAAGAAAAGTTTTTTAAGAGCACGGCAGTAGGAGCGTAGTTCAGGGATAATTTGTAACTCTGGGGGCAATTCGTTCCAGAGGACAGGTGCTCCCACGGAGAAGGCTCTCCCCCTGGGTGTCGCCAGTGTTTAGCCGATGGCAACATGAGGAGACCCTCTCTATGGGAGCATACAGGCCGGTGGGAGGCTCTCGGTGGCAGAAAGCGATCTCGTAGGTACCCAGGTCCTAAGCCATGGAGTGCTTTAAAGATGGTAACCAACACCTTGAATCTTTGAATGGACTCTAAATATTTGCCTCAAAGGAGCAGACCAAAAAAACCCACCCCATTATTGTATCCAATATCAGAAAATGTGTGAACTCTGAAAGCATTTGACTGTCTTCTGTTCAGCTGCAATGCACTCAATGTATTTTCCTCCATTATTTGTCACCCCAACCTTGCTGATCAATAACAAGTGATTCCCATATTTCTAACAAGGCTTTTTACCATTCAAAATCCTTGACAGCTGAAATTACTGTCATTTTGCAGCATTTGCAAGTGAATCAACATAATATGTGGAGTAAATAAGCAGCAGCAACTTTTGGCATAAGGCTTTCCCCCAGATCAACATAATTTCCCAGAAGAGGCTTTTACAAGGACTTTAAAGCTTTTTAAAAAAAGAACAAAAACAAAATAGTGTTGCTTGATTATATGCTAACGTTAATACTGGAGTTAGAACATGCAAGATTATTTTCCAGGGATTAAACATAGGCAAACTGTCCTTATACTACATTCATCCAATAGCTGCTTAATGCAAGAAAATCTGTATCACACCCAACTATTGCTGTGTTTCTAGCCACTATTGGTAATTCTCACTATCTCCCATTCTCTATTGTTCATTCCTGCCTCCCAGATTCTCTGTTCCTCCCAACACCTATCTGGTTACCTAATAGACTTTAGACAGAATTATATTCCATTCCTCTGATATAATACACACAGCCCACCAAAACGTACATCATAATAAATGTGTTAGCCTTTAAGATGCCACAAGGCTCTTTGTTATATGCTCCTGCTTGAGTTTATTGCTGCTATTTATTTCATAACGGAGGTTATTCAAGTAAATGCTGATGTGTGACTTTATGGATTTTTTTGCACTGCAATGTCTCAGAAGGGCCATGTTCTAAAAGATCTGTTAGAAATCTTTTAAATTAATGAAGTGCCTGTAAGGTTTCCAATTGGTCTTACATACATTATCTTGCAATTTTTACATGGGGCAACGAGTTTGTTTTTTTTAATTAATTCCAATCTGCAGTCTGGCAAAAGACGTGGCTTGCTTAAGGCTGATAATGATTCTATGACAAAAATGGACTTTGAACAGGAGACCCTCTGAGCTATTGCAAACTCTTCTAACTGTGAGTTCTTTGGTGCTCTCTGAGCTTGGCTGTTTTCTTGCAGGTGTTTGATTACCCAACTAGGTAATATCATCAGTGCACCAAAGAACCCATAATTCAATTCTGAGTTACAAATATTGTCTTCTATCAATACTGTGCTAGCTTTTGTATATTCCAACAGGTCACAAGAGCATTCTTTATAACAACAGTCTCCAAACTTTCCAGCTTGGAGGCCCAGATGAACTGGGTTGTGTGGGCGGCAGGCCAATGCATATGCGTGCTTATGCAGCTTTTGCGTGAGTGGTGGGCCAGCATGCATGCACATGCAGCCCTTAGCAAGTGGTAGGCTTGTATATACGTGCACAGCTCAACTTCCATGATCATTGGGCTGGTATGCACATGCGTGACTGCCTGTCACTCACAGAAATTGATCTGCATGCATGCATGTGCTGCAGCTAGCCACTCTGAATAGCCCATGGCCTGGTACTGGGTCACGGCCCAGAGGTTGGGACGCTCTGGTTTATAAATCTGAAATCAATTAAAGTGAGTGTCAATATTATTAATATAGGTAAGAGAATGTATGCCATCTTCAAGGTGCTCCATGGCACGGGGCCTAGTTACCTGCGAGACCGTTTGCTGCCCATACGTCTCTACGACCGATTCGCTCCCACAGAGAGGGTCTTCTCCGGGTGCCGTCGGCCGGGCAATGCCGGTTGGTGAGGCCCAGGGGAAGGGCCTTCTCTGTGGTGGGCCCAACCCTCTGGAACGACCTATCTCCCAAACTCCGTGTCATCTCGGACCTCCACCTGTTCCGTCAGCGCTTAAAAACGCATTTTTTCCAACTAGCCGGCCTGGCATGAACCACCCGATACCGAACTGACTATTAGTTGATCAAAGTTTTAATTTGGGGGTTTTAATTATGTTTTAGCACAGGGTTGGGTTTAATATAGTTTTTAAGAGTTTTGGTATATTTGTATTTGTTTTTAATTTTCCTGTGCGCCGCCCCGGGTCCCTCTGTGGCAGATGGGTGCGGGATATAAATACGATAAATAAAATAAATAAATAAATTAGTAGGAATATAAAGACTGTAGTTCTAAACACAATTTCCTCCAATCAGGCATATCCAGAATTATGTATTAAATATGAAAACACATAAAATGTATCAGTAATTAATTTGCTAGTAATGGCTTTTTTCTCTGTTCCTGTTCATAGAAGTATCTCATGTATCTGAGTTGCAAAAATATCATATTATCATTATTCATCAAAGATGACGATGAAACAACAGAATTCAAAACAATTCAGCTATTTTAGGGCCCAGAGTTATTTTGTCTCAGTAGAATACGTTTATAAATAGTGTTTTCATCTATATTTAAAAGAATATATTTCTTTAAGATTTTTCAATGAAATTCATTTGTCTACTCTTTTAGATTTAGCTCGTATATACAGTCTGCTTATTGAACAGAATGAAAAAAAATACATTGAAAAAAATGGATGATAAAATTGCTGTCATAGAAGAGAGAGAGAGAGAGAATGTGTTTATATCTATCATGGCAAATATGCAGACGAGATTTCTAGGGAAAAGTGTCATACTGTAAAAAAAATAATGGAACATGCTATTACATTCTCTTAAGATTATACAGCAACTAAGTGCTCTGCATTGCAATTTGGATGGTTGGAGAAATGTATTACCGTGGAAACTGAACATACAGTACACTAATCCACTTGGAGCCTATATTTGTGTGTCTTTCTTAGGTATTTTTTTGTATCATATTATGGATTTTTGTTGCCTTAAAATGTGCAATCAGAATATCTGAAGTTGTTAAAGGAATAACGGTAAAGGTTCCCCTTGCACATACCAGTATGTGCTAGTCGTTCCTGATTCTAGGGGGCTGTGCTCATCTCTGTTTCAAAGCTGAAGAGCCAGTGCTGTTCAAAGATGTTCTCTATAGTCATGTGGCCAGAATGACTAAACACCGAAGGTGCATGGAACACTGTTACCTTCCCACCAAAGGTGGTTCCTATTTTTCTCTTTGCATTTTTACATGCTTTCAAACTGCTAGGTTGGCAGAAGCTGGGACAAGTAACGGGAATGCATTATGCAGTGCTAGGGATTCGAACCATCAAACTGCTGACCTTTCTGATCGACAAGCTCAGAATCTTCGCCACTGAGCCACCGCATCTCATGTGTTAAAGGAATAGATTTTACTTTATATGAAAATTCTGGATTTGTTTTATTTTTTGCTGCATTCTACATAATTGAAATGCTGGGTTCTATTGCAGAAATATTCCTGGAAATACTTATAAAATAAAGTATTAACTAAAGAGAAAGCTCTACCTTACAGTTTTAAAGTAATGTAAAATGATAACTTTTTAAAAGATCAGGTCAGAATCTCTCGTATTGCATATAGGAGACTGTGAGTTCTAGGACTCCCTTAGACATGAAAGCCAGCTGTGTAATCTTGGGCTAGTCAACCTCTTTCAGCCCAGTCCAACCTCACAGGGCTGATGATATGGAGAAAATAGGATATTATGCGTGTTCATTGTCTTGAATTACTTTTAAAAATAATAAAGGTGAGATACCCTGTTTCCATGAAAATAAGACCTCCCCGGATAAATAAACCAATCTGGCTTTTGAGCACTAAAATAAGCCCTCCCCTGAAAATAAGCCCTCCCCAAAAATATAGCAACAAAGCAGCAGCCATGAGGTGATCACACTTGTCGCCTCCTGTACCTCAAAAATAAAAGACCTCCCTGAAAATAAGGCCAAGTGCTTATTTGGGCGGGGGGGGGGTGTCAAAAGAAAATAAGACTCTGTCTTATTTCCAGGAAAACACGGTACGTACGTACGTACGTACATATGTACCTACATACATGCATACATGCATACATACATACATACATACATTCTCTAGCACCACATATCCAAAGATGTACAACATTATTACTTACTGAGCTTAGGTGATTTCTATAAGGTTTCTGCCACTTCACATTTCAATGATTTATAAATCTCAATGGTTGTCGTCATCATTGAGCTGCTTGTGATTGATTGTGACCAGACATTTCTCCAGGATTACTTGCCATTATCTGCTTGACTTCTTGTAAATTCATGCTGCAGTTCTTTGTGATAGCTTTTGTGTCTTTCCTATCACCAAGGTCTTCTCTAATGATTCTTATTGTCAGACTATTCATTGTAAATATTCATACTTTATCTTAATTATTAGAGCCACTCTAGTGATCAGATTTTTACTTCCTCTAGTATTGAATTATTTACTTGTCTTTTTCAATCAGTACTGAATTACTTGTTCCTCTTGTTTTGTTTATTCTTAACCATTCAAGCATTCAAAGGCATCTATTTCCCTTTCTTCAGGGTTCCTGAACAAAATCCATCTTTCACCATCATATATTACAACTGAGAAAACCATGGTCTTGACAGTACACACATAACCACATATAAACCATATAAATGTGACAAATAAACAGTAGGCTGAACAAGATTTTCCAGCATTTTTTACTGTCTCACTGGCTGGACTTTTGGCAATTGAACTTCAATATTATCTCACGGAACACAATTTCCCTCCTTTGCACATGTGTTATAATGTGGCATCAATCTCAACTTGTTTTCCTTTTCCTTTTTCTCCTACCCAAATGCATATATTTGGAGTTTTTATCTTCCAAGCATTCTATCACAATCTATGCTCAGCTTGTATCTTTCAAAAAGCATAAAAAAGAGGCCTAAGATGTTCATTATTCCTATGTTCCTGAAATCAGTCACCCCATTCTGACAGAACTGTATATAAAATAACACGTGACAAACAAGTAGACCTTTGAAAGGCAATCACATTTTACTTTCCTTTCAGCCAAGACCAAGTGTTTCTTTCCTCAAAATAGAAAATACTGAACAGAGACCATTACTGCCCTTTGTCACTACCCCTCCATGGGGCTTATGCAGGGCTTGGGTAGGGTTAACTAATAAACTATTGCCATATTTTACATGCATAGAGGTGATGGGTTGGAGAAAATAGTTATTACATTTAAATAAAAATATTAATTAACATATGAAATTCATACAGCCACCTATTTTAGATACATGACTCTGGGTGGCTCACAGCAATTAAAAACAACAGCAGCAACAACAACAACAAATACACATAAAGCCACAAAACATATAAAGCTATGTTAAAAAACCATATTAAAATCTCTATTAAAGTAAAAATAAAAGTATTAATTAATTGGTTAAATTTGCACAGCCACCTATCTCACATATATGATTCTGAGTGGCTCACAGCAATTAGTCCCTTTTGGGAAAGGGTGCGGTATATAAATTTAATAAACCATAAACCATAACCATAAAAACAAGAACAACAAATAAACAAAGAAATACAAATAAAGCCACAAAAACATATAAAGCTATATTAAAAACCATATTGAAATTTATATTAAAGTAAAAATAACCGTACCATTTAAATCCAGGTAAAAACAAACATTCATTTAAGCAACCAATTAAAACCTTGACAGAAAAGATGTGTGTTTTTATTAGCTTTGTACATAGTGTGAATTGTAAACGCCAAGCAAATCTCTGTGGAAAGCATTCCACTAGTTGAGAGTTATGCAGGAAAATGCTCTTCCCTATTTAACGTCCCATCAAAGGTCTGATAGCAGAGCAGCTTTTAAAAGGCCCTGTCCTGTTGATCTGAATAACTTAGGAACTTCACAGCCAAAACAGCTGTTCTACAGATACACCCTAAGCAGTTTAGAAATGTCAGCCATGGACATTTCTAAATGAAGGATAGGAAAACAATTTAATTGTAATCCCAGTAGCCACTGATACCCTTCATAAATGTCTCTAATTTAATTATAGCCTACGGTTAATGTACATAATTAATACAATATAGAAAAAACCAAAATTTTAAATTATTGCAATTAAATAATAAGAACCAAAGCATTATAGTTATGCTCATATTCATGTCTGAATGAGGATACAAATTTTGTGAAAACAGATTGCTATTTTCTATATAAAAGACTATGTAAAGTTTCCCAACATTATTCATAGCAAGTGATTTGCTGTCATGAAGTTTCTAAAAGAGCACTTGACCCATCCTTAAAAAAATAGATTCCCACCCCCACCATACAGAGCTGTTATTTAATTGTACAGAATTCAAAACTCGCAAGGCTTTAATGTTGCATGAATTCATCCTGCTGCCATAACAAAGGTATTGATAGTAAATAATAGACAAGGAGTATGGTTTATTACTGAAACTGTAAACAGAATGCTTTTTCAGTTTTCCATAAGGTATTGAATTTATAACAACTAAATCCTCTAATGATGCAATAAAACTGTTTTCTAATTGCTGTGTGCCTAAGCAGTCTCTAAATAGTAATTCAATGCTTAATTTGTCTTTAGGCCGTGATTATTAGGCTTTTTACAACAAACACTAAACAAGAGACAATAAAACCATACTTATCCAAGCATCTCCTGTACTTATTCTTTGACATACTAACTGTGTTTTGCAGTTTATCTACAGAGATTGCTATAAAACACTGTACATACCTTCCTTCTGGTTTTCAAATTATAGAAAAGTGAAACACAGTTAAGACGGAGGATGGTTTAATTTACTTAGTTAATTCAAAAAAGTCATGCCTCATGCCTCGTTAAGCTAGCAAATTGTTACATATGGAATAGCCTAACTGTGTCTAGCCCTCCCCTCTCCCCTCCTCCAGGTCCTGCTGGGTTGCTCCATTGTGCCAGGCTGCGTATATGCATGTTGTTCCTGGGAGGGATTAGCAAAGAACTCCCAAAGTATATATATTCCAGAGTTGGTATTCAGCCGGTTCACTCGAACGGGTAGCGGAAATTGCAGCCCATCCACTCCGGCTCTATGCCGTCTATTTAGGTATATTTTTGAGACTGGGTGCATGCGCGGAAGGCATGAGTACGAGCAAGGTGCATGCACAGAAGGCAGGGTGCAAGCGCAAAAGGGGCGCATACACTCGTGAAGCAAGCGGGCCTGCCTTTAGTGAACCATTGGTAACAAAATGTGAAACCCACCGCTGATATATTCCCATCAATTAAGTTATGAAGGTCATCCCAGCTACCCAGCTAAAACAAGCAAGCACCTATCTGGGGCAGCAGCGATACAGACAGATGCAAGAGGCAGATGATGACTTTTATGATAATGACAAAGGCACCAACTCATACGGCAAGGGAGAAGACAAAGCTACTAAGACAATCATGTGGATACAGACTATAAAATGATTGAAATACAGTGCTGGATGATGGTTCCCTCAGGTTGCGTAGCACTCAACAAGAAACTGAGGAAGATCTGAGCATGTTTTGGAGTGCTAATGGTGTTTATGACATGGCTAGATTAAAGCTTTTAGGAAGCCTAGTGCTGATGTTACCCATAAAGGAAAAGGAAAACCAAAGCTGAAATGATAGAATTACAGTAAGAACGTGGAGTGTAAGAGGCTTGAACAAAGGAAATTAAATGAAACATCTACAAATAGACATATTAGGCATTGGCAAATGGTGATGGACTGGCATAGGACATTGTGAGTCAGAAGATCACATTCTTTATTATTCAGGAGATGAAAAACAAGGGGAAGTGATGTTGCTTTTATAGCTAGGAAGGGTATAGCAAGAACATAAGTTGGCTACAATGTAATTAATGATTGAATAAAATCAATTAGACTTCTTGGACAACCCTTTATATGATGATTATTCAAGTCTATGCTCAAATATTAATGGATTAAAAGAGGAAGCTGATAAGTTTTATAATCAAGTTCAATTTAAAATCAACAGAACATGAACACATGATGTGCTGCTTGTAATTGGAAACTGCAGTGCCAAAGTTGGAAAGAAAAATGTAGGTGGATTGCAGACCAAAATGGAGCAGGAATCCAACTTCTTCATAGTTAACACTGTCTTCAAACAACCAGAGTGATACTTTTATACTTGGACATCCCCAGACAGAATATACAGAAATCAAATTGACTACAATATTGCTAAAAAGAGGCTGAGGAACTCAATTAAAAGTATCAAAGTCATGGCCAGGTGCTTAATGCAGAGCAGATCACAAACTGCACATGTACAAGCTCCAAGTTATGCTAACGAAAAAGAAAAACAGTCATTTTCCATAATATGATCTTGAACATATGCTTACCACTTTCAAGGAAAACACCAAAACATCAAGAATCACTTTTCCTGATGTCCTGAAATCCATTAATATAGAACAAGAGGAATTGTAGGATGAACTTAAAGAAGTCATTAAGGGTGAATGTCTCTTCTCATGATGGAGAAATAGAACAAAGTAGACTGTATATCAGAATAATGGAAATTACCAAGAAGAAAAGACAAAGACAAAAAGTCCAGAAAGGAATTTAAGACAGAACTTCAGCTAGCCATTAAAAGAGACAAGACGCTGTATTACAATATCCGTAAAGATACAACAGATGGAACTGATTTGGAAAACAAGCAAATTCTTTCAAAAGGTCTCTGAATTCAGAAGGAGGTTCCAACTTCAAATTGGTATGCTAAAGAATGCCAATGGACAGATTAGAATGATTTAAAGGAGATCAAAGGAAGGTAAAAAGAGTATTGATTTGATTTAATTTGATTTATATACCGCACCCTTTCCCAAAAGGGACTCGGGGCGGTGCACAGGCAATTTAAAAATCATATATAAACAACAATATACAAAATATAAAACCAAATTAAATTAATATCCCTGTGCTAAAAATTTAAATACATTAAAACAATATCCCTAAAACCAATTTAAAACAATTTAACTGCAGACTGTGGGCTAGGTGATGTAAATTAGGCCAGGCCGACCTGTTGGAAAAAATAAGTTTTAAGGTTCTGGCGGAAGGAGCGGAGATCCGTGATCGTTCTCAGTTCGGTGGGTAAGTCGTTCCAAAGAGTTGGGCCCTCCACAGAGAACTGCACATGTACAAGCTCCAAGGTGTCGCCTGGGCGTCGCCCGCTGGCATTGTCTAGTGGACGGCACCCGGAGAAGTCCCTCTCTGTGGCAGCGAATCGGCCGAAGGGATGTATGGGGCAGGATGCGATCCTGAAGATAACTAGGTCCCGTGCCATGGAGCGCTTTGAAGATGATAGTCAACACCTTGAAGCGCACCCGAAAGACCACAGGCAGCCAGTGCAGCTTGCGCAGGAGCGGTGTTACATGTGAGCGTCGAGGAGCTCCCATAATTGCCCGCGCCTATACTGAAGCTCTATACAGTAGTGACATAAATATTCAAGATATCTTAAAAGTTATTGTTTACTTAGAACCTCTAGTACTAGTAGATGAAGTTAGTTTCCTCACTGCCAAATTGGAGGGCTGCTGGAACTGATAGAATATCCACTGAAATATGGAAGCCAATAGAAAAAGAATCAGTAAAGGCTCTAACCAACTGATTGGAAGAGATCAACCTCCATTCCAAGAGAGAGAGAGAGAGAGAGAGAGAGAGAGAGAGAGAGAGAGAGAGGAGAGGGAGAGGGAGAGGGAGAGGGAGAGGGAGAGGGAGAGGGAGAGGGAGAGGGAGAGGGAGAGAGAGATTTAACAGAGTGTGTAAACTGTCATACAATATCCTTAATTTCAAATGCTAGCAAAATAATACTAATCTACATCCAATGTAGATTAGAGCCGTACAAAAAAAGATGCCAGATGCTCAAGCTGGGTTTTAAAAAGGCCAAGGGAAATGAGACATTATTACTGATGCATAATGTCTCATTATCACTGCTGATAATTGAGAAAGCCAAACAATACCAAAAAGAAGTCAGTGTGTGCTTTATAGAAAAAACTTTGAATGTGGCAATCACATAAGCTGCAGATAGTGCTCAGAAGAAGAAAAAAGGGAATTCCAGAACAACGCGTTGTCCTCATGAGAAATTTATACAGAAGTCAAGAAGCCAATATATGGATAGATGTTGGTGAAATAGACTGGCTGCAGGTCAGCAAAGGAGTGGGACATAATTGTATCCTCTCCATTTATGTCTTGATCTATATACTGAACATGTATTAAAGGAAGCTGGATTGGGAAAAGATGAGGATTGTTTTGAAATTGGAGGAAAAAACATTAATAACATGTGCTATGCAGATGACAGTACCTAAAATTTGAAAATGCAAAGGATCTGCAAAGATCCTAGTACTAAAAAGTCTGAGCAGAGTGAAAAAAGGGACAAATATCAAATATAAAAAAGACTAAATTTAGGACAACAGGTAGAACAACCAACCTTAGAACTGAAAATGAAGATATTGAAGTGATGGACAGATTCTGCCTTTTAGCATCAACCATCAACAGTTTAAAAAAAAAAGCAAGAAGATAAGAAATATGCCACACTTGGTACAGCATTCTTGAAGACTTTGGAAAAGATATTCAAATGTTTGGTATATGTCTATACCTACAGTGATCAGAATCAAGCAAGCCATGACACTCTATGGAAATGAAAGTTAAACTTTAAAGAAACAGGATCAGAAGAGTATCAATGCCTTTGAACTTTGACATTGGAGAAGACTCCTGGGAATGCCATGGACATCCAAGAAAACAAAAACTATTGAACAAATCAACCCATACCCAAAGGTGCTTTTCTAAGAGGCAACTGGACTTTATGGTTTTTCTTTGGAGATGTTTTGCTTCTTATCCAAGAAGCTTCTTCAGAGCTGAAGACGTTTCTTGGATGAAAAGCAAAATAATCTTCAAAGAAAAACCAGGAAATCCAGTTGCCTCTTGAAAAAGCACCTTTGGGATACCATGACCTGGATGATTGAGAGTCTCCATAGACAAATCAACGCAAATTTTTCACTTGAGGCACACATGATTAGGCTTAAATTATCTTACTTTGGACACATTATGCAAAGACCCAATTATCTGGAGAAGGCTCTAATGCTGGGAAAGGTGGAAGGAAAGAGAAACAAAGATGACTAACAGTAAGGTGGCCAGACTCAAATTACAGTGGCAATGAGTGAGTGAGAAGATCAGAATTCTCTTTCTTCTTTTGGCATATTGCTAAAAAGCTTGGAGTAAAAGTCTAAAGATTTCTGATTGGTCCAATACAGAAGCCACACAATTTTCTGGTATTGAATTAATTATTGAACCCAGCCAAGTATTTCAGCTTCCATTTGTTTTCTATAACTGCAGGGAAGGGAGAGATAAAAAGACTAAAGAGACGGATAGGGATACAATTTGGGACTATAATCATCATTCAATCATTTAATTTGTTTCCTACGTTTCTGTTCAGAGGCCATTCAAAGCAGTTAAAAAAAGGTTAAAATCCAATAGAAACCGCTAATACCAACTATAAATCCAAACTGAAAATATCTGGCTAAAAATAAGAGAGCCCAGGCTGAGCATGTTCCATAGCTTTCCTTATGCCTGACAAACAGACCTAGGAAAGCTTTTCTTGTTGATCTTAATGTGTGTCTAGGTTCATATCAAGATAAGCAATCCATTTTGCTGTTGATATCTCAAGACATTTAGGCTTTTAAAGGTCAGATTCAACACCTTGAATTGTGCCTAGAAAGTTAATATTCCCATAGCTATCAGTCTGGCTACCACCGAGTGTACACCAATTAAAGCTTTTAAACATTCTGTAATGGTATGCCTGCATAGAACACATTGTAGTTTTCATACAGGAATGCAAATAAGGCATAGGCAACTTTTATGAGATCCAAAGAATAAATGTTCTATTTTTATTCAAAATTGGACAAAAAAGAGAGATGGAAACATGACTGCACTGAGAATTCTGTTTATTAAACCATAGTTGATTTCCTATGGCAAATTTATTATTTAATTCTTTTTTTTTTTACTTATTTAAAAACTAGCCAACATTAAGATTGTTAGTATGCCATCAAAAATATGATTATCAGTGACAAAATATAAACAAAAATGATGAAAACATTTTTGCTGCAACCATTTCATCTTCCAATTCTTATAGCTTAAATAGAGCTCAAAATGTATTCACAATACCCATTCTGTAACTCTTTGTTATTGTTGCTGCTGTTGCTGTTGTTATTAATCCTGCCTACAGAAATTATCAACAATAGAAACTATATTAATGCAGTTAAGGATTTCAGGCTTGGTTGCATCATTTGCTGCAGATTAAACTATATAAGGTATAGGTGTCATTTGTCCATCATCAGGAATATATAGTTCAATTGAATTAATATTTATACTGTTATGAAGCTATCTTTCAGACTACAGGAAGATGTTCAAAACAATTTGCAATACAGAAAATAAAATCAAAGAAGACTGAATTCAGATTTAGACACACTTGCAAATTTATAGAAATCAGTGGGAGGTAGTCATATGAATTAGAATCTCAATTTCAATAGGTCTATTCTAATTATTCCATTGTTTGAATCTCTTCTTTTGCTTTATTAAACACAATACCTTGTAAGAAAATATTGCATGCCCATGTGCGCACACACATATGCACTCTTACTAATTCTTGAAAATGTAGACCATAAAAATATTATGACAGATATATATCATGCTTAAAAAACTGTGTGATTGAAAAGTCCTAGGGCAGATAGCTCATGCTAACAAGTCTTCACTGAACAAATAAATTCTTGTGTTTATTGTTTAGTTGTTAAGTGCTTAAAGCCATAGTCTGAAGCAAACCTTACAAACTTCTGTACAATTTCCTACCAGTTGAGTATGCACTGGAGAGTAACCACAGATAACTACACAGATTGACTGTTGTAAAACTGTAACAGCCTTCTGTTAAACTTGATTGTGTAATGTGTTCGAGGTCAAATCAATCCCACCTTGTTCTCCAGCCTCTCCTAGTTTCACTGTTCAGGTTGTCACCCTATTCTTGCCCTCTATTTAAATTCCTTATTTTCTTTCACCGATGGGAAGGTGTTTTAAAAAAAAAATGGTAATACATTACTTCTCTATAGTCCTATTTATAGCAGCAGAACAACATTTGGTATAAATAAGAAACAGCCACATACAGCTTTATACTTTGACTTGCTCTTCTTTCTGGAAATGCCCTTCTTTCATTGCTGGAAATGCCTCTCTTTGTTTTAATAAACATGTTCCAGCAATAGATTCTTTTCCCGTTCTCATCCTCATTTTTCATTCTATGGAGTCGCAAAATGGAAGCCCTGACAAGAATACATTTACGAGACACAAAGAAACAGGAAAGTCTGAATATGTCCTACTGAAGGTCCTCTGGGGCAGCAGAGACAGCAATCCAGAAAATTGTTCTTAAGTAATTGTTTTATCCCCTCAGCAAGTGGAATGTAATGGAAGAGAAAGAAAGAGGAAGGAAGGAAGGAAGGAAGGAAGGAAGGAAGGAAGGAAGGAAGGAGGAAGGAAGGAGGCAGGGAGAGAGAGATGAAGGGAAGGGAGAAAGAGGAAGGAAGGAAGGAAGGAAGGAAGGAAGGAAGGAAGGAAGGAAGGAAGGAAGGAAGGAAGGAAGGTTGGCCATACTCCTTTAAAGCTTTTAAAGATGTTTAATAAATTCATTGTTCTGGTTTCACAATATGGTTTGCTGGTTTCTGGCAGAGCATGATACGCAGATCCACTCACTGTGGTTTGTAAACTATGGTTCCTTTCTTCGAGTGGCCTCACACATACATTAAGCCAAATAAAAATAAACCACAGACTGGCTAATCATTATGTGTGAACCTTGTGAATGAAATAGGATGAAGGACGGCTACATGGGCCGCCTTGAGCTTCTGTACAAAAGGCTAAAGTGCTACACCGAAAGCAGCCCACTAACTTGTCTCAATCATAAATCTGCATCTCTCTGCCTGCGTTACAGTATAATAAGGCTCAAGGAGTTACCCTATGGAAGTGGTGTTTTTCCAATAACTCATATGAAAACAGTATGCAAGAAATGTAGAGTGGTGGGCAGGCAATGTAGGGTGTTTTGATGAGCATCTGAGAAACTGGAAGCTGGCAATCTTACAGGTGTCTTTCTATAGGTGTAATGGTATGTGGGAATCACTTTAGGAAACAAGGCAGGGAAGATGCTTCTAAGTAACCGTCAGCTAAGAGAGGGCATAGCTTGCAGCTACATAAGAAGCAGAGAAGAGACTCACGAGGGACTCCCTCACTCAAATTCTCAGGCTGTAAAGGAAATGGTGAGAGAACTGTACATTCAAACTTGCAAAATTCTGTCAACATAGCCTTACATTAAAACAGCTAATTCCTTTCAATTACATTTTCAACTACACCAGTTAAAACCAAGATCAACTAGCAGGTTTCAGGGCTTTATGTTCTCTAGGTCAACCAGCCAGCCAACCCTGAAAAAAAAAGTTTGTGGGTGGGAATGCCTGCAAAAGTTTTCTTGTAGCCAAACAAGCATTGACATGCAAGTAAAAAGGTCAGGGACCTAATTGGTGGCATTGTTCCCACAGGAAACTGGTTGTCAGTTTTCCCGGGTAGACCAGTCAGGAAATGAAACTATATGAGTTATTTCTATTCTACTTTTTTTTCTCTTGGGGATTGTCCTTCTCAGTGGCAGATGCTTGTAACTTCTTCATTTCACATTATGTTCTTAGGCTAGGTTCCAGTCCACACAGTGATCCCCACAGCTAAACCATAGTCTCTAGAAAGAGTGCAGAGAAGAGCACCAAAGATGATTAGGGGACTGGAGATTAAAACATATGAAGAACGGTTGCAGGAACTGAGTATGTCTAGTTTAATAAAAAGAAGGACTAGGGGAGACATGATAGCAGTGTTCCAATATCTCAGGGGTTGCCACAAAGAAGATGGAGTGGCAACCCCTGAGATATTGGAACAAGGCACCTGAGGGTAGAACAAGAAGCAATGGGTGGAAACTAATCAAGGAGAGAAGCAACTTAGAATTGAGGAGAAATTTCCTGACAGAACAATTAGTCAGTGAAACAGCTTGCCTCCAGAAGTTGTGAAGCCCCGACACTGGAAGTCTTTAAGAGGATGTTGGATAGCCATTTGTCTGAAACGGTATAGGGCTTCCTGCCTAGGCAGGGGGTTGGACTAGAACACCTCCAAGGTCCCTTCCAACTCTGCTATTGTATATTGTATAATTCCAACTCTTCAGCTGCACTCACTAGCTGCATCTCAACTGCATACCTTCAGATGGTAAGAGATAACCTCCCCAATTCTCTACTACCACCTAATGGTCAACAGATCAGACAATTAATTTGCTTATCTATTGTTTCTAATAAATAAAATTAATTAATAAAACAAATGTACATGCTGGCATTAATAAGCATCTACTGTATTTCTTTTATTAGCTCTGGCAATACCAGTATAGGAATACATGAGAAACAAATAAATTGATAATACAATGGCGAAGAAAAAAGAAAATAAATGCAGAGCATGGAGTAACCAGAGTAGGGTGCATGGAAGCATCTGTTCAGTGCTGGATGTCATTGGGTGAGCTGGAATTTTAGTCAAGGAAAAACCATCATAGGCTAATGTAAAATGTTGTGTGTTAATGTGTATGGACAACATTGCAGCAGAGAACTGCTGTTTGTGTACTTTGGAGGCAGAAGGATTTAAAATGGCCTGATTTCTTCCAGGCCATTTCTTGAGAAAGAATTGTATAGCTGTGTATATGTTGACTTAAGAGTTCATGAAATATACACACAATGTTTTATGTCTTGCAATATTATAGCAAGTAAAATATTTAGCCTTTTCTAATTGTCAAAATACCTTTGAGATTCTTGCTTGTTCTAGTTTACATTTGCGCTTCTCTGTGACACACATACAAATAATGTCAGACAATAAAGAAACATTTCCTTAATGCAGCTGCAAGGTTTTTGGGTTTTTTACATTTTATTTTTAGCTTTCCCTGACATTATTTGTTGCAATTAGAATTAATAAAACAAATGTACATGCTGGCATTAATAAGGATCTACTGTATTTCTTTTATTAGCTTTTGCAATACCAGTATAGGAATACATGAGAGTACAAGAAAAGCAATACAGAGATGTCACTTCTGTTTTTGTGAAATTGAATTTTGGAAAATTGTGATAACTTCAGACTTCAGAATTAAAAGAAACATACTCATTTCAAAATATCATAAGACGCAAATGTCAAACCATTTCATTCTGCCAGTTTTTAAGTTTCATTGCAATTTCTATTAAAATTGCTATATTCTTTGTATATATCTGGTTGATAATTAGAACTATTTGGAGGTATAGGATTGAGTCATGATACTGACAATTTTGTTTCTTCATTTGGAGTTTGTAATTTTGGAATGATCTAATCTCTCATTGGGACAGAAAACCAAAATACAGAAAATTCCAATATCATATTTTATAGCCATTGAAAAGTAATGTGTAATTCAGGCCTACTCATAATATTACAAAACAATGAAATGATTTAACAAGAGTCTAAGAGACTGATAAATGATGACAAAGGGGCAATAAGTAATATTCTTTTACAAATCTTCTATCGCTTAGGACCGCTAAAGGTTAGAACTTTGTAACTCAAAAGTGATCCAGGATAGCGTCAATGAGTAAGTGGATCTATTAGGATATGGCAAAGAAGGATGACAGCTTAAAATTAATTTTTAAAAAAATTAAATTAATTTTTTTTAATTAGCACCAAAATTATGCCACCCAATACTGCAGGTCTGAAATAAGCATTCAGTTGACATAAGAATAAGCCATTCTTATGTCAACTACACTGGTATTACTAACATTTGGCTGGATGAGCTTGCATGGTTTGTTTTTTTTTTGCATTATTTGAAATAATAATAGGTTTATGGTGGGGGGAGCATTAAGGATAGTAGTCATAATCATCTCAGTCCCTTATGTATACAAAAGCACAAAAAGTATACTTAAGAGACAGATGATTATGGCTTCTATCTTTAATGCTTCCCCTTCTTTTTCACAGATTATAGGAAAGTCATTTTACCTGTCCAAAAAATAACAGGTATAAAAGACAGTGCGGAGAGATTGTTAGGATTACAGTATCAGTAGTTGTATCCACCAGCTTCAGAGATTTTGTATTGTGTAAGTAGAGTTTTTCAGACCTTCCTATATAAAGGCATGAGGTGCTGTCCTTTCTTCCCTGAAACTGTGAAGAATTTGAAATACCAGTAAGTTACAATTATGTGTTTATTTAATTATGCTTATTGCTATTTGTTCCTAATTTGGGGGTACTGTCATTTCATAATAGAGGTGTCAGGCCTGGAAGCCATCTTTTACATTGGGCCTTCTGGCCTGCCACATTTTCTACTGTGGGAGAATGGGAGGGGGGTTATATGGAGTATGGGAGATGTATACTCTAAATAATATTACTTTCTCAGAGAGTCAAGGACATTTTGCCCTGCACCTGGAGTGGTGTGACTGGGAGGCATGTCCAGTTGGGATGGTGCTTGATTGGACCATGTGATGTGGATGCTAGGTAGGGACTTGAGTGGAGGATGGAGGATGGTTTCCTCCACCTTTCACTTGGGTGGAGGAAACCTGGAAACTGGGTTTTCCTAAATGTGCCAATATGACATCTCTAATAAAGTGAAACTTTGAGAAAACTCAAGCCTCAGAGTCTTCTTTCATTGGGGTTGTTACTTGGAACCCTGACATTAGGAGGCATTAGCTTCAAATTGTAAAACTCCAAAGATTAACAAGTAGCATTTACAACTAATCTCATTTAGGACCGGATCTTAGCTGTTGCTACTCAAGTATCCATAGCACTGAAGAAAGATACAAATGTGGCAGATTTTGAAGCTTGCTATCTTGTCTCTCCTATGCTCATTAAGATTTTAAAAAGCTAATGTAGCATATAATACATGTAGAAGAAATAAAGCAAAGGGCCTATATGGCAAGAAAGCAAATATGGACATGATACAGTAGTCTATATCAGGTTTTCCCCAATGCAGATATGCTGACTGGAAATTCAGAGACTTGTAGTCCTAAAATAACCAGAGGACAGTCCAATAAAAAAAGGCTGATCTATATGATGCTTGTGAGGTTTATATTATGTTTTCTTTTGGGAAATTAAGGTAATGTACACAGCATTCCTTCTTCATTTCCCCCATAATGATAAGGAATAGGTTGGACTGAGAATGAATACGTCTGTCCCAAATAATCCAATGAAGTTCTAGATGGAGAGATCTTCCATAATTAACACAAGGATGCTCTGTTGATTTACACAACAATTGACTAGTTATTTTAATACCAGTATGCATCTTCCAAGGTTTGATGACTATACAAGTACGATTTGTACATATGTGCAGTTGCATGGCATCCACACCAATATTTGAGAAGAAAAACCTAACGTTGTCATAATGGATTTCAAAATTATTTTTAAAGAAAAAAATAATCTCCAATTTTTTAATAGTCTGTAGGCTCTAAAAATCTATGACTCTAATGACTCTAAAAGTCATTAAATATAGAACCAGTGAAAGCAACGTAAATATTTTTAATAAGAAAAAGCAAAGTCAACTGTGAACCTAGTTATTTTATTCATATAGATATATTACATCAGCTAGAACAAGTATCCTGAACTCTGCAATCATTCACACAGAGAGAGAGAGAGATCAGCTAAAACAACGGTCTTGTACCTTGTTTTTGGAGTACAAAGGCCATTTCAGGAGGCTATACGTTTATACATGAGTCTCTTCGACTTACAGTCCCATGTGAGTCATTTGTTGACTTTCAGGAAGAGGGATAATCTGGCTCTAGCAGTTGTACTTTAAGGCACTCCTTATAAAAGGTGTGCAGTGCCTCACAGCTCAGTACACAATAAATATTTGGCCTCCTGAAGGCAACATATGGATCAAAGGATACTGCACATACTGTTCCTGCTGACAGCAGAACTCCTGAAGTCCCAAAGCATCTGCCTTCACAATCTCTACTGCTGGGTTTGTGATACAACTTGCAGGTGTTTGTTTAAGATAAATACTGAGTTTCACAATCCCAGATGGGGAAAATCAATTTCAGTGCCTCAAATGAAGGAAGCACTGATGTGGAATACAACTAATGTGGGATTGAAGATATAATGGAGACTTTAAAAAATTGGAATAGAATCTTGACATTTAATCACCACTCTGAAGAACTGCCTGGAGCCCACAGAAAAATGAAAGTGGGGGAATAGACAAATTATCACAGAAGTGTTTAACGTTTCTTTTTTTTATATACAATGAATAAACTAAATCATTAAAGAAAAAAATCAAAACAAAACACATAGGCACAAAAGAAAAGAAAAAGAAATCAGATCCGCAAATATTGCGTTGTAGTGCTTTGTTCTTTTCAAAACAATCTTTATTCCTATGAGGAATGCAAAGTTACAACATAGTCAATGAGATTTCCTTCAAAATATCCATGGTGAATTGTTATCAAACACTAAAAACAGTGCACATTATAATGCTTTACTGCTTTTATATCACCAAGCGAAAGGCATTTCACTGCTTTTTGTTTCTTTGTTTTGTTTGGGGAATTTAAGCCATTATTCCCTTTTAGTCAAGACGCTATTTGTTGGTCTCTAAAATATTACAGACATGTATCTTTAGTCAGCAGGCAACTATCTATGGAACCAATGAAGAATAATTCAAGGTTAATAATAAGCAAATACTATACCACCACATTTTTGCAGAGCCATTTTGGTGTAGCATTACGCAACCAGGCTAGAAAAAACCAGGAACATGTGAGTTGTGGTTCTACCTTACACATCAAAGCTGCCTGATTATTTGAGAAAACCTATTCAGAAATACTAATTATTTGTGTATTTTTGCACAGTATGATATGCCTAAAGAAACACATGCAAGACAGTGATAGAAAGAACGTTGACTCTATAGTTCTGATTATATTTTGAAAGAAAAATGAACATTTCACTAGAAGGACAATTTAGCATTTTTCCAAAATGATATGTAAGAGAGCATTACCAAGGTTCAGAGAAATGCTAAGTCTGAGAGTCAAAAACTGAACCTGAGCCTTCTGTTGAGGGATTTATTTATTCATTTAATTTTTCAGATTTAAACATCACTCAGGTCCAATCACTCAGCTCCTAGACCATATAATTTCATAATTCAGGAATCATTTATTTAAACATGTTGTCTATGCTTACAACAGCAGCATGACTTATTACTCAGATTTTTATTTTTGAGTTTTCAACTTGACATCATTCCATTCTATTCAATCATTACTTCTGGAAAGAATAGCTGGTTAACGGCTGCAATAATAAAATCAAATTTATTTCTACTATTCAGATACCAAGCAAGGTATACTTGGAAAGAAGATTTATCCAGTGTAATAATATCAGAAATTACAGTTTGTGATTTGTAAACTTTTTGGTGCATTATTGATTTCTGATACCATTTCTTGAAATGAATAATTAATCTGTGAGGATGCTGCGACGGTCATAAATGTGAGGACCAGTCATAAGCTAACTTTCTCAGTGTAATTGTAACTTCGAGTGGTCACTAAATGAATGGCTGTAAGTTGAGGAATACCTATAATTTATGGGTGTTTCAGTTTTGTAGTATTATAACTCTTATTGATGGGAGAGGTTTTTAAGATATAGGCTCTACTTTGCTATATTTCTACAAGTAAAACATTGCTAGCAGACTGGGTTTTTTCCCCTTGGGCAATTTGAATTAAGCATCTAATCAGTAGCACATAACTACAGAGTTTTAATTTTTTGAACTTATATTACCTAAGTGCCAGAACTTATTCGAAAACTGTAGCATGAACTTTTGCTTCTCTTGCAATTGACTACTGTGCTACAGCTCGTTGCCTATATTACAAACACAGTGGGCATTGTGAAATATTTTCTAATGAGTATTCAGAGAGTACCCACTGTATTTAGAAACAATACTGGCACAGCATTTACTAAAAAAGAAAAAGACTTTCAGAGTACATCCTGATCTCAAACACTTAATTCTGCTCTAATATTATAACATGCCACATTATAGTGCTAAATGTGGACAGACAGTGAAGATAATTGTAACTATCAGCTCAGCAGTAATAGTCCAGCAAGTAACCAAGGTCAACTGTTTTCACTAAATTATATAGAAAGTTTAATTCCAGCTGGAATAAACCTGATTATGAACAGTTCTATGCAACGGCAGGCCAAAGCTAAGAATAAATCTGAGGAGTTTAAGACTATGTATCATAAATATCTGATAAGACGTTTATGAATTCTGATTTTCTATAATTCCCTGATGTCAATTCCTTAGATATAGAGCCCCGATACCTTCTTGTGATCAGAATGTTAATCAGTTAAAGAACTTGCATGAAGTAACATCCTAAAAGGGCTACATCAGGGGTAGGGGGTGGGGAAGCTTTATACCAAATAGTCATTCGTAAAAAGAACAGCAAAATGAAAATTGTTCTCTGTAAACTAGCATGGTTTAATTCCTTCATAGACGGTGAAAAGGAACCTTCTGGTAAATAAAATAAAAGGTCATTTTAGATTGAACATAAGATTCTGGTAATAAAAACCATGTAGTACAATTGACGACAAATATTTCCTCTATTCTAGAGATACTTCAAAACAATGTTTTGAGGTGAAACAAGACCAGGATCTAATATGTAGTGAGAGTTAGAAGAAGCAATTGAAGAAATAATGAATTATTGGCTAGATGAAGATATTTCAATTCTTAATTGAATCAAAGATATTTGAGGAAAAATGGTATAATATTTAAAAGTACAATTTTTGCTCTTACAATTTTATAAAGACAAAGCTATAAATTGGTTACAGAAAAGTGCGCCATTAGAATTTCTATCATTGCGTGGTCCACAAAAATATTATTTGGTAAGCCTTTTATTCAAAAGCTTTCTCCTCCCATTCAGTTCTCCACATATTCAATTATGAAAAACCAATATATTTATGTCACGATAACTAACTTCTTTCACATCGGCAGTGACAGTTATGTTGATAATTTGAACTGAAAGTGATCAAAGTTGCAAAAGGAAATCTAATGTTTCTCATTACTATGCCATAAATAGATTTCATTCATCTTTATTTACACATAAAATGTCCTTAAGCAAAATCATTGTAGGCTAACTACATCATGCTTCAGCAAGGTGAGGCATCATGACTTCTGTAAAGCTAGAAAATGTCAAAACACTTTTTGCCTTTTTCCATTTTCAAGGAACAATTATTATAATAGTAAACTTTTATTTATAGTTTGGACAAAGGAAAGAGAAAGGCAGAACAATCAAGGGTTTCTGGGTAGCAATTTAAACTGCTTAGTAATCATTTTAGCAGGTGACTTGGAAATTACAGCAGATCGGTTTATTACAGTAATATAACCATCTCATTTTATTTTAAATTTAAAGTCTATCTTGCTGTATTTTATCTGATCAGTGAGCTGGAAAATAAGATAAAAGCATAATGTTATAAAACAGGTTGGAAGTTGGTCATTATTTTCCTTTCTATTCAGCGACCAAAAGAGAATAACAAAGATATACAGTATATAAGAAAATAGAGCAATGTTTTGAAGACAGCTTCTAATTTATCATACTCAAAATAAAATAGTAGAACAGTAAGTGTTTCCCTAATGGAAAGAATTACACTGGAAAATGTTGTCTACACAGGAGAGGCTTCGTAGCATAATTATTGTCAGGAGAGAAAGTCAACCCATTCAATGAGTTCAAATCTACTCATTTCAGGCACTTAAAGCCAACTTAATTTAAAAGATTTCAACTGACCAACAAATTCCCATTGTATGGTAGATATCATGTTCTAGAATTTCATTGTTATAGTCAACCATTTTAATGTTTCTATACTGGGTGGCATTCCATTTTAGTGATCAATTTTTATTTCTAAGCTGAATTTTCACACTGGGAATTAAAAATATAAAAATAAATACATATGATAAAAAAGTTGGAAAGAAATTAAGAAAGAAAGAGATATTTTGACTGATGTTCAATTTATAGATTCTCTCATTTATTTCCATTAGTGGAAGTGGTAGCAAGATTCCTTTTATTTTCTGATGGAAGATGTATGTGGACAAAGAAATGTGGCTTGCTAGCACGGATGGCCTCCAGCGAATGTGGTCAAGGGAGAGAAAAATACCAATTGTAATTCATCAGCTTCTTCTGGCAAAAATAGTAAAAGCATAGTCACCCTATCTTTTAATTTGATTTTTTTTGCTGGTTTCTTTCACTACACCAAATTTGATCCCATTCTGTTGGTGTTAGAAATGCATCTTGCTGTCAGGCAGATGGATAGAATCCCAACCCATTACATAATTTATTTCCAACATTCTGTTGCACTGGACAGAATACAAAAAAATAAGAAAAAACATTCATACATTCTTCAAAGGATTATGTTCCAATCTTGGTTTTATATAGTTTTATATAGAACGAGGCAAAAAGCAGTAAGTTAAAGCCTATTTTCAAAACAATTTATTTTATTTTATTTTATTGATTGTACCATTTCAATAGGTTGGTCCAATAAAACGATTTGAGGTGACAAGCTTAAACTCCCAATATTTTTTTTTCTTTGTGGACACAGCTATACATTTTTATGCACCCTTCAATTTAAAAAAAACATGTTTAGCTGAACATGGGCTACCTATCAATTGCTACAGATCCTTCTCAATAACTGAACAGTATTCATTTATAATACCTCAGAGTTTTTCAACTGTCTTCGTATCCTATATTTCACAATCTTATTATATAGACTTATTTGGACTATTGGTATTAATCTAATTCAAATATTTTGTACTGTGGTAAAACATGCTGTATGATGATTCTAAATATTGATGAAGAATCTGGAATAATTAAATTGGAAAAATGTTGTCAAGGCTTTCTATTTGTGGTAATGAACTGTTTAAAGCAGAAGTCTTTTTGTATATTTAAAAGGACATATATTGTCATTAAGTTCCAAACAGATGCAAAATGAAGATTCATCTATTGTAATGTAAGATGCCACAAATGTGTATAGAAACTCCTGACTTTCAATAGGACTTTACAGATATTGGGATACATTATTTAATAGTAAAGGTCTGATAAAACCCTAGTTGAGACTTACAGCTCATGATTTGGTATTCCAGAACAAAATTGCAGAAATTTTAAAGGGAAAGCAAATAAGCAGGACTTATTTAAAGTCTACTTAAGGCATTCTAGAAAAACTTCTGGCTATTAATTGGCCCCTAAAATACTGCATCTATAACAATAGATAACCGTTTTTGATCTGAAGATGCCCAGGAACAAAAAAAGGAGATTTTCAGTCGGAAACATAATTAAAACCAAACAGACAGGAATTCAAATAAGATCTCACATATTTGTTTTCTTTATGTCAGAAAGATTTTGCCCGACTTTATGTAAAATGTGGTTTGTGCTTAATTGACAGGTTGGATTCAACTCCAGGAATTAATTAAAAGTGACAGTGTCTGGTAAAAAAATTAGTGAAAAAAACTAATTTTAGATGCCCTGGCATTTGAGACTCTACTCCAACAGAATAATAGTGTATCTTAGAATTTTAAGTACCATTAAAAGTCTGTTACAGTGCAATGGTGGGAGAATAGTTCCGGATTGGTGGACAAACTTCAGCTTGTTTTTGATTGATGGCCTTGAAAGCGGACAAATAAATATTTCATTCCTTTTACACATGCGCACACACAAACACACTTTGCAGAAGCAGCTAGAAAGAGGACAACATGTTCAGCAGTAAAATGGTTGGATACAGTTGGAAGAACAGGCTAGGAACACATCATCATAGAGAAAATGGGGTATTGGAAGTTGGCACCATTTTTATGCCAAAATGATGGCACAAAAACTATATGTACATCATCACAATTAAATATCAACAGGTATCTCTCTTCAACCACCTGATCCTGGTAAACATGTTATGACTGAAATAGCTGGTAACAATTCCATCTAATCATGCAAAGAAGCTGGTGGTGTGCCTTTTTAACTAGTAGAAAAACGATATTCCAGTGTTGGCTTTACATCTACTGAGGTCTTTCAATTAATTCTGTTATGCTGAGATTTCTTTAGGCAGGAGGCTTCCAACAAGAAAAAAAAAATCAATTTATATCTGAAAGAATGTTTTGAATATGTCAGTAAAATATAAAAATTCACTGGACTTATATTACTTGGTCTCATGAAGGCAGTGATAAAATTTGCAGTCTCCAAGGACAAGATAATCACGATTGGGACTGGAATTTCTCTCATAAGTCATTGTAGTCATAAATTGAGTCACCACAATTCTGGACTTAATTTTATAACCATTTTGGGTTAGTTATAAAGTGAATCATTGCAATCATTAAGCACATCACATAGTTATTAAACTAATTCAGCATTCCCAATAGATGATTTTTGCCATAAACCAACAAAAAAAGATTGCAAATTGCAATTATATGATGGCTACAACCAATTGAAAATGTGAGCCTATTGCCAAGGGCTGGAATTGTGAACATATGACTTCAGGATTGAAGCAACAATTGTTAAGTGAGAACACAATTTGCAAAGCACTTTTTCTGAAGCTGTTCTAATTTTGAACCATCATTAAACAAATGGTCATAAATCAAGGACTACCTTAATCTTAGTAGGAGATTATCAAAAAACACAATGGACAGGTAACTTTGGAAAGTTTGCATGAACTTCTGGATTTTTCTTAAATTTCTAAATCGTACACTTTATCAATAATTTAGTATTTTGCATGATTGGATCCCATATATGTACTTACAAATTTTCATCCTTTCTATCTGTTACAATTCTATTCATTATTTTTAAAAGCCAGCCCTTTGCTTCCAAATCTCACAATTTTACAGAAAGCATTTATGTTCATCTCACTTAACTAACTTGTTGAAAGGAAAGGGGGGAAAAAACTATACAACGGAACCTGCATATGTCCAATTCTCCAAATGGTTTATGGTTTATGGTTTATTAAATTTGTATACCGGCCTTCTCCCTTGCGGGACTCAGGGCGGTGAACAGGCATCAATAAAAACATATAAGAACATCGATAAATAACATACTTTAAAATAATATTAAATTAATTAGGACCCGTTCTAAAACCCAAGTTGAATAAAACCAATTTAAAATAACCAATTAAAAGCTACTAAACCAGGCCGGCCACACGGAATAAGCGCATTTTCAAAGCCCGCCGGAAAAGGCGCAGGTCGGTGATCGTATGTAGGTCGGGGGGTAGGTCGTTCCAGAGGGCAGGGGCTGCCACAGAGAATGTTTGTTGGTTGGTTGGTTTGTTACTTACTTACTGACTAGATTTATGTGGCTGCCATCTCACTCTGAGTGATTGTGAATGAAATATGTATTCACTGTTTCAAAACATACCAACTATTTACATTAAACATTTCTAGACATTTTCTACTGTCTGGGTTTGTTTATTTAATTATTTTGTTTGTTTGTTTGCTCGTTCAGTTAGTTAGTTAGTTTATTTTCAAGAAATGAGAAAAACAGGATGCATTATATTCTTAGTCGCATTTTGATTCTGTTCTTCCTTAGGGTCTAGATTCTAATTTTAGTTATACTGAATTTTCCAGCCTAACACATTCAAAGAAGCTATAGCAGATGTCCAGAACCTTGAAGGTAATTAATTAAGTCCTATTGTTTCCATACTGCATGCCCCAAAAATCTGTCCCTGCATGTAAAATTGTATAATTGAGTATTATAAATGTTTTCAGGCCAAGTCATGCTATGAATTATTTCCTTCATCAGACTTATTAAATTAATGTCTCATAACTTGACAAACTAGTTTAGTAAGTAACAAATTATCTGCCTAATGACCTCAATCAAAGTTTATAGCAACCTGGAAGTAATTTATTTGTATGTACAGATTGGTTTCACTAGAATATTATGTCTATATATTCTTAGCAACGTACAGTTTAAATAAAAATATATATTGCTTCAATATATGTTTATAACCCTTTTTCACAGTAATTATCATTCTATTTTTTATTGTTGCCTACTTAATTAACTAATAGAGGATTTGGGAATCCTCTATTTTTAATGGAAAGGTGGAATTTGAAAGGGGACCTTTGCAAAGTACCTGGTACACATGAAGGATTCCCTCCTCCAAGCTTTAAGCAGGTGCATCATCTGGAAGATTAACCACAGCTGCTTCAAAGGCAAATTTCACTGGTCATCTGCACGTGTACATACATATAGAAACAATTCTGCAACTGAAAACATTTCTGGTTTAGATGTCCGTGTACATTAATATAACTACTTTCCTTTTTCAATAATGCCCCAATTTGGTTACAGTTTGGAAGTGTTTGCAGAAATCTTTCTGTATATGGGTTATAAAGGCCTTCATCCTCATAAATGTAGATTGTGGATTATGCTCTGATCAGTGGTGGGATTCAAATAATTTAATAACTGGTTCTCTGCCCTAATGACTGGCTGGATGGGCATGGCCATGGTGGGCATAGCCAGGGTGTGTGTCAGGCAGCACTTGGTTAATACAAATACAAATACAATAGCAGAGATGGAAGGGACCTTGGAGGTCATCTAGTCCAACTCCCTGCCTAGGCAGGAAACCCTATACCATTTCAGACAAATGGCTATCCAACATCTTCTTGAAGACTTCCAGTGTTGGGGCATTCACAACTTCTGGAGGCAAGCTGTTCCACTGATTAATTGTTCTAACTGTCAGAAAATTTCTCCTCAGTTCTAAGTTGCTTCTCTCCTTGATTAATAATAATAATAATAATAATTTAATTTCTTGACCGCTCCCTCTCCCCGTAGGGACTCGGAGCGGTGCACAGGGAGACTAAAAAACCATAAATATACAATCAATATACAACATCTTAAAAACAAATTAAACCATACCTGTGCTAAAATACCCATTTTAGACTAAAATTCCCCCTAAACAACTAAAACCCCATAGAGAGAGACTACCCTAGGCCGGCCAAGCAGAAAAGATATGTTTTTAATTTTAGACGGAAGGAGCGGAGGTCCGTGGTCGTTCTAATGTCGGGGGGAAGGTCATTCCAGAGGGCTGGGCCCGCCACAGAGAGAGCCCTTCCCCTGGGCGTCGCCCACTGACAAAGTCTAGTGGACGGCACCCGGAGAAGTCCCTCTCTGTGGGAGCGGATCGGCCGTGAGGATGTATGAGGCAGGATCCGATCCCACAAATAGCTAGGTCCCGAGCCATGGAGCGCTTTAAAGATGATGATTAATACCTTGAAGCGCACCCGGAAGACGATAGGCAGCCAGTGCAGCTCGCGCAGGAGAGGTGTTACGTGGGTAAACCTAGAGGTACCCAGGATTGCCCGCGCGGCTGCGTTCTGGACCATCTGCAGTCTCCGGGTGCACCTCAAGGGGAGCCCCATGTAGAGAGAGTTACAATAGTCCAGTCGGGATGTCACGAGAGCATGAGTGACTGTGCGAAGGGCGTCCCGATCCAATAGGGGGCGCAACTGGCGAACCAGGCGAACCTGGTAAAACGCCCTCCTAGCCACGGCTGTCACTTGATCTTCCATGGACAGCCGGGCATCTAGGAGGACACCCAAGTTGCGCGCCCCATCCACAGGGGCAAGATGTTCGCCCCCTATGGCCAGCGATGGAATTAGCTGGTTGAATCGGGCAGCCGGAAACCACAGCCACTCGGTCTTGGTCAGGTTGAGCCTGAGTCCGTTACTTCCCATCCAGATCCGTACGGCTTCCAGGCACTGGCACATCACCGCTACGGCATCGTTGGGGTGGTTTGGGGTAGATATATACAGCTGAGTATCATCAGCGTAGAGATGGTACTCTACCCCAAAACCACGGATGATCTCACCCAGCGGCTTCATATATGTGTTGAACAGGAGAGGTGAGAGGACTGACCCCTGAGGCACCCCACATGTGAGGGGTCTCGAGGTCGACCTCTGCTCTCCTGTCAACACAAATTGCGATCGGTCAGAGAGGTAGGAGGACCACCGTAAAACGGTGCCTCCCACCCCCAACCCCCCCAACCGATACAATAGGATACCATGGTCGATGGTATCGAAAGCCGCCGAGAGGTCTAATAGGACCAGGATGGAGGAACAACCCCCATCCCTGGCCCTCCAGAGATCATCGACCAACGCGACCAATGCCGTCTCGGTGCTATGCCCGGGCCGAAAGCCGGACTGGCGCGGATCTAGATACTCAACTTCCTCCAGGTGACGGGGAAACTGTTGTGCCACCACACTCTCAACAACCTTCGCCAGAAAGGGAAGGTTGGAGACTGGACGATAGTTGGTTAATAAAGCTGGATCCAAAGAGGGCTTCTTGAGGAGGGGCCTCACCATAGCCTCTTTTAGGGAGGCAGGCAAGGATCCCTCACTCAAGGATGCGTTGATAACCTCTTGGAGCCAGCCTCGTGTCACCTCCCAGGATGCCAGTACAAGCCAGGAGGGACATGGGTCCAATAAACATGTGGTGGCTCGCAGTCGCCCACGTAACCTGTCCATATCCTCGGAAGTAACGGAGTCAAACTCCTCCCAAACAAGATCTGTCTCGTGGCATCCCACTGGGCCATCAATGGGGGCTAGCTCGTTCTGTATCTGAGCGATTTTCTCCTGCAGAAAAATTACAAATTCCTCTGCTCTACCCTGTAACGGGGCTTCCCGCACCCTCTGTTGAAGGAGGGAGCGGGTCACCCTAAACAGGGCGGCAGGGCGGTTTTCTGCGGATGCTATGAGGGTGGCACAATGATGACGTTTGGCCACTCTCAGCGCCACAGTGTAAGTCCGTAAATGGGCTCTTACCTGTGTTCGGTCGGATTCAGAACGGGTAGACCTCCATCTTCTTTCTAGGCATCTCTTACGGCGTTTCATCACCCTCAGCTCCTCGGTAAACCAGGGAGCCGTGGTGACTCGCCGCCGCAAGAGAGGTCGCAAGGGCGCGACCCGATCCAAGGCTCCCGTGGTCGCAGTATTCCATGCGACCACAAGGTCCTCGATCGGATTAGTTTCCACCCATTGCTTCTTGTTCTGCCCTCAGGTTCTTTGGATAATAGTTTGACTCCCTCTTCTTTGTGGCAACCCCTGAGATATTGGAGCATTGCTATCATGTCTCCCCTGCTCCTCCTTTTTATTAAACTAGACATACCCAGCTCCTGCAGCCGTTCTTCATATGTTTTAGTCTCCAATCCCCTAATCATCTTTGTTGCTCTTCTCTGCACTCTTTCTAGAGTCTCCACATCTTTTCTACATCGTGGTGACCAAAACTGAATGCAGTATTCCAAGTGTGGCCTTACCAAGGCATTATAAAGTGGTATTAACACTTCACGTGATCTTGATTCTATCCCTCTGTTTATGCAGCCTAGAATTGTGTTGGCTTTTTTGGCAGCTGCTGCAAACTGCTGGCTCATATTTAAATGGTCTCCTGCACCCCCCTGGGAGCAAAAATGGGCCAGGGGGAACGCTGTATCTCCTCCCCCTGTGCCCTGTTTTGGGTATAATAGGTGTCCCTGCAGCCTCCTGGGAGAAAAAACAGGCTGTTGGGGGGGGGGAGCTCCTGGAAGGGGTGGGGCAGGTAGTGGCAGGGGCAGCCAGCAATTTAACAATTGGTTCGCTGGAACCAGCTCGTACTGGCTGAATTCCACCACTGGCTCTGCTCCTTTGCGGTGTCTCTAAGGAAGAAAATAATAACATATCAATTGACTCCAATAAATATATATATCACAAAGTACAGCTGTTATTTTTTATTTTCCACTCAGGAATAAAGGAAATCACTGTATGTTAAAACCTAACTAACACCCCCCCCCCAAAAAAAATCCTTTCAGAAAACATCAGAGATAATATGCTTACCCTTTAAACCCAAAGGGACCTTTCCTTTTCCTTAATTAACATTACATCATGTAGGGTATAAAAAATGTGCAAACATGTCAGCTGATAATACAATCAATTGCCAGTGGCCCTTGTCTAGCTAGCTTTCTCCCAAAAAAGATCTCATCTGCACACCTAAGTTAGAATTATTGGAGCCAGCTGTCAGGCAGCTCTCTGTACTGTTGGTATTTCTGTTAGCCGAAGCTGTTGGCTCAAGCCGACCTATTGTCTTATGCCAGAGGCAGTCATATCAACCTTCCCTTTTCATGACTGAAAGTGATTGACACACCACTAATGAGGTTCTGCATCAAGCTTCAGGATGTATCACAACCCTGTACAAAGAAATCATAAGATACCTTTATCCACAATTAATGATTTTTTTTCCTTGCAGGTTTCCACAACCAGTGTTAAAGTTAATTCCCAGAATTTCAAAGAAAATGGTTGCCTGCTTTAAAATGCCACTGGCTTTTAATTGCTGAAATGAAAAATTACTTTAGATATTCCTATGGTTTATCAGTAATCAATACAGGCATACAAACCATCAATATCTGGTTCAAGATGGCAAAAGATATTCTGAATTTGATATTCAACATTCAAAAGATTCAATTTGAACTGGTTAAATTTCAATTTATTACCAATGTTGGCCATAAATTACAATGCAGAATCATGAAATCCCCTGTATTTATTCAGTTCTTCAGAAAAAATGGGGTGGAAATAGCAGGGTTAGTAGGCTTTTTAGAGCTTGCAGCTTCAAGGGTTTCATGGAATAATTTTTTGAAGTATTGAAAGTATTGAAATGCAAGAACTGCTTGCATTTCTTCCAAACCTAGTAAGTGGAAATACAGTTTTCATGCTTACAGTGCAATTATCTGCAGTAGTCAAGCTAAATCAATATATAGTTACTCCAAGATAAACTAGAAATCTAATAAAAACATATAGAACTCATATAGAAACATTTATGCTAATGCCCCTGTTGCATGGAGATTATCTTTAAACTGATGTCATTTAGGAGAAGGGTCGCTAACATCAAATTGAATATATGAAGATAATATCTGAATTCTTAATCTGAAGTTTTGTTCATAGAGGGAAGTTAAAAAATTATTTGAAACTCCAAAAAACCCCAGAAAGTCCATCTAATTTCCAAAATACTTTCAAATCATTCCAAAATAAATCTATCTATAAATTGATTTGATCTTATGGAATTTGAGAACAAAATATAACCTGAATCATGTAGCTCCTCTATTCAATTAATAAACGATCCATTTGTTAATAACTTGTATTTTTCACAGTGAGGTTATTATACTATGTCAGAATGATAAAATCTCCATTATTATCCCTTGGTTTTATGAAAGAAACATAAACTGCATTTACTTCAGAGCTGGTATAGTGTGCTGAAGGACAATAGGATGTTTTAAATCTCACTTCAGCCATGATCTCCTTAGATAATTTAAGGCAAGACCATATTTTCTCAATCCTCTTCATTATCAATACAGAGGAAACATAATATTGTGCCACCTAAGGAAGGCTGTTATAAGAATTATTGAATCAGCTAGCTGCTGATTGCAAAACTTATTTTCCTCACTATATAAAAAAAATATGTTCTACAACTACTAATATTAGGATTAGTATTTGATGCTATATCATTCTCTATGCAAATAAAAAATCCTTGCTAGGAAAGCTTAGAATGTGGATTTGCCCTTAACTACTGGTGTGCAAAATGTCCTCGTATTGAATAAGGATTAACATTTTCTTGCTAAGGACAATTAGTGAAGATTGAAGACAATGAAAGCTATTTTCAATCCCAGATCCCTATCTTTGATCATTATCCCTTCATTGCCTGCAATCCATCTACTCTTACCTTGGAGGAATACTTTTTTCTCCTTGGTAACTAGAGCTGCATTTGGAAGAAAGAACAGAAGCTGCAATATAAGGTATGCTCAAAGCTCCTGATAGGAACACCAAGAATGACCAAGCTAGATTATCCACATTATCATCGCTGTAAATAAAGTAGTTATGTGAAAAGAGGTCCAGCTATTGCATAGCTTTTGATCACTTGAAGAGCTGCATTAGTGCACTCTAGAATTAGACACTCCAAAGGCTATATTTAGCTCATAGCTCCCACTTTACAGCTCTGAGAACCTCAAATCCCCATTGCTTATACTCCTGTACAAAATGGTTGATTTTCAGTGATGTGCTTTAAACTATTTTTAAATTTTAAATTATAATAGATGCTTGTCCTTAAGGCACCCTTTTTATTTTTTAGCTTTTTTTAATCCCACTTTTATTATTTTTTATAAGGTGGCAAACATTTTATAAGGTGGCAAACATTTTATAAGGTGGCAAACATTATCTAACACACACTTTCCTCTTATTTTTCCCACAAAGAACCGCCCTGTGAAGTGAGTTGGGTTGAGAAAGAATGACTGGCCAAAAGTCACCCAGCTGATTTTCAGGCCTAGGATGGACCTGGAACTCCCAATCTCCTGGTTTCTAGACTGGAGCCTTAATCACACCCCTACCTTCTCAACTAGTCTAAAGGGAGCTAAATATTGTCAGGCTTACTTAACTGATATTATAAATTAGTACTATAATAAGATGCTCTCTATTGCTCTTGGAAAGGAGAAGGAGGGGCAACATTGGAAGAATATCTGAAGAATAATTCCTCCAGCCCCACCCATACCACCACAGGCACTCTGACACAAGTGACATCGAGCTGGCCATGCCCACCCTGGCCACGCCTACCCAGTCCCCCAATCCTGATGTAACCCTCAATAAAATCAAGTTTGATATCTCTTAACTAAGGCAAGAGAAAGTAAAGGTAGTAGCAATAACAACAGACACTTTGGGTACATTTGCAAAATGACTGGAGCACCAATTGAACAACATTGGCATTGACAAAATCACCATCAGTCAATTACAAAAGGCAGCTTTAGTTGTAACAGTTTATATATTGAGACAATAACTTTAATACCATCACACATCAATATATACCTATGCCAGGTCTTTGGGAAGGACTTGATAGGTGGATAAAAAATGCTAAATGCAGGCTAAACATCTGGCTGACTGTGCAACAAACCGTAACCATGTTTAATAAACTTCACTAGCTTAAGTTAAAAATTGTTGCCTGCTCCTGGGTTATGTTTTCCTATGATAATACAGCAATTATATTTCTGAACTTGGAATAGCAGCAGGCTGGTATTTGAGGCTGGCATTCTCTATCAGTTATTAGTGCTGACTTTGAATCAGTCTTCATCCAACCCATCTCATAAAATTTATGAGAGGTTAAAATATAATGGAGAGAGGCTTCGCATGTTGCCTTAAACTCTTAGAAGATAGAAAGGATATAAATATAATGAATAACCAGATTTGCTTCAGAATATTATCCACCAAACTTTTTTTTCTGAGATGTTAAATGTATATATCTTGTCTTATTTACTAGTGTTATTCACGAAATCTTTACATGAAATTTCACCTATTTCCCATCTGATTGCATACATCCATACTATGTGTATATATTTTGAATATTACTTATCCTCACCCATAAATGTCAGTGTGGCAAACAAAATAACAAACATCACTTCTAAATAGGTGCTCAAAAACTAAACCTGCCTACATTAATTGCTTATATCAGATATATCAAGGCTATTCCTAATAATAGCTGACAACCTGACAACTCTTATTTCCAGAGGTGTAGTTGCTCTAACTTTGACCTTAACATCAATGTCTTCAAAGATTGTTTTTTTAGACTACCAGAATGATACACAAGAGACAGCTTCTAATAGTAACTCTTATTATAATGAAGATGGTATGTAAATATGTTTTCATCTTTCTGAATATATTAGAAGACCTCTGAATATATTGGAAGAAAATACTTTAGAAGACAATCAACCTATTGCTAAGTTATTTAAAGGTTCTATCACTCTCTCTGTAATTAATATTGTATTTAGGTTAAGAGATAGGTAGGAATGGGGATGGAAAAAAATCTCACCATTGACCACCCTAGTTCTGTGGAATATAAAGACAGTGGAGGGGAGATGTATTTCCATACCTGCAGGGATGTCAAACTGGTGGCCCGTGGGCCAGATGCATCACACGCAGGCCACACAGATCCCAGGTCTGCAAAGAGACCGCCTCCTGCCCCATACATCCCTCAGACCGATACGCTCCCATAGAGAGGACCTCCTCAGGGTGCCGTCGGCTGGACAATGCCGACTGGCGACACCAAGGGGAAGAGCCTTCTCTGTGGCGGGCCCAGCCCTCTGGAACGACTTACCCCCTGAACTCCGCACCATCTCCGACCTCCGCCTCTTCCGCAAGTGTCTGAAGTCACATCTATTCCATCTAGCCGGCCTAGCGTAACCTCCATTACTGACTATTAGACAGTTTTAAACTTGGGATTTTAAATTCGGTTTTTAGCGCAGGGTTTTATTTATTAGAATAAGTTTTTTAAATTTTATATATTTTGTATGTAATTTAACATCCCTGTGCGCCGTCCTGGGTCCATTTGGAGAAGGGCGGGGTATAAATTTAATAAATAAATAAATAAATAAAGGGGGGGAAAGTCACGAAATGTCAAATGCAGCAACATGACACCACGGGTTTGACACTTGTGCATTACTGGAACCTTACAATAAAAGATACCATTAATATTCCTGGTTTTGGTTTCCTGGTCTGGACTACCTTAAAGGGCTGGTGTTCTTGGGTGTTATAAATGCTACCTATGGGAGAAGGTACAGTATACTATTCCTACAAAGAGATTTTAAATGGGGAACTGCAACATTAATATCACATTAATGATGAAATTTCAAAAAGAGTGCTAAATTTAAAGCAGTTAAAACTTTCATTTCCTTTCTGCCTGAAAACCATGGGCACACTTTGCTTCTGATCTAATTCTGATCGTGTGAGAATATTGACAAACATGCCTGATCTTTACAGAGATATATAAATAATGAGCTTGTTTAAATCCTTCTATGACTATATTATTGGAGTAACATAAAAAGAAAAGAAAAACAATTTCCCCAGGGCAGTAATTTCTCAAAAAGAAGAAAGTTTACATTCTTAGAAATATCAGCTTTTCAAACACAAATATAAATGAGGATGCAAATGATTATTACAGCTAGCTAAATATGCAGATGAAAATTATTACAGCTAGTTAAATATGGTGATTTTTGAAAAATGGGACAGAGTGGTATTTCCTGTACCATTTCCTGAACCATTGGCAGTGTGATACTTCCTGTACCAAAGTTAAGTTTCATTTTACAAATACATTTGTCTTAAGTCTTAGATAAGGAGAGAAGGAATGGCCTAAGGGCAAAAGAGGGATGTGGAGGAGACAGATGTACAAAGTTAGAGGAGACTAAGTAAAGTCAGCCTTAAAATTTTGGGTGTAAGACTATAGAAGTGGTGGACTAGGAAAACAGCATCTATATGCTATTTGAAGATCATTTTTAACTATCATGAACAATCCACAAATCCAACTGTAGGAGGGGCAAGGGGAAGGCAGAGTAATAGAGAGCAGTGCCACGGCTCTCTGAAGTGAGCCCTGACCTTTCTGCAAGTGTGTCATACACACATACAAAAGGTCAAAACCTGAGGCATGATTCCATAATGCTATTTTTGTTATTCTGAAAACAGCAGAAATCTCCTGTAGACACACTGCAGCAATAACATAAGTTTCAACCTTTAAATAATGGGGTGGGTTCCACACACCAGGCAGGAAAACAGATTTTGCGGTAAGATGTTGCAAAACATACGGTAGTACTCTACAATCTGCATTAGCTTTGGTCATTAAGTACCTGTGTCTACAGAGACAGATGGGTAGCCTAAATCCAATCTGAACTATTTGCTGCCAACTACCAAATAGTTTCCCTAATTCTACTTCTAATTCTACTTCTCTTGATTAGTTTGCCTTGAGCCTCTGTGTGTATCTAGCTCCAGATAGTAGACCCTGAGAGATTGGAGTTTGGAAGGGCTTTGTCTTTGAAAATGAATAAAACAATAGGTGTAAAGTATTATATACATGGGAACTAACACATACATTTCCATAAAACTGGCTTCAATTTCAGCTCCGCTCTTCCCATTTCAAGTTATTGGTTTGAAACCCTTGCATATAAAATAAAATGAGAGAGAAGTGATAGTTAGAATCATTGAGCAACATCAAGCCTATAGTATTGTGCTTTGCTTATGTTTCTGCATGCATTTCTTTAGGGCAAGCTCTCTCTTTTGGGTCCTCTGTGGAGAAGGGCGGGATATAAATATAATAAAATGAAATGAAAATGAACTACTTGTGCATTGATGCAGCCCTCATTGCTGCCTGTTGGAAAAGACAAACACATGAGCAAATGTAGCCACTATTTTTTATCATCTTTACTGTCACAGGCATCATAGGCAACTGATGTAAAAACCAGCACGTTATCTGATTGATCACATAATTGCAGCCTCCATCTTGCCTTTTTTTTTTTCAACCTCTCCCCTGCAGAGGACCAGTTGTTTGTACATCTGTTCACTTGAACAATCGCACGCACACACCCTGGGCACATGTTTGATATTAAAACTGGCTTGCTTTCTATAAGTAATTTAAGATGAATGGGTCTTTTAAGGTTTTGCATACCTTGGATTGAAATTCAGATATTACTACTATCCTTATGATATTCCAATGAAAGAAAATAAAAGTAGTGTATATACAGCAAAGGAACAATTTCTACATTTCCACTGAAAGTGAATAATATTTTTTTGTCTACACAGTCATACCACAGTTGGAGTTTGATGGCCTTTCTTGACAAGTTTAAACTTTCTTTGACATCAGGAAAACTAAAAGATGAAATTTCTCAACCAGGTTCTTTTTAGTTCAGGAGAGTCAAACTCAAGGCCGGGGGCAAAATCTGGCCCATTGGGTGCTTAAATCTGGCCCAGAGGGCTTGCCTGGAAATATCAAAGGACCAGCCTCTGCCAGCCAAAATGGGTCCTCTGGTGGCTGAAAATGGGCTATGTGGAAGCCCTATGCAACCCCCATGCAGCAAGTTTTTGGCCTCCTGCAGAACTCTGTTGGCCAAAAACGGGCCGCCAGAGGCCCCTGTGTGGCCTGCTTTCAGCTGGGAGAATGCTGCAGGAAGCTGGGGAGGCCAAAAACAGGCCGCATGGGGGCCATGTGGGGACTCTACATGGCCCATTTTCAGCCCATCTTGAGCCTGTGTCAAATGTCCACCATGACCACGACCACCTCAGCCATGCCTGTCATGAACACACACACACACACACACACACACACACACACAAGCTTTCCAAAGTCAAACACAACCCTGATGCAGCCCTCAATGAAATCAATACCCCTGATACTCCTGTTCTAGTCGTTAGATCACAATCTGTAAACATTAGTTGTACTATAAGGCTGATAGGAATTCTGGTTTAAAACAGCTAAAGAAATCCAACATGACCATTATTAATTCAATCCAAATGTGTTTCCTGCTTATTACCTTTAATTTACCTTCGAACACTATAATTTTAATACTTTCCCTCAGAATGTCTTGCAATCTAAACACTTAATGTTACTATTGTTTATAGACTTCTATAAAATCAATGTAACATATTTAGCACTTTACGCAAATATATTATCCAGTTTATGTTAAAAGCAGTATTTGTTTACATGCAAAGACCAAGTCAAACAGCAATATACAGAAGTTCTGTGTTTTACTAAATGAAACAATGAAACTTCAGTCATTTATCATTTTCTTGCTGTACATTTGAAACTGCTCTGTTCACTTTCATGCTATTTGTTGATGGCATCATTTATATTAACCATCTCAATTAACTGATACATTAAAACAGTCAAGTAGAGTCTCTAACAAAGTGAGTAAATGCCATTATCCTATCAATTAAACTTACCTTAATTAAAGGGCAAATTTGGGTGGCCAGATGCCATGCCTACTTATGGCATGAAACAAATAAGGCATCATAATTACTTTTCACACTCACAGATTCTTAATATATACTGGATGGTGCAATTTTTCCATCCTATTCACACACACTATATATGTGTATGTGTATGTGTGTGTGTGTGTAATATTACAAAGAATTATGCAGTTACCATTGTATATTTTGATTGTGCATTTTTTTGCAATAAGGACATTATACATCCTGGAGAATGGAGAACTATAAAAAAATAATCAGGATGACAGTCATGGAGTACAACTGAAGCCTTGCATATTTGTATGAATGTCAATGACACATTAAAGTCAAAAGTGGCAGGGATTCCATTTCACTGACACAATTTATTTTTTAATTCTCCCCTTCCCTGTAGGGATGACACGGCTGAACAGTTAGAATGTATTTTGTGATTCTATATTTTTACATTATTAATACTTTTGATAAATGTTAAATATAAATTTTGAAATTTTAGAAAGATGTGCCATGTAAGTAACAACTTGCTATATACTCAGCAGTTTAAATGTTAATAGATGAAATTCATTACAGACAATTGTTTCCAGAAGTTTGTATGCTATGCTATCAGTCACGCCAATTGTGCCCCTTAGTGGACCGGGCTGCCCTCCGCACAGTCACTCAAGCACTCGTGACGTCCCGGCTGGACTACTGCAATGCTCTCTACATGGGGCTCCCCTTGAGGTGCACTCGAAGGTTACAGCTAGTCCAGAACGCAGCCACACGGGTGATCATGGGAGCCTCAAGGCAGTCCCACATAACACCTCTCCTGCGCGAGCTGCACTGGCTACCTGTGGTCTTTCGGGTGCGCTTCAAGGAGTTGACGACCATCTTTAAAGCGCTCCATGGCTCAGGGCCTAGCTACATGCGAGACTGTCTCCTGCCCCATACATCCCTTCGACAGATCGGCTCCCATAGAGAGGGCCTTCTCCGGGTGCCGTCGGCCGGGCAATGCCGGTTGGTGACACCCAGGGGAAGGGCCTTCTCTGTGGCGGCCCTACCCTCTGGAATGACCTGCCCCCCGAATTACGCACCATCTCGGACCTCCGCCTTTTCCACCAGCATCTCAAAACGCATCTGTTTCAACAAGCCGGCCTAGCATAACCTCCCGATACTGACTTTTATTAGCTGTAAATTTTAATTAGGGGAATTTTAAAATATTTTGGCACAGGGTTATAGTTTAATAGGTTTTTAATAATCGTATAATAAGGCATATTTTAAGATGTATATGTATGTATATGTATAGTTTTTAAATTTCCTGTGCGCTGCCCTGGGTCCTTTTTTAGGAGAAGGTGCGGGTTATAAATGTGATAAAATAAATAAAAGTCACAAATAACGGTATTAGCTATCCTTTCAGTTTGATAAGGAAAGTCAGCAGTAATCATAATATGTAGATCTAATTGCCGAAGATTGCTGTTTCCTCTAATGTTTCAAATCTAGAGGGCCAAACTACATGAAACGTTAAAGTCATGGTTTGTCCTTGGGGTGAGTCTATTCCTCACAAGTAGCAAATATGAGAAGCCAACTCCAGATTAGATCTCCCCTCATTTCTATAAGGTCTATGACAATTTGCTGTGGGAGCACCTGCAATGGACAACTAGTTACATTAATATCAAAGAAATAGCGACTATAATCATTTTTAAAAAATACCAAAGTAGGGACAAAATGAAATGTGAATGACAAGAATTAATATATATATATATATATATTTTAAATTAAATTAAATTGTCCCACAGTGAGTTGTCCTGTGGTGAGTTAGTTGTGGCAAATTGGCTGTGCTGAGTTTTCAGTGGTGAATTGGCCATGGTGAGTTGGCTGCAGCAAGTTTTCCCATTCCGATTGCTATGGGGCAAAAAATTCTCAGCAACACAGGTGACCCGTTAATAAATAATAATAATAATAATAATAATAAATTTTATTTATAACCCGCTCTCTCTCCCCGAAGGGACTCGAGGCGGGGCACAGGGAAATTAAAAACAAATTGACACAGACAAAGTACAAAGTTAAAATCACATTAAACATATCCTGCGCTAAAAACATCTATAAAAATAAAAACTATCCCTAAAACTCCTTGACACTATTAAATTTACCCTAGGCCAGCCAAACGGAAGAAATGAGTTTTTAAAAGCTGTCGGAAGGAGCGAAGGTCCGTGGTTGTTCTGATTTCAGGGGGAAGGTCGTTCCAGAGGGTCGGGCCCGCCACAGAGAAGGCCCTTCCCCTGGACGTCGCCCGCTGGCACAGCCTAGTGGACGGCACCCGGAGAAGTCCCTCTCTGTGGGAGCGAATCGGTCGCAGGGATGTATGAGGCAGAATGCGATCCCGTAGATAGCTAGGTCCCGTTAGAGTGGGTGCAAGACAATTGTGCAAGTAGTAAGCAGAAATAGAAAAGTTTTTATCCACTACGAAGAATATAGGCTAACTGGAATGAATTAGAGACAAGAGCAAACAATATTTCTGTTTAAAAAACTGAAGTGTTAAAACCCACTAGTGCAGTGTTTCTCAACCTTGGCAACTTGAAGATGTCCGGACTTCAACTCCCAGAATTCCCCAGCCAACAAATTCTGGGAGTTGAAGTCCGGATATCTTCAAGTTGCCAAAGTTGAGAAACATTGCACTAGTGGCTTGCATGGTTATTCACCCAAGTATTGAAGATTGTCCCATATTATGGTCCAACACTTCTACATTTTTAAAAGATTGTTCCCATTATAAAGAAGCATTTTGGTTTAAGAATCAGTTTAAAACTCTATTTTTTCAAACTTGGCAACTTTAAAATGTGAAGACTACAGCTCCCATGCTGGCTGGGGAATTCTGAAGTTGAAGTCCACACATCTTAAAGTTTGAAAAACACTGCTTTAAAAGATACTGTCAATTATGACTGGTGATTCAGCTAGCATTTGATGACTCCAGGGAGGAACAGATGACCAAAATCTTTGATACAAATAACTCCCATAGAGCATCTTTCCCAATTTCCCAATCTCAAAATATTTTGGGATTGTAAATAAATCCAAGAATTATGCTTTTTAAGGGTTTTAGATTATGGAAGGTCACCATGGGCTCTTCTCAGAGCCCTTATATAGTGTGGGCTGGAGTCATAGGAGCAGCTAAAGACCACCTTAAGGACTCTGTAGTAATTATGACACAAAGAAAGATTATTCCCTTCCATTATTGTTTTTGTTCATTGTTGGCTGCCAGGACTGTACTTTGGACAGAACCGGAGGCTATCTTCCCTGATACAAACAGATTTTAAAAATATTTCTATTTCTTCCAAATTTAATACTGCCTGCCTTTGTGATATAAACATTATTCAATTTGTCCAAGTTCTGATTCTACACATGCAGAATTAGAGTTGAGATAGAAACTGAGATGACATCATGGCAGATGTCGGTTTACAATCAGTTGGATCATATTGATTTTTTTCTTGCAGGCAAACAGGATGGCAGGCAGGTGTACGCACATGCGCTTGTGCGAGCGCCCCTGCATGATTAGATTTTTTTCATTCTTTTTTTCAGCAGAAACAACTAACAACAATGAGATTAACTATATAACATTAATATTAATCATATAATTGTAACCTCCAATAACTATATCTTTATTTAGATATTGCATTTTTGGAACATCCAAAATTCAAAAGAATGGACCAATGAAATGAGATTCCATCCACCCTCAGAATATTTGGAATTCTCTTATAGAATCATAAATAATGCTAAAAAATGTGAACTAAAAATCTGACATATAATTAGTTTTGATGATGCACAGCAGACTGACTCAGTTACTACTATCATAAGATGATTCCTGGAGTGAATAACCCTGTTACATGAGTATTTCTGGCCATCTTCTTGAAAACCTCATTTAATACTTGTCTTTTGAGGTTTGCAATTTGGGGGCTTTAAAAAACCCTCAAAAATCTTTGGAAGGCAACACATACATCTTGGATTGATTTCAAGATGTGCTATGAAAGACCTCCCAATAATAAGAAATCAACTCCAATTTCTAGTTTGATGCTGAACATTGGCCAAATTCCCAGCATATTAAGCAATCTATTCATTCAGATTCATCAATCTCATGCTAATCATATTGCATCCAGAGGGATTTTCTTTTAATAAATGTTGCTTCTATAATACAATTATAACTAATGTATTTTTATTTTCCCACTAGCTGTACCCGCCACGCGTTGCTGTGGCCAAGTTTGGTTAAATGTAAAAGTTTCCCCTCATAGACCCTCTCACCGATCCCCTTCCTTTTCTGCCTCAGTTTCCCCTCCCTCTCCCTCCCCTTCCTCTCTTACCCTACCTACCTACCTACTGTATTTCTCCCCCCTCTCTCTATCCCTCTACCTACCTACCGTATTTTCCCTCTCTCCCTCTATCTACCTACTTACCTACGTACCTATTTTTCCTTCTCTCTCTCTCTCTATCCCTCTACCTACCTACCTACTGTATTTCTCTCTTTCTCTCTCTCTCTCTAGCTCTACCTACCTACCTACCTACTGTATTTCTTCCTCTCTCCCTCTCCCTCCCTCCCTACTGTATTTCTCTCTCTCTATCCCACTACCTACCTACCTACTGTATTTCTCTCTCTCTATCCCTCTACCTACCTACCTACTGTATTTCTCCCTCCATATCTCTCTTTCTCTCTCCCTACCTACCGTATTTCTCCCTCTCTTTCTCTATCCCACTACCTACCTACCTAGAGAGAGAGGAGAGAGAGGCGCTGACTCATCAGTGGCCTTGGGGGGTGAATTGGCGAAGGGGGGCGCCGATGGCGGCATTGTGAGCAGGAGGTGGGAGGGGCCGAAGGAGCTGGAGGGCGTGGCAGCGTTGCAAGCGGCGGCATTGTGAGCGGTGGGGTGGGAGGGGTGGAAAGAGCCGGAGGGTGTGGTGGTGTTGCGAGCGGCGGCGTTGCGAGTGGCAAGGTGGGAGGGGGGGCAGAAGGAGGTGGAGGGTGTAGCGGCGCCGGTGCCAGCGTTGCAAGAGGCAAGGTGGGAGGGGCGGAATGAGGCAGAGGGCATGGCAGCGCCGGTGCTGGCGTTGCGAGCGGCGAGGTGGGGGGGGAGTGAAAGGAGATGGAGGGCATGGCAGAGGCAGCACCAGTATTGCGAGGTGGGAGGGGCGGAAAGAGGCGGAGGGCGTGGTAAGTGAGCTAGAAGAGCTGCAGTTGTACATTTGTTTGACGTGTACCTGGCATCGGTGTGCCATCCACACAATTTGTATGTATCATTGGTGCTGCACTTGTAAGGAACGTTGTGTGAAAATTTGGTAGCGATTGGTACAGTAGTTGTTGAGATTAGCGGTTTTGAACAAACTCATAGTTAACTTTTCATTTATATAGAGTAGTAAAAATGGCAGCATTTTGATGACTATAGTATATGGTTACATTAGATTTTAAGAAGCTGTTACTTCAATGATAAAAAGAAACCTTTTCAAACAAAATTGAAAATTGACAATTGTTTTGTCCTTCAAGTGCCGTTTCAATGATTTTTTAAATGTCTAGTCATCTTGCAGAACCCCCAGAATTTAAAATATCAATTATATACATATCACATAACGTTGCATATTATATAAGTATATACTTAATAATAAATTAAATTATTATCTAACATTATTTCTAATCCACCCAAAAACAATACATCTATTCACATTATGAAGAAAATCTACACAAAAAAAAAACAATAATTGGTTCGGGGGGAAAAAAACAAAAATATAAATTAAATAAGAGCCACAATTAAAAAATATCACTTACTTTAGTCATAATTTAACAATTGTAGTTTAACAAAATATGCAAAGAAAAACATTGAGAATAAATGAGAAAATAGAAGAGTGTACAGTATGTGCACACATATGTGCATTACCTTTTATTTATATACTTATGTATAACCTATCTTTTTATCTATGTTTTCAAAATACATCAGAAGTTACTGTAGAACATAACTTGGCATCTGAGAGTTGTAATTATTGTAAATAACAGCAATAGGAGACATCAATGTAGGAAATCTAACCTAGTTTGAGTTCCTAAATGGAAATACTACTGCTAAATATACAATAATGTTAGTATGAAAGAGGGAAAATAATGACTTCTGAATGTACCTTTTTCATCTCTGCATTCCCTTTTTTATCATTTATTTATTAGAGTTGGAGTCCCCCTGATTCCACAATGACTCTGGGCAGCTTAATATTTAAAAACAGAAAATCAATAAAGAATCTGAAGCAAGGAGAACACAGTAACATAAACCACTCAAATAGTGTAACTTTTATCATTACCTTTTATTATATGTGCACATAAACTGCACATATATAACATATTTTAAATATACCTTATGCTGGTGCACATCAAGAAATTATTTGCAAAACTGAGTATTTCTAATGAATTCAAAATTATTTCATTTTTATTATTCACTCAAGTTTTACTCTGCATATGATATTCTATTTCTCCTCCCAGTTTTAGTAACAGGTTTTAACCTATAGCTTTAATGGCATATTTTCCTGGAGCCTAGTAGGTGGATGGGACGATTCTACATTTAATAAATAACTCGTGAAGGAAAATGTTGAGAATATCTGCTTCTTTACAGAAGAAAAAATCAAAAGCTGGATCCTGACAAAATCAGCTAGGGTTTTATCCCAATTTAGTCATGGGACTAAACTTTGATCGTCTTATTCAAGATACAACACATGTACTTCGCTAGGAGGAAATAAAATAAAAATCAGCACTAGGTTATAAACAATTACAGTAGCACAGCTGCAACCTTGCGCTGGTTGACAGGTTTCATCTGTGAAAGATTTTTAACACTTGATCATTTTTGTCATCTAATCTGGAGAAAGAATCAGGAATGTAAGAAAGATGATATTGCAACCCAGCAGTTAGCAAAGTATAGCTAAAAATCACCCCATTTCTATGCTGAGGATTCAATTGTAGTTTTATTTTAAGGTACTCCAAATTAGAGGGCATTTCTAAATGTAAAAAATAATTGTAAAACTTTTTGTTCTGTTATTGTATCTACCTTAAACTCTGCTGGATATCCTTCAATACCAGAGAGGCAATCGTAGAATTTAGATCGGTGAATTAAACCTCATCAGGAAACAGTAAAAGCCAAACTAGAAAAGAAGCAAGATCTTGCAAGATTGAATCTGGGTCGGTCACTAGGACCAGAGATTTACTATTACCAGCTTTCAGACTCATGCTGGATCCCATCTTCAGGGAACTGCAAGATCTGTTCTTGTACACCAAAGGCCTTGGAGAGTGGTAAGGTATCACAGATATAATTTTGGTTTACTGAAGTTAAACTTGGGCAGGCAATCCAACAGCTACAGGTCAAAACAAGAGTTTACAGAAACTATAGACATGAGAGCAACCTAACCTTACAACACGAAAGAGACAAGTAAAGACTTAGGTATTCGAAAGTGGGTCATATAGTTCTGAAAAGGCAATTGTCTCACTTTGGAATATAAAACATGTTTTTGGTTACATTCTTCTAGGACTGTGATGGCGAACCAATGGCATGGGTGTCACAGGTGGCACGCGGAACCATTTCTTAGGGCACGCGAGGCATTGCCCTGTAAGCACCAGTGCGCATGTGTGCGCTGGCCAGATGATTTAGGCCTTCTTTTGAGGCCGTTTTTTGCCCTCTGGAGGCTTCAGGGAAGCTCCTGAAGCCCCTGGAGGTGGGGGGGGGAAGGCTGTTTTCACCCTCCCCAGGCTCCTAGAAAGCCTCTGGAGCCTGGGGAGGGCAAAAAAAGCATGCCAAAAGCAGAGGGTTACGCACATAGCATTATGGGTGTGGCACGCCCACGCACGACCCCCCCCCTGCACTTTTGGCACGCGAGCCAAAAAAGGTTAGCCATCACTGTTATAGGAGCATGGCTTGTTGCAGTATTGTTCAGCACATGCTACGATGTTTGAGAGTAGATTTACTATTAATAAATTTTACTGTCCTTGACTTATGACTATAACTGAGCCTGGAATTACGGTTGTAAATCATGCCAGTTGTTAAGCAGGTCACATGTGACGGTGGGCCAATTTTATTATTATATTTTTTTTGCAAGGTCATTAAGTGAACCACTGTGGTGGTTAAGTAAGTACAGAAATCATTAAGGGAGTCCATTGTCCATAATGGACTGATTTTCTGTCATTAATTGTTTTGACCATGGGACACCTGGTTGCCAAACACCCAAAATATGATCAAGTGACTATGTGGGTGATGTCAGTCATCAGAACTTCCATTCTAGGTTGTAAGTAGCCTTAGGGAGATCCATTATAACTTCAGAAAATGGCCGGTCATAAATCAAGGACTATCCGCAATGGAGAGTGGATAGTGACTGGTTGTAGAAAACCTTATATCTAAACGCTGAACAAGACCTTATGTTTTTACCAATTTAAGACTGTAACAAAAGACGCTGAGAAATAAATGTTTCTAATGCTCAACTGGGCAACATTTTAACTCCATTTTGAAAATTCTCAGTCAAAATTTATTCCTCTAATGGTCATCAACAATTGTTCATTGGTTCCAAAATGTTCCTATGTAACTTAAAGTTGTTTTTTAAAAAAAAATCAGTTTTATCAATACGATTTTAAGTGCAGAATCATCTGAACATGGCTTATTTAAACAGTATAAGCTGATCATATCTGGTTAGTAGTCTGAACTAGGCTGTTCAAACATCTGAAAAGAAGGCAACTCCTAATTGCATCTAGCTGTACTGGAATTCTGATCAAAATAAAAGACCAACTAAGCCCTACAATATGGATGTAATTATTCAAGTAATATACTCCAAGTTTGCATTGGCTTTTTTTGTCCTTTTGTAGTCACCATATACAAATTTGACTGTTTGTTTTCTAGATCTTCTAGATTCTTCTGACATACTTTGCTGCCAAGTCAGGTATCCCTAACTGATGTCTTAAATACCAGATGCATTACATTTAAGAAGAAAAATGTTCACAATGCAGGGAATTCATGGTTCAAAAGATGCTACATAAAGACTTGGGTGTCCTCATGCAACAAATTGAAAATGAGTCAAAAGTGTGTGAGGCAATTTCTAAATTTTGAATTATAAGCATATAAAGATCCCTGATTCCCCTCTACTCTGCACTGGTGAGAGTACACCTGAAGTATAAGGTGCAATTCTCCACATCAGATTTCTAGATGAATAGTGACAAGATAGAACAGATCCAGAAGAGGGCAACAAAAGTGCTAAAAAAACTTCAGATAAGGCTGAAGGAACCTGAGATGTTCAGTTCAGGGAAAAGAAGACTGAGGGGGGACATGAGATCAGTGTTCAGATGCATAGAAGGCTGCTATAGGAAAGATGGACAGAAAGTATTACCCATTGCCATAGAAACAATGATGAAGATATTGGATACGTGCTGCAACTACACAGATTTCACTTAAATATAAAAAGAAAATTCCTGACAATAATATCTCTACTGTAGTGGAACAATTTATCTTCAACAATTAGAGGTTTTTGATCTCTGCAGGTTTTTAAGAAGAGTCTGAAGAGATATCGCTCAAAGGTGGTTTAACTGGTTTTCTGTACCATTACACTGGATTGCACTGGGTGATATTTGTGGTCTCTTCCCACTCCAGAATTCTATTATTTCAATAGTTACCTATGAAAATACTCAAGACAGAATGTGAAAGGGACTATAGCAGGGGTCCCCAACCTTTTTGGCACCAGGGACCAGTTTCATGTTAAAAAAATTCAGCGGACCGGTGGCCATGGCTTAGCCGGCGTAGAGGGGGAGGGGGAACAGGTGGCGCATGCACGCGGGGGGGTGTGAGTTGGCTCACTCACCCCTCTCGTGCCCCCAACGGTGTGAGCGGCCACACCTGTGCTCTCCCGCCCCTGGTGCGCGCTCTGCCCAGGGGGCTGCCCCCTCCTCCCTCCTCCTCCTCTCTGGCCTTTTCTAAGACTTGCGCCGCTCACTGCGGCCCAGTTCCTATCAAGCCACGGACCGGTACCGATCCACGCCCCGGAGTTGGGGACCCCTGGACTATAGGATTAGTTGGTGACACATTTCCATAGAGAAAATAATAAATAATAAGAAGGTAGGTTAGAGAATGGGGATTTAATAAAGAAATAGGAAAGAAAAGAAGATCAGAGGAGCTATAAATTATCCATCCTATTAGCTCCATTTAAATAAAGGAGAAATGATTTATGATTTGGACACCCACTAGGAGCTTATGAATTTGGAGAAGGGAGAGAGGAGGCTCAAGGAATAAAATGTAGGAGGGTCAACAGTGCAATTCAATATATCAAGGAAAAGAAGAGCTGGTATGTCCAGTACATTATGAGATGGACATTGCAAAGCAGATCTTATTAAAAAAAAAGAGAGATAAAGGGCTAAGTAAGTATATCTCATATCTTGTTTGGTTAGAAAAGTATTACTTTTTCTCCTTCAATCTTGTTGAATTTTTATGCAGTGTTTCCTGTAATGTCCTTCTGTTTCCAAGAGATCTGCACAACAGCTAACAGCAGCACTGAGGGGGATGTCATTAGATGAAGCTGTGCAAAGACAGAGGCACATATAAAGTCCAACATTCTGATTCCTGAATAATGAGCAAAACGAAAAGTTGTGTAGGCTTACAATGCAATGTGTCTGGATGAACAATTTATTAGGATCAATCACCTGTCCCTCACCCCACATATATATTTGGAGTGCACAAAGCTAAGGAAGATTGTGTTAGATGTCTGTTTTTAGTTGGGGTAACAAGAAAATATGAAGTTGTCACTAAGCCATAAAAATAATAGGTGGTATTGAAAGATTTTACGGTTTTTGTGATCTTTTTTCACTGGTTTTTTTTTTTGCCTCTCCCAACTAATTAGGACAAGGGATAGTCCAGCTACTATTTTCTTGTCCTAATTATAAATCATAAATTATATTTATCATTCAGTTTAAACCAGGGGTGTCCAAACTTGGGAACTTTAACACTTGTGGACTTCAACTCCCAGAATTCCCCAGCCAGCATGGCTGGCTGGGGAATTCTGGGAGTTGAAGTCCACAAGTCTTAAAGTTCCCAAGTTTGGACACCCCTGGTTTAAACTATATAGGGAAAATTGCCATAACAATTCAGTCTCTTAGACCAGCCAAAACCTCAAAGCAAACATCAAAAGGCAAGACTAATCTTCACTTACATTAGGCAAAATGAGGTGTGCATTTAGAACATTTTACTCAGTAAGTTCAGTTTCTGATAATCTTTCTTAGAAGTTACAAGCTATTATGCAATCATCCTTGTCAAAGATGTACATTTTCATTTTGCTATCATAACATACAGCCCGCTGTTAAGTAATACAACAGAGAATATAACCAGCTTATAAAATGTTAATGTGTACAAGGAAGAAAATGCCTGTTATTTATCTTCCAGATTCTATTCAGACATTCATGAAATTGAAAGTTAATGTACCAGAGACTTTCATTATCTGACCCATTCCATCCTAGCATTAAAGTACCATATCACTGGACAGAGAGAGGACCAATATGTCACCAACACAAGACGTAAAAGGTCAACAAAACCAGCAACAATAAAAAGCATTACCTCTGTGTTAAATTTTATAATGCTCAATGAAAATGTACTGGCTGAAAATATTACATTACATTTTTAAGATGAGACAATTATATGTTTATAACAGAATATTTGTTTTTAGTAAATACTAGGAATTTATCTTTAACTGCCATACAGGTAGTCTTCATACAAAGTTACTATGGTATTGAAAAAAGTGACTTAGGACTGGTCCTAATACTTGCAACAAATTGTAGCATGGTCACATGGTTGCAATTTGGGTACTTGCTAATCAATGTGTATTCACGATAGTTGCAGCTTCCCAGGGTCATGTGATTGCCATTTGCAGCGTTCCCAGCTAGCTTCCAAGACACAGAAGGAAGGCAATTTTACTTAACAAACATGGCAAAAAGGTCATAAATTCAGGAACAATCACGTGATGACTCACTTAACAACAGCTTAACTCAGGGATGGATGTTCTGGTCCCAAATGTGGTGGTAAGTCAGGGACTATCAGTATTCAAAATATTTCCAGAAAGATAAATAAATACACTAACACTACATTCCTCAATGAAGGAATAAAGACAGCATTTTGTTTAAATTCTATCTAATTTTTGATATATTTGATCACGGTTTGAGAATAATTAAGATTATTGTTTCTTTTCACTATGCTGAATGGCCCAGCCTAAAAAATACTTCTTTTTAAAAAATTGACATGAAGTTATACAGTCTTCTCTTTTACTCCTTTGTTGTTTGTTAAGGTATAGTTTAGCCTTGGTTTCTCTTAGAAATAAAGATAGCATGTCTTATACAAAAATGTGTATTTTGAATTATTATATTCATCCTTTGTTAAGTGTTAATATATTATTATATGGTTATGAAGTAATTATCATTGCATTCTTGACTGTGTCACTAGGTGAAGAATTAGGTACTAAAATATCCTTACTGAACAATACTGGATGAGTCCCACGTCTAACCTTTTATAACACTGGAACGATTTCTGAAAAGGAAGGCATGTGAAATCTACTTCACTGATTGTAAACATCTTCAATTACTACTATTAAAATAAGTGACCCCCAAAAGTAGACAAAAAACACATATACACACATAAAAATTAACAGAGGACAGATAGATATTTGAAATGAACTTTGGCACAAAGAACAGCTAGATTTCTAGCAGCTGCCAAGGTATTTTGGTGCTGACACTGGTCTTATTATCCCTTCTTTCTTGTACAATTTTCTAGTTTCTAGTTTCTTCTAGTTTCTAGTTTCTAGTTTCTTCTCTCTGCAGGCAAGAAATGTATTTTTTAATCTGAAGAGCAAACTAAATGAAAACAATTTACAGATGATCCAAGTCTTTGCTGTGCCAAGATTGCTAAACGAAAACTTGGCAGGAAGAGCTACTTAACACTAGAATTGCAGTCATTGGGAATTGAAAAAAAAGTTATATAAAGAATTAGTTGGATTGTTTCTTTTTTTATTTCTTTACTCAAAATATACTATTGCATATTTAATTGAAATTTAATTTTAATTGGAGTTTGAAAAGTTTTTAACGTTTTAATTGTATACTTATACAGTCTGTGAAAAACAGCATATTTTCCATGGTTATGTGGCCAGCATGACTAAACGCTGAAGGTGCACGGAACACTGTTACCTTCCCACCAAGGTGGTCCCTATTTATCTTCTTGCATTTTTTTACATGCTTTCGAACTGCTAGGTTGGCAGAAGCTGGGACAAGTAACAGGAGCTCAGTCCGTTACACAGTGCTAGGGATTCGAACCACTGAACTGCCGACCTTTCTGATCTACAAGCTCAGTGTCTTAGACACTGACCCACTGTGTCCTCATTTTAAACAACTAAATGACTCTTTATTGGCATTTTAATGTGTCTTCTGCCTGTGCTACTAAGTAACTAAGATAATTAAGATATGTGGAGTACTTGTTTCTCTCTGAGCTTGGTTGTTTTCTTGCAGGTGTTTCATTGCCAAACTACGTAACATCATTAGTGCACTCACTTATGTTATGACGCTAACTAGTTGGGTAATCAAAGTTCTGCAAGAAAATAACCAGGCTCAAAAAACACCAAGGACCCCACAATTCAACCCTGAGTTACAAATATTCTCTTCTATTTAATAAAATTTCCATTTTGTAGCATACTTTTAAATTACTAGAGTGTGTGTTGATGCTAATTGTTGTTCAACTATGATCACCATGTGGTAAAAACTAGTTCAGGATTTTTGTTTGTGAAAATAGTAACAGTATGAAATGTGTATCAGCTAAGGAGAGAAATAACCGTTTTATTTAAAATCTTTAAACCATCTGTAACTTCCAAGAGAGGCTTTTCAAAGTCTTAATGTTTGCCTTCCAGCAATTTAACTGAACTTGATTTATGTACTAAATTTTTGCATTTCTCTTTTTATTATTAATGTGTATTTTTTCTGTATTTATTTATCACTTTTGTAAGGCCACCTAACAAGAAATCTCCTGGCTTTTCTTAAGATCACTATAATTTTTAATGTAAAAGAAAATAGGGGAAACATCAGCTTGGTCAAGTAGATTGTCAGAGTTGTTCTATCATATTCAGTAGAGCAGATAATATCTTTTTAAAACTTACTTTCACAGTAGTTTTAAGCAATGTCACAGCTTGTTAGTGTAGATCATTTAATAGACATTAATTGAGGAACATGCAAATTAGCTTTCCAGAGCAGGGTGGAACAATATAAAGAGAAAATGAAGGTGCAAATTTAATTGGTTTAGTTAATAGATCTCTCACAGTGTGTTTTGATTATTTCTCCCATTAGCTGGTTTGCTGTTTGCACCAGTAGGTAGTAGATGTGAAAAAATACATTCTAGAAAACGATGAATTAGAAAAGGTCTGTAAAATTTCCCTGTGCAAATGAATATGGTTCCAATTAACATAGTTAACTTAATATACATAAGTCTGCATGAGAATTTGGCTTCTGTACTTTAATGTAAAAAATAAAATAAAATAAATTGCTCTATTTAGTGAGGTTAGAACATTCCATTCAAAGAAACTGAGAGTTTGATTTTGGAATGTGGGAAACAATATTGAATAATACCCAATGAAATAATACATAAACTAATCCACCTTACTCTTCTCCATTTTAGAGCAGTATCCTTAAAAATAAATACTGTATATAACTTTGAAACGTCTGTAGTAGTCTGACAGTGGAGTATTTCCAGAAAAAATGCTGATGCTGAAAAAATTTCCACTCCACATCTCTGCTAGTAGGAGGTTGGGAAAAACATTATCATTTGTAACAGTGACATGACAAGACTAACTGTGTTTGTTGTGTGGTAGCCTAGTGTCTGCTCTGTTTATGGGGATTGTGATTGCCTTTGTCCTAATCCTTTCCTTTTCTACAGCACAATGGTATGCGGTATCACTTGAACATCAGGCCCTTGGGTAGTATAGATTCTGAAACTCTTCAAAGAAATGTTAGATGATCTTTCCATCATACCAGATTACTGGTTGGCGCTGGCTATAATGGCTGAAGGGAATTGCAGCAAACAAGATGTGGGAGGTCAGAGGTTTCCCCTATCAGGGTGAATAAGGCTGTGTTCTTAAATCTGCACGGTTCTGGGCATTTTAACCATGATTTATATTTCCCACCCTGGGGCTTTGAGAAAAGTTAATTTTCCAAACATTGTGGAAATTTGAATTAATTGGAATGAAAGATTCCTTATTTTCATTGTTTTTATGTGTCTTACAAATGTTTCTGTCTGACCTGGAAATCATATTTTACATTGGGCCTTCAGACCTGCCCTGTGGGAAAATGGGAGGGAGGATTATATAGCGTATGGGTGATATATAGTCAATAACATTCTTTTCTCAGAGTCAAGGACATCTTGCCTTGCAGCTGTGATGAGGTGACTGGGAGGCATCTCCAGTTTTGGATGGTGCCTGATTTGATCATGTGATGGACTGACCATTGGTCTTACCTGTGAATGGTCTTTCTCTAGATGCTGCGGAGTGTCCAAACGCGGGTTATCCTCAGCTTGCTGCCCATTGGACTGAGTTTCACTTTGATGTGTAGCCACGCCTCTTGCCTCTGCATAGGGCCAGTTCTAAAAACGAAGGTAGACCAGAAAAAACGCAGAACAACTGGAACAACACTAGTCTTAACCTTCAACTAAACATGGGACCAGTTCCCACCACGCCTAGGGTGGGATTTGGACACTCCGCAGCATCTAGAGAAAGACCATTCACAGGTAAGACCAATGGTCATTCTCCTAGATGCTGCTTGGAGTGTCCAAACGCGGGACATGCCAACGCTATGCTGTCCCAGGGAGGGGAGATTCGTCTGAGTGGGAACTGGGAGCATCAAGGACCCTCTGGAGAACACGTCTGCCGAAGGAGGCCTCCGAGGATGCAAATACGTCCAGCTTGTAGTGTCTGATAAACGGCACAGGCGAGGACCACGTAGCGGCCCTGCAGATCTCGTCTATGGGGGCCTGGGTGGCCCAAGCAGCCGTGGTTGCAGCGCTCCTGGTGGAGTGAGCGGTAATACGTGGAGGTACAGCTCTGGACCGGTGCTCATATGCCAGTGTAATGCAGGCACGCAGCCAGCGCCCAATCGTGGTAGACGTGACCTTGCGACCCATGGACACCGGCTGAAAGGAAACGAAGAAGGATTCTGACTTGCGGAATTCAGCCGTTCTCTTCTTGTACATCCGCACCGCCCTGCGAACGTCCAACTTGTGCCACCTCCTTTCCCTGGGGTGAGAGGGGTGCGGACAAAAGTCAGGTAGGACGAGCTCCTGGGATCTGTGAAACAAGGAGTTGACCTTGGGCACAAAGGTCGGGTCTAGTCTGAGAACCACCCTGTTAGCGTGGACCACGCACAAGTCCTCCCGTATGGAGAGGGCCGAGAGTTCCGAAATTCGCCTTGCAGATGTGATTGCAATGAGGAACACCGTCTTCAAGGTCAGGTGGCGCAGTGACACGGAGCGCAATGGTTCGAATGGCGCCTCAGTCAGGGCCTGGAGGACGAAGGGTAAGTCCCAGGTCGGATATCTATGGACTGTTTGGGGCCGAATGTTCGAGGCCCCTTTCAGGAAACCACGAACCCCTGGATGTCTGCTGAGCGGCAGGGACCCACCGGGCGACAGGATGGTAGCGAGAGCAGCCACCTGCCTTCTCAGAGTATTGGGGGCGAGCCCCTTGTCCAAACCCTCCTGCAAGAAGTCCATCACCTGAGGTGTGGAGGCCTCAGCCGCAGCGATGTGTCTGGCACGGCACCAGGTAGAGAAGGTGGACCATGTAGTCTCGTAAATGCGAACGGTGGCAGGACGCCTGGAAGCCTGGATCGTTCTTATCACCTTGTCCGAATAGCCCATTCGTCTCAGAACGATCCCCTCAAGTGCCAGACGGCTAGTTGGAAGCACTGAGGGTCCGGGTGACGAATGGCCCCTTGTATCAGTGACACCTGGTTCGGAGGAATGCGCCAGGCCTTCTCTACTGACAGACCCACTAGATCGGCGAACCAGGACCGTCTGGGCCAATGGGGAGCGACCAGGATGACTTCCGCCCCCTCCGAGATGATTTTCCGGACTACCTGAGGAAGCAGCGGGAGAGGAGGGAAGGCGTATAGCAGGCCTGTGGGCCAATGGCACCGGAGGGCGTTTGTCCCTTCTGCTTGCGGGCACCGGAAACGGGTGAAGAACCTTGGCAGGTGCGTGTTCTGCGGGCTGGCGAACAGGTCTAGGACGGGCAGGCCGAATCTCCGGGAAATCTGCTGGAAAAGATCCGGGTGCAGCTGCCACTCTGAGGTGTTGATGGTGGTTCTGCTCAACCAGTCCGCCGTCACGTTCTCCTCGCCCGCGATGTGGTCCGCCCTCAGGGACAGGAGATGCCTCTCTGCCCACCTGCCCAGAGCCTCCGCCTCCGTCATGAGCGCCCTCGACTGTGTGCCTCCCTGGTGGTTCACGTATGCTCGGGTGGCGATGTTGTCCGTCAGGAGAAGGACATGGGACCCTTCTACGAGATTGCCGAAATGCCGCAGAGCCAGCCTGGCCGCCCGGAGCTCCAGCCAGTTGATGTTGTGGGCGAGCTCCCGTTGAGACCATCTGCCCTGGGCCACATGGTGCTGCAGATGAGCTCCCCAGCCGTAAAGGCTGGCGTCCGTCGTGATGGTGACGCGGTCTGGCTCCTTGAAGGGCGACCCCTCTCTTAGGGCGGGAGACCTCCACCACCTGAGGGACCGAAGCACTGGGGGTGGGATTGTCACCCGTCTCCTGGAGTTGCTGATCTTGCGTCGTTGAAAGGGAAGCAGAAACCATTGTAGCTCCCGTGCGTGCAGGCGGGCCCAGGGAACAATGGCTATGCACGAGATCAGCTTCCCCAACAGTTGGGAGAGCGTCACAAGTGGGACCAGTCTGGAGTTCTGGACCAACCCCACCAACTTCACAATGCTGCAGATGCGCTCCTGTGAAAGAAAGACTTTGCAGGTCTTCGAGTCGATGACGGCACCCAGATGAAGTATGGAGAGGGTGGGCTGCATGTGACTCTTCTCCCGATTCACCGAGAACCCGTGGTCCTCCAGGGAGCGGATGGTGCAGTCCAAGTCCTTCAGGGCCTGGTCCCTGGAAGGTGACATCAACAGGATATCGTCCAAGTAACAAACCAAACGCACAGGTCTGGATCGAAGATGCGCCGCCACTACGGAGAGGACCTTCGTGAAGGTCCTTGGAGCCGATGACAAGCCGAAAGGTAGGGCCTTGTACTGGAAGTGCTGGCCGGCGAACTGAAACCTCAAGTATCTGCGATGCGCCGGGTGGATGGGAATGTGCAGATACGCCTCCTTCAGGTCTATCGAGGTCAGGAAGTCGTTCTGTCGAATGCATCCCAGGATCGTCTGGAGGGATTGCATTTTGAAGCGCTTGTATTGCAGATACCGGTTCAGCTTCTTCAAGTCCAGAATGGCCCTGACCCCCCCCGATGACTTGGGGACTAGGAAGAGGATGGAATAAAACCCCTTGCCCTCCTGCCCCCCCGGCACCGCTTCTATGGCCGCTATCTCCAGTAGGTGACCGATCTCCGCCCTCATGAGCTGTTGCTTGTGCGGGGACCTGGGAAGGGGGCAGCGGATGAATCTCCGCGGGGGAAAGGATAGGAAGTCGAGGGTGAGGCCGTGTCGGACCACATTCCGGACCCAGGCGTCCGTCGTGGTCGCCTCCCACGTGGACGCATATTGCTGTAGGCGTCCCCCAATGGGAGGGATCCCCCAGGGGTCACTTGCTCTTCTTGAAGGGACGGTTGGCCTGACCACCCTTGAAGGGCCTACGCTGACCTTGGAACCTGGACCTGTCCCTGTAGGCCGGCCTGTCCTGGGAACGATCTTGGGCCTGGGGGTAGGTTCTGGAGGCCCCACCCGAGGTAGAGGGAGCCTCCGTAGACCGAAAGGGCTGTCTACGGTAGGAAGACTGATTCTTCCGGTCCTGCTTCTTGGTGACAGCCGGCAGAATCTTCCGCTTATCCTTGGACTCGATTAGGAAGGAGTCCAAGGCCTCGCCGAAGAGCTTGCCACCCTTGAAGGGGGCCGACGCCAACTTCCACTTAGCCTTCATGTCCACCTGCCAATGGCGGAGCCACAGCAGACGGCGTGAGGTGACATTGGATGCTAGAGCCCTGGATGAAAACTTTGTGGAATTGAGCGAGGCGTCGCAAGAATATTCCACCGCAGCGATGATCTTATTGACCCTTTGTCTCGATCTAACCTGTCTCTCAGGCAAGGAGGCCAATAGCTTCCTGAGCCAGAATAGGGCTGCCCTACTAAAGTACGACGCAGAGGACGAGGCCTTCATGGCCCAGGCAGTGGCCTGGTGTGTCTTGTGGCAAGACTTCTCCATCCGCCTGTCCTCCGCCTTAAGCCCCTCCACCAGCTCGGCCGGGAGTGAGGATGTGGAGGTCAAAGACACAATGGGGTCATCAACCTGCGGGAGAGCCAGAATGGTCTCCATAGCATCCTCAACAGCGTACAGCTTTTTATCCACGCCGCTGGGGTGTGCCATGGTAGCGGGCTGAACCCACTGGCGCTGAATAATGTCGAGGAACAACTGAGGAGCCGGCACCAATTCTTGGGGAGGTGTAGGTTCCCTAAAGAGACCCGCCCCAGGGTGTCCAGGACCGATGACGATGGCATTGTCCTGATCAGAGGCCTTCTTATCAGATTGAGCCGGTAGACCCATCTGCACGGCCGACTCCCTAGCCTTGGTCAAGATAGCCTTGAACATGATGGGGTTAAATAGCCCCTTGGAAGCGGGAGCCTCCGGGGTGGAGCTCTCATCCCCTGAAAGGTCGGGAGCCCCCTGGGTAACCACCTCCTCATCATCCTCCCCCTCGGATGCCTCGCTGACTGCAGAAGAGGCAGAAGGGGAAACGCCACCCCCCTGGGCAGGAACCACCTTCCTAGGTGCCCTGGGCTTGGGGGTAGAAAGGAGGGGCAAGGAAGCCACTAATTGCTTCATGCAATCCGTGATGCCCTGCGAAATGGCCTTGGACACAACCTCCTGCATGGCCGCGGGCAAGGCAGCCTCAGCGGGTGCAGAAATGGGAGTGGCCGGAACCTCCTCTTCCTCATCCACTGACTCCTCCCCCTCCCCCACCATGGAGGACTCCTCCTCCTCTGGTTCCTCCTCCTCTAGCTCCACTTCCATTGAGGGGACTGGAGAGGCAAGGGAAACCCTTGAGTGATTGGGGGAAAACCCAAAATCCCCATCACCAGAGGGAATGGATTGGGTCTCCCTACGAAGCTGCGGGGCAGGGGGGGTCTTATCTGTCACAGCCTTGTCCCGGGCAGAGAGAGCCTTCTGGAATTGCTGCTCTAGAATCCTCAGCCGTCTATCCGCCAGTCTCTCATCAGCCTTGGTGGCCTTGGCTGCAGGCCTCTTCCCCTTGTCAGGACAGGGTGCAGAATCGCCCTTGGCAGCAGGGTTGGTCTTGCTACGCTTGGAGGCAGGTTCTCCTGTTTGCTCACTGGGGTCAGCCATGGAGTGGCTGAAAGAACAAGAACAAACAATTAAATCCAGTCAAGGCACCCCAATCCCACCAGGGAAGAAACAATATACACTTTAAAACAAGAAGAAACTGGAACCTGGTTTTGGCGCCAAAATCAGACCCAAAAGTCTCAGGCGTTGCAGATCAGCGCTGGAGTAGACCAGGGAATGGCAACAGAATCTGCCAATCTCCCTGCAGCCGCTGGGAAGGATCTCTTCTGCTGCCCCAGGGGATCCTGTCCGGGACTCCCAGAACTAGAACCACCCCAGGAACGAAGCAGCGGCGATCTGCGAAGAGGAGTCGGGCTGCGGCAGAAAAATGGCGGCAAGTTTAAAACGCGCGCCTTTTTTCCTTTGCGAACGGCCGCCTAAGCTCAAACCGGCACTGGGGAAACAACGGGCTGAAAAGCCTCAGTAGAAGCTTCCCTAGGGAGGAAAACCCCCGATAGTCAAGTTGGGGGGTCCTATCTAACTACCTAGCCCCCTTAGAAGCTTACCAGCAGCCGCTGGCAAGCCCTCCCAGTGCCAAGCCGCTCCGCAGAAAAAGCGGGAAACGGCCGCGGTTTGAACAGCCCGCTCCGCGCAACGAAGACAACGAAGACAGGAACGAAAACAAAAAATCACCTATCTAACACAACTACACACAAAAATAACAACAAAGGCTACACTAACTCACTGCTGGGGAGGTCAGATTGCTGGCAAAGGACTGCAGACTCCCCAGACGCGTCCGATAAGGGCGACTGAGTTTTTAGAACTGGCCCTATGCAGAGGCAAGAGGCGTGGCTACACATCAAAGTGAAACTCAGTCCAATGGGCAGCAAGCTGAGGATAACCCGCGTTTGGACACTCCAAGCAGCATCTAGGAGAAATGTGGGTGCTGGCAAAATCTTTTCACAATCTTCATGAATCAGATTGACCAAATATCTCCATTTTAAGTACTTTTGTATGACACCCCTAAATCCAGGAAATATCTCCGTTTTCAGGAGTCCACTGTGGCTCATTAAAAATTATTCATGTTTGCTGCATAGGCATAAGTAGGACTACATTCTAACTTTCATTCTGATTACTGGATCCTAGATATAATGGCCATAAGAATCTATTATTTGTTAGAATAAGAGAAGACAAGAATTGCTTGCAATTACTTAACGTGCCTCTCTTGAATGCTAAATATTCCAAAATGTTGCCATCTAGCAGGAACCAAGAAATATGCCTTCTTGGTAGTAGTCCCCAAACCATAGAACAGTTTCTCTCCTGAGATCAAGAGACCTTCATCCTTTTAGCCTTCTGAAAAGTATTAAACTGATTTACCCCTAGGTAAAAAAAAGCACCTAGACTTATACTCACTTGGACTCATAGTGCTTTACAGCCCTCTCTAAGCAGTTTACAGAGTGCTCATATTGCCCCCAACAATCTGTGTCTTCATTTTATTGACCTCAGAAGGATGGGAGGCTAAGTCAACCTTGACCCGGTGAGAATCGAACTGCTGGCAATCAGCAGAATCAACCTGCAAAACTTCATTCTAAACACTGCACCACCACAGAGAAGTGGCTAGAATGTAATATTGCAGGCTAATGGAACTTAATTGTTATGGTTTTTATGAATTGAGAAGTGTTGGTTTAGAGCATTAGGAGTGCTAATGGACTACTATGTTTTTTTTTATACTGTTACTGTGATGTGCAAAATTATGGTTCATAAATAAGAATCCAGGGGCCTAACAAATAAATAAACACATACATAGACACCTTCAATGGTTTGGGTTTTTGTAATTTTTACCCACATTTGAGAAACTAAGCTATGCTCCAGCAATAATAAATATGTAAATTTAAACATGTTAATGTGCTTTGGGTCTTATTCTTAGAACTGACTCATATTACATACATTAGAAATTATGGTGCTGCATCTATCTTCTTCAATATATATATGGGAGATTTGCCAGGCAGATTTAGAACCTCAAGATATACTCTTGAATTCCTAAAACCCTTAAAATATGATGCTGAATTTCCAGAGCCTTTTATATCATGTGACAGTCAGCTCAAGAGAAATCACTTCAGTAAAAGCTAATTCCAGCTCAGTATGTAAGCCATGTACATAAATTTCATGAATAAGAAACAAAGCCCCTAGTTTTGATAATCATGTACAGATTGGTCATGTTTATGCATATTCAAGGATTTGAGCATACTTCACAGTATTACTTTGCATCATGCGTATCAAAATTATTTTTAAAAATCTCCTGGTTTCAGAAGATGTTTGCCTGATAGCATTAGGGACTTTTGTTTGAATTGTACAAGCCCAGAGCTACCTTCTACTTGCATAATAATCTGGATGTTGATCCATGCTATGTTGCATAAAATATAGGAGAAATGTATTCTGCATAAAAATTGCAAGTAATTGTAAGAATTACTATCTAGACATTTAAATCACGGAATGTAATTTCACTAACTCCATTGATATTAATAGTAGTTGAAAAAAATGTCAAGCAGTGCAGCTATCCTTAATTATAATGGGCCAAGTATAGGAGAAGATCACTTTTCAATTGTGCATGCAGTAAGGAAAAATAATTTTTAAGGCGTATCGCTAGACTGCTAATGAAGTATGGATTTTTTCACCTTCTAATGTAACCTACTAAATGCTAGTTAAAATACAAAACTGAACATCATTTAACAAGCATTATGAAAGAGTAGAAGATTCAGCCATTATCTAGGAAAAACGCTATGAAGCAACACACAATTACTACCTTGGAGAATAACTTTAAAATATTCTTGGCACCTAAACATTTATACTATTTGCTAAGTGCCAACCTTTCCCAATTGTGAATAATCCCTTGAAATCTGCTAACTCTATGAGGCACTTCTCCACTTCAATGCCTGTGCTAACTTGTTATTCAGATAAATAATCTCTGGGGATATCAGACCTGCTCCAATGCAGTGTCAGTAAAAATTCACCTTTCTGTGTAAATGAAGAAATGTCTCTGGCTGATCTCCCAGATGACTAAACTGTGAAGGCTGGGAAGCATTTTGATGCTGTTAAGAACAGAACCAAATGAAATATAAAATGCAACTGGCAAAGTCAACTTTGCCTAAAAACATATTTATATTCAACAAAGACAGCAAAATTCAAGGTGGCAATTATTACTTTCCATTCATGATTGAAATCTTTTCTTTTTTTAATCATGTATCTTAACCAAGCCAATAACAAACAAACAAACAAACAAACACACATACATACATTTCATCAATTTTAGAGTTGCCGTATTTTTCGGAGTATAAGACGCCCCAAGGTTTTGAAGAGGCAAATCACAAAAAAAAGTAGGTATGGGATAGAGGGATAGAGAGGGAGAGAAAGAAAGAGAAATACAGTAGGTAGGTAGGTAGGTAGGTAGGTAGGTAGGTAGGTAGGTAGAGTAGATAGGGAGATAAAGGGATAGAGAGAGAGAGAAATAGAGAGAAATACAGTAGGTAGGTAGGGAGAGAGAGAGTAGGTAGATAGATAAAGAAATAGAGAGAGATAAGAGAAATACAGTAGGTAGGGTGGGAGAGAGAGAAGGTGTGTAGGTAAGTAGGTAGGTAGAAGGATAGAGAGAGAAATAGAAAGAGAAATACAGTAGGTAGGTAGGGAGAGAGAGTGTGTGCATGTGTGTAAGTAGGTAGGTAGAAGGATAGAGAGAGACAAATAAAGAGAGAGAAATACAGGAGAGAGAGAGAAATACAGTAGGTAGGTAGGTAGGGGGAGAGAGAGAGAGTGTGTGTGTAGGTAGGTAGGTAGAAACATAGACAGAGAGAAATAGAGAGAGTGAGAGAGAGAGAGTAGGTAGGTAGGTAGGTAGAGAAGGAGAGTAGGTAGGTAGTTTGATGTTTCCAGGTGTATTTATCCATGTCCTGGAGAAGAAAATCGCTGACAAACCTTAAGACTTTGTTTCTGCTGGCACAGAAACAGTTAAAGAGCCTTCTGAAAAAAGGGAAAAGCCTTTGCACACTGCAAACCTCCCCAAAACTGCCCGTTTCTCTGCAAAAATGGGGCCGTTTTTTTTTCAAATAAAAAGCATGAATAGTTTTTGGGGGGGGTTGCAGAGTGCTCTTGGGGGATTGGGGAGGGGTCAAAAATGAGCAAACAAACTGGGCCATGTATCGCAAAAACGGGTCATTTTTGTGTCAAATAAATTGCATGAACTCTATAAGCCCGATGGAGGCTTATAGAGTGCTGCTGGGGGGGAGCAAAAAATGGCCTATTTTAGGCTAATTTCTGCCATCCCCAGCCCACAGGAGCTCTCTGGAAACCTCCATAAGGCTAGGCACAGTCAGTTTGGTGAAGGAGGCAGGGTTCCAGGAGCCAAATAAAATGCTGTATTCGATGTATAAGACACACCCAGATTTTTAGCCTATTTTTAGAGGCCCCAGCTCCCCACTGGAGCTGGGGCAAGTAATGAGAGCTCACCCTGTTGCATGGCACTTGAGTCTCGACCTGGGCTGTCAGTTTTCCAGCTGACAAAGTCAGTGTTTTTAACCATGCAGCCATTGGCCCCCCTTATACTGATTGTTATTGCAATATTTTAATCAATATTTTAATTTTTGAAGAAATGTCAACTTTCCAGAACATCACTACTTAAGTACTTAACTATAAATCCCATGATCCTGTGTCAGTATGATAAAAGCTTAGTTTAGGATGAGGTAATTGAAATTCAACATTGGTATAAGCTAGTTGAAATAATGTGACTTCAAACCAATCCAATATTTTAATTTATTTGTTTGCTTCTTTGTTCATTTGTTCAATTTCTATAGCAGTGATGGTGAACCTTTTAGGCATCAAGAGCTCAAAGTGTGTGTACATGGCCAAACTGCAAGGCATTGTCACATGCACATGCACTCCATGCATGCACCTGTGCCCCACCCAAACTGCAAGATGAGGCATTCACATGTGCCCCTTGTGCATGCACAGCAGAGACCCAAAGACCAATTAGCCAGTGGGAGGCGCGCGTGCATGTGCAGCAGAGACCCAAAACAGCTGGGGTGACAGTACATGTGCCCACAGAGAGGGGCTCTTTGTGCCACCTCTGGCACCTGTGCCATAGGTCCACTACCACTGTTCTATAGCTATCCATCTTAGTCAAGTGGCTCGGGATGAATTACAATTCTAAAATTTTAAACAATTAAAAAAACCAATAAAATTATTAAAACTTCTACAAAATAAGTAAGTATAAAAAGCAATAATAATAATAATAATAATAATAATAATAATAATAATAATAATAATAATAATTATTATTATTATTATTATTTATAACAATAATCTTTATTGTCATTATACTAAAATTACAATGAAATTGGTTGATTAATGATTAACCAACTAATAGTAAAGCCAAGTAATGGTTCCTTTGCACATCCTAAGTCCCAAATTCAAGTACATAGTCAGGGTTTTAAAGCTGACAGTGTCATTCTAGTTGGGCCATTCTAATCTTTGAGGGGAGAATATTCAAGGACTATGTACTTGAATAAGGCAGGGGCAACAGCAGAAAAAGCTCTACTTTTAGTTCCTTTTAGTTGACACCTTTTTGGCTAATGGGATTTGCAGCATCCTCAGTCTGTTGGATCTGATCAGATGGGCAGAAACTCTCAGAAAAATACAGACAAAATATATATTGGGGCTTTACATCATTTTAGATTTCGGGGGGAGGGGGGTGCATGGAGAGCAAAATGGGCCCTCTCGATCACTTTTCTGTAATCCCTTAAAACAGTTGGATTTCCCCCCCTGGCATCTGGGATTGCCTGCTGCAACAGCAGATGGACAGAAGACGATGATGGATATTTACCCAGAAATTTGGAAGCACTGGCTTCGAAGACTATAAGGTGCTTCCAACTTAGAGCCATAATAGGGAAGGGTTAATTATTATTGTTGTTTAACGAGGTTGCACAGAATAATTCTGAAAATACAAAATCCTCCCGATGCAAATAATTTGTTTGTATAAGAGAAGAAATCAATATCCATTTCAAATCTCAATTAATTCCTCTAAATTCAAAATGCATCTGCTTGCTGTTAATGCTTCTAGCTTGTTTAACTTTCCTGCTTGTTTAACTTTCTTTCTTTCCTTCCTTTCCTTGGTAGAGAAAATGATCTGATTAAAGCTCTTTTCTAAGCCACAGAGAGCTCTTTTGTACTTTTGCAAAGCTGAAAATGACTGACAAGACATTAATAACAAAACACAGTGCAGCCAGTCTTAGACTGCTAGCAACAACAATGGATGGTGCAAATCAAGCAGTCAGGGCTCAGAAATAATAACGTGCCCACATACCTGGCTGCAGCAGCACAACCCTTTCTGATCGATGGGTATAAATATAAATATAAGGCTGATAGTACTGTAATAAAACAATGATGATCATCGAAAAGTATTTATTGCAAATTGGAAATGCTACTGTTTTTGGAGGTAAAGCTATAAATAGGAGGTGACATCAATGGATGACTTTGAGGGTGAAAAGCATGGGCTATTTCAGCTGCAGAGTCACCATTTCATTTGTTTAGGAGGAAAAGCTGAGATCACAGCTGAATTGAACAAAATCTTCAGAGGCTTAAAAGATAAAGTTAATAGCTGACCCGCTATCCCTTTTCCTGTAATTCTTCTAAAGCACTGACTGTCTAAACATACTACTGACATTTTAAAAGAAAATTATGAACTCTTCACCTCAAGTTTAAATGGCTTTAATCATATTCTTCTTCAAAAATCTCTAGAGTAAGATATTCATTTTATTTTTTTTAAATAGATGTGCATCCAAATTAGTTCCCTTCACCAGAATTTGTTAGTGTGGCAGATAAGCAAATGAGACTGGTTGGATGATCCATGAATAGCAATAGCATTTAGACTTATATAACACTTCACAGTGCTTTACAGCCCTCTCTAAGAGGTTTACAGAGTCAGCACATTTCCCCCAACAAGCTGGGTCATTTTATCGAACTTAGAAGGCTGGAAGGCTGAGTCAACCTTGAGTCTGGTGCAGTGGTGGGTTCCTACTGGTTGTAATGGTTTGGTGGCCTGGGTCACTGGAACCGGCAGCAACCCAGGGCTGCGATGTTCCTGAACTGGTTCTCTGGGTGGCACTGTAGGTGCCGCCAGCTTGTTTTTATTGTACTGCAAGTACATGCAGCGTGCATTAAGCGCATGCACATACAAAGCGCACCCATGAGCGAACCGGTAGTAACCCACCCCTGGCCTGATGAGATTCGAACTGCCAAATAAAGGAGAGTTTGAATAACTCTCCCCTACCTCATCTAATAGAGTTCCTTCCATTTGTTTTGAAAGGCACCCCAGATTCTACAGCAATAAAAATCCTTTTCTTTAGCATCCCATTCCCAACTTTAGCATGCTCCAGATCACATGACTTTGGCACTGTCATCTGGTTCAACCCATTTGGAGATGCCTTCTTGGTGGCTGCCCTTGCAATGCAAACCCCTCCCCCCTGAGATTTGGTTGGCTCCAACCCAGAGGTGGGTTTCAAATTTTTTAGAACCTACTCTGTAGGTGTGGCCTATTTTGTGGGCGTGGCTTGGCAGTCATGTGACAGGTGGGAGTGGCCACCTTTTAAAATGTGGCGAAACTCATTTAACAACGCTCTTGCTTAGCAACCAAAATTTTGGACTTAATTGTGATGATAAATTCTTTCTTTCTTTCTTTCTTTCTTTCTTCTTTCCTTTCTTCCTTCCTTTTTCCTTCCTTTCCTTTCCTTTCCGTTGGGTCACTGGCAGCGGTGGGCCAGATTTACTTCCAGGTACGCCGGTGGAACCCCCTCTCACCGGTTCTCTAAATTTCACCAACCGGTTCTCGCGAGCAGGTGCGAACCTGCAGAAACCCACCCCTGCTCCAACCTGTCTGACTTTTTAAAGCTATTAAAGGCTCCTTTTACCAACCAGTCCGGGAGTGATATGATCCTATTGGCTGATTTCCCCCCCTCCCACTCCCTGCCCCTGGTACTTAGAACCTTGTGTTTCCAGCTTCTATTTTCCCCCTACGTTTTGATCAGCATTCAATTGCTGTGCATAGATGGTGTGTGCCTCCCTGAATAGTGTGCTGAGTGATGGCTATAGAAATTGAATAAATAAATAATTTAAATTTTCAAAGGAGATAGTTACCATAACTTTCAAATGACTACATATATTTAATATGCAATGACACTGGAGGCACTGTTTCCTCTTTTCTGATTCTTTAATATCCCCTTCCTTTTATATTTATCTATGCCAGTGAGTCTCAAACCAGACCCTCAGGCATCTTCCATAGTACCCCCTTCTCTTTACTGTTTTTTGTCTCAGTTTCTGTTTTCTAATATTCAACCAAAGATGGAGGTGATTGTTACGGATTCAGGAAAGTGTATGAGTGACTGGAAACTGATTTGCTGTGTACAGATAAGAATGTAAGTAGTAACATGAAAGAGTGAGAAAGTCGTGAGTAATTAGTATCCTGTGTACATCCGATTTTGCCTTAAGTTGGGCAAAACAACTGATATGCTGGCTACTAATGAGCTCTTCATTTATGTGCAATACATACACAAGGGAAAACTGCTGAATGAGGACAACTAATATGGAAGTAAAATTCTAATTTGGCTAATGATCATTTTGTGATGTGTGTGGAAAGAGGCAAGGTGAGATAAATAGGGATGGGGCATCTACTATGAGTGGTTGAGGGAACACACTGCTACTTCCCTTAAAGAAAATGGACTGGAATTGTGCCATACTCTTCTCTATTCCATAGAAGCTAGCTGATGGTCAAAAAAGGCTTATAGTCCTGAGGCAAGTGGTGACATTGTAAGCACAATTAAATAATGGTTTTGACTGCTTATTTTCAGGATAAAGATAGTCTTTCATATTAGTTAGACATGTGGCACCATTTCTATTTCATTTTCACTATACACTATACTGACTCACATTGGAAGTTGTCTATGGAGATTCTCATTCATCCAGGTCATGGTTGTCCCAAAGGTGCTTTTTCAAAAGGCAACTGGACTGTCTTGGTTTATAATTGAAAATGTTTTGCTTCTCATCCAAGAAGCTTCTTCAATCGTCAAGCAAAGCCTTTTGAAAAAACACCTTTGGAACAATTGCAAATTGTTGGGAATGACAGCATGTGTCTGATGGCTGCACTACATATTTCTAGATATTCAGAGCACATACTAACCCAGAGATCTGGAAGAGACTTTTCACTGAAGGGTACTTTTGATGTTCGATCTGAGGCCAAGTCAACAAGCTTATCACCCTTTCAAGCTGAAAGTCTGAAATTTTTATCTTGAGACACAAGAGAATGGATTCCTGGAATCTTCCATTGTTTGATGACATTCAGTTTTAGAAGATGTCTCTTAATGTTCCTTTGCCTTATCTGGATGCATAGTTCTCTTAAGACATCATTGATTCTTTCCACTGAAGAATGGAGAAAATCCTCAAGTATGGTAAAAGAATCAAATGATTGTTTGTCAAACTTTGGCAGATTACTGAAGGAATGCTGAAGTTGGAATATTCTGACCTTGAAGTGAAAGGTTAAGATTATTCAAATTTACCATCTGGAGATGTCAATTGAAATCATACAAGGTTTGAATTTTTTAAAATACTTCTTATCTATAAAATACTTTTTATCTATTTCTACTAAAAACAGAATATTTTTACCAGAAAAGTATCATCACAAATTACAAACAAATATTATCTACACGTAATATATTTTTGAGTAGTTCTGATTTACTTTGTAATACATTCCTCTCAGAGAGGTTTACAACTTGTTTGTGTAAGAAATCCTTATCACAAAGGGAGCCAGGCCTATGGAATTATACTTGTCAATCCATTATTTTTTACCATGCTTGGGATTTACTTTTTTATTCTCTTTTTTCCCCTTCTAGTTTTCTATAATGGTTTTTTAAAAAACCTTCTTCATTTATTTTGTCCCACAACTCCTATCAGTCAATATGCATATTTTCCCATGTATTAGACAAGAATCTTATAGGTCATAATATAGTAATGCATATTACATTTCTGGTACTGTGACCACAATTTAATATTTATTGAGTGCCAACAATATATAATGATTGAGTAAAGCATTAGAGAAGATATATATTATAGACGTATCCCAAGCTGACAGCAAGATTAGTCAGTCATTGACAGGGATCTCTTTTGAGAGTAATTTTATATGCATTGAATGATCCAGATTTATAGCCGTCCTTATTTCTGATGCTCAGAGCAACAATTTTACCTTTAAAGACAGACCCAAGTCTTAGGTATTTATCTCTCAATGACAACAATTGATTAACGAAAGACAGACCCAATCCTTAGAAACCTATCTCTCAATGACAACAATTATTAATAGAAATAAAATAAAATGATTGCCTACCAACAGTTTGCATATGAGTCACTTTCTGTGAGATGGGTGGTTGCATTAATTTGATAAATGAATAAAATATAATGGATTTAAATAAAGTGATGTATGATGTTCCAACAGTCTTAGATTCAGAAATGGAACTACACTTACAAAAGTTGATTCCAAACAGATACAGGTTCTAGTTGAAAGAATATTTAGAAGAATATATGAAGTTTTACACTGGTACACTACGTACAATAATATATGTTACTGTAACATACGTAACTTTTACTAATGTCTCTTTCTTTCTTTGAATGGAAAGTCTAAATTATTTCCCCCCTGGAAGCGCAATAATGTGTGCAATATATAAAGCTTTCCTTGCTATTGTAATTTTTCTTTGACCTGTTAACTACTGAATACAATTTGCTGGGGAAGGTTTTAAAAAACGAAAATAAAGTAAATCTGCATATACCCAGTTTAAGATGTAAATGATTATTCTGAGAAGAAGGCTGTAAATATTTTGAGAAGTGGCCCCCCAGTGCCTCTTAAGGATTCAAAAATGCTCCATGTGCTGCGTAATTATGTAATATATAGTAAAACCAGCTGGTCTGAATTGTTCTCGGGGGATTTGGATGACATCAAAATGCTCTGTTCTCCCAGTGAGAGCTGTAATCAAGCAAGCAACAACATAAAGTCAGACTAAAATTGACACTGACTTGTCAGGTTTTAATGCATTTTAAAGTGGGTGCTAATCTATACATTGTGGTTCTCAAAAATAGTTTTAAAAGCATACGTATATTGATGATATTTCTTATAGAAAGAATTTTATATAGATACTCACATACAGATGAGTGGATGGAAGAATGGATGAATAGGGAGGTAATAGACAGACAGTGCAAATAATGGGATACATTTATTATCAGGATATCCTGACCAAGATTTAGGTATTTAAAAACAAAAGGAGATGCTAATAATGATGACCCAAAATTGATCAGACAGCTGGCTAACAGAAAATCATTAATGATGTGCAATTAAATATTTTATTAAATCAACCTTTTGTGGCTTCTTTTCACAACTTCTTTTCAAGTATAACAAACAAATAATGTAAAAATAATATATATATATAAACCAGATTCTGTTGTGCTACACATTATTTACTTTCCAGAGGAACTGCAGGGCAACATTTGAAGCATTATTTGTGCAAATTTTCTTCTTCTTTAGGAACCGTCATGTGGATATTTATGCATCCTATTACCAATCCTAGAAAGTTCAACGTTTATTTGTTTAAATTATTTTATTTTTCACATTTTTGAACAATCCATAACCCTCAAAGATCCATGTTAATTTGGGACTATCAAATCCTAACCATATGCAAAGACTATCACAAATACCCCAGTGTTTTTTAAAAATCTCTTATCTGCTTCAACTTTGAAGAATTTTTTTTTTGTTATCTTACTATTGTCCACTTTATTGGTGCAGATCAAAAATCAGCCTTACTGGGTAGATTGATATCAGCCTTACCAGGTATACCAGACAGAAAGCATAACCAGATCAGCTAGCTCTACATTATTATAAAGCTACATTAAAAGAACCTTGCAAGTGTGAAAGAATGATTCCTTCTCTCATCTCCTTTACAGTCCAAGAAACTATGGAGGGTTTTTTCTGAGCCTTTTGTCCTGCTCACTATTCAACTGTGGGATATGCTATCACTTATCTGACCATACCTTGACAAGATCTCTTTGCCCAAGGGTCCCTCAAAGTCATATGTCATTACAGTTGGAGTATACAGAGGTTTGTGGGGAGAAATGGGGAGAAATCATTGGGCATCTCAATGGTAACAGCAGAAACGTTGCCTAAGTCAAGGAGAAGGCTCCCAGCTAAAGGGCTTTCTGCATCTACAGTACCACAATTCTTATCCATTTCTAAATGCCCCATAGTCTATTCTATATAATCTTTTAATGGCATAATTTCAAACACTCTTTTTTTAACCTCCAGTGGAGATAGTTACCGTATTTTTTGAGGAAAAAAGATGCACCTTTTTTCCTCTAAAAAGAGGCTGAAAATCTTATACACCGAATACAGAATATATATTTTTTTGCCTCCTGAAACCCTGCCCCCTTCACCAAAATGGCCGTGCAGAGCCTTATGGAGGCTTTCAGAGAGTTCCTTGGGACTGGAGAGGGTAGAAATGACCTTAAAATGGGCCGTTTTGTGCCCCCCCCCCAGCAGCACTCCATAAGGCTATGCATGCAATTTATTTGACCCAAAAATGGCCCGTTTTCTCAAAAAACGGGCCGTTTCTTGCTCGTTTTTGCCCCCCCAGGAGCACTCTGCAAGCCCCCCCCCCGGCTATTCATGCCTTTTATTTGGAAAAAAAATGGGCCTGTTTTCACAAAAAATGGGCCATTTTGAGGAGCTTTGCAGAGTGCAAAAACTTTTTTCCCTTTTGGAAAGCTGTTTAGTTAGAGTGGTTGATGAGAATTACGTTGGTCAAGTGCTGTGCCAGCAGAAACAAAGTTTTAGGTGCTACAATGATTTCCTTCTCCACCACATAGATAAATACACCTGTAAACATCTACCTACCTACCTACCTACTCTCTCTCTCTCTCCCTACCTATCTACTAGATTTCTATCTCTCTCTATTTCTCTCTCTATCCCTCTACCTACTACCTACATACATACTCTCCATACCTACCTACTGTATCTCTCTCTCTCTCCCTTTATCTACCTACCTACCTAACTACTCTCTCTCTCCCTACCTACCTACTGTATTTCTCTCTCTTTCTCTCCCTCTCTATCCCTCTATGTACCTACCTACCTTTTTTTAAATTTGCCTCTTCAGATCCTGGGTGCGTCTTATACTCCGGTGTGTCTTATACTCCAAAAATATGGTAACATGCTTGTTTTTGCGGCTTTTGTTATTTTTATGGTCATAGTAAGAACTCAAAGAGACTCATCAGAAAACAATATGGTAAGAAAGGCCAGTAAAAATATCCACCTTCTTCCAAGTTGCTTCAGGCGTATGCTTTTATATTCCTCACATTCCCCAGCAGTTGTACTATTACATTTTATCCTTTTTTTGGACTTCTTATTGGGGGGGGGGGAAAGCATGAGAGCATTTCAAATGATGTCACTTGGGATCTATTCACCTCCCTAAAATTCCATGTATCAGAGACAGTGTAGCACAATAAGGGATTGATCTAGAATAAACCCCCCAAAACAGATAACTACTGAAGAAATAATAAATTCTAGTTTGGAATTGCCTCTTCAGACAACATAGGGAGCCAGTGATAGGAAGGCATTATTAGTGATGAATTCCTTGTTACAACTGAGCTATATTTTAGTACTGAGGCTAAAGTGCTCTGAGACCAACACATTAAAGGGCATGTGAGTGTGGAGATCTTATAGCAAAGATCCTTGAATTACCCCCAATGTATTAATCTGTTCTTCTCTGGGGGTTGAGGTGTATATATGTTTGTGTGCATCAGATACTATTAATAATTGAGAGCAAAAATATGCTCCTCTCTTATGTTATTCTACTCTAGTTCATACTCTTGATCTGTCATTTTAGCATCAAAAACAGGAATTATATAGCAAGGCAGGAAAAAAAAGAGAATGTATGTCAATAAGCTATTTAAACATTGCCCAGAATTCCAAAAATATAAAGATTATTACAGAAAAATGTTACAGAAATAGCATACTCTTCAATCCCCAGCAACATACAGAATTTGTTCATCTCAAAATGCATTTCCATAACATAGTTGAATGAATTTATTATTATCCCTAGATAAATGATAGAGCTGCTAAGGGGCCATCAGCAAAAAGTGGCCCAGATTAAATCAGGAATAGACATTTTCACTGTGACATCCTAGGACCTTTGCAGAGATATCTCAACTGTAATTGTTGCAGTGGCTGTTGTTTGTTGTTAAAACAAAATTCAATGCTGGCCCAACCTGAGCAATGCCACCATTTTAGGGTATGGATATAGTACAGAGGAAAGATAATACAAGTGGAGTGCCTAAAGAACTGGGGCTGAGGGGTGGGATTTGAGTTAAAACAGAAATAGATGCTAGATTTTTTTTTCTGCACAAAACCCTAATTTTGATATAATCAGGTGTATCAGGGAGACAAGAAAAAACCAGAGCAAATTATTCCAGTGCATTCTTACAAAGAACATTGAGAAAACAGCATAAAGTTGTTGATTTTTAGTAGCTTGAAAAAGGTCCCCCCTCCCCGAGTAGCCTTAACAAACGTAGTCAATAGCCGGCTCTTTTCTTTGTGTAAACCTGGAATACAAATTGTTATTATAATGGCGTAAAGTCAGGGTTTAGATTCAAAATCTGCAGGTCCAATTATCATAGTTGTTCTTCTAAACGAAGGCCTCTTTTCAAAGGCCTTCCCCCTCCCTTTTTCTTCTGCTAATAACATCTCCTGCCACAGTTCTTCATTGATTGCCTGAGTGGCAAAGATATGACTATATAGAAAATTCATCACAGCAGGCAAAGTAGATGAAATATTCAATTCAGGGTGTAAATTGCTTAGCTTCTATATGATAATGTTAAATGAAGAGGCCAGTTACATAGCATTGTGTAGTATACATATGATGCAACAATATCTAACTTTCAAATCTAACAAAACTTAAAATTCAATTTCCAATTTTTGTCTAGTACTATGTTTTTACTTTTGCTCCTCTCATCTTAATCTACCACACTTACGAGAAAGCACTACAGAACCAGATGAAAATGATTTTTTCACCAGACCATTTCATATAACATTCAAACTCTTGATCAAACATCAAATCCTGTTATATTTATGTAACCCTCTCAGGATATTAATAATCAAAGTCTTTGAACATTTTGTCATGAAAGCCCATCCCCTCAAACAAATGCAATCCTTTGTATTAATTTTTAAATATATTTCAGGAGCACGAGCATCCATTCTTAACCCAGTTGATGCCAAAATGGCAAAACATGGATTATGATATCACCATTCAAGCCCTGTCTTTTTGTATGCTGTATGTCACTGGTGTCAAACTCATCGTGTCACATTGCCGTCACGTGACATATCATGATGTTTTTTCCCCTTCATGGAGCTGGGATGGGCGTGGTCTGCATGTGATGCATCTGGCCTGTGGGCTGCCAGATTGACACCCCTGCTGTATGTAAGGGGCAAAGTTTGCATGACAATGAATCTATTAACATGTTGTCACCTCTTTATTCTCTACTTTACAGATAATAGTGACCAAAAGAACCATAACCAGGCAGTTATTTCTAAAGCTGTTGGCTATAACTGCACAAGAACAAAGAAATAATTAGGGAAAACCTAATTATTCAACCTATTTGAAAATTTAAAACTATCTCTGCTCTCTTTAAGTTGGAACCAATACAATAATAGATGCTGGGCCATTTCCATTGAAACATACTAACAATGAGGCCTGCCTGTTAGTAAACATAAGAAAATAACGGTACTTTTGTTAATATAATTTTTATAGTCATGGCTGAGGAAGATAGATAGATAGATAGATAGATAGATAGATAGATAGATAGATAGATAGATAGATAGATAGATAGATAGATAGATAGATAGATAGATAGATAGATAGATAGATAGATAATTGTTTCCACAACTTCCTGTTTCCCTCTCTGCCTGTCGGCTCATCACCAGAGACCATCTAGACAGAGAACCATTTTTAAGTTACGTTGTGTAATATTTTTAGATATGTGTTAGTTTTTATGAGCTGATCAATACATTTAAATTTGAGAGACCAAGATAGATCCCAGTGGGGTGTGGCCAACTGATGAGAGCTAATAAGCTCGAAATAGATCTATCTTGGTCTCTCAAATTTAAATTTATTGATCAGCTCATAAACACACACACACACACACACACATATATATGTTTCACAACAACCTGTTAATAGGCCCCAATTAAGGGAGGAGACATACTGTTTCCTTTCCTGCCTTTTGGCTCATCACCAGAGACCATCTAGACAGCAAGCCAAGAATTATGTTGTGTAATTTTTTTTTTAGATATGTGTGTTAGTTTTATGAGCTGATCAATAAATTAAATTAGAGGTAGACCAGGATAGATCTATTTCGAGCTTATTAGCTCTCATCAGCTGGCCATACCCTTTACTGGGATTTGAACCGGGGCTGTATTAACAGGTTGGGGCCTATTAACAGATTGTTGTGAAACAATTACCTATACTAATATACCCTGTCTCAGCTGATGCAATCAGGGGAGCCAGCTTGGCTAAAGTGCTAGGCTCCTTGCCGGACATGCAATACAGCCCCGTTTCGAATCCCAGTAAAGAGTATGGCCAGCTGATGAGAGCTAATAAGCTCGAAATAGATCTATCCTGGTCTCTCTCTAATTTAATTTATTGATCAGCTCATAAAACTAACACACACACACACACACACACACACACATATATGGAAAAAGTAGTTCTACCTCACTGGCCTCTAATTAAATTCTTGCATGGCTTCAGAGAAACAACATATCACTTATTTTGTGAAGTTGAAATGGACCTTTAGACTACTTAAACGCATACCTCCATTAAAATATTGAATCATGATAGTTTCTCAACTTTTTACAATGTTTGAAATTGTGTTTACTCCTTTAGCAAATGGATTAATAACTAAATTAAATGAATGGATATGTATCATATAGTGCATAGGACATTTCTCCATGTAAGCTTTGGTCTCTAGATGGGATAGCAATCTCTCCAAACTGCCATCTAAATTTCAGGAAAAAGTAATCTTTATGGAAAATCCTTACAGGTACATAAATTAACTGAAATAGATGCAAATGGTTAAATCATTAGGTGGATTTACACTTTCTAATTAAAGTTTTATAACACTACATGCCAATAAGAAAAGTATAATGAAATGGATTAGTGTGGAATTAAGGACTAAAGTTTTTTAAATAACATAGAATCCCCTATATAATTCTTCACCATTTTTATTTCTTCAAATCAGTGTATTTAATTTGCAAAAGAAAATCTGTTAAATAAAAAGTTCCATGGAGTATTATTTATTTTCATTTTATATCAAATTCTCCACTAGCAATAATACTATAATTCATAAGGCATATGGTTTTGAGTGGTTATTGACATTTCATAATAAGAAGGTATCCCAGCATATAAGCCTACAAGCTTTATATATTGTTCATATTTACAACTAATTATCCCAAGAATCAACACTTAGATTTCCTTAGATGTAAGAAAGCCTGTGTTTTTACTTGTCCTTCAAGAACCTATGTGCTAATTTAATCAATCATGTTAGTAGTATCTTTTTGTCAGTGAGATCTGCTTCTCCTAGTGATGGCACTGGATACTTCTCACCCACCAGGGCAGTGCTGACAGGAACACAGATCAAACCAACACCAGGCCCAGGCAACAAGCCAGTCAATCAAGGTTTTTTTTGGTCACAACCAATAGATTTATACTAACCTCCATCAAAATGCAGATATGACATATATGCTGCATTTGATTGTGCAGGATGGCACTTATTGATCCCAAAAGTGGACCTGTTCCTGCGGGAAAAATGCTGGAAAGATGAGATATTAGTAGTATCTTTTTCTAGAATGCAGAAATAAAATAGTGAGAAAGGACTAAAGGCCTGAAATAGCAAGATTTACTTAGAGAGAGAAGTACTTATTATAGAGACATGGTAACAATCAGAATTTCACTGAGTGAATCAGTGTTGGATGAGCTGCCCTAAAATAAGCGTTGGTCCTTACCTGATACGCCTATTTTCAGGACGGAAGTCAGCATCTATGCTGGGTAAGACTGCTGTGCTCTCATTGGAGGCTGAGTCTGGGCAAAGTCTTTTAGTCCCGCCTTCTGGACAGACACGCCCAGTTTCAATGAAGACAATCCCAAACTCGCGGCGTCTTGACTACGAAGGTAGGTGCTGCAGCTCATCCGGATCCAAAAAACAATGAGAGCCCTCGGAACAAAAACACTGAGAAGCCCAGTAACATAGCAACCAAAAACGAACGAACGTAGCCCCAACCGGAACCCCGGGAAAAACACAATTAACCATGGATAACAACTCCCAGGGCGGGGCAAGATGCTGACTTCCGTCCTGAAAATAGGCGTATCAGGTAAGGACCAACGCTTATTTTCCAGGAGGAAGTCAGCATCCTTGGGACATACCAAAGCGGCATTGTCCCTGGGCGGGAATCTTACATGTCGGACCTCTCAGCGTGCACTACTGACTGGAGGACTCTCCTGCCAAAGGCTGCATCGGCAGAAGCAAACGAGTCCAGTTTATAATGAGAGATAAATGGAGAAGGGGAAGCCCACGTGGCCGCCTTACAGATCTCTAGAAGGGAAGCCTGGGCCGCCCAGGCCGCTGAGGTGGCCGCACTCCTCGTGGAGTGAGCAGTTAAGCGTCCCGGGACAGAGGAGGAGAGGGCCTGGTAAGCCATAGAGATGCAGGCCCTGAGCCAGCGGCCAATAGTCGCGGACGAAACCTTCCTGCCCTGAGAGGCCGGTTGGAAGGAAACGAACAAGGCTTCAGAGGCCCGGAAGGGCCTGGTGCGTTTCAGATAAATCTTGAGAGCCCTACGAACGTCCAACTTGTGCCATCTCCGCTCCAGAGGGTGATCTGGGTCAGGACAAAAATTGGGGAGGACCAGTTCTTGGGAACGGTGAAAGCAGGAACAGACTTTAGGGATAAAGGAAGGATCCAACCGTAACACCACCCTGTCCTGATGAAAAACGCAGAGGTCCTCCCTGACCGATAGGGCCTGGAGCTCGGAAATCCTGCGAGCCGAAGTAATGGCCACAAGGAAGGCCACCTTGAACGTCAGGAAACGCAATGAGACCTCCCTCAAAGGTTCAAACGGGGGCCCCGTGAGGGAGTCCAGAACCAGGGGGAGATCCCAGGAGGGATACCGGTGCACCGCGGGAGGGGTCAAGTTCGAGGCGCCCTTGAAGAACTGCTGCACTGTGGGCATCTGGGACAAGGACAGGGAGCCCCCGCACGTGAGAACGGACGAAATGGCCGCCAGCTGACGCCTGATGGTGTTTAGGGCCAGACCCTTGTTCAGGCCCGCCTGTAGGAAGTCCAGGACCTGTGGGATGGTAGATTGCAGGGGTCAAATGGACTTACCCAAGCACCATCTGCAGAAGGCTCGCCAAGTGGAGTCATATATACGGTTCGTCGCCGGTCGACGAGAGGCCTGGATCGTGCGGATGACCTCGGAGGAGTTGTTGTGGCGCCTCAGGATGCTCCGCTCAATCGCCATGCAGTCAGCTGGAACCACCGCGGGTCCGGATGTTCCAGGGATCCCTGACGTAGAGACACCCGGGCGTTGGGGATCCTCCACGGCCGCTCCACTGAAAGGTTCCTGAGGTCCGCGAACCAAGGCCTGCGGGGCCAATGCGGGGCCAGAAGAATCACCTCCGCTCTCTCCGACACGACCTTCTGTAGGACTCGGGGCAGAAGGGGCAAGGGAGGAAAAGCATAAAGGAGGCCGAGGGGCCAGCTGCACCGGAGAGCGTCCACCCCCTCCGCCCCCCGTGCCGGGAAGCGGGAGAAGAATCTCGGGAGCTGGGTGTTGGAGGGGGAGGCAAAGAGGTCGATAACTGGTTCCCCAAAGAGAGCCACAATGTCCTGGAAGAGGCTGGGGCACAGTTGCCACTCCGCGTTGTCCAGCACCTCCCGGCTGAGCCAGTCCGCCTGCACATTGGAAACCCCCGAGATATGCTCTGCAGTCAAGGTGGAGAAATGCCGCTCGGCCCAGAGGCCGAGTTGCCGGGCCTCGACCATGAGAGAATGTGACCTGGTGCCCCCCTGCCGATTGACATGGGCCTTGGCTGACATGTTGTCCGTAAGTACCAGGACGTGTCGCCCCCTCAGCAGGTGGGGGAAGTGACGGAGGGCCAGGTGGATCGCCCGGAGCTCCAGCCAATTTATGCTGTGGGCGAGGTCGGCGGGCTCCCACTGGCCTTGAGCCCACAGACCCTGGCAGTGGGCCCCCCAACAGAAGAGACTGGCATCTGAGGTGACTGTCACTAACTCCTGTTCCTGGAAGAGACGTCCCTTGGTGACCGCTTGGGACAACCACCACCGAAAAGAGCGGGACACCTCCCTGGGGAGGCGCACCCTGGCCCGGGAGCAACGAGGAGGCGTCTCTGAAAGGGCAAAAGAAACCATTGTAGATCCCTTGTATGAAGCCGGGCCCAAGGTACTATCCCGATGCAGAAAACCATGGTCCCCAGCAATTTGGAGAGGGAGGCCAAGGAAGGCCTGGTCACCCCCCCAACCTGCCTAAGAAGGGCCCGGAGGGAATCCAAACGTTCCTGGGACAGGAACACCCTGCCCTCTACTGTGTCAATCAGGGCTCCCAGGTGAACCAGTCGAGTAGTAGGGCGGAAGTGGCTATTGGGAACATTAATAGAGAAGCCATGGAGCTGCAGGGCCTGGATAGTGGAGGCTAGGTCCTCGCGGGCACCCTGCTGAGAGGAGGATTGCAAAAGGATATCATCCAGGTACGCATTTAAGCGGATCGGGACCCCCCTCAGGCTAGCTAACAGGACCGCTAGAACCTTGGTGAAGACCCTGGGAGCAGAAGACAGCCCAAAGGGAAGTGCCCTATACTGATAGTGGTTGCCCAGGTAGGCAAACCTCAGGAACTGCCTATGCTGGGGGGCAATAGGAATGTGAAGGTAGGCCTCCGTGAGATCGATGGAGGTAAGGAAATCCCCCCGCCTGATCCCCCACAATATAGATTGCAATGAGTGCATCTTGAAGCGTTTATAACGTATGAACCTGTTTAATTTCTTAAGATCAAGAATAGTCCTCCAACCCCCAGAGGATTTGGGAACCAAAAAAATGAGTGAATAAAACCCCAAGCCCTGTTGGTCCATAGGGACCCTCTCAATGGCCTCAATATCGAGCAGATGTTGCACCGCCTCCTGCATGAGGCTGCGCCTCTCCTGGTTGGAGGACACTGGACAAACCCGAAAGCAAGAAGGGGGAGGGGAGAAAAATTCCAACCATAAACCATTACGAACCGTGGACCTAACCCAAACATCGGAGGTGGTGTTATCCCACACATCCGCAAAATAGGCCAACCTACCCCCAATGGGGTAACGATCAACTGGGGAATTAACTACGGCGGTAGGAACGCTGTCCCCCGCCTCGAAAGGAGCGCTTGGACTGCCTGCCCTTCTGAAACCGGTCAGGTTGGCCCCTGTTTCTGGGGAAATAACCGCCCTGGGAACGAAAGCCCTGGGAACCATAATCTGCCCCCCGAAAGGACGACCCATAGTCGAGGGACCGAAAGGACGAAGTGGCCTCCTGACCTCGAAATGGCCACCTGGGGTAGGGCGCCGCCTGGGGCAGTAGGCAAGACCGCCTGGGGCAGTAGGCAAGACCTTGCGTTTATCCTTGTTTTCCACAAGGAAAGGATCAAGGGCATCCCCGAATAGAGAGCCGCCCTTGAATGGGGCGGAAGCCAGGCGCCACTTGTGTCGCACATCCGCCTGCCACTGGCGTAGCCACAATAGGCGACGAGATGCCACGGAAGAAGCCATGGCCCTGGAAGCGAATCTTGCCGAGGCCAAAGTGGCATTGGAGGTAAATTGCACGGCTGCCACCAGCTTGGCGATGTCCAGGTGGGCCCTGAAGTCGGAGACTGGGGTGCGCAGCTGTAGATCCTGCAGCCACAGGAGGCAGGGACGGGTGAAGAAGGAAGCCGAGGTGGTGGCCCGGATCGCCCACGCTGCTGCCTGGTGACCTCGTTGCAAGGTGAGGTCAGCCTTCTTCTCCTCAGGCTTGAGGACATCCTCCGGGGCCCCAGCCATGTTGGCCGCTGTGTGAAGAGAAACGACCGGGGCATCCACGGTGGGCATCGCCAGGAACTGTGCCATCTCATCGGCCACGTTGAAAAACCGCCGATCCGTGGAGGTTGGTTGGGGCCCCGAGGTGGGAGTGGCCCATTGGCGCTGAACCAGATCCACGAAGATCTTGGGCATCGGGATCGTCTCCGAAGGCAAGATGTCGTCATCAAACATGTTCTCCGCCGAGATCAAGGCCGGTCGTGGGGCGGTCGAGGAGGGCGCCGTAGCCGGGCCGAAATTGGATGCCGACTTAGCCTTGTAGAGCAGGGAGGTGAACAGGGCCGACGGGAACAAGCTGGAAGACGCCTTCTTTTCTGGGGGTCTGCCCTCATCCTCCGAAAGACCCCCCTCTCGGATCTCACCTTCCTCTGCGCTGGAAACGCTGTCCAGGTCTTCCTCCTCCTCCAGGGCGTCTGCGGGAGCAGGACCTGGCACCGTAGCCGGGGTCACTCCCGACGGTCCAGGCACAGGTTGGAAGCCCGGGGCCTGATGCTGCAGGCCAGCCGCAAAGCCCTGAGACATAGCCGCAGCAATGATGGCCTGAATGTTGGCCGCATCCAGAGAGGGCTGGGGCATGGCTGCAGGAAAGGCAGCCGAAGTCGAAGGGATCGCTTCCATGCGCTGAATGCTCGGCGGCAGGAGAGCAGACTGGGAAGGAACAGGCTGATCCGGTCCCCAAATCCCCGAAACATCAATGGGGAATATGGGGTTGATGTCTGCTCCCCCCCCAGTCCCGGCCCAGGAGAAGCCATGAGGGACAAGTGGGCCTGCGATAGGCGAGAGAGGGGGGAAGCCTGGGCCTGAGCCCTGACCGCCGCTCTGCTGTGCAGTCTCTCCAGGGTTTTCTCCTTCCTCTTCTCAAAGGTAGATGAACTTGCACTAGAAACCTTGGATTTAACTGATTTCTTCGTGGCTTTTCCCTTCTTGGCAGGGGCCTTGCCTTTTCCCTTGGGTTGGGATGTGGCAGGTTGGGGAGACTGATCCGGAGCAGGCCCCACCGGGGCAGAGGAAGGCCCAGCCACTGGCTCTGGGAGTGGAGCAGAGGACGAGGTAGAAGGCCCTTCCATAGCTCCCAATGCAGAGAAAGGAAATATAAAGCTGCAGGGGAAAAAAAAACCGGGCCTCTCTTTAGGACCCTGCGGAAGCCGGGTCCACCCACGCTGCAGCCTCCTGGCGCCAGCCGCCCACGCGCTCCGCGCGCCTTGCAGGCCGAAGAGCCTGCCGACTAGGCCTCAAAAGGCCCGGCGCGATCCCAGACTTCAGCGGCCTCTCCGGGTCGCTCCGCGGCCGGGGGGGGGGGAAGATGGGTCGCTCCCCAGGCCCCCCGGACGACGCGGGTCGCCGCTCGACCTTCCGGGAGCGGCGGAGCGTTCTCCCGGGCCGGCGGGCTCCTCCGGTAGCCCAGGGCCTCTTCCCCGGCCCACACAAGCAAGCGGCAGCCTACGAGCCCAGGAAAGGGCTTAGAGGCCCGCAGATAGAGCGCGCTGCTTCAATAGCAGTCAAGGCGCTTAGTTTACAGTCCCCAGTACCTTTAGCTTTCAATTAAAGAGTTTTCCAAACGAAGATCCAGCAGCTGCAGAAAGACGCGTGTGCCTCGGAGCTAGGCTGAATTGAAACTGGGCGTGTCTGTCCAGAAGGCGGGACTAAAAGACTTTGCCCAGACTCAGCCTCCAATGAGAGCACAGCAGTCTTACCCAGCATAGATGCTGACTTCCTCCTGGAAAACAAGCTGCTCTAAAAGGACATAATATGTCCCTACACCAGAGGTGCTAGCCCTCCCTGAACACTCCATTCATTGACAAGTCTGCAATAATCATAGAAGAATATCACTGCTTTCCATCGCAAGCAAGATCTTTGCATGAATGCTGCTGAACCACCTGAGTGACCACCTGGAACAGGGTTTATTACCCAAGACACAGTGCAGTTTCCGCAAAGAGTGTATCACTGTGGACATGCTCTTTACAGCCTGACACCTCCAAGATAAGTGTCAAGAGCAGGCCTGCCATCAGTTCACACCCTACTGATGAAAGCTCAGACACGCTGGGCAGGCCATGTTGCAAGGATGCCAGACCATTGCATCCCTAAACATTTCCTTTATAGTGAGCTGTCTCAAGCTGTCTCAAGTGATCACACAGGGGACAAAGGAAACAATACAAAGACATGTTGAAAACCCCCTTCAAGTCCCTGGATATTGAAACTCTGGCACGAGATTGATCAACATGGTGCACGTTGATCCACCAAGGCTGCCAGACATCTGAGGACAGAAGAACAACCATAACATGAGAAGCAAGCACTCTGCAAAACCAGAGCTGCAAATGCTGCAACAATGGTACCCACACAGTGGTGAAATTCAATTTTTTCCTCTACCAGTTTTGTGTACGTGGCTGGGTGGGCATGGGAGGGGGGGGTCATGTGATTGAGTGGGTGTGGCCAACTTGACATCGCTCATGGCAACCCACGAAGCCATGGCAACAGAAAAGTTCGGCCGGCCAAGTCTTTCCGTGCACGCACACCCCATTGCCTACCAGTGCCGTTCATGTCCAGACTCGGCCAGGAGAATGGCAGCAGCTGGAGGGACAGCGTTGCAGTGGAGCTTCTCAGAAGACAGCCGAAAATGACTGAAAAGCAGCTGGAGGCTTTTCAGTGCAAAAGACAGCCGAGCCTCGGTGGGTCCCCCACCAAGGCGTGAAGATAGGTGAGCAAGGCGGGCAGCAAGCGGGTGGCGGCTTCAGAACAAGGCCAGAGCCATGTAATGGTGCATTTCCCACCCCAGCCTAGGTGGGCAGCAAGTGGGCAGCAGCTCTGGGGCCTCAGGGAATGACGCCCAACCCAAGGCAAAGGGTGAGCAGGCGGCATGCACTGCTTATCTTTGGTGAGCTGAGCAGAGCTGGCAAGGCGATTACCTGGGCTGCATGGCAAAGGCAACATATATAGAGCGGGGTGGGTGGGCAGGGCAAGCAGCGAGCAGATGGAAGGGGTGAGCGACAACTGGGCGGGGCCAGTCAGAGGTGGTATTTAATGGTTCGGCAAACCAATTCAAATCATCGCTACCGGTTCGCCCGAACAGGTCCAAACCAGTCAAATACTATCCCTGCCTGACATGTGGCAGAACATTTTGTGCCTATATAGGCCTTACCAGCTACCTGCAGACACATCGTAGAGAGCCCACAACCTGTTAGATGTCAAGGTTCTCTTCGAACTCAATGGACGAACATCAATTAGTTGCACTATTCCATTTTCTCTCAATACCCATCCAAAATGAAGGCACACTTCCTGAAATCAACATTGATATCCATGGTGATCAAACCTAATTAATTATCATGCAACTTCACTAAGGCTGTTCAAAATGAATGAAGGAAACATACCATGTTTGAACTGACAACTGCAAAAGCAACTGCTATATATGCTCCCCAATCAGTCATAAAATACATCCAAGTAATTGGGGAAGAAGATAAATTTCCAGATAAAATTGTACCCAAAAATATACCAATTTTTTCTAGAGCTTATCTTCAAAAACCTAAACATGACAATTCTGGTGAGTATTCTTAAGGAAGAATGTACCCCAAAGCTTAAAGCTTAAATAATGAAAGCATTCATTGTTATTGGAAGTAGATGATTCCAAATATAGTTTTAAAATGAACCAATGCACCATGGACCTTAGGTAAATTCCTAAAGAGCACTTTAGTTTAAACATTATTTGAAGCTTTCTACTAGTTTGTGATTCAGATACAGATAATTCAAAGTAAGTAAAATTGCCATATCAAAGCTGTTTGCAGTTTAAAATGGAAATTATCTTTGTTATATAAATAAAGCAAGTTATGGCGGGTATCTGAACCCAAATTACCTATTTCTAGGAAGTTATTAGCACCTCTCTTTATTGTTTCCTCTCTGGTCTGCAATTTGAACTTATTTTCTTTTTTGCAAAATCTGTTTTAACACCTATTTTTTTGGAATTTCAGATTTCTTTAGTTGAAATTTGCACAAATCAAAGAAGGTATATCAAATGACTTCATGTATCAATCAGAGGTATTTGGAGGGAGAACTGGTGATTTGTCTAGATGTTTGATGTCACACACATGTACAAAAGGGTAAGTTCTTTGCAACATGTTGGTGTGGCATTGCTTTTGTCTTTTCAACAAACACAATAGGACCCTACAGACACCCATGCTTCCAAATCTTTCTATAATGTAAGTTCACATTCACAACCAGATATTTTTAAGCTTGGGCAACTGCTGTATTATTTACCCATGTCATAAATCTAATTTAACCTGCTCTATGAAAATATTGTCTCCAAGAAAGACACAATAACAGCACGCAACTGAAATAGCAATGTAATTCCTGCTTCCAGTTCTATTTCAAAGAATGAGTTCTCCGCTTCATCGAAGAGAGAGCATCTCACCACAGCAAGGGGAAAAAATTGCTATCTGTATGTGCATGTATGTGACAACAGTTTATCTTAATATAATCTGGTTGCAATGGCTGCTGCAGAAAATTGTTTTTAGTTTGCTTCACCACAGGAAATCATCATTACTGGCAAGATTGGAAAAAAAACTATCAATGACAATTCCTAGCTTTCTGTTCCAGTGAGGGCTAACGGCTGTGCATCTTTGACTATAATAGTGCAGCTATCTTCTCAGCTCTCCTTAGCATAAATAAATTGCAAACAAAAAGATTTCACGACTAAATTCTGTATCAAATATTATCATGATATAAAATTCATAGTATATTCATCAAGTCTTTATAACCACTGTTTTTTTAAAAAGCTGATGAAATGTAATATCCTTCTGAATGGATAAAGATGTATGTTATACATCTTTAGGACTTTCTGTTCTATATGATATTGATTCATTTTCTTTTTTCCTCTGAATGTGTCTACCATAAAGCAATCTCGTCTACCTTTATTATATTTTTGTTTGCAACAGTCAAGTTACAGTTGAAGCTCACATATCAAATGGAAAGGGACATTTATTCACAGGAACATAAAGCTTCAGATTTATCTCACCTTTTCATTGCTACCTAATAAAATTTCACCTAGTACAAAAACACTTAAATTGAACAATCTCATCACTATTAAAGTTTGAAGTTATTCAACTTGTGTTTCCCTTGTATTTCCTATAGTTCTTGAAGTGGCTGAACTATTGACAGAGTCCAATGTTTGAAGCCCCAAACCATACAATACAACACAACGATATAAGTTGTATTGTGTTATCTTACCATAACATTCTTGATCAACATACAATTTCATGACTCATAAGAAAAATAACTTTTCATTTTTAATTCTGAACTTGCTGTACAATTCCAGCATTATATCTTGACTTACATGAACTTTCACTTGTACACTTCATAAAATATACATTTTATATTCATTATAAAATATACATTTTTATGGGTATTTTATTTTATTATCTTACTAATCTACTACTTTCCTTAATTATTAGACAATATCTGATTTTGTAATGATAAACATGTTACTTTCACTTCCTTCTCCTGATTGTGACTGTTTCATGAGAATGCCGATTCCATTTTCAGCTCTAATTTTCTATTTTTACACAACACTGGAAAATCATTAGTTAACTCTTCAAGGCCAACATATCTTGCAAGTTCACACTAAGCAGATCAGAGAAACATCATAATAATTCTTGCTGTGTATAGAAATTGCCTTTTTGCAAACATAAAATATGAATCTAAAAAAGAACTAGGCTGGATCAGGTTATAGGGCCCCCTAGTCCAGCATTCTGTGTTATGCAATGGCCATTTAGATGGATTTGGACCTAGCAATAAAAGTAAGAAAAGCCTACAACCATCCATGTTACTGCCACATAATCCCTTATTTATTTATTTGATATTTTATCCCATATTTATTACTTTATAAGTTAACCCAAGCAGGGGTGGGTTCTGACTTCTTCTACTGCCGATTTGCTCAGAGACGTACTTCAGGTATGCACGCTTGATGTGTTCATGCACAGTAAGTTAAAAAATGATTCTGAGCATGCGCAGAAGCAATAAACAAGACAGCGGCCAATAGAACCAGTTCAGGGGCGTGGCCAACCGAGTTACTACCTACTCAGCTGAACCGAGCCAACCTGGTAGAAATTCACCTCTGAACCCAAGGCAGTAAGCATACACAAGATTTCTTCCTCCTCCTATTTTTCTTACCACAACCCTGTGTCATGAGTTGGGCTGAGAGAGAATGACTGGCCCAAATTTATCCAGATGGCTTTCATGAATTAGAACTCACAGTCTCCTGGTTTCTAAGTCAGCACTTACATCAAATTAGATCTTTTTAGGAAGGAATTATCTTACATTCGATTGTCCTCCTTTCAGATAATCCAGTAAAGAATATGACATCATTTCATATTATGTACAACTGTTTTAAATCCTTTCAATAGAATATTATTAACTCACAGTGATGACCATTTATGATGATAGGGAAATATACCCTTCTGCATTTTGACATCTTATCTTTAAGTTATCTTAAAGATTACAAGGGATTCCAAGATGAAAATTAGGTCCTTTAAGATTTTATGGTATTAACAACCCAACTCTGTTTTATTTTATAATCAGATGAGTTCAGTTAATGACCATTGGTCTTACCTGTGAATGGTCTTTCTCTAGATGCTGCGGAGTGTCCAAACGCGGGTTATCCTCAGCTTGCTGCCCATTGGACTGAGTTTCACTTTGATGTGTAGCCACGCCTCTTGCCTCTGCATAGGGCCAGTTCTAAAAACGAAGGTAGACCAGAAAAAACGCAGAACAACTGGAACAACACTAGTCTTAACCTTCAACAAAACATGGGACCAGTTCCCACCACGCCCAGGGTGGGATTTGGACACTCCGCAGCATCTAGAGAAAGACCATTCACAGGTAAGACCAATGGTCATTCTCCTAGATGCTGCTTGGAGTGTCCAAACGCGGGACATGCCAACGCTATGCTGTCCCTGGGAGGGGAGATTCGTCTGAGTGGGAACTGGGAGCATCAAGGACCCTCTGGAGAACACGTCTGCCGAAGGAGGCCTCCGAGGATGCAAATACGTCCAGCTTGTAGTGTCTGATAAACGGCACAGGCGAGGACCACGTAGCGGCCCTGCAGATCTCGTCTATGGAGGCCTGGGTGGCCCAAGCAGCCGTGGTTGCAGCGCTCCTGGTGGAGTGAGCGGTAATACGTGGAGGTACAGCTCTGGACCGGTGCTCATATGCCAGTGTAATGCAGGCACGCAGCCAGCGCCCAATCGTGGTAGACGTGACCTTGCGACCCATGCGGATGGTGCAGTCCAAGTCCTTCAGGGCCTGGTCCCTGGAAGGTGACATCAACAGGATATCGTCCAAGTAACAAACCAAACGCACAGGTCTGGATCGAAGATGCGCCGCCACTACGGAGAGGACCTTCGTGAAGGTCCTTGGAGCCGATGACAAGCCGAAAGGTAGGGCCTTGTACTGGAAGTGCTGGCCGGCGAACTGAAACCTCAAGTATCTGCGATGCGCCGGGTGGATGGGAATGTGCAGATACGCCTCCTTCAGGTCTATCGAGGTCAGGAAGTCGTTCTGTCGTATGCATCCCAGGATCGTCTGGAGGGACTGCATCTTGAAGCGCTTGTATTGCAGATACCGGTTCAGCTTCTTCAAGTCCAGAATGGCCCTGACCCCCCCCCCCCGATGACTTGGGGACTAGGAAGAGGATGGAATAAAACCCCTTGCCCTCCTGCCCCCCCGGCACCGCTTCTATGGCCGCTATCTCCAGTAGGTGACCGATCTCCGCCCTCATGAGCTGTTGCTTGTGCGGGGACCTGGGAAGGGGGCAGCGGATGAATCTCCGCGGGGGAAAGGATAGGAAGTTGAGGGTGAGGCCGTGTCGGACCACATTCCGGACCCAGGCGTCCGTCGTGGTCGCCTCCCACGTGGACGCATATTGCTGTAGGCGTCCCCCTATGGGAGGGATCCCCCAGGGGTCACTTGCTCTTCTTGAAGGGACGGTTGGCCTGACCACCCTTGAAGGACCTACGCTGACCTTGGAACCTGGACCTGTCCCTGTAGGCCGGCCTGTCCTGGGAACGATCTTGGGCCTGGGGGTAGGTTCTGGAGGCCCCACCCGAGGTAGAGGGGGCCTCCGTAGACCGAAAGGGCTGTCTACGGTAGGAAGACTGATTCTTCCGGTCCTGCTTCTTGGTGACAGCCGGCAGAATCTTCCGCTTATCCTTGGACTCGATTAGGAAGGAGTCCAAGGCCTCGCCGAAGAGCTTGCCACCCTTGAAGGGGGCCGACGCCAACTTCCACTTAGCCTTCATGTCCGCCTGCCAATGGCGGAGCCACAGCAGACGGCGTGAGGTGACATTGGATGCTAGAGCCCTGGATGAAAACTTTGTGGAGTTGAGCGAGGCGTCGCAAGAATATTCCACCGCAGCGATGATCTTATTGACCCTTTGTCTCGATCTAACCTGTCTCTCAGGCAAGAGGCCAATAGCTTCCTGAGCCAGAATAGGGCTGCCCTACTAAAGTACGACGCAGAGGACGAGGCCTTCATGGCCCAGGCAGTGGCCTGGTGTGTCTTGTGACAAGACTTCTCCATCCGCCTGTCCTCCGCCTTAAGCCCCTCCACCAGCTCGGCCGGGAGTGAGGATGTGGAGGTCAAAGACACAATGGGGTCATCAACCTGCGGGAGAGCCAGAATGGTCTCCATAGCGTCCTCAACAGCGTACAGCTTTTTATCCACGCCGCTGGGGTGTGCCATAGTAGCGGGCTGAACCCACTGGCGCTGAATAATGTCAAGGAACAACTGAGGGGCCGGCACCAATTCTTGGGGAGGTGTAGGTTCCCTAAAGAGACCCGCCCCAGGGTGTCCAGGACCGATGACGATGGCATTGTCCTGATCAGAGGCCTTCTTATCAGATTGAGCCGGTAGACCCATCTGCACGGCCGACTCCCTAGCCTTGGTCAAGATAGCCTTGAACATGATGGGGTTAAACAGCCCCTTGGAAGCGGGGGCCTCTGGGGTGGAGCTCTCATCCCCTGAAAGGTCGGGAGCCCCCTGGGTAACCACCTCCTCATCATCCTCCCCCTTGGATGCCTCGCTAACTGCAGAAGAGGCAGAAGGGGAAACGCCACCCCCCTGGGCAGGAACCACCTTCCTAGGTGCCCTGGGCTTGGGGGTAGAAAGGAGGGGCAAGGAAGCCACTAATTGCTTCATGCAATCCGTGATGCCCTGCGAAATGGCCTTGGACACAACCTCCTGCATGGCCGCGGGCAAGGCAGTCTCAGCGGGTGCAGAAATGGGAGTGGCCGGAGCCACTTCTTCCTCATCCACTGACTCCTCCCCCTCCCCCACCATGGAGGACTCCTCCTCCTCTGGTTCCTCCTCCTCTAGCTCCACTTCCATTGAGGGGACTGGAGAGGCAAGGGAAACCCTTGAGTGATTGGGGGAAAACCCAAAATCCCCATCACCAGTGGGGATGGATTGGGTCTCCCTACGAAGCTGCGGGGCAGGGGGGGTCTTATCTGTCACAGCCTTGTCCCGGGCAGAGAGAGCCTTCTGGAATTGCTGCTCTAGAATCCTCAGCCGTCTATCCGCCAGTCTCTCATCAGCCTTGGTGGCCTTGGCTGCAGGCCTCTTCCCCTTGTCAGGACAGGGTGCAGAATCGCCCTTGGCAGCAGGGTTGGTCTTGCTACGCTTGGAGGCAGGTTCTCCTGTTTGCTCACTGGGATCAGCCATGGAGTGGCTGAAAGAACAAGAACAAACAATTAAATCCAGTCAAGGCACCCCAATCCCACCAGGGAAGAATCAATATACACTTTAAAACAAGAAGAAACTGGAACCTGGTTTTGGCGCCAAAATCAGACGCAAAAGGCTCAGGCGTTGCAGATCTGCGCTGGAGTAGACCAGGGAATGGCAACTGAATCTGCCAATCTCCCTGCAGCCGCTGGGAAGGATCTCTTCTGCTGCCCCAGGGGATCCTGTCCGGGACTCCCAGAACTAGAACCACCCCAGGAACGAAGCAGCGGCGATCTGCGAAGAGGAGTCGGGCTGCGGCAGAAAAATTGCGGCAAGTTTAAAACGCGCGCCTTTTTTCCTTTGCGAAAGGCCGCCTAAGCTCAAACCGGCACTGGGGAAACAACGGGCTGAAAAACCTCAGTAGAGGCTTCCCTAGGGAGGAAAACTCCCGATAGTCAAGTTGGGGGGTCCTATCTAGCTACCTAGCCCCCTTAGAAGCTTACCAGCAGCCGCTGGCAAGCCCTCCCAGTGCCAAGCCGCTCCGCAGAAAAAGCGGGAAACGGCCGCGGTTTGAACAGCCCGCTCCGCGCAACGAAGACAACGAAGACAGGAACGAAAACAAAAAATCACCTATCTAACACAACTACACACAAAAATAACAACAAAGGCTACACTAACTCACTGCTGGGGAGGTCAGATTGCTGGCAAAGGACTGCAGACTCCCCAGACACGTCCGATAAGGGCGACTGAGTTTTTAGAACTGGCCCTATGCAGAGGCAAGAGGCGTGGCTACACATCAAAGTGAAACTCAGTCCAATGGGCAGCAAGCTGAGGATAACCCGCGTTTGGACACTCCAAGCAGCATCTAGGAGAAATAAATGTTTCAAATACTGTACAAGATTGAATGGAGAACATCTTCTGAGGAAGTGGGTCAAAAATAGGAGAGATATTAGAATTTTCAGAAGTTGCAAAGTTTCATTTCAGTAGTATTTGATATGGGCTTCATAACAACAATTTTTAAAAAATATCTTAGTTGAGGCAGGGATAGGAAAAAGAACAGCAGTGCAGTCTCCAAATTGTGCAGCAAAGCGCATGTAGAGATTCTAATGAAGACAATATTCCACTCTGTCTTGCAAACACAAGTTGCAAAAGTCTACTAAATATGGACTCTACCAACTTTGTATCATTGTTTTGCTGGGCTGGCAGATGTTATCAGCATGGCTGGTTAACAAGGGTACTACCTTATGAGAATAATATGCCAACTGTACAACTTTTCTTTTAAAAACTGTTTGATTGCATCTTAAAAACACAATAATATTGTTACTATAATATCCATTGATATAAATAAATGTCTTTTATGCAACAGTTTAACAACAGCATGCTGTTTCAGGTTTGATAATGTAAAGAAGAATGTTCACTCACAAACAAGATGAAAAGTGGGAATGGAAGGGGAACAAAAAGTCTTAAGAACTTCAGAGAGAGAAGACACTGAAACTAATAGGAAACATACCACAAAGCAGACTCATATGAAAGATTGAGGAAAGATAATTTTATAACATATAGATTTAGGAAAAGATAATGTTTCACATATTACACCAAATTGAAAAAGGACAGGGAATAAATCTTTAACATTTTTTCCCTCTATTTCTCAACTTCCAAGCAGCTTTGTCTAAACAAATTCTATTCAGTAGACCAAGAAACAAAGAGAAGAGCAATGCGACTGAGAGAAGTCGGAAGAACAGAGTTAGCAAAAGTATTGAAGCTAAATGATTGTTGTTAATATCAAAGATACTACTACTACTACGATCTTACTTTTCAGCTTCATCCATATGGAGAAGGTAAACTACAGGGATGTTTAAGATTTTACAACACAGGTGTCAAACTCAATCGAGTCATGTGAGGTATCATGATGTTTTTTGCCTTTGCGGAGCCGGGGTGGGCGTGGCCTGTGCATGACACATCTGGCCCATGGGCCGCCAGTTTGACAGGCTTGCTACAAAGTCCGCTGTGTCTTCACAGCCTACTGAAATCTCTCTAAAGTGATTCAAGGCTTCAGAATGATTTGATACCTCAAAATCAATTCATAAAATAGAAATAAAAAGAAGATTTTAAGCTTCACTCAGCCCCATAAGCAACATGTCTAGGGGGAAAAAACAGGATCTCCTTCCAAATTGTTTGACACAATTTTTCAAGCGCACAGTTCCAATTCAGAAAAACCAGAAAATCCAGTTGCCTCTTGAAAAACTACCTTTGGGACAACCATGACCTGGATGGATGATTGAGAATCTCCATATATATGATGTACAATGACAATAAAGGATTTGAATTGATTTAGAAAAATTGAATTTGAATTCATACACAACTTTAGAAAGAATATGAATTATTAAAAATGTAAAGCTGTTGAAATATATTTCTTCTAAAACTTTAATCTTAGGTTGGGAGACATAAAAATATTGATCTGAATAAAGTCACATCAATAATCTTGGTCTTCGTTTGGTCAGTTTTCATCATGACAAAACTATACTGCTGCTTGGCCATGCTGGCAAACAAAAGATAAATGTGCCTGAATTTCCTAAAATGTTCGAAGATAAAAAAGCAGTGAGTATAATTTCCCAAGCACTGCTTTTCCCCAAATGTCAAAAGGGTCATTTTGTAGATTGCACCTGACATCAATACATCTCCACAGGAGGGAAAAATGAAAGTAGTTAAAGTGTATCTGCCTTTTCAAATCTAGTTCAATTCCCTGTAAAAAGCTGTCCTATTTACAAAACAATCAGGCGGGTTGTAATAAAACCATTCATAACATGTGGCAGTTCTCTGACATTGTACAGAATTTAATATGCACATATTCATTCTCCTAAGAAACGTGTTGTGCTCTCTCACACACAAATCATGCTAGAGTGAACCAATTATAGATCTTGGCATTAGAAAATAACTATATAGCATATGCTGTGTACACTAGATGGATGCCACCCACAGAAGGTTAATGAAATGTTGCATTACATCAAGCCATTATAGAGCAAATGCCAAGGCTGTGCTATTTCAATGTCTCCTCTGCCTGTGATGAAAAAGACAGAAAAGAATGAGCTTTTGCTATGGGTCTCACACATTTGTTGGTCCTTCCATATGCTAATGTTTTATTTAATGCAGGCACTGGTACCCACTGCCAATTTCGTGTCAAGGGTAAAAAAACAACAACAACTGTGGGAGCAAAGAAATGACTACTAGATAAGTACTTCCGCTACATGGGAAATAGTAACTAAATGAAAAGATAACTGCTTTCCATATAGCATAAATTTCTGCAGAAAATACACACTTGGGTGAAATTCAAGTTCATTCATAGAGGTGCTATTGCTCTTGTTTGTTTTTCTCAACAATTTGCAGAAAGGAACCTTGTCTCCTCTGTCAAAATACAGGTTTTAGTTTGTAATATTTAGATAATATTAACATATTATCTAGTTAAAATTATTCTGTTACACTATTATTATCGTTATTAATATGTGTTAATATTTCTTTTTGTTCTTTCTTTGATTTTTTGCAAATGATATGCCCTGACAATACACTGTATTCAAAATGTTTATGAATAAAAAAATACATATTAACAAGTTAACGTTTATTTTTATAGACCTAAAGATTTGCTCTGAAAATATCTATGTATCTATTCAGATGTTGAACAGCTGCAGTTAATATATTTACCTCAATTAAAACAAATATGATGATGATGATGATGATGATGATGATGATGATGATGATGATGATGATGATGATGAACTGTGGATATGAACTTGCAAAGAAAGGACTGAAAATTTCACACTTGATGTACATGGATGATTTGAAGCTGTTTGGTAAAATAAAAGCTGAACTCAATTTATTAATTGAAAGCACAAAAGAATTTAGCCAAGACATTGGTATGCAGTTTGGAATTGACAAATGTGCAACAATGGCAACCAAAGCAGGCAAGGACATGGAAGATGATGGAAGAGAACTTGAGAATGAAAAAATGATAAAGGCAGTAAAACCAGAAGAAGGCTACAAGTACTTGGGAATTTTAGAGGCCTCTGACTTAATGCATAATAAAGTCAAGGAATTAACTTCAGCCAAATACATTCGATGAATTTGCAAGATATTAAAGTCCAAATTGAGTGGAGGAAACATCATAAAAGCCATAAATACCTGGGCTATACCTGTGATTCGATACTCTGCAGGAATAATTGACTGGACCCAGATGGAGTTGGACAATTTGGACAGAAAAATGAGGAAGCTTATGACAATGAATCATGCTTTGCATTTTAAAAGTGATGTTGACCGATTATATCTACCAAGAGCAGAGGGTGGTCGAGGACTCCTACAAGTAAAGCAGACTGTGAAAGAAGAAAGATACAGCTTGAATGATTACATCCAGAAAAGTGAAGAACCAATGATTAAGAAAGTAAATAAAGGAGGCCTTTTAAAGACAACTAAGGCAAAAGCTGAATATAAGAAAGAAGTAATTGGGAAGCGAGCTGAAAATTAGAAAAGCAAAGCTATGCATGGCCAATACTTGAAAAGTATTGAAGGCAAAGCTGACCAAAAACTAACTTGGAACGGGTTAAGATCAGGAGTACTGAAAAAAGAAACAGAAGGCTTTATTTTGGCACTCAAGAACAAGCCTTAGCCACAAACTGCATGAAGGCAAAAATTCAACATGTTACCACCAACAGCAAATGTCACCTCTGTAATGAGAAAGATGAGACAGTCAACCACCTGATCAGTGGGTGCAGAAAAATTTCACAAACTGACTACCTACGCCATGACTGCATTGCTAAGATCATTCACTGGAAATTATGCCAGAAGTTTGGATTTGAGTACAGCAAAAACCATTGGGAACATCAGGTTGAGAAGGTTTTAGAGAATGAGAAAGTCATGATCTTGTGGGACTTCAGATTTCAGACTGACAGGCACTTGGTCTACAACACACCTGACATAACAGTAGTCGAAAAGAAAAAAGTATGGTTCATTGACATTGCAATATCTGGTGATGCACAAATTGAAAATAAGCAGCAAGAAAATATCACAATGTACCGGGACTTGCAAATTGAAGTTGAGTGACTATGGAAAAAGAAATCGAGTGTTGTCCCAATTGTAATTGGAGCCCTTGGAGCAATACCTAAAGGGCTACCTCGCTATTTAGAAATTCTAAATTTACCAGACTTGAGCATTCTGACTTTACAAAGGGCCACCCTGCTTGGAACAGCTTATATCCTCCGATGTTACCTTGACAGTTCCTAGGTCCTTGGTTAGGACTCGAGCTGTTGAGCTACCAACCTGCCCCAAAGGTTGTGAATCTCACCAAAAGATTAACCACAGAATAATAGTAATAATCTGATAACTGTGTTTGTAAGAATATGAAAGAATAGATTATAGAGAACATAGTGATCTTATCTCGAAGTCAGAAAGTTCCTAAAACTGAAAACTCCAGGCCAGCTGCACTCTCCAAAGGGGGAATGCAGGGGAGAAATACATAAAAAATGAGAATTCTTCCCTTCAAAGCAACGTTTTCCACATGGCTTACAAGCTCTTTCTGCATTTGAGCCTAGAAATATCATTATCCATTACAAAGGCAAGACCATGGGGCATGGTTTCATGTGTCAGGGAGTCCTATAATACGTTTCAACCGAAAACTTTCACTACTTGAAATTCTGTTAACAGCCAGATGCACAATTGCTGAATCAGGAACACATTGTACAATTTCAAACACCGGATTAGTTTTTGTCTACCTTTTTGTTTTCTTATTGAATTATGTGACATGATTTTTTTTAAAAAAAAAAGAATCCAAAGCCTTGTTGCCTGTCATTAATCTTTTCACATAAGCAAATCAGCAGTCCCTTTAATCACTTGGATTGATATTGTGATTACTGGTAAAGCATCACATGCATCTGCCAATTTCACAACTATCAGATTCATGACAACATGAAAGCACAAGATAAACAGCATCATAAAGCATGCCAAGGCTGGAATTAAACATTAGAGCCATCAGAGGGGAGATGGATTACTCTTTTATTGTACAATAATCCATACTGTAGTTAAATCTGGACATGCCATTCTGACTATGGCTTCTTTCATTTCAAACAGCAGTTTTAAGCGGATACACATGAATGCATTTTGGCTTGTTGGGTGATCACGAGAAAGGAAAGCAGCTGCATACACAGTCGAAAGATTTTTTTTAATCCGCTGTCTGTTTCCCCCCCTCTTATTTGCAGCTACAAATGAAACTAATTAGCAAATGAAAGATAATTAGCAAGCATGGAAAATCTTACATAAAATTTAATGGAGTATTGGAACTTAAATGTTCTTTAAAAATAATAAATTTTATATTTGAAATATACCTGAAAATAATGCATATCTTAATACTCTATTCCAGGTTCACTATAAATAAAGGTAAATTTAAAACACACAGGAGATAGATTTCCTATTCAGAAGGAATAGTAGCAGTGTTCCAATATCTCAGGGGCTGCCACAAAGAGGAGGAAGTCAAATTATCCTCCAAAGGACCTGAGGGTAAGACAAGTAACAATGGGTAGAAATTAATCAAGGAGAGAAGCAACTTAGAACTGAGGAGAAATTTCCTGACACTTAGAACAATTAATAAGTGGAACAACTTGCCTCCAGAATTTGTGAACGCGCCAACACTGGAAGTTTTTAAGAAGATGTTGGATATCCATTTGTCTGGATATAGTGGTGTAGGATTTCCTGCCTAATTAGGGGGGGGGTTGGACTAGAAGACCTCCAACATCCCTTCCAACTATTCTATTCTATTCTATTCTATTCTATTCTATTCTATTCTATGCAAAATGAGAGGGGGGAAAACTTGATCGTGTTGGGTGTGACCTCCTAACATGAATTTGGAGAGAGTGTTATCACATAATTTTCTTTGAAGGCTTCTCAATTGCAGGAGAGACTTTTGAGTCATTAGTCCATGGCCAGAGCTCTGACTTCTGAAGAAACCCACCATAATTCTCCATGAGAATGTTCTTTGTTGCCTTACCTATGAACACGTGTGAATAACAATCAGTTACTTAACTTTTATTTATGAACATATAGAAACCCCGCTCTTATTGTACTTTTCAATATTTGGGGGCCTTCAGCAGACATCCACAATGCCCTTAGATTGAGTGATGCAATAGAATATGTCAATGAATTTGGAGGGAGGTTGGAACTTCTGAGCCCAATTCTTCACCCATTATGCAGCTACAGCCCATCTTCCCATTTATCTGACTGTATGCAACATCTCTTCCCCCCATTTATTGAGAAGGTCATTCTCAATACCATTACAGTTTGTAAGAAAGTTCTGGGAGACTCAATGAAGAGATACTGTCAAAGGAATGGTTAGATCATGGTTAGAGCGCCGTGCTAGTGCAGAGGTTAGAATGCAGGTCTGCTGGCTACTTCTGCAGACTGCCGGCTGCCAGCAATTTGGCAGTTCAAATCTCACCAGCTCAAGATTGACTCAGACTTCCATCCTTCTAAGGTGGGTAAAATGAAGACCCAAATTGTTGGGGGCAATAGGCTGACTCTGTAAACTGCTTAGAGAGGGCTGTAACGCACTGTGAAGCAGTGTATAAATCTAAGCGCTGTTGCTGTAAGAGACAGCATTGGCCGCAGTTGGATACTGGCCAGGGCAAGAGCCTCAGAAGAGACTCTCCCTAGTTTCTCAAGCTGCACAGGAGATAGGAGGGAGGGGGAACTGTACTTTCATAATTTCATGATTCTGTCAATGCAGCTTTAAAATAAAATAGAAAAAGCTCATCTTGTTGTGGTTCCTATCTGGTTTAATCTGCAAAGTCAAGAGTTATTATAGCTAAGCTCAATAAAAGTAATTTTAAACTTCTTGTGGAATAGATTTTTTGATCAGGTCTATCTAGCAGAGTTGAAAGGATCAGAGAGATCGACTTTTCAAATGGCGTAGCTAGTGCTATGGAGTCTTCTCTCTTCTCCCTCAAAAATTATAGGCTCAAAAACCTCCAATTGAAACTGCTAGATATTATCATTGCCATCCCAAGGGCTCCTGTCTCTTTGCTTCCAAATTTGAAGGACTATGAATCATTTTACATAGAAATAATCACCCATATGATTAACATTCAGAAAAATTAGTTCTTCCAGAACATTTTTTCCAAGAAGAGAACAGCTGATCTTGAAAAGCAAGTTGGTTGACCATCCATAGATGCACTGAGAATCGAAAAATAGTATCTCACTGTCACTGAACAATAGGCTTGAACTTGAACCATATTAATTAACCAAACCATACCTTCTTAACTTGTCAGTGTCACTCTAGGTATCACTTCTCATTTCATTTCCTAGGATTCCTTGAAAAGACCATCAAGAAGATGCCAGACAGAAGAAATCCTATCTAGTGCCTGTAGACTCCATGCTATACATTTTATTTAAAGATTAACTTACAGGGTAAACACGTGTATGGGTATTTATGTTTTTTTCTATTTGTATAAAACTGTCTATTTATAAAGAAATATTTAAATGTAAGAGCCAGTTTGGTGCAATGGTTTTAAGGCACAAGGCTAGAACCTGGAAGACCATGAATTCTACTCCGACCTTAGGCAGAAAGTCATTGGACAACTAAGAATGAGGCAATGGCAAACCACTTCGAAACTCTTGCACAAAAATTACAAAAACTCATCTAGACATTACGGTACTTGAACTCACCTAGAAATTTAAAGGCACAAATAAATAAATGCTAAGTCCCTATCAGATATACCAGTGTAAAAAACAATATTTTATTTTTCTATATATATATACTTTGCTAGAAAATAAAATTGTGGATTTTGTAATAAAAATCCATAAACATACAGACAGACATTGCATTCATGTTGGTATATACTGAACAAGTCAGTTTGAACAGGAAAATATGACAGCTATTGTTTTCCCTCAGGCAAGTATCCCAAAGGAGACAAGACTTGCAAACTGAAGCTATATCAACCTATGAAGAATACAAATGTATAGTGTATTTTTAATAAAGCAAGTCAACAAGAATCTCACTACAGAAGAGAAGAGACACATTCTCAATATCACAAATAAATCATTCAAATAATTTGAAGGCAGACCTTACATGACAGAAGTGCTTTCTGTTCATAATGTTGAAGGAAAAGAAAGTGAAGATATTGGTGGCTTTTATACAACACTATTCTAGGGCAACTGCAAGCAAATAGTTCTAGGTAGTTGGCATATAAAAATACGATCAAATTGTAAGATAGCAGGAATGAAATGTTTTAGTTTCATTACTTACCTGTTTCCAACTCATAATGGCTTTTCATCTTGTACATATCTCTGAAGTCTAATCATATAATCATAAATTCAAGTATACATGGAAATAACACCAATCCAAATATCATAGTAAGATTGGAATATAATCATCTGGTTTAAGTTAAAATACAGTTTAACAAATTTGTATTTCACATTCAAAGTGATAACAGTTATCTGGTGGCATGGATATACTCTGTAAATCATATTATTGAACTGATTAGAATGTATGCCTGTGACAAAATACCTTTTAAAAAAAGGTTTTGGTTTTGTGCTTTGAGTTGGCTATGAATTTCTTTTCTCTATGTTGTGCTGATAAGTTTTTATAATTTAATTCAAACCAGATCACATAGAAAGAACAATAGCCTTGGCTTTATTACTTCCAGCATCTACTTTTGGGGGTAGGAAAGAAAGGTTTTTCTAAAGGGAAACAATTTTCCCTAGGTATTTTAGATATGGCTATTCCCATTAGCAGCTATGATTATAACATCATTTTATAGGATCTTGTAGATATTTCAACCAATTCTGTTTTGTTGGGACTGCAACCCTGTGACTGTCCATTATCAAACATCCAGCACGACTACTGTTGTCAACCTCTCAAGTAAATCAGACAAGATGAGTTAATTCTACTTTATTATATAAAACTGCATTAATAGGATCTTGTAAGTCTGAAAGAACAAATCTCCAGCCATCACTTGATAACTGGCTGATAAGGTAGAGTGGACTCTTTTTAAGTTTGTCTGCCAGTTACTCGCTTGTCAGCTCCTTTTATCTGATTGTTCCCTAGGCAGCATCTCTTCCGCCTATCTTCCAAAGAGATTCTCACATTCTATTACAACTTCAGTTTGCTTCTTGTATTGTACACTCCCAATCAAGAATAGTTGGTTGTAGTTATCTTCTACTATTCAGTAAGTCATCAGTTTGCTATTGCAGCTATAGGATAAGAAAGTTGCCTGATTGGTTGCTGATAGAATAGGATCCCCTTAGTTTCATTCTTCCTGGACTCAGGCCGGTTTTCAGGATTTGCTCTGATCATTTCTTTAGTATAGATGATTAGAGAAAATAGAAACATGTTGCCAAGACAAAGCCAAGTGAGGCTCTGCTAGAGAGAAGTTCCCTCAGGATGGGCTCTAGCACAAGTCCAAAAGCTCAGACAATGAAACCTGTAGTCCCAGTGATCAACCCAGATTGGATCAGTAGTGGGTTCTGGACAGTACGGCTTGGTACGGGCGTACCAGGAGCAGCGGTCACCATATCAGAATGGTGTTTCAGTGGGCCCACCCGTCCATGTTCCTTACCTCTTTTTGAGGGAAACGGGCCAATGGCGCACACGTGAACAGCATATGGTGCCTGTGCGACCTCGCTGAGGATCTGGGTCATTGCAGGGTGGTGGCGTGTGCATGACAAATGGTCGTCCAATCTCTTCTTAAAAACTTCCAATGTTGGAGCACCCACAACTTCTAGAGGCAAGTCATTCCATTAATTGATTGGATCCATGATTGATCCATAATTAATTGTTCTGTCACGAGAGCAGGAAGTGAGGGCCATTAAACAAGTCCATCTTGCTTAATGGTCATTACCACTTACAACCCTAATCGGATCTTGTCTTAATTGCCTGTTTTCAAACTAAGGAGTCTCAAATATTCTAACCCATAGGGTAAAGGTTCAAATCCCTCAGTGCCCTCTAATCCTTTTCACAATATTTGAAAAATCTTTTTTTCAAATGTAACTACTAAAAGTGGACACAATATCACAGTTGCTGATGCAATATATACTCATTTAAAGGCTTTACAATGTTAGAAGTTCTATGTTTATGTCAAAATCATGGATAAGAGTGGCAAAGCATTTAAATATCTGTTGCAAACTTTCATAGGCATCAGGAAGGGCATCTGGTCAATAAATTCTCAGCTAAATTCAGTCACCCCAACTCTACCCTGAAAAGGGATTACAGGACTTTAAAAACGTGATTTGTGATTCATTCTTTTCCAAATCCTGGGAAATTCTCTCCCTAACTTGGCATGGATCCTGCCTTTTTTCATATCTGATCTGGGTACAATCAAAGACAAAAGCTTCTAGCAAATTTCTAGGTTAGATAACTTCTATGTGGAAAGGGTGATACCTATAGACAGGAATTTAACCTAAAGTAGTTCTGGATTTTCTTATTAAAGTTAAAGATATTAGTTTCACTGATTGTATATATATGCTGTTCCACTCTAATATAGATCTTCAAAACTTGCCTTGTTGGGTAGTCATTTTACACCACAGAACATTTTTTATCTGACTTTTTATACATGGTTGCATTGTGTTTCCTTAATGATATTGTCCTAATGTTTTACCTTTCACTCCCAAACTTCAAAGCAGTTTTGAAATTCTGAATCAAGCAATTTTTTACTACCCCAGAAAATAATATATTACAAATGCCTATACCTATCCTCAAAAAGAATGGAATTTATGAAAGGGAGATAAGTGGCAGTAAAAGCAAAAAAAAAAAAAATGTAGTTCAAATAAATGACCCTATTATAATAAAGAACATTGTAAATCTTTTCTTTTTTTAATGGAAACACATTACAAAACTACTATAGGCATCAATAAATAAAACTGGCTGGAACCTTCTATCTTAATATAATATGATGCAGCCTGCATTTGCCACATAGTTATGAAGAAGCTTTATTTGCTTTATAATATGGTGCTGATGTGATTTATGGCTGCTAGATATCTTTTAAATTAAGATTTCTGTGATCGTTGTTTTCTATTAAGGCAAACACAACAATATTTTTCCCTTTTCAAAACAAAAAAAACCCTATTCATTATACAGAATATTTCAGTCGCTCATCTGGGAGATGACAATGATTAATTTCTACTGAAGAATTGGTTTCTTCCAATAATTAATTTAAGATAGTCACTATTTTAATAAGTAAGATATATATTTTCCTGAGTATTTTTGGTGAAGTAAATGATACAACGTCTTCATATAACTGACTATAACTTATGGCTCTCTTATTAATATGTCAGATATTTGGAGAATATAGCATTGCAACAAAACACACTGCACAGCACTGATACTTTTAGGAAAAGATACATACAGTATTTGGGGTACAAAACAACTGCAGATGATCACTAGATGGCAGGAAGAAGTAGGAGCTTTTCTCTTTATTATCATTTAGTAATTATCCAGATTTTTTTTTTATTGAAATTTTTATAGTGTTTTACAATATTTCACCCAGTGCTGTACAAAACGAAAGGAAGAGTTGGTTTCAAGTATCATCTATTGTCTTTAGGATCTCCAAAATCCACGTTCTCTCGGTACAGGCGTCGAGACGTCCAAAGTTCCAAGTGCATAGTCCACAAATGGCTTCCAAGTCTTCCAAAAGATATCTTTTTTATAAACCCCCTCTCTAAATTTAATATCACACGTCATTTTATCATTTAAAGCTAATTTCCACATTTCACAATACCATTCTTCTATTTTAATATTTACCTCTATTTTCCAATATCTTGCTATTACAATTCTACCCATTATAATCATAATTCTAATCAATTCTTTCTCATGTTTTGTTAACTCTGGTTCATTAATTATCAATAACAATATAGTTTCTGGTCTCAATATTATTATTCTTTTCATCATTTCACACATCGTTCTTTCTAATTGCTGCCAAAACTTTTTAATTTTCACACATTTATACCACATATGTTCATAAGTTCCCAATTCCGTATTACATCTCCAACATTTATCACTCATTTTTTTATCTATCAGTGATAATCTTAATGGGGTCCAATACCATTTCCAAACAACCTTAAAATTATGTTCTTTAATCCTTATAGATAAAGTCCTCATAATCCGACTCTTCCAATTCTCGTTCCAATCCAAATCCAATATTTTAATCTTAAGGTCTTCCTCCCAATTCCTTTTCATTACCATTTGTGGGTTTCCATCAAAGTTTATAATCTTGTATATCTTACTAACGAGTCCTTTTAACCCAGTTTCATCCTTAATTATCCAGATTTTTGCAGCTGAAATGTGTAGCCTGAATTAAATATGAAACTATTTTTAAAAATAACAATGAGGTTAGTGGCATTGTACAGTAATTATATTTCTCTGGAGAAGCTGTATTACTAGGAAAGAGGGAATGAACGAGAAGAGAACAATCAACAGCAAGGTGGATGGACTACATTGTTGGAAGACCTGGAGGATCAATTAGGGACAAAAGATCATGGAGAAAATCCTATCTAAATGGTTGTGAAGAGTCACTACCATCTTGACAGCACTTGATCAATCAATCAATCGATCAATTTTATTTAGCTCATTTTTAAGTAGGTGTTCTATGCACTTTACTGTATTTGATCACAAAATGATATTCAAAATGCTGATAATGGCATTTTGGCTATGATTTTCATCTAATGTAACTGAAAGATAAAATCTGCTTATAAAATAATTATAAAGGGAAAGAAACATTTTTTTGTTTTTTTAATATTGTATCTTAGAAATGTCCTGGTTTTTTCAACCTTTAAGGACAGCCAGTTGCTATTTTCATTAAAAAAAATTGCTGGTAAGATTTGCTTCCTCACTAATTATAGGATGTATCATTTAGTTACCTATAGATAGATAGATAGATAGATAGATAGATAGATAGATAGATAGATAGATAGATAGATAGATAGATAGATAGATAGATAGATAGATAATTGTTTCCACAACTTCCTGTAAGGGCTCCAATTAAGGGAGGAGACATGCTGTTTCCCTCTCTGCCTGTCGGCTCATCACCAGAGACCATCTAGACAGAGAACCATTTTTTAGTTACGTTGTGTAATTTTTTTTTTTAGATATGTGTTAGTTGGCCACACCCAACTGATGAGAGCTAATAAGCTTGAAATAGATCTATCTTGGTCTCTCAAATTTAAATTTATTGATCAGCTCATAAAAACGAACATATGTATGTATGTATGTATGTATGTATGTATGTATGTATGTATGTATGTATATATGTAACTAAATGATATATATGGTATATATATATATATATAATACATATATATTACCTAACAAAATAGTTTCTGTGTATGTCTGCTATTCACAGTATTAAATAAATTATTTCCAAAGTTAGTTATTTTATGGAGAGATACATTATTTTTTAAAATCTGGGCATCATAAGTATTAAGGCCCACTAACACTGTACTACTCAAGGAAATTTATGACTGAAAAGTTGAAATCTACGCACGTAGTCCTCATTTAATGACTGTCCTATTTACTGACCATTTGGTGTTACAATGCTGCTGAAGAAATAATTTTACAGTTGGCCCTCATACTTATGATCATTGAACCATCCCTGCAGTCATATGATCCAAATGGTTTATAGCCAGTTTCACAGCTTTACTGGCAGTAAAATTGCAAATCATGGTTATGTTATGTCTTAATAACTTAGGACAAACTTGTTAGCAAGGACTATCTATACATTAATTGCCTAAGGCATTATTTTTATTATACAGTTTAGCCCTACAAATGGAACCCTCATTTCCATTTGTAGGGCTATTTTGAAATAAATTTTGCAATCTCAAATAGGCTTTTGTGTGAAATTTTATTTAAAGTTTGTTCATGTCTTTTAGCTGTTATGTGGCCACCCACAAAAAGACAGAGAGTCACTTGTCTGAGGTGGGTGACTATAGAAATTAAATACATAAATAGCAATCTGGGGGCAAAAAGTTACTTCAGAGATCATACTTAGTGAAACTCAATTTTGCCTTAGGAGTACAGATATCATGAGAGGTTAAAGTGCAGCTTTGGGACTATCATAAATATACTCCTAATAGTTATAAAATACTATTAACATTAATAAATTTATGCAACAGCTTCACAACCAAAAGTTGCAAGTCTTTTTAAGGGTACAGTTCTTCCAATGCTGAGATTATCACTTTTGTCTAAAAAAAACCTAGTAAAGTTGCCTTGGAAGGAAACTCAAATACAATTAAAGTGAGCTGAAAAAAGCAATTAAATGGAAATTCTGATATAATCGGACATCCTTCATGCTCTAGTATTTTCACTCCTGCTTAATTTCCAGCTGCTCAGAGCAGCATTGACTAAAGCAGTTTATAAATTCATTCTTAAATTGTGAAGCTGGCTATGAAACATCTGACTCTCAGTCACATGATGGATGCCGCAGTGATCATAAATATGATGTCAGGTGTAAAGTTACACAACGGCTTGCTTAAACAGTTTGAGATTTTGGAGCAGATACTGTTGAACCCTAGACTTACAGATATGGGGGAGTGCTTAACAAAACATGTATCATTACTTTATGATGTGACTTACACACTTACATCAGAAGTCAGGAAGGACAAAAGCTGTACTGCAATGTCTTGCGTATTGTTTTTGACAGTGCATGTTAGTAGCAAATACTTGTGCTTTATCTTTGCATTGCTAGGAATAATATGGAACAAATTTTCATTTTTCTCGGATACAGCCATTGGACCTGAGCCTTCTCCCTCATGAATGTGGGCCTTCATAAGGCTCTTCTCCCAATCTGATTCTCAGCACATTGAAAGGAATAGCAAGAGCGGAAGGGAGTTTATTATTTGAATAAAATATCATGGTATTGGGTGTCAGGAATTTGACTGGCCTCTTCTTGAATCATAGTAATTATCTCTGGTAATTCCAATCACAAGATTTTTTTTTTTTTGGTGAAAAAAAGTTTTATTGGTTTTTACAAATTTTAAAATCAGGAAAAGGGTATAAGGTGTTAAAAAGATATTTTGAGGACATCTATGTCGGAGGTGTCGGCCCCCTCTGAGGCTTCATACAAAAAAAAAAAGGAAATACAATACATTTTTCATTTCCCTACAAAGTGGAAAGAGATACAAATATATCATTTTATATCCATGCAATCATTTGTTTCTATAAACATCCAAATAAAGGTTATACTATATAGAAAAAAGTCATTTGTGAGATTTGAGTCTTTTAGCAATTGTGTTTTCCTCTCCGTGACCTCCAATGGGCGGAGCTGTGGCCCCTCCCGTTCCCCCATTTTCATCCTCCAGGATTGGGGAATGTTTTTTAAGAAAGGCTTCCGCCTCTGCAATTGTTTTAATTCTTACTCTCCCCCCCCTCCCAGAACACTAACATTTCCTCCGGCATCAACCACTTGAACCAGACCCCCTTTTTATATAACCTTTTTGATAAGAAGGAATATTTCCTTCTTATTTCTCTAATCTTTTTCAGGATCTGTTTCAAAATGGCAATCTCAGTCTGTTGGTATATCAAGGGACCGTCTCTCTGTGCTCTCAGGATCCCATCCCTCGTTGACCTTCTTACAAATTTAATATGTATCTCTCTGGGTACTTCATTTATTCTGGCATATGCTGAGTTAATTCTATAAATCAGATCGATGTCCCCCCAAATATCTTCTTTGCTCCTTTTAGTATAATCTGCTAACATCGTACACATTAAATCTTTTAAATCTTCAGAGACAGTTTCAGAAACATTTTGAAACCTTAAAAAGTAAGACATCCTTTCGAAATCCATCCTAGACATATGACCAGCTAAATCCACTATTTCCTTTTGAGAGTTACTTATTTCTCCTCTCATCTCGGACCAGTTCATCAATTCTTTGTTTGTTTTCCATTAGTGCTTTCTGTGTCTCCAAAAGTTCCAATTTTGAGCTGACATTGTCTTTCCGGATCTCTTTTAATTCTTTCATAATGTTTTGAAGAGTTCCCTCTATTGCTGATAACCGTGTAGCTTCCACCTCCGTTTCTTTGGATAACATTGAAGTAATCTTGGGTTGGTGTGGCTGCTTTTTTGAAGCCATAATGAAAGTATAAGGTTCTTGTCACTAATATGGCATCTGTTGGAGAGGTAGTCCGTGAGGCGAGGAGAGAACAAGAGTCAAAATCCAAATTTAAAATACACTTTGCTTAAAATCCAGAGAGAAAACAATTTTTAAGAACAGTCAAATAAGAGAAAAAAAAAAAGGCACATCTGGGAGGAATCCTAAAAGTCCATTGCCTTAATCCAGTGGTGAAAAGTTCAGTCCCATAAAGACGAGGGAGTGTCAGCACATTTTAAAGAGAAGTATTCTTGCTGAGAACAAAGGAACGCCATCTTTCCCGCCCCTCTGGAAGCCGCAGAGAGCTAGTGAAAGTGCATATCAACTGTTGCAAGACAGAGATACATTGTTTCCGTATCAATCTTAAAGTGAAAGACTTTTGTTTGTTGTTTAAAAATCAGATGTTGATTTCTCCACCTCCCCAAGCCTGGGGAACATTTTAAAACATCGCTTTTTTTTTCCTTTCCGAGGAGGGTTTTTACAAACTCCCTCCTCCTTCTTTTAAAGCGAAAGTTGAAAGCATTAGTTTTAAATCACTCACGATCCACTTTGCAGTAATAACGGAGCCTCGGTGTTGCCTACAGCCCCGGCTTTCTGCCCGTCTTCAATTGCAGCAGCTGTTCCGGCTTTCCATCGGCGAAGGGGACGAAAGAGGAACTCCCCCCCGCGACTTGTTCTCCGGCGCCTAGGGCGTGGCGGGAGCCACCACCCCCAACCGCCGTCGGGGTGGGGGGACACACCGTGAGCTGCCCGTGCAGTGGGGGCTCTTTAGCAAGAGCCCCCTGCCCCCGAAGGCGCCGCCGGAGCAACCAAGCAGCGGACGAGTCGAGGACCCGTCCGTCGCCTCTGGCCAACCGGAAAGAAGTCCCAATCACAAGATTTTTTTAAAGGATGCAAATAAAGAGATCCTTAGTTTTATTATTCAGAATCATACCTCCTGCTACCCAGTCTCCAATTCTGACTAGCTGTGTAAAATTTATTTGGTAGTCGACCTGTCCCTTCCATCACAGTTCCACTTTCTCTTTCCCATCTTCTCTCTTCCCCATATATTTCACTAATTATTTCTCTTCTAAAATATAATCATCTTTTAAAAAATAAACCCAATCGTTCCTTTGCTGCCTTCTCCTCCTGTCAACCCTGAAGCTGGCTAACTGTGGCCATTTTCTTTTCTGTAGCTTTCTTCTAAGGAGGAAAAGCTTCTTCTTGTTCTTCTTGTTCATCATCATCATTATCATCATCATTTTTTCTTTCTTTCATAAGTGTTAACATTTTGTCACCACACTGATTTAGGTTTGGATTCAGGTTAGGAGAACATTGACAAACAACATTATTGTTTCTGCCTGTGGTGTATCTTATAACTTCAGTCTAATCAGACTGTAGCTTGTACATATACGCCACCTTATTTTCACGAGGAACCCAGAAAATGGTGATATCTTTGGGGCCCAAAAAAAAAAAGAAAAAAGCAGAAGCAAGAGTTCTGGCTTCCAGACTCCCAAAATGGTTCTCAATATTTGAAGTATACTAATAAAAAATTTCACTTTTTGCAAAGAGGAAAAGAAATCAGTCCTACGCTGCCTATGTCTGTTACAGCTGTGGCGATAGTAACTATGGTGCTACAAGGAAAAAAGGACAATTTAGGGACGGAGCGGGGCAAAGACGATCTCAGACTCAAGTATCTATTACTGATGACATGGGGTTGATGACAGAGGAGGGATCTTTTTCTAAACTACCCAAGCTGTCCCTGGCAAGGAAGCTAGAGTGCTTATAGCAAAAGCATAGCAAAAGAGGCAGAGGAGCCATTGCTAGCAGGTGTTCCTGCTGATAGTGCATTATTCCAGGACGGTGCATTATTTCAGTGCTGATGAGCAAAACATCCTGTGTCCAAGCTCCATGCTTAGATCAATTATAAAATGGCCAGACAACAGAGGCAGCATAGTGTGAGATCATTTCAAAGTGGTGACAGCTCACAGCTACACTATCTGCAACAGTGCAAAAGCAAAAGGAGAGGAGAGCTTGTTGGAAGCAGGCAAGGTACCCAGAATTGGCATTTGAAAGGCATCATTAGGCTGTACTATTGGCAGCAAATCATTCTGTAGTATATTGCACGCCCCCCATTTGACTTTCATCTCCCATTCTTCTCCTCCAATAGGAAGTTGACTTAGCCTGGTAACCATGGAAGATCCCGAGTGTGGCAAATACACACCCACCAAAGGACAAGTCCCGATATGGCACACACCAGCCCCTGAAGAAATAGAAATATAATCAACAGCATGCATAGGCCCATTCTGAAGCTCCGCGAATAATTATGATTGGTTTAAGAGGGGAAGGCTTCTACTTTCCATACGGCAATCATGAGCACAGAAAAAATAGCGTGTAATGGGAAAGGGCATCTGTTGTGACTTTGCATACTTTCTTTCATTTAAGTTAGAACCAGAACTGAAGAAATGTGTTTTTTTTTTTAATTTAATAATCTCGCGTCTAGGTTGAATGAAAAATAAAGGCTTCCATGTTATAATGACAGTATTGATGTGCTAGAAGGTCTGACCTGCTCGTTAGCATTCATTCTTTCACTTCGGTTTGTGGGAAGTAGCTGCGAGGGGGGGGAAATGTGTTCATGAAATGGACATCATCAGTGTGATTTAAGCAACATGCCAAGATTGATTTTTTTTGTTTGGACTACTGAAGAAACCCTTCCAATTAAAAATGAAATCCAATTCACCGCTAAAGGCAGGTTGTTTGTGGGGATGGCTGTGCTAACGCAAATACTGTGTACTGCTGGCCCCCAAATTGTAAAGATGGTGAACTGGGAAGAACTGATTTGTGATTTTAAAAAAGGGAACAACATTTGATAGCAGCAGACAAATTCTAGATGAGAAAGACAGATGAGTTGATTAAGCACAATTGCTGAATCGGTCAAAGGGAAACGGCCATCAAGGTTGGGATTTCACAGGAACGTGGCTCACATTTGTCATACAGGTAATCGTCAACTCACAACAACAATTGGGACCAAAACTTCCGTTAGTAAACAAGGCGGTTGTTAAGTGAGTCTCATCCAATTTTACAGCCTTTTGTGACAGAGTTGCTAAGCAAATCACTGTAGTTGTTAAGTGAATCACATGGTCGTTACATGAATCTGGATATAACCCCATTGGCTATCTTTGTCGGAAGCTGGCTGGGAAGGTCCCACTTCCTCAGAACACTGCAAGCATCATAAACACATAGGCCCTCCCAGAGTAATCTTGTAGGAGAGACGGGGAGCTCTAAATTTTAACAATATGACCGTGAGGATGCTGCAATGGTCATACATGTGAGGACCGCTATTAAGTAACTTTTTTCAGTTCCGTTGTGACTTCAAAAGTCTCTAAACGTATCAAGGATTAACCACTTCTCAAATTTTACAAAAATCCTTACAGCAGGGGTCTCAAACTCAATTTACCTGGGGGCCGCTGGAGGCAGAGGCTGGGTGAGGCTGGGCTGCATAAGGGATTCACTCCCACTCCGGGCCACACTAATATTATACTTTCATATCACAGTGGGGGCCACAAGATACCGTCCTGCAGGCCGCAGTTGGCCCGCGGGCCGCAGGTTTGAGACCCCTGCCTTACAGGGATAGCTTAAGCAGCTGCCAGGAGTCAACAAGGACTCAGAAGCACCAACAATGCAAAATAAACAAATGAAAAAATATGTTGGCTCAGTAGTCAGTTTACTTTTTTAAAAAAACTGGAATCCAGCAGTGAATCATTTATAAAGGAGCCACATCATGATTATTATGTACATATAGTCCTCAGCTTATGACAGTTCATTTAGTGACCGTTTAAAGTTTCAATGCCACTGAAAAAAGTGAGTTATGACCGTTTTTTTCCCCATACTTATGCCGCTTGCAACATCCACACAGTCACATGATCAAAATTTAGATGTTTGGAGACTGATTCATATTTATGAAGGTTGAAATGTCCCAGAGTTCTGCGATCACCTTTAGCGACCTTCTGACAAGTCAATGCGGAAGCAAGACTCACGTAACCGTTATTAACTTTTAACAACTGGGGCAAGAAAAGTCATAACATGGGGAAAAATTCACTGAATAACTGTCTCATTTAGCAACAGGAAGTTTGGGATCAATTGTGGTCATAAATCAAGGACTATCTGTAGTTAGAATGTTTAATCTATCTAGCTGGAATAAATCAAGGTCCATGTACACAGTATTTTATTCCACATAGAAATGAATATAACCAATGGATTAATTCAACAATTTGATATTATATTATACATTCCTTCAGATATGCTCATCTTTAATATAAACTCTCCTCATATGGACTAGATCCTGCCATTCTTTATCTATTTCCATTGGTGGTATAGTCTCAATTCTTTCTTTCTTTCTTTCTTTCTTTCTTTCTTTCTTTCTTTCTTTCTTTCTTTCTTTCTTTCTTTCTTTCTTTCTTTCTTTCTTTCTTTTGAAGGGACTGGAATTGTCTTGCCTTTTCTATATAGAATGCACAAAGGCACTTCTGGCAGATCATAGCATTTCTCACTGAAACAATTATTAACGCTTCCAGTACTGTTGCTACATGGAGACAATACAACTGGCATATTGATCTGGTTCCTATGTTTGTGTCTCTGTTACATGGTGTGTTATGGCTGATAAGTAACTACTGTAGGTTAGGGAATTGTCTGTAAGCTGGGCATCAATAGCATTATTGCCGTGGTGCATAATTATCATTTCTGGAAGGCTGGACTGAATAAGGTAAAAACCAAATACCAACTTCTCTCTGGAGAAAATGGTTTGGGACTTAAGTGGGCCATAAATCCCAGAAGGGAAAAAGAATGTCATACATATCGGTATTTTAATTGTGCTTTTGTTTGCATTTTAATTGCATGGCATTTCAAAAGGCAATTTTAGCTGAAAAGTGGTGCAACAATACTCAGTGATTGCAGATTAGAAATTGAGGAGTTGGTAAAGTGTGCATGTGAAATGCAGAGAATGTTATGGATTACTTCATGCCTCACTGCTCTAAAATGACAATTCCTGTCTACTCTTCCCCCCAACTTAGAAAGGACAGTGCCATCATGTACACATAGACTTTCTATACCTAAAAGGTTAACGTATGTCTCTGTGGCAGTGAGACTTTGAGATACAAAAACAAAGGAGAAATAATGACTGAAGCAAAAAGAAAGAAAGAAAGAAACTGTGGAAACATGAGAGATTCAAGCAAAAAACTAGATAGGTTGCTGACTATGCTTATCTCTATGTGCACATGCCTAAAGGATTTTCTTCCTGGATGAAGGCAAAGCTGCAATATAGGATTTGTTTTGTTTGGGCTTACGGCAGGCTATACTATAGCCCCACAACCATTTCCCTTCAATATGTGGGTTACTAGCATAGTTTTTCACACAAATAAATGCAGCAGTTTTATGGAATGGATCAGATATTTTTTACAGACATCATACCTTTTTTATAAGTTTGACAGTTTTATATTGTTTGCTAGGAAAAGGATCTTTGTGTTCTAAAACTTGCAGCCCACAGGCCAGATGCATCATGCACTGGCCATGCCCACTCATTTTAGTGAAGTGGGGAGGGAGTCATGTTACGTCACGAGACAACAACGTAATGACTTTAAAATAAGAACATGGGGCTTCATACCAAATGTTGCCCATCTAGCTCCATTCTTTCTATGCTACACTAAAGAATAACAGAATTGGAAGGAAACCTGGACATCTTCTAGTTAAACCCCCTGTACTGATGGGAAGCTCTTCTCCAGGGTTGCAAATTAATATCTTTCCTAACTTTATCCAGGAAGATAGGGAATTAATAATGTTGGAATCTCTTCTATGCAATTGAGGAGCCTCTACCACTGTGGTCAAGGACAACTCGCCGCAGTCAACTTGCTGCAAGACAACTCACCATGGACAATTCCACACAGCATAACTCAACACAATAAATGTTGTCATCCACTTTTTCAACATTATTTTCATTTTTTTTCAATAGAAATAATGTTGAACAAAAAGTTGCAGATAACATTTATCACATTGAATTATCCTGCATGGAATTCTCCCATGGCAAGTTGTCCTATGGCGTGTTGGCCACAGCTAGCTATCTCACAGCAAATTGGCCGCAGCGAGATTGCTCTGGCAAGTTGACCACAGCAAGCTGTCCCATTCTGCTACCACTGACTTACAATTCTTCCTTTCATAATGGACATTTTGATAACAGATATAGGAAAGCTGCTGGCTAAGTGCAGACCACCAAAAGCAAGCCAGATCGAACTGCCAACATTTAATAGGAAAATGGCTATTTTCAAAAGTAAATTTACCTTGTCTTATACAAATAAAAGTTAGACATGGTTGCATGAAGACTTAACAGAGGCAGCCGTCCTGAATTTTAGAATGTTCAATGGGGAAATTTGAGGTCCGAAAATAATTTTCCTCTTATAATTAAAAAAACTCAATTAAGATTGAAATCCAAGGACAAAATTCAAACAATGTAAAGCCCCTCAGCCACTTTAAGAAAATGTGGACTTCAATTCCCAGAATTCGACAGCCAGGATGGCTGGCTGGCTAGGGAAATTCTGGGAGTTGAAGTCTTCGCATTTTAAAGTGACTGAGGTTGAAAACCAGTAGCAGTAGCATAGAGGGCCTGATAAAAGAAAACAAACTGAAGCCTTATCTAGATAAGACAGAGATAGAAATTTCTGGTCAATAAAAATGCAGCTCAAGAAACAGGAAAAACTATATTGGATGTTGGATTGCCTCCCATTTCTGCTGCAAGTCCTTTTCAATCTTTAGAGCCCAGGTTATGAGTTGAGAATATCCTCAAATTTCACTAGAATTCATTAGGCCTGTCATTCATTACTGATCTATTTGGTCATCAGGTTGATCAAGTTGTGTATATCTGACAGGCCTAATTACTGATTGCATTCATTCTTATGGGTGTCAAACCTAAACAAGGTGATATCTAGTTAAAATTCACTTGGATATGATAATGTGCTTTGTATAAGGTTGTACACATTTTGGGGAACTTTTGAAGGGCCAAAATACGACATCTACATTATTGAATGAGACTCAAGCACACCTTTTCCCATTGTTCCATCCTTATAAACAAAAGCTTCATCCCACATTCCTTAAGACTTGTTTCAAATTTCAATACATTTAATACATCTTAGCAATCACATCTTCCTTTGTACACAATTGTTTCAAAATCAGTCTTACAATGTTCAATACCACACATTTGCTACAAGAGCATTTTCAGGTTGTCTGTGCAAGCTCAAATAATTCTATTCTGTCTGGCTGTGAGCAAAGTGTTAAATATATTTTAATATATTTTTTTTATTTTACAGGGGAGGATATCTTGCTTAATTACTTCCATGAAAAGTCAGTCTATCCATGAGCCTTTCTTGGTAAAATATAGGAGTGCCTTACCTTTATGAAATGATGCCTTTGACATTGTTCCTAATGCATCCAGCCCATTTTCATCCTCTTTGCTTCACTAGGGCCACAGATAAATAGTTTGCTTGCTTTAATTCATCAGCTGGGATGACCTTCACACTTTGAGTGACCCTGCTGGGATTATATACTCTTGGCAGATACTCCCATGTCCTTTGCTCATTCCTCCCAGAAACACCTCACTTCCATGATGAGGTACTTAGGAGGAAGTGGGAGGTTTGAATCAGTCTTAATTATAGCCAACTACTTGGACAAGCACAAGCAATTTTCTTTGTAACAGTTACTGAAGTGGTTTGCCACTCCTATTTCCTAGAGCTGAGTTGCCGCCAAATCACCCAGGCAACACTGCATCTAAGGCAGGCTTGGAACTCATTTGGTAGCCAATTAACCACTATACTAAACTGGCTCTCATCAAAAGCCTATAAATCCACACATATTATTTTTAATAAAGCATTTAAAGGTAGAAAACTGACTCCACCGTTTATTTGCTTCGTATCTGGGTTCTGAATGGCTAGAGATTTATTTATTTCTTTTAAAAATGAAAACAGGGAGGGGAGTATAACTCCTCTAGCTAGAAAGTGAAACACCTCCAATTCACCATTTTCCATGCCTAAGTTGGCATTTTGTGGTTATAATTATCTTTGCAAATCTTGAGTATGTAAACATTCAACACTTGGTTCAGACTGACTTTGGAACACTAGGTTTCTTCCTTCTTAGCATTACTTAATGCAGGGATGTCCAAACTTGGGAACTTTTAAGACTTGTGGACTTCAACTCCCAGAATTCCCCAGCTGCCATGTCTGGCTGGGGAATTCTGGGAGTTGAAGTCCACAACTCTTAAAGTTCCCAAGTTTGGACACCCCTGACTTAATGGAACTGGGAAATATACCAATCTTAGATAGTGAATGTTATTTTACAAATCAGACCAACAGAAGAATATAAAAGAATTACTTATAATGCAGTGTTGGTTTTCCAATTAAAATGTAAGGTTTTAGTGGCCAGAATATATCTTCACAAAATGCTCAGTCCCAAACTTTCTTTCCCATGAGAGAATCAGTAGGTTTGATGAGCTTTTTCATATCCTTCACTGTCCCATCCCCCCATCTTTGAGCATCTTAAAAGCTTTACAATTTACATTTGCTTGGTGCCATGGTGTCAGAGAGAGAGAAGAACAGCTATTAAGAATTAAGTGCAAGACAAAAAAAGGTGGTGATGTGAAGAATATTTTTTTTAATTCTGAAGGACTTGATATTTTAATCTTAGTCACTAACAGACAAGGATATATGCAGCCCAGGGCTGAACTGTGGAGTCCTTGATGCTCTTTGAGTTTGTTTGTTGTTTGCACATGTTTCCTTACCTAAGTTAACCTCACATTCACTAATGCTAATTATATTACCCAATCCGGTAAGGAAACATCTGCAAGGAAACAACGAAGCTCAGAGTGCTACAAGTGCACAGTTCATGGTAGTCAATTAAATGCTATAAGCCAGTGATGGCGAACCTATGGCATGGGTGCCACAGGTGGCACGCGGAACCATTTCTTAGGGCACGCGAGGCATTGCCCTGTCAGCTCCAGTGCGCATGTGTGTGCTGGCCAGCTGATTTAGGCCTTCTTTTGAGGCTGTTTTTCGCCCTCTGGAGGTTTCAGGGAAGCTCCTGAACCCTCTGGAGGTGGGGGGGAAAGGCTGTTTTCACCCTCCCCAGGTTCCTAGAAAGCCTCTGGAGCCTGGGGAGGGCAAAAAAAGTGCGCCAAGAGCACATAGCATTATGGGTGTGGCATGCCCATGCACGACCCCCCTACGCTCCTCCCGCTTTTGGCACACGAGCCAAAAAAGGTTAGCCATCACTGCTATAAGCAATTTAATGCTATACATGGCACTTAGGTTTTGCTACTAAAGTAAGGGTGCCTTCCCTCCAGATCAGGGATGTCAAACTCGTGTTGTCAGGGCAGCATCATATGACATATCAGGACTTTTTTTCCCCTTTGCTAAACCAGGCAAGGGTGTGACTAGCATATGACACATCCTGCCTGCAGGCCATGAGTTTGACACCCCTGATCTAGACAGACGCAGTAATAGAAGCAGTAATGGTATCCTCTTATCTTAACTACTGGTTCAGCAGTGACAGTGTGCCAGAATTCCACCTCTGGATAGAAGGTAAAGATTTGTTGTTCAAGATGTACTAGCCAAATGTAAAATATGTATTTTTGTTATTTTCTAGCTTAATACAATCAAAACAGAATTATGAAAACTCAGAAGTGATGCTTTCTCTCTCTCTCTCTAGTTCAATAGCTAATTTTGCATATACATCTATGAATACACACATAAATACAGATTCCATAAGTACAGAATTTCTTATATGGCCTCACACCATGTGTTTTAAAAAGAACTCGGTTACTTTTTGTGTGGATTATCTGTAGTGTACAAAATAACAGAAAACAGTACATCATGGATAAATATGCAAATCATCAACCCAGTCTAACAATCACACATTGTGATACGTCTACAGTAAATTTTCTTTCTCATTGGTCATGAAATCCACAGCTATTGCTGCATGTTAATACTCTCAGTCAAAAAATCATAATAATGTTCAGAAACAACAGATAGTATATATCTGAAAATATAACAGGTATAGTGTTCTTCAAGTTAAGTGCAACTGCCGGTGACTACATATAGCTTTCCAGACACTGAACTGGAAATGATTTTTTTTTTTAAATTCTCAGTCTAGCTGCTAGATTTATGGTGGTCGGCTAAGCAAATATTAATCAGGTCTAATCTTATTTAAAACTTTCAGGATTAGACAAGGTTGGCTAGATACTTATATCCATCTTGATATGAATGCATTTTATCTAAAGCAAGCTGGAAACTAGTGACAAACAACCAAGGAAGCTAATCACTCTGAGCTTTGATTATTTAAGCCTATTAAGAAAAGGTTAAGGTGACAGCATAGTAATTCTGATCAGGACCTTTGCTTTCAAATGTGAACCTTGCCTAAATGTCACACAAAACATTTAACATCTATTTTTTTTCTCATGTTCCAATGGAAGTGGGGTGATGTAGCCAGCTTATGCCTTACAGTTACTTCTCAGACAGTAAGATAACGTGCACCTGGGCAATGTTTACTTAATAGTTTCTATCCTCTTGATCTGTATGGGACTTCTCTCTTAAAGGGGGCACTCTGCATATGTAATCCAGAAATATTACATGGCCTCACACATTTGATGTGCAGTCATATTTGTTTATTTTGATTTGTCATGATTGCTAGAATGAATAATTAATTATCTGCTGCTTTTTTATGTACTCAATATTCTTTCCAGTTTGTAACCATTTAAAAGCATTTCGTACAATATACTGGTCTAACAATCTATTTACTGTCTGAAAAACAATACAGAAATAGTTTAATAAATTAAATCAACCTAATAGTGCATTGATTGATCTGCAAATAAACAGTTTTGGTAACAGAGATTAGAAAGCAGTTTTGCCAATCACTCTATCAGCTTTGGTTGAAGTCACCAAAGACATTAAGCATCTAATGCATGCAAAATCTTTCACTTGTTTCAGCATTTGTCCACAATTTCAGAGGATCATCACATCTTCAGGCAAAGTTCAACTTCAACATTAAATAGCTATGTGGAAAATTATGTTTCTGTCCACTTGGATTTGTCTAAAATAGGAAATAAAGAGTTCAATGCAGTTAAAATGGTGTACTTAAGAGGTGTGAATTATGTACCTATTGCAAGAATAAATAATAGGTATGAGAGAAGTACCCTGAGGGAGAATGAATGAGAATTGAATCACAAAGTGAAAATATGAAGGAAACCAATTTTGTATTGAAAAAGTTTTATTGGTTTTTACAATTTTCCAAAAGGATAGGGTAAGGCAGTGGTGTCCAAACTTTTTTCAAAGAGGGCCAGATTGGATGAAGTGAACATGGTGGAGGGCCGAACATTTTTCCGAACATTCTTTGAACCATTACAATTAAATGCAAATAAATTATTTTATGCCAAGTTAATTGCAAATGACATACTTTTCATTTCATAACATTAAGATCAACTGACAGTTGAGTTTTCACAATGTATTGAAAATAAATTTAAAAAAAACTTACCTACCTCTTTCTCTCTTTCTCTTTCTTCCTCTCTCTCTCTCCATTTCTCTCGCTCTTTCTCTCTTTCTTTCTTTCTCTCTTTTTCTTTCTTTCTGTCTCTCTTTCTCTCTCTCTCTCGCTCTCTTTCCCTTTTTCTCTCTCTCTCTTTCTTCCTCTCTCTCTCTCCATTTCTCTCTCTCTTTCTTTCTCTCTTTTTCTCTTTCTTTCTGTCTCCCTTTCTCTCTCACTCTCTCTCTCTCTTTCTCTCTTTCTTCCTCTCTCTCTCTCTCCATTTCTCTCTCTTTCTCTCTTTCTTTCTCTCTCTTTCTCTTTCTTTCTGTCTTTCTCTCTCTCTCTCTCTCTCTTTCACTCTTTCTTTCTTTCCCTTTTTCTCTCTCTCTCTCTTTCTCTCTCTCTCTCTTTTTCTCTTTCTTTCTGTCTCTCTTTCTGTCTCTTTCTTTCTCTCTCTCTTTCTTTCTCTTTCTTCCTCTTTCTCTTTCTTTCTTTCTCTCTTTCTCTCTGTCACTCTGTGTGTGTGTCTGTCTGTATGTCTGTCTCTCCCTCTTTCCCCGTCTGTCTCCGAATGACTGTGTCATTCTCTATCTGTGGCCCTCCCTTCCTCCCTCTGTCTCTGGGGCTGTGTGGCTGGGAGGGAGGTGGACGGAGGTTACGGACGCCTCCTCCCGCAGCGGGCGAGGAAGCAGGCGGGGTGAGCACCCAAGGCTACCGTCATCTTAAGCACCACCGAGGCTGTCGCCCGGCAGGGGCGTCAGGCAGGGAAGCCGGTCGCGTCTCCATCGCGGCTCCCTCCGGCAAGCACCACGGCTTACGTTCTGAGGCCGCGCGTCCGTCTTCCTTGCCTGACGCCCCTGCTGGGCGACCTTGTGCGGCGGGAGCTGCACGTTCTGGGGCTGCGTGGCTGGGAGGGAGGTGAACGTGTGGCCCCAGAGCGTCTCCATCGCGGCTCCCTCTGGCAGGCACCAAGCGGACGTTCTGGGGCTGCGTGTTCACCTCCCTCCCAGCTTCGCAGCCTCAGAACGTGCAGCGATGGAGGCGCGACTGGCTTCCCTGCCTGACGCCCCTGCCGGGCGACAGCCTCGGTGGTGCTTAAGATGACGGTAGCCTTGGGTGCTCACCCCGCCTGCTCCCTCGCCCGCTGCGGGAGGAGGCGTCCATAACCTCCATCCACCTCCCTCCCAGCCACAAAGCCCCAGAGACAGAGGGAGGAAGGGAGGGCCACATTTACACAGAGCAGGGAGGGCTGTTGGAGGGCCGTATTAAACCGACCCCCGGGCCGCAAATGGCCCCCGGGCCGGACTTTGGACATGCCTGGGGTAAGGGATACAGAAACATTTTGAGAACTTTCGCCTCGGGATCATTGGCCCTTCCAGGGCTTCATAATAAAACATTAAAAAAACATTTTTCAAAAATACTACGAGGTGAAAATAAGTGCATGCTTCCTAAATTCTCAATTCTATGCTGGCAGTCGTGTACAAACATCCAGATATAAAAGTTATACAATGTTAATAAAAAAGCAAAGTTATTTTTTCGATCTAAGTCTCTTGGCAATTGTATCTTCTTTTTCTCCTTCCTGGCCCCCAGCGGGCGGAGCCATGGCCCCCCCCTGCTCCCCCTGAATCTTCCCCCAGGACAGAGGAATGTTTTTTAAGAAAGGCTTCCGCCTCAACAACTGTTTTAATCCTAACTCTCCCTCCTTCCCAGAACACCAACATCCCTTCCGGCATCGCCCACTTAAACCAAGTCCTGTGGTCAAACAATTTTTTGGATAAGAAGGAATACCTCCTTCTCATCTCTCTAATCTTTTTTGGGATCTGCTTCAAGATGGCGACTTCCTTTTGTTGGTAAATTAGCGCCCCCCCCTCTCTGCGCCTTCAAAATTCCCTCTCTGGTTGACCTTCTAACAAATTTAATATGTATCTCTCTGGGTACTTCATTTATCCTGGCATATGTCGAGTTTATTCTGTAAACTAGGTCAATGTCCCCCCTGATCTCATCTTTAGGTTTATGTAAATAGTCTGCTAAAATTGTGCTCATGAGTTCAGGAAGACATTCACCAGGTTCTTCAGAAATGTTCTGAAATCTTAAAAAATATGACATCCTTTCAAAATCCATCCTAGACATATGCCCTGTCAATTCTCCAACCTCACTGTTAACATTTTTAAGCTCTCCCTTTGCCCCAGCCAGCCCCCCTTCCAGCTCCTCAGTCTTCTGTGTGTTCTCCAGCACTTGTTTCCGTGTTTCCAAAAGATCCTTCTTGAAGCTGCTATTATCTTCTCTCAAAGCTTTAATTTTCTGCACCAAAGCTTGTAACACTGATTCCATTGATGTCATTCTTTGTTCCAAACCTGCCAATTCTGATTTTGATGCCATGGTAAGCTGTTGAAGTCAGTGCCACTAAGATGGCGTTTTTTGGGTGGGGCCGTTGAAGCAGGTCAGGAGAAAACAGTTCAAATCAGGGTTGTAAAAAGTTCAAGACCCAGAAGAGAAACACTTTTCACAGTCAATAGTTATAGCAGAGAAGGCACTCCAGGGAAGGAATCAATTAATCCAGAAATTTCTTCATTAATAGAGAGAGGGAGTCCAAATCACAAAGAGATGTTGGTAATTTTCCATAAGTAAAAATAGTCATTCAGGAACAAAGGGCAGCCATCTTCCACCGCCCAGTCTGAGAGCCAGCAGGAGAAAGTAGCAAAGGAAAAATTGTTTCAAGCCAGCCGGACTTAGATACATTGTAAAGAAACAAGCCGCAAAACACTTTCACTTGCTTCAAAGCAATCCGGATGCGAAATGTCCGCTTCCTCGCAACGAGGAGCCATTTCTAAGCGCCGCTTTAAATCCGAGGGGGGGTTTAACAAACAAACACCCCCCTCCACGTTCTTTCAGTCCAGGCTGCCAGCACAAATAAGGTTAAAATCACTCACTCTTCACCTCGCCACCAAAGCCCCGGAAAGCCTTCCGACCCGAACACTCAGCTCTCTCCAAATTCATCGTGCGTTGCCGTCCTCCATTGGCGAAGGGAAAACCCCCCGCAGCATGTCTTCTCTCGCCTAGACCGAAGACAAGGGCCGTTTTCCCGCCGCCGCTGGGATAAACCGACCCAGGCAAGCCAGACTTACGGAGGGACCCCAAAAAGGGGTCAAAGCAAAACGGCGGACGAGTCCCAAGACTCGTCCGTCGCCGCTGGAAGGGGGAACCGGAAGCCCCTGAAGGAAACCAATTTTGAAGGAAAAGTGAACGGATAGAGTTGACAATGTTTACAAGTTACATCCTTATAACTTACTTAACCAATGATCAGATGACATAGAAGGGTCTAAAGTCTTAAGACAATGATGTACTTTTAATTCATCCATTGTTAATAGTATAAGAAACATGCACTAATGAATTTCAGGTAAATTCTATCCACTTGATCCTACTTAGGCATCAATCGTGATGAATTTTCCAAAACATAATGTGTTTGGGAACAACTATTTTTAAGAGAGTATATTTATTTTAAAAGTAGCTACAGTTAGGCAGCTGGAATAATCTTGCTGTGTAAAATAGTTTTTTTTACTAATTGTCTCTGCTGCTGACTAGCTAAACAAGATGCTTTGAAGTTTGGGCAGGGGATGAGGAGGGGAAATCTGTCCATAAAACATGTGGATACAACTCCTTACAGCTAAAATCCAATGGCATGTGGTTGAAATTATTACATTCACAGTTTCAATACATGGCACACAAATTACCTCTTCAAGAGAGCTACATAATAATACCTGAAGCGTAAAGAGAGGAAATGGAGTTTAATTAAGTGTTGCCCAGCTAAATCAAACTGGAAAAAAATTACAGTAAGAAGAGCATGGATAGATGAGCTTACTTCTGCAAAAGATAAAAAATATTGAATATCATGTAAAAATCTTTCTGAAAATGTGCTGCAGCTCCTCTGGGTCACAGATCAAGCTTTCTGATTGGTAAAAGTGATTCTTTTATCATTCATCTCATTTTTTTACTACTACGTTTTCATTTTTTAATAGGCAGCTGGGAATTAAAAGGAAAAATCTGTGGTGTACAGGTAGTCTACAACCCACAGGTGAGCCCAAAATTTATGTTGCTAAGTGAGAAATTTGTTTGCCCCATTTTACAATCTTTCTTACCACATTTGTTAAATGAATCACTGCAGTTCTTAAATTAGTAACATGGTTGTTAAGAGAATCTGGTTTCGCCATTGACTTTGCTTATCAGAAAGTTGCAAAAGATGGTCACATGACCCCAGGACACTGTGACCTTCATAAATATGAGTCAGTTGTCAAGTATCTGAATATAAATCATGTAACCATGATTTACTGTTGCAATGGTCATCAATATGAAAAATGGAGATGCTGCAATGGTCATAAATATGAAAAATGCTGATGTCACTTTTTTCAGTGCCATTATAACTTAGTCACTAAGCAAACTGTTGTAAGTCGAGGACTACCTCTGTATGTGGACATGTTTCTAGATTTTTTAAAAGTAGTAATATCTGGTATCTATGATAATGAAGAAAATATATTTATTCTCAGTACATCAAAAGCTCAAAACAAAGGCAAAAAAGGTTTTATCAAAATAGAAATGGAAGCTGGGGGGGAAATAGCAGTTAGGTTAGGTTAGAGTTCCTAATAAAGAGAAGCTGGATCAAGTTATATTGTTAGAAAAAAAATCACACTTTCAAAACAGAGGAAAAATAATAATATAATTTTCTGTATGCTGATGTGAACAATTTGGGGGTGTATCAATCTTTGAGTAGCACTCCAAAACTAACTAAAATCTCAACTGACTGGGGAGGGAATTTAGGGGGTTTAAGAAGAAAAGGAATTCCTTAAACTTCTCAGGGCTTTTGCTGCTATTGTGTGCTCATAAGCTCCATCTTTACAAATATTCAATTTCCCAAAAGGCATAAATTGTATCCCATTCCTTCTGGTAGGTTTCAGAGAGCACAAAAACAATGGAATTCATATTGTTGCAATTATTTTAGGGTACCAAGAAGTTTTATTTTTTTCCCCAAAGTTCCACTTTTGCACAAGTGTCTGAATGCTATTCTGGTACATTTGATTCTGATATGCTATATTACTATTAACTGGGAGGCTTAAAAGAAGATTTTTAATTGATTAAGCAGCATATCAATCAATAAACTTTAACTCAACCCATTAAACTTTTCATTAATGTTTCTTTCTGTTCATAATCCAGCGTTCAAGAGAAAATAATAGATTTATACTATGTCCTGATTTCAGCAGCTTTGTTTCATTAATGTTAGCCTTCCTGGCAACACCTCTGACAATAAAAGAGATTGAAAGTCACTAGGCTTTCATTAGCATTAGATTCTAATGTCAATGAAAGCCTAGAGCTCTCTATCCCCTTCTGAAGGTAAAGTGTGCATGTAGCTCAAATGAAAGGAGAATCAATCACGAAAACAAGACAAAAAAAGAACTGAGCACATTTACCACAGAGGCTCCACCAAGGTATCTCTACTGATTTTACTGATATCAGCTAATATGCAACATAACAACTTTCACTCTTTTTAAATTCATAACAATAAATGTGACCATGTCCTTGTTGGAAGAAATGTCCATCTGGGTTCAGTTCCAAGTAGGGGAAGACACTGAAACGACGGAGATGAGTCGAAGATGAATCCTGGACCGAGTCCCCAGTCCTCATCGCCAGTGTTAGATGGCTGAAGGAGAGTCCAGACTGGCAGGATTCGTTAAAGCCGTTTATTGGCAACACAACGGTAACAGCAGCAACTATTCACAAGAAGCGCGGTAGGTAGGTAGGTAGGGGCTCCCCTGCCTGACAGCTATTTATACTAGAGCTGTCAGGCAGGGGACCAATCAGCGCGCTCAGCGCTCCCGGCTTCAGCCAGCCGCGTCTTAGCCAATCAGACGCGACTGACTGTTACCGGGCTATTTGAGTAGACATCAGGACTCAACAGTTTGGAAAGATGGTTTAATGGTGGACAGGATCACATGCCTTGGAGCTCCTGGGTGAAAAGGGAAGAGATGCTGAGAGTCCCTGGCTTTTATGCTCTCTCTGGGCTTTGAACTTCCTGGGGCACAGGAAGAGTATCCTGATTGGTTGCTTTCAGAGGTCATAGATAACTTTGTAGTCTGTCTGTGTGCTAAGTTTGATTGAAACTTGGTGAGTGGTGCAATGAAGGGCAATGTAATGGCTCTACCTGAAGGGGATAGATGTTTGTTACAGTATATAGAGTAGACTGGCTCACACCTTAATGGCCCATTGACAGGGGGGAGGAAGCTGCAGGGAGCTACTTTGTCTTTAAAAACATGTTTCTCCTTTTCTCATCCAGGGAAAGATAATATTCTAATATTCTAATTAATCTTTTTAATATTTCCTAAAATATTTCATTCTTCTAGGAGACGGGTGGATGCTAACTTCTTTCACCCTGTAAGATAGTGTTAAGAAATAAGTCATATAAGCATTTGAGATTGGAGTTGATCCTAAAAAAGTGTGTAAATCCAATGACATGTTGTGCAAAAGAAACAGTGTCCTTCCAGAAAAAGGAAAGGATGATTGACAATTAGTGCCCTTCAGATTTGTTATGTATATTGATTTCCAACAATACCTGTGTCTCCTAAAGGCTATGCATGGCCATTTTGGTGAAGGGGGCGAAAAATTGGATGTGCTGTGCAGAGTTTCGGGAGGCAAAAAATGCTTTATTCAGTGTATAAGATGCATCCAGATTTTCAGCCTCTTTTCTGAGGGAAAAAGGTGTGTCTTATACTCTGAAATATACAGTAAATAATGCAAGTTCTCCAAATTGGAGTGCATTTCCATTTAATCATTCTACTTTAGTGAACTAGAGTATAGATTGTATTACAAAATACAACTGATTTTGTACTATGTTTTTATGGTAGATTCTTTAAGACACTTGGACTCTGTTAGGTTTCAAACATCAGATAAATTGCATACACATGAATGCACATAACTGACATTGTATTCCCCCCCACACACAAAATATGATTATTGAAAGAAGTTATAATTTTACATGATGCTGTTCCAGCAGTCACCGAAGACCAAAAAACACCACCAACAACAAAGCAGAAACAGATAAATGGACAATTTTTAAAAATTAAACATTAGCTGCTAATTAACAAAGCAGTAGTTGAATATTGATCACAGTTCGTCAACTTAAAAGTAATTGAATTTATATCTAGTTTTGCCTTTAAAAATCAGCTTGAAACTATTAATCTATATAAATGAAAATGTAAAATAGTTTGTGCAAAGTCACTAATCTCAGAAAGTACTGAACCGATCGACACCAAATTTTCACAAAATGTTCCCAAGGACTCCCGATGCAATCATACGTACATTTTGTGTGGCTGGCACACGTGTGTCATGTGCAAGCAGCACAAACGTAAAAGGTACACATTTCTCAGGTTTTCACCTCCCTGTAGCTCCTCCCATCCGGCTGTTTCTTATGATGCGTCATGCACACACCCCTCACATTTCCAACAGTCTTTTTCCAACAGAAAACAATAACTATCATGAGGAAAGATAGCCTATATAGGTTACCTTTTGTTATTCCAACAATAAACATTTTTGTTTTAAAAAGAGCTTTAAACCAAGGTGTCACAAATATATTTATGCTCTACAGCAAAGCTTTTAGCTGTCAATGAATGATAGCAAAAAGACTGTCCTTTTGCATTCCAAAACTTCCACTCACCAACAACCCATTTATTGTCTAATTATTTTTCCAAGGTATTTTTGTTCAAAAAAGTAAGCTCCTTTCTCCAAGCTGAATTTTAAGTTTGAATCCTGTTTCATTAGCTGACAAATATAGTATCATCCATATGTCTATGAATATTTGAATCGTGATCATTATCTCATTTTCTTTACTTGCCTTAGAAAATTCTCCTCAGTATCAATGCTTAGGTAGTTAGAATCAAAACTTTCATGGTTATCCAAAGTCTAATTATTGGTATTTAAATGAAAAAGAATGTACCGTATTTTTCAGACTATAAGACACAGCGAAGTATAAGACTCACAAAGATTTTGAAGAGGTAAATTTTTTTAAAAAGGTTTTTTTCCCTCTCCGGTCCCCAGGAGCACTCTGCAGACCTCCCAAACCCCTCTTTTTTGGGGGGGAAAGGTGAGTCATACTTTGAAAAATGCAGTAAGTATACTAGTTAACTAGTTCGGCATGATCTTATTCTTGTTGAATTATTAGCTTATTCTAATAATTCTAAAATCATGCCATGTCATAAAATTATTTGTCCATTCATACTTATAATAAATTATTCTACTGAGTCCCAAAGGTTCTTTTTCAAGAGGCAACCGGACTTTCTTGGTTTTTTTTCTTTTTGAAGACATTTCATTTCTCATCCAAGAAGCTTCTTCAGCTCTGACAGAATAGTTGGACAACCATGACCTGGATGACTGAGAACCTCTATAGACTTTTAGCTATACAATTTGAAGACCCTTCGAATGGTTTGGAAATATGAACAGATTTCTAGAGAAAAAAATCGCAGACTACATGACCAGGAGCACTATTCAGGTGTCCCTGAGGACACAGATAAACCTCCAAGTGCTTCAAAGACCCTCTCAAAGGATGCAAATGACCAGTTGTCTGCAAGGAATATAGATCCTTTCATTCCCCACTATCCTTTCAGTACTGAAGAAGCTTCTTGGATGAGAAGCAAAACATCTTCAAAAGTAAAAACAAGAAAGTCCAGTTGCCTCCTGAAAAAGCACTTTTGAGACAACCATGACCTGGATGACTGAGAATCTCTACAGTCTTTTATTCTAATGAATTGTTTTAGAGCTTGAAATACAAAGTATGCATACATATGAATGAAAATTAAAGTTCTGCATTGATTCCAATGCCTTCTTTTTTTTATTCCCCACCATCTCCAAAGAATTCATGGAAAAGCAGCAACATCTTCCAAGATTATTTTTTCAAATTTTCAATTTTCAAGATGGCATTGCACATGTTCATATCAGACAAATTTAGCCAATATACCATCATTCTTAGCATTTAATTGATTTTTACAGTGTGCACACTATATAAGCTTACAATAAGTGCTATATTCCTATCTTTGCCCCGTTGGTTCAGAACAATAATAGAAAGCAAGGGGAAACGTGTTGTGATTTTAACTTGTGGTTTTTTAAAAATACCGTTTCTCTGTTTTAATAGGCTTTACATATTACAGTGCAAATCTTTACTGAGCAATGAATCCCAATCCAAGTTTTTTTTTAAAAAAAATCTTGTCTTTACTTGCAATAAACACGCACTAAAGTCAGCAGCCCTGGTAATTAATTTGTTTCAGCTCCTGGGGGAATAGAAATGTTTTTGTTTGGCACCAAAAAGATACTAATAATTATAATGCCAGGTATACATTATGTCACTGGGGAAGGCATTCCATGGAGTTGGGAGGTTGCCATCATAAAGCGAGGTTTTGGGGTAGCCTCTCCCTGCCCTTCAGCATGGGAGCCACTTGGAATACAACCTCCAAATCTTGGGATATGGATGCTACATACATCTCTTAAGCTATTGTGGTTTCAAGATATGGGCGAATTTATAGAATAACAGCAGCTTCCTAAATTAATATTCAAAATTTAGCAGGTAATCAACAAACTATTTTATAAAATTGCTGAAACTTATTAATATTGCATGTCAGTAGTACTCTTGCAGTATTTGATGCCAACTGAAGTTCTCAACCAATTTCAAGGCAGTTTTCATGTACAGACAGCAAAGTTATCCAAAAAATGCAACTGTATTCTCTTTGTTCTAGGAAGAGCTTAACTAACATACCAGCTTCAGCTGTTAAAAGGCATTTCATATAATTTAGAAGATGACCAACCCTTCAACAAAAGAATCCTTATTAGCCGGAAAAATCTCAAAGCACTCTCAAATCTATTAAAATATTTTACTTTATTTATTAGATAGATGTACAAATCTATTTAAAATACATGCTTGAGTGGGTTGACCATAATCAGTCATGCTGCAGAGACGAATACTTGCTGTCTATTATTTAAAAATCTATGATTTTTCCATAAGGCTGTGATAAATTACTTGTATACTAGCTTTCTGTGCAATGTCAAAGAGTTGTCATGCTCTGAATACTTTCAATCAAAAACTGTCATTTCTTGGGATCCAGGAAGTATCAGCCTTGCAAAGTAATCCAGAAAAAAAGCATACCCAGAAATATGGTTCTAACTTTATTGTATGATTACACTAGCCTAGCTGATAACCTGGTGCTGCCCGGATATTTATTTATCCCAACCCTCCTTTGATGAACGTCACTGCAATTTCTAATGTTGGTTTTTCCCCCTTACCAGAGGGAGCCCCCTTGTGGAGTATTGTGAAGCCATTACCATGGAACCTTCACAGCACTGTACAGTAGAAGCTAATTTAAGGCAGTATGGTAGAAGCCATTTTAAAGCACAACAGGGTGTATCTTAACAGAACACCCCCCCTCCCAAGGGGTGTTAGGGATGACTTATCCCCACAGTATTTGTTTCAAGAGAGTAAGTAATCTGTGTAACAAGTTTGGTTGAAATTGCTCAAGGCATTCCAGAGTTATGCTGGATCACACACACACACACACACGGAGGGAGGGAGGGAGGGAGAGAGATCCCATCTTGCCTCTATAGCCCAAGAAACTATAAAGGGACTTCTAAGTCATTATGGTTCTTTCGCCTGTCTCCCAAGGTTATTCTGACATCCCCCTATGGAAAACATGCCTTCTCTGTTGCAGTACTTATACTTTGGAATGGGATCTAGCATTGTTTAGGAGTGTGGGCATAGTTAGCCAGATTTGCCATCAGTTCTTGCTTTTATTCATTTCTTATTTCTATTATAAATGTGTTGTAATTTTATTCTGTAGTTGTAACCAGTATGTCATAAAAATAGTTCTAAAATTGAGACAGGTAGTGTAGTAACTCGATTTATGACTGCAACAACTTACGATCAAAATTCCAGGCTCAATTGTGGTCGTAAGTAGAAGATTACCTACTTATACTTATTTCAGAAATTCAAATTAAAACATCCTCGACATGTAGCCTGAACTGGAGTACATCTAGTCAGGGGCCCTTTGTCCCTGCTGGGTAATTTGTTTCACAGTTGAATTGCTCCAATTGTTACAATTGTTAGGAATTTCCACCCCCCAACACTCAATCGGAAATTGCTTCTCCTATAACCTAAATCCATTATATTACGCTCTACACTCTATAGCTTCTTCCTTGTGACATCCTTTCAGCATCTGAACAGTGCCGTAAGATAGCCTCCTCCTGCCTTCTTTTTTACATATTCTCCTTATATATTTTTTCTTACCTTGATATCCTTACATTATCTTCTGTAACAGACCTTTCCTTGTTCTCATTCTTTTGCACTGCTTTGTACACCCCAAAACTAGTATTATTTTTATTTTTTATTTTTCGAATTTATACCCCGCCCTTCTCCTTGTTAGGACCCAGGGCGGCGCACAGGCATTATTAAAACCATAACAAAAGACAATATACATTATTAAAAACATATTAAATTAAATCCCGTGCTAAAAAAACCCATTTAAAACCCTGAAAATTAAAATTTATAGATAAAAGTCAGAAACGGGGGGCTATGCTAGGCCGGCTTGTTGGAATAGATATGTCTTAAGACGTTGGCGGAAGAGGCGGAGGTCCGAGGTGGTGCGTAGGTCGGGGGGGTAGGTCGTTCCAGAGGGCCGGGCCCGCCACAGAGAAGGCCCTTCCCCTGGGCGTTGCCAACCGGCATTGCCTGGCTGACGGTACCCGGAGAAGACCCTCTCTGTGGGAGCGGATCGGACGAAGGGATGTATGGGGCAGAAGGCAGTCTCGTATAGTCATTAGAGATAATGGTCCATTGGTTATAATACGAAATCAGGATGGAGAATAGGAATGCAAAGGACAGAAAATATAAGGAGGTTTGTTTTTTAAAAATAATCTTTAGCCAGTAATTCTCTTTTGCAGTGGTCCCCAACCTTTTCAACTCTGTGGGCCGGCAGCAGCAGAAGGGGGAAGGAGAGATAGGGGATGGTTTTGCAATACTCACCTACTGCTTTTGCAGCCCAGTTCCCAACAGGCCACGGACCAATACGGGGCCACAGACCGGGGTGGGTGGGTGTTGAGGTCCCCCATTTTATAGAATGAAATTAGTATTAATTATTCTTCAGTAAATCTGAGTCACATTAAGATCATAAAAGATGCTGACGTACTTGAAATACTTAAATTAAGATGACTATAAAGAAACTAAGAGATTAGTTTATATAGTGAAAGACCATATTTGATTTTTAAAAATTGTCGATGTGGGAGAAGACAACACAAACATTACTCTACAAATGTAAAAAAAAGAAGAAAGAAAGAGCCATATGTTCTGTCTATATAAGCAGCAAAGAATAAGAAATGGGATTTAATTATGATATTTGAAACTTGTCATGTAAAATAGAACAGGAAAGTTGGATCAAGTTTAAGTTAACATCAGAATTATTTTTCATGCCAAATGCAAGTCATTTGGAGTGCTAAAGGGGAAGCTTTAAAAGAAACACCATCATGCTACAACATTACTGAGTTTCAGATTGGAAACTTTTACTAGGAACTTGAAATAACAAATACAGGAAACAATTAACAATTTCCTTTAAAAGAGTAAAAAGGAAACGGGAAAAATGACTTGTGTTTCGTTCCAGTTTCACTTGTTTGGCTTGTGTGGCTTCCAACAAAAAAAAAATGCAAAAGCTCATGACAACTAAGAGCACACAAAATAAAATTGTTTAAAAATATATGAACCTGCTTAAAATATATGAACTTGGTGGACCTATACCTATGGATGAATGGATCACGGACTACCATGATTATTCTTTTTCATATTGTTGCATCCTCGAATTGCTAAACTGATGAAACTAAGAACAGTTATTGTAAAATTGGGAGGAGACATATAAAAATAAAAACAAATAAAATGACCCAAGATGACCCAAATTAGCAATTGGTTCTGGCCTAAACTTACAATAAATCTCCTATCCAGGCAATATCAAAGTGAGATAAAGTATCCAAAGACAAATTTTGGATACAAAAACAAAAGAGAGGTTCAGTGCAAATGCCTGAGTTTCAGCATTTGACTGACATGGTATCCACCAGAAGCATGAATAAGTAGTCCTCGACTTACAGCAGTTTGTTTAGTGACTGTTTGAAATTACATCATCACTGAAAAAGTGACTTATGACCATTTTTCACACTTACAACCATTACCGCATCCCTATGGTCTCATATGATCAAAATTCAGATGCTTGGATAACTGACTCATATTTATGACTGTTGCAGTGTTCCGGGATCATGTGATCACATTTTGTGACCTCCAGACAAGCAAAGTCAATGGGGAAGCCAGGTTCACTTAACTGCTGTGCTATTAATTTAACAAGTGCAGTGATTCACTTAACCACTGTAGCAAAAAAAGTTGCAAAATGGGGCAAAATTCACCTGATGAATGTCGCACTTAGCAACAGAAATTTTGGGCTCAATTGTGGTCCAAAGTTGAGGACTATCTGTAATACAAGACAGCCAGTATCAAAGAATATCTGGACCCTGATTCCATGTACTGACATGTATGCATGACTACATGTAGAGATAATCCCCTCAGGGATTATTTTAAACCAAATGGAATTCTCCTAAGAAGGTATAATAGAATAGAAGGGACCTTGGAGGTCTTCTAATTCATCCCCCTGCTTAGGCAGGAAACCCTACACCACTACAGACAAATGGTTATCCAACATCTTCTTAAAAACTTCCAGTGTTGGAGCATTCACAACTTCTGGAGACAACTGATTCCACTGATTTCTTGTTCTGTTAGGACATTTCTCCTCAGTTCTAAGTTGCTCCCCTCCTTGATTAGTTTCCATCCAAATGTTTCTTGTCCTACCCTCAGGTGCTTTGTTTTGTATTTTCATTTTTTAAATATTTTTATACTTTACTTTTTTTTTGCAGCAAAGCACATACATCTAACTGATAAGAAATCAATTTTTTGTCATTGTAGTTCATTAAAAAACATATACCTTTTAATAAAATTGGTTAGGGAAGGGTTCTGCTAGGCTCCTCCAGGCTTTTTCAGCAGTTAATTCTGGTAAACAAAATGCTTGATGAATTCCTATTGTTTCTTAGCTAGTTCTATTTTATTCTTCATGTGATTTTTATTATATACAATTTTTAAAAACTTTATATATGTAATTTTCATTTCAAAGAAAATCAATGGTGGATATATTTTGAATAAATAACCAAAGTAGTACAGCTTACATTCTAACAGTAAAATGTACTTGACTTAACATAAAATTAATAGATATTTTGCTTATAAAATGTTACTCTCCTGTAACAGTGATATGAATACATATTTTTGAACTACTCTGCGGTTAAAAGGATTGCTGTGCCATTAAATCACAGTAATACAAGGATCCTTTTACCTTTGATTTTAGTAATACTATCAAATTCTTTCCTAGTCTTTCTTCAGTATGTTCTAAAATCATTCATATGCAGGCGCACATTAAAACAATTGGCAGGATGTAATTAAACTTCAATCAATAATGTGGCAGCTGCATTGTGCAGCATCAAACCCAGGCAATTTCACAAGATTCCTCAAAGGAATATATTTTGTGGTATGTTACGATTGCAGCTCCATTCTCTTTTTTGCTCTAATTCTCTAACTCTTCCTACCCCTCCTTTCTTTTGACTGATTAACACCAAATTAATCTTGGCATATTTGCTACTTGTAATGCAAAGGCTATAAAACAATTACTCAAATTCCCCCAATATTTTAATGATGGAAATATTGATTTGACTTTTTTTTTTCTTACAAGGTAAGGGGAAAGTTTTTAATTAGTTTGAAAGACTGATGATAATCAGAAGGGAATAAGACAAGACTCCAGAGACAGGGAAGACCAAAACCTTCATGTCCGTTTCGGATCTGTCAAACTGAAAGCTAAACGCGCTTGGTGAGAATCCCAGAAGTGCCTCACAGCATCTGCTTAGCTGAAATGGCTAGTTCAACAAGATGGGTGAAACCATTCAGTAAGGTTATCTTCATATCTCTGTCAGACAATTCCAAGGGTAGGGCAAAACTGTTTCTGTAAGACAGGGGTGTCAAACTCAAGGCCCGCAGGCCAGATTCAGCCCATGGCGTACTTTGATCTGGCCAGCAGGCCTGCCCTGAAAACAGCAATGGCCTCTGACAGCAAAAAGAGAGCTCGGGGACTCCGTGTGCGGCCCTCCCGGGCTCTGTTTTGGCTGTGACAACCTCCTGCATCCCTCTGCCAGCAAAACCAGAGCTTGGGGAGGCCATTTTCACTTGCAGGGGGATGCAGGAAGGCATTGTGGACAAAAATGGAGCCTCAATGAGTGATGTTGAGCTGGCCACGCCCCTGGTCACACATCCCCACCTCCCGAAGTCAAACGCAATCCTGATGCAGCCCTCAATGAAATTGTGTTTCATTCATTAACCCCTGCTGTAAGAGGAACCCAGGTTTCTGTCTGTCTGTCTGTCTGTCTGTCTGTCTGTCTGTCTGTCTGTCTGTCTGTCTATCTATCTATCTATCTATCTATCTATCTATCTATCTATCTATCTATCTATCTATCTATCTATCTATCTATCTATCTCCTGAATGGTCATTCCAGCTGACCCTGCCACAAGTATCAGATTTAAAGATTCAAAGGATGTTTCCAGTTCTTGTCAATCTGCCATCATTCTTTTTTTTTCTTTGCAGATCCAATCATATTATTTGTCATAAGTTTCTCTCCCCCCCTGCACTTTGATTTATGTAGGACAAGAGGTTTTCCAAATTTAGATTTAAGTGCGATGAATATAAAAGACCTTCAAGAATTATCAAGCTTTCCTAACATGTTCAGTTATGTGTAAAGTTTAAGCTAAAGAAACACCATGCATTAAAAATAGCAAAACCTGAAGTGTCAACTGCCAATTAGCTAGGTTTTGATTATTAGCATAATAATCAGGAGGACAGTCATCACAGTGTGATAGAAGGCCCTGCCTGTTTGTGCATGCATGTAACACTGATGTACATACAAAAGGGTGGGACTTTAATGGCTATCATTTTTTTAAAAAAACAACCTTTCTTATAACCGTCATGGATAAGAAGAGTATCCTATGAATCTACCACAAGGTTGCAGGAAAAAAAGAGAAAATGAAAATATAAGCATTCATTTATAGCTGCCCATCTCCCAACTAGGAGGCATATGTTATAAATAAATCAAAATACATTAAAAACAAACAAGTTAAATTAAAAAGATAAAACACAAAAAAAATGACAGAAAAGCATACAAAGAATGCATTCTGCCTCATACATCCCTGGGACCGATTCGCTCCCACAGAGAGGGACTTCTCCGGGTGCCGTCCACTAGGCTGTGCCAGCAGGCGACGTCCAGGGGAAGGGCCTTCTCTGTGGCGGGCCCGACCCTCTGGAACGACCTTCCCCCCGAAATCAGAACAACCACGGACCTTCACTCCTTCCGACAGCTTTTAAAAACTCATTTCTTCCGTTTGGCTGGCCTAGGGTAATTTTAAGTAAATTTAATAGTGTTAAGGGGTTTTTAGGGATAGTTTTTATTTTTATAGATGTTTTTAGCGCAGGATATGTTTAATGTGTTTTTAACTTTGTACTTTGTCTGTGTCAATTTGTTTTTAATTTCCCTGTGCCCCGCCTCGAGTCCCTTCGGGGAGAGAGAGCGGGTTATAAATAAATTTTATTATTATTATTATTATTATTATTATTATTATTATTATTATTATTATTATTATTATTATTATTATTATTATTATTATTATTATTATTATTATTATTATTATTATTCCGCTTTATGATGGAATTCCCAAACTAGTTGACAGGTTGTTTTAAGGGCCTTCTGGAAGGCCAATGGGGCTGGGGATTGCCTCACCTCAGAGTGTATCATGTTTGACAGGGCTAGGGTATTAGGATACAAGACCTTAGGAGAAAGGGCAAAGAGATGCTGTCAAGGGAATGTCTTATAGGTATAGGTAAAGGTAAAGGTTACCCTTGCACATATGTGCTAGTCATTCCCGACTCTCATCTCCAGTGCTCATCTCCGTTTCAAAGCCGAAGAGCCAGCGCTGTCTGAAGACGTCTCCATAATTATGTGGCCAGCATGACTAAATGCCGAAAGCACATGGAGCGCTGTTACCTTTTCACCAAAGTAGTCCCTATTTTTCTACTTGCATTTTTTACATACTGCTAGGTTGGCAGAAGATGGGACAAGTAACGGGAGCTCACTTCGTTACATGGCACTAGGGATTCGAACCACTGAACTGCTGACCTTTCTGATTGAAAAGCTCAGCGTCTTAGCCACTGAGCCACCGCATCCTTGGTCTGATAACAGACAGCATAAAACCTGCAGCTAGATAGTGGGCAGGACAAGAGGCTCAGTACAGACCCTTGCTAGTTTCTTGGGCTGTAAAGGATACTTCATACTTGCAAGATTAATGTCAGGCCTTTGGAGTATACTAGATAGGAATCACAACCAAATGAGTTACTTTTACATTATTATAAGGCTATTGTCAGGAGGCCACAGGAGAAAAGGCTTTCCTTCTAGGACTTGCCCAATAAAACTCCTCAGCTGAAGGGACCCATAAAATATGCTTCGTTTATTGGATCTAATGGTACAGGTAGACGTAGCTGGAAAGATTTAACCCTGTCCCATACAATGTATGGCCCTACAGTTATTTCAAACTAGACTTGGAAGCAAACTGGCAATCAATGCAGCTTAAGAATTGTAATGTGAACACATGTAACTGCTCATGCCACTACATTTTTGCATTGGGAAAGCTCTTGGATACTCTTCAAGGACAGCCCCAAGAGAGCACAGAGCCTAATGCAGAAACTTCTTAGCTAGGTTTAAAATAATATTAGCTACTGAAACATGGAACCCTGAAAAAAAATCTGCTATCAAGGCATTTAAAACAACAGAAAACCAAGCTTTTAATTAGCCCCTTGCTTCCATGGAGATTGAATGCATTTGCATAGATCTTTGATGGGTTATTTGTCCCTTAAAAATACCTTTAATATTTTATTTTTCTGTTAAAATGCTCAAGGGAGGGTGGAATAAATTAGAATAAAGTAATCACATAAAATATAAATCCTACAATATTAAACAGTAGAAAGTACATAGCCCGCCCCCAATAATATACTCAAACAGTCTTCCAAGCTCAAGCTTTGATTAAAATAATGAGATTTAATATATTTTCCTGTCTCCAAGTTCTCCATTGTTTTTCATGTTAATACAGTCATGTTTTCACTGTTTCACTCTGTGTTATCAAATAAACCCATAAAACAAGAACCTGCCTTTTTAAAATTACACATGACTTTCTTACTATCTTTTATTTATTCCAAAGTAGGCTCATGACAGGACGCAATGGGGAATAAAGTAGTCACAATTAAAGCATCTTTATGGAGGAGAAAGACAGGTATTTTACTAACAAGTTGGAAAAGATCCCACACAAACAAATTAACAAGCCACTTGCTTCCATACTGATTTATCACACTCATCAATTATATAACTTTTATTTATGCCTTAGGGCTGTTCTGCACTCACAACTTGTTGGACTGTTCTCTCAGTGAATCTATTAGCAGTAGCATAATTTAATCAGTTATTTCAATTTACCACCAGGAAGCCACATTAATCACAATCATATCCAATAGTATTGCTTCCAAGTAGAAGTGTGTCATTTTATCGCACTTTATATACTCTTTTACCTAGTGCCAACATGATAAAATAGAATGAACCATCTTGTGGTGTATTTTTCTAACCTATCTTCTATTACTTTGCAACAATAGGTCTTGACCTTTTATCTTTGTGGAGAAAGGGATTAAAAAGCCTGCAAGAGAAACAGTTCAATCTGCCCTAGAATAAGGGAGAATTTATCTAGAAAATCTATTCAAAAGCATGGGCCCACTCTAGTATAGCTTTTGCAAGGCTTGACTCCAGAGCTATAACTAAAAGAAATTGTACACTTTGGACCAACATTTCTATTTTTTGTGTGAATGTTTGAGGAAACCAATAAAGTCTTCAATATGGCTCTTTCTCAGCCAGGCTTTTTAAAAATGCTAAGAATAAATAAGGCATAATTTTGATAGTTGTAAGTATGTCAACAAAATAATGCAAACCTTGACTGGCACCTTACTGGTCAGCAAACCTTTGAGGTGACCGTATGCTTCATTTAATAATATTCAACAAGTACCTGATAATTATACTGTTGGTTTTTTTTGCAGCTGTTACCTATTATTCATCATTCTATTATTTAGCCATGTTTGCCACTGGGCAAATATCCAATACTTACAGAAGCAAGGATAATCTTCATCTAATCTGATGCAGGTCGCAACAGGGACTTACACTAGCAGTCATAAATTCAGCCATGTCATAAATGAACAAGCTGTTCCTCAGTATGACTGCCAATATTTTTGCCCTTCCACAACTTCTGTGTTCAATAAAAGTGCATTATAGACTGAACTGTCACAACTGCATCTAACATGGAGATACTGTGATCTGGAAAAAAAATCAGGGTCAGATCAAAGTCACAATGGAGCCTGTTGGCTGCGAAAGACTCCCTATTCATTTCCAACAATGAAATCCATACAAAACATTTAGGCTTGCAGAGTTATAAAGTAGAGTAAGGGTATAGTACAGATGACTACGCATGAACAAGAAGGCATGACATCTGTGTCACCTATGTCACCATAAATGACATAGGTGAAGATAAATAAATCATTTGGAGAAAATAAATATACAGATATGGAGATATACAGAGATAGAAAAAATAAATTAAATAGATGGATGGATGGATGGATGGATGGATGGATGGATGGATGGATGGATGGATGGCGGGCAAGCAGACATTAAAGATTAATCTGTTGCAAGCATGGATGAGATAGATACCAAATCTAATAAGGGATGAGTTCATCCATGGGATTGAGAATCCAGAGAAAAGCCTGTAATATTCACCTATAATATTCAAATGTTTCAAAGACTTGTGATAAGAGTACAGGATAGGAGTGCGCACAGAATGAGAGGTTTTCTTCCAACAAAATTAGATTATAATAATAATAATAAATTTTATTTATAACCCGCTCTCTCTCCCCGAAGGGACTCGAGGCAGGGCACAGGGAAATTAAAAACAATTGACACAAACAAAGTACAAAGTTAAAATCACATTAAACACATCCTGCGCTAAAAACATCTATGAAAAATAAAAACTATCCCTAAAAACCCCTTAACACTATAAAATTAATTAAAATTACCCTAGGCCAGCCAAACGGAAGAAATTAGTTTTTAAAAGTTGTTGGAAGGAGCGAAGGTCCGTGGTTGTTCTGATTTCGGGGGGAAGATCGTTCCAGAGGATCGGGCCCGCCACAGAAAAGGCCCTTCCCCTGGACGTCGCCCGCTGGCATAGCCTAGTGGATGGCACCCGGAGAAGTCCCTCTCTGTGGGAGCGAATCGGTCGCAGGGATGTATGAGGCAGAATAGCTAGGTCCCGTGCCATGGAGCACTTTAAAGATGGCAACTAACACCTTGAAGCGCACCCGAAAGACGACAGGCAGCCAGTGCAGCTCGCGCAGGAGCGGTGTTACATGGGAGAACCTAGAGGCTCCCATAACTATCCGCGCGGCTGCATTCTGGACTAGCTGAAGCCTTCGGGTGCACCTCAAGGGGAGCCCCATGTAGAGAGCATTGCAGTAGTCCAGTCGGGATGTCACGAGGGCATGAGTGACTGTGCAAAGGGCACCCCGATCCAATAGGGGACGCAACTGGCGGACCAGGCGAACCTGATAAAACGCCCTCCTGGCCACGGCTGTCACTTGATCTTCCATGGACAGCCGGGCATCAAGGAGGACGCCCAAGTTGCATGCCCCATCCACAGGGGTAAGGTGATCGTCCCCTATGGCCAGTGATGGAGTCAACTGGTTGTACCGGGATGCCGGAAACCACAGCCACTCGGTCTTGGACGAGTTGAGTCTGAGTCTGTTACTTCCCATCCAGGCCCACACGGCTTCCAGGCACTGACACATCACTGCTACGGCATCGTTGGGGTGGTTTGGTGTAGATATATACAGCTGTGTGTCGTCAGTGTAGAGGTGGTACTCTACCCCAAAACCACGGATGATCTCACCCAGCGGCTTCATATATGTGTTGAACAGGAGTGGCGAGAGGACCGACCCCTGAGACACCCCACAAGTGAGGGGCCTAGAAGTCGACCTCTGCCCTCCTGTCAACACAAATTGCGATCGACCGGAGAGGTAGGAAGAGAACCACCGCAACACGGTGCCTCTCACCCCCAACCCCTCCAGCCGATGCAATAGGATACCCTGGTCGATGGTATCAAAAGCCGCTGAGAGGTCTAATAGGACCAGGATGGAGGAACAACCCCCATCTCTGGCCCTCCAGAGATCATCTACCAACGCGACCAATGCCATCTCGGTGCTGTGCCCGGGACGGAAGCCGGACTGGCGTGGGTCCAGATAATCAACTTCCTCCAGATGACGGGGAAACTGTTGTGCCACCACACTCTCTACAACCTTCGCCAAAAAGCGAAGATTGGAGACCGGACGGTAATTCACCAATAATGCCGGGTACAGAGAGGGCTTCTTGAGGAGGGGTCTCACCATCGCCTCTTTAAGGGAGGCCGGCAAGAACCCCTCACTCAGGGAAGCGTTGACCACCTCCTGGAGCCAGCCTCGTGTAACCTCCCAGGATGCCAGTACAAGCCAGGAGGGACACGGGTCCAATAAACATGTGGTAGCTCGCAGTCGCCCACGTAACCTGTCCATATCCTCGGAAGTAACAGAGTCAAACTCTTCCCACAAAACTGTCTCGGGGCATCCCACTGGGCCACTCTCGGTGGGTACCATCTCGCTCTGAATCTGAGCGATTTTATCCTGCAGATATTCACCAAATTCCTCTGCTCTACCCTGCAGCGGGGCTTCCCGCACCCTCTGTTGAAGGAGGGAGCGGGTCACCCTAAACAGGGCGGCAGGGCGGTTATCTGCGGATGCGATGAGAGTGGTACAATGATGACGTTTGGCCACTCTCAAAGCCACAAGGTAAGTCCGTAAATGGGCTCTCACCTGTGTTCGGTCAGATTCAGACCGTGTGGATCTCCAGCGCCTCTCTAGGCATCTCTTGAGGCGCTTCATCTCCCTCAGCTCCTCGGTAAACCAAGGAGCCAGGGTAACTCGTCGCCGCAAGAGAGGCCGCAAGGGTGCGCCCCGATCCAGGGCCCCGGTAGCCACGGTATTCCATGCGGCCACCAGGTCCTCAGTCGGGGTGCGGGTCAAGGACTCAGGTAGTGGCCCAAGCACCGTCTGGAATCTGTCCGAGACCATCAGGCGCTTGGGGCGGAACCATATAGGTGAAACCGGTTCCGCCTCCCCGCGGTGGAGTGTAGCGATTGGAAAGTCGAGCCGGAGAAGTGAGTGATCTGACCATGACAGGGGTGTGGTGGCTATATCCCCTATACCCAGGGGTGTGGTGGCTATATCCCCTATACCCAGATCACTCTTCCACTGACCAGAGACAAAAATCAAATCCAGCGTGTGCCCCCCCTCGTGCGTGGGGCCCTGAATTACTTGGGTCAGGTCCATGGCCGCCATGGAGGCCATGAACTCCCGAGCTACCTCAGATGATTTGCCAACCAATGGCAGATTGAAGTCCCCCATGACAACAAGTCTGGGGGTCTCAACTGCTATCGTAGCGATCACCTCGAGGAGCTCGGGCAGGGCTGCTGTTACATAGCAAGGAGCCAGGTATACAATCAGCATGCCCAACTGCCTCTCTAGGCCCCACTTCACGCAGCCGGTGGTCTGTGGTACAGTGGTCTCTCTCGGCTCAAGACCTTCCCTGACAATGACCGCTACACCTCCACCCCTGCCTAGGGCCCGTGGCTGATGAAAAGCGCGGTAACCTTTCAACGAGGGGAAGTCCTCCCTCGTGGCCCGACCAGGTCTCTGCTATTCCTACCAGGTCCGTCTCCCCCTCTGACACCAGGTCGTAGATGAGGGGGGCTTTGTTGACCACGGACCTGGCGTTGCAGAACATCAGCCTCGAGCCCTGGCTCTGTAATCCCTGACCACCTAGCCTGCGGGGGTTGTGGCATCTGACCGCTTGTAAGCAGCGGTCTCGTGCCCCCAACCGGGAAGAGAAAACCTGTCTCCCATCGCACCTGCCTCTCCCTACGACCGTCTTGATAGAGAAACCCTCGATGGAAACGACTTGTGGGTCCCCCCTCTTAATAGACCTTTCTGCTTCCTTCCCCACTCTGTTTGCTGACCTAATAACAATCCCACCCCCAGCCTGACTCACCCCACCCTCCACCCTAAGACCCCCTAAAACCCGAATCAGATTCCTAACTAAAAAACCCCTACATCTGCGTTTCGCCCACCTCTCTTGATTACATAATCCCTCATCAAGGTGGGCCCTCGTTAGAGCGGAGGGCCATACCTGCAAGTAAGGGGATTCTCGCAGTCGAATCAAGTCAGCTCTAGAGTACATCTTAATATATTAATAAATAGATATAAATAGATTAATAGATTAAATAGATTAAAATGGGTCGCAATTAATTATAAAAGGCATACTAGCTGCTAAAATATTGTATAAGATGTTAAATATGATAAAATTCATAAATTCCAGGAGTGTATAATATGGTATCAGGCTCGAAGATCTTAAAATGTTCTTAAAATTCCTAAAATAGTTCTTAAATAGTTCTTAAACAGTTCTTAAGGTCAGGTAATAGAGAAGTTAATGATAGTAATTGGTCCATGTGGGTAAGTCTGGAGAGCAGGCCTCGGCGTTAGTTAGGTCAGATGTTAAAAGACCTCATCTCACTCCCAGTGTCCAGCAATTTAGCTCAAAGGCCATAGTTGTTTTGGCATCCCCAGGCCAGCGTAGATGTTCTTTGGTTTCTGGTTGGCACCTCGGCTGTAGCCTAGCTGTTTTACGGCCTAGATATTTCACGGCCTACCAGCTCAGTTGTTCCTGAGGCCACCTGGTCACCTGGCCGCTCGGCCCGATCTCTCGGCCCGGCAGCCGGCTCTCTAGCTCAGGCGCCCCGCCGGCTCAGCTGCCTGCCGTCCCAGTCTCCAACCGCTGATCGCACTATCGCCACTGGCCTCACCTGGCAGCCAGGGCAGCCAGGGCCTCCAAATCGCTCGTCCCCGCCGCTCGCTGCTCTCCGTCCAGTTCCCTCATGGTCCCCCGGCCACGCTGGTAACCAGGCCTCCATGCCGCCCATCATTCGCCCCCGCCACTCACCACTCGCTTTTCCGGCTCTCTCACAGCCTTCCGGCTCTCTCACGGCCTCTGAATGGCGCTCAGCGTTCAGCGCCCGGTGTCTGGCTCGGCACCCGGCCCGGTGTTTTGTCAGCCGGCCTCCTCACGCCTCCAACCTCGCCATTCGAGCCCCCGACCATCCTGGGAGACCCGCCTGGTCTCAAACGACCGCCAGGGTGGTCCACTCACTGGGCCCGGCCCCTCCGACAGTTCTACGGGCCAGACATATTAATTTAGACATATTAATTTAGCAGCCGTTGGGCCTCTGCGACCAGCACAGGACTCAAAAGCCGACCGCCATCTCGTGCATGCGCAGATCATCTAATCATTATCTAATCAACCATTTAGTCATTATGACTAAAACATTCATAAGAAATGCTGAAAGAGCTAACACAGTTTCAAGTTGGCAAGGTTAAAAAAAAATCAAAATCTTGGAGACCATATTGCAAAAGTAATACTTGGGGTTCACTCTGACTAGGGCAGTTGTAGATAACTTAATCCCTTATACAGCCTACTTATCCAATTGCTCAATCTGTGCCTGGTGGTGTGGCCATCAAGGATTTTGTTGCTATTTTTTTGCATCTGCTAGAGTGAGGTAGTGAACTAAAATACTGAAAATGTTACGAGACCATCAATTTCACTCTTTGTAGATAATAGTAAGGTTGCGTCCTTGTGCTGAGAAGGCACAAAACAGCTCTCTGAAGCTGAATGTCCCAGAATTCATTGGATTCTGTCTTCTTAGTACATTGTTGAATCGTTGATTCCAGCTCCATCAAAACAGTATTTACAAAATTCACAGAAGTAGAACTAAGAGCAAAAGAAGAAATTGAGAGGCATTAGGAATATATGGGAGGCAGGGAATATGGGGCATATTAAACCACTGTGTTGTTGTGACAAAAACAGGCCTTTACACACACAAAAATAAATGGAACAAGGAGGGGAGAAGCCCGTGCCGTGTTGATACAACGCGGGGGCTCGGCGTTCCGAGACCTCGGTTGACACTTTTGCCGCTAATCGGTCCGCTCAGACCTAAACCGTCTCAAAGGGATGGCGATTAGGAAGACGAAGCCTTACTGGTCACAGGGACATCGCAAAGTCCCTGTTTGACCCAAGGGGAGTGCTTCTGCTAGGCGGCAAACAGACAGCCCCCAGGCTGACAGAGATGGGGCGGCTCTGGAAGAAGCTGCAAGAGAAAGTGGGTCCATCTGGAGCTAGTATGGATAGTAAGGATTTGTTGCAAATAAACAATGCCAGGCTGACCTTATCTTCTTCGTTGATAAAGCTAGCAATTTAGTTGATCAGGAGAAAATGACAGATATTGTGTACTTGAGCCTCAACAAAACTTTAAACAAAATGTATTTGGAATCTTTACAGTCTGACTGACAGTTGGGAACAGAACTGTGGGAGTATGACAAGATTGATAAAATTGATCCAAAAACTCAATCACACATGTCCACACATTCATATACTTCAATTCACAGTCATTATCATTGTGTATTTTCTCCTTCACACGTTTCCATACATCTATCGTCTACAGCAGGGGTCTCCAACCTTTGCAACTTTAAGTCTGAAGGACTTCAGCTCCCAGACTTCTCCAGCCAGCAAAGCTGTCTGGAGAAGTCTGGGAGCTGAAGTCCTTCAGACTTAAAGTTGCAAAGGTTGGAGACCCCTGGTCTACAGTATTCAGTCAGTCAGTCAGTCTTGCTTCTTTCCCCCATCCACTCTTACTTCTATGCTTTCTTCACTCTTGTCCCGTCATCTCCATTCTATTTACTACTCAACTCTCTGGAGTTCCATCAGATAATAAGCTTAAAGGCTTTATACAGCAGATCATGTGCATTGAAAAATGTGACTGGGACACAATGACACAGAGGTTTGCACTAAATGGGTAATGTACATATGATTCATTTCTGTACATAAGCTGTACACTAGTTTGTTTCTTTATAAAAGGTAAAGACAGAATACAGGCCATTTCTCCATTTAAACATTTTAGAAAGCATTCCAGTAATTTATGAAGCATGCCAACTATTAATCACCCCATACTGATACATGTTTCATTTTATTTATTAATGTAAACTGGCAATGTTAAGATATTTACTTGGCCATTCCACCTTTTCTTGAATAAGAATAAATGGTCTCTTGCTAGCATCATGTCCTCCAAATGTGTTGAATAGTTATGACTTAATATGGTTGTGGGGCATCAGACCGGAGAAGACTGCACTATGCAAGCATATTACTGAGAGCTTAACCGTTTAGAGAAAAAAGGTTCATATTTTTTGAGTTGAAAGCTTTTCTATAAGGTGGACAAGGTCAGAATAAAGAAAGGTGCCAACAAAAATACAGTTCAAATTAAACCATAAAATTTAAAACACGCTTTAAACAATGTTCTACTTCTATCACTTATTTTTGAAATAATTTCTCCAATACATTCCCATGAGTGTAATATTTGGAAATTCAATCAGTAGAAAATAGGGCAGGTCAGCTGCTAACATTGAAGCCATGAACCCATTTTAAATTTGCTGGAAGATCTGCTATTGCTTATCACTGCTTTGGCAGCATAATGCAGCATGCTAGTTTGAAGAACGGAAGTCATAAACAAGATAAAACTGTATGAGAGACTACATGTCTCAGTATGAAATTGTATGGCCATATGAGGGATGACTGAAGGAAATGTCCTTTCTCTGTCTGGTTCCAACTAACAATACATTTGCTTAGAAGTTCTGTGTGTGTGTGTGTGTGTGTTTGTGTGTGTGTGTGTGTGTGTGTGCGTGCACGTGTGTATGTATACGTGTATACATATATATATGTATACACACACACACACATACATACATACATGCATGCATACATACATACATACATTTCTCCATCTTCAAAAAAGGGATCAAGTCTTTCTTCTTTAACTAGAACATTTATATTGGATTAATTATTTTACCTGCCATTGTGATTAGTTTTAACTTTTTAATACTTTACTTTGCTATCCAGGGGTGAGGGAGTTTCTCAAATGCTCTGGGTTAGAAGTAAAAAAAAAATCAAATCAACATAATGAATAAAACAACTTCCCACCTTTCCTCTTATCATGTAAGATGCTCCCTTGTAAGCTAGTAATAATCATTACCAAAATACAATATGTGGGTTTGAAACTACTCTACTTTTTGTAACAAATACAGTATATAGTATCTTCAGTAATTGGACAGTCCCCTTAAAAGGAAAAGGGATTCTGACATAGTTCACATAGCAATCAACAGTGTGGAAGCAGTCCATCGTACCCAATGAAAGGTGATTCTTCAAAAACAGTCGCAAGTGAAAAAAATACACTTATGTTTAGATGAGACCAACATGCTATACTAATGAAGTCAGCAAGTGGCATTCCTTCATAAAAAGTTGTCAGTCTGTATCCTTACAGGGTTTGCTTGAACGTTTCATTTTAAAAGGCATCTAATGGACGTGTGAGGTTTTCCGATGGGATATTTTGATTCTATTTCTGGTAAAATGCAATTTGATATTGGGGTGTAGTACAAGACAGCTCTGGAATCCTTAAAAACAATTCTGTGCACACACACACACACACCCAAGTGGCAATCTACTTTACAAACAAACAAAATCACATGACTGCATCACATAACTAGATTATTATTTATCAAAAGTAGATTTCCAACCCAATCTGATACCCTCTCTCTTCTTCTTGTTGCCCCAGGGCATAACACATTGCTGTGCGGCATATTGCCTTATGAATCTTCTTCAAGTACCCAATTATCCTGGTGCACCAGACTTGTCTTTATCCTGACAGCTATGTGCAGCTTACAATGCACGTTGTCAGGGGTGAAAGATTGTATACCAGCTTCCTCATATCCCTCACTACATTTCCATTACAATGCAAAGAAACGAGAAAAAGATACTGGAAGACGGTGCAAGCTAAAAGTCTTTCCTCCCCATACAAAAACATGCACACTTGCTTGTTCATTTGAGAGTTTAGCTTCAAAACTTACTATTCCCTTCTAAAAACAGAATGACTTAAAATTAATAACAAAAACAAAATACATATCAACAAAAAACCCTCAGTAATTATTAAATTACTACTAATAAGTAATAATTAAATCTGCAAATCCTCATTCCCTGTTGTTATGGCTCATTCAGAAGGAAGGTGAGGTGTTCTCTTCACCACAGTTGTGTGCAAATGTTATGCATTGAGATACTTGCCCGAAATGTGATTTACTGTATTTTCGTTGCAACATCTTTTTTCCTTATTGTCTAACATACAGTAACTATTTTCTTTTTTGTAGTTTCTATTTTAAAAGTAAAAATAAATAAATGGAGTGAAAACAATTCTATTTTTTTTTTCAGTCCTCCTGGACTTGTAACTCATGCTAGAAGAGAGTTTTGTACATAATTGTGAACCAATTGTGTCCTTCTATTCATGGTCACTCATGCCTTAGTCATTTCCTGTTTGGAATACTGTAACACATTCTACATAGAGTTGCTCTTAAAGACCATCTGGAAACTGCACTTGTGCAGAAATTCAGCAGCATGCACAGTTTTGGATGCCCCATAGTTCATCCAAGTAATACCATTGCTGTGTGAGCTGCACTGGCTCCCAACTGCTTTCTGGGTACAATCCAAGGTGCTGGTTATCACCTTTAAAGTCCAGGGCTAGGTTATTTGTGGAACCACCTCTTGCTGAGGATATCTATCCATCCTTAGGCAGGGTAGCTATGGTGGGTCCTCTATTTAAATATTGGCTTCTGATAGGAGCACAGACGTATATATTCTTTGTGCCTGCCCTAGCTCTTCAAAACAGCCTCTCACTTAAGATTTGAAGGATCCCTACCCATTTCAGCTTTCCAAAGGACTGTGAAGTTCAGGCCCTTTCCCTCAGGAAATTTGAGTCAGGAATCCGTTTGATCTGGTGCTTGGTATTTGTTTTTATTCCTATTTTTATTTATTATTGCCAGCTGCTTAATATGATTATATGAGATGGGCATCCACATAAGTTCTATAAATACATGCATACATATTTCTCATTATATTATAATATATTTATATTTATATATATATAAGACTGATTTTATGTACTTCAACCATGACTGACTTTCTTTTTATCAAACTGAAAAAACCTCTCTAATGAGTTTAATAGCAAAGGAAAATAATTGATATTCTCTCTAAGCTATCTTAGGTGTCAGCAAACAGGACTTATCAACAGAAGCTGTTAGAGGATTCCAGAATCACTCACTAGAACAAGCAATGCCAGGACAGCATAAATTATGGTTACATCAAAATGTCAAACTTTCAGGCTGATTATATATAGCATAAATTCATTCATCTCTTCCCTGATATTTGGCAGAAACACACACACCCTTTCCAGAAGGACATACAGACCTGACTCTTCATATAAGCATGAAGAGCGAGCCCCAAAATGTAGAGTTTATGGGATATAGCACATCCTTTCTAGTATTTTTGTGAATTTATATTATTTTTTTGTTTTTGTGGAACATTGTTATGAGTCACTAAGACAATTTTTAAAATCTACATCTATATCTATCTATCTATGCACACACATACATGTATTTTTTTAAAAAAATAAATGAATCTGTTGTGTCCTCGACCTGCGACCGGTCTCGACTTGCGACCGGCCGCAGGTCTTCCAGGCTGCCGCTTGAAGCCATGGAGACAGGCTGTAGCAAGCCGGCTAACCACCAGTCGCGCCTGATTGGCTAAGGCGCGACTGGCGGGAAGCCGGCTCTTGCCGCGGCCTGATTGGCTCCCTGTTTGACAGCTCCGTATAAATAGCTGTCAAACGCGGGAGCCCCTGTCTACCGCGCTTTTGTTCTTGTGTATAGTTTGCTTATCTACGCTTGCCTACTTAATAAACGCCTGTGTTTTTTGGAGCAAACCTGGTCTGGACTCCCTCTTTCTGAGAATCTAACACTGGCGACGAAGGAGAGTACGGTCAGGGCGTTGCGTCGCCTCTTTGCGATGCACGGGTTGCCGGACATCGTGGTGTCCGACAACGGGCCCCAGTTCCAGTCCGCCACCTTCCAGGAGTTCCTGGCCTCCCAAGGGATCCACCACGCGCCAGTGGCCCCTTATCATCCGGCCTCCAACGGTCGGGCGGAGAGGGCCGTCCGCTCGGCCAAGGAGGCCTTGGGGCGGATGACCAAGGGGGCTAGCTCCGTATAAATAGCTGTCAAATGCGGGAGCCCCTGTCTACCGTGCTTTTGTTCTTGTGTATAGTTTGCTTATCTACGCTTGCCTACTTAATAAACGCCTGTGTTTTTTGGAGCAAACCTGGTCTGGACTCCCTCTTTCTGAGAATCTAACAGAATCAATATCCACCTTTTTGCTGATTTCCTTTTACCTGCATTTCCTATTTTTCCCCTGTATTTACAGTTGTTTTTCTTGATGAGCAAAAATTCACGAATTTTATAACAGGATTCAGGAATTATGATAACAGCATGATTTATTTTAACAATGGTATTTTAAATCAGCCATAATATTTATCTATACATTGTAATATATAAGCCATAGAATGTGATTTACAAATTACAAGAGTTTAATTCACATGTCACTTTATACACAAGCACTGTATACTAAGGAAAATACATGCTACTACTGTTCCATGAGAGTAATAGCAATAATAGCTTAACCACTGAAATTTTAATTTCACGCCAAATGCTTATTCTAAACTGCTAATTTTAAGCAACTCTGACTACATATTCATAAGCATCAGGATTATTTATTTTGGTTTGCATTTTGTTTTTGCTTTTGCTCTTCCTTTTTAATATTTTTGGCTAGTTTTCAATTACCTTTGTTGCTGCTGTAAAATAGGTGGCAGGGCTAAACTATTCTGAAGCAATTAGACATCTGTATATTTTTATGGATCCCAAAAAACCTTACTATGTAGAAAATGCACTAATTCATTCTGGAAAATTCCTATCTTAAACATTGGTATTCAAAAGAGATCAGTCTAAAATATTAGCAGATTATTGGAATAATAATTAGCAAACAATAAAGACAAAGAGTATATGGGATATTTACTTCCTGATTATATAAAAATATTTACAAATCTACATTTTTTAATGGGCCTGAAAACCAAGTACAGACATAAACAAGTCATAGACTTAATTAGACCAAATTCATTAAATCCGTCCACTGTGACTCTATCAGCAGCATTTGGAGTTCACAATATTTTTTTCTGAACTAATAGCCCCATCAGAACTTTTTTTTGACCAAGAATAATCTGAAAAATAAAGCCTTAAATATGTCAACAACAAAAAAAGGTACTGTTAAATGGAAAAGGGGGAATGGGAAAACAGAAAAGAAAATATTAAGTATATAAGTATACAGCCAAAAGCGAGAAATAAATGGGAGGAAAATATAGCTAGGATAGATTAGCGAAGGTAAAGGAATAAGAAATGATATCAAATTATATTTGGGTCTACGGAAATACCATCCCAAGGAAATATAAACTGAGGCTGGAAAGAGACACCTACAATAATAGAAAAGAAAGAGAGAAAGAAGGAGAACATGAACGGAAGATAGGGGAAAGGAGAAAGAGACAAGGAGAGGAAGGTGGAAGGGAGAGGAAGAGAAGGAGAGAGGGTAGAAAGGGGAAGAGGAAGAGGAAGAGCGGGGGGAAGGGAAGAAGGAAGGGGAAGGAAAGGAAGAAGGAAGAAAGTAGAGAAGAGAGGGAGGGGTAAAAGGAAAGGAAAATGAGGTGGAGTTACAACAGGAAGAAGGGATGGTAAATAAAGCAACCCAAATTGTATATTATAATCTTTTAAATGAAATAATAAATGTACAAGAAGGATAAATGTATAGAAGAATAACAACTATGTGAATGTATACTTAAAATGCTATGTAAGAGAATAAAAAAAATAAAACTGGGGTGAAAAGGTTTGCATTAAAGGATTTCTTCATAAGAAAAAAGAGTGCAGGTGGTCCTCACTTAATGAGTATTGGTTCACGACTGTCGAAACTTTTATATGCACCATCTATGGCCAATTATAAATTCACTTTAAAAAACTCTGTTAGGACAAACTGTTGCTGATTCTTTTTATGGAACCTTTTTTTAAAAAGTCAGTAAAATAATAACAATCAATGTAGAATCTATTAAGTGGCCAGATATAGTGGCTTACTAACACAAGTATATTATGAAGAGCATTTACCTATGGTTTACGGTTTACGGTTTATTGGATTTATATACTGCTCCTGTCTCCAGATGGACTCAGGGCAGTGCACAGGGAATTAAAATACTATGATAGCAACAATACATACAATACAATAATAAAATAAGATTAAATTAGAATATCCTGTGCTAAAAATTAAGCTAAAAATATTAAAATCTCAACCAATCCCCTAAAAATCCCAGTTCTAAAATCTAAGCTAAAATATAGGCAAAAACTAACTCTAAGCAAGGCCAGCAAGGTGGAACAAGTGCGTTTTTAATGAGCGGCGGAAAAGGCGAAGGTCCGTGATGATACGAAGTTCGGGGGATAGGTCATTCCAGAGGGTTGGACCCGCCACAGAGAAGGCTCTTCTCCTGGGAGTCGTCAGCCAGCATTGACCAGCTGACGGCACCCTGAGGAGGCCCTCTCTGTGGGAGCGGACCGGTCGAAGAGAGGTATGTGGTAGGAGACGGTCCTGCAAATAACTAGGCCCTATGCCATGGAGCGTCTTAAAGATGGTCACCAAAACCTTGAAGCACACCCGGAAGGCTACCGGCAGCCAGTGCAGTTCGCGCAGAAGAGGTGTTACGCGGGAGCACCGTGAGGCTCCCAAAATCCCCCGCGCGGCCGTGTTCTAGACCAGCGTTCTATACATGGCAATCAGGCATTGTAAGTCTAATTTACTTTTAAGAATTTCAAGAATGGGTTTTTTTTAGCATATAATATTATTCTAACTATATAATTAGTAGTTGAAATAATATTAGTATGAAAACAACATTTTGATAGTATTTTATCAAATAATCTCCTAAATCAGAAGATGCAGTGTTCTGATTCTCCTGATTTAGAAAAAAAAAACCACATACACATAACCCCAATTTGGAAAAAGAAAACAAGGAGGGAAAAACTCTATAATTTCTATATTAGATTAATTACATCCAACAAATGGCAAAACAAATTGTGACATGAACTTTACACAGTCCAATTGCTTTTCAGTCACGGGCTGGGGCAAAGTGTCATTTGCTTATTTGTTTCACACTAACAGTTGGACACACTTTTCCATGGTAAGCTGACTTCCTAATAAATGATGTTTGACAGCATAATTTACAACCATCCCTGGAAACAAAACAGAGATGATAGATAAATGGACAAAATTATCCTTTCTCCTATAACTTATAAACAATAATGTTTGTAGTAATAAAACTTTATATGCACATTCACTAAGTCCAGTTTGCAATATGCATATTGTTAATTTTCCCTTTGAACAATTTTAATATTGGGCTTGCATTTGCTAAATTCTCTTAAAAATATCTTGGTATCTTGTCTATTGCGTTCATTAGGACTGACATCATTTTCTCTATGTAGTTATAACGACCCCATCTGAGAAGATTGAGTCAGGCAATAAGTCCAGCATGCCTGAACACAGATATATAATTAGTTCCAATTTATGAGAGGCAGTCTGATCAAGACTCACAAATCCAATCCTACTCCATGAGAATGTCACTATCACTGGGCTCAAAATCAGAAGGTACAGAAAGGCTAAAGTAGTCCATCACAAGGGAGAACATTTTTGGAAAGTAAGTATCCTCAAAAAAGAGGAGATATTTGAATGACCTTGCAGGTAGATTTGGGAAGATGAGCATCAATTAAGGATTGGATACACACTTCTCTAGAATAAATCTGTCTGAGAAACTTTCGCTGAAAATAGTTTTTTTACAGTTTATAAGACCAATAGGTCTTACACCTTTAATAAAGAAAGAGAGTGAACACATCTAGACAAGCCAATGTTTTACTCTCTTCTTAGTCCTCCTAAACTTTACCTGAGATTTTTGTTTAAATTTGCAATTGTATTGCAAATACATATAATGAAAGCTTTAGCCATATACTGTATATGCCTAAAACAAATGGTCTTATTATGCTGGCCTTGATTGGCATGAATTATTGTGAAGTTTAGTTAACTAGTTTATGCAACTGGTGATCCATCAATCAAGTAAGAACTCCTGATAATCTAAGCAAGTAAATCTATAGTTCTTATTCCGATGAGCTCCCTTTTGTTTGCTTTGGGTCTCTTTGGAAAAGCAATAGGAGCCATATACCAATTATTTATGAAAAGTCTATGGAGATTCTCAGTCCTCCAGGTCATGGTTGTCCCAAAGGTGCTTTTTCAAGAGCCAACTGGACTTTCTTGTTTTTCTTTGAAAACAGCTCTCCAGTTCTGAAGAAGCTTCTTGGATGAAAAGCAAAATGTCTTCAAAGAAAAAACAAGAAAGTTCAGTTGCCTCTTGAAAAAGCACCTTTGGGATATTTATGAAAAAGTTTTTTCGTCTCTCTTGATTCGTATCCAAACACCCAGATTTGTGAACTGTAGAAATGAGCAAAACAGAGGAGGGAGGGCGATTTGAATTAGTGGAGATTGTTTAATGGTACTTTTGAGCTGGTTTTTGGACTTTAAAATTTGTTTTGTAATTCTGAATATGATTGACTTGATTCTATCTGAATTAACTTTATCTATTACAGACTTACAGGTAAGTCATGATTCATGGTCCATAAATCTGACAGCCAGCCAGATGAATTCAAAGAATCTGGCCACAGTCATGTCTTAAAACTTATTGTGTTTATTTAGTATGTGACAACTAGAAATAAAGCAAAGATTTTGCAACCATGGGCTACACCATTCATATATTTCTATTATGAATAAAACTCTTTTTAATTCTACTAGCAACAATGACATCAAAAACCAGCCAGATTTGATTCACTAAGGATGCAAAGAAGCAAATTTGCATATAGGACAATGCTTTCTGATTAGTTATTTTCTTCCTGTAAACTATTTGCTTGCAATGGAATAATCAGATCTGATCAAAATAAGTAGAGCTTTTTCTCAATTATATTAAACATAACCCAAAGATAGTCCTATGAAACTATGAAGGAGGCACACAGAAGAGAATAGTTCAGGGTCTTTAGTGCTCTCTGAATTCAACTGGCTTGCAGACATTTCATTACCCACCTAGGAAACATTTTCAGTGTTAGGGGGGCAAGCTATTGAATATAAATAGACAGCAAACCTTACTCCTTTCTAGCACTGAATGTTACCTAGCCAAGTAACAAAAAATCTGCTAGAAAACAACCAAGCTCAGAAGACAGCGAGGACTTCACAAGAAAGCATACAATTAGAATTGCCATAATCAGAAAAGTGGTATGGATTACTTGCAGACTAGGGTGCTTGTGCATACAAAACATATCTTACTGGTACTTCGATACTTTGTTCTCTTTGCTACATCTGAACTGCTATTCCCACTTCCAGTTCAATAGACACATTTCAATGAACTATTTTTGCATATGTCAAACCTCAGGGGTCTAACCATGAATTAATTTATTTTGTTTTGTTTTGTTTTGCATATGGGTGGCCATATGCTTATCAGCATATCCATATGCCTTTCCTTTGGTTGTGCCTTAGCATATTTTCCATTTTATTTTAATGACAATATTTATCATCATTCAACCCACATGCCACAAAAAAAAAATCAAGAACAAAACATGTCCTCTATTCTTTCTCTATCACAAATGCAATGCACAGGTTGTGTGTGTGTGTTTCTGTGTCTGTATGTTTGTGTGTAGTAACTGCTGTGGTTCTGATCAATATTGATAATTCAGAGCACACTGCTAGGGCTGTTTTTGGTCTCTACTTTTATTATGTAATTGTCCTGCTTCAAAAATAGAATTTTAAGAATTTGTACTTCATCATAGTGATCTAAAACACTCCTGTTTCTTATAATCGAGCATAAATTAAGAAAGACAAAATAACAGTATAATGGCTTTTGACTGGATGTGCTCTACTCAAAAGCAATCTTGGTTATCATTAGACTAATTTATGAGGAAGTGGATGTTTTACATACTGCTTGGAAATAATCCTAAATGAACTATATTTCTGGATGTCCGAAAAGTTAGCTGAATTCCATATGAGATTTAGATAAGTACCATAATACTCAAGGATCTAAATCCACTCAAAGTGCCCCTCCTCTTTTTTTTTCCTCCTGGATGTAAGCTTAGTACTTAATAGGTGGCTATTACCAAAGGTGGGTTGCTAATTTTTTTACTACCAGTTCGGGTGTGCATGTAATGCTTATGTGCATATGCAGAAGCATCCGGGAGGGTGGGTGGAGCCTCTTGCTGCCGCTACTACTGGTTCAGCTGATCTGGGCTGAACCAGCTGCAACCCACCTCTGGTAATTACTGCCAGGGATTAAATTGGAACAAAAAACACCAATATCAGATGCATAGATTACCCAAAGGAAAAACATGACAAAAAAACAACCTACTTCCTACACTGCCAAGAAAACTACATCAAAATGTTTACGGAATAACTACAAGTGGGCTGTATTCTATATACAGTAACATAGTATCTTCATATATACAGTTTCTATATACGTCTGTAATTTATATTTAATCATTTTTTCTTAAACTAAATTAATACAGTGCAACAACCTTTTTTGTGAAGCTCTTTGGTGCTCTCTGAGCTTGGTTGTTTGCAGATGTTTCATTGATAGCATCATCAAATATATGTCAGCATGGTGTTTGCTGCCTGTTTATATGCAGTAGTAGCTTGATTGCATTTTTATCTATCTATTAATCTTAACATATCTATTTTTTAATAAACTGCATTAATTTACTTTATATCTCTTATAGTCTTAATTTTAAATATAATTTGAAGAATTATTTATTTTTCCAATTACATCCATTCAATGCACTATAGCAGGGAGGCTGGGAATGTTACGGGTTCCCTCTCTTAAGGAGGTCCATCTAGTGAGACCAAGAAGGACTTTCTCTGTGGTGGCTCCCTCCCTGTAGAACATCATTGCCAAGAAATAAAATTGGTGCCCACCTGGATACTCTTTCAAAAGGCCCAAAGACATGGTTTTACCAGCGGATCTTGGGACCGCAAGGTAATATGGAGCCCATCAAGTGGGCTTAAGCTGATTCCATACAAGGTACTAACCTCTTTTACCCATCATGAGTTTGATGATTCAAAACATTTTACTTAAGAGAGGTGTGTAGCCACAGACATACCTGCACACCATGCAGCATCACCGTGTAATGGTAAGGGCAAATGTGGTTAATTTTAAAATATTTGCAACATTATGCCTTAAGCCTAACCAAAGCCTGGCATTATGCCAAGCATGCTATTCATTCCATTCTATAGAATCTTGATCTCTAAGCTACAGAATCTTAACCTCACAAGCTTGTATATACTATTTGCCTACTTTCCCCTGACTAGAAGCTACGTACGGGGTATGGATACAAACTCAGGGTTATCACAACTGACTTATCAAAATTATATTCAGTTGCTTTTCCATTGGCAGGGGCAAACTGTGGCAAATGCATATGTGTGTGTGTATTACATTTTTGAGCTGATCAATAAAGTATAAGTATGCTTCCTCCCTTAATTGGGGCCCTAATAGGGTGTTGTGGAAACAATATATATATATTTTCTGCATATCCTATGCAGAAAATATTATCATCAACTACAATAACGCTTTAGCCTTGATAATATGCAAGGACAAACACTCCCATTTTATTTTGTTTGCAAAACAAAATAAAAGCCCCAACAACCTCAAACCCATCTTTGTTCTTTAGAGTATTTCTTAATACACATTTTGATCACTGAATACCGATTTCCTGCTGCGAGAATGTTATGCAAATTAATTAGTTTTAGTGGTTGCAATGGCCTTAGGGGGGAAAAAAGAATCCCAAAATTGCAATTTACAGATTATAGAAATGTTCTGATGTTGACAGTTTCAGTAGATCCTACTCATACTGATTTAGTCTTACAAAATATTCCTATTTCTTGAATGTCTACTATTAAACAGGAAAAACGAATATACACTTTTAAAATTTCAGTTTTATTAGCATACCTAAAATCCATATTGATTTTATATGATCATTAAGAATAAATTTCTATGAAAGATATTGGTGAAAAGTTGAATCGTTTTGTGTTTGTTTTGCTTGTTGAAATTATTTTCAATTCAATAAAGTTAACTGCAGAGAAATCAAATATATCTGATTATAAAACAAAATGTAATACAGTTCAGTCATTACATTTTCTAAATCTTTGTGAAACGTTTTGTGGAAAATGGAATATTAGGAAAACCAACAGAGCTTCAATCTGTTAAAGAGTATATGCAGAAGACAACAGCTTGAATAGATTAATGAGCAGGATATGTAGCCTAGGACACAAAAATATGCTGTGTACCCAAAACGCTATTCTTCTATCTGGAACCCAACAACAAATTAAGCAGAAAGGACAGTTTGTTGACAATGATTGCTGGAATCTTTAAAGCCCCAAAGGAAGAGATATTTCAAACTACTTTCCCTTTCCCTTCTAGGTAATATATTTCTTGGAAAAGGTGAAGACACTGTGACATAAAATCGTTCTTAGCCGAACACTCTTAGGGCCAGTCTTTGTAAAGGAAAAGCTGGACTTTAACAGCTACAAATGGAAAGACACTTACTTCTGCCTTCTGAAGGATATTGATACAGCCAAGAAAATCCTCAAATCATACTGAACAAAATTTAAAATAGAACAAATGAAATAAAAAGTTTATTATTGCTTTTCCACGTGCTGGAGAGAATGAAAATGGGCTTTGCCATCTATTACGCTTCTTAAAACAAGGAACCAGAGTGTAAAGTATACTTGAACCAACTAGAGTCATTCCACAGTTCTGATACCAACAATTTGCAAAGAAGAATCTCCTTAGCTCTCACGCAGGTATGTCTAAGCCACTGCCAAGGGGCCACATATACGCGCGCATGCACAGCAAAGCTGAACTGGGGCAATGGCTCGTACAGTAATGTAACCTACAATATAATAAAACATAGAAAAAAATAAAGGAAGTTTTTTGTTCATGCATATTCACTATATTATATATTTTATATGTAGCCCAAGACAATTCCTCTTCATTCAATGCAACCCAGGCAAGCCAAAAGATTGGACAACTATGCTGTGATGTTTATATGTAGAGCAAATATCTTCATTTGCTTGAGGTAAAATTGATCTGAAGTCACAAAATTTCTAAGTGTATCTTGGAAATAAAAATATCTTAATATTTCAGTGCCTCAGTCCCAAATGATATACTTACAGTTTCTACACTGAGGGTTTTTCCTTTCTTAATATTTTTTTCCTTTTATCTACAGTATTCTGGTTCATCTTGGTTTATTTTTATCTATTTATTTGTATTCTTTTATTCTTTTTTTTTACATTCTGGCCATTGTCTCTGTCTTATCTAAACCACTCCTAAATTTCCTTAGCTTTTTTCTTGCTTTTTTTTTTTATAAGGAAGTGATTACTTAACTCTTTATTTGCCTTCTACCCAAGCAATAAATTACCAATCTGTTCTCCTTTCTCTGATTGATAGGGCATTGCAAAAGATTATCATTCAATCAATGCTTTATCTCCTAACCCAGTGATGGCTAACCTTTTCCAGACCGAGTGCCCAGAGCCCAAAACTCCAAAATGCAATGTGTGTGGGGGGCCCAGCATGTGCTCCTGTGCATGCATGTACCCTACTGTAAGCCCATCCCCCCATGCATGCACACCCCCAAGCGCACCCCATGTTTTCCCTTGCATGTATGCATGTATGTGTAAGGAGGCCCCTCCTGCCTCCGCCCCCTGTTCATTTGCAAGCAGGTACCCCACATGTGCCTGACCCCCACGCATGAACATGCTGCCCCCCCCTAAGCGCCACATTGCATGTGCATACGTGGCAGAGATTTGAAGACCAGCTGGCCAGTGGGAGGTACGCGCGCATGCACAGCAAAGCTGAACTGGGGCAATGGCTCGTACACCCACAGAGAGGGTGCTGTGTGCCACCTTTGGCACATGTACCATAGGTTCACCATCTTGGTCCTAGCCTATGACAGGTCTTGGAGTTTCTCCCCTCCCTAAAAAAATCCTTAATCCTGCTCTGCAGAAAAATAGGGTGAAGTAAATTGCTAACAGCCTTCCATTGTAGATGTTTGAATGGACATTTTGCAGTATTAAGTCAATTAAATTTTAATCCATGAAAACAAATATCACCATAATCTAATTCTGACCTGATAGTACATTCATAAACTCACAGTTCACTTTATGGACTTTACCAACTGTCAAAATGTAACAGCAAGTGTGACACAAATGTATTGAGAATTAACTAAAGATTGTCAGCATCTCCAATGTATCACTTCAGACCCTCCTCTCTTCCACAACTTCTACTTTACTATTGTCTGAAATTGCACATCTCCTTTCATGGCTTGGTTGTGGTGGAGTAGATTATGTGTAGCTTATTTGGGGCACCGGTGGAAATACAGGTATAATTTTTTAAAATAACATTCACAGTTTTAGTCACTTATCTTTGTGGTTAACTATACAAACTTTAAAATGTAGACTTAATAAGAGGCAGATTAGAATTGTTAATTGAATCGTAATTCAATTTTGACCTGTTTTAGAAATACTGAGCTTTTTTGTAATTTGGGGAACAATTATTTTGAATCTTGTATACATGGGCAAATAACATGCCAGGATGGGTTTGTTCCCCTTTAAATAAAAGCAGTAATACAAGAACCTGATGTAGATTACTGCATTTCTTTCATGGGGCCAGAAAGCCTTAGTAGTTTCTATGGTGGGCATTTAAGCATCATCACAAAAAAGAACACTAGAAGATGGGGATTTGCACAACATAATGCTAATATTACAATATAGCATAATTATATAATTTTTAGAAGTAATTAGGACTGTAGAAACAAGTCTTAGTGGAGAATAAGTTGTCAATTGTCCTTCTGGGAAATTCCGGTTCCAAGACTCAAAGGAGTGAGAGAAGAAAGAATCTAGATTTTGTAATAAAGGACACTTTTTTATGCTTGATGGTACTGGCAGGGTTACAAACAGCTTTCTTCTGAGCCAGATGAGCTGTTATCAGACTTGGCAATAAAGCTGTTAATTCATAATTAAGACACCAAACAATGTATTTTTCCTTCTGTTACCTTGGTAGCAAAACCACTGAAAGAGATGTGAGGCCAGCTTAGCTACCTCCAGTAACTAGATTAAAAACTCTCCCTATCCTAAAGCAGGAAACGGTCTCTTTCTACAAGCCTTGGCAGCTTTCTCATTCAGCTCTTACATCCCTCAGAATTACTGGGGACTAAAATTCATCTAAGCAAATTGTCAGATCTAGTAAAAAATGCTGGATCTTGTTTAACCCTTGGTTCTAATTTCTCTTGCTATCCTGGATCCTTTTCTATATGGCAATTCTCTCCTAACCTGACCACTACCAAATATTATGACTATCTAATAAAATCAGTTAATGTCCCAGTACCTGGAGGCCGTGTGGATCTGGAGGGGAAGAACAGGATTGATTGATTGATTGATTGATTGATTGATTGATTGATTGATTGATTGTCGAATTTATATAACCGCACCCTCTCCCCGAAGGGACCCGGGGCGGTGCACAGGAAGTTAAAACAAACAATATAAAATATAAATAATTAATATCAAATTAGATAGGTTATCCCTGTGCTAAAATTTAAAAAGTTTTGGGTCCTCTGTGGAGAAGGGCGGGATATAAATTTAAATAAATAAAATAAATAAATAAATAATGCGGTCTCGCAGGTAGCTTGGTCCCATGCCAAGGAGCGCTTTAAAGATGGTGATCAACACCTTGAAGCGCACCCGAAAGACCACAGGTAACCAGTGCAGCTCACGCAGGAGCGGTGTTACATGGGAATATCTAGACGTTCCCAAGATCGCCCGCGCGGCCGCATTCTGGACCAGCTGTAGTCTTCGGGTGCACCCCAAGGGGAGCCCCATGTAGAGAGCATTACAGTAGTCTAGCCGGGATGTCACAAGCGCATGAGTGACTTTGCGAAGGCTCAGGCTCAACCCCTCCAAGACCGAATGGATGTGGTTCCCGGCGTCCTGTTACAGTCCGCTGGTTCCATCGCTGGCTATGGGGGATGAGATCTTAGCCCCCACAGGAAGGGCTCACAACCTGGGTGTCCTCCTGGATGCACAGCTATCACTGGAAGATCATATGATGGCTGTCACCAGGAGGGCTTTTTTATCAGGTTCACCTGGTCTACCAGTTGAGTCCCTTTCTGGATCAGGATGCCCTGCACACAGTCACTCATAAATTTTGGGCTCAATTGTGGTCATAACTCAAGGACTACCTGTATGTCCAATTGACTGCACCAGGGAAGATTAAAGAAACCTAAACCACTAGCATTCTTAAATTTGCTTAGTTTGTTTTTAAGATGAGCAAATTCAAATCCCTTCTTTCTCTAACATGTTCTTTATCTTTAAAATAAACTAAGTCTGGGTTATTACTTTTGAAATAGAAGATGTCATCAAAAGCAAAGTTGTTCTAAAAAAGGACACTCTATAATCATCCAGCCAGTATGGATGTTCTGTATCAGGAGCTTAAGAAATGTTATTTGCAAGAATTTCTGATTTCTTGAGGTTAAAAGTTTGAAATATTTCCAAGAAATAATTGATTAGAGTCAACTTTAAATCAGCAGATACCTGCTCATAAAACAAGACTTCCTGAGATTCCAAAAGAGAGGACCATATGCAAAAGAATGGGGGAATTAAGAATCTATGCTATTTTGCTTCTCAATCAAAGAAGCAAAGATAGTCTGGTTAAAGAACAAGTGAGGATATGAATTATTAATTGCTGGCTGTCGTATATACTTCCCTCCCCAACCATAAATATTTGGCATGATTCACATTCTCTCCATCCCAAGATATATCTAGATATATTTCATATCATATTCCTGAATAATTTTTGTGAAGAGTAATTCTGAAACATAGATATAATTAAATGAAGCAATCATTAGAAACATCAAACAAATAACCAAAAAACCCTTTCAAATCAATAATAGTAACTAGGAAAGTGTGAAGAACTTATTGAATAGCAGACAATTCAAAACATAAAACAATCTATAAGAAGTTCCATTCATTTTAAATTAATCTGATGTTCACAGAAATGCCGCATCACTCAAAGGTGGCTTAGAGATTTAAATTAATATGTATTAATTTAAATAAAGGTGAATGATAAAATGCCAAAATAGTCTAGAGTCTAGACTGAAAAACTGGAAACTTTTTATTACTAAACTTTATATAGTGTTAAAGTGATAGTATATGTTATCTATCTATATATCCATGTAAACATAAATGCCCGATACAAAAAAGGACAATAAAGTGAAAGTGAGTGCTGGAAAAATAATGATATCTAAGACTTATTACCCCAAATCCTGTTGGACTGTCTCATCATGGGGGGGAGGGGGGAGGGGGGGGGAGGTTGTCCTGAGAGGAATGACCAAAAAAAACAGGGATTGTATGAAAGTAATTGCAGGTGCTCATCAAAAGCAAGCAAGCACATACTTTGGACAGCAGTAATATAGAAAGATGCTAGAGGCAGATTATCATTTTTCAAAATGGCAAAGACATAATTTCAAACTACATGGATAAGGCAAATACACTCCTATCTTTTGTTAAGAAAACCACATGGACAGACAGTATCAACTGATTTATGATGTAGGGCAGGGCCCCTCAGGTCAGATGGTATTCAAAAGGCTATTGAAGAGCACTCGAGGATATTTTAGACCAGGGGTCCCCAACCTTTTTGGCACCAGGGACCGGTTTCATGTAAATAAAATTCCGCTGACCGGTGGGAGCCTCCAGCAAGTGAACCAAGTCGCATGGGCCACACGCGACCCGAGGCAGGAATCCACGTCTTGTGGGAATGTTGCATGCACCTTGCATGCAACTGGGTGGGAAAGCTGCCAGGAGTCCTGGGCGAAGGAACCTCGGCTGGGGCAGGGAAGGACAGGCTGTGTCCCAGGCAGGAGGGCCTGGCAGCCCCTTCCCCCCACGCAGGGCCAGGTGGTGCCCTGAACCCCCCCAATGCAGGCCGTTGCCCCCGTCCTGCCCCCGGGGAGCACCCCGGCCAGCAGCCAGGATAGCGGAGCGTTTGCTACACTTTCCTAAGAGTTGCGCTACTCTCTCTGCCGCTCACTCCGGCCAGGTTATTATCAAGCCACGGACCGGCAGCGGTCTGCAGCCCGGGGGTTGGGGACTCCTGTTTTACACTATTAATGATGGTTCTAATGTGGCTACATTAAACCATTTGGGAGGTTTAGTGTCTGTGCCATACAAGAAAAGAACATCCAAAACTGACATCACCACATAGAGTACTCAGAAATCAGATAGACTGTAGGGTGTTGGTTCATGCAGATGGAAGAGCCCAATTGTAACGGCAAAGACATGGCCAGGAACTAACTGTGGAACAGAAAATGAACAGCCTTAGGCATATGCAAACTATTTTAAGACAAACATTTTTAATTGCTTTGAAGCCCTGAATGTCATTGAAAGGAAACCCGGGGAACTGTGGAATAAAATCCAAGAAATTGTTAAAGATGAATGTGAAAAAATGACTGGCAAAACAGTACATTAAACAGCTGTTAGAAGAGACAAGAATATTACAGGTAAGTCCTTCATTCTATTCTATGTCAGTGTCGCAATCTTATGTACAAAGCAGAATTTTTACTTCTTTACACTCTGATTCTGATCTGTAGACTATTATATCAAAGATATATAATGAAATTTACAAATGCTTCAGTTAATTAAAACGTCAAGTATTTTATATATTGCAGCTGTCACCAGAAATTAGTGAAAGAAAGTCTGAGGAATTCTTACTCGTTATTCTTCTGCTAAAGAAGAGGGAGACTCGACATAATTTATAGTAAAAACAATCTTCTTGATTCTGTTGTTGACATGTAGCCAGGCCTATCCAAAGTGTATGTGTTAGCACAGCCTACTAATATGGTAAACAGATGGGGAACATGTCTAGTATACAGTAGTCTGCTAATTGAATTGGAGTGGGGGGAAACCCTAATTAACCAAGACTTCTCACCTGTGGCAATCCCAAGTGCACATTCATCATCAAATTTGGTGCCCTCATCAGACAGCAGCCCACCTGTTGACTGCACAACTTAGCTGATACATATGCTACAGCATTTTTCTCCACTAAAAAAGAAAAATCTTAATTCCAAATCCATAAATAATTAATAGTAGCAATGTTTTGATTAGTTTTTGCTCTAATAGTTCTGCACTATTAGGTTTTGCTTTCGTATGCTAACATAGATTAAATATGAGCCATAAGCAAATTATAACTTATAGTTGATTGTACCATAGTAAGTTGTGAGCGACCTAGAAATATTAGATGAAATAAACTGCCATATAAATCCTGTAAGTAAATACATCTTCAAATGCAAAGAGTTGAAGAGCAAACAGTCCTTGCAGGGCAATTGCCATAAGTGTCCACTTAACAAGCAACTATAATCACAAAGGCATCAAAATTTAAGGCTGCCGGGTTTTCATTTCATTTTTCAATGTATTATTGCATTCTTTCTATGTTGTATTGTTGGTTCTCTTAAATACTCTTTTTTCGGACAAGTTGGATTAATTACATTAACAAAGTTATATTGCCTTGGCATCTATGTCCTTTTCCCATTAATATAAGAGGTATTTCTATCTGCAAATGAGGAATTGGCAGAAATTGCTCATATGCTCTTTTCCGCATCACATGAGCAGATGATGGAACCTACTGTTGATAGACTTTGTCATTTGAGCTTTCCCTATACAGCTCTTCACACAACAACATTGATCCCAAGCTTAATATACAAAGAATAAAATAGTGCCTCGGAAAAAAAAGATAAAACATCAATCCAAGTTATTGAAGATCTTGTTATGCATACTCATTGGTACTAAAATCACTGGTGCTCTGAATTAGGTTTCTTTATGTATTTATTCACACTACATCTTTTTTAACCACATATCTCTGTCGTACCCACCCATATATGTTGTAGGACAGGGGTCCCCAATTCCTGGTTCATGGAGCGGTACCACAGCATGACAGAAATGGGTCCGCAGCATGCCACAAACTGGTCCGCACAAACAAGAGAAGTCCCATCTGTGAGATTCAGAAAGCATGCAAAACCATGCCCCCTATGATCCCTGGAAAAACCTCTGCTCCTAGAACTGGTACCTGGTGCCCAAAAGGTTGGGGACTGCTGTTGTACGAGATTTACCTAAATTATAAAGAAAAGCAACAAATTCCACTTCAAGTCTTCAAGTAATTTTCTTCTCTATCTATATATGCTTTCGTAGATTTTCACGGGTGTAGGTATGCTGGTGTTGCCATCCTCGGGTGTTTTCCCGTGTATATATACACAGGAAAACACCTGAGGATGGCAACACCAGCATATATATACACAGGAAAACACCTGAGGATGGCAACACCAGCATATATATACACAGGAAAACACCCGAGGATGGCAACACCAGCATATATATATATATATACTGGTGTTGCCATCCTCGGGTGTTTTCCTGTGTATATATACACGGGAAAACACCCGAGGATGGCAACACCAGCATACCTACACCCGTGAAAATCTACGAAAGCATATATAGATAGAGAAGAAAATTACTTGAAGACTTGAAGTGGAATTTGTTGCTTTTCTTTATAATTTAGGTAAATCTCGTACAACAGCAGTCCCCAACCTTTTATATATATATAGAGCCTAACAGGGTGTTGTGGAAACAAATATATATATATATTTGTTTCCACAACACCCTGTTAGGCTCCAATTAAGGGAGGAGACATACTGTTTCTTTTTCTGTCTTTCGGCTCATCACCAGAGACCATCTAGACAGAAAGCCATGAATTCCGTTGTGCAATTTTTTATGTGTGTGTTACGTTTTTGAGCTGATCAATTAATAAGTCAGGGAGACTAGGATAGATCTATTTTGAGCTTTATAGCTCTCATCAGCTAGCCATACCCTTATTGGGATTCGAACCGGGGCTGTATTACATGCCAGGTGAGAGCCTTGCCATTAAGCCAGCTCAGTTCTCTTCTTGTCAGCTGAGACAGGAGGATAGTTATATATAATTGTTTCCACAACACCCGGTTAGGCCCCAATTAAGGGAGGAGACATACTGTTTCCTTTTCTGCCTTTCGCCTCATCACCAGAGACCATCTAGATTTATATTTATTGATCAGCTCAAAAACGTGACAAACAGACAGATGATAGATAGATAGTCACACCTGTGCCAGTTACATGCAATGGAAATGTAAAAAATGTAGGTAGATAGATACAGAGAGAGAGCAGTGAGCCACAGGATGATATAATACAAAATGTCATAATACCTACTGTATTTCAAGGAGAAATACAGTAGGTAGGTAGATAGGCAGCTATAGGGATAGAGAGAGGGAGGGAGAAATACGGTAGGTAGGTAGGTAGGTAGGTAGGTAGGTAGGTAGGTAGGTAGGTAGGTAGGTAGGTAGGTAGAGGGATAGAGAGATTGATGAGGGTTGTATCCCTCCTGACTGTGCCACAGCAACGTGTGGCCGGGAAGGCTAGTGTTTCATAATGCAAGTCAAGCAATGGGGCTTGGATTTTTCTTCCTAGATATCCCTTCTTTTCACAACTGTATTAAGATTTATGCTCCAATATTTAAGGGCCCATATGGAGAGTGAATGGTTTCTCAAACAATTGCTCTTGAAGATTGTTTATGACCTCTTTGTGGCATAAACAAAAGCAGCTTATTTAATGTTATTGGTAATGAAGTCAATGCAATCCTTTTCCCAAACCAATACTCATCATTCTTGACTTTCTTCTTTTCATTACCGGGGCTCCATTAAGTTTTTAGATAGCAAACATAGTTAATGAACGTAATATTGTCAAACTATAATGGGCAAAACATTTTGTTGTTGTCCTACAATGGATTTTGTTTGTCAAGAGAACAGTGCCAGGGATTTGCTAAATTATATCATTTCCTTTTAATGAACAAAATCTAATTAGAAAATGAATCATAGGAACAAGGGAAAAAGTGAACGAAAATGAAAAGATAAATTATTTTACTTCCTCCCCACTCTTTTGAGTCATCTGTGCCAAGAAGAAATCCAGCAACAAAAGCTTAATGGACTGTATTAAACCTGCCATCACTACCTCCCCTCCACATTAAAAAAGAAAAATGCTACGGAATTCCTTTGGTTCAGAACTGGCATACTTCTTGCCATTGTTCATGTATATATTAGCATGTAAAAAGACATTAATTACTTAAAATTCTCTGACATCAAAGCATTGCACACAAAGGATTTATCTGAACTGCAAAACTGTATACTTTTGTTGGCACTAAATAATACTGATAATCCACTTGTTAGAAATCTTGGGGCCTGAACTGAAGTCAGCACTCTGGCAGAGCCACAGAATATCAGCTGTAACAAATGGCATGAGGAACAAATTGTGACAGCAGCACTGCACTGGCACAATGAAACAGAGCACAGCCTCCACTTCTGTACCTACTGATGCATATATTTATGGATTCTAGCAGCACCACTCAATGTTACGGTTGAGAAAGTATTCGCACTATAAAAATCTAGACTATTTTAACAACCAGGAAATTTAGCCTTTGGGATAAAATTTCTCATGCCTGTTTTCATCCTAAAAGCTAGTGGCAGGTCCTCATCTATATTTTTTTAATAAGGAAAATACAGTATTTCAGATTCTAAGTCATGAAGGTCCTTTGGAGCATGCAAGAAACATACGCATGGCACCTGTCTACAACTCTTTAAACCATGACATCTTTTCCTGAGATTGTGCTGCAGCAGTGGAGAGCAGCTGTAGACGTGTAGTTGCTTTAAGGAATTGTAAACAGGTGCTATATGAGTGTCCTTGCGTGTTCTTTTTGCACCCAAATTGTGCCATGCTCTAACACAGAAATCTATTTTCTAAGTTATCCATGTATGAAATAAATTTGTAGAAAATGTCACAAGTCAGGTTTCCGTTTACAACACAGGTATGGAGGCAGCTGTTCTCCACAAAACATTCTAAAACTCCAATTTCAATCATTCCCTAACCTGCACAGCCTATGGTTATATGCAATTTTCCAAGTATTAGCAATTTTCCAAGTATCCTTCAGGGTAATGCTGTATCTGAAGCACTCTGAAGAAGAAAAGCAAGCCCATGAGCCACTGCATTGAGTAAGGAGCTTTGCCATTACATTTGCCATGGTTGACTCAAAGCTGCTCTTATTAAAAAATCTACCCAGAATCACCAAAGCATTACAAGGAGTACTTACAGATTAACTCCTATTAAAAGTATAACAAACTGCAACATTCTAGAAATATAAACAAGAACATTATCAATAGAAGGGTTTCTCAAAATTTCTTAGGGGTTTTAATTTTCTTGGATTTAATTTACATCATTGGGAGCATTTAATAATAATTGAGGTGAAAATTATATTGAATATATACACTTTTGGTTCCAACTGGACAGCTATTACCCTCTACCCTGGAAATTCTCGCAGGTACTTGTCCCGTGTACATCTGACATTCTGTGACATTCACGGGGCCTAGCTACCTACGAGACCGTCTACTGCCCCATACGTCCCTACGACCGATACACTCTCACAGAGAGGGTCTACTCCGGGTGCCATCAACCAGGCAATGCCGGTTGGCGATGCCCATGGGTAGAGCCTTCTCTGTGATGGGCACAACCCTTTGGAACGCTCTCCCCCCTGAACTCTGTGTCATCTCGGACCTCCGCCTGTTCCGCCAGCGGTTAAAACGCACTTCTTTCAACAAGCCGGCCTGGCATGATTTTACTCGACACTGCACTGCCTCTAGTTACCAAAGTTTTAATTCAGGGGTTTTAATATGGGTTTTTAGCACAGGGTGGGTTAATTTAATTGAGTTTTAATGATGTATATCTGTGTATTTATATTTTATATTCCCTGTGCGCCGCCCCGAGTCCCTATGTGGTGAGATGGGTGCGGCTTATAAATTTGAAAAATAAATAAATAAATAAATAAATAAATAAATAAATAAATAAATAAATAAATAAATAAATAAATAAATAAATAAATAAATAAATAAAACTATGTTTAAAACTTCCAAGACTGTTAGGCATATTTGGAGATGATGGAGTAAAAAATGAAAATGTTCACAAGGTTCACATGAAACACTAATGCTTTAAAATAATCTGGTTTTCCCCCCACAAATGGGCATACACAACCATGGGAAGATAATGGGATTATTACTTTTAATAAATAGGAAAACCTTCAAAGCTTTTTAGAAATTACAAAAATAATATAATTTACCAAATGGTTAACAGTTTATAGTTGTAAAATATAAGTTCTTATGTTAGTTCTAACAATTCAGCAACTTCTGACATCTGGTAGCTTTGAATGTGTTGGAAAGAGAAGCTATACTAACATTACAATATCATCAGCAAGTTAAAAAAAATTACAAGAATGAATTTGGATAATGTACTTGGGAAATATGTGGGTCAAGAAGCAACAGTGAGAACTAGACCCAGAACCACTGATTGGTTCAAAACTGGGAAAGGAATGACCTATGGAAAATTACCAGTGTCTCTTTGCGATTTGGACTTCCTCTAACTATTGATGAAGAATTTTCTTTTTTTGGATTTGTGTTTTCCTTTCTGGATTGCCTTCGTTATTATACCTATGGAGTTGGAAAAGTGTTTCTCTGTTGGCTTCTGAATTTTGCAGCTGTACAACTTTGAGAACTTTGGACTCCTGATCTGCCTTACCAGCCCCACCCTAAAAACGCCATTTTACTGGCACGGATTTTAACAGCTAAACATGGCACAAGAAGCAACGCTCGCAAGCCTTGAACAAAGAATGACTGCCCTTGAAACTGTTATACAAAATTTGGTATCAGAAATTAAGGCTCAGAGGGCAGAAAATGTCAACTTTAAAAAGGAACTATTGGACACTCGAAAACAAGTGCTTGAGAATACACAGAAGAATGAAGAATTGAAAGGGGGGCTGGAGGGGGCTAAGGAAAACATTAAAAATGTTTCTAATGAGGTTGTGGAAATAAATGCGCATGTGACTAGGATTGATTTGGAAAGGATGACATATTTTTTGAGATTCCAGAATGTTTCTGAGATGGATGGTGAATGTCTCCCTGATCTTATGAGTACAATTATTGCAGACTATTTACATAAACCCAAAGATGAGATCAGAGGGGACATTGACCTAGTCTACAGAATAAATTCTGCATATGCTAGGATGAATGAAGTACCCAGAGAGATACATGTAAAATTTGTTAGAAGGTCAACCAGAGAGATCTTGAAGGCGCAAAGAGGGAGTCCTATGATTTACCAACAAAAGGAGATTACCATCTTGAAGCAGATTCCAAGAAAAATTAGAGAAGCCAGAAGGAAATTTTCCTTCTTGTCTAAAACATTGTTTGATCATGGGATCTGGTTCAAGTGGGTGATACCCGAAGGGATGCTGGTGTTCTGGGAAGGAGGTAGAGTAAAGATTAAAACAGTTGCTGAGGCGGAAGCCTTTCTTAAAAAACATTCCTCTGTCCTGGGAGAAGATCCAGGGGGGGCAGGGGGAGCCATGGCCCCGCCCGCTGGGGGCCCGGGGGAGAAGGGGGAAGATACAATTGCCAAGAGACTTAGATCTAAAAAATAACTTTGCCCTGGTTTTTCTTTTGAGTAATATTGTATGATATTTGTAATCTGGATTTTTGCAATTGACTGACAGTATATAACTGAAAAATTTAGGAATATGTACTTGCTCCCAGCTTGTAGTGTTATGTGAAATGTTTCTTTTTTTTTCTTTTTAATAATGTAATTTGAGGTTCCGGAGGAGCCGACGACTTTGACGTGACCACTCTCAAAATTTCTATGTAACCCTTACCCTACCCCACAAAAAATGTAAACTCAATAAAACTTTTTCAATATAAAAAAAAAAACTGGGAAAGGAGTCCATCAAGGCTGTATACTGTTGCCCTGCCTATTTAACTTATATACAGTGCACATCATGAGAAAGGCGAAGCTAGATGAATCAAAAATTGGAATTAAGATTGCAGGGAAATTATTAACGACCTCAGATTTGCAGTTCTGCCACTATAATGGCAGAAAGTGAAGAGGAACTAAAGACCCTCTTGATGCGGATGAAGAAGGAGAGAGCAAAAGTTGGCTTGAAACTCAACATTAAGAAAACAACCCTGACTGCTCTTCAGAAGGCCAGATCCTGAAGATGAAACTCAAATACTTTGGACCTAATGAGAAGGAAGGACTCACTGGAGAAGAGCTCCCCCTCTGACACAAGGTCCCCTCATCCAGGACCTTGTGTCAGAGGGGGAGCCGGACCTGGTAGGAATTGCGGAGACCTGGTTGGGCCACGAGGGAGGACTTCCCCTCGTTGAAATGTGCCCACTAGGTTACCATGCTTTTCATCAGCCCCAGGCCCTAGGTAGGGGTGGTGGGGTAGCGGTTGTCATTAGGGAAGGTCTTGAGCCAAGAGAGACCATTGTGCCACAGACTACCGGTTGTGAGTCCCTCTGCGTGAAGTGGGGCCTAGGGAGGCAGTTGGGCTTGCTGGTTGTATACCTGGCTCCCCGCTATGTAGCAGCAGCCCTGCTCGAGCTCCTCGAGGTGATCGCTACGATGGCAGTTGAGACCCCCAGACTTTTAGTCATGGGGGACTTTAACCTGCCATCGGTGGGCGAATCATCCGAGGTAGCTCGGGAGTTCATGGCTTCCATGACGGCCATGGACCTGACCCAATTAATTCAAGGCCCCACCCACGAGGGTGGACACACACCAGATCTCATCTTTGTCTCTGGCCAATGGAAGAGTGATCTGGGTACAGGGGATATAGTCATCACACCCTTGTCATGGTCAGACCACTCACTTCTCCGGCTCGACTTTCCAACCGCCACTCCCCACCGCGGGACCCTGATGGGTTCCAGGCGGCGCTGATGGACCCTGATGGGTTCCAGGCGGCGCTTGGGCCACTTCCTGTACCCCTGACCCGCGCCCCGATGGAGGACCTCGTGGCCGCATGGAATATTGCGACCACGGGAGCCTTGGATCGGGTCGCGCCCTTGCGGCCTCTCTTGCGGCGGCGAGCTACCCTGGCTCCTTGGTTTACCGAGGAGCTAAGGGTGATGAAACGCCACAAGAGATGCCTAGAGAGAAGATGGAGGTCTACTCGATCTGAATCTGACCAGACACAGGTAAGAGCCCATTTACGGACTTACATTGTGGCGCTGAGAGTGGCCAAACATCATCATTGTGCCACTCTCATAGCATCCGCAGAAAACCGCCCTGCCGCCCTGCTTAGGGTGACCCGCTCCCTCCTTCAACAGAGGGTGCGGGAAGCCCCGCTACAGGGTAGAGCAGAGGAATTTGTGATTTTTCTGCAGGAGAAAATCGCTCAGATACAGAACGAGCTAGCCCCCATTGATGGCCCAGTGGGATGCCACGAGACAGATCTTGTTTGGGAGGAGTTTGACTCCGTTACTTCCGAGGATATGGACAGGTTACGTGGGCGACTGCGAGCCACCACATGTTTATTGGACCCGTGTCCCTCCTGGCTTGTACTGGCATCCTGGGAGGTGACACGAGGCTGGCTCCAAGAGGTTGTCAACGCTTCCTTAAGTGAGGGTTCCTTGCCTGCTTCCCTAAAAGAGGCTATGGTGAGGCCCCTCCTTAAGAAGCCCTCTTTGGATCCAGCTTTATTAAACAACTATCGTCCAGTCTCCAACCTTCCCTTCTTGGCGAAAGTTGTTGAGAGTGTGGTGACACAACAGTTTCCCCGTCACCTGGAGGAAGTTGATTATCTAGATCCATGCCAGTCCGGCTTTCGGCCCGGGCATAGCACCGAGACGGCATTGGTCGCGTTGGTTGATGATCTCTGGAGGGCCAGAGATGGGGGTTGTTCCTCCATCCTGGTCCTATTAGACCTCTCGGCGGCTTTTGATACCATCAACCGTGGTATCCTATTGCATCGGCTGGGGGGGGTTGGGGGTGGGAGGCACTGTTTTACGGTGGTTCTCCTCCTACCTCTCTGGCCGATCGCAATTTGTGTTGACAGGAGAGCAGAGGTCGACCTCGAGACCCCTCACATGTGGGGTGCCTCAGGGGTCGGTCCTCTCGCCTCTCCTGTTTAACACATATATGAAGCCGCTGGGTGAGATCATCCGTGGTTTTGGGGTAGAGTACCATCTCTACGCTGATGACACTCAGCTGTATATATCTACCCCAAACCACCCCAACGATGCCGTAGCGGTGATGTGCCAGTGCCTGGAAGCCGTACGGGTCTGGATGGGAAGAAACGGACTCAAGCTCAACCCGACCAAGACCGAGTGGCTTTGGTTTCCGGCTGCCCGATTCAACCAGCTGATTCCATCGCTGGCCATTGGGGGTGAACATCTTGCCCCAGTGGATGGGGCGCGCAACTTGGGTGTCCTCCTGGATGCCCGGCTGTCCATGGAAGATCAAGTGACAGCCGTGGCCAGAAGGGCGTTCTACCAGGTTCGCCTGGTTCGCCAGTTGCGCCCCCTATTGGATCGAGACGCCCTTCGCACAGTCATCTCGTGACATCCCGACTGGACTATTGTAACTCTCTCTACATGGGGCTCCCCTTGAGGTGCACTCGTAGACTTCAGCTAGTCCAGAATGCAGCCGCGCGAGCAATTATGGGAACCTTAAGGTTTACCCATGTAACACCGCTCTTGCGCGAGCTGCACTGGCTGCCTGTCGTCTTCCGGGTGCGCTTCAAGGTTTTAGTTATCATCTTCAAAGCGCTCCATGGCTCGGGACCTAGCTATTTGCAGGATCGGATCCTGCCTCATACATCCACACGGCCAATTCGCTCCCACAGAGAGGGACTTCTCCGGGTGCCGTCCACTAGACTTTGTCAGCGGGCGACGCCCAGGGGAAGGGCTCTCTCTGTGGCGGGCCCAGCCCTCTGGAACGACTTTCCCCCCGACATTAGAACAACTACGGACCTCCGCTCCTTCCGTCTAAAACTAAAAACATATTTGTTCTGCTTGGCCGGCCTAGGGTAGTCTCTCGTCTATGGGATTGTTAATAATTTTAGATAGGGATTTTAGTATTTTAATTGGTAATTTTTAGCGCAGGGATATATTTAATTTGTTTTTATCATGTGTATGTGTATTTATTGTTTTATTCGCCCTGTGCACCGCTCCGAGTCCCTTTGGGGAGAGGGAGCGGTCAACAAATTAAATTATTGATTGATTATTGATTGATTGATTAATGCTGGGAAAGATTGACGGCAAAAGGAGATGACAGAGAATGAGGTGGCTGGATGGAGTCACTGAAGAAGTCTGCGTGAGCTTAAATGGACTCCAGAGGATGATACAGGACAGCAAGGCCTGGAGGAACGCTGGGTCACGGTGGGTCAGACACAACTTCGCAACTAACAACAACAACTTGGGGGAAAACCCAGGGCATACAAAATGACAAAATCAATAATCCTAGGATTTCAGAAGCATTAAATATATTTTTTATTATTAAAAATTAGGTTAGCTGAACTAAAAAAAACATTTTTAGGTTTAATGGAGTTCTCAATTAATCATTTTCTCTCTATCTTGGAGATACCATAAATCTGAAGATATATTAATGCATGTATTTTAGTCATATCCACTGATAGATATTTTTGCTCTAATAAATGAAGTATGTTGAAGAAAGTTAAGGCTTACCACTATTCCTGCATTATTAAAATATGTTATCATGCATTACTGGAAAGATGCGTGCACACGATTCCAAACATAATTAAAGTTACCAACTCTTGAAATATTCACATTTATGTATTTTTTTTTAATGTAACTTGCTTTTAAGAAAATTGATAATTACTGAACAAACCTCATCAATTGGTAGAATAAACACAGTGGTAACTGAATTTTATTTTTGTGCATTTTTAATGGTAGATTATCAAGTTTTTACTGCTTTTTAAAATGAGTCTTTGAGAAAGAATATAACAGAAAGAAAAGCAAAGCTATTTATATTTTTATGCTACCATTATTATTTCTTTTTTTGCTTTTCTTACTTTATTGTGATAGCATAACCAACATGCCTAGTTCCTAGCTTACTTAAAAAGACTTCTCAGTTTTCAAAAAGGAAGTATGAGTGCTTTAATACGAATTTCAGTGCTATATTATGATACTGTTGTCCATATACATTACTGGGAATCATTTATTTTTTATATTAATTTAAGTAAATTTGATGCTAGCTTTTGTTTCTTGATTCAAACTTTTCACAATAATTATTCATTATAATTTTGCAGGACACATATTTGTTAACAGTTATCTAAGATAGCATAAAATTTCCTTCCTTTTTTTTGAAGAACAGTCTAGGTTTTACATAGTGATATGCAGTTTGCGACAAACAGTTAACCTATTTTTCAACATAATTTTTATCAGGCTGAAAAAATGCCATATCATTGCCAATTACTAGTGATGCATCAACAGAACATACTGTATTAATAACTTGGGCTGATATACATATAAAAGCAATACAACTGGAAAAAAGTTATCTGACAAAACAGAGCATCTACAAAATATTTTCTTTCTTACTTTCCATTATGCCTCTCAATACTGTAATTCTATTGAAAAGGAAATGCTAAGTTCAATATTATTCCTTCTGATTTCTTATAAAAATAATAGTGTAGTAGCAAACACTTTTTCCCTACGGTAGCTTGAACTAGAAGAGATGGTGGTTAATCATTTAATTAGTCAGATCAGACTCTTGTTAAGCCCTCTCTTGGAACTGCCCCATGTGCCCTGCACCACCTTGCCTCTGGGCCCTCATAGTCAGGCCACCCAGGCCACAACACCTGCTTTGTGAATCTGTCCCGTGCACTTCATACTGGCTTACCTCAGGGTCCTCACAGTCAGACCATCCATGTTCTGACACCTGCTTTGTCTCAGAGCACACAATACACTACTCAGCCTCCTGCTCCATTGCAGTTGCGAGCAAGTAGAAGTGGAAAGGCAGGTGTCAGGGCATGGATGGTCTGGCTTCAGGAGCCCTGAGGTAAGTCGGTGCAGGGCTCTTCCCTCCCCCACCTCATAGCCATGGCACAAGCAACTAGATGGAATGGACAGCTAGCTGTGCAGACTCTTAAGTAGGGCTTATATTGGGGGGTTGGGCTTGTTTTTTGGGGAAAATACTGCATTTATTGTAGGCACATTATACTATTTAGTGCTACTACCACTAACCTAATATCACACAACCAAAAGTATATCAATTCTGAATAGGATATCAATTTTATTAGAAAAACCATCTTCCAGATTTCAAGCAGGTGAATTATCTACTTCGTGATGAACTTCACAAACTACAAACTAAATTAAGACTTACAATGCAGTAGAAGTGCATGGTGGTAATAATTAGGATTACGCGTCTTAAAAATAGGATCTCTTGTATTATTATGAATAAGTTTGAGTAGTGATATGGTAACTCTTTGATCCATGGTTAGATGCCATTTGAATTGGGAGCCCTGTAGTAACTATGTTTGAAAGCAAAATTCTGTATTCAGAGGTAAACTACATGATTAGTATCATGTGTAGTTTAGATTGAAGTTACATTTCAATTAATTGCTTGTATGTTGAAACACAATGCATGAAAATGTTTCTTTAGCATACAGTAATTTGTTTTACTTAAACACAATCAGCTTATTATCAGGAACACAATCCCAGTGGAAGCGCCATCAGGAGTGTGAAGTCAAGAAGAATCAGACTAAGAAAAGAGAGGGGGTAGGTAGGTAGGTCTGGGGCAAAGCAATCAGATGAAAAGCTTTAAGGGAAGAGTATGAAAATGATTACCTATGGAAGGTAAGTGAGGGAGGAGCAGAGATCAGTAAAATTGGATTTGAGAAATGGAAGGGAAAGAGACTTGGGCTTCGGCTTAAAGATAGTTTTGTTAGCTGATACAAAAGATGGGACAAATTTGCAAAATTTCAACAAAGAATAAGCAAATTCCAGTAGGGAAACAGATGGAGAGGCTGTTAAAAGGCGATTTCAGTAAACAATTCAATTTGATGCTGGACTGCCACTTCAGGTTCAAAAGCCTTATGATGGGGTCCAAGCGTTGGGTTGCTGAAGGCCTTGCCCTCAGTTATGGCTACTAGTTTTATTCATGGACATTTGATTTAAATGACTCAAAATTAATGCAAGTTGCTGAGAATCTTATGATAGCACCAGATACAAAATGTGATAAAACAAAATGCAACAGTCTGCTTGTTGGTATATTAGAATTACTGTTCGCAAGTAATACCAATGTTACATTAATAATTGTAACCAGCAGTACAAGTGGTTACCTAAGGCATAGCAAAATTGCTGATTTTGATTTATTTTGCAAGTATGTTCAAGTCTGTCTGTCTCCTTCAAGTCAACACTACTCATCCAGTGTGTGCATCTCTCTTTTTTTAACAGTGTATTTGTACATTTTCATTTAGCATACATTATATTATATATATAATACATTATATCGGGGGGAAAGCAAGAGATTCGTATTTTTCATTAGTGGCATGTTGTCCCTCTGGGAAACAGCCTCCTAGCAGAAATCTGGGTGGCTCCTTCACTACTGAACTTTAGAGAAGGCTTAAAAACAGAACTGTTCTGAAGGGCATTTTTATATTCACACAAAACCCACATTATAATAAATATTGTTTTGCAATTCATTGCTCTAATATTCAGCACGAATGCAATAACTATTTACGAGGACATGGAGAAATCTGAACCGTGCACAGGAAGTATGCAGACAATTTTTTCTTCTTAAAAAAAAAGAGTGAATATCCATCTTCCAAAAAATATGAAGGCTTCAAAAATCATTTCAGCTGTGAAAGGTCAAATGTGATTAGGTTTTCTTCCCCACAAAGATTAGAAGGAACTTACAAGATGGCCTGTCAATACTATTTCTGCTGATTCTCAATTTACCCTTAATTTGGCTGTCTGAAGAAGAAATATCATAATGCAATTGTGTTTGATGAATGATTTTATACAGTACCCTGATTGCTTTTTATGCAATTCATATGGATTACTTCTACATCTGTGTCTGGGGTAGAGGTGTGACTCTCCATACATATTCATTAATTCTTCAGCAAGATATGCATGTTTCAGAGCAAGGGGAAATATTAGAAATGGTTTTCTTTTTGGGAAGGAAAAAAGGAAAAAAATTATTTATAGGAAGGTATAGGCCAGTGATGGCAAACCTTTTTCTTATGGCGTGCCAAAATTGTGCACATGTGTATGCCCACTCAATCTCCCCACCCACCTGCGCATACATGTGCAACCCCCTGTGCATGCATGCACAACCCCTCCCCAGGTTCTGGATGCTTTCCTGAAGCCTGGAGAGGACGAAAACTCGCCTGGTCCCCAGAAGCCCTTCAGAAGCCAGAAATGGATCATTTCTGAACTTCCGATTGGCCTGTTAGAGCCATTTTTTGCCCTCCCCATCCTCCGGAGGATTTCCCTAAGCCTGGGGAAGGCACAAATGGCGTCCCCTGGTCCTCCTGAAGGGCAAAAAATTAACTGGTTAGCATGCACATGTGCGCCAGAGCTGACGGCTGGCGTGCTACCAAATATGGCTCCGTGTGCCACCGGTGGCATGCATACCATAGGTTTGCCATCACGGATATAGACAGTTAAACCTATAAAGTCATTACATCAACTTGAAAGTGTTTTTTGAAGTATTTCTATTATTGTTTTCTAAGTTAGCCACAGTTAAAATCATTACTGATATTTATGTTGTTTGATGTGATAAATTGGTTCCATAGAAATATTAAAAGATAGGATACAACACACTCCAGAAATTATGGGGAACTAAATGGGAAGCTTCAGCTGCCATCCTCAAGTCATCTGCACTTGGGTTGGTCTATTCCGCAGCAGAATACTGTGCCCCAGTACGGCTTAACAGCTGCCATACTAGCAACTTAGACGCCAGACTCAATGACACCATGGGGATTATAAGCAGATGTATTTAAACCATTCCAATTTGCTGCCTTCCTATTCTGAGCTGTACAGCACCGCCAGCTTTACGAAGGCAAGATGCACTAGTGAGAGAATATAGAAAAATTATAAACAACTCTGTGATATGCCATCCACTAAATTAATAATAAGTATAAGATAGGAAACTGTGATGTAAATCCAAATTAATCAAATTCCTGATCTTACCAACTGAACTATTTTAGTGTAAGTATAATATAAAATATCCACAGCATTTTCATCAGCAATACTTCGGGGCTGCATTTATTTGTTAGATTTTAGTTTTTTTAATCCCATCTTTATGTTTTTATAAACAACTCAAGGCAGCAAACATATCTAATAGTCCTTCTTTCTATTATTTTCCCCTCAACAACAACCCTGTGAAGGTGGGTTGGGCTGCGAGAGAAAGACTGGCCCAAATTCACCCAGCTGGTTTTCATGCCTTAAGTCGAATTGGAACTCAGATCTCCTGGTTTCTACCCTTAGTCACTGTTTAGCTGAAAGTCTGAGTCAGAGGAAAATCACTACGAGTTCCCTACTGCATCTTATTGTTTCCAGAACTTCCTTATTGTTCACTATCTTCTGTTTTAGAAATTTCTACAATCACATCTGCAACCTACCCCAAAAGAACAGCACAACAGGCTCTAAAGCAAGGGTGTCAAACTTGTGGCCTGTGGGCCGGATGCATCATGTGCTAGCTCTATAAAAGTCCTTATATGTCAAGTGCTGTTGTTGTGACGCCATGCATTTGACACCCCAGCTGTAGGGGTAAAGGGGAAATTTTATCACATTGATAAATTTAAAATAATTGTGGGCTCCACAAAGCTGTGGCCCTCAGGCCATGTGTTTTACAGGCCTGCTCTAAATGTATTAAGCTTAAATATTGCAGGAGGCAAACACTGTCTGACATCCCTGTCACATGACTAAACAAACAAATGAATCTGGTGGTTGGGAAATAGGCAGAGAAGAACAGATTAAGAGGTTTCAGTCAATACAGGGGAAGATGAAATAGGCTAAAAGGCTGGCAGGAAGGGGTTCAAGTTGAGTACATGAACAGGGGGAAATGGGAAAGGAGGAAGAGACAGAAATGCAAGGGAGAGAGGAGGATTATTAAGCAACAAATTATAACTCTTGAAATCCTGGATGAAACAGATTATCTAGACATCTCTCAGTCAGGTTTCAGGATGGGCTAGAGATTAGAAATGGCATTGATTGTGGCTTGTGGATAATTTCTGGTGAGATTATGCTGTCCAATTCACTCACTCACAACCACATAACAATGGTTTAATGAGTTTATTAATATTCCCTTTACCAAAACCCCAGAATTGTCCTAATTAAGTCTAGTCAAACGCATACCAATGCTTGTCCAAAGAGCAATGACCAATAAGTCCAACAAAGCACTTCAAAGTTTCCAAAACAAGACAAATCCACCAGGCAAAATTTGTAATACCCCATTCCCTTTCCATCCCTCTCCTTGGTTTTGGTTTTTTCGTATAATTTAAAAATTTTAAAGTGTGTAGTTTTACATTTTCAATTGCTTTTTTATTTATCTTTTTATGTTTTGTAAGCTATCTAGTCACCCTATCAGCATATAAATTAAATTAATTCCTGAATGAACAATGACAATTAAGCAGGATAATTCTAAGAAAGCTAAAGGTTTCTGAGACCTTTATGTTATGAAGGTTCAGAAGAAAAATGTACTGTTAGATGAAGAGAATATAGACCAGACATGGGCAAACTACGGCTCGCGGGCCACATCTGGCCCATTGGGCTTTTTAATCCAGCCCGCCGAACTCATCCACGTTATAATATTAAATTAAATTTTATTATAAAGACACCGCAATCATTTTACCTAGCTGTAATTCCCATCTTTCCCCAGCAGATGGCGCACACCGAAGACACTGACCCTTGAGTGTGATGCATTACGGTTACTCTCTACTTCATTTTGTCGCTTCGCACTTTCAGCCCTTCAGTAAAAATGAGCGGACCGAAGAAAAGTAGACAGTGAGTGCCGAGTATTTAATAAAGAGTGGACAACAAAATATTTTTTCACTGAGGTCCGATCAACAGCTGTATGTCTGATATGCCAAGAAACTGTAGCAGTTTTTAAAGAATACAACATCAGCAAAAAAAGGAGACCAACAACACTGTTCCCACTGAAACTGAATGAGAGTTTATTACTGCGTTATTAAATTAATAAATTTGGAAAACAATTTTTCCAATAAACTAAGCACAATAGTGTTTTGCTGCCTGTTAAACGCCAAATCTTTTCATGTAATGGTTTTTATATTTAATTTATATTAGTTCACACAAACACACCATTCTCCTATTCTGGCCCGGCCCCTCGGGCAAATTTTAGAAACCATTGTGGCCCGCGAGTCAAAAAGTTTGCCCACCCCTGATCTAGACTCTAAAGTGAAAAATGTAATGTGAGAAATTTTACTTCTCTTATGACCATGTCAAGGTTCTTGAAATGGATAGTTTACAGTATTTTCTGTAGCCTTTCTTATTCAACAGATTTCCCTGTCTATTCAAGATTTACAGTTAGAGGCGTGAGAACAGAAAGTAGAAAGCCAATTGAGTTCGTGACAATTCAGGCAAAAAGTAGGCATGATTTAAAAGACTGCCACGGTGGCAAAGATAAAAGAACTAAATCACTAGGGTATTTCCACATTTCTGTTTCTTTTGAGGTAAACCTTTTTTCAGGATCAAACAAATTAGGAGGACAAAGAAGATACAGAAGATACCTGCGATTGAGAAAAATAATTTATGGGCACACATAGATTTCACATAGCCCAAGCATTAAGATCTTCATTATTCTTTCCTAGGTGAAGTATTGTATGTAGTGGAATCTAATGAAATGCTAGTAGGATGTCATTTTGCTTTGGGATTTCAGATGTGGCAATTTTTTCTAATATACTAAAAATATTTTACCTTTTACCAATATTTTAAAATATTGTTGAAAATGTTCTTCTTTGATCTAGTTCAGGGGTGTCAAACTCAAAGCCTGGGGGCCAGATCCAGTCCATGGGGTGCTTAGATCACCTTGGAAACAGCAAAGGACCCCACTGGCAGAAGGTTGCAGGAGGCTGTTGCAGCTGAAAATAAAGCTTGCGAGGGCCGCTGGTGGCACTCTCCCAAGCTCTGTTTTCACTGGTTTTCAATGTTTGATCCTTTCACTGGCAAAGGGTTGCAGGAGGCCGTCACAGCTGAAATGGACTTGAGAGCCTGTTTTCACAAGCAAAGAGCTTGGACCACCACAGGCATCCCCAACACGAGTGACATTAAGTTGGCCATGGCCACTCCAGCCCAAGGTCAAACACAACCCCAATGTGGCCCTCAATGAAATTGAATTTTTCACCCCTGATCTAGTTATTATTACTCCTTTATTCAAAATTTACCTTTATATGCCTGTTACTTTTGTCATAATTATAGAATCAGTATAATTCAGCAGTTGAAATTTATCCTGCTTTCTGAGAAATAGGCTTCTGAGAGAACATGCATTGCCTCATGTTGCACATTGGCTGGGATTCAGAGATGATTTAGGTGGGAAAATTGAAAGGATGATCTTCCATAGATTGTGTGCAGTGTTCAAGAATATACTTATAAAGTTATCCATATTTTGTGGGGGGAAACAGTCCTCTAAATGTCAGTTATATTTCTTGTGCAAAGATCTTCCATGGAAATCAGGGGGGAAAATTATCCTCCCATTTCCAACAGCCCCAGTCATAATTTCCACACACATCTCCCTCCAAAGTATCTTACCCCAGTTTGCATTAATCATGGGACAAGCAAACACTGGCAAGCACTTTCCTTCTGTCCTGTCCCCTGAGGTTTTGTGTTCATCTTGTCTTCAGACCATGTGCAAGAGAAAAAATACTGTTTGATCCAAATACTTAAAATGGGTAAAAAACTGAATTTTCTAAAAATAATTTTGCAGACAAAGATAGAGGAGATGAGACCATGGATTGACAGGAAGCTGATAGTAAAATAAAAAAGGCAAAAATATTAAATATTTTATATATTGTTCATTTTCTGACCTTTTTCTGCTAGTTTAGCATTTGCCTTCTATCCTCTTGGGCTTTTTACAGATGTATCTTGGCTTGTTGAAATTGCCTGCAGAAGAAATGATGATTTGGTATATTGCCCCTTTCCTTTTTTCTTTGGAAATGGGCAGAAGATACTTGGACTGACTAAACTGTTCTATTCAGGGCAATATACTGGTGAAAGAGAAGCATGAAATTATGCAAATGCAAATTTGATGAGTTCCCCATTTATCCCCTCATCCAAATCATTGATGAAGATGTTGAAGAGTACTGGGCCTAAAACAGAGCCTTGGTGTACTCCACTGCATACCCCAAGGCTCTGTTTTAGGCCCAGTACTCTTCAACATCTTCATCAATGATTTGTTAGATAGCCAATTGTCTGAAATGGTATAAGGTTCCTGCCCACGCAGGGGGTTGAACTAGAAGACCTACAAGGTCCCTTCCAACTCTGCTATTGTATTATTGTATGTTGTTTTACTATTTTGCAATCCCTGTCATCATCATCATCATCATCCTCAACCAGAGATATCAAGGAAAATGGTGCCTGCATGAGCAGAGTCACATTGAAAACTCATGTTCAATGCCATGTTTGAAGTAATCTTCTCTTTAGAAAAGGAAACGAAGACGTATCTGAATGCTGAAGAGATAATAATTATGACATATATTTTAATTGAAGTTATATTAATTATGACACATAACCCAAAATGAGAATTCACAAAGTTTTCTTAGGGCTTTATATCCATAAATCAGGACCAAAGAAAATTCTGTTTCAATTGCATGTTACTGTATTTTTCGGCGTATAAGATGCACCTTTTTCCCTCAGAAAAGAGACTGAAAATATGTGTGCATCTTATACACTGAATACAGCATTTTTTGCCTCCTGAAATCCCGCCCCTTCACCAAAATGGCTGTGCATAGCATTTAGGAGGCTTTCAGAGTGCTCCTGGGCTCTGAGGAGGGCAAAAATGAGCGAAGAACGGCCCTTTTTGGTTCCCCAGCTCCCAGGGGCACTCTATAAGCCTCCTAAAGGCTATGCATGCCATTTTTTGACAAAAAACAGGCCCATTTTCATGAAAAGCAGACCATTTTTGGGACGTCTGCAGAGCGCAAAAACTTTTTTTAAAAATTTGCCTCTTCAAAATCTTGGTGTGTCTTATATTCTGAAAAATACGGTAATCTTTAAAAATCTATGTATTGCTATAGGCATTTGTTTCCAGAAATTAATTAATTAATTAATTAATTAATTTGCACAGTGCATGGTAAAATGACCCTCCGTATTGTCCATATTTTCAATGAACTGGAATTATCCTCATCCATCAGGACAACTTTTCTGGCCTCGGATACCACAAAAGTACATACTTTAAAAAAAAAAATCTATCTTAAGTTATAGCTTAGGATAAATTTCAGTCCTTTCAGACACATTTTCTCCCACTAATGTATCTGAATATTGTAAACAAAATTCCTGGTTCATTTTTTCATGCAGTCTTTAAAACACTAGTAGTTTATTACTCTGTTGCTCCAAAGACCTTTTAGCTTTCAAGTGATTGTAATCCAAATGTGATTATAAAGTGAATTTTTAAGCCAACATAGTATCCTTATAGAGGTTCTGTAGGGGTTGTGAGCAGCTCCTGGCATTCAGGCTTATGAGTTGACCATGTCCTACAGACTCCTCTTCAGGGACAGCCTTCCACAATTACGATGGGTGATCTCTTGCCCTTTCTTTCTCCAGTGGAACTCCACTGGTCCAGCTTATTGTCAGCAAACAATTTCACCATTTTTAAAGGATATTTAATGAAGGTCATAATAGTTCAGTCCTTTTATTATTTCAGGGTCTTCATGATTTACAGACATCATTTTGCCAGGGGAAATGGTCAGCAATTATTTGTTATTTAAGCTCATTATTATATAATCACAAAGCAGCTGACCTTTCTTTCTGTTGCTGTCTTTCTAAATTGCCTTCCATTTTTTCAAACATCAGTCTCTTCTCCAATGATTCTTGTCTTTACATCGTGTTCTCAAAATATTTAAGCTTTAATTGTACTATTAGTGCTTTCAGTGAACAGTCTGTTCTTATTTCATTTAATATTTAATTAATTGCCCTTCTCAATTACAATGTTTTTCCCCTGTTTAGTTTTCCTGATGATCCAGCTTTCATCCATATGTTACAGTGAGAAAAATCATGGCTTTTGGTGACTATCCTTGTTGTCAGCATAATGTCTCTGTACTTTAATATTTTGTCTAGATCTGCCACAATATTTCTCCCAGCAGACTCTTTAATTTGTAATAAAAGCTTTATGAATATTAGTAGTAGTAGTATTTAATGTGGTTATAATGTAATTATAAATTTCAATACTCATTACAGCAGACAAGATAATATATTAAAGGTACAATGTATGTCCTTTGCATTATTTGCATTTTTGCAGATAACTGTCAAATTCTAATTCACAATAATTACTAAATTATTTTCTATTAGTATTCTAACAGAGGCTTGAAATCATAAACTCTGTCATCTGGTCAGCTTATTCTAATATGATTGTTCTCCACCCAGAATCACCTGTTGGAGAGGGGCAGCCATATAAATTAAATGAATGAATAAATAGATATGATTCAGTGAAAGTCTCAGACTGAGCCAAAGACTCCAGAAGACATTGTGACTGTGTTCTTTCTGCTTTGCTGTCATGGTGCACATTGGCATTTCTGCCACACTGAAGAATACTATCAATTGGATTTTTTTTCTTTCTTTTAAAGCCCCTGTAATACCTTGCATCAGGTGGAATCGGGGCAACTGAATGGAGCTGAGTGCTTACTTGCAGGATGTCCTTTCTGACACCTATTCCAAGTACGCAGCAGATTTTTTCTCTTTGCTCCCAGAGACAGGGAGAGAGATCTGCTGCTATCTAGGATCGATCTCACAGCCTCCTTGATTGTGAGGCGAGAGTACAACTTCTAAGTCATCATGCCGCTCATACTACCAATTGGATGATAGCAGGAAATGGCACATTAAGCAACCATCAATGAGGTACTGAAGAAAAACCTATGTCAAGTACTCAGCACACTCTACATTCTGTAATCTCAATTGATGTTCTCATATCTATTTATATTAATTTTTATTAGTTATATTTAATTTAAGATAAGATTTATATGCCAGCTGAAATGGCTCCTGAGTGTTCAATTTTGTGTTCTGCCACAAGCAATTCTATCTTGGAGTGGTTCTATTTATTACATATTTAGCTATCTATTTCTTGGGTAAGGATGTATCATACCAGCAAGACAGTTCTAAATTGCTATCACAGTGTCAAGGCATAACTGCAATTGGCTTCAAGTCTCTTCTTGTTGTATAATAGAGTACAATTCAGTTGAATGATTACAACATTTCTCAATCTTTTTTTTTTTTTAAACCTGTATTTGTCATTTGGTTGCTGGTAATCCTTGAAAAAACTTAAGTCATGTTCACATGATCACATATAGATACAGAAAAAAGCATATAAATATACATTTTTCCTGAACAATAAAATTGCTTAAGAGAAGACTAGCATATATCAAAAAATGTTTTATGTAATCATAATATTTTCAAAAATATGTTTGAATTATTCTATTCTTTTAATATATGAAGTGATACTCTGTTCAAAAGAGTATAAAGTTGTACATTTATGAAAATGTCTTCTATTGTGTTGTTTTAGTTATGGGTTCTGTCTCGCAGAATTCTCAGTATATTTATCTTAATTTTTTTTCCTTTGCTATTTCTGGATATGCTCCATTTTTTAACATCATCCAAACAAACAAAACCAAAGTTTTTTGGTTTCTATTAGCCATAAAAGATCTACAGGTAGTCCTTGACATACAACAGTTCATTTAGTGATCATTCAAAGTTACAACAGCACTGAAAAACAGGTTTACGATTGTTTTTCACACTTACAACTGTTGCAGCATCCCCATGGTCACATGATCAGAGTTCACCCTCTTGGCAACTGACTCATAGTAATGTCCTGCAGTCATGTGAACCCTTTTTGCATCCTTCTGATATGCAAAGTCAATGGGAAAACCAGATTTGCTTATCAACTGTGTTACTAATTTAACAACTGTTAAATTGACTTAACAACCATGGCAAGAAAGATCGTAAAGTGGAGCAAAACTCAATGTCTTGCTTAAGAACAAAAATTTGTGGACAGTTGTGGCTGTAAGTTGAAGACTACCTGTATTGTGACCATCCAAAATTTTACTTCCAAAATTTTAATAGGATATATAGTGTTATCTTTGTACGCATTGTTAATTGGTTCATGGAAGGTGTAATGAATACCAAAAACAATGAGTACCAAACAAATTTTTCCCACAAGGAATAATGTATACAACTGACATAAACAAGTTCTAGCTTGTGGATTGAGTACCAAACAAATGATGAATACTGGGACAAAATATTCATGTCAAAACATGTTGAGTACCAAATTCAAAGAGTTTCAAAGCAGTTGAGTACCAAGGTACCACTATAGTAACTTTTTTGGGGGGAAACACTCATTGCAAGGAAATGCTATAGAAGTATTGTGCTATTCTCAGAGAAAGCAAAGATACTCAAGCTTCTCGTAATAAAATTGGAATTCCTAATAAGAGTTTTCCAATTTTATTACAACTATTAATTCATTGAGTGTAATACCCAGAAATAACAGAAATACTAGAAACAATAGTATAGCTAGTTCTCGACTTGTGGCTATAATTGAGCCTGAAATTGCAGTTGTAAGTCATTATAGCAATAGTAATAGCACTTAGACTTATATAGCACTTCACAGTGCTTAACAGCCCTCTGTAAGCAGTTTAGAGTCAGCATTTCCCGCCCAGCAATTTGGGTTCACATTTTACCCACCTCGGAAGGATGGAAGGCTGAGTCAACCTTGAGCCTAGTGAGATTTGAACTGCCAAATTACAGTCAGCCAGCAGTACTGCACTCTAACTACTGCGCCACCGTGGCTTATGGGCATTAGAGTCATAAGTCAAGGTATCCATTAAGAATGGTTAATATCAAATGAAGAAACGTCCTTTATTGTTATTTCTTCTTTTTGTGCTAAAAATATATAGCAAACCTTTCTGGTTTTAATGTGTGGGTGACAGATCATTACTTTCCACTCCTGGATTGTGCTTACTATAAATTAAATAATTGCAATAGAGTCAGTGTGCACCAACTGCTATTCCACATTTTTTGTTCCTCTATGTATTACAAATGTTGTAACAGAGATAATTATTGCATGGCATTGGAAATAAAACTAGAAAAATTTGGCTTGCTGGTTTGTTGGCTTGCTGGTCCTGAACATTGATTCCAAATGACAATAAATTTGGGTGAGAGACCATAAAAGATGTTACAGATTTGTGATACTGTAGATCTAAAAAAATTGTAGGTTCTTACAGAAGCATGACACATATACACATATCTGTGTTATGAATACCAGAGCTTGATAGTAAATATCCAGAATTCTATTCTGTAAATAAGCAGGACCTATAAATAAATAGGACTCCTACCTCATTAACATCCCATTGATTGCAGCACCTGACTCTAATTATGCCTTCAAATATCCCTAGAAGTTCATATACTGTTGCCACACACATATGTGTAGGTTTGAATCATTTCCCTCAATTAATAAATAAGTTTTTGACTTAACTGTTTAATTGGAATTTCTTTATCTAGTTTTAACACCTGTGTGGAGAACAGGTCATTGTTCAGATCATATTTATGCAGAAATATTGAAACTTCAAAGGGATTCCCAAACTTCACTATTACTCTCTGGTAGCAATATACGGTAATTTGATTAAGCTAATTAAAACATTAATACAGATACATGTAGCAGTAATTTCAAAAATATAAAGAAGCATTTATTTTTGCAACAAAATAAAATTAATAAGATGCTAAAAGACATTTTAAATGATTTACTCTTCATCACTACAAATCTGAACATTTATTTTTATTTATTTATTTTATTATATTTATACCCCGTCCTTCTCCAAGCGAACCCAGGGCGGCGCACAGGAATGTTAAAATACATACAAAACATAATAAAATTTTAAAAAACATATTCTAATAAAATCCTGTGCTAAAACTGAATTAAAAATCCCAAATTTAAAACTATCTAGGAGTCAGTAATGAAGGTTACGCTAGGCCGGCTAGATGGAATAGATGTGTCTTCAGACACTTGCGGAAGAGGCGGAGGTCGTAGATGGTGCGGAGTTCAGGGGGTAAGTCGTTCCAAAGGGCTGGTCCCGCCACAGAGAAGGCTCTTCCCCTGGGTGTCGCCAGTCGGCATTGTCCAGCCGACGGCACCCTGAGGAGGCCCTCTCTGTGGGAGCATATCGGTCTGAGGGATGTATGGGGCAGGAGGCGGTCTCGCATGTAACTAGGCCCCGAGCCATGGAGCGCTTTAAAGATGGTCGTTAAAACCTTGAAGCGCACCCGAAAGACCACAGGAAGCCAGTGCAGCTCGCGCAGGATAGGTGTTATGTGGGAGTGTCTAGGCGCTCCCGTAATCACCCTTGCGGCTGCATTCTGGACTAGCTGCAGCTTTCGGGTGCACCTCAAGGGAAGCCCCATGTAGAGAGCATTACAGTAGTCGAGTCGAGAGGTAACATTATTATAGGCAATGGTGCTCTTGGCGCTCTTTCCAGCTTGATTGTTTTCTTGCAAACATTTCATTACCAAACTACGTAACATCATTAGTGCTAGTAGGGAATGGAGTTTACTCTAATTTTATATTCTAGTGACTTGCCTTATCAGTGTTGGTGGGAGGGATCTTGGTGGTTCCTTGACTTGATTGTTGTTTATTGTTAGCTTATTTGGCAATTCCTTGATTGGGGAATATTTGCTTCTCAATTGTTGGTCTAATGTTAATCTTGGTGTTAATTTCTGCTCATCTGTTGATTGCTGGTAAGGATATGTTTCAGTCTCATCTCCTTTTCAGCTTTTTGATTGTCTCTTTTCAATAATATGCAGGTGTTTATGTCTACGTGCTTTTGATGGATGATTTATCTGAGTGGCAAGCTTCCCAGAATTTTCCAGCATTTTTGGATTTTGCTTGATCTAGGATGCTTACAGTTTCCCAGTTAAAACTATGGTTAAGTCAGTCAATGTGTTGTGAAATTAAGGAGCTTTCATCATATCTTCTGACTGTTCATTTACTAGCCTTCTGTCTGTCTTATATAGTAACTGTTATAGTCCCTTACACTGTATGTTGTAGATGACTCCTAGTTTTTCTTCTCAGGCTGCTGGGACTTTTGGTTTATTGACGATGTTTTAAAGGGTTTTCGTTGGTTTATATACTATGGTGATGCCATGAGATTCTAATAGTCTGAGAGGTTTTTGATGCATGGCAGTGTTGTTCTTTTCACAACTTGTATTGGTTATGCTATATTGGGTTGAATGATCAGAGACTTTTTGATGAAGTTGCGTTGATATTCATTATGTTGGAAGATGCTGTATATATGATCTGTTTCTTTTTTCTGATACTCAGGGCAGCTGTAGCTTTTGGTCTAAACTGAGCCAAGTCCAAAATACTAGAAAATTCCTGGAAGCCTGGCATAATTGCATCCATATATTGTTACAATGGCACTTGTCAATGGAAAATTTTCCTTTCCTCCTGTGCCCCTGGAAATCCTTCCCCAGATGAAGCTCCTTTAAAGCAGAGTTAAGATACGTGAGGAACTCAGGGAAAGTAGATGAAAAAGTAGAGAATTTTATTTCAATAATGCTGAATGTAGGTCAATGAATAGAAGGCAGATATACTATCTATAATGATGGTATTATTGGGGCCCACCAGCTGCCAGCGGAACTGGAGGCAGATTAGTATGAGGAGGAGGTTGGGGAAGACTCTGATGGATGCTCAATGTCAGACACAGAGATAGAGCCAGGGCTGTCTGGCATTTCCCAGCCACCAGAGAGGCAGCTGCCTTTGGAGTCAGAGATGAGTGAGGAGGAAGAACAGCTGGGGTCTGTTCCAGATGTGGGTATGCGCAGAACAGGTAGGAGAGCAGATGGAGAAATGAACAACAGAGGACAATGAGTCGGATCCAGAAGCAAAACAAACATGGATGCTGAATGGCCCCTCCCTGGCTGGGGAATAAAAAGGAGGAAAAGGAAGGGGTGGTTGCAACAGACAACCATTCTCATCTCTAGAAAGTTTGCTCCTTGTATGTTTCATAGGACAATGACTGCCTTGCCAGAACTGAGGTTTGTTTATTTCTTTGACTTAATGGGAGTTCACCGCCTTGCACTTATCTTAACAAGCTGATAAAGACGATTGCTTCAATTAATTCCTTGCAGGACTCTAGCCTGGACTTTCTGTTAGTGGATGCAGTTAATTCCCAAGGTGTAATTAAAGAGGGGGTTTTCTTTGCTAGGGGTCTGTTTTCTGCATCTGTGAAGGCCAGGTCCGAACAGGTATAGACCTACAAAGGACTCTGTAACTCATTTCTATTTTTTTACAGATATTATAATGCCAGTTTTTCTTCAATGAGAAAAATCAAGAATGTTTTCTCAAATAGTTGTTGAAAACTTTGTTGTTCACATGTGTCTCTAATTTTACTAAAATCAAATTAAAGTGAACTTAAAATGTACAGAAGTTTATGTATGCATCAATGGCTGATTTAACAGATCTATTAAGTTCTTTATTTCTTAGGAAAGAGTTTAAAATAAATATGATGCAGAAATAGATTCACATGATATAAAACACACTGCCACTGAGTCTATGACAATGTAAAAATATTGCAAATTATAGCAAGTTTAACAGTGAAGTTCTTTTAAGAAAGTCCTTCTATAAATTTGCAAATACTATTTTTGTGCCTTTGCTTTGTAATTTATACATTGCAACTATATTCTATTTGTCATATTTCTAGTGGTGTTATTTTGTCTTTTTGCTGTTGTATAAAGGTAAGAGATTGACTAAGGACCCTCCGTTGTTATATTTCATCTATAAGACCTCCCTGAACCACTGAGGTTAAAAACACTGCAAATGTTTGGGTTTTTTGGGGGGGGAGGGGGAGGAAACAAAGCATTTTCAAACATGTTCCTTCCGAGTACTTTTGTTTTAATTTATAATCTCATCTTGATATATAGGTTTCTGTTTCAGTTATTATTAAAATATAAACCCAAGTAGTGAATGTACAAACTCACTAGGTTTAGATACTATGCCCAATGATTTACAACTGTCTTACAATTTTTGGTCTAATAAATAATTGAACAATTATTGATATCATGAAACTTTGAAAAACAACATAGTACTTTTCACATTTTACTGACTGGTTAGTTTAAAAATATTGAAAGGAAGAGGGCAGTATTTTTTAAAGACAACGTTCAATTTTATTAGTCAGCAGTCTTTAACATTTCTGATTGCTGTTTTAGTATTTATCTTGTAAACTATATTGGGCAGCAAGTTCCCTACCATCCACCCAAAAATCTGTTTAACAGTAACAAAGTAAGGTAAGATTGCTGGTTGTCCAATCTGTTCTTAAAAATGTCCAGTGTTGGAGCACACACAACTTCTGGAGGCAAGTCGTTCCACTGATTAATTATTACAACTGTCAGGAAATTTCACCTTGGTGTTTCTCTCCTTGCTTGGTTTCCATCCGTTGCTTCTTGATCTCCCTTCAGGTACTTTGAAGAATAGGTTGACTCCCTCTTGTTTGTGGCATCCCCTTGGATATTGGAACACTGCTATCATATCACACTCGTCCTTCTTTTCATTAAACTAGACATACCCAATTTCTGCAACCGTTTTTCCTATGTTTTAACCACCAGTCCCCTAATCACTTTTGTTGCTCTTCCCTGTACTTTTTCTAGACTCTCAATATATTTTTTACATTGTGGCAACCAAAACTGAATGTCAAAATCCACCTCTTCTGCTGGTTTTTTGCTTAATGTTTGTTCGCATCTAACAGATGACTGATTTAACTAATAGTATAGATTGGTAATTCAATGACAATCTCATTAAGAATAACTGATTAATTTTAACAGATCTTACCAGCTACAGAATGCAATCTTCTCCAATTTGAGTTCCCCCAGATAAACCAGATTATAACACTCTTAATTTTCAAGCAGCATATCTAATGGGTTTACAGATCATTATGATCAGCCCAATTAATTATATGCTGGATCTCATTTTATCATCAAAGTCAGTGAAGAATTTTAAGAGCAAATAACAGTTAATTTGTAATTAAAATGTAAGTAATTTTTTTCCTGAGCCATACTATAGTAAAATGAAATATCATCCAACCTGGGTGACTATTAATTTAAACTACATATTCATTTCCCATATAAGTTACTGTGATATTTAATCTTACAATAAGGGAAGATAAAACACACCAAAATCATTACGAAAGAGTGTTTGTTTGGGATTGGGGTTTTTGGGGGGAAATTTGGAAGCTGTTTCCTACATTTAATAATATGTCTCTGTATCTAACTGATAGTAAATAAATAAATGCTAAGAATCTTTTTAAAATAACCTTAGCAGCTGCTTTCTATCTATAAGGCAGCAGCCTCCAACCTTTCGGCACCAGGGACCGGGTTCGTGAACAGAGGTTTTCCACACACTGGAGGGGGTGTGGTTTTGTGTGCTGCCTTCATCCTGTGGATGGGATTTCACTTGTGTGTACAGACTGATTTCTAGCATGCCATAGACCAGTATGGGTCCATCAACTGGAGCTGGGAACCCCTGCTGTAAAGGATGAGGGGATGACTTTGGGAAACAAGAGGAAGAGATGGTGCCTTAAGAAACAATCAGCTAGAGAGTCAGGGGCTTCCAAAAACTTAACATAACATAAAGAAATTTGGGAAGGATCAACCCTAAGGGACCAAGCAGTTCATAGTGGTGTATTTTTGGAATTGCAAGATTCTGTTAATGTAGCCTTAGAATAAAGTAGAATTAGTTCTTCTACATGCAAACTTAAGCAACTAAGGGCCAAAAAGGCTGGTCTCAAACAATATCTTCTAAAGATATTGGTTACTTTATTTCATTTATTTATTCACTGTTCATTCAGTAATTTCAATATTCACTTGGAAGTCTTTGTTTCACCAATATTTTTAATAATTTTAAAATAATTTTAGAAATTTATACCTTTATCTTTAATCGGATTTTTATACCGCCCTATCTCCCAAAAGGGACTCAGGGCAGTGCACAGAAAGAATAAAAAGTAGTAAATACAATGATAATATAAAAGTTAAAAATACATTAAATACAATGGGTCTGTGCTAAAACTTATACTTAAAAACCATTAAAATTATTATAATTGGGACTATCATAAAAGCTATGCTAGGCCAGTGACATGGAATAGGTGTGTTTTTAAAGTTCAACGGAAGAGGAGAAGGTCCATGATTGTGCGAAGGTCGGGGGGGCAGGTCGTTCCAGAGGGCAGGACCTGCCACAGAGAAGGCTCTCCCCCTGGCAGACGGTACCCTGAGGAGGCCCTCTCTGTGGGAGTGGACAGGTTGAAGGGAGGTATGTGGTAGGAGGCGGTCCCACAGATAACCAGGTCCCGAGCCATGGAGCGCTTTAAAGATAGTTACTAGCACCTTGAAGCGCACCCGGAGGGCCACAGGCAGCCAGTGCAGCTCGCGCAGGAGAGGTGTTACATGGGAGTATCTAGAAACTCCCATAATCCTCCTCGTGGCCGCATTGTGTATTAGCTGGAGCCTCCGGGTGCACCTCAAGGGGAGCCCCATGCAGAGAGCATTACAGTAGTCCAGTCGGGAGATGACGAGGGCTTGAGTGACTGTGCATAGGGCATCACGATCTAGAAAGGCATATCAGGTAGACCTGATAGAAAACCCCCCTGGCCACGGCCGTCACATGGTCATCCAAGGACAGCTGAGAATCCAGGAGGACACCCAAGTTGCGAACCCTTTCCACGGGGGCTAATGACTCGCCCCCGATAGCCAGAGATGGAGCCAGCTGGCTATATTGTGACGCCGGAAATCACAGCCACTTGGTTAGGTACAACATTGAAAAAAGAAGAGCTTTTTCCATTCAACAGAATCATGGCAAATATCCATAAGTCATTAAGTGATTTGATTTGAATATCCATTAAGTCCAGAATTCTCTTAACAACTTGAAAGCTTAAAAGCAGGAAATGAAGACTAGAATTCCTGCTTAAGTGTTTCCAAACCACAGATTTAATCCGTTAAAAATTTGAAGTTCTAATTTACTGCTTTATATTTTTTGAAAGACAAACTCGGCCAATATTTCCAATGATGTAATTAGACACAAGTTTATAGGCTAGTATTCCTAAGTAACTTTTAAATTTCAGAATCAAAGGCAGTGAGCCACAAAGATGATTTTGAAGATGACTGGAAAAAAGATGACTCGTGACAGTTAGAAAAATATATTTTAAATGTAGGAAACAAAAAGAAATTAAAACTGACTCTACCTTTGTTCCCTAAAATATAAAAGGAAGAACAAAAACAGTCAAGCTTTCAAGATAGACCTTCTATATCAATAAAGTAGAATTCTAGCATTCTTGTGGAGTCTGTATCTAGATTCATTCTATATCAAAAGGCTGACAGAATCAACTGAATTGACTAAGATGATTTGAATTAGATCCCTACTATTTATTGAATCAAATTGCTAACTCATCCAAATCAGTTCAATTCTTCAAATCAAATAGATAGCAGCTCTTTTGCATACTATATACATCTATTCAAAACCAGTAATTTACTTTGAGCTTAATAGCTGCAGAATTTCAAATGCTTAACAGCTTTAATATCTGTAAAAATATATGGGCTATTATAAATCATACTTACAATTGATAGTAAGTCCTTGAGAAAAAGAAACATTAAATCAACTCTATGAGCACTATTACTTTCTCATTACCAAAGACAACCTTCCCCACTTCATCACCCTCCAGATGTGATGCAATTGTAATCTGCATAATTCCTAACCGCACATGGACTTTGACTGAGAATTCGGGGAACTGCTGTCCCAACACATCTGGTAGGTATTAAGAAGATGAAACAAAGGCATATTCCACTGAGAAGTTCCTTATCTGCATCAGACTGATGTGGCTGAGATCTAATAGAGGAATGAGGGAAAGTTGATTAGATCGGTTCTTTCAACATTCCCAGAACAGGTGAATATGAAGTTACTATCCATAGAATTAAATTATTTTGTTCTTTCTAACCATAGTTTAAGAAATTCCACTTTTATGAGTTTGAATATCACATTGACAGAGAAAATGGGATGCACATAAGTAAGCAAATGCCTAAAGTTGGATTATATTGTAGGAATAATTCTTCCTGATATTTGAATTATCCATAAAGAAGCCAGAAAGTTCTAAAACTACAGAAGATTACAAGCATAATGTGTAGAATAATGTGGCTAATGTTCCATGTCTGCCATGTATTTTAACTAGGAAACCTATACAATTCTTTAAAATGACTTTAGCATATGAAATAATTCTAACACTTAATTAAATGATCACTTCTATTCTATGGGTTGGAATTTAAAAACAAAACAAAACAATAATACAACATTTCATATGATGTATTATTTTTGGCAAACTATTTTCCAAAAGAATGAAAAAGCATATCTGTCTTCCTTACAATTTATCATAGCATTATCAATTTACAAGCATGGCACTAAAATGTAAAGAGTAAACAAAATAGTAACAAATTTTGCTCAAAAATAACGATGTGCAGATTGTAATTAAAATATATGAAGTACTTACAGTCCAGCTATAAAAAAATAACTTAATTACAGATTTATTTTTAAAGAAAAGACCACTCACTATGTTATTCAAAGGATCTTATCTCACTAGACATCTGGAAAGCTCACCGATTAATTAATTAATAGATTAATTAATCAGACAGATGTACTGTTAGAGAAGAATTTAATTGTTTGCATTAATGCCCCTTTTAATTAATGCTAAAGAATGTCATCAACCTTATAGCTGAGAAAATGCTGACTTTCTAAATGCCCATCTGTGTAATTAACATCATTATTTGGAAACATACTATAATAAGCTGACTTATAACACCCTTCGTGAAGGGAGAATGCTGTTGCAAAAGAGTTTTTAAAAGTGGTCATGGCCTTTGCTTCTTAAACATAAAAAGACAACTCCATGACAACTATACAATCTTTCTACATTATGCTTAATGATTTCATAGAGTTGCAGCAAAATGAAAACTGGGAAAGAAAAAACAAGCAATGAGGATATAATGCTTTGATTCATTATGTTTCAACATCATATACACTGGTATGTAAAAATTTGCTATATCCTCTTCTGCATCCGAATACATTTGTAAGCTCTGTCAATTATACATAATTTCGCCACAAGAGATACCCTTTGTGGGAAGCTTTTGATTGCCTTAAATCAGGGGTGTCAAACTTGCGTCGTCACATGACGTATCGTGACTTTCCCCCCTTTGCTAAACTGGACATGGGAGTGGCCAGCATCCAGCCCGCAGGCTGCATGTTAGACAGCTCTGCCTTAAATCCTCCTGATAACAAGTTAGTTTAATTGGCCACCTTTCTACACTCAGCTTAATACAAAAGCTAGTTTGGATTCCCAGACAGACAAACATTCAATTAGATCAGCCTATAAATAGCTGAACCGGGGGACCCATCAGAATCAGGATATCTAGCAGTGGCAATACTGCAAAATCCAGCTTCTGGTGTGACAGGATCAGCATTGGTTTATTGCATACAATCATAAATGTTTATCATCAATATGTGAGGATGACATTTAGAGTGTATGCTTGGTAGTAGAGAAGATTCCTAAATGATGCAAATAATTATGAACTGTCTTGGTCTGTAATAGCAAGGGGCCAATAAGTCAATTTGTGAATAGTTACTTATAGTAGAAGGGATGACCCCCTAGAATTGTTGCCTCTGAGCTTTTCAAACTATCTCAGGCCAACAACAGATGAAATCTTTTGTAGCATCCATCAGCATTTAGCATTCTTCATTAAACCTAAGGCAATAGGGAGGTAATAATTCAGTTCTCTGGTTTCCCACTAATGAACCTTGAATTTCATACTTATTCGATATGACATTTCTTTTTCTTTTCTTTTTTTTAATAAAACCTGCATTCTATAACATTGGCTATACATAGATTGCTGATGCAGTCCATTTTAGCATGAGCAAGAATTGATATTTCTGGCCTCTCTCCACAGGCTATGGAGGTACAATTCCGTATTCATGTAAAATCATCAGTTTGAATTCACAATGTACTTATGTAGCTGGGATTCACTGCTGTAGCCTTAATTTGTGTGACATGCAGTGATACAGTTTTACTAATTAATGCCCTTCTCTGAATTTCTGCAACTGTCATATTTGGTTCAGAAAAGAGTCTCTAGATGAGTGCTTCATCACAAACACATAGCAAGGCAATCTCACAGCATTTATGCTAAAACGTTCTCAGAATTGAAATACTAAGTTAGATTATGAGGTTCTGTGGTAAAAGAAAAAGGAATAATGCATCACCAGGATGTAGAATTCACTTTAAAATTGAAATCTTTGTGCACTGATCGATAATGTAGACCAGAAGTGATAGTTCAATAATTTTGAATTTAGTAAAGCAGGATCAGATAATATTTTTACTCTAGCAAAACTTTGACACCCCCCCCGAAAGAAAGTAATATGTAATAATAAGAAAACCGTAATAAGAAAGTACAGTAACCCACTAGAATTTGCTAATATACTGGAGATTAATACTCTAATTTAGTCTTCTTGTATAGATAGAGGAATATCAAGCACTTCCATGGAAACTGATCCAAGGATTATATTATAGGTTGGCTCACACATTAAAATAAATTAAATGGTAGTTTGCATGTTTGTGGTTTTGTTCACATAGTAATGTGAACGTAACTACTGTAGTTTTAAGGTCTGTTTAGAGATTATTTTGAAAGCACCGCTGATTTTGATTTGTTTAATAAACAGCTGTTAAAAACAGATGATACATTCAAGCTATTTTTATCCAGAAAAACTAAAAATACCACAAGCCTGTCTGAATCACAAACCATACTTCAACAATCTATGCAATATTTGTATCTGTAACTTTAGGACCTGTATGCCGCACCAATCAAAAAGAGGGCTGTGAAAATATCTACAGACCCCTTACATCCTGAACATAAATTGTTTCACCCACTTCCCTCAAAATGACACTATAGGGAACTGCACACCAGAACTAGACACAAGGACAGTTTTTTTCCCCGAATGCCACCACTCTGCTAAGCTACTAATTCCCACAACACTGTCAAACTATTTACTAAGACTGTATTACTATTATTCTTCTCATCCTTCCTATTACCTATCTCCTCCCACTTAGGACTATAACCATGTTGCTTGTATTTTTACAATTTATATTGTTCTGTTGTTTCCTAGTATGATCTGATTGCTTATTAGTATGACTATGACTAAGTGTTGTATCATGATTCTTGATGAATGAATTTTCTCTCTCTCTTTTTTCCCATTTATGCACACTGAAAGCATATGCACCAAAGACAAATTCTTGTGTGTGCAATCACACTTGGCCAAAAAAGAATTCTATTTTCTATCCTACCCTACCCTACCCTACCCTACTTGTTTATATTGGGAGTGGGCATAAGGTGCACATTTATTTCCCAAATCATGTAAAGCTGAGAATCGAAACTCATCACTTAATATTATCAGAAGGCTCACCATAACTGAATATGGCAAAAGAGTTTACAATTAAAAATTAATTTCAGGTTGTTTCTGTTCTGTGGGTTTTCAAAAAACTTAATATATTGAAATAATGCATTGTAGCAATTATGCCAAACAAGAAAATACTATGCTGGGTAGTATGTCTATGTAATAAGTTTTCTCTAACATTTTTTCCCCTGTACCTTCTTTGAACAAGATCATATTATAACATCTTATTTTCAAAAGCAATTTGCTATGTGACATGACAGTTGTTGTTAAAAGAAATTTGATCAAAAACTAATACAACTAATTGCTTAATTATTTAGATCTTAGTCAAAACTGAACTTTTTTTTTTTTTGCTGGGCTGGAATTTTTATTTCACCTTACCAGGTACAGTACAGTATATCAAATATGAGCAGCTAGTGGCCAGGGAATTTTGAATTATCAATTACAGCATTCTGGCAAAGATGCAGCATATACTCCAGCTTGATAAAATTGGGTGAAAGCTTGTTATAGTGCCTACCCTCTTACCAGGGTAAAGACATAAAGATAAAGATTCATCTTTTATTAGAGATTAAAAGAAATTAATGTTTAATTATAACATATCCAACAAGCGAAGCAACCCAAGAAAAATTTACATTTAAATAGAATATGCAATTCCACATAGAATTGTGTTACAGAAGTGCTGCTGTAGATTAGGCCAGTGATTATTTTATTTTGCAATGATTTTTTAATATTTCTATATCTAGAGCATATAATGATTATTTCATTTTCATATGCGAACACCCAAGACTGCAATACTATCTCTTGTCTCCTGGATCTCAGGACAACACTTTAGGAGTTGAAGGATGTTCCAAATCTTAATTTCAAGGTCAGAAAGAACTATTCAAAAGTTCTTTCTTTCACCCTGTAAACGATTGCTGTCAATATAAAACGTTTCTAGAAGAAAAGGTATAGAAGAAAACTACCAACAGAGGCTGTTTCACTATTGAATCAATTTCCTTGTACCTTTCGGTGACACGCTTCAGTTGGGGAAAAATAAATCCAGCCCTTGTGCTAATCCAAATTATTTCTATTCCAGTTCTTGCAGAAAGAGGGACAACATTTTTCAAAAATGTCTGAAAGAGATACAGGTGACTACAATCAGGACCAACTACTTGGTTGTTAAGCGAAGCGATTCCTAAGTGAAACTGGAACTGTGCTTATCAACTTACTTCAGTTTTCCTTTGCTTTACAGACCTGCAAAGAAAATGGCTCCATATCTTTATTTTTTCTAATTCCCAGAATTTCCTCTTAAAAAATCAATTCTAATCTGGAGAAACGCTCTTCTTTAAATGAACATAAGAAATCTAGAAAATGTATTTCCCATCATAGCTAATTATTTAAATATTTACATTTTCGACAGTCTACAAGCAAACTACATTGAGTCAGTTCACTTCAAGATGAGAGGTTTATAGTTAGTCATTTATTTTATTTATTTGTATCCTGTCTTTATTATTTTTACATGTAACTCAAGGTAGCAAACATACTTAGTACTCCTTCCCCCTCCTATTTATCCCACAACAACAGCCCTGTGAAGTAGGTTGGGCTATGAGAAAATGACTAGCCCAAAATCACCCAGCTGGCTTTCATGGCTAAGGTGGGACTAGAACTCAGGATCTCCTGCTTCCTAGCCTAAGGACTTAATCACTAGATACACACTCTCATTGTGATCTTTATGATGAATACTTACCCTGAAACTCAGATAAATAACACTATCCTGACCTAATAAAAAATACAAAACAAAAATAAAACAATGATTTGAATGAGCAAAGTGGAAAAGACCCCAAAACATCACCAAATTACTATTTGTTAAAATATTTCAGTATTGCTATTCATACTGCATTGGCTCCATAGTAAGGTTGGTAACAATAAGTCAGTAATCAATAGAAATTTCAAATAGAAAGAAAGCATTTTACAAACAATGAAGAGTGTGGTTGATACAGCAAGGCAAATTCCTTTTGGGAAAATGCAAAACATTGAATGAAGTCAGTACTATTGTGCGCTAATAAACCACACATAACACAGTATTACCATGTACTGTACGTTAACAAGGAATATTACACTAAAACAACAAGGAAGAGTGTTTTTTTCCCCTACAACATACCATAGAATATTTGATCCCACCCCAGATATAAACAAAATAAATGAAATGCCATCCTATGAAAAATGATCTTTGCTGACTTTGTCAATATTCTGGAATTGAAAATTTCAGAACTGGTTAAAGAAAACCGATGTAAAGATTATTTCAAACATACCTTTCCTATATCTCATTATCGTGCTGGTAAGTGAAGACAAGCACATACTTAAGAGACTTGTGAGTGTAGTCAATAAACGCATTGCATCACTGTTCTTGCAATAACAAATATCCCTGTAGAAATAAGTTTGACAAGCATAAAAAGAATTAAGAGAAAATGGAATGATTTATTGCGTGTATTAGATTGACCACTGAATGAAACTCAGAAACTCAGGCCAGCTGGGTAAACTGGTAAAGAATAAATCAATGAAACAGCTCTTTTAAAAACAGATTCCCTTAAGTCCTAACTTCAAATGCTTGACTTTCAGTTATACTCATATCATAATATTAATCATGTTGATTGCATTTGAGCTGGAAACCCAAATGGAGAGCTCACGTACAAGGTCCTGTACAGAAACGAAGTAATAAATAGTTCTTTCAGAAGTAATTTATTAAGAAGCTAACACATAAATAAAATATGTATGGAAAAGGAAAGAGCTACAAAGTATAAGCAGCCAAATAGAAGGTTGATTATCTGATAAATACATATTTCAAAAGTCTCTCTTAGTCCCAAAAATCTGCAGTGAAACTGACATTATTTAGAAAATCAAACTATGTTTAACTTGTAGATTTTAACTGAAAGGGACATGTAGTAGCATTTTTATTCTTATTCATAGTTTTTTAAAAAAATATTTAACTAAATTTAATTAAAGTCTGTACAATATAATGAAAAGTAGAATACAGATAGTCCTGGACCTATGACAGTATTTGATTCTGGAATTATAGTTGTAAGCAGTGGTGGGATTCAAAAATTTTAACTACCGGTTCTGTGAGCATGGCTTGGTGAGCATGGCATGACTTGGTGGGCCTGGCTTGGTGGGTGTGGCAGGGAAGGATACTGTAAAATCTCCATTCCCTCCCCACTCCAGGGGAAGGTTACTGCAAAATCCCCATTTCCTCCAGATCAGCTGGGACTTGGGAGGCAGAGAATAGATGAGGACAGGGTCAGTCAGAGGTGGTATTTACCAGTTCTCCAAACTACTCAAAATTTCCACTACCAGTTGTGCAGAACTGGTCAGAACCTACTGAATAGCACCTCTGGTTGTAAGTCATGCTGGTTGTTTTATGGGTCACCATGTGACCTTGCCTTTTTTGTGGTGGTCATTAAGTGAACACCACAGTCATTAAGTGACAACAGCATTTGTTAAGCAAACCAATTGTCCCAAATGGGTATTTTTTCTCTGAAACCAGAAGTAAATGCTGGTTTTCAGCCAAAACCATTGTAAATCTTGGTCATTATGACTGCAGGACACTGCAAATGACTGTAAAGGAACCCCGGTGGCACAGTGGTTAAAATGCAGTATTGCAGGCAACTCTGCCCACAGCCTGTAGTTCGATCCTGATGGTACTCAAGGTTGACTCAGCCTTCCATGCTTCCAAAGTCAGTAAAATAAAGACCCCAATTGTTGAGGGTAATATGCAAATAATACTTAAATTGTAAACCACTGAGAGTGTTGTAAAGCGCCATGAAGTGGTATATAAGCCTAAATGGTATTGATAATGTTACTGTTGAACGTTGCTGAACACCCAAAATGTAATTACATGACCATAAGGGGCCGAGGAGAGGGGGGCAGGGCAGCACAAGCTCCGGCACGGCACGCGCCTGCGCAGAGGACGTCAGGGCCAAGGAGAGAGGGTGCTGCGCTCCGGTGCGTCAAAAAAAAAAAGCTGCTGCAGGAATCAATGAAGGAGGCAAGGAGAGCCGGGAGCAAGGCGGCCTGCAGGAGGCATTGCAACGGGAGCCAAGGAGCTCAGCGCTGAATCAGCTGCCAGGGTTAGGCGGGTCTCCCGCAGGTGGCATGGCGGTGGACGAGGCTGCCTGCCTGCCTGCCTTCTTTGTCCCCTGCCGGATGCGGCTCCAGCTGGGATCAGATGACCAGCAGGAAGGAAGGAAGGCGCGGGGCTGTGGGGACCTGCCGATTCAGCGCTGCAAGTTCCCCCCCCCCCCCCATCGACAGTGTCCCACTTTGGGACTTTGAAAATCTGGTCACCTTACTCATGCAGGGAGATTTAAGAGACAAGAATCTTTTCTACAGTATATAACCGTGGTTTATATTAAGCAATAAATAAAAGTCTTAAGCATGTGGCAGCCAATATCTCAGGCTCTTTTGGGGTAAGTCTGCTGGAAGATGTTCAGTTTTTCTTAATTTTTGCAAAGAAGAATCTTACAAAAATACAGCTCAATTGATTGGGAGCCAACATGCAGGGGGCAAAGGATGTTTGTGTGACCCTCCCTATCAGTTTTCACATTTCAACCTAACAATGGGGAACGAGGAGAGGAGGAGGAGAATAGAGATCCTGAAAACAATGTAATTCTATTTTTTAATTCCTATTTCGCAGCTGTATGGCCAAAGCAGACCCACAGGTAAACCATAGGTTAAGTCACCTCACCAGGTTCATATAACATATGGACCATGACCAAGCTGGAAACAACTGTGGGTAAAAACAATTAGCTCTGTAGTAATCACAGTCTAATCTTCGATCCCATTAGAATGTCACACAAACTCAACCATGCTATGACTTAAGTGTTCTGTACAAACTGAAACTTGTTTTTTTCAGATATTATCTACTTTTAAGCCACTCTGGGAGCAGGCTTCTCCAACCAAGGAGTTACAACTAGACTGAACAGAAAAATATCTTTCCTTGTAATACAAATTCTACCAGAAGGTTATATAAGTACTATATTCAACCATTTATTTCAACCCATTTAGATTTGGCAAATTACCAAAAGCCACAGAAACAGCTGGAAAGAAAAGTGCTATTTTTCGCCTTTTTTCCTCCTACAGGCCTTTTTGAAAGAGGCCATGCAGCTGCTGCAAAAATTCAAAAAGTGCAGCTGAAAAAAAACCTCTCAGATTGCAGGGCAACTAGTTATTGCAAATCAAGATAGACAAAGGGTTGGAGGGGAAGAGCAAATGTCTCTTTCACTCTCTGTTTTAGATGTCCAGAGTCCAATTTACCTCTGTGGCCCAATTTAGCTTATGCTTACTCAGAAATAAGTTCTGTCACATTGGATGGAGCTTTGATTTAAATTCAGTGGCATAGGATTCACAGGTCTACAGTTTTAGATTATCACTTTCAAAAGAACCTGGAGCTATTCCGAGGCCCTTAATGCTCCAGCCTCTTGGCTTCTCCATCTCTAGACTCAAAAGAGAGAAAGAGAAACAAATCAAACAGAATTGGAAAGAGTGCTTGTCTTCCTTTCTTCTTACAAATTCACTCTGGTTGCCTTAATAAAAGCCTCATACATCACAATGCAAATTAAACATACAAGTTTTAACACAGGTTACTTCTTAGAGCCCCACTAGGGTCATTGCCTAAGGGAAAGCTATGCTTTCAGTGTAATTAGGCTTTGTCCAGACTATTGATTGCCCTAAAGGAAGAAGCCTTCATTTTCTTTGCTCTTCTTGATCTTCTGTTCTGGTGGGATGAGTTGAACTGTTTGACTCACAGGACAGAACTGACTGAGTTAGCAAGGATGCTTCTTGTGGGTAGGTCTCATTCGCTGCGGTCTTGTTTTTCTCTCTTTTGGAAGTTTTACAGGGATCTTCAACATTTTTATTTACTAAACCTATCCCTCCCTCTCCAACAGTTGATCACTAGGGATAAAAAGCAAAAAGCTGAAGGGTTTTCAAACAGAGGCTTCTTGTGGAACCAACTGAGGAGGTCCAAGGATGGCAAAGAGCAATGGGGAAAGCTGACACCCTGCATCCAACTTCCATCACTACCAGTGCCTGATGAAGGATAATACAATTCTTTAAAATTGGAGTGATTTTAATAAAAAAAATTCTGATCATATATCCTGTTGCTTTGAGCATCCTGGAAAGTGGCATAAAAATATTTACATAAAGCAATATATTTATATGTAAAAGATAGTTCTAAGTCTTGATTTCTAGGACAAAAAGTTGTGAATAATCATTTAAAAATATTGATAATGACAATCAGCACTAATGATTTTGCTAACAATCACCAACATGAATTGCTAATGATTTTGTGCTTAGATTACCGTTGCATTTCTGAAAATAAATGCAATTACCTAAATTAGCCTGTCCCCTTTCTGGTATCCTCCAGATGTGTTAGGAATATTTATTTATAACATTTATATAGCTGCCCATCTTATACCAAACTTTGGGGTGCTCCCAAACAATTATGACTCCCAGACTTCCAACTGCAAATTATGTGAGTTATTATGTGACAATAAATAAGACAGAAAATGCTGCAAATATTGATTAATCTCAAGAAGCTAAGCAGTACTCTGATTAATATCACTGATGCAAGCTAGACTGGAAGGTAGGAAAAACAGGCATAGCAAGGCTTCCAGAATTCTTTCTAACCCTTTTACAAGGGAGGTGTCTACATTGCCTATGTAACCAGTGCATTATGTTTTTGGGCGTTTCTTCTTTTGTCTGTTCTTGCTGGGTTGGTTTATGGAGAAACACAGTGTGGGTTATATAAACCATTTGAAAGGTGTGTGTGTGTGTGTGTGTGTGTGTGTGTGTGTGTGTGTGTGTGAGACATGATCAGAAGAAAGATGTTTAACATTCCAAACTACCACCTAACTCAGTCATCTGCATGTATGTGATGGGGAAAATTCCTGGGGATTTGTTGCTCCACAGCCCGTGAATTTGGTATTTTGCTGACTTCTCCTCCCATACCAAATATGTTGTCCTTAAACAAGGCATCTCTGGCTGTATCCCCAGTCAGCCGTTCAGTGTAGATCAGACTAGAAAGTCAATGGCATGTACTTTTATGGTAAAGCAATAGTAACAGAATATGCTTCCCTCTTCCTTTTTTTTCCTTCATCTTTTAGTGAATTGGGGAATGGGAGCAAAAATATGAGATATTTTGCTCACATTACATTCTAGCCCTGGAGCCAGGCCTCTTTTTATCTAACCAATGGCCCAGTAGCAGTTTTTATTTTATTTTTTAATGGATCCTTCTCCACAAAGGACCCAGGGCGGCTTCTTCCTGTCCCTCAAAACCATTCCCCTTTGCAATTATAAACAGGAGTGGCCATCTTTCAGTATTATGGCTAGGCAAGAGGGTATGCTTTGCCTCCATGTGGCATTTTGCATCATGCAGGCAACATGCTCTGCTGCAGTAAGGAATGAAGATGGTGTGACTGACACTGTTATGTCAGCCCAGATCAGATACCTCCCAAGGCTATGAGAGGACTGCCAATCTGTCAATTGCCTAAAGCTTAACCCATCTTTTGATTTCTGCCTACTGTATATGGCTTCTTATATGAAATAAAGAAACTAACCTCTCAGAGTTATATTTTACTGTTGAATATGCCAAATTGTGGGCAAGAGTTCCAGTATCCACGCTATAGAGATGGCCCCTGGTATGAAGTGATTTATGCTAAGAAGGCAATGCACTCCACTCTGATCTTGCAATTAGAAGCATCAAGATCATTTCAATGTCATCTTTACCAGCTATCTCATTTTGCAAAAAGTTAACAGGTGAACCAGTTGCTGAATTGCAATAGACTGCGCATGCGCGAAGATGGCGGTCTGCCACCGAGCGCTATGAGGGCCGCGGGAGTTGTGGGCGGCTAGGGCATGTTGCCTGGCCCGTTTGCCATCTTTTAGGGCCAGGCCCAGTGAGACGCTCACCCTGGCTGCCTTTTGAGGCCAGGACGAGCTTCCAGGGTGGGCCGGCGGCTCTGCATGGGTCATCGGAGGGAAGCTGGCCGGAGGTTCCAAAACGCCGGGGAGATTCCAAAACGCCGCGCTGCTCCGAGGCTTGAGTGGAGCGGCGCGCGGCGCGGAAGAGAGGAGAGGAATGGAGGAACAGAGCGGAGCGGAGCCGCGCGGCGTGGAGGAGAGGAGGAGAAGAGCGGTGCCGGTATGAGCTGACGAGCGGAGCTGGGACGGCCAGTGGGGGGAGAAGTGACCAGCGCTGGAGCGGACATCAGAGACCAGCGACTGTAAAGGCCTGGGGAGGCCAGACAGAACCGGACCTAGCTAGCCGAGAACCAACTGGACTGGCATGGGCCGGCAGGGTAACATCGAGGCCGCAAGGCCTGGCTGGGCCGGGCCGGGCCCAAGGAGATCTGGGCCTGGCAGGCCGAAAGATACCAGGAGTGCTGGAGGCGGTGGGGCCGAAGGAGATGCCACCGGGGACAAAGGTGGGCAGTGGAGGCTCCAGGCCGAGAAAAACTGGCCTCAGCTATTAGAACTTTTCAGCTGAGGCCCTTAAGACTCCTGGTATTGTGGGACTGGAGGAGTCCTTGAGGACTACAGGCCGGGACTAATTTACAACTGGAAGGCCAAAGCCACCCTCTACCCCCAGTCTGATATATCTACATGAACTAACTCTCCCACCTTCGATGACAAACTAATTATTTATGAACCATGATGAACCATGATTTTTAAATTTGGGGATTTTAATCTAGTTTTAGCACAGGTTCTATTGAATTAGTTTTTTAAATTTTATATGATGTTTTGTATGTATTTTAATTTTCCTGTGCGCCGCCCTGGGTCCGTTTGGAGAAGGGCGGGGTATATATTGAATAAATATAAATATATATATATGATTAACTATCTTTGAACCATGCATGATTTTTATGAACTTATGAACTATTTATGAACTTTCAGAGCCGGTCTAGACGTCTCCTGAGTTTAAATTGTACTATATATATTTTAACATCTATTTTAATATCTTAATAACATCTAGAATTTTAATGCCCTGTCTAACAACTCCTCTGACCTTATATTTTATATATATTTATACATATTTATATATATTATATTTATGACATTCACCATGAAGTACTCTAAGGCAGACCTTATTCTACTGCGGGAGTCCCCCTACTCGCAGGTATGGCCCTCCGCGTTAACGAGGGCCCACCTTGATGAGGGATTCTGTAATCAAGAGAAGTGGGCGACACGCAGTCTTAGAGGTTTTTTAACAAAATTCTTAATTCGGCTTTTAGGGGGTTCCAGGGAGGAGGGGAGGGATAGTCTACAGTTTTAAATGGGGGATTTTAATTTGGTTTTAGCGCAGGTTTCTGTCATTTAATAGGTTTTTAAATTATATTTGGTATTATTTTGTATATTGTTTTAAATTCCTGTGCGCCGCCCTGGGTCCTCTCGGAGAAGGGCGGGATATAAATTGAATAAATTGAATTGAATTTGAATTGATTAGAACTGGCTGCTTTGAAGAACATTTTGATCAAAAGTTTAATCAATACATTGCATACAACAATTAAGTGATTCCATATCTTAATCCCCAGGGTCAGAAATGCGGAAACTTAATATCAGATTTCCAATCTCTTCGTTTATTCATTTCTGTCAGCAGTGAATGAGCTTGGAGAATGTTATTGCAAACAACTAAAATTCTGGTGATGGTGAAATATAGCATAGACCATTGTTCTGTTATAATTTTTCACCTTGTGATTTCCAAAACAAATAACAATATTAACAAAATGATGTAGCTTTAAGGTCATTTTTTGAACAGGTATTTATTTTAATAAATATATGTTCTTACCACATATTGTAATTGTTATAATTCTATCAATTTGCAAGCAGTGGGATTAATTTGAAAAAATTTCGACAGAAATCTAGGAAGGCCCAACAGAAACAGCACTCTGAGTATCCCAAATTTATTTCAAGCAATTATGAAATTTATTATCTGAGAAAACTGGTCTGACTTTTCAAATACTGAATTTGAAATATATGCTATGGCCACCACAATCAGGAAACTGTGGTTGAATAACATGGAAAAAACATTACTTTTCCACTATTTTTTTTCACTCTAGATGTATCAGGTCATGATGAAATTATATCATGAAAAAGGTACATAAGTTCAATTGCAACTATATCCTATGTTCATAAGAAGAAGAATGTGCCTGACGCTGCATGTTTCATTAATTTAAATATTAATAGACAAGTCTGAGGTCTATTGGGTCATCCTTTAAGAGAAAGGTAGTACAATCCTATGTGATAAGAATGAACATTGCATTTTAGGTTAACCATATTTTTTTACAGCATTGGATGGTTCTGTGATCATCTAAGAAAAGTATGTATCATAAATAGAAAAATAATTGCAGTGACAAACAAATGTGAATAATAAATCAATTTCTATTTGCTTAAAAAAAACAAAGAGAATGATCACAGTGAGCAAAAAAGAAGTGGGAGCATCTGACTTCCTACCAGCTTCCCCATTAACTTTACTTATGAGAAACTGGCAGGAAGCATCAGAAATCATGATCACATGACTATGGAGTCACCGAAAGAGCCACAATTTCTGTGAATAAAATTGATGTGAACATCATGGAAATTTCAATTCCATGGGAGTAATTGGTCTGGGATTGTTTACACATTCTTTAACTTAGCAGATTTTGGGTCCCTTGATTCAAACATAGTTGGAGTATAATGCACAAACAGGTAAACACAGTAAGGGTTTTAGTAGTATATAGATATATTGTATTAATGTGCAAGTATGAAATAACAAAGATCAGAACCATCTCTAACAACAGGGTATATGTATGTGAGTGAGTGAAAGGCAGAAACTGCCTACAGAAGTAAATAAGAAACAAAAGGCAAACCCAGATATAAAGAAACCAAACATATTTGAATTATTACAAATTATTTACAGTAATAATAAATAACAAGAAAATGTTGAGCTAAACAAATATTGAATTTATTTTAAAACAGATGGCTGCATTTTAGAAATATGGCTGAAAATATTCATTAGAAAATGTGGTTAAAAAATAAAGATTCATGTGAATAAATAATAAAAATATATTAGTCGCAAGGAGAAAATAGTTAGCTAATACAATTTAGAAAATAATATGAAGAACTTTGGGAATATCACACATTTAGGACCACTACTGATTTTAATCAGACCTAAAAGCTATTGAAATTAAATTGTTCATTTTTCTTCTTTGCTCCTCCAGCGTTTCATATCTCTGACAAGATTTCTTTCTTTCGTTCATTTACTCATTTGCAGGTACCATGGCTCTCCACTTTGCAGATTCTAAAACCTTCAGCAATGCCAAGAAATTAAATGGAGAATGGAGAGACATTCATCCTGAGGTAATCCCAAAGGTGCTTTTTCAGGAGGCAATTGGACATTCTTGTTTTTTCTTTGAAGATGTTTCGCTACTCATCCAAGAAGCTTCTTCATCTCTGACAAGATAGTCAGGAATGGAGCTGGAAAAACTTCTTGGATGAGAAGCAAAACGTCTTCAAAGAAAAAACAAGAACATCCAGTTTTCTCCTGAAAAAGCACCTTTGGGACAACTGTGACCTGGATGACTGATAATCTCTACAAATCCTGAGGGAATGGAAACATGGTCCTAATTACACCCTGTTTTCAACCTGTTTTCCAAAGCACCTGAAGGCCAGTCAAGGAACAATGGGTGGAAACTGATCAAGGAGAGATTCAACCTGGAAATAAGGAGAAATTTTCTGACAGGGAGAACAATCAACCAATGGAACAGCTTGCCTTTAGAAGTTATGGAAGTTCAATCACTGGAATCTTTTAAGAAGAGACTGGACTTTAGAAGTCCCGTCAGAAATGGCTTGAGCAGGGTGTTGGACTAGATGACCTACAAGGTCCCTTCCAACTATGTTATTCTGTATTCTGTTCTTTATTGAGATGGGGCTGGATCTAACATGCATCACTAATAAAAACTACTCTGAATTTGGGTAAAGTTTGCTTCTTAAATATATATTGCATGTACGTATGTATATATTATTACAAATATAATAATTCAAGGTCTGTGCAAGAAAGCTGATTCTAATAGATGTTTCAGATGCATTGCCTCAGTGCCTTGAAATTCATGCTTCATGCTATACACCACTTCTCACACATTTCTCCTTCTCTCATTAATGATGAAGCCTGGGTACTGTTTTATCTAAAGCAGCACAAGCTATGGATATTTAAAACCAAGATTAAAGTATTGCAATGCAAATCCAGACACTATGATAGAACAAAATGCAGAAGAATTGATCTGAATCATATGGCAGACTGGACCTTAGAAATGGTGCACCACACTGTTCTTCCACATAGGACTGCAATCAACCTAGTATATTACTCTGGAACTGAAAAAGAATGATAAACACTGTTAAAAAACACTGCACAAGGCTAAATTCTGCCTTTGGAACTCACATTCTTGATTTCATATCAAAAAGCAGAGGCCATTTGGTCTTTCCCTCGTTGGTACATTTTCTGAAATGAGGAAAGCCTTCATAGTCCTTTGCTAATCAATGGCACTTAAAATTCTGCAAGCACCCCAACCTTAAATTCCCAACTAGCAAAAATCGAACAAAATATTTACATGCACTGCTAACCTCGCAAAGCTATCTAATTCTTCACACAGACAGTGCCTTTGGGATTAACTGCTCTTCTTTTCTCTCATCGGTGTGCAAGCAATTAAATAGCTCAAGAAGTGCCTAAAATGAATAGCTGCTGATATAAAATACATTTTAAAATAACACACCTTTAAAACCCCATGCTAGATGTATGGATGAACGGAGCAGATGTTGAATGTTGTTACAATGTAGAGAATTTAAAAACAAAAACAAAAGAAAATTATAAAGCTGTAGATGGAATCTGTCTACTCTGTAAGAATCAAGTGAAACGCACTCAACTATGAAAACATATTCTGATCTTTGAATAGTGGATTTAAATAACTGAAGATGCTGTTACTAAAGCAACAATATTATTTTTATTTTGGTTAGTTCTGCTGCCCTGGACTCATAAATTGCAATATTTAAAATTCAAATCCTTTGCATTTTGTATTTCCAGTGCTTTTAACACTTTCTAACACAATTGTCACATGCAGGCACACACACTTTTTAAAGTTTCATCAGAAAATACACTGTGGAGCTTTGGTGCTCTCTGAGCTTGGATGTTTGCTTGCAGATATTTATCCAACTAAGTAACACAATCAGCGCAAATGAGTTTTGTATTTGCTTCCTGTTTATATACAGTAACTTGTCCTGCCTATGTTGGTTGGAGTATGATTTTTCCTTGGTAATTCTTTGATTAAGGTATTCTTTTCTCTCTAGTTGTTTGGTGTTAATCCCAGTTTATCCCAGAATGTTGGCTACTGAAGAGAATGTGTCCTTTTCTTTTCCTTCTTAAGTTTTTGTCTCTTTTGAATGGTTTGTAAATATACTGTATTTCTTGGCATTCTTTTATGAATGCCAAGCTTCCAGGAGTTCCCTGGCATTTTTGGATTTAGCTTGGTCTAAGATGCTCAGGTTCCCAACTGAAACTCTGATTGAGTCTGAAAATGCATTGCTTCACTGCATCCCACCCCTGATGCAGGAGGAAATGGGCAGCCTGCCCAAAATCAAGGAAGCATGCCAATATGTCAAGAGCTTTCAACTACAATTATGAAAGGATTCTGCATCATGCTATCATTCTGGTTAACAATCTAAACTGCTAACTTTTTCTATTACAGAATACATACCGCTTAGTTGTCCTAATTAAAACAGAAATCTCTAGGTAGTGGGCTTGGAAACGTCTTAAAAACAAAATACAGAAAGTATAATTGCTCATTATTCCATTAAGAAAAAAAACAGGGAGCAACTTAGGAAACCACTATGGATGTATATGGAGCCTTTGACAAGGCAAAGAATGAAAAGGAACAAGTAGTAGAAATGAAAGACTGGTGCGATCCCTAAGGAGATGTACCAGCAAGAAGCTAATATTTTCAGGAAGAAAATTGGAAAGCTTAAAGCACAAAAGGAACTTTGATTTGCAAAGGAAGCTAAAAGAAACAAAAATAGGCTACATCTGTAATAAAGGAATGTAAAATGAAATGGAAGGAATAGTGCTATAGAAGATGATGGGACATCAACAGCACTGGTGGGATTCTAATTTTTTTACTACTCGTTCTGTGGGCGTGGCTTGGTGGGCATGGCAGGGAAAGGATATCGTAAAATTTCCATTCCCTCCCCACTCCAGATGAAGCTTACTGCAAAATCTCCATTCCCTCCCAATCAGCTGCGACTTAGGAGGCTGAGAATAGAAGGGGGCAGGAACAGTCAGAGGTGGAATTTACCGGTTGTCCAAACTACTCAAAATTCCCACTACCGGTTCTCCAGAACTGGTCATGTTAGGAATACAATCCTAATGTTGGGTTGGCAATATATATAAGCCATGATTGAAATTGGTATCTGTAACTTTTAACTGCTACAGTGAAATGTGATTGGCTGCTGCTTCCTCAATCAGCCATAAGAGGGAGCCAGAATCACTGTTAGACGCTGATCTCTTGGATGAAGGCTCTGTATGCCGGTTATAGATCAGTAAAGAGAGGAATCGTGAGTTGAGCAACTGTAAGCCAACTGTTTGAGTAATAGACTGTATTTGATTCAGGACTACTTATCACTTGTTTGTGAAGAAGTATATCTTACTTTATTTTTCTGCCACAAGTAAAAGTCTACTTGTTTTTACCATCAGTTTCTGTGACTGTTAGTGTGGAAACCTAGAAACATATCTCTTGCTACATTCTGTTGCACAATTCCGGTCTCCTAACAGAGATATCCTTAACAGGTCAGAACCTGCTGAATACCACCTCTGATCAACAGGTGGTGGGGAGAGAGCAGAATTCCCCAAATTCTATTTTGCTCTGGTCTTAACTGTATTCTGCACTGGGCTACAACAGCCACTATCACTTTCGGGAATACAGTGGAGCCAAAGACAAACCAAATAGGAGGACTTTGAACTAGCACTGAGTATTCTGATATTCAAATATTAGGAATTTCAGTTAGAGTATTTGATTATATAGTCTATTGAAGAAACACCAACGCCAAAGATATAAATATTTTAGGACATATGCTTTTCTGTTTCATCCAGTTTTTCTTTCTAATACAGATTAGAAGCAGTCACCTTTTGTGAAGCAGGGGTAGCCTACATCAATGTTTTGCTAATGGTCATTTCTATCGCTGTGAGATGTAAATCTCAAATACCGGAGGTATTTTTTCAAAAATGGATAAATTTGCCTATCAGGTTTTTTTATAAGACATTTTAGAAAGTTTTCCTGGAGTGACTATTCATTACGTATTCCATTTCAATTGAAAATGTATTCCTTCATTTTTCAAACCAGAAAGACTGGTATTTTTTTTTCTGGTTTGAAAAATGAAGGAGTATGTTTTTCAACATATTGTTTGATTTTCTTTACAGTTTTTCATTGCCAGCGCCTCTTCTCCATGCATTTATTTATTTATTTATTTATTTATTTATTTATTTATTTATTTATTTATTTATTTATTTATTTTATCAAATTTCTATACCGCCCTACCTCCCTGGTGGGACCCAGGGCAGTGCACAGAAGGGATAAAAACAACAATAACATACAATCACAGTTTAAAATTAAATTAAATTTGATAAGTCTGTGCTAAAATATCATTAAAAAGTATTAAAAACTATTAAAAACGTTGAATTAAAATTAAATCACTGAATCTATGCCAGGCCGGCCAGATGGAAAAGATGCGTTTTGAGCGCCCGACAGAAGAGGCGTAGGTCTGTGGTAGTGCGAAGGTCGGGGGGCAGGTCATTCCAGAGGGCTGGACCTGCCACAGAGAAGGCCCTCCCCCTGGGGGTCACCAGCCAGCATTGACTGGCGGACGGTACCCTGAGGAGGCCCTCTCTGTGGGAGCGGACAGGTCGAAGAGAGGTATGTGGTGTCAGTTTTATTCCCAGGAGTTCATGTTAATAGCAAATGCAGCATTCACATTATTGAGTATCTTTTTCCCTATCAGAGTAAGCATCATTTTAAATGGAGTTATAAGCTATTCCTTGTTCTTCACCAAGATCTTGACAAAAATAACCTCTTCTTCTTCCCCAACCTGCTGCTAATCATTACAGGAAATGGTTACAGTTTTGTCATGTTTTCAATATACAAAAACTATATACATTTAGCAGAAAAACTGTTTTTAAAAATGTGCTATGGGTGAAAAAAAATCCATTTTGGTAATGGATGCGTGTTTTTTTAAATATCTTTATGGTTCAAATATTCAAGTCAAGAAAATTCGATATAATGTTTGCTAGTATGAAAACTAATAACAATGTTACAGATTAATCAGCAGTCTAGAGTCATCTAGAATTCTGATCAAGGATTCGCATTTTATTTTCCTTGCCAAGGACTCCAAAATCCCACAGAAAAGTCAATGCTGAAGAAAAACTTTCTAAAATAAATTCCAGACAACTAAAAAATATGAACAACATGGTAAAAATAATCATATGGAATTCCTATTGGGAACGTAATTGTGACAGAGCAAAAAGAAATACTACTACTGCCTGAAAGTATCAGCATCATAACTACTGTATTTTGGAGTATAAGACGCATTGGAGTATAAGACGCAGGAAGGTTTTTAAGAGGAAAATTAAAAAAAGTTTTTGCATTCTGCAAACCTCCCAGAAACATCCCGTTTTTCATGAAAACAGGCCGTGTTTTTTTCAACAAAAGGCCATGAATAGCCTTTAGGAAGCTTATAGAGTGCTGCTGGGGACTGGGGGGGGGGGGGGGAATGGCCGGGTTTTCACCCATTTCTGCCCTCCCCAGCCCCCAGAAGCTCTCTGAAAGCTTTCTAAAAGCTATGCAAGGCCGTTTTGGTGAAGGGGGCAGGGTTTCGGAAGGCAAAAAATGCTATATTCAATATATAAGATGTACCCAGATTTTCAACTTCTTTTTTGTGGGAAAAAGTTGCGTCTTACACTCCGAAAAATACAGTAATCTAATCCTTACTGTAAAAACTATTTAAAAGTTCTCTCAAAGACAATTCTCAAGAGCAAAAATGACACAGCCTTGAGAAATATTCAAAGTTTATTTCTGTAATGAGGAGTCAAGCAACATAAAGGTAAAAAGGTTCCCCTCACACATATGTGCTAGTCATTTCCAACTCTAGTGGGCGATGCTCATCTTCGTTTCAAAGCCGAAGAGCCAGTGCTGTCTCAAGATGTTGTTATGGCTACAAAGTACCCACACTCTGTATAATCCCTCCTCCATTTTCCCACAGTAGAAAATGTAACAGGCCTGAAGTCCAAAAGGTGACTTCCAGGTCTGACAGTAAGAGATTTTGCAAGTAAAATAACCTAAAATCACTGTAAAAACATTTTTTAAAGTGAAAAAGGCAGAACGAAAAGAATAAAGCAACATTTTTTAAAGTGAAAAAGGCAGAACGAAAAGGGGGCTGTAGCATGCGATATATGTGTTTGTAAAGCAAATATGTGAAGGAAAAAAAGTATACCTATACATGTGTAAACTGACATATTCATGGGAAAGAGGGGAGGCGGAGCTAATTTGTGTGTCGTTTGGCTTAATACAATTTAGCTCTGACAGCCTCCCAAGTAAACTAGACGGGAAACATGTCAAGAAGAGCTAATTCTACTTCATTGTAAGGCGACATTAACGGAATCTTGTTAGTCTAAAAGTACAAATCTCCCACTGCCTCTTTTTATTGCCTGATTAGTTAGGCCAGATCCTCTTAAAGTTTCTTTCTGTCAGCTACTCAGGTGTGGCCTCCCTTTTATCTGATCATTCTCTATGCAGCCCCCGTCCCCCAAACTCATTTTCACTTTTCATTATGTTCTCTTAACTCTCAATGGCATAAAGCTAAATGGTATTTAGTCTCCCAATGCATTTCTTACCTTTATAATAAATTCAAAGATTTTCTTCAAGTCTGCCCCTTCCAATTCTTAAAATGCATTGTAGAAAGATTTTCGCTCCAAATTCACACTATCTTGAAAACACATTTAAAAATTCATTAACACACATCCTATATAAAAGCCAATTGTAACAGGCTTTGATTGTCTAGCAGGCACTGTTAAACCCAAGCTTATCACAACTTCAGTGAACTTTACATCTCAACAAACACAGACTGTTAATCATATTCACATGATCAATTATTAAATATGAAAACTATATGCAGTGTATTTTTAGACTGTAAACACAAAAGATAGGTGAGGATAAAACATGCATGGATTTCCTAGGAAAGTGATAATTGAAGAAGTAAATTAATTTCTAAAATCAATTAAATATTATTGTCTTCTAAAATTCAGTTGGTGCACAATTAGCATCATCTGAACTAAAACTCAGTTATCATCTGAGCCCATATTAAAAACATCAGATGGGAGTTAGCAGCTGGCTATGCGATGTATGCCTTAAACTGCAATCAAATCATAGAATTATCATACTAATCAGTTAGCACCATTTCCCATAATCAACATTCTTTATTGTTTTTATTTCCAACCAAATCATATGAACTTTAAAAAGTACAATGTAATGTGAAAAATATATACTAATTACAAATTTAACTAAATCATTTTAATTTTGGTTGCAGGATGCTAAACTGACCTGCAAAGGATTATCTAGCAGAAGAAGAAAAATTTATTTCAAGAAATGGTAAATTAAGTAAAATCATTTACCTAGGAAAAAATCCAATTACTATGCAAGTGCTCTTTGAGATATAGCATATTTTGAAATGAGACTTAGCTAGAGTGATATACAGTAGTGCAATGATATACAAATCCCCTTGCTTCTCCCACCTCAGTTAAATCCTGATGGGAAGACATCTTGAGGGAACTTCTCATTGCAAATGGTTGCTAAATGAGTCGGGTGCTAAACAAGGACTATCTGAATAAACATTTACATTGATTGCAAAGTAACTGAGATGTATAACAGAAAAAAATACAATTCTACAATCCTCCATGTCAAAATGATACATTCAATGTGCATTTCTAAAGCACCACAAGAATCTGGGGTTCTGTTAGTGGCAAGGAATTTTCAGAGAAATTCTCAGAACAAAAATACAGAGCACACAACATCAAGTGATGTCAAGCTGGCCCCTCCAACCCTGGCCCCTCGAGGTCAAACACAACCCTGATGCAGTCCTCAATGAAATTGAGTTTGATAGCCCTGTTCTAGATGCTACAAAAGTATACTGGTATTTGTCTTGATACAACAATTCAAGATGAAAGATATCTAAGAAGCCTTCTTTGTTTCTTATATTACTGATACTGATGAACCTCTTTTCTTTAATGCTACCACATTCTTAATGTTGTTCTGTTGTTCCCCAAGACTGTTAACAGTTTATTTAAAACTGGACATACTGGAACTTTCAATGGCATACTGAAATGACATACTGGAATGTCTTTTAAATAATAACACTACTTGTATCCACTTTCAAATGAACTTCCTAAATGTCTATATTATTTCTACATTATTTTCAGTATGTGAGCACTTGGCTTGTAGTAAAAACAAATGGAAGGGAATGAGCAAGCACATGTAAAAAAGCAACTCATCAAATAAGCAGTTCTTTTAAAAAAGAGAGGGGTAATTTTGTCTTGCTTAAATGAGACTTTAATTACAACTACTCTTGAAGAACAGAGAAAATCAAAATCCTTACAATTTAGTAGCAACATTTCTTCTTTTTTTCCTAACTAAAGAGGACGACACACCTTGAGATATCATTAATTTTCTGAGTCCTTCTTGCCTGATGTTTAAACCAACTGACTGAAGTCTTTTTGATTACTTATGTTAGGAGTGCTTGGTAGGTATGGATTCTCTGGTAGTCCTTCATCCAGCACCATCTTCTGGAAAGAGGCATCCAAGGAAGAAAGAAAGGCAAAGTTATCCAATTTGAAAACCTTGAGATGGTAGTCATAATCCTTCCTGCAGGATCAAATAATCACCTTATTAACTTTTTTTTTAACCTTCACTGGGTTCATTCTTTTTGGATGACTCTTCCTAGAAGATGATGCTGGATAAAATTTGAGGTTTCTTCCCATGATTAGATCTGTCTATTCATGAAAAGCAATATCTAAAGACAGGCCTAAGCTTAGCAAATGTAGCTCTGAGAACAGATGTCAATTAATGAAATTAATGACATTTTCATTTTAAAAGCTTCTTGCTGAAATGGAAAATTGAACAAAAATGGCAACAAACCAGTTAATGCTTTTCTGATTGGAATCAGAAGAATTTCATTTAACACACAATCCCAGATTTTATCTAGCTAGCAGAAGAGTCACAAAATATGCCTAGAATGCCATAAACATGATTGCTACAGGTTATTTAACATAATACAATCCATTCAATTTTATGGTTGTTCAGAATGAGCACAGAAGGGTGTAAATATGCAAAGTAGATACAATCAATCACTCTCTAATTCTACGTGTTCCAAATGCATTATCAACATTTCAAAGAGTCATATGTAAAACATACTGTGTTAAGTTTTAAACTTCATTGATTTCATTCTGATCCCAAGGCAAAACTCCATTAAGATGCTTTCAACCATCCATTAAATATTCAGTTGCTTTTAAAAATGTAGTTGTTTGTGCTATTGTGTTTCAAACTGAGAAGTTAGATGTCAATTTCAGTGTCTGGATGTTATAATATACAAGGTTATAAAACTATCCTTACTCCTTTCTTGTCCTTTTCCTTCTGACTCCATAATAAAATGGTCATACACATTTCAAATAAAACATTGGATTGAATAAATCATAAATACTATAGCCTTGCTTTTTCCTACCTCTGCTAGAAATTAATCTTTATTCTGAAATAATTCTGTTTTGGATGGAATTTCTTATCTTCTATGTTACAATATAAAAGCCAGATTTTTTCCCCACGTAAATAGTTCTTTAGCTAAGTTATGGGCTGTTATCTTTCCATTTCACTATATCACTTCCTATCTCAAACTCCTGCTTCTGAGTCTGTATCTTTGGTTATATAAAAATGACTTTTTTGTTTTGAAAAAGTTTTATTGGGTTTTACAGATTTTATAAAAATAGGATAAGGGAATATAAGGAATTACAAAGACATTTTGAGAACCTCTATGTCGGAGGTGTTGGCCCCCTCCGAGGCTTCATAAAAAAAAATAGATAATACAATAAATTTTTCATTTTTTCTACAAAGTGGAAAGAGATACAAATATTTCATTTTAAAATCTATGCAATCAATCATTTATAAACATCCAAATATAAGTTGTACCATACAGAATAAAGTCACTTGTAAGATCTAAGTCTTTTGGCAATTGTATCTTCCTCTCCCTGACCTCCAGCGGGCGGAGCCGTGGCCCCCTCCGTTCCCCCATTTTCATCCTCCAGGATAGGGGAGTGTTTTTTAAGAAAGACTTCCGCCTCTGAAATTGTTTTAATTCTTACTTTTCCCCCCTCCCAGAGCACCAACATTCCCTCGGGTATCAACTACCTGAGCCAGACTCCCTTTTTAAATAATCTTTTTGATAAGAAGGAATATTTCCCCATCTCTTTAATCTTTTTCGGGATCTGTTTCAGGATGGCAATCTCATTCTGTTGGTAAATTAAAGGACTGTCTCTCTGTGCTCTCAGGACCCCCTACCTTGTTGACCTTCTTACAAATTCAATATGTATCTCTCTGGGTGCTTCATTTATCCTGGCATATGCTGAATTAACTCTATAAGACATCCTTTCAAAATCCATCCTAGACATATGACCAGCCAAATCCACTATTTCATTGTGAGAATGTTTTAGCTCTTCCCCTATCACAGCCATCCCCCCCCCTCCAGTCCATCAATTCTTTGTTTATTTTCCATTAGTGCTTTCTGTGTCTCCAAAAGTTCTAATTTTGAACTGACATTATCTTTCCGGATTTCTTTAATTTCTTTCATAATGTTTTGAAGAATTTCCTCTATTGTTGATAACTGTGTAGCTTCCACCTCTGTTTCTTTGGGTAACATTGAAGTAATCTTAGGTTGATGTAGCTGCTTTTTTGAAGCCATAATGAAAGTTTTAAGTCTTTGTCACTAATATGGCGTTTGTTGGAGAGGAAGTCCGCGAGGCAAGGAGAGAACAAAAGCCAATGTCCAAATTCAAAGTTCAGTTTAGTTATAATCCAGAGAGAAAACAAATTCTTAAAGACAATCAGATTAAAAAAAACAAAGAAGGCACATCAGGGAAAGGTCCAATTAATCAATTACATTCATCCATTAATAAAAAGAGAAGAACAGTCCCGAACATAAGGGAGTGTCAGCAATTTTCCAAGAAAAGTATGTCTCCTGAGAACAAAGGAACGCCATCTTCTCCCGCTCTCCTGGAAGCCGCCGACAGTTAGTGAAAATCATTTCAATTTTAGCCAGACTTCGATACAAAGTATCCAGAGATCGTAAAGGAAAGACTTTCACTATAGTTTAAAAAAATCGGATGTTGATTCCTCCGACTCCCCAAGCCTGGGGAGCATTTCTAAACGCCGCTTTTTTTTCCCTTTCCGAGGGTTTTTTTTACAAACTCCCCCCTCCTTCTTCTTTCAAACTGATAGTTGAGAGCATTAAAGCAAAATCACTCACGATCCACCTTGCAGCCAGGAGCCTCGGTGTTGCCTTCAACCCCGGCGTTTCAGTCCTTCTTTAAACACGATAGCTGTTCCGGCTCTCCATCGGCGAAGGGGACGACCCCCCCCGCGACTCGTTCTTCTGTGCCTAGGTCGAAGCGGGGACCACCACCCCGACCGCCGTCAGGATGGGGGGATTCCCCGCAAGCCGCCCGTACAGCGGGGGCTCTTTACAAGAGCCCCCTGCCCCCGAGGGGGCCGCAGAAGCAACCAAGCGGCGGACGAGCACAAGACCCGACCGTCGCCTCCGGCCAACCGGAAGGAAGTCATATAAAAATGACTTTTAAAGCTGTTTTACCATATTGAAGTCCTTTATTCGCTCTAACATACCCTTAAATATAATACATCTTTTAAATGCTTACCACCTCCACTCATTAACGTGCAATTTGAAAAATATCAAATTGTTTCCTACTTCCAAGCTTCAACGTTCAAATGAGTTTCTTGATTTGACTCCCTATTTTAAAAAATACAACAAAATACAATAAAATATATGAAAATGTTTGCACCTTCTCCCCCTCTTCATATGTGCGTGCATGCGCGCGCGCGCGCACGCACACACAATTTATTTCCTATATTCTGCAAATATTCTGCATATATCGCATATTCGGCCTTTTTGTTTGCCTGGAAAGATTCCTGTTGTGGCTGTCACTGCTGTCTGTATTCCACCTGGTGCAGGTGTTGCCCGGCGCTCAAACCAATTTCATTGTAATTTTATTACAATATCATTACAATGACAATAAAGATGATGATAATGATGATGATGATGATGATGATGATTATTATTATTATTTTATTTCATGTTTAAAATAAACCAACTTATGTAGCTCGGTCCAGTTTCTGAAGCCTCTGCTGTAACTAGTTAGTAAAGGAGGGGTTGAATTTTTGAAGAGTGAAGATTTATTGCTGGTTTGAAATTTGAAGGTAAGCACTTGACTATTAGCCCTCAAGAAATATTTTTCATAGTTTATAATGAGAAAAATTATTTTAATTTACTTTTAAATAAGGTCAGACAGGTAATTATCCTTTTAGTACTAGGTGTATTAACTGATTATACACATCTTCCAAGTGCCAGGACACAAACTCCTATTAGTACTGACACTTCAGCAATCCTGGCTGCTTATTGTCTCTTAAGTAAAGTTTGAAACTTCTTCCATATAATATTTGTTCTACAGTTAATATAAACCTTCTCTAGCTTGCATTTTATTAAATATCTGATTTTCAATCCGGAAATAATTATAGCTGCAGTATTTCAACACTTAAATAATATAGGTATGACTATTGGCTCTGCTAATTGGGATTGTAGGAACCTGCTATCCAACACATTGAAGGACAGAAAGTTGGGCAAGTGGCTATTAAAAACCAATTTCTTACAGTATTATTGCAGGTAAGAATGTCCACATTTCCTTCATCAAATTTAAAAAGATGGACAGTTTTTAGATAAAGTTAAAGTCCAAGAGTTGTGTCTGAAGTAGCAATGCACAAATATCTACTAGTATAGCTTCCACAGTTCTTACTGTTAAGGCATGCCAAATAACAGCAAAATACTTCTGATTATGATCAGAAGCAGATCATACCTGCTTATGATTGAAAACATAGATGGAATAATAAGTCATTTTGAAATCTAATTCATTGTACAATCATTTTATGCAAGCAACTAAAATATATTGGCAAGATACTTTGAGGGCAAGATGTATTCATAATGATAAAAGCATCAAAAATGTGCTTGTGATGGAAATGACTTCTGCAGGGAATCTTAACACTGTAAATAGAAGAGCAGAGAATACACTTTACAGTATAAAAGGCGGGTACTAAAATCCCATCTTTCACTTTAACTTTCAATTACTGTAATTTAAAAAAAGGACCTGCAAAACGATACACATGTATTCTTTAATATACAAGATTGTAATTAACATCACATCAATTTCAGATTTATTATTATCTACCAAAAATAAATAATACAGCTTTATAATGTGTGGCTCATAGATTTTAAATTACTTGGCTATAACTAATATGTAGTCTAGTATCAAGAGTACAACCTTACACAGCATTTTTAGAATGTAAATCATCAATTTTAATACATATGCTACAGCAAATCTTTATAATTACTGTGCGCATTTTGAATAACTTTTATGGTTACTGCTCAACAACCATTAAAAATCCAAAATACTGCACTGCACAGGATATAAAGCTAGAATTATGATGCATTACAAGCTTTAATTGAAATCCATAAATTTTCACACTAGCATTCAAAGTTATTTTGACACTGGGAATTAGTGTCATGCAGAAATGACTTTGAAAACATTTACTTTATCTTCCAAAGTGATTAGGGCAGCAAGACCTAGATTCCACTTCAATGCTTGATAAGCTGAAATTGCATAGGCAACACTAATTTGGTTTAAGCTTATGTTTAACATGAGTATGCAAACAGACAATCAGAAGCAATGCAGATATTATTATTTAAATAAAGAGGACCCAGGGCGGCGCACAGGAAATTACTCCAATTCAAAGTTTCATGTCAGTACAGGATATAACTCCAATTCAAAGTTTCATGTCAGTACCCTAAAGCAGCGGCCCCAGCAGGTCGGTGATGGTGCGTATTTCAGGGGGTAGGTCGTTCCAAAGGGCAGGGCCCGCCACAGAGAAGGCTCTTCCCCTGGGTGTCGCCAGACGGCATTGCCCGGCTGACGGCACCCTGAAAAGACCCTCTCTGTGGGAGCGGATCGGCCGAAGGGATGTATGGGGCAAGAGGCGGTCTTGCATATAACTAGGCCCCGAGCCATGGAGCGCTTTAAAGATGGTCGTCAAAACCTTGAAGCGCACTTGAAAGGCCGCAGGAAGCCAGTGCAGCTAGCGCAGGATCGGTGTTATGTGGGAGCATCTAGTGGCTCCCGTAATCACCCGCGCGGCTGCATTCTGGGCTTACTTTAGTGACAGCTATCATTTAATAATTAAGCAATCATATCTAATAACAAAATGACAGAAAACTAGAAATGTGAAAATCAAATGTCACTACTTGCTTTCATTAGTTTTTCCTGAAGTACATGGTACAGTATAAATTTTAAAAGTAATAGCTGTTTTCACTGCAAGTACGTAAAACTTACCCATTTTTTTCAAGATCTGTTTGTATTATTGAGGGGGGGAAGAGCAGGGGTGGGATCCTACCAGTTTAACAACTGGTTCACTGATCACACACCTTGCATGCTGCACGTGCATGCACAGTTTACAAAAAACTCACCTTTAGCATTACTGCTAGCGAGGAAAACAGCTGAGGTATGGCAATCCACTCTGCCACACCAATCAGCTGGGCTTTGGAAAAGGAAATATAGGTGAGTATAGCACAGGGGCAGACTGGTTCATTCCAAGCTGATAGTCGGAGCTACCGGTTCACCCGAACCAGTACAAACTGGTAGAATCCCACCCGTGGTTATAAGCAAACTACATTTTTCTGAAGTAGAAGCAAAATGTAGCATCCATGCTTTGCATAATAAACTCCTCTCTCCACCAGAGAACTTCCATCAAGTTGTATTAAAAGGAGACCCACAATTCTAATTTTTTTCTTTGCTAGCCCAAAGCAGAGCAGAGAGTAAACATTTTTGCAGGCTAGTATATTTTATGAGCTGTCCTATGCTGACATTGATTTATAAAAAGGCTAGAAGGCAGATGCTTGATACTTAACATTTGTCTGTAAATAAATAGGCTTTGGTTGAAACATTTGCCGCAAATTGAGTCTCTGTGTCTGTGCTAAAGAGCTTCAATGCAACAAAATCTGGCAGGCTTCTGCTTCATATACTGTACCACAATCTTAATGTGGTAAAAATATAAGCCTCTATGAAGAGTAGAACAGATTTACTGTGCCATTTGAAGCTTTAAATTTCACAAGAAGAAACATGTCACCTGCTTCAGGCACAGAAAACTAATAAGCTGAACCAGGAATGACATTCTTCTTTCCCAACTTAAGGAAAGTATCAGAAGAAAAAGCTACCCAACGGCAGAAAATGGTCAGGATAATAACTATCATGATTTTATTAAGATTTTTCCAGTTATTTTACATATTTCCTCAATTATTTAATTACTTCATTTCTCATTCTCTTTATGACTGGGACAAAAACCAGAAATATAACATCAAGATGCTGGCAAAGAGGACCAAAGTTTCATGTTACAGAATTCCTCCAGATGTAGAAGGAAATTAAAAAAGAAAGGTTGTTGAGCAATATGAGATGTTTTTATCCGAAATAAAAACTACTGTTATTATCACAATCCATTTTCAAATGTGAGTAACGCTTATTCATGTTCACTTAGATTGGGTTATTCAATCAATTTCTCAACCATGATATTTCTTTAATTTTGTTTGGTGATAGCGTTTTGTATATATAGAACTTGAAAGTAGAATACTATTCAAACAAAAATCTTCTTATGCAATGGGATTTCTCCTAGTTTCTAGCTTCCTTGCTTTTTCATGTAAATAACCCTAAATTGAAAAAAAGAATATGTTGGTGGATGCCCAGAGGATGTATAAGGGTATTAAATACTCTTGGATATGTGGAAGTACACTATATTATTAAATAGAGCCAATTGTATTTTAGAATCTATCCCAAATGTATTTTGCAACTTCACATAACATTAATTTACAATTAAATGATGAAGCTGAAGTGGTTCTCCTTTATGAGATAATAATTAAGTAGGAAAACATTGTAATGGTCAGTCTAGAAACAGGCAACATGCCATTAATATAAAAATTGTATTCTTTTCACATTTCTAAAACATTTTTATATAAACTTATATAAATAAGTTTATATAATCACCAATTTCTTGCATGCCTTTTTTCATCCATAGTTTTTTTTTCATTTTATCATTCCATCAAGCTTCACATTGGTATAAGACTTTACCCAACTGTAGTGTTCTGTACCTTAAAGCTTTTTTCTTATGTTCCAATCAGCTTTTGCAATTTCTTTTCTTATAGCTCTTTCCATTTCATTCTGTTGGAGAATAATTTATCTCCCCATATTTTTCAATGTACTGAATTTAAATGGTAATGCAGCCGGGTTTGTTTACATTCTTAATTAAATAACAAGGAAGAAAGTTCTAAAAGAGTTTTCTTATAACACATCTCAATACTCAAATGCAAAGCCCATGGAATGGAAATGCAACAATATGAAAGCTTTTATGATTGCCACTAATATTGGCAATTCAGATAATCATATTATAACGTAACTGATTAATACATATAACATTAGTCTGCTTTTGACTCTCATTCCAATTCTCATACTGCAATTCCAATGAAATTAATTCCAAATGGAATTCTAGCCTTTCCCACCAAAAAAGCTCTTATTACTAATATGAGCAACATTGTAGTAAGGATGGTACATGTATCACTTGGAGAAAATATTTAGAAATATTTTTTATCCATCTTTTAAGAGAACCTTTACATGCATTTATATATTTAACCCATTTAACCAATCTCTTACCAAAGGCATTGTGATATAAGGATTATGTTGTGATTTACAATATTTTCTTTCTCTTTCTTATGTAGTGTAATCTACAATCTTGCTTAGTTTAGAGTGCTACTGTCATTCTGTGGCAAACAGTCCAATAATTACTATACGTTGAATATGCCAATAGATAGATGTTGCATCTATCCCCAATAGTATTGATCCCTCATTTAAAATGGACATTTTTTCCTATGACATTTTTTTTGCTGTATTTCCACAATACTCTTTAAAAGTAGACTTTGACTTACAACTGTTCATTTAGTGACCATTCAAATGGTCGAAGTTACAATAGCACTGAAAAAAGTGACTTATGACCATTTTTCACACTTATGACTGTGGCAGCATCCCCATGGTCATGTGGTCAAAATTCATAAGCTTGGCAAATGAGTCATATTTATGACGGTTGTGGTGTCCTTGGGTCATGTGATCGCCTTTTGTAAACTTCTGATAAGCAAAGCCAATGGGGAAGCCAAATTCACTTAACAACCATGTTACCAACTTCACAACTGCATTGATTCATTTAACAACTGAGTCAGGAAAGGTCATAAAATGGGGCACTTAACAACTGCCTCACTTGGCAACAGAAACTTTGGGCTCAATAGTGGACGTAAGTCAAGGACTACCTATATTATCTTCTAGTTATATAAAAGACAATGAAGATGACTTATTATAATGCATACTATAACGTAATTATATGAGTTTACAGGATTTATCAAATATGACACTAAAGTTCCATCCTATTGGTAGAGAAGGAGATCCATAATGCATAACTGTGATAAATACGGTATGGTAATGTTTTAATAAATAGGAACCTCAAACTTCAATTATAAACCAGTATACTTGCCAAATTATCAGTAATTGTGCATTTACTCATAATTTGGCATATAATGGTTTATAATATTACATCATTTAATTGCTATTTTAGGGCGGGGGGGACTGCTTACTGTAATTAAACTGAACAGCCAAAAAGTCCAAAAGCTTACGTCTTGCACATTCAGTTAAGATTATATATCATACAATAATCATTTTTGCTCAGGGCATATAGATAATTCATAAATTTGAATGAAATCTTCACATCATTTAAAAAATAATTAATTTAAGGATACAATATATTTAAATAAAGTATATGAAAAGTGTGTTTCAGTTTAAATTTGAATACTTTTCCTACATTGATACAATAGTGAATGAGAGAATATTGTCTCAGATTCATGGGATGCTCTGTTTCATAAATCTACTTCTTTGAAGGGGTTCCCTTAGAGAACCATTAAACAATCCATGGACTGAAGACGTATGAATCCCTCACACCCTATATATCAAAATTTGAGACTCTTAAAGCTTCACAAGAAAATCCTTAACATTAGCCTATCTGAATACTGGGTATAAAATTGGTTGGATTTTTTAAAATGATTACTCTTTTAAAAATTGTAAAAAGATGTAGTATTCAATGTACAATCTAAGATAGTTGTGATTATAACAAGTGTGCAAAAGTTCTCAATGACAGAATAGCTACTCTATAGAAAAGAAAATCAATTTATTAATAGATGTGAAATGAGCAAATGTTGAAAGTGTCGTTGGCTTACCTGAACGATCTTCTCTGTGAGCTGCGAGGAGAGTCCAACGATGGGTTAATTCTGCCTGATTGCCCTGGACTGGATTGATTTTCTTGAAGCCACGCCTCCTCTTGTGTGCTTGCCAGAATTTCAATATAGGCGTGGACCAGTAGTTCGTTCCTGTTGGTCTCAAGGTGTTCAACACTCCTGGTGCAAGGTAACAGTCTATCAAAAGGTAAATAGGTGAAAAGGACAGTACAAACAAGCAAGGTGTAGGAATCTACGCTAGGAGCAAGGGCGGGTTTGGACTCTCCTCGCAGCTCACAGAGAAGATCGTTCAGGTAAGCCAACGACACTTCTCCTGTGAGCTGCTTGGAGAGTCCAACGATGGGAAGTGCCCAAGCTAAGCGTTCCCAGGGCGGGAAGTAGTCACCGGTAGATTCCGTCGCTAAGTGAACCTGCTGCAAAATCCTGCGACCAAAGGCCGCCTCGGAGGAAGCAAACTTGTCCAACTTGTAATTGCGGACGAACTGGGACGGAGAGGCCCAGGTGGCCGCCCTGCAGATTTCACCAAGCGATGCTTGAGTAGCCCAGGCCGCGGAAGTCGCCGCGCTCCTGGTGGAGTGTGCCGTGATGTTCGGAGGCACCCGTTGAGCTTGATGAGCGTATGCCGAGGAGATGCAGGATCGCAGCCACCTGCCAATGGTGGTTGAGGTGGCCTTCCTACCCATGTTGCGAGGCTGGAAGGTGACGAACAAGGCTTCCGAACGCCGGAAATCAGCCGTACGTCTGATGTAAGTCTTGAGCGCACGTCGTACGTCCAACTTATGCCATCGGCGCTCCCTGGGATGTACCGGCCGTGGACAAAAATCGGGTAAGACAACTTCTTGGCCACGGTGGAACATGGAGTTGACCTTCGGGACGAAGGTGGGATCGAGTCGGAGGACTACCATGTCCTCATGGATAGCACAGAGGTCCTCCCTGACCGACAACGCCGCCAGCTCCGAAATTCTACGGGCGGATGTGATGGCCACCAGGAACACCGTCTTGAGCGTGAGGCGGTTAAGGTCACACCTTCGCAACGGTTCGAAGGGCGGGTCGATTAGGGCCCTGAGGACGATGTGCAAGTCCCATGTCGGATACCTGTGAATGACGGGGGGGCGAAGGTTGGTGGCCCCGCGCAGGAAACTCTTGACGCTGGGATGTCTGGACAAGGATGAGTAGGACCCAAAGGTGAACACGGTGGAAAGTGCAGCCACCTGACGGCGGAGAGTGTTAGCCGCCAGACCTTGTTCAAGCCCTCGCTGAAGGAAGTCCAGCACCTCTGAGATGGAGGCTGAAATGGGGTCGAGGCGGCGCTGTTCACACCAGGCGACGAAGGTCGACCAGGTGGCATCATAGATCCTGGTGGTCGAGGGTCGACGCGAGGCCTGAATGGTACGTATGACGCCTTCGGAAAAATTGGCCCGTTCTAACAGCCGCCGCTCACACGCCAAATGGCTAACTGCATCCACTGTGGCTCCGGGTGTGAAATGGAGCCCTGGATCAGCGCCACCTCCTCCGGAGGAATCCTCCACGGCTTGCTGACAGACAGACTCACCAGGTCCGCGAACCAAGACCTCCTGGGCCAGTGGGGAGCGACGACGATCACTTCCGCCTGCTCCGCGAGGATCTTCCGGATGAGACCGGGTAGCAGGGGGAGAGGCGGGAACGCGTATAGAAGACCCGGGGGCCATCGGCACATGAGGGCATTGGTGTCCTCCGCCCCCTGACATCTGTACCTGGTGAAGTACCTCGGGAGATGTGTATGTGCCGCGGAGGCGAACAGGTCGACTGCTGGCAGGCCGAACCTCCGTGATATCTCCAGGAACAGATCCGGATGCAACTGCCACTCTGAGTTGTCGATGGTGGCCCTGCTCAGCCAGTCCGCCTGGACGTTGCTCTCCCCCGATATGTGTTCCGCCTTGATGGAGGCCAGGTTGTCCTCTGCCCAGAGGCCCAGGCGTTCGGCCTCCTCCATCAACGACCTGGAGCGAGTGCCCCCTTGCCGGTTGATGTGGGCTTTGGCCGATACATTGTCTGTGAGGAGAAGAACATGTCGGTTCTGAATGGTCGGATGGAAGTGAAGAAGAGCGAGGCGAGCTGCTCTTAGCTCCAGCCAGTTTATGCTGTGCTTGAGCTCCTCCTGCGACCACGTCCCCTGAGCTACTCGGTTGTCCAGGTGGGCTCCCCATCCGAAGAGACTGACGTCGGTGGTGACAACCATTCGGTCCGGCTCGCGGAAGAGACAGCCCTTGGCCAGGGACTCCGCCTTCCACCACTCCAGGGATGATCGTACCTGGCTGGGAACCGGAACCGGTCTGGGAGAATCGCTGTCCTTGGCTCTTTGGAACGGCAACAGACACCACTGTAGATGCCGAGAGTGCAGTCTCGCCCAGGGCACTATGGAGAGGCAGGAGACCATCTTGCCGAGGAGTTGCGACAATAGGACAATGGGAGCAGTTCTGGATGTCCTCACCTTCTGTACAAGGTTGAGAAGACTCGTCACACGTTCCTGGGACAGGTAGACCTGGCAGGCGACGGTGTCGATGACCGCCCCCAGGTGAATTAACCTGGTAGTGGGAGTCAGGTGGCTCTTCTGCAGGTTGATGGAGAACCCGTGCAGTTCGAGGGTTCTCATGGTCAGACGTAGGTCCCTGATCGCCTGGCGGTGGCTTGACGATTGAACTACGATGTCATCTAGGTATGCTTGGAGACGAACGGGTCGCGACCTGAGCGATGCCAGGACTGCCGCCAGAACCTTTGTGAACGTCCTCGGGGCGGAGGACAGACCGAAGGGGAGGGCCCTGTACTGATAGTGTTTGCCTGCGTAATAAAACCTGAGGAACCTGCGGTGTGCCTTTCGAACCGGGACATGGAGATACGCCTCCTGGAGATCTATGGATGTTAAGAGATCCCCCGGTCGAATGCAACTCAGGATGGACTGGAGGGACTGCATCTTGAAGCGTTTGTATGCCAGATGCTGATTCAGATGTTTGAGATCTAGGATTCCCCTCCAGCCCCCCGAATTCTTGGGAACCAGGAACAGGATCGAGTAAAAACCTGACCCCTGGTGTTCTGCCGGCACCTGTTCTATCGCGTTTATCTCCCTCAGGTGAGCTACCTCCTGCTCCATGAGAGACCTTCTGAGGGGAGAGGAGGGCGTGGGGCAGCGAATGAATCGCCTGGGAGGAAGGGAGGTGAACTCTAGAGTGAGACCCATCCGAATGGTCTGAAGGACCCACTGATCGGATGTGGTCTGCTCCCAGGCCGCCTGAAACAGTTGGAGGCGACCTCCTATGGGAGCTGTCCTCTGCGGGTCACTTAAACTTGCGGAAGGGCCGGGATCCGGACCCTCCACGGAAGGGGCGCTTGGAATAGGATGAGCGACCTCTGTCACGGAAGGAATGTCTATCCTGACCTCTGTCAGCCCCCTGATGGTAGGGCCGATGGTACTGGCCTGAACTAGTGGAGGGCTCAGAGGCACGAAAGGACTGCTTCCGAAAGGAAGCAGGGCCCTTGCGATCGGATTTCTTGGAGACTGAGGGCATGACTTTCTTTTTGTCCTTGTTCTCCACTAGTACGGGTTCAAGGACCTCCCCGAAGAGCTTCTCCCCTTTATAGGGGGCAGAAGCAATCTTCCATTTGGAACGCATGTCCACGTTCCAGTGACGAAGCCAAAGAAGCCTTCTGGATGTCACATTAGATGCCAATGCCCTGGAGGCGAACTTGGCGGAACTGAGGGTGGCATCGGCGGTGTATGAAACACCTGCCATGATCTTACGTAACTCCTGTCTAGTTTTGGAGTCTCCCGCTGGTACTTTGGCGAGGAGCTGGCGAAGCCATTTGAGCGTTGCCCTCGACATAAAGGAGGCCGAGGTGGCAGTCTTAATTGCCCACGCAGCCGCCATGTGGGTCTTGTGGCAGGCCTTCTCGGACCTTTTGTCCTCCGCCTTAAGGCCTTCCAGGAGATCTGGAGGTAGGACAGACGTGGATGTAAGGGCCTGTACCGGCGGGTCCACTGGAGGCAGCTTAAGCAGGTCCTCCAGTGGGGCATCTACTGTATAAAGCTGCTTGTCTATATTACTGTGTGAAGCTGCAGTGCCCGGCTGGGCCCACTGGCGTTGAACCAGGTTGAGAAACATTTTTGGCACTGGAACTATCTCCTGAGTCTCCTCAGGTTCCTCAAAAAGACCCTCATCGTTATCAGAGACCACCTCAGGGGTCGGTGCAGGAGCCGTGACCTTCATGCGGGTGGAAACCTTAGCCTTGCCTAAAATGACTTTAAAGGTGGAACTGCGGAAAAGGCCTTTAAAGGCGGGTTTTTCCGGGGCAGATTGTTCATCCCCAGAGAACTCCTGTTCGGGAGCCAGGTCATCCTCCGCAGAGGAGTCTCCACTATCCAGGGACGAATGGGGAGAGGGAGACCTGCGAAAAGCCTGGCGCTCAACTACCTTGGGGGTACTAGGCCCCTTGGCTCGCTTGCTCTTATGCTTCAAGCCATCAGCAATCCCTTGGGATATGGCCCTATCAATGATTGCCTGCATTTCAGCCGAAATTGCAGGCCCCTGATCCTCAACTGGTCTGGCCCTCTTAGGAGGCCTAGGGTGAGCTGGGGGAGGAGAAACTGGCCTGGAAATGGGGGTACCCTCTTCCTGAAATAAGTCATCATCACCCCCCAAGGAAGGTTCTGGGGAGTCATCCGAAGAGAATTCCTGTTCTTCCTCTTCCTCTGCAACATCTCTGCCCATCAAGGGAACATCCTCAAATTCAGCCACTTGTGCTTCTTGAACAATCACTTCAGTGATTTCTTTGGAATGTTCCTTGGCTTTACGTTGGGCCTTGTCAAATTCTTTGTCTAGGGCTTTTTGGCGCCTGGAGGCAGCCCTATCCTGTGCCTTGTCCTGCTTCTTGCCCCCGTTCTTGCTAAGGGCCTCAGAGGCAGCCTTACTGGCCTGCCTAACAAGCCCCCTGCCGGTGGATGGCCCTGGCTGTTCCTGATCTTGGGCAGATCTTTCAGACATCCCGGGGCTGTTAACTCACCACCTGAAGAATGAGGGACTCACAGCAGGACGAGCACGGAGCAGCAGGAGTAATTGAAGTGATGAGAGAACGGTAGATCAGCTCCTGGGAGACTGAAAAAACCACCCTCCGAAGAGCCGGATTTACTCGGAGGTAAAGGAGAGCCTGCCGGATCGTGGCCGGACAGGAGCGTTTCCCAAGCCTCCGCTGGAGCCTGCAGATGCAGCTATGCAAGGATCTTTTGGAGTGTTCCTTGGAGCGAAGCTGCAGCCTAGAGTCCTCGTCGCGCCTCCGCACACCGGCAAGAAACGGCGCCAGGAAACAGCTGCTCAGCCTCAGACCAGGGGCTTCCGGCCGCTTTCGCGCCTAAAGTCGCCGCCCCCGCCTTCTCCTTGCTGCAAAAAGCGCCCGCCAATGGCTGCAGAGACCAAAAATGGCGGGCGCAGTTTGAACGAGCGGCGCGAAGCCGCTAGCACGCAGCCCGGCCGGCCAGAGACCGGTGTAGGGCTCCGATGCTCCAGCTGGTCAGCGCTAGACGGCAGGGCACTCTGGCCACTGTCCGAAGCGCTGCCAGGCTCCCCAGGCACTCCGAGCCTGGGGTCAGTCAGCCGAGTCCGCGCGCGCCCGGGCGAACCCAGGACGCGTCGGGAAGCTTTCTTCTTCAGTGAGCTAGAAGGGAAAAACTCACCAACACTTTGCAACCTAAAATAAATTTTAAAACTCACTTGGAGAGTCCAACTAAGTCCTGTTAGCAAAATTCTTTAGGAGAACCAACAGAACGTGTCCTATAGGGCTCAGACTGGATTGAAATTCTGGCAAGCACACAAGAGGAGGCGTGGCTTCAAGAAAATCAATCCAGTCCAGGGCAATCAGGCAGAATTAACCCATCGTTGGACTCTCCAAGCAGCTCACAGGAGAAATGTGTGGTCTATCATATAAGATGAACAGCAATAATTCTTATTAGAACTTGACTCCAAATGTTGGGTATAGAATTAAATATTCTGTAGAGGTTTTATCTGACTCCCTGCGAGTCAAACTCGCAGCATCAGTGATGCATCAGGACTTTCTCCCCCTTTGCTAAACCAGGAGAAGGAAGCTATTCAACACATATATGAAGCCACTGGGTGAGATCATCCGTGGTTTTGGGGTGGGATATCATCTGTACGCTGATGATACTCAGCTGTACATATCCACCCCAGACCACCCCAACGATGCCGTCGAGGTGATGTCCCGGTGTTTGGAGGCCGTACGGATCTGGATGGGTAGTAACAAACTCAAGCTCAACCCGTACAAGACTGAGTGGCTGTGGTTTCCAGCACCCCGATTCAGCCAGATTACTCCAACTCCGGCCACTGGGGGCGAAACACCGGCCCCCGTGGAGAGGGCACGGAATTTAGGTGTCCTGGATTCCCGGCTGTTCATGGAGGACCATGTGGCGGCCGTGGCCAGGGGGGCGTTTCATCAGGTACGCCTGATGCGCCAATTGCACCCCTTACTGGACCGGGCTGCCCTTCGCACAGTCACTCAGGCCCTCGTGACATCCCGACTCGACTACTGCAATGCTCTCTACATGGGGCTTCCCTTGAGGTGCACTCGAAAGCTACAGTTAGTGCAGAATGCAGCCGTGCGGGTGATTACAGGAGCCTCTAGATGCTCCCATATAACACCGATCCTGCGCGAGCTGCACTGGCTTCCTGTGGTCTTTCGGGTGCGCTTCAAGGTTTTGACGACCATATTCAAAGCGCTCCATGGCTCGGGACCTAGTTATATGCGAGACCATCTCCTGCCCCATACATCCCTTAGACCGATATGCTCCCACAGAGAGGGCCTTCTCAGGGTGCCGTCGACCGGCAATGCCGACTGGCGACACCCAGGGGAAGGGCCTTCTCTGTGGCGGGCCCTGCCCTGTGGAACGACCTACCCCCAGAACTCCGTACCATCACCGACCTCCGCCTCTTCCACCAGTGTTTAAAAACACATCTCTTTCATCAAGACGGCCTAACATAACCTCTGCTGGGACTATGTAGATAGTTTTAATTGGGGATTTTATTTGGTTTTAGCGCAGGACTAACTATTTAATAGGTTTTTTAATTTTGGTATTTTTGTATTTTGTATGTATTTTAAACTCCTGTGCACCGCCCTGGGTCCTTTTGGAGAAGGGCAGGATATAAATCAAATAAATAAATAAATAAATAAATGAATAAATAAATAAATGTGGTGCATCTGGCCTGCGGGCCGTGAGTTTGACACCCCTGTCTTAAGAGCTAATACAATTTCCCTCTGTATTAGAAAAGAGCCACACATTAGCATTTATGAATATTTGAACACAAGCAAAAAGCATATTCTTGCATCACAAATCATAATTTTATTATGATTTTTAAAAACTATGTTAAATCTTCTAATCTATACTATACTAACATTATTTAAAAATTTATTGAGATGGACACATTTAATATGTGTCTCTCTTTGAGCAATGTTATCTTTGCTCATGCAGTGTACAATTCTCACAGGGGAAAATGGAATAAAGTTTCTCAAGAATGGATAAGGTCAGGTCAGGTCATTTATTTCAATTAGAAGCTCTAATTAAATTTCACTAAACTATCAGATACTAATTAGTCTATATGTAAGATGAATAGAATGTCTAATTCCTCATGACATGTCCTATAGTTGTACAAGCCTAATTTTTTTTACATTAAGAAACTCCAACTTCTATTCATTTTTAATAATTTTTTGGCTATTTTAACCATTCTTTATTGGCCATATAATTAGTATTCATTAGCTGTATAAATTCCCATCACTGCTGCTTTTTTTACATAGTGTAAAATAGTGTATTTTGAGCTAGAATGAAACTGCATTCACCATTGATGGTTGACTGGTAAAATTAATTTGTCAACCATGCCTGTATCTATCACTCTTATTTATTACATTCTTCGCATAGGTTTTATAAACAAATATTCTTTCTCAGTTTACCTGAATATTCCTGAAACAGAAAGCTTATTTGTCTAATATGTGTTTAGAAATCTTTTGTAGTTTGCTCAAAGCAGTGCACAACTATGAAAATTATTATATAAACAAACAGATGCTTGCACATCTGCCTATTAGCATATGGCATCCAGAAGAAGGAAAAACAATCCTTTAATTGTATTGATTCATTCCTGAAGCCATAATGCTTAATGAAATGTTAACAATAAAGTAAACAACAATAAATGTTGCAACCAAATACTGTGGACATTATTTGTACTCCCTCATCCTGGCTGATTCATAGGATCATCAATTGGAAGTAGAGTACTGAGTCCAACCCTTTACTCAGTGAGTGCTCAATTCACAGCTTCTCTGATAAACAAGCTCCCCTCAAATAAATCCATCAATCAGAGCTTACTATCTCTTTCAGTAACTGCCAAATATTCAATGGAATAAATCATTGAGAGGAGAGGAGTTTGGTTTAGTGGTTAATGCACCAAGCTAGAAACCAGGAGACCATGAGTTCTAGTCCCACCTTAGCCATGAAATCCACTGAATGACATTGGATCAGTCACACTCTCTCAGCCCAATTCACCTCACAAGATGGTTGTTGTTGTGTAGAAAATAGGAAGAACAAGATTTGTTGGATACGCTTCCCACCTTGAGTTATTTGTAAATATAATAAAGGTGGGATATAAAATAAATGAATAAATAAATAAAACTTGACATTTTTGGTGTGATGCTCTTTCAGGAATTCCAGGCACAATCCTCAGACTTTTGTCAGGGCTAATAATAAACTGTTCTCCAAGACTGTCTTTCTAGGACTTCAGAAAATATTATGTTGCAGTCCTATGTACATTTCTCACAACTCTGGCCTCAATATTGATGGAACATGCATTAGATAAAATTGTAAATCAGTTTAACACATGGTACAAACTACTAGTATACAAAGTATTTCAAAATTAAATCTTTTTTTTTTAAGTATAAAGTATTTTGTTTCAAGTTTGAAACATTTGTTTCAAGTCTGTAATGAACTGTTTTGACCTTATTGGAAACAATTTGTTTTAAGCTCAAAGCACTTCCAAACAGATCAAAACATCTTGTTTCAAACACATAAAAATGTGGCTTTAAATATGAACTAATAGTGTCACATTTGAAAGAGGACATATTGTATTCAAATAAATTAAAAACAAAATGTTTTCTACACCCCTAAGGTGGAAGATGTATTCTTTTATTTTGACATTACAGTACCTTATATTTGGAGAAACAATGATATCAATGCACAGTTCTTCAGAAGAATTATTTAATCATCTATATTACAGTTTGGTTTGGTATAGCAACAGGATAGACTCCAAGAAGAAGAAAAATTGAAAAAACAATCGTAACCAGCTTGCCTTTCAATATATTGCAATATATTGGGTCAGAAGGAGGGCTGAGAAAATATCTATAGACCCCTCACATCCTGGACATAAACTGTTTCAACTCCTCCCTCCCATGATGCCACTATTGGACATTGCACGTCAAAACAACTAGAAACAAGAGACAATTTTCCCCCCTCATGCATTCACAAATCTGCTGAACACCTAATCCTCACAGTATTGTTTTATGTAAGTATATTTACTCATGCTATATGGCAATGGTATTATTATATTTCTCATCTTCTCTACTACTCCCTCTTTTTGGTATCAAATTGTGATTGTTATTACTCTGTTGCTTTCCATGTATATTGAGAGCTTCTGCACCGGAGACAATTTTTTGTGTGTGTCTAATCACACTTGGCCAAAGAAAGTATTCTATTCTGTTATATTCTATAAATTAAACCAGTGCAAACAAAACAAATATGCTTTTCAAGTAAAATATAAGCATTTCAATCCAGAGAAAGAAATATCTAGGAAAGGCTGCAAAGGTAAATCTTCCATGTAATTTAATGGTGGGATAGCAAGTAGAGCTTCTAAAAATGATTGGCAGATGTACATGTTTCTTCTAATCAACTAGTTCTAACTGATTTCGCAGATCAAAAACAATTTATAACCAAGCCGAAATTGGAATGGGAAATATCTTAATAGTTTACAAATAATGCTAATAAAATTGGTGATTTGACAGTACAACCTCAGCACACTCAAAGCACGACCTAAGTAGACTGGTCCATCAATAGCAGAAGCCATATTATGATATAAGAATTAAAACTAAAACAAAAGTGTATTGGAAAAACTAGAGTTCTATTATGATATGTGGTGATGACCTTGGCACCTGGAAGGGAGAATCACAGACTGGACAACCAATGTGTAAAAAGATAACAGCCCAAAGAATGAGGGCTGAGTGGGAAACATTTCAAAACAGACACTCCCTAATTTTCAGACAGTAAAAAGAACGGAAGATCAGAAATACTTTCAGACTTGTAAAATTTTATTAATGTGGTCTTATAATAAAGATAGCAATAGCATTTAGACTTATATACCAACCCATAGTGCTCTACAGCCCTCTCTAAGTGGTTTACAAATTGCCCCCTACAATCTGGGTCTTCATTTTATCAACATCAGAAGGATGGAAGGTGACCTTGAGTCAGTCAGGATTGAACTGCTGGCAGTTGGCAGAGTTAGCCTGTAATACTACATTCTAACTACTGCACTACCATGGCTCTTTGATAGAACTAATACTCTTGATTATGATTCTTGCCTAGACCACTTTGTGGGTCTAACAAATTCAATTTGGGGTTAATTGTGATCATAAGTCAAGGACTATCTGTACTTATGCAGCAGCTGCATTTGGGCTACACAAATCCAGGTAACTACTGCACTGCCATTAAGGGAAGCAAACTCTTTGCTTCCATTTAGTGATCTTTAGCTTGATATGTCAATATCCCTTGGAAAAGAACAGAAGAAAATGGTTTTGGGGATAGTTATCAGGAGTTTCCAAAAACTACCCCAGCACACATTCTATACACCAATTAGCAGTAATTTTTTTTTGCATGGTTGCTGACACTCAAATTTCAACTTGGGAAAATAGGCAATCACTACCTTTTTAGCATCTTGTGTTTCGTATTGACAGATCTGGGAAGTAAACCATGGCAAAGCAGATGCACCTTAAATGTCACATTCCCCAAGTCCTTTTCTGGTATGAACTATCGACTCAGAGTGACCAATTTGGCAGTAATTCTAAGAGTTCAAATATGATGGAGAAAGGATAATGATCTCCAGTAGTTACAGAGGTCAGGATCTTGTAAGACCTTTTTCTTGACAAGAACAAATAGGGGAACACATAGAGCAAGAACAAGGACCGATCAAACCCTGTTCTAAATTGTCGTCAGAACATTATTTAAATAAGTCAACTCTGCTTGCCATGTAGGCATTTCACTGGAATCAGAGCACCAGGAATGATTTTGATTACAGTCACAAAATCAGTCTGTGTCTCCGCCTGATGCATGCCACGTTGAAATTCCTTTCCAAACATACTCTGTATAGTCGACAAGCTCATACTCTCTGTGTGTGTTTGGGTGGAGGGGGCACAGACAAGCCCAGGGATTTAAGTCCTCTTTTTCATGTCTTTTCAAATCAATGGATTCCTATCCAAGCTCTGAAGATCATATCAGTTCCACATTTATACAACAGCTATGTCTCACGTAAGTCATTTCAGCCTTAGGATAAACAGTCATTTCAGCCTTAGGATGAACAGTCATTTCAGCCTTAGGATGAACTGAACTGCCTGTGATGTTATATATCTGGTGCCAGAACTGGGGAGTGGAAATCCCAGCTTGTCCTAATGCTGTTTGGAACATCTGGTAGTGATTTCCAACTGTGTGTTGGCATCTGAAACAAGAGTATGCCAAGCACTAACTTGATTTTCTTTTCTTTTTTTAAATAAAAACTTTTATTTATTTTTTGTTTTTCAACATATAAACATTTCAACTTTCCTTAAACAGTGTGTCGTCTGGGTACAAATATCTCTGTGCAACAGCTTTCAGTGTTTACATCATTCACATTAATATTAACTTGACTAATCACTAACTTGATTTTCATTCAGCACTTGGTTAATCGCTGAATGGTTAAGATTTGCATGCTCTGTTGACATGCTGATGACTGATTAATGGCCCACTGTAACCATTACGCTCAAATTTGTAATATGAGTTTTTTCTTCTACCACTTTTAAAAATGTTTTTAATTGATGATTTTATAGTCTTACTAATAATTATGGGATAGTTTTCATTAAAGAAGTATTAGGAATGTTTGAGTTATTTATAAAGTAGTAAAGACAGGATAAAAATTAAATAAAAATAGTTGACTACATAAGGAAGTGATAAATGAATGTTTTTTCAATTATTATAAATATTAAATAAAGAAATGAGAAACACTATGGAACTTAATGAAATAAGGACATTTAGCTATTTTAAGTTCAGTAGCCTGAAATGTTGTGTTAGATGTAAGCCAATTATTCTTTATATTGTTCATCAGAATCAGCATTATAATAACTCCTTGCCAAAGTTGGGACGCAGCATCTAATTTTTAACTATTTTCCATAGGAAAATATAAGATACTTTAAAGAAATATAAGCAACAATACTTGCTGATTTTCTAATATTTTCCATATACCTGTTATTTTTTCCTCATAAAAAGAAATAAATGTAAGAAATATTCATTGTAAAAATCAAAATGGAAAACATGTTTATGTTGTCCCATTAGAAGGTATTATCAAGGCTTATGTTTTATGTTTGTGCCTTTCAAAATAATTTCAGACTAAATTATCAATAGAGGAACAGCTTTTCTATTTCTGTCCCACGTTGCAAACTGATCCATAAAAAAGTTCTATGGCTAACACCACAGGCAAATTGCTTCAGAAAATGAATCATTTACAGTGGATACGAGAGTTTACACACCATTATTTGCCAATTCATATTAGACATCTGGTACCCTGAACATGGGTTGTTATTACTCTTTCGCTTGTCAGAGAGTTGCTATGATCTGTCTAAAACCAGGAGGGAAGGAAAGATTTTATTCATTTTTTAATGTAGTAGTGTACAATATTCTCAGTTGTAGTCATACTGTATTCCTGTAGATCGCATGGCTGAGCCTGTGCATATTTTTTACAATTATTTCTGAATTATTCTGACATACATTTCACAACTAACACAGCTCTTCCTTAACACCATTTCATTTCATATCAGTTTATAGCACAGCATACCTCTTTTGACAGAGTGACATTATGTTTCTTCCTTCAGATTTTCACTTCCATTCATTCATTTATTTGCATTTAGAACTGTTTTTTTCCTGTATGCTAGCTAGTCATATCCATTATCCATGACATCTGTGAAATATACGTTTTGTGAGCGCAATGCCCATCTGTGAGAAGCTTATAATATTATAGATTTACATTAGATATACAAGATTGTGATAATGATTTTACCTGTCACTCACACAAACCAATTCTGCAGTGAAAATAAATTAACCTGAAGTTCTTATGTAATGCTACTGAGTTTATTAAACCTTCTGTAATTGTCTGCTCCTTGTACAAAAGCATGATTTTTAAAAACGTCTAAGAAATCAACACAATTACTGAATTTGGTAAAAAAAAAGACTTGCAGATACTTGACACTTCCTTAAAAATCTTCAGAACTTGACACTGATTGTCACTAGATACAGTGCCTCTTTTAGATCACTTAACACAGGTGTTTTGTCCATAAAAGAACAAACTTGAGTGATACCTGTGCTTTCTTGGCAATCACTTTCATTGAGGTGCCACTTACTTGTAAATAAGCATGTACAGAAACTGGATGCAAGCTCCCAGTTCAAGAGTAACTGTAAAGAAACAAGCATTGTTTAACTTTTTTTCTAATTCAATATGCCTTTGTGGATTGTGCCAGTTACTTTCACAGACCTCAACAAACAAATACACATTTCCACTTTATACTGTTGCAATTCAGATAACTCTTGTTATGGAACATACTTTCCACCCTCAAGAATCAAATGGAAGTACTAAGGAATATTACTGGCTTCATCATATTGCCATCTTCTTCCACAAATACTCCAAGGGAAGTGCAAGGCAATGAAGCTGAACTGAGCCATTATGAGACCTACTATGTCCACCTGTATTCATCGTGCTTAACCATTTTCACATCAGAAATGGATTGCGCTGAAACTGGAATCCACAATCACTCTTTCAACTCCATGCAGGAGAAAACAACTTCTCCGACACCAAAGCAAACCCCACTGCCCGCCTACGAACAAACTTAAGAGCAAATCAACTCAAGTTGGCGAGAAAAGCGAAAAAAGTTCACTCTTTGCAGCGCGTTCTCCATCCAACCAGGAGAGTTAAAGGACAACAGAGAAGAACCAGCAACGCCAACAGGAATTTTTAAGGCACAGCTACCTTACCTTGCTGGAGTAAGGGGGCTTGCTGAGAGTGATGCCATCCCGGATGAGTTTATCCCTAATCATGATTTTCAGTCTGAGTTTGGGGTAAGTGGTCAACTCCTTGGAGTTGAGTTCCATTTTCCGCGGCGGCCCCCAAGAGTGACACGGCGGGGGCGTCTGGCGAGGCGGGTCCTTCCATGTCTTGGCTTCGCGCAGGTCCACCAGGCGGCTGGTGTAGATGTCGGGTCCCGGCGAGCCCCGGCGAGGGGGCTGCGGCTCCAAGGTGAAGTAGAGGCCGGCGGTGGTCTCGTCTTCCTCCTTCAGCCTCCGCACCGCTTCGTGGAGACGCCGCCTGTGCTGGGGCAGCGACACCCCGATGGCATCCAGGTCCGGCTCCCCGATTTGCTTGCACACCTCCAGGTCGTCGTAGCCATTATCCACAAAAGACTCGGCGTACTGGGTAAGTTTCAGGGTCTTCAACCATTCGTAAACGACGTTGGCGCACATGGTGGAAAGCAGCCCGGGAGGCCGGAGGAGGTGGAGGCGCGAAAGGCAACTTTTGCAAAAACCCCGCAGCCCCGCCGGCGGAAAAGGCAAAGCCCGGCAGCCAAATCCGGACGTGGTATAGGCATCGGCTGAGAGGAACGCCGAAACGCGCGTTCGGCGAAAACAGCTTCCCCTGCACGAGAATGAAGACGGCTCAGTCCCGGCGCGCTGGGAGTCTCGGGCGGCGCTAAGCACACCTTGCGGCGAGTCCCTCTGCTCCCTCAGTCATGGGCGTCCCCCGGCTCTCAGAAGAGGGCGACGGCCTCCGTCCATTCCCCCCACCTCACCCCGAGCTTCCCGCCCGGTCCCATGGCCAACTGTAGAAACCGGCGACCGCCTGTCTCGGCCACCGTTGGCGGCCCCCTGCTGTCTCTGGCGTCTCCTCTCCGGCTTTTGCTAGGCGTTTCTTTCCCAGCCCTTCTCGCCCGCCGTTGCCCGCTCAACGCAGCGCGGTGTGCGCTGTGTGCTCCGTGTGCTGGCGCGCCTACATTTTAATCCAACCTCGTATTCACGTGGGGCGGGAGCGGACGCTCGCCCGCCCGCTTCTGCAACAGCTAGCTCGCTCGCTCGCTCGCCGGTCTGGGCGGAAAGCGAAGAACTCCAGACCTCATCAGACAAGCCGCCGTGTCACCCCCCCCCCCCCCCGACCTTTCTTCTCCAAGCCGCGTCCCTCGCCTCTCCTCACGTCTTGCGGGGTTGCAGAGAAACCCCCTCGCCGTGTAGCTGGGAAAGGCCGGAAAATCAAGTTTCCCCGGCTCCCGCCTTTTTCCCACCCCCTAGGCTGGAATTTGCACCTTTTCGCCTCGCGCCCTCCAGAGACCTCGCGCGCCTTAACGCCGGCCGAGGAGCCGAGGGAGGGAGGCGGTTCCGCGTATTTGAGGGGGAGGGGGAGAAGGTGCCTCTGAAAGTGCCGCCGTTATTTGGAGAGGAGAGCGCAGAGCAAATAGTAAGTCTGCAGCCAAGACCAGCCTTCTCCTTTCCCCGGGATTACCGCCGGCTGGAAAAGAGGATTGGAGAAGGCTTTTCTCCCGAGCAACAAGCCTCGTCCCGCTCCAAGGCCAGGAATTCCGGAATCTCTTTAGCCCCCGAAGAGTGCCATTTTGGAGCACGAGGAATAAGGAAGCGCGCATTCAACAACAACAACAACAAAAAAGCAGCAGCTGTGCCTATCTCGTCTCTTCCTCACCTTCAATTGCTCGTTCATGCTTCATTAAACAAGTTGGATTGCACACACCCTAACAGCAGAAGATGAGGGGCGGCCTCTGCACAGATGCTGGCCCTTTCCTTGTTTAATCTTTTCCTTCTGGAATCCTCTGCAACCCCTCCCTGAATGATGGTTTATCTTGTTCCCCATCCCCCAAATGTGTGTCTTGTGACAAACCATAGCAACAAGATATGTTTGAAAAGCCTGGCAGTGGTGAGGGGGGGTCTAAAAACATTAGCATTCCGTTAATAAAGGCCTTTACTTCACAGGCCAGATGAGCAGAAGATAACACAATTTATAGTAGCTCTTCCCTTTTATTCATACAGGGAGGGCTAGGTGGTACATTAACTGCTCACAAGGAAACACCCATCAACTTACTTTCTCTGGCACCAACAATGTTCTAACCCAGCAGTCATTTGTGAAACTCTTAAATCAGGAGGGTTATATCCAGGTACCCAAATCAACTCAGATTTGCCAGCAATAACTGCTGCTGTGTAAGAGATGCCTCCCTAATACTCTGTTTGGGCAACAGACCTTTGTTTGAATTTATTAGCTGCCCAACTTCAATAAACTGCAATGGAAACCTATGGGTTTAGATACCTCAAGCCTATTCTCTGGTCTCCTCTGTGGCCATTTTCTCACCAGTGCTTTGTAGTGTGTACTAGTGTGACCCGGCCTTTATTGTGGCAAGCAATTGAAAGACTATTATATATTTATCAGAACACAACAAATTGGCTAACACAAGAAGATGCTATAAATTGGTGGGGAAGAAAAAACCTCTACAATAGGAGTGTCCAACCTTGGCAAGTTTTACGCTTGCGGACTTCAATTCCCAGAATTCCCTGTGCTGACTAGAGAATTCTGGGAATAGAAGTCCACAAGTCTGAAAGATTGCTAAGATTGGTTCTACAATGTTACAAAGGACTAGAGGTTTATGCCTATCCCAAATCCCTAAGCATCTTGTGGGATAGCACAGATGACCAAAGACAAAATGCTTGTTCCCCTGCAGAGAAGTGAAAACTGTCTCTGAACAGTATAGTAAGCCAATCTTCTATTCTAGCTGTCCAGAAACTGGTTGAGGGAATCCAGAGGTGCAGCATTTGTCCATTTTCACATGCCCCAGAAATTGAAGCATTCATAGGAAATTATCCAGATACCTACGTAGAGGCTTGGACTTTACTGGCTGGTGGTTCCTTCTCACTTTGCCTTGATAAATCTCCCTTGCAGGAGCAAAGAAGAGAAAGGGGGAGGAAATTGTGACTGTTGTAGAATTCTACAACTCCACCCCACCTCATCCCCTCACCAATATTTTTCAACTTTGGCAACTTTGTGGACTTCAACCAGCATCCTCCAGCCATCATTGCTGGGAGTTGAAGTCCCCACATTTTAAAATTGTCAAGGTTGAGAAACACTGTTCTACAGATATATTATTCACACTTCATTCATGTATAGCTTTTATTTGTGGATCAAGAAAAGCCATCGGTTTCAGGTACATATCCCAAAGATGCTTTTTTTCCAAGAGGTAACTGAACTTTCTGGTTTTTCTTTGACGCTTCTCATCCAAGATGACTGAAGAAGCCTTGGATGAGAAGCAAAATCAAAGAAAAAAACAGAAAGTTCAGTTGCCTCTTGAAAAAAAGCACCTTTGGGACAACCTTTACCTGGATGACTGAGAATCTCCATAGACTTTCAGGTACATATTTCCTTGACTAATGAAGCTGGGCACGATGGGAGAGGGACGCAACTGGTTCCCGAAGAGCAAAAAGCGGGGGAAATTTCTACAGCTTGCTTCGCAGATTAAAATTGTAAACCACCCAATTCCGGCTTTGCCATTAGCGGGAATTACCTCTTTCATTTCCTTCATTACAGGGGGGAAAAGCGACTGTCTCGATCATCCCTGCTAACCTTAGTGGGCGTGTTTCGCTGTAATCCTCTCCGCCCCGCTTGTTTTAACTCACTTCTGCTTCTCCTAGTTCTGAAAAGTCCGGATTTCCCACCGCTATAGACGCGGTGGGGAGGGGAAGGAGGGCATACCGCCTAACTTACGCTTTAGGCAAAGTGAATGGCTGGGTGGAGGATGCGATCGCAAATGGCACCAGCAACAGGAGCTTCTTTCGGTGGGGAGGGGGGCAGGGAGTGGGGCGAGAGGGCCACTGACGTATGTTGCCGGCTTCTCGAAGCTGCAATAACTTTGACAAAGCCGAGATCGACTTGAGGCTGCGACCCTTGGTGCCTTTTTTTATCACGCCCCATTCCCTTGCTCCGCATTGCTGGAAGAGCACCAACCCTGCGCTCGCAACTCTCCGCGGAAGAGGAAAATTGGAGGAGGAGGAGCAGGGCTTGACGCCACCACCAACACCGAAATCCGTCTGGCGTGCTTTTTGAACTCTCTTAGGCTTGCAAAAGCAATGTTTGTAGGGATGGGATGAGAGGGTCTTGCATTCACTTCGCTTTAATTAGCTAGAGACGACGAATAAAAAATGCCCCGGCGGGACTCCTAAGAAGCGTTGTCTAGAAGAGACGGAAAAACGAGAGGAGGCTTCGCCCGTAATTCTTCCCCTTTTTATTTTTATTTTTATTTTTCCTTTTCACTACGTGTTCTCCTTTCTCGCCCGGTTTTCGCTTCCAATTCTGAGCTCGCAGCGCCCCCACTCGCTTGATGTGAAATGTAGCTCTTTCTCGTTTCAATACTGCTGCTGCTGTTGCTGCTGCTGCTGCTGTATTTAACATATAGTTTGTTTTTGGACAGGGTTTCCAAAAGGTAACAGGGGGACAATATTTCCATAAGTAACAGGGGAAAGTATGAAATCATATGAATTTATAGCGGGTGATAAATGCACAAGTGAGTGGGGTTAAACCAGGGATTAAATCCAGTAGTTCTGACAGGTTTTGGAGAATCGGTAGTGGAAATTTTGAGGAGTTTGGAGAACCAGCAAATGCCACCTCTGGCTGGCCCCAGAGTGGGATGAGAATGGAAATTTTGCAGTATCCTGCCACGCCCACATAAGCCACACTACACCCACCAAAGCCATGAGCACAGAACCAGTAGTAAAAAAATTTGAATTTCATCACTGGGATAAACCCATTTGCTTTGATGCTGCATGAAGCAAATTATATATAAGAATGGCATCAGATGCATGGCTACCTAGCAGCCTCAGAGATTGGAAGCTTCTTCCAGTGGGCCTTGTGTCATGAAGAATTGATATTCTTAGGCTGGTTTTTAATTTCATTTTTAACTACCTGTCTTTTTACATCTGTTTCAATGGAATGAATGTGCTTTTCAATGGAACGAAGGTGCTTTTACTGAGAGCAAATGAAAATCTGACATCCAAATCAGCTCAAGGGAAAAAAGGGTCTTTGACATACCAGAGCCTGTGTGTATAAAAAATTGATTTTAAAAAAATAAATTATGCTGCTGGGCTGAAATATTTTCAGTTTGCTTTCCTGTAAACTTAAAGAAAACCTAATCTACAGTAACACTATTTAGTACAATTTTGAGAAAGTTTGAATAGAGATATGTAAGATAGAATTGCTTTTCAAACTCATTTGCATTGTACTATTCTATTTGTTGTCAATATCAGATAATTCACCCCAGAATATAAGGTTATGTAATGGTGTGTTACACACAAAAATCAGCATTATTAAAATGCTGGTTCCCTATGAAAAGAAGTGAAAAGATCAAACTAGTTATTAATGGAAAAGTTATTCTCCCTTCTACTTTTACCAACGGTATGTTAGGCATCCTAAGAGCAAAGGCTTCAATATTTGGGCCATCAAATATGGGCTTCAAAATTCCAGACAACCCTTTTAGTTAAAGATCTCTCTTTGTAGTTGCTATTTTGTAGTTACATGGATGTTCACAGCTCAAATCTGATAGCCCTATTCAAAATACAATGCAAAACTCCCACTGTCTGTTGTAAATATTAGTGTACACTTATCCACTGGACTTTGGTGAATCTATTTCTTTACACATTCAACTGAAATTCTCCATGCTAATGTGAAAATGTAATTTGAGTCCCTACTGTATTATAAAAAAATCTTAGACTAAACTTTATAACTGTCAAATTGACTTCAATAAGGCATTTTACAAATTAGACCACAAGCTACTTCTTGGTAAGATAAAGGAATGTGGGACAGTACCACCATGAGATGGATTTGCAATTGGCTGACCAACCACACCCAGGTGTAGTCTTTAATGAAACTATATCTACATAGATAGAAGCTTGCAGTGGGGTACCTCAAGGTTCTGTCTTGTGCCCAGTGACCTTCAACATCATAAATGATCAAGACAAGGAAGTTGGAGTACAAGACCTCAGAGGTCCCTTCTAGCACTATGATCCTATGTTCTAAACACAGTATAAATACAATTAATTGGCTCCTGTTTCCCTTTCTATACTAGATTCCTTGCCACATTTGTTAAGTAAATCACTTTAGCTGTTAACTTAAGTTGTTAAGCAAATATGGGTTCCCTATTGACTTTGCTTCTTAGAAGGTAGCAAAAGGGGATCACATGACCTCAGGATACTATGAGTCTGTGTCAAGCATCCAAATGTAAATCACATGACCATGGGGATTGGGGATGCTGCAATGGTCATAAGTGTGAAAAATGGTCAAGTCACTTTTTTCAGTGCTATTGTAACTTTGAACAGTTACTAAGCAAACAGTTTTAAGTGGAAGACTACTTGTACCACATTTGTAGTCATAGCATTACTATTCAGAGTTTTCAGGTGCTTTCTGCACTGAATAATAGGCAGAGAGATACAATTTTCACATTAGCCAAGCTTTGAATGAATAGCAATTAATGTGTCTTCAGCATCTGAGTGTCTAGAATGTTATTTTTACATTCTACATTTTATTGTTCTTGTAAATTTACATGAATAATAATAAATATAAATAAGTAAATAGGACTACTTATTTATCACAAGTAAAACTCATCATTCTCAAAAGGACAATCTTAAGGCTCAAAGTAAGAAAGAGTAGAAAACAAAATGTTCATCAGATGAATAAAGTTGTTCACCCTCGCCATAAACTATAACCATAATAGACAAATCCAGACAAATTATTAAACTAAATCAAACCAACCAACCAAATAATCAGAAAATAAACTTTGTATGAAGATCTCCACTTATTACAAGCTACACCTCATTTTAAATTGGTTCCTTATATTTATATGGTTGGGGGAGGCTTTTATCTAAAAGTTTTTCTTTTTACAACCCTTTAATCCCTTTAGTCAGGATGGGGTTGGGGCAACTGAGTGGAGCTAAATATTTACTGGCTGGATGCTCTTCCTGATGCCTATGCAGCGTTCACAGCAAATATTTTCTCTTTGTGACCTGATAGAGAAACATCTGCCATTGCCTGAGATCAAACTTTCAACCTTCCTAGGTGAAGTGTCTTCACCTCTAGGCCACAGCACTGCTCCTTTTATCCAAATAGTTATCCAGTGTAAAATTTTCCTATCTATTTTATTTTCCTAAAAGTGAAGCCCTAGATTAACTGAGTTGATAGTGTAGGATTTACTTATTTTATAAGATTTTGATATTTTATATACTGGAGTACCTTAGATATAGTGGCAATAGAATAGTGCAGAATAGCTACATGAATAGATTGGAGAAAACACACACAGTAGCCCAAAATATTGCAGTAACAATAAAGTAACAATGTAGAAATACAGATTTTTTTTAAAAAATAGGTGCATGTCCTTTACTAGAAAATATTATCAGTAAATGTATTATCTAACTTATAACTAATTATATGCTTAGGGTTTAGGAAAGTATCTGGCATAACTGACAATCTAATTAACACCAGTTGTTTAATGGATCTCTAAAGACTTGTGAAATGCAAAAGGTGTAAGATTCACAGGAACATTAAAAAAAAAAACCTATTTGAAGAAACTATTTCAAAGTAAATAATTATGAAGTTGGGATCATTGAATCCATTTGCAGAATGGGTATGTGGTATAATGTATCTTAATCCAGGATAGTTTAGATAAATTACTGCTTTTATTCATTGCATCAGATACGTTTTTAACAAGAAAACTCAAAATTAAATTGATGTTGATTAAACCTTTTAAAAAATGAAACTTCTTATTCTTCAGACCATTTTTTTATACCACACTGTAAAATTGTTTATTTAACATAATGTTTTTGTAAATTAAGACAATGTGACATTTTTTGATACTGTACTTCCGTAAAGTGATAAAAATAGATGCAAAAATATTTCTATCTTTTTATATGTAATAAGCTATGTATCATAACATTTTTTCTTGTTGGATAGTTATTATTGACTTACAAACCATTCATTGCTGTTGGGATTCCTTAAATCCATCTTATTATCGCTAGTAACACTGATGTGACCTCTATTTTTTAAGATTCAAGTGTTAATTGCATTGGAGTCAATATCTCAATCTTCTTCTTTAAAAAAAATTTTAAGACAGGCTTTCATATTTTCTTCTAGTCCATCTTTTGATCCAATTCAAAGCACTGGTTTGATCTTAAATCCTAAATGGTTTATGAAAGAGCACCTTTTACAGTTATTTCTGCCTGATTAAGTTAAAGCCCTTTATAATGGGACCAGGTTATCTGAGGGACTATCTTTTGCCGGTCACATCTACCCAACCCATCAGAGCAGGGAGCCAGGGAATGCTGCGGGTCCCATCCCCAAAGGATACACCTGGTGGGACCTAGAAAAAGGGCCTTCCCTATAGTGTCTCCCTCTCTCTGGAACATCATTCCCCCAGAGATTAGAACAGCTCCCACTCTAATATTCTTCCGGAAGGCGCTGAAGACCTGGTTCTGCAAGGGGGGCAGGGGAACTCAGAGCAGGATGGAGCCCATTAAATGGCTTGTGTGATCTGCTGTCACTGGTGCAGGGGGTAATTTTATTATATTATACTATATTAATTTATTTGATTCTTTTTATTAGTTTTATTGTTTTAAATGTGGTTTATACTCGGTAAACTGTCTTGAGTCACCATGGGTGAATAGGTGGCAACATAAATTCAATAAATAAATAAATAAATAAATAAATAAATAAATAAATAAATAAATAAATCAATCAATCAATCAATCAATCAATCAATCAATCAATCAAATCAATAAATAAATAAATAAATAAATAAATAAATAAATTTCAGAAGTTATTCTCCAGGCACAATAAGCAACAATGGCGCAACAAACAACTTTTAAAGATTTTTATAAAGTATGATGGCATCCATCCGTGGAATGTCCTCCCAGAGAAAGTTTCTCAGGCATGCTCACTACTTCTCTTTACATCTCAAACCAAAGCTTAATATGTAGAGTGTTTAGCAAATGTTACTGTTGTGTTTTTTAAAAAACAATAAGATGACTTTATAAGATGACTTTATAATCCTTTTCCCCCCTCGTTTGTAAAATACTTGTGGCCAGTTCAGTGATATAAATAGCACAGGCACATAAATATTAAAGAAATCTAAGTACTAATCCTCTCTTTCAACAAGAAGCTGGCATAATACATATATATATATGTAAACAGATATACAAAAACTGTTATAGTGTTTCAAAAAATATTGGTGGCATCAATTGTACAAATTATACATGGGCTTGGATAGTAAAAAGTGTTAAATAGGGCTGCCACCCTGTGGCCAAAGGATAAAATACAGGATTTGTGATTCTCAATACTGTATGACAATTATTTGCCTATTCTGGTATTCTCAAAGTGTTTGATTTAATAAAAAGCTGGACAAAGACAAATTAAATGAAAATAAAAATCTTAAATTAAGCATAAACAAATAAAAATAATGATTTTAATATGGCTCCACTATTGAAATGGATGTTCTGTTTGGAATATGTACGTCCTTTTCGTTTTATTTCTAATGCTGACTTTTTATTCTAAAATGATTGATTTTATGTATGTATTATTTTATGGACTATTTTATGCCACCCAGAATCACTTCCCATGAGATAGGTAGCTATATAAATTTGATAAACAAAGATAAAATCATTTGAAAAGTTAAATTATGAAAGATAGAAATTCAAGGTGATACAGAATGGCTAATTTGGATGCTTTTAAATATCATTGCCTTAGAGTTTGTAATTCCAATTAAATTAAAATCTCAACAGCATTCAAGACCCTTGTTGCACTTTCTCTGAAAAGGACAAAATGACACATTACCTCTAATATGGCAAGGTGGCTGCCACTCAAACAGGCTGATTTGATTCAGATTGTTTAGAATCTGAACTAATCCACGTTACCAATTTGGGCATCCAAAATATGCAAATCATTACTCCTATCACCTGTACTAAGGAAGATTGTTTTTTATCAAGGATTATACCATTTGACAATCACAGTTTAATTGTGAAACTAACATTTTATCACTGTGTGTTTGTTGCTTAAAGCAACATGCAACTTTCATGATGTGACTTAGCCAACCAGTAACTCCTATCTCCCCCCATCAGGAATGTAATTGGATCAACAAATGATTGGAGTTCTAAAATGTTTGCCATTCTTTTAACCATTCTATGACACTTATGTAAAATTGAGACTTTAAACATTTTCTCAATTAATTTTTTAAAATTGTATAACATTCGAAAGGCTAGCGAATCTGCAATGTTTTCTTCCCAGATTTTTTTAAAAACATAATTTCCCAGTTTGGCCTACAGCCTTAGACTTTCCAGATAAATCCCTCCAAGTACCAGCTAGGATCAATCCCTATTGCTTTCTAAATTAGCCAGTTAGCTAAGTGCTGCCAACTACTGAGGTTAAGAAACACAAAATAATTAAAAATCAATAATTAACAATTTAAGACATGTGGATAAACTAAACAGTAAAATGGATGGGTAGTGTGTGTGTGTGTGTGCGTGTACGTACGTACGCGCGTGCGCACACACACATACACATCACAGAGGATGGGAAGTAACAGACTCAGGCTCAACCCGACCAAGACCGAGTGGCTGTGGTTTCCGGCCGCCCGATTCAACCAGCTGACTCCATCGCTGGCCATAGGGGGCGAACATCTTGCCCCTATGGATCGGGCGCGCAACTTGGGTGTCTTCCTGGATACCCGGCTGTCCATGGAAGATCAAGTGACAGCCGTGGCCAGGAGGGCGTTTTACCAGGTCTGCCTGGTACGCCAGTAGCGCCCCCTATTGGATCGGGATGCCCTTTGCACAGTCACTCATGCTCTCGTGACATCCCGACTGGACTATTGTAACTCTCTCTACATGGGGCTCCCCCTGAGGTGCACCCGGAGACTTCAGCTGGTCCAGAATGCAGCCGCGTGAGCTATAATGGGGACCGCAAGGTATACCCACATAACACCTCTCTTGCGCGAGCTGCACTGGCTTTTGGGTGCGCTTCAAGGTGCTAGTTGTCATCTTTAAAGCGCTCCATGGCTCGGGACCTAGCTATCTGCGGGATCGGATCCTGCCCCATACATCCTCACGGCAGATTCGCTCCCACAGAGAGGGACTTCTCCGGGTGCCGTCCACTAGACTTTGTCAGCGGGCGACGCCCAGGGGAAGGGCCTTCTCTGTGGCGGGCCCAGCCCTCTGGAACGACCTTCCCCCCGACATTAGAACAACTACGGACCTCCGCTCCTTCCGTCAAAAATTAAAAACACACTTTTTCTGCTTGGCCGGCCTAGGGTAGTCTGTTCCTTAGGGTTTTTTAGGGAACATTAGTTTTAATGGGGATTTTAGTGCAGGGACAATTAGTTTAATTTATTTTTATTCTACTGTATTATTGATGTACTTATTTTATGTGTTTTTAGTTTTCCCTGTGCACCGCTCCGAGTCCCTCTGGGGAGAGGACGCGGTATATAAAATAAAAATATTATTATTATTATTATTAGAGAGACTGGTTGCTTAAGCACCTGTGAAATTATAGCAGGCCCAGCACAGGTACATTGCCTGTAAAGCACTTCAGGCTGTTGTAAAATGTAACGCCACTCCCCTCTGCTCATGTGACCGCATCTTGGGGCATTTGGCAGTCGTCTCACCTTTATGACCAGTTGTAGCATCTTGTGCTTGTATGACCATGACCTGCTGTGCCAAGAAAAAAAACCCTGTCCCATTCAGAAGAATTGGTTTGCACTTATGACTGCAGTGTTTGCTTAAGAACACTGTAAAAATGTTACAAAATCGGGTAGTCGGGTGGGTGCTTTGACTTATGATCATAATGACTGGAAATCTCGTCCCAATTGAGATCCCTACTAACTATATTCTCTTATCCAATGTTAGGGACAATTTTTGAACCTAAATTACATTCTATGATAAATCTAGTATAATAAAAGATCTACACTGGCCTATAGTGTCTTCCAAATATGACATTTTCAGCAAATTCTTTTACTTTTTTTTATTAATCTTTAGTGATAGATGAACAACAGTGGGTCATTTGGGGATAGTCTAGAAATTGACTTGTCAAATTCAAAATTAAATTCAAATTAAGATTTATTAACCGCACCCTCTCCCCACAGGGACCCGGGGCGGTGCACAGGCATAATTAAAAACAATATACAAAATACAAACATTACTTAAAATAAAATTAAATAAATCTACCTATGCTAAAAATATATAATTAAAACCCATTAAAATTTGTAATTAAAAGACAGAGAGAACTATTCAAGGCCGGCCAGTCGAAAGAGATGGGTCTTCAATTTTACCCGGAAGGAGCGGAGGTCGGTGGTCGTTCTAATATCAGGGGGAAGGTCGTTCCAGAGGGCCGGGCCCGCCACAGAGAGCGCCCTTCCCCTGGGCGTCGCCCGCTGACAAAGTCTAGTTGACGGCACCCGGAGAAGCCCCTCTCTGTGGGAGCGAATCGGTCGTGAGGATGTGTGGGGCAGGATCCGATCTCGCAGATAGCTAGGTCCCGAGCCATGGAGCGCTTTGAAGATGATAACTAACACCTTGAAGCGCACCCGGAAGACGACAGGTAGCCAGTGCAGCTCGCGCAGGAGCGGTGTTACATGGGCAAACCTGGAGGTGCCCATAATTGCTCGCGCGGCCGCATTCTGAACTAACTGAAGCCTCCGGGTGCACCTCAAGGGGAGCCCCATGTAGAGAGAGTTGCAATAGTCCAGTCGGGATGTCACGAGGGCATGGGTGACTGTGCGAAGGGCGTCCCGATCCAATAGGGGGCGCAATTGGCGAACCAGGCGAACCTGGTAAAACGCCCTCCTGGCCACGGCTGTCACTTGCTCTTCCATAGACAGCCGGGTATCCAGGAGGACACCCAAATTGCGCGCCCCATCCACAGGGGTAAGATGTTCGCCCCCTATGGCCAGCGTTGGAGAAAGCTGGTTGAATCGGGCAGCCGGAAACCACAGCCACTCGGTCTTGGTCGGGTTGAGCCTAAGTCCGTTACTTCCCATCCAGATCCGCACGGCTTCCAGGCACTGGCACATCACCGCTACGGCATCGTTGGGGTGGTCTGGGGTAGATATGTACAGCTGGGTGTCATCAGCGTACAGATGGTACTCTACCCCAAAACCACGGATGATCTCACCCAGCGGCTTCATGTATGCATTAAACAGGAGAGGCGAGAGGACCGACCCCTGAGGCACCCCGCATGTGAGGGGTCTCGGGGTCGACCTCTGCTCTCCTGCCCGCACAAATTGCGATCGGCCAGAGAGGTAGGAGGAGAACCACCGCAAAACGGTGCCTCCCACCCCCAACCCCCCCAGCCGATGCAATAGGATACCATGGTCGATGGTATCGAAAGCCGCCGAGAGGTCTAATAGGACCAGGATGGAGGAACATCCCCCATCTCTGGCCCTCCAGAGATCATCTACCAACGCGACCAATGCCGTCTCGGTGCTATGCCCGGGCCGAAAGCCGGACTGGCGCGGATCTAGATAGTCAACTTCCTCCAGGTGACGGGGAAACTGTTGTGCCACCACACTCTCAACAACCTTCGCCAAGAAGGGAAGGTTGGAGACTGGACGGTAGTTGTTCAAAAGAGCTGGGTCCAAAGAGGGCTTCTTGAGGAGGGGCCTCACCATAGCCTCTTTTAGGGAGGCAGGCAAGGAACCCTCACTCAAGGATGCGTTGATAACCTCTTGGAGCCAGCCTCGTGTCACCTCCCAGGATGCCAGTACAAGCCAGGAGGGGCACGGGTCCAATGAACATGTGGTGGCTCGCAGTCGCCCACGTAGCCTGTCCATATCCTCGGAAGTAACGGGGTCAAACTCCTCCCAAACAAGATCTCTCTCGTGGCATCCCACTGGGCCATGAATGGGGGCTAGCTCACTCTGTATCTGGGCGGTTTTCTCCTGCAGAAAAATCACAAATTCCTCTGCTCTACCCTGTAGCGGGGCTTCCCGCTCCCTCTGATGAAGGAGAGAACGGGTCACCCTAAACAGGGCGGCAGGGCGGTTTTCTGCGGATGCTATGAGGGTAGCACAATGGTGACGTTTGGCCACCCTCAGCGCCACAATGTAAGTCCGTAAATGGGCTCTTACCTGTGTCCGGTCAGATTCAGAGCGGCTAGCCCTCCACCTTCTCTCTAGGCATCTCTTGCGGCGTTTCATCACCCGCAGCCCCTCAGTAAACCAAGGAGCCAGGGTGGTTCGCCGCCGCGAGAGAGGCCGCAAGGGCGCGACCCGATCTAAGGCTCCCACGGCCGCATTATTCCATGCGGCCGTGAGGTCCTCCATCGGGGCGCGGGTCAGGGATACAGGAAATGGCCCAAGCGCTGTCTGGAACCCGTCCGGGTCCATCAAGCGCCTGGGGCGGTACCAGATTGGTAACTCTGGTTCCGCCTCCCCGCGGAGGGGAGCAGCGGTCGGAAAGTCGAGTCGGAGAAGTGAGTGGTCTGACCATGACAAGGGTGTGATGACTATATCCCCTGTACCCAGATCACTCTTCCATTGGCCCGAGACAAAGATGAGGTCCGGCGTATGTCCACCCTCATGGGTGGGGCCTTGAATTACTTGGGTCAGGTCCATGGCCGTCATGGAAGCCATGAACTCCCGAGCTACCACGGATGATTCGCCCAACGATGGCAGATTAAAGTCCCCCATGACTATAAGTCTGGGGGTCTCCACTGCCACCGTAGCGATCACCTCGAGGAGCTCGGGCAGGGCTGCTGCTACATAGCGGGGAGCCAGGTATACAACCAGCAAGCCCAACTGCCTCCCTAGGCCCCACTTCATGCAGAGGGACTCACAGCCGGAGGTCTGAGGCACAATGGACTCCCTCGGCTCCAGGCCTTCCTTAATAATGACCGCTACTCCGCCACCCCTGCCTAGGGCCCGCGGCTGATGAAATGCGCGGTAGCCTGGTGGGCACATTTCAACGAGGGGATGACCTCCCTCGGGGCCCAACCAGGTCTCCGCAATTCCTACCAGGTCCGGCTCCCCCTCTGACACAAGGTCACTAATGAGGGGGGCTTTGTTGACAACGGACCTGGCGTTGCAGAACATCAGCCGCAGACCCTGGCTCTGTATTCCCTGGCCACCTAGCCTGCGGGGGTTGTGGCACCCGACCGTTTGTAACCAACGGCTGCGTGCCACCAACCGGGAGGATGAGAATTGTCTCCCCTCGGTCCTGCCCCTCCCCACGACCCTCTGAATTGGTAAGCCCTCCTGAGGAACGACTCGGGTATCCCCCTTCCTTTCGCCTTCCGCTTCCCGCCGTCGACTGCTATCCTGGCCCTTACTATTGATCGTTGCTTCCGTCTCCATCTGTCTATATCTTTTTTTAGACCCCTCCCCCACCCCAACCCTGGAACCCCCTAAAATCCGAATTAAAAAATTACAAAGAAACCCCCTGAGCTTGCGCTTCGCCCACCTCTCAGGAGCAATAACTCCATCTTCGAGGTGGGCCCGAGTTAAACTAGGGGGCCAAGCCTGCGAGAGGGCAGAATCTCGCAGGCAAAGGAGGTCACGCCTCGAATACATTTCTAGGGGAACATGGAGGCTGCATAAACCAGGGGAACGTAATTGCAAGTTAATGTTTAGTTAGTTAATTAGTTAGTTAGAAAGAGTCCAGATAAAGTGCAGGTGTAAAGTGGCAGTGTACAGTGCAAATAATAGGAGATGGTAAGTCCATAGAGGTAAATCCATAGGGGTAGGAGGGGTAAAGTCAGATAGTCCAAAAGATAGTCCAAAAGAAAGTCCGGCAGATGGGAAAGATCGCAGTTCAGCCCCTTTAAAGGGCCCCATCCATCTGCCCTCTTCAGCCACACAGGCCTCAGTCTGCATTTAGTGCCGTGCAGCTAGATGGTCCACTGCACGGCCTGATGGTAAATGCTGCCATGTGCAGGCTTGGCTTACCTCCTCCAGTCCCATGCACTCACTCCCAGTCCTCCTCGGCCAAAGTTCCACCACTCCACGATCCGGCTGCTTGGCTGCTTGGCCTCCTCTCCTTCCATTCGCTCCTTCACTCCTTCCTTCCGTTTCTATTTCCGTTCCATTCCTTCTTTCTCCTTCTCCTTTCTCTTTCCAATCTCTCCTCTCCTTCTTTCCTTCTTCCTCCTTCCTCCTTTCCATCCCTTCTCCACACGTTTCCTCTCTTCCAATCTCTCCTCTCACATCCTCTCTCCTTCCTCTCACCTCCTCTCTCCGTTCCAGCTTCTCCATCTGCAGCCGTTGTTCGCAGCCGCTCCAGCCCCGGATCAGGTAGGGAACACTCGGGTCGGGGTCGGATGTAGGCTGCACGATCTCCCATCCACTCGTGCAGCCCGATGGAAAATCCTCCCTTCCGCCCGGCCGTTCGCTTGCCTCCAGCGTCCCGGCCTCACAGGCCTGCCTCCTCCTACTTCCTGGCAAGCCGGGGACGCGCTAGGCCGAACAGGCCGATTCGGGCCTTCTCCTCGCTCTTCGCCTCGCCGTCACACACTCGGCTCACCCTCCGTCTCCAAAACGGCCCGGTGTGACGACTGGCATGTAGCCTTGCTGGGCCAGCCCTCGGAGATGGTCAGTGAGGGCTGGCGACATTCCCCTGGGGCAAAACAGCCCCCGGCCCCCGCCCTGCCTTCAGAATCGGACCTCCATTCCGCGCATGCGCAAACTCCTGTGTGTCATCAAGTCATTTTACATGTCCTAATAACCACAGAGATAGATTTTCTCCATGACAGCCTATTCTAGATTTAAAAATTAAGACCTTAAAAGCATTATCATTCTTGGGTATATGAAATAGCTTGATCCAGTAGCTTGCAATATCACATTTTTACCATATTACTGTTGGGTAATAGCAAAGGCACCCATGCTGTTCAATATACCACCTCAGATTTTTTTTTTTTAATCCTTTTGTAATAATTTGAAATTTTCACCAGTGGATGTAAACATTTGTTTAACTATTTCACTCAAATATTCATATTTCTTTGAGGGAAGTGGTGTTAAATTACAGCAACAAAATAGTTTTATTTCATTATTTTATTCTTGGTATTGTATACAATTTTGAACTCTTCCAAGATAGATGATTAAGTTTTAAAATAAATTTATAGGAGCCTTATATGGCAGATACACATTTTAACATCGATTCTACATTTGTGACTAACCTTTTATTCATGAATTGCAGAAGTGCTTTTTTAAAAAGATATTGGTAGAAACAATCTTTTTCAGTCCTTTATATTATCCTCAGAAATGACATGGTCATTGAATTTAGTAGTTATTTTAGTAGAAACTATGTTTTAAGTATAGTGTGTTACTCTAACCTCCCATATTTCCCCCGAAGGCTTGACTGTTCAAACTCCAAATGATGTCTCTAAGACTAGAGATACTTCTATGGGAAAATTCTTTTATATTACCATGCCCTTAATAGCAAGGTTACAATGCAACAGAAACATACTTGCACTTAACCCTAATCTCAAAGTAGCAGTTACTTCAAAATAAATAAGCCATTTCGACTGCATAATGATTAAGTGGCTTGTTCTAGCAACCTCAAACTAATAGAAATACAGAGACATAAATCACACACAAAGTGAAACACTGTTTTTGAATGTAATACTCAGTATTTTTTAAGACAGGAGTACTTAAAATTCAAGGTAATGACTTAAATTCATAGCTAATATTTTATTGGGACATGCAAAAACAGCATTTTGTCATCTTTAAAGATAAAACTAATTGTTTAAAATGGAAATTTGTAATATATATTAAAGCCTTTTTGATATGTGTGTGTGTGTGTATCCATGTGTATGTATATGCATGTGTGTGTGTGTGTGTGTGTGTGTGTGTGGTGTGTGATATTATATATCAAAGTATATTTACCAAAGATACAAAATAGCTGTTACTTACAAGTATGCTAAAAAACAATTTGTTAAATCCAGGTAGGACATTTTTGTGGATAGGTAATTTCTCAATGTGAGTGAAGATTCAAATTTTTTGGGAGAGCTTTTTATTCCCAAGAGATCAAGTTCATAACTTAATGTTTGGGGATACATTATAACTCTGATTTTGAGTTTATTGGTTTTTTATACCGCCCTACTCCCGAAGGACTCAGGGTGGTGTACAGCCAGAATAAAAACAAATATATAAAAGTTTAAAAAGTTTTTAAAAGACATATTAAACTTTGGCCTAAAAGTGAAAAACAACAGCCAAACAACCCTGATTAAAATTAATAAAAATTTGAATTTAAAAATCATGTTTTATGCCAGTCCGGCTTGTTGGAAGAAAAAGGTTTTGAGAGCACGGCGGAAGGTGTGTAAATCAGGGATAGTTCTTAATTCTGGGGGCAATTCGTTCCAGAGGACAGGTGCTCCCACTGAAAAGGCTCTACCCCTGGGTGTTGCCAGTCGACATTGTCTAGCCGACGGCACCATGAGAACCTCTCTATGGGAGCGTACTGGCCGGTGGGAGGTTCTCGGTGGCAGAAGGCGATCTCGTAAGTACCCAGGTCCTAAGCCATGGAGCACTTTAAAGATGGTAACCAACACCTGAATCACACCCGGAAAACCACCGGAAGCCAGTGCAGCTCGCGCAGGAGGGGTGTTACATGGGAGCGTTGCGTCGGCCCCATAATTACCCATGCGGCCGCATTTTAGGCAGATTGTAGTGATACGCTCCCATAATCTCATGTATGGACTAATGGAATGCAATCTCTATGGTACTGCATATGAAATCCTGTCAATGAGGGTTTCATAAGGTCAATCTATGTTTCAACCTTATTAAGAGGTTGAACTATGTTTAAGCAGTCATTTCTCCCTTGCACTACATGTCACTTCGTTCTTACAGTTCTGGTTTTGAGGATAGGGCTCTTCATTTTTGGCACCTTATTACCTGTGGAAAGGCTTTCATATATATGTATGTATGTATGTATGTATGTATGTATGTATGTATGTATGTATGTATATATGTATGTTAGGTTTTTGAGCTATAAAAACACATATAAAAAAAGTACACATTGGAACTCATAGCTTTCTGTCTAGATGGTCTCTGGTGATGAGCCGAAAGGCAGAAGAGGAAAGCAGTATGCTTCCTCCCTTAATTGGGGCTTAACAGGGTGTTGTGACACAAGTATATATATCTTGATATTGTGTTTTGGTTTATTCGGGTCTTTTCCTGTGTAAAATTAAAAGTGTTTTGGCAACGTTTTGTAGATCAGGGGTCCCCAACCCCCGGTCCATGGCCCGGTGCCGGGCCGCGGCTTCATAGGAACCGGGCCGCAGGCCTGGCGAGGAGGAGGGAGTAGCCCCCTGGGCAGAGGATGGCTGAGGACGCCTCCACCAGCTCCTTCCGACGGCCACCGCGGTGCACTGCACTTTCCGGGGCTTCCTGGAGGGGGCGATATGTCGGCTGGGGAGGTTATCCCACAGCGGGCGGGCGAAGGACCCAAGCTGCGGCTACCTTAAGGTGCTGCCAAAGCCATCCGGGCGCCGCCTCCCTTCCAGCCCCGTGCGGCGCCCGGACGGAGCTCGGGTCCTTCGCCCGCCCGCTGCGGGATAACCTCCGCAGCCGACATGCTGACTCCTCTGCTGCTTCTCCGGGGGGGAGGGGGGGAGGGAGAGAATGACAGACACACAGAGAGGCAGACTTAGAGAGACAGAAAGAGAGAGGGGGGGAAACAGACACACACACACACACAGAGTGACAGAGATGGGTGGAGGGAGGAGAGAGACAGATACAGAGGGAGAGACACAAAAAAACAGAAAGAGAAAGAAAGAAAAATAGAAAAAGAAAGATGAATGGAGGGTGGGAGGGAGGGAGTGAAGGAAAGAAGGTGGAGGGAGGAGGAAGGGAGGGGTGAAAGAAGGAAGGAAGGAAAGGAAGGAAAGAAAGAAAGAAAAATAGGGATGGAGGGTAGGAGGGAGTGAAGGAAAGAAGGGAGGAAGGGGGAGGGAGGCAATGGAAGGAAGGAAAGGAAAGGAAAGGAAGAAATCTATTTTCCTATTTCCTTCCACCTCAAGCTACCTGTTTGGTTAACCAGGTTAAAGATCTATTTTTCTCCCAGTGGTCATTTCAAAGGAATCACATCCTCTGAGTCATTTCCTGGATTCAAACCAGCATCCCAAAGAGTCATGGGCTGCCTTTATATATAACGAGTGCCCATAAATCCATTTTTACCATCTTCAGAAGACCAAAGACCAAAGACCAGCCAGAAATGGAAGAAAGAAAGAAAGAAAGAAAGAAAGAAAGAAAGAAAGAAAGAAAGAAAGAAAGAAAGAAAGAAAGAAAGAAAGAAAGAAAGAAAGAAAGAAAGAAAGAAAGAAAGAAAGAAAGAAAGAAAGAAAGAAAGAAAGAAAGAAAAAGAACTTAGGACCACAATTGAGCCCCAAATTTTGGTTGCTAAGCAAGACTGTTAAGTGAGTTTCACCACATTTTCCAAGTTGGCCATGCCCACCAGGTCACATGACAAAACAAAACAGGCCACACCTTTTGGCTCTCAAAAGAAATTTCAGTAGTGGTACTGTTGATATTTGGCTCTATTGACTAATAGGTTTGCTCACCACTGCCCTAGATGGCAAGTGAGCCGACCCCCCCTCCCCCGCGTGCGCATGCGCTGCCTGTTCCCCCTCCCCCCTCCTCCTCTAGGCCAGCCGGTCCGCAGAATTTTCTTTAAAATGAAACCGGTCCCTGGTGCAAAAAAGGTTGGGGACCCCTGTTGTAGATAATCTACAAAAAACCCAATGGCTCCCTAGGACACACCATCTACCAGAAAAAAAAACCACCAACCGCTACTTAAATGCACAATCCCATCACCACCCTGCACAGATCAACTCCGTAGCCAAGACCCTCATCTCCAGAACCAAACACCTAGCTGACAAAGACCACCTGAAAACTGAATTACACACCCTCACAAAGGTATTAATCTCCAATGGATTCCAAAGAAACACAATTACCAACCTAATCCAAAGAGAGACACTCCCCAAGAACCAAGACACAGAACAAGACAATGGCATCGCCCTCCTCCCTTACATCAAAGGCACCACAGATAAAATCAGCAAAATTCTCCACAAACACAATATCAAGACATCCTTCGACACTAACCAAAAAATAGCCAACATCTTAAGAAACCCCAAAGAGAAGATCCAGCTAGAAAACCAAGGAGTCTATGAAATACCATGCAAAATCTGCCCAGCCACATATATTGGACAAACTAATAGGAGAATTAATGCACGCATTGCAGAACACAAGAATGCTGTCAAAAAACAAGAAAATACTTCTTCCCTTTTCCAACACCTTAAAGCAACAGGACATGAAATTGATTTTGAAAAAACCAAATTACTCTCCAAAACTGAACACTTCAACAAGAGAATAATTATGGAAGCTATTGAAATAGAGAAACATGAATAAACGTGATGATGCCTCCCACCTGCCAGACATCTGGAAACTAGCTCTGGCCATTAAACGAGTCCCAGCCACAAAAACTGACAGCAGACCCAGAACAACACAGGACACCATCACCAATCATCCTCAACAAACATCAACTCCATCTACCAATCAGGATGTGACAAATCAGCCAACCAATCCGTTTAAAGCAGCAGAGCCAGCATTCCAACCCCCCCACCTCTACTTATAGAAAAACTGCTATTTCAATCACAGTTTACTCGCAAGAAACCAAAGGCACCAGCCTGATGATGATGGGTGTGATCCCATCGAAACATTGCCAAAACACTTTTAATTTTACATGGGAAAAGACCCGAATAAACCAAAACCTACATACCTATACCCATGAAAATCTACAAAAAAAATATATATATATATATATATATATATATATATATATATATTTGTGTGTGTGTATATATATGTGTGTGCGTGTGTGTGTTTATGTCACAGCATATATATATGTGTGTGTGTGTGTGTGTGTTAGTTTTATGAGCTGATCAATAAATTAAATTAGAGAGAGACCAGGATAGATCTATTTCGAGCTTATTAGCTCTCATCAGCTGGCCATACCCCTTACTGGGATTCGAACCGGGGCTGCAATGCATCCCGGTGGCTAAATTGCTAGGCTTCTGCCTTGGATGCATTGTAGCCCCAGTTCGAATCCCAGTGGAGTGTGGCCAACTGATGAGAGCTAATAAGCTTGAAATAGATCTATCTTGGTCTCTCAAATTTAAATTTATTGATCAGCACATAAAAACTAACACACACACACACACACACACATATATGTGTGTGTGTGTGTGTTTATGTCACATAGGTAATTGTTTCACAACAACCTGTTAATAGGCCCCAATTAAGGGAGGAGACATACTGTTTCCTTTCCTACCTTTAGGCTCATCACCAGGGACCATCTAGACAGCAAGCCAATTTTTTATTTTATTTTATCGAATTTATACCCTGCCCTTCTCCCTGTTGGGACCCAGGGCGGCGCACAGGCATTATTAAAACCACAATAAAACAATATACATCATTAAAACATATTAAATTATTTAAACCCGTGCTAAAAACCCATTTAAAACCCTACCTAATTACAATTTATAAATAAAAAGTCAGAAACGGGGGGCTATGCTAGGCCGGCCTGTTGGAATAGAAACCGTCTTAAGACGTTGGCGGAAGAGGCGGAGGTCCGAGATAGTACGTAGGTCGGGGGGGTAGGTCGTTCCACAGGGCCGGGCCCGCCACAGATAAGGCCCTTCCCCTGCGTGTCGCCAACCGGCATTGCCCGGCCGACGGCACCCGGAGAAGACCCTCTCTGTGGGAGCAGAGCAGACGAAGGGATGTATGGGGCAGGAGGCGGTCTCGTATATAGCTAGGCCCCGAGCCATGGAGCGATTTGAAGATAGTCGTCAACACCTTGAAGCGCACTCGAAAGGCCACAGGCAGCCAATGCAGCTCGCGCAGGAGAGGTGTTATGTGGGCTTGCCTTGGGGCACCCAAAATCACCCGCGCGGCCACATTCTGTACTAGCCAAGAATTACGTTGTGTAATTTTTTTTTAGATATGTGTGTTAGTTTTATGAGCTGATTAATAAATTAAATTAGATCTATCCTGGTCTAATTTAATTTATTGATCAGCTCATAAAACCAACACACACACACACACACACACATATATATGTGTGTGTGTGTTAGTTTTATGAGCTGATCAATAAATAAATTAGGGAGACCAGGATAGATCTATTTCGAGCTTATTAGCTCTCATCAGCTGGATAGATCAGGATAGATAGATCTATCCTGGTCTCTCTAATTTATTTATTGATCAGCTCATAAAACTAACACACATATCTAAAAAAATGTACACAACGGAACTTTTGGCTTTCTGTCTAGATGGGTCTCTGGTGATGAGCCGAAAGGCAGGAAAGGAAACAGTATGTCTCCTCCCTTAATTGGGGCCTCTTAACAGGATGTTGTGAAAAAACTACCTATATATCTCTATATATCTATATCTATATCTATATCTTGTCTTGTTGTATTCGGGTGTTTTCCCGTGTAAGAATGAGATTGTCTTTGCAACATTTCGGCAACATCTCACTTGCCATCTTCAGGCTTTAGTCTGTGGCTGCGTAAATGCCGCCCTTACTTAAATCTTGGTGGGGGGGTGGAGTGCTGACTCTGTTGTTGTGAGTGGGTTGATTGGCTGTGCAGCTGTATCATGATTGGTAGATTGATGCTGATTGGTCCTATTTGTATGTTTCTCCTTATTTTGAATTTCAATGGCTTGGGTGGTGGGTGGGGCTCGTCTGTTGGCCAGTGCTGGTTTCCAGATGTTTGGTAGTTACAAAGACAATCTCATTCTTACACGGGAAAACACCTGAACAAGACCAGCATACCTACACCCGTGAAAATCTACGAAAACAAATACCTTATTACCTGTGGAAATGCTTACACACACACACACACACATATAAATGTTCCACAACACCCTGTTAGGGCCCCAATTAAAGGAGGAGACATACTGTTTCCTTTTCTGCCTTTTGCCTCATCACCAGAGACCATCTAGACAGAAAGCCATGAATTCCGTTGTGTGATTTTTTTAATGATCAGCTCATAAAACTAACACACACACACACACGTGTGTGTGTATGTGTGTGTGTGTGACGTTTTTGAGCTGATCAATAAATAAGTCAGGGAGACTAGTATAGATCTATTTCGAGCTTTTTAGCTGTCATCAGCTAGCCATACTCTTACTGGGATTCGAACCGGGGTTATATTGCATGCCAGGTGAGAGCCTTAGCCATTAAGCCAGCCAGGTTTTTATTTATTTATTTATTTTATTTATTTTAATCACATTTATATCCCGCCCTTCTCCACAAAGGACCCAGGGCGGCGCACAGGAATTTAAAAACATACAAAACAATAAATACAGAATTTAAAAACATATTAAATTATAATCCTATGCTAACATCCAAATTAAAATCCCCAATTTAAAACTATCTAAAATAGTCCCAACGGGAGGTTAGGCTAGGCCGGCTTGCTGAAAGAGATGTGTCTTTAGACGGAAGAGGCGGAGGTCCGAGATGGTATGCAATTCAGGGGGTAGGTTGTTCCAAAGGGCAGGGCCCGCCACAGAGAAGGCTCTTCTCCTGGGTGTCGCCAGACGGCATTGCCCGGCCGATGGCACCCTGAGAAGGCCCTCTCTGTGGGAGCGGATCAGCCGAAGGGATGTATGGGGCAGGAGACGGTCTCGCATATAACTAGGCCCCGAGCCATGGAGCGCTATAAAGATGGTCGTCAGAACCTTGAAGCGCACCCGAAAGGCCACAGGAAGCCAGTGCAGCTCGCGCAGGATCGGTGTTATATGGGAGCATCTAGAGGCTCCCGTAATCACCCGCGCGACTGCATTCTGGACTAACTGTAGCTTTCGAGTGCACCTCAAGGGAAGCCCCATGTAGAGAGCATTACAGTAGTCGAGTCGGGATGTCACGAGAGCTTGAGTGACTGTGTGAAGGGCAGCCCGGTCCAGTAAGGGGCGCAATTGGCGCATCAGGCGTACCTGATGAAACGCCCCCCTGGCCAGGGCTGCCACATGGTCCTCCATAGACAGCCAGGAGTCCAGGAGGACACCCAAATTGCACGCCCTCTCCACGGGGGCCAGTGTTTCGCCCCCAATGGCCAGAGTTGGAGTAATCTGGCTGAACCGGGGTGCCGGAAACCACAGCCACTCAGTCTTGGACGGGTTGAGCTTGAGTTTGTTACTACCCATCCAGATCCGTACGGCCTACAGGTTCTGTTCCTGCTCAGCTGAGACAGGAGGATAAGTATATATAATTGTTCCACAACTCCCTGTTAGGGCCCCAATTAAGGGAGGAGACATACTGTTTCCTTTTCTGCCTTTCGGCTCATCACCAGAGACCATCTAGACAGAAAGCTATTAGTTCTGTTGTGTACTTTTTTTATGTGTGTTCAAAAAACCTAACACTCAAAAAATCTCTCTCTCTCTTTCTCTGTCTCTCTCTCTCTCTCTCACACACACACACCATACATAAGTATTCCTTAGATTACCTCTGAAAAGATCTTTTCAGTGGTGGTTTTGTGGTTACGGAATACTTTCCACAGAGATCAACTGGGACTATATTATTAAATTCTTAGAACTTTTAAATTTTAAATCTTTTAATACTCGGGTTTTTTAAAATAGTTGCTGGCAGTTTGACATTCTTAGCTAATTTAACTTTGTAGTTTTTAAAATGTATTATAAGAGGTTGGCTTCTATTTGTATCATGTGTGTTTTGTATATACTTTACAATTTAATTATATCAAATCTTAATGTAGTTTCTTATTTTATAGAAGCCACTTTGAACAGCTAGATAGGGAAATGTATATAAATATATGTAAATTAATAAATACCTCAGTAGAAATTTGATTTTACAGAATCTTATAAGGGAAAGATACAAGGCCAACTTGATAAGGCCTACAAGAACTTATAAACACAAATAATAAAGTGTACGCAACACTTCAGTCAGAAATATAGAAATGAAAGTAATTTGACAAAAGGATAAAGTAATGTTTCTTTTAACATGTGGAAATATTCTCCTTTGATAATTCTTCTTTCTGCCAATAGCTTTAGCTAAAAAGCAAATGATAAAATACATGAAATACTTACTAGGCAGCATTTTAAGTTCATAATCAGGGGAGTCAGCAACTTAAACTTAGCACTGTTTTCAGATGTTGGACCCTTTTTTAAACATAAAGGTCTGTCACTTTGTCTACTTCTTGAAAGCGTAAGAAAGTGGGATAGATGATAGAACTTCATGAATTGATCATATTAAGAATACATTAATGATGGATGAAACAAAAGCTAGTTTTGTTTCAGGAGAGATTTGAATAGTTTATTTTGCCCAGTCAGAGCCCTTTCAGCATAATGACACATTCATATACACATATGAACATTATTTTCTGAAACATTAATGTATAATATACATTTCCCCCTTTTTAAAATACCAACTGCACAGGTATTTTTATTTACAAAAATATCCCATACTTAATTTTAATGTTATGACATAGTTTAGAATCAAGTACATTAAGTAAAATTATGCAATCTAACATTTCCATTTGTAATGGTATGGTTTACCGTTCATATGAAACTAAGTTTGTAGACGGATGAATCTGCAACCCTATCCTAAAATGCATTTCCCAGTTTCATCATCAGAACACACAGTGGGGCTCCGCAAGACTAAAATGTTAGAGGACAATAAAAAAAAAATGAAATACACAATGTACATAGAGCAAAATACATTTAAGCTAGAAATTCTATATCAAGCATGCTTTCCCAAAGAATAATGGTAGAATCATTTACTGATATTCTTCTCTTTTTTCCTTCAGTGGTGCTTGCTTAATGAAACAGAAGCAATTTTAGAAAGTAGAATGTTCTTCTTAGATCTAACCAATATGAATAGCAGCATATGAAATTAAGTCACTCAAGTACCGTGTATTTACATATTTTTTAAAAGGGGAGTTAACATTCCGTTTCTCCACTTTGCAATATCAAATAATAATAACTCCGTGGATGATGCCATGATTTTATCCAAATATCAGACTTACTAATCTGTAAAAATGTAAAGGTCAAGAAGAAACATACAGTTGCTTGACATTTAGAAATACTAATTTCTAAATGTATTTATGAAAAATGCTAATACAGATTTAGTTGCATTTTGATTCCTATAACCAAATTATTTTGAAAATTAAAAAGCACACTGATCTGGACTTCAAACAAACATGATTTACATAGGAAACATATTCATGCATTCCTGATTTGATTCTCAATATACATTAAGCAGTTTTTAAATGCAGATAATTCACATGTACTGGACATTAGCTTTTTATCATCCACCACCCCCAACCATAAAATTTATTTAACAGAATCTTTATTTTTGGTAGTAACATCACTAACATTCACAAGGAAAAAGAAATTCACAATACTGTACAGACAAGTATCTAGACTATGGGAACAAGCGCAGCAGAGAATATGCACAATAAACAAAGGCAAGCAATGAGTACTTTTCAATCACTAGGCACACCACAACTAGTGGAGTCATATTTCCATCTCTATGCATCAGGGCACTAAGTAAATGGGATTATTCACCAACCACAGGAATATGCATTAAAAAAAACCATTATGAAGGCAAAGAAAGACCAACAAATACAAAATATGGAGGAAACAATATTTCAGAATATAAAGTACTGTAGCTGACCAAAATAAAATAGAATAAATGGAATTCAGTTTTATGGAAATCCATGGAAAACAAGAATTATAATGGATATCCATCAACAAGCTGCTTTTCGATATGATGTTACATTTGGATTATGTAAATGCCTCCCTTCTCATGAAGCAGTTTCATAGGTAGTGATATAATGTTGCTTTAGGCCAGAAGTATTAATTAGAATGGGTACGCTTATTGTCATCTCTAAATGAGATGACATTTTTCCTGTAAGATGAATTAATTTTTGTATGCTTCTTATAGATATTATCTTTGACAAATTTAACATAATTTTAATTAAAAGAAATATCTTCAAATTTGTAGCCAATTATATCTTATGACATTATATAAAAAAGTGATCATGACTCCAATTTAGCCTGTGCTTATTTCTTTTCTACATAGAACCAAAAGCACATTTTATTTAAGTGACCATTTAACAAATCTGAAAGTGTTTCAGCTGCTGATGGTGTTTTGAAGTTTTTAAAATCATTATGTTACAGATAATTTTTCCTGATCCTTTGGAGTTTCAATAGACAGTACTTCATGCACTGTCTACCTCTCTATTCATACAATGAAGGAAACAGGTCCATATGTGCAGTTGTTAGTCTTGAAGGCCTCCTTCCTTCACCAGCTTGGAAGCTCCTGTCCACAAGGAACTCATTGATACATGAGAAAATGTAGAATTCTGTGTTATGGATAGGATGTTTGCTGAAATTAATTTTCTAAATGATGTTATCTACATAGAATTTAAAATTTATAGATGGAAAAGGATGAAATACTCAAGCTTGCAATACTTAAAGTGCAGGGAAAAGAAATTCAAGTTTATAGTTCAGATAAGATCAGTGCTATAGAAAGCAAAAAAGGAAAAAAAAATCCACTGCATCAAAATTACCTTTGGCTATAGCTTTCTAATATAGAGATGTCACACGAAGGAAATACCTCAAGCAACAAATGTAAATTAAATCATCTCAAGGCTATTGATACAAAGTTGCTTTACTCTTTAACTTGTTATAATGGAATCACACTTTCAGGCTTGCTTAAAATAATATTTACATAAACATTCAGGAGTTACAATTTGGCAGTTTTTAACTGAAGAATTGTCTCTTCGGTTTATTAAAATTTAACTCGTTAATATTACATGAAAGATGAGTAGCAGCAGTTTCCCTGGATTACATATAGTTGCTTATTTTTCTACAATAATGCTACCAAACTGTCCTGGCTATTGTGGAATGAGCCCCTGGCACAATATCAGTGGTTTAATAATTGCACAGTTGTGATAAGTAAAGAAACAATGCTGGCGCATTTTTAAAATTCTTTATTTTAACCACTATATCTATTTCTAAAAAGTTCTCAGCTACACATTTTCCTCATAGGAAACACTACATTTCTTTCCACTGATTTTGAAAGGGTGTACGTATTTATGTGAAATATATTTCTCTCACTAGCCAACTGTTACAACAGTTCAACAAAATCGGCAACCATAATGAGGAAGGATTTTGTTTGCATTTTGTTTTGGCTTTTCCAAACAAAGTGTGCTGGGCAAATATGGACATATTTTGTGAATGAAAACATGATTTCCCATTTTGCTAATTTTTAAATTAGTGTCTCAAATATTATCAAGGTGTTCACCTGCCCTTACAATGAAACTCATCTACACATTCCTCACCATTTTTTAATTCTGCCCACAGTATATTTTAAATGAGCTTGTAGACACTATTAACTGTTGTTTCAACATCGTTAAAAATAATCATTAGAAACAGATTATGTAATCATAGGAAAACGAAATTTATAGTAATGCTTTAATGCAATCATTTGTATTACTTGTCATGTTTGAATGTTTACATAAGCAACCCACTCTTTCTAGAAAGAAAGCACTTTTTGTTTTGTTTTTTAAATAATGCACGAATGGATTGGTGAATAGGGATTTACCACTAATAAACTACAACTAATATTTCAGAAAATTTCATCAAATCTAAAAAAGTTCCTCCTTCTTCACATCAACATTGAAAATATGAGATGGCTCAGCACAGCACTATGAAAAATATCCAAATCAATTTGATAGATTTGTGGAAGGCCTCAAAAAATGACCGTGCATACTAGGAGTATACAACTTGGTGCTCCTTATATAGTTTGGATATAAAGCTCATAATTTATGATTACTGGCCATGCAATAAAGAGAGCATCAGGATGTCTACCACAATATGACATAACCAAACATTTCTAATATTCATTCCAAATCTTGAAAATGTATGCGGCCTTATTCTGACTATTTGTCCAGATGAAATACAAATGAAGATGAAAATGGTAATGTCCCTAATACTACAGCAAATAAATTATGTATGAAGCAAACTGTCCTACAACTGTATGTTACTTCAAGGAGAATTGACAAATAGCATTAAATGAACATAACCAGTAAAATGGCAGATTTGCCAAAGTGTATTTTCTGCAAATATTTTCTAGTTAAATAATTACATTCATGGTATAAAATCCATAAACACGTTTTAGAAGGTGTTTGTTGGCATCTCCTTCATGAAGCTTGTCATCTATCAAATACTTGTTCAGAAATGCATAATGGAGATCACCTCAGAATAAGGTAATGAGAATTCAGAATGAGTGGAGCACTTCCAGCAGGTAAGAAAGCTGACATAATTAATTCTTGATTCATTATAGCATTCTCATTTCCATCCACTTTTACAACTGGAAGAATTACTATTCTGCTTATTTGTAGCTGTAAAAATTTTTTTTTCCTTAAGGGAAATCATGTTTCAGTTAAGTGTACTGAGGTTTATGCTTCTGACTGCAAGACACAATCAAGCTAAGGTAAGAGCCAAGAAATCAATAGGACATTATTTTAGCATGTGCTTAAATGTTTCCATCAGAAATCAACAAAACTTAACAATTTTAAGCTAGATCATACTATTTGTACAACAAAAATTAGCAACTGACAAGTGAATGCATAGGGAAGTTACAATAATAAATAAGTTGTTAACATTTTTATGCCTATGTCACATATCTTTTAAAAATTTGGCTTATGGATCTTATTCAACATATTCTGATAAACTCAAGTAATTTATTTTACACCCCTAAAACACCCCACAATTGTACTATAATTAAATGTCATACAAGCAAAATAAGTAAGCAAGTAGTTTTATATCTGGCTCAAATCTTGGTGGCAAGAACCATTTGTTAAATCAAATGTCCAACGCATCCCATATTTGCAGGAATATTAAAATTTTCTTCTCTGATACATTAAGTGACTTTCATAGCATCCTTACTCAAAGCTGCACTGAAGAGAGGTAATAATCTAATGCTTTAAATATATTAGCAAAATTCATTAGCAACCCCAAGAGAGAAACAGATTTCAACTTTCCTGGAGTTTGCACGTCTACCCACCCAGTGTTGTAACCAGACTGTAAGGGCTTAGCTTTATTAAATGAAAGGTTTCTTAAATCATATTCTTTCAGAAGTAGGTCTAATTTATTTGAAAGACTTCATTAAACAATGCCAGTCAGTAACTTTTAACGTGTACTGAACCATATTACAGATAAATGCATATCCAAATAATATTTTGAGCCAAACCATTGCTTAACCAACACCAGGAAATTTTCTTTTGGCTTAAACTTCAGACATGCATATCAAATAATTCATTCAACATTTGCAGTTTGGGCAAGTGTTTAGAAAAATAAAACTCAAGCCTCTGAATGGCCATATACTGGCACTTGCTTAAATAAAGCCTAAACTAATTAAGGCTGTTTGCAAATGATCACAAATTAGTCACTATTTCTGATTTCCAACATGACAAACATTTCTTAATTATGTATTTTTCTAAATATTTTAAAATAAATTATATTTTATAATATGGCTTTGGTGCAGCCTTTGTTAGCTAAAAATATACTGCTTCAATTTGGCACATCTTAAATCCCTCCTCTCATACAAATCTACATAAGAATCTACCAGTTCCTAAAGTGGTAAAATATCGAGTGTTTTGAAAACAATCCACTCTGACTTTAACTTTATTGTGTAATCTATGCAATGAATCAAAGAGCACTTACATGGAAGAAAATTCCTTTCAAATTAAAAGACTTGTTTCCAAGTAAGCACCCTCAGATTAAGGAGCCAACTTTGTTGATGGGTTTGACTTAGAAACTATTTTGAAATTAAATTCTGTTTTTTCCTGAATATATTTTAGTACAATGCAATTGAAATATTGTGAAAGTTGTATCTTAAGAGTTCAACACTGAACTGAAGACAAGTTTACCTGATTGGGCATGTAAGCTAGCTACATACCTGATATTTAAATTCTTACACAAATACATTCTGTTAAACACACAAAGTAAGTTGTACATCATGAATTAAATTTGTATCCATGTAAAAAATTATAAATTGATCCAGCTACATTGGCAATAAAATAATATATATATATATATATAACTGGTTGAAAGATGACAAATATGTATCATTGCAAGAGATATTTTTACTTTTCACATTAGACAGCCATAACACAAATGAAAACTTTTAGCATGATGTGCAGGTCAATCACTTGTGTTTTTATGATGCAAAATAACTTATCATCTTATTTTTTTACTTGATGCTGGCTGCATGTGGACATCACAAAAAACATGGATTATTATGAGAGAAATGAGCGACAGCAAGCCTTGAGCTTACATGTTCCTTTCTTCTGCTTCTCAGATATGGCCATACAAAATTGGAAGCTTTCACATCTGATTAACAGCAGTTTAATGCTATATGGTCATATGTGGTCAATCTTACCTAAAGTTTATTGAAACAAGCTAGCTTCAAACTGGATTATGAAGATGGCTTATTTCTGACCAGTAAGTCACAGGCATTAAAAGTAATCTTGTTGAGTATGAACAAAGCTTAAGTTAAACAAAAACTGAAGCAAAAGCATGCCATGGTTTATTATGAAGTCCCAATGCAGCAACAATATAAAGATGCAAAGACAATACTATTAGATCAGGGGTCCAAGAAGAGATTATGTGATTGCATGTGAACTATGTGTAGATTCAAGATGGAACTTGTGTATTTCCAGTTTATCAGATCAGAGAAATGGTAGCAGAATAAGTCATTTTCAGACAGCTTTATGAATGTGCTTTTAAGGAGGAAAGGTGTAGATCAGTTAATAGTCCCATAAAATGAACTTTATTCTAGCTCTTGGACCCCTGATTTATTGCAGCCTCCTGGAGGAGGATGAAACACTGGCAGCAACAACAATAGCACAAAACTTTTGGCATATGAAATATTAACACAGGATAGATCCTGCATTGCCCCTGCTCTTTTGATTCCAAATTTTCTATTTTTGTCCATGTGTTCTCTTTGCCATCAATTCTGTTCTCAGCTCCCAGTCAGCCCACAGATAACACACATACATGCGCAGATGCGCAAACACACCCTCACGATGTGGGTGTCAGTTTTAAATACAATGATCCTCAGTTAAAGCTGTACGACTGAGGTAAACCAGTGCATAATTTGTGCTAGGAAACATCTGTACCCATTGGCTGACACCATTCCAGCTTTGCTGGTCCTGCAGAAGTTAATGAAAAGATTTTTCTTCAAGGTAAAGTTATAGAGATGCATTTGAGAATGTGTTGTCAGAACTGGTACCATTTTTTATCCTTGCATTTCAACATCATCTAAAAGCAAAACAAAGGAACAGAGTATATAATAATGCATCTGAGAGAATACACAATACCATTTATTCTAAAGACTACAAAGTATCCATTATTAATAACATTATTAATGAGTGAATAAATAATTGAATAGATAAATAGTTAAAGTGGTATAGAAAAAAATGAACCTCCCACATATAAATTACACAAATTCATTTTCTTAGTCTCTGCCTATAACAATATAACAACCAATTAATTTCAATAAAGTTGACCAGTAAAGCCCATCTGATCATAACTGCTGACATAATGGGAATATTCACATTCCTTCCTCAAAATATCCACAGTGAACTAATTTTCATGCTGCTCTATTCAAACTGGAAAGAATAAACCAAAAGACTTGGCCTTCTTGTCAAAAAAGCAACTGATACCCGAGAAGGACGTACCTCATGTGCATGCTTTGAGAAAGAATCAGCACTAGCTAACATGGCCGTTGTTCGTTCTTCCAGTTCTCCCAATTTTTGCCCTCTTTCATCCAATGCTATTCTGGCTCGTGCCAACTCACAAACTATTCCAGATGCTGCTCCTTTGACTCCTTCAATACCACCAGGACCTGGTATATGCTGGGCAAGGCTTCTTGATGCCTTTCCAGATGCGGATTCACCAACTGACCATATCAAGAAAAAAAGAAATTATGTTTGCATTCCTTTCAGAGGAGAACTTACTACTCGTAGCCAAAGTTACACATAGGGAGAGATGAAACCATATACTTTATGATAAAACCCAATGAAAATAATGTGTTGAAAATTATTCAATAATTCTAACAGCAACATATAGTCAATATCTTATCCATATTTAACTATATATATTATTTTAAAAATGTTATTTAAAATTACTTAGAGGAAGTTAATACACCTAGGAATTGTATGTCCTTATCCAATTCATAATGAAGTAGTAAACTACGAAGTAAGCCATTTCTATTGCTCAGTTTGCCCTTTGGAGCCCCCCTTGCCGCCCCCTCCCCAAATTAGATTGGCTTTGACTTGCTGGCTTTTCAGAAAGTTCTTAAGACTCAGATGTGTTCAAGGCATGGGGATTGGAGTGTTAGTTAAAACCCTTGATGTGGCTATTAGTTGGTTTGGCTCCTCAACAGTTCTTCATGTTTTATGTCATGTTCTTCACTTCATGGAGTTAAAATGTATAGACTTCAACAGTCCACACATTTTAAAGTTGCTAAATTTGAAAAACACTATTTTACATTATGCTGCAGTATTGTTTCTAAATATAAAACAAAAGAGAAGGAAAGAAAAGGAAAGGAGGGAAGTTGTAACAATGAAGGGTATTATTTCAACCACCTATGAGTCAGAAACTGAAAAGTATTCAGTAAAACTACTAATGGTTTGCCATTATTTTATTACCAATAAAAGAGAGATCAGTATTATTATATTTTAATAATATGTGCATTGGAAGATTTTAAAAAGTCACTGAATATACATGACAAAAGTGGATTGCAATGTGTGTCAGCATAGTTCTGATTCACATAGTAATTTTTAATATTTTGCTTAAATATAACAACATCAATATGTTTCAGTACTTCAAATTCTAGTATAATCTTCTCTAAACTTTGTAAATTCCTATTTGTAAGATTTTGATTTTTTCTGTATACAATAATACAATAGCAGAGTTGGAAGGGACCTTGTAGGTCTTCTAGTCCAACCCCCTGCATGGGCAGGAATCTTATACCATTTCAGACAAATGGCTATCTAACATCTTCTTAAAGACTTCCAGGGTTGGGGCATTCACAACTTCTGGAGGCAAGCTGTTCCAGAGGTTAATTGTTCTAACTGTCAGGAAATTTCTCCTTAGTTCTAAGTTGCTTCTCTCCTTCATTAGTTTCCACCCATTGCTTCTTGTTCTGCCCTCAGGTGCCTTGGAGAATAGTTTGGCTCCCTCTTCTTTGTGGCACCCTCTGAGATATCGGAACACTGCTATCATGTCTCCCCTGGTCCTTCTCTTCATCAAACTAGACATACCCAGCTCCTGCAACCATTCTTCATATGTTTTCGCCTCCAGTCCCCTAATCACCTTGGTTGCTCTTCTCTGCACTCTTTCCAGAGTCTCCACGTCTTTTCTACATCGTGGCAACCAAAACTGTATGCAGTATTCCAAGTGTGGCCTTACCAAGGCACTATACAGTGGCATTAACACTTCACGTGATCTAGATTCTATCCCTCTGTTTATGCAGCCTAGAACTGTGTTGGCTTTTTTGGCAGCTGCTGCACACTGCTGGCTCATATTTAAATGGTTGTCCACTAGGATTCCAAGATCCCTCTTGAACTGCTTTAACTTGCTGTAGATTAATAAATATTTTGCATTTATATTTAGAAAAAAATCCAATGTCTTTCCAATAGGTAAGTACTTGCAGAGATATTAATTTCTGTTTTATGAGTACCCATTTAAACTTTGCATTTGGATTCTTTTAATGGTATTTTTACATGTAACAAACTGTATTCTGTTTAACACAGAAAGTGGAAAATATATTAATGAACAATAATCAATAGGAAAAGATATAAATCCATTTATTCGTATCTAATCTAGGAGGAATGATTACAGGATATTTGCTGTAATTGTACTGTAGTTGTACTTCAGTGCATCCCATGGAAACTAGAAATGCCTTTTTTCAGTTTTCTATCTGGATGGAACTAAAAAAATGTTTTAACAAAGACTCTAGCCCATTTTTTAAAATTACGGAGACCTTTAGGTATTGATACAACTATATGAATTCTATATTAAAAAGATGAGAATATTGTAAAAAAAACCAAAATCCCATCCTTTTATAAACGAAGCAACTTGTAGGAGGAAATAAACAGTGTATTTCAGTAGTTTCCATTACTTCAATTTCTTTCCACACTTTTAGTTTATGTTGGACTGATAAATTGTGTTTAATTTTCTATTGGCCTCATATGATTGTTTTCAAGAAAAATGATGAAATATACTCACAGAGTTCTTCCCTGTCAAGTGATTGCGCACCACCTCCAAACAGGCCTTTGAAGAACCCTCTGTTTGGTGCTTCTGGTGTTTCTACAGGTGTGAAGAGCTCACCCAACATTTCCTTTAAATAAAAATAATTTTAAAGCATATCAAAAAAAATTCTTTGATTTTATTAAAAGCAAGAGGAAGGCTAGTATCCTGTGGCTATGTCTCCCAATTTTAGGGTCTCATCTTCAAATGTTTCTACATTTACAATATTTACAATATGTTAAATTTTGATCCTGTTGCTGGCTTGTAAAGGAAGAGTAGGACCAGGTTCTGCAATAATCCAGCTCTGATTAGTGAGCCAAATATTTTTTATAAGAGCCTGGTTTTTCCCCCCTGTTCAATCCTGATGGTCTGTGTATAAATTTCACATCACTGACAAAAACTTGGTTCTTTTTTTCCTGACAAATCGGTCTGGGTTATTCAGGCAGAAATAGGAGTAAGTTCTGACAGCGCACTAGCCCAGAATTCTGGCAAAGTCTTCCTTTGTGTATTTATTGTCACGGCAATCACTTACGCAGACAAAGCTAGATTGCTATAATGGGCATCACATGGAGGGACACAAGTTCTGCGCCCAAATCTTTGTATTACTTGGAGGCTGTGAAATGCAAAAATATTAAATAATATCTAAGGTGAGTCTTCCAATGCAAACAGCGGGCCCTTTGGTGCCCAAGAAGGAAGAAGAGTACCCACTGGCTGCAAGGAACCATCATGCCAATTCTCTGTCCCTTGTGCATTTTATATGAATTGCTTCCATCAGAGTGATCTTGATGAATTTAGCACCTGCAAGATAGCCAAGTCGTTCATGCACCATTTGTTCCTATGATCATGAACAAGGAGGAACCAAGGAAAAGGAAGTCCTTTGACGACTCTGCAGATCAGACATCCTCACCATCTCTGTTTTTCTTGAATCAACTCCCCTTCCCATTCATCCTAGAAATACTATACTATAAGGCAGGCATATCTTACCTTTGGCCCATGGGTTGCATGCAGCCCTAGACACCTAGTACAGCTTGTCCTCAACTTACAACAGTTCATTTAATGACAGTTCAAAGTTACAATGACATGAAAAAGGTGACTTAGAGCCATGGTGGCATAGTGGTTAGAATGCAGTGTTGCTGGCTAACTCACTGCGAGGTGTTCGATCCTGACCAGTTCAAGGTTGACTTTCCATCCTTCTGAGGTCGGTAAAATGAGAACCCAAATTGTTGGGGCAATAAACTGATTCTGTAAACCAGGGGTCCCCAACCCCCGGGCCGGGCCGTGGCTGGGTAGGGCTGGAGAGGAGGAGGAGGGTGCAGCCCCCTGATCAGAGCGCGCGGGAGAACGCAGGCGCGGCTGTTCGCGCCGTTGGAGTGCGGCTCTTCCTCCACCCTCGTCGACGGAGGGACTCCTGGGTGCCGCCGGAGCAACCCTCCCTACTGGCCACCGATTCCTCTCCCCCCCCCCCCCCCCCCGCGGAGCCTCCCCTGCTGGCATGCCGGCCACTCATTTTCTTCCAAGGGCTGCGGAGGCTCCGCAGGCAGGGGAGGGAACTGGTGGTCGTAGGGAGGGTTCTCCGGCGGCGCCCAGGAGTCCCTCCGTCGACGAGGGTGGAGGAAGAGCCCCCACCATCTCCTGCATTCTCCCGCGCGCTCTGCCCAATGGGCTGCCCCCTCCTCCCTCCTCCTCCTCTCCAGCCCTGCGGCCCAGTTCCTACCCAGCCACGGAGCCTGACCGAGCGAACGAGCGACCAAGCGCGGCGGGCGGGCTGAGGAGGCTAGGGGGGTGGGGGACGATGACAACAGACACACATAGAGAGAGAGAGAGGGAGGGAGGGAGGGAGAGAAAGATAGACAGAGACACAGAATGAGTGATTGAGTGAATGCAAGACAGACAGACACACACACAAACACACACATAGTGACAGAGATGGGCGGATGAAGGAGAGAGACAGAGAGAGAGAGAAAGAAAAAGAGAAAGAAAGAAAAAGAAAGTGGGAGAGAAAGACAGAGAAAGAGAAAGAGAGACAGAAAGGAAAGAAAAACAGAAAAAGATACAGAAAGAGAGAAAGAGAAAGAAAGAGAGAAAGGGAGAGAAAGAAAAAGAGAGAGAGAAAGGGAAAGAAAGAAAAAGAAAGAAATAAAGAGAAAGAAAGAAAGGGAAAGAGAGAGAAAGAAAGAAATAGAGAGAAAGAGGGAAAGAAAGACAGAGACAAAGAAAGAGAGAGAGAGAGAGAGAAAGAAAAAAGAAAGAAAGGAAGGAAGGAAGGAAGGAAGGAAGGAAGGAAGGAAGGAAGGAAGGAAGGAAGGAAGGAAGGAAGGAAGAACTTATGACCACAGTTGAGGCCAAAAGTTTGGTTGCTAACCAAGATCATTGTTAAGTGAGTTTCACATTTTCCACGTTGGCCACACCCACCCAGTCACATGACTGCTGAGCCACTCAGCCGGTCCGCAGAATTTTCTTTAAAATGAAACCGGTCCCTGGTGCAAAAAAGATTGGGGACCCCTGCTGTAAACCACTTGGGGAGGAGGCTGTAAAGCACTGTGAAGAGGTATATAATGCTAAATGGTATTGCTATTTTCACACTTATGACCATTGCACTGTCCTGTGATGGAAATTCAGATTTTTGGCAATAGGTTCATATTTATGACATGGTTATTATTTATTTATTATTTAAATTTATACCCCGCCCTTCTCCACAGAGGACCCAGGGCGGTTGCAGTGTCTCAGAGTCATGTGATCACCTTTTGTGACCTTCTGACAAGCAAAGTCAGTGGGGAAACCAGATTCATTTGACAACTTTATTACTAATTTAACAACTGTGGGTGATTCATTTAATAACTGTGGCAAGAAAGGTTATAAAATGGGATAAAACTGATTTAACAAATGTCTTGCTTAACAGAAATTTAGGACTCAATTATATAAGAAACGAGATGGGCAGCAAATACATTAAATAAATAAACAAACAACATGCAGACTTGCACAGCAACTGCATGTGCCTTTGCTTTGTAGCACAATGCCAGAATGCCTATAGCCAAGGTGTAGATTTCTCCAAGTCTGCCAGATTGCGCACTTTATATGTCTACAGTATGCGAAGTGAAAAAAGATGAAGATCCTTCGTTTCCCACCTCACTGAGGTGTACTAGCCAACCAGCCATTCCTCACAAAAGAGCAGTGCAGCTTTCAACCCCTCCCCTCGAGGGTTGGGGAAGGAATGTGTGGATGTGCCAACGTTCCTTGGAATCAAATTTCCATACACAAAGCAGGCATTTTGCAAGAACCTGGTCATGCTGAGTCAAATTTTCAGAGACCATCTTTGCATGGGCAAATCTGCCACCAATTGGCAACCCATCAATTTGATCAGAGTCCATAATTTGAGAATAATGGTTTCATCTTGTGCTCATCCTCAACTATTATAGGGTGTAGGTAACAGGATTTGGTTTACTTTCTTCTGAAGGAAAAAATACCCAGTATAATGTTACACTTGGATCCATTCATTTGACTACATTAAACTGAAACTTTAACATGCATATAAAATATCCGCCCCTTAAAAAAATGTATGCTGCGATGGAAGAGAAAACATACACTGCATGGCTATAATTTTTAAATAAATAACACATTCTTCAGTAAATGCTTTTCAATAACAATACATTTAAAAATTACCTGCAGGTTTTCACATGTTTCTTGGCTATAAGTAATTCTCTGGATTTCTGTAGGTGAGACAAGATACAATGCTTGCCCATTGTTGGTGAAGCAAAATGTTCTGGCTATCCTCATGTTGGTAAGTGGTAAGTAATATACGTCCAATAGCGGCCTTAAACTTGGCAAACTTGAAAGAACAGAATTAAAATTTGTTAAAATAAAGCACAGTATCTTATTCTAGTCTTCTTTAATAAAGCTTTATATTACATTTATAGTACATAGAGTACATTATACATTTTATGGTCTCATTTTCTTTTTAAAAGTCATATATTGTTGACTCCATAGCAGAACTCCATACAAAGTTCTGCCTAAACAGGTTTTAACGTGTTTATCAAGGAGTCCGTGTGACTGTGTGCATAAAACAATTCAACTATTTATCCATGTTAACTCTTTTGATGTTAGATAATTGCATCTGGTATATGGAAATAGTAAAGAAAACTCTGATATTTAATTTACTGAAATTGTATCTGATAAGTGGCAAAGTCCAAAGAATTACAGTACATATTTATATTCATATTCATTTTTGGAGATCATTATGCATATACTCCCAAATTCTATTTAAATAATTGTACTGGAAATTTTCAATTATTGTATTGATAATCTAAATAACCAAACACTAAAATCCCAGGCTTTTTTTTTTTGAGGGGGGGGTAGATTCTGATCACTACAGAAAACTTCCATGTGATGCTTTTAATTCATAACGTACTCCCTTTAATTCCTTCAAGGATGGAACACCCAATTAAAATATATTATCAGAAGCTTCTAAGGAGATACAATAGAAAAGCACAAACAACTTTATCATAAATGTCACAGAAAATTATGTTATTCTTGCCTGGAAATACAAAGCTCTTCTAACTTCTATTAGCAATATATAAAAATAAAAATGTAACAAGAGTTTGTTCAAAACCACTAATCTCCGAAAGTACTGCACCAATCGCTTCCAAATTTTCACACAACGTTCCTTTCGAATACGGCACCAATGATATATATAGATTGTGTAGAGGTCACACCTGTGCCAGGTACACGCAACGGAAATGTAAAAAATGATTAAAAAGGTAGGTAGATAGATACAGAGAGAGCAGTGGGCCACAGGTATTATGTCATAAAGGATGACATAAAATAATACTCTGTTCATAAGATTCAAGGAGAAATATAGTAGGTCGGTAGGTAGGCAGCTATAGGAATAGAGAGAGAGAGGGAGAAATGCAGTAGGGAGGGAGGGAGGGAGAAATACAGTAGGTACGTAGGTAGGCAGCTATAGGGATAGAGAGAGGGAAGGAGAAATGCGGTAGGTTGGTAGTAGAGGGATAGAGGGAGAAATACAGTAGGTAGGTAGGTAGAGAGGAAGAAAGGGAGTAGATAGGTAGGTTGGGGGTTATATGATGGTTGTGTGTACGTGTTTGTGTGTGCAGGTGTAGATCTACACACAGATTAGTTGGCAATTTAACCAGACTGGGCCACAGCAACATGTGGCTGGGAACGGCTAGTACTAAATATATATATTGCAATCTAGCCCCTGTTCCTGAGAGTTCCTACCCAGAAAATATCTGCTACAATCTGAAGAAAGTTGTCAGCAGAAGGAATCAATTAGACACCATGCTAATTCTGAAAACTAGAACAAATAAATCAAATGTTTATGGAGAACTGACAGAACATTTAGCAACTTACTAAATGTACAAATATATTAAATTACAAAAATATAATTTGAATATGTTTGCAAATATATGCTAATATAATTTTTTAGCAGTTGTTCAACAGTATAACTCTAATCCTAACTGTGCCATTCTTCCCTAATTTGCTTTAAAACAAATTTTACTGCTTAAGTCATAATATCAGAACATCTTCTCCATAAGAAAGAACTGAAAAGTTTGGTGATTTTTGATCAGCAGCATTATAGAGATGGGTAAAATAATTATTTGGTATATGGAACGAGGAGAGAAATATTTTACTTTTTCTTTCAGATCTCAAGATAAAGACAATATATCCCAAACTAATTAAAATAGTTTTTAATGTAATGCATAGTTAAACAATAGTATTTCCTATTCTCCAATGAGTTGATGATTATCAATTTAAATGCTTTTTAAAGGGTATATAGAAATAAAACTATTAAGTAAAACTATTATTCTTTCATTTGGCCGGCCTGGCATAGCTGGTATAGCTATTTTACTATTTTAGCTGGGTTTTAATTAATGTTCTTAGCACGGGCAAAATTCTATTTAATCTTAGTTTTAATTTCGACTGTTTGTACTTTTTTATATTTTATAGTTCCTGAGTCCCATGTCAGGAGATAGGGCGGTATAGAAATGCAATTAATAATAATAATAATAATAATAATAATAATAATAATAATAATAATAATAATAATAATAATAATAATAATAATAATAATAATACTTCCTGAATTATAAATAACACTCTTAGTGGGGAACAAATGGAAAAGAAGCATTATTCTGATGTTTTGCTTGTGAGTTTCTGGACACATGTAGTTGGCACATACACAGAATGCTTATTTGGGTGAACACTGGGCAGCAGAGGCCTTCTGGCATTCTTTTAGGCCAACTAACTTTTTGCTGAGGCTTTGTCACACCCTGTACCTTATGGAATTGCAGAGCAGACAAACAATTATAAACCCCAATTACGGGGGGTGGGTGGGAATCTAGATTCTAAACACTGTTGTAACAGTTCCACGTCACAACACAGTCTTTAACTTTAATTTTAAATAGTTCAGATTAAATCAAGAAACCCACTCCTCAAAATGAAGACAGCTAAAGGAAAAATGCAAAAATATTATGTAATTTTAAAAATTCAAACCATATCACCCAAGCCAACGAAGTATAGTTTAATTATCAAGTTGACCAGAATGGAAGACGAAGGACTAAGACATCTCTCTGTCTGCATGCACAAGAAAGAGAACCAAAGTAGGATTTGCTCCCTTGCTTATCTACAGACAACACAAGGGGAATTATAAAAAAAGAATTATTTCTAAGGCAACATAAGGAAAAAAAATAATCTGAAGTAGAACAGATTCTAGGGAATCAGTCCCATCTAGGGACAGATTTAGATATCTATGTAACTATATTAATTGTCCCTTCATATTTTTATTTTGTAATTTATTTCCAAGGGAACAGATACACTTTCTCCTTTTAGCAATCAACACCTTACCTAAAAGTCATTATATGTCCATTGGCACAGAAACAAGCAAGACAGATACTGTTACTGAGTGCCACTATATCTCCGCGAAGGACAAATGAAGTCTCTGTTATATTTTGCTTATAAGTACAGTTCTGTGAGGGCAGTGATATAACTTTTGCTTGCTTTTCAGAGCATATCACTGCATATTGGTTTTCAATCATTTCCTGAGAAGAGGATGGAGATACTGAGACAGGCCGACGTTTTTTCAATTTATCCTTTTCATCCTTGTCTTCAGGAACATTGTGTTCTCTCCAGGGTTCATATGCAGGTGGAACTAATGATCCTGTTGTGTCCAGAAAAGCCATTCTTAAGACTGCTCCTTTAAGCCTCAGAATAGTTCCTAAGATGAAGAAAATAGTGATACTTCTCAGTGCTGTGCATAGCTCAAGGGTATTTTCTTTATGTTTTAGTAGACACTTTAACTGTAAAATACTGTAGTATCTATTCTATTCATAATAGACTACATGCATGTCAGACATAACACTTGAAACATAAATTTTCTGAATTGAAAGTATTTAAAATAATTGTTAAATTGCAAAACCATTAGAAACCTGGACAGGTATTCATAAACACAAAAATGAATTTCTAATCAGTTCTCACTTCTTGTTAAAGGAAACTTTGATAAGATAGATAACCTTTGTTGTCACTTTTTTCTAAAAACATACTGGCACATATTAAAAAATGAAATTATACTGCTCATATGTATGTGTAAAGGTTAATTAAAGCTTTCTAAAATCTGAAATATAGAATGTCTTAGGCAGCCAGTGGATTTCCTTGATAGAAGTTTGAAAAACAGGTTCCCAATTATTCTCCCAATCTAAACAGGCATGAAGTGGCATTTCTTAATGGCAGTGGTTGTGCTGGGGCTGAAGTATAGGAGAAGCCTGGGGCAGTGGCAGCGGTTGAGACAGTTGAAGGCACTGAGTCTCTATTTCAGCCTCTGCCACTGCTACTGCTTTGCACAGCAGCCAAAGGGGCATATGATTAGGGGGAAATAGGTAGCCAGAGGCTTAACGGACCAACAAAGGATTGGTGTCATTCCTGCTCCTGTGTGTGAAATGACAGTGAACTTTGTCAGTAATGACAATCTCTCAAGAAGAAGAGACTACACACAGCATCCTTAGAATGTCTTTCCTTATCTAATTTTTTCTTCTTAATGTGTTTTACAGTGAAATTTTACACTAATTATTTCATATATTTATTTTAAGGCTTTTATGGTTTGTTGACCTGCATTTTACTTTTAAGATTTTTTTTTTAAATCGTTAAAGTCCAAACTTAAAGTAAATATGTACATTCCAAAACCAAGCTGGTGAAATCTTTTTTAAAAAGCTTACATTAAGAGACATTTATGATAAATTTCTCTTTTCTAATGAAATGCATGCTGATCAAAAACAATCAGTCAAAGCTTATATTTCCCCTCTCAAGTTTTTCTAAAAAACAACAAAAAAAGACACTTCTCTGCAGATTATTGCATAATGAACTAAGAGTTAATAATATACAGAACACTGTTAATAATATAAGAGTTAATAATATACAGTACACTGTCAATAATAGTAAAATCATTGTCTTGCTGGTTCATTGTTTCTTGTTAAATACATACCACTGGGGGAAACAATTACTGGTTGAAGCAGTCTTTGTTCTCCTCCTGGCGGTAAATTCAGTGCAATGACTAAAACGGTGCCTAAAGTAGTCCCAACCCACAAGCATGGTGAAGGTGATGTATCAGCTTTTCGGGTGAAGGTCTCACAAAAGTGGAGAGCTGAAATTGCTTCTCGGGATTCCTTATCAATGCTGGTTACACTAGAACTTCTGGATCGGCTGAAGGAATTGTCTCTAACATCTGAAAGATTTTGCATTAATTAAACATACTGCAACTCAATATTGTTGTTTCTATTTAATACTTTACAGAACATATTACATACAGTATATCCACCTCTAAAATCTCAACCTAGTAATGTTAGGTTCATATCAGACATTACATTTTTAGGGGTACACTTAAGATTTTTAAATTGTATACCTGAAGTACATAGGATTGATAAAAATATGTATTTATATAATTGGAAATGTAGAAACACGTTCATTAGACAGTTGACTGACTATAGCTCTCTATGAACTGTAGATTCAGTAGTGAACCTGGACATTTTATGGTATACTTAGGTCATACTACACAGTAATATTTTGTACAGGAGACTAGCTACCATGATAGTTTTCTCAAAAATAAATGTTACATTATACATGATGTACTACTTCAAATATATATAGCCATTTTCATTTTGAGGAAAACTAGGTGCAGCACACCGGAATGGAAAACTTCTTTCAAATCTGTCTCTCTGACACATACACATACACAAATATAAAACTATGAATTCCAGTTTTATTGTTGAACAGTCATTATGATGGCATTTTTAGTCTAATTTCAGTAATTCCGATTAATGATACAAAAAGGAAATAATTATATGAATGTTTAATTATTGGAAACAGCACAGAAAAAACAAAACAAAACAAGCATAGTTATCCAGAAGAAAACAAAAATTTAGACACTGAAACATGTATCAACAATCAACCACAAAACCTACTGAATATGGTTTTAAAGATGATGAGATTGGAAAAGATATGTTTACAGAATAGTAAAGGCTATTAAGATAGTGATAAAATATACTAGATGTACCGAAGCATAATTAAAAAGAATTCATGCGAAAAATCTGTTTGAAGTTATTGGAAGGGAAGTAGCAAGTTATTTGTTCACCATCTTTTCAATATCATTTTGAAGATTTGGAGCCTGTCTTGTACATTTCTAATTTAATCTGCAGGAAGCAGACTGATTTTAGAGAACAAAGTGGACAAAAGGTATTTACCCTGGTAAAGCTATATTGTATATATGCAGTATATACAATATAATAGCTGCAATATCAACACATACTTGGGGCCTTTATGGCAAGAGTATGCCAATTGAATAAGCTTTGCATAGGGAAATAATTCCAGATGTGAATATTTAATTATACTATTTATTACTGCCTTAACCTAAATTGTAAATTTAATATTTTTCAAAACTGTAATTTTAATATAGTGAGCAGACAATTGGATACAGCTGTCAATATATTCTCAAATGAATAAGGAATATTTGATTGGGCAATTCTAGTGTTTCAAAATAAACCAAAACATTCCTTGAAAAATTAAGGCTCTTCTTGGATACACTCATTACTCTACACTAATAAACTCTGAAAAGTACTATTTGTTTCATTTTTTAAAAAATATAGTGAAAATGAATGGAAAAGCAGAAGAGCACGCTAAACTTTTTGGATATAGATTGGCCCAAGTAAAAATAATCCAATGCCTCATAAACAGATACAGTTCCTTGTACAATATGGCTCTTCTATAACTTTCCTCCTTACCTATAAACTACAATATAGCCCACAATTCTTTTTAGGAAACTTTCTAAAATGTCCAGAAAAGTTTTTGAGGCTTTCTAAAGAGACTGACAGAATAAGAGTTGGATTGCTCCCAATCCCAACTCCACTTTTTCCAACAGAAAAAAAATCTGGTACCATAAACAGACTTCTGATTATACTCACTGCCCAGATCTCATATCTTCGGAACTATAAGAATTCTTGGTCCCTCTTAAGATCAAAATGTTTTGTATATTTTGTTACAATACAGTCAGCGTGTTTTTAGAATAGTATTTTATAAACTGTTTTTGCTTTTTAAATAAAATAAAATAATTGACAAAGAGATGAAGAATTACCAAAGTATTCACACAAAATCTTACCATGAACAAAAATTGAGTGTTTTATATAAAACTGAAAATATGAACTCAGCCTCTTTGGACTAAGTTGATATGTATTTTTATTTGCTTTACATGATAAAATACTTCGTAAGAAAAATAAAATAAAAGTTTCTTACAAAGTAAGGGCAAAATAATAACATTTCAACAGATTAGTAGAGTTCTCCGTAAGTAGCAATCTTAACTTGAATAAAGGTTTAAGGTAGCAATCTTAACTTGAATAAAGTTATTCAAACAGATTTTAAAGTGAGTTCAGCCCACTCTACTACTGATATATCCTAGATCAGTGATGGCTAACCTTTCTTGGCTCACGTGCCAAAAGCAGAGGGAGTGCAGGGTGCATGGGCGTGCCACTCCCATAATGCTATGTGCGCGACCCCCTGCTTTTGGCGTGCTTTTTTCACCCTTCCCAGGCTCGAGGCATTCTAAGGGCCTGGGGAGGGTAAAAACAGCCTCTCCAGGCTTCCCTAAAGCCTCCAGAGGGTGAAAAACGGCCTCAAAAGAAGGCCTAAATCAGCTGGCCAGCGACACACACGCGCTAGAGATGACAGGCAACGCCTCGCGTGCCCTAAGAAATGGTTCCGCATGCCACCTGTGGCCCCCGTGCCATAGGTTCGCCATCACGGTCCTAGATAATAAAATGTCATAATAAAGAAAAGTTAACATAAATTTCAGTGAGTCCAGGCTATATTTAATCATGAATTAGTTTCATAATATAAATATACCTGAGCCTTGTAATGTATTTCTTTATCTTCTACAAGTACAAAGTGTTTTTGAAGGTAATGCTATCTTCAAAAACAGTTATTCAGACCCTTACATCCATGAACAAGAAAATTGTGAGATACAGAATAAAGAGCAACGTTAAATCAACCGTATTAAGACAGTTGATATTTTATATGCAAATTGATTTAAACAATTAGAAAATTTAATATTTATTGCAGATTAGACAAAGGATATATCTATTTAGATACCAATAAAATATAGGGTAACATACCGGAGTATATTTAAAAATAATTTTCATGAAAATTGTCGGAAATTACTAAATTTATATCCTGCCAGTTCTCAAAAAAGGGTGTATTATTTATTTATTTATTTATTTATTTATTTGTTTGTTTGTTTGTATCCATTATTTTAATGTCTCAATATAGAACATGGAATAACACTGATGCTCTCCACCAAATTTATGGCTAAAGCGAGACTTGTATTTGCATTTTCCATCTAATTACTTATTACTATTATTTATACCAAACTGAAAATTACGTACAATTTCCTTATATTCTTGTTTTCCACTGAAAGTAATAGTGTTAAGTTATGAATATTAAAAAATAAACTATGAAGAAAATTATATTTCTGTGGGTGATATTTTCATGGCTTTTAAAGAGGAACATAAAAGTAGTTCCAAATTGAGGGCAAAGAAATTGTAAACATGCACCTGCATAAAATCTTGGAACTAAACAATGGAAAATAAATGGAAATTTTCCCTACTTAGATGTGTGAAATTTCAAAATACACAATGTGTATTTTATAGCCTTTTGAAAGAGTATAAACACCATTAATACAGGCTTTGAACAAATACTTACCTAACTCAGGTTTCAGTTCAGTTGGTAAGCTTAATTTTCTAGACATCTTTGCTGAAAAATAATGTATAGTTTTGTAATAAAACTAGAATTATCGTATTTTCAGAGAATATGAAAAAATTAAAATGGTCAGTTTTCAAATTCAGAATTCATATATTAGTTCTAAGCAAGGAAGTATGTGTATGTAAACAAATATTTATGAAGTTTAATTACAAAGGTGCAATGAGAGTATGACAATTACTTTTTCTGGAATTAAAGCAAATTAAAAATACTAATATTTAAAATTATTAGATTTTCAAATGTCTTTATTGTGGCACATTAAATATTCTGATTTATATTTGTGCTCCCCCAAATACATATTTTAATAAATACAATCAAGATGGAGCCAAAGTTATTTAAATATCTTTTTACAAGACAATATTCTGTCCCAAATACTGCAATTCTAAAATGGCAAAGATCACAGAAAATTGCCAGGAGATTGAGTCTACGTAAGATCCTGAATGTTAGAAAGATTTTCAGATTTATGGGAAAATTAAAACACCACAAAGGGTAAAATATAGGGCTACATAGGGCTATTAGAGATATACTATGGGGAAAACTTCTAGCATATTTATAAATGATGCTTTCTGACGGCCATAGCAGGCATTGGGATGAGTGAGTATTCTCTTTCCAATGACAACGCTGTGTCCCACTATTCTTACTCCTAATTTGTGTAGGGAAAAGGAAAAGAGGTTTTCAAAAAGACATTCTGTCCCTATTATTGAGGACAGATATAACCTGAATAAAGAGGATTCTATTATTTAGTTATATAATACAAGATTTATCCCTTAAAGCTTGCAGTTGCTAAAAATAAATCTGTTTCTTAAGGCATCTTGTGATACAGCTTTTAAAAAAAATAAAATAAAAATAAACATGTTTTACATCAATAAATAAGACAAGGCCATGCTTTGCAGGAAAATAACATATTAAAGAAATATACTATACTGGCTAAAATCTGAAGTGAGAAAAGTGTAAAAGAATCTAAATAAAAAAGCCTTGTAATATAATTAGAACTGTAGCTACTATAAACATATCCTTTTCATCAAGGATCCTTGGAATTACTAAACTGTTTCCAGGAAGTTCTACCAATTTCCAGGAAGTTCTACCAATTTCCCTTCTTCTTCTTCAGGAAATACAAATTATGCTAATAAAAGGCCTGGGGAATGGTGTTTTCCAAAGCTGTTATTTGCTACTGCTTTTTCTTTTAGAGTAATTAATTTGGCTTACAGGTAAGTGGAGTAAAATTATTGTTTTATGTTATGTAAAATCACAGTTTGGATTATATTGTGTATATTGCTTTATATGTTGTTATCTTAAAATATAGTTGAACGTTGTTGTAGAGTTTAACATGCTCTCTGGTATTAAATTAAGAATCCAGGCAGCTTAATCTTTATTAAATATAATTTCAACAGAACTTAAAACAATGATGCCTTTTTATTTTTACAGGAGTTTTCAAAATCCACAATGGAAATCTTTTCACCACCTTGAAGACAGACAAAGACAGCAACACAGGTTCATACAAACTTGAATCCACACACACAGTTTAAAAAGGCTAAATTTCTGTAGGCATTAGAAACCTGAAGATTAGAACTTATAATTAGTATACAGCAGCTCTCCATCTTTCTCCTATTAAAAAAATTGTACTTTTACTTCAATCATTAGTAAACATTCAAGTATACTGCACAATAACCAGTAAAAAGTTTACACAAAGCCAAATCATCTCTAATAAATGAAACCAAAGAGTGTTGACTATTATCTGATTAGATTAATCCAACCTTGGAAATAGCAGCTATACACTTAAAACACACGCTATGATATAATATCTGATTAATTTTAATCAAGTGTCACTCCCTTTTTAAAATTGCCATGCACTGTAAACAGAAGGACCTATTGGATTTTATTAGGCCCAATATATTAAAACTATATTGGTATTGAATTATAATCAATATATATTAAAAATGCTTATCAGAAAAAATTCTATATAATCCACAAAGCAGAAAAAAATAGTCACCAATGGCATAACATATAAGTCACCCATCTAAATCCTAAATACTGAAATAATAATGATATATCATATACAGTAGAACCAGTGATGGGATTTTTTACTACTGGTTCGCTGGTGCGTGCTCGCGCTTGATGCTTCTGCACATGCACAGAAGCATCCAGGTGGGTGGGCGGAGCCTCCCGCCGCAGCTACTACCAGAAGCAGTAGATAGAACCTGTGGTCACGACCATAATGCATTCCATAACCCTTGGTCGCAACCCGATTTGGTTGTGACCCAAAGCTAATTTCCCCATTGGATTTTATGTAAATACGATCAATCCTTCCCAGACCTCTACGAACTATATATAAATATTGTTTTTAAAAAGATTTTAAAGTACAAAAACAGTTAATTATGCCATAGAACTCAGAGTGTAATGGTAAAATGTAAAATCCTTTAATAATGCTGATAGCTCCTCCTACCTTCCTGTTGGCCATCTTAGGGACCCAGGTTTCCCACAACCTGGGCAGGAGGGCTTGAATTGGGCTGGCTGGCTTGCACTTTGCTCCTCCTGCCTTCCTCTCAACCATCTTAGGGGCCTGGCTCTCCCACGAACTGGGCAGGAGGGCAGGAGAGCTTGGGCTGGGCTGGCTGGCTTCTGCAGCACTCCTCCTGCCTTCCTCTCTGCAAGGACGCCCTGACGAGAAGAAGCAGCCCAAAACACACCCTCCTTCCATACTCCAAAGCCGAGCACCAGGGCCTTTCTGTTGCTGGCCTGCTACCGCTCTCTGCAGCCCCCAGAGGACTGAGAGATGGGGAAGTGGGGGGAGATCCTGACTTCCAAGCTCCCAGAATTCCCAACTGCAGAGCTTGCTTGGCTCTGTTCCCAACCCTCGCCACACGCGCAAAACAACAAAAGCTGCAATCGAGGCTTCTGCAGTGTCACGTTGGACTCCTGGGGAAGTAGGAGAGGGAGAGGGAGGCTGCCTGACTGGGAAGAAAGTTAATCGTACAAAACAAGCTAGAAGCCAGCGTGAATGAGATTAAAGGGTAACTTTAACATGTGGAATGGCAGATAAGTTTGTTCAGCAGATCAGGACTTTCTCTATGGTGCAGAAGGGAAATCAGTCGAGGCCTTGTTTGATCGCTATCCGAATATGTGTTCATGACCAGATTCAAAAATATTGTGAATGTTTTGGTTGGAATCTAATTTGGTTGTGGTCAGAAGCATTCGTGACAAAAGGTTCTACTGCATTAGATTTCCATGTCAATTAAAAATGGTAATTTTTTAAATTGACAGATGGAAATTTTGACCACATTGAGAAAATCTGTACTGGCAAAATTTCTGTTATTCGATTACAAAAGATAACACTACTTGGAATACATACTGTATATTATACTGATACATTACAATATCCCCGGTTCTTGGGAGAATTTGATGCATAGAAATGCCATACCAACTAAAGAACCGGCCGCTGAGATTTCACACTGTTGTGTATACAATAATTTTATTAACAATAGAAAGTTTTATTAAAATCTATTGATTTAAAATTTTATATGCAAGACTATTAAGTACATCATTTGCTACTTTTATTCTGAACTCTACTCAACTAGTGTTAAAGACAACCATGCATTGTTTGGATTAATTTTGGCACCATAACATCATTTGTCAAACTGATCTCTCCATCTTGTCCCACTTATAGAAATTTATGATAGATTTAATCCAACGCTTTCCTCGTTTTATACAGGAACAAAATCACGTTGCCTAGTTTATCATTTTTGACAGACATTTGCAGATAAAAACTTTTATTTGCTGAAGTTGATTATTGCAATAAGAGTAGAAACTGAACTAGAGATTATGCTTGCTTACATTTGCTTTCTTATCATCTTGTTAACAGGACGTTAGGAGAATTCTACTCTATCTACATCTGTTTTGAATGGAACTTGAGAAACAAGTATTTATTTATTTATTTGTAAATCGGAATAAACTTTCTTATGGCATTTGAAACTGCCCACTATTCTCTGGAAATGAAAGGCATTTTTCTCTGAAAACAAAACTTCATGAGGCAGGTAGTTGTAGGAAGCCCTTTTTGATAGACCTGTGATTATGAACTTAAGCATTTATAGAGATTTTTAATCTTGAATAAATCTTTAATTTTGACCCTGGAAAAAAAGTAAAATAAATCCCACCATTTAATAATATAAAGTGGTGCTATGAAACATAAAACATGCTTATATTTTGATTTATGATAAATTAATGTAGTCGAACATATATCCCTGTATTATTTCTCCATCAAATAGGTTAGCAAAAACCCAGTTATAATTTACAAAGTGCTAATGGAACTAAAATAAGATTAATACACTGAAAGATAAATACTTTATCTTTCAACAAAAAAATGTGATGCTTTCTTTCCAAACTATTAAATTTGCTATGATATATTTTGAATCTGAAGAGCAAACGTAGTGGAACAAAGTGCACCTTTTAACTTTCCCTAACTTACATGAATCAAGCAACCATTTTCTTGTTTTTCACTGCAATCTTAGTCCTCTGAGTCCTACTTAGGCAAGCAGGAAAACAGATAAAGAGTGAACCATATAGCCATTAGGCAAAGAAGCAATGAATTCTTTTCTCTTCTCTTATTAAAATGAAAATATCACCCCCCCACTTCCCAAGAATACTAATCCTAACTCTTGTTTTAAGATGACTATGTGCAGAGGTGGGTTCCTACTGGTTTGGCCTTGTTCGGCCGAACCAGTAGTACCTTGGTGGCTTGGGTTGCTGGAACTGTCAGTGACCCAGGCCTACCATGCCCCTGAACCGCTTGTCCCAGTGGGGCCGTAGGTGCCACCATCTTGGTTTTTTGCTTCTGCGCATGCGCAGAGCAATTTTTGTTGTATTGTGCATGCGTGCACAGTGCACATCAAGCATGCACGGGGCACATCTCTAAGCAAACCAGTAGTGGCTGCCACAACCCATCCATAACTGTGTCGTAAGCATAACAACTGGAATAATTCAATACAGAAAAGGCTTGTAGTTGCATTTTTATTAGGTATCATTGGATACAAAAGTTTACAATATCTAGAAAATTTGTCATTTATGAATTTCCCCCCCATAATTCTAAAAAAACAAAATTTACCTTTACCCCCCACCCCAATTCCTCAGTCTAGTTTAATTCCCCCAATTCTTCAGGAAAAATGTAAACCTTTTTTGTGGGGAGAGGGGAAAGTTTCTTCTTTCTTTCCCCCTCCAGAAATATTAGTTTTGCAACTATTAATCTGGAATAATTAGGTGCCCAGAATAACTTCTCCATTTATATATTATTTAATAGAATGAGTAATTTTTATTTTTTTCTGCTTAGTCAAAGCAATTGCTTCAAGTAATGATAAGTATCTTTATTTTGAGTAGTTTATTTTAATTGTAGATGACACCAGACTAATGGAAACAAACACATTAAAACTAAGTACTTTTATTGTTTCATAAGTATTATATTACATTGGAACTACTGAATTTACTGTATTTCCTATTTGATCCATCCATATTTGCAGCATTATCTGAATGGCGCAGGATCCATCCAGAAGAACCTCCTAAAATAATACATTTTTAAAATCTATATTATGCTGCTAGTACAACATAAGTGTATCTAGCGGATTTGATTATTATTATAATGTAGACTTCTTCAAAATGAAATATACATTTGTTAGAGTGCTTACCATTCAATGCTGTTAATATGATTTAAAAAATGTATTTCTGCTATAATACCCATCACCATGAACTTCTACTGAATTTTAATTTCAGAAAAACTATAAGGTAAGAAAATAATTGATTTCAACACTCTCACTCAAAACCTGGAAGTTATTAATAACTGTATCAAACATGCAACCAAATAGATATAAATTATTTGAACATTGTCTAAAAGAAAAGAGATAACATTAATTTATCAGGTGTGCTATATATAAAAAGTCAAGTTTTGAATGAGCCAAGCTCTGTGCAAATATATATATCTTCTTAGATAATTACTAAAATCATAAAAGTAAAAATGACAGAAACTGAAATATAAGAAAGAAGAAAAGCCTTTATAGTACAATAATGTAATATTTATGTTCAATTTAATAAATAATGTCAAGTGAGCACCACTCAATTAAAGTAAATACTCCCAGATAAATGACCAAAGAATTAGAGCTTTAAACAGAAAACCAGTATCTTTACACTTTAAAATAAAAGTTAAAAAGCAAAATAACCACATCCAAGCAAGAAAGTATGCCTATCTCTCCTGTATGTTAATTCATCATACACCATAGTTACATCCTTACAACAGAAGGGTTCAATCATCATTCACATGTACTGCAAATGTTACAATTTTCAATTTATTGTCAATTATATTAGTTTGGTTAGCAGTAATTCAGAGATAAAAATGTGTCATACCTTTATTCTTAAAATAGAAAAAGGATCTATAATGATTCATTTCAAGGTAATTAGATCTATTCAAGAGGACCAAGTTACAAATGATTTATGCAGTAATGCTTACACGATTGAACTTCTTCAATATTTTAAACCGGAAGCCATTTTTTTGGTAGAGGAATGTGAGCATAAAATTAGAAAAAAATTAAGAGCCCATCTCCTTGATTAAGTGACAAAGCGAAGTATTTTAGAAAATAAGCAAATAAATGGTTAGGAGAGTATTAATTTAATAGTAATGCACTGCAGCTTGCTTTGTTTTAAAACTGAATTAAGCGCTGCATAGAATAAAGTGCCAGGAAGGAGGAAAGGATATTTTTTTCTAGTTCCTACCTATATCACTGGCTATCATCTTGGAAAACTTTCTGCTTTTGGTTTTCACTGCAAATAATATTTTGATAGAAAATGTCAATTTACTAAAAAGATAAGCTAGTGAAATCAATGATAATACTTTACTCTTAGAAATAAAAATACTATACCCTTTTCTATAAAATTATTCATTTTTTGTTCATCACCAGAATTGTTGGGGGAACCAGAACCTACATGAGTGAAGACAAGAATGAAAGGAATATAAAGTAAAGAGCTTCAAAACAAAATACATATAGGCAAGGAATTGGAAAAGAAAGGACACGATGTCCTAGTCTGCATCAAATGCAATGATAGTCTAAAATATATATAATCACTGAGTATGGATAATTTTCCTATTTAATTTTTTTGTACTGGTAAGAATGTCAATATAACGTTCACCTCTCCAATTATACCCCCTTCATTGCTTTGATGCCAACATAATTTGTAAAAGGACCTCATTTTCACAGACAACTTTGTACTTCCTATGTCATCATGTCATTATGTTTTCAATCAGTCACCATGTCATTATGTTTCATTATTTTGGCTAAAGTATTCATTTCCTACTGAAAGGTAATCAAAATCCATCTATTAAACAAGTGCAGATGATACATATTTACTTAATACTGTAAAGAAAAAGAAAAATTAACACGGCTATGTTTAACAAAAAAGTTCGTAGTGTATAATGACAGACAATATAATTTATATTTTAAATTCCAATGGTAAATTATATATGTAGTCAATCTAAATCAAAATGAAAATAAATTCAGATTCAAAATACATCAGTAAACGTTTTATTGCATAGTAAATTATAAAGTGCCATTCTTCATTTCAAACCAGAATGATTTTTCTATTACCTGTAGAAGAGGAACTGAAAAAAAAATCTGGGCACAGTGATGAATTTATATGAGTTTCCTGCTTTTAAAAAAGCTCATTTACAGAACTTTTCAGAACATTTGCACAGGGCAAATCTCATATGGGTAATCTATAGAAGCCATGAAGAGTAACAGAATTGGCTAATAAAATTGAATTAGTGCATATTCAAAGGTTAGGTTAGGATTTGCATGTTAGTGACAAGGAAGAAAAATCTCCATTACATTCTCTAGGATGACTTTACCATTAGAAATTGTGATCCTATCTAAATTGACATGATTCATGCAAAAAAAGAAAAGAAAAGAAAGAAAATACAAGGATACTTGTCTTTACTATTTCTTCAGGAGTATTTAAACAAAATTTAAAGGATCGTTGGTTTTCTATATATCAAAACCTCTAAGAAATAATGTTTTACTTACCTGTAAAATTACTTCTAAAAATAACAAGACCTGATGGAAATACTTTTTTGAGCTACTTCTTTCTAAGAATCTATGTTGAATTTTGGAGTATTCTTTCTTTCTTTCTTTCTTTCTTTCTTTCTTTCTTTCTTTCTTTCTTTCTTTCTTTCTTTCTTTCTTTCTTTCTTTCAAATGATAGCTAACTCTATTTTCCAATATCAGGTAACATTGCAATTAAGCTCAAATAAGTAAGGGACTCTTCTCAAAATAAATTAAATACATTAAAAAAAACCATGGAGATCCTGCCATTATTCCAAATTACACCATCTATGGCAATATGATCTATTTTTTTTTTCAAATTTTCTACTAATTCCTAAAGTCCTTCCCACCAGCAGTGGATACTTTTTATAGTACTTTGGTATCCCTTTCCCTCCCTGCATATCAGATTGCTGTCACTGTAATAATTCAGGCTATAGGAAACATGATGAAAATAGAATGAAATAAGTGATTGCTACCACCCATTAAAATGTAAATTAATAAAGGTATCATTACACTCATATATTTAAGAAACATATTACAAATAATCATTTTATATGCTGACTCAATTATGAATATTTTTGATACCATCACAGCTTTTTTGTTTTTATTCTAGATCCCACTCTGATCGTTACATCTTACTTCCAGAATTAATTACTTCCTAGAATTAATTCCAGAATACACACACACATAGATATGTGTGTGTGTGTAAGTGTGTGTGTGTAATAAAATTATATATTATCACATATATATATATACTTATCCTCCTGTCTTAGCTGAGCAGGAACAGAACCTGGCTGGCTTAATGGCTAAAGCTCTCAGCTAAGCCCTGGTTCGAATCCCAGTAAGGGTATGGCTAGCTAATGAGAGCTAAAAAGCTCAAAATAGATCTATACTAGTCTTCCTGACTTATTTATTGTGTGACATATGTGATATATGATAATATATATATATGGTAGTTTTATGAGCTGATCAATAAATAAATCAGAGAGACTAGTATAGATCTATTTCGAGCTTTTTAGCTCTCATCAGCTAGCCCAGGGGTCTGCAAAGTCGGCTCTTTTAAGACTGGTGGACTTCAACTCCCAGAATTCCCCAGCCAGCTAAAAGAGCCGACTTTGCAGACCTCTGAGCTAGCCATACCCTTACTGGGATTCGAACCGGGGCGTATCAGGAGTAAGCTATACCCATACCCAGTAAGGGTATGGCTAGCTGATGAGAGCTAAAAAGCTCAAAATAGATCTATATTAGTCTCTCAGATTTATTTATTGATCAGCTCATAAAACTAACACACATATTAAAAAAAAATCACACAACGGAACTCATGGCTTTCTGTCTAGATGGTCTCTGGTGATGGCCGAAAGGCAGAAAAGGAAACAGTATGTCTCCTCCCTTAATCGGGGCCTAACAGGGTGTTGTGGAAACAATTATATATATTATATATATATTTGTTTTCGTAGATTTTCACGGGTGTAGGTATGCTGGTATTGCTTTGGGTATTGGAAAATCCCCGAAGCCAGCAATACCAGCATTTTCGGGGATTTTCCCTGTTGCAATAACATCTCCATGCTATATATACGGGAAAATCCCCCGAAGCCAGCATATATAGGCTGATGTAATCAGGGGAAGCCGGATAGCTCAAAGCATAGACAGCCTTGCTTGATATGCTGGAGAGTGCCGGTTCAAACCCCAGTGGAGGTAGTATGGCCAGCTGAAGAGGGCTAATAAGCCCGAAATGGATCCATCCTGGTCTCTTATTTATTAATCAGCCCTTAAAAACTATATGTATGATTAATCTAGAGAGGGGAATAATGGGATATGCCTTTTTTTTTTTTTTTTAAGAGAAATTTATATTATGTTTTTTATATCTTTAATTAACTTAGAAGATGGTGTTAATGGGATATTAATATACTAAGAGAAACTTATATTGTGTCTGCTGGGAGGCGAGGGGGTATAATATCTGAATGAGAAACTTATTTTAAGACGGGGTGAGGGGGGGTATAGTATTTGTATGTGATTTATATTACATGTCGGGGGGGGGGGTAAAAAGGGGGAAAATCTGTGTGAATAAAACTTTTTCAATAAAAAAAAAAACTTAACATATATATATATATATATATATATATATATATATATATATGTGTGTGTGTGTGTGTGTGTGTCTCTCTCTCACACACACACACACATATATATGTGATAAAATCTTGGATGTCTTCTATATAAAAAATTATATGATTCACATATAAATTGAATAAATGTATTGACAAAGTAAATTATCACACTCAATTGCAAACTTTTGTTTCTGTTTAAAGAAAGTATGCTTTTCAATAGAATGATAGAAGAAATTTCATATTTGCCTATGGTTAGAGAAGCACTGCATGAAATTTCTGGGACTCATAGTGTCAGGTAATTAAAACACCTCCCCTACATATTGTAATTATTTTTGTTGCCAATAATATACATAAATTATAAGTAAATGGATATGGTATAAGGATAATTCATAAATTAAATCAAAGACAAATTTTTCACCTGACAAAGATGTTAACAGGACCACATACTTGCTTGAACTGTATATATGAAAAATCATTGTGAAGTTCATTGTGAAATACCACCTGGAACCCAAAAATCAAAGAACACTTCCCCAATCATATGGCATTTTGAAGTATTATTTAAATTATTTGCAAGTTTAATTAATTACCTGAAGTGGGTGACTTGCAACGGTCCTCTTGTACTGTAGTACTTTCATTGATATCACAAAGCCCTGCTGCAAAACAAAAAGCATACAATAGACTTTTTTCAGATTTTTAACAAGATTTAATTTGGAAAATAAAATACACAAGATTTTTGCTTATTCAGACCAAGTGTATAAATGTACTAAGTATATAAAGTGCAGCTGCACACGATTAATCTGGAACATAATACAATCTATGATACAAGCAACAAGAAATATTCTGAAACAGAATAACCACTCTCTGCTTTTTAAATTTAAAACTCCATAATTCTTCATTCTGGACAACTACTGTTTTAATTTAAACCCCCCTTTTCAATCTCTGACCCCCCTTTACTGTCTCTGGAATTAACTTTCCTTTCTCTTTATACTCACAAATGCTGTGTGTGGATAGAATATTTTTCTATCCACACGTTTTGCAAACTGATTTGTAAAAGACTTTTCCATGTTAGAGGACAGATGATTAGCATATTAAATTGAACAGTGCATCCCCAAAAGACATTTTTAGGCCCTGGTTCCTCCCCACCCCCGAAAGTACAAACCAGACTGGTAATTTAGGGGGAAACTCATGTGCAGCAAAATCCCTCCATCTGTACATGAACAGATGGAGGGAAAGAAAATGAAAAAGGCTATGAAAAGCAATGAGGAGGTGAGGGAGGATGGTGGAACAAATCAAAGATGAGAAAATGAAAGAATAAAAATAATCAAGATAGACAGATAGAAATATGTGTACATGCATGTACATAGAAAGTCTCTACTGGATTCAATTGTGCTGTCAGAAGATTTGGCATATGAGGGTGGGTTCTGATGATGGTCATACAGAAGAAAATCCTAAATCAAAAGAGTTTCTATTTGGAAGGCTCAAGCATCAACTATGCTATTTATTCAGGGTCTCACATTAATTATTTTTAGCCTTGAAGTAACCTTTTTATAAAATATGTTACTGTAGCATTTCATGAATGACCAATGGTCCACTGTCACTCATTTTGTAATGATACGTATGATACGTCTAACACTTTCAAATGAACACTCAAGCCAAAACATTAGATAGTCTTGTTCTATAGTAATACTTCACTTTTATTATATATTGTGCATTTTAAATATGAAAAACCCTTAAAACATAAATTGATCATATTGTAATGATACTTCTTGAATTGCAAAATATACGACAGTTGTTATTGTGATTAAGACTCTCATTTGGTTTACACAGTCATTAAAAATAATTCCAATAATGGAATTTGGCCAGGCCTCTCCATATACAAGGAAGAATAAGCCATGCTTCCTTTCATCACAAAAGCATAAACTTTTGTTTTATTAGTTTGAAACATTCAAATGTGTTGAAAGATAACAGGTTTGTAAAGACAGTTTATGCTTCATTTCTATTATAAACCTTTTAATTTCACTAAATGTTGCATTTGCAAAAAGTTAGTATAAATTACAATTTAATGAATTGTACATAACAGAGTTTACACACTTAGGGTCAAATAGTTTTTGCTGATTAAAACCAGATGAAAAGCCTATTAAACAATTTAATAATGGGAATATCTTTAACACAGGAATCAAAAACTATTCATATTTCATCTTCAATTTACCCTTTAAAGATTGAAACTGAACCTAGCACAAAAATGAAATAGACATTGGCAGTCCATAGATAAAATTGGGGATGGGTGGTTGTAGTATGGGAGAAGCTGAGGTAAAACTGTAGAATTAGAACAAAAAATAGCACAGTGTATTGGTTAAATTGCTGTATTAGGATTGAAATGACCCAGTTGAAATCCAGCTCAACCAACTGCATTACTCTGTTGTTGCTGTGGAGACAAATTGAAGGAGAACCTCCATCTAACTTGCCTTAAATTCCTGCAGAAAGTCAGAATAGATACTGGAAGCAATATTCTTATTGGGAGAGGAATGCTCTTTTTCTTTGTAGTATATTCCTATTGACTATTCCAATTGTGTTTTCCCATTCATTAACTGGTAATTTTCACAAGCCCTGATATCTTTTAGCCTTAGGTCTTTACTGGTGATAAAATGGGGAGGAGAAAGCCAGAATATAAAGAAAAGCAGCAAGGGCTTAAAATTATCCTTCACTATCACCCCTTTTCAGAGAGGCATGTCTCTTTGATTTTGCATGAAGCTGCTGAAAGAATAGTAGATTCAAAAATTCATGGGAAAAACATCTAATTGATGAGAAGATTCAAGAATTAACTGGGAGATACAAATTATTTTACTACATAAATAGAAAACATATCACTGGTTGAGATGCATATTGTTAGCAGTTAGAACTTTATAATTTAGACATATCAGCATAAGATAAATAATGAACAGTACCCTATCACTTTTTAAAGGGCTGCTTTATGGCATACTTCTAAAAAAACAACTTTGATGAAGTTACTATGTTTGAATTGAGTGAAAGTTTACTACTTTTATCATAGCATTTTGGGTGAAAGAATCTCTTTTTTTTCCTTTTGTTGCAACTATTTTATGCAATCATTTTATAATTTTGCAATTACTATCAGTGGGAATGATTTTTACCACCTGCAAACTTTACTTTCCAATACTCTTGTCACTTAAATACTCTTGTCATTTAAAATTCAGGTAAAAAAATTGAGGTAAATAATTCTACTTTTCTGGAAACTATATACATTGTATAATATATAGTTACATTATATAACTCACTCTGTATTTTTACTCTAACATCATATATTGTAACTAGACTTAAGAAAATAAAGGCAGCCAGAGATACCTCTTTCATGCTTTGTATATCTACTTCTCGTTCCTATTTCTGCAGTAGAATGGATATTAGATCAATATAATGGGTAAAATGCATTTTTGTGTCCTATTTCATTTGAAGTCATAGTGATACAGAAGTATCTTACTAAAAGGGATCCCAGTATACATCCTCTTGTAATTATTGTGAAAAATATAAAGTATTTGACAAATTCAAAGTTACTATGCCAAATACTTGCAATCATTCCTCTCTCATGAAGAAATCCCTGACAAGTTATTCCCCAAATAAGAAAGCTTAGAAGAATAATCATTCTTGAGCAAAGGCAACTTTTGGTGAATCCTTGATGGTTTCATTGAAATCTGGGTTCTTACTTTATTGGCATCTCCTTATTTCACCAAAGAGGATGAGAAGGGAAGAGATGATAAAAATTTAATGAGGCTTAAGAGAAGAATCCAAACCCTTAGCAGGATGTTTGTTGACCATGACAATCTGAGAGACTACAAATGGAGTAGAACCAGTTTTGAGGCCATCATGAAAGAAAATGACCATGTGACCGAGATTTGTGGCATAGATACTAGCTTGTGAAGAAATACACTGAAGTCTATTATGGCAGGGTGAGAAATTATAACCACCAAATGGTGGACTTTACAGGCTTCCTATCCCTCACTCATAGGGGTAGGGGTAGGATTTAGCTTAAAGCTGCAGCATTATTTGCATGTTTATTTGTAAAAACAAAACATTGTTTAATTAATGACAATATACAGGTAGTCCTTGACTTATAACCATAATTGAGCCCAAAATTTCTGTTGCTAAGTGAGGCAGTTGTTAAGTGACCTTTGCCCCATTTTACAACCTTTCTTGCCACAGTACAGTGATTCACTGCCGTTGTTAAGTTAGTAACATAGTTAGTACATCTAGTTTCCCTATTGACTTTGCTTTTAGAAGGTAGCAATAGCGGATGACATGACCCCAGGACACTGCCACTGTCATAAATATGAATTGGCTGCCAAGCATCTGAATTTGATCATATGACCATGGGGATGTGTAATGCTCGTAAATATGGAAAGCGGAAATAAGTCATTTTTAGTGCCATTGTAACTTTAAGCGGTTACTAAATGAACTGTTGTAAGTTAAGGACTAGCTGTAGTGACGTTGCTATGAAAAGGGGGGGGGGAAGCATTACTGAAAGCAACAGCAAACACCAATTAAATTTTCCCTTTTACATCTGACAGTTAACTTTCAACTGGTATGAACTATGAAGTATAACAGGGGTTGCCAACCTTTTGGACCTCAAGCATCACCAAATTCATAATTTAAAATTACACGGACCACTAATATGATTTAAAAAAAAAAAGATAAATAGTATTTAGTGCAATATAAAAATGCAAATAATTTTTATGCAGGCCAACATTTTTTCACGGACCACTGGTTGGTGACCACTGAACTATGTAACATGGCAGGAAAATGAATCTGGAAAAGGCTCCTTATTTACTGACTTGTAAAAAACCAGAAACAGTTTCACATAGCCTCTTTCCAAAGCCTACACTAGAAGGTACCTGTAATAACTAAATAGTAGTGGTGAGATTTGGCAACTGTTGGCTGTATATCAGTGTAACTGACACAAAGAGATGAAGCAGATATGGAGGAACCATGTATATTCTGTATCTTGCACTAAGAGCATAACAATATGTATCTTTGTAAATATAAAAATCCAATTTTTGTTCCTGCAACAGTTAGAAAAGTGCTAACATAAAATAAATATCAGGAAACACCAATAGTTAAGCTGAACCTAAATCTACTACATTGTAATCAGATAACTTACATATGTTAGAGGTGAGAAGGTTTTTCACAGAGTGTGAATATAAGCTAGAGTGGCCACACATGCAAGAAACAACAGCCAGCATGCCTTAGTGAAGCAATAAAAAGAAAAGACAAACACCAACATTTTGCATTGGAAGCCAGGAAAATCTACCGCAGAACTTGATTTGAATAAAATGTATTAGAAATTGAATCTGCTAAAAATAAAAAAAATGAATACAGAAATGATTTCTATTATTTGCCTAGAAGAAAGCTACAAATACACTTTTATACAATTACTTCAGTTGATCACAATATAGAGCTACTATAAAATCTTTGAAAAAAACATTAGTTCTCGTCCTGTCCTCTTGGTCAACAGAAAAAAAATGTCCATTCCAGTTTATATGTGATATTTGAAAGTTGATATCATATCTTTTCTATTGAGTTAACTCTTTAAAGCTTGACTTCCAGGTACTTCACCATTTTGGAAGTCCTCTGAACTTGTTCTCATTTGTCACCATACTTTTTGAACTGTGATGCCCATAACTAGACACAGTATTCCAAATGGGATCTGACCAGGGCAAGAGTAGAGTTAATAATTACTTCCCATGATCTGGACTTTATTTTGTTAATGCATCCTAAAATAGCATTTGCTCTTTCAGCAGCAGTGCCCCACGGCTGGCTGAATTTAACTTGTAATCAACAAGAACACTCAGATCCTTTTTACATGTATTACTGCCAAGCAAGATCTTCATCATTCTATACATTTTTCCTATCCAGATTTAGAAGTTTAATTTTCCTGCCCAGTAAATTTCATTATATTAATTACATTCCATTCAATTAATTCCATTTGGCCTAACTGCTCAAGATTGCCTAGATTTTTTTAGTCTTCTTTCATCTAAACTCCTCCTCCTCCTCCTCCTCCTCCCAGTTTAGTATCATCTATAAATCTGGTAAATGTTCTCTAAACAATCCCATCCAAGTCATTAATAAAAAAAATAGTTGAGCCACACAGAGACTAGGACAGTGCTCTCTGGCACTTCACTTATATTACCCTCCAAGCAGAAATGTTAATGACCAGTCTTTTGAGAAGTCATTCAATCAACTGTGGGCCCAGCTAACATTTAACTCATATTTTACTGTTTTATAAATGAAATATTATGGGTACTCTGTTGAAAGCTTGCCAAAGTCTAACCTCACTAAGACACTGTACATTATGTCTACAAAGTTAGTAACTCTATCAAAGAAGGAAACGAAGTTAGACTCACATGATTTATTTGTAGCAAACCCATGCTGACTCTTGTTAATTGTAGCATGCCTATCCTAGACTTACAAACACAGCTATAAAGAGAGCTACTTTAAGAAGGTATCAACAGCTGCCCAGTCCTAGTGAGTAGTGTTCAGCACTTCCAGAATTGTCTGTTCAGACACAGGCCACACTCCTAATGACAGAGAGACTGTTGACTTTTTTTAGCCAATCAAATTTAATATACTGTAATAAGTATGCAATTAAAAAATAATAAAAATGAAAGATGGGAGAAGCGTTGAGGGTTATGACTGAAGCAATTAGTTCAGAAATTTACAAAAAGAAATCCATGAGGGAGAATTTGAAAATAATGAGCAGAATATGATAAATTGATAGTTTAATTGAAAAAGGTGTTAGTGTCTGAACAATTTAGTATGAGTAAGTCTGTCCATGACAACCAGAAGGGGGGTTTTCTAGAAGAAAATCCTACTATCTACCTAGCTACTATCTGGCTTTGATTACTTATCATTTTCAAAGAAAAAGCTAGTAATCCACACTTCTAAAAAGCAAAGTATACATTTTTATTAGCCTCTTACCTCCAGATGGTTGTCTACTTTTACGTGGAGATCGAGGTTCCCTCCGATAAGGATCATTAGAGCCATACAATTCAATAGTGCCAAGGTTTAAAAGCATGGTCTTTTGAATGTAATCAACCATTGCAATACCATTACAATTACCAAAAACTACTCTGGAAAAGAGTTATTGGAAAAAACATATTTCAGATGAATGTTTTCTACTGATAACTTAATTTTCCAATATGCACATTCAGACTAAAAAAGTAACTGAAAAATAACTTCAATAATAATAACATGGATTTATTTTAAGTATCTGAAAACTTCAAAGCCTCTTCCTCAAGGTTTCCTGCTCTTATTATTCTGATTCTCTTACTATCTCACTAAAGATTTTAATTTTTGCAAACACTTTCCTTACCCAGAGCTCCTGAATATAGTTTCATTATTGTCAGTTTTTCAGACATTCAACTTTTTGACTAAAACGTAGCAACATATCTAACCAATAAATATTTGATAACAGCCATAGATTTTTTACATAGATTTTGACAATCTTTCATTATTTTATTAAAAATATATATATAAATTTTTATATATAATTTTTAAATAAAATATTCTTTAATATTAAGTTCCACATTGGCTGCTTAATTTATTAAACAGCAGTAACTTTAAAAATACAGACAAAATATTAATACATTATTATAATGCTATGCCATGGGAATATAAAATGGTTGACATTTTCTAGACATGTACAGTATCACAAAATTAATCATCCATATAAATGAACAGATACAACACCAATCAAGTTGGGTAATATGAATAAATACTATTCATAATATACAAAAGAATGACATTTTACCCAAATAATTATGGTACTTGTGAATTGAGGGGCTTCTTATATTCTCTGATTTAAAAAAGGGAATATTTAATACATAGCAATGGACAAAGATGCAAATAATTTAGGCATCTCTGCTGAAATGTAACAATGTCTTTGAAGATTAGCCAGCAGTTAGGATTGCTTATTTAGTGATTTTTAACCCTTTCTCCAGTACTTAAACCAGCCTTTCCTTTCCTGTACACCAGTGGTAGTCAACCTGATCTCTACTGTCCACTAGTGGGCGTTCCAGCTTTCATGGTGGGCGGTAGGGGTTTTGTCCGATACTGAAGCACTTTCCTTTTTTAAAATTTAATTGACTTCCCTACTTTATAAATCACCATTACTGTGGAACCGGTGGGCGGTTAGAAAATTTTACAACAGTGGGCGGTAGGTATAAAACGGTTGAGTACACCTGGTATACACTTTCTCCTCATCTTATTACCATTCAGTTTTGTTCCCTTTCTTTATCTTTCCCTTCCCAGTACAGTTACACTTTCCTCTTCACCTTACATCAATCATACTTTTTTAAAATTTCTATTTAAAATGCCATATACACCTTAAATCAATAGTTATTTCTCCCACTAATTATACAGAAATGCAATAATTATTATAATTAAGGGAACTCTAGACTAAGTCTACAGCACTAATGTAATATATACCAGTAGATTAATACAACTGTATATAACCTTAAAGTACCTGGATAAAAAAATACTGAGTTTATTTACTATTTGAGTGAGATAAAATATTGAGTTCATTTTCTACTATAGTATCTGAATGAGATAAAATGTAAAACCAGTTTACTTACAATCCATAGGCAGAGTTGATTGCAAGACTTGTTATTTGCTGAGGAGGTTCACCACTCACCCATACTAACTGGATAACTAGCTCAGTCTGATATCCTGGAGACTGTTTAAGGGGAGAATTTTTAACTCTGTAACATAAATGAAAAGTGCATTAATACGTAGCCTAGGGAAAGTCTTTTTCAAAAGATATATATTTCATTATTGGTTTTACATATTTCTGTATGCTAGATCAGATATAAATATTTACTGAGAAATAGTTCATTGATTTGAAGATTCTTTAAACATCCACAAGCAAACATTTAGAGCAAAGCATACAACTGTAAACATTTAATTCATAAAAATGCTCTCTTTCTGAATTTTTATCTATTCTTGTATTTATTCAGTTTTTATCACACCTCAATCTTATACTCTTAGATGTTGCAATAAAACATTAAAATAAAAACAAAAACTTTCACAAGGCTCAGAGGTCACCTAGACAGATACTATGATCAAAAGCTGCCAGGAGGCTTAAAATGGCAAAGGGAATTGAATGCTGTCTCAGCTTATATGAGAGCCTAAGCCCCGATTGAAGAAAGTCATTCCGTGATATTCCCCAGAAATTGAATATTGGAAGGCACATAATATTTATGCAAGACTATGGGATAGTGAATGTCTGAGAATCATTCTCTTTAGCAAGAGTAGTGTTTATGCCTTCTTCTAGGCAGCCCTTACCCAAATGTAAGGGGGTACTAACAGACTCATGAATCCACATGGTTGTTCCTTTAACCAGTCCTCACAATAGCCAGGACGGGCTGGGATCCCACCTACATGTAACAACGGATAGTCGAGACAGCACTCTGCCCCCTTCCTCAGAACAAACAATCCAAAAGGAATTCCAGAGAACAAAATAATATCCCAGTTATTACCCCAGAACACTGCCTTTGGAGATGCAAGAATATGGTGAGTAATTGAATAATTTTGTGGACAAAGTATTGTGCAAATTGATTACAGTATCCAGGAAGGAGAGGTCTCTGTTGACACTTTCCTCAGAAATCAGTAGATTTCTATTAGGTGCCTGGGAATGAGCCATTCAAATAGCCTTGCCATTCTATAGAGGTGACTGTAACTAAGTAACAATATGATCTGACCATAACAATAGGGTATCTAATCCCTTTTAGTTACAGATGCTATAACATTACTCCAAGGCAAATATGAAATCTGAATCCCTCTACACATGTCAGGCCATAGATGACTTGAAGTATGATTGTGGAGGCCAAGAATTCCAAAGCCTTGTCAGACTCAGCCCCTAAAGCAGGGAAGATGAAGTCACCCAGCATCAAAAAAAAGACTAGTTCTACACCACTAGTCCTTGTGTGTTCAGATTCTGAAGCTGACTATATTTTAATGTTCTAACTAAAACAATATGTGACAAAATACATTGAAATATTTCCATCAGCTTAAGCATTCAAGATAAGCAATGCCCATTATTTAGAATACACTATTATACTTACTTTAAACATGGGACATTATCACGAAGTCCATCAGAGGAGCTACTGCTAGTGGAGGGATGAGACTGGGGGATGATGGATTGAGGATTGGAACCTGTGCCTGGAGTAGGCAATGGCGGCATTTGCTCAGGATCAGGAGATTCTATATAATTTATTTCATACAATAGCCGTATTTCAAGCATCTGCGAATGAGAATGAAAAAGCACAAACTTGATAACAAGAATTTAAAATTAGTGACGCATTCTCTTAAAGGCAAATAACTGATCTTTTCAATATCCTGAAGTTGAAATGCAGCCATCAAACTATTACAAAAACAAAGCAGGTATTTTATGAAGATGTCACCCACGGCTCTAACTGCCATAAAGACAGACACTAAAGAATCTACTTTTAAATTTGAGTACTAGAGAGCTACATACAGGGCAAATGCTTCTAGGTGATGTCATTAAATATTAACACCAGTACTTTGAGCTGCTACTAAAAGCTTACAAGAAACCAGAATAGATGACTCTGAAAAAACAGAGAAGATTTTGGCTCATCTTTGTCAATTAAGCTAATTCCTGCACTCCATATCACTGGAACTCCTATATCATGTTTCCAAACTGAGGCAGTAATCAAATATTACTGCTAGACAGTCAGAACTAGATCAGCATCCTACTCTGGTTAAAAAAAATCATTGTATTTCTATTATTGTCATTCAACACCTAAGAGACTTCATAAGCATTTCTATCTAGAGTAAATGACAGCCAATCAGATTTTTATACTGTATCTTCTTATACTGAGATCCTATCGTAGACTCCATCAAGTCCATAAACCTAATCAAACAATCAATAATAAAATAAACCATTTTCCTGGACATGATAAAAAGGAACTGACAAAACTATAACATTTCTCAATTGAAAGCAGCTATAGATAATTAGGACAGGAATTTGCATTGCTAAGCAATGTTGTCATAAAGTGCAATTTCATGCAACCATGTTGCTTAATGACAGAAATCCTGGCAGTCTCTGATGCGGTCATTAATCAAGGATTGCAATTCATTTACTGAGGACCTTGTGACGTTCAGCAAGCAAAGTCAAGGGGGAAGCTGGCAGGAAGTTGCAAGTCCAAGGGTGCTCACAAGCAAGCTGGCTGTGGCTGCTGGGATACAAGTGCAGCTGGGCAGTGGGTAAATACTCCAGAGTGTGGGAGAGTGCACAGTTGATTGCAATGGCCTGGTAAAAGCATGTCTGAAAGTGGGGTGACTACAGGAAAGTAGGCAGATGGATGCTGTATCCTGGAATAAGTTCGGTCATCTATGTGGAGGGTGGGAGAATATCTGGTAAAGTAACAGGAGTGGGAATGACTTATAGGAGCTACTTGCCTACTGACATTCCCATTGACTCTGATTATAGCAAACTAGAGGGAAGGTCATAAATGACAATCATGTGACTACGGGATGCTGCAACCATCATAGGTGTGAGCTGGTTGCCAAGTGGCCAGATAATAATCACATGATCACAGCAATGCTGGGACAGCCAGAATTTTACAGATAGATTGTACCATTTGTTCAGCACCATCCTAATTTTGAACTGTTGCTGAATGAGTTATTGTTAACCAAGTACTACCTCTACTAAACTTTCTGTCCCACAGGTACATAGAGATGCCAGAGAGCACAAGGGGGAAAATGGTTAGGATAGAGCCTAATGGTTTCCTGTGACTGAGCTGTAAGGTTAAAGAAACATTTCTTTTACCTTACAATAGGCATGATTTAATTGGTAAATTTATCAAATTTGTTTCAATTGTACTTGTATTTGTAATGAATAAGGCCACATTTCCCAGTCCTAGGGAAGTAACCACAAACATAATTGACTCTTTAATAAACTTAAAACTAAAGAACAGATGAAATAAAAATTATGCAAGTTGTCACTGTTACTATATTTTCACTGTTGAAATATAGGGATCTTGATAACCATAGATATGAATGCTAAGTGAGCCTCTTATGTAGAAATGAATTTAAGTGAATGCCATTACCGGAATAACTTCTGTTGTTATTTCTTGTTTGCTGAATCTGTAAACAATGACATGTGCAGAAACTCCTGCTATGCACAGCATCCTGCTTTCTGGACACCATGAGATGATCTGAATGGCATATGGATCTTCATCTACTATGTCAGTGCTTGGCCTATCTTCTTTATTTCGAGTTTTTTCAAATACTTTAGCTGTTTTTAATTTGTATAGTACTTGCAAAGTTACTAGAATAAATTAAGAAATAAACTTGGTTATATGTTTGAATGAAATCATTTTGAGGAGACTATTTCTCCATTTAGAAATATAACTATTATTCAAGGGATGAAATTCTGAACAGAGAATAGGAATATCATTCAAACAATGCAATTCCTATAAAGGCTATATTATAGGGTGTTTAAGTTTCATTAATATTGGTTGACATCAAATATCAATGCACAGAAAGAGTTGTGTCTGAGTTGAATTTATTGTGAGAAAGATATTATACTTTACAATTTCTTTTAAGAAAAAACAAAGGATTTTCAACAACATGAGTATTTAATTTTATATATTAAAAGAACTATTAATTATGAAATGGCACTAAGATAGAATGCATAATCAAAAATTGTTGAGTTTTTAAAAATTGTCCTATTCAAAATAGACAATTTTGTCTCTAGTCTAAAGTACATTCATTTCAATTGGATCCAAGCAAGACTGATATTAATATTTAATATTCAAACAAATAAAGAAAAAATGAGACAAGTAATGTCACTACTATGTCATTAGTATTATGCTATTGTTATAATAGTTTTTACATATTAAATGGCTTTTTGGGTGTGTGTGGGAATAAGAACCTTATTGAAAGTGGCAAATCACTCACTTGCAGAAGCATCCCAAAACTTGACCGATCCATCTGCATGCCTATTAAAATATGAAATGTTTTTAAAAGTATTTTTAGAAATGGAACAGTAATGAAATTTACTTAATTATGCTGAATTTATATAACAATTGTGAAGCTATATATAGTTACTGATTTCTTAGCATTGACATGTTATTAGTTCACCAATATAAGCAAATTATTGCACTTACAGACTTTAGATGCAATATTACAAGTATCTTTGTAATCTGAAGAGAAATTAGACTTGCCCTTTCCTTTTCTTCCAGCCTAAGTCTGTATAATTTTTTTTATCCCCGTGAAATATACAGTAGTTGTTGAATACTGAGATTTAACTTTCTTAAAATGCAAAAAGAATCCTCTCTTTTTATACCATCTTAGAATCTAGAAGGATTAGTTGTCTTTGATCTCATTAATCATTTAACAGTTTGGAGCCTTTTTGTTCTGTAGAGTAGGGCAAACCAAGGCTACAATCTTAATACTTACTAGAGAATAAGCTCGAATGAATTCAAACAAGATTATTTTTAAATTACACAAGAAGTCAATCCTATCAGTATTGTTCTCAATTCTATTTTTTTTATGCACTAGAATGATCGAAGGAATCTATTAAAAGAAATAAATGTAACACATATACATTATGACCAAGATTTTCAATATGTAGTGATGTTCTGTTTGGCATCTACTATTTTATTACTTACCCAGTAATGATAATCTCTGGATAACTCTGTGTGACCAAACCCCAATTTCCACCATTGATAGGCCATTCCTATTAAAAAAATAATTAATTAAATAATAACAACAATTGCCCACCAATATATAATTAACAACACTTCAGAATATGATGCCAACATGTTTTTTTTTTACCTTTTTACTATAGCCTTGACGCTTTTGTCGTGCACCCACTGAATAAAGTGCTGGAATAAGGTCTACAGGGCAATCAGCAAAATATTCGCAACAAGTAACTGGAGATTCATGTATATTCAAGGGATATGGATTCTCAAATATAGGATACCTTTCATGAGGTGCGGAAAAGACAAGGATTGTTATTTTTTACAGATTTAATTTGATAATCTTCAAAATACTTTCAATGATAAAAATATTAAAAGAAAAAAAGAAATGAATACAATAGAAAAAATGTAGCACTTGAAGAATACTTGAAGCATAATCACTGACCATTACTAGTGTTATTTGATTTATAGTAGTTTGATTCATATGTATGTGTGCTGTATTCTTATGTATTTTCTGGTGTATGCATAGGCATACAATATACATATATTGTACCTTATGCCAAGGATTCGGCATTTGTAAGAAAATATGTGCATGAAAAATGGGAATACAAGAAATCTATTAAAAGTACATCACAGAAAGGTGATACAAGACTTTACTGTGGAAAATTTCAGTTAATGAAATACATTAACTGAAGCTTAGAGACTTATAAGAAGGCTCAACAAGGAGAAAGATCCTCAAGACTGCTCTTGAACTCTGTAGTGCTACTTTCCATGTGTGTGAATAAATGCAAATTTTAAGTTCAGAAAGTTATATTTAGATAAAGTTAGAATGTTCATAGCATGTCATGTATAGATACTATAGAAATACATTCACTAAATTTAAGTTAATTTAAATTTAATGATGCCAAAACTTCATTAAAATCTTTTTCTTCTAGAAGTCCAATAAATCTTGATCATAAAAAAATTGACCACTATAAAAACAGTATATTGTTAAACATGAATAAGAAAATAAGCAAAAAAATAGGTATCTCCATGTTACATTTTTATATCTTACCCATTTTGTGCAAGATCAATAACTACTAAATCTTTTTCTAGGAGAACAACCACAGCATATGGCTCTTGGAAATCTAAAAAAGAGATACAAATATTCAAAGAAGACCACTTAATAATTCACATACCACCCTTCTCCCTTGTAATAAAACACCAGTGGTAGCACTGATGTGCAAGAGATTATTTTAATTTGTCAGAAAGTATCAGAATAATTCATGCTTAGTTACTCATGTATTTTGTATCATTTTTGCCAAAACTTTATTACTAATTGTCAGTTTAAAAAAATCCCTAAACAGTGTAACATTAATAAAACAATTAAGAACAATTGAACTTAGTCAAAATGAGCATAACCACTACTATAAAAATCCAGCCAAATATATATCTAGCAAAACCAAGAAAAAATGAACTCCTTAAAACCTCAAAGAAAACTGATGGCTTTGCTGATCCTTGGCAGAAAGGATTAAAAGCTTTCACTGATAAGAAAAAGCAGAAGAATGTAAGTCACAATATTCTGATAAGACTATAAGAATGCAAGTCACAATATAACTTGCATTCTCCTCTTGGCAAAATGCTAAGTCCTTCTGTTTTTCTGCCTGATAATCCCACGCACTAAACAAAGCAACTCCAATAGAAAATTGCAAAAAGTATTGGAGCTGTGCAGAAAGGGCAAACTGGTGCAACTAAGAAAAGTTCTGAAAGAGTTTACAGGAAATTTCTGGGTATTCTAAAAGTTTTCATTCCAGCACATCTCTCCCTAGTTTTCCTTGGATCCATTCTGAAATTAAACTTCTATTTTAACTTCTATTTTGAAATTAAACTTCTATTTTCCAAGCCATTCAATTATAACTTTCCAAATATCTCTCCCATTTCTCTGTAAGGCCTTCTTCGCAATTTCCCAAACACATTTCTCCATTCCAATTACATTCCATATTATCAATGAAAGAATTAGAAATAACAGAGATGTGACTCACTTTCGATCTGAAAGTGGCAAAGTGCTTCTCAGGGGCCATGAGTACATACACTGTACCTGGCCCAATTTTAAGAAGCTGCAATGTTTTCTGATTTAGATGGTTATTGTGCAATTTCAGGGAAGCACATTTTTAATGTGCAGCAATGTGCGGCTATATCCACTCTTTAAGTATTTCCCTTCTCTCTCCCTCCCCTTCCTTTTCTACCAATTTCAGTAAGATTGTATTCAAAGTGGTGAAATTACCATCTCATTTACAAATAGAAAATTAGAGACAGCTATTTTATGAGTGAAATCAGAAGAGAATGAAAAATGGAAAAATAGCTTCAGGGGATAAGAAAGGTTGTTCCCTACCATTTAGCATGTTTGATGCTGCCCAATGTGCTATTTGGTTTAGCAGTACAGAGATCCTTATTCTTGAAAAAAGGGATCTACTTATCAACTCCAAATCCCAAAAGCAAGATTAGAAAAAGATCATGATAATTATGATTTTATTTATATATTTATTTATAGAATCTATATGCCCATCTTATGTACCATTACCATAGGTGGCCTATAAACAATAATAAAAATAGCAGGAAAAAAAGCATTAAAAAGAGCATAAAAACTCCTGGTTTCTTAAAATAAAACAAAAAACAAAACAAACCCCCCCCCCCCCATCAACCCACAAATAACTTTACTTGGTCCAAGTACCATTATCCCAGTGCTAATAAGATAAACCCAGTGTTCAAGACTTTCTAGAGGGCTATAAGGGTAGAGTTCAACAGTACTATTATTTTCTATACAGTTTGGTTGAAGGCAATTTAAAAAGTCTCCAGAGGAAAATTAGACTCAAAGATAAGGCATTAATCTAGGAAAGATCCTACACCTAATAACTATTCAACAATTATCAAATAAACTGAACAAGAGCTTCCATTACTCTAAAACAGCATTGTCATATTAATTAGAAATAATTGGAACTACAATCCTAAACATCTGGACAATAGTATGATTTTCATAGATGATTGCCAAAACATTTATGTATGATATTATCAGAAACCTATAGAAATTAAAAATGACAGTGAATGTGGATTATTACCCAGATGCTTACAATGTGTAATCTTAACTTTGCATCAATTAACCCACTGCCCTTTTCAAAAAATCTCTTTATGAGATGTTAATGTAATTAAAAATCTCTTTATAAGTGTTAATCTAATTACTCTAATTATTATAACTGTCTTTCTGTTCTAACAAGACAGAAATTATCAAATAAAATCTATGTATGACACTATTTCTACATATACTTCTAGGGGCTATTTTGTCATGCACTTAAAACATTCTTTTATTTTTTTAATCTACTCATTTATTATTTTTAAAAATTTGTATAATAACTTTCCTTCTGTTATATGGATTTCTTCCACCATTTTGATTGCAATAATCATACTTAGAAATTGTCTCACTTTGCAAACAGTTGCAAACAATTAAAATTCATATATGATTTTCTCCGATACACTTTATCTTATTATCACCATGGCAGTAGATTAGTGTACAGTAGGCTGAAGGGTGAAGTTATTTTCATAAAGGGAAAATTGGGTAAATATCTATACAATTTCATATCCTATAAGGTTGTAAATCTGATGTTGTAAGTCGCCCAGAGTTTATGTTATAAGCCGCCCAGAGTCACCTTGCTGTGAAATAGGTGGGAAACAAATTTATTACATAAATAAAAATAAATCTGAACTGGATACCTATTTTACATAAACTAGTTGTTTTCAGAAATGTTGGAACTTTCAGAATTGCAAGCTAACATGATTGGAATGTGGCAGTTCTGGGAGTTTAGTTCCAATATTCCTGCTGGATGTTGAGTGGAGAATGCTGTTAATAAAGAATGTAATGAAGGAATGCTGGAATTATAGAACAAAGGAAAATAAAAATGAAAAACCCACCATTAGGGTATGGAGTTTCACACAGAGTTAGAAAATCTACTATCGAGTAATCCATTTCTAGAACAGCAGTGCTCTTTCCGTGCATAACAGTTAAACAGGGTCTCCTTCCGACAGTATCATATGATAAGCCACCTGACAAGATGATAAAAGGCTCTCTGAAAATCAAGATGAATAAATAGTTAAGACAATGAAAGATAACATTAAAAACATGTTGGATTTAGTGGAATAATATGTTAAGAACCCTATGTGCCTCTGCCTCCTTGTTATACAACAATATAAGGATTACTATATGGACTGAACTGGACCATATTAAAACAAAAACAATAAAACATTGAAAAAATTGACAGTGCACTGAGTTATGAACAATTAATGGATACTTTTAAAAAAAGATATCTCTTTCAAGCTACAATTGGAGCAGTTGAAGAATGTTATGTATTTATGTATTTGATTTTATTTTGATTTTATTTAGACTTATAAACTGCCCCCCTCTCCCCGAAGGGACTCGGGGCGGTGTACAGGGAAAGAAATTAAAAACCATATAAACAGACAATATATAACAAAGCTAAAAACGAATTAAATTACCTGTACTAGAATTTAAAAATATTAAAATAGGAACCCTCCTAAGCTAAAATTCCCTAAATCTAAAATCCATTTATGTCCTTGACAGAAGTTATGTTATAAAATCAATACCATTTACGCAAGACCAGCTTGTTGAAATAAATATGTTTTAAGTGAGTGGCGGAAGAGGGGAAGGTCCGTGATTGTGCGAAGTTCGGGGGGTAGGTCGTTCAAGAGGGCCGGCCCAGCCACAGAGAAGGCCCTACCCCTGGGCACCGCTAGCCGGCATTGCCCGGCGGTTGGTACCCTCAGTAGGCCCACTCTGTGGGAGCGTATCGGACGTAGGGAGGTATGTGGCAGGAGACGGTCCCGTAAGTAACTAGGCCCCGAGCCATGGAGCGATTTGAAGATGGTAACAAGCACCTTGAAGCGCACCCGGAAGGCCACCGGTAGCTAGTGCAGCTCGCGCAGGAGAGGTGTTACGGGGAGTAACGAGAAGCTCCCAGAATCCCCCGCACGGCCGCATTCTGAACCAACTGGAGCCTCCGGGTGCACCTCAAGGGGAGCCCCATGTAGAGAGTGTTGCAATAGTCTAGGCGAGACGTCACGAGTGCCTGAGTGACAGTGCGGAGGGCGTCTCGGTCCAGAAAGGGACGCAACTGGCGTACCAGGCGAACATGGTAGAATGCCCCCCTGGTCACGGCCGTATTCATTTATAAGTTTTGTACAGCTTCCTTAAACATACCTTATGTAACATAACCCTGGTTAACTCACAAGCAATAATAAAACAATAGTAATAAAAGGAAAAGGAAAACCTAGTGCCCAAACATAGCACATTCCACCAAACTCAAATAAACTGGGCTTCATATCTGGGTCAAGGATTGAGAAGAGTCACTCCTTTATGAAAGAGGGATTTCACATAAAATGTATTAAACTTATTAAAATGATTGGTCTATCCACTATCCCATTAAAATATTTCCTTCCATGAAATGGAAATTGCTCTTTTTCTGCAATTTCCATGCATAAATAAATTTGGGAATGTCACTTTTGGGAACATAATATAAAGTTCCATGAAATCTTTCCAGAGATGTAACAATTTTTATGGTGTTATATTTATAGATATTTGTATATTTTAAGTGTATCAATTTTGATACCTTTTTACTGTATCAAACTGAAAAACTCATGAATACATACAGTTATTTCTGCATTTTGAATGCTTATTAAATATTTTCATACCCATTTGAAACATCTTAAATTGCAAAATGTATGCTGGATTCAGAGGGGGGAAGGCTTCAGCTCAGGGAACCTTTTGGATGCCGTAAAGGAGATCTAACTTGTATCTGTTTGCCTTTGCTCTGAGGCCTCCTAGATTTGGAGGGATGGAGGATTGTTGCAGCAACATACAGAAAAAAATAAGGAATCCACTGAAGTTGCTTTCTCTCTTCTGATGGAATATCCCATCAAAGGACAAATCATACACTCCATCTTTAGACACAGTATATACTCAAGTCATCATTAAATAACTGTGATCCAATTCTTACCCAATTCTAGTTGTTTTGTATTCTACTTTAAGAATAGGTTTACAGGGATCTGGCTTCTTTCCATCTTTGACCTGCTTCCCTAAAACAAAATATTGCCTTATTTTTATTTAAAATTGATTTGAAAGTTATCAAAATCTTAGAAATTATATTACAATCTTAACAATATATTCATGTATTAGAAAAGCAATATGTTCCATATGTTAGACAAATGATATTTAAAGATTCATTATTCATACAGCTTAACTCTCATGCAAAAGACCTACTGAGAACAATCATCCCTATTCTCAACTTCTCAGGGTAACTCCTTATTGTTAGAGTGAATGGGAAATTGAAATTAGAGAGGAGGTAGTGGCTAGGTGCTCCTAAAACTTTGATGGAGCATCACTGCTCATAAATACTATGGCAAATACGGATATTCGTGATTTATGACTGTAATGGAGCCTGCCCATTATGGTCATAACGTTAATTGAATCACTATAAACAAATAAACCCTCTCCCTCCTCTCCCCAACGCATTTGTTAATCAAATGCAAGGGCCATTATGTGCACATGAGGTACTTTGGGGGAGGAGGAGCTGGTGCAGGAAAAGACCACTTGTTCTGGCCACCCATGGCCTCCCTACACTGAGGCCTGAGATATCGCATGCTCCCCTTCCCACCCCTTAGGGTCCCCATAGCTGCTTCAGCCTTCTCCGCACGTACTTTTCAAAGATTGGCAGAGCTCAGGGCTACATGACAGAAAAGCAGTCTTCTTCTCAGATGCAGGGAAACCTGTTTTCTTTAGATTTTCCGTGCCCCTTTGCAAAAGCTTTTGGCCTGAAGAATAGAAGCCTGCAGGGGCAAAGAGGATGGAAACGTGCGCCCCTGCAGGCCTACATTCCCCACTCCAAAAGCTTTTGCAAAGGGCGATGGAAGCCTTTAGGGATATGATCTTGTGACCCTGTAGGCCTCCGTTCTCCATGCCAAAAGCCTTTTGTGAAGGGGACGGAAGTCTTTGGGGGCACGATCTCATGTTCCTGCAGGCTTCTATAATCTGTGCGAAAAGCCTTTTTACAAAGAAGACAGAAGGGTGGTTAAGAATACAGGATCTAACCAAAAGAGCTTCACCAGCATCTGAGAAGATGGATGCGTCTCAGCCATGTGGCCCTAAGCCCTACAGATCTATGAAAGGTAACTCAACAATCAGTGATGGGATGGGAAGGAGCTGGTAGCCTAGCATAGCAGGGAGGGGGAATAGTCAGGGGTGACATTGCAGTGTCTCTGCAGTCAGTCATAAGGATGAACAACTACCGTGATGCGGCAACATTCATAACTTCAGGTACTTTTCAGGGTGGTGTTGTAACTTTGAACCACCGCTAAGTGAACCGTTATGACTTGAGAACTACACGTAGTCTTTACTAAATAGAGTATGCAATGGAAAGAATGAGCAGGAAAATCTGTTTAGTCCATTTTTGTTATAAGTGTTTAGAAGTGGAATCATCCCCATGTGTTTTATAAGGAATGAGCATTTATCTAAAATAACCATCAGCAATTGACACTTACTCAATTGAATAGAATTTAATATAACTTGTTCCTAGAAAATGGCAAAGGATAAATAATCCTTTTTTTTTTGGTCACACTAACACTATACTTAAATAAGGTTTTTACGTATCAGGACCAAATTGAAATCAGTATTAGTATTTAAACACAATGAAATATTGTAACACTGTTATACTGTAATAATAACCTACAACCTAATTCTGAATCATATTTGCTTTTAATTTTTAAAAAGTCAAATTAGGTTTAACAGTAAAAAAAATATAAAGCAAGCCTGGCCATATGCAAATGGTGATTGTTGTTATTACTTACACTAATCTATGTATCTGAGAATAAGACACTGAAATATCTTTTTGTACGTAAAAGAATGTACAAATAATGTAACAATCTAGGTGCATTTATTCACTGTAGGCACAATAGGAGCAAATTCGGTAAGATTTACTTCTAGATATGTGTAGAAGTACAACCTAAGGCATAGTGTACCAACATATTAAATACAAAACAAATACACTGTGAACTTACCATGGGGAGTGATTGTCTGCAATGGCTTAATAGGGTTCCTTACATTCCATATAATCAAAGTGCCATCTGAATGACTACAAATAAATTGCTTTCCTTCGTGATGCCAAGCTACAGAATGAATTGCCTGAACAAAACAATAATAATTTAAAATATTAAGAAATATAAAATTAATTAAATTAAATTACTAAAACAACATGTATTCAAAGGATTATAGTAGCATTTTTTCTGAGAAACATATTAAGAGGCACAAGCTACTGTGGTTGTAGCTCATGTCATCAGTTGCATCTGATAATGTGAATACAGCTCACAAATGCTTATGTATTTTAACGAAATCTTTTAGTCAGAAAAAGTGCTGCCAGATTTTTTTCACTACAGACTAATATGGCTTTTCTATTATAATATCTAAAATTAACATGGAAGAAACTAACAATAAATTGAACATAATATGCATGCATGTGTATATAGTATGCTTAAATACCTCAATGCAGTTAAATTTGGCATAAAACAATATTTTAATACAAAATTAATTTGAAAGGAAAAGTCTCCACATTTAAAGGACACATGTATTATTTATGCAGCTATATCAGTTATATCATTTAATATCATTTCAATTAATCATTTTAACTGTTCTAATGCAAATATTTTACACTGGTAAAAATTAGAAAAATAAACCTATATTAATATACAAATGATTATTTATTACAGCCTGACATACTGCAGCATTTTGCTTATAATTAAATATTACCACCTGTTTTACACTTGTAGACCAGAAAATTATGATAGCCTGGTATATTTTTATTTTTGCAGTAATATATTCCCCCCCCCCCACGTAGCTTCTGAAATATATATTTTAGTTAGTTGTTAAGATCATTATATGCAGACTTAGTTCCATCTTGAAAACCAACTTCTAAAATCTTTCTTATATCATGAATTTAAGAATTTGATGTATCATTTATAACTGCATTATGTGATTATCTATTAAGCACTTAGTTCATAAAACTCATAAAAAGCTTAGCATGTTAAACACACACAATTCATCAACCTTTATGGATAATTGGAAAATAGGCTAATTTTATATAGCAAAAAGCAACTTAATATATACTACAGGGAGAATCATTGTAGAAAAGAAAATCTGCAGCTGAATAACATTTAAATGCTATTTTAATAAAGTTCTGAACAAATCTACTTTCTAACATATTAAAATGATTGCATTTATTACATTATAATATATAAAATAGGTAACATTTACTACTAGTCTTAAACTGATGATTTGGAACATTACCAATGTTTAACAGGACCAAATGGTAACATTTTTTATTAGCAGCTAGAATCAACTAATGCAACAGAATCCTTAAAATACTGTATGTGGAACAAGATGCAGTTTGAACAATTAAAACACTGATATTGTTCAAAATCAGAAAAGAAGCATCACAAAGTTTTCAATCTTCTTCAAAAATCTGAAAGTATGACTTTAAAATATATACATGAAGTTCTTTTTTCTAAAGCCACATTACAATCATTACACATTACAATCATTTTTTGAATATGATTTGATATGCAACTAATTCAGCTGAGATATGCTTTAGTAGAGCCAATATTCCTGAAACACTACATTTGACCATGGAACAGTAGTATTTATAACTAGTCCGTCTTCTTAGGAAATCCTATCCCTCAAGTGTTCTTCTCACTTAAGAAATAACTCTGTAAGAAATCCCAGATTTTGTAGCCTACTAGTATATGGATGTCAAACTTGCGACCCATGGGCTGGATGTGTCGCACAATGGCCACGCCCACCCCATTTTAGTGAATGGGGAAACAGTCATGCTATGTTACATTAGGGAGGGGGACATGCTATTCTCCTTCTTTACTGTATAGTACAGACTTCAGTAGATAGCGCATGGCTGGGGCGCGCAATTTGGGTGTCCTCCTGGATACCCGGCTGTCTATGGAAGAGCAAGTGACAGCCGTGGCAAGGAGGGCGTTTTACCAGGTTCGCCTGGTTCGCCAATTGCGCCCCCTATTGGATCGGGACGCCCTTCGCACAGTCACTCATGCCCTCGTGACATCCCGACTGGACTACTGTAACTCTCTCTACATGGGGCTCCCCTTGAGGTGCACCCGGAGGCTTCAGTTAGTTCAGAATGCAGCCGCGCGAGCAATTATGGGGACCACCAGGTTTACCCACGTTACACCGCTCTTGCGCGAGCTGCACTGGCTACCTGTCGTCTTCCGGGTGCGCTTCAAGGTGCTAATTATCATCTTCAAAGCGCTCCATGGCTCGGGACCTAGCTATCTGCGAGATCGGATCCTGCCCCATACATCCTCACGACCGATTCGCTCCCACAGAGAGGGACTTCTCCGGGTGCCGTCCACTAGACTTTGTCAGCGGGCGACGCCCAGGGGAAGGGCTCTCTCTGTGGCGGGCCCGGCCCTCTGGAACGACCTTCCCCCCGACATCAGAACGACCACTGACCTCCGCTCCTTCCGTACGAAATTGAAGACCTATTTCTTTCGACTGGCCGGCCTTGAATAATTCTCTCTGTCTATTGATTCCAAATGCATTTTAATGGGTTCTTAATCATTTTTAGCACGGGTAACATTGTTTAATTATGTTTTAAAGTATGTATTTTGTATTTATTGTATATTGTTTTTAGTTTCTCCTGTGCACCGCCCCGGGTCCCTGTGGGGAGAGGGTGCGGTCAATAAATCCGAATTTGATTGATTGATTGATTGATGGCACAAGAGCCAGCTGAGGACAAAGAAAACAATTTACCCAACATATACTATCCACAACGTGGCAATTTTGAAAAGAGAAAGAACTGAGAACTGATACAAAATACATAGCATTTCATTTGTCCAAAATTCTTTCCCATGAGAAATTTCTTATTTACTTTAGGGGTGTGATTGAGTTTGAGAAAGAGGCAGTTTTGCTACAGCATGATGAAGCAGATTCTATATGCAGAATCAAAACAAGAATATGCAAATAATTTGAAACAATTTCTTGAGTCCTCCAACAAATGACCTAGCTATCTGCGGGATCGCATCTTGCCCCATACATCCCTGCGACCGATTCGCTCCCACAGAGACGGACTTCTCCGGGTGCTGTCCACTAGACTATGCCGCTCCTTCCATCAAAAACTAAAAACACACTTCTTCTGCTTGGCCGGCCTGGGATAATAGAACTGTTTTTAGGGGTTTTAGGGGTTTAGTTTTAGTTTTAATATGAGATTTTAGCGCAGGGTTTTAGTATAATTCATTTTAATATTGTATTATGTTTGTGGTTTTATATATGTATTTTTAAATACCCTGTGCACCGCCTCGGGTCCCTTCGGGGAGAGAGAGCGGTTTTTAAATTAAATTTATAATAATAATATATATAATATAAAAAAATAAACAGCAATCTGAAAATAAGTATTAAAAAGTCAATATCAAAGTATTAAAAAGTCAATATCAAAGAATGCAATGATCTAATACAGCCAGCAGAATCCTGGAGAACTCTCTTCAGAGAAACGAGGGCAGGGCAGCAATAAACCATACAAATGTGGAAAGCAACTGCTTATAAAATCCATAATTCCTTTTTTTGAATTGTAGATGCTATTGGTATATTCTGACAAGCAAGCAGATCTTTGTTTGGTCACTAAAGTAATCAGAAATATTGTTTTGAAAAGTATTACACTTGAAACTAGGGATGATTAGAATATTGAAAGCATATATTTTGCTTCTCTCTGTGTCATTTCTAAAAGAAAAATTGTAAAATTCAGTCATTTGGGGAGTAAAGTGTTAATTTATTTTTCTGTAGTAAATCCTGCATCTCTATTTCCTAGTAAAATCTGGTATTTTAAATGAAGAAAAATTACTCTGTTCTAATTTGAACTATTATTGCAATAGGAATGTAAGATTTAACATCTCACTAGTTGCATAAGGAACGCTACATACAATTCTTATTTTGGATTTCTTTAGAATATGTTGATATGTAAAATGCAAGCTTAAAGGTAAGCACTTCCAACTTACAGTGCATAGACTAGTATTTTAAATTCAAGAATTTTCTGACCATTTTTAAGTTCTTCAATCACAGGACTTGATAAAATTTCTAAGGAAATTAAATATGTGTGGGTATGTCCTTTCTAATAAAGCTATAAATACCTAACCTAATTTACACTCACTAACCTTTGGATGTAGGGCATCCAGTCTTGGGGTACAGCAGAGGGCCACATTAGTGACCTCACACATCACAAATAGGCTTCTGCCTCCTGAATGGACTGAAGACCCGCCATATGATGTCCTAAAAAAGGAAAATATTTTCTCTCTTTTACAGAATACTCCCTTAAAATAGCCAATATGCTCCTTGCTTTGGACTAATCATGGTTACCAAGGCAGCATCTACTGTGAAATACCAGAAATTGGAATTTCTGTTTAAATATCATGCTGATTAAACAAGATGAGAACAATTTACCATCTTAATACTTAGGTGGGATTTAATGTGGCTCCAAGTGGGAGTGTAACTGTTCTTATGGAAATGTTAAGAGTAAAGAGTCTTCTTTTAATATAAAAGAGTACAATACAGTTCCATGTATATGTTTACAAACACTATATATACATATTGGTACAAATATATTTAATTCAGGAAACACAAAAGTGATTCAGAGAGGGAAATCAACACTTTGGCTAATATAAAGAAATCAACATTTGGGTGGTGTCAGCTTGGAGCAGTCCTGTCTCTGAAGGATTGGGCTTCCAAAATCATTTGTTTCTTATAGGGATGGGAGAGATGGCAACAGCCAGAAAACTTTTTTTTTATGCCTGTGGCTGAATTAAATGATTAATTTGTGTGAAACTAAATTGTGACCCCCCCCCCTCGGCTAATTGCCCAATTGTGGGAACCCAATTTAAAAAGTTGGTTTTAAGTTTTAGAAGATTAAATGATTTGCTGCCAAGTTACCTAAGGGACTACCTTAATCTTATCAGATTGTTTATACCAAGGTGTCAAACTTGTGACATGATGTTATTGTCATGTGATGTATTGCAACTTTCTTTCTGGTCGCTAAAACGGGGGTGGGCGTGGCCAGTGCGTGATGCATCCAGGCCATAGGACGCAAGTTTGACACCTCTGGTTTATATCTTCTCACCTGGCCTCATTTGAAACAAATTAGGGTGCTTGCTTTTTTCCCTCCAGAATCTCTGGAGTTCTTTACTAATTGAAATTGACCAAGTCCCATCCCCCAAGAAAACTCTCAAGGCTCATACTGTTTTCTATTTCCTTTTTTTCTTGTGTAACAGAATGGGTTTGGAATACTTAGTAGTAAAATGTTCATTTTTAAGGTTACCACCTTTAATGACATATTGCTATTAATTACTGGTAAAATTTCATCCCATGACCAACACTGGTAGGAGTTTATATCTTAAAACCCAACCTAAATATTTTAAACATATACTAGCCTTGCATGTGCTTAAAAAAAAGGTCACTATTTTTTTCATAATATTGAAAATATTATGACATATGCAGTTAATTATAAAAATAACTTTTATTTCATAAAGAATCATAAATGTAGGGTGCCTCACATCCTTCCTCACATTTTCCTCATAAATATTTTGTATGTTTCTGATGGTAGGAAAAGCCATTACCTACAGTCAACTGAGCTCTGGGCTATCTAGAAGAAACATAAATTTAAGTGTCCTTGCAAAGAATCTTCCAAGTATAACAGGGCAAAACCCAAACAAATCTTATATGTAATGGGTTATAGTTCTGAAAGCAGACTTGCATATCACTGAAAAAGATGTTATTTTTATAAGATTATCAAACCAATATATTTTTAACAAATTTTTATGACCTCCCTATCCTTATCACCCACAGTATATCTGCTATACACATTGCATAATGAATTACCGAACAGAATTTCTGTTATCACCGTATTAATTAATTACTGTGTCCAGCAAATGTCCGCCTACCTAATTTAACTTACCTGAAATTTAAAAACAAAACATTAAGAAAGAAAAAGAGCTAGACAATCTAATTATATGCATACAAAATGCACTCTGAAATTAGAAATAAGCTAATGAGATAGCAAAATATGACAAAGTCAAAATGAAATATTACTAATTAAACTGATACAGCAAAAGAAAGTTTTGTAGAATCCATCAAAGAACTGTTTTCCAAATGCAGAATGCCAAATTTGGATCTAATCAGATTTTTAAATTATAGATACATCACACATACCAACACACACACACAATCACAAGTTAAAAGAACTATATTATATTTCATATAATTACTTTTTTTAACGATTAAAACCTTGTTAATGTCTATATACAATCCATGCTGTCATTTGAGCATAAATGATGCTCAAAATGTTTTAGGTAACAATCCTATAGAGAATATGAATGGTTCTTGCATTAGGGGACAAATATTCTATAACGTTAAAGTGAAATTCTATATTCTGGAATATTCCACAGCTGAAAAATATTTACAGCTTATTTGAAGTAGGTGATGTGAACACCTACTGTACCTACCTACAGCAGAAAAGCAAATGTTTAAAACTAGAAAACTATTATACAGATGGGAAACCACAGAGGAATTAAATTGCTATTAATGAACAGTACAAGAATTCACTAAATCATTTCTAATAGGGCCATCCAGCTAGTTTTAAAACATCAAATGAGGTAGTTGGATAATGTTTTAGGAAAACTGTTTAATGGTGCTTGTCATTAAGAACATTTTACTGATATTTAGCCTCAATCTCCTTTAATTAATACATATTAATCTTGTTGTCCTTTCAGTTTCAATGTAGAACAATACATCCTTCTGCGACATGATAGACTTTGGATATTTCTCTGCTTTCATATTTCCTTTTAATTTTCTATTTGTAAGCTAAACAAATTACCATTCTTCATAAGGCTTGATTTTCAGAGGCCTCCTAATTCTGGTACATATCCTGTGAACTCAATGGAGGATATCTGTACTGCCCAAAATGGAATAAAATATAGTTATACCTCGGCACTTGATGCGTCAAAACTCGTCAAATTCAGTATTCAACATGTTTTGAAGCAGAAATCTTATCCCGATGCTTGTCTTTCTCCTGGCATGCAAAAAAAACAACAACCCTCGGTGGTGTTGGCTGTCTTGTGACTCGCTATTTCTTTTGGCCGGTCACATGGTTTGCTCGGTACCCAAGTTTTAGTATTTGGCATGTCTTCTGGAAATAATTACTGATGAGGATCAAGGTACCACTGTACTCCAAATGTAGTTTAATGTGGTACACAGGTAATTACTAACTCTTGGATGTAATTTGCCTTTATTAGTTTGCTACATCACACAGATTGCCTCCTTGCCTTGGGATTTTATAGAATAGGTTTTAGTTAATTGGGATTTTAGCACAGGGTTTATTTAATTGGCTTTTAAATTTTGTTGTTTATTTATTGTTGTTATATATTGCTTTTATGCTACCTGTGCACCGCCCCGAGTCCCCGTGGGGAGAGGGGGCGGTATAGAAACAATAAAATTATTATTATTATTATTATGTACGCCCATTCTTCAGTTAGTGATCATTAGCAAATACTACAGTAATAAAAAAAAAACATTCTTCGACCAATGCATGCAATTACCACTAAATTTCATGCACCTGACAACAATGCATGCTGGAGGGAAAGTAACACTGGAGTTACTAGCTGAACAAGAGAACTTTATCTGAATGAGATGGCAATGACCAGTAATCTTTGTAACATGTTTCTCTCTCTCTGTCATGTGTTAATTTAGTGACCATTTTATTTATTTATTTATTTTATTTTTCATATTTATATCCTGCGCCCATCTCCCACAAAGGGACCCGGGGCGGCGCACAGGAAAATTAAAAATACAAATATACAAATACAAAGACTCTTAAAACTATATTAACCCCAACCCTGCGCTAAAACATAATTAAAACCCCCAAATTAAAACTTTGATCAACTAAAAGTCAGTTCGGTGTTTTGCTTAACAGAACTTGGTCACTAAATGAGAAGTGGGTGTAACTAGTGCTATACCAATATTTCTAGATTCTTATCATATGCCCAATCACAAGCCAGGTATTTAAAGATGTTTAATAGCATTGTAATAAGAATGAAAATTTCAAGGATTCCACTCAACATTCCCTCCACAACGATCAAAACCACTCATGATGATACTTTGGATTTAGTTGTTTAATGAGCTGCAAATATCCCAAATTATAGTACCGTCTAGTCCATATTTTTCTATCTTATCCACAAGGCCATTATGAACCTCCTAATCAAATGTTTTACTGAAATCAAGGCATACAACATCAACAGCTTTCCTTTGCTCTACTTAAGTTTTTCACCACTTGCCATATTATGAGAGAACCTGTATATGCAGTGTCCTAGCTACTCTAAATATTTCTTATATATTGTTCAAGTCTCAATTATATGCCCCATTAGGCTTAAATACTTATCATCCTTATTAAAAAGAACAGCCAACTGCAATCTGAACCACAATCATATTTCCTCTTGGGCTCAAATGTGCACATTGTATTCAAAACTGCTAAATTTATAACTAAGTCAGGGTTCCTATGAACCTGATATATTTAACAGATTGGTGTTCCCTGTAAGGGAGATTCATATATCTGATTACTAATTCCTTGTGTTACTACATTGATATTTTATCATTGTACTGTCTTCTGTCTATTTCATTCTGAAACTAGGCTATGTACTATATTATATTTTATTTTACTGATAAGGTTGTAAGACTAATCAGTCAGTAAACTACTTCTACTACGTAACTAGCTTTTTCTGTCATAAAAGAGAAAATTATCCGACAAAGCAACACTGCTAAAAGCTCACTTATTCTGATTTAGTAAATAGTTTCTTGCCTCTATAGATATTAAACTGATTGATCCCTGATTTCTTAGATACTTCTTCTTCCTTTCTTTAAAAGTTGCAATTTTTATTATTCCCCAGTTTTTTGGCACCTTTCAAAGATTGCAATAAGAAATGTTAAAATAACTTCTGCAAGTTTTAAGACATTCATTTTCATTATTAATGCTCTCCACAAAATCCTACATAACAGGAAAAAATAGGTCTGATAGTTCTGACCCTCCCACTTGGAGGGAAAGCCCAAATGATTGGTTGGTGCCATATGAGGTATCCCAATAAATTTATAATCCAAGTATAAAAGGGTGGCTACTCTGTCCTTTATATATGAGACTCTGTCCTTTATATATGAGATTTATATTTACAATACTTAAAGCCATTTTAGTAACCTTTACATTCCTATAAATTGAATATTTTCCTGCTTTATTTAGATGACTATATCTAGATTCCCCCCATCCATAAATATAAACAAATATGATGAATAAACATTTACTAAATAATAATTCTGCTGCAAAATTCCAATACAGTCAACAAAATTGCAGTATGACTCAAAACATGCCAGACTTATATTTTTTTTACCTCATCATGTGTGTATCTGTAATCTGCCTTCTTACATTTGAGATCCCATAATGCCACTGTTCCTGATTCAAAACCAATCAACAGCTGTAATAAATTACAAGTTATATTAATGTCATTCTAGTACATAATAAGCAGTGCAACTTTATGGCTCACAAAATTACAATTCAATACTATAAACACATTTGCATGTTAGATAAATTAATATTTCAATAAATATTGAAGACATATGAAAATTGAGATATCATTTTTTGGGGACATCTAATAATTGGATATTCTGAGATATATAAATATTCTATAAAGGTAGTTCTCGACTTACAACAGTTCGCTTAGTCACTGTTCAGTTACAATGGCATTGAAAAAAAGTGACATATGACCATTTTTCACACTTATGACCATTGCGGCATCCCCATAGTCACATGATTTACATTCAAATGCTTGATAACTGATTCACATTTATGATGGTTGCAGTGTCCCAGGATCATGCAATCACCTTTTGCAACCTTCTGAAAACAGGTTTCTCAATGGAGAAACCATTTACTTAACAATTGGGTTACTAATTTAACAAGTGCAGTGATTCAGTTAACAAATGTGGCAAGAAAAGTCATAAAATGGGGAAAACCCACTTAACAAATTTCTCACGTAGCAACATCAATTTCGGGCTCAATTGTGGTTGTAAGTAGAGGAGTACCTGAATTTTATTTATTTAGTGTATGGCAAATACATGGACTCATAGTGGTTCAAATGTTAATGTTCAGTCCACCCAGCCATTCAAGGACAGGGTGGTCTATGTTGAAAAAAATTAGACATTGAGCCGGTGGACATTTGGACACAATATGATGGATATATTTGTCGAGGAGCATTACAGTCACACTGAGGGATAGACACAAGACTCCATTTAAACAATGAGTCCTGGCAGATACCATGTTGGGTATGGATCCTGTTCAGAGTTGACCAATGCTGGCGAGGAAGGTCGAAACCTGGCACCTTTTGTGTAGGGTCATCTATGTAACTCCCTGCCGTTCAGCAGCCTATTTCGCTTTCCACAGTGTATTGACGTCAAAGTTGTTAGACAGCTGTAAAGCGAGTGCCAGAGAGGGCTTCCTGGATTTAAGCCTGCCAATTGATAGCTGAAGAAGATACGTGTACACACGAAGAAGGGGGTTTCTCAAAATTTTGTTGCACTCCTTCACTAAGGCTTTCTGCCTTCGTACACCGGTGATGCATGTGGCTCAAGATGGGGAGCCAGCAAGTAGGAGTAGATGTTATGCACTTATGATTCTCATTGTATCATTTAGTCCAGGGTTCTGCAACCTCAAAAACTCAATGAGCCATTTGGACCCATTTCCCACAGAAAACACCAGGAGCCACAAAACCTGGGTGGGCATGGCCAACTTGGGATCACTCACTCCCACCCAGTCACACGACCACTTTATCCACGGCTACCCAATTGGTCATTAAGACAGAGAACCGGTTGTTAAAAAACACCTGGAATCACAAAACTCTTTTGACATCTCTCTCTCTCTCTCTCTCTCTCTCTCCTCATCCCCCCATTCTCTCTATATCTGTCTTCACTCTCTGTATCTCTCGGTGTGTATCTCTCCCCCCTATGTATCTCTCTCTCTGTATCTCTCTCTCCATCTCCCCTCTTCCGTCCTCTCTTGATGTTTCTCTATGTTTCCCTCTCTCCCTCTATGTATTTCTCTATGTCTCTCTCTCTCTCTCTTCCCCCTTTCTATCTCCCTCCCTCTCTTTCCCCTTCTATCTCCTCCAGAAATACAATCCATTAATACCAGTGTGCTCATGTGCGCACAATTCTTCTGTGCATGTGCAAAAGCATCCAGGCAGGTGGACATAGCCTCCCACCGCTACTGCTACCAGTTTGCCCAAACTGGGAGCAACCCCCTTCTGATCTCCCCCCTTTCTGTATCTCCCTCTGTGTCTCTCTCTAGCAAAGAGCCCTAACGAGACCTCACATTGTCCCAGCCTCGGTTTTCAGAGAGAGAGGGGGGGGGGAAGAGAGAGAGAGAGAGAGAGAGAGAGAGAGAGAGAGAGAGAGAGAGAGAGAGAGAGAGAGAGAGAGAGAGACAGTGACAGAGAGACAGAGAGAGACAGAGAGAGACAGATAGAGAGGGGAAGACCAGATGATGGGTGAGCATCATTGGCGAGGGCCCTGTGGCTTTCTCCGAAGCCTGACCCCCGGAGTGGGCATGCAAGGTTTGGTACAAGGTTTCCCTGCTGCCCTGAGCGTCTTTACTCCTCCAGTGGAGTGGTGCTGCCAGTGGCTTTCATTGAAAAGCATCCTCCAGGTGGTGAAAGTCCCCCCTCGTGCAAGATTTAAAGCCATGGCTGGGCACTATGGGCCCGTCCCCCTTTCCGTCATCCTCTCCTCCAAGATCCCACTTCACCAGTCCTCATGTTAGCCAGTGGTGGTCACAGCTGGGTCAGGCCAGTATCTTGGAGCGGAAAGCAGGTTGCATGCTGTGGTGGAATTCAGCCAGTTTGCACCACTTCGGGAGAACTGGTTGTTGGAAGACATTATTAGGGCAGAGAACCAGTTGTTAAATTATTCGAAACCCACCACTGGTTGCATGTCTTCCCAAGAGGGAAGCCCAGCACCAACAAGGGCTGGAAGAAGCTCTAGTAAGTGTGAGGCACCAGAGAATCAGCCCTGGCCACTTCTCCATCCTCCGTCATTGCCCTTACCTTCTCAGGCCAGACAAGGAGTGACTGGAAGGGGAGGGTGAGGGCCAGGGCCAGTAGTGGGATCACCTAACAGGAAGTCACAGCAGAGGGCCGAAAGAGCGCTTGTGGCTCTGGAGCTGCAGGTTGCAGACATCCAATTTAGTCTACCTGAATATGCTCATGATATCCAAGACCTAGGAAGTTTGTAAATTGTAGATGACCTTAGAAAGAACAAGTTGCTTATCTTTGTTGTTCTAAATGGTCATTCATATGTCCTTTCCACTTTCCTAATCATTCATATGTCCTTTCCACTTTCTAAACAATCTTATCTTGCTGCATCCCAAAGTCATGTCTTTTCTGCAATGGTAGTATTCCTATAGAACAGCATCGTCCCAGAGATTAGGATGGCCATGATTCTGGGTGTTCTTCCAATTATTTAGGCTATGTGCTTATGCAAACTCTGCTGGTTAAATGTCATTAAATTACTCTGTATGAGTTTGACTGTATTTGTGGCCTTTGCATTTAGTACTTATTGTTATTGTGGTTTTAACCATTGTATGTCACCAGAGTCACATTGGGGAGATGGGTAACCTTACAGATTATGTGAATAAATAAAATATGCATTATGCACTTTCATGGATGCTATTTTTCTTAATGCAGACATGCAGCATGAGTTCAGCCCCCTCCACTTCACTGAATCCTGGAAACTGCCATAGCAACCATAGAAGTTTAAAAACTGTTCTGACAGATACCTGCAAAAAGCATAGGAAACTAAATAAAGAACTATAGTTACAAATAATCAACCTATCGTTTCTCTTCATCATACTTGTACATGGCAAGCTTGCTAATCCAATAAAGCAAATTATATATCTGGAGAAAACAGAAAAATAGTGCAACCCATCCAAAGGAATCTTGCTCAAGAGTACTTTATCCCTCAGGATTCTGCTAAAACAGTCCATCTTAAAGTAGTTTTAGGCCACCCTGGAGTCCGTTTCCTGGCCTGGTCTGTAGCTTGAAGTTCAACAAATCTCTTGCTTGTTTATTGACTCAAGCTGCTTCGTCTGTCAAATATTATATTAACTAAATTCATTCTTACAACAAGAATTAAACCTGTGAGAAATTAAACTCAATCTCAAAAAACGGACTAGTCCTCAATATGTAAAATGCAGCCACCCTCCTGGTTAATTAAGGTTTCCCAGCAGTATCCAATATTGAATCCAATATATTGGATTCAAATGATGTGAAAAGCTTCAAATGATGTGAAAAGCTTCCTTGAAGAGGGGAGTGATGTATCCAGTTCTTAAATAGTCTGTGGTCCTTCCCTTTCTCAAAAAGCCTTCCAAGGACAATTTTTATCTGGCCTCCTTTTGGGGGAAGGCTGTTGAAAAGAGTGCAACTACAGAGGGCCCTGAATAAATGGATTATAAATGGAGTAATTACAATTGGCTTTCAGAGCAGGATATAACACTGAGACAGCACCAAATGCATTTTTAGATGACCTCTGATTGGTCTGGGATGGTAGTCATGCAGGGGTGAAATTCAGCAGTAGCGGAAATTTTGAGTAGTTTGGAGAACCGGCAAACACCACCTCTGGTTTTCCTCAGAGTAGGGTGGGAATGGAGATTTTGCAATATCCTTCCCCCAGGAGTGGGGATTTTGCAATATCCTTCCCCTGCCATGCCCACCAAGCCACACCCACAGAACTAGTAGTTAAAAAGATTGAATTTCACCACTGTAGTCATGTATACATCCTAGCCCTTATTGAGCTCTTTTGATGTCATCAATCATGGCACCTTTTTGAAGTGCTTCAAGGTTTCAGAGTGAGTGGTATGTTAGCAAACATGCCAATGCTTCTAGAATTTCTTGAACTTAACTTGAGGATACAAAAATGGTATTCAGATTTTGAAGACTATTTTAAGAATATACCATATGACTTAAGAAACTCTCTACATAACAATGATTCAATAGAAAATATGTCAGAGTGTCTGTTTTATCTTACTTCTTCTTTTTAGTTCTAATCCAACTCCCCATGACACAATAATTTTAGTGACAAGATCAGTTTTTTTTCCTAAGTCAGTTTCTAAAATGTGAACTGAATCATTATCTTCCTAGCATTTTTTTAAATGCTAGGAGGAAAAAACCAGCATTATATTACTATTTCCCCATACAGTTATTTAGCTCTTTTGTATCCTATGGTAGGTAACATTTTCTCCTTTTGCAAACCATGGAGGCAAAAACGGAAACTTGTACAACTGCGTTTTCAGTTCATATGGAAGGATGTAAGTAAATAGGTAGATGGACAGACAAACTGATATCTACATATATAGAGAGATAGTAAACCCATGTACTGCACTGATTTATGTGGCATGCTTAATTCTTTATTGCATCAAGTGGAAGCTGAGCTGAAAAATACTAGAAGCTTATTTGGAAAAATAAATTATTCCTCTGTACTTTTCTGCATTCTCTTTTTCTTCTTTTAGAAGATAAATCAACCTGCAATTTTGTATCTGATTCAAAATGTACAACATGGTGCTAAATTACGCACTACTAAAGTGAGTAACTATTGGAAGATTTAAGAACCACTTAAGATAACAAAACATCACCAAGTCTGCAGCTAAATCACTACATACTTGAGTGAAATCCCTTATAAAAATGTATCCTGAATGTAAGCAAACAAACATGACAAGGAAAAAGATTTCAAATACAACAATTCATTAAAAAAAACTAAATATAAAAGAAAGCTGTATTTCCCTCCTCTCATCTCATAACCATGGTGCCTGGGTTCTTTAATCTCACCTAGCAGCAAACATTTCATCAGGCTACATTATCTGGAGATAATGCAGTTAGTAGTTCCCCAAAGGATGGTCCTGTTTTGTCCCTGGTTTATCTCCACTTGACTGGGAAAGGAGAAGCCTTTGCTGATTAGCTGCAAAGGTTGTTATTGCATATGACCAAATAAATACTTGCTTGAAGACTTTTAGTTTTAGATAGAATGGGTTTTTGCTAGTACCTCAGATCATCTCCAGTATTTCTACTGATAGAATTTAGTATGTACTACATTTTTACTGAGATAAATAAATAAATATGGGTTAATTTAATGTGGTTTCTCCTCTTCCCCACATGTAATAAGATTTCAGGAATAAACAGGTTTTTTTAATTATTCTAAGAATGTTTTAAAAAATTCAAAGAGGACCAAGATGAGGTAAAAATAAACCTACTTATGAAGAGCACACAAAAGCTTAGATCTGTGCTTTGGACCAACCAATATCATTTTGGAATTTGAAGTTCTCAATCTGATGTTCTTGCTTCTCACAATGGTTCAATGGCAATGCATGAGTTGGTCACAAATACATAGAAGATCAATTTTTAAAATCTAAAATCAGATATCAGATAAGATTTTCCAATATTTAAATTTATTATGCTAACATAACTATTCTGTACTATATTCCATTTCAATTAATAAAACTGCACACAAACTCAATGAATGAAAAATAGAAAATTAGACATCAATCTTCCATGCAAAAGATGTAAATTACCTAAAAATATCAACCAAAAATTAATGTTGAAATTTTGGCTGATGTCTTCAAACTTTATTTGCTAGTCCAATTTTCTGTCAATTTAATAAACATCTTTTGACTGCTTTGCTATTTAATAAGCAGATAATAGTCTCTGTTTAAATTATTGGTTCAAAAGTTTAAAAAAATGCATCACCTCCTCACCCTTCTGAAGGGTCGCAATATACTGAATATGTACAGTACTGCATATAGAGACATTTTACCTGAGTAGTATTGACATAGTTAAAAATCACAATGAACTTATAAGGAAACACCAATGTTGTCAAAATGAATATTACTTCCTAGATAATATTTGTGCTTAGAAATTAATTAATAATTCATTTTAAATATTGTCATTGTATTTATTGTTATTTCTTGGTGATTTTTAATTTCCTGTGCACCACCCTGAGTCCATCTTGATGGAGATAGGAGCGGTATATAAATCGAAAAAATAAATAAATAAATACCCATTGTTGTACCTTCAGAGTATATCAAGCAAACTGATAAATTATTTAAACTATTTTTAATGTGAAGCATAACCTAGATTTTATTCATCCCAATTAAGGTTATTATATGATGAAATGGATTAGTTTTCCTGACCTTCAGTCTTATCATTGGCATGCATTATTTACATTATTTTAGGAGGAATCTGCATTATCTAAAATAGAGAAGGGGAGTACATTCAAGTAAAAGTTTAATCAGCTTTTACTGGGGTGCATTTTGTATGGTATGTTTATTTATTTATTTTTATACTTGTTTTTAACTTCCTGTGCACCGCCCTGAGTCCCTTCGGGGAGATAGGTTGCAGTTTATAAATCAAATAAATTAAATTAAATCAAATTAAAACATTCTTATTTCACAATTTGATCCAAATGCCTTAGCAATATCAGAAGCTCCTGATTAGTAACAATAATTTTTATTAAAATATATTTTGGAATAGTCTAACTAGTGTTTTTATTAGACGAAGAATATTGTCAAGGTGGATGCTTTTTATTTACAAACTTTGAAATAAAGTACTGAAAACCCCTATCAATATAAATAGTTAAATGTTTTAAAGACATTCTTTAGAAGAGACTAATTCAACAACATGCTTTCTGTGGTTATTGAGAGTGAACGACTTGAGGGTACACAACAACAGATTTTCTCACCAGTTCACCCAGGAGTATTGGGTATCACTTGGCTATCACTTGGCTGTCAATTTCACTATGTTCAAAGTAGGCAATGATTGGGAAGAGAGGGGGGGAGGACCATTTATATACATACCATCAATTTAACCCATTGTTGTCCCATTTTCATTATTTCATTTCATTACTTTGTAAATTTAGTTTGGAAAAGAGCAATATATTTATATCATATCAATATTCATTGATTCATTTGAATTTATCATTTAATGAATATCCATGGATTTACAGTCTGTGTGATCCAGCATGTAATACAGGTAGTCGTCAACGTCTGATTATAATTGAGACCAAAATTTATGGTGTTAAGTGAGAAATTTGTTAAGTGAGCTTTGCCACATTTTATGTCTTTTCTTGCCAAATTTGTTAAGTGAGTAACTGCAATTGTTAAATTAATAACATGGTTGTTAAATGAATCTGGTTTCCTTATTGACTTTGCATGTCAGAAGGTTGCAGAAAGTGATCACATGATCCTAGGACACTGCAACCATCATAGCTGTCAAACATCCAAATGTAAATTAGGTGGCCTTGGATATGCTGTAATGATTATAAGTGTGAAAAATGGTCGTAAGTCACTTTTTTCAGTGCTGTTGTAACTTCAAATGGTCATTAAGTGAACTGTTGCAAGTTGAGGACTACTTGTACAGTGTTTCATAACTTATAGTAGTTATATGCATTATAGCATGTTTTTGTTTTCTTGTGTTTTTGCTAAATGCTATATTTGGATTTTTTGATGTATTAAAGTAATAAAAATAATTTAATGTATTAAAAATTAACCAAATGTTTTGGTGATTGTTTGCAATAACACAAACCTTTACTTTATATGTTAAAGTAAACATATAAACATTTACTAGAGTTTCCATTTATTTGTTTTAGAAGCACAACATGTCAAAAGTACAATTATGAATAGTCAGTAGACAAGCTTGCAAATAGCCATTGGGAATGTAATTGCCAAAAATACATTGTTCTAATGCTTGATATATGTAAAGTGATTCCTGGGCCAACCAATAAAGCATATGTCATACTGTAGTGCTAAAGCACAATCTTCTTCAATATAATTTAGGTTTAGTTTAATGTTTTTTTTTAAACATACCTTGCCTTCATCCATTGGATTGTCACTAATATGGACAACAGGTCCTGGATGAGACTTGGATGACCTAAAAATTTAAATAATATATTTAAGAAGCAAAAATACAGATTTATAGAATATTACGTCATTTATATTTATTATTTATTTTATTTTATTAGATTTCTAGACCGCCCCTTCTCTCCGAGGGGACTATAGTGTAAACTCCAATGTCATTATTAAACAAACCGACTTTCCATTCATGAGCATAAGTCAAGGTGAAGCTATTTATTTATTTATTTTTATTTTATTCAATTTATATCCCGCCCTTCTCCAAAAGGACCCAGCTAGTCATATCTTAGAGCCCTAAAGAAAAACAGACAACTTTTTCAAATCCTGGGGTGGTCATGGGGCACTAATTCTTTCCACTCTGTTAGAGATCATGGTGGATGTGGGCAGAATTGAAACTGAAGCTATTTCATGTGACCTGGTCACCACTCTGCTGCCATTGCTACCTATTTGTTAGCTCCCGGGTGCATTCCATCCACTCACCTATAAGGCTGCGCTTTGACCGAGGTGGTAGTGGTTAGCAATGACGCCACCACTTCTTCAGGCCGCTCCAGACAAGGGGAGAGCAAGGCGACTGCGCAAAGCCGGACCCAACACAGCTTCTTCTCCTACACTCTGCAGTAGCTTATTTACATTTGATTTCTAATTTCTGATTGACCCTACAAGGGCTGGACAAGGCCGGATGTGGCCAGGGGACATAAAATGCCCAGGTCTGCTCTTAGTTGTTTTTTTTTTAATTTGCCCAAGTGCTTACAGCTATTATATTTTCACTTGGTTGAATATTTTAAATCCTTTGATCTGGTCAATCCTTATTTATTTTATTTTTATTTATTTATCTATTAAATTTATTACTGCTCATCTTGTATTGAAACAACTCTGGGTGGTGTATGTTGTTCACCTGAACTACAGATTTGCAATTAATGTTATATTGCTTTCAGGTCCAGTGCCCTAAATAAAAGTGTGGTTTATACAAATAAATAAAATTTCAAAAGCTTAAATGAAAAGAAAGAAACATAAAGAAATATATGAACAAATAACTTTCCTCTTCACCACAAGTAAAGAATGTTTTAATAACTTATCACCTTTTCTTTTTTTCCCATATCTTATATCTATCTATAAACAAATCTTTAAAATCTTGTCATTCAATCCTGTTCAGCAAAACTCTATTACACATTATCACAGATTAACATATCTATTTTAATCTTGATAAAATAAACCAAATCATATTCTTTCCTTTTAATAATTTTGATCTTTAGTCCCTTCAAATACATAGTCCTTAACTTATGACCACAATTGGGACAGAATCTCAGTTGTTAAGCAAAGCAGTCATTGAACTAGATTTCACACATTTGACACTCCTTGTTTCATGGTCATTAAGCAGACAAAATCTGAGGTAAGGCATGCAGGAATATCTCAGAAGGTGCACAAAATTTCTGGGAGGCCACAAAGCCCACTGACACATGAAAACCATAACCAGCTGTAAGAATCACCAGTACATGGAAACCTGTTGCAGGTTTACTTGCCAGCTCTACATTCTGTCGTGATCATTGGCTCCACTTTTAACAGTGGAGCCTTTTAAAACAGGGGTCTCCAACCTTTGCAACTTTAAGTCTGAAGGACTTCAGTTCTCAGAATTCTCCAGCCAGCTTTGCTGATGATGAACTCATTTTCAAGTGCATAACCTTAAAATTATTTAACACCCACTTATTCAATAAATGCAACTACTTTTTTCATTATTTACTAACTTTTTAATTAGCAGATACTTTTCTGCATCCCTGCTGTGAGGATGGGGTAGGTAAATCAGGTGAGCATGCTGGAAATTTGGACAGAAGCATTATGCCGAATATGGATCTCCACATTATTCAAAATCCCACTTCTCCGTTTAGCCCACTTTCCTATTATGTATCTCATTCAATATTTATACACCTTTTTTACAGGCAAAATGAAATGCTACTGGGACTACTGGAAGAGAACAGTTTATATTCATGGGTCTATAATAAATTATAAATGAGTAAAGGAATAGAGTACAGTTTTATGCATATATACACTTGGATATTGGAATAGTTGTTTTAGCAACAATATTTTCTCAGAATAGAATATTATTATTATTTTATGCAATGCCTATACCTCCTGGACAGCAATAGTCAAAGGATCAAAGACACAAAATTAAAAGTATAATTAAATTTTTTGTATATTTTAAAGAACAGGTTCTATATCCATTTTTTTCACCCATGTCATACTCACAGTTCAATGGCTTTATTCCACATGATGACGTAGCCTGAGAGAGTGAAAGACTCCACATTGACAATGTGTATATTTCCTCTTTCGGTACCCACATACAACCATTTACTCTGGAAAGGGATATGGCAAAATGTTATCCTGAAAGAGAACATATTAAAAATAGTAAGTTCTAAATACTAAAATCGGACAGTAGAATAAAATGAATGCACAGTTTGAAAATAAAATAAATGCAGACACACAAAATTATCAAAAGCTCATGCAGTTAATTCAACATTATGCAAACTGCTTTTTTAAGCTAAGCACAAATTTTCAACTTCATCAACAATGTTATTTCCTAAACATTAAAAAATACAAACATAATAGAATACCTATTACTTCTTAACTAGTTTACTTCTTTGACATTAAAGAAGATGTCTTTGACATGGAAAGATGTCAAAAATGTTCTATGATCAACAAAATGTAAATATATTCCTAAAACATTTTGGAAAGTCTAACACTATGACTTTTTCTTCAAATTTGTCACAAATATTTGGGACAAATTGCTACATGTCATTTCTGTAAATTGGTTACTAAAATGTTCTCCTCATTAAAATGAAATCCAATAGAAAAAAAAATGCAAGCAATCTACCAAAATATTTATGTCTACTATATTCAAACATAAAAATTGAATCACATTTCTTCCCAGAATACTTCTTTATGAGATTTGCATTTTTAAGTCAATATTTTTAATCTATAAAATACATAGTTCCAAATTAAGGATCCTAGTACTCATATCTTTCAGAATTTCTAATCTATTGCAACTATATTGTCGTTTTAATAAATTACTTTAATAATTTTTATGTTAGCTTCTAATCTTTTGGGAACACAGGAATCAAAAGACAAGCGGTATATGGGAAATGTAGCAATAGACAAGAGATTTTTCAATAACTGAATATGTTAATAGTAAATAAAAGTCAAGTGCTACTTAGTTTAATTTAGGCTTTATTTTAGCTTGGTATTTATTGGCATGTCTGTGGCTAATAAAATAGTAAAACTGTGGCTGTACAATGCAGCTCTAATTAAAATAAACATTATGAAATTATTGAGTCTAAATGCGATCTGCATAATTACTTATGAAAATGTATTAACAGTAAAACAAGGTCACTTGAGAGGCAATTTGCAGATGCTTTCAAAGGATTTCCTTTGGTATTTGTAGGCCATATGTCTCCTCTGATAAAACTGTCAGAGCTACTTAAGAGAAACCTTTATCATGATTTGTAAAACATAGCATAATGCATAACAATTAAACAAATACATTTGTTGCCTAAAATAGCTTCATTGTGAAATCTCAAACATTAAAGGTCAAATAAAAATATATTAATGCATTATCAGTTTGTCAAATATCTGTAACTATTCAAATGTTACAAAACTGGTTACATTCACCTCATGATGGATGCAGTGATACTATTACCATGTTGTAAAGTAATTTTTGGACAGAAAATTCACATGTACAATGCCAATGCTTGTACTAAAGAGATCCTTCCACTTTGCAGGCACTGGCTTTCATCGTAATCTATTTCCCCCCACATTTACATTGCTTTTTAATAATCACAATATTCAATTATTGATCTGATCACAAGAAAAAGAATGCTTCAAAAGAATGTATTTTTTATAAATTAAATTATCAGTAATCAAAGATACTTAAATCTTAAAACTCTGACTACAGGACAGTTATTAAAAATATAAACAGAAAATGTATAGCAGTATCAACTCAGTAAAGTATAAACAGATAGGTCTTAAACTAGCAATGGAAATGTGGTGCCAAAACAGAGAAAATTCTACAACTATGGTGTTTGGGAATTTCCTCCTTCAAGTACATGTGTAATGAACAGGCAGCAGTCCTGGCAAATTCAAGCTGGCATCTTTGCCACATCTTTGTTGGTAGGGGGTAAGCATACCACTTGATATCCAGATCCTAGCTATATATAGATTTGTATACGATGGCAGATTTCTTCACCTTGAATTGGAAGTAAATTTATAGACAGTCCAATAACTTCAGGTAAGATGAAATAGTTTACTATAATTTGCCTATTATGCAACCTAGCTACGTTATATTGTACTAGTTGTAGTTTATAAGACAAAATCCATCATTTAAAAAATGCCATTACGAATACTAACTCAGAAGATGTGCCATAATGACAGAACGGCTGGAGCACTCAGTAACCAAGCAGCCGGTGCCTCCCTGGGGGGAAGAACAATTAGGAAATTGTGAGTTGTGAGTAGCAGCGAGGAAAGGACAATATGCATGCCCAGGAAGGCAACTGAGCTTTCCTAGGCAAGAAGTTGGAAGATTCCTAATTGGGATACCCAGGCAGAGACCTGGACCAGGCTTAGGCCAGTAATTGGATGGAGCAGGCAATGGTCAAGTAATTTAATAGGCCCAAGAAAGTTGCTGGATCTCCATAGGAGGATGGGGCAACAGGGCAGCAGCTAGCACCCAAAAGTAGCAGCAATTTGGGTGGTGGCAGCAGCAACACTGGAGGGGTGGGCCTGTGGCCTGTAGTGAGGTTGCCAACTTGCAGTCATAGCAAACAAGAGCAAACACTGGCTAGCTAGAGTGACAGTCTGGGCATCTGAGGCTGGTGGCTGAGGTCCTGTGAGAACTGGTTATGTGGGGACCCAACATGAAACCAATTCAACCTGGGAGAACCACTGGTGTGGTAGGGGTAACCTTCCTTCCATAGAGTGAGAGCCCAGGGGACAGAGCTGAATGTGGGTGTTTATGTGTGTATGAAAGTGTAGATAATTGGGCAGTGAAGTTATCCAGGCAGATGTCTTGGGAAACTTCCATTTCTTGTCCTTGGAAGAAGTTTGGGAATTTATTGCCACCATGGTGGCCATGGGCCTATCTCGTCTTGAAACAGTGATTATACACCAGACATGGCTTTCTTGTCAGAGCAGTGCATGAACTTCTGTCTTGCTAGTTCACCTCCTTCTTTGAAGTTGGTCCCAATGGGTGCTGATAGGGAGTGAAAGATAATAATAATAGCCAAATTTATTGACCGCTCCCTCTCCCCACAGGGACTCGGGGCGGTGCACAGGGGAAATAAAAACAATAAATATACAACATACATAACAAAATTAAAAACAGATTAAATTAATTCCTGTGCTAAAATCCCATTAACTAAAAATCCCCATACATTTAAAAACCCATAGAGAGAGAGACTACCCTAGGCCGGCCAGGCGGAAAAGATGAGTCTTCAATTTCAAGCGGAAGGAGCGGAGGTCCGTGGTCGTTCTAATATCGGGGGGAAGGTCGTTCCAGAGGGCCGGGCCCGCCACAGAGAGAGCCCTTCCCCTGGGCATCGCCCGCTGACAAAGTCTAGTGGACGGCACCCGGAGAAGTCCCTCTCTGTGGGAGCGAATCGGCCGCGAGGATGTGTGAGGCAGGATCCGATCCTGCAGGTAGCTAGGTCCCGAGCCATGGAGCGCTTTAAAGATGATAGTTAACACCTTGAAGCGCACCCGGGAAGATGACAGGCAGCCAGTGCAGCTCGCGCAAGAGCGGTGTAATGTGGGTAAACCTAGTGGTTCCCATGATTGCTCGCGCGGCTGCATTCTGAACTAACTGAAGCCTCCGGGTGCACTTCAAGGGGAGCCCCATGTAGAGGGAGTTACAATAGTCCAGTCGGGATGTCACGAGGGCATGAGTGACTGTGCGAAGGGCGTCCCGATCCAATAGGGGGCGCAATTGGCGGACCAGGCGAACATGGTAAAACGCCCTCCTGGCCACGGCTGTCACTTGCTCTTCCATAGACAGCCGGGTATCCAGGAGGACACCCAAATTGCGCGCCCCATCCACAGGGGCAAGATGTTCGCCCCCTATGGCCAGCGTTGGAGAAAGCTGGTTGAATCGGGCAGCCGGAAACCACAGCCACTCGGTCTTGGTCGGGTTGAGCCTGAGTCCGTTGCTTCCCATCCAGATCCGCACGTCTTCCAGGCACTGGCACATCACCGCTACGGCATCGTTGGGGTGGTTTGGGGTAGATATATACAGCTGAGTATCATCAGCGTATAGATGGTACTCTACCCCAAAACCACGGATGATCTCACCCAGCGGCTTCATGTATGCATTAAACAGGAGAGGCGAGAGGACCGACCCCTGAGGCACCCCACATGTGAGGGGTCTCGGGGTCGACCTCTGCTCCCCTGCCAACACAAATTGCGATCGGCCAGAGAGGTAGGAGGAGAACCACCGTAAAACGGTGCCTCCCACCCCCAACCCCCCCAGCCGATGCAATAGGATACCATGGTCGATAGTATCGAAAGCCGCCAAGAGGTCTAATAGGACCAGGATGGAGGAACAACCCCCATCTCTGGCCCTCCAGAGATCATCTACCAACGCGACCAATGCCGTCTCGGTGCTATGCCCGGGCCGAAAGCCGGACTGGCGCGGGTCTAGATAATCAACTTCCTCCAGGTGACGGGGAAACTGTTGTGCCACCACACTCTCAACAACCTTCGCCAAAAAGGGAAGGTTGGAGACGGGACGATAGTTGGTTAAAAGAGCTGGATCCAAAGAGGGCTTCTTAAGGAGGGGCCTCACCATAGCCTCTTTTAGGGAAGCAGGCAAGGAACCCTCACTCAAAGAAGCGTTGACAACCTCCTGGAGCCAGCCTCGTGTCACCTCCCAGGATGCCAGTACAAGCCAGGAGGGGCACGGGTCCAATAAACATGTGGTGGCTCGCAGTCGCCCACGTAGCCTGTCCATATCCTCGGAAGCAACGGAGTCAAATTCCTCCCAAACAAGATCAGCCTCGTGGCACCCCACTGGACCAAGAATGGGGGCTAACTCGTTCTGTATCTGAGCGGTTTTGTCCTGCAGGAAAGTCACAAATTCCTCTGCTCTACCCTGTAGCGGGGCTTCCCGCACCCTCTGTTGAAGGAGGGAACGGGTCACCCTAAACAGGGCGGCAGGGCGGTTTTCTGCGGATGCTATGAGAGTAGCACAATGATGGCGTTTGGCCACTCTCAGCGCCACAATGTAAGTCCGTAAATGGGCTCTTACCTGTGTCCGGTCAGATTCAGAGCGAGTAGCCCTCCATCTTCCCTCTAGGCATCTCTTGCGGCGTTTCATCGCCCTCAGCTCCTCGGTAAACCAAGGAGCCGGGGCGGCTCGGCGCCGCAAGAGAGGCCGCAAGGGCGCGACCCGATCCAAGGCTCCCGTGGTCGCAATATTCCAGCCCATGGCCTTACTTTGTGGAATGCCACAGGGCTCAGGGCTCTGTTTTCTCCTTTTAAATATCTACATGAAGCCTTTGGGTAAGATCATCTGTCACCATTGGATGACAGTGGAATTGTTAATATATGGATGGTATCCATTAGTACATCCCCATCCCTGGTGCAGTGATGTTATGGATGTTTTTGTGAAGTGGTATTTTAAGGGTATAGGGATCTGGATGCAAAACAACAGGTTTAAGCAAACACAGGTGCTAGGTAGGGTTTCTTTTTTTAAAATCTGGGATTAGGTAGGGTTGGAATCTGGTGTGTAATCTGGAAGTTCTCCTGGACTCACAGCTCCTGCTTGTATTGTGCACCAGTTGTGCCCCTTCCTGGATCAAGAGGTCCTTCTTTCTGTCACCCATGCCCTAATCATTTCCAGTACAGACTACTGCAAAGTGCTCTACATAGGGCTACCTGCCCCACCCAGAATCACTTAGTTGAAATATAGAAATTTAATAAATAAAATAAATACATTCACTATTTAGAGCTCTTATTCAAATGATTTCAAGACCAATCCCAGCTATTTATACTTAAAAGTACAATTAGGTACATGTGGAAACATCAATTACAACATTATGCTACATAGCCTAAACAGTTCAATTACAATTTAATCATTGGCACTAAAGAAAAATCATAGGTAGACATTGTCAATTGATATTCTAATAATATAAGATCAATTACTATATATACATACTTTAGACTCCAAACTGAAGGCAATAACTTGCTCAGGCTGATCACCGACTTTCACAATCAAGTGGAGATTTATAGTTTAATATTCTATAATCATATTCAAAATATTCTTAATCTATCACAATCGTGCCTTTATTTAAAAGCAAGCTCTACTGATTTTAATAAATTATGTCCACAAACGGCACAAAGTATTGTAGCCATAATTTATAGGGAGTGAAATGACAGTAAAGCATCACCATAGCGAGAAAACAAGAAAAAAGTGATTACCTAAGAGAATAGAGCTACAGTATGACTGAGTGGAAAAGATAAATGCTGTTTACCATCCTGTTACATGATCAGATAGACACATAAACTTTACTTGTGATATCTTAAGTCTGGAAAACATCTTAGAGGAAAACCAAGTTTTTCATCAGCACAGTGTATTTCTTGGTAAGAGAAACTGAAACATGCTAAGGAGCTGTCAAAACGTGGTTGGAGTCAGAGGAAATAAGAAAAACAAAAATGGCTAGCGGGCAAAGATAGGTTTAAGTAGTATTAGTCTGCTGAAGAGACATACTTTCCTGAGTGATTTAATACACCAGAGAGGAAGTTAATGTGACAAGGGTTCTGTCTCTCATGCACCAATATCCAGAGACAAGATGATAATAATGGTTGCACTAGAATTAGAGATCACTGATTAAACTGTACCTTAAGCTATGATTAACTCTATAGAGAATGTAGTAGCTGCTATATACATAGCAATAGCTAATTTAAGATAGAAACATATAGCAGCAAAAACAAAACTATAGCTGCATGGAGATAGTTAATGATTGATATCATAGAAAAATTACCCATACAACAGTTCACTGTATTCCTCACAAGACAAAAGACAAGGGAAACTGAAAAACGGTTTATATGCTTTGACTAAATGTTCCTTGCATAGTTAATATTCTCTGAGAAACGTGTTGTTTTATTCTGGAAATGTTACAAATAAAGGAGAACAACTAAATTAATCCACAAAAAAATCTTTGTGTACTCTCTCCTGTCTAATCCTAAATATAAAATGCATTGGCATTAAGGAACAAGCTAAAATTAGGCATCATTGGATTTTGTTACCTGTAAGCCAGGACCCCTTATCACTATCTGTACAATAGATACTGTAGTAGGCAGCCAATTACGGCAACTACTCCCTATTCTAACAGTGTAATCCTAACAGCAATCACAAAAATACTGTTTGCTCACACAAGCCTGTAGTCTACCAACAACCTCACTGACACTAAGTAAGCAGTCACCCTAATCCCTTGATTACCTTAATTGTAGAATTGTAGAAGGAAGGTCAAAACAGAGAGTAAACAGTTAATACCTCTTCCTGATCTAGTAGTCTAAGATTGAAGAATGAACAATTAATTAGTATGAAAAGGAAGGAAATGCCATAACCTCACCAAACATTTACAAGCTGCACTTATTATTATTATGTTTTTAATTTTAGTGTAAATGAAAAAGCTGATAAAGCTTTGAGTACCAATGGATACTTTCAACTTTCCATCATTATAGGGCATATCCTTTTCCATGTAGATAGGAAAATGTGATTAATTTTGTTAAATTTGATTCAGCAGGGCCAGAGATTAGACCTTAATGAAGGTATCTCCATTGTTACCAGCTGTACAATCAAAAGGCATAACCTATTAGCTCAAAAGAACAAACAGAACTGAAGAAGCTTCTTGGACATTTTCCTCAAGGAATAAACAAGTCCAATTCCCTTTTGAAAAAGCACTGCCATTGGAAAAATAGCTTAACACTTTCAGGAGCACCCTGAACAGCCAAATTTCATCTGTCAGTTTGATTGGGAATAAATACAAGTATCTAATATATAAACCTGTGTTAGAACAACTTCTAGAATATCGTATAACTGTAAAGGCCTTGTTTTACTTTTTGAAAAAATAATTTTGTCTTCCTGCAACTTCTTGCTACTCAACATACAGTGCTCATATTGAGCTTTTGATGCTAATATCTGGACCTTCCCCATGCCTTCATATATAATATTTTATCAACTGCATTAAAGAGATAGCGAAAGCACCAGTTTTCAAGAGAAAAAGAACCATCTCAGAAAACACTTTTTGCTGCATTAAATATTGTTTATTAGTCTTATTTTCTGAATCTGATTGTTAGATTCTGCATCTTTTGAATCTTTATTTTTTACATCTTAATGGGAATTCTGAAAATTAGCTTTGAATAAAAAATTTACATTGAATAACAAAACTATTCAGTGTATTTATGTCTTGCCTTTATTCCAATTTTTTAAAAAAAATAGACAAGGGAAATATGCCAATTTAAGAAGGTATTCAAATTACAAATTACAAACAGATTAACTGAATATTTGTTTCTGGTGAAAGGAGTACCGATATGGTCATACTTTTCCGAATCCATGAGTTTTCTTCATTAAGAGTTTTTAGTCAATATCACTATCTTTATCATTCTTTCATCTTAGAATGGAATATATTATCCACCTTTCTTTCCATCAGCATTCAAACCAGAGAGATCTTACATACGCCATGGCCTCATGAAGTTTCACATTACTTCCACATTACTTACTTTTTTCTGCAGGTTACAAACTGTCTACCAGGAATTGAACTCTGGTAGTAAATATAAGTTTTAAATTCTTGGTGTTTCAATAGGCACATATTAAGAGTCATCTAATGGGTTACTTAAGTTTTTTTTGTTCACCTAAGGCTTAGATTTGTTCATCTAAGGCTCCTGAACTTCCTTATGTAGGTAATTTATTTGTGTGTGTGTATGTATTCCCATGGATTTATACTGGAATTAATACCATGCATTTTGCCCACAAGACTTAAAAACAAGGTGGATACACAATCATTTGATGTGATTAAAACATAAAAGCAACAAAATGTGTCTGATTTTTAGAACCAGAGAGAAAGAAAATCACACATAAGTAGCTTGTAGACAATCAAGAAACACAATGAGAATTTGATAATTACAACCTAAGGGTTGAGAGTTTTTGAAAAGGCAGCAAGATCATATAACATGAAAACAATATATGTATGAGTGTGTGCATATGTGTATATTTATTTATTTACCTTTCTCTGTTAAATTTCAGGGAATGCAATATAGCTGGTCTTTTCTGACGCAAGTTCCATAAATGTAAGGTATCATCAGCCAAGGCACTCACAAGGGCACCCTTAAAAGAGAAAAATACAGTTAAAATATGTAGAGATTTAGGGACACTGTTATTTTTAGGAAGACCAGTTCCATAGTAGCAATTGAAAGGTAAAATGAATATATTGGCTTTGTAAATACAAAGTGGCAAGATCCATTTAATTTATTTTTGATTATGTCATTTAGAGTCAATAATTTAATATTAGAATCTCATAGTAACTTTGAAAAGAATGTAAGAAAAATGAAGTTCTTCTGATCTCCCTTATTTGTATGCTTAAAGAGGCAGTGTACAAGTAAAAGTGACTCTAAATGAGAAAATATGATGTGCTATTTTATCAAGTGTATATGCTAACAGAAATTCCTACAACTTATTATCCAATAATTATTTCGATCAGGCAGAGTCATTTGTTCATTTTATAATACATACTGTAATAATTAAACACATATTTAATAATAAAAAACAGTACAAATAAAAGCATCAACAATCACAAACAAACACAACCAAGAGGGGAAAGAACACATAAACTTAAGGATTTTGAATATTCACATTCAGTATTCTGTTAAAAATAACATTTGGATAGATGAAGCTATTCATAATTAACTAATTTTTACATATAGCAACTTTTAAATTAAAAAAAATTGTTTACCTAATTTTTGGGGGGAGGGGAGGTTTAATCAAGCAAATCAGCAAATTCTTCTTACTTTTTAAAATACCATGGATAGCAACTAGCCACCCACTACAACAGAACAAGTTTCTGAATTATCTATCTTCCAAAAACAGAAACAAACCCTTGGTAAAGGAATCAGATACGAGTTATAATCAAAAGCTTACAAACCTCATTGATCAAAAACTGAAGCTGGATTACTGCAGCACCACTATCATGTTGGCAGTAGCATTCAACTCCAGGTCGACCAAATCTGGCATTAGATTAATTAAGGAACATTATATGAAAATATAGGAAACTCTTCAAAACTTTACATATTCTTCATCTATTAATTCATTGCTTCTATGATAACAGCAGTAGTTACTGGAATCTTTCAATGAACTAATATGGAAAATGAGCATTTCCGTTCTATTTTAATATAGAACTAAAATATATTAAGAGTTGTTAATTTAAAGACTAGTAGTTAAAAGCCTATTGATAATGAAAGAATGGTGCCCAGATAATCTGAATTTAGTTTCATTATTAAAATAAAAAATTGAAGAAAGGAATTACTTAATTTACTCATGAATTAACAGATTTGCCATCTCAAAAACTAATTTATGTCATATCTGGATAGAAATAAGACTGTATTTAATCTGGAGTGTTTTACAGAATCCAAGCCTAAAGAGAACTAAATAAATCAGAAAGAACACTCCTGGCTATAAATTCTAGTGCTTTAAAAGTTGGTTGCTTCATGCATATGTACTGTACCTTTTTAATACACCTGAGGAATTACAAATTAGTAATTCAAATTTTAGGCTTCATTATTAGGTTTTAATTAAAGGTGATATTAGTATTTTAGAATGACATCCATGTTTTTTTTTTAAAGTTCAGGAAGTTTCCTTTTTAACCCAATCCACTTTTTTCCCCACACACAAAATTTAGCCTATTCATAAACTAAACAATAGAGCGCCCTTGAATCCTTGAATATTGCAAATGTTAAACAAACAAGTACAGTAGAAGAAGGGGAAGATGCAACATGTTTTAAGGATATTTGTCTTTTCTCACATCTAATCAATGTTTTTTATTGTTTTTATTGTTGTTGTCTCAATAGCAATGTTATCTCAACGACAATTATTTTCTCTCTGATCTGTTCTAAATTACTAGTTGGTAATGTCTACCAAGTTTAGGCACAAAATAATAGTGTTAAGGTTAAATTACCTTTAAAATGCTATTTTAAAAAAGGACTGTAAAACTAAATACTCTATTCCAAATTAAGTTTTACTTCATTATATATTGATACTAGATTTATTGCATTCTCATGTCAATAAAATGATGTTTAAAAACCCAAATGTTCATTTAACAATCTATAAACACAAAAGCAATGTTAGGCTGTCAAGGAATTCTGACAAAGGATATCATTCTTCATTGTAGGGAGTCCTCCACTTAACAACTATTCATTTAGTATCTGTTTGAAATTACGAGGACACTGAATAAAGTGATTTATGACTGCTTTTTACACTTATGACCATTGCAGTATCCCCATGGTCATGTGATCAAAATTCATCCATTTGGCAAGTGGCTCATATTTATGACAGTTGCAGTATCCTGTGATCACCTTTTGTGACCTTCTGACAAGCAAAGTTGATGGGGGAAGCCAGATTACAACTGTGTTACTAATTTAACAACTGCAGTGATTCACTTAACAATTATGACAAGAAAGGTCATAAATGTCTTGATTAGGAAATATTGGACTCAATTGTGGACTATCTATATATCATTTTTATTTTATAGTGAATATAATATTTCCTTTAGCTCTTAATTGCTAGCAATAGAAATACATACTGTAACACTTGAAATATCACATACCTACAGATGCCCCACTTAAGATTTAAGCTGATTCAAAGACCAAGCTAGAAACAGCTTTAATATTTTATACTAAATCTCTGGCTGGGTTCACTTGTAAAGTTCAGCTGGCACTATTTTCTAGCTTTGGCCCCTTGGAACTTGTTCAGTACAAATTCCTCACGGTGATATTTCAGGTATTTTGTTGTGTTTCTAATGCATTCTTACAAGTTGAATCAGGTTTAATAAAGGTAAAAGCCAGACTGTAGCTTTCAATTTTCGTGTATTGGCTTCTTTTCTCCCCTAATACTTTCAGATAATTATAGATGTTCTGGAAAACAAATTACAGAAATATTACAAGTAAATTAGAGGGAACTTATTTCTGGATATTCAAGCTGCTAAATTATTAAATTACTTCTACTGAAAATGTTTCTACCATGAGCATAATAATGTTCTAAACCTAGAAGCTGAATACAGTTGAAAATGCTTATCAATGGCTCTTTTTCAAAGTAGATTTAGGAATTCAGTGAGAATTCACAATCCTGAGCTCTGAACTGACCTATATTTTTTAATTAAAGTTTCAGATGAGAAAGTAGGAAGTATTCTTCTCAAATTTACTTATCACAAAAATCTGATAGGAAATCAAATATCATAGAAGATAGAAAGAGCATTCAAAATTATTTTGATAGGTTAGATAAACAGGTTGAACTAACAGAATAAAATTTAACACAGTCAAATGCAGGTTAATGCAGTTAGGAAACAAATCGAATGCAGATATAATACTGCAAAGGCTGTTCTTGGCAAAGACAGAATCATAACATATCAAGATAGGGAAGATGGTTCCTACCTCACCAAATTCAGTTCTGATAAGAATAGAGAATAATTGGCTTTGCAACAGTATTTATGACATGAATATAGGAATAAAAAACCTGGTTATATAATGAATGTGAGTCAGCAGTGTGATTTGGGTACAAAAGTGGCAAATGCAGTTTCTGGAGATCATGCTTTAAACTGAATTTTAGTCAGGTGGAAAAGATTCAGAGAATGATAGTAAAGTTAACCAGGGAACTAGCAACTAATCCTTATGAAGAGATTTAAATAACCATTTATCCCTAAGAAGAAAAGAATGATGAAGTATATGATATCACATTCTCCAAATACCTGAAGCACTTGGAAAACAATCAAGATCTCTTTCATTCCAGGATGCAGGATATGAAGCAATAGAACTGTTACACAAAAGTAGTTTCCAATTAAATTACCTAGTAGATGAACAATGAAAGCAACTTCCAGGAGATTTGATGTATTTGCAGTTATTGCTGGACATGTTTAAATTGAGGTTGAACAAATCTCTGGAAAATTGCTTTCATTTACATCCCTGGACTGAGAATGGCTGAATCCAATGGTCCAATGACTTTTCCTATACTAAGATTTCAATGGACTAATTGGAAAAACTTGTTAAGTTTATTTAACCATTGAACACTACTTTTCCAAAATGTATATTGGCTGCTAGGTAGTTCAGCAATGGTTAAGTTTGAAGTGGTATAAAGTCCAATAAATGAATAAACAAACAAATAAATCATTAAATAGCTGAAGATAACAGTAATTATTAAATAGGAAACATTCATTCAATTTTTAAGAATATATAATTATCATAAATATTCTCACATAATTTAACACCTTCCTAAATTTAAAAGTAAAAATTAATTTGACTATTACTAAGCAATATGCAGGTATTATATGTCACAGAAATTTCAAATCACAATTACTATTACTAAGAAACTCAACCAATTATAATTCCTTCCATATACCTCCTGCTTTTCCATAGCAGCAAATTTTACTCATTCATTATTCATATTAAGCATAATGCATAGTTTATTTATTCATTCAAATCTGTTTTGTTTTCCTGAATGGATCTTACTTTGATTTTGTCTCCTCAATGTTATATTAAAAATGTAAAACAGTAGACAAGCTAGCTGTTCTAAAACAATTTCTACATAGACATCAGACAGATAACTACATTACCATCAAAATCAATGTATTTACTGCAAAAACATTATTGAATGTGTTGTGTCCTCGACTTGCGACTGGTCTCGACATACGACCAGCCGCAAGTCTTCCACCTTCCCTGAAGGACCATGGTAACAGGCTGTAGCCAGCCTGTAACTGCCAGTCGCGTCTGATTGGCCCAGACGCGACTGGCGGGAAACCGGGTCCTGCTGCAACCTGATTGGCTCCCCGTTTGACAGCTCGCATATAAGTAGCTGTCAAACGCGGGAGCCCCTGTCTACCGCGCTTTCCTTGTTTTGTACATAGTTCCTCGCGTATCTGTCAAAGCTGACAATATCTTGCTAGCCTGGGTCCGGACTTCCTCTGTTCCTAAGATCTAACACTGGCGACGAGGACTGGGGACCAGGCCTAGCGATTTCTTCTTTTTTCTTTTCCTCGCTCCTTTTTTTGCGGTACGATCAACATGGTGTTAGATCTTAGGAACAGAGGAAGTCCAGACCCAGGCTAGCAAGAACAAATTGTTTATTGTCGGCTTTGACAGATACGCGAGGAACTATGTACAAAACAAGGAAAGCGCGGTAGACAGGGGCTCCCGCGTTTGACAGCTACTTATACGCGAGCTGTCAAATGGGGAGCCAATCAGGTTGCAGCAGGACCCGGTTTCCCGCCAGTCGCGTCTGGGCCAATCAGACGCGACTGGCAGTTACAGGCTGGCTACAGCCTGTTACCATGGTCCTTCAGGGAAGGTGGAAGACTTGCGGCTGGTCGTATGTCGAGACCAGTCGCAAGTCGAGGACACAACAGAATGTTTTCTGTATATCCAATACATTCTCTTTCTAACTTCAACACCGCTAAAAAAATTCAGATAGGCTTTTAAAGAACTTTTTAAAATTAGAGGTATACCAAGTTATTTTCCTAAGTGCAACATTGAAATTAGAAGGTGTCTCCCTAGAACAGGGGTCTGCAAAGTCGGCTCTTTTAAGACTGGTGGACTTCAACTCCCAGAGCTCCCCAGCCAGCTGGCTGGGGAATTCTGGGAGTTGAAGTCCACCAGTCTTAAAAGAGCCGACTTTGCAGACCCCTGCCCTAGAACAAAATGAAAACCATGGCCAACAATGGTATTTGCCTGCATCGGGATTAATGTGACAATCATCAACATCACTAGAAAGAAAATAAATCCAAGTGGTGGAGCAGTTTTATAGGTAAACTGCAAACTAAGAATTTTCAATGAAACAACTGCTAACTTCTGGCATATACTATATCGAGGTAAGGAGAGAATTAAGCCAAAGACAGAGGATACAGAGCCACAAAGTGAATATTGTCATACTTTTAAAATGTATTGCAGAGTACTACCTACTTATCCTATGGGCCTTTACTAGAATCAGTATCAATATTCGCAGTTTTAGCAGGAAGATTTAATAATAGCTAAGCTATCTAAGTAATGATGCCCTTCTAAATGTAAGGAGACTGAGTGAACTGAACATGTGATTTTTGTGATATAAAGTTTATTCTGACCTCTGTTTAAGGCTAATGTAAGCCCTTTATTAACAGAGATTCCAAGTTACAAAGGGAAATTTTATTTTCATTGCCTAAAAGATTAAAAGCTAAAGCTAAATATAATGTTGCAAAAGACATTTTTTGAACAACTTGTATTATTTTAGGACGGTTGAATTACTGTAACTAACTTCTACAGCACTGTCATGTTCTGCCTGTATTTTCTTAAGGTACTGCTAATCTAAGAGTATAATGAAGTATAAATATACAACACAAAATTTTTCCAAAAATGTATGGGTTTGGCTTTGGATAACTGGAATACCCAGAATACTAAATATTAAGAATCTCATTAGCAAAATAGCCACACTGTATGACACTTTACCCAAATTTATATTAATGCCTTATCCGAGAAAAGACCATTACTATTTTTCAGCACAACTCTGCAGGGTACATGAGAAATGTCTTGTTACTATAATTATTATCACATAACAGTAACATTCAGCAAAAAATAAAACCTTCTGGTTTAATCATGATTTTCTCTTATTGCACATAAATAGTTTATTTTTTTCCTTAGCATACATCTTTTTTTACAGTTCTATTCCAGGGCTAAGGCCTGAATTCAGTGGCATATAAGCACAAGTAGAGATAAAGAGCCAGTTTGGCATAGAAGTTAAGGCATCAGGCTAAAAACCAGAAGACTGATTTTTAATCCCATTTTTGGGTGACCAACTAGTTGGTGTCAGTCAGTCACTCTTCAGCTCTAGGAAGTAGGCAATAGCAAACCATTTCTGAAACACCTTAAGAAAACTGCAGGGACTAGTTGAGGCAGTCTCCAGGAGTTAACACTGACTTGGAAATTCACCCCCATTGTACAACATTCAGGTCTCCAACCAGTGTCTTAACTATTGAGCCATTGTGTTCCCCACCCCCATAACAGATATACAAAAGCATACATATACTTCAAATAAACATATTGCCTCTACTTTTAGTATTCATTTTAGCTTTGTTTGTGTAGGTGTGCCAATTTGTTTATTCTGGTTTGATAGTAATTAAAGATATTTCAATCTGAATCTACTGTGTACAGGAAGTTATGTAAGCAACGTGATCATCATCAATTTGATAGACAGTTCCACAAGTAGTAAGTAAAAGAAAGATTCTCTAAGTTTGTCATTAGTATAGCAGTGTAAAACAAAATTAAAATATTAAGACAAATTTTGTCCCATGCAAGTTTTATTCTGCTGAATTAAATTTTTCACTAAAATTATTTTCTATTTTAAATTTCATATTCAAATTTCATATTTTTCTATAGAAAAATTATGAAATTTGAATATGAAATTTAATGTCATTTTTTACTGCTAACTATCTTCAATAGTGGAAAGGAGAGATATTAACTCCTACTCTTGCCTAAAAGCGCTAAAAATATTTTGACATGATTCCCTTTGTTTGTTAATCTTTCTTCTGAAGTCATAAACATCAGTGAAAATAGTGCTGTTCAATTATATTAGGGGATCATTACAAAAGAGAATGAGTGAAAAGCCCTTCTACTTTCAAAAGTTTACAGAAAGGTTATTAGTACAGTATACATAGCCATATAGAGAAACAGCAATTCTTTTTCATGTCATTTTTCCTATTTCAAAGCATGGCATATCTAAAATTAGGATGACTCACCAAAATGTTGGAAATGTTGATGTCAGAGCAGAGTAAGGCAAATCACACATGAAGAATTGCCCTGTCTGCTATTTAAAACCTTTCACAAAATTCTGCTTTGAATACATATTTTGGAAGGACCAATATAGGCACCGTCAACATTTTTAAAAGCTTTGTTTTCATTCATGTAAAAAGGACTAACCAGATTTACGACTGACAGATTTGTCCTCAAAAAGAGTAAACCTTGTGATTAGCCACTAACCCTAACATTTTGTGAGGCGTAAAGGTAGAAAGTCTGAGGGAGAAGTCTGAGATTAACCCTACATTTTTTATCTCCCATCACTGAAAATAATTGTTATGACTGTCTTACCTGGCTATCTAAAAACTGTGTTTGAAAAGTTTGAAAAAGAAATATTAAAAGCATTTTGTTTAAAAATCCCACATCAATTTCTATTTCTCATTTCCTATAAATATTGTCCCATTGTGAGTGTTTATATTTTTCCTCAGAAAAACTGGAGTGCAAAACTGTTTTTAAATTCCACTCCAGAATAATGATAAGTCTGAGTGGATTTCCCAAAAATGAGTCTTATAAGGCATTTAAAATAGTTCTTAATGTATTTCTGTAGTTCTAATAGCACCAATCAGGAAGAAAGAATATACAAGACAGAAAAGTCTTAAATGTTTGTTAAGAACAAAAACGTTCTTAAATGTTAAAACTGAACAATATTTTTAAAAATGACTTTAGATTAATGCTGCATATAAAATCATTTTAACTGTTACTGGAATGATCATTAATAATAGCAGCCAATATAAGATTTATAAACAATTAGTAAAAGTTCCTATCAATTTTTTAAAAACTCATCCTTGTTGTGATGAACAGACAATTCCTATATTTTAAATCCTTATGTTAACTGAACTCCAAACTTCCAATGTAATATACCGTATTTATTCGAGTATAATGCGCACACGTGTATAACGCGCACCCCCTAATTTTCGATTTAAAATCGGTATAAAATTTTGTTTCACTTTTTCTCGGCTCAGACCAAGCATTGTAAGTGACAAACGTTGTTGAACACGTGCGGCCATGATAAAAATTGTTTATAACGCGCACCCTCGTTTATAACGCGCACGCTCGTTTATAACGCGCACCCAAACTTTGAGTTCTTTTTTTGGTAGAAAATTTTGCGCGTTATACTCGAATAAATACGGTAAATCCATCAACAGAATTATAACTCATAACATTTCCAAGGTTGAATTAAACCCTGTATCAGATTCATTGTTCAAATATTAAGTTACTAATGTAACGAGAGAAACATCTCATGTCCATAACAAGAAGAAAGTATGGAGAAGCAGCTCAGATAGACACTTCTCTAGTTCACATGGGTATAGAAAGGAGTGAATGTATAGCACAGTGATGGCGAACCTTTTTTGCCTCGGGTGCCAAAAGCACGCACTTGCACATTATTGCAAGCGCTCAGGTGCCCACCCCCATAATTTAATCCCCCCATGCCATGCCCCCTGTACATGCGTGCGTGACACCCCACCATGCTGCCCCAACGCATGCACCCACAACTTTCTTGGGGCCCGGGGAGGGCAAAAACGCCCACCTCCCAGAGGCCCTCCGGAGGCCAGAAATGGCCCATTTTCCAACTTCCGGTGGGCCCAGTAAGTCCATTTTTCACTCTCTGGAGGCTTCAGGAGGCTTTCCTGAAGCCTCCAGAGGATGAAAAACTGCTGAAAATCAAGGTCAAAAGTCAACTGGTCAGTATGTGCATGCATGCAAGAGCTGACAGGGCAACACATCGCGTGCCCTCAGAAATGGGTCCGCGTGCCACCTGTGGCACCCGTGCCATAGGTTCGCCATCACGGGTATAGCATAATCAGACTTGCAAAATATTGTTATTATAGTTATTCTCAATATAGCAATCTCAGCTTTTCTTTGGAAAAAAGTTGATTCTTGGTCTGATCTACCTAGTGGGGCTGACATCAATAGAAGGAATTATGTGTGATCTACAGTAAGAAGCATAAGTATCATGGCAGCTGTTATCATATATTAAGCCAATTTCTTATAATCTCTGTGTGTGTTGGGGGTAGAGGTAGGTTGCTACCAGTTCCGACTGGTTCAACCAAACCAGTAGTAACTTGGCGGCCTGGATCGCTGTAACTGGCAGCAACACAGGCCTGCCACACGCCCAAACTGGTTCTCTTGGCAGCGCCATAGGCACTGCCATCTTGTTTTTGCCTTCTGCGCATGCGCAGAGCAATTTTTGTTGCACTGCACATGCGTGCGCAGTAGCATGTCCCTGAGTGAACCAGCAATTGTGGCAGCCAGAACCCATCCCTGATTGAGGGCTTATCGGTAATAATGCTTAAGAGAGTAACAGCCAGCAGGAAAGTCAAGTCAACATTTAAGAGTTGTTTCTTTCTGTTCCGCATCATCTTTCAAAATTGATAAACTTTATAATACTGCTTTCAAAAATGGGAAAACATTATCTGATTATTGAATTTCCAACCATTTTTTGATTATGAAGGATTTATTTTAGCAATCAGCACTGAAGAGTGTACCTGTGATAAAACTACTAAGTTTTCTCTAACTTCAATATTCAGAATAAATTTGATCTTTGTCATCCTTTAATATGCCTATTTTTGCAAATCAATTATAATTTTTAAATCAATCATACGTTTGAAAAATAATTTGACTTTCTTAGTTGCTAAATAATATTTCAATAGACATCCATACTATATGTCTAGGACTTATTATAGTGATTTTGAGAGGTAATTTTTTCTGTGTAAAAATATGTATCCATTATGTATAAATTATGTATACATTATCATTTTCTACATTACCCATATGTAGCTAGATTTTCAAGAACTGTGCATTTCAAAGGTATTTGGGTATTTCTTCCACAAAGCTCTAGGGCTTGGCAAAAAGCTGTCAATTGACCAGAGGTTACAGAAATTATTTTTTTTAACTTACTGGTTCAAAGATCTGAAAAGGTTTGAAAATCCTTACTCTAGAAAATATGCTCCCGAATTTCCTGTAAGGAAGTCAAATCAATGAGCAAAACAACCACTCAACTTTGACATTTGCCTCTTGTTAATGGGTATATGTAGAACTCCCTATATTGTTTTGTAGAAAATTAAGTATTTGTTTTAATTGGTTTGAAGAAATGCAGAAGAGTGGATCAAGGATTGCTAATATTCAACCCTCTCCATCCACACATACTATTGCATTCTATACAATGTTTACCCATGAACCTTAGTTTTAATGGCTCAGCAGTTTAGGGAGTTAGTAGCACTTTCATGAAAGCTACAGAAACAAATCACATAAAGTCTATTCAGTTATTATATTTGACTTAGTCATTTCAGCTCAATATTATTATTTTGAACTTATATATGATGCTTCCACACAGTGTTTCCAATTAAAAAACACTGTGCAGCAACTCAGTCTTCTTTCCACCTTACAAACCTTTTATGCAAAAGAAAAGAGAAATAAGTAATAAGGTGACACAAGAGGGCAGAGGTGGGTTGCTCCTGGTTTGGCTGAACCAGTAGTGGTATTTTGGCCTGGGTCGCAGAACCAGCAGTGACCCAGGCTGGCTACATCCCCGAACCGGTTCGCCAGTTGCCGGTGCCAGCATGTGGTTTAGTAGTGCGTGTGTGTGTGCAGCTCACTGTAAATTGTTTTGCGCATGCACAAAGAGCGCACGAAGCGAACCAGTAGTAAAACCAGGAGCAACCCACCTCTGCCAGAGGGACAGAAAAAAAAAGATAAAATGTTGCCCATAATATTTTAGATTAGCATGCAATAAACTTTGAAAGCAGAAAGACCAAAAAATAATTAAGAACCCTACAATCTGAAGGCACTCTACAAATTTGAAATCAAACAGATCAGCTTAAAGCTTACCTAGTATTCTCTACTATGATGAATGAGGCAGAAAATCGAAAAGAACTTCCAAGAAATAAAGTTTGAACATATTTGCTTCTTTCCAAAAACAGATTTATTGCCTCTTCTTAATTATTAATCAATAATCTTGTTTTTAGGAGAACAACAAAATATTTACCTCCAACCTATATAATTTGAATGCAAGAGAGTGCAGAAGAATCTTGATCAACTTCAACAATTGACTCTGTACCCCCAGAACTGGTTCTTCTCACTTATCCTTACATACATCTCCATTTTGAATTACATAAAAACAATAAGAATTATCCAGCATACCTAATATAAAGGGTTTTTTGAAAATGCATTTATTGTGGAACCATAGTACCATTTTTTCATTGCCGTAAAAATCAATTGCCGTAAAAATCAATTTCAGGAAAGCAGTACTGCTTTCAAAACAAACAGTGGTTTTAATTGTAGCACTAGGAACTCTCTAACAGGAAAGTATCTAAGTTATGTGTGTGGGACAACTAAAAAATGGACTAGTGAGGCAAAGGAAAAAAGATGGAGGAAAAGAGAAAGAGACCAAATTAGAAAATTTTACAGTGGAAACATACTCCTCTCAGAAGCTGACAAAGAGAAAAGTTTCAGATAAATTATATTTGAAACAATTTGATATAATGGAAGGAAGTGCCTCATGCTGACACAGAAACGTACATTCTATCTACCAACCTACCTACCTAGTTATTAAGACCAGCATGACATGGTAGTAACATCACTGGTGGAGTGATTTTGGGCCTTTCTGGGTGAGTTACTTTTTTTCCTTAAAAAAGGGCCAGTATGCACACATTGAAAATTAATTTATAAAATAGATAAGAGAGATGGGAAAATGGGCATTGCCCTTTCCTGAGATGCCTGTTCTCTGGGAGTGGAGATAGCATCCAGGAATGGGTTAACTCCATCTGTCATCCAATCCGACAGAGTCTGCAAGCTGTGATGGCATGCCTTCTCTGGTAGCTCCTCCCAGCTTTTGACGAAGGCATCACTGCAGACTGACATGTGATGGTGAAGAAATGTCTCTTCTGGGACCCAGTGCCGAACACCTATCTCCACCTCTCAGAGAATGGGCGTCTCAGGTAAGACCAATGGCCATTCTCCATAGTGGTGGAGATAGCATCCAGGAATGGGGCATACCAAAGCCTGCCTTGTCCTTACGGGTGGGCTGTTGTCTGGGCCAAAGTACCCTGAGCAGTATGTAATCTCTGCAGAACCTGCCTGCCAAAGGCATAGCTGTCCAACCAATAATGGTGGATAAAGGGAGACGGAGAGACCCAGTCCTGAGTCCCATCTTGGGAGATAGGGCGGTATAGAAAACGAATAAATGAAATGAAATGAATGAAATGAGGTGGTGGCTCATCAGATCTTTTTGATCGAGGCCTGTGTTGCCCATGCCGCAGTCGTGGTTGCACTCCTGGTAGAGTAGGCGGTAATATGTCTTGCCGATGGTAATGCCTGTAACTCATAGGCTTTTGCAATGCAGACCCTGATCCAATGGCCCAGAGAAGAGGGGTTACATTGTTGCTTACCTTGCTGCCTGTTGTGGCTGGCTGAAAGGAAATGAACAAGTATTCTGTGTGTTTCAGAGAAGAGGTCCTCCTGATGTAAATGCAGAGGGCTCTCCGCACATCCAGCGTTTGCCACTTCTGCTCCAGATGATGGACTGGTTTAGGGCAGAAGTTGGGCAGCACAAGCTCCTGGGCTCTGTGAAACTAGGTGTTTAGCTTCAGGATGAAGGCTAGGCCCAGCCGCAACACCACCCTGTCAGAATGGAACACACAGATGGCCACCAGGAACGCCACCTTAAAGGTAAGGTAGCATAGTCAGGAGGTCCTCAAGGGTTCAAAGAGCCCCCCTGTGAGGAAGTCCACGTGTACCAGAGACGCCTGGCTGAGAGAGATCCTTGTTGGAGGTATCCTCCAAGGTGGAGTCATGGACAGCCTCATTAAATCTGCAAACCAAGGCTTTCTGGGCCAGTGATTCCAGGAGCAGGAGGTCCTGCTCTTCCTCCTCCAGCATCTTCGTGATGACCCTCTGGATGAGTAGAAGAGGAGGGAAGGCATACAGTAGACCTGGAAGCCATGGGCAGCGGAGTGATCTATTCTCTCTGTCCCTGGGACTACATATCTGGTGTAGTATCTGGCAGCTGGCTCTTGTCTGGGGTGGCAAAGAGATCGAGTACTGCAACTCTCTATTGCACGGTCAGTTTCTGGAACAGGTTTGGGGGCAGGCACCACTCTGCATTATCAACTGGAGCTCAGCTGAGCCAGTCCGCCTGTACATTTGCCACCCCCGAGATGTGCTTCACCCTTATGGCCAGGAGATGTGTCTCCACCCAGAGGCCCAGTTGTTCGGCCTCCTGCATGAAGGACCAGGAACAAGTCCCCACCAGTTGATATGGGCCTTTGTGGCTGTATTGTCTGTGAGCACCAGAATGTGTTTGTTAGATACGCTCTCCTGAAAATGGATGAGGGCCAGATGGTCCGTCTGAAGCTCCAGCCAACTTATGTTGTGGCTCAGGTCCAGCTGGGACCACTGACCTTGAGCCATCATAGATTGCAAGTGTGCTCTCCAGCCAAAGAGGCTGGCATCTGTTGTTAATATCAGGCAGTCTGGCTCCTGAATTGGCAACCCCTGGAGATGGCCAGGTACAACCAGAGGCCTGATTACCTCTGGTGGTACCTGCACTCTAACCAACTAGCAGCTCCTGCCGGCCCTCTATTGCGGTAGAAGAAACCACTGGAGGCATCTGATGTGGAGCCAAGCCCACGGTACAATGGAGAAGCAGGACACCCTCTTCCCCAGCAGCTTGACACTACAACCATCATAAATATGAATCAGTTGTTAAGCATCTGGATTTTGGTCACATGATCAAAATGGGATTGCTGCAACAGTCATAATTGTGAAAAATGGTCATAAGTTACTTTTTTCAGTGCTGTTGTAAGTCGAGGACTTTCTCTAGATCTCCCATAAACAATATGGCGAGATGTAATTTGCAGAAACCCAAATTGGATTGGTCATCACCCGGGTTAACAAAGACTGCACTAGTTCCTGGACATCTGGTGACAAATGGGCTACAGGACTTGGGACTGTTGACTGAGCACCCAAGACCAGTAGCTGCAGGACTACTGGAAGAAATGGTGCTTGAAATTGAAATACTGAAATATACAACGTTTGAAAACCAATAAATAATGATGTTATTACAAATCAGGTCCAATAAGAAAAAAATATCTGAAAACAATTCAACAGTTCTGGAAAGAACAATATTCAGAATCAGAAATAACAGAACAGAGGCTAGCAGATCAGAGTTATAATATGAAATAAAGTATTCACAGAAGCAGAACTTGAACTGCAAAGGTTTAGCCAGGGCAAAGGAATCAAAGCTTTGCCAGAAATAGCTCAAATGGTAGACACAAATCAGGGAATGCAAGCCGTAGAGGAAGCCAACATAGCTATGGAATAATGTTCATTTCCAAATCAGGTACCCTTTCCTTTGTCTTCTCCTCAGAAAGAATGCCTCCTTATTAAAAAAGAATTAAAGCAAAGAATAACTGAGTATCTAGAACAGCATAGAAATTGTAGCAGAATCTAGCCCAGAGTTGCAGGAGAAAGAGGCCTTTCCCAGAGAATAAAGAGGTAGAGAATCTGGGAATCTTTGATATGAAGTAAAAGGACAAAGGCACCCTTTCCATAGCAGTTTACAGACTAGCCATGATGGCAAACCTATGGCACGCATGTCAGAGGTGGTACGCAGAGCCCTCTGTGGGCACTGAAGCTTGTTCCAAAGAAACATCTATCTAGCACAACTATTAAATGAATCTAATGCTGTGATATAAAATATAAGCAGTAGCTAATTGCAAGAAACAAACCAAAGAATGTATAGCACACCTGAATAACTGGGATGCAAAAAAAAAAAAGAAGAAAAAACCCAAACGGTACATTACTAAATTGGAAAATGAGGCTGGAAAATAAGATGAGCATGCTATGATCACATGCAAGCAAGTTAGAATAGATGGAAGAAAAGAAGCTGAAAAACAAGACAATGAAACAACACCTGATCAAGAAACATTAAGGAAACACTGGAAATAACAAAGTAGCAAATAACACCAAATACCTGGGCATCCTTCAAGCTGCCAACATCAAGCACACTGAAGTCAACAACATTAAAAATGAATATATCATGAGAGTGACTATCTTAAAAGTCCAAATTCAGTGGAGGAAATATATCAAGGAAATTAACACTAGAGCATTTCTAGTCATTAGATAACCAACTGGAATAGAGCACAAGCAGAAGTAAATCCCTGGATAGGAAGACCAGGAAAGCAGGATAGGAAGAAAAATAATGATAATGAATCATGCCCTTCATCCAAATAGCAATGTTGATGGCATCAACATTGGAAGAACCTGAAGGACAGTGAAGAAAAAGCACTGTAGCTAGTATATCACAAAGCCTTACTGAGTACTGGAGAGATCAAACTGGCCAACAAGATAGACCAACTAAAGAACTGAAAAAAGACATAGCAAGATAAAGTTTTACATAAACTATTTTTATATAAAAAATAGCAGGCAAAACAACAAAGGCCAGACAACGGCTAAGAGCAGCAAAAGTGAAATAAAGAGATAGAAGGTCTAGTTCCTCCTGCACAAGACTTAAGAACAAATGCATACAAACCAGGATTGAGAAGGTAGCAAGACAGCAAATGCTGCTTCTGCAGGAAAGCTAAAGAAACAGTAGACCACCTATTTAACCACTGCAAGAAAATTTCAGAGAGTATTGTAATGACAAACAACGACATGACAAAGTCGCAACAAAACTGAACTGGAATATCTGCAATAAATACCATTTGCTTGCAAGCAAGAATTGCAGAAGAAAATACACAACATGAAATGAAAAAGTTTAAGTGGCCCAGGTCTTTAGAATTTAAACAGACAAGCACCTGCCATATAAACACCCTAGATTTAACAACTGTTGATAAGAAAGACAAAAATACCTGGACAATGGATGCATATTACCTGAAGAAGCAGAATTGAAAAGAACAAACTGGAGAGGGTAACAAAATACAAAGACCTTCAAATAGAATGACTGTGGCAAAAGAAAGCAAAGATATCACCAATAGCAATAATCCCAAGGCATCTGGAGTACCATATAAATACCACTGGTATTGACAAAATCACCATCAATCAATTGCAAAATTCAGCTTTATTTGGAACCATTTACATCCTGAGAGGATATTTTAAATATCAAACAGCATCAGCCTATCCCAGGCCCTTGGGAAAGAATCGATAGGTGGTATATACCAAATCAACTCTAAACTACTGGTTGAGTGTGTGACAAATCATTGCAACCTCATCATAATTAAAGCTTTTCTTTAATGTGTTTAAGTATTTTCTGAAGATTCTAGGGGTTTGGGAGACTTTTTGCTAACTGTCCAATTTCTTTTTTAAGATGCTTAGGTATATAGCTTCCATTTTAAACTTGTTTATTTATAAAAGCACTGGAAAGCAAGGGAAATGCAAAATATATATTTCATATTAAGTATATTCATATCTACAACCTACCTCTAGCAAATTTTACACAAATAGTGGCACCACCATATTTTATCAAATAACTGTCCCAATACTTATTTTAATAGACTACCAAGGAACACATATATTGATGCATTCAGCTTCTATCAATTGTTAAAAATCTATATATTGCACTATAAATATATCTAGGGCTCCTAGTACTGAACCAGATGAGAATATGATGAATTAAAATAAATTACTTTATGAGCAGAAAAGAGGCCCAACAGTATTTCCCATAAGAATTAGCTTTTCTATCAACCTTATGCAAACAAGTCAGCAAGATAAATGTTTTGTGGAAAATGATAGACAGTGATATACAACATCTCTTATTACCTAAGTCTCTTTGAAATGAAATCCTAATAACTGTCACTCATAAATATATCTTCGCCAACACATACCGAAACAGAATGAAAAGGTTTAAATACTAGAGAGAGACAACATGTACTACAAAATAAGTTTAAAAGGGAATTCAATCCAAATTTCTAGAAGTATCGAAATAGTTGTCCTCAAAGCTTTCTATATATAAAAAATCATTAATGAAAATGCCTTAAAGGTTTTATTTTCTTCAAAATTCAACTATTAAGAGCAAATATTCCTTCTTGGGAGGAGTTTGACTTTGTTGCCACTGAGGATATGGACAGGTTGTCAAGGAAGCTTAGGGCGACCACATGTTTATTGGACTCGTGTCCCTCCTGGCTTGTACTGGCATCCTGGGAGACGACACAAGGCTGGCTCCAGGGCATTGTCAACGCATCTTTGAGTGAGGGGTCCGTACCTGCCGTCTTGAAAGAGGCGGTAGTGAGGCCCCTCCTCAAGAAGCCGTCCCTGGACCCGGCATTATTAGAGAACTATCGTCCGGTCTCCAACCTTCACTTTTTGGTGAAGGTTTTTGAGAGTGTGGTAGCCCAACAGTTCCCGCGACACCTGGAGGAAGTTGATTATCTGGACCTGCGCCAGTCCGGCTTCCGGCCCGGGCACAGCACCGAGACGGCATTGGTCGCGTTGGTAGATGATCTCTGGAGGGCCAGAGATGGGGGTTGCTCCTCCATCCTGGTCCTATTAGACCTCTCAGCGGCTTTTGATACCATCGACCATGGTATCCTATTGCGCCGACTGGGGGGGTTGGGGCTGGGAGTCACCGTTCTGCGGTGGTTCTCGTCCTACCTCTCTGGTCGGTCGCAATATGTGTTGACGGGAGGGCAGAGGTCAACCTCGAGGCCCCTCGTATGTGGGGTTCCTCGGGGTCGATCCTCTCGCCACTCCTGTTCAACACATATATGAAGCCGCTGGGTGAGATCATCCGTGGTTTTGGGGTGGAGTACCATCTGTACGCTGATGATACTCAGTTGTACATATCCACCCCAGACCACCCCAACGATGCCGTCGAAGTGCTGTCCCGGTGTTTGGAGGCCGTACGGATCTGGATGGGTGGTAACAAACTCAAGCTCAACCCTGCCAAGACTGAGTGGCTGTGGTTTCCGGCACCCCGGTTCAGCCAGACTACTCCAACTCTGGCCATTGGGGGCGAAACACTGGCCCCCGTGGAGAGGGCGCGCAATTTGGGTGTCCTCCTGGATCCCCGGCTGTCCATGGAAGACCATGTGGCGGCCGTGGCCAGGGGGGCGTTTCATCAGGTACGCCTGATGCGCCTTACTGGACCGGGCTGCCCTCCGCACAGTCACTCAAGCTCTCGTGATGTCCCGACTCGACTACTGTAATGCTCTCTACATGGGGCTTCCCTTGAGGTGCACCCAAAAGCTACAGTTAGTCCAAAACGCAGCCACGCGGGTGATTATGGGAGCCACTAGATGCTCCCACATAACACCGATCATGCGCGAGCTGCATTGACTTCCTGTGGTCTTTCGGGTGCGCTTCAAGGTCTTGACGATCATCTTTAAAGCGCTCCATGGCTCGGGGCCTAGTTATTTGCGAGACCGCCTCTTGCCTCATACATCACGCTCCCACAGAGAGGGCCTTCTCAGGGTGCCGTCGGCCGGACAATGCCGACTGGCGACACCCAGGGGAAGAGCCTTCTCTGTGGCGGGCCCAGCCCTTTGGAACGACCTACCCCCCGAATTACGCACCATCACCGACCTCCGCCTCTTCCGCCAATGTCTAAAGACATACCTATTCCAACAAGCCGGCCTAGCCTAACCTCCCATGGGGACTTTTAGATAGTTTTAAATCGGGTATTTTAAAATTGGGTTTTTAGCATAGGATAAGATAGTTTAATTTATATTTTAAATTGTGTATTTATTTTGTATTCTGTATGTTTTTTAAATTTCCTGTGCGCCGCCCTGGGTCCTCTGCGGAGAAGGGCGGGATATAAATGTAAATAAAATAAATAAAAATAAATAAATAAATATAAAATGTCACAATTGGTATTTTGCAGGACTGTATTTTAGTAGTGAAAGTTTTCATTTATAAATTTCTTAAATATTTCTCTGCAATGTCTAAAAGCATAACCTTCTTTTGCTGAAACTGTTGTCTTAATTACATTTAAAATGTTCCAGTGCCTTCCTACTGCATGTTTTAGTTACCTTTCCCAATCTTCTCTCTGAGCCTTGAACGATATTGCTCCCCTGTTTTTGGCACACTTTTTTCGCCCTGCAACCCCCCTGCATTCCCTCCGCTTTTGGCACGCGAGCCAAAAAAGGTTAGCCATCACTGCCCTAAGCTTTGGTGCCCTGGGTCAGTGCCTACTCAGTTGTAGCCTAAAGTTATTTCTGATGTCCCATGCTTCCACAAGAGGCCTCTTCCTTGGAAAAAGTAGCAAATGAAGCCTTGGTTGGAACCAGCACTTGTGCTGAAGCAATATACATTCACCTCTATAATTTGAAGATAGTAGGTAGAAAGGTTAGGCACAAAAATCTCATTAATGGGAAGCAATACGTAAATCCAATTTAGAAATCTGGAAATTACATTTAAGGACTAAGCTCTCCAAAGTCATCATTAGTGAATGCAGCTTTTGATATCTCAGGCTTAATTAAACAAACCTGATGAGGAATAAACTAGACACTATTAGAAATGCAGCTGAATTTAGGAAGACCTAACTCTAAGTGAATATGAACTGAATATAAACAATTGTATAATTGCAACAACAACAAAAATATGTATTTTAAAAGCTAGTGTTGAAAGCAAAAAATTCTTGAACTATGGTTTTTTTTTTAATTCAATATTACATATAAGCTATTACAAGATGCTAAAGAAGAGACTTAAGTCTAGCTGATTTAAAATTATATTTTGCAAAATTATTTAGTTTGGATGAAAGATTTGGTGATTTTGTCAAATAGAAGGTTAATAAAGTAGAAAGGCATGATTTGAGATTTAGGTGGCACACTTATTTATGGTGTGACAAAGTTAAATGTTGAGTTCAAAAATCATCATGCCATATTAAGAGTATGGAATACATAGACATTTAGTTTATGTCTGAAAATATGTTTATGTCTTGTCACCACAAGAAGCATATTACCAAAAAGGTATGATAACTAAGGATAATGGTTAACTTATGGTGATATATTAGAACTCTTTCAGGAGATTTTAAAGTAATATTAAAAGAAAAATTTATATCAGGATACATATGTTAATGGTTTTCCTATGTACAATTATTAAAGTAAATAAAAGGACTGAGCAGTAAACATAAAAAGAACAACTTTGAAATAGAATTATGTACAAAAAATGAACATATTATTGCTAAAAACTATAAACTGCTATTAAAATTTAAAATAGAAGATAAACAAGGGAAAGAATGTTTGATAAATGAACAAAACAAAATAATATACAATAATATATGTGTATAATATTCACTTAAACCTCCAAGGACAGATTGAAGGTAAATGAGGTCCAGGCAGAAGAACATCATCATGGCTTCAAAATCTAAGAGACTGGTTTGGACAAAACTCACAGCACTTCTTTCTGCGGCTATTGATAAAAATAGGATCGCCAACATGATCGCCAATGTCCGATAATGGGTATGGCACAAGAAGAATATAATATACAAATGGAACAATGGGATGTCTGCATGAGAGGGTTGAAATTCACATTGTGTTATAATCTTAAAAATATTTTTTTTATAAAATGATGTGTTGCTGGTATGTGCCACCGGAAAAAAACTGTCTAAAATTGTCCAACTTCAAATGCATCTTGGAAATGCAGGCAACCGAAGGGAACATTTCATCATGCTTATTGGACATGTTCAAAAGCCCCCCCCAAAATTGGATTCCAATACACAATTAATTCAGAAGTTCGTAAAAACTAATATACAGTTGAAACCGAGATATATTACTTTGGGACTGGTGGACCAACAGTTGGAAAACATTTGTTTTGATAAATGACAACAACAAGACTTTTATATGCATAACAATGGACATTACCTATAACAGAAGAATAGAGCTGGTAAAATTGATGGCTCTGGTTAGAGAAAAGGCATTAATTTTAATGCTGGTTAAAAAAAAAAACCTTTGGCTTTTTGCATGAAACAAAAAATAACTAAATGATATACGATTTGATGTTTACAAAAATGATAAAAGAGTAATAAAAATGAAAATTATGTTTTAACTTTGAGTAAAAGCCTAATATAAATTTATACTTATTATCTGCTGTGAAAGAGAATTGAAGTAAAAAAAGAAAAGAAAATGTGGACATTAAGAGAGATAGCTTCTAAAGCTAGTAAATGTAAGCCATAAGCAGTTTGTAGCAGATTCTCCTATTATTCACGGATTTTATATATATATAAACCTCAGTGTTCCATTCAAACTAATAAATTATTTCTTACAGGTAATAACTCTGACATAAAAATGTACCAGCCAGCATACAGTACGTGGGGCACTTTTTATCATTCTTTTTGAAGTTGACTACTATAAATTGCATAGAACAGCTTCATAATAATCCTACAATTTAAATATTTTGCTATTTATATTTGATCACCAGATAAATTGTGTGGCACTAAAACAATATTTATTCATTTATTTAGTCCCATTTGTACAGTCAGACATCCTACATAGAAGAAACTCTGGGCAGCATACATAATAATCAAAATATTTTTTTTTTAAATCAAAGGAACCAATCTAAATTAAAACTAAGAATTAGAAGAAAAAATAATAATGAAAATGGCAACAAAACAGAGAAAATGCATTCCATTAACTGTCATACAGCCACCCAGCAAACTATACTCTAATACAATCTTCAAACTATTTGGCAAAACCATGTTTTAAAGGCCTTCTAATAGGCCAATAGGGTTGGGCCTAGACTTACCTTGGCAGAGATGATGTTCTGCAGAGTGGAGACTATAGTAGAAAAGGCATTCTTCCTAGGGCCCTGCCTAATGACACTCCTGTCCAATGGAACCCACAACATTCTCTCTTGCCAGAGGAAATAATAGATGTAATTGGAAGAGTTAGCCCCTCAAATATCTCAGTACATGCTACGTACAACTGTAAAAGTTATAATCAGCACCTTGAGTAGGATCCAAAGCAAATTGGCAAACAATACATCTCATGTACTAGAGGTGTAACATGTGCACATTTAACTGCCCATATTGCTGCACTGCAGTGAGCTACCCTCTGAGTTACAATGGAGTAGGCAAATCAGTCAAGAGAAACAGTATTAGAAAAATCCAATAAACATAAACTGGATGATCGCTTATGAATCTTTTTCTGATGATCACTTACGAATCTTTTCCTGCAAATTGAGAGTATAAGACATGGAGATTTCACAATAAACAATAAACTTAGATAGTAAGGCAACAAATAATTACAGGCCTATCTCATATGTAAATTCTTTATAACATAAGGATACAAAAAATAACTTCCTATTGTATGTCCAGTAAGACTGCAATGTTTGAAGTTCAAAGGCTAAAAGGTCCTTCAATACTTGCAGAAGTACAAAACATAACTTCTGTTTTTAACTCTGTAAACAATATATACTCTATTCCTAGAATTGTGCTGCAGTTTAGAAAGGTAACCACACAAACTTAGCTTCTTTAAGATAGATGCTATGTGAATATGTCTGGTCACTCTGAAGTACATTTTTTCCTGTTAAATCTGTAGCACTGCACAACAACAAAGAAAGCCCAATAATAATGAAATTATTCAGCTAAAATATTCTGTGGCTAAATTCCTCAAAATAAAAGGAAGAATTTTCTGGAATCATGATAGCATGTCATGTCCTCCAATTATCAAGAAGAGAAGCAGAATTCCCCTCCTCCAGCAGAATACGGCAGCTGATTAGATTCTCAGAAGAGTCTAGTGACAGCTGGTGCCCACAGCAGTTGGTGGAGTGAAGCCAAGAAGTCCCCATACCTGGAACCCACTGTAGGAGAATTTGGCATTTGTTTGACCCATACAACACAAAGCAATATTTTTACATCTTCTGAATGTCCTGACTCATACTGGGAACTTAATGTTTATATATGCCTGGATGAACTTCCAGAAATGTGCATGACATTACTTTCCTCTCACAGCAGTGAATATTCAGAGGACAGCAATGTGCAGTAAAAGTTGCTAAAACGACAAGGATTGTGACCAAAGAGTAAATAAGACTTTGGAGGAATCAACCTCAATATCATAAAACCCGAAATTATAGAAAATATAAGCTTTTAATCAAAAGATCTGCCACAGGCAAAATGTTTATCTCTATTATAATAGAAAGCATTCTTAGGTTTCTGGAACTTCAAGAATGACCTCCATTTACTTTTGATAAAGAAACCAAGTATAAAGAAATAGAATAATATAGGTACACATAGGACTGGATTTGAACGGCAATATGTGATTTAAAGCTTCCTATATCACCTCTCAGAAATACTTTAAAGTAGCTGCAGCTTTACTGGGTTTTTCATGGGTGGCCTTCATAGTCAATAAGCAATTCTAGGAAAAGAGTAATTTGTTTAAGGTGTTCCCAACAGGTGGTAAGTGCACGCTCATATGAATTCCAAGTCACATTTTTCTTTTTGAACAAATTATCTCTCATAATCCTAATGGGGTGCCAAGGTACACTGTCAAATTTCTGGAAGTAATTTGAAAATGTTGTTAATAGTGGTTAAATAATTACTAGCATTTCATATAATAATGAATGTAGTGAATACCACAGAAATACCACCAGGACAGTTAATAACTGGGCAATTCAATCATTAAAGACACAATTGAAATAGTGGACTGGACTCAAAAAGAAGTAAAAAAAAAAAACCTGGGTAGGAAGATCAGAAAAAAAATGACAATAAACCACGCCCTAAATCCACATAGTAAAGGTGTCAGATTCTACTTACCAAGGAAAATAGGTGGGCATAGAATGCTGTAAGTACACTAGACAGTTGAAGAAGGAGAAAAGGGCATTGGAAGAATATCTGAAGGACAGTGAAGAAGATGCACTGAAGCTAGTATATAATGAAGGCTTACTGAGTACTGGAAAGACCAAACTGGCCTATAATATGGGCTACAATACAGACCAAATGAAGATTAGAAAATAGATACAAGGCAGGGCAAAATATTACATGGCCAGTACTTAAAAAATAGCAGGCAAGCAGATAACAAGAAGACCTGGCAATGGCTAAGAGCAGGAAAGTTGAAATAAGAGACAGACAGGCTAATTCTGGCTGCACAAGCCCAAGCTTTAAGAACAAATGCATACAAAGCCAGGATTGAGAAGGCAGCAAATGACAGCCAATGCTGCTTATGCAGAGAAACTTAAGAAACAGTGGCCCACCTATTTAACCACTGCAAGAAAAGTGCACAAACTGATTACAAAAAAGGGCATGACAAACTAGCAACGATATCTGCAAGAAATACCATTTGTTTGCAAGAAAAATCAGTGAAAGCACAAAATAGACTAAGTAATGGAAAACGTAAAAGCTAAAGTACTCTGGGACTTTAGAATTTAGACAGACAAGTACCTGTCACATACAATCAGATTTAACAACTGTTAAAAAAGACCCCCCAAAAATCTGGGTAATGGATGTGACATTATCTGGAGAAGTTAAAGAACTATAGAAAGTAACAAAATATAAAGATCTGCAAATAGAATGCATGTGGCAAAAGGAAGCAAAGACAATATCAATGTAATAGGCACCTTGGGTGCAATCCGAGCATCTGGCGCACCATGTGAACACCACAGGTATTGTCAAAATCGACACAAATCAATTGCAAAATGCAACTTTGCTTGAAACCAGTTACATCCTGTGAGGATACCTTAAACACTATCAAACAACATTTGCCTATTCCAGGTCCTTAGGGAAGGACTCAATAGGTGAATTAAAAATCCCAGATCCAGTTTAAGCATCTGTCTGACTATATGGCCAATAATAATAATAATAGCTGCTTAACTCCAATCAAAACTTGTTAATGAGATCTTCAATTAATTTCTAAAAAGAACCAAATACTAGAGTTCAAAAAGTTATTACAATTATAGCATTTAAAGTTACAGTGACAGCATTTAAGCTTATAGCTGAAATCACACAGCATACTTTGCCTTAATTTTTTAACAATGATTCATTGAATAAGCCACATTTGTTTTATTTACACATATGCCAAAATTGTAATGGTTTAGTACAGAGCATGAATTTAGTCAATTTTTTAATCTTCGGTAACATTACCAAAGGGACTTAAGTTTCATATTTTAAATTCCATTAATAAACATCCATTCTAGCAGGTTGCCCTATAAACCTTGAACAACGTGGTCTGCAACTACAGCCTTCATATAACTGAAGATTATACAAAAAACATGCTGTTTGAACAATCAAATTATTTCATAAAGCATTCTATGGAAAGCCACTAAGTACATCATTAGTGGAATACTCAATTTCAGTCCTTTATAATGTACTCTAGAAGTGTGCATGAAGGCAAGTTTATTTTAGCTTGAGCTAAGAAAAAAATACCTCATTCAAAACATTGTGTTCTTATTCAGTAAAATTCAAAACTGTATGAGTATTCTTTATTCCACTCTTACAAGTTGAAAGATTTATAATGTTATGACCATGAGAACCAGATATGAATTGATATTTCTTTGTTATACGCTAAGCCAATTTTCAACTAAGTTGCAAAAAAATGTTACTGAGGAATCAAACAGCATACCTCTACTCCCACCCACTGGAAAATCTCTTTAGAGTGGAATCTGTCATTAAAAATAACCTGCCCACAAACACATTAGAGATCTTTTCAATAATCTCTTGAAGACAGTGCACAACTAACAGTATTTCAACACATTTTTCCTGTAAAGTTTTGATTTTTTTAAAAATCTGTTTCAATTTTTTTTTGTAGGCATTGACATCTTGCTTCCTTAGCAAGATCAAGCAACAGATGGAACATGTTTTTTCCCAGACTACCTGCCAGGGCCCAAGCCCAGGAAAAGCTATCCTGTTGTTCTTTGATGTTTTTATTTGCCAATTGGGGAAAGTGCAATAAAAGGCCTACTGATACTTTTTATTTGTACAAAGAACACTAAAAATATGACAAAGGAACATCCATATCATGTATACACACATACCAAAGCAGGCCAGTGCTAGCTTGGAGCTCCTAAAAAATGCCTACACCGAATACATATACCCAAAGCATAATGAACAAGTGGGCACTGTATTAGTAACCTTTATATTTATATAACCTCAGCAGAATCATCTTGTATGCGAAGCACAGTTTCATGCACACACAAACATTGCGTTAGCTGACTGAACTATAAAGTACACCTTAATACATTAGCATCATACTCATAAACCCACATGATCTCGATTTGGTATGTATTAAGGTTAGTTTAAAAAGAGTATTACCATTTCAAATAAGTCTAAGCTGTCTTCTTCTGTCTGACTATTAACTTTTGCTTTACTATTAACATTATAAGCTGACCAGCCCAGTATTTACTGTTACAATCCTGAAATAAAACTCTTGGGTTTATTTTTATATTAACATTTGAAACAGGTTGTCTGGAGTCAAATATTTTGCTCCTAGGATATTAGCACCTTTTCTATTACTGGATAAGGCAAAACATGATTTTATAAGCATCTATGAAATCTTTCACAGAACTTTCAAAGAAGGAAAAGTAGTTCACAATAAAACAATTTTATTAAGCAACTAGATATATGCTCATAGCATTTTACACAAAATATGTAATTGCAGAATTGATCACACGAGTAATTTGATCATAATAAAGATTTATAAATCTATTTTCAAATGATCTAACCTATCTTGTCACTCACATCTACTACTTTTATTATATAATTTTATTTATCCAGCTGTCAGTAAAAATATTTGGTCAATCATGAAAAAAAGGATTCTTTGCTCAGTAACTGTCAACCTACAAGAAGAAAATTTGATCTTAGATCTTGGGATACAATCTAGTCTTTATAAGGAGCACTACTAGTCACACTTTTTCTGAAGTTCACTAGATTACTATTGAAAATTCTATGGATTAAGCAATCAAGCTTCAGTTGAGAAACAGAACGGAAGCTGTCACAGGTAACTAACAAGGCAATAGAAGTCCTAGCATATTCATGAAGCTTAAGTATGCTGGAAACTGAAATATCTAAGCTTCCTTTTTTAAAAAAAAATTGCACTTCCTAACAATTATACATTATACTCTATTAGACTATCAATTATACAGTAAAGTCTATTAGAGACTTTACACAAATAATGTTATAACAAGAGTTAAGAAAAAAGACGAACTATGAACTGTAAATGCAAAACCTGAAGTGTTTAGCCAGAAATTTAAAGCCAAGATTCTGCAAAAGAGTGAAATTTCGATACAATATGGACATGGGAGATAAATAAAAAATATACAAATGTTTAGAATGAGGCAGACCTCTGGGCAACAAACAATAGCACGACTGATGCTATTTGCCTCCATTACGAATTTGCTTCTCTTTTCATGACTGAAATTTCTTTTTGAAAAATGTACAAGGAAATTTTAAATAGAATAAAGAAATCACTTAATAATTTAGTTACATGCCGAACTAACAGTATCTGGTATTATCTAATTTATAAAACTGAGTTTCCCAAATATATTGTTTTATGCTCATGATAATAGACAACTATAAAAAATATGCTTTGTGTATTTTATGAGTTTTGTTAGTTCTTTAAGTCAATAGTTGCATCATAATTTCATTTTTCTACAGCTTGCAAAATTTGGAGTGCTAATAGAAACAAAACCCTTCAATACATTTAAGAATTAAGCTAAAACAGAATCTGAATTCTGGATGAATCTGAGTCAGTCATGCCAATTGATTCAAAATAGTTTTTTGTTGTTGTTCAATCAGATCCAATTCTCAGAGTCTGCCTGGACTACTCCTTGCAGTTTTCTTGGCAAGATTACTTTTTTAACTAAGTGATTTGCCACTGCCTTCTTCCTAGGGCTGAAAAAAAAAGTGATTGGCTCAGCTGGTTCTTGCCTAAGGATAGGTCTAGAGCTCACAATCTCTGGATTTCTAGCCTAATGCCTTAACTACACCAAATTGGCTCTCTAAAATGGAATACAAGTCTCCTAATTATGATTCTAATATGAGATATTGTTCAATGCTGTGAGTCATCAGAAATTTAAAATAGCTTATAGGTTTTTGCAAACATGCAAGATTTTAGATTTATTAAGGTTGAATTTTTGCAAATCCCATATGAAACTCTGTGGCATTATTTGCTAATCCCTAAATCAACTGATTCAAATTGATCAACTGTTCAGAGAAGGAAAACCCAAGAAGTTACTAGGCTGCAACTTATAGGGGGCTTAATTTATTTATTTATTTTATTAAATTTATACCCCGCCCTTCTCCTTGTTAGGACCCAGGGCGGCGCACAGGCATTATTAAAACCACAAAATACAAAATCGATTAAAATATATTAAATTATTAGACCCGTGCTAAAAACCCATTTTAAAACCATACCAAATTAATTTTAATTTTAAAAGTCAGAAGTAGGGGCTATCCTAGGCCGGCTTGTTGGAATAGATACGTCTTAAGACGTTGGCGGAAGAGGCGGAGGTCCGAGATAGTGCGAAGGTCGGGGGGTAGGTCGTTCCAGAGGGCCGGGCCCGCCACAGAGAAGGCCCTTCCCCTGGGTGTCGCCAGCCGGCATTGCCCCGCTGACGGCACCCGGAGAAGACCCTCTCTGTGGGAGCGGATCGGACGAAGGGATGTATGGGGCAGGAGATGGTCTCGTATTAAGAGAAAATTATTTTTGACAAGAGGGACATTGTTATCGATCACTGCTTGAAAGTGAATAATGATAAAATAGAAATATTTTGAAAATATGCTATAATAATAAGCCATACTAAAACAAATAAATACTGTAGAAGAGAGCTGAATGGCAGCTAGTCTATGGTATCCAAAAATCAGAAAAAATGAATTTTTGACTAATAAATTTTGCTAAAAGCATGTGAACCAAGTTTACTGAATTTAGTGGAATGGCTAGATTTGCAGGGACTATGAATCTCAATATTTAACCTATGGTGATTCCAATGCTTGGATTGGTGGGGCAGTTGAAGTTTCCCAATTTTTGTACTTTGAGAACGTAGCCACTCTTTAACATCTAATGAAGGGCACAAAGTTCGTAAAAGCATTTACCTCTTCAGTGGTGGGTTCCTATCAGTTTGGACTGGTTCAGCCGAACAGGTAGTGGTTTGGAGGCCTGGGTCACTGGAACTGGCAGCAACCCAGGCCTGCCACACCCCCGAATCAGTTCTCCAGGCGGTGCTGTAGTCACCGCCATCTTGTTTTTCGCTTCTGCGCATGCACAGAGCCATTTTTATTGTACTGCGCATGCACACACAGCGCACATCAAGCACGCAGGCGGCTGCACATGTGCGAACCGGCAGTAGGGCCTGCTGGAACCCACCCCTGTATCTCTTAATAAAATCTCTTGATCACAATAGGTGTTACCAAACAAATTAAAAAAAAATAGAAGTGCTAGTAAAATGCATACAATTAATATGGATGCCAGTTACAATTCAGCAATGTATAAAATGCCAATGTATTAAAATCAACAAATTTGGTTCTCTCATTATTGAAAAGTTTTGCAAACTTTACAATGGGAAAATTGTACATTATACATTTAGCTATGTTGTCACATGAATGAATTTTGAATTTACTTTAGATCAGTGTTTCTCAATTATTTTCTGTCAGGCCCCCCCTAGGAAGAAGAAAACATTTCGCGCCCCCCCCCGCGCGACTGTAAATAGTATCATTTGCTATAAAATTGTTTTAAGTACACCTCTGCATAACACTGTATCCTTATTAAGTATAAGAGAATAAAAAAAGAAAGAAATTTCTTTCTCTTTCTCTCTCTCTTTTTCTTTTTTCTTTCTCTCTCTTTTTTCTCTTTCCTTTCTGTCTCTCTCTTTCTCTCTCTGTCTGTCTTTCTTTCTTTCTCTCTCCCACTTTTTTCTTTCTTTCTTTTTCTTTCTCTCTATCTCTGTCTGTCTCTCCTTCGTCTGCCCATCACTGTGTGTGTGTGTGTGTGTGTGTGTGTCTTGCATTCACGCACTTCCTGTGTCTCTCTTTCTCTCCCTGTCTCTCTCTGTCTCTCTGTGTGTGTCTGTCACTCTCTGATTCCTCCCCCCCTCCCTGTCTCTCTCTGTGTCTGTGCCTCTCTCTGTCTGTGTGTCGTCGTCCCCGCCCCGCCCCCACTCCCCGCGGAGTCTCCTCAGCCCGGCTCACCCGCCTTAGCCTGCCCCGGCCACCCGTGCTTGATCGCTCGTTCGCTCGCTCCGCTCCTTCCAGGAGCTGAGAAGCCTCCGTGTGTGTGTGTATGCGTGCGTGCGTGTGTGTGTGTGAGGAACGGCAGTCCCTGGAAGACGACGAGTGGCCAGCATGCCGGCTGTGGAGGGAGGGAGGAGGAGGGAGAAAGGGAATCGGCAGAGCCGATTTGCCGAGGTCAAACGCGCCCCCCTTTACAGAGCCTCGCACCCCCCCAGGGGGGCGCGCCCCACTATTTGAGAAACGCTGCTTTAGATGAAGAGGCAATACAGGCAATTCTCGACATACAATCATTAATTTAGTGTCCATTCAAAGTTACAACAACACTGAAAAAGTGACTTAGGACTTTCCTCACACTTACAACCAATGCAGACACTTGGCAACTGGCATGTATTTATGATGGTTACAGTGTCCCAGGACCATGTGATCACCTTTTGTGACATTCTGACAAGCAAAGTCAATAGATAGGTGCGGTATAAAAGTCAAATAAATTCAAATTCAAAATAAATTCAAATAGAGAAGCCAGATTCATTTAACAACCTCAGAACTAATCTTTCCATTCCACCACCACCACCATCTAGTTACAACTTATGAATCTTCTTTGATGAAAAGCAAAACATCTTCATTAAGGAAAAAACAAAGTCCAGTTGCCTTTTGAAAAAGCACCTTTGAGACTTAGGTTTGTTACTAAGTTAACAACTGCAGAGATTAACTTAACAACTGTAACAAAAACAGTTGCAAAATGGGGCAAAACTCACTTAACAATTGTCTTGCTTAGCAACAGAAATTTTGGGCTTAATTGTGATTAAGTCAAGGACTACCTCTATGTACATTGTTGGGTATAGGTTATTAATTCCATTAATTCCAAGGCCCTTAAAAGAGCCAGATTTGAAATCTCTTTGTCATGTAGAGGAGCAGTTGCTTAAGGAACAAGGAAGCAACAGTATAAGCCCCTATTAATATAATTTTATATATAGGCTCTTTAAACTAGAATTGAAGTTGACTAGTCTGATGAAAGTTGATACAACTAAAATTTTGTGTAAGATGAATGGATACACATTTATGCAAAGAATAGTAGAAAGTAGATGTCCCTAAACATTTTACTAAATATTTAAAAGAAACTAGAAAAAAAAGCTTTCACCTGTTCATAAAATTTAGAATTTCCACTGTAGTTTTCATACCAAATGAAGCAAGCTGTGTTTATGCAGCAAATCTTTCCAGAAATTGCTGTTTATGGTGCTACAGAGTAAGTACGTACTCCAGGAATTTGAAATATAGGGCAGTAGTCCCCTTTAGCTTCTACGTGTGATTGACAAGTACAAAACCCTATTCCTAGACTTTGACAACCTATTATCTCCATGCCTTTTCTTGCACAGTGGAAGTACAAAAAAAACAACCTTATCATTCCAAATCCATGTTGTTTTTCCTGACTTAACAATGTTTTACGAAGTACAAGCCATATAACTCATTATCACACTCCAATTCTGCAAATATAGTGCAACTACAGGGCTAGAGAACATGTTAAATGGTAGAAAACCACACTAATAATCTCAACTCTGCTATTTAGAAAGATTTGAAAAGCATATCAAGTTAAAGTTATCAAGTTATTTTTCTACAATTACTGTAGCCATTTTATATTTTCAATTCTTACTTACAAACATCCTATGGGTAGCATAGACACAACCATTACAACGGCTTCCATTACAACAATTACAAGCGCTTATACCCATTGTCATCAATAATCTAGTCTAGTCTTTATGTTTAGTTTTATCAACTGTCTATATTTGAAAACTAAGACTTTTAACATAAAATTGTGTCCCCGGATGCAATGGTTCAGTTCTTATCCAACTGGTTATTTTGCTATAATTTCTTCAATAAATGATTTACACTGATTCACAGTTTTACTCTTGTGCATTTCCTCCCACTTTCTAATGTATTTGCAGTGTCAATAAAGGAATCATCAAGGGGCTAAACTGATTATTTTACTCCACGTGGAACATAAGCCTCCACACTATCCTCAATGAGGGTAAGTCAATATATGGAAACCAATCCTAAATGTTCAGTATTTTTCTAAAGGACTTTATACATCCGGCAAATTAGCAGCATATATTCTCTCTTAAACAAAGCCAGAAACTGCCAGTTGAGAAGGACTTGCCATTTATAATGCAGAAAGATGTTTAGTTTGTAAACAGAGAAACATGGATTAAGTATCGATTGCATCCAACTTTTATTTTAAATTCTTTGATTATATTAACACATCATTGGAAGTATTTTTGGTAGTTTGTAACTGGTAAAAAGACCAATGCTTTCATCCCATCTTTTAGTTTTAAAAAATGGGATAGGTATCTTAATAATATCGGCATTAACATTTTAATTAAATAAAAATTTTAACAAATTTTAACAAATTAACATTACAATTATTTTTGTAATTTAAGATGTTGCCACAGCAGGAGAGGTGATTAAAAGGTAATGTCTCTTAGTAACTTCATAGATAAGTCCACATAATTTTTTCCGGCAAGAATACAGAAGCAGTTACTGTTTCTCTAGTCCATCCCCAAATGAATTGTTTTGTTTACCTTAAACTTCTAAAGAAACACCATCACTGATTAACTATGTACCTAGATCATGTACATTTGCTAACAATTCCTTTATATCTCAAAAGTTTTTACAAAGGAGAATATATTGTTAGTGCTTAGTATACTTCAATTCCTTGTCTATTAAGAAACATTCAGTGCTATCAGTGCTACCAATAAAGCCATATATTGGCTCAGTTTTGGTTCTCTAATTGAGTTATGAAATAATCTATCATGTTTTAAACTTGAAAGCCACATAAAAACTACTTATTTTACCATTAAACAACAAAAAACTTGTTCCATCTAGCCGGCTTGGCCTAACTCATGCTGCTCGCCCCAGTCTGTAATTTTAAATTATTTTATTTGGTTTTATGGGTTTAGTTTTAACTTTTATAAATTTGTACAGAAGACTATTTAATTTGATTTTAACTTTGTATGTATTGTTATGGTTTTAGTAGTTTTAATTTTTACCTGTACACCGCCCCGAGTCCCTTCGGGGAGAGGGGGCGGTCTAGAAATCTAATAAAATAAATAAATAAAAATAAAAAAAACATTTTACTTATCAAAACATTTTAGATAACAGAATCCAGTGGTACATTTCTGATTCATATTTCAAGGTATAAGTTTACAAGGCAACCCCCCCTCCCCAAATCCTAATTCATGTTTTTGGTTTATGACATGGAAAATAATTACTCTGCTCTAATCTTCCAGAAAAGCTATCAAATCATAACAGTAAGAATAACCAACATGTTTTCCCACAATGTCTTGTACTTCCAATACTGGAAAACTTGGATTACAGACACAGAAGTAAATGCAAAGGAACAACTTTTTTGTCTCCCCCATTCAAATGCATACCTGGCTTGCAGAGTGCTTTGTCACAGTAACTCCAGGACTAAATAGAACATAAGGACCGCCTTCTTAAGTATTTTCTTTTAAAAACATAACAAAAGGATACAGCCTTAAAGCGCCAGTTTGTGTTCCAATGGCAAGTATCTTCTGAACAGGATCAAAAGCCAAGGCTGAAGGCTGATAGGGGAAACCATGGCGAACAGTCTGTCAAATCAAGGTAGTGAAGCCATGGTGATTCAGGCAACCAAAGAAAAATAAAAAGCCAATGTTTAGGAAGAAATGACTTCATTTAATGTACAAAGTATTTTTTTAACTTGGAGGAAAATAGATTAGAATGTATTTGAATCTTACTGAATGTACAGAAAACAAAATGAAGTCTTTGCTCAAATACCTATACATAAGTTTACCATTCACTTCTCACTTTACTATTTTTAGAAACTCTTGCAAAAATTAAACAACTGTATTAAAATCTGAGACAGACTGAGAAATTTGATGATGCAGTCATTCCTGTAAATTAAGTGTTCACTAATTATTAAGATAGCTCTTTGGAGAGCTATTTCTATTTCTCTAAAGGCCTTAAATGACATAAAAGTTTTTTTTAAAAAACAACACATAGGCACTTCTGCATTTAATGCATTTCAAAGGCCACCAATGCTCCTCCTTTTTATTTTTTAACAACTAGAGGTGTACTTAACCTCATTGTATGTGGGGTATAATGAGCAAACAGCACTGGCAAAGCCAGTGAAACCAAAATGTTTTTTATCTTAAGGATCAATCCTAACCCATTATTTACATAAAGTATTCAATCCACAAGCCGATCTACAGCAGTTTAGGCCACAGGTGTCTAAAGGTGGAGAGGAACATTCACTTCGTTTTGTGTTTCAATTTGGCACAGCTGGTGAATTAATCTGCTGCATCACCGTTTTGGAATTTAGACTCCAACTGCATTTACTGCACCCCATCCCTTCCTATTAGTATTACTTCTTCCTCCATCCCAAAATGAATAATTATTCCCTCTATATTTCGGGAACACTATTTACCGAAGACTGTTAAAATCCCCGCGTTTGCTGGTAATGCAGAGCATTTAGTACTCTGTCCTCTGATCGCATCAGAGTGGCATTTTAATTGTGTTCAACAGCGAAGCACACATTTAGAGGCTTCCCTCCAAGCATCTCGGATATACATGTACATATCTGCGGCTTAAAATTCAGGTGATAAATAGCCATTCAGGGGAAGATGCTTGTCAATAAAAGCCGAGGGTCCCTCATAACGTCATCCTCGCGGTTGCTCTCCTTCCCCCACCCACATTTTTTTTTAAAAAACAAACAAAACCCAAACACATTAAATTGACAGCTTTAAAAGCATCGCGGAGTCCAGAGTCTGCAGAACCCATCATGGCTACATCATCCTCTGCTCTCCCCCCCTCCCCATTTCTTCCCAACCGGCTGCAGCATTCACCTTGCAGAGCTGGAAGTGCTCGGACTGGAGGGTCTCCTGGATGTCGTTCTCCCGGGTTGCAGCCTGCTGCTGCTGCGAGGAGGAGGAAGCTGAAGAGGAGGACGACGAGCCCGCCAGGCCGTCCAACACCTTTCTGATGTTAAATTTCCTCATGGTCTCTCCGGCGGCGCACCCTTTTCTTCTTCCTCCCCCCCCTCTTCCTCCTCCCCCTCTCCACCCCCCTCTTGCCGTGGCTCCTACTCCCGCCCGGCCACACACCTCATCCAGACGAGCGGAGAAAGAGAAGGAGCAGGCGGCCAAGGCGAGGGGTCCCGCTTCAAAGGGAGGGGGAAGCAAAGGGAAGGACGCGTCGAAGTCTCGGCTTTTCCCCCCTCCTGCTTTGCCTTCTTCATCCAACCATTATCATCCCCCCCTTCCTTGGTCTGGGCACGGGGTGGAAAGGCAAGGCGCGGGAGGAGGGAGGGGGGGAGAGGTTGCTCAAGGCAGGCGCGGACGAAGGGGGCAGAGCAGTCACCCTTATCAGCTGAGTGAGGGAGTGGACCTGACCAAGGAAGAGGAAAGCGCCGAACAGGAAGAAGAAAAGGAAGGAGGGGAACGCACGAAGTAAATAAATCTAGCGGCGAGATTAACGTAGCGCGGCGGCTTCTTTGGGGCGGCTCGCCACGCCAGCGTGCTTGCACGCCACACTCAGGCGAGCAGCTCAGACGGCTCTGCCCCCCCGACCCCCACCCCGGGCGCCCTCTAGGCTCCGGGAAGGCCGCTTCGACCGTCTTCCGCAGGCTGCCCTTTGCCTGCGCTTCCTCTCCCGTCCAAGCCCCGGCCCTCTTTTTGCACCGACTCTCCTCGCCCGCCCCTCCCGCTCTTTGCCACTACTGCTGCGCGGCGAGGGGAGCCCGAGCCTGCCTCTTCCCCCCTTCCTCCTCCTCTTCTCCTTCTCCTCCTCGTGCGGCTGCAAGCCCAGAAGTGACAGCGGCGGCCGCCTCAACTTCCCACCCCTTTTCACTTAAAGGGAGTAGAAGCGGCTGTCCATCATCTCGCCGGGTGCCCACCACAGTTTCTCTCCCCCCCTCCCGGCGCAGCTGCAATTCCCCGCCGCCCGGTAGTTGCGTTGGCTGGCTGCCTGGCCGGCCGGCCGCCCTACTTCGCCGGCAACGCTGCCCCTCAGCGCGACTCCTGCTCCGGGAGTGTCGCCAGCGGCGCTTCGCGGGGACTTTGCTGCCGCCGGCTGTCACACGCCCCCACAATCATCCTCCTGCAAAGGCTATGCCGGCAGCTGCTGCTATTGCTGCCGCGGCCGCCTCCTCCTCGCCTCACAACACAGAAAGGCGATCCCGCCGTGAAGCGGTGGCGGTGGCAACGCCGTCTTCCTCCTTCCCCACCAAACCCCTGTGGTAGCTTATCGCTGTTGTCTCCTTAAACTGCTGGTAGTGGCAAAGCAGAAGCGACCGAGGCGGAGCATGCGCGGTCCAAGGCCTTCCTGCAAGCACCCGGATGTTGCTGTCTTTTCTTGTTATTGGGGGAGGGGGGGAGCGGGAGACACGTCCTAACGGCCTTCCTAGAAGGCGTGCTGGGGGTTTTTTTGGGGTGCATTGGCCTCTTGGGCGCCCGGGCTGGGGGAAGGGGGGAAATTAAAGCCCTTTGAATGCAAGCTCCGGGACAAACAGCGCGCCTTGGAAGGGCTGAGCGGGGCGCCCGAAGATCTAGCTTCGGGGTAGCTTCCTGGAGAGGATTGCAAGGGGCTGCAGCCCGGCTCCCGCCTTGCCTCAAGCGGTGGGATGTGCGTCAGAGTAAAAAAAAAAAAAAAAGGGGGGGGATCGTCGGAGGGCAATTTTTTGGCTAGGTTCCCGCCGACCCACGAGTCGGTCGTGCTGATTTCGAAGCATTCTGGATCGCGTCCACCCGACGCCAGGGATGCAGGCACACAGAGCCTGGCTGGAGGGGCATCCCTGCTGTTGTGCAGGGCGACAATAGGGATGTCCCAGGTGAGGACGGAGCGCCAGTGCGCCCTCCGTTCAGGTAGAGGCAGTAAGGGGGAAATTGTGCTGCCTTTTTCAAAAGTTGACGCGCTCCCGAGGTGACTTGGATGACCCTTCCCTATGGGGACAAATGATTAAAAGAGACGACGTGGTTAAGCTTTGTTTATTTGTTCGTTTGTTTACTACTTTGATTTCCTCTCTTCCGCGTGAAAGAAATGAGGCAGCTGTATTGCAGGAAGCCATGGAGGGATAAAGGATGGTGCTGATGCTGGTCTAAAGCTTTTTCATTGATGAAGCAGTAAAAGGGGAGTAAGAGGCAGATTAGGACAGGCCAGTCTTGGACAGGAATGACCTCAGCTCAAAATGCCTATAACCACCAAGCTTATGCTTTCCAGAGGGACTTTGGATATTTTTAGATCTGAGAGGTTTGTTCCTGCTTTCCGTTAATTAAAAAAAACTAAACAGGAGTTAGCCATACTGGTTTTCTCTTCAGATTTCTGTGATGTATCTTAGAAGTGCCTTCAGTTTCTAGTGAAATTATTAGATCAGTTTAAGGCCAGTTTATATAGAAAAGGTTTTGTTTGAACATATTTTTATCCCACCACATCTAAGTGGTCTTTTAAATCAAAAACAAATGTAAAGTGTAAAATAAAATAGGAAAAAATAAATTGTAATCATTAAACTAATTAAGAAACTTATTTTAATTAAAACAATTGCATTAGTTACCCTATAACTTTTTAAAGACCTTGCTTATGTTTCAGACCCAGAAATTTAGTAAGTATTATAAGTGATTATTAAGTCTTTAACTCTATGGAGACTTACTCCAAAGTAAGTGAATGTAGTGTCGTTTGAGCATAATCATAGCAGATTTAAATTTTGCAAGCCCAGCTAAAGTAAATATCCATAAGCATTGTTAGCTTCTCTCTGTCTCTCACTATTGTAAGTCTCTGAGCTGTTCAGCAGTCATTTTTCATTTCCCAAGCTACAACTAAGTTAACTGTTATGTCTTACGAAACTGAATAAACCAGGCCTGTTTTACAACAAAATGAAATTGAATTAAAGGGAAAATATATAATATTGTATCTTAACTTAAATCTGTTTTAATCAATGCTGAACTTACCCTAATCAATGCTGAACTTACAAAAAACAGTATTCCGATTAAATCAAGAAAATACAGGACTGTAAAATGGATTGAGAACTTAAGTAAACATCTAGAAATAAGGCAAATTGATACCTGTATTACTGCAAGAATAATTCATAACCTTGAACATGTAATCACCAGGAATTAAAAGTAAGTTTGATGGAGTTTGAAATTTTCATCCTGATCTTGAGGATAATATGGACTGTTCCACTAAAATTTTAACTGTCAAATAATTTTTCACTGATCCATTTAAACACTCTGTACAATTTTGAAAGTCTGATATAGCAAAGAAAAAGGCAAATTGTTCTCCTTGCTTACATTTTTCAGCTGGGAATACACATATATACCAAAGTGATCCAATTGATGACCCACTAGAATCCACAATATCCCAATTTCTAGCCTGGTGCCTTAATTACTATACCAGACTAGCTCCCAGAAATATTTTGCCCCTTCATGTGTTGTACAGCATTAAGATTCTATTCCTACTCCTGTATGCTTAGTCTGCCATGAGAGCGATGAGCATTCAGTCTTTTGAACATCAAAGCAAAGTATGTTTGAAGTTAGATCCTATTTATGTTGATTGCTGCAAAACTGACTTAGAAAGCATTAGACTCTTGGAGATACTGAAATTTGGAAGATACATTTTAGAATTTTAAAAACCTAAGACGTTACCATTCAAAATCCAGTTTTTAATATAAAACTAAAACTGGCCATACATAAATCATCAGTCTGCTGAACCAGTATTCCATTCTTGAGACAATCATGCTTAAATCATAACATTATATTAGAAAATAAAATAAATGAAAGTTATTTGTATTTTTTTCTAAATAGTTGTGCCTAATTAGCCCACAACTTATAAAAAAGGACAAATTTTAATGTTTAGTATTAAAATAAACTACATAATTCTGAAATTTTATTTTATTGGCATATTTATTTATTCATTTTACATAATTGTAGGATTAAAGAGGCAAAAGATTCAGATGGGAACATGTCAGAGCATGTTGGAATGCTCATAGATCATTTGTTGACAACTTTTTAAAGTAGTTGCATCTTTTCTCTGAATCATGCAGCTGTGCTCTATAGCTGCAGTACAGTCCTGTGAAAAAGTATTTTCTAAATGTCAATTTGACTTGCTCATATGCTCATGCTTGATCCAAACTATCTTTTCTCCTTTGAATATATGCTATAAATTCTATATGATAATAGCATTAAAGTGCTCAGTTTTGGCAAGGTAGTGCCTGTAATGCCTATTGTTTTGGATTTATTATTGTGCTTTAGATTTTGTACAATATTATTTTTTTGCTTTAACTTTACAAGATTTGGAGAACATATTTTATTAAAATCTTAGAAATGTAAATAAATAAGCTAATGAATAGTGGTTGTCCATAGCTCTCTACAAAAGAGGACATAAACTACATTTTATAGTATGTAAACCTTGAGATCTGTTTATATTATAGATACTAGAGATTACGTGGATATTTGGTCCTACCTCAATTATTGGAGCTTGGAACAACATATTTTTGTTGATTTCTATCTATGCCATCACCAGGGTTTTTTTTAGAGGAGATTTATGTACCAAGCTTATTCTCAAATGAAATTATATATAGCAATAAATGAAAATAAATTTAATATGCTTCATGAAATATAAACCATTGCCATATGTTTTATTAAAAGATGTTGCAACAAGGTTTTATATAATGTCTATAATCAATATGTCATGAAAATGTCAAAAGCAGTATGTTCATAACCACATTCTGAATATTATGTGCCTTGAAAAATGTAGAAGCCGCTGCAGTGAAAGTGGAATATTATTACTTACATGAAGTATTAGAGTCTTTGAGATTACACAAGAATTGTGGGCCTATTGAGGCTTATGTGGAAATGGGACAGCAAAGAAGGTTAATATTGCTATGGCAAGAACATCACTGTAGAAACACTGAATGTTACTTCCTGTCACTGTAGAAGGCAAGAATTTGAGTATGATGCACCTTAGTAAAGAATACTGTCAGACACAGATATTTTTTTTCTAAGGGAATTGCAGATGATGGAGGAAAGCAGTGGTCACTTGATTAATCAATGTCTGCAGCTACAATTGTGATAGCACAAACCATTCTGTTTGTCTTCAAAGATACAGAATCATTCTAGAGTCAGATTGCTACATCTATTCTGATTACAATGTTCACCCACAACAATTTAAGGAAAGCAGCATGTAATAATTTCACACTTGTGAAGGTTTTGATTTCTGAAATGAAGCTTAAATTGCTCTTAAATTTTGTCCCTATTCCCTTATGTATTTTAAAAGGACAGAGTTTCATTAAATCCAACATAATTCAAACAAACCTTTCATTCCTGGCATATGAAAAAGTTATTGGAGATAATTGTTTCACTTTCTGCACTATAACAATAGACATTGATTTGAGAGACAGGGACAGATAGGCATGGAGAGAAGAAGGTGGCTGAGTGCCAGTTGCCAAAATGAGCCTGAAGGATGATTGGTCTGAGCATTCTAAATCTATGTTATTTTTTTAAAATTTGGTTTTGCATTTATATCACTCTGAACAGTTTAGCATAGCCATGGTATGTCTTTTACCACCCTCACCTGAACATACAGTTGTTTTATAGCACCTGTGTTCAGAGTGCATGAGCCAGCTAATTCAGAACAAGATTATTTTTCCTCTTTTTCTTTTCTCTAATTTATTTCTTACTGTGTTTTTTTTCCCCTTCTTCAGGATTTTAGCTTGGTTTCCTTTGCACTAAATTCCCTGAGATTTGTAATTCTATCACTGTCTGAAGGACTAATTTATTTTTCTGCTTATCCAAATCTTCTTTTGACCATTGCAAGGACTTAATTAATTTCTTTCCTACAGTCTAAAAATGCACAGTACTGTTTCCTTTTGTTTCATCGAGTTCTAGTTGCTGCTCTGTCTTCTACCACATATCAGCATTGGCCAGCTTAGAATTAATAAGGACAACTTCTTCCAAAGAATATCTGCTTCTTTTTCTTTTAACCAGTAAAATTGTTTTTCCTGCCTCCGTCTAGATATAATTTCATATTTTGTTTAACATATACTACCACTTTAGCCACACTGCAAATTTTCTATAAACTTGACTGCTTAGAAATAAATAGCAATTGTCTTAACAGGTTATTCTTGTTCCTTTCAGCAGATACTGTCAAATTAATGTGTTCTGCATATCAATAAATAGGCATATGAAGTCTCATTGAATTCAAAGATGGACTTTTTTTTGAATAGATAGGAGTAATGCATATATGTAATAAAATGGTACTTGTTTTCTATAATGAAAGGATACACATACTGTAAAGTAATTGAATTACATTGAACTAAAATACATTAAATCATGTTTTTATAAATGTAACAAAGAAAAAAAAAGACCTAAATGTATAATGTGGCCATAGCTAGGCAACAATATAGAAGTATTTTGCTTTTGCTATTATCTTTTGTGGGGTTTTTCAAAATTCTAACACTGTTTAACTTTGTGATTAACCAGATTATCTGATTTCAAAATTAGATGATTATTGGTTTTAGAAAGGAAGCAATTAATACCAGAGTAATACTACACCCTTCCAATCTAGACCATGCCTAGTTGAATTGTGGATAGAATTCTGGGAGTTGAAGTCTGCATATCTTCAAATCGCCAAGGTTGAGGGCACTGGCATAAACATGGCTATTGTAAAGGTAGACAATATATAGATAGAAGTGGAGAAGGAATGAAGGGAAAACTTTTGATAAAACAATTGGTTTCTAATAATGAAGTCAAAGATTGAAACACTGGCATTTCTAGTTAAAGCAAACTGAAATATGAAAAAAAAATTATATTGCAAAACCTTCAAACTAAATTATGACAGGATTCAGACATTAAACTATCAAGTGATTGTTTGGTTTTGTCTTGGCATGTTGCACATATTGCTATGTGTGAAACAGCATTCAAAATAGTAATACTGCTCTGAAACTGAAATTTATAGCTGTATCTTTCAATGGGAAACTGCTTCTTGCTAAAATGTATTTTAAAAGTTTAATACCGGTATATTATTAAATAGAAAAATTGATACATACATACATACATACATCATACATACATATCTGTTAGAACATTTTTTGGAGGTAATGTTTATCCCAACAATGTACAAAGCAGTAGTAAAAGAAGAAGCTGACTGGTATAGAATGTTTATTTTCCCTACTAAGCCCCTATTGCACATTATAATACATCTGCAGTTGTCAGAGGAGATTCCATATTGGCGGGATAGATGTCAGAGTATTTCATTACTACATTTAGAGTAAGAACAAGTAAACAAACTTAAAATATGCCATCTATATTATCTTTTCAATCACCCAGGATAAAAATCTATTTTTGATTGTTGAAATATACGCCTACTAGATTTACAAACACTTCAAGAATGCATAGATCTATGTACTGATCAGCTGTATTCAGAAAACTTATTGCAGCTGGTGGTTTATTATCATGTCTCCTATTTCTTTCAAGGAGATAGGTCTATGCTCAGGATTCAGTATGTGGAGGGTCCTTTATTAAATAGAAAAGCTTGCGTGAATAAGGGAACTGTGTGGACTTCAGAAACAGTGAAGAGGAAGCAATAATTATATACACAATTATGTACAAAAAAGAAGTTTTTATATGTGGTAAGATGTAGCTCATGTATTTATGTACTTATCATTTCTGATATACATACATGTGTGTGTGTGTATGTATATATTTATTTTTGAATGTTGTTTGTTACAGAGTTACATTTATTTGAATCGGGCAGCCATATCAATCTTAAAACAAACAAGCAAAGCACAGCCTATGTAATACAAGACCTTGAGTTACAACCATCTGTTTAATGACTGTTTATAATTACAGTGGCGCTGAAAGAAGTGACTTACAATTATTTTTCACTTGACCAATGCAGCATCTCCAGAGTCATGTGATCAGAATTTGGATGCTTGGCAACTAGCATATATTTATGATGGTTGCAGTCAGTTCTTAGGTAATGTGAAAACCTTTTCTGAGTTTCTGACCAGCAAAGTCCATGGGGAAGCCAGATTCACTTAACAACCATGTTACTAACTTAATCGCAGTGATTCACTCTACAACTGTGGCAGAAAAGGTCATAAAATGGAAAACTCACTTAACAACTGCCTTGCTTATCAGTGGAAATTTTGGGCTCAATTGTGGTCATATGTCAAGGACTACCTGTACTAATGCTTCAGAATTGATTTGTTTATTTTATTTATTCAATTTCTATAGTTGCCCATCCAACCAAGGGACTTTCCTTTTGAATAGTTCTGCTGTAAGGGATCTTATTTTTCCACTGTGAACAAGAGGCCAGATCACATATTCTCCAGCCAAAGGAAATAAACTGTAGAGGATGATATTTTCTCAGAATTACTATTGTATTCTTCAAGTTCAGGTATATTAATATGACACAAATAAGCAATATTAATATTTCTCTAGATATAGAATAGTCAAACAAATTTACAACTTTCAGACCAGTCTTTTAGTTTACAAACAAAAAAGTTGGGAGGGGTTTTAGCTCTGAACATCAATAAACTCAAGCAGTCTAGTGGAAGAACAGATAAATCATATTTGAAAGATAATAGTCATTCCCTTTTTATGATTAAGAATGCTAGCTATTAACTTTTTAATACTTTGGCTGATCTTCTCTGGTCATATTTGGGAGTGAGCGAGTGCTATGCTCTGCAAACTACATAAGTCACCATTTATAACTAGCTTTTTGAACTCTTTGTTTGACTGCTTAAACCAGGGATATCCAAACTTGGGAACTTTAAGACTTGTGGACTTCAACTCCCAGAATTCCCCAGCCAGCATAGCTGGCTGGGGAATTCTGGGAGTTGAAGTCCACAAGTCTTAAAGTTCCCAAGTTTGGACATCCCTGGCTTAAACCATTATTCACTTGAATACTTTGGATTTTAAGAAAACATGTTAGGTGACAAATGTTATTTTTATTTTATTTGAACTGGATATTTTATGAAATCAGATTAGACTATATGTCATCTGAAAATGTTTAGTTCTCCAGATGGTGTTAGACTTTAGGTTTCCATCTAGCATAATCAGTGGTCATGAATGATGGGAGATGTAATCAAGCAATATCTGCAGACAAATGGTTGCCTGCACCCCTAAAGCAGAAATAAATGTACAGGGAGTCCTCAGGTTACAACCACATTTGACCCTGGAATTTTGGTCATAAGTCATTGCAGTCATAAGTTGATTCATTACACGACCAGACTAATAGCGGGATTCAATTTTATTTACTACTGGTTCTGTGAGGGTGGCTTTGTGGGCATGGCAGGGGAAGGAAACCATTCCCTCCCCACTCCAGGGGAAGGTAACAGCTGGGACTCTGGAGGCAGAGAATAGATGGGTGCGGGACCAGTCAGAGATGGTATTTACTGATTCTCCGAACTACTAAACATTTCCACTACTGGTTCTCCAGAACTGGTCAGAACCTGCTGAATACCAGCTCTGGATCAGACTCAATGTTCTGATTGTTTTTACAATTATTGTTAAGCGAATCATGCAGTTGGAGGTCTGAATCCAACTTCTCCAATGTGTATCTTTTGATGGAAAATGACAAGAAAGTCACAAAACACAATCACATGACTTCAGGATGCTGCAACTGCTCATAAATGTAAACCAGTTGCTAAGCTTTGGAAAGGCAATTGGGGTGATACAACAGTTGTAACTTCAAGGATTAGTTGTAAATAACATTAATTTTTCCTGGTTGTTATATGATCAGTGGTAAGTCAAAGACTACCTTTAGAATTTTTTTTATTTGAGTTGGAATTGTATATACTGGTACAAACAAGTCATAAATACATTACCTGAGAGATAAATACTATCCCACAGTTTAATAAATCAATAAAGCTCAGTTCCATCACTTTAACTACACAATTAAGACTAAGATCTAATTCAACAAACATTCTTCCTGCTCTTAAGTATGTTGACATACGCATTAGGTAGCAAGAACAACTTTTTCCTTATTTCATTTTTCTGTAAACTGAATGCAAGTTACCTATGCTATTTTTGCTTTTTTATTCTCGTCAGTTTTACCAAAAGCTTTAAACATGGTGACGATTTTTCAAATAGTCCATTTCTGATAACACACATAACCATAAAGCTTTGAGAATACCATACAAAATAATCACTAAAATGTTCTAATGTGGAGAACAGAACAGCAGCCCATTATATACAATCAGATGACTGTTTTAATTTAACAGTAAACCTGGTTTACATGGCAAAGAACCAGACAGCTGATCAAACAATAATACAACATGACCATAGTCAATAAACCTAATAATGTATTCACAACTAAGAAACTGTACTAGATCATGTCTACCAAATGGTGACTAATAATAAATAATCTATTTTGATTTATTCAGTCTTTCTTATTAATTCTTTCTGGTGATGACAACTACCCTACTGAGTGAATGAAGCAGTGCTTATCTCTCCAGCTGGTAGAAATTAGAATGATGTCACTGTTTGTGTATGCTGGTGAGTACTGCAATATAAAACTTGCTAAATAGAAATATCATTATCAGAATGTCTGACATTTTAGGTCTTATTACTATTACATTAGAATTCTAGAAGACAGGGAACATTTATGTAGTGTTCTTGTTTGAACTCCTATAGAAATCTGTTGAAAGTAACATCAGTTTAAAAAAAATAGCCAAAAGAAACATGATTTTAATGCTAAATTATTTTTTCATGTAAGAGCAGGGATCATTTTGGTCACACCTTTGTTTTTTTGTATCTGCTGCCTATTCCTATTATCTTTAAAGGTGTAAATTTCATCTGTCGTCTAGATGACAACTCAAAACAACTTTTAAAAATGATTCATTTATTTTAAACAGGGTAGACAATCCTTCTGAAGGCATGCAGCTACCTAATTTTACTTACTTGAGATTTGATTGGATATATGCATCATTGAAAGTATTTGGTAACTCTGCACAAATGTTCCAAGGAGATAATGATTTTATGATTGAGAATCTTGTGTTGTAATAGGGTTTATAAATGAGGTGAAGAAAATTTCCTGGGGCTGTTGGATTTAGCTTTATGATTTATCCTGGTAGGTATTTATAATAGTGCAGGCCTGTACAGCTTGTAGAGGGAATAAATTAAAAATCATCGCCAACCAACCAACCAACCAATCAGGTGTTTGGTTAAAGCTAGTCCTTGGCTTACAACAGTTCATTTAGTGACCAATCAAAGTTAGAAAATTATTGAAAAAAGGGACTTATGATTGCTAAGTGTCTTATTGTTTTTCACACAATCATTGCAGCATCCACATGGTCACATTATCAAAATTCAGACACTTGGCAACTGACTCATATTAATGACAGTTGCAATGTCCTGGGGTTATATGATCCCTTTTTGTGACCTTCTGACAAAGTCAATGGGGAAACTAAATTTGCTTAACAACCGTATAACTAACTTCACAACTACAGTGAGTCACTTAACGGCTGTGGCAAGAAAGGTCATCAAATGGGACAAAACTCACTTAACAAATCTCGCATAGCAACAAAAGTTTTGGGCTCAATTGTGTCGTAAGTTGAGGACTGCCTATATTGAATTTATGACGGTATTAGAGTTGGCAGTAGTGAGTCCTGGAAGTGCTCAGCAATGTGTCTTTTGGGCAGCAGTAGTTGAATTTATGACTTTTAAAAAACAGCTGGCTGCACAAAGCTGCTTGGTGGACCAGGGATTTGTACATTAAGATTACACTAAAAAGAAGTATGATAGCAAAACATTTACATAACACTTCAAGAATTGTTCCTTTGGTTTCAATGTGAAAAGTACGGTATATTTAGGAGCACATACAGTATTATTATAATGTCATAATTCTTTAAGCCAAATATCTATTTTCCAAGAATTGCATCTGATCCTGGGAAAAGAAGCCACTGCTTTAAGAAGTTGTCTGTAATGCTACATGAGGATTCAAAATGCTCCAAAGCAGCTTTGCTGTTTGAATTCAGTCCAGTCCTCTTTCTTATGTCTTCAAGTGCCTTTTTGAAAACAAGTTCCTATTTGAATAGGGAATTACCTATTTGAAGGTGTCATCAGCAGGAATGTTCTACTTAATGTTCTCCTCTAAACAAGAAACATGCTTGTTTTCTTTGTTCACACTTTCAAAATCTTGTAAGACTTGTCAATGTTTTAATTACTTTACAGAAATCAAAGTAGTTTTTTTCCAAACAAAATATTTAAAATGAACTGGAATTGGTCCACTTAAACATATTTTGTGGTGAAGATTTACTATGTTAAAGCATGTATATTTAAAGCAAATTTAATGTGCATATTTCAGTTGTAAAACGTAAAAACGTTACCTCTTGAATGAAACCGATGCATCTTTATGTTTGAAAATATACAATTTTTGAATAGAAAATAGAAGCAATGCTTCTATTTGTTCTGCTCATTTGCTAACTCCAAAATCTTTTATTATTCATACTGCAACCCTCCCCCCAAGTTCATACTTTTTCCCTTCTGCATTATTGTTGCATGATTTTTGATTGTTATCTATTTTTGCTGACTGGGATATATATATCCTAAAGTATAGTGCCACATGGAAATACTTAGTTGGAAGCAAAGAAGATAACCTTAATACTTTAGTTTCTGTATCTTTTACTGATTTAGATAGCTTTTTTATAATAATGCCTGTCACGATTACAATGCTCTCTGTAAAGTATTAAAAGTACTTAGGTTGTTCCTGACTAATGGCCAGTCATTTAAAGTTATGACAGGATGACTTGGAAAGAATGTTTATGGCCCATAAAGCATTTCTGGTTATTGTAAAATCAGATAATTTAACATGGTTTGTCCATGGCTGCCACAACATTGCATTCATAGTTAATATCTAGTGAACCTATAGTTTCTAGTGTGAAATTAAAACCTCTCTTATCTTATTCATTTTGCGGCTATTGTTGTTATCATCCTATCATCCCTTAAATTTTTTGTGTTCAAACTTTCTGAACAACTTTGCAAAAAGATCTGCTATATTTTTAATTTCACCTTAGCTGAGATGGATGCCAAAAAGCTCAACAACCCACCTTTGGTCAACAAATATTACTGCAAACAAGCATGAATTGGAAGTGCAGAACAAATGAAGAAATGTTTTTGACAGGCTTCCCTGGTAGTGTAGGAGGATATTCTGCAAGTCTAAAAATACCTTCAGCAGTTTTCATAGACAATTTGAAATATCTCCCTCACTACAGAAGATGGTCCCAGAGCCCACATGCTAGATCTCACAGATGGCTTTTAAGAATCTTTTCTTGTACTTCAGTTGCAGAAAAAGAGGAGGGGGGGGACCAGTAACTAGTTAATTCTTAGATTTGTATAAGGCAATTGAAGCTCTATAGCCAACCTAGTCAATGTGTCTTCCTTCTTAAATAGACTTGTGTCTTCCTTCTTAAATAAAGTCCATGTTTTTATGCCTTTCTTTACCGTTCCTAACAGGCTGATGGTGAAGTTTCCCTTTACTTAGTTGACCTCCTTCAACTAAGGAAATAATACCTGGCAAGCTCTAACAAATTAGGAAGTTTAATTGTACAAAAGGTGGGTTGATTTATCCACAGTAAAGAAAAAAAACCTACTTGTAGCAGATATGGAATTTTAACGTATGAGTTGTTCTGACTAGTTCACTCCTCCTAAGTACCACCTAGCCTAAAGTAATGGGAATCCATAAAGGTCTAAATTGATATCCCAAAGGCTTCCCGTTCAGAAACGGGAATTTTGCACAAATTTAAGAGAATATGTCAGATATTAATGACCAACAAGCCTAAACTCAGCATGAAAAACCCAATTGAAATTTTATTGATTTCAAATATGTGTATTTAGGTCTTCAGGCTGAATTAGCCAATGAGCAACTGCATGTATAATAGTCTATTTCCTAGAAGTAATAGACTATCTGATGAATTCCTTTGAAAAGTCCTTGTTTTACATTCCTCCCTGTGCCAGATCGGAAACTAATTTCTTTTCAATTTTCTTTAATAGTATTCGGAAATAAGGACAAGTTTCTTTCTTCCCTGTACAATAGATTGGATTTCTATTTCCTTATGAAGTTAATTACAGAGCAACTCTTCCTCCACCTCAATGGGCAATATGCTTGCAGTATTCCAAGTTCTGTCTTCTCTACGTCATTTTTTTTTAAAAACACTGCATCTTTGTTTAGGGCAATCTAATTGTATTTGGGCTCAACTGCTCTAAAGATTGTGGAATATACTTTCTAATTAGTTTGAGGCCTCATAGGAAAAATACACAAAACTGTTGCTAAATGAAGACTACAGCTCCTTATCGGGAAAGAGAGAGGAAAATAACACATGCCACCATAATATTAATTCTCTCCATGGCCTAGTGATTGGTGACTTCCTAAACTGAGGCAGAAAGCCAGATGAGAGACAGTTTCTAAAATTAGTTATGAAAATCTTATTAATTTGATCAGATTACTAGAGGAAAAGCGAACCATTGGAATAAAGGTATGGCTTCTCTTTTCATATTTTCCAATTCCACAGGCCTTCAGACATCAATAGTAATTATATTACATCTCCAAATCTCTCCCTCCTCCCATGTGTTTTTGTGTGTGGTTTAAAGACCAATAAATGAAGTGATGCAGGGAAATGAACATAGCCTGTAGGGTTCAGAATTGAGATTTGTTTTTGTTTTTTTGCCTGCCTCTTTATTAGGCATGAGTGATTGTTTATATGTATTTCAGAGGATGAGCTGTTTCCTCAAAAATGTTCCTTGCTTCAGGAAAAGTACTTGTTTCTTCCTTCTGGGCCAAATCATCACAGAGGTCATGGTGCTATGCTGAATAGGCCATGGCCAGGTCCAAGCCTCCAACCACTTATTTTCATCCTCAGATTGTTTTCTGACATGCATCAGGAAGAGCAATATATAATCTCTCACTTTCCCTTTTTAATAATGAAATTTAGATCACATGTATTTTGGAATTCTTAGTCTACTCAGCTGTAAATTCATAGGATGATTCAAGTTATTTTCTTTTTAAACAGTCTATTTAAAGTAAGGTTGTGAAGATAACTGGATAATATACAGCTAATATACACAGCTGTAAACCTTTTACAAAAAAAAAGAAAAGTCTAGTTGAAAGCTGATCCATGAAATAGAAGCAATATTTTTTCTGAAGTTCTACTATATGTTAATAAGTACACATTAATCTTATTAACATAGTGAAAACAGAATAGCATTAAAACAAAGACAAATTTCCAAAACAAATACTGAAAACTAACAAAAAAAAATCTTTAAATTTTATGGGTTTTTTGGCCCAGAATTTGTTATAAGATGAGTGGCTAAATATACATAATAAATAAGATGGAAGGGAAAGCAGTCCCTGCGAATTTAACCCTGCTAGTTGTTGCCAACTATAGCGCTCATCTCCATTTTAAGACCACTATGATGTCATGGAGCACTGTTTCCGGCATGATGTTATGGAGTGCTGTTTCCTCCCCACTAAATTGGTACTTGTTTGTCTAATCATATTTGCATACTTTCGAACTGCTAGGTGGGCAGGAGCTAGGCGAAGATAGGCCCTCACCCCATTATGTGATGCTTGGATCTCGAATCTGGATCTCGATCAGGGCTCCAATCTTGAAAGTGTCTCAACCACTGAGCCATCACTCAATAAATAAGATAATGCTATTTTATTAAAAATTAAAATGAATGCATGAACCAAAACCTCACACCATATCAGGAAACCTCTAGTTAACTTATAGATCAAACAAAAAATGTTTCTGAATAAATATGCTAAAGATCTTGTTGAAAAGTGAAAGTGTACCACCTATCTTTAACACAAGAAAATATACTACATATGTTTTTAGACCTAGCCATTTAAAGAGATAATAGATGCCTACTTTATCCCTAATTGACAGCTACTTGCATATTTTCAATTCAGAAAATTTTCACATGCGTGCATGACAAAATCCAGCTCAATTCCTTGCAATAAAAGAACAATGATTTATATTAGTATATTGTTGGAAGTAGCACACCCTGTCTGTAAACTTTAACTATATGCAGTTGCCATTTCCCATAAAATAAGAGCTCCACGTAAGCATTGCTGCAAGATTAAATTCAGAATGAGTTATTATTCACTGACAGTCTCATTTGTAGCATGTTTACCAAGAGGTATGTTCCATGAACATAGTGAGATTTCTTCCCATGTAACTACATGAAATTACAGATTAAATAAGAGGAAAAAAGTCATACATAATTCAACCATTATTGTTAAATTATATATACTAACATGTACCACATTCAAAAAACCCCAACAAATTATATATCATATATATTTTTTAAAGTTAAAAGTTACTAACTGTTATGAATTATTTCTCAGATGTTCGCCTCTTGCTGTAATTAATATAGGACAATTATAGAAGAAAGAATTACTAATTTATGAAACTAAAATCAGTCAATTGAGAAATCTTTGCTTTACCAATTGAGAAAGCTATATCCATTTGATCTCTGCCTTGCTCCTAATCCTCTTCAGGTCCTATGGCCATGATTGTTTTAAAAATGTTCATTAGATGCAAAAGCACATTTAATGCCCCATTTAATGTGGTTTTTGGTTTTGTTTAAAGGTTACATACTATGGCTTTCTGTTAAGGGATTCTGACTGACTGTGAATAAATAAATGGCGAATGAATAAATATTAGTGAATACTGCAGTTGATACGTTGGCTGTGGCAGTTTGATTGATACGTGGGGGTTGTTTAGTTGTTATGTGGGGGTTGTTTTTTAATAAGTACATAGCTATCATGAGAGTCAATTTGGGGTAGTGGCTTAGATGCTAGGCTAATAACCAGACGATTATGAGTTCTAGATCTCTCTTAGTCTTGAAAGCCAGGAGGGTGACTTTGGGCCACTCACTTTTGCTATCTACCTTACTCAACTGCAGAGAGTTGCTGTTGTGCATAAAATTGGAAATGCGAACAGTAGATTATGTGTCCACCTTGAGTTAACCAAAAACATAAGGATAAAAATCCAATAAATAAATGATTGTAAGTTCTAATCTTAGACACTTCTCCTGCTTATATTTAGTGTGATTTACTTCTGAATGGGTATCTTTCATTTTCTATTTATTAAATGTTGAAACAATGCTTCAGGTCATATGCTAAGAAAAAGGAAGAATGACAAGAAAGCAAACTGCTGCTGCTGTTTACTAGAAAAAAATATATTCAGTGTGCACAACTGACATGTTTTCCCCATTTATATAACCTTTTAACTTTAATGAAACAAACAAAATGTTAAAGAGTTATGATATTTATGTAGTTACCAAGCATATCTAAATTATATTAACATAACCAAAATATCTTTAAAATCCCCAAGGCATGACACAACTTTTGAGCACCCTTAATGTTTGGAAATTGAAAGTTGAAAAATTTGACAGCCTAGCACCATGATGGCGAACCTATGGCACGGGTGCCACAGGTGGCACGCAAAGCCATTTCTGAGGGCACACGAGGCATTGCCCTGTCAGCTCCAGCGCACATGAGCATGTTGGCCAGCTGATTTTCAGCCTTGATTTTCAGCCATTTTTTGCCTTCCTGAACCCTCCAAAGGGAGAAAAATGGCCCAACGGGCAACCTGGAAGTCCATTCATGAACTTCCAGTTTGTGTAGTGGGCCTTTTTTCGCCCTCCCCAGGCTCCTAGAAAGCTTCTGGAGCCTTGAGATGGTGAAAAATGGACCTACCAGGCCCACTGGAAGTCAGAAAATGGGCTGTTTCTGGCCTCTGGGGGAGGCCATTTTTGCCCTCCCCAGGCTCCAAAACAGCCATGTGTACATGCACTGGTCAGCAGGGAGTGTATTCTCAGGGGGCATGGCATGAGAGGCATTAAATTATGGGGGTGGGCACACGAGCGTGCACAATAGTGCAAATGCGTGTGTTTTAGGCACCTGAGGTGAAAAAGGTTCGCCATCACTGACCTAGAAGATTGAGGGGCTATCACAGAAAATCCTGTTTAGTTAAATTTTATTTTTATTGGGGATTCTCCTCACCCTCACTTATGTTGGCAAAAGAACATCATGATGTTCATTTAAATTTGCTTTTGCATTGACAGTGTTACTAGAAATTTGCAAACATTAAGGACCTTTGAAAGCATTTCATTTTGCATTTGTTCATTTGTGAAAGTGTGTTCTGTAAAAGCACAACTCAGTTGTTTTAATACAATTAAGGATTTGCAAGCCTGTTTATTTTTACACAGTCATGTAATGTGTGAAATGCTTTGGGAAAGGAAAGCCCACTTCTGTTTTAGTAACCATCCATTCAATACCACCAAGAATTTATACTTAATGTTTGAAAAGGCTAAGTGATATTGGATGGCTTTCTTTTTCATCTCTTTGTCTTGCATTAATTTATCTGGTTCGGCTAGTTTTAGTGTATGATGTATAAATACAACAATTTTGATTTTTCAACCATGAGTTTATAGTTTAGAATTTTGTATGAACTCAGTCATTGTGGCTTATTCAGTAATGATGGTTAAAACAAATCATGGTTTCCTTTCACCTTGATTTCCATGAAAGATAATTTCCATATGGTCTTGTCTGTCAGAATATATGAGCTACCCCCAGAGCTTCGCATAATTCCTGACCTCCCGTCCTTCCAGCGCGCCCTAAAAACCCGGCTTTTTCAGCAATCCAGCCTGGCCTGAACAAAATAACTTATTAATTTTAACTGTTAATTTAATTTATTTTAAATCTAATGTGTAAATTGTTAATTTATTGCTTATTGGATTCTTTATTTAATATTTTTTTAACTTTTATATTATGTGTTTCTTATGTTATACGCCGGTCTGAGTCCTTTGGGAGAAGGGCGACATATAAATCCAATAAACAGTAAACAGTATACTGTATGTGTAAAACCAATAGTAACGATGCACAGATTGACTTAAGTTAGTAAGGGGCTAACAACTAAAACTGTAGACTGAGATGTGTGTTTGTGTGGATGTCAGTGATACCTTGCTATTTATTCCTTGCTCACTCTTGAAGTATTATCTGAATGTATAATAGACTCTAGATGTATATTGTCCAAAGGAATTTAAGATTTGGGAATTTGAATGACATTTCTCTTCATCAAAATTGATTTTAAATTATACCACTTCTGTTTGCCAACACTTTGCTTTGTGGTCTTTAAATTAATTATGAATTTAAAATGTAAGATAAATATAAAACAAATACAGGCACACGGCATAATAGCAGTTGAAATCAACACTATGAAGGAAGAATGCGGTGTCTAATTAAACCACACTTAAATCATTTTCTAAAAAAGCCTGGGAGATTAAAGTAGACGTTTACCCACACCCCTAAATGAATAAAAATATAAGCTGAACAAAACTTCTAGGGTGTTTTGTAGGCAAGTGGCAATTTGAAAAAGATCTTCCTTATTTGGCAGATACAACAGGCAGAGAACCTTTTTTTCCTATCAAGTTTTTAACATTTATATGTAAGTATTTTGAATACAGTGTATTGTGCAGGGATACCATTTTACAAAAGAAAAAAAAGATAAGAGGCAGAGAACTTTGAGCGACAGCATTACAAACAGGTAACTCATTATCAACAAAACAGGGAGCAATTGGATCCCTCTGTAAAGTACTTTTACTTTGAGGTAGAGGCACCCTTAATCTGGCCTTGATTCCTGATTATTTTTTTCAAACATCTTCACAGTTTTCTTGGCAATAGTTCTGATGTGATTTGCCCTTTCTGCCTTCTGGAATATTTTCTGAACCTAAAGGCCCTAATGAAATACTTAACAGGTTTGTCCTTGCCTAGGACATTATTTCCAACTAATGGTCGCCACGATGTAGAAAAGATGTGGAGACTCTAGAAACAGTGCAGAGAAGAGCAACAAAGATGATTAGGGATCTGGAGACTAAAACATATGAAGAACGGTTGTAGGAACTGGGTATGTCTAGTTTAATGAAAAGAAGGACTAGGGGAGACATGATAGCAGTGTTCCAATATCTCAGGGGTTGCCACAAAGAAGAGGGAGTCAAGCTATTCTCCAAGGCACCTGAGGGTAGAACAAGAAGCAATGGGTGGAAACTAATCAAGGAGAGAAGCAACTTAGAACTGAGGAGAAATTTCCTGACAGTTAGAACAATTAGTCAGTGGAACAGCTTGCCTCCAGAAGCTGTGAATGCCCTAACACTGGAAGTCTTTAAGAAGATGTTGGAGAGCCATTTGTCTGAAACGGTATAAGGTTCCTGCCTAGGCAGGGGTTTGGACTAGAAGCCCTCTAAGATCCCTTTCAACTCTGCTATTGTATGTAATGAACAATATATTTTAAAGTAATACCTACCCATATCTTTAAAGCTCTAATTGATTTGGACCAAAATACCCGAAGATGGTTTCCTAAAGATAGGCTTCAGAGCTACCTCACCAGATATTTTTTTCCAAGGGTGGTTTTCACTTACCTTCCCTGCCAGTTCACAAATGTGCATGCGTGTGCAAATGCTCTTGTTTTGCTTGCATGCGCCCTATCCGTGCATGTGCCCGGCCTTCCGCACAAGCGTTTTGCTAAAAAATGCCCCTAAATAGAATGACATAGCACCAGGGCGGGTGGGCAGGCCCACCCACAATTTCTGCTACTGGTTCCAGCGAACCAGTCCGAACCAGCTGAACACTATCTTTGGTTCCCCCCCCACCCCCACCCTAAATTAATGTTATTTTTTATGTGAAGTATATTTGGATAATTGTTTGAAAAAGTATATTGGTAACATTAAGTAATTTGTATCTCATAATCTGGCCACAGAACTAAATGAGGTCTTTCATTCTGCCTGATTCTTGTCTCAGAAATTCTTCATTTCAGGATTCCTACCTTCCTGCCTTTATCTTCCTAAGGACATTTGCTGTTTGACTCTGTGCTTAATTAGTTGTAGAAAGTAGGTTTTGCTCCCCCCCCCTTGTTTCAAGTAATAAATCTTTCTGTTAAAATTAAAGTTACTTCACTAGCTCTTGCTCTGGTTAGATTTTCTCTCTTCACACACAAACCACTTCCAACATTCTTTACAATTGTACCAGATTGTAGGAGTCTCAGGTTGCAAATAATCCATTCATCTTCTTCCTTAATGATATTTTTCTGGTTTGTTAAAAGTATATTTATTTTGGCAACTATCAACTTAACTAATTGGTTATTCATGGCTGTCACTACTGTTTGGTTTTCTGACACTCATTTTTACCCTTTGTTCTATATAATTCAGGTGTGATGTTCAAAAATTGGTTTACTGATTTTTTAGTGATTTTCGCTTACAATAAATATATTTATATTCATACATACATACATACATACATACATACATACATACATACATACAAAGAGATAAGCATCATAAAACTCAGATGAATTTAGACTATGTTAAAAACACACACATCATGTTGGAAACGTGTATTTCATTCAAGCAAACTGATTGATTTAATTTTAAAAAAACTATTTACAGAAATAAGCATCTTTCAGATTTAAATTGAATTAGGATGGAATGGGAATCCTCTTTTGGATGTGTGATTCAAATGTTTACAAAAATAACTAGCAGGATGAGATCAGATTGCAAAAGAGCATCTAGCATTCCAATGTACATTTTATTGAAGAGAGTAATTTAGAATCAGGTGCAGAAGCTGCAAATATAGAATTATTTTAAAAGCTCTTAAAAACAAATTATAGCTTTGGATGTATGGTACTGTCTTTTAGAGCACTTCAGTTATAGATTTTAAAACATTTGAAATAAATAATCTTGAACATGAATGCTAATGCATATTTTTAAATGTTGAGAAACCAGATGTTATTTGAGCATGGGATATTTCAAGACAGTACTTCCCAAGAACAAAACAATCATTGGATAGAATATCATCTAGACAAACGTAAGCAACTTCTTTTGTCCACTGACTGTTAATTATGACACTGAGGAATGTTCTACATAGAAAGGATATAATTATATTCATAATCATAGAGAAGCTGCTTCCACTAAATTTCATTCCATAAGATTATCTCTTATTAATTCTAATTAATAGTGGGTATAGGTTGTTGACATGAGGGAGCTCAGCAATAATTTGAGTTTATCAGGTTTGTTTAGCTTGTGTGCTACCCTTTTAGAATAAGTATAATTAGATGCAGTTAGATAAGTCTTTGTGGTCTGGCATAACAGCAGGTCAAGGTTTCAGAAACAAACCCGAACAAATGTGTCACAATTTTAAACCCACGGACCTTTTGTCTATGCACTGCACACTGCTGTGGCAACCAGAAATGTTGACACAGACATGGGGGTGTAGAAACAGGAAAGAAAGGTTGTAAACTGTTCATTTTAAAAAATGAGAGGTTGGAAGCAAACAGAATCACAGAATCATAGGACTGGAAGGGATATTGGAGGTTTTCTAGTTACTATTGGGTTAATAAGCCTAACTTTTTAGCAGCCAAGTACTCCAATACTTTCAGTTTGGGGTCTTATGCCGGCTTTTACTATTAGGAAGATTGTTGACAGAGTTCTGTGTCTGCAGGGTTTTTCAGAAGAGAAGTGGGACTCTCACTAAGCAGTTCCTGCATACACATCTTTTCTGTAACAGGAGAATTGAGAATTTAGATTGCTCTGCTATTGAGGAGTAAGACATCAAGTTCTAGCCTATGTTACAGGTGTGATTTTTCTTGTTTGCCTAATCAAATCGGGACAGTTGTTTTAAAACAGTAAAAAAAATAACAGATACAATATTATTAAAGTTAGTTAACTGTTAGAGAAACTAGAAGTAACGTGACACGCGAAATAAGCACTTGCCCTTATTTTCGGGAAGGTCTTATTATTTTTGAGGTATAAGAGGCAGCGAGTGTGGTCGCCTCATGGCTGCTGCTGTGTTGTAATATTTTTGGAGATGGGCTATTTTTTTGGGAGGGCTTATTTTAGTACATGCACTCAAAAGCCTGATTGAGCTTGCTATCCAGGGAGGTCTATTTTTGGGGAAACACAGTAGGTATATACCTATACGTAATAACAATTTAAAAAGATGCACTCTGAACTGAATATTCTTCCAGTGATCCTTGATAAAGAAGTCTAGAAAAGCAAAATGGTACGCTTTAAAAATAGCCATTGTTTGGTTAAGATTTCATTAGCATTTCCAGCAGTGAACATTTTGAATCAATGCATTAATCTGTGGGCAAAAAAAAAAGATTCATGAAAGAGTCCCATCCCCCCCACTGAAGTACGATCCAACCACAGTAAACATTGATAAATGAGAAAAAATTATAGTGATTAAAGTTATGCAGAAAGAATAAAACCAATGTAGGCAACATTGCATTTACAATCACAATGAAAATAATTCTAAACATTTATAAAAATCGTAAATCTACCTCTTACTTTACTAATAAGATACATATGTAGTAAAATAGTTCTGCCACCACTCTCTGTCACTTTCACCAATTCTTGTTTTATTAAATAAACAGGGATTTACAGTAGATTTGGCTTTAAAAGTACATCCAAATAATGTGTACAGCTACTGTGTGTGTGTGTGTGGAGGGGAGGGAGAGAATTCCATAATTGATATAAAATGGTATTCTGCCTATTCGCATTTTGTTTTCTTCTTAACCTTTCCCATGCAGTCTCTGTGTGAAATGATTCACTTTCTATCGATGAGCATTTTTGCACTAGCTGTTTATTCCTTTATCAGCTACTCATTATTCATTGATAATGAATTGCTAGTGCAAGGCCTTCTAAAGGGTTACATTTCCTTGTTCCATATACTTATCTAAGTGAGGTCTAAGTGAAGTGTTCAAATGCTAGAATATGTTGTGTTGGAAAAAATGTAACTAGAGAGAACAGTAGGCTAGAAACTGTTCAGCTTTAAGGATTCGTTGGGAAATTTCATAGAAAATTAGGATGGAAGTCAATTAGAGCCAATAAATATTTACTTCGGGTTGCCACAAAGCTCAACACCAGTCAGACCAACACATGTGTATGGGTAGATATGTATTTCCAGGGGTGGGTTCCGGCAGGCACTACTGCTGGTTTGCTTGTGTGTTAGCTGCACATGCAAGTGTAATGCAATGAAAATTGTTCTGTGTGTGTGCAAAACCGAAAAGATGGCACCGCACAGAGAACTGGTCCGGGTATGTGGCAGGCCTGGTTCACTGTCGGTTCCAGCCATCCAGGCTGCCAAACCACTACTGGTTCGGCTGAACCGGTCCGAACCGGTAGGAACCCATCACTGGTACTTTTTTTTGAAAGCAGGCAACAGAATTTTACTTTTAATGTGTGCCAGTGTGCTTACAGAAAAAAATGACAATAAAGATTATCTTGTCTTATTTTGTAAACGTTCTATTGCATAGCATAAAGAGGTAGTGCTAGGATTTAATTTCAGTACTGTCAGATTGAAGGAAGTTTTCTGCCTTTGGTTTGTAAAACCTTCTTTGCTATTCTCTCCCATTTGTACTTATTTCTCTATTGACTTGCTGTTCCAAATAAGGGGGGGGGGGCAAGGGTGTGTGTCTGCCATGATTGTGATTAAATCCTGAGATTGCCATTTATTGACAACAACTGGCAAAAGCTATTATTATATAAAATTTATAGAACACATAGATGACATATAATAATTATGTGGCTGTTTGGAATGTAAAATTTATTTATTCTGGTTACTTAGCCAGAATTCTTGGCCAGGCTGTAAGGCACATAGCACTGATATAGGCCTGTAGAAAGCATTTGGAAATATGTTAGTCTGAAAAGTATCTTTCCTCAAAGCTTTCAAGCAGATGTATCTGGTAGAAGGCTCAAGTAGTTGCTGTGAATGCTATTTCTACTTGTCTGCACATTCATGCGGAACAGGGACATCTCTGAATGCTTTGCATACAGTACTTACAAATTACTTAATATTTTAAAAGTCTCCAATAGCTTTTAAAAAGAAGTAGTGATGGTTCTTTGCAACTGGGGGCAAATTTAATTTTCTACCACTGTCGTGCTTTTTAAATAGCATTTAAATACCAGTATCTTTTCTGTTTCCCTAGATATAACTGGAAAGTATAATTTTTTGCTTTTAAATTACGCTTCTTTGTGTCTTATTATTACAAAATTATGCAGAGATCAACAACTGAGTGGATTTCTTACCTGGCCATCATAGGATGAGTATAGATAATAATTCGTATCTTTGGATGCACATATGCAAGTACATGCTAATATCTCTCTATATATTTTGTGGCAAAGTTATTTCATTTTTTTTTTTTGCAAGATGGCAATATTATTTCAAAACAAATGCTAAGGAAATTCAAATGCTTTTTGTGTACTTCTGCTATGCAACAAGAATAAAGCTATAGTTCTGAAATGCATAATATTCCCTAAAATTATTATAAGCAGGCAAGTCTGGTTCATTTGATATATATATTTATTGATCAGGTCATAAAACTAACACGCATACACACACACATGTAGTCTAAATAATCTGGAGATCACTAGGTTGAGATATGCCCCTGTTTCACAGTGTTCAGAGATTTTGATTGAATTTGCACTTTCTAGGTGTATGTATAGAATTTATCACATTTATAATATTCATCTAGAGCAGAATAACATCTGAAAATAGTGCTGTTTTCCTGTCAGCTATTTGGATAAGCAGAAGAGCCAGTTGAAGCTCTTACAGCTACAAGACAAGACACTCATTTTATCTATTACCTATCAATTTAGGAAGCAGCCCATCTCTTTGTGGTTCCTCGGGTCTGGAATGCACTTCCCAAGGAATGCATTTGGATCTCACTCTTCCACTATTCAAGAAAAACACTATAATAGTGAGATGGGCAACATAAAAAGCAAAACAAGCAAACAAATAAAAATGTCGAAACCTTAATGCTTCAATTACGTTTTTAATGGTTAGTGGAATTCCTTTTAATGATAGTCTAGTGGACCAGAATTCATATACTGTCTCTGACTTTGAAGAAGATGCTCCAGAAGAACCTGTGGAATTTCAGCCGCAGGAGACAGTCAAGAATCAGAGGCTGATCAAAAATAAGCACCATCTGGACAATTGGAGCAGTCAGGTAAGGATAGCATAGGTATCCCCGTCCTCCATCCCTGTACTCAGTAGTAGGTAGGTAGAGAGAGAGGATAGCAGAGCAGAGATATTCCATAAGGCTTCTTACCCAGCAATGGAGTAAATTTCTTGATTAACGATTGTTGACTGCCGCCTGGTTTAAGGCCCAGCCCTGGCCCATGTTCCTTTGCTGGAAACAATTGTCCAATCTCCAGATCTTGCATGACAATTTGTGTGGACTCTGCCTGTGAAATTCTGATGTCTGGACTGGCTGACAACTATGATCTGGCTCTTGGAGCCTTGGACTGATTTTGGATTATTCTTCAGTGTGTTCTTTTTAAAAAGCTTCAGGCAAGGGTCTGTCAGGGTTTGCATGCTTTAACTGTAGTTATCTCTTTGACTTTGAGTAAATTATAGTGACCTTATATGGATCAATATTTGAAACCAGAAGAGACACTGATTTAAATGTTATCCCTTGAGATCCTGTTTTGTATAGAGCACTATGATCATGCTTGGGTTAAATTAATTTTTAGTTAAACTTTTTGCATACTGGCCAGTTATCATTCCTTTGAGGGACTGCTGCATGTTACCTACATGCAGCAATAATCTAAGGCTAATTAGAATATTCTAAGAATAATTTAAGGCTACTTAGATTATTCTTTTTTTAAATCTGCCAATAAATGTCATGTGAAATCCTTAATAGATCAAAGCCATTGATAGTGGTGGAGAGTTATCTTTATGTTGTTCACCCTATCATATGGAAGATAATGAGGAGAAATGTAGGATCTGTATATGGCAAATATACTTAATTTCCTTTTTTTTCTGGTACCTTGCTTCCAATTTCTTTTACTTATACCTTTTCAAAACGTTTTTCTGGCCCGTAATACTACTTACCCAGATAATGAATAAAGTAATTACTATGGATATACGTAAATAAAATGAATGAATTTGAACAAACATATGTTCAAAGAGCAACCCAGTGATAGCTTAGCTGCTATCTAATGCAACTTTCACAAAGTTGTTTTACAGGTTGTTTCACTAGTCTCCTGAATATTGGATATCATGAATTACTTCTTGGAGTGCATGCATATGAATAGACCAGTTGATTCTGACCTATGAACACATGGACTGTGAAATGTAAAGAAACAGCGAAAGAGCTGCTGATGTTACCTAGTATGGTAATGAAATGTGTACAAGAAAACAGCCAAGCTTAGAGAGCACCAAGGACCCCACAGTTCAAACCTGAGCTACAAATATTCTCTGCTATCAATTAAAACTCAATTTTGTTACTCTGCTTCCACATTTTTGAATTCACTGCTATTTACAGTTTTTCAGTCGCAAATTATACAAGGTAAAGGTTAATATGAACATGACTTGCACTATGTCATGTTGCTCCTGCTAGCATCAAAACTGGTTTGTCAGCATTTTTAAATTGTGACTGGCAGCTATATGGTGGCACTAAATGAAATCTTTCTTCTCCTTCAAAGCAACACTTAAGAATCTATTCACAATGGCAGCATTACTAGTAACAGACTTTTTCTTTAAATGTTGGAATTACTCCCATTTTTTTCTGAAAGCATTATATTAATATTTCCTTTGGTCAATAAGACCAATAAAATGAAAGTAGCTCTCTTGACACAAAATTTATTCAGGCCATGGCAGCTAGAATATTATGATTGCTCCTTTTAGTGAGGAAATGTGTTTTAATTTGGGACTATGGATTTTAATATTCCTCTGTCTGTGTGTGTGTGTGTGAATATTTGTGTATTCCTATGTTGTACACACACACACACAGCCTATGACTGGGTTGTTATTGTTCATATTAGTTGGTAATTTTCTGAAATTTGAATTTTGGAAGTTTATGATACTTAGAATTGTCTGATGAAAGCAGTTTACAAACCTTGTGAAATAAAGAGGAAAATATAGTGATTAGGAATAGTGATTGTTTTGAGGTTCTTGGATAAGCATTAGATGGAATTCCTGCATTAGGGCAGAATCATATGTATGTTTACACTGACTCTTGGGCTATAATCCTGTGCTTATTTACCCAGGATATTTATCTTGGAGTAAATTCCATTAATTGTATGTTCCTTATTTCTAAGTAGACATTGCTGAAATTGCCATTTAAAATGTGTTATTACCAAATTTTGGAACATTAGTATAATGTACAATAATGAAATAGTACAGAACATAATTTTTGATGCTGACACTTGTGTCCGTCCATATGCCACTGAACCGTAACTCCCACCATCCCCCATTATTGGCCATAATGCTAGCAATTACTGGATATTTTAGTTCAGCAAGTTCTCCAAACCAATCTAAAGATATATGCCAGGACTGTACACATGCAATTATAATCATTATGTTGTTCACTGAAAAGTGTGAACTCTTCTGCCCTTAAAGATGAAAATGTAGGAAGTGGCAGTTCCTTTAATTGCATTTTCAGAATATTTCTCTAGTGAGCCATGATTGAAGAAAGCTTAAGAAACACTGCACCATGGAGTGGACAAAGTTCACTTCAAAAGATCAGTTTTCCATATTTTGTACTCTCCTTAAATTAACAAGTATAGATTTTTCTTTCTTTCTAGCATTTTCTTCCAGGAGCAGGTTCCACTTTTCTTTTTAATTAAGCAAAGGTTGATTCATTGGTTGCAACAGGAAATAATGCAACAGCTTGTCACTTGAGCCTTATGTCACTGGCTCTCATATTTAAGGGTGGGACTAGAACTCAAAGTCTCTTTATTGCTTTATCCACTAGACCTGTAAGGGCGAACCTATGGCACGCGTGCCACAGGTGGCACACAGAGCCCTCTCTGCGGGCACGCAAATCGTTGCCCTGCTCAGCTCTACCATGCATGTGTGCATACCTCCCGCTGGACAGCTGATTTTCAGGTCTCTGCCGCACATGTGGGAAATGCATGCGCATGCATGGGGGGCATGGGGTGCACAGGGGGTAGCGCCCCCATGGCCCATTTTTGGGCCCAGGAGGCTTCAGGGAGGCTTACTAGGCCAAAAACTGGCCACAGGGGGCACACATGCACAGGGGAGCGCGCATGGCAAGAGAGCATGGGGGGTCATGCATGCAAGCACAGGGGGTGGGGTGCATTGCAGTGTGTGTGTGTGTGTGTGTGTGTGTGTGTAGAGGACAAAATAGAACGACCTGAACATGGATTACAGAACAAATGAAGGTGTACGCTATCATCAAGAGAGTAAAAGAATTGAATTGGAAATGGGCTGGTTACATAACAAGAAGAACTGATGGCAGGTGGACCAAGGCAGTCATAGAAAGGATCCCACTTGATTAAAAAGTGTCCATAAAATAGACCTAAAACAAGATAGATCTACGACATCAGCAAGTATTGTGGGCCCAGTTGGCAAAAGAAAACTCAGGACCGTATTGGCTGGAAAGTTTGTTTAATGGGAAATTTCAAGCTGCACTGGAAAATTAAAAGAAGAAAAATATTCCAAAAGTGGCAATTTATATGTAATCTCTAAATTTCTACTATAGGGAATGCAAAACCATTCAACTTGAGATTGATTTTTGATGGCTTCATGGTTATATCAATGCAGTTTCTTTTATAACAATTGCCCCTTCTGGAATTTTTTTTTTCCCTTTTAATTTTCCAGTGCAGCCCAGAGACCTGTGTTCCCTTGTAATTTCCCATTCAAACACATCTGGCCCAACTGTACCTAGCTTCTTAGCCCAGAGGAAAACAGGCAGATCTACCAACACCGTGTACAAGGTCTTTTCAACTGATGCAGAGAATACCATTTGTTGAATTTGCCTATTAAATTCTGACTTCCATTTATTTTCCCATCTCTTAACATTAAAATAAAATAGATAAAATTGTCTCGTTGCCAGGAGAATTAGGTTGTATCCCTGTGTGAAAGACTGGCCTGCTTCAAATCAGACTGGGAAACAGAATCTGTTGCAAAAAGGGAAAAAAGATAGCTCCTTTCCTTTCATCTTTATATAAAAGTTATTCCAGCTTTTCTCATCTCTGCTTGACAGATTCTCTCTTTTGCACAGTAAAGGAATCAGGTCTTTACATCTAGTCACCCTACTAACATACTGGATACAGCCAGGGCTTCATTATATGCTGCTTGCAGAGCTGCTGCTGTAAGAGTTACGTATGACACATTCGGAAGGAAGCAACATTTAAAAAAACCAACAACCACTGTATTGATTTAACTTAGTAGTATTTAGCATTCAACTTTCCTATACATTTAAAATGGTGTAGAGGGGGGGGGGGAAACTAATTGAGTAAAAAAGAAGTGATTCAGAAATATTTCATACCTGCAATTTTCAAAATAATAATAATAATGCTAAACTGATTGCTAGAAGAGTAATAGAATAGGAGCTTCTGGCAAGAAACTATAGATAAATATCTTAGATAGAAGTGGAAGGCCGACTCTCTGGAGCTGTGACTGGCTCAAAGACTGACTCTTTTGGGGCTTTATTTGCCTCCTATTTTTATCTCAGAAGACTGAACTCAGCAAGGTTTTTTTTTAATATTTGTTTTTCAAAAACCTGCACAATCTGTTTGAGCAGAGGTGAAAAGAGGACACAAGCTATGTGTTCCTACATTAAAAAAAAGAGATGATGTTCCTCATAAACCGCCTAAACTCTCCCTCTCTGTCCAGTAATATCTTTGCCAGCAAAAATATGCAAGACTGGCTGTCAGGAAGGAAGAAGTGTCATATATTACAAGTGGATGGCTTTTGTGGAAGGCTAGCTTTCCCCCTGGGTAGAAAACTCTGGAAAATATATATTGAAATAGAGGAGCAGCAATGAGAACATTTGCATGGCTGGGAAATGAAGTGAGGTTGGCATCCCAGTCATTAAATGCAGACTCAATTCAAAATAGGATTGGGTTGTTAAGGAGCTGGAAGGAGGGGAGATGTTATATCTACTTCATCTGGCTCACTGGTGCAGTTGCTTGCTCTCAAAATTGACAAAAGAGCAGAAATCTCAAAGCAAGCTATTCTGATCCTGGCAGCAAGGGTCTCGCCCATTCTTGTGATAGGTTTCTATTTCTGCTGGTACATTGCTCAGTAGAAGGCGAAAGCAAATCATGAAATGCATTAGCTGTGAACTTTTGATGGGGCAAATAAAAATGATCCACGCACCTGCAATATGGGGAGGGAAGTACAGAAGGGCTGCATCCAAGTCACTTGCAATTTTGTCAAGTTCATCGGATGAGAAAAGGAAGGGTCTGTCATTTCTGCCTAGGGGGGCTTGAGAGAGGCTCATTAAAACAGAGCTGCTACCACTGCAATGTCTAGACTCTCAAAAGCGGCCTCCACATATCACCTGTATTTTTCTCACTCCGGCCACTAATTAAATGAGTGGCTTTGCAGCCTCCTTAATGGGAGAGGTGAGGAAGGGCTGCCTTTCCTGCTCCTTCCGCGGCAGAAGACAGGCAGATTCTGTGCAGCAGAAATGCAGCCCTGCCCTTCCCAACCTCCATCTCCGCCCAGCAAATGTTCCTGCTGACACGCAAAGTGATCAAACATCTCCCATTCTGTGCCAAGCAGTAGGCACAGCTGCATGCATGTGGAATACTGCCTCCTTTGCAGAGAAAAGGGAGGGAGAGCTGCAGGGATCAAGTGTCATTTCTTTGATTCTGGCTGGGCAGAAATTCCACATCTTGCTTTATATCACTTTTTCTCTCTAGTTTTCAATCTATTTGAGTGCCTTAGTATCTGCAATAACAAGAGAGCCTGCTGAGCTGCAGCAAAGGAGCAAACAACACCAGGCAGGTTTCATCATCATGGCAGCATAATGGGGTCCCTGGAGGCTTTGACCTGAGCACACTGGGATGCTTCACGTTCCTGTGAAGGAGCAGTTTGCCTCCTGGTTGGCGTAAACAGACTTTGGAAAACATGCCTGTCTTTGGCGTTCAGTTCAGTGGGCAATCTGCATCCTGCTCCCCAACTCCCAGTGTTAGCTATGGAAACTGCGGCACCATCTTTTGTCTTTAGAGGATTTGAATCCATTTGCCATTTATAAAGCCTGCATCCATAATACATCACTTCCAGACAAGTTAATTTTTATTTGCAGCCATTTAGAGTCATATTTTGCTACACTGTGTTCTCTTCCTGTCTGTGCACATGGGTATCACATTCAAGATCTTCAAGATAGGAAGTCTCTCTCTCTCTCTCTCTCCCTCCCTCTCTCTCTCTCTCTCTCTCTCTCTTAGATACAGTGCACTTCAGACAACACATTAGCACAGTAGCTGACTCCTGATTGTGTGGCAAAGAGCCAGTGCAAATTCATTCCTCCAATGGCTTGTGGGGGGGGGGGGGGAAGCAGTAAATCCTGCAAAAAAAAAAAAAACAGCAGCAGTGGTAGTGTAGCCCTGGGAAAGCAGGATAACCTGCAGAGAATCAGTTCTGCCCTCTGGATGACATTCGCCTTCAGGACAGAAATATGTCCTGTTCCAAAAATGATTTAATGTTAAGGATTTTGGAGAGGGAAATAGCATCACTGTGCCAAGATGAGGACTGAGCTCTTTTCATCCTCTTTGTATTTGTTTCCAGAAAGCAAACACGGCCCTTTAAAAATTTGTGTACTATTGAAATTATGACGGTTTGCAACCAGTTTTCTAGAGTGTGAAAGGAGGATACTAATAAAATTCCCATCAGCAAAATAATTGTGAAAGCCTTTTAATTTGCAGCAGCCTGGAGATGGGCCACATCTTTTAATTTCCCGCAGCAGGCAAGAAACACCTTATTTGCACACAGAAGGTCCCATATTAAATTACAGGGCATCACTGATGAAAACATTCTCAGCTGATAGTGGTAGGGAAGTTCTCTGTTCAATAGCCATTAGTGTCGGAGTGGAAATGAAGCTGTAGCTAAGCCTGGGCTGTAACAGTCTGAATTTCTGCCTTTGCCACCATTGAGTGGTGGTCTGGATTTTTACAGTACAATTTTTATCGTTGCCTGTACACCGCCCTGAGTCCCGAAAGGGAGAAGGGCGGTATAAAAATCTAATAAATAATAAATAGTAATAATAATAATTATGGTAGTGTTAGTTCAACATTCCTGGAGACATCAGAAAAGGCCAAATTTAGGGCTGGTTTACCATTGGCCAAACTATTGCAACCTCAATGATGCTATTCATTTCCAAGCAGGGGGAAAATTAGTGTAGGACTGACTTCTTCCCCATACTAGGGCTATTATTAGTGGCTCAGTGAAGAAAAGATGGTGTGAGTCTCTCTGGGAGCCCTTTATATTTCAGAATTTCCTTTCCTTTAGTCTTACAAAGAGATGATAATAATATGGATATGTACCCACATAAACACAGACTGATCCCTGTAGCTCTTTGTGGGCTACGTTTAAAATAGAACGCTGGCTTTCTTTCTTTCTTTCTTTTTGTCTTCCTTCCTTCCTTCCTTCCTTCCTTCCTTCCTTCCTTCCTTCCTTTCTTTCTTACTTTCTTTCCTTCCTTCCTTCCTTCCTTTGTCACAACAAAGCTGAGACAACTGTTATGATGGAAAGATTATCATTGCAACTAATATGTTCTTCTGTTTTACTCTAATTTACTTATTTTACTTTATAAATTATAATATATAACTTTTTATTTATACTTTCTTACCAGAGCCCTAGATATATTTCTAGACTTCTCAAATACAATCAAAGCTCCATGTCTAATTTCCTTATTCTCAATCCTAAATTAATATTATATAAAATTAAAGAAAACAATTCTTTTCAGTGCGGAAGCAAACAACTATTTTGTAATTCAAAAAATTAATTTGAATTAGCCAACCGATAAAAACCAGGCTCTCCTAGTCTAGCATTGTCTATGTGCTGGAAATGCACTCATTTCATTTGTATCTGGAGGGCAACAGGTTAAGAAACCTGGATTCAGAGGTCCTAAGGCTTATATAGATTGAGTGTTTGAGGTCAGAAAGTGCTAGTTTTAAAAGCAGGAGAATATTCCATTACCCTCCAGTGTCAAATGTGAACTTCTAATTCAGGTTCCAATAATGTTATCATTAGGAACCAAATGAGAGATCTTTAGCATGATATGTTGGCCACCAGTATAAGCCTCTGGCTGTTTTAAATATAGACACCAAAGTGCATTAAAAAATAAAGCTCTGAGCTCCTGGAAGGTCCATTGGAACTGTTAGGAAATATTTTGAAATTCAGTACCTCGGGCAGTAAATCCAGAAATATACTGACCTGTTTTTCTATAGACTGGATCAGTTAGATATCTGTATGACATCAATGCTTAAATGAGAGGCTGGTGTTAAAAAGAAAGCTTTAGATTTTGGGAGACGCCATAATGGAGACAGACTGAAACTGATACGAAACCAAATATGTAATGTATAGAAATCAACACGGTTCACACATAATTTATTGAATTCTGCTTCATTGAATAACATCCATTTTGTGTTTACATAAACCAAGAAATTGTGACTTACTCTACAAGACATAGTTAAGAAACAGTGGTTTATATGGTGTGTCAAGTAGTCCAACATTCATTGATCTGACTGTCATTTCTCATGCTGTCAGTAAACGTAGTTCTTTTTATTTTTCTAAGTGTTACATTGATGCAGCAACAAAAATCTAGCACAGCAATTCATCATATCCTCCTGCCTGGGGACCAATTTGTAGGGGGAGAGAGAGTCTGTTGAAAATGCCAAGTTCTCTTTTTAGCATTGTCAGAAGAGTATCTGTTACAAGTAATTGTAGAAGTATTTTTTTGTTTTTCATTGTGAAGTAACCTTTTATCAGTGCATTGCTATTTTATTATTTCTGCTCTGTAGTTGATTTCAGGTATGAAGCTGACCTCTTGGAGCTCTCTGTGAAATTAAGTGGCTTAAATCAGCCTTCCTTTAACTTGGTGCTATTGTAACAGAGTTATTTTCAGCCATAATAATTCTCAGATATTAGGATATCATTACCAGCTGAACATTGGTAAGAATATCTTAGAACATCTAGTTTCTTTTGTGGTTTTGAGGAACCAGCTTCTAACTTAAAAAAAAACCAAAACTACCAACAGTTTAAAAATGCCATAGGAAAATCCTGGAATTTAGGGATATAAATTTATTTGGTCTTTAGAACACTTAAAAAAAAGAGAAGGAAGAAGAGATGAAAGACCCCTGCCTGTAGCCAGAATGGCGGGGGTTTTTTGTAGAAAAGGTCAACTGCTAGCTATATTTTATTCCAGGTAGCATTCAAACCAGTAGTGGGTTGCAAATATTTTTACTGCAAATATCGGATACGCTCCTGCACACATGCAACACTTCTGTGCATGCGCAGAAGTGTCTGAGTGGGTGGGTGGATGGGGCCTCCTGCTGCCGCTACTAGCAGTTCGGCTGAACCAGGCCAAACTGGAAACAACCCACCACTGGTTCAATCCATCATGAATTGCGATAGATCCGCTATATAGCAAGTCCTTGTGTTAAGAACTCTTCAGTTTAAAGACAACCCATAGTTAAAAACAGAGCCTATTGCAGCACGTTTCATAGGAAACCAATATGCACAACTGGGAGAATAAAGCTTTGTGTGGCCAGCAGCTGCCTTGCAATGGGTGACACCAGAGATGCTTGGTCAGCAGTGCAAGCAAGAAGACAGCAGAGGTAAGCTAGGGCACCAGAATCATCGGCTGCAGAAGAACAAAAGGAAATAGATGGGAGGAGATAGGCAGGGGGAATTTAAATGCCCATGCAGTTGTAAGTGCAGGCAAGTGGCCAAGCAGCCAATTTTTTTATCTGTGACTGGGGCATTGCAATGACTGTAACTTCAGGAATTTAATATAAGCTTTCATTCCGCAGCATCATAACTTCAAACGGTCTCTGAAGAATTGGTCATAAGTTGAGGACTACCCTTATGTTGAAATTGTTTCTTAATTATTCTTTGCTAGAAGAGATCTTCAATAGATCACAATGAACTGATTTTTCAGTAATTATTTATGTATTGTATATGTACTAAGTTAGCCTTAGCTCCTCATAACTGCCTGGACAAGCGCTTGCACTTTTCTTGGCAACATTTTCATCAGTGGTTTGTCCTTGCCTCCTTCCTAGGGCTGAGGCAAAGTGAACAACCCAAAGCCACACAGCTGGTTTTGTGCCTAAGGTAGAACTAGAACTTACAATCTCCCAGTTTGTAACCTAGAGCCTTTTAAATACTAGAGCAAACTTGTTCAGTAACTACGCCTGGATTTAATTGCTTTGGAGATTTCAATTAGCTATTTGAGAGATAATCACATTAATGTTGTCACACTGTTTTTAAAAAATGTCACATTTTGCTATTGTCTACTGTGATCTCTTCTCATACTATACTGTATATTGCCCTTCCACACACACACAATGCTAGAGAGAGTAGAAGATAACCTGTTGAGGAATACTGAAAACCCTCAAATCCTTCCTTTACCATCCTAATTCTTGAGCCAGTGCCTCCAAACTGAAGTCTGTTGGGAGAAAAACATATTCACATTTCTGACAAGGAAACCTGAAACTTTCATGAAGAAAAGTAACAAAAACTAACAGGACTGTGGTAGTTAGTCAAAAGAGTTTGTTTATTGTATTCCAATGATATGGATTGATTGCGGTTTAAACCTATGCAAATCTCAGTTAGCTTTAGGCTAATTCCAATCCTCTCAGTCTTAGTTAAGTAAGTCAGTTCCAACCCCCTCCCCCCCCCCCCACACCTTTTTGGTGTTTCCATGACACATTCCATGACCCATTGCCAATTAAGAGGATTGTGGGAACAAGGGTATTGATAAATAGGCAGAGGATCCTGCTGTCATTAAATCCTGAACTATAATTTAAACTCTGAATTTAAAATGTAGTTTGCAAACTCTTTAAAGGGAAAATGTGTGTGGGAAGGGAAATATACCAGGCAGAAAAACAAGAGAGAAATCTTTAAAGTAGTTAAAGGCTAATCATAATATATATATAAGCCCAGTTTTAAATGAACTTTTCAGGTACTCAAGCAAAAATTGAGACAATTTTTAGACAGCTAGAGAGAAGGAATATAAATACTGTATTTCCTTTGCATACAAATCCTCCATTTTCACTGAGGGAAGACAACTTCAAAACCTAAACTGAGAAAGTGCAGTACTTGAGATTCCAAGAGCAAAAAGGTGCTTTAAGGGAGGGAATGTATTAAAAGTTTTCTGCAACTTTTAAAAACAAATGCATCTTTCCCTGGGATCAATCCTAGGGGGAAAATGTGGTTGCTTTAAAGAGTTATATATAAGTGGTATCTTCTTGCATAGCCTGTAGCATTATTTTTGCTTTTAAATCCCGTAGACTATAGATCCCTATAAATTCCATCGTTAAAGGTAAACAATAGTCAAGGAAAAGGGATTATAGTAAGGATATGTACTGTAGACAGTCTTCAACTTATTTTTTTATTTTATTTTATTAAATTTATACCCCGCCCTTCTCCTTGTTAGGACCCAGGGCGGCGCACAGGCATTATATAAAACCATAAATACAATATACATCAATTAAAAATATATTAAATTAATTCACCCGTGCTAAAACCCATTATTAAAACCGTAACCAAATTATAATTTATATTTAAAAGTCAGACGCGGGGGGCTATCCTAGGCCGGCTTGTTGGAATAAGTACGTCTTAAGACGTTGGCGGAAGAGGCGGAGGTCCGAGGTAGTGCGAAGGTCGGGGGGTAGGTCGTTCCAGAGGGCCGGGCCCGCCACAGAGAAGGCTCTTCCCCTGGGTGTCGCCAGCCGGCATTGCCCAGCCGACGGCACCCGGAGTAGGCCCGCTCTGTGGGAGCGGACCGGACGAAGGGATGTATGGGGCAGGAGGCGGTCTCGTATATAGCTAGCGAAGCCTGCCCAATATGTTTGTAAGTCTCAATGGTCATAAAACGAGTCTTCCACATGACTAACCCAACCTTATGATCTTTTTTTTTGCAGTGATCCTTAAGCAAATGCCACAGTTAAATGAACCCATTGTTCACTATGGGGCATTTTTGCCAAAAACCGAGAAATAAATGCTAAGGCCGTGATAGTGAACCTATGGCATGGGTGCCACAGGTGGCACACGGAATCATTTCTTAAGGCATGCGAGGCGTTGCCCTGTCAGCTACAGCGTGCATGTGTGCGCTGGCCAGCTGATTTAGGCCTTGTTATGAGGCCATTTTTTGCCCTCTGGATGCTTCAGGGAAACTCCTGAAGCCTCTGGAGGTGGGGGGGGAGGCTGTTTTCACCCTCCCCAGGCTCCTAGAAAGCCTCTAGAGCCTGGAGAGGGTGAAAAAAGCATCCCAAAAGCAGGGTGTCGTGCACATAGCATTATGAGTGTGGCACGCCCATGCACGACCCCCCTGTGCTCCCCTCACTTTTGGCACGCAAGCCAAAAAAGGTTAGCCATCACTGTGCTAGGGCATAAATGTCTCAAATATCAGTCATGTGACTGAGGGACATTGCAAATGGCCATAAAGTCACCTCTTAGCAGGTTGAACAGCATATAAATTTAACAAATAAATAATAAATGCAGGTCAGTTGCTGAGCATCCAAAATGTGGTCATATGACTGGGGGAAGCTGACTGTTGCAACATCAGAACTAAAGTGTAAGTACCTTTTAGGCTGTTTGTTGTAACTTCGACTGATTGCTAAGCAACCAGACATAAGTCAGGGACTACCTGCATGTGTGGAATATATACAGAATGGACCTCTACAGCGATCTTTCCTTGAAAATTAAGGTGCCAAATTTATTTAATAATGCTGTATGTAAAAAAAATAGTTTCTATTTCCAGGTGCTTTTGTTGGTCTGTTGATCTCATGCTTGACTTGCCAAAGGCATCTGGACAGAATGCAGGACAAGATGGGTTTCTTATTTTGATTCTACATGGTTTCTCTTATGTTTTTACCGTATTTTTCAGAGTATAAGATGCACCGGAGTATAAGACGCACCAGGATTTTGAAGAGGCAAATTAAAAGAAAAAGTTTTTGCACTCTGCAGACCTCCCCAAAATGACCCGTTTTTTGTGAAAACGGGCCTATTTTTTAAAAAGGGCTTGAATAGCCTTTAGGAGGCTCATAGAGTACTCCTGAGGGGTGCCCCCCCCAAATGAGCAAAAAATGGCCTATTTTTTGTGAAAACGGGTCTGTTTTTTGACAAAAAAGGGCACGCATAGCCTTTAGGATGCTTATAGAGTGCCCTGGGGGCTGGGGCTGGGACAAAATTGAGCACAAACCAGCCCATTTTCACTCATTTCTGCCCTCCTCAGCCCCCAGGAGCACTCTGTATCCTAAAGGCTATGCACACCCATTTTGGTGAAGGCGGGTGTGTGTGTGTTCAGGAGACAAAAAATGCTGTATTCAGTGTATAAGGCGGACCCAGATTTTCAGCCTCTTTTTTCACTGAAAAAGGTGCATCTTATACTCTGAAAAATACAGTAGTTCTTTCTCAAAATACTATAGGCACATGACTGCTCAACGAGTTAGACTGGGGTGTCAAGCCAGACCCACCCCAGGTCTGCAAACAGAAAAAACATTGCGATATGTCATGTGACGGCAACATGACACAGCGAGTTTGACACCCGTAACTTAGACATTGACTTCTCAACTTGCAGAATTAATCATCAGATCATAAAAGAACTCCTCCACTTTTGTTTAATACAGGGTTAGATTTGCTGTTAGATGTGCATTTGTATGGTCACTAAATAGTCGGTTGTAAGTCAAGGACTACCTGTACTTCTGGCCCCTCAGCAGGAAACTATAGCTTTGAAATAATGAGACAGCAATTCTGAACATTCTTTAAATGCAACATTACTTCTGTTCCCTCTGTAAACCCAATGATGCTGAAAATAAGACATTTGGCTATAAACAATACAGCTGAAAAACAGCAAAAACTCAACAGGGATTTCTATCAAGAGTGTTCAGCATTTAAAGAGATAGATTTATATCCTGCATTCTACTGAACAGATTTTGGTGGTAATTCTACACGTCTTTTCTACTTTGTCCTGCTATTACAGGAAATCTTTCTGTAAAGGTAATCTTAAAACACTGAGAAATCAACTAGAGGAATCAGGATGTCTAAAAAAAAAGAGAGAGACAGAATCCTGGCCCATTGTTCCTTTCTCGTGAATAGACTAACAGATCTGAACTCCTAAAATCCAGATAGTCACTAGATGGCAGCTGATTATCTGGTACTTTCCTAAGGCGCACATGTAGCATGTGATGTAAAGAATCCCCAAACTCATTAAGCCCACTAAGAAACAATGGGATTGCTAAGGATTCATGGGAGGAACAAAGCATAGGGATTATCCAGATTTTTGCTATCCAGATAAAAATAGCGATAGCAGAATGCAGTTATACCAACCAACATCCTAAGACCTTATTTAAGTGTTCCAATTTAAAAACCTATCCAATTTCCAGATTTTTTAAAAAATGCTCTGTGTGCATGCCTGTGTTTAAAAAAAAAATCCCAATTTGTTACAAAGATATTTACAAATAATTTATACATGTGAAAAAGGATGTGATTACTAGGCTGTTGTTGTTTTGGCATAATCGTGTTTAGGCTTACAGATTCATAGGATTGGAAGGAACATTAGAAGCTTTCTAGTCCATCCACTGCCCAAGGCAAAAGACCTCAGATTATTCTGGACAAATGGTTATCTATCCTTTGCTTGACAATCACCATTGGTAGAGCACCACAGCAGGCAACTACTTCATAGCTCTCACAGTCAAAAAACTTATCCTTATTTTGTGTTTTCTGAGTTTTCTCTCTCTTTTAGATAATCTTAAATAAGTACTTAAGTGGTTGCGCCCCTTACTAGACCGGGGGGCCCTTCGCACAGTCACTCAAGCGCTCGTGACATCTCGGCTGGATTACTGTAACGTTCTCTACATGGGGCTCCCCTTGAGGTGCACTCGAAAGCTACAGTTAGTGCAGAATGCGGCCGCGCGGGTGGTTATGGGTGCCTCAAGGCAAGCCCACATAACACCTCTCCTGCGCGAGCTGCACTGGCTGCCTGTGGCCTTTCGAGTGCGCTTCAAGGTGTTGACCACCATCTTTAAATCGCTCCATGGCTCGGGGCCTAGCTATATACGAGACCGCCTCCTGCCCCATACATCCCTTCGTCCGGTCCGCTCCCACAGAGCGGGCCTACTCCGGGTGCCGTCGGCCGGGCAATGCCGGCTGGCGACACCCAGGGGAAGAGCCTTCTCTGTGGCGGGCCCGGCCCTCTGGAACGACCTACACCCCGACCTTCGCACTACCTCGGACCTCCGCCTCTTCCGCCAACGTCTTAAGACGTACTTATTCCAACAAGCCGGCCTAGGATAGCCCCCCGCGTCTGACTTTTAAATATAAATTATAATTTGGTTATGGTTTTAATAACGGGTTTTAGCACGGGTGAATTAATTTAATATATTTTTAATTGATGTATATTGTATTTATGGTTTTATATAATGCCTGTGCGCCGCCCTGGGTCCTAACAAGGAGAAGGGCGGGGTATAAATTTAATAAAATAAAATAAAAATAAATAAATACTTGTCTTAACTGGTGTGTGTGTGCGTGCGCATGCATTAGAAAGATAAGCTATAACATTTATTAAATAAATAATACAGGTAATCCTTGGTTAACAATGGTAATTGGACTGAAATTTCTGTTGCTAAGTGATATGGTCAGAAAGTCAAATATCACATGGCCCAGTGGTGGAATTCATTTTTTTTTACTACCGGTTCCGTGGATGTGGCTTGGTGGGCATGGTGTGGCTTGGTGGGCATGGCGGGGAAGGATACTGCAAAATCTCCATTCCCACCCCATTCCAGGGGAAGGATACTGCAAAATCTCCATTCCTACCCCATTCCAGGGGAAGGATACTGCAAAATCTCCATTCCCACCCCATTCCAGGGGAAGGATACTGCAAAATCTCCATTCCTACCCCATTCCAGGGGAAGGATACTGCAAAATCTCCATTCCCACCCCATTCCAGGGGAAGGATACTGCAAAATCTCCATTTCTACCACACTCTGGGGCCAGCCAGAGGTGGCATCTGCCGGTTCTCCAAACTATTCAAATTTCCGCTACTGGTTCTTCTAACTACTCAAAATGTTCACTATCGGTTCTCCAGAACCTGTCAGAATCTACTGGATTTCACCTCTGACATGGGTGCCATTTGCCTCTTTCTGGCAGATTCCCCATTAACTTTGCTTGTCAGAAACTGGCAGAGAAGATCACAAATGGCAGTCATGTGACTGTGGGACACTGCAATATTGTAATTGTGAGATCATCACAGAGTGCCTGGATTGCAACCATGTGACCTTGGGGAACAGCCACAACTATGAGGACTGGTCATCCGTACCATTTGTTTGAACAGTCACTGTTCAACACTGATTCACATCACATTGATTGTTAAGTGAGGAATGCTTGTATTTATAACATGGACAGGTTCAGAATCCGAACTTCAGATATACACATGCATACATACATGCACAGAAAGACAGGCATTTGTGCTGCGGTATCAAGTGAATTTAATGTTTGAAATATATCTGGGGATTTGTTCTAAGACTCACATCTCTTCAGGCATTTCTTCCTCTTGTAAAAAATATTTTGGAATAGTGAATGATGCAATTATGACAGCCACTATCCACTAAAATGAACATCATGTCAAGCTTTATTTCAGAAATATTCATTGCACTTCTGGGGAATTACCTTTTGCTTTCTGAGACACAAAAGGAAGTAGTTTCAATAACAGCAACAAAACATAGCAAAACAAGAAACCGTACTATTTTGTCCAGCTATTTGAAAAGCCTTCATTTAGAATCCATCCTCAGCAGTAACTCTTGCATTGCATATGGTATAGAAAGGAATATTATGACAACTTTGGAGAAAACAAATTGATTCTCTTATTCCAATAGGTGGCTTTGGGCCGATTGATGTAAGTCTTGGAAACTGTAAGAGGAATATCTCTGACTAATTTATAGTGAGTTAATTAAGGTGGAATTTCTCTGAGTACTTTGAAATGCTGTGACTCAGATCTCTTCCCCACCTGCACTGAGTTACCATTTCTAAGAGAATCTGTGAAATGATCTCTCTGCTGCTATCTCTTCTATTCCTTTTCCATGTTTTCCATCATCTCTCACCTTGGAATTATTTTTCTCTTTGGACATGTGCTCCTTCTTCTAGCAGTTCTGCCCACTTCCCTACTCCTCCTTGCTTTCACCTTTTTACTCTCTGTAGATCATTCTGTCTTTTATATCCACCCCTTAACCCAGAGATGGGGAACTATGGCCCATTTATGACTTGTGGACTTCAACTCTCAGAATTCCTATGTCAGCCATGCTGGCTCAAGAATTCTAAAAGTTGAAGTCCATAGGCCGTAAAATGGCCATAGTTCCCCACCCCGCCTTAATCAATTCTTCACTTACTATCCAGTGGTCCCCACCCTGCAATTTCATCCTATGATTTAATCTCCTTCTTTCCCATATGATCCCTTTCCCTTTTGCCATCCCATCGCACACTCCTTTTCCTCAACCTCACTGGTGATGAAACTATGATAGCGTAGGACAGTGATGGCGAACCTATGGCACGGGTGCCACAGGTGGCACGCGGAACCATTTCTTAGGGCACGCGAGGCATTGCCCTGTCAGCTTCAGCACGCTTGTCTGTGCTAGCCAGTTGATTTAAGCCTTCTTTTGAGGCTGTTTTTCGCCCTCTGGAGACTTCAGGGAAGCTCCTGAAGCCTCTGGAGGTGGGGGGAGGCTGTTTTCACCCTCTCCAGGCTCCCAGAAAGTCTCTGGAGCCTGGGGAGGGCAAGAAAAGTGTGCCAAAAGCAGGGGGTCACGCACATAGCATTATGGGTGTGGCACGCCCACGCACAACCCCCCCTACACTCCCCCTGCTTTTGGCACGCGAGCCAAAAAAGGTTAGCCATCACTGGCGTAGGACAATGCATTTGGGAAAGTTTAAATGACAACCTCTTGAGAAAAATGGCGATGCAGCAACTTCCATAGAGAAACTCCCCCATCTGACTGTGTGAAGCTAGTGAAGCAGGCAGGAAACCCAGATCCTATGGCTTCAGGGACATGGCCCTGTGGCTGTCACATGAGATGAGAACAAGGACAAAAGAGCAAGCTTGACAGGCAAATTTGCTTAGAGATAGAGGCTGTGTCCAACTTTTAATACTGTATTTAAAAAAAGCAGCCAAGGGACAGGAAAATAAGGCAAGTATTTTCAAAGACACAGTGATTGTTTTATATAAGTGCATCTATTAAATGCGTCCCCCGCCTTTCTCCTAAGTAACTGAAGAGGATTTTTTTTCTTTTCAATAGTCATTGAAGTGCTTTTGAACCTGGGTCAATTTTCTTTTAAAAGATGGAAACCACTGGCAATTATTTGTTGCTGAACACAGACCTGGATAATTTCTTTTTATAAAAATCTAGTTTTTCTTTTCTTAATACCAGACCAGACCAGACCAGAGTTGGAAGGCACCTTGGAGGTCTTCTAGTCCAACCCCCTGCCTAGGCAGGAAACCTTATACCGTTTCAGACAAATGGCTATCCAACATCTTCTTAAAGACTTCCAGTGTTGGGGCATTCACAACGTTTAATTTTTAAAACTTTTACCCTCAAATATCAGGAATGATTATAGAATCTCAGGACAAATTTTACAGAAAATGTAATAGTAGAACAAAAGCTACAAGAAAATAATTATGGATATCTGAAGAAATACTGAAGGAAAAAGCTCAGTGTAAAATTAAATATTCAAGCAAAATTTCAAATAAGCACTTCTATCATAGGGAATATAAGAGCGTATGGGTTCAGAAAACCAATAATAGTACTTAACATGCTTTTACTATTTATGCAATCGAAACTATTTTCCAATATTAGGTACATTGCTGTTAATCCTTATACAAATTTTACTGCACTCCCATACCTGTTTTTCTAATATATTGGTTGCTAGGTATGATTCACTTAATGACTTAATGAACATCATAAAAATAATTGCCTGGTTATATGGTGACTCGCTTTATGACCACACCAATTTACAATGGAAATTATAATCCTAATTGTGACCAGAAATCAAGCAATACTTATGATCCTCAACTCTTCCTCAGGAGCATGCCGAGTGCCATGCAAGCAGAGGCGCTCATCATCTAGCACTGTGTTGTCTTATATTTTATAGCCATCTGGCTCTCTTGGTAAAAATACAAGAGTGGTTTACTATTGCCTTTTCCCACACTGAATGAATTGATGCCTTTGTCATTGTAACAAAAGTGATCATATGGCAACTGCCCATATCATGGCTACCCAAAATAGAAATAGCACTTAGGCTTACATATATACTGCTTCACAGTGCTTTTACAGCCCTCTCTAAGTGGTTTACAGAGTCAGCATATTGCCCCCAACAATCTGGGTCCTCATTTTACCCACCTTGGAAGGAGGGAAGAAGGATGGAAGGACGAGTCAACCTTGAGCCTGGTGAGATTCGATCTGCCAAATTGCAAGCAGCCGGCAGTCAGCAGAAGTAGCCTGCATTCTAACCACTGTGCCACCACTCTAAATAATTGCTTTAGTTGGGCAACAGGGATGACCTCCACTGTTTGCTGGGATTCTATACTTTTACAATATACCTCCAACATTTTTTACTCCTCCCTGCCAGGAACATTTCCCAATCCCCCCACCTGCCCACCCGCTCTGCTACAGTAGGGCAACACAGGATTTGGTGGGGGAAGGATATCTGCAGAAGTATAATTTTGCATATAAATAAAACATATTACAACAGACATGGTAAACAAACATACTATTACAACAAACAGTTTTAAAGATAGTACCTATTTCTTAAGAGAGTGTTTATTGAATATTTAAGATATATACATCAGTAAAAGCTATTCAGGCAATCTTATGTCTAAAGCTGAGGAAAACAAACAGCTTATTTTAGTAATGTCAGTATTGATTGCATGCTAAATACAATCATAGCATTGAAGCTATGATTAACAGAGTATCTGTTTAGGGTAGATAAATGGAAATAATTGGGAGATACTAACCTCTTTAATATAAAACCTTTTAAAGCACCAGGGATAATTTTGGAAATCAGGTGGGTGAAACAGCATCCATGTCAATTGTTAGTATAACATAAATGTGTTATTATCTCCAGGTTAATGAATTACAAGAATTCAACTGATAAAATATTGCTCTAAGTTATGGTGTAATTATAGGTGCCTGAATGAACAAAGACTGTTGAGTTATGAAAAATTGTTTTCTTCCCAAAGATTTATGGGAACATTTTGACAGAATTATAGAGGAGACATACGTGACCTTGGAATAGATATGTAGCGACTGTTAACAAAACAGGGGCTCAGTTCAGGAAAACAAGAACACTTGTTTTGTCTTGACTCAAGTGTATCAAAGGGATGGAAATGGAATGAAAAACACTATCAGCCTTCTAAGATTGTTATTATAGCAATATCAATAAAGCAGAGTTTCAATATTTCTCATGGGATCTGTTTTCTGATCTAGACTACTTCAAAGGGCCAACATGAATAAATATGGTTTAATTGGAAAACTGCAGGTGGTATGAATGCTGAACCTAACCCTATTAGGAATAGTTATATTATATGTTAACTAAATCCTAAATATTGAGAAAGGACAGTTTACAAAATGTATTGCTACAGATGAAATGATAGTAAGCTTAGATCACTGTGTTTCTAATCATGCTGGCTGGGGAATCCTTGGAGTTGAAGTTCATAAATTGCCAAAGTTGCCAAAGTTGCCAAGTTTGAGCAGCACTGGCTTACATGGATACTGTGACAAGTTAAGGAATAGAGTTTTTGTCCATCTCACTTTAATATGATTTGAAGAAGGGCATCATTTGCCTCTGGTCAGGAATAATATTAATGATGAACCTAAATCACGTGGTACAACATTGTGGCTTGAATTATAGTGGGACAGTTCCTCTGTATGAAGTTGCATATTACATTGCAGATCCACCATGCACTTTTCTTCTATGTGTATTCATACTTCATTCACAAGAATTGAAGAATGTAAGTTTCCAATATGGATTGGCACCAGTACCCACGTATCTTGCAAACTGAACCTTCTCTTCCCAGATATTAATGTGCCTGTCTTCCACTCCCAAACCCCAGTTTACCTGCCTGAATTAAGAAGAAAATGTGAAACATCATTGGTGACAATAGATATTCTTTTTTAAACAAAAGAGTACTTTTATTAAAAATCACAACCACAGTGATAAAAAATTAATACAAACTAAAAAAATAAAAGGTCTAGAAAAGAAGAAAACAGAAAAAATAGAGAAGAAAGAAAAAAATAAGAATAAAAAAATAAAAGAAATAAATGGCTTCCTTCTTCTTCACAAATATAGACAATTTAGTAACTCAACATATTTTCTTAAAATACCGCAAATATTTCTTCATTCCATATTCCGTTACTTACCTATAAGCAAACCCTTAAAAATCTCATCATTTTAGTCCTGATCAGCAAGTCTATTAAGTTACCAGAGATAACATTTCTATTTTAACCACGAGCAAATAAATCAACTTTATATTGTTTTCTGTTACTTTTAACAATCTTGATCTTTAGTTCCTCCAAATAATGTCCTAAAACGCCCCCCCCCCCAATTATTTCCTTGTCCCTTTTCATAAAATTCTTCAAAGCTTTAACAAGCCTTTTTTGGAAAGTCAATATAGGAAAGCTATCTAGGTCACTCTCTTTGTTATTTGCATACTCCTTTTAATTATAAAGACATCAGCAGTTTCTTTTGTATATCCCATGTAGCATCACTCTTGTATCTTGTCATTTTTAAATCCACTTTTACATTTGTCTCAGTCTTGTCTGGTAAACATGTTCCTCTTCCATAATGTGTTTTAAATATAGTCTACTTATACAGGCAGGCACTCTTAAAATTAACTGATGGGTCCATTGTTCAAAAGTACCTTTCAGTATATTGAATGTTAACAAAATGTATTTTGCTCCTTTCTGTATTAGTAAACCAAATGTAAGTATTCTCCTTTAATTATAATCATTAGTTGCTTCTGGTTTCCTCTATTGTTCAACCTTCAATATTCCTGCCCTTCATGGTTTTTACAGAATTGAAAACAAAAGTATTTTTTGATGGGAATAATTCTTATAATTAATTCTAAAATCTTATTTCAAATTAATGTTGACCTTTAGTCTGTTTGTAACTTTCTAAAATCAAAGTTTTAATCACCCTTTTTTGTTATTCCAGATTTTTTTTAAAAAAGTCCTTAAATGTACAGTATATTTAAACTTTCTTTTAATAAGAATTGAAAGAAACTCACTTAGTCCTATAAAACTTGTCAATCCAAAGGTTTCTAGTAGCTAAAATTGGCTAACAAGCAATATCTGAAAATGATTAGAAAAGGAAGTATAAGAGTGCAGTGTCTTGAAGACACCAGCCATGAGCTGAGCAAAATAGGTATTCCCTTTTCTTTCAGAGATCTAAATTTTCTGGAGACGCTGCATTGTGATCTCCTTAAGAGCAGCTTCACGGGGCACTTGTAGGCAATCTCAAGTTGTCTCCTTGTCCTGAGAGGAATTATAAAGAGTTGGTTTATTCACCACTGTCATTTTCCTATTTAATTTATAGGCTGAAAGAAGGAATCCATAATTATGAAGAAGAAATACAGTATATAGCTATATCTAGTAACATGTAAGGTAACTCTCAGGAGATTTTTGACCCACTGATGATTATAACTGCAATACTATTTAAGTGACTAAATGGAATGTATTATTTAAATTTTAACCTTTAAAAGATCCAAACTAATGAATCATGATGTCTTGTCAATGTAAGACACCAGTATTAACTTAAAAGGAAAAGTATAAAAAATGACTTACTAGCATAATGTTTACTGAGACTTCAGCATGAAGATGCAATATAATGATGTTCTAGTACAATGAAGTTGATCATTATCTGATAAAATTATTCTGTCTCTGTCTCTTCCTCTCCCTCTCCCACCCTCTCCCACCCCCAACTTTTCCTACTAAATGTATCAGATTAAATATATTTGTGATTGTAATTATTAATGTTGACTTTTTTTTCTACTTTCGTTTTTATGTTAACTCTGTCCATATCTACAGTTTGTCTACAAACAGGATTTTTGGTGTCATTTTACCAGCTGGATTAATATGATAATACAACATATATAAGTTAATGATGAGGGGCCAAATCTTTAGTTAAAATATGAAATTATAAAATTATAATTTGGATTAGATGGTTAGCTTTGTTAGTACAATTTTGATAGCATTTTAATAGTTTTATTAACCTTTTGTGCTATTTTGTTAGTTGAGTTAGTTCTTAAGGCCATCAACCATTTAAAACATCAAAATATTAATGTTACGCTCTTTGCTATCAACTTTATAATATTGTTTTTATGTGTTCAAGATGCAGAAAATATTATTATTTTTAGGTACTAAATCCTAGATGTGTGGTGTTTAACCCTGTTTATGATGCTTGTTCTCCTGACCTCCTGACCCACTAAAAATGAACACTGAACAGAGATTAGATCACTAAATTAATAAACCAGCCCATATATACTATGTAGCATGCATATTCTGATAATTTGCATTATTAGGCATACCTAGCATCTGATACAGAACTACTTGTCTCTGAAATTTCTACGCTATAAAGCTTGTCATTTGGTTTTAGAGCCGTGAGTCCAATTTATACCCATTAGTGCAGGGGTGTCAAACTCAAGGCCCGGGGGCCAGATCTGGCCCATGAACAGCTTAGATCTGGCCTGCAGGGCTTCCCTGGAAACAGCAAAGGATGGGCTCATGGTGCCTCTGCCAATGAAAATGGAATAACTCTCTCGATCCCTGTTTTAGCTGATAGAGGATTGCAGGAAGCCGTCATAGCCGAAAATGGAGCTCGAGAGCCCGTTATCGCTGGTAGGCTCTCGGGCCATTAAAGGTGCCCCCAATATGAATGACCTCGAACTGGCCATGCCCACCCTGGCCACGCCCATTCCCCTCCCAAGGTCAAACAGAACCCTGATGTGGTCCTCAATGAAATCAAGTTTGACACCCCTGCATTAGTGAGATCAGTGGGAAACCATGTGTTCTAAAATGTTCTCATTATCATGGTGAATAGTGAACAAAAATATTATGGTATCATCTTACATTTTTAGGGACACTGAATGTGACACTTTTAAAGATTACTGATTAGGAAGTAGGCAGATGAAATTTTGTGAATCTTTTATTATTGAAGTGATGATGTAGTATGAAGCCTCCAATTGCAAATTTCCAATTAGGGAAACATCTCTATATAGGCTAGAATACCAGCCACAGCAAATGACCTTTCATTCACTTGGTTTTCATTGGCTTTATATAGATGATTGCCTTGTAGGCAAGGTATCTAATTGCTGCCACATTGATTCGTTGAAATAAAAAGGGTAAACAGATTAAAGGTCTGACATCTAAATATATTGCTTGACAAGTAGACACACGGTACTGAATTTTATAAACAGAAGCTATAGACCGTCAGTGTTAAATAAATGAGTAAAATGATGCAAAATGGGTTCCTTACTTCTCTTTATTTTGTGTGTTTTCAGAGGAATCCAGAACATTCACATGAATAAGACCAAGTGTGAAGAACCATCTTCAAAACCCGAATCTCAAAAATATAGTTATTTCATTACAGGACAAGTGTATATAATAAGACTGACTGTGGAAGGGATAGTTCCCCCCACCACCTTGGATCAATATGGATAGTGGACCACTAACAATTAGTTTTCTGTTGACCAAGACAAGATAAGCTCACCCTCTGATATAAAACATGGTTCATTGGTGGGATAAAATAGGGCACAGAAGGCCAGTAATAAAGGGTGAATAGTAGAGCATGTGCATTACATACAGAAGTCCTCCTAGCATACTCCATCAAAAACATGGTCAAAAGTTTGCCTGAGACACAAAAGCAGCTAACTATAGTTACTTGGAAGTTCTGTTACGATAAACATCTACCAACCTGCCAAGTAGTCTGGGAGAATGGGAATTGAACATCAAAGAATTGGGGGACACTCTGTTACTGACTCCTCCTCTGGCTAAAGTTGGATTAATACTAGGACTGTGATTTCAAAGGACTGATTTTTTTTCAAAGGATGCTTTGAGCAAAGTGTTCAAAGTTGCTTTGTAAAGGAATTGGCTCCTTACTGTTTAAGGATAAAGCAAAGCTGCTGCCTCACTTCACTTTAACTGATGTCTTTGATATGTCCAGTATCTGGAAGTGCTTTTGGAGAGATTTTGGAAGGGTCATAGAAATCAGCAGTAGTGAAGCCAAACTTAGGTACTTTGATGAGGCAAAAAGTTTCACTTCTACACAGGGGACTTTGTCGTGGTAATAAATTGTGAGAGTCTTGCATTGTAACTTTCAATATAAAGAAAGTATGGACTACGTTTAATTTAATTTACCAACAGTACAATGTGAATGAAAGGTTTACAGTTGAAGGACAGCATATAGATTTGTGAAATTTTCTGATTTTTGCACAGTAGGTCATTGGAGTTTCACGTGAAGACCACTGATGCATCAAAGGTGCTTGAATAAAGAAATTGCCCTCAAGTTTGATGTTTATTTAATTTTTTTCATAAAGAAAGTCAACTCTCTCTCTCACACACACACACACCCCACACACCATATTTTGCTGATAGTAGTGGATCCAAGACGTTCCCTACTCCCCTTGTACTAGGCCAGCATTTAGGATCTTCTGTTGTACTACCTGCACCAAGTTTGGTGTTCTTTTTGTCCAGTTTGAGAGTGTTGCATGAAGTCACTTCTTGCAGTTACAAGACAGAGTTGGCCCTGCTCAACTTTTTCTTTATTCATCATAATTTGTATTGTGTTTATTTTGAAGTCATGCTTACATATACACTTATTCATCATCACAATTATTCAGTGTGCCAAGGTTTGCAGGTTCTTTTTCCATGAATTCTGAGAACAACCAATACCAACCAATGTGTAAGGGCCATGCATGCATTTTTGTAATGTACCCAGGCTGAACCAATCATCACATTCTTATCTCCTATTATGAAATGAACATCTGAAATGGCCTTATTCTCAGTGTTAGCAATGGGATTTAGTCATGCTTAATTTGGTGGAATCATGCCATCGTTATACTATTAAAATACTATAGAGCTTGATTACTGATTCATGTTATCGCCTAAAATAGAGTCTCTAACACTTTACAAAAAGTTATTCTAGTTCTGCAGTGGTACAAGTAAATTTATAACACTTTTAAGATTTAACTCCAAAATGGAAACACCTTTTTTCTGAATTTTCTGTACTTGATGAGCTCCAGTATTGATGCCACCATGTGACATTTCAAAAGATGCTGTGTTCATCTAAGAACTGCTTCTATTTCTGTGATGGCACAGTCCTGGAGCACTAAACTTGATTGTAAAATCAATACTTGTAATGATATAAGAAACAGCCTTAATATTTCAGCTGTAAGGGGAGTGCGAAATTTAGTTTGTACATGCAATTTTGTATGCCTATAAATTATGCTGACTTTTTAAAAACTGATTTCCAAACAGATGACAAATCAGTTTGGAACTATGGTAATTATTAGAAAATATTAAGTGTTTGGAAGAGTCAAGTTCATCTATCCCTAGGTATGGCCAATCGTATGCAACTCACTATACAGATTTTACAGCTTGCCAAGAGCTTGACAACGCAAGTTGTTTTTCAGTTTCCTATATGGAATTAAAAATGGCATGGTTATAAGCAATTGCTGGTAGATGTGTTAGTCATGTAAGTCATAAACTATACAAACTAGACTTTAGTTCATACTTGAACATAGCCTTCAGTTTAAACATAGCTTTCATCTTCCCATTTAAACCAGTAGATGTTGAGTAGCATGCTGTTTCTCTTCCTATATCTTAATAATAATTTCTAGCTATTAAACCAGGTGCAACTTGCATTGAACATTATTTTTATTAAGGCTGTGCATATAGCAAGAAATGCATTTTGAACGTGGAACAGAATAGCTCCACTCAAAGTGTTATGTTGGAACACTCTCATTGGGTCCATTCTGTTGGGGGGGAAAACCCTCAAAAGCTTAAGTGTTTTGTTTAATTCAAAGCAAAACCTTTGGAAGTTACACAATTAGGTGTGAACTTGGAACACTCAGAATGGCCCATTTCAGCCATCAGAATAACCCGGTAAGGTTGTTCTTTATAACTGGAATGTGATGAACTGTTGGTGTAAGGACGTCTTTTCCACAATGCAATACAATTTTAATAATGTTTCCATTGGTTTTGATTTTAGAGAGGACACAATCCCACGGTCAAGGTCTCCTGAATAATTCCCACTGAAATGAAAAATTTCCAACCCAAGAGTGCTCTTTATGATAATTTCACTGTTCATTTCAGGCAGACTTAGGTAGGAAAACGTTTCAGTACATAGCACAAGGTATCGTACATCATCAGTGCTCTCACTCAGGATCCATATAACGCTCACCTGTGACTAGGAAGTTTATTTCTTCAAGTTCTTGATGTAAGCAATTGCTTTTCACAGCTAGAAGTTGATAAAACATCGCTCCTTGATTCGGTCTATGAGGTAATATTGCTCAGACATTTTATAGCTTCAGGAATGAGCCACTAAACATGTTGTATAGCTTGTGACAACTTAAGTTGGTGAAAACAATTCTCAGTTGGGAAATGAGAAACTAAGCAAACCCAAAATTGATAGCATCATCAGATGAACTGGATTTCCTGGGGTCTCTTTTTGTCAGGATTCCTCTATACCAGGAGTTGGGTGCCTATGGCAACTTTATGACCTGTGGACTTCAATTCCTAGAATTCCTGCGCCAATGTATTCTATTTCCACTGTCATTTTTCAACTGTTTATAGCACTCTGCCTCTTTGATGGGGAAAAGAGGAGCTTCACTGATTAAATAAGGCAAGGCAACAGAGACATATGTTGAAGATAGAGACTTGAAAGTGGGAGGAGAAAGTAATACATTTAAAAGATGTTTCCCTTTGTCAATCAGAAAACAATGCAGAGTATATATTGTGATAGGTATAAATAGGACAGACTGAATAATATTGTTTTCAAATCTGTTGGTCTTTCCAGACAATGGACTGGATTCAAAGTTTGTCAATGCTGTGCAGTGGTGGGTTTCAAATTTTTTTAGAACCTCTTCTGTAGGTGCGGCCTGCTTTGTGGGAGTGGCTTGCCAGCCATTTGACCAGGTGGGTCAACTTGTAAAATGTGGTGAAATTCACTTAACAATGCTCTTGTTTAGCAACCAAAATGTAGGCTCAGAAACTCTGGCATTGAAGCACACAAGTCTTAAAGCTGTCGAGTTACAAGACCCTTGCACTCCTAACCCTTTAGAAAAAAATACCCCAGGGGTGTTCAAACTTGACAGCTTTAAGACTTGTGGACTTCAACTCCCAGAATTCCTCCTCTCGCTCTTCATCTTGATGATGTGCAGACGGGTGGGAGGGAGGGAGTGGAACCAGTTCTAAATGCCACTGTAGATTTGTGGAACCTCTTCTATAGAAGAGGCTAGAACTGGCAGGAACCCACCCCTGATGCTGTGCCATTAAAACCAGTGAGAACTGTCAGACTCAGTTGCATTGGACAATGGGACAAATCTATTTCAAAGTCTTCCCTAAATAAAGTTAAATCTGCTTCCAACCCCCTGACTCCAGAAAGCAAACAGCAGACTATTAAGCTGCTCAGCAGTGCTGAAGCAATTAGTGGCACTTCTATAGCAAGAGGCAATCCACATCCAAAGAGCAATGGCTACCTTGCGAAAAATGACAAATAGGCAGCTTTAGTGATTGATTTGGTAGCTTACTAGAATCCTTTGTGTGGCACAGATGTAGGTCACAAGCTGGTGCTCTTTGATAGGAGGAGAAGGGAGGTGGGTCATCTTCTTGGGAATTCTGATGGCTTTATGACTTCATCCATGCAAGTTAAACTGTCAGTTATTGTCAGTTATCAGTTATCAGAGCAAAGCTGCCTTCTTAGAGATAAACTGCTCTTCAGTGGGGCTCCTTGACTTTAGAGAAGCTTCCCTCCTTTTCTAACTCACTCCCAGAGAGGTGAGTGAGGGTGAGAGTTTGGGTTAGATTTAAAGTGGGGGTGAGAGGGGTGAAGGTGAAAGGGTGAGGGACAGGCTGAAGGGGAGGGTGAGGTTGAGAGGGTCAGGATCAGGGGAGGGCAGGGAGGGGAATCGGTATGAGGCATAGAAGAAAAAGAAGGTAAAAAGGGGATAGGAAGGGAAGGGAAGGGAGGGAGAAAGGAATATGGGGAAGGGGAGACAAGGGGAGGAAAATAGGTTTTTTTTAAAAAAGAACGCCTTTCTGGAAAATATCATGTTAGGCTTTCCAGAAGCTGCTCTTCCTTATACCCGGTCTTAAATTTGCCTCCACAGAGGCATCTTCACATGGCCTGAATGAGAATGGCTGATCTCTAAATGGGCATTAGCAAAAGCCCCTTGCTGTGCCCCACAAACCAGGCCCACCTTGGAGCTTCCACATAACTCCCTCTTCAAATCAAATCAAATCAAATCATTTAATACTTATAAACCGCACCCTCTCCCCATGGGGACTCGGGGCGGTGCACAGGTAGAATAAAAACAGTAAAAAACATACAAACATCAATAAATATACAAACAATTAAAAGCAAATTAAACACAGCCTGTGCTAAAATCCCATTTAACTAACTAAACTAAAATTTACCCAATAAAAACCCTAGACAGGGGAACTATCCCAGGCCGGCCAGACGGAAAAAGTAAGTTTTTAATTTAAGACGGAAGGAGCGGAGGTCCGTGGTCGTCCTAATATCGGGGGGAAGGTCGTTCCAGAGGGCCGGGCCCGCCACAGAGAGAGCCCTTCCCCTGGGTGTCACCCGCTGACACTGTCTAGTGGACGGCACCCGGAGAAGTCCCTCTCTGTGGGAGCGAATCGGCCGTGAGGATGTATGAGGCAGGATCCGATCCCGCAGATAGCTAGGTCCCGAGCCATGGAGCGCTTTAAAGATGATAATTAACACCTTGAAGCGCACCCGGAAGACGACAGGTAGCCAGTGCAGCTCGCGCAAGAGCGGTGTTACATGGGTAGACCTTGCGGTCCCCATAATTGCTCGCGCGGCTGCATTCTGGACTAGCTGAAGTCTCCGGGTGCACCTCAAGGGAAGCCCCATGTAGAGAGAGTTGCAATAGTCCAGTCGGGATGTCACGAGCGCATGAGTGACTGTGCGAAGGGCGTCCCGATCCAATAGGGGGCGCAATTGGCGAACCAGGCGAACCTGGTAAAACGCCCTCCTGGCCACGGCCGTCACTTGATCTTCCATGGACAGCCGGGCATCCAGGAGGACACCCAAATTGCGCGCCCCATCCACAGGGGCAAGATGTTCGCCCCCTATGGCCAGCGATGGAGTGAGCTGGTTGAATCGGGCGGCCGGAAACCACAGCCACTCGGTCTTGGTCGGGTTGAGCCTGAGTCCGTTACTTCCCATCCAGATCCGCACGGCTTCCAGGCACTGGCACATCACCGCTACGGCATCGTTGGGGTGGTCTGGGGTAGATATGTACAGCTGGGTGTCATCAGCGTACAGGTGGTACTCTACCCCAAAACCACGGATGATCTCACCCAGCGGCTTCATGTATGTGTTGAACAGGAGGGGCGAGAGGACCGACCCCTGAGGCACCCCACATACGAGGGGTCTCGCGGTCGACCTCTGCCCTCCTGCCAACACAAATTGCGATCGGCCAGAGAGGTAGGAGGAGAACCACCGTAGAACGGTGCCTCCCACCCCCAACCCCCCCAGCCGATGCAATAGGATACCATGGTCGATGGTATCGAAAGCCGCCGAGAGGTCTAATAGGACCAGGATGGAGGAACATCCCCCATCTCTGGCCCTCCAGAGATCATCAACCAACGCGACCAATGCCGTCTCGGTGCTATGCCCGGGCCGAAAGCCGGACTGGCGCGGATCTAGATAATCAACTTCCTCCAGGTGACGGGGAAACTGTTGTGCCACCACACTCTCAACAACCTTCGCCAAAAAGGGAAGGTTGGAGACTGGACGGTAGTTGTTCAAAACAGCTGGATCCAAAGAGGGCTTCTTAAGGAGGGGCCTCACCATCGCTTCTTTTAGGGAAGCAGGCAAGGAACCCTCACTTAAGGATGCGTTGACAACCTCTTGGAGCCAGCCTCGTGTCACCTCCCAGGATGCCAGTACAAGCCAGGAGGGACACGGGTCCAATAAACATGTGGTGGCTCGCAGTCGCCCACGTAACCTGTCCATATCCTCGGAAGTAACGGAGTCAAACTCCTCCCAAACAAGATCTGTCTCGTGGCATCCCCCTGGGCCATGAATGGGGGCTAGCTCGTTCTGTATCTGAGCGATTTTCTCCTGCAGAAAAATCACAAATTCCTCTGCTCTACCCTGTAACGGGGCTTCCCGCACCCTCTGTTGAAGGAGGGAGCGGGTCACCCCAAACAGGGCGGCAGGGTGGTTTTCTGCGGATGCTATGAGAGCAGCACAATGATGGCGTTTGGCTGCTCTCAGCGCCACAATGTAAGTCCGTAAATGGGCTCTTACCTGTGTCCGGTCAGATTCAGAACGGGTAGACCTCCATCTTCCCTCTAGGCATCTCTTGCGGCGTTTCATCACCCGCAGCTCCTCGGTGAACCAAGGAGCCAGGGTGTTTCGCCGCCGCAAGAGAGGCCGCAAGGGCGCGACCCGATCCAAGGCTCCCGTGGTCGCAATATTCCATGCGGCCACGAGGTCCTCCATCGGGGCGCGGGTCAGGGGTACAGGAACTGGCCCAAGCGCCGTTTGGAACCCATCCGGGTCCATCAGGCGCCTGGGGCGGAACCAGATTGGTAACTCAGGTTCCGCCTCCCCGCGGAGGGGAGCAGCGGTCGGAAAGTCGAGCCGGAGAAGTGAGTGGTCTGTCCATGACAAGGGTGTGATGACTATATCCCCTATACCCAGATCACTCTTCCATTGGCCTGAGACAAAGATGAGATCCGGTGTATGTCCACCCTCGTGAGTGGGGCCTTGAATTAGTTGGGTCAGGTCCATGGCCGTCATGGAAGCCATGAACTCCCGAGCCACCTCGGATGATTCGCCCACCGATGGCAGATTAAAGTCCCCCATGACTAAAAGTCTGGGGGTCTCAACTGCCATCGTAGCGATCACCTCGAGGAGCTCGGGCAGGGCTGCTGCTACATAGCGGGGAGCCAGGTATACAACCAGCAAGCCCAACTGCCTCCCTAGGCCCCACTTCACACAGAGGGACTCACAACCGGTAGTCTGTGGCACAATGGTCTCTCTCGGTTCAAGACCTTCCTTTACAATGACCGCTACCCCACCGCCCCTACCTAGGGCCCGGGGCTGATGAAACGCGCGGTAACCTGGTGGGCACATTTCAACGAGGGGGAGTCCACCCTCGTGGCCCAACCAGGTCTCCGCAATTCCCACCAGGTCCGGCTCCCCCTCTGACACAAGGTCATGAACGAGGGGGGCTTTGTTGGCAACGGACCTGGCGTTGCAGAACATCAGCCGCAGGCCCTGGCTCTGTACTCCCTGGCCACCTAGCCTGCGGGGGTTGAGGCACTTGACCGTTTGAAGCCAACGGCTACGTGCCCCCAACCGGGAGAATAACATTTGTCTCCCCTCGGATCTGCCTCTCCCCACGACCTTTTGGATGGGAATGCCCTCTATCGGAACGACTTGAGTCTCCCCCCTCCTAACCGAACCTTCCACTACCCTCCGTCGCCCGCTGGCCTGGCCCTCTCTTCCTTCACCCGCCTCTACCTGTCTATCCCCTTCCCCCTCCCTGGTACCCCCTAAAATAGACATTAATTTAAGAATTAAAAAACCCCTAAGACCACGCTTCTTCCACCTCTCCAGATTAATAAATCCTTCATCAAGGTGGGCCCTCGTTAGAGCGGAGGGCCAAACCTGCGAGAGCGGGGACTCTCGCAGTCGTAACAGGTCTAGCTTGGAATACATAATATAGATAAATAATTAAATAAATAAATAAATAATTATATATAGATACAATGTAGAGCAGTTAAATACATAAAAGCATGGGTCAAGGATTTTAAAAAGCATCGTTAGCCATCATTTAAGGTGTAATAGATGTTAAAAAGTAATAAATAGATGTTAAATATCAGTTACTAAATTAAGTGCATCAGTGAGGGATATAGTCCAGCTGAAGCGTTCCAGATCTTTACCTAGGAAGGATTAAAAAGGTCTTAGAGAAATGTCCATAGGTCGAAAGATCTTAGTGGTTGCTTTCAGTGTTGAAAGATCTATAGGCAGGATCATACACTTGGGACCATCAGCGCCGGCAGAAAATCTGTCCTCCGGTTGGAAAAGAAAGCCTCTCGTGTCCAGGAGAGAAGGGCAAGGCCAAAGCCAGCCGTACTTCCCCCTCCCGGCTGGCCTAGCCCAGGGACTGGAGACACCACCATTCTCCTCTCCAGTCTCGGCTTGTTCTCAAAGGCCTCTCCCCACGACTGGACACAGCATCTGGGGGTAAACTCCCTCCTCTCCCGGCCGGGGCTTCTGCGCTTCCTGGTCTCCAGGGGCTCGCCCACACGAACGGCCCTCTGCCTTTGCAAGACGCCACAGGGACGCCGAAGATGTCGGCCTCCACCCTGGCGCTCCCACCGAGTTCAGCAACCATCCCCAGGGCGCCAACCTCCATTTTGGCTCTCTCACAGCCACCTCCACCACCATTGCGCCGCTGGTCTCCGTGGCGGCCCTCTCACCGCCGCCTCCGCACCTAAGTCCATCCTCCCGGCCCTCCCGGGCCTCCAGGCTCTCTGGTATCCAGGCTCTCTCACAGCCAGCATCCAGGCTCTCTCCAGGCTCTCCGGCATCCAGGCTCTCTCACAGCCACCTCCGCCGTCGAGCCGCTGGTCTCCATGGCGGCACTCTCACCGCCGCCACCTCCGCACCTGAGTTCGTCCTCTCCAGGCCCTCCGGCATCCAGGCGCACGGCCGACTTCCACCGCCATCCCATGGACGCCGGGGACGCCGACCCCCGGTCCGGCGCTCACACCGCCGCCGCCGCCGCCGCCGTCATCGCCACCTCAGCGCAGACCTCACCCCAAAATCTTGGCCTCCCCCACATCCACGGATGTTATGGAAAAACCCAGTGATCTGAGGGTAAAGTGAGAGAAGTGCCCACCAGCCAGTCCTGCTGCCCTGAGTAAAGTCCCTTCCTCAGTTGTCCCTCCTCGCCCTACCCACCCACTATATTGATTTTCTCCCCCTAGATAGATAGATAAATAGGATGGATGGATGGACGGGTAGATAGATAGATAGATAGATAGATAGATAGATAGATAGATAGATAGATAGGTAGGTAGGTAGGTAGGTAGGTAGGTAGGTAGGTAGGTAGGTAGGTAGGTAGGTAGGTAGGTAGGTAGATTAGATAGATAGATAGATAGATAGATAGATAGATAGATGATAGATAGATAGATAGATAGATAGATAGATAGATAGATAGATAGATAGATAGATAGATAGATAGAGAACTAGATATTAATCACAATAGAGCTGTGATCAATACTCCTAAATGGAAAAGGTAGGGAAGATGGTTGATGAGTTTGAGGATTATAAGCATTAGTATGGTTATTGATTGTTATTTTGTGTGTTTTAACCTTATTTGCTGTAAGGAATTGTAACCGTCTTAGTGTCTAGTCATCTAGAATGATGCAGAAGCCTGCATAAATAAATAAAATTAATTGTGCAGGTTCTCCCCCCACACACACACACTTTAAAAATATTTCCAATATATAAATGCCTTGATGAGATGAACTATCTGCTGATTCTCTATTGAGTACATGTTGCAACATCAACCAAGTGTTACTGGTTGTCATTGTCAGTATTGTCTTTATCAATCGGTCTGTGGCTTACAAATAGAAAAGAAAAAAGTGATAAAAACTAAAACAAAGTGATCTTGAAGTTTATAATGATCCACCTTTGTAAGTCAAGACAATTGTTCAAGCTTGGTAACAGTTAATTTGAAAGGAAATAATCTTGTTCTCAATTAAAAGAACTAATATTCTTACTGACATTCATACATATATAATAATCTGGCTTATGATCTAAAATGAGCTGCTTTATTTAATATATAATTCAAAAGAATATATCTGAATTCTGCAGCAATGAAATAATGGAATAGTAAATTATAAGAATTTAGAAGTAAGATTATCGATTTGGTTGAAATTGTGGATTATTTTTTTAATTTTCTGAAGAAAGCAAATATTAATGCCTCCCAGTACAACTTATCCATAAAGTTTTGAGAAAAAGTTAATTTATCAAAGTGTTCTTTTACAGAATAAAACTTTTAAACTATTTGTACTAATATTTTTTTTGTGTTCAATTGTAACCCATTCTTTGGCAAGTCCCTATAGTTTTGAGGGATTTTTCAGAAATGGCTTGCCTCTGACTCCCTCCTGGGAGAAAGTGACTGGCCCATATCACCCAGCTGTTTTTGTGTTTAAGGCAGGAGTAGAATTCACTATCTCCTGATTTCTAGCCTGATGCTTTAACCACTATACCAAACTATCATATATGCAATAATAACTAATGCAATCAATAATCAGATATTTGCAATACAAAATAATAACCCTATATGCTAAAAAATGAAACCTTAAGTAGCTTTCAGAAGCAGCAAAATATAAACTATCATCAGATCATTCATTCTTCTTTTTGTGCCATATGCGTCATTGGATTTTGGCGATCATGTTGGCAAATCTCAACAGGCACACAAAAAAGTGCTGTTGAGTTTTGTCCAAATCAATCCCTTCAATTTTGAAACCATGATGTTCTTTTTCTGCCTGGACCTCATTTGCCTTCAATCTTTCCTTGGAGGATTAAGTGAAATATGCCATATTTTTCTGGGTGTCGCATCACATGCCCAAAATATCAGCTTCTCAATCTGCTCTAAAAAATGACAATTTAATATGGCAAATATATTAAATTATTTGTTAGGAATTTGATAGGGACTTATGTGGATGCAAACCTCAAGGCCATTTCAGTATTCCTTGCATATTGTTAAGACAAATGCCATGCCATTCAATTTCTAGCTCTAGCAAGCCAAATGTTGTTTATCTTACCAAAGAAACTATTACTACCATGGGAAAATTACATGAAGCTCAATCAATAGAAAAATAATTTTAAAAAGTAAAAGATTTTCATGAAGTTAGCAATCAAAGTTGGGTTTTTAAATGTCCACAAATAAGAACAGGCTAGCTTGTGTTCACATCAACATTTTGGCCCTATGGATCACAAACTATTACATAGTTAAATCTAAATTAAACATCTTAAATAGAAACAAAGCACAGAAACATTTGGAGACTGCCTTCGGTTTGTGAACAAAACATATTTTTTTTGTGGACTACTAAGTGGAATCCGAATATTCTCCTGTATAAATTGAAAATCAATACACACTGAAAATATTTTTAAATCATTATGTACAATTCTAAAACAAACATAAAATCATTAAGTGCTTGTTTTTTTGTTCTGGTGAAAACATGCTCAAAGCAGTCCTTTATATTTATTCAGAAGTCTGCATTGCTGATTTCAGGAAGACGCCTTTAGAACTGTGGCTACTGTCCAACTGAGACTAAACTCATTTTAATGAGCAATCCAGTACATGACTTCTCAGAAAAACATCTCACTATTTTCAGGGAGTTTACTCCAAAGGAATTGTATGTGTTTACAGAGCTGAAGGAATACCTTAATCTAAATAAATGGACCCAAGTAGGTTTAACTATGCATCACGTCAGAGTTAATATATTTCCAACTACATTTTCAGATCCTCTAAGCAATTCTAAGGGTGGCCACCTGTTCAAAACAATAAAGTTTATATGGAAAACCAACAGCCACATTTTAGTAATATTTTGGCTTAATTAAAGATTATAGTAACTTTTCTCTGATGTATTTTATTTTAATGCGGTTGGTGGAGGATGAATACAGCATTATTGGAAAACCTTTCTCTCTCCAAAAACTTTTCTGAATCTTTGCCAGTATATATTTTTTAAAGAAATCATAATTTGAATGTACTGAAAACTTTGAAAATAAGTGTAGGCCTGAATAATTCAAATCTTTAACTCATTTTCCACAGCTTGTACTTAAGCATCATGGATTCAATGAAATGAAAAAGTGAACATGTAGGGTTCTTAACTAGGCAGCTGAGTGAACATTTCCTTTAAAAATGAACACTGGCTGTTTTTCAGGTTAAAATACCTAACATAAAGTGCAAGCAAGCATAGAAGTGAGGTGAATTTCCTTTCTGGGGCTATTTTATAGCGAGACAGGCAAGAATATCCAACAGCTTCAAAATGCCAGAGGCTTACTTGACATTCAGGATGATTTTCTGGCACTGTGGTGGAAATGGCAACAATTAGAGGGATCCAACAATCATTTTATTATTTTCAAAGTTGGCAAGCTACAGGCAGTAATGGTAACTTTCCCTCAGGAAAGCCACAAGCAAGAGCCCAGGGTTACCAAAATCTTAAATAACCTTCTCAAGAAAAGGCCCTTTAGGTATCTGCATTTAGCAAAATAAGTGCAAAGGAAGGAATTGGTGTTTTTTTTTAACAGTTGAGGAAAGAGATAATGAGCTAGGAGACAGGAGATCACTCATAAGAGGAGACTTGGCAACCTTTTGAAGCGCAGTCCTGCTGTTTGGTTATATGAGAATGCCAAACTCTTAATTGTAATTTCAACAGGCTGGCCTCTGCATACAGATGTGGAAGGAAATGATAAAACTGCTTTGAATCAGCATCCTTGAGAATACATTTGAGTACATCAAAGAATAACAACAGACAGGTTACAGTAATTAAATATTTTGAGCAGCCTGGAACCTGTAAGCATTTTTGGTTTAAAACATTTTTACCGCATTAAACATATTTTGCACAGTACCATTTCCCCCACTCCCCACCCCATCCCAGAATGCTCTCTTGATAACATTACTGGCACCCTCAACACAGCGCTTGGAATCCCAGGGTGCCCACAAACCTATTTTCTGCATGTCATGTCTTTTATGAGCCTATCTTGTTATTTTAAAACACATTTTAAGTTAAAAACTAGGCAAGGTGGACCAAAGCATCAAGTGATCTTGGAGAAAGCAACTTTGGGACTTTCTTTGGCAAATGTATATTCAGGATGAAGCTGGAAAGCAAGTGAACTTGACAAGAAAGCCATTAAGAGGCATAACAACTCTAGGATACGGCACCTTTTTGAACAGAAGGTTGGAATGCACATAGAAACAAAGCACAGTAATTGATGAGGGTTGTGTGAACAATATAGGAGGGCTTAATTTATGGAGATTTTCATATATGAAATTATAATAAAATTGTAGCAAAAGAAAAAATTGAAATATTAAGAGGTTTCTTAAAAATGTGAGGCCCAAAAGCTGTATCTTGTTTAACTTATGTCCAAACCCAACTCTCTAAAGCAGGGGTCCCCAACCTTTTTTGCACCAGGGACTGGTTTCATTTTAAAGAAAATTCTGCGGACCGGCTGGCGTAGAGGAGGAGCGGGGGGGAGGGACAGGCGGTGCATGTGCACGTGGGGGGGGGTGTAAGTCGGCTCACTCAGCCCTCTAGGGCCTCCAACGGTGTGAACAGCCGCGCCTGCGTATGCAGGGGGGGGAGTTGGCTCACTCAGCCCTCTAGGGCCTCCAACAGCGCGAACGGCCGTGCCTGCGCTCTACCACATCCGGCGCGCGCTCTGCCCAGGGGGCTGCCCCCTCCTCCTCTCCGGCCCTACGGCCCGGTTCCTATCAAGCCATGAACCGGCACCTGTCCGCGGCCCGGGGGTTGGGGACCCCTGCTCTAAAGAAGTGATAGCAAACCTTTTTGGCACCGAGTGCTGAAAAGGTCACGTAGAAATGTTGCACGCGCAAGCAGTGCTCTGGAAAAGCTGAGTTCCGGGTTCTAGTGCTCATGCATTCCCACTGATCAGCTGGTAGGCACACATGTGCAAGGCGGTTTTCAGCATTGCCACACGTGTGAAAGGATTGCGCTCCAGAAAAGCCAAATCTCTGGATTCTGGCATTCATGCACACCTGACAATCAGCTTGCCGGTGCGCATGCATACACTGGTTTTTGGCACTGCCGCACACATGAAGGATAGCTGATTGTCGTGTGTGCATGCACGCCATAAACCCAGATGACAAACAGGAAAGGCCATGCGTGCCAGGTGACATGGCTTTGCATGCCACTTTGGGTACGTGTGCCATAGATTCGCCATTGCAGCTGTAAAGGACTTTTTATTGATTGATTGATTGATTTTGTTTGCTGCCCATTTCACTGCAAGACAACTCTGGGTGGCTTACAACATTATTCTAGGACTCTTTGTAATTGTGTCGGTCTTCCATTGCTATATTCCAGACCTTCTAGGTATTCTTTATGTATCATAAAATACCAAAGCCCATAAAATTTAAGGACTCCTTTTTAGCAAATCAATTCCATCCAGGTAAAACCATATAAATAGGACTGCGGATTAAATTTCAAACTATTCTGTCCTTTTCCTTTGTGGTCAGTAGGTAGGCTTGATTTATTAATCTTTCTTCTATTATTAATTATAATGCTGTTTCTAAAGGAAGATTAAAAAAAATTATGGAAAATGTATACACCAAACCACACAGAGCACATGAAAAACTAATTATGAAATGTGTCAAGGTGACAATGGCAATCATATTCAAGCCCTTTGTCCCCATCTCAACAGAATTATAATTTAGGGGGTCAAGCATATCTTTTGCATTCAGATATATGTATCTCCAGATATGATAGGAAAATACATCTTGAAACTTCTAATACTGATTTCAGTGAGCCCATATTCACCCTCATGATAGATCAGCTTCCTATGTTTTCTGTTTCTTTTCTTAAACCATACAATGTAAATAGGACTGTGCAAATTGATGGAATTCTTTGGGACTGTCTCTCTGCATGGCATCCTACATCTATATTTGACCTATCAGAGGAACAAGAACTGACATAAGTCCTGTTAAGTAGGAAGAGAATTTCTTGAAATCACCTAGTTTTACATCACTGTCTAGGCATAGAATGGAGTCAGTTATAATAGAAAAACAAAGAAAGTGTGTGTGTTTTTTTATATTACCATCTTATTTCTAATTTTAATTTTTCAAAATAAAAGGAAAATAAAAATATGGAATTGGAAAAATAAAGCAAAAAAGAGGAAATATTTAAAGGGTATATATGAATATGTAAATATGTATGTGCTCCGTATTTAACTATATTCTATACTTCTGTCCAGAATGAAATTTCTAAGACAGAAGTATTAGACTACATCATTGTTAATATCGCCAGAAAATGATGGAATAAATGTATCCTTCATGATAGCTTTTTTCAAAACACTTTGTCATTGTGTCATTTTTTTAGGCCAGGCAATTTCCACACATTAAAATACCACTAGTGCAATGAAAGATGTGCTTTATTTCTCCAGTGTCTGCAGTAGCAAACTTGGTGGCTAACAGCAGAATCAACTTTTAATATACCCACTCATATTAATTAGGAAAAACGAACAACATATTAATAACAAGATTCATTATAAAAAGTGGTTTGTGGCTTTCCTCAAATTCTTTAAAAACTTGCAGTCAAACAGACTGACTAATTGGGTTCTGCCAAAGAAGATAACACATTTCATCTGACCAAAGCAATATAGAAAAATTCAATCAATATGGATTCCTTATTAATATTAATTGAGTGTAATACCTCTGTGGTTCATCTTCATGGCCAATTCTTAATGTCTTGTTTCAGTAATTTTCAAAGGAATTATGAATTTAACTAGATTCATTATGTTCAAATCCAGTATCCTCCTCATAAGACTTTTTCAAGAAAACCCATTGTATTTTTTAATAAGAATTTTATGCAGTGCTTACTAAATTTGTGTACTATTAAATGACGGTGATAGATACCATATACAATGCTCTCACTATCACTATCATCACTATCATCACTATCATTTTGGTTTGCTTTTGAGACTAAAAAGTGAGTATTCTTTTTGTCATCAAAGTGAACTTTCACTTAATATTTCATTCATACGGCGCTTTACCGAGGTTTTCATCACTTTCCAATTCTGTTTTGATTTAGAAAAAGAATGCAACAGATTTGGGAAATTAATGTTCACTTATGAAGGATTCTTTGTTTGTTTGAAACAGTGATACTGCAGGCATGGACAGTTGACATAACATTTAGTTTTAAAATGAAAACGTCAGCTATTTATTGCTAAGATATTGAAAACTCGTAGATGTATGTGCTTCAGTTTGATGCAAATTTGACAAGATTGCTGATTTACTGTCACTTTATTGATCTATCCAGTAGGTATTTGAAGCAATTTAAGTTACTTTAGGAAACAAAGGTTTACATGGAATATATTTATAATATAACATTCAAATTACAGTGTAAAATAACTAATCTATTATTGTTATTGGATTAGACATTAGCACGATGATAAGTAAACCCTCCCAAAGGGAGGTATAATATATATATTTGATAAATATGAATGATAAATTTGATCATTTGTATTTGATTAAAAAGAAGTAGTTAACTTAGTAAATTGGACTTCTTAGAAACAGCCTCAACTGTTTTAATATGAACCAGAAACAGTAAATCAAATTTAGGTATGTTAAAACATTTCATTGTCTTTTGAAACGGGGTCTGAAAGATGGCTTATTTACCATTGTGAATTGCAAACAGTATTCAATCAATCAACTTCACTTCCATTTGTGGACACAGTTGAAGGCTTTAATGATGTGATTGGCTCTCTGAGGTTGCATGAGTTGCCCACCAATGAGCGTTCTCACATCATTAAACTCTACCTGTCAGAACAAGTCTAACATGGATTTGGTCTTCATTTCACTTTTTCAGTGTTTTTCATATGGCCAATCACTAGCTTTAACTTTGTTCTTTCCTGCTGACAAATGGAAAAACAGCTTGCTTTGAAAACTATTTAAAGAGTTTAAACTGAACCAAAAAGCTTTTAAGATTGGTTCAACACTACCTAGGCTACCATTTTGTTGGACAGTTGTCAACTGCTCTGCCATTCTTCCTCATTCCCACTTTTCTCTGTTTTAGAAGAGATGCAAGACAAATATCAAATGTATTGTGGTGAGCCCACAGAAAATATCCAGCTGAAACTAGGCAGGCATAATGTTCTATAAAGCCAGATAAATACAATCCCTGCTATTTGCAGCCCATTCTTCAAAATAAATAATTAAATAAGCAGCTGTAGATGTTTTGCTGCTTTCCTATTATATCTATGGACCAATCTTTTTCCGAATTGAATCTCAAAGCAGTTTGGATCAAATTGTTTTGATCTCAAACAAAAAATTGCAAACTTAAATTGATTCATGCCTTCATCAGCTCTGAAATAACCAATTAAAATTGAATCAAGGCTGATTTGCACAGGGTTATTGGTTACATATGCTGGAAGTATTGGAGGAATTCATCATCTCTTTTAACGTCCATTCTAGATTCATGGGTTTTAATCATTACAAACAACCCTAGCATGAATTTTTAATTGTCTGTTTGCCTCTTTGTTAGTTTCCATTATCTCCAGGCTAGATGGCACAAATATCTGATATTCAATAACTACATTAAAAGATTCCATCTTTTTAACAGATTTTGTCATGATTTTTATATTCTTTTCTTCTTTTATTTCTTTATATCAGTAATACCCATGAAGTCCATTGGCTAAGCCAGTTCTTTCTGTTCTGCTGTTTGGTGATTTTATCCATTCTGTAAACCCGTGATAGGCAATTTGTGCAATAATACAAACTGCAATTAAGATTAGGAAATGTAAGTCCACTGCTTTCCTTCGAATCTTGCAAAATGTTGACTCTTACTCTTGATTTTCCCCCCTCCACTCCATATAAACCTGTTGCTTCTTCTTATCCAATCTTGCAAACTTTCGTCTGGATTTAAAATTGATGCCATTTGGAACAGGAAATTTATCCTGGAATAGTATATTCATTTTATTGTTGTGATGGTTCCTAGCCAAGAAAGCTTTAGATTTTTCCACAGATCAAGATCATGTTTGAACTCTTTCCATAATTTATACTCATTGTGCTGAAATATGTCATTGTTGCATCCTGTCAAATAGAAATCTGTGTATATTACTTGGTTGTTTTGTTCACTCACAGCCATGCTCTTTGAGGCTAAATATCTTTTTTCCCCATTAATTTTCTATGAAGGCAATTCCACCCCCCATTTTTTATTGTTTTTATCAATTGGGTTGCAAAGGCCTTAGATTGCATCATAGTTAACATTATATCAACATAGCATTTTGTATTCTTTTTTCTGAATTTTGATCCCAGATGTTGGTTTGTCTTTCTGAATTTTCTAAGTGGTTACAGATCAAGATACAATTCAAAGCATTGTCACTGTTTGAACACCTTCACACTGAGATTCCATTAAATGGCTACCTCACCGCATTCCATCTTTGGTCTCCTCTTTCACTATGTCATCTCATAACTCTCTAAAAATATATTATTTGATCAAGAATGAGGTAAGGTCCCGCTGGCACCTGGATCTCAAAAATCAGGAGTTAAATTCTACTTACATTTATCCTGAAAAATATCCCTAATGTAAAAAAAAAATGAAGAAAAAGCCAACCAAAATATGTAATTCATATGATATAATAATAATAATAATAATAATAATAATAATAATAATAATAATAATAATAATAATAATAATACCGGGACTTGCAAATTGAAGTTGAGCGACTATGGAGGAGGAAGTCGTGTGTTGTCCCGATTGTGATTGGAGCCCTTGGAGCAATACCTAGGGGACAGCCTCGCTATGTGGAGGTTCTAGGTTTGCCGGACTTGAGCATTCTGACTCTACAAAGGGCCACCCTGCTTGGAACAGCTTATATCCTCCAATGTTACCTTAACAGTTCCTAGGTCCTTGGTTAGGACTCGAGGTGTTGAGCTACCAACCAGCCCCAAAGGCAGTGAATCTCACCAAAGATTAACCACAGATAATAATAATAATAATAATATGTAATACGTAATACGTAATACGTAATACGTAATACATAATACATAATACGTAATACGTAATACATAATACAATAATAATAATAATATCAGCAAATTGCAGCTTCCTGCAATAGCACTACTTGGTACATCTTATAGAATAGAATCTAGATCACGTGAAGTGTTAATGCCACTGTATAGTGCCTTGGTAAGGCCACACATGGAATACTGCATACAGTTTTGGTCGCCACGATGTAGAAAAGACGTGGAGACTCTGGAAAGAGTGCAGAGAAGAGCAACAAAGATGATTAGGAACTGGAGACTAAAACATATGAAGAACGGTTGCAGGAGCTGGGTATGTCTAGTTTGATGAAGAGAAGGACCAGGGGAGACATGATAGCAGTGTTCTGATATCTCAGAGGGTGCCACAAAGAAGAGGGAGTCAAACTATTCTCCAAGACACCTGGGGGCAGGACAAGAAGCAATGGGTGGAAACTAATCAAGGAGAGAAGCAACTTAGAACTAAGGAGAAATTTCCTGACAGTTAGAACAATTAACCTCTGGAACAGCTTGCCTCCAGAAGTTGTGAATGCCCCAACCCTGGAAGTCTTTAAAAAGATGTTAGATAGCCATTTGTCTGAAATGGTATAAGGTTCCTGCCCACGCAGGGGGTTGGACTAGAAGACCTACAAGGTCCCTTCCAACTCTGCTATTGTATTATTGTATTATTGTATTATATTCTACGAAGATACTTGGTTGATACCTAGGATGCTGGCAGCAAACTGTATCAACATGTAGCACCAGTCAATAGTATTTGTAATATGCATTTTTAAATGTTCAGTTGGCTGAGTTTCATGTTTTATGAATAAAGTATATATGATAATAATAATGATAATGAAGTAATTGAGAAACTAGCTAAAAATTGGAAAAGCAAAGCTATGCATAGCCAATACTTGAAAAGTATTGAAGGCATAGCTGACCAAAAACTAACTTGGAACTGGTTAAGATTGGGAGTACTGAAAAAAGAAACAGAAGGCTTTATTTTGGCAGCTCAAGAACAAGCCTTAGCCACAAACTGCATGAAGGCAAAAATTCAACATGTTAACACCAACAGGAAATGTCGCCTCTGTAATGAGTAAGATGAGACAGTTGACCACCTGATCAGTGGGTGCAGCAAAATTTCACAAACTGACTACCTACAACGCCATGACCGCGTTGCTAAGATCATTCACTGGAAATTGTGCCAGAAGTTTAGATTTGAGTACAGCAAAAATCACTGGGAACATCAGGTTGAGAACGTTTTAGAGAATGAGAAAGTCAAGATCTTGTGGGACTTCAGAATTCAGACTGACAGGCACTTGTCCTACAACACACCTGATATAACAATAATTGAAAAGAAAAAAGTATGGTTCGTTGACATTGCAATGCCTGGTGATGCACAAATTGAAAATAAGCAACAGGAAAAAATGCCTAAATGTAGAACCTTACTTTTTTCACCATTGAATTTCATTTTATTGGACAGTGCCCAATGTTCAAGTTTGTCAAGATCTTTCTGTATCTTAAGCCTACCTCCCGATTCCATGAAGTTTCTTTCTCCAGACCTACAACCTGGCCTGGTTGAGAGAGTCATATTTTGGTTGGAGGCATGCCAGGGATGGAAAGGACTTTGGGAAGTGCTGGAGTTTTCTTAGGAAGGGAAGGGTATATGGAGCAAGTGAGGGAGACACCAGGCAAGGTAGCATTGCCTAGTTAGTTGGGCACTGCAGTCCTGGGCATGCACTACTCGTATGGGTGCAATTAGATATCAATTTCTATGCAAGTGTCTCTTTCCAGGACTAGACGTTAGAAATGTCAAAGGTGAGAGGGAGAGTAAACAGGATACTATTAGAAAGAGCTGACTGTAAGGTATCAAAAAATCTCTCTTACTCCCATACCCTATTTTATTTTCAAAACTGAATAATTCTACCACTCTTCAACAGAATTATGAGCAAAAACATGGTTATTTGTATTCTGTAGCAGCAGCAGCTGTTATAAAATCACCCAGTAAATAAAGCACTGCCTTTTGTAAAACATTTGCTTATTATTTCTCAATATTCCATGGTGGGCTCAAGATATAAAAGGGTGTATTCGGACTGTCAAGCATAGGACAAATGGAGAACAGTCCTTCTAAACATTTAGGAGCTTTTGATCCCATCCACTCAATTTGGTGACAGAAGAGTAAAAGCAGAATTGTTTCTTAGGATATTTTTTTACTGTAGCATAATTTACCATTTTCTGTGAATGACAGGTTTAATAAACAGGAGGTCGAATGTTTCCAGACAGTAAAAAAGTAAGAAATATATATATATATAAGGAAATGCACAAATTAACATCCTTTGCAACGGAAAATAGAGGATAGCACAAAGTTCTGGTAACTAAAAAACAAAATCTTCCACCATATGGTACGTTTGACAAAGATGGAAAATTATTTGCACTATTATTTATCTTTCATGTTTCTCAGGGTTTATTCAGGATTCGCTTTAAGGGTAAGACCTCAGTTAAACAATGTAGATGCTGAAAAATGTTACAAATATTTCTGATTGAACATAGAACAGGGTGGAAAGGGACCTGGGAGGTCCTCTACTCCAACCCTCTGCCCATGGAGAAGTTCCAATACTATTACAGAAAATGGATGTCCAATCTTTTGTTGAAAATCTCCAGTGATGGAGCACTCACAACCATAGGCAAGCCGGTCCACTGATTAATTGTTCTCATTATCAGCCTAGAACCTGAGTTCTAGGTTGGATCTCTCTCTCTAGTGACTTCTCTGCAAGCACAATGGAATCTGGAAGGTTCTGCAGAAATAAAGTGATGGGAACATTTATGGGATTAGATGGGAATGTGTAGAAAGTGGCTGGAGGAAGGCTGGAGGAAGGCAGAACGTTACAGGATGATCAATTGTATTAAAAATAAGAACAAGGAAAATTCTTTTAATTTAGGTAACCAAACAGCCATACAATTACAGTAGATGGAATAAGTTCTACTTCTAGCATTGAAAATACAAATGGGGTATCAAAGGCTAGTGTCACAAGTGTTATGGGAAGGCTGGAACACAGATTTGATGTGTAAGAGCTGGGAACCAATAGCTATAACAAAACACACAAGATTTCAGTAAGCATAAAGACAATACATTTATGACACAAAACTTAGAGACAGAGCCCTGGAAACACTTATAGGTAAAGATAAAGGTTCCCCTGCACATACGTGCTAGTCGTTTCTGGCTCTAGGGGTGGTGCTCATCTCATTTCTAAGCCGAAGAGTCAGCACAATCTGAAGACATCTCTATGGTCATGTGGCCAGCATGACTAAATGCCAAAGGGGCACAGAGCGCTGTTACCTTCCACCAAAGTGGTCCCTGTTTTTCTACTTGCATTTTTAATGTGCTTTTGAACTGCTAGGTTGGCAAAAGCTGGGACAAGTAATGGGAGCTCACTCTGTTATGCGGTGCTAGGGATTTGAACCACTGAACTGCCGACCTTCTGATCGACAAGCTCAGTGTCTTAGCCACGTCCCTTGGAAACACTTAGACACAAAACATCAGAATCATAAGAACACCTGAAAACAAAGTATTCAGCTTTTGGCCTAGAATATTTGCAGAAGGGATTTTCCCCAGTTTACATTTCCAGCTAATCAGTCCTGGCTAACTCTTAACTCTCAGAAATTGCAACTTTCAATCAAGCTTTAGGAGCATTTATTTTATAGTCTTGTTAATTCCTTAGGGATTTCTAAATCATAGTTAAGGGTCTTATCTTTAGCCAACTTAGAACCCTTAGCACAGGTAACCTATGCATTACCTTTTCTCCACTTAGAATCTCTGCCTTTGCCTCTTATAGTACTTTACTCTCTGATTCTTAAAGATTTTACTGGCTACAATGGAATCATTAAATAATTGAAAAGTTTGGTTAAGAATGCATCTCACCTCTACATATTTGGGGTGGCCTTAAACTCTTTCATATTTCATGATGGTGACAATAATCCCCATGCAATATGCAATAATCATCAGTCCAGATAGGAACCATTGTAGAAGAATCTACCGATACGTTTTATTTCTCTCTGGACCACAGGTGTCAAACTCGCCGTATCACATTGTCATCACGTGATGTTTCACAACATTTTCTCCATTCATGGAGCTGGGGTGGGCATGGCCTGCGCAAGATGCATTCAGCCTGTGGGCCGCCAGTTTTATGCTCCTGGCCTCTAGACCAGTGGTCACCAACTGGTGGTCCATGAGAAAATTTTGGCAATCCACAGAAACATTATTTGCATTTTTTTATATTGCACTAAATACTATTTATCTTTTTAAAAAAATCATATTAGTGGTCCGTGGGATTTAAAATCGAAAATTTAGTCATCCCTGAGGTCTGAAAGGTTGGTGACCCTTGATCTAGACCAGGGGTTCCCAAACTTGGCAACTTGAAGACTTGTGGACTTCAACTCCCAGAATTCTCCAGCCAGCAGCTGGCTGGAGAATTCTGGGAGTTGAAGTCCACAAGTCTTCAAGTTGCCAAGTTTGGGAACCCCTGATCTAGACCATCTCTTCAGATGATGCTATTCACAGCAGGGGTTGTTGGAGTGACTTTGGAAGTAAATTCGCAAAATGTTACGCCTGGAACACCTTGAACTGTTTCTGGTTTAAAAGTTTTATTTCCAGAAAGTGCCCAAATTGTGAAAATGTTTGGTTTGAAGGAAATCCAGTCTGGCCATTTGGAGAATGGGAGGCTATTTAGTCAGGCTAGCTTTTTAATAGGTTTTTAACTGTATTTTATGTTTTATATCATTGACTTTTATTAGTGCGTGTACACCCCCTGAGTCCCGGAAGGGAGAAGGGTGGTATAAAAATTTAATAAATAATAAAATAATAATAATAATATTTCATCTTTCAGAGCATAATTTTCGAAAGTTGGCAGGTTAATTATTTTTTTCCTGTTACCTGCATTCTGTTTTTCAAGGTCTCAATGAAAGAGGTTTTTTCCCCTGCCCAGTTATCCAAAATCTATTTTTTTTAATTCAAAATCATTTTTATCCCTCTTTGTTTTAAAGCAAGAGAAACTTGGCAACCAAAGTGGGGCTTTCTGTCTGCCAAGCAAGCAACAGTGAAAGGCAAATTAATATCTATAATTATTCCAGTTTGAATAGAAACTAAGATTCAGTAACCTGTCAGACAAGTGTTTAAAGGCACATTCTACCACAATACCAATCAACATCAAAGATGGTATCATATCAGTCATATTTTTTTGGAAAAAGTAAATTGTCTGCATGCTTTGGCTTTAGTGGTATAGAAAGTGATTAGATCTGAAAAATAAAAACAAAGGCAAAAAGTTCCATTTAAAATGAGATCCTGATATTAATTAATTCATTGATTGTACAATATAAAGGCATTTATATGAGTACTTATGATTATTTTACATCACTGTGCAGTAATAGAATACGTATGTCAAAAATGTTTCTGAGGTTGAGGTCTTATCATTCTAACATTCCTGTAGGAATAACTACAGAAGCCTTGCTCTGCACTTGTTCAATATTATTTATTTTAAAATTCTTGAACTTTTTTTGCACAAAAATAAACTAATACAGTTTTATTTTTTCCAATAAATCAGTGTGCATACACTTACAATTCTAATATTAAAATTCAAGTGTCAAATCATTGCTACTCATGGAAAAGTGATGGAAACCAACAGAATTTCTATCTCCAGGTGTGTAGGTAAGTGGTCTTTTTTTTTAACTGAAGGACAGTTTGACAGATCAGAAATAGATCCAAGCAGATCTTAGAACAATTTATTAAAAACAGAATAAGCTTGGTCTCCTAATAGGGACAAGCGATATTGAAATAGAAAGATATATGGCTATTGACTCATTTAAAAATGACTAATGGGAAAGGATTCTTGATATGGTGGATCAGTAACATTTAGAAGGATAAAAGCGTCCCACCTCTAGTTTTAACGAGAAGTATATACATTTCTCAATATCAAGCAGTGGAATGAGGTCACAATCAGATGCTCATTGTTATGTCTTATTTTTAATCCTGAGTTCATCATCTTTTGTTCAATCTGAATGAAATTGAGGGTGTTGAAAAACTGCAGCATACTTCAACCAAAGTACAATTGTTTAAGCTGAAAAGCTGAAATCTATCTTCAAGGACATCTGACTTATTAGGTTAGTCATGGGGATGGGGGGATGTATAATGACAGACTGACTCATTTAATGTGACCTTTTAAAACTTGAGGCTATCTGAAGGACAATTCCTGCCCCCCCCCCCCATTATTATGATAAATAATCATGCCATGTTTGGGAAAACAAGGAATCTGCAATCCAAACATGTCTGGAAAGCACTGTAGGGTGCTTTACTGCTTTACCAGGGAACTATTTTAGCCTACAAATTTCAGAATCTTTAACTTTCCAAAAGTTAACATTTAACTTTAAAAAAAATAACATTTATGATCAGATCAATGAATATGTAATGAGAAAGCATAGAAAAGGATATCATTCATATCTTGAGATGCAAAGGAAACTGCACTGTTAAACCCTTTCATCTCTGCTCACAAATAAAATTAAATAACAATCAGTTTATGATTATATTAAGTTTGAAATTTAAATAAAATTTATCAAAGAATTCCAACAAAAAGCATACTCTATCTCTTACAGGTATCACAAGCCTGTCAATCAAAGAGTTACCTTTTTCAGTTTGGTTCATATTCTACAGTCTTCGGTAAATGTTGGCTTCCCTACAGATTAGGAAACCACAGAGTTGGACTATGGCCAGAGAGACTCAGATTCTCATTTGGCCATGTAATCTCCCTGGGTCATCTGGCCCTGTTATTTTTTGAGTCCCAATTATTCGGCTGGATTATTACTTTGAGGATAACATGGAAAGAAAGGCGGCTATGTACACTGTCTTGAGCTCTTCCAGGGTAGGAAAGTGTAAGAAAGAAATGTAAATAATAATATATAGCTATTGTTTCTTATACAACTACAGATTATGACGATGTGTGTGTGTGTAAACATACTTTGCTCACAGTCTTTAATTAAAACAAAGAGCGATTTACTGTGTTTGGATCCTCCAGTGAAACTTAATTCAAAATTGTAAATGGTTCAAATTTTTTTACCCATTTTGCTTCCTAACTATGTAACATTGAGTTTACTTCTTTGTTCACCATGAAATAATGCAGGCCAGTCTTCTTTTATTAGTCCTGTTTCCCTAAACCTCTCCATTATAGCCATGCTGATTGGGAATTCTGAATATTTCAATTTAATTTGCAGAACTCCAGTTTGACAAGGACTAAAAAAGGCTATTGTCAATGAAAGATCAGTTGTGGTATCACCTTTACAGTTCAATACTGTGCACGTTACTTAAAAGCAAATCACAGTTATACTTCAGGCTTGGAAAACCTGGTGATAGAAGTATCGTTTTTTCTTTTTCCATCATACTAGAATATTTTTTCTAAATCAGGTCTACCAGGCCTACACCTCTCTTTGCACGTGACATCTAGATTGGCCAAGAACAGAAGCTTGTGTTCATATTTGGCCAGTTCCCACAAAAGTTAAGGAAGAGGTGAGAATGCTCATAAAATCTCCATATCTCAGCATTCATGCATGCAATGGCTCTGCCATAGACCTTCACACCCTGCAAACAAAAGCAAAAATGGGTTTACAAGTTCCTTGGTAAGGGGAAACCTGATAAGATAGGCTTCCTGCTTGCCAGAAAGCTTATGAATATGTTTTGCTGACTGTACTTCATCCCTCACCCTACTCTGACCTTATTGCTAAAGACACAAAAACGTTAAGAGATGCCCAAGTACACTGGGTCACTGGTGTCAGGGCCTCACACTCTTTCTGTGTAAAAGAATTTAAGATTTTTTTCCTGAGAGACATCAGCAAAACACACGTAGCAATGACAATTCCTGAAGAAAGCAAAAGGAGTTTTAATAACACAAGTGGACCTTTAACCATTCTCATATTACTGAACCATACGTAACTGCCAGCATTCCTCAGTATTGGACATGCTTTGAGAACTATAGTTCAGTTTCTGGGAAGCCAAAGACTTTTGGTTTTCTGTGTAGAGCATGGATAGAGCATGAATAGACCATAAGCTAAGTAAAAAGTTCCACATAAAGCAACAATGGATATGTGTAGTCTCAACCTATCTTCCATCTCCTTTCAACACCCCAACTTCCCATTCATTGCAAGTTTGAAGGCTCACATGGAACTATGCATACAAGGGAGAGGGAGAAGCCATTGTTTTAATGCTATTCGGTCTACTGCAAGGGAGATCTACAGATTACAAACAACCCAGAGCAATTTTGTATAAGTTACTGATTTGTTGGAGTCAGAAAGTCCTGTTTTTCACAACTGGATGTTTCTATCCTCCATAGGTACCAAGTTAAGTCTAAATATACATTAATTAAAGACTAAAGTCCCTAAATTACTGAAACAAGTTAGAACAATAACAGATTTTCAACACAGTAGGGAAATAACAAGATAATTTTTAAATATTTGAGCAACAAGGGGCAAATAAAGAAGTTTAAAACAAAAGATGAAAAATGATATATGTTGGTCAGTGGTGGGATTCAAATTTTTTGACTAATGGTTCCGTGGGTCTTGCTTGGTGGGCGTGGTGTGGCTTGGTGGATGTGGCAGAGGAAGGATACAGTAAAATCTCCATTCCCATCCCACTCCAGGGGAAGGATACTGCAAAATCCCTATTCCCTCTTGATCAGCTGGGATTCAGGAGGCAGAGAATAGATGGGGGCGGGGCCAGTCAGAGGTAGTATTTACAGTTCTCTGAACTACTCAAAATTTCTGCTACCAGTTTTCCAAAGCTGTCAGAACCTGCTGAATACCACCTCTGATGTTGATATTTGATTTTCAGGACAGACTAGAGCAGTGGTCACCAATTGGTGGTCCGTGAGAAAATTTTGGTGGTCTGCAGAAAAATTATTTACATTTTTTATTGCACTAAATTAGGGGGTCTTCAAACTATAACCCCTGGACCGGACACATGCAATGAATGTTTGTGCTGCTGCAGAGTCTCCCCCTTCTGGATCATTTGGTGTGGGTCAAAGGGGGCAGAAATTCTGACTTGGGGTCTGCTTCAGCCTCCTGGTGAGGGACTTTGGGAGAAAACTGGAGGGAAGTGCTGCTGGTGGCAAAGAGCCAGAGGGCCTTGTTCCAGTGGGACTGCATCATGGCCTGAAACTAGCTGACCATCTCAGCCCGCTGAGCCTCCACCTGGCTTTGCATTCCTAGCCTTGCACTCCTGCAGATCTTCCCTCTTCTTGGAAATCCTATGCTCTTAGTCCTCAGTGAGTTGCTTCTGCTGAGCCTCTTTCTTGGTCAAATATAATTTGAACTAAGCCAGCTGTTTTGCCAACTCTTTCTTGTGGGTGGCTCTTTAACTCCAACAATTGCTTCCTGTTGGGGCCCTAAGAAGCCCGGATGGTCAGTCAAGGAGTGGCTGGGAGGGGAGGGGAGAGTAGAGGCCGGCGAGATGCCTCTCAATGTGAGTGACATCAAGTTGGCCCCCTCATCCAGTCACATGACCATCTAGCCATACCCACCCAGCCAATCATTAGGCAGATCATATTAGTGGTCCACAGGATTTAAAATTATGAATTTAGTGGTCCCTGATGTCCGAAGGTTGGTGAGCCCCCTGGACAAGAACACAAACTAGTTGTTGCTTTAGGACTCATTCACCTGCTTGTCAGTAATCTACTTGAAGCTTTACATAATTTGAAAAGGAAATTATATTTTCTATCACCTGTTGTCTTAGATTATAATTTAGCATCTTGCGATCTATTCAGTTTCTCAGCAAATTCTAAAAACAATGTGCACATTTGCATCATTTGGTTATATTGTGAAAGTCTCTTAGCCAAGGTACAGCCATTTCCAATTTTTCTTTTCAGCATTCATTCTGACTTCCAACACTATAAAATGGGAAACAAAAAAAAATATATTGCTGTCTAGGTTGATCAAGCAGGCAGGCAGGCAGGCAGCAAAGTGTTCTCTCCTACATGCTGGGGGGGAAAAGATTATTTTGCTCATTTTTATTATTCAGCTTCCACTTCAGATCTTGATTTTTAATTTGACACAAATGAGCAACTTCATTCTTGCAAGGTCTCCAAGGCTGCTTGGAGTTTCTGGGTAACTTGAGACAATTTATTTTGATGACAGCCTACTGAATCTATGTTAATATTTTGTGTGACATCCAAAGGAAAAGGGGGCTGCACACATTTTCACTTTGCAAAGTTTGGGGCAGAGAAGAGATTAATTTGCTTTACTTTTTATCTTTTATTTGACTTTGATAACATTATGTCGAGTTAACCTAATACTAGTTAGCAATTTTGCAGCTACCAAAGATACATGCTTGCTGAGTCATCATCAATTAGAGGGCAGTGGCTGCCAGGATGGCAATTGCTGGGTGTGGGGAGCCAATAAAACTGCTCCATGAGCAAGAGTTTGTCTTAAGAGTTCTTAAGAGAAACTTTTTAAGAGTTCCCTTTGTCCTTCCCTTCTGTAGAAGAAAGATATGTGCTACACACAACCCCTTAAGTCAATTTACTCTGTCTGAGAAGGTTGTTATGAAGGTTATTTCAGAAGAAGATTTCACAGAACTACAGAATAACAGAATTGGAAGGAACCATGAAGGTCTTCTAGTTCTAACTCAAGCAGGAGACCCTTTACTATTTTGGATGAATGGCTGTTGAATCTATTCTTGAAAATCTCCAGTGATGGAGCACCACAACTTCTGGAGGCAAGCCGTTCCATTGATTAAGTGTTTTTAATCAATGGAATTAATTTCCATTAGAAATTGGAGCCACTGGAGCTGACAGGGCAACGCCTTGCGTGCCTTAAGAAATGGTTCCGCGTGCCACCTGTGGCACCCATGCTTTAGATTTGCCATCACGGATCTAGACAGAAAGCTTTTAGTTCCGTTGTGTACTTTTTTTATATGTGTGTTAGATTTTTTGAGCTGATCAATAAATAACTCAGGGAGACTAGGATAGATCTATTTCGAGCTATTTAGCTCTCATCAGCTAGCCATACCCTTACTGGGATTCGAACCAGGGAAGTATTACATATGAGGCAGTTGTAATTTCAATTGGTGTTGATTGGTACTATCTGTGTGTTCCTTGTTATTTTGTATTTTAATGGCCTGGGTGGTGGGTGGGGCTCGTCTATTGGCCAGTGCCCCACCCACTACCCAGGCTGTTAAAATACAAAATAACAAGGAACACACATATAGTATCAATCAACACCAATCTACCAATCATGATACAGCTGCACAGCCAATCAACCCACTCACAGCAACAAAGCCAGCACTCCCCCCCCCCCAAGATTTATAGAAAAGTGACAGCTGCAAAGCCACAGACGGAAGCCTGATGGCGAGTGAGACCTCGCTGAAATGTTGCCAAGACAATCTCATTCTTACACGGGAAAACACCCGAATACAACAAGACCAGCATACCTACACCTGTGAAAATCTACAAAAATCTATACACCTACACAAACAAACACGCACGCACGCACACACACAGAGACATATATGCTGGTCTTGTTGTATTTGGGTCTAAGATTGAGATTGTCTTGACAACGTATCAGCAAGGTCCCACTCGCCATCTTCAGGCTGGTGTTTTCGGCTTCGTGCTTGTGTGAGTAAAGCATGGTCTGAGCTGCCGTCTTTCTATAAATCTTGGTGGGGGTGGGTGGAGTGCTGGTTTTGTTGCTGTAAGTGGGTTGATTGGCTGTGTAGTTGCATCATGATTGGTAGATGGAGTTGGTGTTTGTAGATTGGTCAGTTGTTTCGTATCATCCTGTATGGCTGAAGTGCTGGCTGTGTGTCCGTTCTTTTGTGTTGTAATGACCTGGGTGGTGGGTGGGGCTCATTTGTTGACTAGGGCTGGTTTCCAGATGTCTGGTAGGCGGGAGGTATCATCATGTTTATTCATGTTGTGGGGATGTTTCTCTATTTCGATGGCTTCCATAATTATTCTCTTGTTGAAGTTTTCAGTTTTGGAGATTAATTTGGTTCCTTCAAAGTCAATTTCACATCCTATAGCTTTAAGGTGCTGGAAAAGGGAGGAAGTTTTTTCTTTTTTTCTGACTGCATTCATGTTGTTCTGCGATGTGTGCATTTATTCTCCTATTAGTTTGTCCAATGTATGTAGCAGGGCAAATTTTGCATGGTATTTTGTAGACTTCCTTACATCAAAGGCACCACAGATAAAATCAGCAAAATTCTCCACAAGTACAATATCAAGACAGCCTTCAGCACTGACCAAAAAATAGCCAACATCTTAAGAAACCCCAAACATAAAATCCAGCTAGAAAACCAAGGAGACCACAAAATACCATGCAAAATCTGCCCTGCTACATACAATCTTACATGGGAAAAGACCCAAATACAACAAGATCAGCATACCTCTACCCATGAAAATCTATGAAAGCAAACACACATCACATTCAGAAGCTTCAGAACTCATTCTTGATAACAAACTATCTGTAGACTGATACAGATAATGAGCTCTAAAACTGTTGGCTCTTTAGTTCATTTCCTAACTTTCTCCAACTAAGGTGTGTTGATAATAAATTGCCTTGTGGCTTCGTCATTTTCTAAGCTGTTGAAATTGACCCGGACAGATATACAGTATTTATGGCCGCCTTCAATGTTGACTGTGTGGCATATTTAATATACATGATGCTGAATGTGCTTTTCCACATACTAATTTTTTGGCTTAGCGGACAAAAAACTCCTCTCACTTACAATAAACACAGGCATCCTTCCATTGGTGAAGAAAAGACCAAAAGCAGAAGATATCTAAATCCTTGGATATCTACATCCAAAGCCCAGCCTGGCCTACTCCCCAAAGCATGAAGAGCTGGAGTTATAGTTCCTTGTTGATAGAGCATACCAGTGGAATGGGACAGTTCTTCATCCTGAGCTTCAAAGTTTTCCTTGACCCTTTTCTAATATATTCAGAGAATGACTCCTGTCCACAGCAGAATGCTAATGAAGTTTCTGCAACTGCTCTGAGATACCTTCCAAAGATCTGTCTATCAAAGAAGATTTCTCTCTCTGCCCTTAAAGGGACACATTCAATCAATCACCAATCAGTGGCCATCTACATTTTTACATAATATATACTGCATTTGCTGCTAAAATATGTAATGCATGATTTTCAATCTCTTAATAGAGCAGTTAGTTAATAATTATAGAGAAAGAATCCATATAAACATTAACAAAAACCTCATAGGACTATTATATTTTAAAGGTAAAAATACATCATCTAACTACAGTTACTTTATGTATAATATTACGCTTTAGAGAAATAAAAATTTCTATTAATGTCACTAACTGAAGAGAAAGGGTGATAGATAATGCTACCCAGCTTAGATTCCAAAATAACATGCTATTTATAGGGAACAGTAGGTAAATAAATCAGTAAATATGCCGTTGCTTTGAATATTCTGGAAGTAAACTTGAACATGTCCTCCAGGTTTTGGCTTTTTTTTGTTACTGCAAACTCATTTCTAAATATTTAGGCATTAAAAAGGAAAGCAAATTGATCTTCTGCACCAAAGCTGAATGGACCCAGATGATAGCATCTTTGTTCCCAAAAGAAAGATGTTCAAATATCTTAGCATTTATCACTTCTTAGTGACCTTCCAGATACAAAATTATACAATGAAGTTTTAGTTTTCTAAATAGAGAAAACAAACTTGGTTCCTACAGCTACAACTCGTTGTGTGAAAGGTAGTTTCCTACAAGGCACCTAGCATGGAGATTATGGGTTATGTCATGCTATACTCTACAGATGGAATCACATAATGACTTGGAGAATGATGTACTAGAACTGTAAGCTGCTCTTTGGTATTCAAAGCAAAAGTGTATTTTTAGAGAAATTAGGCAACTCGATGCTTGAAGAACAAAACAGGAGACTCTGGCTTTGGAAATATAAATTAGACACCTGAGCAAAGCAGACATCCTATTAGGAAAGGATCAACACAGAAATTATGAATTCTGAGTCAGTTTTAGAGCAAGTTGCGTTAAACTCTTTCCCCTGATGGGTATGCAGGAACACAGCCAACTGATTTTGTACCTTAGGTTTAACAACTGTGCTTTGCTTTCTTCAACCTGTTCCTGGGATTAAAGGTCAATTTGATTTCTTTACATAATCAAGTTACTTTATTTTTTTTTTATTTTTTTTTATTCAATTTATATCCTGCCCTTCTCCAAAAGGGCACAGGAATTTAAAAACAACATACAAAGATAATACAAAACATATAAATTTAAAAATCTATTAAATGGCAACCTGCGCTAAAACCAATTAAAATCCCCCAATTAAAACTATCTAAAATTAATCGCAGTAGAGGCTATCTTAGGCCGGCTTGGTGAAATAAGTGTGTTTTTAAACACTGGCGGAAGAGGCGGAGGTCGGTGATGATTACATTATTCTTATTGTGCTGGTTATTAAATACACCATGTATCTTCTGCTCTAACTTGTTATCATTTCATGATATAATATGCAATGCTTCTTAATAGCACCTGCTTCTGAATTTTCCAGAATTAAAAATCTCTCCAAAGGAAAGGAAAGCTATTCAGATATGAAGGACTTTTAGGGACTTGGAGATAAGAAAGCAAGACAAGAATGGGATTGGCATGTATTCTAACAGATACTTTTTGTCTGACAACACTGGTTCATTTTTCAAATGGAGAAGAGAGATTCTTCTAAGTTCAATTGGATTCTGGATTTGACAAACAGGTCTTCAGATCAGAATGCCCCCTGAACTGATCATCCCAAACATAGATATTTAGATAGGTGGCAAGATATTTAGATAGGTGTCCCTCAGTCAGACTCGAAGGTTGTGCAAAATTATGAAGCTGCTTCATAAAGCAATGCAGCACCCATTCCTTAAAATTAAACTGCTACATGACTTTGTTTCATGTCAATCCATGAAGAGTCAGTTTTCTTGGCATATCAAGTAGACAGAGGAAATTTCTGCTTATATTCCTTACTTCACCAAAACAAGACAAATTGCAGTTGCCCCATAAAATTCTACCAAGATCTCTCTTTGTATAGCTCTCTGTGTAGTTATTCTTGGAAACAATTAATTACTTTGCTTTGCCTCTCCTCTCCCCCTCCCTTTTTCTTTCCCTCTCCTTCCCCTCCTTTTCACAGCATATTTCAACTATAACTTTGTTTAAATACATTAACTTCAAGGATGCAATCTTTTAAAACTCTATCCTCTCCTCTATTTCATTTATTCCTAAGAAAGATGCTTAATGGAATCTATCTGGATCTAGTTACACATGGTCTGTTTCAGAGGTGGTAGAGCCAAAATCTGTCATGTTGTTACCCTCGTATTGTTTTGGATCTCTTGAAATTAACACAAAATATCCTGTTATGTCCATTACAAAAACCTACTGTATTTCAGAAATGCTGTTTGCTCTTGTTATGCTCCCTTTAATTTGTTTTGCTTCTGCCACCGTGCACTGCAAAAAACAAAAAAGCTTAAAAAATGTGTATTGATTTATGAAATCAAATAATTTTGTGAAACTGTCTCTACTCTCCCAAATAGGAATCTACATCCTCTGCCACCGTCACTTGCCAACATGCTTGTATTATCTTGGTCTTTCAGATTTGTTTGCCTTTCTTGTGTTCTGAGTAATCATATGAGGAGAAAAAAGAATATGTCAAAGAAATATCTCCCATGGATATTTCCTGAGCGCACACTGAAGCCATGTAACTTTTTGATGGCTGCTTTTTCTCCTCAGGGCTAAGTACATGACAAATTCTGAGTTTGATTGATGATCTCAAAGGAGCCTTCAATATAGTTTAAGTCTATAGATGATAATCTTATTTTACCCTCAGGCACTCCTAGTGATAGCCCATTAGTCACACTAAATGGTCTGATACCGCTTCAACATGCTATGTATCAGATGGTGCCATATATGTATTCAATACTACTACTACTACTACCACTGTTATAGACGATTGCAAATATCTATTTGTCATTTCAGCCATAAGGTCCCTTCCTGTCTGCTTTGTATCTCAATTCATAATGTCTGACTTCAAGCACAGTGGAATATTTGCAGAGATAGAAATGAGATGCAGACATCTATTATAACATTAGCATGATGTCCACTTAAAAAAGACAGTATTGTGAGTTGGGTGATCATTTCTAGACAGCATTTATTTCTGTCTGCCACTAAGATCAAGTTGGTGCGAGTCTTTATTAATCAAAATAAAGAATCATCAGGTAACATTGATCTTAGCACTTGACAGAAAGATGTGGCTCATTCATGCATATAAAGGTAGAATACTAAGCTTATTCTAGTGACCCAAAAATTTAAATCTTCTTTGAAAGCTATTTGGTATTAGAAAACAGTCTCATAGTAGGGCAGAGGCAAGCTCTGCTCTTTGTTAATTTCATCTTCCTTACCAACATAAAAATAAATGGACTACGGCTAGTTTCTTTTTTCATTTCTTAATCTGAATAACATTTCACATACAAAGTACTTCAATTGTATCACCTAAAATGAACCTTTTTGCTGGTAACAGACAGATTTACTGTGGGGTGGAGAAAGAAGTAAAATTGAAGTATGGAGAGCTGTTTTCTGAATGAATAACCATGCAACAATATCATGAATAAGCTTTCAAGTTATAGACAACTCTTCGTCAGATTGGATGTTAAATAAGATAGTGAGATGGCTGGCTATGAGTCATTTGAAAATGGAATTCAACAAGACCTCCATAAATATAATTATTCTATGATTCTCATTCAGGGCTAAAGAGATTATAGACTACTGGAAGAAAGAAGAAGAATGACTGTTGCCCCACTTCAAACCATAACATATCTAACATCTTCTGACTTTTCTTTCCGGCATTATCTCTGTAATCCTGATAACAGCTTTGTGTGTTAAAGTATATTGAATATGATTCTCATCCTGCAGATAAGGAAGGGCAGTAGTTTGTCCAAGGATCCACAAAGCCGTTTATATTCCCTTGTAAATAAACCCCAAACCTATTCCAGTAAGGGCCTAGTAGTGCAGCCCATGAATCCACATACAGTACCTAAGAAAAGGTTTGAATTCACTTACATGTAATCCCCACTTAGTAGTCTTATATGATGAATTGATGGCTGCATTACACACTGCCTAACTAATGGAATTATGCAGTGGTGGGATCCTGCTGGTTTAACAACTGGTTCTGTGCGAGTGTGCTTTGCACGCCTGCGCCTGATGCGTGTCCGCAGTTTTAACAAACTTACCTTCCACGTTACTTCTGGGGAGTAACACAGCTGAGGCATGGCAATCCACTCTGCTGCACAAATCAGCTGAGGGGATATAGGTAAGTAAAGCACAGGGGCAGGTGGGCGGGCCCATCTGATCATCGTAGAGAACTGGTTTGCTCCCCAGCTGATTGTCGGAGCTACCGGTTTGCCCGAACCAGTCTGAATTCCATCCCTGGAATTATGTCAACTCCATCCCCTATGAAACATGATTTTTAACACAGTGTATGCCCAGTTTGGAGCACAGACTCTGTATGAAACAACATGGAGTTGTCCCAAATATACTATTAGTAGTAGTTAAGAGGCCTCCACATGAAATGCAAACTATCTGAACTGTGCCAATGACAATACAATTTTGGAATCACACCTGTTAAAGATGAATTTAGGTATATTTAGATGAATTAGGGGAACTTGCTGCGTAAAATAAAATGAATTCAATAGATACCGAAAAGTAGCTGTCTTTCAACTTTTCCCTGTGTGTCTGAACTGGGGAAAGCAAATATATTGTTATACCTTGCAAAGTATAAAGTATTTTTTTAAATTCATACCTGACCTCCATTTTTTTTACCTCACAATAACCCTGTGAGTTAAGCCAGACTGAGGAAAGGTAACCATTGAGAAACTCATCCAATGAGTTTCCACAGCTTAGGGAGTACTTGAAGCAAATCTTGGCAGTCCTAATCTAAAGTCCTAACCACTGTACCACTCTGAACCACTTTTCAAAACATTTTGTGGTCTATTAAGTGCTTACAGCAAGGGGAATTGCTCTCCTTGCTTTCATGTAAGAAATTCAAAGCTTTTCTGGCATTTCCTTTGCTAAGCCATTCTTTCCAAGAGCTTCCTTTTGACTGTGCATTTCAACACACTCCAGGAATCCAGTACAGCATTTAAAATGTCCACATTGAGCAAATGGTAGTTCTGTGCCTCTTCAGTAAAGGCTCTGCTACCAGACAATTTGGTAGCCCTGTTATTTACTTGTTTTCAAGCATCTGGCATTTCACAACACAAAATAAGGTAGGACCAGCAGCTAAGGCACAACAGCAATATGAAGAGAATGGGAAGGGAAGGAATTTGACACATTCCTGTAAAAAATAATACAATGAAGTAATATAAAATAAAATAATAACAAATAAAATAGTAATATGTTAGAAGAAAACAATGTCAATAATTAGAAACTGCTTCCCATGTCCTAACAGCAGATTATGTTGTGCAATAAAATTAAAGGAAGATTTTGTTTTACACATACTGGTAGTTACAAATTAGCTGTTACATAACATTTTTAAAAGTTTCCAAAACTGATAATACTATTTAAACACAAATACCCGAATCATCCTTCCCAATAAGCAACATAAAAGGCTAAAGAAAATAAGCATCTTTTTGAACTGCTTAGCAGAAACCAAGACACATTCACTATAAATTATACATTGCTCATTTATTTGAAAACAATCTTTTCTGTCTTAGGCTAAGAAATAGCTTTAGAATCATTCCTTTTGTACTGTTAAATGTATACATATGTCTTTTCCTTCAGGGCCAAGATCCGTTTTTGGTGCTGAACAACTATTGCCTTCCAAATTCCAGACAATTACCTTCTGAATCCAATGGACCTGGGGTGTTAAGAGGCAATTCAGACGTGTTATAGAGAAACAAAGTGATTTCATCATAAAGGCTCCAATCTGGCTGCTCTGCTGGAACATTAAAAGAAAAGGAAGGAAGGAAGGAAGGAACCCAAGAGGGCTAATTCTCTCTTTTTAAAAAATATATTTTTAAAACAGTTTTCTCATTTTTTAAAAAAAACATGACTAGCATATTTCTACATTGTTAAGCATGGGCTGATTCTCTTCTTGCCCCCTTTTCTGGCATAGAGAGGCTGAAAATCCAAAATGAGAAAGAAGACAACACCGTTCAGGCACAGAGGTAAAGAGCACTATGCTACAACCGGCATCTCCCAAAATCAGTCAGGGTTTTGAAGACAGTAGCAACAGCCAGTTGCATAATGTGTGGTAAAAGATGCACAGAAATTAATGTAAAGCAGTGCAATCATGAAATATAAAAACTGTCCTGCTGAATGTATTGAGCAAGACTGATGTAAAATGAATCACTCAGGCACGAAGAGCTGAAAAAAGCATCCACACATAGGTAAAAGCCAATCAAGATGCAGAGTACTTGAAGTTGGGTCAAAAGTGAAGTGGAAAACCCCCCACCCATGGGACTACAAGAACAATAAGTGGAACAAATAAGAACTGTTCTTTCCCGGTTCAGTATTTCAAAGCAGAGTTCTAAGTTTACCTCAGTGAGCTAAAGGAAGACAGGGTTGTCAACAGCATCTTGCCCCACCCCATATAGGATATTGTCTAAAAGAAAAGTCAGGGAAACTTATTTATTTGATTTATATTTGTTTGTAGTCCCTTACTATTTATTGGAAGAGTTGCATGACACTCAGAATCAGCAGATGGAAGTGACCTGTAAGACTGTAATTAAATAAGCAAGCAAGCAAGTATAATCCAATCCCATGGCAAAAAGGCAAGTGCTAGGATTTATTAGGGGAAAAGGTTATTAAAAAAAAACCATTAATGCATAATGCATTGGCATGAATTTATCAAACTGTGGTATCAACAACTTTATTTATTTACTAGCCGTTCCTGGCCACACGTTGCTATGACCCAGGCTGGTTAAATGGCTGACCAATCTGTGTGTAGATCTACACCTGAACACACAAACACGTACACACAATCACCGTATAACTCCCAACCTACCTACCTACTGTATTTCTCCTTGAATCTTATGGACAGAGTATTTTATGTCATAAAGGATGACATAATACCTGTGTTCCACTGCTCTCTCTGTATACATCTACCTACCTTTTTTTTACAATTGTTTACATTTCCGTTGCGTGTACCTGGCACAGGTGTGACATCTACACAATCTATATATATATATCATTAGTGCCGTATTTGAAAGGAACGTTGTGTGAAAATTTGGAAGCGATTGGTGCAGTACTTTCGGAGATTAGTGGTTTTGAACAAACTCTTGTTACATTTTTATTTATACAGATAATGTCATACATAGGTCTGGCAGTTCTATTTCCCACACCCACTGCCAACCTCACAACAGCAGAAAAAGATTCCAAAGATGCAACTCAAGACACAATACAAATGCTTTATTGCAAGGAAAACCTGTAGCATTTGAATCTTTTTTTTATTTTTTAAGAAAGAAAAGACAGAATGGATGGTGTCAGATTCAGGAAAGGACTGTGAAATTCACTGCTCCAGAATGCCAGGTTGGCAGATGATGGCTATTATTCCTGATAGCTCTGAAAGGAAATCAGACAAATAGATGAAAAATCATTTTTTAGTCTTTGCCATGATCCATGATCCAAATATCTCACTGGGGCGCAGTTATTGGAGATAATGAATGGAAATGTCACTGCCATAATGCCCTTGAATGGGAATTTTTGGCAGCATCAGGGTAGCTACTTGAAGAAAATTAAATCATATAGACCTTTGTGGACAAAGTGGACTTTTGTTGTGATTTAGCACAGTTCAACTCTCATGGTATTACCATACAGCATACTAGTGACAAAATATTGTTATCTCACACAGCCATCACAACTATAATCAAGGGGAACCCGGATGCTGAACAAGATTTTTAAAATAGTTCACCACATGGGGTTTTGTTTCTTTGGAGAAGCTCATGGAATCAACACAGTTTTTATGAAGACATATTTATTTCCCCATTTCTTAATAAAGAACTGATATTTGTGAGTATTCTGCATCCCATTATATAGCCCAGTTTAAAGCATCTGCTGCTGTGGCCTAGAGGTGGAGCTCTTCTTGCCTCACAAGCAGGAGGTTGTAAGTTCGATCCTAGGTAGAGGCAAATATAGGGTCTCCTGCTTGGGCAGGGGGGTGGACTAGATGACCTGCAAGGTCCCTTCCAACTCTGTTAATCTATTAAAAAGTGGTATCACCTTAGACCTATTCATCAGACATGAAGGCAAGTTGCAAAGCAAATTAGTCTATATTTTCTGCTCTTATTATTTGATTTCAAATACTTGATATCTAAGAATTCCTTCTGTAGCTAGAGTTTCTCAAATTGTTGGTGCAGAGCAGAAACCTATTTTAACTATTTTTATATGAAGGTGTTTTCTGACTTCCCAAACTTGCCTATAACTGTGGTTTCTGGGAGGTCTGTTATTCTAAATAATCAGGTCTAATCAGGCCTGTTTAGCTTCTGAGCGCAAACAAGTTAGCCATACTGGGATTCAGCCGGTTCGGGTGAACCAGTTGTTAAATTGCTGGCTGGCCCTGCCCCTTCTTGCCCCACCCCTTCCAGGAGTCCCCACCCCTTCCAGGAGTCCCCACACACCCCATTTTGGCTCCCAGGTAAGTGCAGGAAGGCCTACTAGGCCCAAATTGGGCTACAGAGGATGCGGTACGTGCCCCTTGTGACCTGTTTTTGCTCCTGTGGGGGTGCAGGAGGCCAAGTGCTGCCTGTCACCCTCCTGTCCATGCCCACCATGACCACACCACTCAGCCAGTCATTAAGAAAGATTATTAAATTATTTGAATCCCACCACTGCTGTCAATTGTCCAGTTGGTGAATCCAGAAAAAGAAACTCCTGGGACATTATTTTACCAAGACTTTTGAATAAACCACATTGTCACAGAAGAAGTCAAGCCAACTCTGGCCTTCCCGTGCAAAAGCAAGCATAGTTAATTCTTCCTATAGGACACCCACATTTTATTAGGCCCACCAATCACTTTTGTTCATTTTGTTATGGGAACCATCCAGCCATGTTGGGACATCTGCTCAGTGCGTCCTTGAGGTGGGAGCAATGTCTCACGGGAACCAGCAATGCTTGGATGCTATTCCCCTCACCCTTGCATTCCATTCCATCTCCTCTCTTTTCTTTGTCAAGCTGTGAGCAAAGTGGAATATAGGTGAAAGTGTGAGTCACTCTTGACACATACACTAATGTCTGTGGAGCCTTATTAGAGAAAAGACCCTATTAACATTTGTTGAATGTGTGCTAGCATTCTGAAGACATTGAGGCTAATCAAAGCAAAATCTGTTGTTTGAAAAAAACACTATCATATTCCATAGAGATGAAGTTGGCTCAGATGATGAAGCCTTTATTTCTATTCAGCTTTCCTAAGAAGTGACATTAACTTAAAGACCAACGGGATCTACAGGGAAGGGAAAGTTACTACAAGAAAGATTTAGAATAATTTGTTTCCTAGACAACCTGTTGTAATCTAAGACCTTCTATCTAAGCACGTGTACCTGGATTGCTAGCTTGAACATTTACAAAGTCTTTGAACTGTGGCTGGGTTTTGCATTAATAAATTGTACTTATACTAAAGAAAGGTTAGTATTTTATAATTATAGTGATATATTAAATAAATATGTTATAAAATAATTATAACTAAGAACTAAGAGGTAATCCTCCGCTGAAGTCACCAAATGACCTGCATGGTTAAGTCGGACTTCATCCTTAATTACATTAATTCTGCCAGTGTTCTCCTTACTTCAATTTATTATAAGGAATACCCAGAATTGATTCTGGGATTGGCATTTATGTCACCTCTGGCATTTCTTTTCATTACTTCTGTTCATTCATCCTTTTTCTATGCAGGTAATGCTGAACCAATTTTTCAGTACATAATGTTAAGACTCTGCACCATGTTGCTTCAAGAAATTATTTTTATACTGTGTTCATACAGTGGATGGAAATAAAACTGAAAGGACCAAGAGCCTACTAAGTGTTGTGGCCCGCCAGCAGCCAGCAGAGCTGGCAGCAGATTCGGACAGTGAGGAGGTTGGGGAGGAACATGGGCCAGTCCTGGAGACTGGGAAAAGGCTCTGATGAGGGTTCTGTGTCAGAGGCAGAGAGGAAGCCAGGGCCATATACCAGTTATCAGCCTTCAGAGTCAGACATCAGCGAGGCAGACAAACAGCTGGAGCTTGCTCCCAGTGGGTGCATGCACAGAGTTGCTAGATGAAGGGAACAGCTGAAGAACTGGGATCGACTTGGGAGTAAGGCAGGGGTGGGCTCCTGCCAGTTCTAACCTCTTCTATAGAAGAGATTCCACAAATCTACAGTGCCGTTCAGAACCAGTTCCAGCTTCCTCCCCCCGCCTGTCCGAACCTCATCAAGATGAAGAGAGAGAGGAGGAATTCTGGGAGTTGAAGTCCACAAGTCATAAAGCTGTCAAGTTTGAACACCCCTGGGTGTTTTTCTAAAGGGTTAGGAGTGCAAGGGTCTTGTAACTTGACAGTTTTAAGACTTGCATGCTTCAAATGCCAGAGTTTCTGAGCTAACATTTTGGTTGCTAAGCAAGAGCGTTGTTAAGTGAGTTTCACCACATTTTACAACCTGGCCACGCCCACCCAGCTACATGACTGCCAAGCCACTCCCACCCGGTCACATGGCTGGCAACCCACTCCCACAAAGCAGGCCACACCTACAGAAGAGGTTCTAAAATTTTTTGAAACCCACCACTGGAGTAAGGCCATAGGTGGATGATGAATGGCCCTCCCAGAAGAAATAAAAGAAGAGTGAAAGGGGAGTGGAGTTTGCAGGAGACAATTAGTTTGCTTAATTGGTTCGTGACTCTCTGAGACTCCTTGCCAAGCTTTGCAGATATCGGCTTGGCAGCTCTCCAAGCCAGATAAAATCTGTGACTGAAAGACTTAGCTGGATATGAATGAGCAGAATTCACAGTAAATCAATAAAAGGGTTTTTTGTCAGGACAAGGAGTTTGCTTCACGCTCTTGGGAAACCTAGGTCAGAACATTAAGCTCTGGATATCAAAACCAGGGAGCAGAGGATCAGAACTCAAAAATCCAATTGAAATTTTTTAACAAGGATCACCATGTAAGTGTTATTACAACCCATAATCCTAAAGCACCAGTACTGGAACCAATATCTGACTTTCAAAAAATAATAATTGAAGAGTACTTTTTACTCTGTTTTATTCCTACAGAGTAGGATTAAATCATGTAACAGTCTTGAAGCCATCTTTGAAATGTACAATAGAACCCTGAACCTGAAGTTAAGAGGCTTCTTATAATAAATAATTATTTTTAAGGTCATAAAAAATACATTGCTCTGCAAATGACGGAGAGTGACATTCAATAAATAAATAATTATACTGAAACTGCTCTCTGTATCCATAACAACCACCATGTGAAAAGTCATACAAGATTTTTCATCTATAAGAAGCATTGTATCATTCGGAAGGCTTCATTTAGTTCAAGTTATGAGCTCTTGCAAGTGTATTAGACACATGCAACCAAGAATAAATAGCCCAGAGAGCAACAGTGGGCATATACAACATTTATAGATAAAACTGTTGAGCCAGGTATGAATCTACCTAAGATATTAATCAGTGATACATAGAAATATATTATTCACTCCTTCGGCCTATCCTGCAGATAATATTATACTCTATTATGTGTACCAGGAGTGGGTTCCGGCAATCGCTATTGCCGGTTCGCTCGTGGATGCGCGATACAATAAAAATTGTTCTGCACATGCGCAGAAGCAAAAAACCAGATGGTGCCGTCATAGGTGCTGCCCACAGAACCAGTTCGGGGGCGTGGCAGGCCTGGGTTGCTGCCGGTTCCAGCGACCCAGGCCGCCAAACCACTACCAGTTCAGCCGAACCGGTCCGAACCAGTAGGAACCCACCACTGATGTGTATCAATTATCTGAGTCGTTAAATATTTTGTTGAGTAATTAGCGATCTCTTGGTTATTTTCTTGCAGACGTTTCATTATGCAATTAGGCAACATTATCAGTGTTAGTAGGGAGTAGGGTTTGTTCTCTGTTTATATTCAAATGGCTTGCTAGTTAGTGAGAATGTTGTTGGGCTGCTGTCTTATTGCTTGTCTGCATTAATAGTTTCCTATTTGGGGTATTGTTTACTGCTGGATAGTTCATCTGATTTTAATCTTGGTGTTAATCTCTGCATATTTGGGGGTTGATTGCTGATGAGGGGGTGTTGTGGTCTTTTTGTTTACTTTTTTAGTTTCCTTTTTATTTTCTTCTTTAAATGCTATGTGGATGTTGTTGATCTTTGTTGATGGCTGATTTGTCTGAATCCCCGGCTTCCAGGAATCATCTAGCATTTTTTGGACTTGGTTTGATTTAAGATGCCTCACAGTTTCCCAGTTGAAACTAAGGTGAAATCTGTTCACAAGTTGTGCAATTAAAGAGTTTTCATCATGTTTTCCGACTTCTAGTTAGTGTTCATGGATGCACTTTGCTAGTCTTCTGCCCACTTGTCCTACAGAGTGGCTGTTACAGTCCTTTCACCGTATGTTTTAGATGAAAACTGTGTATGACAAAATTGTATTTGAGATTATGGGGAAGCCCAGATAGCTGTACTACAACTCTTCAAGTTGTTCAATGTTAATTGTAACATAGAATAGAATAGAATAGAATATAGAATAACAGAGTTGGAAGGGACCTTGGAGGTCTTCTAGTCCAACCCCCTGCTTAGTCAGGAAACCCTACACCACTTCAGACAAATAGTTATCCAACATCTTCTTAAAACAGATGGCATGACTGTAATCTAACTCTTGATTTGTGCTTGGTTCTATTTCGGGAAAATAAACCGCTTAGCCAGTTCTCCTGTAATCTAATGATCGGTAAATAAAAAGGTAGAGGAGAACGGTGCTTTTATGGTTAAAGCTTTTTCATAGTTATGACATTTACAATATTGAGGAAAGCAAACATATAAAAATACAAAATGTCTCAAGTAAGGGCACACTGTGCATGAAAATGTAATAACTGAAACCCACAGTATTTTTGTAATAGCTTTAAGAAACGTATAGCTGTACATGTTATGGATTCCATTCATTATTTTTTTTTAAAAAAATGTCCTGCCTTTATTACTTTTATAAGTAAGTCGAGGCAGTGAACATACCTAATAATCGTTCATCTTCCTATTTTCCCTATAACAACAACTCTGTGAGTTTGGTGGGGCTGAAAAAGAGTGACTGACCCAAAGTTATCTTTATTTCTTTCTTTAGAAAATTTATATTGTTACCTACTTGCACACATGAAGACTCAAGGAGACTTACAAGGACATAAAAACATCATATAAAGGAAATAAAAATAATAAAAAGAAAAATAAATAATGCCCCTCCCCCAGCGACAACACACTTTCATACTAGCCATTTAATGGGCTCCATTCTGCTCTGGGTTTCCCAGGCCCACTGGAAGAACCACATCTTCAGGATCTTCCAAAAGAATGCTAGAGTGGGAGCTAGTCTAATCTCCAGGGGGATGATTTAAGATTTAAGATTTATTGCATTTATATACCGCCCTATCTCCCTTTCATTCCCCGGTGGGTTTTCCCCCTCACCCACCACCCTAATTTTGGTTTGACCCTCCCCCTCCCTGGGACCCCTTAAGACATAAATTAAAATGATGTTCCAAAGAGAGGGTTGATATCTTAACCACTAGACCAGGGGTCCTCAAACTATGGCCCGCCAGCTGCATATGGCCTGCTGAAGGCATTCATCTGGCCCATGGAGGACCACAAGGCTGCCCCGCCCATATTACCCCCCCCCACCTGCTGGCCCCCACCCATCTTTTTGAGGATGAGGCAAAAATGGGATATGTAGAGGCTTCAGAAGGCCCATTTTTGGGGTGGCAGAGTGGTTCTGGAGGCCAAGGACGCCAAAAATGGGACACACAGAGGCTGTGGAAAGCCAAAAATGGCCCCTGTTTTTTTTACCTTCCCAGCCTCGAGAGAGAGAGAGAGAGACAGACAGACAGACAGATAGATGTCCTTCACCCCCCCAACCCCAAGGCAGCCCATCCCTTCACTAACTTGCTTTCCACCCTTAGGTACATAACAAATTTAAGTTTAATTTGTGTGTATTGTTTAATGGATTGCTAAATAGGCTCTCACCCACCCAGTCACATGACTACCTAGACATGGGCACCCAGTCACATGATCACCTAGCCATGCCCCCCCAGGCTGTCTGGGCCCCCAACAGTCTGAGGGACTGTGAATTGCCCCCCTGTTTAAAAAGCTTGAGCCCCCCCCCCCACGGCACTAAAACAAACTGACCTAATGCAAGAAATTCAGCAAAAATGACTAGATAATGAACATTTGAATGAGCCAGAGATTGTATAATTCAGCCATTTAAAAATTCCAGTTGAATTAAAAAAACATTTTTTTTGCTAGATCCCATACAACAGCTCAGTTTGTAGACATACAACAGGATTATGCTGTTGAATTCTGTAATAAAAGCAATCTAATAATAATAATAATAATAATAATAATAATAATAATAATAATAATAATAATAATAATAATAATAATAATAATAATAATAATTTATAACCCGCTCTCTCTCCCCGAAGGGACTCAAGGCGGGGCATTATCCATTATTTAATAGTGGACATGAGGACAGGCTTGGCATGTATCACTGAGACTTAGCTGAATGAACAGGGGTCTCCTTCTCCCAGAAATCTGTTCAGCCAGTTTTGGTATGTTGTGTCAGTCTGAACACGAGAGCAGGAAATACAGTATGGCTATTGTGCACTAGAGACCCTATTGGTTGTGAAGAGAGTTGTTCAACTGGTAAACTGTGAGATCGTGCTTGTTATATTGGGCCAAAGAGACAATCTGCAAATATTGTTATTACAGACAGCATCCTTTAACACAGGGGTCCCCAACCTTTGCAACTTTAAGTCTGAAGGACTTCAGCTCCCAGACTTCTCCAGCCAGCTTTGCAAAGCTGGCTGGAGAAGTCTGGGAGCTGAAGTCCTTCAGACTTAAAGTTGCAAAGGTTGAGGACCCCTGCTTTAACACACTGCTCAGTCTCATCCTGATCCTTAACTTTATCATTATTATTACTATTGAGATTTATGTGGCTGCCCATCTTACATGAAGCAATGCTGGGTGATTAATAGAATAGAAGCATAGCTTTTGCATAATTTTTGCATAGCTTTGAGTGGTTGATGCCTCTCCAGGAACAGGATGCACTGAAGGTGGAGGTTGTTGGCTTCTTTAAGAGTAATGGTGGAAAAATACACTTACCAAATGTGAGTGTAAATGGTTACATATATTTTATCTCTTGGGAAGAAAGCTTATGTGTGCAATTACCAAAACAATGGATGTAAAGCTATCTTCCGATTGTACACTTGATCATTCTGTGATGTAATTAATCAAAGTCATATACATTTTTTAATGTAAAGATCATATGAATATTAATATGTACGAAAAGTAAGGTTTCTCATTCAAGGCACTCTTTTTCAAGTTTAAAATGGGATAAATATCATATTAAATGAAGAGCATTAAAAAATCTACCTACACAGTAATTTGAAATTATCAAATCTAATACCAAAATTATCAAATCTAATCTCAACCTCCACTTATTAGGGTTATTATTATTAAGCAATCAAAGCAATGGGCCAGCATAAAAAAAATACACCGCTAAAGCATTATACACTAGTTAGGTTGATCCAAATTGTCCAGATGGTAGCCTTTTGCCCTATTCTGTGTAGACAGAACTGAATCTCCATTACATTTTATAACTCAGGATGATTAAAAGCAAATTGTCTCTATGCCTCCAAAATTCCTTTAGAGAAACAGCTTAGAAGCATAGGAGTTTCCATCTTAAATTGCTGGCATTTCAAGTAGAAATTAGAAAGGCTCTGAAAACCACTGCTAATAAGAACAGACGATACTGAAAAAAGATTATCTCGGCTTATGGCAGATTCCCTGTTCCTAAAATAAAGGGCATCTGGCAATCCTACATGCCATCATGTGATTTGATTAAGACATGAGTTCACAAACAACATTCTATTCTTGCAATCAGTTGAATATTTCGGATCTGTGTGGAGACAAGGTTGAGCAAATCCCTCTATTTTGTTTTTACTTAATTTCTCATTTCCGGTATTATACCTGGTTTAGCCTGCTTCATTATAATTTGCAAATTTTAAAAATGCATATGGAAATAGGTTTGCAATTTCATATGCATTTCTCTAAACGTGCACATTGGGCAGGCTTTCCATAAAAATGCCTTTTTGTAGACATTCTCGAAAGGTAGATATTAATAAAATAGACAGACGGTAGCTTTTCACTACATAATTACATTTTGGGACCAAAATAGATTCAGGAAGGAAGAACTGGGCAAGTCCATATCCAGAATTAACAGTGAGGTTTTTGCTATGCTAGAACCTTTTATTATGTATCAAGCTTGGATATCAGTGATCACTCAGAAACCATACCTACCTTAATTGTCAAGCAAGAAGTTGATAATGTTCATGGAACATTGCAATTTATTTTATTGGTTTCATTTTATCTCATTCTTCCTCTTGAAATTCAAAGCACAATGAAATAGAGCATAACTCTTTTCTTTAAACTCTTTTCTTTAGACCACATATTACAATATCAGGTGCAACTCAGCAAGTGCAAATCCTGGGACCATTTTATAATCACATAATCATGTGAGTGAACAGGCAGGTTTTTCTTGTTACTTGAAATTTGTCAACATGAAGATCAACTGTGCTTGGTGAACTTTTAGCAAGAAAATCCTATGGCAAGACATTATCTTTTTTGTCATATCCACAGGTGAGACAAGAAGCAGGACTCCGAGATGGGAAGTTTATGTAGTTTATCTGCACTTAATAGTGCCTTTTAAAAAAAAATCAAAAGCCTTTGAAAATTGCTGTGAAGGTTAAATCACATTACACAATCAAAATGTGAATTTCTCCCCAGACAGGGAGAAATTCAATTCAATTTTCAATTCAATTTATTCGACTTATTAAGGGACTCGGGGCAGTGCACAGGAAATATAAAAACACAATAAAAACACAATAAAAATACATAAATACTTAAAACTATATTAAATTAACACCCTGTGCTAAAATCTACCCCATTAAAACTAATCCATAAAACCCAATGTACAAATTTCTCTGCTAAAACTAAGGCTAGGTATGGTAGGTTAGGCCAGGCCGGCCTGTTGAAAAAAGTAGGTTTTCAGTTGCTGGCGGAAGGAGCGGAGGTCCGTGATAGATCTAAGTTCGGGGGGTAGGTCGTTCCAGAGGGTAGGGCCCGCCACAGAGAAGGCCCTTCCCCTGGGCGTCACCCGCTGGCATTGCCTAGTGGACCGCACCCGGAGAAGTCCCTCTCTGTGGGAGCGAATCGGCCGAAGGGATGTGTGGGGTAGGATGCGATCCCGCAGATAACTAGGTCCCGTGCCATGGAGCGCTTTGAAGATGGTAACCAGCTTCAAGACCACAGGCAGCCAGTGCAGCTCACGCAGGAGCGGTGTTACGTGGGAAAGAAAGAAATGCAGATGAAGAAGAAAACAGTTCTGAGTGGAATTTGAAGTTATATTCAGCCAACCCTATGTGGCTTTCTATGCAATTCTAAATATGTCTGTTGGAAAGTAAGCTACAATGAGCTCAGTTGAATTTAACCCCAAGATTAGTATGATTTATGCCAGGTTTTTAATAAAAACAAGAGCTGAAGTTGTAGGACAATGACAGGAAATCTTTTCACGGTTAAATGCCACATTTTTTTTTTAAGTGCCTACTGAGAATTAAGGGAGGAATTTTCAATCTCTTTTCCCCTCTGTTTGAAATGGCATTACAGATACACACACACACACTATTTTTTTGGAGTACAAGACACACCTTTTTCCCTCAAAAAAGAGGGAAGAAGAGGGTGAGTCTTATACACTGAATACAGCATTTTTGGTCTCCTGAAACCCCACCTCCTTTGCAAAAATGGCCGTGCATAGCCTTTAGGAGGCTTCCAGAGTGCTCCTGGGAGCCGGGGAGGGCAAAACTGAGTGGAAAATTGGCCATTTTTTGCTTGTTTTTGCCCCCCCCAGCCCCCAGGAACACTCTGGAAGCCTCTTAAAGGCTATGCATGTCCTCTTTTTTTTTGACAAAAAACAGGGCCGTTTTTGGGAGGTCTGCAGAGTGCAAAAACTTTTTAAAAATTTGCCTCTTCAAAATCTTGGTGAGTCTTATACTCTGGTGTGTCTTATACTCCAAAAAAAATATGGTCGTATAAAATATGGTAGTTAAATTATGCTTGGGAAGCTTAATACCTCTTATTTTCCTTTGCTTTCTATATTACAAAAGAACCCAAGAGAAGAAAGGAAGCTTTTGAACAAATGGATACTGTAGACAGACAGAAACTTTATTTTGGTCATTGACCAATCAAAATACATTCAGCAAAACAAACCAACCAAATTTAAACCCTAACATCCATGTCTAGTGGCATCCATTGATGGGCGAAGCTTACACATAATGTAGCAAATTTTTAGAAAGATTGCTAGTCTACAATTCTAACAAATAATGCAAATAAAAATTATTGGAGTGCCCCACCAATTTAGATGGGGGGAAAAAGGATAATTAGCTGGTGGCAAATGTCCCTGTAGAACTGACAGTACAAAGCAATTATTGGACTGCAGTTTCTATAGCACCCGGGTCCCAGGGGCAGTGTCGAGTTTCATATTTCTCCTATAATATAGCTGTGGGGAGACCATTAAATCAAGTGAAAGATAAAGCTCTCCTGAATTTGGAAACCATGATGTGATATAAATATAAAGCCAATATAGAAGACAAAATTTGGTTATTTGCAAATGTGTTGCAAGAGATATTTTACCAACATTTCTCTTTTTCATGTATAGATACCAGTTTGAGGGTTGTTCCTCGTCACATTTTATTTGTTATGATTTCTTTATAACGAAGAGGAGCAAGACCACAGCTGTATCATTTCTGCAGGTAGAATGTTCCAGGTTTGACCTGTCATATCCAGTTAGAGTTAAATAAATTGAATGATATCCTGAAGAACTATCACCATTAATCAAACTGAGCTACAGGCACTAGTTACTGACTAGCTATAAGGTAGCTTCCAGCATTCCTAAAGATGAAAGCATTCGTACAACTGACAAGATAGAAACACAATAGCATTTCTTTTTCTTTTTCTTTGGCTATGAACATTGTAATTAAAATAGGAGCCCTTTCACAGTTCTTATACCTTTCTGACTTCTAAGGCCCCCAGTGACATATTGGCCTTTCTGATCCTTTAAACCTTTGCCCTAAATATCAGTGATATTATTACCTTTATTAGCTAGATGAGATTAATGAAAGATGACATTGCCTTTCAGAAGATGCTTCCTTTCTCCTTAGCATTTCTTATGAAATAACCAGAAGAGGCAGGGGCTATATTCCAAATAGAGTTCAGAAACATGTTACGCTGTGCCTTTTATTCTAGAAGTATTTTTGACTGAGTTATTTCCATTGTGGTCCAACTAGTTTAAACATAGACATGCACCCAGAAACTGAAGACCCCAGGGAAGAAATTAAGCAACTGAACCATCATATTAGACCTATTCCTTTATAATATCAGCAGAGAGTGTAATTTAGAGTAGAGGAGCTGTACAATGTATTTATGACTGATTCAATAATACAGTAAGGTAAAAAGGGCATTATTTAGAGCATTCTTTCTGTTTGTCTAATTGCCAACAAGCTAACCAATAGCTAAGATTTTTACACATCCCACAGTGCATGGATTACATTTCAGTGTATCTTGCCTTTTCAGAAAATAAAGAGGCCAGAAAGGAAAATAACAGAAAATAGCTAAAACAGTTTTATAAATAAATGTTTTTCAGTGCCCTGTTTCCCTGAAAATAAGCCATCCCCGAAAATATTGCAACACAGCAGCAGCCATGAGGTGACCATGCTCGCCTCCTCCTGCACCTCAAAAATAATAAGACCTCCCCCCCAAAAAGGCCAAGTGCTTATTTTGAGGGCCAAAAGAAAATAAGACTCTGTCTTATTCTTGGTGAAACATGGAAGTAGGTAGAAGTCTTTAATCAAAACATATCTGTCTGTCACTATTAAATCTAATCAAAATTTATCCTGTGGATTAGATTGAAATGTCATTTTTCTATGTCCCAAGTATTCTATGGAAATGAGAAATTAGGGTATATTCAACTGGTATCACCATAATATACTGTACGTTGGAATATCTTGTGACTATTAATTGTCCCTTTAAAAATTTACCTATCTTCTAACATCTATAGAACAATGTAATGCATCAGTTAGTGTAAAAGACTTTTGCATGGAGAATTAATTTGAGCAAAGGTTAGTCTGGTGAGAAAATACATATATGTCTGGTACTAAAAACAACACTAGATCAACCAGTTGTCCAAAGCAGGGGTCTCCAACCTTTGCAACTTTAAGTCTGAAGGACTTCAGCTCTCAGACTTTTTATTTTATTTTATTTATTTATTTAAATTTGTATCCCGCCCTTCTCCACAGAGGACCCAGGGCGGCGCACAGGAAATTTAAAAACAAGCAAAGCTGGCTGGAAAGAGTCTGGGAGCTGAAGTCCTTCAGACTTAAAGTTGCAAAGGTTGGAGACCCCTGATCCAAAGGATAAGCCACAGGGTTATATTTTGGGTAATGCAAGTATTCCTTAAAGGGAATTAGTATCTCATTCAGGTTAAGGAAAGCCAAACTTGTCGGCCAAACCACATGTTACAGAAAACATTTGTATTTCTATTTTTATTTTCTCCAAAATACGCAAATATACAAGTATACTTAAAGCAACTAGAGGATGTAGAAAAGAATATTCTTCCCCAAGTCCTTTTCTATAGTATATTCCTGTGTATAAAGATTTATTTATTTTTGTATTTTTTAAAAAGTCATTCTCATTGCTGCAGTTTTAAAACAATAGCAGTGTAAAGGCATATTCAGAATTGGCTGGAATTTGGCTGCATCAAGATGGAATGAATAGATACATACTAGTATATATTTTTTCTAGAGGGACCATAAGAGCAAGAACGAGAATGTCCCCCCGCCCCCACCAAATCCATCAACTGCAACCGCTCAGCCTCTCCACTGCAGGGAAAAAAATCAATGGAAATATTGTTATTTCTTTTACAAAATTTCTCTAATGGCCTCTCTAAACACCTTTGGGTGCGGTACTATCTAAAAGTGTGAAGATGTAAACCATCCATCTTCTGAACAAAAAAATCAATCCCCATCAATCCCTCTCCCACAAAAGCAATCTACTAGCTTCTCCCACCATAAAAACCTCAGAACGTAATGAGTAAAAGCAGTCCAAACACCATCAGATCTGTTGAAATGCCAAGAGCAAAGGGACCAGACACTCGGGGGAATGTACTGCACAACAGCAGAACCGCAGAGAAGGCTATTTCCTGGCTGACGTATCTTTCATTTCTGGTAGAGACGAGATCTTAAATAGGCCCTCCGAGGATTACACCATACAAGGGATAGACAATCCTTTAGAAGCAAGGCAGTCCCGAGTGTAACTTCTGCTAGCAGTCTTTGAAGTTGCCTGCAAATCTTGTTGATTACATGGCCATTTTTAATGTAGGGTTTTGGAAGCAACAGTAGGGAAGTGGTCTACCAGTTTACACCTTTGGGGATCCCCCCCTCCCCCAGTTTCCCAATTTGGCCTATGAAGACAGCCAGTGTAATGATTAAGGCACCAGGCCTAAAGACTGGCAGACTGTGAATTCTAGCCCCATTTTAGGCATGAAGCCAGCTGGGTGACTTTGAGCCAGTCACTCCCTCTCAGCTATAGGAAGCAGGCAATGACAAACCACTTCCGAAATGTTGCCAAGACAACTGCAGGGATTAGTCCATGCAGTCTCCAGGCGTCAATACTGACTTGAAGACAGACAGACATAGACAAAACAAAACACAGACACAGACAGACAGACACAATATATTTGGTCTATAAGGAAGGTCAGACTTGATTAGTACTTGATGGAAGAAAAGAAGAAAGCCTAAGAAAAGTCACTAAAAGCAATTACAGAAGAACCAGCTTAAGCCTGGCTTAGTGAAGGCTTTACTTTATATACATACGTACATAACATATAATGAAGACCTTTGAAGCTAACAGTAAGAAATGTTAAATAACTCTTGTCCCACCTGCCCCTTTGTCTTCTCTGCTTCTGCTTTGAATCACCTGAAAGCTTGGAAAGCATTAAAAAAAAGGAAGAAAGTTACAGTCGTCCTTTGTGATTTCCTGTCAACATTCAGATCTTCCCATCTTGCTGCAAATTTCCTTAGCTGTTCATGCCCCCTTTTGCGAAAATACGGCACACACAGCTTTGACACTACCAATCTGTTCTGGACTTGAACCAGCCACCTCAGGAATGAAAAGTTCATTTCAGCACATGGTGAAGGAAGCAAAGAAGAAGACAAATAGCATCTGCCTGGGTGCTATCAGAGTACAGCATTTTTTTTTTAAAAAAGGACTCCAGCAATGCTTTTTGGCAACCACTATATGCATGGATTATGTGGTAGAAGGATTAAGGAAGCTGACATACGGTTGCTTTAATTCCCATGAGGGCCTGTGTATTTAATCCTAGGGTGTCTATTTATAAAATCTGAACAGAGTTAAATCATAAACTGTACAATGGGGATTTCTGTTACATGGATGGAAAATAAGAACATTATGATGGCATTTCATCAGCAGCCAATAAATTGTACTTCTAAGATTCTTCTACAGAAACAGAGTGCTGCACAACAAATTGAATAAACAGCTTATACAATTTTATCTATGGAAAAGTATCCAGTTCTAAAATGGGGGAAGATCACCGTTCAGCATGACACAATCTACAAGGAAAGAGGTATGTTAGACTTACATGCAATAGATTCTTTCCTTTAGAGGTGTCTCCCCTATTTTTTAAATTAACCATAAATTCAACCAAATGCAGAATTAAAACTTTCAGATATACTGAAGGTTGGAAATCACATTGTCTGAGCTTTGGATATTGTTGTCCCAAAGAAAGTAGAGAAGGGTACCGGTAAGACCACACCTGGAAGACTGCATACAGTTCTGCTCACCACAATATAAAAAAGATGTCGAGACTCTAGAAAGAGTGCAGAGATCAACAAAAATAATTAGGGGACTGGCGGCTAAAACATGTGAAGAACGGTTACAGGAATTGGGTATGTCTAGTCTAACAAAAAGAAAGACTAGGTGTGGTATGATAGCACTGTTCCAATATTTGAGGGGCTCCTACATAGATGAAGGGGTCAAATTATTTTCCAAAGCACCAAAAGGCAAGAGATGAAACAATGGCTGAAAAGTAACCAAGGAGAGAGGTAACCTAGAACTACGGAGAAATTACGGTTAGATGAATGAACCAATGGGATAGCTTGTCTACAGGAGTTATGGTGCTCCATTACTAGAGGCTTTCAAAAAGACTGGACAACCATTTTCCTGAAAAGGTATAAGGTCCCCTGCTCAAGCAAGGAGTTAGACTAAAAGACCTCCAAGGTCCCTTCCAGTTCTATTATTCTATGTTTTATTATGTTTATCCATCTCTGTGCCTACTAATGAATATATTGCTCCCTAAAAACATGAATGTATTCCCAGTTGCTTCCTTGTTATTTGCTTTTAACCACAAATTTCGAATGAAAGTTTATTTGCATCAGCAGTCACTCAGACTTCCAAGCCTCCTGAAAACTTGTCATCATGAAGTTTACAGAACGATCCTGACCTTATATATTCCAGAAAGAGAAGGGACATACAGCTTCCATAACTAAAGTGTGAAAACAAAAAAGGACAACGTGAATGGTACAGAGAACACTGTGCTCCGAATAAATGAATGAATCTGAGAGCAGCATATGTTGTAAATCCAGCAGGCAGGAAAGCTGAATCTTGCTATTACAAATGATAATGAAAAAGAGAGGAAAATTAAATAGATCCTTCTACTCAGAAAGGAAGAATAATAGATAGTGAAGAATATTACTTGACATGGCAATATATACAATTTATTCCCTATATTAAACATCTGTCAAACTTCTCTATTTCTGTTTTTTTAAGCAAATAAGATCCATACTGCCTTTTAAAATTAATATTTAATTTTACTTCTTCAGCAGAAACCTAAAATAAATCTAACCCACAGGCTTGGCAATGTTGATGAAACTCCAGTTGCAGGTAGCTTCAGGCCGACTGCTGCAACCCATCAAGTCTACTAATGCCAACAGTCATGTACTGTTCCATATAATCATTTGTCACTGTACTGAATTTATATGGCAGTACTATTCTTACTCCCTCCTCTTCCTCATTATCTCTGTTTCCCACTTAGCATTGGATCAGAGAGGGAGAGGGAGAGACCCAAAGTTTAAGTCACAAATGTAGTACCAATACCGTAGACACTGGGTTTAAAAAAAAAAAAGGCATCTCAAAAGAGTACTAGCAATAAGCAGATTGATAAGTCGGCATTAATCTTATTTCCAAATTAGCCTTCTAATTTGGATTGTTAGCCTTCTAGCTCACACTGAAGGGAAAAGACAGCCTTAATACATTCACTAATAAATGCAAATTTAGTATATTTGATTTCCGAGATTGTGTATCTTTACATATTATCTTTGGAACAATGCAGTAAAACCTAATTAATGAGATCACTGTGACTCTCTTTTTCTGGGTTGTACTGTGCTATTAGAAACTTGATACATACCCAAAATAACTCAGAGGTGGGCAAACTGCAGCTTCTGAATTTCACTCAGCAGTTCCTTACCAATTCCTTGGTAAGGCCACACTTGGAATACTGCATTCAGTTTTGGTCGCCAGGATGTAGAAAAGATGTGGAGACTCTAGAAAGAGTGCAGAGAAGAGCAACAAAGATGATTAGGGGACTGGAGGCTAAAACATATGAAGAACGGTTGCAGGAACTGGGTATGTCTAGTTTAATAAAAAGGACTAGGGGAGACATGATTATTTATTTATTTTTTTCAAATTTATACCCCACCCTTCTCCTTGCAAGGACCCAGGGCGGCGCACAGGCAATATTAAAAACCATACAAAATTACAAAAATACATTATTAAAAAACTATTAAATTATATCTCGTGCTAAAAACCCTTATAAAACCCTAAGAATTAAAATTTATACAAATAAAAATCAGAAACGGGGGGTTATGCTAGGCTGGCTTGTTGGAATAAATACGTTTTGAGACGCTGCCGGAAGAGGCAGAGGTCCGAGGTGGTGTGTAGATCGGGGGGTAGGTTATTCCAGAGGGCTGGGCCCGCCACAGAGAAGGCCCTTCCCCTGGGCGTCGCCAACTGGCATTGCCCGGCCGACGGTATCCGGAGAAGGCCCTCTCTGTAGGAGCAGATCGGTCGAAGGGATGTATGGGGCAGGAGGCGGTCTCGTATGTAGCTAGGGCCCGAGCCATGGAGCGATTTAAAGATGGTCGTCAGCACCTTGAAGCGCACCCGAAAGGCCACAGGTAGCCAGTGCAGCTCTTGCAGGAGAGGTGTTATGTGGGATTGCCTTGAGGCACCCATAATCACCCGCGCGGCCACATTCTGGACTAACTGTAACCTTCGAGTGCACCTCAAGGGGAGCCCCATGATAGCAGTGTTGCAATATCTCAGGGGTTGCCACAAAGAAGAGGGAGTCAAGCTATTCTCCAAGGCACCTGAGGGTAGAACAAGAAGCAATGGGTGGAAACTAATCAAGGAGAGAAGCAACTTAGAACTGAGGAGAAATTTCCTGACAGTTAGAACAATTAATCAGTGGAACAGCTTGCCTCCAGGAGTTGTGAATGCCCAAACACTGCAAGTCTTCAAGAAGATATTGGATAGCCATTTGTCTGAAATGGTATAGGGCTTCCTGCCTAGGCAGGGAGGTGGACTAGATGACCTCCAAGTCCCTTCCAACTCTGCTATTGTATTGTATTGTATTTCCTCAAAACAATGATTCTGAAAACTGGCAGCACAGGGTCCCAACCATTTTGAGGGGGTAATCACATGAAAAAACTGCACTGCAATCCCTCGAATATGCATGAGTCCAAAACAAGGATCCACTCCGTATGGGTCGTTTGATCCTATCTATTTTTAACTCTCAGCCCCATGCTAATGTTAATTATGGGCTTGGGTCCCCTCAATGTTGTCCATCCCTATGATAAAGATCATTCTTACCTTTCTATGAGCTCCTTCTAGGGCAAGAATGGGGTGTTCCTTGTTAAAAAAAAAGGATTCCTTTGAATTTTCCAAACTGGTAGAGAGTTGCAGAGGCAAGAGTTGGTGGGGCTTAATGCCTTTATCATCTACAACCCATAAACCTCTCATTTGGCTCTTCCTAGGTCTGCTGTGAAATCACCACTCACCCTGCTGTTTTGTCCTGATTCGCACTTCTGCCCCCTTCCCCATGTAGCATGATGTACTTTACAAGGCTGATGTAAGAACCACAACTAGTGAGTAAGCCTGAAGTGCTTTGAACCCACTGAAATGCTGAAAGAATCTTAAGAATTATTATTGTCAGGCAGCAGATTAAAGTTGCTACTCAAGAGTTGTTTAAGATGGACACTCATACCATTTTTAAAAATAAATAAATACATGTAAAGGGACAGAAGGCAAAGCTCCTCTCTTCAGAGAAGCCCTATACACAAGATTGTTAATTTCTTCTGAGAGACTTCAAAGTTTTATTAGCTTTCAATACAACCAATCAATTGTGGTCAGCATTGCTTACCTGTGGTCTTTATGCTAAACCTATCAGAACTTTTCTGATGAAATGATGAAAACAGTGTTGCGCCATCCCTCTTCAAAATCCTAAATCCTTTCCTTTTGCATGTGCAGGCAATGTTGTGATGCAAGTGTGAAAGGAGTAGGTCTTAACAGCATGACAACAGGACTTCAGCAACAGAGTGGTCAATGTCTGGAATGCACCATCTGATTCTGTGGTTTCATCCTCAAACCCCCATAACTTTAGCCTTTGTTGACCTTACCTCATTCCTAAGAGGTCTTTAAGGGGCGTGCATAAGCGCACCAACATGCCAGTGGTGGGTTTCTGCAGGCTCGCACCTACTCGCAAGAGCCGGTTGGTGCAATTTAGAGAACCGGTGAGAGGGGGTTCCACCGGTGTACCTGGAAGTAAATCTGGCCTGCCGCTGCCAGTGACCCAACGGGAAGGAAAGGAAAGGAAAGAAAGAAAGAAAGAAAGAAGGAAGGAAGGAAGGAAGGAAGGAAGGAAGAAAGAAAGAAAGAAAGAAAGAAAGAAAGAATTTATCATCACAATTGAGTCCAAAATTTTGGTTGCTAAGCAAGAGTGTTGTTAAATGAGTTTCACCACATTTTAAAAGGTAGCCACTTCCACCCTGTCACATGACTGCCAAGCCACGCCCACAAAATAGGCCACACCTACAGAGTAGGTTCTAAAAAATTTGAAACCCACCACTGCAACATGCCTACTATCCTTGTCCTACTGTCACCACTTATTCATATCCATTGCCTATATATTCGTAATGATGTTTATACTTTTATCTGTTATCTTATACATGCTCGACAAAATAATTAAAATAAAATAAATACTGCTTTTGTCAGATTGGCTTGTTCAACCACCAGTAGCAGATACGATTGGCTAGATCCGAGATATTTCTCCCTGAACAAGCCGCTGAGGTTCACAAATGGAAGCCAAGCTATAAAACAGTTTATAAACCACAGGAATAAGTTTCACACTTTTACTAAGAAAATTCCAAACCAACCATATTAAGGCTTGCAGATTGCATCGTCTTTAAAGCTCGAGGCGATGGTTGCACCAGCTTTGAATTCAAGCTGTAAGGCAAAGCAGTCAAGAAAAACCTGGGATTGAAACTTACTTTCCCCTGAGCAATTTTGGGATTGCTGGATGCCTTGAAGCAAAGGGCTCAGAGCCAGAAGACCAGTGCTTAGCTCTGTGTTCTGCACTCACTTTTCAAATAAAAATACAGACCATTCTCCATGTACTTATTTGGAAAGAAGTCCTCTTGGCACTCTGAGATTATATTGTCCGTTGCCCTTTCTTCATTTCCTCTTTGTGTGCGATTGCTACAGGGTAGCTGCACAATGTTTTGATGCTCTTTCCTTTTGCTGTGTTTTTGTGGTCTGTTGTAAAATCGGGCTGGCCTACCAGCCCTGAAGCTGTCACTTCAGGCAATTGCTTCCAAAGCACACACTGAGTAATTTCCTTGTCTCCAGTCTTCCTCTTTTCTGTCTACACTTTGCCTTATTTTTAAGGGCTGAATGTTTATAGGAGATCTACTTTAAAAAAAAAAGAACAACATAACTACTTAGGTCACAGATCTGCTTTATTTAGAGACTCACACACCCCTTCCAGCTCCCAAGTAAATACAGTAGGCTTACTACAAGGTAGGGAGATCCACATCTCTCAAAATGTTTCATTACAGGGGTTTGTGTAAGCTAGAATTCAGAGGGCAGTTGCTGTTTCTTTAAAAAGCTTCCCAAGAACAAACTCTTCCGGGGTGATGATAATTCTGAACAGCAGATGCATCATTTCAGAATGAAGGACATTATGTGATTGTTCCTGAGAAATACTCGAGTCTCCATTTATTGTGATGTATTTATTTACTTTATTTTTAGAATTTTTTTATTCTGCCTTTCATAAATAATTTAAGATGGCTAACATGCCTGATACAGAAATATTAAAAATAGAATTAAAACAGATTTCCTAATCAACTTTGATTTGATCTATGTCACAATTTTATTCATGGAAAAATATCTATTTCTAAAATGAGAGAAAACCACCATTCAACATGACACAATCTACCAGGAAAGAGGTATGGTAGACTTATATACAATAAATAAATATCCTTTAGAGGTCTCTCCCCTATTTTTAAATTAAGCATAAATTCAGCCCAATGCACAATTAAAACTTTCAGATATACTGAAGGTTGGAAATCATATTGTCTGAACTTTAAATGTTGTTGTCCCAAAGAAAGTAGAGGAAGGTATCAGTAAGACCACAACTGGAATATTGCATCCAGGTTTTGGTCGCCATGATATAAAAAAGATGTTGGGATTCTAGAAAAAGAATGCAGAGAAAAGCAACAAAGATGCTTAGGCGATTAGCGGCTAAAACATGTGAAGAAGGGTTGCAGGAATTGAATATGCCTAGTCCAATGAAAAGAAAGACTGGGGTGACATTAAAGCAGTATTCCAATATCTAGAGGGCTGCCACAAAGAAGAGGGGTTCAACCTATCCTTTGAAGCCCCTGAAGGAAGAACAAGAAACAATGAATCAAACTAATCAAGGAGAGAACCAACCTAGAACTTAAGAAAAACTTCCTGACACACAGAACAATTAATTCAAAGTTGCGGGTACTCCATCACTGTAGATTTTAAAGAAAAGATTGGACAACGATTTGTTTGAAATAGTTTAGGGTTTCCTGCTTGAGCAGGGGGTTGTACTAGAAGGCCTCCAAGGACCCTTCCAATTCTTCTATTCTATTCTATTCTATTCTATTCTATTCTATTCTATTCTATTCTATTCTATTCTATTCTATTTTAGCCCAGCCCAGCCCAGCCCAGCCCAGCCCAGCCCATCACATCACATCACATCACATTCTATGTTCTGTTCTGTTCTGTTCCGTTCCGTTTGGTTCCGTTTGGTTCCTTTCCATCCCATCCCATCCCATCCCATGACATCACATCACATTCTATGTTCCTTTCCTTTCCTTTCCTTTCCTTTCCTTTCCTTTCCTTTCCTTTCCTTTCCTTTCCTTTCCTTTCCATTCCATTCCATTCCATTCTCTTCTCCTCAGCTAGTCTTTCTCCAACAGTCTGCATTAGTTTATAGTATCATAACATTTTTCACTTTAAGGGGTTGAAGGGAGGGGCTGCCATAGTAAGATGGGTTGCAGTGAATATTCTCAGCAAGGTTCAGCAGCTTTGCTTTGGAGCCATTTTTTTAAAAATTGTTACAACGCCTTTTAATCTGAACACATATTTAGATTAAATGCATATTTTATCATTTTGTCTCTCAGTGCTATTGTTATCCCACGGGACGAAAAAAGTCATTGTAACAATTTTTTAAAAAATGGCTCCAAAGCAAAGCTGCTGAACCTTGCTGAGAATATTCACTACAACCCTACGGCAGCCATTCCTTTCAGCCCCTTAAATCCTCAGGGGAGATCTGAAATGGGAGTCCATAAAATGGAAGGGGAATGGCTCTCTCCCCAAATCTTTCAGTGGCATGACTCTGTGAGGTTTTACTGACCGCCTCCTGATTAAATCTTCCTCCCACTTGTCACATCATCGGATAGGCCTCTTTGGCGAAAGTACTTTCCGACGGCATATTCTGTCTACTGGTTGCCGCCGCTGCAATTAATTGCTGAGCCAGTTGAGAGGATGTATTCTCAGCTGGTCCAATCTGGGCAGATGAGATGGGTGAATCTGTAGATTTTTGTAACAGTGCCATAAAATTAAATTGCATTTTATTGTGATGGGTTTCAAAATGCATAGGCCCTCTCTGTCCACTTAATTAGAAAATAGTGCAAACAACAGATCCGAGAAGCAGTTGGTGCGTTTCACTTCCCTGGGAAACTTTTTTTTTCTCCTTTTCAGCTTCTACTTATTGGCACAGTTTATGTCTATGACATTTGGAAAGAAAAGATAAGGTAAGGTCACTTGAAATGGTGTAGCTTTTGTATTCCGGTCACTGAAACGTTGCACTGTACAGAACTTGAAGTAACTCAGCTGAATCCGAATAAGGCCACCTCTCTTATGTCTGTCACAACTAACTGCCCCAGGCTGCTATAATCATAAACATATTGTCCTAGGAGCAAATCTTGATTTTCTGAGTTGGGGGTACCAGAATTTTAAAAGAGTGAAATTTGAACCAGGTGGATATGCAGATGTCTACAGGTAGTCCTTGACTTAAAACAATACAATACAATAGCAGAGTTGGAAGGGACCTTGGAGGTCATCTAGTCCAACTCCCTGCCTAGGCAGGAAACCCTATACCAGGGGTCTGCAAAGTCGGCTCTTTTAAGACTGGTGGACTTCAACTCCCAGAATTCCCCAGCCAGCTATGCTGGCTGGGGAACTCTGGGAGTTGAAGTCCACCAGTCTTAAAAGAGCCGACTTTGCAGACCCCTGCCCTATACCATTTCAGACAAATGGCTATCCAACATCCTCTTAAAGACTTCCAGGGTTGGGGCAAAAAAACCTTAAAACTATTCATTTAGGGACCATTTGAAGTTACGATGGCACTGAAAAAGTGATTTATGAGTGGTTTTCTTTGCAGCCTTCCCATGGTCATGTGATCAAAATTCTGGTGCTTAGCAACTGACATGGATTTATGACAGTTCCACTGTCCTAGGATTGTGTGATCATCATTTATAACCTCCTAGCTGTCTTCCAATAAACAAAGTCAATGGGGGAAGCCAAATTTGCTTAATGATCACATGATTCATTTAACAACTGCAGTGATTCACTCAACAACTGTGGTAAAAAGGGTTACAAAATGGGGCAAAACTCACTTAACAACTGACTTGCTTAGCAACTGAAACTTTGGGCTTAATTGTGGTCATAGGTCAAGGACTACCAATAACATATTTTTGAATAGTTGTAACCTTTGAGACCCATGAATTATGGCAGAAATTTTCGGTGAATTTGTTAAGTCCTTCAAAGAAGTGATTTTTAGTAGAGAAAGTCATCTATGAGGATTTGGCAACATTGTCAGAAAGGAATGGCACAATAGATGTACCTAGTAGATGTCTGAAGGCTGCCAAAAATGAAATTGAGAAAGAAGAATGAGGAATGTTGTTATCTTAAACCAGGGTTGTCAAACTCGAGGCCTGGGGGCTGGATCTGGCCAATGGGATGCTTAGATCTAGCCACAGGGCTGCCCTGGAAACAGCAAAGGATCGGGTGGCCCACAATGCCTCTGCCAGCAAAAACGGAGCTTGGGAGGGCCACAGGTGAGCTCTGTTTTTGCTGGCAGAGGGTTGCAGGAGGCTGCTGCAGCCGAAAATGGAGCTCTCCTCGGCCCCGACTCCCTCCCCGCCCCAGCCGGCGCTCTCAGCTATCCGCGCCCGCCACCTGCCCGCAAAAAGCGGGACATTTTGAAGAGGCGGCGGGGCGCGGGACATCTGCTGGTGAACCAGTACTATCCCGCCAGAAGCGGGACGCCTGGTCACCTTAGCCATACCCCCCCTGGCCATGCCCCCCTTGGACTCCCCAAGGTCAAACACAATCCTGATGTGGCCCTCAATGAAATCAAGTTTGACTCCCCTGTCTTAAACCTATCTGTAAGCGTTGCTTACTGCCTTATAATGATATTTATAAGGCATAAAATGATATTTATGAGATTTCCCATCAGTCATTTGGTGGAGAAGAAATTCTTTCATCTATTTTTATTTCACAGATTTTAAGTTTGAGTTTTTCTGAGCAAAGATTTAACCATGGAACAAATTCAAATCTTTTAGAGATTTTTGGAGATGTCCTTAGAACATATTTTCTATAGGGGGGCTAGAACAAAAAGCAACTTTGATTTGTTTAAGTCTCTTGAGAAACTATGAAAAAAGGAAACCACTTAAGAGAAACCAGGCTGTGTGTAAGTGTGATTTATGTTAAAGAAATGCATGTTGACATTCTTAATAAACTTTGTAACATAAGTTCTGACATATTAAATGGGCTGTAAAAGTCCCAAATCTGGAGGTAAAACCACGAAGCCATTGACTGGATCATGTTCTTGCATAGTTAAAAATCATGGCAAATAGATTGTGTCAGTTATAGGTAAGTATGATTTTGGAATCCCCACTGAAATGGGACAAAGTTAGTTAGGAATGCTAAAGATAAGAACAAGCCCATAGGGAGGATGAATCTGTCAGGAATAATTTTATTCAGTTTCTCATTATCCAAGTTTGTTCTGTTTTAGTTCTGCATCAATTTGCAATTTTTAAAGTAGTTCAAATGAAGATTCATACATAATATTGTGCACATTTCTCCTAATATTTGCATTTTTCTAAGTTACATAATTTTGCACAAATGTTGTCTCTAATATAATGTGTATTTGTATGTACTATTAGTTTGTTTTGGACAGTTTGAGCTGCAAATTATTTGACAGATTTTCTGAAAGCATATAACCATGGTTTGATTTGCATATAAAAATGAGGAAATGTTACATGAGCAGATTCATTGTAAAATTCAAAACAAAGATATATCTCCCCTATCTCCTAGATCAGGGGTCCCCAACCTTTTTTGCACCAGGGACCAGTTTCATTTTAAAGAAAATTCTGCGAACCGGTTGGCGTAGAGGAGGAGCGGGGGGGAGGGGGAACATGCGGCACATGCGCACACGGGGGGAGTCAGCTCACTCGGCCCTCTAGGTCCTCCAACGGCGCGAACGGCCACGCATGCACATGCACACACAGGGGGGAGTCAGCTCACTCAGCCCTCTAGGGCCTCAAATGGCCGCACCTGCACCTGCACACGCAGGGGGGAGTTGGCTCACTCGGCCCTCTAGGCCCTCCAATGGCGTGAACGGCCGTGCCTGCGCTTTCCCACATCCGGCGCGCGCTCTGCCCAGGAGGCTGTCCCCTCCTCCCTCCTCCTCCTCTCCGGCCCTGTGGCCCGGTTCCTATCAAGCCACGGACCGGCACCGGTCCACGGACCGGGGGTTGGGGACCCCTGTCCTAGATGAGGGGTCCCCAACGCCCAGGTGCAGCCCACTACTGGCCTGTGGCCTGTTTCAAAGGCATTGGGGCCTTTGTGCTTGCATGAGAAGCTCCATTCATGTCAATGGAGTTTAATGTGTAAGCATTTTCTGCTCATGTGGGTGGAGCTTTGGGCATGAGCACAAGCGCCTTCCACTCAAGCGCCCGGTTTGCCAAGTGGAGCAAGTGCCCTCTACTCACGCACGAAACTCCATTTGCATGTGTCAAGAGAGTGTGGGCCCGCTACTTGCACCAATGGAGCTGTGCACATACGTGTGCCTGCCACTCACACATCCCCCTCTCCCATGCTGGACCATTACCCTAGATATAATTACTTGGTATAGTCCAAAGATATGGTGGCCATCTTTAAATACAGGTATATGTATTGATTTTATGCAGATAGTATTAGGGTAGATCCCCTTCATGGATCACTGCCTTGTCACAGCAAAGGGGCTTGTGCAGCTTAAAGAAGCTAAGAGCTAAGCCAAGATGGACAGGTCATAGAGGAGAGTTATGACATAATGTGGTGCACTGGAGAAGGAAACAACAATCACTCCAGTATCCTTGACAAGAACAGTACCATGCACAGTACCAAAAGGCTAAATATTGGACCATGAAGAATTGAACACGACTTAATGATGGAACAACAAAAATTAAGATAGTGATTCAGTGGCTGAGTTTCTTCCACCTTTCACTTTCTTAAATTTCATTACCACCCATACCACTGTACACAGATAAATGACAAGAAAATGACTGTAATTTTTTTTTTTGCATTGTTCAAGAAAAAGCTCAGATTAACTTACACTGAATGCCCCTTTCTTGTCACCCACACAGATGCTGACTTCATCCTACAACTACCTTTAGAGACAACTGATACTTCCAATTCCACTTTTCTTCTCAATGAATCAGCTAGCCTCTAGAGACTTAGACACACACACACCCGATTTCATCATAAAAAGCTACCCATTTTTCATTAGATGACATTACCTATTTACACTTTTGCCAACTAATTATTTCTCCAATCATTGAAGTTAATGCCAAGTATTAATACTGCACTTTCATTAAGTCTCTCCCCCACCACCAGTAGCTAATATTGGAGTAAAAATTGATGCAGATCCAGTATAAGTACTCAGATTTTAACAAACTCTACAAGACTGTGTCTGATTCAATTTGGGAACAATCCTAATTATTCTGGCAGGAAGACTGACGTAATTAGAAACATGGGTTGGCATTGTTTGTTTATAATTATCTTCAATATATCTATCATCTGCCCATTTAATGAATCCAGTTTTGTGATAAAAATACAGTTTTAATCAGATCAGGCAGAATGAGATTAAAGGGAAAATATATCTAATTGTTTTTCATAACAACAATTTGTAATGTAACAGAGACCATGCAGAGCTGTACTCAGCCATCATCTATCCGACTGTAGAAATCAGTGAAAATAGGCATAATAGCTGATTGGCGTGAATGATTTCAATGCGTGCTTTAAAGATCCTCGTCCCCTTAAAAAATGCAAAAGAAATGTGTGTTTCTGAGATGTTTTGCAGGCTGCAAAAATGGTAATAAGGATTATATATGGTCAACAGATCCAGAATATCCATCTCTGCAATAGCCATACTTCTAATTTCCACTATCTTCTTTTTAATCTTCCCAAAAGAAAAGAACTTAGATTGGTCATGGTAGTGGTGAAGAATATGGCTGGGGTCATGCATAGTATAAACAGTCCCTTGAATATGAGGAAGGCTTGCCAATCCTAGAGCAAAATCATTTGTCAATTCCCTCTCCATCATCTTCAGGTAGGGCTGGGAATCTCTTCCTTTAAACCCTGGAGTGCAGACCATTATCAAGTATATGGACCACTGATGTGGACAAAAATAAAATAATTTCTTCTATATCTTCCCTAAGTTTTCATGAGGAGGGCCCTAGCCTGATAAAAACCCTGAACAGATTCTGAGCATTCGAATAGAAAACGGATCGATTCAGTTCCATTTGGAAAAACAAGAAGACTGTGTGGCTTTTTCTAACCACAATGTAAATACATTGATGCATATGTTCACATTCATATTGCTGTGGTTTTAGGAATATTGGCATGCACAGACTGACACCATTTCTCCAGTCCTGAGTGACATCTTGTTTACATGTTCACTATCTTACTATATGAAGAACGATGATTAACAGCCTAATTAGGAACACTGATGCTATCAATATTAATTCCAATGAATCATTTATTTGGTAACGAGAGTGAGTGAGTGAGAGAGAGAAAGAGAGAGAGAGAGAGAGAGAGAGAGAGAGAGAGAGAGAGAGAGAGAGAGAGAGAGAGAGAGAGAGAGAGAGAGACCCCAAGACCAAGACCAAGACCAAGACCAAGACCAAGACCAAGACCAAGACCAATTCCCTCTATTGTCTCAAGCAGGATACTAATTCTTTTTTATTCATCATGTTATATTTGGGTTACCCTTCAAGTTTCAGGCCTGGAAGCCATCTTTTGCATTGGCCTTCAGGCCTGCCGCATTCAATGCTGTGGGAAAATGGGAGGTGGGATTACATGCAGTATGGGAGATATATAATCATAATGACATTCATTTCTTCATTTGTCAAGGAACTCTTGCCCTGCACCTGGAAGGGTATGACTGGGAGGCATCTCCCATTGGGATGGTGCCTGATTGGGCCATGTGACAGACATGAGGGTGCTGGGCAGGGACTTGGACTTTATTTGGGTGGGGAAAGCCTGGAAACTTTCAGATTCGGGTTTTCCCAGATGTGCCAATATGACATCTCTAATAAAATGGAACTTTAAGGGATTTTGAGCCCTGGTGCCTTATTTTATTAGGGGTGTTGTTTGGAACCCTGACAACAAGAGAATTAGCAGTGCAAAAAAAGAGTAACAGAGCTAATCATGTTGAAAGCTGCTGTCAGCAGGAATGCATACTCAGGCATATTCAGCTGCAAGGCTTCATTGAGGTCTTCAGGAAGTGGTGTGCCTGACACCGACACAAAAACAAATGTATTGGAACCGATTCTGGGATAACTACTCTTCCATCCCTACACTTCCAGTCTCTAGTATCCAGTCTGGAGTATAGATGTGGCTGTTTCTGCTAGGTGAAAAAGTTCTACTCAGGGCCAATAATAATTCTGCTTGATTTAGGAAGATGCTTCTTCTTCTTCATTTGAAAAACTTTGATAAATTTTATTTTATTTTTGGAAAGGTCAGCAACCAATTAGTTAATTGAAATATAAATAAAAACAGGACAGTTTTAAAAGTGCAATTAAAACCCAGGCTTGTTTTCAAAAAATGAACAACTGAAGGGAAAAGATGAAAGAAGACCTAACTTTTCGATTGCTCCTTATCAAGAACTAGCCGTTTCCGGCCATGCGTTGCTGTGGCTCAGTCTGGTTAAATGGTCAACCAATCTTTGTGTAGATCTACACCTGCACACACAAACACGTACACACAACCACCGTATAACTCCCTACCTACCTACTGTATTTCTCCGTCTCTCCACCTACCTACCTACCTACCTACCTACCTACCTACCTACCTACCTACTGTATTTCTCCCTCTTCCTCTCTATCCCTCTCCCTATCTACCTATCTACCTACCTACTGTATTTATCCCGCTCTCTATCCACCTATCTACCTACCTACCTACCACATTTCTCCCTCCCTCTCTCTATCCCTATAGCTGCCTGCCTACCTACCTACCTACCTACCTACCTACCTACCTACCTACCTACCTACTATATTTCTCCTTGAATCTTATGGACAGAGTATTTTATGTCATAAAGGATGACATAATACCTGTGGCCACTGCTCTCTCTGTATCCATCTACCTACCTTTTAAACACTTTTTTACATTTCCGTTGCATGTACCTGGCACAGGTGTGACATCTACACAATCTATATATATATATCATTGGTGCCGTATTTGAAAGGAACGTTGTGTGAAAATTTGGAAGCGATTGGTGCAGTACGTTCGGAGATTAGCGGTTTTGAACAAACTCATAGTTACATTTTTATTTATATAGATTAAGGTCTTCAAGAACCCTCTCCTCCAAAGGTGCATTTTCTTAGGTGGCCCCTAGTTGCCCTCCCCTCTAGGGAGCAAAGCCACCAGATATCCAACTTTGGGGGCCAACTCAGCTAGTCATGGATAAAAGAGAAAAAAATGGTCTGCCCCTCAAATCCTGTTTTTTTGGGGTGGGTGGGAAGATGAGAAGAGAACATGAATGGTTCTTTTCCCCTTTTTAAAGCTAAAGTTATTGGATCCAAGTGGTTTGGGGAGCAACCAGCAGAGTAACAAAGAGTAATGGTAGAATGAAACATTATTTTAATGAAAACAACAAAATAAGAACTTGGGGGAAATAGATTAGCTATACTAAGACAATAAAGCTTAGGCTAAAGCTGGTAATCATTAATTTAGGGATTCTTGCACTGAGTTTGTTCCTTTGGAGAGTTGCAAGCGAATTAGAGGAAGGTCACAGCCAGTTTGTCCAGACAGTGTGACGGGCTTTTCAGACTATATCCCTGCTTTGCAGCTGTTTTTCTGGAATCTCTGAAGTATTTTCTTCCTTTTCGCTTGCACATTTTACACCTGTTTTGGTATCCTCTCAGGTACCCAGCTGCAGACACCAAGGCATATTATTTTAGACTGCTAAACTTCTAGAGATGAGACAGGTTTAGGGGATGATATAAGAGGAAAGCCAAAGATGCCCATTCATCTTTAATAGTAGTGCTTATGGCAGTGCTGATAAAGGGAAGTCTAAGTCAACAGAGCAGGATGAAAGTTGCATACCTTTTGGTTTCACAAGTGTTTTTGTCACTAAAAAATGTCCTCCGGGTGTTATTTGTAAGAGAAAGCTGCCTGCTGAGAGCACGAAACCATCAAAAAGGTGTGCGGAAACAAATCTTGCAGATTTAGCCAACAAACCTTAAGGTTTTCTCTTTTTTCAAATGAAGCTGAGCAGGAGAAAAAAAGTGAATATAGTTAATGTACCACCTCTTCTTGTATCTTCACAAGTTGCATATATATTTTCCCAGTTCAACGCCACTAAATACAGAAGTACAGTCACGGCACCACAAAATTTGAGAATCCCTGCATGAATCTGTAAATTGAATGAAAAGTGTTGGGGGATATCTCTGTTGGGAGACAGAAAGGTTGTGCAGCGGAATATGCAGCCAGAGAAACGTTGCTAGTAAACACACAAATAGTAACCCAGACACTGTTAGTAAAAAAACAATTATAATAATAATAATTTATTACATTTATAAACCGCCCCCTCTCCCCGAAGGGACTCGGGGCGGTGTACAGGAAAATTAAAAAACCATCTAAAAAACATACAATACATACAAAGTTAAAAATGAATTAAATTACCCTGTACTAAAATTTAAGAACATTAAAATTGCAACCCATTAAAAGCAAATAGACAATTTGAAAATACAGACTGGGGCGAGAAGCGTAAATTAGGCCAAGCCGGTCTGATGGAACAAATAAGTTTTTACTTTTTGGCGGAAAGCACGGAGGTCTGTGGTCGTTCTAATATCCGGGGGTAGATCGTTCTAGAGGGTCAGGCCCATCACAGAGAAGGACCTTCCCCTGGGTGTCGCCCGCTGGCATTGCCTGGTGGACAGCACCCGGAAAAGTCCCTCTCTGTGTGAGCGAATCGGCCGAAGGGATGTATGGGGCAGGATACGATCCCGCAAATAACTAGGTCCTGTGCCATGGAGCGCTTTAAAGATGATAGTCAACACCTTGAAACGCACCCGAAAGGCCACAGGCAGCCAGTGCAGCTCGCGCAGGAGTGGTGTAACATGGGAGTATCTAGTAGCTCCCATAACTGCCCGTGCGGCCGCGTTCTGGACCAGCTGTAGCCTTCGAGTGCATCTCAAGGGGAGCCCCATGTAGAGAGCATTGCAATAGTCCAGACGAGATGTCACAAGCGCATGAGTGACCGTGCGAAGGGCGTCCCGGTCCAATAGGGGACGCAACTGGCGCACCAGGCGAACTGGTGTTGTAAAACTAAACTACTGCTTCACAAGCAGTGATAGTAAAGTGAGTCAAACAAAGTCCTTAACAAACTAACAATTGCTTACAGTCAGCAATCCACAATTCTTCCTTCTTCCTTCTTCAAACAGTCAGTCATGGCACACGAGCAAATAGCAATGTAGAGATATCAGCAAAGAGAATTCGGCAGAGAGATATCAAGCAGAGAGATCAGCAGAGAGAGCAATTGCACTCTGCTGACTTCCTCTTATTGTGGAGATAATTACAGTCTCCAATTACAGTCTCTAATTGCATTCAAACAGCCTTAAAGCCATAATGACCATTTGTCATCATGGTATTGTATATTGACTACCCAACACTAGGAGTATACTCCTAACAAAAAGCAAAGCAAAGCACAACACCACAACCAAGACATAGAGGAACAGAGAATGTAGAAGTACTCAGCTGAACAAGCCATCCCATCCCAATGTTTCTGTCTGTATCTTTTCAATGTTCGCCTCCAACTTTACATTACAGATTCCAGATCTCCCTGGGCTTTGGGGCACCAGAGAGCCCCTAAGGGTCTTACTTCTTGGATCTCCAGTTAACAATATCTAGAGACAAAAACGTCTTCTCCCAAAACCCCACCACTTTGAGTTTACCAGTCACTTGTAGAGCTGTCACTCCATTGCTGGAACAGTGTCTTTACAGTAATTTACATCTGAAGGCACGGATGCTTCCTAAATTAAAAACATTATTTTCTACTTACAGGTTAATTGCCTTGCATCAACTGCATACCATATTTTGCTCCAGAAATTATATTTAGAACTGAGGGAGGGAAGGAGGAAGGAAGGAAGGAAGGAAGGAAGGAAAGGAAGGAAGGAAGGAAAGGAGGAAAGGAAGAAGGGAGGAACGATTTTATGTAATATATACTGTATATGTAGCAGTTATAGATGCAAGTGGCAATACTTTATTTTTAAAATAATACGGCTCAGTACTAACCTATTTCAATAAATATGTGATTGTATAAAACAAATGAATGTTTTTCAGTGAAGTCCCAAGGCCAGAAAATTCCGCAGCTTTATCTTAAGCCTTAACAGCAGATTCCCTCAATATTAGTCATCTCTTTGATTCCTAGATAATGATGCTGTTCATAAAAGACCAATATTCCCAAATAACACACAACTGTGTAGCCTCATTGACGTCAGTAGCACTGCACTTGAGAGACTGATTTGAATACAGCATTTTCAGTCTTGTGGCTGAGGGGCATATGAGAAGATCAACAAACAAAGAAAATGCTGAATCATTTGGACGTGTCCTCATCCATTGCAGCGAGGAACAGTACTGGTTATGGTCTTCTCTCACTCCTCAGAGTCAGAGGCTAAGGAGCCTGCTGGCTGCCAAGTTGTCAGCCTTGGCAGCTAGCAGACAATTCATGACCTGAAACTGACCGGGCAGAAAATAATCAAGAAAAGGCGAGGGGAGGTTCAGATGCAGAGAAGCCAGGGGTGGGCTGCTGAGGGTTCGCACGGGTTCGGGTGATCATCTAGCTAGGAATCTGCCTGGTACGGCGAACCCCCAAATGCCACCCCTGGATGGCTCCACCTCTCCCACCTCTCCTCTCCCACGTCTCCCTTCCAGGAGTCTCCACGTGGCCTGTTCACCATGCAAGGTAAGTGCAAGGCCCATGAGGAAGTTTGGGGATGGCGAAAAATGGCCTGACCAGAAATTCCGGAAGTCGGGAAACGGGACTGTTTCTGGCCTCCAGAGCCCGGTGGAAGCAGTTTTCGCCCTCCCAGAGGCTCAAGGAAAGCCGCCAGAGCCTGGGAAGGGCAAAAAACCACCCCACCCCCCGCCATGGTGTAGGAGGCCAACTAGGCCACACTCACCATGGCCACACCCACCCAGCAATAGGGCAGCAACCCATTGCTGGAACTTTAGAAGCCCACTCCTGGGAGGAGCCATATCCTGGCAGGACACTGAACCCCAAGATGTGAAGAGGATGAAATGCAATCTACTCAGCCACTCAAGAAGCATGTGGAACCATGTTGCTAACTGAACTCCTATTTAGAGGCAAGCTCAGGAATTGCCTCTCTATTAAAACTACATTATTCTATTATTTCTTCTTGTTTTGCTCTGGGACCATGGGACTCTGGTGTATGATTCATGTACTACAGGTAGTTCTTGACTTACAACCATCCATTGAATGATGGTTCAAAGTTACAATGGCACTGAAAAAAATGACTTATGATTTTTTTTCACACTTACAACCATTGTAACATCCCCATGCTGATGTGACCCAAATTCAGACGCTTGGCAGCTGGTTCATATTTATGATGGTCGCAGTGTCCCAAGGTCATGTGATCGCCTTTGGCGATCTTCTGATAAGGGAAGTCAATGGGGAAGCCAGATTCACTTAACAACCATGTTAATAACTTAACAGCTGCAGTGATTCACATAACAACTGTAGCACGAATGGTCATAACATGGGACAAAACTCACTTAACAACTGTCTTGCTTAGTTACATACATTTTGGGCTCAATTGTGGTCAGAAATTGAGGACTATGTACTGTTGTGTCTCTCACTATGCCTAACCCAGTTTTGCTGAGCCTGCACGCCATCCGTTGATTGCTTTTTAGCCCATTCTTGTGTTTCTGATGTTGTAGCTCTGGATTGGTCTCTGTGTTGCTTATGTTATGCCCTAGGCATCAGACACAACTAACTCTCCTTGTATTTCTCCTGGAGTGCGCCTGTAATTTCTCAATTGGGTATTTTACCTTCTTTTGTATTTGCCCAAAGTGCAGAGTCAGCATTAAATATCTGTATATAATTGGTTCCAGTGAATTTGATCAGCTTAGAACAGGACGCTGCTGGATTTTTCTGCAACTATGACAAATTGATACGTACTATAAGATGATACATATCATAGGATAGAATCCAATGTACTGTATCTGCGTATAGGTTTTTTAGTTTGTACCTTTGATAAAAGTCAATGGATCTATTCTATTCTCTTTGGGACACCCCCCCCCCCCAGCTTTTAACATACATTCTTCAGATATGTTTTGAGTCCATCTCAATTACATATTTTTCTTATGTCAACTTTCCAAAACATAGTGCTCTTCAGATAGGTTGGAATTATAGTTCCCGGAATTCCCAATTGAAATGATGCAGAGGTGGTATTCAGCAGATTCTGACCAGTTCTGGACAACCGGTAGCAGAAATTTTGAGTAGTTCGGACAACCAGTAAATACCACCTCTGACTGGCCCCGTCCCATCTATTTTCTGCCTCCCGAGTCCCAGCTGATCAGGAGGAAATGGGGATTTTACAGTAACCTTTCCTTGGAGTGGGATGGGAATGGAGATTTTACAGTATCCTTCTCTTGCCATGCCCACCAAGCCACACCCACCAAGCAACACCATGCCCACCAAGCCATGCCCACAGAACCTGTATTAAAAAAAAAATGAAACCCACCACTGAAATGATGAGTGGAGAAGGCTAGAATTTTAGGATACATTCAGGTGGCTGACAATAGCATAAATAGGACAAGAACATTCCCTTGTGAGTAAGAAATATTCCAGGGAAGTTGGTTAGATCATATAGGATTTTGTTGCAAAATGTGTCTCGGTTTGGGTCTCCATTTGTAAGATGAACTGCCATGTGCAAAAGAAGCAGAAACAGGGTTGAATGAGATGAAGCTGGAGTGATCGCCACGAAGGTCGCCACGATGTAGAAAAGATATGGAGACTCTAGAAAGAGTGCAGAGAAGAGCAACCAAGATGATTAGGGGACTGGAGGCTAAAACATATGAAGAACGGTTGTAGGAACTGGGTATTAATGAAAAGAAGAACCAGGGGAGACATGATAGCAGTGTTCCGATATCTCAGGGGTTGCCACAAAGAAGAGGGAGTCAAACTATTCTCCAAGGCACCTGGGGGCAGGACAAGAAGCAATGGGTGGAAACTAATCAAGGAGAGAAGCAACTTAGAACTAAGGAGAAATTTCCTGACAGTTAGAACAATTAACCTCTGGAACAGCTTGCCTCCAGAAGTTGTGAATGCCCCAACCCTGGAAGTCTTTAAGAAGATGTTGGATAGCCATTTGTCTGAAATGGTATAAGGTTCCTGCCTACATAGGGGGTTGGACTAGACGACCTACAAGGTCCCTTCCAACTCTGCTGTTGTATTATTGTATTATTGATAAGTACTATTTGCATTGTGTCGCCTGAGACAATTGACTTGATTTCTTGGATGATTGGACCAATGCTGGTTCCTCAGTCCACCAGAAAAGAGAAAAATTAAGTGAGACCAATATTATATTTCAGAAAGGATTGGTGGATTTTGTTTCTCAAAAGAACAATATGGTTTCTCATAATCTTTCTTTACTGCAAGTTTAAGACAAACTTTTAAAACTAATCTAAATATATGTTTTATACTAACTGCCTATATTTACCACAACATAGCACCCGACAACAACAGCAAAGATCTCCAGCATTACACAAATAAATGAATGATGGCAGACTCTATTCTAAAAGAGCTGCGTGCATTCGACAATACAGGTAAATGTCATTATCAATATCTATGTATGTAGGAGAAAAGAAATTACTAGGTAATTTATTGCTAGGAAAGCAGTTTATGTTTATGATTCTTCCCAGAAGAACAGAGGTGTATTTTTATGTCAGAATTAACAATTGTTAAACCATGTTTAGTTTGTCTGAGTCAGTTGGAAGGGAGGGAGGGAAGGAAGGAAGAAAGAAAAAAGGAAAGAAAGAAGGAAAGAAGGAAGGAAGGTGATAGGCCATTTGACTGTGTATATATTTTGTAATAAAAATCTTCAATGAAGGTTGATTTTCCTGCAGGAATATATCATTAAAATCTGATGAAGCAAATGGATACGACTGTCAAACAGAAACGATTTCCAGCACAGTTGCCTGCATGCTGTAGGCTGCAGGATAATCTCTATTGCCAATTCTGGCTCGGAGGGTTCTTTTTTCACTTCTCTCTCTCTCTCCCATTTTGCCCTCAGGAAAGGAGTTTGCAGAGCTGCCCATATCAAAAGGATTTTTGAGGATGTTCTGGCAACCCACTGGTGGAATTCCAAATAAGCTGGAATAGGTCATTTTGAAATTCTATTTGCTGTTTTTTTAAAGTGAAACCAGCTGTCTTATCTTTTAAAAGAGGTCCTGGTCTCACAGTATAATCTTCTACCTATTTATTCAGACCTAAGTTCCATTGACTTTGTTGAGGCTCTCTTAAGTAAATTAAGGATTGTGGCTCAAACCACTGGCTGAAAATCAGTGGACCTTTGCAATGTTCCATTATACTCAATAGGATTTATTTTCAGTCAGAAAATTTAAGGACTTGTCAATGGTTGGAAGAAAAAGATTCATTGTAATCCAGAGAGCAGGCAGTCATTTTTCAAGAGATTGCATATTGTAAGATGTAATAATAGTCGAAGCTGTTCAAACTAAAGAAGAGAGAGAGAGATGAAGAGACAACTCATGCCTTGTTGGGTCATTTCAGAGATAGTAACTTACCTAAGCGAAGGAACAGAATGACCATGGGTAGGTAAAAAAAGCAGTGGGAGCAAGAACAACCTTCAACCTGCTGACTTCCCCACTGAGTTTCCTCCTGGGAAGCTATCCAGAGCATCAGAAATCTTCCCCCCTCCCTCCTTCCCCTCTCTTTCCAGAAGACAGGTAAGTGGATGGGGGAGGAATAAGGGATTGCAAGACTGGCTGGGAAATTGTCACAGAACATTGACAATGAAAATCATGTGACCGCAGCAACAGCAGCCTAGCAGCAGCCGGTGGTACTGAAACAGCCACAGAAATATTCATTCCCTCGAAATTCCCTCGAAATATCTTGGTTCAAAAGATGCCCCAGTTCACCCAGTTAAAGGTCATACTAATGAGAGTTTGAGTAATACACACAGATGAATCCTGGCCATGGTGTACCCTTATTGACCAAAGAAGGAAAAAAAGATTGGATCCAGTGAAGCAAATAGCATTTCACAAAGAAACCAATGATTTCAGATAGAACTAAGTGCAACAAAGGAACTCAGGCTAATTAAACTGCAAAGCGGCCTCCTAGATAAAATCGCATGAAGAGTCTTATTAGATTAAAACAGAATTCTATCTCTTCCAATGTACAAACGCCACTGCCCCTCCGGAGATCCTCTGGCCAATGAAAACTCTGTCAATGAGATGGAGCTACAACCCTGTTGCTTTTTCTTCAGGAACTGATTGAGAAGCCTCAGGCTCTCTGATATTGGAACTCATTAGCAGCTAGTGATATATTCCAAGAATGTGTGCGATTGATTTCCAAAATGACCTAAATCAGTGGCCGTCACTTTGTTTTATATAAGTGAATTCCACAGTTCATTTATGTGCTGGATGAAGCTGTACTTCTGATTACTCAGTTCATTGGACGACTCTGAGTTCACCACATATTATTTTAATTGCTCCACACCATGCCTAATTTGTCATACTCCTCTCATGTCCTCCTTCTCTTTATTCTAAGTTGAAAAGCCCTGAGGATTAGTACTTTTCCTCATGTGGGAGTTTCTCTGGTCCCTTGATAATTTGGCTTATCTCTTCCTGCAGCTTTCCCACATCTGCAAAATACTTTTGGAGGGGCAGTGGCAGAACTGTATAGGCACAGTTTTGCCCAATGTAATTAGCACCCTAGATTTATACCAAGGGTTTATTATTTTTATTTTACTGTCCTAATCTTCGTCTGCAGTAAATTTGTCTTTTTTTTTTTTTTTGAGAACCAGGACTTTACGCTGATATTCCTGAACAATTTGGTTCCTGTTAATTCCCATCACAATTCCCACCTGTCATTCCCTGAAGCAGCACATATCACCCTTCATCATTAGGTTAATTCGGAGGAATTAGTTTTCACAATTGTATGCATTTTTGTGTGTGGCAAACCTGTCTCTCTGTACTTTTGTGATAGCTAAATTAAACTTCTTTATTGATGCTGGTCTGGCCCAAAGCTTTATCACATTCTGAAACACCTAAAAATCAGCATCTGTAGTCAGTTTGCAGCCATTTGGGGGAGGGGGGGGAGAGCAGGAGCAAAAAATTATTCCAAACTATCATTGTTTTTCTAGAGATTAAAAAAGTCCTTATTTTGTATTACAGATGTTATTTATATAGGGATTCTCTGCAAAATAAGAAAGCTAGCTAAGGACATGTGGATTGGGCATTCAGACCTGTTGTGATTTCTTAACCACAAAGCATCTTTTATAAGCAGACTCTAAATTTGGCTCAAATGCAGAACATACAAACCATTATTCAACAGTGATTGTGTGTACATTGAGAGTTTTTTCACTGGAGACAAATTCCTTGTGTGTCCAATCACACTAGGTCAATAAAGAATTATTCTATTCTATTCTATTCTATTCTATCCCATCCCATCCCATCCCATCCCATTTCTCCTGCATCACTTCTAGCTGAGAGCAACAGAAGAAATTGCCTTCAAGAACAGCCAATTTTTCTATCTATAAATTTATCTTTCATTCTCTCTTTTGGTAAGGGAAAAAAAAACTGACCCAGAGTAAGGGTGAGTTATGGAGTGCTTGATTCTTCCAATCCATCTGCATGAAAGAAACGTAGACCCTGCTGATATCATCATGTTAGAAAGGGGATGAAACGAAGGGACCAGAGGCAAGTAATCACAGGAGCAGTGAGGAGAAGACAACGTAGAAGACGATTTGCTTGATGTCAGGAAAGGAGTGATAAACAGAAGGGAGGGTTGGAAAATAGGGAGAAACTCCTGCCAGGCAGAAGGCCACTTTCTTTCTGAAGCCATTCCTACCGTTCAGCACCTGATCCCAGAGATGTCAAGATTAAATGTAAGACCATCCCATTTGCTGTCTCTTGAAAGCAATGTTACAATACAACATTTTGAATCAGTATGTTTTTCCCCAGTAAGAAATTCTGAAGGGTGGGGTGTAAAGTAAAGGCAAACAATTTTAAAATAAAGCAAGGTGGGAAACAATCCCAAATATTTCTTCTTCATTACTCCCTGTTTTATTTTTCTGTTGTCTCTTTTCTGTTCTGGAGACTGAAGCTCTCATGACATCCCGACTCGACTACTGTAATGCTCTCTACATGGGGCTTCCCTTGAGGTGCACTTGAAAGCTACAGTTAGTCCAGAATGCAGCCGCGCGGGTGATTACGGGAGCCGCTAGATGCTCCCACATAACACCGATCCTGCGCATGCTGCACTGGCTTCCTGTGGCCTTTCGGGTGCGCTTCAAGGTTCTGACGACCATCTTTAAATCGCTCCATGGCTCGGGGCCTAGTTATATGCGAGACCGCCTCCTGCCCCATACATCCCTTCGGCCGACCCGCTCCCACAGAGAGGGCCTTCTCAGGGTGCCGTCAGCCGGGCAATGCCATCTGGCGACACCCAGGGGAAGAGCCTTCTCTGTGGCGGGCCCTGCCCTTTGGAACAACCAACCCCCTGAATTGCGTACCATCACTGACATCCGCCTCTTCCGCCAGTGTCTAAAGACACATCTTTTTCAGCAAGCCAGCCTAGCCTAACCTCCCATGGGGACTATTTTTAGATAGTTTTAAATTGGGGATTTTAAAATTGGATTTTAGCATAGGATTATAATTTAATATGTTTTTAAATTTTGTATTTATTGTTTTGTATGTTTTTTAAATTCCTGTGCGCCGCCCTGGGTCCTTTGTGGAGAAGGGCGGGATATAAATGTGATTAAAATAAATAAATAAATAAAAAATAAATCCTCTTGATGTTTTACTTTTTTTTCCCCTTTCCCAACTCAAACTATATTTCTCATTTCTCCAATCAATGTATCATCTAGAAACTGAACTTAGCTGATTTCCAGACGAAAGGGAATGAACCGTTTCTTAATTATTCAGTCAAACAGTTTTCTATTATCTAATTTAGTCTCCCCGTCTCTCTTCCTCTTTCACAACACACAAACAAACAAACAAACAAACAAATACAGAGAGTACTAGTTATACTTATTTTTGTTTTTGTTTAGCAAGTTGGAACATGGTCATTTAAAAAAAAACCAAGCAGAAATAACACCTATGAACCTTTGCGTTTATCTCTTATCCTGCATCATTAAATCCATATAAAGTCTGTCAACAAAATGCATTTATCTGTTCAACACTCCTGTGCCAAGTGGGAATGAAATGGTTGCTAAGGGCATTAACTGTACGAGTGCTACCAACCTACATTTCTAGACTGAAGTTCAAAATTAGGGTTTGTTTTCTGGCTTGCAATAATAATCATGCTAAATTGCGTCCTTGAAGAATTCATAATCCACACAGGCATTAGTAGTGCTGTATCTGTTTTTCATTTTTGTCCACTTGGAATAATCTAAACCACTGCCGTTATTTTTTTCAATGAATTGCAGCAACTGAAAAACAGTATCTGTTGAATACCATGCTGTTATGCAGCCTGCGTGGCAAATCTCCTATACATTGTCTGTTCGGTAAGCATACCACAATATACCACAATCTAAGAAGGCCATGAAAATTTCAACCTACATTTAGTATGTCTTGTTTTAAAACCCTTTGACCTTATCCTGTGAAAAAGAAAGTAAGAACAAAACATGGAATACAAAACTGTATACATTTTTAAAAAGTGCTCATTGCTCTTTCCTTCAAAAAACCATTGCCTAAAACACCCTAACATTCAAATGATGGGAGGTGTCCACTGCTAACCATAACGACACTCAAAGGGCACAATGTTCATGGTGACATGAGAATGCAAGCTTTCCCCAGTGTTGCATGCAAATAAACCAGAGGTGGAGTTTGCATTCTGACACTATACAGTTTCAATTTCAGTTTACTATGGTCGTAGACTGGTACAGTATTCCTTGATTCCCCTCTGTGGATCTCTATGGGTGAAATATATAATTAAGGTATGGGCTTCGGTCTGTGGTTACGAAGGTGCCGCCCTTCCTTAAATCTTGGTGGGGGGTGGGGGGTGGAGTGCTGACTCTGTTGTTGTGAGTGGGTTGATTGGCTGTGCAGCTGTATCATGATTGATAGATTGATGCTGGTTGGTCTTATTTGTATGTTTCTCCTTATTTTGAATTTCAACGGCTTGGGTGGAGGGTGGGGCTCGTCTGTTGGTCAACCAGCACTGACCAACAGACCAACCAGCACTGAAGATGGCAAGTGAGATCTTGCCGAAACGTTGCAAAAACAATCTCGTGCTTACACGGGAAAACACCCGAATACAACAAGACCAGCATATATATATATTCGGCTCATCCCAGAGACCATCTTCGGCAGAGAGCCATGAGATTACTGTTGAATTTTTTCGATATGTGTTAGGATTTTAAGGGCTGATTAATAAGTTTGCTGGTTCAAACCCCAGTAGAAGGAGTATGGCCAGCTGAAGAAGGCTAATAAGCCCGAAATGGATCCATCCTGGTCTCTTATTTATTAATCAGCCCTTAAAATCCTAACATATGTGTGTGTGTGTGTGTGTGTGTGTGTGTGTGTGTGTGTGTGTGTGTGTGTGTTAAGAAAAGCAGTGTGCTTCCTCCCTTAATTGGGGCCTTAACAGGGTGTTGTGGAAACAATTATATATATGCATACTCAAATAACAAGCAACAATGATCCTTGAAAAGGTGATCAACCAGCACAAAAAGCAATTTAAAGAGTCAACTCTTGACATTTGTGAAACATGTGTTCCTTTGAAATGTCAGAGAAATGATGCTGCAGTGCACCAAAATTGCAAAAGGAATAAAAGATTGAAACCAAACAGTAAAGAAAATGGCGGCATTCTTTTTTAATTAATCTTTTTTTAAAAACAAGCAGGTAAAAAAGAAAACACATATAGTATTAGTAAACAGACAGAGAAATTGCAGTAGATGTACAGTTATTGCTCGATATATCGGAGATAAAGAATTACCAATAAAAAGCAGAATGCACTGAGCTATTTTTAACAATAAGGATTTTAAAGCTTTTTTCAAATCTCTGAGCTTGATGCTAGTATCTCTACTGCTTTCTTATTTAAAGATAAATCAAACAAAGAAAGAAAGAAAGAAAGGAAGAGAAGGAAGGAAGATCTGCTAATCTGGCTCGGGACCTAGCTATCTGCGGGATCGGATTCTGCCCCATACATCTTCCCGGCCGATTCGCTCCCACAGAGAGGGACTTCTCCGGGTGCCGTCCACTAGACTTTGTCAGCGGGCGACGCCCAGGGGAAGGGCCTTCTCTGTGGCGGGCCCAGCCCTCTGGAACGACCTTCCCCCCGACATTAGAACAACTACGGACCTCCGCTCCTTCCGTCAGAAATTAAAAACTCACTTTTTCTGCTTGGCCGGCCTAGGTTAGTCTCTACCTCAGGGGTTAGGGAATGTTAATTTTAAAATGGCGATTTTAGTACAGGGACAATTGATTTAATTTGTTTTTATTGTATTTATTTATGTATATATTTTATGCTGTTTTAATTTTCCCTGTGCACCGCTCCGAGTCCCCCTGGGGAGAGGACGCGGTATAGAAAAATAAATCTATCTATCTATCTATCTATCTAATAATATTATTGAGTAGTTATTATGTTTCTAACTTCCCCTTTGTTGTACTCTGTGTGTTATGTTTTGACCTTCTTAACACATTAATGAAGCTGGTCAAGTTCAGCAGATCCTTGCTAAAGTAAATCCTAAGTATCTTAATCTATTTTTTAAGGGAGGCAATCAACCTTCATTACTCTGGAATAATCCACTTGGACTGGAAACTCTGAGCTTATCTCCATAATGCTGAATTCTGATAAATCCAGGTTTAACTCGACTAGTTATACAGGCAGGAAACCTGTCGTGGCCTTTAGCCATACATTTCTGCACATCACAGCTTGTCACAGTGCAGCAGTCATTAGAAGCCACACAACAGATGGACATTCAGTAACCAGTCTTCTTCGAGCCAGAGATTCCATTATGCGAAAGCCACACAAGTCAAATCTCGTTCAGTTTTCAGTTGTTAAACTTGTTAGGAGACTGTGAGAAAAGCATAAGCTCAGACAGATTTCACAAAGGAGTACTGTAATTCTCTGCATTCGAAAGATAATGTTGCTCGAATTTAGGGTGGCAGGAAGAAATAATTAATTCCCCAGGTATGTTTGCATGATTACCATTGTCTACAGTAGTGAAAAAAAATGTTCGTTGCTTTGGATTTAATTACTTTTTAATATTGGGTTTTTAGCACGGGTTAATGAATTTAATTACATTTTAATCGATATTTATTGTATTCCTGTGTTTTTAGATGCCTGTGCGCCGCCCTGGGTCCTAACAAGGAGAAGGGCGGGGTATAAATTTAATAAAATAAAAAATAAAAAAAAATACTCAATGGAATCTTTTTAGACTACAAATGTTGGGAGTGCGTGATCTTAAACAAAGAGTTTTTAGTGGAAGATGCTTTCTCCCAGTTTAGGCACTCTCCATTTACAAATGAGCTTTTCCTAATCTGGCCAGTGGTTGCATCTAGGTTGCAAACAAAATATACCATGTACTGTTGAGTTATATGGTCTCTCCCCAACTACTGACTCATGGCTGCCTACATGGAACAGGACACAGAGGAGTCAGGTGTTCACAGATACAGTTGTGGCAACATCTGTCATTGCAAAAATATACTATTGAATTTGAAATGTACCATAACTGGGAACAATCAATGGCTAGGCCAGGGGTCGGCAACCTTAAACACTCAGAGCCATTTGTACCTGTTTCCCACAGAAAAGAAAACACTGGGAGCCACAAAACCTTCACGTGCCTGATTATTTCCTGAGCAGCTAGTATATTGAATTAAACATTATTTTCTTCTGAAACTTTTGTTTTCTTGGATTTAACCATGCATGGCCTACTGGGGATTGAAAGGTTCAACAAATTATGTGCCAACAGATGTCCAACACTGGCAGTTGTGACACATATTTTGAGCAACAGGGAGCTGCAGCAGAAGGATGAAAGAGCCACATGCAGCTCCAGAGCCATGGGTTGCTGACCTCTGGCCTAGGCCAAATGTTAAATAGCTTTTGAAAGCTGACCATTCCCAGGGATGAGGACAATGTAAAGTAGTACTGTGATCAAACTGTGTTTTTTTTAGCTTGGGTCTGCAAGCCCACTGAACGTATTGGTTCTCTAGACACTGTTTTGCCAAGTTCCTCACTACTCCTTAAGGGGAGACTTTACTGAACCTCAATGGGATGATCATACTTAGCTAACGTACTGACTTCAGGCTGGTCGCCTGTGTTGTTTTACATTGTTGGTGAAAGAAAACTTCAGTGCGGAGCAAAATCACAAGAGGAACCAAGAAATGGAATATTTTGCTGTCTTATTACTATTTATTTTATTTTATTTTATTAAATTTATACCCCGCCCTTCTCCTTGTTAGGACCCAGGGCGGTGCACAGGCATCTTAAAAACACAAAATACAATAAATGTCAATTAAAATATAATTAAATTCATTAACCCGTGCTAAAAAACCCAATATTAAAAACCCTACCAAATTACAAATTTCCTTAAAAAGTCAGAAACGGGGGGCTATCCTAGGCCGGCTTGTTGGAATAAGTACATCTTAAGACGTTGGCGGAAGAGGCGGAGGTCCAAGATTGTGCGAAGGTCGGGGGGTAGGTCGTTCCAGAGGGCCAGGCCCGCCACAGAGAAGGCCCTTCCTCTGGGTGTCGCCAACCGGCATTGCCCGGCCGACGGCACCCGAAGAAGACCCTCTCTGTGGGAGCGGATCGGGCGAAGGGATGTATGGGGCAGGAGGCGGTCTCGTATATAGCTAGGCCCCGAGCCATGGAGCGATTTAAAGATGGTCATCAGTACCTTGAAGCGCACTCGAAAGGCCACAGGCAGCCAGTGCAGCTCGTGCAGGAGAGGTGTTACGTGGGTTTGCCTTGGGGCACCCATAATCACCCGCGCGGCCGCATTCTGTACTAACTGTAGCTTTCGAGTGCACCTCAAGGGAAGCCCCATGTAGAGAGCGTTACAGTAATCCAGCCGGGACGTCACAAGTGCTTGAGTGACTGTGCGAAGGGCTCCCCGGTCCAGTAAGGGGCGCAACTGGCGTATCAGGCGTACCTGATAGAACGCCCCCCTGGCCACGGCTGCCACATGGTCCTCCATGGACAGCCGGGAATCCAGGAGGACGCCCAAGTTGCGCGCCCTCTCCACGGGGGCCAGTTGTTCGCCCCCAATGGCCAGAGTTGGACTTATCTGGCTGAACTGGGGTGCCGGAAACCACAGCCACTCGGTCTTGGACGGGTTGAGCTTGAGTTTGTTACTACCCATCCAGATCCGTACGGCCTCCAGACACTAGCCTCCTGACATCTCATCTGAGCTGTGTCCCATATTTGGAGAAATGTAAACGATGTGCAAGAATAATTTTGAAACACTATCCTTTGTATCTGTAATCTCAAGTATTTAGTTTTACCTTTTAAAACTGGAACAGTAGCTTTTGACTCCACACACCATGTTTTCTGCATCATACCTTAAGGCACACTCAATAAGAATGGATGGGCAGTTAATTAGTTCTTTCAACCACAAGTTGTACTTCCCAAAACTTCGGCGCTCAGATACATGGTAATTGGCTATCAATATTACAGCATGAATCTACACTGCAATGAGATCAATATCATGCATCATTGTCTAATGTATCAGGAGGAGGGAAGTCATCAAAGACATTCATACTGCCTAAGGGTAAAGCAAAAAATTAGCTACTAATTACATTCAGATCTCAGAGGTCCATAGCAATTACATTCGATGACCACAGCATAGGAGACCAAGGCAGGAAATTATGTTGTGTTAAAAATGGCCCATAAAACATATCAGAAAACACATACATACATATAGTACCTACCTACCTATCTATGCATAATCTGTGGAAGTACCTATTCAGCTGTTTCCTCTACTCTGTAGGCAGTCTAATCATTTTTCTATGCTAGCTTCGAGCTGTGGATGTGGCATCTTAGAATATACAAGGTGGACACCAGTTTGGATGATCTATATTGCAGGCAGGAGGATAGCTATGCAGAGAAAAATAAAATTGGCCAAATGAAGATCAAGCAAGGAAAAACATGCAGCTTCCCCATTGATTTTGGCTTTTCCAGACCACTTCAATATTTTTAGTATGTCTGGGTGAAATGATTAAATATATGTTGAATAATCTCATTAACTGTATTACATTAAACTTAGATTAAATCATGTTTAGCTTTTGTCATGGCCCCCTCCACTCAAGCGTGGCCCTTCACTGGAAAGAAAAACCTTGCACAACCCTATTATACATGTTAGCACTTCTAGTTTAGGGGCCCATCAATACCACCACCCCCCGCCCCCCGTAATGGTATTCACTACCAGTTCAGTAACATTCTGTGCACGTCTGGGCATGCACAGAACTGTCTGTGATGATGTCAGGGTGGGTAGGTGGAGCCTCACGCCACTGCCACTCATACTGCCCTTGACGGCGGGAAGAAAGAAGAGAAGCAGCTCAGTGGAGAAGGGGCTTTCTCAGCCAAAGAAAGACTTTCATCAACTCCCTGAGATGAAAGAGAGCATGCTTGGGTCAGAAGGCATTTGCTGCTGCTGCGGGTTGAAGAAAGGAAAGGAATTTAAGGACCTCAAAACATAGTTTGGGGCTAAAAATTGCTGAATAGAATAGGAAGAAAGAGACAAAACCAGGAGTGAAATTCAGCTGGTTTGAATTGGTTCGGATGATTTGGTAGCTCTGATGATTAGCTGGGGAGAGAACCAGTTCGCTCCAACGATCATGTTGACACCCCCCACCCCCGCCCCTGTGCTTTACTTAACTATATCCTCTCAGCTGATTCACATGGCAGAGCACATTGCCACGTCTCATCTGTGTTACTCCCCGGAAATAAGTTGGAAGTTGTTAAAACTGGTGATGCACGCAAATCCCCGAACCTGGCAGAATCCCACCACTGGACAAAACCCCACTGAACCACACACCATACTTTCTTTGGGGGGCTCAGCCACTCTGTAATTTATTCACACAACCATTTATGCAGCATCACCCACCCAGTGACTTCCATGGCACATGGGGAATGGAACATGGATCTCCCAATCATAGTTTAGCATATTTTGTCACTAACCATCTTAACAAAATAACAGAGCAACAGAATTGGAAGGGGCCTTGGAGGTCTTCTAGTCCAACCTCCAATAACACTCAAAAGCAAAGACTGTGTGTTTCTGATTGAAGGAAACGCAAGCAATGATTAAAAAAGGGCAAAGAACAGCACCTCGGTGGTTGTATTATTTTCCATTTTCTCATACTTCTTTCAGGTGCTTGGATAAATTTACATATTTGTCTAAGGAACCTGTTCCACAATGTTGTATGATGGGTTAATATTTTAATATCATTATGCCTATTCTACAGAGGAGAGGGAGGGAGCTGAGTATGACAAAAATAGTAACTTCCCCCAGGCCTTTTAATTTGTTCACAGACGAAGCTGAAAGCAAAGGAATATGAGATATCAGCTACAGCTTCAAAGTTTCCTTAAATCTTTCTGAAATTCCGTTCCTGGCCCCAAGACAATACTTTGGGACTTTCTTTTGCCGATGGCATTGCTATTGCTAATTGCTTGGTACCAAAAGAAAGGAAAATAAAATAACCTTTCTCAAATCCATCTACTCTCTTATTAAGAAGAACCTGCCATGAAAAGATATAGAGAATCTGGGACAGTTAGATTTAATGTCTATATATGGAGATTTTCCATTGTCCATGATAAATTGTATAGCTCACTGGCTGGAAAATGACCAAGCTTTTGCATTTTTACCAACCACTTAAAAAAAAAGGTTAGTGATTTGTTTTTATTAGTTAATATTAGTTAATATATTTATAGCAGCTACTTGGCACTGAGTACAGACATTGCTATAGGGAGAAAAACCCTGCAGTACTCCTGAGTGCATCAGACATAGTGCTACATTTGAAATAAAATTGCTATTATTTATTTCTAAGTCCCTTTGGTTCACTTGAAGAAAAAGTTTACTTTTCTGTGTACAAGGAAAGGTTAAGAGCAACTTATTCTGGGCATGAATCAATTTTCAAAGACAAATATAAGAAAACCTATCTTTAAGCGATAAATCAACACGTATAGAGAAGGTGTTAGTTGTTTAGCTGGAATCCAAGAGGGCCTTATTCAGTAAATAACAATTTTTGAAACAAAATATCTTTCTATGCTGTGCAAATATAGAAACATCTCCCTCTAGTGACTCACTACAATAATGGTACAGATATGTAAATTAGCCAAGATCCAATTTGAGATTTAAGGGTAGCAGGATTCAGTTCAAATGCATGATTCAGGTTACAAAGGCAACAAGATTCAATTTGAACTAATTTGAGATTCTGCTTGATAAAACCTTCAACTATAATTTATAATAGGAAAGCGCCTGAAGAAGTTCATTTTTAGCATAAAAGGATGTAAATAACAGTTAATATTCAGATAACTTCAAGTATCACCACAACTTTCTATTTAGGGAGGGGGAAACTTTCCGGCTAAAGGCTAAAGAAAAGTTAAATTGACTTATGCAGAAATAGCTAACTTAAAAATTTATCTAACTTAAAAAATAAGAACTTTCAGGAATCGAGAATGAATTAAGGTCTTATTTAAGACAGACAAGCCCACCCATTTCCCTCTCTGCTTTTCTGACCTAGTCTGACTCATTGGAAGGCTGGCAGTTCAGGGAATGTGGTATTATACGAAATCTATGCAACACTGGGGAGACTGAAATATACTGTGGGTTGCTCCCGGTTTGGCCCAGATCAGGTAAACCAGTAGTAACGGCAGCGGGAGGCTCCGCCCACCTGCCTGGAATTTCTGCGCATGCATGTGTGCACGTGCCCGAGTGAACCAGTAGTAAAAAAAATTGGAAACCCACCACTGTACTGTAAGTATGTGTATACGCACTATTGTGCATATGCTACACTATGATATATCAAGACAAAAACAGATAGGTTGCACAGAGGAAATGGACATGGAGGATGTGGGAGGGGAAAGAAAAGTAATGAAATGGGAATTTAATCAATTGGAGAATGAAAGCCAATTCTTACAAGGTTAGAAAGAAACAGACTGAGGTCAGACAAGCCCATTACTAAAGTGAGAGATGGGTAGAAATGATCCTCAAAGTCAATGGTTTCAAACCTGTTACGGTCTGAACACATGAGAAAATAAGCAAGAATATAAACCTTGATTAAATGGGCCTTTTAGGCAGAGCTCTCCCTGGGATTATTTCATAATGGTTTCATTAGCTTTTCTACAATACATCTATGTATCAAAGCAGTGTGTGCTTACATTCCTGTTTGGTCAGCTTCTAGAAGGGTATCCTGTTGAGAAAAGCTGATGATCCTATTGAGAAAAGCCTGATGATCAATTAACCTTTTAGTCTTATTTTTACAGGAAAAAAATCAATTCAATATTCCAGATGCAGAGCAAAGGGACTGATCCTTCGCCATGCTGATGAAAGTTGATCAGTCATGGATGCCTTCCTCTAGTATTAGAACCAACTGGCTGTCAGGGTTCCAAGTAACACCCCGAACCAATGAAGAGTCCAAGGCCAGCCGCTCCTCAAAGTTCCATTTTATTAGAGATATCATATTGGCACACCTGGGGAAACCCCAATCTGAAAGTCCCTGGGTTTCCCCACCCAAAGAAAAGTCAAAGTCCCATCCCCTGCACCCACATGTCCATCCCATGGTCCAATCAATCCACTGTCCCATCTGGAGATGATCCCCCCAGTCATGCCTCCCCAGGTACAGCGTGAATGTTCTTGACTCCCAGAGAAAGGAATGTTGTTATGGCTATATATCCCCACCAACTCCTTGCAATCCCCCTCCTGTTTTCCCACAGCACTAAGTGTGGCAGCCCTGAAGAGCCAAAGAAAAAAAGATGGCCTCCAGGGTTGACACTGGCCCAGTGACAGTGTCTAAACACTTCCTCACCAGCAATCAACACTCAAATGAGCATAAATTAACACCATGATTAGACCAACAATGTCTGAGATGAGCCAGAGTCTGCAATCAGCATTCATAACAAAGCCTCTTATGACTATGCTGCTATGAATTCTTGGTTCTTTGTTTGGCAAATTCAGTGGAAGTCTCAAGAAGTTTAAGAAGGTTGCTGCTCAATCCAAATTAAACCTTCCTTCAGACCAGATTCCCCCATATATAGATTGCTTCTGCATAGGACCTATAATGAGTCTCTTGGCTGGAAAGGAACAGCAACACGTTGTATGACAATGGCTCTTGATGGGAAAATTTTATTCATTGCAGATGGTGAGAGTGGGGTGGGGTGGAGGATATTCAAGGAGAGCAGCTTAGTCAACCCTACCCATTGAGTTCATAACCAAACTGATATTTGAAGCAGCTATTTTCCACTTCTCTCTTTTTTAACTACAATATTACATTAGCCTTCAGCTTTATTAGGGCAATATAAATGTGGATATTTCATCCCAGTACTGTAGGGGGATATGAATGCTGAAATTCAGAGATTGCTGAAGAGCTGCCATCTATTTAGAGTTTTGCTGATAGCAGGAATGAGGTGCCAGGAAATTCATTTTTTTTCTATGGTAAAATTGATTTTTAGATGACTCACAGTTAGTATCAGCAAAACATTGAGAAGATAGCAATTCTTCTGGAAGAGATGCAAGACAGGTCTCAAAGGAACCAGCAGAGTTAGTGTGGTATCTTCTGTTAATACATCTTTCTTAGATATAATAAGGATTAATTATATCTTTAGAGAAAATCAATTGTAACCAATTATTTACATTTAGAATATAACAAAGATTTCTCTGAAGTATTAATTAAGATTGAACTTTAACTTTTCATTAAAAACCTTACATTCCTATAATTTAGAAAGCCACACAGTTGTCTAGCATGTCCATAGACATATTGGTCACATACTCATTTCAGCATATTGATTTTGATCTATTATTACCCAAGATAGATTAATTCATAAACAATTTTAATGCATAAAAACTGTTTATTAATACCAAGGTTGATGAAGAATGAAAGCAAGAAACAGCTATGGATATCCCAATTATATTTTCACCGTAGAAGACAAGGACTCTTACTGATCTATAGCAGTGGAAATAAGACCTGTCTGGTGAGGACATAGAGAAGTAGACATTGCTAAAGAATTAAGGATGTTGGTGGCCAAAGGGTGAACCTTGGTCAATGAAATCTCTTCTGAGAAGGGAGAGGTGGTGTGATCACCCACATGTACTCCAGACAGCTGCTCCTTGCAAGTAGACTACAGGAGCTGAGGTTCTGTTGTTGGCTGAGACCTGAGCAGCTGAGAGTCATGGGATTTCAAGTAAGCTCATGGTTGTAATGTAGCCTATATAGACATGACGTTTGACTGAGATTCATTTCTTAATCACTTTCAGAACTATTATTATTATTTACTATTTTTCAGGTATTAAAAATTAAGTTTGATGGCATTCACTGGGTGAGTTTCCTTCAATTCTTAATGGAAGAAGTTTTAACTGTGGATTAGAGGTAAAAAATGGGTTGGGGGAATAAATGGAAAAGGGTTGATTAGATGTTGATACTTTGGCAAAAATGCAAAGAAAAGCAACTAAGATGATTAAGTGGTCTGGAGGGGATGTCAGAGGCGGGTCTTGGGACACCACTCTGGGAGGAGTTTGACTCTGTTGCTTCCAAAGATATGGACAGGTTGCGTAGGCGACTGAGAGCCACCATATGTTTATTGGACCCATGCCCCTCCTGGCTTGTACTGGCATCCTGGGAGGTTTCACGAGGCTGGCTCCAGGAAATAGTGAACGCGTGAGGGGTTCTTACCAACCATCTTGAAAGAGGCGGTGGTGAGGCCTGTCCTCAAGAAGCCTTCACTGGACCCAGCATTGTTAGTAAATTATCGTCCGGTCTTCAATCTTCACTTTCTGGCGAAGGTTGTAGAGAGTGTGGTGGCACAACAGTTTCCACGTCACCTGGAGGAAATTGATTATCTGGACCCGCGCCAGTCTGGCTTCCGGCCTGGTCACAGCACGGAGACGGCATTGGTCGCGTTGGTGGATGATCTCTGGAGGGCCAGGGATGGGGGTTGTTCCTCCATCCTGGTCCTATTAGACCTCTCGGCGGCTTTTGATACCATTGACCATGGTATCCTATTGCATCGACTGGAGGGGTTGGGGGTGAGGGGCACCGTTTTACGGTGGTTCTCCTCCTACCTCTCTGGTTGATCGCAATTTGTATTGGCAGGGGGGCAGAGGTTGACCTCGAGGCCTCTCACTTGTGGGGTTCCTCAGGGGTCCGTCCTCTCGCCTCTCCTGTTCAATACATATATGAAGCCGCTGGGCGAGATCATCCGTGGTTTTGGGGTAGATTACCATCTGTACGCTGATGATACTCAGCTGTACATCTCTACCCCAAACCACCCCAACGATGCTGTCGCAGTGATGCCCCAGTGTCTGGAAGCCGTACGGATATGGATGGGAAGGAACAGACTCAGGCTCAACCCATCTAAGACTGAGTGGCTGTGGTTACCGGCGCCCCGATTCAACCAGTTGACTCCATCACTGGCCATAGGGGGTGAACATCTCGCCCCCGTGGATCGGGCACGCAACTTAGCTGTCGATGGAGGACCATGTGACAGCCGTGGCTAGGGGGGCATTTTACCAAGTTCGCATGGTGTGCCAGTTGCGTCCCCTATTGGACCGGGACGCCCTTTGCACAGTCACTCATGCGCTTGGGACATCCCGTCTAGACTACTGTAATGCTCTCTACATGGGGCTCCCCTTGGGGTGCACCCGAAGGCTACAGCTGGTCCAGAACGCAGACGTGTGGGCAGTTTTGGGAGTTACCAGATACTCCCACGTAACACCGCTCCTGCGCGAGCTGCACTGGCTGCCTGTGGCCTTTCGGGTGCGTTTCAAGGTGTTGGTCACCATCTTCAAAGCGCTCCATGGCACAGGACCTAGTTATCTGCGGGATCGTATCCTGCCCCACACATCCCTTCGGCCGATTCGCTCCCACAGAGAGGGACTGCTCCGGATGCCGTCCACTAGGCAATGCCAGCGGGTGACGCCCAGGGGAAGGGCCTTCTCTGTGATGGGCCCGACCCTTTGGAACAACCTACCCCCCGATATTAGAACTACCACGGACCTCCGCTCCTTCCGCCAAAAAGTGAAAACCTATCTGTTCCATCAGGCCGGCTTCGCCTAATTTTATGCTTCTCGCCCCAGTCTGTAATTTAAATTGTTTTATTTGGTCTCAAATGGGATATAGTTTTTAATATTTTTAAATTTTGTACAGGGTTATTTAATTCAATTTTAACTATGTATGTATTGTTATGTTTTTAGATGTTTTTTAATTTTTTCCTGTACACCGCCCTGAGTTCCTTCGGGGAGAGGGGGCGGTTTAGAAATTAAAATAAATAAATAAATAAATAAATAAATAAAGGACCCAGAGACAAAAACATATGAATTGTTGCAATAATTGGGTCCAGAGAAAAGAAGGACTAGGGGTGGTGTGACAGTAGTATTCTAGTATTTGCACAGCTGCCACAAAGAAGAGGGGGGCAATTTATTTCCCAAAGTAGAGGCAAGATAAGAAACAATGGATGGAAACTAATGAAGGAGAGAAGCAACCTTGAATTAAGGGGAAACTTCCTAATAGTGAGGACAATTAACTAGTGGAACAGCTTGCCTTCAGAAGTTGTAGAGTTTCATCACTGGAGGTTTTAAACAAAAGACTGGGCAGCCACCTTCTGAAATGCTATAGGGTCTCCTGCTTGAGTAGGGGGTTGGACTTGAAGACCTCCAAGATCCCTTCCAGCTCTATTTTGATTGGTGTAAAGCAAATAGGAAAAAGCATAGCATCTAAGCATCACAGCCCCCAGTACTTAGATCTCTGACTACAAATTGGCACACCATGTCAACTTTGGAAGTGACACTTCTGTGAATCACATGGAGAGAAGTCTTGAAATGGCCTTCAGCAGAGTGCATCAGCTCCTTCCTTCAAACATTTTTTTATGTGTGGAAGAGGAGTCCGATGATAGGGAGAGAACAGATTCTTAAAAGTTTCTTAAAGAGAAACAGGTACAGCTGTAACAAGAAAATTGATCCAAGTTGGGAAGCCCAGTCAATGACAGGAAGAAATCAGTGGCCTAAAATGCAGCCAGCTAGCCAAGGGGGATATTGAAATTGGTTCACATAATTGGGCTTTCAGCATGAATCGAGTGTGACAGCTTCATCAGTGTGATTTGATGAATGCTGACCGCATAGATACCAAAGCAAAACATTCTCTATTTTTATATAGTTTTAGAATTACAAATAAAGTAAGTTTTGGAATAAAGATACTAAGCGTATAATTCAAATGTGCTTGTATGGTTTCCAAGAAAATATTGCCATCATGTGGCCATGTAGTTACAACTGTCAACGCGTATACGCCCCCTCCCCCCCACACACATCTACACACCTACTGTTAACATTTTCATTCAAATATTCTTCAGTGACCTTCTGAAGGGCAGAAATCTTGTCTCCGTGCACTTTGCTCAATGTAACAATGCACCACTTAAATTGTGCTCATTGTCATTTCTCATGCTTTCCCAATATCTTCCCAGGAGGCCTAGTAACAGACAAAGGCATTCATCCTTGCTACCTTTCCTTATGTATGGAGGGGGAAAAATAACATCATTTGTCCAATTGACAGGCCCATCTCGAGTTTTCATAAGCCACCCAGCTTTTCCATAAGCAAATCATATCCACATCTGAATATATGCCTAATGACACATCTACATTACCATTTCTCCATGTAAAATATTTGTATTTCCTTATTATAATTTTCTTCCTTGGACATTCACATTTATTCACTTCAGGTTCACTCCTTGATATATCACATAATTCTGCCACACATCTCTAAAATAACCCTTGTTCTATCCTCAATTTTCATCTGAAATAATTTCACCATTTTTATTCTTACTTCAATTTTCTCTGCTGGAGGCCTTTTCTCTGCTTAATCCTTTTTGCCCACTTCTAAAAATAGTGTTGATTTCCATCAAAATTGGAATTGTGTTGCCTCTGTTTAATACATTTTAATATTGATTTTTAAAAAGTATGTATAACTAGCCGATAACCCGGCATTGCCCAGGTATTTATTTGTAGGGGGAAAATATCTGGACCAAACGTAATTTCTATGTTGGATTTGCCCCCTTACCAGCGATATTTGCTTAACAACTGTGGCAAAAAGATTGTAATGGTGAGTGTTCACTTAACAAATACCTTGCTTAACAACAGAAATTCTGGCTCCATTTGTGGTCTTGAGTCAAATACTATCTGTATTATTTTATTAACTGTGCTTCTATTTGTCAATCTTGTGAGCTAGTGCTGGTTAATAAGGGGATATCATCACACTATGCTGGCTAAAAAAACTTTTACACCAATGATTTATAATAAAACATCTCCACATCTGTAGCTGAAAGGGCTGCAGAAACCTCCTGTGGAATCCTTGGTGCTCTCTGAGCTTGGTTGTTTGTTTGATGATGCTGTTTACGTAGTTGGGCAATGAAAGGTCTGCAAGCAAACACCAAACCCGGAATGCACCACAACTCCACAATTTAACTCTGGATTACAAGCAGGAGGGGTGGGCTGCTACGGGTTCACCCAGGTTTGGGAGAACCCATAGCTAACATTATGACTGGTTCAGAGAAGCTCCAAATCCCACCCCTGACTGGCCCTGCCTCACACACCCCTCCCCTCACACTCCTCCCCGCCCTTCTGAGGAGTCTCCATGTAGCCCGTTTTGATATGCAGTAAGCGCAGGGCCCGAGCAGAGGATTGGAGAGGGGGGAAAACAGGCCTCCAGAGCCTGGGGTAGGCCATGCAACCAGGCAGAGAACTCATTGCTGAAATTTTTGAAGCTCACCAGATTACAGGTATTGTCTTCTATTGAAATTGGAGGTTGGTTACTTACTGGATATGCCCTTTCTCAGGTAGGGGGGGACATCATCCAGGCATGGGTTTGACTCTGTCAGGATCCAATCGGACTGGGTCTACAAGTTGGTAAGACACGCCCTCTGAAGCTCCTCCCCCCAGCTTAGATGAAGGAGTAACTTGTAGACTGCTGTGCATGAACTCACAAGCGATAAGAAGTATCTCTCCATAAGTCCACATAGACAAAAAAATAGACAAATGCACAATGATAAGGGTGGGGCTGGATGATGTCTCCCCCTACCTGAGAAAGGGCGTATCAGATAAGTAACCAACGCCCATTCTCCCAGTAGGTGGAGACATCATCCAGACATGGGACACACCAAAGCCTAACCTGTACCATCGGGAGGGTCCTGAATATAACCTAAAGAACCTAAACCTGAACCACTTGTTGCAACATGCGCCAGCCAAATGAAGCATCAGCTGAGGCATATCTGTCGAGTCTGTAATGGCGAATGAACAGAGAGAAGTCCAAGTGGTCGGCCGGCAGATTTCCTCTAATGATGCTTGGGATGACCAGGCAGCTGAAATGGCGGTGCTGCATGTGGAATGCACAGTAATATGAGGAGGAACAGGCAAAGAAATTGTGGAGTATGCCCTGGAAATAGCTGTTCGCACCCAGCGACCAATGTCCGAAGAAGTGGCCTTAGATCCCTTTTTATCCCCTGGTTGGAATTTCACACACAGCGCCTCTGAGCGCTTGAAGGCAGCAGTTTGTTTAATATAAACATCAAGATAATGCCACTTACGTTCCAGCCAATTAAATGGATTGGGGCAAAAGTTGGGGAGCACCAGTTCCTGAGATCTGTGAAATACCAAATTTACCTTAGGCACAAATGCCGAATCAAGGCGAAGGACAACCCTATCAGGATGAAAAATGCATGTCATGTCTGATTGACAATGCAGCCAACTCGGAGATGCGCCTTGCCATGGTAATCACTTTTAAGGTTAAACCACTTTTAATGTTAAGTCTTGCATAGATATGGAGTGTAAAGATTCAAAGGGAGTCTGAGTCAATGAGTGCAGGACTTTGAAGACATTCCAAGTTGGGAACCTGTGCAATGTTGGAGGTTTGATGTTGGTAGCACCTCTCAGGAAGCGTCAGATGAGCGGATCATGAGATAGAGGTTGAGATGAACCAAGTGACAAGACGGAGGCAGGGCCACCACCTGGCGACAGAGGGTATTAGGTGACAGTCCTATATCCAGACCCCGTTAAAGGAACTGGAGAATATTGGGAATAGAGACGTGCAAGGGAACAATGTTCTTTTGATGGCACCAGAGAGAGAATTGTGTCCAGGTAGCATCATAAATGCAGTTAGTAGAGGAACGCCTGGAGGCTTGAATGGTTTGAATAACTTCGGTGGAGAGATTAGCAGTCCTTAGGGCCTTCCGCTCAACCTCCAGGCGGTTAGTTGTAACCAAGGAAGGTCGGAGTGTTGGAATGACTGTTGCAGGAGCAAAGAGGAGAACCAAGGAAGTTGTCATGGTGGTGATACCGGAAGGTTCAGAAGATTTGTGAACCAAGGTCTGCAGGGCCAGTGAGGAGCGATCAAGATCAGTTCCACCTCCTCCGTCAGCATTTTCCGTATTACCTGCTGAACTAGAGGGATTGGGGGAAATGCATACAGAAGGCCCTGGAGCCACCTGCACCTCAGAGCGTTGACGCCCTCCACCCCTGGTGTCACGTAGCATGCAAAGTACCTTGGTAGCTGATTATTGTTCTGGGAGGCAAAGAGGTCTAGAACCAGAAGGCCGTACCTGTTGGTCAGCTGGTGGAATATTCACTGGTGCAGGCTCCATCCACTCTGCTGGGTCGATGTGCATATGGCTGAGGCTGTCTGCCTGGGTGTTGTGGCTCCCCAATATATGTTCAGCCTGGAGAGACAAGAGGTGGGTTTCCATCCATGAACCAAGTTGGAAAGACAAGGTCATTAGACTTTTGGACCATTCCCCCCCCCCACTCGGCGATTTATGTGTGCTTTCATGGTGGTATTGTCCATAAGGACGTGTGCATTGGTACAAGATCTTCGAACTGGAGAAGAGCGAGAAACACAGCCCTTAGTTCTAACCAGTTTATACTGTTCCTTAGATCGGAACGAGACCAGAGACGTTGGGCTATGCGTGATATAATGTGAGCTCCCCAGCCCTGAAGGCTCGCATCCATGGTTAGAACGATGTGTGGAGGGTCACAAAACAGAGAACCTAGTTCCATGGCAGGGGAGAGCCACCACTGGAGGGACCGTCTTACCTCTGGTGTTAGATGAACCTTGTGAGTGGAGCAACTGCAGTCTACCTTCTGATAAGAAAGGAGAAACCATTGGAGATGACGACTGTGGAATCGGGCCCACAGAATGATGTTGAAGGTGGAAACCATTTCCCCCAGAAGTTGCAACAGTTGGATGAGAGGAATCTTTGGCTGCCCTCTGATGGAGAATACTAGATCGTGGACCTGACATTCTGGTGAGAGGAAGACCTGTTCCAGAGTGGTGTCTATCACTGCCCCTAGATGTGTGAGACGAATCGTGGGCAGAACATGGCTTTTTCGCAGGTTGATCAGGAAGCCGTGCTCTTCTAGAACCCGAAGAGTGATCTGAATGTCTCTGTTGGCTTGGTGTAGGGACCTGGATAGCAAGAAAATATCATCAAGGTAGCAGAGAATTCTGACTGGCATTGTTTTGAAATGGGCAGCCAGGGCAGGGATGATTTTGGTGAAAACCCTTGGGGCTGAGGACGGGCTGAAGGGAAGGGTATGATACTGAAAATGATTCCCCGCATAGGAGAAACAGAGGACTTTCCCGTGATCTTGAGAATGAGGATATGGAGGTATGGCTCCGTGAGGTCCACCAAGGAGAAGAGTTCATTAGGCTGGATGCTCTCCAAGATGGACTGCAGAGAGTACATTTTCAACCTCCTGTAAACTATAAATTTGTTTAGAAATTTGAGGTCGAGAATTGCCCTCCAGTCTCCTGAAGACTTGTGTACTAACTATAAAGAGAGGAATAAAATCCCTGTCTTTGTTGGTCATGGGGCACCTCTTCGAGAGCCTGAATTTGAAGAAGGTGCCTGATAGCAACCTCAACCAGATGTCTTTTCATCAAGTCTCTAGAGATCGGACATAGTACGAAAATCGGGGGGGGCGGGGGACTGGAGAGAAACTTCAAGGCAAGGCCAAATTGGATGGTACGTCTAACCTAGGCGTCATTGGTGATGTAATCCCAACAATCAGCAAAGGCCGAGAGGCGACCCCCAATGGGGAGGTCCCCAGGGGAACTACTTCTGTTTATGGAAGGAGCAGTTGGAACTGCCCTTGAAGGGCTTCTTGTAGGAGAACTGCTGGGAGTTCCTGTCGGAACTCCCAGCAGTCCTGTGGAGGAGGACCCTGCCTTGAGGGAGCTTGTCACTGAGGACAGGGATAGGCAAATCCCCTGCCTTGAAATGAGACCTACAGAAGAAAGTTTATAATCTGTTTTACAGGTGGCAGAAGGAAGCACCTTTCTTTTATCCTTTGATTCTACTAAGAGAAGTTCCAAAGGAGGGCCAAAGAGAAGACCAGGAGAAAACAGAAATGAAGCCAATCACCATTTTGCTCTGGCTTTTGCTTGCCACTGCTTGAGCTGTAACAGACACCTCATAGTCACTGATGAGGCCATGGATTTGGATGAGAAACATGCTGCGAAGGAGGCATCTGCAGCATATTCCATAGCAGCCTTGAGCTTGTTAATATCTTGATGGGAGAGAGAATCTGCAGGTGGAATTCTGTCTTGCAGCTGCTTCAGCCAACGGAGAACCGCCCTGTTAAAAATGAAGCAGAAGAGGGGGCAGGACAGACCAAGCAGATGATTGATGCCCCTTAATTAATGATTACTCAAAGTGTTTGTCCTCAGGACAGAGAGAATCCTCTGGGGCATTGGAAACTGCATTGGAGGAAAGAGAGACCACCGGGAGATCAATGGAGGGCACCTCCAAAAGCTTTGACAACTCAGGACTGACATTGTACAATTGTTTGTCTAGAGCAGATGGCAAAGGCCCCGCCCCGGGAGAGGACCACTGATTCTGGATTATTTTCAAAAAGAGTTTTGGAGATGGAACCACATCCTTTTCGACAAGGGGGTGAGAAAAGAGAGGATCGGTTGTGTCAGGTTTATCAGAGTCAGTACTGGATGATGGTTTAGTGGCTGGAACGCCAGATATTTTCTTGGCCTTGAATAAGAGAGACTGGAACAAGGCAGGTTTAAAAAGGCCTATTAAGGCAGAAGGAGCCAGAGTTAAGTCCTCATCATCCGAGAGGCCAGAATCCCGGGCTACCTGTTTCTCAGATTCTGCCACTGAAGGCTGGGAAGCACTACCAGATGTGGCTACCTTGTGGGAAGAATGGCCCTTATTTTTCTTGGTGGAAGTTGAGTGAGGCATAGAAGTAGCCGGGCCCTGTATTTAAGGCCTGCCACAATCCCTCATTCTATGGCAGCTGCAATGATGTTAGCCATATCATTGGGGTTGCAATTAAATGCCTTTGGAGAAGGGGAGCCCACATCTATCTCTGGAGTGACACTGCCATCTCCTTCAGAATCATACTCCTCCTGAAAACCAATCCCGTCCTTGGTATTCAGGAGGGAAGCAGGCGGAGAGTTTTCCCCATCAGTGTCAGTAGATAGATCCTCATTAGGAGTGACCATTACTGGAGGAGACTCCAAAGGAGTTGGGATAACATCAGAGCAATGCTTAGTTTTAGCTTTTGCCTTGCGTTGGGCCGAATCTTAGGCCTTGTCACGATTTAAAGTAGGGGCACCAGGGCCCAAGGCCTCTTGAGATGGAGCAGACTTGGGCACCTTGGCAGGTTTGGCTGAAGGGCCCAGGGAGGCAGAGGGTCTCTTTTTTGACCTTGATTCAGGAGGTAGAGAAGAAGGCACAATGGCAGGAGAAGGTGGAATATCCCCCTGGGCAATAGTGATCTCGTTGTTTGACATTACTCATGGTTGAGCAGAACATTTAAAATGGCCACCGCAGAATTGCCACCAAAGCAAAATGGTTGCCAAGGTAGATAGGGCCCTGAAGAAAGGCTGAAGGAGTGAACTGACAAGTCGGCTAGTACGCTATTTGAAATTGGCCACCTGACGATCCGAGTGCTGGAGATGATGGCTGGAGCGAGGAAAGCGATTGGCAAAGTGATTAGGATCCCCGGAGCTTGCAAGATGAAGGGCTGCTCTGAGGCGGCAAATATGAACAGCGGCATGCAAGATGCCATGTGCTATAGTGGCTGGTCCGGCAGTGATTCTCCGGTGGTTCTTTGTGCGGCGCAGCTGCAGCGATCTTCAAATCCAAGACCCTGAGGTAAAAAAACCTCGTAGGCTCGCTGCTGTTGCTTTGCACGATCTTCTGCGAAGACCAAGAGAGGCAGAGCCTCCTGAGAGGCAATAAAGCCCCCAATGAGCCAAATGAATAAATTTTGAATAGAGAAGCCAATTGAAGAAATTTAGAAATTTTTAGCAGCAATTTAGAATAAAAAAGAATTAATTAGGTAGGAGAGACACACAGACATAGCTAATCCAAAAATTGACTGAGTCTAAGCTGGGGGGAGGAGCCTCGGAGGACATGTCTTAACAGCTTGTAGACCCAGTCCAATTGGATCCTGACAGAGTGAAACCCATGCCTGGATGATGTCTCTACCTACTGGGGAAACTCAGGTATACAAGAAGAGACCGGAGGCCCTACAGCCAATTATGTCTTGGGTTGAACTGTATTCCTAGAATCAAGAGCAGATTTTCAGATGAAAAGCTGTACCTGTCAATGCATTATATTCCGCTATGATAGATGATGGACCCTTGTGCACCTTCACATGGCCATCCCCTGCCCATAGCCCACTTACCTGCCTGCTAACCTGCTTGTGAACTGCCTGGAAACTCCTCTTGGGTTCCCCACTGTCTTTGGTTGTTGGAAAATTTCCAGCAGGTCATTGTTTAATGACAGCAACAGAGATTGCTGGGATTGCTATCAACAACCAATGAGGTCATGTAACATTGTGCTTTATGGCCACATAGCTTAGGGACAGAACGTCTGGTCCCAATTATTGTGTTAACCAAATGCATTTAAAACCCCCCACAACTTTTAAAAGATGTTAGTCTGAAAACTCTTGTAGCAATTTCTGACATTCGGTATCTCTCATTGTTACATTAACCCATATAGCTTGTTTATGAATGCCATTTAGTTCTAATGAACAGCAAAATTAAAACTGCAGGCGAGTGCCTTTCCTTTGCCAGATATTAGGACTGTTTTTCTTCTCCCCAAATCTCATCCCTGATCTGTGCCATTTTGGCACCTTTAGCCTAGGAATGGACTAAAAATAGTGAAAGATTTGAACAAATAATTGTATTAGAAAACTTTATTGCAATTAAGATACAAACATAATGCAAACGGCAATGCAAAGCTAGTCAATTATTATATCAGTGACATCACTTAAAAAGGCTGATGCAGTACTAAATAGACAGCAAAACAATACTTTAAAAACAACATTTAAAAAACTCTGTTCTATATACCAAAACTACGGAGTAGTAAAAAAGATGCTAATTTCTCATCAGTAAATTTGAGAAAATATCCCAGAAAATACTATTATTTTTTCTTCCCTGCAGGTTTCCCAGCCTTCTTTTTCTGCACATCTGGGCTTTTCTTCTCTTGCTCTGCTCGAAGGGCAGCTTCTTCAGCTGCCAGTGCTTCTAGTCTTACACGTTCAGCCTCCAGCAGTTTTGCTCTGTATGTGTCCCGGATTCCAAAGATCCTGCTTCGTGCATCATCTAGGGATGCCTGCCCAAAAAGAAATGTACACGTTCCATGCATAATCAGTACGCATGTATGTACCATATTTTTCGGAGTATAAGACACTCCGAAGTATATGATGCACCTCGCTTTTGGGGACAAAAACAAAGGGGGAAAAAATCTGCCTCTTCCTCCCAACATTTCGTCTCCTTGCAGCAAACAATGTGTTTCAGTTTCAATTTCAGCACAGCCTGATTAGCACAAGCAGCTGATTGTCAGTTGGATCAGCCTCCTAATGATCAGATGTTTCAGGCTGCAGGGATTGCCATAGCCTATTGTCGCCTCCGTGTGCCTCATTTTCAGCCTTCACACATCCCATTTTCGGTCTCTGTGCACCCCATTTTCTGCCCATTCCGAGCGGTGGGGATCGGAATGGTTGGAAAATGAGGCACCCAGAAGCCGAAAATGGGGCACCCAGAGGCAGCAATAGACAATGACAACCCCTGCAGCCTGAAACAGCTGGTGGTTGGGAGGTCGATCCAACTGACAATCAGCTGCTTGTGCTAATCAAGCTGTGCTGAAGCTGAAACAAGCTGTTTGCTGTTTGCGGTAAGGAGGGAAATTGTTGGGAGGCAGAGGCCAAAGAGTGGGGGCTGGTGGGTGGGCAGGACTACATTCGGTGTATAAGATGCACCCACATTATCACTCACTTTTAGCGGCGGGGGGAAAGTCTTATACTCCGAAAAATATGGTATATATGTCTGTCTGTCTCTGTCTCTGTCTCTGTCTCTCTCTCTCTTGTGTAAATGTAGGATATGAGGTCCTCTCATACTATAATTACCAGAATTATGTCTGCTTCAGTCTATCTTTCTATCTATCTATTTTTCAGTCTCTCTCTCTCTCTGCACATATACATGTATATACAGAAACCTCTGATAATTATGGCATTAGAAGGGGTTCATGTATTCTAAAATTACTTATGTCTTTTCCTTTGCCTCTTTATTAAGCCAATTGTCCATTTACACAAAGAAAATAATATTTTCCTTTTGTACATTTTCTGTATATATCTTTAAAAGATCATATATAGATAGTCCTCACTTACTGATTGCCTTGTTCATTGACTGTTTGAAGTTATGATGTGGAATGCAAAAGTAGGTTAATGACCAGTCTTTGAAGTTGTGGCTATTGCAGCAGTGTTCCCATGGTCATGGGATGACAATACCAGTGCTGTGCAATGGGCATGCATGTACAATAGTTGCGCTGCCCTGCAGTCACATGATCACCATTTATGATGTTCAGTCATTTCCAACCAACAGTCAATGGGGAAGCCAGCATCAAGGAACGAGTCATAGTCAGCGAGATATTATGCTTATAATATAATATAATAATAATAATAATAATAATAATAATAATAATAATAATAATAATAATAATAATAATAATAATAATAATAATATTTAATTTTGTATACCGCGTCCTCTCCCCAAGGGGACTCGGAGCGGTGCACAGGGAAATTAAAACATATAAAAATATATACAAACAATAAATACAATAAATAAAAGCAGATTAAATTGATCGTCCCTGCGCTAAAAACCCCATTAAAACTAAATTCCCTAAACACCCCAGAGGTAGAGACTAACCAAGGCCGGCCAGACAGAAAAAGTGTGTTTTCAGTTTTCGACGGAAGGAGCGGAGGTCCATAGTTGTTCTAATGTCGGGGGTCATTCCAGAGGGCTGGGCCCGCCACAGAGAAGGCCCTTCCCCTGGGCGTCGCCCGCTGACACAGTCTAGTGGAGGGCACCCGGAGAAGTCCCTCTCTGTGGGAGCGGATCGGCCGTGAGGATGTATGGGGCAGGATCCGATCCCGCAGATAGCTAGGTCCCGAGCCATGGAGCGTTTTAAAGATAACAACCAGCACCTTGAAGCGCACCCGAAAGACAACAGGCAGCCAGTGCAGCTCGCGCAAGAGCGGTGTTACATGGGTGTACCTTGCGGTCCCCATTATTGCTCGCGCGGCTGCATTCTGGACCAGCTGAAGTCTTCGGGTGCACCTCAAGGGGAGCCCCATGTAGAGAGAATTACAATAGTCCAGTCGGGATGTCACGAGAGCATGAGTGACTGTGCAAAGGGCATCCCGATCCAATAGGGGGCGAACCAGGCGAACCTGGTAAAACGCCCTCCTAGCCACGGCTGTCACTTGATCTTCCATGGACAGCCGGGCATCCAGGAGGACACCCAAATTGCGCGCCCCATCCACAGGGGCAAGATGTTCGCCCCCTATGGCCAGCGATGGAGTGAGCTGGTTGAATCGGGCGGCCGGAAACCACAGCCACTCGGTCTTGGTCGGGTTGAGCCTGAGTCCGTTACTTCCCATCCAGATCCGCACGGCTTCCAGGCACTGGCACATCACCGCTACGGCATCGTTGGGGTGGTTTGGGGTAGATATATACAGCTGAGTGTCATCAGCGTAGAGATGGTACTCTACCCCAAAACCACGGATGATCTCACCCAGCGGCTTCATGTATGTGTTGAACAGGAGAGGCGAGAGGACCGACCCCTGAGGCACCCCACATGTGAGAGGTCTCGAGGTCGACCTCTGCTCTCCTGCCAACACAAATTACAATCGGCCAGAGAGGTAGGAGGAGAACCACCGTAAAACGGTGCCTCCCACCCCCAACCCCCCCAGCCGATGCAATAGGATACCATGGTCGATGGTATCGAAAGCCGCCGAGAGGTCTAATAGGACCAGGATGGAGGAACAAGCCCCATCTCTGGCCCTCCAGAGATCATCGACCAACGCGACCAATGCCGTCTCGGTGCTATGCCCGGGCCGAAAGCCGGACTGGCGCGGGTCTAGATAATCACCAGTGGTGGCTTAATGGCTTAACCACCAGTGGTGATTTCATTAACAGTCCCATGAAACTGATGTCATATATTTGGTGCCGTTCCAAAACATTTCACTCTAGGATCATGTCACAGTGACAGAATTGCCAGTCCTAATTGTAAATTGAGGATTACCTGTAGTCCTTAAATTATTTTATTTCATTTCTTTGAAAGTTAAGATTACAATTATTTAATGAAGACGTCAGTATTATAACAATGTATTCGTCACTTCAGAGTGCTAACATAGCCTGCTCTATATTATCTGTTACTTCCTTCCACAATTGTAAAATATTCTTTAGTTTTCTTGAAATGGTATTTGCTAATCAATCAAGAGGTCTATGCTTTGAAATTATTTGAATGAAGTGCTGGAGACCTCATGCAAGGACAGCATCTACCTGGTATTTGTTAGACTGACCCATAATTGAATCAAAAGCTGCTGCACCCTCTTTAAACTCTTGGGGAGAAGCCTAAAAACACCTGACATGCTTAAATGAGATCAGAGAGGTGCTGTGCTCATGCAAAATCCAAAGTCTCTCTTCCAGATTATTTGGAAAGTATGAGGAACTCTAATTACAATGTTATTCATCACCAACTCTTGCTACCCATAAAAAGGATTGGTTGCTTTTAAGCTTATTATTGTGTTTATTTTAATATTAAATTCTTTACTTTGTGTTGACGTTTTGTTTGTTCATTTAAAAAGCAAATATTTTGTTGTCATTTAAAGTTAGGACATAATAAGATACCATTCAAATAAGCCAGTACTGAATAACCTCATTACCAGACAAGTTGAATTTAGTTTCGTTATCTCAGTAAATGTTCTTATACTGAATTATTAGATGTTTAATAAACACTATTTCATACAAAATATGTTTAAATGTGAGTCTAACAGCTGCTTTTCCAGACACAGCACTTATTCTAATTTGTCTCCCAAGCCAATATGTCAAAACTGAAAAGATAATAGGAGTTAATTTAGAAGTATGTTTGGAAATTTGTGGAGTAAAATATCTGATGATCAGAATTCCTAACAAAGCCAAAATAGTAAGAATTGATACATTAAAGAAGTTGTCAGTAATAAGCAAACTTACTTGTAAATCTTCATACATTTCCAGTACATTTTGCTTCAACTGATTTCTTGCCATGCGTTCTTGCTGCCTATGTTCCAGAACCAGTTCTCGAAAATATCTAAAAGAATTTATTTCCTCTGTTTTACGCATCTCTTGCTCTTGGATAGTGGCCTCATTCTTCAGAATAGAAATGGTCTGTGTTTTTCTGAAGGTAAAAAGAGATATCTAACATTTTCTTTATAAGGCATCTTAATTTTTATGCAGCCTCAAGATCTAGGTATATTTCAACATGAACAGGAAACGCTCCAATTAGAAACGCAGTGAAGGCACCATGAGTTTCTAATTGTAGAGGCACCAACAGAAGCCAAGTTAAATACTTAAAATAATTAACAGTTAGAACAGGTGTGTCAAACTCAATTTCATTGAGAGTTGTGTTTGATTTCAGGGGGCTGGAGTGGGCGTGGCTACAGTAGGCATGGCCAGTTCGACATCACTTATGTCGAGGGCACCTGTGATGGCCCGAGTGATCTGCCAGCAAAAACAGTTTCCCAAGCTCCGCTTTCTGCTGCGATGGCCTCCTGCAACCCTCTGCCAGTGAAAACGGAGCTCTGGAGGGTCACCCACAGCCCTCCCAAGCTCCATTTTCACTGGCAGAGACACCATGAGCCAGTCTTTTGTTGTTTCCAGGGCGGCCCTGTGGGACAGAGCTAAGCACCCCTTGGGCCGAATCTGGCCCCCGAGCCTTGTGTTTGACAACCCTGAGTTAGAAGTTACAATTATTGACAGTGTAGCCTACCCATCCAGAGTTACCTTGAATGGGAAGTATAAAAATTTAATAAATAAAAATAAAATAAAATAACTAACAGTGCTTTGGTCTAGCTATATAAAATGTAGTGCCACTTACCTAATATAGGGCGCAAGGTCTATAGGGGCCCATTCCTTCCGCTGAATGGCTAAGCTCGCTTCAGTGACTGTAGGAAATACTTCAGAAAGAGGAAAAACCACAACTGAATTAGCTTGCAGGAGATGTGCATTCTGTTTTCTAATACAGAATATTTAAAAACAACAGTACTCTACAGGAAGAACTCTTCAAACTTCATCAAAATATTACCAGCAATTTACATTGGCATTATAGTGGTGTATCAATTTGGCAGTCTGGTCTTTAGGGTTTAGTGACTGTGGTATGATTTCCTGTCACTTGGCCAGCAATTGTGGCTCATATCTTCAGAGGCAAAGCAGTCTGCTATGTTATGCAGACCCACAGGCAGCTGAGCAAAGACTGTCTTGGCTCCTGCCTTAATAGCCAGTATGTTGATATTGTTATAAGACAATTTTGATCTAGAAATAGAATATGTAGCAGAGTATAATTGCACAGTGGTATACTAAATTGAATTTGCTGTGATTACGATGAACTCCTTGATTAACTTTGAGATCTCTTCCTTATTTCTGAATAGATTATTGTCATGATCAAAACTGACAGATTTCTGCTATTTGGTTGGCAGTGCATCTGTGTTTGTAGGCCAAACAGATTACAGAGATTACAGAGGAAGTGATCTAAGCTTTTTCTTTGTGAACTGTTGAGTCACAAATGTACTGCAGCACCTCAGAACACTAGAAAGAGGAAACAGGCCAATATACAACATCTTTTAATATAATGGTATCCACCAGCGGTGGGTTGCTGCCGGCACTATCGCCGGTTCAGTGAACGTGTGCGCATTTGCACATAAATAGGTCTGTGCATGCTCAGTGTTAAAAAATGGGGGGGGGGGGGAAGTACATTTGTGCAATGAAAATTGTTCTGTGCATGCACAGAACCTAAAATCAAGATGGTGGTGCTGTAGGAGAAGGTTCTGGAACATGGCAAGCCTGGGTCGCTGCCGGTTCCAGTGACCCTAGCTGCCAAATCACTACCAGTTTGGCCGAACCGGTTCAAACTGTTAGAACCCCACCACTGGTATCCACACAACTTTATCAAAAAATGTCTGACAACATAAACACACACAATCGGTATGATCTATGAAAAGCATAACACGCCCAGGCTTCAAAAACATCTCAGAAACAACCAATTGACTATTACAACCACATGGCATCACTGTAGTACTCAAACCAACACTTGTCCTTTACAATATTTTAAGCAAACAAAAATCTCAGTAGCTAAAGAAATAAAAACAGAGGCCATGTACAATATACAGTGCAAGAACTTTAACGACTATGATGTAGAGCAGGCAGGCAGAAGACTCGCAGAGCACATCCACAAACACTACTTAACTGATAGAAGATACAATGAAAACTTCTTAATTTCACAATACGTGGAAAGATTCAAACATAGTTTTAAGTGGTAAACAATTAGCTTTTTAGAACAAGCAAAATTTTTAAAAAATGGCTAGTGAATTCCTGGACATTCAGACAATAGTCACATAGACCATTTATGAACTGTTCAAAAGAGGCAATAAAAACTTAGTAAGGAAACAAAAAGACTAGAGCTATGATGGCGAACCTATGGCAGGTATGCCAGATTTCTGGCATGCATATGCTCACTGGCCATCTGGTCTTCATGTACGCTGTTTTCTGGGCCACTTTTGGGCCTTTTGGGGCCATTTTCTGGGCCATTTTCTGGGATGTATTCAGTATGTTTTTTGGGCTGTTTTTGCCAAAATGGGCAAAAACACCCTGAAAAATGGTTCAAAAATGGAAAATAGCAGGCATGCACACATCGGCCAGCTGGTCTTCGAGTTTCTGGTGCTCTGGTGCATGCCAATGCATGCACATGCACCCACGTTCCGGTTTGGGCACTTGGTGCCAAAAAGGTTTACCATCAGTGGACTAGAGCATATTCTCTCTAGCAGCCAACACACCAAACACACAATTAGGCAAAAAACAATACTGTAATCAAGGAACCACTAAGGAGGAAACTATACAGTTAACAAACTGGCAGGGCAAGCTACTGTACATAAACAGCAAATCTCACATTCACTTGAACTGCTGATATTACCTTGTGAATAGCAAAACATCTGGAAGCAACCAACCAAGTTCCGAGAGCACCAAGAACTCCCCAGTTCAATCCTGGGCTACAGAAATTCTCTTCTATTGATATGTTAGAACAGGGGTCCCCAACCCCCAGTCCGTGGACCGGTGCCGGTCCGTGGCTTGATAGGAACTGGGCCACAGTGAGTGGCACAACTCTTAGAAAGGGCCGGAGAGGAGGAAGGAGGAGGGGGAAGCCCCCTGCAGAGCGCACACCGTGGGTGGGAGAGCACAGGGGCAGCCACTTGCACCGTTGGGGGTCTGAAAGGGGCAAGTGAGCCAACTCCCTCCCCCGCATGCGCATGCGTCGCCTGTTCCCCTTCCCCCCCGCTCCCCCTCTACGTCAGCCAAGCCATGGCTACTGGTCCGCGGAACTTTTTTAACATGAAACCGATCCCTGGTGCCAAAAAGGTTGGGGACCCCTGTGTTAGAAAGCATGCCAAGTCACAAGGCTATCCAGAAAGTGTAGATTGCAGGAAGTTATAGATAATGACATATTATGCAGGGGTAAAATTTGACCGGTTCGGACAGGTTCGGGCAAACCAGTAGCAACAATTTGAATTGGTTCGTTGAAGTGGTAAAAATCACCCCTGGTTGGCCCCACCCACTTTCCATCCCACCTGCTTTCTGCTCTCACCTTCTGGTCAGGAGAACGGCAGCAGTTCAAGGGATGGCATTTCAGGAAAGCTGTTCAGAAGGCAACCGCTAGCTGCAGTGTTTAAGGTACAATCCCGCGAAGGAGGGGGGACCATAAAGGGATAGACTGCGGCCAGCTGCTGCCTTCTGAGAAGCTGCGCTGTGAAGGGAAGGAGAAAGGTTCGGCTTCTCTCCACCACAACATTCAACGTGGCTACTTCTCTCCTCTTTCTCAGGCTCATACACGCAGAGCAAACATGAGAAGGAGGCGAGAAGTAGCCAGGTTGAACACTAGAAGACTTGGCCGCCCAAACTTTTATGTCGGTTCTAGGGGTGTGGCTTGGTGGGTTGCCATGAGTGATGTAAAGTTGGCCATGCCCACTCAGTCACATGACCCCACCAAAGCCACGCCCACCAAGCCATGCCCGAAGAATTAGTAGGGGAGTTAATGTAGCAGATGTGAAGCCGTACACTGCTGTGATCCTGCAGAGCTGAATATCTTTAAAAAGTTTTTCCATTTCTTTGTATGTTGAGCACATTGTTGCTTTTTCACCTCTGCCAATAACTGACAGGAAAAAAATCAGCTCAAATTTAACTGCCCATTTCCACAAATTATAAGTGGAAATATTGATTTCCTCACACCACTTCTAGAACATAGAATAGTTCGAAGGGACCTTGGAAAATGGAGGTTTTCTAGTCCAAATCTTTGCTCAAGCAGGAGACCCTATACCATTTCAGACCAATGGCTGTCTAGTCTTTTTTTATGAAAACCTTCAACTTCTGAAGGCAAACTATCCCATTGGTTGACTGCTCTCACCGTTAGGAATTTTCTGCTTAGTTCTAGGTTGCTTCTCTCCCTGGTTAGTTTCCATCCTTTGTTTTTTGCCTTTCTATTCTGTAGTTGAATGACATACAACATTCTCCTTTCTAGGATTTTGAAATCTCCATGATAAAACTTTTATTTCATGAATGCTTAATATCATGTTTGTATTGCCCATGCATACCTGTTTCTCTTGAACCTGTAGTAGGGCTGGCATTCTCTGCCTCGGCTTCCATCAGGCTTCTTTTCATGCAGTCATTACTATAACGTATACGTTCTTGAGCAGCCTGGGAAACAGAGATTTGTTGCAAAAAATTAGAAGAACAAACCTGCTTGTACTGTTACCTACCAAGCCATTTTGACACAGAAACATTTTAATATGGACAGAATATACATTGACCAATAAATTAATTTTATAGATGGATAAGCCTTAAACACCTAATGTAGTCATACGTATCAGTATATCCTTGCTTTGGGAGCTTCTACAATCTACTTGGATATAAAATACTAGCCGTTCCTGGCCACGTGTTGCTGTGGCCCAGTCTGGTTAAATGGCCAACCAATCTGTGTGTAGATCTACACCTGCACACACAAACACATATGTCACTGTATAACCCCCCAACCTACCTACCTACTTCCTTTCTCCACCTACCTACCTACCTACCTACCTATCTAACCTATCTACCGTATTTCTCCCTCTCCCTCTCTATCCCTCTATCCCTCTACCTACCTACCTACCTACCTACCTACCTACCTACCTACTTACCTACCTACCTACTTACCTAATGTAGTGTATTTCTCCCTCTCCCTCTCTATACCTCTACCTACCTACCTACCGCATTTCTCCCTCCCTCTCTCTCTATCCCTATAGCTGCCTGCCTACCTACCTACTGTATTTCTCCTTAAATCTTATGGACAGAGTATTATGTCATCCTTTATGACATAATACCTGTGGCCCACTGCTCTCTCTGTATCCATCTACCTACCTTTTAAATAATTTTTTACATTTCCGTTGCATGTATCATTGGTGCCGTATTTGAAAGGAACGTTGTGTGAAAATTTAGAAGGGATCAGTGCAGTACTTTCGGAGATTAGTGGTTTTGAACAAACTCTTGTTATATTTTTATTTATATAGATATAACATCAATAGAAATCTAATAAGAACTTCATGCATTTTTCAAATATTTTTCTCCAAATACATTTTTATATAATACTGTCAAAGGCATCTGCATGATTCCAATAGCCAGTCCATTGGCATATAAAAAGGAATGGAATGACTGCCTTTTGAACTGATCTTGCGTATTGCTATGAAACATAGAAAACAGCACAGTAGAGCTGCAATTGGTGACTTTAAAATTAACAGAAATATACCTTCATTTCCTATGTAAAACAGTCGTTGCAAATGAGCAGTTTGATGCGGTGTTTTAAATTCTGTGCCCTAGCATTGATAGAAGCAAGCATGAATTTGCCTTTCAGATTAGGGATTAGGGATGTGCAGCCTCTACAACTGATTTATTGATTACAAGAAAGCCTTTTATTTGTGATCATGACAAATTGTTGCAAGTCCTTTAAGAGCCGGGGATACCAACACAACTGGTCAACTTGATGCAGTTGTCATCCGCTAGATAGGAAATTATTGTGCAGAAACTGATCAGTATAAGTTAGGGAAACAAGTACAGCAAATTTGCATTTCTTTCACCTTTCTTATTCAACATGTATGCCAAAGAGATTATGAGAAGCTGGAACTTGAAGAATCAAAATTGGAGTAAAGATTGGCAGAAGGAACATCAGCAGTCTTTGATAAGCACAATTCTCCCCTCAGAAACCAAGGAAGGCCTGAAGCATCTGATCAAAAGGACTAAAAAAGGAAAGCAAGAAATTTGGTCTCTTCCTGAATACCAAAGATCATTGTGAGGAATGGAAATGTCAAAATAACAATTGACGGTGAAGAGACTGAATGTGTTAAAAGAATTCTCTTTCCTGCAATAACAGGTTGAGACAGGTGTACCATGAAAAACTAGACAGGAAGAAAATTGACTTGGAAAATGTGGAGAGAGCTGGTCTATAGAATAGCTGACAATCAGATGCAGCTGAATGGATAGTAGCAGCAGTAGCAGTAGCCACAGCAGCAGCATTCTGGATCTGAAGACAAAAGACGCCTTGGAATATGGGGAAATATGCATGGAGCATCTTTCTACAATTTCTTAAGCCAAATGGGATCTTTTCCTGGATTTGCATTACACAACTTATTCTAAGGAAAGATGCAGCTGTTTTAAGGAATTGAAAATTGGTGCTATGTCAATCCCTCCAAAGTACTTTTCTCTTTTGAAAATTAAGTACCACACAGCCTTCTTTCAGATAAAGTTAAATCCAATCACCTCTCACTTCAAAATAGCTAAGGTCTTATAAAGGCTGAGGGATGAATAAGAACATAAGAATAGCCTTGCTGGAACAGGCCACAGCCCATCCGGTCCAGCATTCTGTCTCACGCAGTGGCTCACCATTTGCTTCAGGGTATTCCCAAGCAGATGTCTTCATCTGCTTATGATTCCCTGCAAATGGGATTGAGAAATATCCTGCCTATCTCTCCAACTCGTAGGGTGTCCTTAGGCATCCATAATGATAGTCATGGATACCCTTGTTCTCCATGAACTCGTCTAATCCTTTCTTAAAGGTGTCGAGGCTGACAGCTGTCACCACTTCTTCTGGCAGGGAGTTCCATAGACCAGTGATCCTCTGGGTGAAAAAGTACTTCCTCTTATTAGTTTGAGGTCTAGCTTCCAAAAGTTTCATGGAGTGCCCCCTAGTTCTAGTGTTGTGCGATAGGGAAAACAGTTTTTCCTTTTCTACTTTGTCCACACCATGCATGATTTTATAGACTTCAATCAGGTCACCTCTCAGGCGCCGTCGTTCTAGAGTGAAGAGGCCCAGCCGTTGCAACCTCAGATGGTAAGGAAGGTGTTCCAGTCCTCTAATCATTCTGGTTGCCCTCCTCTGCACCTTTTCCATTTCCATAATATCCTTCTGAAGGTATGGTGACCAGAACTGTACACAATACTCCAGATGGGGCCTCACCATAGATTTATAAAGAGGCAAAATGACACTTGCTGACTTATTTTCTATACCCTTCCTAATGATCCCTAAAAGCAATGAGTTTGCTTTTTTCACTGCTGGGGCACACTGGGTTGACACCTTCAATGGTTTATAATGCTTGCATATTAACATATTAACAGAGTTGGAAGGGACCTTATAGGTCATCTAGTATAACCCCCCACCCAAGCAGGAGGCCATACACTATTTCTAACAGATGGCAGTCCAATCTCTTCTTGAAAGACTCAAGTGATGAAGCTCCCACAACTTCTGAAGGCAAGCTGTTCAATTAGTTGATTGTTCTCACTGTCAGAAAATTTCTCCTTATTTCCAGGTTGAATCTCTCCTTGTTCAATTTCTATTCCTTGTCTGGCCTTCAGGTGCTTTGGAAAATAGCCTGACTCCCTCTTCTCTGCAAGCAGCCCTTCAACATATATGAACATGTGATGAAAGATCAACAATGTTGTATTAGTTAATGTGCTTTGCCACTAGGCATGAAACTCCTACATGTTTCATCTTAAAAATGCAATGATGGAACAGTTCTTCAAACCGATCGATAAAAGCCAAGCAACAGAAAATAAATGTTAAGGTTAATCACTAAGCAGGAATGAAGAATGAAGATCAGAGCATATGATGTGATATATGATAAATCATGTCTCAATTAAAAAAATAAGTATCAACATATAAATACAGTTAGGGGATCTACAATCCAGCTGTTTGGAAAAGCAAAACAAAAGTTCAAATCAGACAGAGATGAAAAAGGCCTAATATACAGTCAAATTCTGACAATGTGTTCTGGTTCTTCTCTGAAATGTGATCTAATACCAACTATTCCATCAAGTTATATAAGATGGTGAGAAGAAAATGAAGGATGTATTCTACTTGATCAATATGAGAATGTTATAAAAGTAAGAAAGGAAGCACTGTTTTTTTCCTTTTGTGTTGTGTCATTTAGATTATAAACCTATGAGCTGGGACTGATTTATTACTGATCTCATTACTGTGCAACTTCTCTGACAGACTTTTGTCTCTGAAACACAATCCAAATAACATTACAAAATGTTTCATGCTGTCTCAGTATATCTAGCTTTCCAGCATCATGAAATTTGCAAGGTGCGGGAAGCAAACATTAGTTTCAGCTGGATAGGTTATATTCAGTTATATTTGGTAAATATTTGATCGCTTATATTTCAGGTTCAGACAAGGCTGCCTATATTTTACATGACTTTCAGTTTCTTGCTCTTCCTTTGTATTTGCTTGCTACTTTGAATTTTAACCATTAATTAGGAGTATCAAAACCAAGGAGGATATGAAATCACAATTAGCATAGCTAAAGTTGTCCAATGTAAAAAATTGTTGCACAGATGTAGAATGAAACAACAAAGAGTCATCAGTGACAAGAAAAATATGGTTTTGTAAGAGATGTGTGAACCATAACCTGGCATCATATCCAATCCAGGTTTGCTAGTAGTCTTGCCAGCAATTATGAAGTCCTTGGTCCCAAGCCAACACACAAACTGAGATTTCAATCTGGCAGGAAAGGATGAAGCCTAGTCAATAAGACATCAAATACTCCTTTGCAACGGTTGTTTCCCTAATTAGAAACTGACTATCCAGCCTCACAGACTCTGGTTCCAGACCATGGCAAGTTCCTTATAATGACAAGCTCCTTTAACTATATTGGCCTATGGTGGGTCTTTGTTGCTCTCTGAGCTTGGTTGTTTTCTTGCATATGTTTGATTACCCAAAATAGGTAACATAATCAGTGCTGATGTTATCTAGTTTGGGTAATAAAGTATCTGCAAGAAAACAACCAAGCTCAGAGAGCACCATGTACCTCTCCTTTCAATCCTGAGCTATATTCTCCTTTATTGATATTGGCCTGTATACAGTATATGCAATTGTAGCAGTTTTCAAGATATTAATCTATTAGGATTTGGTTTACATTAGTAGCATGTGGCCAGAAATAACACAGCATAGGTTTTAGGCTGAGTAGTTTAATTATTATTTGCTTTGCAACTGAAAATATGAGTCATTGGATGAAAGCAAACACATGGATGAATGATTCATGTCACAACATTCAGCTGCCGTGTTTGAAATGACAGCACCAGAAACAAAAATATCAATATTTTTGTCTTTAGATTATGCAACTCAAGAGTTGTTTAACTGCTAGCAGGTGAGTAATAAAAACAACTTTGGGTACATTAAACTAACACACTCAATAAAGCAGTTTTTAAAGCAATTTGAAATGAGAACAGATGAGTAACTCTCAGCAAAAACCATAAGATCTCATTTGTAATTTGAGTATTATATTGCATTTGTAATGAGTTTGATGCCTGGCGTAGAATGTTCTCTTAAGAAGAGCTTATCTGGTGTGGACATAAAATCCACCTGTAGAATGTTCAACTTTCAGTGAATGCCTGGAAATGATCAAATTTAACAAAGGACATTTTTTGTAGATTTAGTACAGGTTGCTAGTGAGAATAGCATCATAGGAGGTGATATAACTAGATGACCTTCACTGATCTTGAAACAGTTAAGCAGGGTTAGAACTATTTAATACTTAAATGGAAGATCCACTAGAAAATGCTAAAATGATAGACTTTGCTGGGAAATATGTATTTTTAAAAAATCCTGGAAGAAGGCAGGGACAAATCATTTTCATATTGATGCCAAACACATGTCTAATAGCCACTATGTGCTTATTTCAGGTGGAAGAAGACTTACTGATAACAGCTCAATTAATATTTCACATTAAAGTGGGTTTAAAGTAGACCATGGAATACAGCCTAATAGTGATGAAGGGATAAAATGATGATATAACTAATAGGCTGAACATAGTATTGGAGTAAGGATTGTAAATCCAAATTAGGGAACAATCACATCACGTGAATATAAACTAAATATAAATGTTTATCTTTTGAATAGCACAATCTAATGTGTTAACTCAGACATTTCCTAATGAATTCAATGCAAACCTTAAACTTAATACTGAATTTAAAATACTTCGCAAATTATGGCAATTTGTTTTTGCATTTTATTGTTTTTCTGATGAAATGAATTCCTGATTCAGCAATAAAATAAAATAAAATAAAATAAAATAGGGAAAATTAATATTTCAGTCCTATGCACAAAGAAAAAGGTAAACAACTGTACTGTTGCCAAGAAAACTGTATAGATGTGACCATGAAACCACCAGACAATCAGATCAATGTGAGCCCATTTTAAAAAACCATGCAAATAATTCAAGTATATATATATTTCTTGTTGAAATTAGTAAGCTTTATTTCAGATTTAAATGTTCTCAAGATTTAATTTTTAGGTTTCTAATTTTATGTTGATCTACAGGTAGTCCTCAACTTACAGCACTTCACATAGTGAACATTCAAAGTTACAATGGCAGTGAAAATAAATGACGTATGACCATTTTTCACACTTATGTCCTTTGCAGCATCCCTTTGGTCACATGATCAAAATTAGAATGCTTGGAAACTGGTTAATATTTATGATGGTTGCAATGTCCCAGGGTCATGTGATCAGCTTTTGTGACCTTCTGACCAGCAAAGTCAATGGGGAAGCTAGTTTCACTTAACAACAATGTTACTAACTTAACATCTGCAATGATTCACTTAACAACTGTAGCAAGAAAGGTCATAAAATAGGGAAAATTCACTTAACAAATATTTCACATAGCAACATAAATGTTGGGCTCAATTGTGGTAGGAAATTGAAGACTACCTGTGTTACTATAAGGTAAGAACAATTGTCTCCTAGTTGTATACAAATATTCGTTTTCAATTATCTATAGTGATCATTACAGCTGTCAAGATCAGTCTACGATGTCTTCCTAACTCAAATCTCTATAGTGGCATTCAGGAGCTTCTTTATTTGAAATTTAGATTTTATTTCAGCTGTCAGCAACAATAGATTTCAAAGACAGAAAAATGGGGTATAGCCATTATTTCCTAATCGTGAGTCTTCTATGCTTTTCCAGCATTTGGCACTGATAAATCACTCTTGGGAATTGTTTTTTTTCCAGGTAGGAATTGTTGTGCCTCAGTAGTTTTCACATTACATATTGAATAAAAGCATGACCCTGTTACCTTGATAGCTCTCCCTGGTTCTGCAGCCTCCCAAGCTTGCTTCATAGCCTTGATCTCATCTGCTCTCTCAGTATCTTTCTTCAGATCAACTGCATCTGTCTCATTTTGCTCAACAACAAGACGCAAAATCCAGAAGGGTTTGTTGGGATCAGATTGCTGGAAAAGAAGTACACAGAGCACAAGCAGATAGGCATCAGTGGCTCTGTATCCATTGACATTCAAATTCAGAATATCTCCCAAAGAACTATTGTGATATAATTTTATGGATAAATATAGATAGTCCTCAAGATACGACTCTAATGAAGCCTGCCCATTAGGGTTGCAAATTTCATAAAATGAATTGGAGCCATTTTTATGATATTTGTTTTACCTTGCTTGTTAAGCGAATCAACCAAGTTGTTGAGTAAAGAAGTTTAGGCTTGTTATTTGCTTTGGTTGTTAAGTGGCTACTGCCATCATTAAATGAACCAAGAGGCTAGAGAATTTGCAGGGCTCCCCAGGTGGAGCCTCCCTGGAGGGAAAGTTACTGCCCACCCATCAGTTGTTTTGGAAAGGCTAGGTGGCCCTCCACCTCTGAAGGCCTGCAGCAACTCTAGGCAAGTGCCCAGATTTAAATTGGAGTGGGGGAATTAATTTGCAGGGCTTCTAGTAAAGCCGCTGGAGGGAACCACTGCTGCCCTCCCATCAGCTGTTCTTTAAGCAACCTATAGTAGTACATACTAGTCTTCAAAGCAAAAGCAAACACAGTACACAGTACAGTACTGTGTAATCAGCCTTTCCACAAACAATTTAAAACTACATGCCAACCAAAGTACAATAGAATGCAAAGGAACTTTGTAATACTAAATATGCTTTCTGAAGACACTGTCTTGTAATTCTGCAAGGAATTCCAAAGCAAATGCAAACAAATACTGTATTTTTCGGAGTATAAGATGCACCGGAGTATAAGATGCACACAGATTTTGAAGAGGCATTTTTTTTAAAAAAGTAGGTAGGTAGATAGAGGGATAGAGAGGGAGAGAAAGAGAGAGAGGAATACAGTAGGTAGGTAGGGAAAGAGAGAGAGAGAGAGTAGTTAGGTAGAGGGAGGGAGGGAGGGAGAGAGAGAGAGAGAGAATGAAATCACTGACCACCTTTGGAACAAATCTTTGTTTCTGCAGGCACAGTACTTGACCAACGTAATTCCCATCAATGGCTCTAACTAAACAGCTTTCCAAAAGGGGGAAAACCCCCTTTTTGCACTGTGCAAACCTCCCCCAAACGGCCCATTTTTCACAAAAATGGGCCAGTTTTTTTTTCAAATAAAAGGCATGAATAGACTTGGGGGGGGCTTGCAGAGTGCTCCGGGGGGGGGGGGGCAAAGTGAGGAAAAAACAGCCATTTTCTTCGTGAAAACGGGCCATTTTTTGGTCAAAAAAATTGCATGCATAGCCTTATGGAGGCTTATAGAGTGCTGCTGGGGCCGGGGGGGGGGGGCAAAAACGTCCTGCTTTTTGCTCATTTCTGCCCTCCCCAGCCCCCAGGTGCTCTCTGGAAGCCTCCATCTGGGTATGCACGCGGCCATTTTGATAAAAGGACAGGGTTTCAGGAGGCAAAAAATGCTGTATTCTATGTATAAGACACACCCAGATTTTCAGCCTCTTTTTAGAGGAAAAAAGGTGCGTCTTATACTCCGAAAAATATGGTAAATACAATTAAGGGAAAAAAACCTATCTCTGTAAAGTACTTACAAACAAAGCACAGAAGTTTGCAAAGTACTTACAAATAAGAAAAGCAGTCTGTACTTACAAACAAGTGCAACATTATAATGAAAAAGAAACTTACAAAGGCAACTATAATACCATAGACCTCAAGGCCAAAGCAACAAAAGAAACAACAAGAGATTCTCTCCTCCACTCCTCCACTTGGCAGCAATGAGGAGGAAAGAAAAAAAGTAGGCTGGCTGCAAAGACTCCAATATTGAATGGTCATGTGAACAAAGGGAAAAAAACATGCTGACCACATGGGTCTCGGAAATTGCCTGTCATAACCATGGTGGGAAAGGGTTGTCGTTGGACTAAAATAGCCACCGTTTCAGGAGTGACTGAATCCCGGTCACATGACTGTAGAGGAATCTTGTGGGCACAATTTTGAACCCCTGTAGTAAAGTATATTCTTGGGGTACATTCATAACTTTGAACAATTGTTCAATGGTTGTTCATAGCTCAAGGACTACCTGTATTGGCAAATGCTGTGCACTGATGTTTTTTCCCCTAAATGCACATCTTAACTAATACTAGCAGTCAACATTGTCTTATAACAGAATAAGGATGGCTAAATATGGAGTTGAGCCAGCGGACTAGGATCTAACTCTAATGAGCAAAAGACCTTCATGAAATCAACCTATGTTAAAATACAATCTGGAGGAATTCATATATTAGATGCAATTTAATGGGAAGAAGAGAAGATTTGTGACTAGAAGTTAACCATCAGCAAGGTGGATGGAGTGAAGTTACAGTGGCAACGAGTGCACTGTTGGAATATGTGAAGGTTGAAAATCTTTCTATGTCATCTCTGAGAATCAATACCAACTTTTCACCCATCTCACAAAACGTGACTCTCACCAATGTCTATGGAGATTGTCAGTCATCCAGGTCATGACTGTCCAAAAGGTGCTTTTTCAAGAGGCAACTGGACTTTCTGGTTTTTCTTTGAAGACATTTCGCTTCTCATCCAAGAAGTTTCTTCAGCTCTGAAGAAGCTTCTTCAATGAGAAGTGAAATGTCTTCAAAGAATAACCAGAAAGTCCAGTTGCGTCTTGAAAAAGCACCTTTAGAATTTTCATCAATGTTAAGTTTAAAAAATCTAAGCCATGCAATTTGAATTTTAAAAACATTTTTGTCAGTTTCTTATATGGATCATCAATGTACTTTAAAAAATGGGTACAGGTAGTCCTCACTTAAGAATTCTAATTAGGATTGGCAAGTCTACTGCTAAATGATTGAAGCAGTCATTAAGACAAACATTATGTGACTGCCCTACTTAACAAAAGTAGTCCCAGTTGCAGTTGTTAAATGAATCACCAGTGGTTCTTCAGCAAATCATCATGTGATCATAACTTGAGACCTGCTAGTTTCCTCACCAATTTTTGCTTTTTGGAAACTAGCTAGGAAGGTTGCAAATAGTATTCATGTGACTGTGTGATGCTACAACTATCAAACATATATAAGAAATGTCAAGCACCCGAATCAGGATCACTTGATAATGGAGACCCAATGGTCATGGTAAGTGCAAGGACCGTTTGTAAGTCACTTTTTTCAGCACTGAAATAACTTCAAACCGTTGCTAAATGAACAGTTGTTAAGTAAGGACTACCTGTAATATCTTGCCCCCCCCCAAGTCCCATGCATGGGCAACTGTGACTAGAATAATGTAATTATTCACAATAATGTAATGATAATATTATCAAACCAGGCACCATTCTGGATTGCAAGATAGATATCTCAAGATAACAATATACGAGGGCTCAGCTATGACAATTTTAGATAATGTACTAATATTGGGGGTTGAGTATGAGTGGGGTAAACAACACAAAGAAGAAAAATTTCTGCTTTCTCCTCTAACTGTAATATGGAGGAAGGCTAACAAGCAAACCCTGAGAAATCTACACTGTTACTTTGGGCATTTAGAATTTACAGTAATTTATTCTTACCTGGGGTTCTGGTCTAGGAACAGTTACTGGTTTCTCTTTAGGTGCCTTTTCTGTTTTGTCAGTTGTTTTCTCTTTGGTTTTTCTAGTGGTTTTGGAAGAACCTGCAGACTTTTGACTTTCCAAACCGCTATGGATATCTGGACTTAAGACAGATACGTTCTCTTCGTGTTTCTCAACAGGACGAGCTGCATATAATTTTATTCAAATGACAATTTTAAACACTCATCATTTGAAACATTTGTGCTTGAATATCTTTTTTCAATTCATACTTGGCATACCAAAAGCACAGGGTTATAATCAACACTAAGTGAATGTTCTTTTCATGCAGTGTGACTTCCTGTCTTTTTCCAGAGCAGACAGTGGAGATGTTTAGGATGGCACAGGGGGAGATAGTTGAAGCACAAGCAACTTTAGACAACTTTGGAGTACAGCTCTTATTTTGTGCTTTTATGCTGATGAGGTACCTATTCATTCAGATATGCATAATGTAGATCTATATACATTCTATGCACCGTCCAGTTAACATTGAGACAAATCCACAAAGCTAACATAAAAGTGGCAATATTCCATTCAAAATTTGTTTGTCTTTAATTAATAAAACTAAGTGGGATCAGGGACTCTTGGCTTAAATATCTAGAAAAGGAGGCTAAAATATATCTCACCTTTGGGAATAATCATGAAGCGTTATTTCTCTTTAGCTTATTTTATTATAGAATATTTCTTATTATAGTTTTACTTCAGTAAGAGTGTAATTCCCTCCTATTTTTATATGTTTATCCATCCAGGGACATGGTTAAAATACCTAGGTACATTCAGCTCGCAGAAAAGGTGGAGAGGGGACATGACAGCAATTTTCAATTATATGAAGGATTGTGACACTGTACAGAATGTTTTAACCTTGGCAACCTTGGACTTCAACTTTTAGAATTTCCCAGTCAGCACAATGGAAACCCACACATCCTGAAGTTGCTATGGTTTTTTTTTTTTAAGTAATTTTTATTAGTTTTACAATTTTATAAAAGGAAAGGGGTAAATAGAGTATTTTAACAATATTTTAGAGCTTCCATATCGGGGTTGGTGACCGCCTCCAAGTCTTCTTTCGAGGTTAAATTCATTGGAAAATAGAAAAAATAGGAAGGGGTACATACATTTCAAGTCATACGTTTCATAATCAGAAATCTCATACATTCAGTTATTTTGTTTCTATTAACATCCTTACAGGAATTACCGTACATAAAAAAAGTTGCTATGGTTGAGGAATACTGCTGCAGAGGGTTCGGATGTTTTTGTTCCAGAGAAAAAGAGGATTAATGGAGGATTTTAAGAAGAGATTGGACAACCATTTGTCTGAAACGGTATAGAGTTTCCTGCGTAAGTAGTGGGTTGGACGAAAACACCCAAGGTCTCCTTCAACTCTGCTACTCTGTTAATGAAATCAAACTTCAAGGATGTAGATGTAGATTTGATATTAGAAGAACTTGACAGTAAGACTGTCAAACAGTGGAACTGATTGGACTGAGTGAATTCATACTGCATGGAGTGGTTTCTTCCCCTTCACTGGAAGTTTGCAAATAGAGCTGGAAACTCATCTATTGGGAATGGTTTCATTATACCCTGTTTTCTCTGCCTTTTGCTGGCATTGTAGGGCAATATTTTAAACTAAAATTATGTCTTCTCCTCAGCATTGATTTCTCAGCATAAATACACACTTTTCTACTGGAATTAAACCAGGAGACAACTTCTAAATTTTATATTTTTTCCTCCATTAATTTAAAAAATGTCAAAAAATGATCTATGTGCTCTGTTCTAGCTAGTTAAACTAGACAATAATAATTTACTGCAGGTGGCACTGTTGCCTTATATTATGAAATAAGAAATGTTAAGATTTGAAGCAGACATTTTATTAATGCACAATGTTCTGGAAATTACCAGTAAAATAGATTTGGGTAGACATAACAGAATTTGTCAGTTCTAGTTTCAAACACGTTCTAATTTTCCTGACAGCTTGTTTCAGTTCTGTTCTATATTATTGTAAGTATTTTGCAACAAAATTAAACCATATGCATGAAAAGACATATGCACATCATTTTCAATATATTTATTCCCAACTGTGCATACTTTCTAAAATTATCTGGCTTCATTATAATGTGTGTTTGTGTACATTTATGTTTAATTTTCTAGTTTACCTGCTTATAACATGCATATGTTAAAGTTGTATGAGTTGTTCTTTTTTCTTTAAACCTATTCACTCTTTCTTCATATATTCACTTTGTAATCTGAACATCATTCATTTTGCCTTAAAAACCACTTCAATTGTTTCCTTTATGCTGATCTCTCACATTTGTATTCAATCCATTTTCATTCAGCACTCATTCATTTCCCATCTCTTTTTGTTTTCATCATACACATTTAAATATCCCATTCTCGTTGCACTAAATTTATTTTTATGTTTCTCTTAAGATAATTTTTTTGTATAACAATACACAGAAGTGCTGGAAGTCTATTGTTTATCCCTCTTCATCTATATAAGGGGGGGAAATGCCTCCACAAAACAGCCATTTTTTATGTGCTTTGGTTGATTCTATGCAATATATCCTTTTCTCTATGCTTTGTAGAAAATATTTCTCTTTTTTGTAGCAATTATTTTTTTGTTTGCGTTGGTGTTTTCATCACTCTCATATAAAGTACTGAAAGTCACACAGGAAGGTTGTGATTTATTTAAAATAAATGAATACGTAAAGCTTATTAAGAATTAGTTTTAACACTATGACACTTAATCAAGACAGAATAAATACCTAAAACAGTGACTTACCTTTGATTTCATTTTTTTCTAATTCTTTCAGAGCCTGAACAAATACAATTTGACTTTCAGTAAGTGGCCAACTATTGTATAACACAGAAGCTTGTATAACATATTTGTGGGTCTGTAAAATTGAAAAACAATATATTACAATTTCATGTATAGTTATTGGTTTAAATCAATCACACCCTCCTTGACTGCTATTTTAAACCCTTGTAGCTTCAGAAAATGGAAAGAACGAAGAGCTAAAATAAGATGTTTTATGAATTCGACCACAAGAGTTATATAAAAACAACATATCTGTCAGTGGCAACTTCTAGCTTCATTTAAATTTCATTTGAATTTGCTATTCTTTAAGGTTAATATTATTTTGGGTAATTCAACTGTATATCATTATAGTTCATTGTAAAACCCCTACACTAAGATATAAACAATTAGAAATCTAGGCTATAATATAAAGAAAAAATCCATGGTAATTAAACTATAAAACCTTAGCAAAAAACCAAAATCAATAACATTAAATCTCATAAATTGTTAATTCAATAACCATACTAGAATCCCACACATCAATATCTTAATTACACAGAACATGGCATTTTGTTAAAGTTCAGTCTTTATTGCTTTTCAGATTAAACATTTTGATGATGCCCATAATTTAATATACATTCATACATTTGAATAATTTCTGAAAATAAACCTTTTTTTGTAGACCAAGTGGAAATGAAATCAGATGACATTATTAAAATAACCAAAAAGATTTAGCCATTCCTTGGGAAAAGAGAAAGAGCTTGGAAGGATCAAAATAGAGGTATAGGCGTAAAGCTGTGTGCAAAATTCATGCATGGAAATCAGGGTTGTTTTCTTTGTAGCAAGATTTTGCCATGCTTGTGAGAAAAATCTCATGGCACCAAGTTTTACAAAATGCTGAGTCATATTAAAACTTGGTGAAATGACAGATACAACAAATTTGAGATAGGATGTTTATTCCCCCATGAAAGAATGTAAGGTACTAAATATCCATTCATATCTTTCACCTGTTGAACCAAATTCTCATCAATGGTAGGAAGAGCAGGAATTTCTTCTTCTGTTACAACTGAACCTTCCTGTGATACCTTAGGCGAAGTCTTAACGGTCTTCTGAGCTGTTACTGCACCTTTTTTCTTAGGGGCTACAACTTCAGCTTCTTTTTTGGGTATGCTTTGAACTACACCACTTGCTTTACTTGATGTTGCTGAGATAGGAAGAATAACTTTAAAGGGATTGAAACCAGTATCATTTCAAAATAATATTGTATCATATATATTGTATAAACATCATTTTGTGTTACTGATCTATTGGTTGATCCCCTTTTATCATTTACATTTACACGTGTCACAAACTTTCCCAAAAGCCTTATTTAATAAAAAAAATATTTTGGAAAGTTAAAATTCAGTTATTGTGAAAATATTTTAAAATCTTAACTTGGAATTTGAAAATATATATCAAAATATATGACGTGTACAGGTTCTGTCAGTAGAAATAACTAGTTGTTTGTGATGGAGTCTAGACTATAAGATACCAAAATAAAAACACATAATACAAAAATGTGTAGACTATAGAGATAACTCCATCTACATCCCAATTACAAGATATAATAAAAAATCAAGGCATATCTTCCTTAGTAGACAACATTTGATAAGCAACAAACAGCACTAGGAACAATCAAGGAAGAAACAATACTCAAATCAAGGAACCATCAAGAAAAACCTCCAACCAAGATTGGCGCGAAAGCTACTATACACAAACAACCAGCAAATTCCACTTCTTCAGATTACCTATTCTGGTATGAAGCATCTGCAGAAAAACAACCAACCTCAGAGAACATCAAGTACCCATAATTAAGATTAAGATTATTGCTGGCAATAACTCCATAGTAAATTCTTAAAGGCCTTCCAGAAAAATGAGATTTTTACCAGTTTCCAGAAGACCATGAAAATGAAGTTCATTCTCACCTCAGCTGTTTCATAAGAAACCCTCACAGAGAACAGATCCTTTTCCTGGACTTCCTGGAATTTGGATGCTCTTGGCCATCTTGATCAGGTGGCCAAACTCCATGGCAAGGATGGCAAAAGCATCTGATACTACCATAGCACACAAGCCAACCATCTTGTATTTTAATGTTCTTAAATTTTAATACAGGTTAATTTAATTCGTTTTTAACTTTGCATATATTGTACGTTTTATATGGTTTTTAATTTTTTCCTGTACACCACCCCGAGTCCTTTCGGGGAGAGGGGCGGTTTATAAGTCTAATAATTAAATTAAATTAAATTAACCAAAGCCCTCCAAAACATCATAAATAAACCAAAAGATCTGCAGCGCCAGAAAAATAAACAACAGACATCTACACCATACAGTATAAAGATTATAACAGACACTATATAGGACAAACAGGAAGAAGACAAGCAAAGCACATCCATGAATACCAACCAGCATGAAAATTGTTTCATTCCCAACACATGGACAGACTTCACCATAATTATAAATTTAAATTATTATTGGACAACTATGGGAAACCGTGAGCATCCTAGACCAAGCCAAGACTAAAAACACTAGAGAATTGCTAGCACTCAGACAAATCAGCCAACAGACATACAAAGATAAACAATATCTATATACCATTCAACAGAGACAATAGGAAAGCCCAAAACATCTTGCCAGTAATCAACACACAGCTAAACAGAGATTAACACCAAGGTTATAATAGACCACTAGTGAGCTAAACAATACTAGACAAACAAGAAGTTAACAATACCCTAGTCAAGGAATTAGCAAGTCAGACAAACAAGTCAGCAGTAAACAATAGCCTAATCAAGGAACTATAAGAACACACCCACCAACACTGTCAGGGCAAGCCACTGGTATATAAAAAAGACAGGAACCCCTACACTAGCACTAGTGATGCTATCTAGCTGACTAACTAATATTTGCAAGAAAACAACCATGCTCAGAGAGCAGCAAGGACTCCACAATTCAACCCTGAGCTACAAATATTCTATTCTATTAGTACTGATTGAAGCATTTCCCAACACAAGATCATGCCTCATCTGCCCCAAGGTAAAAGTGAGACCTAATGTGTATCTATCTGTATGCACTGGGTTTGTACACAGGCTAATGTTACCGAGAGAGAGATACCCCAGAAAGTAGAGCTTAAAGGCTTACCCCAGAAAGTAGAGCTTAAAGGAAGTAAAGCTTAAAAGAAAGTAGTGCAAATATTATAAGCAAATTGATATCCATCTCTGGGATGAGATCAAGCAGCTTGGGAGTAATAGTCTCACGCAAACAGGAGGTCAGTACAATAGTAGCCCTTCCCAGCATTAAATATTTTCTGTAATAATCCTCTACCCTTTTGTAATTGTCTTACTCCATCCTATATGTTTCCAGATCTGTTACCCATTTGACCACAGATTTACTGCAGTCAAATCTGCCACTTGAAAATATCAACTGAAGCGCAAGGACTTCAGCCCTCTGGATATCTGGCTGTGGGGTTGAGAATTCATATATAGTGTGTCACCACACATACACCACACATTGTCTCCAACAATGATCTTGATAAAGTAAGTGACTTATATAAAGAAAAGCATTCTCAACCAAGGGATTCCCTTCCTGAGGGAAATATATTTGCATTGATTCACTTTTTTAAAGAGTTGTGATTACTGATCTTTATTTAGACTTCAAAACTAATTCTTCTACTGGAACAAACAAAGGCAAGCAAAACAGGTTTCTTTGAAGAGATGCTTGAAAAAAATGTACTGTTTCAATTACTTTGGAATTATCAAACTATAAGTCAGGGAGATGCCAGCAATTTAGAGCAAGGGTTCTTTTGGTTCTCAGTTTGCTTACACATGTCCAACGACCAATATATATATATTGTAATCAATATATATATTGATTAATATTGAACATATTTATTTATTTATTGCGAATCCAAACCACAAAGGTGGGGATGTGTCATATAAATTCATTTATAATTTTAGAGAGTTGCAACATGACAACATTTGAGAAACCCTGGATTCCTGGATTATAGTCATAATGGAGTTTCTCCTTTTCTATCACTCTTCAATTTTTAATGCTTGATGATATAATATTATAGATTGGATTCTGGGAAAATATTGATTAATGGGAGTTGTTAGGTTACTCCAGCTAACTGAAAGGGGGAAAATACAGTTTTAGCTATTTTGTTACGTATATTCAATAAAATCTTTCATTTTTCTGGAGTTGATTTAGGGGGATATTATATAAAAGACTGCAAAGAGAGGAGTCAAATATTTAATGACTGTGACAGCATCAGGCAATAACTTCCTATGTGAAACAAACAGATTATATGGCAAATGCATTGCTACTGCATTTCCTTGTAGCGAAGCAGCCTGGACTCTATGGAAAACCATTTCTAGTCATTAACAGTGACATGTAGAACCTTCACTAGCTACTATGCTTTGCAGCAGGAAACATAAATCAAAATTTTAGTCAAAACATTATTGATATACATACATAAATACACACACACACACACACACATATTTACAATGCATTCAAGATAGCCATCATCACAATATTATCTAACAAAAGCATAGAATACTGACACAAACTACTTAAAGGCCTTTCAGCAGATATGAAATGAAATGCAGGGATGATAACATGGCCCTTCCCTGTAGAGTTTGCCATCTCTTCTTCAGAATCCAGAACTTGTAGTTTAATTATGGTATCCGATTTAGAAGTCTGTACCTGCACAGTAGCAATAAGTGGCATTGTAACTTTTACAAAATATCTAAAGGGGGAAAAAATTAAGACAGAAAATAAATAAATAATAATGTCATGTGTAATTCTCTTCAGCAAGTTAAATTCTATTTTATTTTTATTCAAGAAAATAGTTTTTAAGAGCTGTGAAAATAAGGTTTGATATGAAAATATGAAAATCCCAGTAAGGGTATGGCTAGCTGATGAGAGCTAAATAGCTTGAAATACTGTAGTTCTATACGTCTCCCTTTATTTATCAACACACACACACGATAGATAGATAGATAGATAGATAGATAGATAGATAGATAGATAGATAGATAGATAAAACCTATTTGCTGCTACAGAAATAGGTAGAACACCAAAATTATAGTATTACAGTGAAAGTGGAGTTAACATTTAATATTTAAAAGTGACTCAAAAGAAAGTTATTTCTTACAGATTAGTAATAACATCTCAATGAGAATGAACAACAGAATAAATAAGTGTACTGAATAACGTTTCCCATGATATTTTGTATTATTTATCCAATAATCCCCCTCCAAGCACAACTAATGGCTGGATATGAGAGCCAATCCAACTTTCCCTAATCTTATGTCCAACACCAGATTAGGGAAGGTTGTCTTGAATAGTTTCTATCTAATAAACTGTTCTCAATGGAGTCTTAACAGATGTCCCACAGCTGCCATGGTCTTTGAGAATTTTAATTCTTTTGCTTTGTTAGAGCTTTAGTTTTTTTAAGTTAGGTATGATCTGTACATGTAGGACGGAATTATGCTGGAAAAATCTGACTGCTGATAGGGAATACAATTTTTGAATTATCTCCGCAGAAAAGAAGTTAAAATCAGCTTCAACCATATCTCTGCCAACTGATTTTCTGCCATCTTTGCTTGTATTCCTGATTTTAAAGCTGTTAGGTTCGCTTGCTAGGAAGGGAAAGAATTGACTAGCCAATGCCAGCTTCATTTTTATAATTCACCAAAACGACTTTGGAAAGACCTATTGTAGTTATTCAAGTTTATTACAACCATTGTGTACCTCTCTATGTAGGACAGAAGTCAGTAACAATTAAGACCTTCAATGATTTTCCCTTTGCCTGAAATCTTACAAGATTTCTATGATTTATACTTGATGAAAACTCTAAAATATCACAAAATCTCTGTTAGAATTTTGGCATTCTTATATATAGTTTAGAAATATTGTGAAATTGTAATAATGTAACTGGGGATAGCATAGTTATTTTAGAGGTAACAGACAGTCCATAAAGATAAAGATGCTGCATTACCAGCCTATTCTTATAAACTGGATATAAATCTAATGCTGGAAATTCATAATACATGCATTAACATTAAATAGTTAATAATAATTTATTAAAATAGTTCCAAAATACTTACCAACTTTACTTGTGAAATACTCCTTTTCAAATACTTGCTCAGCCCTCTGATATTACATACTAAAAATAATTTCTGTGCATAAAATGTATACTATTACTACTACTACTAATCTTTTTCATATTTTACCTGAATATAATATGCTTATCATTTGGTAGATAATAGTCTTTCACTTCTTTAACAGCAAACATGTTGTTTACAACTTCACGAGAGAGAAATGGAAGAGGAATGTGAGAACTTATGAGCCGAAGCCTTACTTTCCCAGCTGGCACACATGTTTCACCAGTCTGAATTTCAGCCATGAAAGTATATCCTTTCTAAAATAAAAATTCAATTACTCAATTGAAATGTTTAATGTGATACTTAAAAATGAAACTTTCAAGAATTGGGAAGTTTTTCTAGGATAGACTACCAATGAATTTTAAATTAAAAATCAAAGCAGTTTCAGTGTAATCAATTTATCATCACATATTGAATCAGTCTCTTTTAATATTGAATCTTCACTTTAAATTGCATCACACAGTGTATGTGTGTGTGTCTGTGTAGCAAAAATAAGAATTGCAGTAATATGAAGATTAGTATCAAAATGTTTACATATCTCACCTTGTTCTTTGTATAAAGATAGGGTGCAACTCTGAGAAAGACTCGAGGAATTTCCTGTAATGTATCATTGTCAACAACATGCAAAACACAGGTTGGTACTGTTGAATAAACTTTTGGTACAATAATCATGTCTTCTGGAACATGAAATACTTCCCTACAATAAAAAGAAGAATTAAAAATAACTTCTTTTATATTAGGATTTTTCAAATACCGTATTTTTCGGAGTATAAGACACACCTTTTTTCTCTCAAAAAAGAGGCTGAAAATCTGGGTGCATCTTATACACTGAATACAGCATTTTTTTGCCTCCTAAAACCCCACCCCCTTCACTAAAATGGCCATGCATAGCCAGAAATGAGCAAGCTCAATTTTGCCCCCCAGCCCCCAGGAGCACACTCCTAATGCCGTTTTTGGGAGGTTCGCAGAGTGCAAAAACTTTTTTTTTTAATTTGCCTTTTCAAAACCTTGGTACGTTTTATACTCCAGTGTGTCTTATACACCGAAAAATATGGTAAGTCTATGTCTAATTTGTTTGCATGGATATCCATAATGTTATTAAATTCTCATGTTGAAATACTGTAAAACTCTGCTACCAAGCCAATATTTATTTAAATAAACATTTTTGGTATACATAAGCTGCTAAGAATTGCCCTGCAGTTCTTTGGACAGTTGACATAGGAAATGTACATTAGGTTGAAAGGTTTTGAAGTAGCCATTGAGTATAGCAATTTAGAAAGAAGTTTGACTTTTATTTTTTATTAATGCTCATTTCCCAAGTCAATGAGGTAAAAAAATGAAAGTATTGCTTTACTTTTCAAATAAAAAATACTGAGGAAGTCATTTAATAAGTTTATTTCCATATCTTGGACTTAACTTGTTTATAATGAAATTTAATGTTTCATGTTTGTGATATGGAAAGCAGAAATTGAAAGAATACTTAACAGAAAAAGAGATTTGCCTGAAAGAGCACACTTTTAGTTATACGGCAGCATATTAATATATCTGAGATTAGGACAGGGCAACATATAATTGGAAACTTCAGTATGTGAATATTTGGGTCTCAGGAATATTAAGAGAATTAACTATAAAATAAATTTCATTTCAGATTGCTGATGGGTTATAACTCAATAATAAACTCACCTGAAAACTACAAACCAAACATTTGATTGTTGATCCCCGTAAGTTACAGTGTAATCAGCAAAAGTTGTCTTAGTCCATTCATCTTCATAGCAACGATATTTTTCAACTGACTTACACTTACTTTTAAATATATCTCTGTAAAAGATAGCACAAAGAGAAGTGACAGGAAGTTCTCCAGCTGGACAGACGTGGGGGATGTGAGCTCTGAAGAGCCTCACATGAACCCTGTCTGACAAACCTACTTCGTGGGTTCTTTTTCGGTTCAGAATCCCCCTGGTAAGGGGGGGGGGAGAAGGGTAGCATCTCATAAGACCCAGAGGGTGGCAACAGGTCCCTTGCAGGTCATAGATTTGCCTTATGAATTGGAGTGGGGGCGACAACTTGCAATATGGCTGACAAGATGCTGACTTCCAGTCAAAAGCAAATGAACAGAAGGGTGAGGAAGAGATGAAAGATCGGTAAGAAAATTTATCTAACCCACAAACATAAATCAAACCTGGAAAAGGCAGAGAAATCTTGACAGCATAAATAATGATGGTCAGATTGGGATTTCCAAGAAAGAAAGAAAGAAAGAAAGAAAGAAAGAAAGAAAGAAAGAAAGAAAGAAAGAAAGAAAGAAAGAAAGAAAGAAAGAAAGAAAGAAAGAAAGAAAGAAAGAAAGAAAGAAAGAAAGAAAGAAAGAAGAAACACCAGCCTCCCCAAAAGCTATTTCTTTGAAACAAATTCGGATAGAAAGGGAGAAAGCAGAGAGGTGACAAATCCACTTAAATATAAACTGTAAATTTGGTTTTGGATTTGAAATAGAAACCAAGCATTCCAAATGATTTATTTCATTTGAAGCAACTTTAAAAAAACCAAGAAAAAAACCACTGCTTTTCATTGATAACCTAACTGTGCGGGAAGTTTTAATTAACCATTTGACATAAATCAGAATTTGAAAAAGCAGGATGCAAAAGAGAAACATACCCGAACCTGACTGTTTGCAAGTTTGTTATGTTTTGAGCAGCTGTGGCTGACCGGAGGTGGAAGGTGGCAGGGAAAAGAATAATAACAGAGTCAACTGGGAAATGCGAGGGTTTTTTTTTCTTTTCCTCTTTTGTCCTTTTTTTTCTCTGCAAAAGATTAAGATGACCCCAGCTTCTCTTCCAGTTTCACAGTAGTTGAGTTAAATTTAAAGTGGACCAGAACCCGATTAGGCTTCCGGCTTCTGGAGGTGACGGACGCGTTTTCGGACACGTCCGCCGCTTGTTTCTCTGGTGGGCCCCCTCGGGGGCATAGGGGGTTTGGGTTAACCCCCTGCCGTACGGGCGGCTGCTGGAGACCCCAGCCAGATGGCGGTCGGTGGGTTTTTTTCCTGCTTCGCCCCAGGAGCCGGGGGACAGAAAGTGGGGGGGAAAGCCCTCTCGCCGACGAATGCCGGAATAAACGCAAAATTGGAGGATGGGCTGAAATGCCAGGGATGGCAGATCGCACCGAGTCTCCTGCTTAACTAAAGTGGCAAATGTGAACTGTGAGTCTTTCTTACGTTTGGTCGCTATTAAAAGAAGAATAGAGGGGGGAGTTTCAACCCCCCCCCCTTGTAAAAGGCGGCGATTGGAAATGCTCTCCAGAATGGGGAGAAAGAGGATTAACTGTCAACCGACCTAATAGCAGTTTTAAAAAAATTACCCACTGAATTACAGTTGCAACATTATAACCGAGTCTCTTTGCAACAGAAACGAAACTTTTACTTTTACTTCCCTTCCTGCGATGAAGCAGGGAAAATGGCTTCTCTTTGTTCTCAGCTGGAAAACTTTCTCCCGACCCACAAAACATCTCTTCAGCGTTTTAAGACCATAAGGCAACGAATTTACATTTAAAGCCCTCCCCAAGAAGCCTTTGGTATCTCTCCTAATACGTGGATCTTCTTTTTCTTTTGGTTTTGATAACATAGTTACCTCTCTGGATTTTATATAATACTTGGTATAATACTTTGATTTGAACTTTTCCTGATATCTCAGACTTCATGGACTGCTTGCTTCTCTGACGCCATTTTTATTACAAGAATTTAAAACTACAACAATGGCTTCAAAAAAACCACCATCTGGGGACTTCCTTCCAGTTTCCCATAGGCGACGGTCGAGTCTTGGGACTCGTCCGCCGTTTCGTTGCTTTTACGGCCCCCAACGGGGCAGGGAATTCCTTTTAAAGGATTCCCGCCGTACGGTCGGCTCGCTGGGATTGCCCTATCCTGACGGCGGTCGGGGCGGGGTCCTTGGCCTCGACCCAGGAGTAAAAGAACCATGCTGCGGGGGGCTTGGTTCCCTTCGCTGAAGGAGGACCGGAACACTTAATGCTTCATGTAAGTGCTGAATTGCTGGAGTCGGAGGTGAAGCTGAGACTCCTCGCTGCAGAGTGGACTGTGAGTGACTTTCTCTTTCTGCTTGCAACTTTTGCCTAACAAAGCGATGGAGGGGGGAGTTTGTGAACCCCCCCCTTGGAACAGAAGACAAGTGGCGTTTTGAAATTGCTCCTCAGGCTTGAGCAAGTGTAGAAACCTGCATTCAAACCTTTCTGATTGTGAGTGAAAGTCTTTCCGAAATGATCGTGGATACTTAGAATCTAAGTCTGGCGAAATAGAAGCAATTTTTTCCACTTTGTTGATTCCCGGTGGCTTCCAGCTGGGCGGGGAAGATGTTCTCCGGATACACACTATTTAAGGATGATTGCTGACATTGCCCTGTGAATTGGACTGCCTCTCTTTCTTTTACCTATGATTGTTTTTAATTGATTAATTGATCCTCTCCCTGAAGTGCCTTTTTTCTCTATTTGTCTATAAAAGTTGATTTCTCTCTGGACTTTAATTAGGTAACAACTAAGACTTTGTTTATTGGAACTTGCTCGTCTCCTGCCTCACTAACACTTCTTCAGCTGACGCCATCTTACTGACACAGACTTAAACTTTTCACCATGGCTTCAAAGAAGCAGACACATCAGCCTAAAATCACTTCGATGTTATCTGAAAAACCTGATACGGATGCTAGATTAACAGCAATGGAAGAAACACTTCAGACCTTGGTGAAAGAAATTAAAGAAATGCGAAATGGATCAAGTCAGTTCTAAGTTAGAACTTTTGGGGGTACAGAAGAAATTAATGGAAAATACACAAAAGACTGATGAGCTGGAGGTGGGGCTAGTTGGGGCAAAGGGAGAGCTTAAAAGTATTAATAATGAAATTGGGGGTTTAACTGGTCATATGTCTAGGATGGATTTTGAAAGGATGTCATATTTTTTAAGATTTCAGAATGTTCCTGAGGAGTCTGGTGAAGATTTAACTGATGTAATGTGCACAATTTTAGCAGATTATTTACACCAACCTAAGGAAGAGATTAGGGGGGACATTGATTTGATATATAGAATAAATTCAGCATATGCCAGGATAAATGAAGTACCCAGAGAGATACACATTAAATTTGTTAGAAGGTCAACAAGAGAGAGGATCTTGAGGGCGCAGAGAGACGGTCCCTTAGTTTATCAACAGAAAGAGGTAGCTATCTTGAAGCAGGTCCCGAAGAAGATTAGAGAGATAAGAAGGAAGTATTCCTTCTTGTCTAAAAGATTATTTAAAAAGGGGGTCTGGTTCAAGTGGGTGATGCCAGAGGGAATGTTGGTATTTTGGGAAGGAGGAAGAGTAAGAATTAAAACAATTGCAGAGGCGGAAGTCTTTCTTGAAAAACATTCCTCAATCCTGGAGGATGAAAATGGGGGAGCAGAGGGTGCCGCGGCCCCGCCCACTGGGGGCCAGAGAAAAGAAGATACAATTGCCAAAAGACTTAGATCTCAAAAGTGACTTTATTTTAATATACTATAATATTGTTTGGATGTTTATACATGTTTGCTAGCATAGTTTTTTTTACAATGATATGTTTGCATTTCTCTCCACTTTGTAGTACAAATGTAAGTTAAATGTATTATTTGTATTTTGTTATGGAGTCTCGGAAGGAGCCACCGACTTTGACGTGAAAGTTCTCAAAATGTCTTGTTACACCTTAACCCTACCCTATTTGTTAAAAAATTTATAAAACCCAATAAAACTTTTTTTCAAAAAACAAACAAAAAACACCACCATCTGCTCCATCTTCAACCCGATCCAGCCCAAGCTTGCAGCAGGGGAAAATTACTGCAATGTTACAAAAAGAAACAGCTGGTGAGAGTGTCCAAGAATTGTCAACAAATGAGATGCTCCAGAATATAATGAAGGAGGTACAGGAAATGCGAAAGGACTTGATAAGCTTAAGAATAGAACTGTTGAAGACACAAAGAAGTACAATGGACAATAAACAAAAAATTGAAGTGTTAGAGGAAGGAGCAGTTGAGATGAAAGAAGAGATAAAGGAAATACGGAAAGAAAGCAAAGAAATGAGTGGGCATATGTCAAAAATAGAGTTTGAAAGAATGCCTTTTTTTTTCAGGTTCCAGAATGTGCCAGAGATGGAAGGGGAGGATCTTAAAGATTTAATGAGTACAATTTTAGCAGATTATATTAAAAGAAATAAAGAACACCTCTGGTGGGATATGGACCTGGTCTATAGAATTAACTCAGCATATGATAGAATAAATGTTGTACCAAGAGAGGTTCATATTACATTTTTAAGAAAGTCCACAAGGGATGAGATATTGAGGGCACAACAGGGGGGGAGGGGGCTTGAAATATCAAGAAAAAGAGATTACCATTTTGAAACAAATTCCCCAAAAAATTAGAGAGATAAGAAGAAAGTATTCCTTCTTGTCCAAAAAATTGTACAAAAAAGGAGTTTGGTTCAAGTGGTTAATGCCTGAAGGAATATTGGTCTTCTGGGAGGGGGGCAGAATTAGAGTTAAAACAATAGGGGAAGCGGAGGCCTTTCTTAAGAAGCACTCCTTACTCCTAGGGGATGAAGAAGAGGGAGCAGGAGGGGCCACGGCTCCGCCCATCAGCGGGAAGGAGGAAGAAGAAACAATAGCAAAAAGACTCAGATCTCAAAAATGAGTTTACTTTGAAATTATTACTGTAGTTCGTGAAAACGGATGGTAAGAAAAAACAAAAGATGAAATGTATGAATTATGTAATGTGATATATATGTATCTTTTGCCACTTGCTTTTAGTTTATATACACTGTATTTGTACAAAGTATCGGAGGTGACCACCATCCCCGACATGGAAGCCACTAAAATGTTATTATATACCCTACAAACCCCTTTTCCTATATATACTGTAAAAACCAATAAAATTGTTTTTTACACAAGAAAAAAAAAGGTGGACCAGAACCCCAAAATAAGACTTGTATAACTAACTGCAATTTTGGAACTGGACATTAAACAACCACTGAAGACTAAGATGGCTCCCATTGCTTTTGCCCACAGCAGTTGAAGTAGATAAATTTAAGGTGGATCAGAACTTTGAAATAAGAACTGTATAAGTAACTGTAACTTTGGAACGGGACATCATGGAAAACTGGAATTTGAAGAACTATGTGAAATTATAAAAAATATGCATAAATCATTAAAATCAAGCCTAAATAGAATTCTGAATCCAGAGAAGCAGATAGCTAAAGAATTCAAAGAAGGGGGGGGGGGACACAACGAAAGGGTAGAAATGGAGGGAAATAAAAAGCAGACAAAAAACTCCATTGATTTTGGCAGTGGTATAGGGAAAACTCTAAAAAGGGGAGGTGTCCCAACAAAAGGGAATAAAAAGCAGATAAAAGTGGTTGAGGTTGTTAGTGGCATAAGGACATTTGAAGTAGAAGATTATGCCCCAACAAAGAGAAATATAAAATATCTTTTTGATGGTGGCCTGGGGGAAATTGAAGAGAGTTAATGTGTCAACAAAAAAAGAAAAGGGAGAAGACAGGAACAGAGAAGTGGGACAAAAGACTTACTAGGAAAAAAATCAGACAACTAGAAACTGTTATATGGGAAAATATAAAGCTAAGATAAGGGTTTTATTCCTAAATAAATGTGACAATAAAATGGAGTTGCTAATTGGTTCAATATAATAATGGAAAGATAATTAAACAAAGGTTAAAAATATATGGAATATGGATAAATATGAAAGTGATATGGGAAGGTTGTAAAGCAGAGGTTTTTGTGATTCACATTATAATTAAACTGAGAATTGACTGAATATGACAATAGAATGATAACTAAGCATGGGTTAAAATATATGAAACCTGGACATATATAGAACTTTTAAGATGATGAATAAAGTGAGATGTTTACTGCTTGTTATTCTATATAATAGATTAAGGGAATTGTAATGAACATTAAACAGCGAGGATTGCCTTGCATAGACAATTAAGGGTAATCTAATCCAAGATATGGAAAAATGGAGAGAGAACATGAAATATACCTATAATGGGAAACTATTGAGATTTAAAGACAGAACCACAAATTGGGGGCACGTAAGGATGTATAATTATATAAAGATAATGATGAGAATAGCTGGGAATTTAACTTGGTCTATTAGGCTGGAGGAGGGGGATTAAAAACACAATGACTATATATGCATACTTTTTTGTTCTATTGTTTTTAAAAAAGGAGAAGAATACATGTTAAAATTAAATATGTATATTGAAAAGGAATTATAAATACCATCAACATAAAATGGAGCTTGTTTGGAAGCTGAAATACACCAAATAAAGGAGATGAAGAGTGGAAAGTAGAAGAGGGAGGTAAGGGAAGAAGACAGTGCTAGAAGAGAGGGGGGAAGAGGAGGAGAGAAATGAGGAGTAGAAAGGGGAAAGAGGAGAGGGAGAGAGGAAGGGAAAGTAGAGAAGGGAAGGATGACAAAGGGAAGAAAGGAGGTAGGGAGGGGGAGGAGAGAGAGAGAAGAAAGTGATGGATAAGGTACAAATATGGTGTATGGAGAGCAGAAGAGCCAATAATTATTTTTGGGAGTTGATGGTAAAATGAATTGATGTAAACATTTATTAATACAATATGATGTTGACTATGTAATAGTATACAGGGGATTATATGTTATAAAAATGAAAAAATAAAAATCTTTTTGAAAAAAAAAGATAGCACAAAACAATACCAGAATATTAACAGAGACAATGATGAAACTATTATTTAACTTCTGCTAGATAAGATGAACACAGGTCATGGAAACACACAATATTAAATAGTAATGACTATTTTATTTATTTGTTTAAAACCTTGAGACCCCTACTTATGCTACACCAAACTGTGGAAGGCTATCACATTAGGAAAGGCTGTTTTCCCCACAAAGGGACAGATGGGTTTGACAAATATGATATTGCAAGAGATATATTACCTCAAAAACATCAAAGAACATTGTTCAAAATTTGGATCTATTACAGCCCACAACTTTTGAAGTGTTTCTTTGACTTTAGCATTGTCCCTTGCGCCTAAAATTACAAAAGGAAAAAATAAAATAAACCATTACATAATGTACGGTAAATATTTGTAGGACAGAGATAACTTATATTATCCAAGTATTGTAAAGATTTAAATTACTTTCTATCTAATTCTATAAATAATTCAGGATTCTAGGCTAAACTTTAAAATATTTGAATATTTTATCCATGCACATATAAATCAGACGGACTCTGCTTTTATGTGACCTCACAATCTTAAGTGGTGGTGATCAGTGGTAGGTTTCCAATTTTTTTACTATCAGTTCTCTTGAGTGCTGGGCAAGTGGGCAGAGCCTCCTGCCGCCGCCACTACTGGTTCACCTGATCGAGGCCGAACTAGCAGAAACCCACTTCTGGTGATGATCATGTTTTTCATGATCACTTGTCCAAAGCTGTCTTTTTCAAGACTTGGACAGAAAACAGACATGTGACTTCCTGAATATTTTTCAAAGTACATTCACATATCAGTTCAACTTTTCAGAATGATATTTTAATGGGAAAAAACTATTTGACAGAGATGAAGAGCTTCAAAAAAGAAATTAACAAAATTCTATGCAACTAGGAGTGGTAGCAATAGGTAGGATCCGATCCATACTATTTAGACCAAGAATGAGTTTCTATTGTGAAACTATTCACAAAGAAAGGTATGAAAATAATGACTTTGTGGGATAGTGAAGAAACGTAAGCTGTCTAATGAGGCACATTTAGTAGTATAATTCTATATTGAACTACATTTTCAGCCTAGATATTGGCTAAATAAATTCTCAGTTCTGGAAGCTGCTGATATTTTTCCTCCAGGATCAAAAGATCAATAAGCAATAGTCTGTTTATAATTGGATCCTTGTTAGCTGATTGTATGCAGTTTCAAGTAAACTGAGCTTTGACTAAAAATGTGCTACAAGCATATTTATGGGAATTAGATTTGGCAGATGTGTGGCGACTTCTGAATCTGTCTCCATATGAACATACTTTTCTCTATTTCTTTTAAGATTTCTAATCAAGGGGATTATGTTTTAGTTTCTGTTTTTAGTTTAATGAATAATAAGCTGCTTGGATGCTCTGACACATCATGAAAAAATTATTAATAAATGATTTTACATTTCTCCTGATAAATTGTATCCCATACATCCCATTAAAAACTCCCACTGCTTTAAAAATAGCGAATAGATTAATTTGGAAAATCCTGACCTGGTTTTCTGCTGTTCATCAATAGCCTGATATAGGTTCCTCTCCATATAGCTTGCAGTTTAACTGCAGCTTCCTCTTCTTCAGGAGTAGGCTCTTTATTCTGCCAAAGAAAAACATTTACCTCTGTTGCATCTGAAAATACATAAATATATATATATAATATATACATATCACAACAAAAATTAAATTAAAAATTAAATTCATAGAATTCATAAAACACAACGGGTGACTTGGAATGAAATGTTTTATGATGAACTATCTTTTTTTGTTAAATGTGTGGCCCATGAGTTGGATGCATCATGTGCTTCACAGTTTAGTGAAGGGGAAAAAAGTTGTGATGTATCACAAGTTTGACACTCGTGTTTTAAACTGTGCTATATATGAAAACCTTGAGAGAGTTTTTTTCCTGAAAAAGCAGTAAAAATATATATGATCATGTGACTTTTATAGTATTATGATGAGTTCTATGTATTAACAGTAAACTCTATTCTGTAAGCATGATCTTTATTGTATCCCAAATTATCTATGTACAGTATGCACAAGAAAAAAATGCATATTTAAGGATAGAATCCTCAACAATGGAAACCTCACAAAGACTACAGAGATACAATCAAAAAATGTAAACTCAGTGCTCATATCAAAAGGGACAGAAAATAAAACAGCACCATTTCATGACTTCATAAATGTGTAGCATGCCCACTGTTAGAATACTGAATGTAATTTCCCAAGGATACTGGAAAATGACTGCAAAAAACTGAAATGGCCTGGCGTAGTTTTTAATTTGTTTTATTAGGGGTTTTATAAGGTATTTTAGAGCAGGCCCATTGTTTAATTTAGTTTTAGAATGTTTAGCATATTTATTGAATTATTGGATGTTTTATTGTGGTTTTTATTATTGCCTGTTCACCGCCCTAAGTCCCGCAAGGGAGAAAGGGCGGTATACAAATGTAATTAAATAAATAAATAAATAAATAAAATAAATCATATGACTATTTATTTATTATTTATTTTTTAGATTTCTATCCTGCCCTATCTCCCAAAATGGGACTCAGGGCAGCGCACAGGAATTTAAAAATCTAAAAATACAAACAATACAAAATTCTACAAAAGTTAAAACTAAAATTAAATAATTTAACCCGTGCTAAAAAAGAAAACAATTAATTTAAAACCCAACTCTAATAATAACATAGCTGTAGCAGCTATGCCAGGCTGGCCATGTGGAAGAGATATGTTTTAAGTGTCCGGCGGAAGAGGCGAAGGTCGGTGATAGTACGAAGGTCTGGAGGGAGGTCATTCCAGAGGGCGGGGCCTGCCACAGAGAAGGCTCTTCCTCTGGGCGTCGCCAGCCGGCATTGTCTGGCGGACGGCATCCTAAGGAGGCCTTCCCTCTGGGAGCGGACAGGTCGAATGGAGGTATGTGGTAGTAGGCGGTCCTGCAAATAATCTTCCTAATCTTCATTAGGAAAATAATTAGGACTATTTTCCTAATGAAGATAAGCTTCAAAAGCTGAGAGTTATTTAATTTCATTCAAAGCATGAGTATCAATTAAAAAACTGAAGTTGTAAAATATACAAGAAGATATTCTTTTAAAAAAGCATAATTAATATACATGATTTATCAAAGTTAGAAGTATTTAGACTAGATGTATTTTAAATAAAGTCTCATGGGGAAAAAGTCAAATAGTCTTGCAACTTTAGGTAAGAGAGGCATTGTTCTCTGTCTGTTAGGAATTAATTAAAACTGAAATTCAATTAAAGTTTCAAAACATGTATGACTAAAAGTTTTTTAATGGTCTTGCTAAGTACCTGCAAGTGTTTAGTGCCACTAGATCTTAATTGCAAATAAGCAAAAGACCACTAGAGGGAAGGAAGAGCTAAGGAAAATTCTTAATCTTTATTGCCATTATTTGGTAGCAGAGGTGTTGAAATGACTACAGCTCCAAAAATTAGGAAAAAATTATGAAGACGGAAATTTTAAGTTTTACTTAAAAATTTGAAATCATTTTACATATTCACAACATGTTTATGTTTTCAGTACTAGATGTCAGTTTTATATAATAGTAGGTAGGGCTATGTGAAATGAAGCTGAGCCCAACGCATATTGAAAGCAATGTACAAACTTCAAAATGCCACTTCACTGGCTTTCAATCATCAACAGCATACACAAGGAAGGAAATTCAGTTAGCAGTACTCAGACTCACTATTGCCTTCTATTATCAAGGAATGATAAATGTCCAAAACATAAAAAATAAAAAATAAACATTTTAAATTCCTCAAATGATGTTCGTCCACTGTGTTCGAAGAGGACCTTGACATCTTAACAGGTTGTGGGCCTGTTTCCTCAAATAGGCTAATAATAAAGACAATTTAATTAGCCATCTTACTTCAGATGCATGTGGGATAAAAAGGGCATTTACCATTTTAATGAAGAAATGCTTAACATGGTGCTTTTTATTTGTCAATATAAGAATGGCTGGATTTACAATATTTACAAATATTCACTGATTTTCTTCCAAATTTTATTATCAATAGAATATTTAAAAGACAAATATTGCTAATAAATTCTTTAAGACGTTCTTATTTTACCTGAGGATTCAGTGTCTTCAACAGAAACATCACTGAGCTTAAAATCCAGTGTAAAACTTCTGTAAGCAAATTCATAATTGGAAGGAACATTCCCTAATATTTGTTTCATCAGATGCCAAAAAGCATTATTAAAAGCCTAAATATATAAAAATAAACAGCAAATTGTTTAAAATAAATACACTATTCATATATTATATATCTAAGAAAAAAGACCATTATTATATTATACACGTGCATACTCACAAACACACACACACACACACAAAGCCAAGAAAATAAATGAGTCTATTTATTTGGGAACTAGCTTTTATTACTATTGTATAAATGGGTTATTTTCTTATTATATGAGATTTGATTTGACATCATGCAGTTGTGTTCAAAAGACATTGTAAAATATTTATTCACAGCATCAGATATATTTATCTGATCATATTATACGTGTTTAAAAAAAATAAAATTCACACCATCTCAGAGGTTTGTAAAAATTAGGTGGTGTTTTGGGAGCATATCTGGAATTAAGACAGTTATGGACCCTATAGATTCCCTGCTTGCAAAAACCAACAGCTGCAAAGCTCTGTGGAATTAATGCGAATGGGATTCCAAGATCAGATCTACACCCTCAGAAGACAGGATTTACATCCTGCATAGAAAACATGATAAACTTGACTTAGATCGTCTTAGATGATTGGTAAGTGGTATCCGGGCTAGGCTTTTTGTCAGCACTGAAAAATGCCAAAACTTTTCAAATCATTAGGAAGTAATAGCATATTTTATTAAACATATTAATTAGATGACAGATCCCATCAGAAACAATAACCAAAGAGCATATACAAGTAGTCCTCAACTTATGCCAATTGCACCCAAAATTTCTGTTGCCAAGTGAGAAAGTTGTTAAGTGAATTTTGCCCCGTTTTACAATCATTCTTACCACAGTTGTTAAGTGTATGACTGCAGTTTTGAAGTTAGTAACATGGTTGTTCAGTGAAGCGGTCTTCCCCATTGGCGGTGCTTATCAGAAGGTCGCAAAAGGGGATCACATGAAAAGTGATCATAAGTCACTATTTTCAATGATGCTGTAACTTGGAACAGTCACTAAATGAACTATTTATTTTATTTTTTATTTTTCAAATTTATACCCCGCCCTTCTCCTTGTTAGGACTCAGGGCGGCGCACAGGCATTATTAAAAACCATTACAAAACAATATATACTATTAAAAACATATTAAATTAACTTAAAACCCGTGCTAAAAACCCTTTAAAATCCTAAAAAATTAAAATTATAAATATAGTCAGAAACGGGGGGCTACGCTAGGCCGGCTTGTTGGAATAGGTACGTCTTAAGGCTTTGGCGGAAGAGGCGGAGGTCCAAGGTAGTGCGAAGGTCGGGGGGTAGGTCGTTCCAGAGGGCCGGGCCCGCCACAGAGAAGGCCCTTCCCCTGGGTGTCGCCAACCGGCATTGCCCGGCCGACGGCAACCTGAGAAGGCCCTCTCTGTGGGAGCGGATCGGACGAAGGGATGTATGGGGCAGAAGGTGGCCTCGTATATAGCTAGGCCCCGAGCCATGGAGCGATTTGAAGATGGTCGTCAACACCTTGAAGCGCACTCAAAAGACCACAGGCAGCCAGTGCAGCTCGCGCAGGAGAGGTGTTATGTGGGCTTGTCTTGGGGCACCCATAATCACCCGCGCGGCCGCATTCTGAACTAGCTGTAGCTTTCGAGTGCACCTCAAGGGGAGCCCCATGGAGAGAGCGTTACAGTAATCCAGCCGAGAAGTCACAAGCGCTTGAGTGACTGTGCGAAGGGCCCCCCGGTCCAGTAAGGGGCGCAACTGGCATATCAGGCGTACCTGATAAAATGACCTCCTGGCCACGGCCGCCACATGGTCCTCCATGGACAGCCGGGAATCCAGGAGGACGCCCAAGTTGCGCGCACTCTCCACGGGGGCTAGTTGTTCACCCCCAATGGCCAGTGTTGGACTTATCTGGCTGAACCGGGGAGCCGGAAACCACAGCCACTCGGTCTTGGACAGGTTGAGCTTGAGTTTGTTACTACCCATCCAGATCCGTACGGCCTCCAAACACCGGGACAGCACCTCGACGGCATCCTTGGGGTGGTTTGGGGTGGATATGTACAGCTGGGTGTCGTTGTTGTAAGTTGAGGACTACCTATACTACCTATTGTAAGTTGAGGACTACCTATACCTAAATTAGTTGCCTTCTGTTTTTGTTCTTGTTTTTTTTTACCTTAGAATGTTCTCTCGCGATTCCTGTGCCATAAAGACCAGGGGGGCAATGTGTTAATTCCAAGGCTTTCATAGCTTTGGGAAGATTTTCTGCATTCCCATAATTAATTATTACATTTCCAATGGCTTTCATTATAGCAGCAGCTTTTTCCATAAAACGATAGCTTTCCTGAGGGAGGGAAAGAAATATTTTACCTGCCAATAACTAAGAACTATTCAAAGAATATGCATATGCCAAACGTATAAGTGGATATAGTATACACTAACTTATCATGCTTATCAATATCTCTAAACAGTGACATCATCAAAGTAAACCATTAAAACCCATGTAGGGCAAGTGTCATCAGATCAGGATTCTATGGATATGATGTGTTATCTAATTCCATAAAGAAAATGCTGCATGTCATACCTAAAGTTAATACAATACAATCCAATAGCAGAGTTGGAGGGGACTTTGGAGGTCTTCTAGCCCAACCCCCTGCCTAGGCAGGAAACCCTGTATCGTTTCAAACAAATGGCTATCTTAGAGACTTCCAGTGTTGGGGCATTCACAACTTCTGGAGGCAAGCTGTTCCACTGACTAATTGTTCTAACTGTCAAGAAATTTCTCCTCAGTTCTAAGTTGCTTCTTTCCTTTATTAGTTTCCACCCATTGCTTCTTGTTTTACCCTCGGGTGCCTTGGAGAATAGTTTGACTCCCTCTTCTTTGTGGCAACCCCTGAGATATTGGAAGACTGCTATCATGTCTCCCCTAGTCCTTCTTTTCATTAAACTAGACATACCCAGTTCCTGCAACCGTTCTTCATATGTTTTAGTCTCCAGTCCCCTAATCATCTTTGTTGCTCTTCTCTGCACACTTTCTAGTCTCCACATCGTTTTTACATCGTGGTGACCAAAACTGAATGGAGTACAGATAGTGCCCAATGTTCAAGTTTGTCAAGATCCTTCTGTATCTTAAGCCTATCTTTTGGAGTGTTGGCTATTCCTGCCAGCTTGGTGTCATCTGCAAATTTGATGAGTTCCCCATTTATCCCTCATCTAAATCATTGATGAAGATGTTGAAGAGTACTGGGCCTAAAATAGAGCCTTGGACACTCCACTGCATACTTCCCTCCATGTAGATGCAGTTCCATTGAGGACTACATGTTGAGTGCGGTTGTTCAGCCAGTTACGAATCCATTTGGTGGTGATGCTGTCTAACCCACATAATGATTAATATAATCCTTCCACTGACTGCGTTGACCTACTGTGACTCTAGGATGGAATGTTACTAAAAGTCAACATTTTCAAGCAAGCCCTGGCCACTTTATTTTTCAAAGCCAAGTATAAAACTAAAAATAGAAACTGTAAATAAAATGAAATGAAAAAGGAAACAACCCCTCTCCACTATAAAGTAAATAATAGTCAACGAGAACACAAATCCAGTTACCATGGTAACAAATACCTTTTCAAGATTTGGTAGAACTATATCCTCTTCACCAAATACACATGGCACCATACTACACAGATGGATATTGTGTCCTATAGGAGAGCTTGCAGTGAAAAGTAACACGTGGCGGCTACATTTTAAAAAAGCAACACAAGAAAGTAATTAAAATTTCCAAATATAATGTTCATAATTTATTTACACATAATAGAAAAAAAGCGAATATAAAAATTTATGGACTGAAATAAGCAATGTATGGAAGTCTGCATTTCATTTAACCTGCAAAAATATTAAGTTGCAAAGTACATATGCATAACAATGTAGATATTATGCCTAATCCAAAAATAATATGGATTCAAATCTTATGCACTGCAGTTTAAGCAAGATGCTCTTTTCTTCTTCATCTCATTTAAAAAAAAATTACAGTGTGATATTGTTGTAACCTACAAGGTTGTTTAACTCTTCCCAGGCACTGTGATGCTGTAATTTAAGCATACATTTTAAAAAAAAACAGTTTAATGGAACTCAATGGGAATTACTTCTAATAATAACTCTAATATTAATAATAATAACTCAGAAAAGCAAGCCAAATCAATTCCTAGTACAAATCTCAATTGTTTCACCAATTTATAAGTACCTCTCAATCACAGCACTTAACCAACCAACCAGGAATAATACAATGGTATATTGGAATTATTTATTGATTGGTTTTGTATATCATCAAAATCCTTAACATTCCCAGTGATTAACAACAAAATTAAAACATTTTTGATAAACAATGCAAAAAACAAGATAAAAAAGAAAAACATCAAAAGAATAAAGGAAGCAAACCAAAGTTGAGTCATCACAATTAATACTCCAACACTCTCCAGAAAAACTCAGGTTTAACCAATTTCTGGACCAAATAGGGTAGAAACCAAAATCAGTTCCAGAGGCAGGTTATTCTGTAAAAGGCTGTAATGGAAAAACATTGTTTCTAGGTCCCAGTCACTCCCACTTAACAAAAGTGGGAAACTCCAACCAACTTTCTTTAAAATGCTCATTCTAGGTCAAATGAATTTGGTTTGGAGAAGGCAAGTACTAAAGGTATCTAGGAGTCAAGACAAATAGTGTTTTATTAAATAAATCTTTCCAACTTTGTACATGCAATAATCTTGCTATAGTTATCTTGTACAAAATGAAGTTCCATAACTTTTTTCCAACTGTTTATCCATCAATCTCCAAAGAAAAACCTTTGGCCTCTATTGTATATTAATCTTTAATGTCCTCTGAATCAGTGTATTTGAATCCAGTATTTTCTAGTGTTCTTACATGTCCACCACGCATGATAAATAGCTTTTCTTGTTAGCCATATTGGAAACATACTGTACATTTGAAGTGCTTTTATACATTCTCTAGACCAGTGTTTCTCAACCTTGATGACTTTAAGTCCTGTGGACTTCAACTCCCAGAATTCCCCAGCCAGCATAGCTGGCTGGGGGATTCTGGAAATTGAAGTCCACAGGACTTAAAAGTTGCCAAGGTTGAGAAACACTGCTGTAGACAATTTCTCTAGTGACAGACACCAATGATTTATCCTTTTATAAAAAGTCTCTATAAGATTATATTATAATATAAATTTCAATCCTTTCATATATTCATATTGTTTCATCTGCATAATCAGTTTTAGTTCACTTCATCATACATTCTTTCACTTGTTCTGTCTCAAATTTCAATAAACGTTTATACATTTTAGCAGTTACATATTAATCATTTGTGCACAAGTCTTGGCAACTATATACCAATTCTTGTTCTGTCATCCTCCTTGACAAAAATTATTTCCCATCTATGAACTGATTTACGGCTAAGGGCCACAAGGGTGTTTGGTGTACAACATGATTTATATCTATATTTTCAACTAGCTATACCCGGCCACGCGTTGCTGTGGCCCAGTCTGGTTAAATGGCCAACCAATCTGTGTGTAGATCTACACCTGCACACATACACACAACCACCATATAACCCCCAACCTACCTACCTACTGTATTTCTCCCTCTCTATCTATCCCTCTACCTACCTACATACTGTATTTCTTCCTTTCTCCCTCTATCTACCTACCTACCTACTGTATTTCCCCTTCTCTATTCCTCTACCTACCTACTGTATTTCTCCCTCTCTCTCTATTCCTCTATCTATCTACCTACCTACTGTATTTCTCGCTATCTATCTATACACCTACCTACCTACAAACCGACTGTATTTCTTGCTTTCTATCTATCCCCCTATCTACCTACCTACCTACCTACATACCTACTGTGCTATTCCCTATCTATCTATCCCCCTACCTACCTACCGTATTTCTCCCTATCTATCCCTCTATCTACCTACCTACCTAACTACCTACTGTATTTCTTCCTATCTATATATTCCCCTATCTACCTACCTACTATAACACAATAATACAATAGCAGAGTTGGAAGGGATCTTGGAGGTCATCTAGTCCAACTCCCTGCCTAGGCAGGAAGCCCTATACCATTTCAGACAAATGGCTATCCAACATCTTCTTGAAGACTTGCAGTGTTGGGACATTCACAACTTCTGGAGGCAAGCTGTTCCACTGGTTAATTGTTCTAACTATCAGGAAATTTCTCCTCAGTTCTAAGTCGCTTTTCTCCTTGATTAGTTTCCACCCATTGCTTCTTGTTCTGCACCATTTCAGACACATGGCTATACCATTTCAGACAAATGGCTATCCAACATCTTCTTGAAGACATGCAGTGTTGGGGCATTCACAACTTCTGGAGGCAATTTCTCTTCCATTGATTAATTGTTCTAACTGTCAGGAAATTTCTCCTCAGTTCTAAGTTGCTTCTCTCCTTGATTAGTTTCCACCCATTGCTTCTTGTTCTGCCCTCAGGTGCTTTGGAGAATAGTTTGACTCCCTCTTCTTTGTGGCAACCCTCTCTCTCTATTCCCCTATCTACCTACCTATTGTAATACAATAATACAATAACAGAGTTGGAAGGGACCTCGGAGGTCATCTAGTCCAACTCCCTCCCATGCAGGAAGCCCTATACCATTTCAGACAAATGGCTATCCAACATCTTCTTGAAGACCTGCAGTGTTGGCGAATTCACAACTTCTGGAGGCAAACTGTTGCACTGGTTAATTGTTCTAACTGTCAGGAAATTTCTCCTCAGTTCTAAGTTGCTTCTCTCCTTGATTAGTTTCCACCCATTGCTTCTTGTTCTGCCCTCAGGTGCTTTGGAGAATAGTTTGACTCCCTTTTCTTTGTGGCAACCCTCTCTCTCTATTCCCCTATCTACCTACCTACTGTAATACAATAGCAGAGTTGGAAGGGACCTCGGAAGTCATCTAGTCCAACTCCCTGCCTAGGCAGGAAGCCCTATACCATTTCAGACAAATGGCTATCCAACATCTTCTTGAAGACCTGCAGTGTTGGGGCATTCACAACTTCTGGAGGCAAGCTGTTCTATTGGTTAATTGTTCTAACTGTCAGGAAATTTCTCCTTAGTTCTAAGTTGCTTCTCTCCTTGATTAGTTTCCACCCATTGCTTCTTGTTCTGCCCTCAGGTGCATTGGTGAATAGTTTGACTCCAGTGCCTTTTTTGGTCCTAAGAGGCCTCCGTAGTTAATGACTGTTGGTGGGCGGAGTTACAGGGAGTAAAAACATTTTTTAGTTAGTACCTTTTATTTGTGTTTACTTTACACACGATGCATGCGTGCTAGGCACAAAATGAGTAGCTATTCTATTATCGGAAGTCCTTGGTCCAGTAGTTTTTTAGATTAGTGGATTCGTACAAACTATTTTACATTTTTATTTATATAGATGTGGTACATCTAACATGATGCTCTTTAAAATCCATGTTAACCTTGAGTTTATTGTACCACAAATATCCATGCTTCCCGTCTAGACTACTGCAATGCTCTCTACATGGGGCTTCCCTTGAGGTACACCCGAAGACTGCAGCTAGTTCAAAATGCGGCCGCGCGGGCAATTCTGGGAGCCCCCAGGCACTCCCATGTAACACCGCTCCTGCGCGAGCTGCATTGGCTGCCTGTGGTCTTTCGGGTGTGCTTCAAGGTGTTGATTACCATCTTCAAAGCGCTCCATGGTAAGGGACCTAGCTATCTGCGAGATCGCATCCTGCCCCATACATCCCTTCGACCGATTCGCTCGCACAGAGAGGGACTTCTCCGGGTGCCATCCACTAGGCAATGCCAGTGGGCGACACCCAGGGGAAGGGCCTTCTCTGTCGCAGGCCCTATCCTATGGAACGACTTACCCCCCGACCTCAGAACAACTCCGGACCTCCGCTCCTTCCGCCGAAAGCTCAAAACTTATTTCTTCCAGTAGGCCGGCCTGGCCTAATCTATCTTTCCTGTCTCCAGTCTGTATATTTTAATTTTTAATTGGGTTTTTAGGGTTTTTTAGTGTTTTAGGATTTTAGGTTTTAGCGCAGGGTTATAGTAGTTTATTCTGATTTTAGATATTTATATTGTTTTATGTTTGTATGTTTTATAATCCCCTGTGCACCGCCCCAAGTCCCTTCGGGGAGAGGGAGCGGTATACAAATAAAATTTCATTCATTCATTCATTCCCAAATCTGAGGTCATGTTCTTCTCATTCCAAGAGACTTTACTCCAAAAGCAATGCTACTCTTTCATCAAATCAAACAGCAAGATGCAAAACATCATTTCAAATCAGGCAAATCCAATCCTCCAATGTTTTTTGCATGTTGTAACACTTTATATTTAACCCATGTTTTTTCCCAGTCACACAAATTTAGAAACATACTTCTGCCACAGTTTAAGTGGAACATCAGTTGTCAAAACAGGTATTGTTTGAAACAAAAAATTCATTATAGGCAGAATATTCATTTCTATCCCATAAATTATCCCCAGCAATGACAATGGGAGTTCCTCCCATCTTAAGATGTCTTTTTAAACTTAATTTCACCTCTTAATAGTTATTTTGAAGTAACAAACAATTCATATTATATTTTATTTTCTTCTCAATCTTAGCACCCATTTTATTCATCAATGCTGTTTAATCTTGTATTTTCATATATTTGTTAACATCTTCATCTTCTATTTATTAATCCTGAAACCTGCTTAATGCACCAAATTCTTTGTTATTGACAAAAGTCCTAACATATATGTTTATTTTTTAATTTTTACTCCCACAATCTTAACATTTTGTTTTATATCTCTATTCAGTATTTTAAGAAACAAAACAAGGGACTGGGCATCCCTTTCTTGCTCTTTTTTATATCTCACAGGGTTTTGTTAGATCTTCATTAATAATTATTTCTGCTTTCTGTGAAGTACAAATTGATCTTGGCCGTTTTATAAAGTTCTTGCCAAAATTCATATCTTCCAGAACCATGAGCAAAAAAGCCCACTTCAAAATCATCAAAGGTCTTCTCTGCATTTAAGAAAACCAATGTGGATTATTTTTCATTATGTTGTTCCAAAATATCCAACACATTCCTAGCATTCTTCTTGAACTGTCTTTTAAGTAAAAGCTCATGCGGATCCTCCTGAATAAATTGTTGAAAAATTATTTTAGTATACCAGCAAGAATCACTGTGAACAATTTGTAGCCATGATTCAGTAATGATATTGACTTCTTGTTAAAGTCAATTTTTGTCCTTCTTTATATATTAATACTATATTAGTCTCTTTTGAACTCTCTGGCATCTTTTCTGCCTATAAGATAAGAGTTCATCATGCTTTATAAAGGTAATAAAAATCATCCTCCAAGCTTTTATAATAAGATCCAGATAATCCATCTGCTCCAGCCACTTTCTTAGTTTAATCCTTTTTATAGTTTTGGAAACTTCCCTTATTGTTACAGGCCCATTCATAATTTGCCTCTGCTTCTCTGTAACCTTTGGTAAATTTGGTTTCTTTAAATACTTATCTGTATTCTCTAGACAGATATATTGGGTTTGTGCCAGGGGTGGGTTCCTACCTGCATTGGTACCGGTTTGCTTCGCTCATGTGCATGACAGATGCACGCTGTGTGCACGTGCAAAGTTTGCTGCAAAATGTTCAGCGCATGCGCAAAGACCATGAAATACTAATAAAAAACATGCCAACAATGGCAGCGGAGACCAGGGAACTGGTTTGGGAGTGTGGCCAGTCTGTGTTGCAGCTGGTTCTGCGACCCAGGCTAAATTACCACTACTGGTTCACCCGAACAGGTGCGAACCGGAAGGAACCCACCTCTGGCACAGCCACCCCAGTTCCACTAAGCAGAGAATCACTCAATCATGATATGCTGCTTCTTTCTCAGGATAGCTTTTGGATTTCTTCAATCTATTGAAGCTCAAGTGTCTTCTACAATGTTTTATGGGTATCAATGATTTATGGCAGTGATGGCGAACCTATGGCACGGGTGCCACAAGTGGCACGCGGAACCATTTCTGAGGGCATGCGAGGCGTTGCCCTGTCAGCACTAGCGCACATGTGTGTGCTGGTCAGCTGATTGAGGCCTTTTTTTGAGGCCGTTTTTCACCCTCTGGAGGCTTCAGGGAAGTTCCTGAAGCCTCTGGAGCCTGGGGAGGGCGAAAAAAGCACGCCAAAAGCAGGGGGTCACGCACTTAGCATTATGGGTGTGGCACACCCATGCACGACCCCCCTGCGCTCTCCCGCTTTTGGCACACGAGCCAAAAGAGGTTAGCCATCACTGATTTATGGTATCAAGCTTTGCTTGTTCAGGTAGCTGAAAGGAAGAGTTTGATACCAGTTTCTCCCAGAATCAGGTGTTTGTCTTTACCAAAGAGTTTTTCTCCCTATGGTTTAGTATACTCTTACTTTCTCTGCTTTTTTATCTTCTCAGATGCATTGCTCCTCAACTGCATACACTTTCTCCTCCAATGAGGAAATAAACTTGCATTTCAGCAGGAGTATTTTGGGTCTTCTTCAGTCAAGGAGATAAACATTACATAAACTCTGCAGGTTCCAACTAAGCTTCTCTCAGAATTTATATTGCTCTTAGCTTCTCTGCTTATTCCCTTAGATAAACTTGGATACCATTTCCCCCTATTTTCTTACTCTCTTTACAAGCTGCCAAGGGTGCTTCTCTGGTTAAGCACTGCTTTGGACTGAAAGAAGACAGGAACAAAAAGAGAAAAGTAGAAAAAGGGAGAGAAAAAAACCCCTGTGTTTCTTCTTGATCTTTCTCGCTAAACTCTGGTTTTCAAGGTCTTACAGAGATTGAAAAAAGGGTAATTTTATTTTTACTTTCGAATTTATATACCGCCCTATTCTCCCGGAAGGGACTCAGGGCGGTGCACAGAGAAGATAAAAACCCACATCAAGCAAAGACAATATAAAATGGAATTAAATAATTAACTCTGTGCTAAAATAGTTAAAAATTATTAAAATTCAATTTAAAATTATTCATTAACCTATACCAGGCCAGCCAGATGGAAAAAATGTGTTTTAAGTGCCCGGCGGAAGAGGCGTATGTCCGTGATGGTACGGATGTCGGGGGGGAGGTCGTTCCAGAGGGCCGGATCTGCCATAGAGAAGGCCCTTCCCCCGGGGGGTCACCAGTCGGCATTGACCGGCAGACAGCACCCTGAGGAGGCCCTCTCTGTGGGAGCGGACAGGTCGAAGGGAGGTGTGTGGTAGGATGCGGTCTCGCAGGTAGCCAGGACCCGTGCCATGGAGCGCTTTAAAGATGGTAACTAACACCTTGAAGCATAATTCCTGTACGACTTCTGTTTAAATAATCTGTCAAAGTTTATACAATCAAAGCAGAAAAGTTGAAGGAAAGTGAAGAATTCTCAAGGCATGTTGCATAAACATACAAAATGCATGTGGTTCAGTGTAAACAAATATAAGATCATTTACTTTATTTACTTTATTCATACTTTTATACTGCCCTCTCTCCCAAATGGGACTCAGGGCGGTGCACAGGAATAAAAATAAAATATAAATAAACAGACAACAAGTTTAAAATTAAATTAAATGAATTTGACCCGTGCTAAAACTTAATTTAAAGATCATGTTTAGAAATAACAAATTGATACCTCCCAGTGCACAACACATATATGATAGCTATATAATATATTATAATATAATATAAGATAAGATAAGATAAGATAAGATAAGATAAGATATTATCTCCTGTTACAGAACTTTTATACCTCCAATATCAGCTGCAGAAAACAGCAAAGGCAGGATGTTATTGCATCCAGGTTCTGCTTGATGGTTCCCTTTCAATAGCCACCTACCTGGCTACTATGGGAATAGTGAGACCTTTGATCTGATTCAGAATAACATTTCTGTTCTTTAATGAGTAACACAGAAAGAAAACCAGCACATACCCAGCAGGAAGACTTATTACAGCAGCTTTAGTAGCATATGTGTGGATCTTCAGGATTAACTGCCCAGGAGATAAATGTTTCCATGAGAAACTTTCAACCATCAGTAACCCCAAGGGAACAACTTGGTTTTCTTTCTGTACAACTGCTAGAAAAGTAGAAACCAGGACATACATTAATAAATAAGGTATAGCCATACCTCTTTTTTTTTAAATGCAAAACAAACAAACAAACAGCACAAAATTTGTTGTACTTAAATATCAGGGAAATTTAATTTATATATTCCAGCAAACAATCTTTGTACCAAATAAGCTATAGTGAAAAACAGGCTCATCGTTTTTTGCACTTTGAACTTACTTGGGAATCATGCCGGGATATGCCATGAATTCAGAACTGTATTCAGCTAAAAAAAGGTAATCCAATATAATCTTATACATGGCTACTGAGAAATCCCACTGATTTTAAAAGAAACATATTGTGCCATAACTAAGAATAAGATTGAGGCCAAACATATTTTCCTCAATTTCTTCTCACTTTGAACAGGTACAGTGTAATTCAAATAATGAAAATGCCAGGAATATTTCTGTGCCCCGTTCAATTAACTTTCCATTTTCAACTGAATGACACAGAGACACTTGCCTTATAGGAAAATAAAATCCTTAAATGACCTTGTAGTACACTTACACTTCCAATTTGGTTATCTCAAGCAAATATTCCTAGAAACAGTTAAATCCCATGTAGTCACAGTTAGAGATTTTAACTTAGACACAGACACATAAAAGGAAACAAATCTACTTTTTGCAAATGCTCTTTTACTTCTATATATGCTTTGGAAAGTTTTTCTTCATACAACCCACCTGTATACCCCAGAAACAACTCATTTGAAAATAAATTTCTACTGTGTTTGATATTATGTGTTTTTCTGGAATGGCACAGGATCTCTTGCTTGTGTAGGAGGTTGGACTAGAAGACCTCCAAGGTCCCTGTCAACTCTGTCCTGTTATTTTGTGTTTGCGCATATGTGCATGTGTGTGTGCATGTACATATTTCTATATGAATCAGTGGTGGGTTCTGGATCCCGCTGCAACTGGTACGGTGCAATGGGGCCGGGCACCCACCACATGGACGCGCGCAGCATGCACACAGCACATGCATGCATACCCACTGCCTGCGATGCTCCAGCTGCTGGGTGGAGTGTCATGCAGGTACCGTACGTTCCATGCAGATGCGCAAATGCTCCGATCGGCTTACATAGTGGTAAGGAGAGCAGGAGGGCGGGTGGGCCCTCCGGAGCACCATTACAAAACGGTACCTGGTGCTCCCAGCAGGCACTGTACGCCGGTACTGGGGCGTACTGGTCATTTCCCACCGCTGGTATGAATGCATTAGAACTGCAGTATATGCCTAAGTAGGTTGATATGAGATTGCAGTGACAGTGATTATGTTGACATTACAATTCACTAGAAGTTGTAAATTATCTTGAAATTTCCAACAATCCTAAATATCCTGATGACAGACAGTCATTTCTTGAATTTGTCTATTTTATTAAAGTGTATTTTGTTGGGTACATTTGGTTTGGCTTCTACTTACATCTGATTTATAACCCAGTTATTTTAGTAGATAGGTTATTAAGTAATCTTAATTTTTAATTTTTCTAAGTAAGGTTTAAATGTGGTACAAAAATAAGACAACTAAAGATGTACCAAAGAGATATAGAAACTGTATATGAATGAAACCATTCATTGGTTTACGAAAATTCAGTTAATTTGAAAACAGGAATTAGAAAGCAGTAAAATGTATTCAGGTTATTATGGAGAAAAGAAGCAAAACATAGCTAAACATTGTTTGCAGTTTGCAGAATGAAAACTATAAAACCATCAGGTGGAATTTGCAGGTATACTCATGAAACCACTGGCTGTATTACAATGGAGCAAAGTTCCCTAGAGCAAAGTTTGCTAACACAGAGAATCCAATTTTTCAGATAGAAAAGTTTGCACATGAAGTCTTGAGGAATATAACAGCTTCCCATTGTCAAGATGATGGCTCCTTTTTATTCACAGAAAATGATATTTTAGGGTAGAGGTGGAGATTGTACCAAAGAAAAGAAAAACGATGTGATACATTTCTAGTATGATGAATAGGAATTTTCTTGCAGTGAGAACTAAATGAATTAATCATTTCACTTTCTGAAGTGCTGATAGATTGCATGGTAATTTGCCTGCCTGGTGCACATGCTGCCTATATTCACACACTACTTAGATAGTCTGCATACTGATACATATTTAATGATTACTCTGCATATTGTGACATAGGAGAATATAGTCATGGATTCTTGTGTGCCAACTTTAAATTTCTCCAAAGGAAACTGAAAGCCAGTGTGATTCTCTTTGAAATGCTTTCTGCATCTAGACAGTAAAATCAATGGCTTTCAATATATGCCTAGGATTCTGGAATAGACATAAAGAGCTTAATTCATTAGGTACTGCAAAACATTTTGTAAACATTCATGACTGTATGAGAACAATGGGCTCTTCTTGAATCTCGACAGAACCTCGACAAAAAATGGATTCTTATACTTGCCTATGAATAAAAAATGAACAGGAATCAACAACTATTTTGAATTGAATAAGAGGGACAGTGTGTACAGATTGTTAGGGTAAAACTAAACTCCTCTGAACCAGGATAGTCTAGAAAAGACTATCCTGGCTCAGGGGATAGTCTGAAGGAAGTCTGAAAAATCTGATTTGAAGAATAAAGTAGACAAAGGACATAACTAAAAACTGTTGGAATTTATTTTTCTTGCTTTGCAGATGTAAAGGAAATTTCATTTAGGTGAAGGAACTTTAAGAAGGCAATAGGAAGACATTTCTGTGTTGTTGTATGGACATGGCTGAAATAGTTAGACATGTTTGGCTACCAAATAATGAGTCTTTTGGATTATCTGGAGGAAAGCACTCCTCTAGATATTGGGCACAAGTATCAAGTTTTCAAAGAAAACTTAGGTGTGATGATATCAGACCAAACTTACAACAAATCTGATCACTGAAGGCAGAACTTTTCTTTTGAGTATTAATTGACAAGAAGTTAGAAATAAGCCAAGGAAGATTATTTCAATATATGGTCACAGCAGCAAGATTATTATGTGCACAAAGATGGAAAGATTCAACACTACTGACTATGTAGGAATGGTTGGTGAAGATTTTCCTGAAATGGATAAATTATCTTCTTGGATTAGAGAAAAGACATTACCTACATTTATTAATGACTGGAAACCTATCATGGACATTTTATGTAAAAATGCAAAAAAAGAAGAATTTGTGACTTATGGCTGTGAAGGATAGATATAAAGAAGAGTAATATTATGGAACAATAGAGAGAGAAGTTAAATATATTTCTACTTATAACCGCTATGAAGGATATCAGAAGCTGCTTCTTTATGGTTTTCTCTTTTTTTTTCCTAAATTTTTTTCTTATACTTTCCCCCCTTAATTTCTTTTTCTTTCCCCCTGAATATCTCTTAGAAAAAAATCCAAGAGAACAATATTAATCTTACTCTTGTACTTTGTATTTATCTTACCTCCAGTTTCTCCCCAGTGTACTAATGCAGAAAAGCTAACTAGAATATCAGTAGGCTTCAAGCTGTCCACACACATATAATACAAGACTCGATCATCTACCATCTGCAAGGAGAAAAGATCTTTCTGTTTAAATTCTGTCATCAAATGTTGTAGCAACTAAGAATTGATAGCATTTCTGTTATATTTCAAAGTCAGGTAATGAATACAGTACTGAAAGCATCAACCCATTTTATCAGTCATGACATGTTGTTTTCCCATAACTATAGGTGCTGTTTTATCCAACTGAGAAAAAGTTTACACTGTTTTGTATGAAGGGTTTTATATATATTATATATAAAATATATAATAAACTTTATTTGATAAATATGTCATCAATACAAACTGAAATATATTGAGATATAAATTATATTGTCAATAAACTTACCCTAAAATCTGACTTCTGATAGTTATAGGTATAGGTACTTGGTTTGTGGAAAACATATAAATTCCTAAGAAAAATGAATGTGATTATTTTAGCATAGGTTATATAAAAATACCTCAAGTGATGTCAATTTTTACTAAATTAAACAATAGTCTTAACTTTTCAATTAAAGGAGATAGAATAATAGTAATAGTAAAAATTAATTCCCAGTATTTTATAGAGCTCAAACTGAAAAATATTAGCATTGATTGACAGTAATTATTTATAGCCTTTATAGCTAAGACTGTACATATAGTTCTCATGCAGCAGTGAATTCTGTAGTTCTGGTTTTCAATTAAAATCAATTGGTAAAATTCTGGAGAATACTGAACCATAGAAATAGGAGATCTTGACACAAAGAATAATTTTTGTATAGTTCTCATGATGTCCCTTTCAAAAAGGACTCAATGATTATGAACGTAACCTTGGCAACTGCTTGCCTTCTTGTTTGGGTCTAAATACAATTTATTTGCTATATTCAAAACAACGTTTTCAATATAAATAACACATGTTTTCAGAAATATAGAGTTACAACTCAAAAAACCCTCACTGCTTCTTACTGAAAGCAAATGCAGAAATCTTCATAGTCCATCCATATTTCCTTGGAATTAATGTTCTTTTCAAGTTCAATTTCTTCAAGAGACTTATTTACTACTTGGTTGTTGAAAGCAGCATCTGCTGATTCTGGTACCTGAGCTACTTCGCTACTTACTTTTTCGGCAGATTCACCTATATGAATAAGAAACAAAAATATATAATTTTTCAGATTAAGCCTATGTTTCTGTAAAAGAAAAGATGATGGTTTGTTGATGAAGTAGAATATATATATATATGAGACAATATATGCTTCTACTATCTTAATAAAGTTAAGACAACATTTCAGTATATCTGTTGGATTGAGCTATAATCCAAATCAGAGTACAAATTCAAAACTCAAGTGGTACGAGCTGATAAAAGATGTTATTGAGGTAATCACATCTGTCTCAATGTCTTCGTCTGGTAATATAATGGAGATTTTAATCTCAAGCAATTTAGTTTAAAGACCAAAACCTTTATTCTAGAAAAAATACCTTGGTATATATACACTTCCTTAATTTTTTTTATTTCATTTTCAATGTTGTATTTAATTTTTTTTAGTCAGATAACTAAATGTTTGTAATATTAATATCCAACACTGTAATTTATTGATAGAATGTCCTTCTTTTTTGTCTAAATTCAATAAAACTTTCCTAAATATTTTTCTTTATTATGAAAACTTTTTTACTGCGTACCAGAAAGTCCTAATTTAAAATATCCTTGCTATGATTGGGTAATGGATTTTACTCAATTTTGGATACCCAGGGAAGCACGGTTCTACGACATTGAATTAACAGAATATTAAGAAGCTATTATATAAATATAAATGGGCAAAACATTTTGGATACACTATAGCACTAGACAAATGGCAAAAACTTTGGGGGGAAAAACTGTAAGTTGACAATGGCAACTACTTATAAGGAAAATCTATATAAAATGTTTTATAGGTGGTAGTCACCACCAGTGAGATTAGCAAAGATGTTTAAAAACATGTCTGCCAGATGTTGGAAATGTAATCAGGCACCAGGCACACATTATCACATGAGATGGACATGTACAAATGCAAAGAAATATTGAACAAAAATGCATACATGGCAGCACATAGATTATAAACCAGAAATATTTTTGTTAGGCATAGTACCAGAAAAGTATGATAAATGGAATATATATTTCATATTGCATGTATTGATAGCACAAGAATTGTATTTGCACAGTATTGGAAAAATGAGGAAACCCCTACAGAAGAAGATGCAATTAATTTTTTTTTAGATTGTGCAGAAATGGACAGATAGACATTAAAGACAAAAGAAAAAGGAGACACGGAGTATTTTCGAACGTGGGACTTGTTTTACAAATGGTTGGATAATAGAGGTAGAAATTAGGAGTGGGAAAAGTATTATTATATAAGCAAAATGATCCAGACAATACATTGTTCACCAAGCACTTATGTATGTAAAGTGAAAATATATATATTTACTGTTTAAAAAAAGAAATTATTATCTTCGTCTCGGGACAGTGGAGTCGTGATCTGGGAATAGGGGATTTAGCCATCACACCCCTGTCATGGACAGATCACGCTCTCCTTCAGCTGGACTTTCCGATCGCTGCACCTCACTGCGGGGAGGCGGAGCCTGATATTCCTATATGGTTCCGCCCCAGGCTCCTGATGGACCCGGCGAGGTTCCAGAGGGAGCTTGGGCCAATTCCTGTGGACTTGCCCCGCAACTCGACTGAGGACCTAGTGGCCACATGGTTAAGTGCGGCCACGGGGGCCTTGGACCGAGTCGCGCCCTTGCGGCCTCTCTTGCGGCGACGAACCACCCAGGTTCCTTGGTTTACTTGGTGGATGATCTCTGGAGGGTGCGGGATAGAGGTTATTCCTCTATCCTAGTCCTGTCAGACCTCTCAGCGGCTTTTGATACCATCGACCATTGTATCCTATTGCACCGACTGGGGGGGTTGGGACTGGGAGGCACCGTTTTATGGTGGTTCTCATCCTACCTCTCTGATCGGTCGCAATGGGTGTTGGCAGGGGGGCAGAGGTCGGCCGCAAGGCCCCTGACATGTGGGGTTCCTCAGGGTTCGGTCCTCTCGCTCCTCCTGTTCAACACCTATATGAAGCCGCTGGGCGAGATCATCCGTGGTTTTGGGGTGGAATACCATCTGTACGCTGATGACACTGTACATATCCACCCCAAACCACCCCAACGATGCCGTCAAGGTGCTGTCCCGGTGTTTGGAGGCCGTACGGGTCTGGATGGGTAGTAACAAACTCAAGCTAGCCCCCATTCATGGCCCAGTGGGATGCCACGAGACAGATCTTGTTTGGGAGGAGTTTGACTCCGTTACTTCCGAGGATATGGACAGGTTACGTGGGCGACTGCGAGCCACCACATGTTTATTGGACCCGTGTCCCTCCTGGCTTGTACTGGCATCCTGGGAGGTGACACGAGGCTGGCTCCAAGAGGTTGTCAATGCATCCTTAAGTGAGGGTTCCTTGCCTGCTTCCCTAAAAGAAGCGATGGTGAGGCCCCTCCTTAAGAAGCCCTCTTTGGATCCAGCTCTTTTGAACAACTATCGTCCAGTCTCCAACCTTCCCTTTTTGGCGAAGGTTGTCGAGAGTGTGGTGGCACAACAGTTTCCCCGTCACCTGGAGGAAGTTGATTATCTAGATCCGCGCCAGTCCGGCTTTCGGCCCGGGCATAGCACCGAGACGGCATTGGTCACGTTGGTTGATGATCTCTGGAGGGCCAGAGATGGGGGTTGTTCCTCCATCCTGGTCCTATTAGACCTCTCGGCGGCTTTCGATACCATCGACCATGGTATCCTATTGCATCGGCTGGGGGGGTTGGGGGTGGGAGGCACCGTTTTACAGTGGTTCTCCTCCTACCTCTCTGGCCGATCGCAATTTGTGTTGGCAGGGGGGCAGAGGTCGACCGCGAGACCCCTCACATGTGGGGTGCCTCAGGGGTCGGTCCTCTCGCCCCTCCTGTTCAACACATACATGAAGCCGCTGGGTGAGATCATCCGTGGTTTTGGGGTAGAGTACCATCTATACGCTGATGATACTCAGTTGTATATATCTACCCCAAACCACCCTAACGATGCCGTAGCGGTGATGTGCCAGTGCCTGGAAGCCATACGGATCTGGATGGGAAGTAACGGACTCAAGCTCAACCCGACCAAGACCGAGTGGCTGTGGTTTCCGGCTGCCCGATTCAACCAGCTCACTCCATCGCTGGCCATAGGGGGCGAACATCTTGCCCCTGTGGATGGGGCGCGCAATTTGGGTGTCCTCCTGGATGCCCGGCTGTCCATGGAAGATCAAGTGACAGCCGTGGCCAGGAGGGCGTTTTACCAGGTTCGCCTGGTTCGCCAATTGAGCCCCCTATTGGATCGGGACGCCCTTCGCACAGTCACTCATGCGCTCGTGACATCCCGACTGGACTATTGCAACTCTCTCTACATGGGGCTTCCCTTGAGGTGCACCCGGAGCTAGTCCAGAATGCAGCCGCGCGAGCAATTATGGGGACCGCAAGGTCTACCCATGTAACACCGCTCTTGCGCGAGCTGCACTGGTTACCTGTCGTCTTCCGGGTGCGCTTCAAGGTGCTAATTATCATCTTTAAAGCGCTCCATGGCTCGGGACCTAGCTATCTGCGGGATCGGATCCTGTCTCATACATCCTCACGGCCGATTCGCTCCCACAGAGAGGGACTTCTCCGGGTGCCATCCACTAGACTTTGTCAGCGGGCGACACCCAGGGGAAGGGCTCTCTCTGTGGCGGGCCCGGCCCTCTGGAATGACCTTCCCCCCGATATTAGGACGACCACGGACCTCCGCTCCTTCCGTCTCCCTGTCTTGGGGTTTTATTGGGTAGATTTTAGCTTAGTTAGTTTTATGGAAATTTTAGCACAGGTTGAGTTTAATTTGGCTTTTAAAATTGTTTGTATATTTTTACTGTTGTTTGTATATTTTTACTGTTTTTTATTCTACCTGTGCACCGCCCCGAGTCCCCATGGGGAGAGGGAGCGGTTTATAAGTATTAAAATTATTATTATTATTATTATTAAGCTCAACCCATCCAAGACCGAGTGGCTGTGGTTTCCGGTGGCCCGGTTCAGCCAGGTAAGTCCAACACTGGCCATTGGGAGCGAAACACTGGCCCCCGTGGAGAGGGCGCGCAATTTGGGTGTCCTCCTGGACTCGCGGCTGTCCATGGATGATCATGTGACAGCCGTGGCCAGGGGGGCATTTTATCAAGTACGCTTGATTCGCCAATCGCGCCCCTTACTGGACCGGGCTGCCCTTCGTACAGTCACACAAGCACTCGTGACGTCCTGGCTGGACTACTGCAATGCTCTCTACATGGGGCTCCCCTTGAGATGCACTCGAAGGTTGCAGTTAGTTCAGAATGCAGCCGCGCGGGTGATTATGGGAGCCACAAGGCAATCCCACGTAACACCACTCCTGCGCGAGCTGCACTGTCTACCTGTGACCTTTCGGGTGCGCTTCAAGGTGTTGACGACAATCTTTAAAGCGCTCCATGGCCCGCGGCCTAGCTACATACGAGACCGCCTTCTCCCCCATACTTCCCTTCGACCGATCCGCTCCCACAGAGAGGGTCTTCTCCGGGTGCCGTCAGCCGGACAATGCCGGTTGGCAACACCCAGGGGAAGAGCCTTCTCTGTGGCGGGCCCCACCCTCTGGAACGACCCGCCCCCCAAATTACGTAACATCGCGGACCTTTGCCTGTTCTGCCAGCGCCTTAAGACGCTTCTGTTTCAACAAGCCGGCCTAGGATAACCCCCGATACTAAGTTTTAATTATTGAAAATTTTTAATTAGAGACTTCATGTGGGTTTTTAGCACGGGAATTTGATTTAATTGTTTTTTAATATGGGTATTTATTTGTATATTTTGGTTTTAATTGCCTGTGCGCCACCCTGAGTCCTTTTTTAGGAGAAGGGCGGGGTATAAATTGGAAATAAAATAAAATAAAATAAAAATAAATAAAGATGAAATGCCACAAGAGACGCCTAGAGAGCAGATGGAGATCCTCTCGCTCCGAAGCCGACCGAACACTAGTGAGAACCTATATTAGGACTTACTTAGTGGCGATAAGGGTGGCCAAGCGTGAATATTGTGCCACCCTTATTGCATCCGCAGATAACCGCCCTGCCGCCCTGTTGGGGGTGACCCGCTCCCTCCTTCATCAGAGGCCGCGGGAAGCCCCTTTGCAGGGTCGAGCAGAGGAATTTGCGATTTATCTGCAGGAGAAAATCACTCGGATTCGGAATGAGCTACACTCCATCGAGAGTGGTCCAGTCGGACTGTCCGAGGCTGTTCTTGTGACACCATCCTGGGAGGAGTTTGACTTTGTTACTACCGAGGATATGGACAGGTTGTCAAAGAGACTTAAGGCTACTACATGTTTATTGGACCCGTGTCCCTCCTGGCTTGTACTGGCATCCTGGGAGCCGACACGAGGCTGGCTCCAGGGCATTGTCAACGCATCTCTGAGTGAGGGGTCCTTGCCTGCCATCTTGAAAGAGGCGGTAGTAAGGCCCCTCCTCAAGAAGCCGTCCCTGTTAGAGAACTATCGTCCGGTCTCCAACCTTCACTTTTTAGTGAAGGTTGTTGAGAGTGTGGTGGCCCAACAGTTTCCGCGACACCTGGAGGAAATTGATTATCTAGACCCGCGCCAGTCCGGCTTCCGACCCGGGCACAGCACCGAGACGGCATTGGTCACGTTGGTAGATGATCTCTGGAGGGCGCGGAAGATGATCCTTTCGGGTGCACTTCAAGGTTTTGACGACCATCTTTAAAGCGCTCCATGGCTCGGGACCTAGTTATATGCGAGACCGCCTCCTGCCCCATACATCCCTTAGACCAGTGCTTCTCAATTATTTTCTGTCATGCCCCCCCTAGGAAGAAGAAAACATTTCGCGCCCCCCGCGTGACTGTAAATAGTATCATTTGTCTATAAAATTGTTATAAGTACACCTCTGCATAACACTGCATCCTTATTAACGTATAAGAGAATAAAAAAAGAAAGAAATGTGGATCAATTTACAACAAAGAATAGCTTTATTAACTGTAGCAGAAAAGATTTAAAGTGCATTAGAAATTTTAAAAAAATTAAATCCTTTGCCGAGGTCAAACGCGCCCCCCTTTACGGAGCCTCGCGCCCCCCTGGGGGGCCCGCCCCACTATTTGAGAAGCACTGCCTTAGACCGATACGCTCCCACAGAGAGGGCCTTCTCAGGGTGCCGTCGGTCGGACAATGCCAACTAGCGACACCCAGGGGAAGAGCCTTCTCTGTGGCGGGCCCTGCCCTTTGGAACGACCTACCCCCTGAACTTCGCACCATCTCCGACCTCCGCCTCTTCCGCCAGTGTTTAAAGAAAAATTTGTTCCATTTAGCCGGCCTAGCATAACCTCCACAAATGACTATTTTAGACAGTTTTAAATTTGGGGATTTTAATTTGTTTTTAGCGCAGGATGGTATCAAATAAGTTTTTTAAATTTTTTTACTTGATTTTGTATTGTATTTTAAATTCCTGTGCGCTGCCCTGGGTCCTTTTGGAGAAGGGCGGGGTATAAATTTAATAAAATAAAAAATAAAATAAAAAATATAAATATCATTATATCAAAATGATATTTGAAATTTGGCAGTCCATGTGGTTTGTCTAACATCCTTTCTCTCACATAGTATGGTACTTTATTCATTGCAATTTTTATGTAGCATAGAATTCTAGAGATCAGATGAAATGGTTTGGTACTTAGGGAATTTCTGCAATTTCACACATTTATTTTCTATTGTTTGTGAATTCGACTCCATTTTATTTGGCTGACCACTCCGATCTGAACGGCTTATAGGTCTAACATATGCAAGCAAAACAATCAAAACTGAAATTAAACAAGAGATCAATATACAACAACATCCATTTCATGTACAAGGAAACCATAGAACTCTTATAAAAGATACTCATTGCAGGAAGGGACAGGCTTACACCATATCCACCCCCAAGATCTACTGGAACAGCTAGATTTTAATGGTTGTTAATAATAATTAATATTTAATGTATCCAAGCTGTTAAAGTGTGCCTTGCATTTTTTAATATTGCATAGGAAATGGACCAAAAACCAGAAGGGAATGCGTAAGTATTGAGTTAATTTCAAAAGTACCGAACAATGGTTTATATATATATTAATCCAATGGTGAATTTTCAAACTCAAGGAACTTTCTCATTCAGCTTCCTGTAGTCAATAGTAGTTTGTAATAAGCCATGAAGATGCCAAAGGGACAATGTGTGCATTGTGACATTATCTTTTGCACTTGCATTGTGACACACACAATTACATAGGGGAGGAGTCTGGACCGGAGTCTATAGACTTCTGTAGACTCCTTTGTTTAATGGCTGCTTATGAATTTTGTTTTTCATAATAATAATAATTAATTATCACTAACATCTAAGTAGTGCTCAAAAACTTCACAAGTGTGATCTAAGAAACTAAGACTGGTTTGTTTAATGTTACCTAGCAAGCTCACTGTAGAGGTAAAATTTGGAAAGTTATGTGGTGACACTTAAGAAAAACTTTATATAATTGTAGGAAATGGCAGTGTCTTCAAATGTGTACTTGAAACTTTTTGGAAGTCTGTCCTGTTCTTTTATGCTTTTAATATCAGCAGGTGACACCTAACATTCTGCTACAGGACTTCCAATCATACAATAGAGCATATCTTACATCTTTGTTTCTCATGCCTAAATTTGCTTCAAAGTTCCCAATTTGCTGATAAATGGATGACAATGAATTTGATCAAAAGGGTCCTTTTTTCATCAGCAGCATTTAGTCTATTTTTATATTGCTTTTCTGTGCAATCGTTGCAATATTTTCTGTTTCTCCCATTTTTAATTATTTAGACTTGTGACTAAGGTAAATAAAATTTTCATTTTTAAACTAAGAGACTGCATTATGACAAAATGTTTACCTTTAGTGGATCCATCAACAGTGTGTGGTGGAACTACATTTCCACCAGATTCCTGTAGAGTAAAAAATACACATTTAAAGTAACTTTATTATAGTAATACAAATAATCATGTAACATGTAATCATGTAAAAGTTACAAGATGTAATCCTGTGCACTACACATATTTACTATGAGTAATTCCAATTCAATTGTCTCAAATGTGCTTTTTCAAAAGGCAATTGGACTTCCTTGTTTTTTTTCTTGAAAATGCTTCACTTCTCATCCAAGAAGCTTTTTCCAGGATGAGAAGTAAAATGTTTTGAAGGAAAAAAACAAAAAAAAGTCCAGTTACTTTCTGCAAAAGCACATTTGGGACAACCAGGACCTGGATATTTGAGGTATGTTCCAATCCAATTATTTTGGTCCTCTCTTTTGTTAATGCCAGAACTCTAACATTCAAGAAAAAAATATTTATGAATTTTTCTGAATACGATTTATTAAGAAAAAGGTTAAGCTGATCACACAAAAATTCCAGTGAGCTATCCATAATATTGTTTATAGAACTTTAAACTTTAGACTTTTATTCAATTTATATACCGCTCCCTTTCCCAGAAGGGACTCGGGGCGGTGCACAGGAAATTTAAAAAACATATATAAACATAACTATACAAAATTTAAAAACCAGATTAAATTAGTATCCCTGTGCTAAAAAATTTAAATAAGTTAAAACTGTGTCCCTAAAAACCCATTAAAACAATTTAACTGCAGACTATAGGCTAGGTGGTGTGAACTAGGCCAGGCCAGCCTGTTGGAAAAAATAAGTTTTAAGTTTCTGGCGGAAGGAACAGAGGTCCGTGGTCGTTCTAACTTCAGGGGGTAAGTCGTTCCAGAGGGTTAGGCCCACCACAGAGAAGGCCCTTCGCCCGCTGGCATTGCCTGGTGGATGGCACCCGGAGAAGTCCCTCTCTGTGGGAGTGAATCAGCCGAAGGGATGTATGGGGTAGGATGTGATTTATTTATTTATTTATGAAATTTATTTATTAAATTTATATCCCGCTCTTCTCCAAAAGGACCCAGGGCGGCGATCCCGTAGATAACTAGGTCCCGTGCCAAGAACAACTCTTAGCCTCATTATCAGTGTGAGAATCAACTCATTAATTAGAAAAGATTCTCATTATGATAAAGTTATTCCGAAAACATTCTAAATACTTTTTTTATTATATGTAATTATTTATATAACTTGACTTATTTAATATAATCTAGTAAAAGCAGCTTGATATGGATTTGCAAAGAAAACCAGATCACTATCACACCTCAACATATTTTTGTATGCTTGTCAAATTAAAAGATAAGTAGACGTCCCTTAGCATCTTTATATTATACCATTATTTGTAATTTGAAATTCCAGATTAGCAACATTTTTGGAACTGGATATATAAAAAATAAGAAATGATTATCATTTACAACCTTCTTCAATATAATTGGTTTCATCTTGTCATCCACAGTTTCCACTATATTTGTGATACTGTTAAATGAAAACATCAGGACTTAGGGCTACATTGGCATTCTTTCTTGTCTACCATCAAAGAACTTAGTCACTTAATTTGATACAAACCACTACTAATGATTCTGTCAACAAATTCCATCTTAACACTGATTCTGAACTGCACACTGATATATAGTCTAAATTTGGGATTTTCTTGATCCTTTATTATTGTTGTATTTTGTGTTTGGACTGGTCTTATCACAATCCAGTTTGATTTTTTATAATAGTTTTATTAGAGATTACCGTTAAAAGATAAAACACTAATACAACTAAAACATGAGTAAAAAATTAGAAAATGCAGAAAAGAAAATGCAAGAGAATAGAACTACGAAAGAAAGAAAAAAGGAAGCTTATAAAGACATAACTGTCTCTTCATTACAACAAGCGTAAACAATTTTAGTAATTTATCATCTTGTCTTAAAGTAAAAAAAATGCTCTTATCTCCCCATATCTCATCCTTTAGCTAAAAATAAAATCTTACAACCTCATGATTCATTCTTGGTCAACACAATCTATGAAACTATACCAGAGAGGACTACTTATCTATTTTAACCTTGATCAAATAAACCAAATTTATATTCCTGCCCTGTACTTTTAACAACCTTGTTTTTTAATCACTTCAATGATGTCCAGGAGCTAGATTTCTTTTCTTTTTTTATTTCTCCCTTTTCAGAAAACCCTTCAAAACTTTAACAGATCTCTTTTGTACAGATCTCTTTTATAAATCCAGTACAGGAAAGTTATCTAAATTACTCTTGCAGTTTATTTTAATTTAATTTAATTATTAATTTATTTAAGTTAATTAATAAGTAGTACATTAATAATCTTTTAATTAACACATCAATTGGTTTTATTTCTATACCCAGTACATCATTTTTCCCATATTATTGTTGTAGTTTGTCATTTCTAAATCTAAATCCACATTCAAATCAATGTCAGTCTTCTCTGGTAGAATTGCTTCATCTTCTGTAACATGATTTACACACTATCTATGTATTATGAGACATTCCTGAAATTAACATCTGAGCCCACTGTTCACACATATCCTTGAAAACATCCAATGCTAAAAATATTTTGCTCCATTCTGAATTAAATAACTGATTTTAAATATATTTCTCCTTCAACTGTTAACCTTTAGTTTCTTCTAGGTACCCATGGGATGCTGGCAGCACATGAAACCACATCCCCTCTGGTCCATGGAAAACCTCTCTCCACAGAACTGGTCCCAAGTGCTCAAAGGTTTGGGAATCGCTGCTCTAATGTCCAACTCTTATAGTCCCATCCTATCATATTTTTCCTTAAGGAAGCCAAAGAATAGCAATTTCCTATGGGAAGGATTCTTACAATTAATTTCAAAGCCTTCTTTCAAAGCCATCTGGACCTTTAACCTGTTTTTAACTTTCCAAAATCAGTACTCGTAATTGCCCCTTTTGTTGTTTATTCTAAAAAATGTTTTTCTGGATTCTTGAACGTGTACCTAAAAATGCTTTTACTAAGAAGAAAGGGACTCACCCAGTGAATGTGATAAAAGCTTGCTTTCCAAAGGTTAATAGTTTAAAAGTAGTTAAAAAAAATTCCAAATGTGATTAAGAAATGAGGTTCCAGAGTACATGGCTTCTTTTTCCAGAGAGATTTTGTGAGCCACAATTGAGCATCTGGCTGCCAATCTCTGCCATAAATGCCGTCCCTGCTCCTTCAGGGATATTTAGTTCATGGTGCCCTCACTGGAAGTCACAATCCAGTTTGTGACAGCAAGCAGCACTGTCTGCATAAAAAGGAGGGTCATTTTGGCTAATTGAGGAGAATGATGTTTTTTTCCTTTCTCAAGCTATCAATAAATCATTTAAATTAATATATAAAAAGAAGAGTAGTAAGGAAAATCCTCTCCAAACTCTTTTTTAACAGATATCAAAGCTGTCAGATATCCTGCAAGATTGCAAACACATATTTGAATGGAAACTGATTTTGTATTAAACTCTCCATTTTTAATGGTTGTAATTAAATTCAATATCTGCCCCTGAAAAAGAAATCAAATTTAGATTTCAAACTAGAGAAGCTGTTAATGTTTTAAACCAATAACTGATAGCAGTAAGAAGCTGCATATGCGCTTATAAAATGAAGTTTAATCTGAACAACGTGTTTACACATAAATTATACATAAATACTGTATGGTCTAGATTCAGCTTTATATCTGGAGGCATAATATAAAGAATAAAACTATACAAATCACTGCTTTGAGACTACTGTAGTAGTCTAAGTGCTAAGACAAATGCCATTGGAAAGAGGTTCAAAGCCTCTTTCAGAGTTCAAAGCGCAAGTTGAGGGGGTTTCTGGGGAGGTTTTTAATTCGGTTTTTAGGGGGTTCCAGGGAGGAGGGGAAAAATAGTCCAGGGAGGGGACAGCAAATGAGGCCGGCCGGCGGAAGTAGGGTAACGGAGCAAGGGGAGGGTTGTCGTTTCCACGGTGGCTTTGTCCATCGACCCGGTCTTGGGGAGGGGCAGAGATGGAGGGAGGCGGAATGGTCACCATCGGTTGGAAGACCGTGGCCGCTGGATTCAGGCGGTCACGTGCTCCAACTCTCCGCCCTCCCATCGCAGACTAGGTGGACAGGAATCACAGACCCGGGGCCCTAGGCTGATGTTATGCAACGCCAGGTCCGTGGTTCAGAAAGCCCCCCTCATCCATGACCTTGTGTCAGAGGGGGACCCGGACCTGGTGGGTATAACGGAAACCTGATTGGGCCACGAAGGGGGTTTACCCCTCGTGGAAATGTGCCCACCAGGTTACCGCGCCTTCCATCAGCCTAGGGCCCTAGAGAGGGGTGGGGGAGTGGCGATTATGGTTAAGGAAGGTCTTGAACCGAAGGAGACCACAGTCCCTCAGACAACCGGGTGTGAATCTCTCTGCGTGAGATGGGGCCTAGGGAGGCAGTTGGGCGTGTTAGTTGTATACCTGGCTCCTCGCTATGCAACAACAGCCCTGCCCAAGCTCCTAGAGGTGATAGCTGAGGCGGCAGTTGAGACCCCCAGACTGGTAGTCATGGGGGACTTTAACTTGCCGTCGGCGGGCGAAGCCTCTGCGGTAGCTCGGGAGTTCATGGCCTCCATGACGGCCATGGACCTGACCCAGGTAGTTTTAGGCCCTACTCACGATGGGGGAAACACGCTGGATTTGATCTTTGTCTTGGGACAGTGGAGTTGTGATCTGGGAATAGGGGATTTAGTCATCACTCCCTTGTCATGGACAGATCACGCTCTCCTTTAGCTGGACTTTCCAATCGCTTCATCTCACCGCGGGAGGCGGAACCGGATACTCCTAGATGGTTCCACCCCAGGCTTCTAATGGACCCGGAAAGGTTCCTGAGGGAGCTTGGGCCAATTCCTGTGACCCTGCCTCGCGACTCGACTGAGGACCTAGTGGCCGCATGATTAAGTGCGGCCGCAGGGGCCTTGGACCGAGTCGCACCCTTGCGGCCTCTCTTGCGGCGACGAACCACCCAGGCTCCCTGGTTTACTGAGGAGCTTCGGGAGATGAAGCGCCACAAGAGACGCCTAGAGAGCAGATGGAGATCCTCTCGCTCCGAAGCCGACTGAACACTAGTGAGAACCCATATTAGGGCTTACTTAGTGGCGATAAGGGTGGCCAAACGTGAGTATTGTGCCACCCTTATTGCATCTGCAGATAACTGCCCTGCCGCCCTGTTTGGGGTGACCCACTCCCTCCTTCACCAGAGGCCGCGGGAAGCCCCTCTGCAAGGGCGAGCAGAGGAATTTGGGATTTATCTGCAGGAGAAAATCACTCGGATTCGGAATGAGCTACCCTCCATCGACAGTGGTCCTGTGGGACTGTCCGAGACTAGTCTTGAGGTTCCTTCTTGGGAGGAGTTTGACTTTGTTACCACCGAGGATATGGACAGGTTGTCAAGGAGACTTAGGGCAACCACATATTTATTGGACCCGTGTCTCTCCTGGCTTGTACTGGCATCCTGGGAGACGACACGAGGCTGGCTCCAGGGCATTGTCAATGCATCTTTGAGTGAGGGGTCCTTGCCTGCCGTCTTGAAAGAGGCGGTAGTGAGGCCCCTCCTCAAGAAGCCGTCCCTGGACCCAGCATTGTTAGAGAACTATCGTCCGGTCTCCAACCTTCACTTTTTGGTGAAGGTTGTTGAGAGTGTGGTAGCCCAACAGTTCCCGCGACACCTGGAGGAAGTTGATTATCTAGACCCGCGCCAGTCCGGCTTCCGACCCGGTCACAGCACCGAGACGGCATTGGTCGCGTTGGTTGATGATCTCTGGAGGGCGCGGGATAGAGATTATTCCTCTATCCTAGTCCTATTAGACCTCTCGGCGGCTTTTGATACCATCGACCATGGTATCCTATTGCACCGACTGGGGGAGTTGGGGCTGGGAGGCACCGTTTTGCGGTGGTTCTCATCCTACCTCTCTGGTCGGTCGCAATATGTGTTGACGGGAAGGCAGAGGTCGACCTCGAGACCCCTCTTATGTGGGGTTCCTCAGGGGTCGGTCCTCTCGCCCCTCCTGTTTAACACATATATGAAGCCGCTGGGTGAGATCATCCGTGGTTTTGGGGTGGAGTACCATCTGTACGCTGATACAATACAATACAATAGCAGAGTTGGAAGGGACCTTGTAGGTCTTCTAGTCCAACCCCCTGCATGGGCAGGAACCTTATACCATTTCAGACAAATGGCTGTCTAACATCTTTTTAAAGACTTCCAGGGTTGGGGCATTCACAACTGCTGGAGGCAAGCTGTTCCAGAGGTTAATTGTTCTTACTGTTAGGAAATTTCTCCTTAGTTCTAAGTTGCTTCTCTCCTTGGTTAGTTTCCACCCATTGCTCCTTGTCCTGCCCCCAGGTGCTTTGGAGAAAAGTTTGACTCCCTCTTCTTTGTGGCACCCTTTGATGACACCCAGCTGTACATATCCACCCCAGACCACCCCAACGATGCGGCCGAAGTGCTGTCCTGGTGTTTGGAGGCCGTACGGATCTGGATGAGTGGTAACAAACTCAAGCTCAACCCTGCCAAGACTGAGTGGCTGTGGTTTCCGGCACCCCGGTTCAGCCAGATTACTCCAACTCTGGCCATTGGGGGCGAAACATTGGCCCCCGTGGAGAGGGCGTGCAATTTGGGTGTCCTCCTGGATTCCCGGCTGTCCATGGAGGACCATGTGGCGGCCGTGGCCAGGGGGGCGTTTCATCAGGTACGCCTGATGCGCCAATTGCGTCCCTTACTGGACCGGGCTGCTCTTCACACAGTCACTCAAGCTCTCGTGACGTCCTGACTCGACTACTGTAATGCTCTCTACATGGGGCTTCCCTTGAGGTACACTCGAAAGCTACAGTTAGTCCAAAACGCAGTCGCGCGAGTGATTATGGGAGCCACCAGATGCTCCCACATAACACCGATCCTGCACGAGCTGCATTGGCTTCCTGTGGTCTTTTGGGTGCGCTTCAAGGTCCTGACGACCATCTTTAAAGCGCTCCATGGCTCGGGGCCTAGTTATATGCGAGACTGCCTCCTGCCCCATACATCCCTTAGACCGATACGCTCCCACAGAGAGGGTCTTCTCAGGGTGCCGTCGGCCGGACAATGCCGACTGGCGACACCCAGGGGACTGACCTACCCCCTGAATTACGTACCATCACCGACCTCCGCCTCTTCCGCCAATGTCTAAAGACATACTTGTTCCAACAAGCCGGCCTAGCCTAACCTCCCACGGGGACTTTTTAGAAAGTTTTAAATTGAGTATTTTAAAATTTGGCTTTTAGCATAGGATAGGATAGTTTAATATATATTTTAAATTATGTATTTATTTTTTTGTATTTTGTATGTTTTTAAATTTCCTGTGCGCCGCCCTGGGTCCTCTGTGGAGAAGGGCGGGATATAAATATAAATAAATTCAAAATTCAAAAATTCAAAGTTCAAATAGGTTCAGTCTTGTAATCACCTGGGTGCTCTAATCGGAAGCGTGAAGAGATAATTATTGTTTTATACAATCAGAACAGTTACACAATATCTATAACAAACAAGGGTGTAACGGTTTCTATTCTCACATAAATTATATCTAGCCATAGTGAAACATGCCTCAGTTTCAAAAATGTCCAATTGCATCTAGACAGCATTACTACAATGTATTTTATTTACAGCAACCTTTGAAGAATCTTTAAAGACTAAAGATTTGGTCTAGAATGGGCATTCTGATTATGGGTATTCATAGGCAGCATGATAACTAAAGTAGGGCTGTCAAACAGACTGGCCATGCCCACATCCTGCTTAGAGAAGGGGAAAAAAGTCCCAATATGAGATGTGATGCCACCGTGACAACCTGACACTCCTGCCCTAAAGCATTAAAACGCTTCAATTCTACCTTCAAAAATCAGATAAAGATGCTCTTTACTGTGTTTCAAATGATATAACAAGACAAGTTGCCTTCTTAATGGCCTCACCTAAATTTAGCTTTTGGAAAATATAGTTTTAGCTTTCCTGTTGACTTTTTATTAATTGGTAACAACCTTTTTATTTAATGATACATTACATTTACATGGAATGTAAATCTTTTTACTTTTTAATGCTTCTTACGATATTTATAGTATTAATATATATTCCCAATGGTACACAATAAAGCAGTATATAACATAAAATCCATAATCTATCTATCCCAGTATCTGTCAACTGTCAGCTTCACAGTAAAAATTATAGATTAAAGGTTTTATAAAACAGTTTGATCTCTGTAAATGCCATCAGGGAGAGTGCCATTTGGATCTTTGAGGATAGATTATTAAACAGGGATGAATATAATAAAAAAAACATTGTCTTTTGTGTCTCTTACCCTAACCTCATAGAAATGAGGGACCCACGACATTTTTACTTATGAAAAGAGTAATTAATAAGATGTTTCTGGAAATACCATAGTCCCAACCAGAGCTGAGAGAGAGGTAGGCATTTTCAGAAAACAGTAACTCCATTTTGCAGTGATTGTTCTTCGGCTTGTTCCTTCTAGTTTAGTCTCTCAGAGCCTCCAGATACCAGATTAATATCCAGAGGATCTCCAGACTAGCTCCAAGTGGAAATGTATATTGATAAGACTTGGCCAAATTGGCAGATTTACCTCTTACAAAGGCTTCACATAAATGTTTAAAAACACAAAAGACAGCTGAACCCTACAGCAGGATATATGTTAGCAGCCACCAGACTAATCTCTCCTTTTCTTCAGCTACTGAATGGGATTTTGCATTCCAGAAGGAGTGAAAACACCATCACCCAATGCCATCAAATTTCAACTTTTATAAGGAGCCCATACAAATATGACAATTAATGGAAATAAAGGCTACTGACAGGAAAGACCAGGAAGAACCAATCCCCAATGAAGTCTTAATTAAAGTTATCAACTACAACAATCATCCAGGGTCTGAAACAAACTGACAGTGAGCCAGACAAACTATTTCTTCTAACTGTAATCTCACCACTTTCTCAACAATATTTCCTAAAAAAGGAAAGTTAAAGACTTAATGAAACTGGTCCAAAATAGCTGGAACCACAAAAAAACCTATTCATGAGGAAGAAATGTCTTTGATTGTTACTTAAGATGTTACTTTCAAGACAAACAACCTTACTCCTTCCCTTTGTGAAACATTGACTCTCTCTCAGATTCAGCTGATCATGCCCAGCCAAATTCCTGAAGGAATCAACTGGGGTAAGGATGCAGTTTACAAGGGGCTAATAATACCATATAATTTTATATCCACTTTCTCAGAGCTAATAAACCAAAATTATCCCCAGATAATCTCTAAGAACCTTAAGAACCCAACTGTACTAGTAAAATGTTAGACAAATGTAGCCTAATGTTAGTGAAATGAGAGTCTTCTTGCCCTCATTCCTTATAAAGAGGAATAGGGCCATTGAAGCACAGTTGCAATAAGAACAGAAAATTGGATGGTTCACTGCCCATATTGCCATGGTGTAGACTCAAGTATGAGCTCTTTTTATGTTTTGTGAAATTTACTTTAGGTCTTTCTTTTTCATTGCTCAATATGTCTCTGTGATTGTTTTGTTCCTTGGAAATCCTTCATAAGGAAGAATTTCAAACAAGGATTTCAAACAAGGATTTAAAAACCAATCCCTGATCACCTCTTTGTTCTGACTACATATTCAGATGAATTGATTCCAGAGTGTAGGGGAAATCCTCAATGACTCATAAGAATTGATGTGGATCAATGAGGCATTGGAGTCAACTATCTTAAGTAAGTAAGTCCTTCCACTCTATGGAGGCTGGCAATGTTGGCATGACTCATCTGAATATTGAATTAGATTTAATTAAATATAAATGTATAGAAATATATACAAGATAAATATCTAAATATCTAAATATAAATAGAGTATACATAGTGCTCTATATGGAGCTGATCTTGAAGTGTATTTGGAATTTGGATTACAATGATTAGAACCTTGTTGGCCTTTTGCAAAGCTTTAAAAACTTGGCAATGTGTCCAAGTCTGGGGCTGTGAATCTATTAAGGGCTTTGCTAGTTGGTTTTACTATTAGTTGATTAATCATCACAATTGCTCTTTATAGTTATTTATTTTGTGGACGCTTTTATTGTTTTAGAATTTTAGAATTGCAAGCCACCCAGTGTCACTTGGTTGAGTTGAGTAATTACAGAAATTGAATGGATGGATAAATAAATAAATAAAAATAAATAATAACATCTTAACCTGAGAGTTTTCTTCTAAACTGATATTCGTATCTCCAGAACTGTCAAATGCGCTTTCATCACTTTCAGTGACACAAGGAAGGCTGGATGCTGGAAGATTTCCCTTTTTAAAAGTGGATGGCGGAAAGTGGCTAAAGAGATACAAATAAACATTTGTCTTAAAAATAAAAGCAAGCTAAATCCTCATCTTCTTGTTTTGAATATTTTTATCTCTGTAATTTTGACACATGGACTAAAATGTATATCTCACCATTTCCAGATATCCTGAAACCTTGATTTCTCTATTAAATTGTTGCCTTGGAATATAAATGAAATAAATAAATATTTATGCACGCATCCATTTTCCCCTGGAAATTGCTGTCAAATGCTTGTCTTCATGCATACACCCAAACTTTCTTCTGTTGCAGCAAACCCCCCCCCCCTTAGTTCCTCATGTTAAGCCAACCAGTTAATAGGAATTTCTATACATCTGGCAAGACCAATATCGCACAATCAATCAAATGACTTTGATTCCAGGTCTATAAGCAAGGACGATTTGAAGTGATATTTCTGTTTATATATTATCTGGATCATGGTACATAAAGTATAACTGAAGAGTGTAGCACATAATATTAAAAGTCCTTGAAATATTAAAACAACCTGAATACAATTAACTGAAATAATGTTCTATTGTGCTTCAAAAATAAACCTCAAACTCTAATGTAATGTCAATCCAGAGGAAGCTTTGATATATTGTATATCATGGTATATTTCTTTCCTTTGGAGATGTCTTATTGAGAATTGATTATTTGTCAACTCTCAGCAATCACATAGATTGACCTTTTCAGGATGCTATGTCCTGAACCTGGCCTTCAGGTTTTTTAGAGCTTAACTGAGTCCATTCATTTACTGGTGACCAGATTTTCCAGCATTAGAGCCTTCTCTTGACAGCTAGATCTTTGCATAATAGTATAATTTGAACTTGATCATTTGTGTATCAAATGAGAACTCTGGATTGGTTTGTTTTATGATCCATTTGTTTTCTTGGCTTTCCATGGCATTCTCAAGAGTTTTCAGTGCCAACATTTAAAAGTATCAATATTCTTTGAATCCTGTTATCACAGGGAAAACCACTGCCTGATTAGTAGAGATAGTACTCGACATATGACCACAATTGACCCCAAAACATGTGGTGCTAAGTGAGACAGTTGTTAAGTGAACCTTTCTTGCCACAGTTGTTAAGTGAAGCACTGCAGTTGTTAAGTAAATAAAATGGTTGTTAAATGAATCTGATGACTTTGCTTGTTAGAAGGTTGCAAAAGGTGATCACCAGATCCCAGGACATTTCAATCATCATAAAGATGAGTCAGTTGCCAAGCATGTGAATTTTGATTATATGATCATGGGAATGCTGCAATGTTCATTAAGTGTGAAAAAGTCACAAGTCATTTTTTCTGTGCTGTTGTAACTATGAATAGTCACTAAACGAACTGTTGTAAATCAATCTTTGTTGTAAATCAAGGACTGCCTGTACTTGATCGTTGTTGGGGGCAAGATGCTGACTTTGTAAACAGCTTAGAGAGTGCTGTAAAGCACTATAAAGTGGTATATAAGTCTAAGTGCTATAGCTATATATATTTCACAGCATCTGGCTATCTGTTCCAAGGACGTCATTGCTATCCTACCAAGTGCTAGTATGGAGCATATATCTTGACATATGGCTTCTTTACTGTTGACAGTCGATCCTAAAAGGCAGAAGCTATCCACCATTTCAATATTTATGCCAATTCTACCCTGTTTCCCTGAAAATAAGCCCTCTCCCGAAAATAACTGGGTTGTGTAGTCAAAATACAATTCTTTCTCATGAGAACCAAAGATGTTCTCACATCTGGCCAGAGGAAGGAGGAATGATGTTACCAGACCAGATTTCTGGGGACAATATCCTGACATTATAAACTGCCAGAGAGTGCACTAAGGTACTATGGAGTGGTAGATAAGTCTATTGCTATTGCTAAAAAAATGAAAAATTATATCAATATGTAACAGAAATGGAAAAGTTCCACATATAGGAATGGCTATAACAGCATACCAACAGCATTATGTTGCTATACTGAAATAATACTAAAACATTCGATTGCATTTCGGTATTTTGGAAATCTAGAAAATGTTGCATTTCTATGTAAGATTTTGGAAATTTAACTTTTACAATAATGTTTACATTTTTATAAGAATAAAATTACCCTGAAACAGACCTTTTCATTTCTGTAGATTATTCCCATGCTTCCCAGGGGTGTACTATAATTAAAATAATTTTAATTGTATTTCTTGCCACTACACAATACTGAGTTGTACGCAGTGAAGCCCACTGATTGATCTACTTACGTGTCTCTTGGTATAGGTATAGCAGGAACTCTGAAGTTCAGAAAAGGACTAGCAAGCTCAATAAATTGTTCGGGTTTTTTAATTACAATTTCTGAAAAGAAACAACAAACACTGAAATGCAAGAAACAAGCATCCTCTACAAAGACAACAGACTCAAACTTGTTCTCTGAAAGGTCAATACATTTATAATATATCGGCAGCCATTCCTAATTCATCCAAGAAGTAAAAATATATTCCTCAAACTAGAATACAGATTTTCATAAATCTGCATACACTAACTTTATATATAGATATACTGTATAAGAAATAGTTTATTTAAAGTCAATACAACATATAATTAGCATACTGCAAAATATTGTAACATACCTTCAGTCTATTCTTCAGGTTTAGTCTTTTGTTGGGTAATTTCAAGACTCTTTACTGTAGATATTTACTATATGACTGTTATCCTTAAACTTCATTTGCAGTGGATAACCCTTCAAATAGCCACTAAGTGAAATGTTGTAAGCTGAGGACTACCTATATACTATGGGACTAGTGAAGTTAGAGCAGGCTGTGTAAACTTACAGATTCAAAATGAAAGTTGTTACATAAGAACATACCTTTCTGCATAAAATTTACAGATTCAAGTCAAAGTTCTTAAACTGCTTGTACAGTATGGTTAAAGCTTTCTTACAGCACCACTTGAACAGGCTAATCTGTATAGAATCATCAAATCCTCAAAATCCATTTTTCATGGTGGAAAGACTTCAGACTGGGAAGGGAATTATTCACCTGTCCACTCATTTTAGGAAACCCATTCCATTAACTGGAGCACCTAACTGAATACCATCTGTCATGACTAATTCTAGTTACTAATGCAGTAGTTCTGAACTAAATGCAATTTTTAAACTACTTTCAAGGACAACGTAGGCAAATTAGAATATTTGTAGAAATCCCATAATTAGATTTTTCCCATCAGAGCCTTTAGGATAATACATTTATTTATTATTTGAGGTCTATTATTTTTTCTTTCTCTGTACATTACCTAATATACACACATGAAATATATTTCAAATAAATTTACTATGTAAATCACACATGTGGGATCAATCATGCAAAGTCAAATGCTTCTCATTTTTGAATACTTATGTATTATATCAGTACTGTTCTTGTGAACAATGTTCTAATCTTCAGCACATTTTATCCTGTTGCAGAAAATGGAATAAGAATGGCAATGTGAATTAAAAGAACTGCAATAGGGATTTCTTTCTTAGTAATTTAATTGTCACATTGGTTGCCCAACCTCTTCAAAGCTTGTAGAAACAAACTCAAGGTTATTGATTGGTTAATGTTTTCTTTCCAATTCCCTTTCTGCTCCACAGCCTGCCATATGAAGGGATCAGAAAATGCAAACACAAAAATAATATTTTCTCTTGAACTGCATGTTACTAAAAGAAGGCAGGGAGAGAGATATGTTATTGATATCTAATGATATAATCATTCTCTTACTATTTATCTTGACCTCAGAGTTCCCCCTTAGGGCCAGGTCAATGGATCCCTAGTGGCCCCAGGGTCTGATTGCTGCTTCTGAATGTCAGATTGGTGTGTAAGGCTGATGTTTCTTGTGGACATTAACCTGCTCCTTGTGACATTGAATCCAGGGTAACTCAGGAGTTCATGGCTTCCATGGAAGTCATGACTCTGTCCTAAATAACAGAGGGCCCAACACATATGGCGGGAGTGGATGGCTCAGGTATCACATGTTAGATCTGTTTTTTTTAACTTAGGACAATTGATTTGGCATTGGAGAACATTAAATGAAAAATATAGAAAGGTTTTAGATACCTAAAGAAGCAGTCAAAATACATTTTTCATTTTCATAAACAACCATTTTGATTCTCAAAAGGAAATCTTTGTGAAACCATGACGAAAGAAAACAAATACCTTATATCTAGATTTGATCTTAATTAGAAATAAAACTCAAAGGTTGAAATGACAAACCTTGGGGTTCATCTGTCACAATTGTTTCCTTTTTCTGGCGTATAAGTTTCCACCGAGGTACAGTTGGTGGTTTCGGTGGGGCCACTAAGGGACCTGACCTTGTTCTAGTTATCAGTGCAGGATGGCTATAGATGTGGGAAAGACCATATTGTCGTAACTTTTCAGAAGAATCAGCCTGCAGTATGATAAAAGCAGTTGGGTTGTATACAAAACACAAATGTATATTCACAGGAAACATTTTAATATTGACTCTATTATAAGACTTTGTTAGATACAAAGTTATTGAACTTATGTTCTGTAGAATATTCTGTAGAACGAATAAAAATTTGTGCCCAGATTTAAATCTGAAGCAAGGTAACATCTTATTAATGTTAACATAATAATAGAATAACAGAATAATAGGGTTGGAAGGGACCTTGAAAGTTTTCCAGTCAAACCTCTTCCTGAAGCAGGAGACCCTATACCATTTTTGATAAGCAGTTGTCCAATCTCTTCTTAAAACACCTACAGTAACTTCTACACCATTTGAGAGGTTGCCACAAAGAAAGGGGGGAGATGTCAACCTATTTTCCAAAACACCTGAAGACAGGACAAGAAACAATGTATGGAAACTAAACAAGGAGAGAAGCAAACTTGAACTAAGGACAAATTTTCTAACAATGGAACAGCTTTCCTTCAGAAGTTGTGGGAGCTCCATCACTGGAAGCTTTTAAGAAGAGCCATTTGTTTGAAATGGTATAGGGTTTCCTGCTTGATGAGGGGGTTGGACCAGAAGACCAAGGTCCATTCCAACTGTTATTTTGTTATTTATTAGAATTATTGTTGTTAATTTATTTGTAAAAGGAAGAGTATATAAATTCTTACCATTTTCTCTAATATGAAGATCTTTTTTTCAGGTACATAAAGAGGCATGTAGCAAGCATACACCACCATCTGTGGCTGCAATGGTGTTGCAGAACCTGCAAAGAATCCATTGAATCTATTAAACAGTATAATAGAAAAGACATAAAGCTGTAGGTAACAACATAATATGAACTGATAATATCCCATGTTAAACATGGTGCTATAAATGCAAGAATGAAATTTGAGAAATGGAATAGTTTCAATTAGGTAATTTATTCAGAAAAATACCAAAGAAGCTGGTTAAAAATAAATAGTTTTAAAGTCTGTTGGGGCTTTACATTCAAATTGTTTCTATTTTATTCAAAGAGAGATACAATTAGAAATATTTGATGTACAGTGGTACCTCGGTTCACGAACGCCTCTCTTCACGACCAATTCGGTTTACGACCAAAAATTTCCCAAAAAATGTGCCCCGGTTCACGAACACCGTTTCGGTTCACGAACGGAAAAGTTCGTAAAAATATGCTCTGCTTCATGAACTCCACCTCGCTTCACGAACTCCGCGTTATAAACGAGGGCTGGCTGAGGTGGGGTGACGCAGTGGCGGCCGGTCCATTGAGGGCGCAGGCGAATTGTGAGTTCGCACTGCGCCTTTTCCGGGCTGCACCCTGCCGCGGTTGTTGTGAGTGAGGGGGACGGGTGTGTGTGTGGAAGCGAAGGCGGGGGGGGGAGGAGCTGCCTTCCCGGCCGGGCTCCGCAGCTGAGGGGCGGCCGCGCGCGGTTTGCTCCATCGCCCCTCAGCTGCGGAGCCCGGCCAGGAAGGCAGCTCCTTCCCCCCTGCCTTCGTTTCCTCACACACACCGCGCGCGGCTGCCAGCATGACTTTCGCCCGTCTCTTTCTGGGCTCGGCGCTTCTGCTTCTCGGGACGCTTCCCGAAGCTGGCCGCGGGGCTGCTGGCTTCGGGAAGCGTCCCGAGAAGCAGAAGAGCCGAGCCCAGAAAGAGACGGGCGAAAGTCATGCTGGCAGCCGCGCGCGGTGTGTGTGTGGAAGCGAAGGCAGGGGGGAAGGAGCTGCCTTCCCGGCCGGGCTCCGCAGCTGAGGGGCGGCCGCGCGCGGTTTGCTCCATCGCCCCTCAGCTGCGGAGCCCGGCCAGGAAGGCAGCTCCTTCCCCCCTGCCTTCGTTTCCTCACACACACCGCGCGCGGCTGCCAGCATGACTTTCGCCCGTCTCTTTCTGGGCTCGGCGCTTCTGCTTCTCGGGACGCTTCCCGAAGCTGGCCGCGGGGCTGCTGGCTTCGGGAAGCGTCCCGAGAAGCAGAAGAGCCGAGCCCAGAAAGAGACGGGCGAAAGTCATGCTGGCAGCCGCGCGCGGTGTGTGTGTGGAAGCGAAGGCAGGGGGGAAGGAGCTGCCTTCCCGGCCGGGCTCCGCAGCTGAGGGGCAGCCGCGCGCGGTTTGCTCCATCGCCCCTCAGCTGCGGAGCCCGGCCGGGAAGGCAGCTCCTTCCCCCCTACCTTCGCTTCCACACACACACTGCGCGGCTGCCAGCATGACTTTCGCCCGTCTCTTTCTGGGCTCGGCGCTTCTGCTTCTCGGGACGCTTCCCGAAGCTGGCCGCGGGGCTGCTGGCTTCGGGAAGCGTCCCGAGAAGCAGAAGCGCCGAGCCCACAAAGAGACAGGCGAAAGTCATGCTGGCAGCCGCGCGCGGTGTGTGTGTGGAAGCGAAGGCAGGGGGGAAGGAGCTGCCTTCCCGGCCGGGCTCCGCAGCTGAGGGCCGATGGAGCAAACCGCGCGCGGCTGCCAGCATGACTTTCGCCTATCTCTTTCTGGGCTCGGCGCTTCTGCTTCTCGGGACACTTCCCGAAGCCAGCAACCCCGCGGCCAGCTTCGGGAAGCGTCCCGAGAAGCAGAAGCGCCGAGCCCACAAAGAGACGGGCGAAAGTCATGCTGGCTTGCTCCATCGCCCCTCAGCTGCTTTACATTGAACCCTATGGGAAACTGTGCCTCTGTTCACGACCAATTCTGTTCGCGAACAGAGTCAGTTCAAGAATCACGACCAAAAAACAAGGTCAGAACGGATTAACCGGATTTACATTGAACCCTATGGGAAATTGTGCCTCGCTTCACGACCAATTCGGATCGCGAACAGAGTCAGTTCACGAATTAAGTTCGTGAACCGAGGTACCACTGTAATTGACTAATATAACTACCTAAAATCAATACACATGCATTATTTAGGACTAATATAACTACTTAAAATCATCAGATATTATTTGGGATTTTAAAAATAAAATATGTGCATTTCGTGAAACGTACAATATAAATATTTTTGTTTACTTTTTGTCAAATTCCTATTCAATTTTATTTTGTGAATAATTTAAAATTATTGGCTATTTAAAACACCTAGTACCATTGATTTTCTTCATAATCTTCTCAGCAGATCAAAGGCTGAAGAGTAGAGAAAAGTGACACAAGAGAGTAACGAATAAGCAACAACTTTAATCACAAGAAGCAGAGGAAGACCATGCTGGGGAGACAACTTAGCTAAGTAGGAGCAAGATTGAATGGAAAATAAATCTCCAATGTTGAAAGAGGAGGGGGCTTACAGAATCCGAACAGGGACTTCCTCACAGACGTTCACCATAAGAATAGCATGTGAATCAGCAATTAACTGTATTGACAGTTTTAAAAGTAAAGTAGACCTGCTGCATTTCTGAAGTAGAAGTATTCTTCAGAACATCATGTAAAATGAAATCGGGATCAGTATCAGATTATATAATGTTGAAACAAACTGTGGAGTAGCTTTGTTTGGCTTTTGACATTAATTTCTCAGATATACTTTTTTGCAGACTCACTGAAGTGAGGAAAAATATTTCAGTTCCTCATCAATCTTGAGCCATTCCCCACAATTTAGGACAGGAGCAAACTACTGTGCCTTTTTTGTAGTCTACAGTCTCTGCAAAGCTACCAGAAACACTTTTTGCCCCTTAAAATCTCCCAAAATGTAAAACAAAACCAAAACAAACCACCTTTCATGCTTTAGGTTGAGGAGGACTGGAAACAGGCTAGCACTCTGGGTGATTGATTCTGCAATGATGTAGAGAAAGCAGTGCAGCCCACAGAATCTCACTAATGATATCACTGTCATGACTGATAATATGGAGTGAGTGTCTTCATATTATATTCTTGTGACAGAATTCTTCATATTATATACTTGTGATATAAACAAATAACTAATAAATAAATGCATCTTACTGGCAGGGTGTCATTATTGCTAAGAAGGAACCAGTAACCCAGGGTTTTAACCATGAATATGAGTTAAAACTATGAAAAGCAAAGATTGGTCAGATAATCTGTTACTGACCTGCCTCTGAAGCATAAATTAGAAAAGGTTTTATCTTACACTTGTAGAGATTTGGAATTGGAGTTCAGATTTCAATTGTAAATACATCTGTTAACTTGTGAGCTCATATACTTAACAATCTCACTAAAACTTTGATGGCCAATGCACATATGTCTAAGATTTTTTATAATCTTACCATCAAGAAATATCTGAAGAGAACTTTGATAGTCAGCAGACATTCGTGCAGAATGAGAAGCTGGCTTTAATTTATCCTTTTCACCATCTTTGCTTCGCTTCTTTCCAACTTCTTTTTGATCTGGCTTTTCTAAAAAAAAGAAAATCAGCACAATAACAAATACAACAGTACATTGTCCCAGATTATAAAGCAGATCTTATCTCAAACAACAGATAGTATTGAATCAGACTATGGTCTCAGCTACCCAAAATTCCGCTCCCATTTCTGATAAGCCAAGGGTTAAGGGCATATAGGTAGTTGTCAACTTATGACTATAATGGAGCTCAGAATTTCAGTCTTAAGTCATGATGGTCATAAATTCAGGTTCCCAAGTGACCAGATCTAAGTTCATGGCCTTTCCCACCCCCATCCCCATCAGTTAAGTGAATGCCATGGTCAATAAGTAAATCCCTTTATTCCTATGGGCGTTGGTTGGTTTCCAAGCATCTGAAAGGCAATCATGTGACCATGGAAATATGTGTGCAGCCTTTGGAATCTGTAGCTGGATTTGTAAATACCTTTTTTTGGGAGGTGGGGTCTCTCATAATTTTGAATGGCTGCTAATCAACCTTGTTTAAGGTAGACCTCACCTAAGACCACAAATGAGCTCAAATTTTCTGTTGCTAATCATGGCAGTTGTTAAGTAACTTTTGCCCCATTTTATTACCTTTCTTGCTACAGTTGTGAAGTGATTCACTACAATTGTTAAGTTAATAACACAATTGTTAAGTGAATCTTGTTTCCCCATTGACTTTGCATGTCAGAAGGTCACAAAAATGATCACACGAGGCCGGAACACTGTGATTGCCAGAAATATGAGCTGGTTGCCAGCCTCCAAATTTTGACCATGTAGCCATGGGTAATGCTGCAACAGTCGTAAGTATGAAAAAGTCATATGTCACTTTTTTCAGTATAGTAACTTTGAATGGTCAATAAATGAATAGTTTCTGTTTTCAATAAATGAATAAGTTTCTGTTTTCAAGCTATTAGAATGTTAATAAATCTTTGCTAATTGATTTGTCTATATCCTACCCAAACACATTACATTATCTTAATGTAATGTATTTTCCTTCAATTCTTTCTCTCCTGCAGTTATATTTCAAGTACCAGGTCTCAACCCTTTCTAGTTTTAAAAAATATTTTGGAATGACAAACAAATTAGAAGCAACTGAAGATGATGTACCTGCAAAATCCCTTATTATTAAAAAATATCTTCAATTGAAAAACTTGCTTCCTGTATCCTAAACATTTTTGAAGAAAACTACATTGTTGCAGTAATACACTTCAGCTGTGATTCAGTCAGGTGCGGGGATGATAAGCTTCATCTACTCTAGGAAAGAGCAGTTTCCTGTGCTGTTTCATGGTAGTTTCCATGATCTTTGGTCATACATATACATATGCTTAATGTAGATAAAAACAAGAATAAGCTATTTTTTTTCTCCACAATTAAATGTATGCATTATAATATTAACAAAATATTAGATGACTGCTCTTAAATGGAAAAGAAAATAATAGTGCAATACAAAAGGACAGGAAGGCAACAGCTAGGATGGCAAACTACAAAGATGAGATTTGTTTGGGCATCAAAATAGTTTAGATAATGTTTTGGGCAATATAATTGAAAGGTTGGCATATGTATACCTGCTGGCATTTTTGAAAAACACTGATTGTTCTGAGCTTTTACAGTCTGATTCAGATTTGAATTAGGGACAGAATTGGCTATGGTAATTCTGAGGAGTAATTTGTGGGAAAGATGAGTGTAATTAAGTTGTACCTATTTTATCTCTTGGCAATATAACCATGTTATTCTTCTGGTACTCTTTATTGTGTATCTGATAATGTGGACAATTTAAAACATACCTTTCCCAGCTTTCTCGGCTTTTTCCGGTTTTTCTTGTTGCTTAATGGTAGGTGTAGTATCATTTTTTATTTCAGATGCTTTCAAATCCTTTTTTGCATCAACTGATGATTTTGATTCAGGAATTGATTCTTCTGGTAACTTAAATTCTGGTACAATGTCTCTTAAAAATTCCCATACTTTATCCAAATATCCAGATCTTTAAAAATAATAAATACAATATATATTTGAAATAATGCTTATTGTTAATTTACTACAAATACGTGGCAGCTTGATCTTTTTGATCTTGGGGAATCTGATAACCTGTTTTTAAATACTGAAAAAAAGAAAAGCATTATATTTAAGTCGCAGTGGTGCAGTGGCTGGAATGCAGTATTGCAGGCTACTTCTGCTGACTGCTGGCTGCCTCCAATTTGGCAGATCAAACCCCACCACGCTCAAGGTTGACTCAACCTTCCATCCTTCTGAGGTAGGTAAAATGACCCAGATTGTTGGGGCCAATATGCTGACTCTGTAAACGTCTTAGAGAGGGCTGTAAAAGCACTGTGAAGTGGTATATGTCTAAGCGCTATTGCTATGTAGCTAAAAATTAAGAAAATGATCAAATGAGCAGAACTTACTAAAATTCAGACATATGTAAAATGAACAGCATATACAATAAAATAGTTTTTCTCTACATGTACATAGGTACATACAGCTATAAATTAATTTCAAATTTATTCAATTTATCATTATTTAACAAATAAAATACTGTGTGCAGAAATATTTTTTATATGTTAAATATTATATAAATAGCAATAGTGATAGCTTTACATTATACTCCAGAGAACACAAACACTGTGGGGGACGGGAATCCAGTCAGTCATACTCAGAATAATTTGACAACAATAACTCTTCTTTAACTTTTAGCAACGTATTATTACAATTTTCAAAATACGAGGAACATATGGACTTTTATATAAGTTGTCTGCATTCATTCATTCATTCATTTTATATGGTCACTCATTTGCCATGTGACTAAAGTTAGCTAATGAATATTAAAAACTCATAAAAATATTAAAAACTTATAAAAATAAGAAAAAATAAAAGAATAAAACAAGAATATCTGATTCTTGGGGAAGGGCATAGTTCCCAAGGACAGCTGCTGCAACAGAGAAAGCATGCCTCCTGACTCCTATAAAAATATACTATTTAATTGATGAGACTCAGAACATGCCACCTCTATCAAAACTTGTGAGATCATGCAATTTTTATCCAAAGGCCCAATGTATAAAATAACTATAGACAGCACGTGCAATACCGTATTTTTCAGAGTATAAAAAGAGGCTGAAAATCTGGGTGCGTCTTATACATCGAATACAGCATTTTTGTGCCTCCTGGAACCCCAGCCCCTTCACCAAACTGGCTGTGCCTAGTCTTATGGAGGCTTCCAGAGAGCTCCTGGGGGTTGGGGAGGGCAGAAATTAGCCTCAAACGGGCCGTTTCCCCCTCCTCCAGCCCCCAGCAGCACTCTATAAGCCTCCATAGGATTATGCATGCAATTTATTTGACCCAGAAATGGCCCATTTTTGCGATAAATGGGGCAGTTTTTTGCCCCCTCACCCCACCAGGAGCACTCTGCAAGCCCCCCCAAGGCTAGTCATGCTTTTTATTTGAAGAAAATCGGCCCGTTTTCGCGGAGAAAGAGCAGTTTGAGGAAATATGCAAAGCGCAAAAAAAATCCTTTTTACCTCCTGGAACCCCGCCCCCTTCACCAAACTGGCTGTGCTGAGCCTTATGGAGTGCCTAGTCTCCTGGGGTGGATTTCTTGCTCATTTTTCACCCCCCACACCACCCCCAGGAGCACTCTGCAAGCCCTCCCCCCAAGGCTACTTATGCTTTTTATTTTTAAAAAAAACAGCCTCATTTTCACGGAGAAATGGGCTGTTTTGGAAGTTTGCCGAGTGCAAAGGCTCCTCCCCCCAACCTTTCGGAAGGCTCTTTAACTTTTTCTGAGCAAGCAGAAACGAAGTTTTAAGGTTTGTCTGGGATTTCCTTCTGCAGGACATAAATAAATACACCTGAGAACATCAACCTACCTACCTAATCTCTTTCTCTCTCTCTCTACCTACCTACTGTATTTCTCCCTTTCTCTCTCTCTCTCTCTCTCTCTATCCTTCTACCTACCTGACTACACACACACACACTCCCTCCCTACTTACTGTATCTCTCTCTCTCTCTCTCTCTCTCTCTCTCTCTCTCTCTCTCTCTCTCTCTCTCTCTCTCTCTCTCTCTCTCTCTCTCTCTCTATATATATATATATATATATATATATATATATATATATATATATATATATATATATATATATATATATATATATATACTTCTACCTACACACACTCTCTCTCTCCCATCCTACCTACTGTATTTCTCTCTCTATTTCTCTCTCATCCTTCTATCTACCTACAGTACACACACATTCTCCCTCTCCTCCTACATACCTATTGTATTTCTCTCTCTCTTTCTATTTCTCTCTCTATCCTTCTATCTACCTACCTACCTACACACACACACTCTCTCCCTACCTACCGTATTTCTCTATCTTTCTATTTCTCTCTCTATCTTTCTACCTACCTACCTACACATATACACATTCTCTTTCTCCCCCTACATACCTACTGTATTTCTTTCTCTCTCCTTTTATCTACCTACCTACCTACCTACCTACACAGACACCCTCTCCCCCTACCTACCTACTGTATCTCTCTCTCCCTCTCTATTTCTTTCTCTATATAACCCTTTACCTACTTACCTACCTACCTACCTACCTACCCTCTCTCTCCCTACCTACCTACTGTATTTCTCTCTATTTCTCTCTCTCTATATCCTTTTACCTACCTTTCGTATTTCTCTTTCTTTCTCTCCCTCTCTCTCCCTCTATCTACCTACCTACCTACCTACTTTTTTTTTGTAATTTGCCTCTTCAAAACCTTGGAGCGTCTTATACTCTGGTGCATCTTATACTCCGAAAAATACGGTAATTAAAAAGTATATATTATAAAAAGTAGAACTTACTGGAGAGGAATAATTTCTGGTATCCATCCAGTAAGTGCATGAAGAACTGTAAATTCTCCTAGTTCCCTTTTTCCGATTTCATTTATACTATGAAAAATAAAAACATGACTATAAATATATGTACATTATATTCTGCATCACTTCATGTTTCATGTACAATCTTTAGCCCCAGAAAATTCACAACCAACAAAAATGTATTTCTTGTGTATTATAGTTATAAAAAGTTAAATATCTAGGTTAAATCTCCTAACATATCTCACATCTACATTGCTAAACAACTCAGATTCTAGTCTAAGTCTAAATAAATCAGAACAGAAAAAAAGAAGCAGGACCTTTAATCTTAAAATTTAAGATTAAATTTTAGCACATGAATGTGGTTGCAAAAAAAAATCTAGATGACCTAATTATAATTTTTAGCAAAACAACAAATTTTTTTGGGTATGTATGGTGTGCTTTAAAATGCATGTAAATAAATATGGTAGTGTGTAAAATAGTTTTTTGCAAAGTAAGCATACATTCCACTATACTGACTATGTGGAATCTAAATCTTGCTGTTGTAGCAGCTATTTTTCATTGGAGTCTTTTATATTTGTACATGTCCTACTGTTTTACATGGTTGTTATGTAACTATAAACTTACCTAGCATAATTTGAGTTATTCAGGTAGAACTTTAACTTGCACTAGCATTGCCCCTAGAAGTCATTCCTTCCAAACAGAAGGTTAAAATTTAAATTGCAACTGCATCTACACAAACAAAACAAAGTTTTCTACTTCTTTATTATCCTATGCATTGCAAAAAATTTAGTACAGCAGTACCTCGGTCCTCATCGGTAATTAGTTCTGGAAGATGTGCCAAATACTAAAACCAATGGGTACCAAGAATACCATGCAACCTGCTATTTCGGCCAGAAGAAATAATGAGTCACAAGGCAGCAGGTTCTCTCTTGCAAGTCAACTACTGGGAGAAAGATGAGCACTGGGACAAGATTCCTGTTTCAAAATATGTTGAATACCAAACTTAATGAGTTTTGAAGCAGTCGAGTGCCGAAATATGACTGTATTAGTATTTGAGGGGTGCTCCAAATAATAGAATAGAACATTTGAAGAGTTCCTCTAAGACTTTGATGTTTTTGTATAATAATATTACATATACTATACATATATATATATATTTGTTTTCGTAGATTTTCACGGGTGTAGGTATGCTGGCATAGCTGGCTTCGGGGATTTTCCCGTGTATAAGGCATAGAAAAGTTGTTGCAACGTTTCGACAAGATCTCACTTGTCATCATCAGGCAGGCTTGTGTCTGTGAGCCTGCCTGATGATGACACAAGCCTGCCTGATGATGACAAGTGAGATCTTGTCGAACAGTTGCAACAACTTTTCTATGCCTTATACACGGGAAAATCCCCGAAGCCAGCTATGCCAGATTCCAAGTGTTAACAAAAGGTTCAGGAAGATAATTAGTTGATTAATTCAGAAAAAATAAGCATCTTCTCTGTATTAGGTTCTGTCTTTGCTTCTTTTTTTAATCTCAAAACAGGAAAACATACTCATTGTTTGCTAATTTAATGATGGCTTTGGATAATATCAGTGGCCAAAGTTCAATTTCACATGTTGTGGTGGGAAGCAGCATGACATTGTCTTCGCTGAAAGGTATGCTGTCATCCACAATGATCTTTCTCCAACATCCCTAGAAAAAAAAGGAAATCAAGTATTATGGGGTAGTAATGAGAAATTGACTCATTATAAAAATCTTCTCAACCTTCTCAAAGGTTGACACTCATTATAATTTCACTAAACAGAAAGAACAATATGAAAATTCAGTAAAATCCATGTATAAAACACATGTATAATACAGCTAGTAATTTTAAAAAATCTTCTGTAGGAGAATACTGATCCTCCACTGGCCACGTTCTTGTATCTTTTACCATGGCAAAAATATGTTTTTATGCTTTTATATATTACTAGACAGCACATTCTTGTTAGAAGCCATAACAAAAAAATAGGATGCCATCATTTTTTATGACAACCGAAATATAGTGGCAGCATGGATTTAAAAGTATATATTAATTTAACTGAACACAGGAAAGGCAGTGATGAATGACTAATGCACATAATGATTGGTTAAGTACTTGTATGTGTGCTAAAAGAAGTATATGGAAAATTACCAAGAGTGCCCAAATGCAACTTGTGAACATTATTTAACAAAACTCAGTGTTGGCTTTTTTTTAACACCTTACGGGTATTGTGACAATTGCACTTTCTACTTAGCCTCTCCCTATATTTCTAGTCAATAAGATACTTTTTTACAACATTATTTACACAAATAAGTTTTCAGGGCAAGAAATCTGAATCTGTATTCAATATATTCAGGCATTGCCACAGGTTAACAAGCTCTTCTCAACCAAGGTTCCAGAGAAGAGATCATGATTAAAGAAAAGATAACCAGCATTTTTTGAACATTGTTAGTGCTTATAGTGGTGGAAACATTTAAGCACCAGGACTCAGGTGGCCTGTTCTTTTGCTATTTTTCTATATATTATAAAACATGCATTGTGTGAGAATTGAATTATATTGTGAGTTTTTCATATTTTTGTGAAAAATAGCTACAGATATAATAATTGTTTATTTGTTCTCTAAGATTGAAAATTATTTCAATCGTTTCTCTAGGACAAAAAAAAATTGAGAAATGGCATGTTACATAGTGTTTATATTTCCCTAAGCCAAATGTAGTACAATAAAATAGCATAAGAAAAAAATAATTGTTAAAACATTTAAGAGAGACTGAAATAAGGACGCTGTTCATGGATGGTTATTTCAAGAGTCTCTATGACTTTATACTGAATATATCTGTGATACCTTTTTCCTATTGAATGTGCTACAACTATCTTTCTGATTACAAGGATGTGTGATAACAGACTACTGGACTACTTATGATTTTCTGAAATATGTAAATATGTATGGCTGAGATGCATTCTAGCAAACACTGTGAAGTAGGGAAGGGAAGAATACTTCGTGCCTTTTTAAACCCACAAGACAGCTAGGCCATGCATCTGAGGTGCACTTTTAAATGCATGTATTTAAGGTTTACTGTAAAGTGATCAAAGTCAAACAATCATACCTAAAATATATAGTATATCTAGACTTTGATATTTTTATTCATTCTGGATTATATGAATGTGTAATAACATAAAGACTTTGTGCACTTAGTTCAGCTCTTATGCAATAAAAGATAGTCCATAAGATATACAATAATAGTTAAACAGTAGCATGATTTCTTAATAGCAGTCACTATTCCTGATTGTTCCTTTTCTATGGATAGTTAAATAAGCAACAAAATTCATTTAATAAACTGTAGAAAAAGTTTATTATAATATATAAGATACAGAAAGATGATCACTTACCATCCAGAAGAGCTTTACCACATATTTTCCATAGCTATTATACAATGGCATATGACCTTTGATTGCTTTGCATAATGAATAGATATGTTCCCATGGCTTCCACAGTACTGGGGGTACTGGGGGTACTTCATTAGCATTAGTTTTAGCTTCAACACTTAAAGCAGTTGTATTGTGCAACTTCCAAACTGCATATATTTCACTTATTATCCATCGCATCAACTAAAGCCAGATGTGGAAAGGTTATAGAAGAAATAAGAGAAGTTAGCTGAGCTCTGGCATTCAAATTATTTCCATGAATAAATGAAAGTAGACTAACCATTCTGATACATCCTATAAGTATCTACATTATAGATATATAGCGTCTACACATCTACACTATATCTATGCTACATATCCTCTTCACGGCCTATTTTCCTTGTTACCTTCTGGGAGGAGGCTTCATGATACCCGAAACAGAACATCTAGATTCAGTCACAGTTTTATTCCATATAGCATCAACCTTGTGAACTCTCAAGCTTCCTCTTTCCTCTACGTATTCAAAATGGACAGTGATTAATATATATATGTACATATATGTATGGATCAGAGGTGGGTTGCTAATTTTTTACTACTGGTTCAGGCACACTCCTGCGTGCAGAAGTGTCTGAGCGGGTGGGCAGAGCCTCCCACCACCGCTACTACTGGTTCACCCGATCCGGGCCAAACCGGCAACAACCCACCTCTGGTGTGCATGCGTGTGTGCGCGTGCATATGTACATGCACACAACATGGGTACGTTATGTATATTATGTATGTGTATGGTAATATATATATACTTTATTTTGGGAGCAGGCAACAGAATTTCATTTTTAATTTGTGCTAGTAGTTACTCCACAGTAAAAAATGACAATAAAGGTTATCTTACCTATCTTACATTCCTGTAATATTGCTGAACTGGATAGCTGCTATGTATCTATGCTATGTATCTAGGCTGCAAATGTTTGAACCCCACAGAAAAATGGCCCTGAGAGAGAAAGTATATAGAGGGTTCCACTTATCCTCTGATGCCTAAACTTGGGGATAACAACAAATGAAAATCCAATCCTGGAATTTGTCATTCAACTATTTAAACAAATATAGTTACATAATTTTGGACACTAATGAAAATTGTAGTTTCTTTAAAATTGGAAATAAACGATATTCCCTAAATGGGAGAAGGTACTATAACTCATGCAGGCTGAATGAAAACCATAGCTTTAAACATAACATTCAGTTTCATAACAAGCAGCTCTGATTTACAGTATAAAGTCTTTAGATAATGATATTCATTTCTAGTTCCTAGTAAGTTACCTCAATAGATATCATATCACCCATTTTCAATTTAAAGGTGAAGTGTTGATTTTAAGGGGTGTTTGTGAGCTGTAGTTACACATAAATATGTACATTTTCTTCTTTATGACTGTAATCTTAAATGAGTTGTGGTTATGTTATAATTAAGTTGTCAGATGTGGATTACAGATATAGCATAAGAAACAAATTCTACTAAGTAATTTGGTTTTTATCCAAGCATCCAGAGTAGGTAGATGTGACTAATTTTGCTTATGTCATTTCCACATGTCTTATGGAAAGTCTGATTTGCTCTATTAACTAAATAGCTCTATACTGACATTTTATAAACTTATACTAAGTATGCCATCACACACAATTAATGAAAGTTGCCCAATTGGGGAGATGGGAAGCATTTAAACTAAATAAATAAATAAATGCTCATTTATACTATTTTCAAGTAATGAGCCAGCATTTTGCTGCCTGATATGGGGTCTAATTCCATCTTTATCTCTCTGCATAGTGGCATAGTAAATCAGTTCACTGTGTCGCATGACAGGTTTCGATACTTCTTGTTTTTTGAGATCAAAATCACTTTTATACTTTTGCAACAACAAATATTTCAATGTATGTTATTTCTTATAAAGGATGATTATTCCATACCTCACTGCCCATTAAATGTTCATTTGGTGAAAAAAGATCAAACCAATTTTCATTTTTGACTACTACAGGAACCTAAAAGTAATAATAAATTTAATTATTCTATTAACATATACATAAATTGTTAATATTAGAATGAAAATCCATATATTTCATGACTCAAAGTTAAAAATCAAAGTGTATTTCAAAAGACTTGTACACTGATTAAGAAAGTATGTTGAGCAATATATAGTATGTTGGTAAATAAATGTTATCCTTCATTATCCAAGTTACAAAATAAACTTTAAAAAAAATAGCAAAAATAGATAGCCAGAAATTAGGTGCATCTTACCTTATTGGTTAAAATTTCTTGAGGCCGTTTCCAAATACCCACTTTCAGTGAAGGGGGAAGCTCAAGTTTTCCTTCTGGATCTTCAAAAACATGCTGTGTGCAACATTAATTGAAAGAAAAAAATAGTTGAATTCTTATTTAGTCATATCTAGACTACACTAACTGAATTTAGTGGTACAGTATTTTTCAGAGTATAAGACACACTGGAGTATAAGATGCACCCAGGTTTTGAAGACGCATTTTTTAAAAAAAGTAGGTAGGTAGATAGAGAGATAGAATGGGAAAGAAAGAAAGAGAGAGAAATACAGTAGGTAGATAGAGAGAGAGAGAGTAGTTAGGTAGGTAGGGCAGTAGGTAGGTAGGTAGGTGGAGAGAGAGAGAGAGAGAGAGAGAGAGAGAGAGAGAGAGAAATACAGTAAGTAGGTAGGTAGGGAGACATAGTGTGTAGTTAGGTAGGTAGGTAGATAAAGGGATAGAGAGAGAGAAATACAGTAGGTAGGTAAGTAGGGAGAGATAGTGTGTGTAGATAGATAAGTAGGTAGAGGGATAGAGAGAGAGAAATAGAGACAGAGAGAGAAATACAGTAGATAGGTAGGGGGAGAGAGAGAGGAGGTAGATAGGTAGAGGGGAGAGAGAGAGAAATACAGTAGGTAGGTAGGGAGAGAGAGAGTGTAGATAAGTAGGTAGGTAGAGGGATAGAGAGAGAAAATAGAGAGAGAAATATATATATAGAGAGAAATACAGTAGATAGGTAGGGAGAGCGAGAGCGAGTAGGTAGGTAGGTATGTAGGTAGATGTTTCCAGGTGTATTTACCCATGTCCTGGAGAAGGAAATCACTGACCACCTTTGGAACAAATCTTTGTTTCTGCAGGCACAGGACTTGACCAACGTAATTCTCTTCAATCACTCTAACTAAACAGCTTTCCAAAAGGGAAAAAAGCCCTTTTTGCACTGTGCAAACCTTCCCCAAATGGCCCGTTTTTTGTGAAAATGGCCCTTTTTTCAAATAAAAGGCATGAATAGCCTTGGGGGGACTTGCAGAGTGCTCCTGAGGGGGTGGGGGTAGGTCCAAAATGAGGAAAAACAGCCCGATTTTTTCGTGAAAATGGGCCATTTTTTGGTCAAAAAATAGCATGCATAGCCTTATGGAGGCTTATAGAGTGTTGCTGGGGGCTGGGGGGGGGAAACACCCTGTTTTTTGCTCATTTCTGCCCTCCCCAGCCCCCATCGAAACTAGTGCAGCAATCAAAATACACAACCAATGAAATAATGGTCATGAAATACACATATGCACAGGCAAAAAAGCCCATACCACATTGGTCGAGTCAAGTCATTGTTGCCAACTGACATGTGGAAAACTTAAGAGTTACTGCAAGTCTTCTCCACATCTCTTGCAATCATCAAACTGAAAATGAAAGGCAGAAACATCATTCCCCAATGATACGCTCTTCCCCCTAAGTTATGATGAAATTAAATATTTTTATAACTCAAAAACCAGTTAGCTCAACTCACTAGCAAACAGATGACTGGCAATTTAAGCACTTTGATTTCAGCACTGCAAACACTCATTAAAATATCAAAATAAACATAGTAACAATTTCTCCCCATAATTCTTCTCATGTATCACATATGAGATGCAAACTTTCCAGATTGGCATCCAACTAAATTTCACAGTTCAATAGGTAAGAAAAATGCAATAAGAATAAATTTCTATATATAGAGGAATTAGAAAAAAAAGATACGTTTATAGGAAACATACCAGAATAGGGCTTCTTCCAGATTTATCTTTTTCCTTTCCACCTTTTCCAGCATCCCACTTTTCTACATTGATGTCTGCTTCACTCCATTCTGGCCAGATAGGAAATCTTCTCTTTGACTCAGGTGAAGTACCTTGAGGATTTACAGAAGAAGGTGATCCCGAAAGAAACCAGGCGCTGAAATATAACATGAATATGAAAAGTTTACTATATTCTTCTAACATGGTATTTTATTCTTACATGGCAAATATTTGTTTTCAATTTTTGAAATGCTCCAAAGTACAAATAGTTGCTAAGTACAATGAAAAACTAACCAAAATAAAAAAGGGAATATTAATTTATACTTCACTTCAGCAATCTGTCATATTGGATGACAGACAAAATAAAAGTGCTTCCTGAAATTATGCACTTATACAGGTAGCTTCGACTTACAACAGTTTCCCTTAGTGAACGTTCAAAGTTACAATGGCACTGAAAACAGGAGTTTATGACCTTTTTTCACGCTTACGACCTTTGCAGAATCCCCGTGGTCAGGTGATCAATATTTGGCAACTATTTGGCAACTGACTCATGTTTATGACGAATGCAATGTCCCGGGGTCATGTGATCAGTTTTTGCGACCTTTGGGCAAGCAAAATCAACGGGGAACTCAGATTCTCTTAACAACTGTGTTACTTACTTAACAACTGCAGTGTTTCACTTAACAACTGTGGCAAGAAAGATCACAAAATGGGGCAAAACTCACTTAACAAATGTTTCACTTAGCAACATAAATTTGAGGTTGAATTGTGATCGTAAGTTGAGAACTACCTGTATTGTGTTTCGTTATTAGACTGAGATTCCTGAAATCTTTTAATTTAACCATGAGAAAGCCCCCTCCCCAATTAATCAGTAAAGGCTGACTGCAAAGGAAGCAGTATTTGGTTACACAGACATTGGGGTAGAAAATTAAACTGATTTTCACAAAACGTGTTCATTGCAAATGTGAAGCAAAAAAAAATTGTGCTTCAATTTTATAAAAGCAGCAGACTAGCATACGGTTGTATAAAAATTAAGTCTGCATCATTGCATTCTCAGATTAAAGTACAATATTTTTGGAGTCATCAATTAGCTTACACTTACTCTTTGCCAAAATAATGAGTGGATTTTGTAACAACCTATATGCACACGCATTTATTAAGATTTTAAAAAACTAAAATATCAAACAGTTCTAATATTTTTTTCCTCCAAATGACATTGCTTATCCTTATGAAATGTATAATTGGCACTCCCAGCCTATTATTTCAAGGCAATTTTCTAGACAGCAGGAACAACTTTCAAATGGTCAATTGACAGCAAATTTTTTACTGCTTTAATTTGATTGATGTTGATAATATATATTATTTGGATAGCAAAATAATGGTAGCTAAAGCTTTTCAATTCTTTGTCCTTATTAGTAATAGGCTTTGCTAAAAGAGATACAAATGAGGACTTTTAAATACAGAGCAATCACTTATAATACATCAAATGAAGAAAATGAGAACAAGTGGCATGCAACATTACAATATTTATAGAAACTTTCTTTGTTGCATTTTAATTTTGTAGGAAAGCTTTGCTACTTTGTTCAAGACAAACATTATTATTTTTGTCATAGGCAAAACACATATTGCACGAAAAAATGGTGTTTCCATCTGATCAAATCAGGCATCAAAATATCTATTACAATTAGTATTTTTTAAATTAGTTTTAGCATGAATTTTAAGAATGAATAATTTGAATTTGTCTACGATATAAAAGGGTCAAGATTTTCAATTTTGCATTTGAAATAGGCCCAGTGAGAATCAAGGCCCTCAGTATTTAATATTAAAGGGAAATAATGGCTGTTTAGTGCCAATGGGAGCTTTTCTCCAAATGCAATAGTAGGTGTAAAAGATTTAATAGCCCATCTTCATGCAGACTGCAATCCCAATCTAAATATCAGTTTTGATTTTTAGAAAGGTCATGCTAAAACAAACCATATGACAAATAAATCTAATTTTGTACTAACAGCCATGCTATTTTTAAGTTAGGAAAATCACAATTTATGATTTAAATAAACTTCCCAATGTAAGATGGATGTACGAATGACACTGAATGACAAAATAATCCACGTGACATTTCTAAACTGAAGCTTTCTGCAATGCTTATACTTGCTCTGTCTGTTAAAAAGCAATACATGTATGTGTGTGTATAGATATATAGATATATATTTGATTTTAAATGCCAAATGCCAAAGAGGAGTTTAATTCATATGCCAACTACAAAAAGTTGGAAATGTGTTCTACATGGGGCTACCTTTGAAAAGTATCTGGATATTTCAGCTGGTGCAGAATGCAGCCCTGGAGGCAATTTTGGGTGCCCAAAGAATGGAGCCTGTAATACCCTTTTATGCAAGCTGCATTGGGTGCCAGTGTACTTCCAAGTACAATTCAAGGTTTTGGTTACGACTTTTAAGAGCCTTGTATGGCAGGGGGGACAGGTTATCTATGGAACCATCTTATCTCTATCACATCGTCCAGTCCCACCTAACTGGGCAAGGAAAATATGCTGAAGACCCCATCAGCCAAAGAATTCTGACATGTGGGGTTCAGTCAGTTTATTCAGCTTTTCCTGCTGTTGTCCCAGCAGAGTTTTTTTTTTAATTGTTATTCAGTTTTTATTTTAAAACTAGCTAATTTCCTGCCATTCTGGAACCTAAGATACAAAGCAATGTACGTATGTCTAATATTTTGCTTTTAAAATCCATTATTTTGATGTCAAATTTGTCTAGATAGTAGGAAATGAACTCTATCATCCTATCCAGTAACTGAATCTCCTATGTTTTCATTATGTATGGGCGATTTATTATTGAATACAATCTAAGGCAGGGGTCCCCAACCCCCGGTCCGCGGCTTGATAGGAACCAGGCCGCAGGGCCGGAGAGGAGGAGGAGGGACGATGGGGCAGCCCCCTGGGCAGATCGTGCACCGGGGGCAGGAGAGCGCAGATGCGGCCGCTCACGCCATTGGGGGCCCTAGAGGGGCGAGTGAGCCGACTGACAACCCCCCCCGCATGCGCATGTGCCACCTATTCCCCCTCCCCCCCGCTCCCCCTCTACGCCAGCCGGTCCGCGGAATTTTCTTTAAAATGAAACCGGTCCCTGGTGCAAAAAAGGTTGGGGACCCCTGATCTAAGGTGTTAAGGATGTCTGCATATGTTTCTTTTTATTTCTTGGTGAGGCCACTTCCTCTCTCTTAGCAGGCTTTGATGCTGAGGCAGTATGGCCTGGAGCTGCTCAGAAATCTGTGTTTTTCTTGTATTTTAAGTAACGTCATGAAGATAGATATTTTTTTGTGTTTTAAGTGAAAAGATGAGGCCCCCTCCTTTCTCTAATTTTTCAAGTATGTTTACCCTTTTAAAAGATTTTGGACACTTTAAAGGTCATGGCAGTATCCAGAGAAGAACAAAATAGATAAAAGATTGAAAAGAATGATTTGAAAGTGATAGTGGCTACAGAAGGCACCACAGAGCAGAATGTCAGCAGAGAAGTATGATCTTTATCATCTCCTGTATTTTTTTTAATCAGAATTCTGCCGAACAGCTTCCCAAGTTCATTTAGCAAGCTAATCCCCTGTAGTTTTATATTTTGCAATTTTGCTATCTTCACTTAGAATAGGAAAGAATGACAACATTGTTCCAACTGCCAGATGCAGATGCAATCTTTACACCCATTTTAAACAAGTTGTGCACCATCTCCTAAGCAAACTTCTTTCATTCTGATCCATTAACACCATTAAAATCACTTTTCTCTGAATTTCACAGGCAACTAATTTATTTACTTCTGTTTTTTTTTCATGCTAATTCATGTTTCCACAATAGTACTTTCTTATATGTTAGCTCTTATTTATTTATTTATTTAGACAACTTATATGGGCACCTCTCTTATGTATAAAATCTGGGTGGCTAACGGTATCCATAGACAGAAAATTATAGTAACACCCTTCCAAGCAAAACAAAAACCAGAATTAAAATCATTGTTCACTAGTTGAGCATCATATAGCAAATTCTCAACAGAATCCACACCTATATTGAGCCCATCCATCATCCCAGTCCAGTGCTGGCAAGAAAAGCAGGGCTTCATAGTCTTCTGGAAGTCCAAGAGGGCTAGGGCTCTCATCTAAGGGGAGAGAGAGAGCCTTTTCTATGTCTTGAGTTAATTTTTCAATTCACAGCAAATGAACCCTGAAGATGATCAAGAGCCAATTTTATTTGGAGTGACAACAACCCACCTTAGTCTGCTGTGGCCAGGTACTGAACTAATCCTTACCTTTTTTCAGATATACCAATAAAGAGAATATTTGTAGCTCAAGGCAGAGATAATATTCTGCCGGTTCCCCCATTCTTTCATTTCCCAGACTAGGTAACATCATCACTAGTACTGATGATAGTTTGGGTAATAAAACATCCAGCTGCAAGAAAACAAGCCAGCTCGGAGAGCACTAAGGATCCCTCATTTTAGGGTGTCTCTACGAACATTGCCTCTGTTTTCCCATTTCTATCTCCATCATAGATGCTGCAGAAAATGGGCAGAAATGGCTGAGGAGTGGATCGAAATCTTCTGCCATCACAAGGAGCCAGTTTGGTACAGTGGCTAAGATGTCCTCTCAGTTCTACCTACTTTACAGGGTTGTTGTTACAGGAAAAGTAGGAAGCAACTGTGTATTAGATATGGCTTGCAGCTTTCAGTTATATACACACATAAAAAAAGGTGAGATACACATTTAATAATAATTTATTTCTTTTCTGTTCTGGCTTTATAAGTAAAATAATAAAAAGGAGAGAGCAGCAGAGAGAATTTACCCCAATGTCCATGCTGCACACCACAACCCCAAAGTAAGGATCTTTAAAGAAGCCGCAATGTGTCATTTACCCTATTCACCAAGATACCTGAGGGTAGAACAAGAAGCAATGAGTGGAAACTAATCAGAGAGAAAAGCAACTTAGAACTGAGGAGAAATTTCCTGACAGTTAGAACAATTAACCAGTGGAACAGCTTGCCTCCAGAAGTTGTGAATGCCCTAACACTGGAAGTCTTCAAGAAGATGTTGGATAGTCATTTGTCTGAAACGGTATTAGGTTCCTGCCTAGGCAGGGGGTTGGACTAGAAGACCTCCAAGGTCCCTTCCAATTCTGTAAGAAGCCCAAAGCAACATAACATGATTTGTTTATATAGTATCCTAATGGATGTAGAATCCGGGCACTCTGACAACTTAAAACAGATTAAACTTAAACCAAGGTCATATTCAGACACCCTTGTCATTCTTATTATTCCGCACGATCGAAGGTAACTGACAACCCGATTTATTTCAAAGGGAGGAGCATGGAATGGGGGGGGGGGGGTTCCGATGATTTCCCCTCTCTAGGGTTGACACTGCCTCCTCTCGCCCGCAGAAAGCGGGGCGGAGAGGACTGAAGAAGGGAAGAAAGCCCCATCCAGCGAAAAGGGCAGGTCTTACTCTTTCGAGGGCAGACTTGACTGGGGAATGTTGTTGGATTTCACGCCCTCCTTCTTTTTGCCGAACTTCGACATGGCTCGACCGTCAGCCGAGACCCTCTCCCGCTCTGCCTCGGCGTCGGCTTGGTTGCTAAGAGACGCCCACGGCCCTATGTCTTACACCGGAAGAAAGAAAAGAGACCCGAAACGCCTTCCGGTAGGTAGAGCTACGCAAATAGACTCTCTCTCTCTCTCTCCAATTAACACAAACGAACAATTAAAGCAATCCAATTTAACTTTGGGTATCGAACAACTCCCCCTCTCTCCCCCCCCTCTAAATTAACACAAACGAACAGTTAAAACAATCTAATTTAACTGTGGGTATCTTTGTCCATCTAACAACCCCTCTCCCCCTTCCTTTCAATCTCGCTCTCGCTCGCTTTCTCACTCATTCACACACAGAGAAAGAGAGAGAGACTCCAGCAAACTCGAGATTGCAACTTTGTCCCAAGGAGCTGAAAAACATCACAAAAAAGGCATGGGCAATGCGATGTTGGTGTGGATGCCAGTGCTGAAAAGAAATGACAAGAAAACCACCCTAACTGGACACATCCACAAAGTTAGCAGAAGTTCCCTCACCACTGTCAAACTATTCACTAATAATAATAATATTTATTGTCATTGTACTAAAATTACAATGAAATTGGTTAAGGTTAAGTACAATGAAATAGTAAGGCTGCATTACTATTACTATTAGTCTTCTCATCGTTCCTATCACCCATCTGCTCCCACTTATGACTGCAGGACTGAAACTGTATTGCATGTATCATTATTTAAATGGATATTGTTTCTGATTGCTTATTTGTACCTTATGACTATCATTAAGTGATGTAGCTTATGATTCTTGATGAATGTACCTTGTCTTTTTATGTACTCAGAGGATATGCACCAAAGACAAATTCCTTGTGTGTCCAATCACACTTGGCCAATAAAGAAGTCTATTCTATTCTATTCTATTCTATTCTATTCTATTCTATTCTATTCTATTCTATTCAGAACCCGATGGGACCTGATGCAAGTGTGTTCCTTTGCATTGCTGCCGCTTCCAAAGCACAGCAGAGAACTTTGAACCGAATAATGACAAAGAGGGAATGATATCACATTACTTCAAAAGGAATTGTGACACATTTTGCCTAATTTCTGTTCAATTTGCCAGCATTTACGTCTTCAGCCGGGGATGAAAATGCAGATGTATGTTTGTAAATAGAGTGCAATAAGACTGGAGTTGTTGGGATTTTTTTTTACAGCCACCTGGTTGATTGAGGTTTAATCCCATAGGTACTTTCCAGGCATTTATTTGCAGTGCATTTTTAAGAGCTTTGGCTTTGCAAAATGAAATGTGTATTTTTTTTAAATTTCCATGTCCAGTTACCCAATATATAATTATGATTATATTATGTTTTTTTATTTGGTCAATAACATGGATTATCAAATGGAATGAAAAATATATGTGTTGAGTGTTTTTGAGAGTAGGAGAAAGGGGACGTATGAAATTGATGTGAATGAAGGTTTCTTCATCTTGTGACCTTGATGAATATATGTAGGAAAGTAAAAATGTAAGTTCCACTATAAATGAAAGGGCTAAAATGTGTATCAGAAAGTAAGAATTGGTGTCATTTAGGTTGTTTTAGATGCATATGAAAATAGGACTTCAGAGATTGATGATAGTTTCATGTTAAGCTCCGAGGAATTGATAATTGAAAAATATTAGATGAGAGCAACTGCAGAAAGAGAATTATAAATAGAAACATAGTTTCCCACAGATTGAACAAAACTGGATGCCATGAAAATTTACTGTGGAACGGGGAAGTTATTTGGAACAGAATGAAATGAATTAAAGTGCCACAGAAATGTGTGGATTTATGTTACTGGAAATATTTTTTGCAATAAAGAAGTTTAAAAAATGTGTGGATGAGAAAAATGTCTTGTAGAAAATTATTGTAAGAAATGAAGAATTACAATGATATTATATGATAGAGAGAATATATATATTATCATGGGTGTGGTAATTATTGAAAATTTCCTTAGTAAAGATTTGTTTCAAATATATTGTTAACTTTGTTCCTGTGTATATACGAGAAAGAAATTAATACAATTTAAAATCAGAAGATTCAGTTAGTGAAGTATACAATGACAGATTTGAATGGAGGCACAGCATTATTTGATAATGTTCAATGTTGATCTTGGGTGAGAAAGGACATGGAATAAAAGGAAAAAGAAAAAAAATTAGAGCCACTGGAGAAAATAAGAGCCCTATAGAATTTTTTTTAGAAAATAATCTCCCAACAGATTGAGTGGAAAGTAGTCATAAGGGAGACAATGCAGAAGCTATTTGGAATAAGTAAAAAAACCACAGAAATATCTGGGATTCCAGTATAGAAATGGGAAATATAAACAGTGGTATTTGATAAAATGACCAAGTGAAAGAGAAGAGAAGAAATGGAGGAAGAGAAGGAGGGAAGAGCTGTGCACAAAGTTAAGGAAATATTGGACCATCAACTTTTGAAAACTATGTGTTGGTATTCTGTATTTACTATCCGGTACTCATGGATTTGAGTTTACTTGTAAGCTCACAAGTATAAAAAGCATCCTCTTTGTGGGTGGATCTAACTTTAACAGTATTTATTTATTTTTAAAATGTTTTTAATAGACAAATACAGGGGCTTAAGCAGTAGTGGGTTTCAAAAATTTTTAGAACCTCTTCTGTAGGTGTGGATTGCTTTGTCGGAGTGGCTTGTCGGCCTTGTGACCGGGTGGGAGTGGCTTGGCAGTCATGTAACTGGATGGGCATGGCCAACTTGCAAATGTGTTGAAACTCACTTAACAACACTCTTGCTTAGCAACCAAAATGTTGGCTCAGAAACTCTGGCATTTGAAGCACGCAAGTCTTAAAGCTTTCAAGTTACAAGACCCTTGTTTTTTTTAGAAAAAACAAACAAACCCAGGGATGTTCAAACTTGACAGCTTTAAGACTTGTGGACTTCCTCCTCTTGCTCTTTATCTTGATGATATGCGGACAGGCGGGGGGAGGGAGCTGGAATCGCTTCTAAATGGCGCTGTAGATTTGTGGAACCTCTTCTATAGAAGAGGTTAGAATTGGCAGGAACCCACCTCTGGGCTTAAGGCAATCATTATTTCACTCCCTAAATGATTGTTTCACTCACTCTTTCAGTGCAGTCTCTTATGTACTTCACAAAGCTTGGCATGATTCTTGAATTGACCGACATCCCTGCAGGAGCTGATCTGGAAATCTCTTCTACTTTTCCATAGAGTCCTATCCCTTTAATCAGAAGCAAATACCAAAAGCAGCATTGAATGTGTAACCTACTGTGAGTGTTTCCTGAAATAACCCTGTTTACTAATGAAGTTAATTTACTCTGAAAAGATGTGTCTCTATTAAAACACATAAAAATGTTGCAGCATCCTATTAAATTTAAGAGACGTGGAAAGATGTGGCCTCATAGAGTCAAATGAATGGATCACATCATTAAATTTAGGTTATATCCACAGTATGTGAAATACATTATTTGGCTTCTGAATAGTCATGATCATAAGATATTATTCAGAACCTGAGCCCTAATGTGTGATTTGATGCCTAGGAAAGATTCAGCATGCAGTAGAAATATAATTTAGAAAATCTAGCTACAGTAGAGAAAATTCAACTATTCCCATTGTATTTTTTTTTCTATTCACACATCTATGTAATTTAGAGGGAAAAAAACCTTTTTAATAGCATGTCACTTATATGTCATATACATTTTGAGCATCTCCAAGTATAACTTTGGTACAATCTATATAAACATTTGTAACTCAAACTGAACTCTATGGGCCTTTTTTCTGAGTAGACTAGTGTAGATGTGTGTGGTTAAAACATAAATTGAATCAGATGAACAAAGAAAAATGGGTTAAATTTGCTTTGTATCTATGTGAAGACCAACTATCAGAAAGCAAATTCTTTACAGAAAAACAGCTATTCCTACATGGAGAATTAATCCAGATGATGCACAAATCCCTGACATACCTGTATGTTCATGTGTATAATATTGGGGGTTTTACATCTTGTCAACAGAGTAGAAATTCTGAAAAACTGCCACATTAAGCACCAAGTGATAAATTTTTAAAAAATGTGATTGTATGATTTGTCAAGTTTCTATCCTTCCCTCTACCCAAAAATTCAACATGTCTTGCATGGGAATCTCCATTTATTTCGTCCTCCCTACTAACAATTTGTTTTGTTAATATAAAATGACTGAAATGAAGCAATGAATTCTGTTGAGGATAAATTTAGATTTAGCCTCACCATTCGAGTTTCCTATTACTCTTTTGCTATGCATTGCTTACATCTTAATGGTAGCTTTTGCAGGGTTATTTTAAGAATGTTGCTTAGGAATTAATTCCTTCAAGTTTAATAATTGCTCTCAAACCAGTGTCATAAGATTATCTAGACTTGAACTAGACTTTCTGTTGCTGGATTATTTTTTTCACTTTTTTTAGGAGTGTTTTATGTAAATGAAATATTAGTTCCCTTTTTAACAATTTGATATATGCCCCTTTTAAATACCGAGAGATCAATAAAGAACATGGGGGCATCTTTTTTAAATGTCAACCTTCCATGATTCTGTAGCTAAGTTCTTGAATACAAAAATGCTCCACTCATCAGTTTCTCCAAACGAGATGCCTATCATGTGTATTGTACTCTTGTTCTCACGATCTGACAATAAAATATATCCATAAGGGAACAGGTGGAAGAAGACTGGTTTAAAGTCACATACCACCACAGAAAAGTCAAATTTGCAGAGGAACAATTTTAGTGTTTCACAAATTATTTGTCTCTAGCAATAAGTGTATCTTTAACTTTTACAATCTGTACTGAACTGTTTTTGATAAATCATGCCAGACTAATCTTATTGCATTCTTTGATAATGTGACAAAATTAGTGCACCAGAGGAATGCCTTTGATATAGTTTACTTGAACTTCAGTAAGGCATTTGATAAGGTAGACCATAACCCATTACTAGATAAAGTAGAAGAATGTGGGTTAGACAGCATCACCACCAAATGGATTCGTAACTGGCTGACCAACCACACTCAACGTGTAGTCCTCAATGGAACTGCATCTACATAGAAGTATGCAGTGGAGTCCCCCAAGGCTCTGTTTTAGGCCCAGTACTCTTCAACATCTTCATCAATGACTTGGATGAGGGAATAAATGGGGAACTCATCAAATTTGCAGATAACACCAAGCTGGCAGGAATAGCCAACACTCCAGAAGATAGGCTTAAGATACAGAAGGCTCTTGACCAACTTGAACACTGGGCACTATCTAACAAAATGAAATTCAATGGTGAAAAGAGTAAGGTTCTACAATTAGGGAACAAAAACAAAATGCAAAGGTACAGTATAGGTGGTACCTTGCTCAATAGTAGTAACTGTGAAAGGGATCTTGGAGTCCTAGTGGACAACCATTTAGATATGAGCCAGCAGTGTGCAGCAGCTGCCAAAAAAGCCAATACAGTTCTAGGCTGCATAAATAGAGGGATAGAATCAAGATCACGTGAAGTGTTAATACCACTTTATAATGCCTTGGTAAGGCCACACTTGGAATACTGCATTCAGTTTTGGTCTCCACGATGTAGAAAAGATGTGGAGACTCTGGAAAGAGTGCAGAGAAGAGCAACCAAGATGATTAGGGGACTGGAGACTAAAACATATGAAGAACGGTTGCAGGAACTGGGTAGGTCTAGTTCAATAAAAAGGATTAGGGGAGACATGATAGCAGTGTTCCAATATCTCAGGGGTTGCCACAAAAAAGAGGGAGTCAAACTATTTTCCAAGGCACCAGATGGGTAGAAACTAATCAAGGAGAGAAGCAACTTAGAACTGAGGAGAAATTTCCTGACAGCTACAACAATTAATCAGTGGAACAGCTTGCCTCCAGAAGTTGTGAATGCTCCAGCCCTGCAAGTCTTTAAGATGTTGGATAGCCATTTGTCTGAAATGGTATAGGGTTTCCTGCCTAGCAGTGGGTTGGACTAAAAGACCTCCAAGGTCCCTTCCAACTCTGCTATTGTATTGTATTGTATTGTATTGTATTGTATTTTTTATTCCCTTTTCAGTTCCTCACCTAGGACAGGAAATATGATTTACAGGTTGAAATAGACTAAATGAGGATTTAAAATGACCCTAAAAAGGAATGTAGCTGTTGATAACTTGAACTAGTATAAATAATGACTCTTTCGGCATATTAGATTAACACATTCGTTATGCCTCAAATTTCTATGGACAACACTATATATACATCCATCAGATGCACAAAAGCTTTGAAGTAATTTTTATATTTTGCAAAAGCTATAGAAGTATTTTTATAAAAGCTATAAAAATAAATTCTTATACTGTTTACGTAAAGGTGTCACAAATATTTGTCACTTTGCTGGCACAGACTAACACAGCTATCCCCCTAGAAAACTCTACTACTTATTCTGTTAGTTGCAGAGAATGTAGACCTGTTAAGATCTCCGTCTTTTAAGCTTATGCTAAACTGTGCAACTATTTTTCACATTAAGAGATTTGTCTATCAGCATAAGCCATTAGGGCAATCTTTATCATGCTTGTCTGAAAGCAGCATGGTTTTCTCACGGTTTTCTTCTGTGTCGGAGGCAGAGAGGGGGCCAGAGCCATATGCCAGTTATTGGCTGTCTTCAGAGTCAGACATCAGTGAGGCAGATGAATAGCTGGAGCCTGTTCCCAATGTGCGCATGTGCAGAGTTGCCAGAAAAAGGGAACAGCTAAAGAACAGAGGTTGACATGGGAGTAAGGCCACAGGTGAATGGTGAATGGCCCTCCCAGAAGAAATAAAAGAGGAGCTAAAGTAGAGTGGTTTGTAGGAGACAGTTTGCTTAATTGGTTCATGACTCTCCGAGACTCCTTGTCAGGTTTTGTAGATATTGGCCTGTCAGCTCTCCAAGCTGCAAATCCTCCCTTGGAAGACTTTGCTGGATGTGAATGAGAAGAATTCACAGTAAATTAATAAAAGGGAATTTTGTCGGGACAAGGAGTTTGCTACATGCTCTTGGGAAGCCTAAGTCAGAACACTTGTCTTCTTGCTCTAGTGGGTCAGGTGGGCGTGACCGGCAAGAGATAGACTCTCAGATAACCTGGTCCCAAGCCATGAAGGGCTTTAAAGGTGACAACCAGCACCTTGAATTGCACCCAGAAGCAAACTGGCAACCAATGTAGCTTCCACGGGAGAAGTGACATGTGTACACTGAGATCTGCACAAAACCATGTGGGCTGCTGCATTTTGCACCAACTGGAGTTTCCAGATGCTTTGCATGTATCTCAAAAGTTCTCATAGAAAGGTATTTTAAATAATTAAATAGTCAAAAGACTGAGTATGACTTAGTAATCTTATTACTGAAATAATAATTACTTTGCTCCCCATTTGATGCATTTCAAATGAATGTATTTCATTTCATAATATAAGTATTTATATATGAAAAATTTATAATATATTTCATATTACCAATTTCATTGTAATTTTTACAATGACAATAAAGATTATTATTATAAACACATAAATGACATGTGTTCATTCTTTGCTAATGTAATATGCTGCCAACTGCATTTATTTTGTATAAAAGTATTAAAATGTTCAGGACTAGTTTATGTAAAATGTGGAAATGATCCCAGTCATCTGAATGTTGGGAACAAACATTGTCTCCCCTTCTAAAATTCTTAACATATTTATTTCTTCAATCACAGACTTATTAAACTTTGTAATGCAAAACTAAATCGTCCAGCACTTCAAGTCAATAATTTCACAGTTCTCAGAATATGTTTGGTCAATAATTAAGAAACATAATATAAGACAAGTTGCTAATGTTTAAACAAGGGAAATATGAAATTGAAATTGAAAAAAGTAAACAATCTAGTTTTAAAAATAATGTGATATTATTCTAGCAAAGCAGCTGATTTCCATATTACAAAAAGAAGGTGGTATATTTTTTCACTGGATGATCTAAAGTGAAGGACACAAAACTTTATTATCTTAACCATTAGCAAGCACTATAAATTTCATATTCAGCATTATTTGAATCTATAAAAGTGCAGGTGTTTTCTTTCCTGAGGGTTATATTTAAAAGTAACATCTTGAAAATCTACTGAAAATTATTCTGTATAAAGTTACTATATCTTAGTTTCAAGGACAAAGATTGAGATGAATGAACATGTATTTTCCAAATCATTGTACTAAAGTCTTTTGGAACTTTTTGTAATTTTATGGTCTCTATTTATTTTTCTTTATAGAGCATGTTGACTTTTTGTTTAAACTTATTTGCTCATTTTAGAATTTGAACCTAATATATTCAAGAACATTCAGCATTTAAGTAGAAAACTATAGGAACAAAGAATATTTTGACAAACCAAGATTTAAAACACAGCTGACTTCGTATAAATTTCTACAAAGGTAGCACAGGCCTAGAATATAAGATTATCAACCTGAGACATGTTCTTTGCATTCTTCTGTTGTACAAGTGACAACCTATCTGACATTATCTTATAAAAATCTTAAGTATTTTTATTATATAGCTTGCATTAATATTAAATACAGCATCAGATACACAAAAATACATATATGACCCAGTCTAAATCTGAAGAGTGTTATTGTAGTCCAAAGTATTTTACAGTTTTCAGCAGGTGACAGGTTACATTTGACCGGTGTAATATACAGAAAAGAGAGTAGAACCCACAGTTGTAAATATTAACTACAATGTGAAAGTATTTCTTTGTAGTCTTTTCTCCAAACATTCAGACATCATAACGAATAACAATGAACATTTCTTAAGACACAAGTGTACATTTGCAAATTATTCTTGTGCATGAAAGTATGCCCCATTATCAATTCTTAATTCCCTGTGTTAAATCGTTAATTGGAGAAATATTACATCTATAAAAAAATAGTCTGCTTTTAAAAAAGACTATTTGTAGGTTAAATCATCTCTAATTTAAAAGATAGTTTTCTGTTAACAAATGGTTTCATAAAAATAAACATTATTCATTTTCATCCCAGACATCATGAAATCTTTTTGAAAAGAACTGTCCTTATACAATAAGAGATCACTTATTTCTCAAATTTCATTATACATAATTTTAGTTAACATGTGAAAATATACCAGAGACAGCCTCTTCCCAAACAGTCAGAAATGAATTGTTACTCATTTATTTGATGGATTGCACAAATATATTCTTAGTTGTTTCACACTAGCCAACTACCCTTATATTCCAAGCATTAGATTCTTACATACTTTAAGGCACATTATAAATGAGGAATCCCTGCTCAGTCCTGCCTCAGAATTATTTATGGCTCCCAAGCACTTTATGGCTTGGAAGTCTTTTTGTTTCAGAGTCCTTGTGTTAAACGGAAGACAAGCAACATTAGAGCAAGGTGGCAAGGAAATTCGACCTATATTAAAAAAAATAAGGAATTGTGTAGTCCTTAATAAAATGAGTAATTCCATCTGAACTGCCTTTTCTACTCTAGTTCTGCAATTACACCATGTTAACCAGGAATTGAAGCCAAGTCTTTCTTCTAGATCCTACCTGTTTAAAGAGGGATGCCAGCTTGTGACTATACTAAATAGCTTACCAATAAGAAAATAGCATACGTGTAACTCTTAAGTCTTATTTGATTTTAAAAAAAATGTAAACACCATGGAATGTGAAGAACTCAATACCCCACAAAATAGTTGTGATTAAGCACCACAGCAGCTGTCCATCATGAGAAAGACAAACATCCTGCTCTCATGATGTATTGATGCAAGACCTATGTCTAGCAGCACTGGGATTTACTTTCTGCTTTTAGGGGATCCAGGCCCAGTTTTAATTTATCAACGTCATTCTCTTCATTAGGGAAGGTTTTCAGGTTAGCAAGGATGTTTTCCACCAAGAACCGAGCAGCTTCATCGATGTTGATGTTATCCTAAGGAGACCAGGAGACAAGTTAATGCTTTCCTGCACACAAGGATCAAGAGAGTGCATAATGCTTCAGTATAAACACGGTATCCAGATCTCTGCTTTTTAGAGAGAATGTTGGAAATAATTTATTAATAAAACATGCCACTGTCCTTAGAACTTGTCTTATTTTACACTGCAGCTGACCTTTGCTGGAATGCAACAAATTGCAGTTGGAGAAAAACTGAATTTATGTTTTCAACATACACTATGTATTGCGTAGCAACTTTATTAGATTTACTTCACTGCATGAGCCCTGCCAAATAGGCACTAAACTTTGTATATGTTCAAACATGACATTGGGATCCATAAGTTGGTTTATTTGAACTGAGAGAAAGAATTGAGAGCTGCTGGGCTATTTCTTTCTTGATTCACTATGGTAAAAGACCAAGCAAGACATTCATCCTGGCTTATATAACTACTGGCATACGTAAAAAACATTGGTTCTCTTCACTTTGAAGACTAGAGTATAATGTCATATTCAACCAACATACAGAATCATAATATACATTAAATAACTCATGATGGTCTTGATTCATACAATATGTTAACCAATAATGTACAGTTAACAGGATTTCAGCATGAAATGGAGCTTAATTATGTAGCACGAGGCTGTAAATTGTGCAGTATTTACATTTTTGGTAAACACATTCAATGAATCCAACCTCTGCAAGCTAAATAGAAAACCTTTATTTTGTTTGCAAATAATAATATTAAAGATTCTATCTACCAGCAAGAATGAGTTCTTACATTTAAAGAGTACCTGTTATTTCAGATCCATCATGGCAGCGCCTCACCTGCTGCCCGCCACATCCTTCACCTTGTTGTATTATTGCTGCCTCACCAGCTGTCCCATTAAAGTAAATGTGACTGTTGGTGAGCCAACAGCGAGTCAGTGGAGGAGCTACTATGAGATAAGTTGAGTTGATTTAAATCAAGCCTTTTTACTAGTGATTTAAATCATAATTTAAATGATTCAGCCCACTGAATCATAAACAAATAAACTATGCTTAACAGATTAACAGAGTTGGAAGCGACCTTGCAGGTCATCTAGTCCAACCCCCTGCCCAAGCAGGAGACCCTAAATCTGCCTCTACCTAGGATTGAACTCACAACCTCCTGGTTGGGAGGCGAGAGCTCCACCTCTAAGCCACAGCAGCTCATGTTATTGCTTGCCAAGTTGTGAAAACATAGCCCAAAAGAAAACCCTTCATTATGCTGAGGATGTACTTAGCCACTGAACTTTACAACTTTTTCTCAGGAATAGACTCAAGAAAGAATATCTAGATTTTAATCAAATATCAAATTTTCCATCTCTGAATTTATACTTTTTACTTGTTTATGATAAGTAACAGATTCACAAGTAGGTATTTAAATGCTTGTTCAGAGCAAGGGATGGTGGCTGCCGCTTTCTTTTGTAGACCATAAGCACCTGAGCTTTCTGCCACCAATCACTGTCCCAGGTTGTTCTGTTCTTGTATTAAAAGGCCAGCCTGAGTTTGAGTTTTCTTTTGTTCTACTTTCTTCCCATGAGCATCAACCCCCATTCCCCCCAGATTAAGGACCAGATCATTTATGTGCACCATAAAAGAACTGAATGAATGAATGTAAAGTTAAAATATGACTGGAAGGGATTATCCTGCTATGTTCAGCAGCTGGCAAAAAAATTTCTTTGTATGCATGCCAAGCATCATTAAATAAATCTAGGCATAACAAATCATTTGATGCTGGCAACATTTTTAAACCACTTTGATCCAACTACTCTGAGTAAATTTGAAAAAAGAAAAAGGGATCATATAATGAATTATCAAATCCTTCATTATTTATTTTCATTGTTGTTATAGACCTTAGGGAGAATTTAGTCCTATTTCATGTTTAGCTATCTACATTAGAACCTATGTTTAAGAATGTTTCTGACCATGACCAAATTGGGTTCCGACCAAAAATTAACAACATCCCACCCCATCCCCATGACCGATTCCCCATTTTTTGTAAGCGCCAAATTTCTAACATTATTTTCTGGTCACAACCAAATCGGTTTGTGACCAAAGTTATGGAATGAATTATAGTCGTGGCCAAGGTTTTACTGCAGTTATAAAAGAAGATGAAAAACACAGAATTCCACAAGCTCATTATCACTTTTAAGATTCCATACTGGATGAAGAGTGAAAAAATAGAATTAAAATACATGTACAGGTCAACATAACTTTGCAAATATTGGGGCTATTATATTAGCACAAAATGTAGGCTTTCAAAAGAACGGGGAAAGGGCTAACACCATTCCCCCCCAAAAATGTAGCTGTGTAAGATTTTAGCTCTTTTTTTTTTAAGTTCTCCTTTTGTTGGAAAGGGAGGAAAATATTGCTGGCAATATCCAGTTACATATCTCTGCTGACTGATGTGCCTAAACCATTTTAATTCCTTCATTAAAGTTCTTCTTGATTCTTTGAGATCAATGTAACCAATAATACCTAGAAATCCAGAAAGCAACAAGTTGTGGAATTTTGAATTAGCAGTACCAAACTATAAGGCTGGGTTAGGTCAGCAGGCCAGTTCTGAAATACACAGAGAGGTTCTTCTTTTAGGAATAGCCTTACCTTAGCAGAAGTTTCAAACCATCCAGCAAAGCCTCCCTCTTTACAGAACTGATTCATTTGAGAAGGAGAAGGATTTTGGCTACTGTCTTTGTTCTGGTCACATTTATTGGCAAGTAGAATGGTTGGGATTGGGCTGCCATTGGGGAGCATTACTTTACTGTCCAAGTCATGTTTCCACTTGGAAACTGCCTCAAATGTTGATCCTCTGGTGACATCGAAAACTACAAAAGCTCCCACAGCTTCTTTATAGTATACTCTGGTCATATTTCCAAAGCGTTCTTGACCTGAAAGATAAATGGGCAAGTATTATAGAATATACTGTGTTTTTCCGAAAATACGACCTACTCAGAAAGTAAGTCCTAGCTTGATTTTTACACATATGGCCAATATAAGAGCTACCCCTCACCAAATAAGCCCTAATTAGGAGCTCCAGGTGCATGGGTAAAAATTAAGCTAGGGTGGGGACTGGGGTGGGGTGGAACTGCCCTACTGCTTACCTTCGGATAGTTGCAGCCAGGCCTCGCATACCTCAGCCCATTTCTTCTGCAGCCGGCAAGGCTTTCCTGAGGGCCTTTCCTGAAGGCCTTTCTAGCTGATAACAGAGCTCTGGATCGATCCGGATGTCTGTTATCAGCTGCAGAGGCCTTCAGGAAAGCCTTGCTGGCCTTGCTGGTCCAGGAGGTTCCTGAAGGGCTCTGACAGCAAAAGGGACCCTGGAGGCGATGTGCACAAGTAAAGCGAGTCAGTTGGACAATATCCCCCCCCGAAAATAAGACCTGGTGCCTTTTTTGGTGGCAAAAAATACATAAGACAGGGTCTTATTTTCGGGGAAACATGGGTAGTATTGAATATTGCTTCCTTTAAGAGGCTGAGGGAGAATATTGGAAATTGTAATAATCAAAATACTTGGAGAAGTGGAAGACACTTAATCGGAGTTTTCCTAAATAACTATGGCAAAGTATGGCAAAACAAAGGTTAAATATAAGTATTATAAATTAGGAGTGAATATTTAATGCATATCAGTTCAAGATATAAATGAAATTTTATTCACATTTAAGGACTGAGAAAGGAATAGAACCGTGTGTCAGAGGTGGCATGCAGAGTTCTTTCTGTGGGCACATGCACCGTTGCCAGCTGCTCTTCCGGGTTCCATTGCACGCATGCCCGCTGGCCAGCTAGTCTGGCACACATGCGCACCGGCAGCTGCTCTCTTCCGTGTGCTCCAGTGTTGGCACTTGGTGCCAAAAAGGTTAACCATCACTGGAATAGAATATAATTTGTTCTGTCTAAATTTGAGTATGTACATTGTCCTAGACATGTGATGTACACACTTATGCAAAGGTAGAGATATACACAGAAAAAACATTAATATATTTAGGACCCAGCAGTTTTAGAGATCTATGGATGAATAGAAACCTATTTTTGTAGGAGACATAGCAGAGCCAGGGGGAGAAGTTAAACAAGGCATCAGTTTAGAATTGTTACATAGCCAGTTTAGAATTGTTACAAAGAACGAAGTCCAATCCCCTTTGTTTTATTTATTTTATTTTATTTTAATTTTATCGAATTTATACCCCGCCCTTCTCCTTGTTAGGACCCAGGGCTTTGAATGCCATTAATGCTTATCTAGTTCTGTCCAGGTGCTAAACATTAGTCTGAGCAGATTCCTGTGCATAGACTATGGTAATAAACCAATTTAAGTAGAACTTTCATGTGTGAATCTAGTTTTTCATGTCTGACATTTGAGAACCAAGTGGCATTTAGAAAATTCCTTGACAGGCCTAAAATTGGTTCCACTTAAATGTGCCTTCAACTTAACAATAATGTAACTGTTTATGGAGAAATCAGTTGAGAATAAATCCAAACAAATATAATCATTCATGACAGAAAATTCATAGTTATATATAATTTTGATTATGTAGTCATGATCTTCATGCAATAGTTCATAAAAAAGAGTTGGGAGTGCTTAAATTAACACAGAGATATTTATTAAGATGATTGAATTCAGTAAATTACCAGAGAAATAAATATAAGTGTTAAGGTGCTAAAGATCAGATACTTGTCAAACCAGATATTTTAAGTGCTCAGTACCATGAGAATCAATAAAAGGAAGTCATTTAAGCCCTTCACGTTTCCAGAAAAATGAGAAGGAAATAAAATGTTCTTCATATATTCATTAATGACATCTAAGAATTTCTTTATGGAATCCAAAATAATTGGATTAATTCTACTCTGGACCTTTATTTACAATAGTAATCGTTTATGCTCAAGTAAGGAAATTGTGCGATAACTGACAATGTGTTATATTTCGGGACCTAGCTATCAGCGGGATCGGATCCTGCCGCATACTTCCTCACGGCCGATTCGCTCCCACAGAGAGGGTCTTCTCCGGGTGCCGTCCACTAGACTTTGTCAGCGGGCGACGCCCAGGGGAAGGGCGCTCTCTGTGGCGGGCCCTGCCCTCTGGAACGACCTCCCCCCCGATATTAGAACAACCACAGACCTCCGTTCCTTCCGTCTGAAATTGAAAATGCACTTTTTCTGCTTGGCCGGCCTAGGGTAGCCTCTCTTCTATAGTTTTATAGGGTTATATGATTTTAGTATCTTGGGGAATTTTAGCGCAGGGTTTGATGTTTAATTTGTTTTTATTGAATTATGTGTATTTCTATGTGTATTTATTGTTTTAACTTCCCTGTGCACCGCTCCGAGTCCCCTTGGGGAGAGGGAGCGGTCTAGAAATTAAATTATCTATCTATCTATCTATCTTATAACAGAAATAACAACAGTGATAGGATTTGAATACCTATGGCCGTGAACCTATAGCACGTGTGCCACAGGTGCCACACGGATGCCTCTCTGCCGGCATGCAAGCCCCAGCTGAACTCCACCAAGCATGCTCCCCTGGCCAGCTGATTTTCGGGTCTCTGCAAAACACTATACAAGCCATCGATATACATCCAACAGGAACAGGAAGTGCCTCAAAGGAGCAGATAGATGTAAATCCTAGAGAGGCAGAAAATAATCACTAAACAATGGAGATGAATGCAAGAGAGGAATAAAGCTGCATACTCCTGTATAAAGCATAAAGCCGACATAACTCCTGTAACAGCGTAGGCATTCACAGGGGGGAGAGCAGGGGGGGTGCCCCCACACCCCATTTTGGTCCCAGGAGGCTTCAGGGAGGCCTGCTAGACCCAAAATGGGGCACAGGATGTGTGTGTGTGTGTGTGTGTCACATGCACATGCGTGGTTACGGGGATGCGCATTATATTATAAATAAATAAATAAATAAATAAATAAATAAATAAATAAATAAATAAATAAATAAATAAATAAATAAATAAATAAATAAATAAATAAATAAATAATTTAATTTGTAAACCGCTCTCTCTCCCCGAAGGGACTCAAGGCGGTTCACAGGAAATTAAAAATACATATACAAACAACAAACATTATTATGGGTGTGGTCACACATGCCCACGCTGTCGTGTGAGCATGCGCACTTTTAGCACGCAGGGACAAAAAGGTTAGCCATCATTGACCTATGGGTTACAAGTATATGGGATGTATGTCAGGAATCTGGGTTTATAAGCTCAGCTTTATAACAACAGATATCCTGTAATGTAGTCAGTCTCCTGCTTCTGCTGAAACAGAATGTATCATCTCTGGTCTAGTCATAAACATCTTTCAACTGATTACATAATACAGATGAATCACAACACAAAGATTGAGCCATAAAGTCAATAATTAAATATCAGGGTGAAAAGATATTGAACTCCTTCTATTAGAATTTTAAATAAGCTATTCCAAAGAGAGTAAGGTAAATATTTGATCGAATGGACTTTAGTTTAGCAGATTGGGGATTTAATAAAAAAATTTTTTGGGAATATTGTCCACATTTCTGAAATCAATGGAATTTTCCCCAAACAACAGTTAAAATCCATTGTTTGATGAATACGTTTGGACAGTTTCCCTCAAAAACAGATGTTCACTATTCTATATTACCCCTTTTTCTTTAAAATCCATTGAATTGGTAGGAAACAAACCCAGCAGTACCCCTAACTTAGATATAATATATTCTGGGTCAACATTAACAATCTCTACAGTTTGGGGGGATTATTACAATTATGATCAATAAATCATATTTTCCCATCCAAGAGTGTTTTGAGAGGCTGAAAAAAGGCAATTTGTCATTAAATGGACATTTGATTTTAAAAGACAACCTTCTCCCCATTTGTCTGTTTACCGTGAGTTGCAGTATTATAATACATAGGTTCAGCAACTGTGAAGCAAACTCAGTGAATTCTCAAGGTTTCAATGACTAAGCAACCACAATAAAAACATATGCAAGGCTGAGAAAGCAAACATGGACTATAATTAAGAGGTAGTTTAGGCAAAAGGCAAATCTTGACTTATAAAAGGCCTCCATGCAACTATCCCTTAACCCTAATTCAGTCAAGGTGAAGTACAGTAAGTAGTTACTGCCAACTTATTTCTTCCTGAATAAAGATTTGAACATGCTCTTTGTCCCATTGAAAAAAAACACACTACAGAAACAAACCCAAGAGAACCTACAGCTGAATTCCCCATTTAATAATTAAGTTGCCGCCAGATGACATAAGAATTTAAAAAGAAAATTTTTAAAAAGCCTGTGGCAACCCTGCCAAGCTTAGTGATGCTGCCGGGATCAGTCAGTACATAAAACTGGATGGCTTAATTAAAGTTTATAAACTATAGTACATATGCTGTATGCATTTATTTAATGATCCTCACATTCATACTTACTCACTTTCCTTTCCTGGAAATATGACCAATTCTAGGTTTTTGGCATGAGGCCCTAGGCCAGTGTACATTATTTAACAGCTAGTTTCACCAACTATCCCTGTAGCAGTGTCTTCTATACATGTACCCAGATGGCTGAAAGGTCCTGAAGCATATGCGTTCAACCTTCAAGCGGTTTCTTTGCTGCATGCATTTATTAACACTGATACATGAACGGTGTTAATTTTGCTTTTTGCACATCTATGCATTGGTATCAATATCAAATTTTGTATGGCTTCACTTCTCCTTTCTACCTACACAGTATTTATGTTTGTGGCAACACTAGTAGTAGTCTACATGATCTTTAAAAACACACAAGCATGCTCCTGAAACACTGAATGTTTTCTTTCATTTTGTAAGAGAGAGTAACCTACTTTGTTTTGTTGAACCTAATTAATGAAATAGTAGTATTGTTTTATCACATGTTCCAGCTGAACAAGTCTGAAAATAGTAGTTTTGTGAGCGTGGCAGCTTTAACAATTCCAAAGTAATGCTTGGTACACATTTCTGTCTGTTCAAAAACACATTTTTTTCAAATGATTTGCAGAATTCTAATAGCTAATCCCTAAAAACAAAATTACAACTCTACATTTACAAAGTCTAGGCCAGTGATGGCTGACCTTTTTGATGCCGAGTGCCGAAAGTGCGTGTGCACACCCATAATGCAATCTGTGTGCAACCCCGTGAGCCCCACTCCCTGCGCATGCATATGTGACCCTGCCCATACATGCGCAACCCCATGCATGCGCCCGCCCCCCTTGTGTGCCCCACCACCGCATATGTGAGTGTGTCTCTTGCATGCGCCCCTCCCCTCACAAGTGTCTCCTGCATACTCCCTGCCCATGCCCAATAGACCCAAAAACCAGCTGGCTGGCGGGAGGCATGCACACATGTGCAGTGGAGCTGAGCTGGGGCGATGGCTCTTGTGCCTGTAGAGAGGACTCTGCGTGCCACCCATGGCACGCGTGCCATAGGTTCACCCATCACAGCTCTAGGCAATTCTAGTGTCATTTCTTCCCATGATATTCATTTTCTCCATCTGCTCTTTCAAAATTTACCTTGGTACAGACTGCAAACTGAAATTAATATCTTTACACAATAATGTGGAAGATTTTAGAACCCATGGTGAAGAAGTACTCTCACTATTCTACTTCATTATAAAGTAGGATTTCCATAAAATATCTGGTGTGATAGGTTTAAAAATATAAGCCTCAAAGTGACGGATAGGTTACAACTCTTTTTCTTTTTGTTTAATGAAATGTAAAATGACACTGAAGTTCTTAAGCAACAGGGAAAGACCAGCTAGAACAGTTAGAGAAATGACTCAATTTATACCAGAGGCAGTTGTAACCTGTAGCGTGTGCTTCCTCCTAGTTCCTTTAAAGAGATTGAACAACGTTTTACCCCATTCCAATAGCTGCATATTACAGGAAAGAAGGGAGAAAAATAATTTTCTGCATCAGAGCTGTCACTTAACTGTTTGCCAAAGCAGCTTACAATCTGCTTCTGCATTCAGCCCATCAGGAAATTGCACAATTATGAGGGGGGAAACCCTATGCTTTTATATCAGTTGCAACATGTTATAAAATTTCAAGGCATTGAGTCATCAGAATAAGTGAATTTTTTCACAATTTTTAGATAATAGTGGCATTGTTATAATTCTTAGATTTAACTATGTTTACTTGTAAATTATCCCAGGATTCTCTGGAATTCTGTTAAGTAGCAGTTGGATAATGCTTAAAATTGTTTTAATAAATGATGCAGATTTGCATTTGCACACATACAACACATTTGCATTAAAAATGCTCAGAACTAAATCAAAACCATTAAGTAATAATTCTATTTGACAAATCCTAGTCTTCAGTATAAATCTATGTGTTCCCAGTGTCATTCAAAAGCATTATATTTAAATTTTGGGATTGCAGCTTCTCAGGTATTGGTTTCTGCTTCCCAAGAACTGAATTTATTGTGTACCTTTTGTGTACCATTACCTTTTTGGAAGAAAATACGCACAATATCAAGCAAAGACTACTTTCTTCTAAAGAAGAAAGAACAGCAATTGAGGAAAGAAGTAGTCTTTGCTTGATATTGTGCGTATTTTCTTCCAAAAAGTTAATGGTACACAAAAGGTACACAATAAATTTCATTCCATTTTATATTCACATCTCCTTCAGCAGTAGCTTAAAATGACCAGACAGCCATTATAACCAAGTGGGGGAATTGCCCCTATGTGCCCCCAAGCCTGTGTCTGTGTGCCTTCCAGTCAGTGTTAACTCTGAGTGAATGCCTGGACATCTATGTCTCTTTTGTTGCAGTTTTCTTGGGAAAATTTCAGAAGTCAATCAATCAATCAATAATTTAATTTGTTGACCGCTCCCTCTCCCCAAAGGGACTCGGAGCGGTGCACAGGGCAAATAAAACAATAAATACATATACACATAATAAAAACAAATTAAATATATCCCTGCGCTAAAAATTACCAATTAAAATACTAAAATCCCTATCTAAAATTATTGACAATCCCATAGACGCGAGACTACCCTAGGCCGGCCAAGCAGAACAGATATGTTTTTAATTTTAGACGGAAGGAGCGGAGGTCCGTAGTTGTTCTAATGTCGGGGGGAAGGTCGTTCCAGAGGGCTGGGCCCGCCACAGAGTGGTTTTCCATTGACTCCTTCCTAGGATTGAGAGACTGACTGACTGACTGGCCCAAAGGTTTTGTACCTAAGGAAGGACTAAAACTCACAGGGTCCCAGTTTATAGCCTGGTGCCTTAACCACAACACCAACTGACTTCTACTCAAGCCTACATTTGCTATTATTGCTGAACATTTGTGTGATAAAATCTTATTTGATAATCCAAGTGATCTTTCTATTTGGCCAAGCATTTGAGTTCCATTGTACAGAGTGCTCAGAATTTTCATTAAGCTATTTTATTTTGTGTGGGTCTGCTTTTTCATTGCACTTTTTCCTTATTTTTATTTATTTTTCCTTATTGTGCATATGATCACCAAATCACTAAATGTCTTCGCAGATCTGAAAACAAGAAACACGCTTTGTTGTACAACTGAAAAAATAATGACAGATGAACAGATTAAAAACACTGCACTCATTTCCATGCCTTCAATTTTCCAGTAACCACCAAATGTATAATCATCTGAAGCTGAGGAAGCAGAAAAGTTCTACTGAGCAGCCAGTAACTGACACTCATGCATTTGCAAAGCTGTATGATGGTGAAAAAGGCAGGACTTTCGTAGAACAGAATTTGTTGCCAGATGTACTGCATTAAAATTCCTACAATCACGAGTTAAGATGAACTTTAGAAGAAGCCAAGATGAACAAGGCTGTTATAAAACAACACAACTTGGGAAACTATTCTCCTTATCTGCTCTGTTAAAACTTCAAACCTAGTTAAATCACATACACTGCATGCAGAAAAAAGCCCTTTTACAGGATGAAGATTTTATTATTTATTTACAGTCTCTATAGTTTATTTTCCCAGATGTATAATTCACTTTTGAAAATTCCTCTCTAATCATACACTGAAGATTTGTTCTTTATTTTAAAGGACTCAAATTTCTAGTACATTGACAAAGAAAAATATTTGTATTAAAACGTCTTGCTTCCTTAGAAGCAATCTGAAAATGTGCTAAAATGAAGACTAGAGGATTTCCATTCACAAGGGTTTCCTCATGTGATAATGGAATGAGCAGTCACTTCCGTATTCCACCATGTCCTTCCACAACATAAAACTAAACCAACAAGCCGCAGGAACTCCTTCAAGCGTCAAGTACTTTTTAGCCATGTATTCCTGAGGTCTTCTGTAGTACTTAGCCCGCATTGGGAGAGCAGCGCAAATACAATCTGCTTTTGTGGAATCCATTAATTTAAGTTAAGCAGGCAAATTATTTGGACCAAGATCAAAAAAACTACTTTAGACATACTTGGGTATTGGCACGCCCCCAGAAATAGCTTCTCTCAACAGCTGACTCTCAAGTCGTATCAAAGCATAGTATCTAACATGATCCCACTTTAGAAAGGCTTTCACTGAATTTTACAGGATGAAGCAAGGGGGAATAAGGCTAAAGAGTTATAGCAAGAAATTGATTAAAAGATGTGGTTCAACACCATTATCAATCCCAAGTAATTTTTTCAGTAAACAAAGATGTATTAATTTACAATCAGTGGTAGGTTGATCCCGGGTAGGCCGAACTGGGAGTAGTAGTGGTGGGAGGCCCCGCTCACACGCTTCTACTCATGTGCAGAAGTATTGCACGTACGGGGGGAGTACACCCGAACCGGTAGTAAAAATATTTGCAACTCACCACTGTTTACAATCCACTATAAATTTGGGAGGTGAGAGACTGGTTATGTCTATTAAAAATAATAAAAATTAGATTAAAAATCTAGACCTTTATTAACAGGGGAAAAGGAAAAAATACCCTGTTTGCATAAGAATTAGTATGTCTCCGTAATTTCAGTACTTTTCCATTTTATGGGGTATTTGTTCTCTTGGAACTGCAGTGTGAACGCAATCTTCTCCAAACAGTATCTTTCAAACTCTATAATTGCCAGTTAGAATAGTCACAGAGTTTACTGGGCAGGGATTAGGAGAACTAGAAATCTAACAGATTTAGAAAAAACTAGGTTGGGAAAGGCTGATGTTCTTCTATAAAGATAGTGATGTCCCTATTGCTTACACTTTTAACTTCTATCTAGGAGTTTATTTTAACTTCTTTTTTCAAATATGATTTTGCTCCTTATATTTAAATGGTACACCCACTTTTTTTCTCTCTACAAGGTTTAAAATGGAAGATACTGGATTTAGTTACATTAGCATTGTTTGGGCAGTGCTTTCCACAATCATCTGGCAGAATCTGTACATTATACAAACCATGATGTGGTTTTCTCAAAGGTGCTTTTTACAAAGGCAACTAGACTTTCTTGGGGTTTGTTTTTTGAAAACATTTTGTTTCTCATCAAAGAAGCTTCTTAGGTTTAACTTGGACGAGAAGTGAAACATTTTCAAAGAAAGAAAAAAAAACCCAAGAAAGTCCAGTTACCTTTTGGAAAAACACCTTTGGAACAACCACGACCTGGATGATTGACAATCTCTACAGACATAATATGGTTTCTTTCTCTTTGCTTTAGTTCTATGTACAAACCAAGGTTTATAAAACTGACCTAACACTATATAAATCTTGGCCACTATGACTTATTCTACACACTACATAGACTGACACACTCACATGTATTACAGTGAAAATGTGTTCTTTCCCCACCTTGAAACTATTTCAATTAAGAAAGTTTGACTTATATTGAACATAATGTACTTATAAACTGACAACTTTCTTTTCTGCTTATATAAGCAAGCAGAAGTTAGTTAAAATAATAGTGCAATAAAGCTTACAGAAGGGCACTTTTTCAGATCACAAAGCAGAATACATATGCACTATATATGCTCAACCTCTTAACCAACCTGAATAAAATCTAACAGATGAATTTAAGCAGCAGGTACTAGGTTGGTACCTGTAATTTTGATTAAGCTTTGGGGCACTCATTTTCTATTTTGTGCAAAGATGTTGTGTGATCCAGTTTGTTAGGCTAATTTATGGCTCAGCTATGCAAATAGAGAAAATCATTTAATTAAGTAACTAGGTAAAATATGTTTCAGGAATGTAGCCAGACTGAACAAGCTCTCTCCTCAATTTGTCTGCTTTGCAGACAAGGCATTCCCAATCCTAGCCTTTTCCCCTTCCGCATAAATCTGCTTAGCTAGCATGGCCAATAGTTAGGATGGATTTATAGCCAATCCCAGCCAAAGGCCACCAGCAAGAAGTAATTAGACAGAAGGCAGAGGTCTCCTAAAGGAGCAGTATTGCTGGTAAGCTTTATTGGCAGATTGCCAACATGTACCCAACACACTAATAATTCATTTGTGTTGAAGTTTTGAAGAGATGCCATTGGTGAAGTTTGAAAAAGAGTGAAAGGCATTTTAGAAACCTCAATATAAAACCAACTAAACCTGTTGTGGATTGGCTACTCTGTAAGAAGTGAGTAAACCACAAAAAGTAGTATCAAGCAAAGCATCTACTAGGCACAGACTGATTAATTTCTTAAATCCTTATATATTCCAGGAAAATTGTTGTGTTATACAACCACATCATCTCTATTCCCACAGTACATTTACAAAGAGGAAGTATCACTCATGATGCTAACATGTCCTTTTCTTTGCCATACAATTAACCCAGCATGTCAATGAAGAACTAATGTGATTTTCAAGAGGAAATCATTCTGACTTGCAAGGTTAGATGTAACCTCATTTTAACAATACTATAGGCAGCCCATGCTTAAGGACCAGAATCTTAATCATGGAGCAAAGTGGTCATTAAGTAAGATGCCATGTGACCATTTCACTTAATAACCACACTCAGCACTCCTAGTTGTGCTTGTGAAGCAAGTTGGTAGATCATTAAGTGTGATCCCAAATAAGAGATGTGGGGTGCCTCAAGGGACTAGAGGAGTCCCAGTGCAGACTGTATGCTCAGGAGCTGAAAATCCTCTCTGTCAGATTCCAAGCAGGATTTTCAACCCCTGAAAAAGAGACACCTGCATTTGCCCTGTCACCCCAAGGCACTCCACATTGCTTGCTGTACTTTATTATGCTGCCATTCCTCAGAAGCTTGCCAAAACCCAAGCAGGATTTTCAGCCCCTAAGCAGGGAAACACTCACATGGGTCTACCCGGGCCTCCCCTGCCTTAAGGCACCTTGTACTCTTACCTTACTTACTCTTACCTTATCACACTGCCTCTCTGTTCTGGGGTTGCAAATCTGTGGCTGAAAAATCTTCCTTGAATTTGGGGACAGACCTTTCAGTTACTCCTCTCAGCAGGTGGTGTTGGCTTGCAATCTTTCATGACAGCTTCCCCATTGACTTTCCAGGGAAGCTGGCAGGAAAATATTTCCAATGGCAATCACAAGATCACCAGGCACTTGGCAAGTCAGCCATAATTGTGAATGTGTTGCCAAGTGCCCAGATTCCAATCACATGACCATGGAGTTCTGCAATGGCCATATCTTTGGTCATGGGTTTGGAAATTCCTTTGTTAAAGCACCTTCATAATTTTGATTGTTGAATGATCATTAAATAAAGATTACCTGTAGTACAGACTTTAAGACTGTCTTTGGGCTGCAGACTTCATGCTAAAATATTTTTCCCTTGTAGTGTCTCAGCCTATTTTTAACACCTTACCTAAAGAAAAATAAAGCAAATTCATATGGCCTTTTGTGATGTCCTAAAATGTATTAACTACAGTAAAAAGATTTCTCATTTGTGAAGAATTTTAAGTTCAAAAGATTTATAGTTTAAGGCTGTAAATAAAGCAGACTGTAATTACATATAGACATATGAAGTGAAAAAAATTTCTAGTACTTTTCAATTTTATTTAGTATCTTCTTGTTGAACCCAGAAGGCTTACACGCTATTATGCTCTTTTGAGTTGATTTAATAAATGTATTGGCCTGATATGGATTAAAAAGGATTTAAAGTAACAATCTCATGTTACTTGATTCCTATAATGGGAATTATAGTCTGAACCAGTTTAGTCAGCTTCTTTCACTGGACAATCATTTTATTTTTAATGTTTTAAAAATCAGCTTTAAATAAAACGTATTCTCCAATACTTAATCATTCTCTTCTATATGCTTCAAAGATTGACAATTTTGATGGTGTACTAGCTGAAAATTTGTCTTTGTATCTAAGTGTTGCAATATATGGGTATAAAGACAGAAGACTAAGCAGTTGTGCAGAATGACTATCACATGTTGCAAACGGAGTCACACCCTTTTATAAAACAAATTGCAATTTGTGGAGAACTACATTTGGCTCATGAGAACATTCAATACTGCTAACAAAATGCCACCTGTAAGTCCTATGCTACATCAACTGTCTTTCTCATATATTACACATATATATATACACACACACACACACACAATTGTTATTCAGATAAAGCAATAACTTAACTGTTAAATATATTCATGTGGCAACTGCTAGCATTCGTATTCCCTTGAAACTGAAATACGAGTAGAAGGGGCCTAGCTGGATCATGGGGAAATATTTCTCTATTGCTTGCAAAATCTGATGAATGATTTTGCAAGCAATCTGCAAACATTACCAAGTTTCCAGAGCAATACTCATAATATGCAAACACATCTTTAAACAAGGATTTTATGTAAAAAGATGTAGCATTATTTTCCATTTTTTTCTCAAAAGTTTATTTCCTACCATTGGGATACATTATTACCTAATAGTTTTATTAAATAGATTTTTAAGCTTTAAAAATTAAAACCTCAATTGAAAGGAGGATTTGTAAAAAGGCTGCAAAATGTTGGTTGCATGCTGGCTAGGGAATTCTAGCAGCTGAATTCCTCACATCTTAAAATGGTCAAGATTGAGAAAAGCTGCTTTAGCCACTCCACTTATATAATGAAGTGGTCATTAGTTCACAAAAACATTCGCCTTTTTATAAAATGCATTAGTCTAAAAAAAATATCAACTCCAATATCAAGCTGTAATCCGCTCATTGTCACTTAAGCACAGGCCCCAAATAATCTATTTACACCCAGTTTTAGGAGCAAGATTAGGGTTTAGAATATGTCTTTCATTTAGCTCTGTAAAAAGGTTTAAAGGCAGAATTCGATAAATATCTAAGAGACAAGTAATTTAATTTGACTTATCCATAAGATCACACAAAACAGAGCAATATAAAACTTCATATTAAAGTTCTCTGCAATTTACCACTTCCAGAACTTTAAACAATGAAAAAAGCAAGCTGAAAAAAACTCCCACTGTTTACTGACCAGGAGAGCAAATGTCATAAATCTCACAATTGCTTTTCAGATATTTGCTATTGCCAAAGTGACCACCAGTAAAATACACAAAGAAATCTCTTCCAGTTCTTCTCCAGACTATCTGGAAAATTATAAATGCAACACCAAAGTATGTGTGCTTCCGTAACCGATGCCATAGCTGTCACTATCAAACAGATGAAGCTTTCCCATCATCAGTATGAAAACAAGTTTTAATCTTTTGAAATGCTACTATCAAAACAGCTGCTCAGAAAACACATGGCCAGAGGGGAGGAGGGCTGTTTAAAGCTGTAAATGTTAACAAAAACCTTATATACTTGCCCATCTTTAAAAATTTGTGTAGATGTTTATTAACCTCTGGCATTTTTCCTGAATGAGTTACCCCTTCTTCATAGAACAAAAGGAAGTGGGTAAACTAAAGAAGAAAACTCCTATGTATTCCAGTGTACATACAAGGTGTAAATCAACACGGGATCAAAGATACTAGTAAGCATACTCAAAACAAATAGATTCTTCCAAGTTCGAGCAAAACATACTCCCAGAATCCTTAACAAGCTCCCTCTTCCCAGGAGCTCAGCATAGTACAATTCAACCCAGCACAATTTCTTATACTTTCTCTCGAGCTATATAGAAAGAAGTAAATGAGACGGATTTCAGGAATTGAGTAAGGGACCTGAAGTCGAAGTCGAAGCCTCCCCCCCCCCCCAATTCGTTTCAGGGCAACTCAAGGTACTCTGCCCCGTGGTCCTTATCTTATGGAAGGAAGCCAGTTGCAACTTGCTCACAAGGTCTCAGAACATGCAAAGGGACTTTCCCCTTCCAGCTGAAAAAATCCAGTCTGGCCGGATTGTCCATTTTCCAGAAAGCCCAATTTCTCCTGCCCCCGCCTTCTCTCTCTCTCTCACCTGCGATGTCCCAGAGCTGCAACCTGACCAGAGTCCTGGTGTCCCAGTTGAGGACCTTGAGAGCGAAATCCACCCCGATGGTAGCCCGGTAGTGCTGAGAGAAGAGCTGGTGGACGTAGCGCTTGATGATACTTGTTTTGCCGACACCCAGCTCCCCGATGACTAAAACCTTAAAGAGATGTTCCCGGTTCTCAGGCACTCCGACGCCGCCTCTCTCGGCTCCAGCCATTCCGGCTTCGCCACTCAGCCCGGCTTCCAACCCTCCTCGACCCGCGCTCGTGGGAAAGCCCAGCACCGGCGGGAGCAAAGGAAGGAAAGAGGGGGGAGCGTGGATTTTCCCCACCCTACCGACTCCGGGAGCTTTCTTTGTCCAACGCCGCTTCTTTGGCGGGAAGAGATGTTCCCGACAGCCGGCAGGGACGGAGGGAAAAAAAAAAAAAAAAGAAGGCGGGAACCACCTGACTGGAGTCACAGGACGCGGAAACCCGGCGAGTTATAAAACTTGTGAAAGGGGGCGGAGGCCGTTCGCCCCCCCTCTTAGAGGCGCTTCTTCGCTAGGGGAGGAAACTTCGGCAAAAAGTGCATTTCGCTCGGCGGCTTTTATTTTGAAAGGAAAGCAGCGCGGAGTGGGGGGGGAAAGGGAGAGATGCGTTTTCTGCGCGGAGATACATCAGCCAAGCGGGAGAAAGGCGTAGCCCGCTGTGTTAACTCTCCGGTGCTCGCTGCAGACGGAAGGATGGAGCAAAAATCCCTCCGGCGAGGCGGGTGGAGGAAAACAAAAGGACAGCGCTTGTCTCTTAGTAGCTAGGTTGCTACACTATAGGGTCGAATCGCCTTTTGCATTAGAATGCAATAGAATAACAGAGTTGGAAAGGACCTTGGATGTCCCTCGCTATGTACCTGTATACATGGGAATCAGACTGTGTTGTTTCTCTGTGTCGGATAATACATGTGGGTCTGCACATAATTTTTGTAATTTATTTATTTCAGTCATGTTTATGGAATGTATATTGGAGATGGCGACCCTTTGAGAGCTGCATGCAAAGACATTCCATTTTAATGTATGCTGATTAATGTACTATTTAAGAGTGACAATGAAGTTATTCTAAGTCTGAGTCTCTAAGGTCTTCTAGTCCAACCCCTGTGCTCAGGCAGGAAACCCTACACCATTTCAGATAAATGGTTGTCCAATCTCTTATTAAAATCTTCCAGTGTTGGAGCACCCACAACTTCTGGAGGCAAGTTGTTCCACTGGAGGGGGGGGGGGGAGCAATGATGCAATCCAGCTGGTTCTATCCGGTTTTGGTAGTGGTGGCGGTGGGAAGCTCCTTCCACCGGCTCAGACGTCATCGTTGTTAGGAATGTAATCCAACTGTTGGGTTGGCAATATATAAACCACTAGCTGTACCTGGCCATGCGTTGCTGTGGCCCAGTCTGGTTAAATGGCCAACCAATCTGTCTAGATCTACACCTGCACACACAAACACGTACACACAACCACCGTATAACCCCCAACCTACCTACCTACTGTATTTCTTCCTCTCTCTCTATCCCTCTATGGGCCACCTGGGAGTGTGCTATCCTCTGTGCCTTGTTTTGGGCCTAGGAGGCCTCCATACAGTGTGGAACATTGGATGTTTATTCGGTTGCTGAGGAAACGACTGTTGGAAATGTGAGGGACATGTGCGTGAAGCATCATAAGAAGCAGCTGGGTGGGAGGAGCTACAGGGAGGTGAAAACCTGAGAAGTGCGTACCTTTTACGTTTGTGCTGCTTGCACATGACACATGTGTGCCAGCCACACAAAATGTACATATGATTGTTACTCCCTTTCTTAGCAACATTGTGTGAAAATTTGGTGGCGATCGGTGCAGTACTTTCTGAGATTAGCGATTTTGCACAAACTTTTAAATTTTTATTTATATAGATGGTAGCAATATTGTCTCTTTAACTAGTGCAGTAAATGTGATTGGCTGCTATTTACTCAAGTGGCCATAAGAGGGAGCCAGAATCACTATGAGATGCTGATTGTTAGATGCTAGCTGTTGTGTATGCCGAGTATTGATCAGTGTGGATAATTGTGAGTTTTGCAACTGTTAGCCAACTTTGTGTACTGAACTGTTTTATATGATTTAGGACTTACATATCACCTGTGTATGAAGAAGTTTCTATACCTTTATTTTCTACGGAAGTAAACACCTATTTGTTTTACAATTCGGTGTCTGTGACTGCTAGTGTGGGTGTTCAGCAAACTCTCTCTCGCTATGTTTCTCTGCGTGACTTCGGTATACTAACGGGGATTTCCCTAATAATCGTGTCCCATTTTTGACGCTCTGTGCATGTGCGGAAGGTCCTGTGCGTGGGTGGAGGTGGCACATGCAAGCGCTCACATTTGCAAACTGGTAGCGAAGATAAGTTGATTTGGGGCGGTCAAACTCAATGCCCAGGGCCAAGTTCTGGCCCATGGGGTGCTTAGATCTGGCCTGTGGGGTGGCCCTGGAAACAGTAAAGGATTGCCTCTGCCAGTGGAAACGGAACTTGTGGGGGCCACAGTCAGATCACATGTGCTCTGTTTTGGCTGGCAGAGGGTTGCAGGAGGCTGTCTCAGCCTAAAACGGAGCTTGGGAGACTGTTTTTGCTGGCAGAGTGCTCGAGCCACCACAGGCGCCCCCAACACAAGTGATGTTGAGCTGGCTGCACTCACCTTGGCCACATCCACGCTGCCCGCCCCCCCAACCAAATCAAACACAATCCTGAGGCAGCCCTCAATGAAATTGAGTTTAACACCCCTGCACTGGAGTCATTGTCTCAGTTTTAATTGTTATTTCCTCCCATTTACCCCATTATTCTTTGATGGGCACTGTTCAAAATCACACACTTTGCCATCGCTGCTGGTGCTTCTGTGAATAGTAAGAGAAAGGAATAAACAAGGACTTCTGCATGTGCTCTTGGTCCAGAAAATACTACAATCCACACTTCCAAACTGTCCAGAAATCCTCTCTCTTATGTTTTTGCACCAGGTGGCTTCTTGTTATGAAGCTATTAAGGATCTACAGGAGAGGCCTCTCTGAAGAAGCTCTTTGCCGAAGAAGTGAAAGGCCATCTGCTGTAGTGTAGTTGGCACTCCCTCTACTTGTGGGAGTAACCAAGATGATAGTTTTAGTGCCATCCATTTAATTATTAACTAAATTTAATATTCTCAATTCTTCCTTCCCCTCCGTTGGGCTTAAATTCAAGGGCGATGATGTAACTCATCTGGTGCAGTTCCTTTTCCCCTGTGTTCTGATTCTCTCTTTTCCTTCTTGCACTCATGCCAGATGGCATTATACTGTTGTCTCTATCTCTGGGAAATGTGTGCCTGGAATTAATGTATACTGATCCTGTGCTTGGATCACATTTGTAAGTGTTGGCCTGAATACAGGCTACCTGAACTTGGCTTTCAAGAAGAGATTGGACAACTATTTGTCTGGAATGGTAGGGGTCTCATAATCAAACAGGCGATTGCACTGGAAGACCTCCAAGGTCTCCTTCAACCCTTATTCTGTGTTCTATGGCGGTTCTAGGTATGGGGATAGTGTGTTCATGGAATGTTTCCTAAAAAGAAAGCTATAAGTACTGGTAGTTCTTGACTTACAACCTTAGCAACTTAGCAACCATTTGAAGTGAACAAACAAATAAATAATAGACCTCCACCAAAAGGTACTTATGGGCCAAATTCAAAATTCTTACTGCTCCCCCCCCCCTTGGGGTCATGTGACTGCATTTTGGGTGCTCGGCAGTTGGCCTGTACTTATGGCCTTTTGCAGAGTCCTGCAGTCACACAATTTATGATGTTTTTGCTGGGGACCCGTATTCTGACCAAAAATATTCATACCAATCAGTGGGTTTACTTAACTGTGACAAACACCAGCGAGTTAGCTTTCTGAGTGCTGCAAAAAGGAGGTTGTAAAATCCAGTGCAGTGACATGATAACCTGTTTAATGCTTGTCATGACTTACAACTGTTACTGCAAGCTCAATGGCAATAGTAAGTTGAGGATTACTTGTAAAATAAAGTATGATATAGACAAATATCATAAAACAGATAAAGATAAGATAAAACAGAATCCCTGAAACTAAGCTCAACTTTTGACAGTATTACAGAATTGAAAAACATTTTGTGGTTTTCCCTTTTGTCAGGAAAGTTTGGGCAGGTGATTATTGCTGTTCCCTTCAATTGTTCAGCTACCTTTGCCTTGTGGAGGTTGTATTTGCTAAGCAGCCTGATTTTTTTTTCATGATGCCATGGGAACACCCATGCAATTAGTGTAAAAGATGTTGGTTTTTTAAATGGAATATTCTGCCTGTACCTGTTGCTTAACTTTCTCAATGAGTATCATAGGTGGATGAATGGATGGTGAAATTAATGGAGATGGTGGAGATGGTGAAATCGACTGCTTAAAGAAAAGCCCTTCATGCCACTCCACTAAGTGCTAGTCTGTCTGTAAAGAATAGACCTAAAGTAATCCTATAAGCCACCTTCTGTCTAACTTCACTTTCAAGCATGCTGCCAGTAGATATGAAAGTAAATAAAAAGTAAAGAAGATGGCATTGATGAGAACAACATGGCTTAAGTCCAAAAACAAGCAGGAAGTATATGGAAGTATTAATTATTTCAAAAAATTATGGAGTTATTTAGGATTTGATCTCTTATTTCTCCTTTCCACGAGGCTTATGGGGAAGATCATCTATTGGTTTAGGATCATGTATGACTAGTAGGGATGTGGTAACTCAGTGGGTAAGACGCTGAGCTTGTCAATCAGAAGTTCAGCCGTTCGAATCCCTAGTGCCGCGTAACAGAGTAAGCTCCCGTTACTTGTTCCAGCTTCTGCCAACCTAGCAGTTTGAAAGCATGTAAAAATGCAAGTAGAAAAATAGGCACCAGCTTTGATGGGAAGGTAACAGTGCTTCCTGCACCTTCATGCTGGCCACATGACCATGGAAACGTCTTTGGACAGCGCTGGCTCTTTGGCTTTGAAACTGAGATCAGCACCGCTCCCTAGAGTCGGGAATGACTAGCACATATGTGTGAGGGGAACCTTTATCTTTACCTTTATGACTAGTATGTGAATGACATTGTGTTGTACATCCTTCATTCCTAACTGACCAACCAATGCAGCCAAGGTCTTTTCCCAATTCCTTGAGGCTGTTGGGGCCTAAATGAAGAGCAATGGACTTAGACTCAACCTTAGCAAAACTAAGTGGTTGTGGGTGTTTGGTCCTCCCAGCTTTGAGAATTTTCCTCCATGGTCCTGAACATTGCCTGACTCAAAACTCTGGGGATCCCCCTGGATTTTCCATAGGTGCAATTTTTGTTTGCAATTTGTACTTATTCCTAGATTGAGAGGCTTTCCTCATAGACATTCATTCCTTGGTCACCTTGCCAGAGGTGCCCTTATTGCTGCCCTTGAAGATCCTTGTAGCCCTGAGAAGCTATAGCTGGTCTGGAATCCAGCAGCAGAAGTAGTGATGCTCAAGCCTTCCTGTGGCCATAAAATACTTCTGCACTGTGAATGACACTGATTGTCAGTTAGTTATAGATAACCTTTCAAGCTGCTGAATTGCTACACTCTTACATGGCCAAGGGCCTAACAATTAAGAGGATGCATTTCCCAAAGTGCTTGCTCATCTTATGTGTTCCTCTGTGGAAGTTGGCTCGCTTTGGGGTTCTATCAATTAAGTACTGTGATCCCAAGAGGTAGTACCCAGAGGTGGTATTCTACCGGTTTGGACTGGATCGCCCGAACCGGTAGCAGAAATAGCGGGTGATTCCACCCACCTGCGCTCGACTATGGTATCCTATTTAAGCCCTTTTTTCACCAAAAGCGCATGCACAGAACGATCTGCACATGCTTGGAATGGAGGTGGTGCCTGTGCTCACATTTGCGAACTGGTAGAGAAGATAACAGCATTCTGTGCACCTTCAGCATTTAGTCATGCCGGCCACATGACCATGGAGACATCTTCGGACAGCGCTGGCTCTTCAGCAGGGTGGATTTGATTTAAATCAAGTTGATTTAAATCACGATTTAAATCATGATTTAAATCACTAGTAAAAAAGCTTGATTTAAATCATAGTTTTCTACATAATGACTAATTCTTGCTGGCATAATTTATAATATGCAAGTAGATGAAGATTTTTAGAATAACAACTTTTCATATTAGTTTTTTTATCCCCAGTTTAATAGGTTAATCATTCATATTTGGACAACTTTTCTGTTGTACTTTGGAAGGAGAAAAATAATCATTACCTTAATAATAACAATTTAAATCGATTTATTCAACTGAAACAATAACATTACAGCATATGTTATTTGCTTAAACAAACATCCATGTTTGTTAACTCATTTGGCTAAACAAAATATATATATTTTAAGAAACGTAGACTTTCATTTTGTAGTACTGCTTGTCTGCTTGCCCCTTCCTCCTCACACTTCGTTTCAATTTCTTCTTGTGCAGATCTATTCCACTCCAATCAGAAAAATATTGTTTCTATTCTATTCACTAAACTTCTTGAAACTTAGCACTGAAGGGGTTGATTCTGTATTCATAGGTTTGTAGAAGGATTAAGGTCTTTTTTTCAACTCTTCATGTTATAACATTTTTGCTGTGAAGAAGAGGCACGTGATCTCTGCTGAGTCAAATTCAGTTTTGAGAACTGCAAAAGTAAACCAAGCATCTGTGATAATATCTTGTAGGCAGAGAAACTGCCCAATAATCTTACAAAAACCTCTGGAAGAGCATGACATTGTGAATGGATTAATGGAATTTATTTACCAAAAAAATTAAACATACCCAGCCTTATTCTACATAATTAAAAAACTAATCTTTATTTCATGATGGAATAACCTTTGGATGGTAATATATTTTCCTCAAAAAGCATTTTATATTAAAAAATCTGATTTAAATCAAAAAAATCCGATTTAAATCAAAAAAATCCGATTTAAATCAAAAAAATCCGATTTTTTTTGATTTTTTTAAAAAAAAACATTGATTTTTATCCACCCTGCTCTTCAGTTTTGAAACAGAGATGAGCACCGCCCTCTAGAGTCGGAAACGACTAGCGCATATGTGCAAGGGGAACGTTTACCTTTACCTTTATCTAGGAAAGGTAAGTGTATATCACTCCTGGCAGGGCCTCTATATTGCTGAAATTTCCTTTGGAGCAGTATATTTTGGAAATTGGTATGGGTCTCACTTTCTAATCAGGCTTTTTCCCAGACCTTGGATTGGAATGGTTGGATGGGCCCTTTTAAATTTCGGTGGATATGATGTAGAAGGATAGATAGTATTTCTCCTTTTTAGACAATGATTGTTATATATAAAATGCTTTTTTAAAAACTTTCTGAAGCCACCTATAGTTAGATGGTGTTGGAATTGAAGAAAGCAAGACAGATGAAATATTAGGAAGGGCATTGGAAATATTTCCAAGCTTCCAAGGACTATGTTTAAAAAGTAATTCAAAATCCTGAGTCAAAAAGCATCAATTGATTTCAAGAATTAAAGGCAGAACAACCATATTCCTGTGCAAGGTAAACACTGGTTTCACAGTGGTGAAGTATTCTGAAATACATCAGAAGTATTTTTAAAAAAAACTTGGCATTCTCAATTAGAGCTATTTGCTTGATAATATAAGGTGAGATGGATTATGTCATTTTGGAGATTAATATGCTGCATTCCTAATGCTTAAAAGCTTTGAAGTTCTGTCCTGAAAATCAATTTCCCAAGCTCTTAGAATTAATTCTGAACTTCAAAAGATTCTACCAGTAGTACATTTAGTTTCCTACCCAGGAGCATGAAAGTATCATGAAAGAAAAATAAGAGGTGTCCTGAGTTTAATGATACAAATAAGATAGTGGATAAATAGGAATAGGAAAATAAGCACTATAGATACCATTCTCCGTAAAGCCTACAAAATAACCATGTGGAATGTCTAAGAAAATTCTCAATCTTTGAGTCATTGTTGTCCCAAAGATGCTTTTTTTTTTTTTTTTTTTACAAAAGGCAATTGGACTTTCTTGGTTTTTTTTCTTTGAAAATATTTCACTTCTCATCCAAGAAGCCTCTTCAGTTTTAACTGACTGGTAGGGAATGGAAGGATTGATATTCTTTGCAGTCATCTGGTCATTAGTACTCTGAGGATTGGTCATTAGCAGTGGTCAACAACTGGCTCAGAAACTCTGTAGTCAAACTGATAGCCAATGGGATTAATTTAACGTAGGCCAATGTGGTATAATATAACAGAGGCTTTTACTGAAATAGAAGGTACCGTATCAAGATTTATGTACATCAGACGAGAAACGCTTCCATACTACTTATAAAGGACATGTCTTCACTTTCTTAGGCTTTAAAGAAGCTACTGAAGCTATTGAAAAATAAACAGAGTACTGAGATCTATTCAAGACACCAACTTTTATGTTAAGAGAAATCTCATAATCAATCCACTGTTAAAGATAAAATACGAGGCTCAAATTATTATATTTTGCATACATTATTAGACACTGCTCTCTTGAGAACTCCATACCACTGAGAAGGGTGGAAAGAGAAAGAAGGAAAAATCCATCTGCAGTAAAGTAGATGCATCCAAAAATGGTGATATCATTGAAGGTTTGAACAGCCAGAATTGGAATAGATAATTCTGGAAAAGTCTTCTGTTTATTGCTGAGAATTTACATTGGCTTGATAGCAAATAATGAGGCACTAGAGAAGGAGGAGGTGGAAAAATATTTTAACCATTCCTGGGATTATGCAGGGAGATGGGATCTTTCCATCTTTTCTGTTTTTTTTAAAAAAATTGCATGAAGAATGGTTGTCCTTGTTTTTTCCACTGTAAATCTACTTGATTAATTCTTTGAAATGACTTTAAAACATACTGACAAGCTCAGTGATCACTGATAAATTGCAGATTGGATATGAGCAAATTGAAAGGTTATGATATCTACTTTGTGTTTTAACTAAAGCAGTTGAGTGCAAAATATCGCCTGGGATAGAGCCAAATGCAAAACATAGGATGGGAAGGAATCCAATTATACGTAATGTGTATCAGTCCAGCCAAATGGGAAAATTAAACTTTGATGATTTGGAAAAGTTTGAAACATATCCACATTGAATCTAGGCTCATCTGAAGCAGATTGAGTCAAATGTGAACCCTCGCAAAGTTTTGTCAGTGGCGTAAAGATGTGAAAGGATACAGAAAAGCAATCTGTGTGCCTTCAAAAATCAGTATTGTCTTCCCACATCTCAGTAGAAGCTGTGGGGCAAGAATGGAGGTGTGAAAATAACTTGTCACATGAATAAAGCTGACGGTTATTAAAACTGTGAGCAGATGGACGCTGCTGTCTTTCACATAAAGTGAGTTTGTGTATGCATGTATGTATGAATGCATATGTCTAGTTCTTTCTGTACAAACAACAGGCAAAAATGGACTTGAATTTTGCATCCCTAAATTGTCAGAATATAGGTCGTCCCTGACATACAACCATTCGTTTAGCAACTATCCAAAATTACACCAGCACTGAAAAAATATGATTAACGGCTGATCCTTGCACTTATGACCATTACAGCATCCTCACTGTCATGTGACCAAAATTTGAGCTCTTGGAAACCAGCATTACTTTACTTTACTTTATTTGAATTTTTATACCGCACCTTCTCCCAGCGGGACTCAGGGCGGTGTACAGGCCTCAATAAAAATCAACTAGTATAAAATCACTAATATAAAACAATTAAAATACAATTAAAAAATCTATTAAATAGTACACCTGATTTTGATAAAAGCCCTATCTAAAAACCCTCTCTAAAACCAATTAAGAGCTACGCCAGGCCGGCCACATGAAATAAATGGGTCTTCAAAGCCCGGCGGAAAAGGCGCAGGTCCGTGATCGTGCGAAGGTCAGGGGGTAGGTCATTCCAGAGGGCAGGAGCAGCCACAGAGAAGGTTCTCACCTGGGAGTCGCCAGCCAACATTGCCTAGCCAACGACATTGCCTAGCATGTATTTATGATGGTTGCAGCATCCTGGGGTATTTGCAACCAGCTGGCTTCCAACAAGCAAAGTTAATGGGGAGAGCTGGATTTGTTTAATGACCACATGATTCACTAAACAACTTTAGATATTCGCTTAACAACTGTGACCAAAAAAAGTGGTAAATTGGACGCCATTCACTTAAACCCACTTTGCTAAGCAGTGGAAATTCTGGTTCCAATTGTGGTCATACGTCAAGGACTACCAAGAGTAGGTGGTTCATTGGAATGTATTCAATGGAACATTCTTCCTTCCAATAAATACTGAATCCTTATATAATCTCATTTTTGGAGTAACTTTTTTCCAATCCAGATTGCAGTGAAAGAAGTCTATAAGGAGATAGGAGGGGCAAGTCTAGTTTCTAAGAACATAGTGAATGGATTTATCAAACCACTACAACTTTTGTGCTTTTAGGGAGATATAAAAATTTTCCTTGAGTAGTGTTTCAATCCTAGCCCTTACATGAATATTTCCCTATAGCAGTTAAAGACACTGAGCTTGTCAGCTGGAAAGCTGACAGCCAGGGTTTGAGACCCGAATGTTGGGTGAAAAGGTGAGTTCCTGTTCTTCCTCCAAATCCTATACTATCTACTCAACTGTGAGTAGATAAATAGGTACCACTTTGGTGGGAAGATAACAGTATTATATTGCCTCAGTATATAATCATGATGGCCACATGACTAAGGAAGTGTTTTTGGACAATGCTGGCTTCCTCAGTTAAGAAACGGACATGAGTATCACCCTGTAGAATTGGTCATGACTTGATAGAGAAAACATTTACCTTTGAATAGCAATATGGAAGTACTCGCCCATTGCCCTTCTTCTATATATTTTTTTAAAACTTTCTGGTCCTTAACATGTGGTCTTTCCTGATAGTTCAAGTTTTAAACCAGGTTCAACATTGCTTAGTCAGCTGTGCACTACCATGTGCCAGATTTTGAAGTCCTGTTTCTTCGGCGATTGTGAACCCCCGAATAACAGCTCTGCACTCTATGTACTCCCATTACTTCTACAGTGACAGACCTAGCGGATTATGTGTTGTCACTTAGAATTAAATGTTCACCTGGAAGTCAACCTAAATCCCAGCATTGAGAGGGGGAAAGAGTTGTTTCCAAGATAATTGGGAGAACACTTCAACATCTCTGGCACAAACAGTGAATGGCTATCGTAGAATTGGCATGGGTTGATGGGTAAATGCATCTTTAAGCAAGAAACGTGGTTTGGGGGACATACGGTACTTAGTATAAAATCCTACTTCAATGTAATGAAATGGCTTCATTCCAGATGTACCTTCCATCATCTATAGCAGAGGTTCCCAAACTTGGCAACTTTAAGACTTGTGGACTTCAACTCCCAGAATTCTCCAGCCAGCAGAGCTGGCTGGAGAATTCTGGAAGTTGAAGTCCACAAGTCTTAAAGTTGCCAAGTTTGGGAACCTCTGATCTATAGGTATCAGAGCTTCCTTTGTAGACCAGTAATATAGTAATATAGTATCAATTAAAACGGTGACTTTAATCTTTGAACTTCTACAACCAGGTGGAGTCTTCTTGTGCAGAATGAAGCCTTCTAAACTTTCCTTTTTGTTTAGAAAATAGTAGGAAAGAAGAATCATTCTATGCAACTGAACATATTTTGCCCATTATACTACCTAAAATCAACAGAAACTTAATTCCTCCCATCATAACTGCTCCAATACATAGGAGCAATGGTGGGTTCCGGATCCCACCGGTACATTGTGCATGGGGCTGGTGTCCTTGTCAGATGTGCGCACACCACTGCCAACAACACCCAGCTGCTCGGTGGAAGTTGCGCAGGCGCCGCACGCTATGCGTGCATGTGTAATTGGGCCTGGTTACTTTAAAAACAGGTAAGGAACGCGGGTGGGCAGGTGGGCCAAACAAGCCATTGTACCAGTATGGTGGCTGCTGCTCACAGCTACCACCGGTATGGCCATACCGCCCAGAACCCACCACTGCATAGGAGATACTATCAGTTTCTTACTCTATGATACTTTCATAAACACTCCCTTCCCCACCAAAACAAAAATATGGAAAATTAGAATTGGTGGATCACTTCTTCCTCACTTCTGAAATTGTTCTGGGCTTCTTTACATTCACTTCTGTGACATTTGCTATCTTTAGATGTTCTTCAGGGTTTCTTTAGATGCTCTTCTCTGACATTTATAATAATGAAATAATAAAGGACTTCCGGTTCCGGCTCCAGCGGTGACGGGCGAGCCTAGGGCTCGCTCGCCGCTTTGTTTCTTTTCCTGCCCCCCCACGGGGGCGAGACGCCCCGTTTTTGGGGGTCTCCCGTAAAGCCGGCTTGCCTGGGTTGTCCTCCCCCAGCGGCAGCTGGGAAGCGACCCTTGTCTTCGGCTTAGGTGGAGGAGGACATGCTGCGGGGGGTTTCCCCTTCGCCAATGGCGGGCGGCATCGTTTTGAAAATATGAAGAGAGCTGGCCGTCTGAGTCGGAAGGCTTCCCGGGGCTTCGGCTGCGAGGGTGAAAGTGAGTGGTTTTAAACTTTTTTTCCTGCTGTCAGCCTGGGCTGAAAGAACTTGGAGGGGGGTGTCTGCTTGTTAAACCCCCCCTCGGACTAAAGCGGCACTTAAGAATGGCTCCTCGCTGCGAGGAAGCGGATATCTTTAATCTGGACTGTTTGAAACAAGGGAAAGTGGTCTGCGGTTTGTCTTTGAAACAATGTATCTAGGTCTGGCTGATTTGAAACATTTTTTTTTACCACTCTCTCCTTCTGGCTCTGAGTCTGGGCGGTGAAAATGGCTTCTCTTTGTCCCTGAATGACTATTTTACTTATGGAAAATTTCCAGCGTCTCTTTGTGATTTGGACTCCCTCTGGTTACTAAAGAAGAATTTTTTTTTTGGATTTGTGATTTCTTTTCTGGAGTGCCTTCGTTATTATACTTATTGACTTGGAAAATTGTTTCTCTCTTGGTTCCTGAACTTTACAACCCTGAACTGAACTTTTGGCTCCTGACTTGCCTCAACAGCCCCACCCAAAAAACGCCATTTTAGTGGCACTGACTTTAATAGCTAACCATGGCACAAGAATCAGCACTGGCAAGCTTAGAACTAAGGATGGCCTCTCTTGAATCTGTTATACAAACTTTGGTACAAGAAATCAAGGCCCAGAGGGCAGAAAATATCAACTTTAAAAAGGAATTATTGGACACACGGAAACAAGTGCTGGAGAACACACAGAAGAATGAAGAACTGGAAGGGGGGCTGGCGGGGGCTAAGGGAGAGATTAAAATGTTACTAATGAGATTGTGGAAATAAATGGGCATGTGTCTAGGATTGATATGGAAAGGATGACATATTTTTTGAGATTTCAGAATGTTTCTGAGGAAACTGGTGAATGTCTCCCTGAACTCATGAGCACAATTATAGCAGACTATTTACATAAACCTAAGGATGAGATCAGGGGGGACATTGACCTAGCCTACAGAATAAACTCTGCATATGCCAGGATAAATGTAGTACCCAGAGAGATACATGTTAAATTTGTTAGAAGGTCAACCAGAGAGGAAATCTTGAAAGTGCAAAGAGGAGGTCCGTTAATTTACCAACAAAAGGAGGTTGCCATCCTAAAGCAGATCCCAAGAAAGATTAGAGAAGCAAGAAGGAAATTTTCCTTCTTGTCCAAAAAATTGTTTGACCACGGGATCTGGTTTAGGTGGGTGATGCCCGAAGGGATGCTGGTGTTCTGGGAAGGAGGAAGAGTGAGGATTAAAACAGTTGCTGAGGCGGAAGCCTTTTTAAAAAAACATTCCTCTGTCCTGGGGGAAGATCCAGGGGAGGCAGGGGGGGCCACGGCCCCGCCCGCTGGGGGCCTGGAAGGAGAGATAGAAGATACAATTGCCAAGAGACTTAGATCTAAAAAATAACTTTGCCTTGATTTTTTGAATAATATTGTATAATATAACATGTGCATCTGGATTTTTGTAAATGACTGACAGCATAGAACTGAGAACTTAGAAATATGTACTTGCTTTCACTTTGTAGTGTATGGAAAATGTTTTTTATTAATGATCTATTTTGATGTCCCGGTAGGGCCGACGACTTTGACGTGAATGCTCTCAAAATTTCTTTGTATCCCTTACCCTACCCTACTGAAAAACTGTAAAACCAATAAAACTTTTTCAATATATATAAAAAAAATGAAATAATAATAATAGTGTCCTTTTTCAGAAACCTTGTAAAAGAATCTTATATATTGAAATATGGCAGACTTGATAGATTAAGAATGAGCAATCATTATGGAGGTTTTTCCATTTCTGTCAAAATATAGACCAGTTATTATCATTTTTAAGGGGGGGGGGCGGAATGAATTCCAAGACTAAAATCACTCACTTATATAAAATGTCAGGCTTCATATTATCCCAAAGAGATTCCTACACATTCCCTCAATACAGCAGCTGAATGTAACACATCATAATCGTTATTACCAAAGAGTATCAATGGGAAATTTAATGTTTTGTATTTCTGAATTGTAATTTAGTGTTGATAAAGCTCATTTGCCATTTTCAGTGATCTCCAAATTGGGCAGAGTTCCCAATTTCTACTGATGTACATTATAAAAACTGTACAAAAAATATCCCCTATGTTTAAGTTTCCTTTTTCTGCAAGTTTTCTAATGTTCCCTAAAGCTGTTTTTGTTTTTGCTTGGTAAATACCTCAGATTCAAGAAGAATGTGGATTTCGTAAATTATAATGAAAACTAGAGTTTGGACTGCTCTAAACAATTTCTTCAGTGTTTAAGACCTATTGGTTCCCAAATAGTTTACTTCTCATGAAATTAATTGTCATAAGCATAAGACAGTTTACCCAATTAATGTTTATATGTTTCAAAACTATGTGGCGTATTAGAAGAATTGTAGCAAAAACAGTTTGACATGGAATTGAGGTTCAGTTATGTTGTGAACTAATTTCAATGTCAAACTGTTATTGTCACATTTCTGTGATTATCTTTAGAGAACACTGTCTGTGACATATAATCTGTGGGTTGAAGCAATATTTTTAAAAGCAGACTTTCTTGTTTGACTTGAAAAGCATAGTGCAAATAAAGGGAGTCTGCGGCCTTCAGTTGCATCTCAGCCTTTTCAAGGTGTCCAAGTTGTTGGGAATTAAACTTTGCTGAATCCTAAAAGTCAAGGTACTTCACCTTATCCTAAGAGTAAATCCCAACCCTGAGCAAATAAGGCTGCAAGTAGAGGGCAGATGGGCAGAGACCCCACAATGGTATTATAGTTTATGTGGTGATAATCTGAAAATAAAGGCATTAATTAAGCCACAGTGATATTTTCCCCTCAACACGTTTGACATGTCGGTCGAATATTATTTTTAAAAATATAACTCCACATAGTGTGTTAATACATCGGTAAATTTAAGGATACAGAATAAATTTTGAACATCCATTTATTTTATTTAAGACAAAAACAAAACTCAAATTTACTGAAAGTTAATAAAGATGCCTTTCTAAGGATTTCCTGTAGCTCAGCACAGGAAACCTATCTTGAATTTCAGTGCAAAGATAATATCCTATTAAGTTGTTCAGCTTTCACGATGGTTGTGATAGAAGCAATGTGTCAGGGCTGTCTTGTTTGATTAATTCTGATGATAAAAAAGGCACAAATGAACACTGCCAAATCATCCTATGATGAACAATTTCCTTTTCTTAATTCCTTTAGGACAATAAATGCTGACAGAATCAAAAGACAAATTGAGACATTCCACATTTTATTTTGATTAAATAAAATAAAGGTTCCTTGGTAATCTGAAATCATAAGTGTCTCTTCATAAAAATTTATGAAGTGCTGATTAATATATTAACATACAATCTGTTTAAATCTGTTTATAATCAACAGGTGTTTTTTTTTCTGGGGGATAATGCTTTTACAACATTTAAAATTGCGTACTCTTGGTAAAAATATAAAACTTTTTGTGATTTTAAGATTTACTTTTCTCTTTATAATGTGGCTGTATGAACACAGACTAGACCAGGGGTCTGCAAAGTTGGCTCTGTTAAGACTGGTGGACTTCAACTCCCAGAGTTCCCCAGCCAGCATAGCTGGCTGGGGAATTCTGGGAGTTGAAGTCCACCAGTCTTAAAAGAGCCAACTTTGCAGACCCCTGGACTAGACAATGAAACCCCAACATTTTGAAATAAGTGAACTCATTTGGAATTTTAAAACCATGTGTTGCACACATTCAGGTAACCATGGAGTATTTAATGCATTGGTGAAGCTAAAGGAAAGGTAAGTGCTCCCCAAAGCAAAACAGACACATTCCAAATGATACTTTTGTGAATGTTTAACACAATGCAAATCATTACTCTGGGACTCCACAATTACAGTTTAAAATGTTGATAAGTCTTTAATAAAGAGCTCTATTTGTATAAATCTGGAATAACTAGACCTGGAAAATTGTACTGAACTACAAAGGATAGTGTCTTAAGTCTTGAGTACATGCTAAGGATCAGATTTCAGATTTCATTGTAGGGTTCCCATAAGGATTTTGACTGCTTCATCCCACTTTGAAGAAAGCAGGGATGGCTTTATTCTATATAGAATGCCATTCGAAGTACTGAACATGGAATTTGAAGAAAAAAAAGGGGGGGGGGGAAATCTAGATTTGTCTTCCTTCAAAGTTATTAAAAAACAACAACAATTATGACATTTATTTTCATCATTCTATTCCAGGGGTGAAATGCTACCGGTTTGGGCTGGTTCACCCGAACCGGTAGTAAAAAATGCTACCAGTTCGCCCAAACTGGTAGTAAAAAATTGCTACCGGTTCTGGTGAACGGGTATTTCTGACGATCAGCTGTGATGCACAATTTATATTAGCTAGAATAGTCAGATTTTCTGCTTTCTACCTAATTTAAATTGCATGGCATAGCCAATTTCCCCCTCTCACTGTTCTACTTACCTTTGCAGGCATGCTCGGTAGCAGGCTCCGCCCACCCGCCCAGACATCATCACGTCCCACTTTTGACGCGCACACATTCACATTTGCGAACTAGTAGCGACGATAAGTTGATTTCACCCCTTTCTATTCCCTTTGGTGTTATGCAGAATACAAAACATGAGTAATAGAAATACGTTAAAGACACAAGATGGAAAAAATAGTTACAATTAGTTTAAACCATCACCAATCATTAGTTTGCATGCACTAGAGGTGCATGCAACCCATCTTTTAAACTCCTCACTTTTCTTTTATGAGGAACCCATCCATACATCCAACTAGGACTTCTTGGATATTTCTCATTCCCTTTGCTGCAAGGACAAGCAAAGTCCAATTCTATCCCCATCATACCTGCTCTATTCTGTGCAAGATAAGATCTCTAATCTAGAGACTGTTTTGCAAGCCACCATACTGTTGCCTGTATTCCAGTACTAGGAGTCATTCTTTTGTATCATTAGTAAGGAAATGAAGGAGACACCAAACAATGCCATTTTCCTTAACCTGTGAAGAATCTCTTTTTTCTGGACGCCTGTCTGGGTTCTTATCCTCCCAGAGATCATCAAGGCAATCCACTGAGAGCCATGGTGGTGCGGTGGTTAGAATGCAGTATTGCAGGCTAATTCTGCCGACTTCCACTGGCTCAAGGTTGACTCAACCTTCCATCCTTCCAATATTGGTAAAATGAGGAGCCAGATTGTTGGGGGCAATTTGTTGACTGTAAACTGCTTAGAGATGTCTATAAAGCACTGTTGAAGTAGTATATAAGTCACATTTCTTTTGTGTGAGAGTATGATCTGTTTTATTTTCCTTGCTTGTGGAGACAAAGAAGTTCCTTTTTGTCTAATACAGGAATAGATTAAAATTTTACCTGGAAGTTAATAAACATTGAATACCATGTAATACCACGTCAATGAAACCTATGAAAGATCTAGAGTTCTCTGTCTCACATATCACAATTCATATCTAGCTATAAAGCTATTAAAGTCATTAACATCGTTATTAGTATATATTTAGGTGCGCCATTCACATAGATAGGGGGAAAAAGCAGCTATACCTCTTGACTTTAGGACTTATCCTTCTATTTAGAAATATATTATCTTGTATAATACATCTGGGCCAGAGGTGGTATTCAGCATGTTCTGACCAGCTCTGGAGAACCGGTAGCAGAAACTTTGAGTAGTTTGGAGAACCGGTAAATACTACCTCTGACTAGCCCCGCCCACATCTATTCTCTGCCTCCTGAGTCCCAGCTGATCGGGACAAAATAGGGATTTTACAGTAACCTTCCCCTGAAGTGGGGAGAGAATGGAGATTTTACAGTATCCTTCCCCTGGAGTGGGGTGGGAATGGAGATTTTACAGTATCCTTCCCCTGACATGGCCACCAAGCCATGCCATGTGTACCAAGCCACGCCCACAGAGCTGGTAGTAAAAACTTTTTGAGTCCTACCACTGATCTGGGCCTCTGTATGAGAAAAAGATGAGGTAAAAAATAGCAGACAAATGAAAAATAGAACACTTTTGTGGGGAAAAGGAATTTGTCTTCTGTTATTGTGAAAATATGTATAGACAGCTGGACAGTATTAAATAACATTTGAAAGAGGGTTGTTAAAACTGGTTTAACTAGTTATCTCATCTGAGGCCTCCCATTAACACACCATATCTTAACTGATAAGTGTGTGCAGAAAAAAGCTTGTAAAAAAGTGTTTACTTCAAGCCTTTTTGGTTTTGTCCTTCACAAAGAAATTAGCAGTTAACAAATGTAGATAGGGTTGGGGTGTTTTCAGCACAGCCATTTAAAAACTGCATCAAATTGAAAACAGATGCACTGCCTTAGAGGTAAACACTGCGTTCACACCAGAATCCTATCCATATCAGAACTTATTTTTGCAATGGCAACTATCAAATACGATTGTAATCAGTTATTGTCCCTTAGAAGAAAGAATTAAAGCAGAGCCTCTCGGAATCTTTCCACGGGCCGATTGCTAGACAAAGAAGCTGCTAAAGCTTGTTGCAGTTTGTTGATTGCAACTCTCCATATGTTGCAGTCTACAATCTTTCTAGGCCTATTTTTATAACCTCTTCCCATTTTCTGTGTCTTAGTTACACGGCAAGGCGCAGACCCACCAAATGGTGAAAGCAACTTCTTGGCACACGACAGATGAGTCAGACTCCACTTACTATATTGAACATATTTTCGGCTATGCAGCTTTTTAAAAATCTGGTAGAGGTGGAGTAAATGTACTACTGTTGTGGTCTAACAGAAGAATGAGAGAGGCACAAGCTAGGGTTTTGAGTTAAATAAAACAATTCAATACTCTCTTTTGAATCATGAATTATTCATTTGTTTTCTCTGGTGACTCTTGCCTATGTTTTCCCTGCTGAGCTGTGGATGCAGAGCAGAAGATCTGGGTGCTAATCAGTGGTGGGTTTCTGCAGGTTCGCACCTACTCGCGAGAGCCGGTTGGTGAAATTTAGAGAAGCGGTGAGAGGGGGTTCCACCGGCATACCTGGAAGTAAATCTGGCCCGCCGCTGCCAGTGACCCAACGGAAAGGAAAGGAAAGGAAAGGAAAGGAAGAAAGGAAAGGGAGGAAGGAAAGAAAGAAAGAAAGAAAGAAAGAATTTATCATCACAATTGAGTCCAAAATTTTGGTTGCTAAGCAAGAGTGTTGTTAAATGAGTTTCACCACATTTTAAAAGGTGGCCACTCCCACCCTGTCACATGACTGCCAAGCCACGCCCACAAAATAGGCCACACCTACAGAGTAGGTTCTAATAAATTTGAAACTCACCACTGGTGCTAATATACATGTAGTCCCAAGGATCAGTCTACTCCTAAACTGAGTGCCTTCAAACAAGCAAATCTGCTTTTAGATAGCGTGGCAAGTAGCCCAGTAACAATAGTCCACCTTGAGGGCTTCACAAATGTCACTAGAGATATTTTGAATGAATGGGCTGCTAAGGTTTCCCCCCACAAGGCTGAGACATGAGCCCGAAGTTTGTGTAAAGCTGAAGAAAGAAAAGAAGTCTTATCTAAGAAAAATTCACTACATACTATCTCCCGTCATCTGCTTTTAGCAAGGATAAGATGCCTTACCTGTATGGATTCTGGGGAAACATGTGAAGTGTTAAAGCAATCTAGCTTTCAGGGGAAATAATTTAATCAATTCTATATTGTACTCAATCTTTCTTCTGGCAAGACTTGATTTTTTTTTAAAAATAGCAGAGCAGAAAGAAATCCAATAGTGCATCTTCTTTATCCAAATGGTGATAAATAGAGTATGGGAAAGGATCTTTGGGACATGGCTGAACTTTGATCAGGGAGAACTGAACTCCAAAAGAAATTGGATCCAAAAATTAGGCTCACTAAGTATCTTAGTCTAAAGCAGGGGTCTCCAACCTTTGCAACTTGAAGTCTGAAGGACTTCAGCTCCCAGAATTCTCCAGCCAGCAAAGCTGGGAGCTGAAGTCCTTTAGACTTAAAGTTGCAAAGGTTGGAGACCCCTGGTCTAAAATATTAAGCTTCATCACATGGTGATGCTATTATGGGACCTTCATATGTTCTCTTGAGAGTGATGTTAATAAAATTTGTTGCTGTGATAAGGGTAATCTATGTTGAGATCTAGGAGAGTCAATTTGGTGTTGTAATTAAGGCATCAGGCTAGAAATTGGTAGTCTGTGAATTCTAGTCTCACCTTAGGCACAAAACCAGCTGGGTGACCCTGAGTTAGTCACTTTTTCTCAGCCTTTTTAAAGAGGCAATGGCAAACCATTTCTGAAAAAGCTTGCAATCAAAATTACACAGACTTTTTCAAGCAAACTCCAAGAACTGTACATGATTGAAAAGAAGGAAAAAATACTGAAACATTGCATAATTCTTTTACACTATGAGAAATTAAAATGACAGTTGCAAGCTGGCCATTGTAATACTGTAGCAACAATTGCTGTCTGCTCCTACCAATGCTCCCGGGAAGGGGCATTAATATAAAAGGAAGCCCGCCAGAAAGTACTATGTCCTTACATCTCCCAAATCTGGCGCTATCTTTGCACTGGACAATCTTGAATATTCTTTATGAGCTGGCTGGTTGGCTGGTTGGCTGGAATAAGAATAGAATTCTACCAACCTCAGAAGGATGGAAGAAGAAGTCAAAACTGAGTCACATCAGGATTGAACTCCAGGCCGTGGGCAGAGTTTGTCTGCAATACTGCATTCTAACCTCTGCACCCCCAGGGCTCATAAAATAGTGTCGTTTCTTTCCAGATCATAGTGCAGTTTCTTTCCAGATTATATAAATATTTCATCTTTATTTTTATTTATGATGGGTTCAGATAGCATTGGGATGTGAAGCCTAGATATGTTGCTCAAAATTTAGGATTGCTGATAATGATAGCACAGCAGCGCAAATTTGAAACACAGGGATACATCTTAGGCGATGATGCTGTAAATGTTAATTATACAGTAGTGCAGTGCAGATGGCTCAACATTTTTACTCAGTATGCAGCCTGTCTGGATCATTAGGGGAAAGCTTCTAATTTAGCAGAGAAGGTTTTTTTCGTAGGGTTTTTGGAGGGGGGGGGGGATATGTGTGATTTTCTTCTGAAGTCTCCAACCTGAAATAAATATTCTAAAGTGTAAAAGGACAAAACAACAATGGTTCTTCACTCCCTTGCTAGATTCTGCACTCAATCCACCATGTAGTTTAGGATAGAAATACCAGGAACTGCAGGTAACAATTTAACACAAATTCTTTAAGTATATATAAGTAGAAGGGCTTAGTGGGAGAACAACAAAGACATTCGTGGGTCCAGATTCTCTCATGCCTTAAGAAAGCTTTTTCTCTAAAAACTCTAAAGAATCATTCCCAGTCACTGTAGACCTGCTTTCCATAATCTGATGCCTTCCAGATATGTATATTGGCATTGCATCTCCTGTTGGAAATTGTGGACGTTGCATAACACAGCCAGGGAGCACAGAGAACAGAGTTTAAGAGACAAATTATCTTCAAAATGATTTCTAATAGATATAACATAATGACCGTTGGGCACACTTGCGTGTTTCACATATCCTTCTTTAATTTTCTATCTCTGCTGTTTTTACATTTGTTTGAATTCTGTTTTCTTAATTAAAACTAGGATTGTATGTGCTTGGGTATATAACTTCTTTAGGTCCACCCGTCCCCATTTCAGTGCTTCAATAAATAATGGTGAAGCAAATTATTTATTTGTTCTTTCTTCTTCTGAAGTTTAGTCTGTTCTTGGTAGCTTTACGATGGTAAATTGCAACTTGCTAAGGACAAAGTTCTCAAGCTTGAAGGTGACAGGAAGAGAAGGGAGGAATATTATCTCTTCTGTTCATTATGCCCTTCTAGTACCATCTTCTATTAGATGACCTGGACTCTTTGGAAGAAGGCCACTGTATCTGCATCCTTCAAGGTGTCAAGTTAGAACATTTGAAGACATTTGTAATTCTTAGGATGGGCTGGCTGTGTGTAGATGGAATAATGTGGTTAATGTATTTTTTATTTGAGTAGTTTGCAATTTTCAAAATTACTTTTCTAGTGGAATTTTTCTCTCATCTATATTGAAACTCTGGCTGGGCATGTTTTCTGTTCACAAATGCAAATTTGAATTAGAGTTAAAAAGAATGTGCCTAATATATAAAATTTAGATAAGGATCTATCGATCCATTTTTCACCTACAGTAGAAATGGATACAATTAAAAATTGGTTTTGTATGTGTGTAGTGTCTGCATATTAAAGGACTGTGTAGTCTCACTGATTGAAAGGCCTCTCCAAGTGATTTGTAGTGCAGATAGTCCTCAACTTACAACAGTTCATTTAGTGACCGTTCAAAACTACATTGGCACTGAAAAAAGTGACTTATGACTGTTTGTACACTTATGACCATTGCAGCATCCCCATAGTCATATGATCAAAATTCAGATGGTTGGCAACTGATTCATAGTTATGACTGTTCTGACAAGCAAAGTCCATGGGGAAGCCAGATTCACTTAACAACCATGTTGCTAATATAACAACTGCAGCGATTCGCTTAAATATGGCAAGAAAGATTGTAAAATGGGGCAACATTTACTTAATAACGGTCTCATTTAGCAACAGAAATTCTGGGGTCATTGTGGTCATGAGTTGAGAACTACCTAAGTATTGAGAAATACTTCAAGGTGTTAGTTATCATCTTTAAAGCGCTCCATGGCACGGGACCTAGCTATTTGCGGGATCGGATCCTGCCCCATACATCCCTGTGGCCGATTCGCTCCCACAGAGAGGGACTTCTCCGGGTGCCGTCCACTAGGCTATGCCAGCGGGCGACGCCCAGGGGAAGGGCCTTCTCTGTGGCGGGCCCAGCCCTCTGGAACGACCTTCCCTCCGAAATTAGAACAACTACGGACCTCCGCTCCTTCCGTCAAAAACTTAAAACACACTTTTTCTGCTTGGCCTGCCTAGGTTAGTCTCCCCTCTTTTAATAGGGTTTTAGGGGATTTTAGTTAATTTAAAATTGGGATTTTAGCGCAGGGATAATTTTAGTTTAATTTGTTTTTACCTATTCTATTCTATTTATGTATTTTGTACTGGTATTTTTAATTTCCCCTGTGCACCGCTCCGAGTCCCTTTGGGGAGAGGACGCGGTTTACAAATAAAATTATTATTATTATTATTATTATTATTATTATTATTATTATTATTATTATTATTATTATTATTATTATTATTATTATTATTATTATTATTATTATTATTATTATTATTATTATTACCACGGATTGCTAGTTTAAAAACTATAATAAATGTATATTCCAGCTTTCAGCTTATATAAACACTCAAGATGTTTTACAAAATAAAGAATGTAAAACGCCAACACAGAGATCAATATGATTAAAATAAAAAATCGGGATGATTACAGATAAATTAACAGTTAACAGCTTGTTGAAGAGACGTAGTTTTGCCAAGTTCGTATTTACTGGAAGAATAGGAGCCAAATGCATATCGCTGTGGAAGGTCTACCATAGCCTGAGAGCCAAACAGAAGGAGACTTTCTCCTAAAACCATATGGTCCAGTTTCAGGCAGTGGAAGAAATATATATTTATTCATATTGCTATGTAGGACAAATATATCCCCATATTTACTCCAAGCGTGCCTCATTAAATTCAGTGGGAGTTATCCCTAGGTAAATAATGAAAGAATTGAATTCTGTGACCAACCGCCATATGCCAAAGTTTAATGCAGTGTTCTTTCTTTCAGATGAGCACAGCAAACACTGAGCCACACTTTTCCTCCTTGTTAATTTTGGATTAATACAGTACACAAATGTGCATCTCCTGCCGCATACCTCCCTCCATCCAATCCGCTCCCATAGGGAGGGCCTCCTCAGGGTACCATCCGCCAATGCTGGCTAGCGGTGCCCAGGGGGAGAGCCTTCTCAGTGGCTGGGCCATCCCTCTGGAATGACCTACCTCCCGAACTTCGGACCCTCACAGACCTTCCCCTCTTTCGCCGCTCACTTAAGACTTATTTGTTCCATCAAGCTGGCCTAGCTTAGCCAATGAGTAAATGCATTTTAGAATTTTAATTGGGATTTTTTAGCACAGGCTCTTAGTTAATTTATTCTTAACTTTTCTGTATTTATTGTTATTTATTGATTTTAATTTCCTGTGCACCGCCCTGGGTCCATTTCAATGGAGAAGGGCGGTTCTATAAATCTAAATAAATTAAATTAAATTAAACTGAATTCTTCTCCCAGAACAGGTAATTCCAAAAGAGAACCAAAAGTAAGCGGATCGTGGAATAATATTTATACACCAACTCGTCCCCTTCTTCTGGTTAAAGATAAACATCCACGAAGACAACCATGTTTATCTTTGAATCAACTCACAAAAGATTTGGGTACATGGATTCATGCGCAGTGTTAGATCCATGGGATGACAATGGTTTTATTTGTATGAGATCTGCAATGGTATGTGTGAATGACCTTGAGTGAAGAGGGAAAGAGATACTGCCTAATGATCAGAGAAGAGAGGAGGAGCCAGCAGTGGCTTAACAGACAGAGAAAGAAATTTAGAAAGGACCTGGTCTAATTGATCAGGCTGCAAAAAGATATGGCGGGAGATTTGACCTTTCAGACTCGCAAGATTCTGGTAATGTAGCCTTATACCATAAATTAGAATTAGTTCATCTGGTCATGTTTCCTGTCTGAGATAACTAGGACAGCTTACATCAATCTTGCAAGTCTGAAAATACACATCAGTTACAGTGGGTTCTTCCTAAATCTTTGACCATTAAACAGCTGCAGGTTCCTCCCCGCTTTTCGCCTGATTGTTCCCTAGTAGCAATTATTTATCTAGGAATAATTCTCACTGAATTTAATGAGCCATGCTTGGAGTAAATATGGGATATATTTGTCCTACACAGCAATATGAATAAATATACATTTCTCCCACTGCCTGAAACTGGGCAATGTATACATAGCTTCCGGGAGTAGGTAGCTTCAGTATAAATCAATACAATACAATAGCAGAGTTGGAAGGGACCTTGTAGGTCTTCTAGTCCAACCCCCTGCGTGGGCAGGAACCTTATACCATAAGGTTACCATATACCATACCAAATCAATTCTACATCTTCCATTAATAGCAATAGAAATAGCATTTAGGCTTATATACAACTCCATAGTACTTTACCTCGCTCACTGGGCAGTTTACACATTGTTTCCACATTGCTTCCAACAATCTTGATCCTTGTTTTAATGTCCTTGGAAGGCTGGGAGGATAAGTAAATCTTGAGCCCCGTCAGGCTCAAACTCCAAGTTTAGGCAAAGTTTGCTTGTAATATTGCACTACTTTAACCACTGTGGCACCAGGACTCTGCAGTAGTGTGGCAATTAGGTTATACAAAGTGTTAGCCAGTTTTCCTAAACATTGGGCATGATATCCATGGGGACAAAGCAGCGTGAATAGATGCTATTTGTTAGTTTGCAAACTTTGAATAGCAGCATTCTTTTTAGCATTTCATTTGTGAATGCACCTAAGCTCTTAAAGTCTCTGGGTTATGTTCCAGAATGATGATGTAATATAAACATTGATCACTTGCCAGTATGACATTCTTGGGATTCCCCACCCCCACCCCAAGTGTGGGTTAAATACCCCATTAGGAGAGCTTTGTTGTAAGTTGGCTGCTGCTTTCTTGGGATGGATTTGTAGGTTCAGTTGTGCCAAGTACCATTTTACGGATCTTTTTCTATAAATATCTCCTTTGAGAGACTTTAAGAAGCTGCTAAGTGACAGCTCCTGACTGACTTTGTTTCCGCTCAGACACTAAGTGGGTCTGATTGGTATTTGGAAACCTGAAGAGAATATCAAATGTATAAATGTGACGAAGAGGACTGAAAACCCCTTCCCCCAAACAGTCTTTTTCAACCTTGACAACTTATAAGACATGTACACTTCAACTCCCAGAATTTCCCAATCAGTCATGGGGAATTAAAGCTGCCAGGATTGATAATAGCCAACCACTTTCATATTGTTGCCAAGAAAACTGCATCGACATGTCTATTAAGGTAACAGCCTCTTAGAGGATTGCTACCAAGAAGTGTAGGGGAATTTAGTGGATTCAATGACCATGAGATTGATCCTGGTGTGAGTGGGGTTTCAGTAAGGATGACATGGGAAGTGTAAACCTAAGAATAATCCACAATAGTGAATTGTGATTGGCTCTGCAGGTATGAGAAAAGCCAACCCATCTAAGCGAAAGAACTCCCCAAATCATGTCAGTGACAAGAAAACATCTATGAATTATTTAGACATGCAGATGTAGATTATGAGGCCTCCTTCAATTACTGGGGAAGAGTGTTGAACTTTTGTATATTAATTTAGAGATGGTGTTATGGTTAGTCTCAGAAAACCTGATGGTGAATGGTTTAAAAAAGACACTCCTTGTTTTAAGAGGACAAATACACTTGAAACAAAGAACATGAGAAGCATTTCGAAGGAAATCTGCAATTGTTGTAATAAAAAATTATATTGAATTTGAAGTTTTAGATCTAAGAGTACTCAAGTAGAGGAGAATTGTCCATTTAAAACAAAGGCATTGGATTGCCTTATGTGGAGCATAAGATCAAAGGAAGGAATGGGATTGCTGTCATGTTCAATAGGCATGTGTTTACCTGTAACCTAAGTGACCCATTTATGCTGTTTTGTTCCTGGAGAACCAGTTTACATCAGTCTCATTTGTATATCAGGATGCATGTATTTGTAAATGTATATCCTACCTTTCTTCTGTGACTCAAAGCAGCTAGATATTGCACCATACTCCTTTTTTTCTCCCTAATAAGCCAGTGAAATAGGTATGACTAAGAGGAGGAGAATGACCCAAAGTTATTCAGTCAGCTTCCAGGGCGAAGATGGATTTAAATATGGATTTTCCCCATGTCAGTCTATTAAGCACTACATCATCCTGGCCAGACCGTCACATTATGGTCTGCTGTAACACACTGAAGAATTTTACAGCAAATTCTAAGAGGCATTACATGAGTGATCACTGAGTGATTAGAATGCAGATGGAGAAATAAAGGAACTTGACATTAAGGTATGATTTGGTATGTAACAATAATGTAGAACAGGGGTCCCCAACCTTTTTGCACCAGGACCGGTTTCATTTTAAAGAAAATTATGCGGACTGGCTGGCCTAGAGGAGGAGGGGGGAGGGGGAACAGGCGGCGCATGCGCACGCATGGGGGGGAGTCGGCTCACTTGGCCCTCTAGGGCCTCCAATGGCGTGAACGGCCACGCCTGTACATGTGCATGAGGGGTGGGGAGTTGACTCACTTGGTCCTCTAGGGCAGTGGTGGACAAACCTATTAGTCAATAGAGCCAAATATCAACAGTACCACTACTGAAATTTCTTTTGAGAGCCAAAATGTGTGGCCTGTTTTGTGGGAGTGGCTCAGTGGTCATGTGACCTGGTGGGCGTTGCCAACTTGGAAAATGTGGTGAAACTCACTTAACGGTCTTGCTTAGCAAACAAAATTTTGGGCTCAATTGTGGTCATAATTTCTTTCTTTCTTTCTTTCTTTCTTTCTTTCTTTCTTTCTTTCTTTCTTTCTTTCTTTCTTTCTTTCTTTCTTTCTTTCTTTCTTTCTTTCTTTCTTTCTTTCTTCCATTTCTGGCTGGTCTTTGGACTTCTGAAGATGGTAAAAATGGATTTATGGGCACTCGTTATATATAAAGGCAGCCCATGACTCTTTGGGATGCTGGTTTGAATCCAGGAAATGATTCAGAGGATGTGATTCCTTTGAAATGACCACTGGAAGAAAAATAGATCTTTAACCTGGTTAGCCAAACAGGTAGCTTGAGGTGGAAGGAAATAGGAAAATAGATTTCTTCCTTTCCTTTCCTTTCCTTTCCTTCCTTCCATTGCCTCCCCCCCCCTCCCTTCTTTCCTTCCCTCCCTCCTACTCACCACCCCTCTTTCTTTCTTTCTTTCTTTCTTTCTTTCTTTCTTTCTTTCTTTCTTTCTTTCTTTCTTTCTTTCTTTCTTTCTTTCCTTCCTTCCTTCCTTCCTTCTTTCACCCCTCCCTTCCTCCTCCCTCTCCTTCTTTCCTTCACTCCCTCCCTCCCACCTTCCATTCATCTTTCTTTTTCTATTTTTCTTTCTTTCTCTTTCTCTGTTTCTCTCTCTCTCTCTCTCTCTCTCTCTCTCTCTCTGTATCTCCCTCCACCCATCTCTGTCACTCTGTGTGTGTGTGTGTGTGATTCCCTCTCTCCCTCTCTTTCTCTATTTCTGTCTCTCTAAGGCTGTCTCTCTGTGTATCTGTCATTCTCTCCCTCCCTCTCCCCCAGGAAGCAGCAGAGGGGCCGGCATGTCGGCTGAGGAGGTTACGGCTGCCTCATCCCGCAGCAATTGAGCGAGTGGGCGGGTGGGCGGGCAGGGTGAGGACCCGAACCTGCAGCTACCTTAAGTGCTGCCGAGGCCATCCGGGCGCCACACGGGGCTGGAAGGGAGATGGGGGTGCGGTGCCCGGATGGCCTTGGTGGCGCTTAAGGTAGCCGCAGGCTCGGGTCCTCCACCCGCCCGCCCGCCCGCTCGCTGTGGGATGAGGCAGCCGTAGCCTCCTCAGCTGACATGCCGGCCCCTCCGGGTAGCCCCGGAAAGTGCGCCGCGGTGGCCGTCGGAAGGAGCTGGTGGAGGCGCACTCGGCCATCCTCTGCCCAGGGGGCTGCTCCCTCCTCCTCCTCTCCGGCCCTGCGGCCCGGTTCCTATCAAGCCGCGGCCCGGCACTGGTCCGCAGACTGGGGGTTGGGGACCCCTGATGTAGAAGGTGGATAAGTATTATTTTTTATTGCCACATGTGCTTCCAGCAGCATTAATCTAGACTTTTGGGGAATGTATTCCAAACTGAAGACAGATCTGCAAAAGTGGAGCTGACTTTCTGACAAAAATCAAGGAAGTGGGTAGTAGACTGGTTCCAAGGAGCCTCTCTGAATAAAGAAAGAATGGGAGATCAATCACATGGACTCTGGATAGATGGCTCTCATGAAGAGACCACAGGACAGCAGCTTTCTGAGGGTTTGAGCACTGCAACATGCCAGGATCATCTATCATGGTTACAAGAACTTGTTTAGGCAGAGGATTTTAAAGTATACTGAGTTTGCATATCTTACTTTAACGCTCTCTACATGGGACTTCCCTTGAGATGCACCCAGAGGCTCCAGTTAGTTCAGAAACTAAACTAAAACCCCAATTAAAAGACTATGACAGGCCGGCTGCACGAAATAGATGTGTCTTCAGGGCCCGACGGAAGAGAAGTAGGTCTGTGATTGTGCGTAATTCCACGTGGAGGATTTTGGGAGCACCTGGACACCATGTGACACCTCTCCTGCGTGAGCTGCACTGGCTGCCTGTGGCTTTCCGGGTGCGCTTCAAGATACTGGTGACCATCTTTAAAGCGCTCCATGGCAAGGGACCTGGTTATCTGTTAGACCGCCTCCTGCTGCCAAATACCTCCCACCAACCAGTCCGCTCCCACAGAGTGGGCCTCCTCAGGGTGCCGTCGGCCAGACAATGTTGGCTGGCGACCCCCAGGGGGAGAGCCTTCTCTGTGGCAGCTCCTGCCCTCTGGAATGACCTCCCCCCTGAATTACGCACAATCACAGACCTACATCTCTTCCGTCGGGCCCTGAAGACACATCTATTTCGTGCAGCCGGCCTGTCATAGTCTTTTAATTGGGGTTTTAGTATTGGTTTTATAACAATAGGCCAAATGATTTAATATTTACTAATTTGTTATTTTTAACTTTTGTATTTCCTCTTTTATTATGGCTGTTCACCGTAGTATATAAGTATATAAGTTAAATAAATAAATAAATAAATAAATAAATAAATAAATAAATAAATAATCATTTTCAGAAATTGCCTGTTGACCATCTTAAAGCTATTGGAGACCTTTGGAATGATAAATTTGAACAGTCTTCACTAGGTGGGTTTGTCTTCAACTATCAACAAAAGAAAAAATAATTATAAGCGTAACATCTTAAAGAACTTTGAAATAAGCAGCAAAAAGCTAAATAAGTTTTTGAGTTACAATTTTACAAATGCATTAAGTGTCTAGATAAATTTCGAATATTGACTTTGCTGTAATGTTTGGAATTGTTTAAATGATAAGGAATAAACAGCTTGTTATGGGGAATGGATTTGTTTTGGTTATTGCAAGATATAACAAAGATAAGTAATTTTATTATTTTAAAAACTGAACACTAGAGGGGACTCAAGTTCCTAGGCAGAAGGAAAGCAATACAACCCTGCTCTTATTTATTGGGACTTACAAAATGATGCAAGAATGTTTTAAAATTGAAAATATTAAATGAGATTTTTGGAGAATGGAGCCAGAAATTAATAGTCAAAATATCACGAGTGCCAGTAAAGCTGTCTGCTCTAGAGATAGACTATGTCCAAAAGATATTATTGAAGAAATGACAGATGTGGAACAAATTTCATCTGACAAGAAAGATATAAAAAGTAGATTTAAAAATGAAAGACCAACATAATGACTTGGAAAAAGATGCTTTACTGCAGCAACCCCCAATCTTTTGGGCACCAGGGACCGGTTCCATGGAGAAAGGTTTTTCCATGGATTGAAAGGGATCTGGTTTTATGTGCTGCCTGCATCCCACTGTTGGAACTTAGCTTGTTTGCGCAGCCCAGTTGCTGGCATGCTAGAGATCAGTGCTGGTCCATGGACCGGGTGTTGGTGGCCCCTGCTTTAATGGATATGCAAAAGAAACTGGCTGATTTTTTAAAAAAATCTACGTGGAATAGAAATGACCACGAGAATGACCTGGATGGCTCTTCTTAATAGATTTATAAAAGGCTAAAGTCTCCCTCTGCCAGGGATAAAGAAGAATTCAAGAGAAATCAAATCCTACAACACTATTTAAAAGAATTAAAGAATAAATCTGTTAGAAGCATGCACACACACTGTATATAAAGTTGGTTTATTTGATCAGGGTTAAAAAAAAGATACGCTGTTACAAATTTGGCAAACCTGTAAAGATTTTTTGCTAATATCTGAGCTGAAAAATTGATGCAGAGATATCGTTGGATTCCCTGGAATCAAATCCATTACTTAAATGAGGCTGGAAAAGGGTGTCTCATTCAGCATGGGTACCTTTAGATGCAGACTGTGGAATAGACCATAAATTCTATGTTAAATGTGCAGGGTAAATATAGAAAATTAAAGAGAATAATATTTGATCTGGCAGAATGCAGTCAGAATATAAAAAAGAATACAAGGAACACATTTGGTGTTCTTAATTTATATGTTAAAAAATTTAACCATTCTCAACACAGAAGACATGAGAGGAAGTGTGGCAAAATGCAAAGCATCTCCCCTTTTAATTTCATCTAGGGAAACATGCACATTTCTTACGAACCAGTGATCATGATTGCAAAATATAAAATAAAAATGGAGATGAAAGCTTTGTGCAGTAAGAAGGATGTAGAAGGAATGATTGCATAATGTCAGTGTCAAATAAGGAAGAATAGGGAAAGATATCAATCAAAAATGTCAACAGAGGGAAATAGAAAGGGAAGTGGGTAATGTTTAAGAAGCTTGCAGGAAAATGTATAGCAAATGTAGGAAGAGACTTCACAGAGACTGAGACAAACAAGGTTAAAGAAGGAAAGAGTATCCTGAAATCCTTTACAAATAGAATTATAGAATGTTTGAAATATTTGCTGAAACCAATTCCACTTGAAAGCAAGATATGAAAAGCAGTAGACCAGCTGCCAAAATAAAAAAGCTCCAGGCATAGATGAAATGTACATTGAAGGCTGCAAGAAAAGAAGCAATTAACTCCATGCCAACAAGACTAGAGAGTGAGAAAGATTGCTATATAATACTGAAGAAGAATGATGCAAATTATCAATGGGAATATTTTAAAAGATATTTCAAAGGAAAAAAGAGTATTACATGGAGAGAAAAATCTCAAACAAACAAGCAGATTTTAGAAAAGGCAGAGATGTGAGATCTGATAGTTAACACAAATTGATTGGTCACCAGGACCAGAGGTTCAGACTTCCGAGCTTTCAGACTCATGCTGGAGCCCATCCTCAGAGAACTTCTGTCTCGTTAGAATGTGTCTGAAAGCTCAGAAGACTAAACTTTTGATCCCCGGTGACTGACCCAGATTGAATCCTGCAACATTATCCAGGAATAACACATATATTTGCCTTCATTCGTGAATACAAACTGAATAATGGAGAGCACGAGACAATTCAAGGTTTACTTTTCCTTCATTGACTACAGCAAGACTCTGTTAAAGCTCCTATGTATGCCAAAATATTGGAGTCTTCTGAGGAATTCTTCCCATGAAGAAGAAGCCTCTGTAAGAACTAAATTTGTACAAAACAAAGAAGTTCAGAAAAAGGGGTGATGAATGTTGTCCTATGTGTGTTGAACTTATAGCAAAGGTATTTCAGGGGACATGCATAAGCGCACCAACGTCCTTACCATCCCTGTCCTACTGTCTCCATTTATATGTACTTTTTAATGTGTTTATGGCTATGATTTGCTTATTTATATCCATTTATTTGTGCCATTTTTTCATGTGCTTTTTATAGTTGTTTCCTTGTACTTGTTGATAAATAAATTAATAAATAGCAGCAGTGATGGGTTCCTACTGGTTTGGGCCGGTTTGGCCGACCCGGTAGTGGTTTGGCAGCCTGGGTCGCTGGAACTGGCAGCGGCTCAGGCCTGCCATGCCCCAAGCCGGTTCTCCAGGTACCACCGTAGATGCCACCATCTTGGTTTTTTACTTCTGTGCATGCACAGAACATTTTTTATTGCACTGTGCATGCGCATGCACAGCGTGCACACAAGTGAACCAGCAGTAGTGCCTGCCGGAACCCACCCCTGGGTAGCAGGGTTAGAAGAAAGGATAGACAGTTCAAATTGGAGGTCAAGACATCAGCAGTTCACATATGCAGATGTTATTTTATTAGCTGAAAGTAGACAGAAGAATGCATTATGAAAATAAAACTGGAAAGGAAAAGTGTAAGTAATGTTGATCAGTATGCAGAGTGAAATCACAACTGATAACAAAGAATGAAAGGTAGCAGACAACGTTGTTTTCTTGAGCCCAGTGAAGTAGACCAGAAAAATTGAAAAAAACTGGACTTTCTAGTGGTAAACTATAGCTGTAAGAGCTGGACAAGGAGAAACAGCAAAAGAAAGAAGATTGATGTCTGAAATATGGATCTGAAGACATTTACTAAGAGTATCGCATACTGCAAGAAGAGCCATCGGTCAATATTGGACCAAATGAAGAATGATCACTCCCTTAAGACACTGATCAGTAAGCAGAACTCATATATTTTAAGTGTGTGATGTGAACAGATGAAGAACTAAAAGAAATCGCTATGTTTGAGAGGGCTGAGGTAAATACAAAAAAGAAAGGATAAAGTGGATGGATGGGATTAAGCGGATCACAGATTGTTCTTCGAAGAGCGACAGTTTATTGCTGAGATGGCACACATTTGCTGTTGCAGAAATTAAAAGTTGAGCCTCACCCCGTTGTACTTTATTTAAAAAAATCCCAAAACTTCAGTCTGAGTCATTACCCTAAATTTGAACATTCATGTTTCCTTGACCCATATTAAAATGTTTCTTTCCCCTTTTGCCAACTATATAAGTATTCAGTGAATTAATTGCAATTTAATTTGAACTACATTTACACTCCAGGAGGCATTTGGGACCCTTTGAGGTGTGTGGAAATGTAGTTGATATGAGTATAATTAATGCAGTGCTCAAGTTCTCTATGAAGAATGGTGTTTAAAATAATCCATTATGGGGATGGTGCTACTCATTACAATTCAAATACAAGCAGAAGATGTGGAATAATAAATTGCAATTAGGTAGTTGTAATCAGGCACCTGTTTTAAATCTTTCTGACAAGTTGAACACAACTTAAATGCTCACTAAATGTAGCTCTAATGCATAGCCAAGTCATATTACTGATTTGAAGAAGAGGAAGAACTATATTCATCTGTAATAAAGTAGCCTTATAAGTAATCTTCTGAAAGTGGTCTTCATAACAATAACTGCAGAGAGGTAATTGTGAAAAATTGTTATGTAGGAGATAAAGATGCTAGGCACAAACTTACAAGAGACAATTTACTAATTTACACAATTTGTTAGCATGTTGAATAATAGCAGCCCATATACACACATTAGGTAAATGTTCACCTCACACATAAGTGCTAGTCGTTCTCGATTCTAGGGGGCAGTGCTCATCACTATTTCAAAACCAAAGAGCCAGCGCTGTCCGGCGACATCACCATGATCATGTGGCTGGCATGACTAAATGCCAATAGAGCACGCAATACTGTTACCTTCCCACCAAAGGTGGTTCCTATTTTTCTACTTGCATTTTTGCATGCTTTCGAACTGCTAGGTTGGCAGAAGCTGGGACAAGTAATGGGAGCTCACTCCGTTATGCGGCAGTAGGGATTCAAACTGCTGAACTGCCAACTTTTTGATTGATAAGCTCAGCATCTTAGCCACTGAGCCACTGTGTCCCTTGACACACATTAGGATTGTGCAAAGCTAGAAGTTTGGGTTGAGTAAATCATGAATTAGTTAACCACTGATAAGTGTATTGTGCTAACAAAATTGTTGTGTATATGTGCATATCCACTTCTATATCTCGTTTCACTGCTGTAATGAAGGAATGATCCCGATGTTCAGCACCATATGCAGTCACAGGTTTTATCCTGAAAGAGTAGCTGCATGGGTCATAAAGAGCAAAAAGCAAGTTGGGTCAGCATATGAAATGATAACTTTTTTGAAAACAATTAAGTGATAGAAGTGTATGGTTGAATCAGTCTGTCAACATAATAGGGACTAAATCACTGAAATGATATTTTAGGGATATATGCAAATTATATTTTGAATTATGATATCTTCATGAAGTTAAATAATTTTCTATCATAATAAATATAAAATACAATAGACAATATTATAAAGATAATTTTAATTAATCATACAATAGACAGCAAAGAAAACTTGTACAGATATCTCAGAAATTTGTGCAATGACATATTTTGTGAGATCTTGCCCTTCAGAGAGACAATTACTGTATCCAGTAGCTACGTAGGTATCCAGTTCCCAGTTGTGTTACAAATTAAAAGCTAATATATGAAGCTTTATTTAAACGTTTCTTGTAGCTATTTTGGTAAAATTAGTGCTTATAGATTCACCAGAACAGAATACAAATTGCAATCTCTAACTAGCACAGAAGTTGTATGACATACTGATTTTTTGTGTGTTTGTTGATCTTGTTACATTAGAAATGGGAAAAATACAATATTATCTGCTTTCAAATGATGTTCCAGTTCAGATCAACATTGTAGAACCAACTTAGCTAAAGAAAACTATATTCTACTACTCTATATTGCAGATATATATATATATATATATTTGTTTCTCTAGTTCATTTTAGTTCTCACGCAATACTGGATGATTCCTTGCCTACTATTCATAAATTGCAAAAATCTTTTGACAGACATCTTGGATATGTATGTATGTATGTTTGTATGTATATAGTGGGTACTGAAACTAGTCAATATTAATAGAATGTTCCTCTATATCCCTAATGCCTTCCACTGTACTTCACTTTGTCTGGCACAGGGGTGTCAAACCATAGGCTGGATGCATCACGCACTGGCCACACCAACATCCGGTTTAGCAAGGGGGGAAAACATCATGATACATCAAGTGATGCCACTATGACGACACAGGTTTGACACCCTTGGTCTAGCATACTGTGCTTCAGAGGATTTGGAGATCTTATGGGATAGATTTTAGAAAGGGGGTCCATAGGAGGAACAGAATTGAAAATTCTGTTGAATAAGATATTTGCTTGCATAAACCTTGGCTCTTGCCCATTTATAATTATTTGCTAAATTTCAGAATAAAAATTAACTTAGTTAAGTGAAAATGTTAATTAGTACATGGCAAAAGCTGCCTTGCTGTCTTCACTTATTTTTACAGAATTGCAATGGAAGGGACTATATAAATTGCTTCTCTTATGCATAAAGTACGGTACCATTGCTAGAATCTTGGAGGTATAACTCAAGATATGTGATTTAAATACAAAGAAGGTAAATGTCTTATCTTTGAACTAGCTTTGATTAGTATGTTTTTTCATCTACACCGTTATATTTTTAGTCATTTTTTAAAGAATAAGCTATAAAGTATCTTACAGTAGTTGGCCAGTAAATCAAATTCTCACAATCATTACAGATATGAAAAACCCACTGGCTTTTGGTAGAATACATTTTTCCAAAAATCTTTTGCCTTTTCTGAAAAAAGGAACTGGTGTGCAACTTTGGTGTGGAGGAACCCAGAAGCTTTATATATCCCAAAGAGTTAAGTTATGTTCAGAGACATAAACAGCTTAGTTCTTGCCATCATACCTCTGAGTCAATTTTATATCTGCTTCAGATATTTTCTAGATTTTTTTGAGGGGGGGAGGGCATAAAGCCACTGGTGCAAAGCTGTCTTTAGATTATAGGAATAATTGGTCCTGAGGTTCAGGGTGCTTCAGAAAGATACATGAGGAACTTCTGATGCTCTATAGGGGAATGGAGTTAGTCCTAAAAGAGCAATCAGAGCAATATGTGGAGAGAATAAAAAAGATTACTTTGATGGAGGTCCAGCAAATATTTGGAAATGACTCAGATGCTTACTAATTCACTGAACTACAAAAACGAGGATCAAATATAAAACTGAGACTTGCAAAAGTGGTGTCAGCCCCACTAAGTAGACCAGACCAAGAATCAATCCTACTGGAAGGCTAAAACTACTTTTATTGAGATTGGCTAAAATAGTAGAACTTTGCAAGTGTGATTATTTCAAAACTGATGACGTCCAGAGAAATGACTTTTAGAAGGATATATAATCCTTCTAAAAGGATATAAAGGAATATTCCTCCAGAAAAGAGGAAACATTTTTCTTGCAATTGTCTTTCTACTCAGATTCACCTAGGTGAAACTTTCTGGTTTTCCAAATTCTTTCTGCGTCTGGATTCTGATTTTAGTTTAGGTCTCCTTTTCTTAGATGACAAAAATAAGAAAGAAGATAAGAAAGAAACAGAGTGGGCACAGATCTAATCCAAGCATTATTATTATTGAAAAATAAATCTGAGGAAGGTGGGGGAATATCCTAAAACTGGAGGAAATCTACAGAGCAGGAGTAGAAAAATAACAATAGAGGTTGGTATCAGGTTTACATAGGTTTTGCTAAAGCAGGAAAGAAATATATATGTATTTACCATGGCAAAATATATATTTTATTTTTCCAAAGGAAGCTAAACATGGTTTCAATATTTTTCTGAAGGTTCTGTTTAAGGTTTAATACTGCCATGTGCAAAATTTCTAAAAGAGATGCATTCTTTATTAATCACATTTCCTTAAATCACATGAAATAACAACTTATTGGAGCACTGATTATTTTCAACAGCATAATTCCACATGGCAAATATATCAGCAAAATCAAACACCCTGTTATAAGGGGCAGCTTAGCTTTTTAAAAATGTTTCAGCACGACATACAAATCTTCAAAGGTTTATAATATATTTTTAAACAATGCAATATAAAACATGATTGAAACATAAAAAATATTCATAATATATTTCTAGGACAATCCTCCAGTGGCAGTTATTAGATATTACACATCACATGTTGTATAGTTACATACACACACACACACACGTGTGTGTGTGCGCACACACACACACAAAGACAAAAACATTCATTCCCTTGCATCTACTATGAATCTAATGAACTGCTATTAAGAACGACTTTTTGCTTAAAGTAGTAATTGTTGCTGAAAATATATAATTATTTTATATGTAGTTGTTTCCATAGTAACACAAACAAACAATGTAATTACATGGCAATCTCATTGGATTATTAAAGTTGAGTCAGTAACTATTGGTTTGCTACAGGGAATGTAGTGTTAACAGTCACCTGGCTTGCAGTCTTCTACCACAATGGCAAATCAAAGATTTCAAAACTACAGGGATTCTGGATTTGATTGTATCAATAATTTTTTCTATGACTTTCTTATGCTTTATTACAGTTTAAAAAAAAAAAAAAAGTATACAAGGGAAGAGGGGAATGCTAAATCAGTTTTTCTAAACGTTCTTTATAAGCTATACCCTAACATGCTAGGTGACTTTCCCAACATAAGTTTCAGGAGATGTCTTGCTATTTCCACTTAAAAATGGTTTAGCAAAATATATTTTCTCCTTCCAGGCAAATGTTGCTGCATTACAGTACAGTCTGCTCATTCAATGGTGCACATCATGGAGACACAGAGCGGTTCTCCTCTAATTTTAACATGGAGAGTCATATTCAAGTGTTGTCAAGAGAGTATATGATGTGATTGTGGGTTTGCGAACACGGTGTTACTGTTACACTTCCTTTTTGCTATAGAAGTTGTACGTGGGATTTGTGCTTTGTCAGAATTCTGATGATCTTCTCAGAACACACTACTCTTGAACACAATCGTTTCCTTTTAAAGCAACAAAACAAAACAAAACAAAACCACACACATAACAAGTAAAGAACTGGAGCCCTCTAATGGATTTAGTGCAGGATACAAATTTTTGCCCCACCCTCTACACCATGCTCATTGGCCTTCACTTACCCCAGGGGGCTTGTGCTATTTCTCCCTGTCCAATGAAAGCTCAGAGAGAAGATGTGATCTATTTGCTTTCACCAGAGCAGCTTCTGTTCTACAAAGTGGATGAGCTTTGCTTGTAATCCCTCAAAACAACTGCGGTGTAAGTTGCATTGGGAGGTATGCAAAGCACTGATTCGGACACAGGAGAACTGGGCACAGAGCTGCCTGAAGCCACTGAATCTCGAAAAGGAGACGGAGGTGTCAGTGCTGGTGAATCTTCTAGAGTCAGTTTGCTGGTGGCCTGCTCCTCTTCTTCCTCTTCCTCCTCCTCCTCCTCTAAATTTCCTGGCCTCTCATACACATAATCTTGGATAAGCTTAAACTTTTCATTTTCTTCTTCTTCCTCCTCCTCCTCTTCTTCCTCCTCCTCCTCCTCCTCTTCTTCAGATGGGAGTGAAACTGGCTCTTTACTGAAAGTGCCCATTTGTAGTGGCAATATCTGTGGCTGCATTGCTGGAGGATGATATATGGGCCTCAGTCCATTTCCTGCACCAGAGACGGGCATTACAGCATTGAAATCAGGAATGCCTGTGGCAAATTTGTTGACCACACCCTGCAGCTGCTCCATAATGGATCGCGGTGGTGGAGGAGGCGGCGGTGGGGGTGGTAAGACTTTGGGACTCTGTATGTCCTCTGCTGCTGCCTGCAGTGGAGGCATCACCATCACTCTTCTGTGTACAACCATGGAAGGGCTACTCATTTGGCTGAAGTGCACTGACTCGCTTGCTTCCTCCTCCACAACATTGTACAAAGTCTTACTGCTGATGTCCGAAAAAGTGAGGCTCTTGCTTGGACCTGGATAACTTTTAGTTAGGGGCTTGATCACTGCTGTCTGATTGCATCCTAGCTCCTTATTCTTCACATGCACTGAGAGCCTGTGCCACATATGTTGCCCCTTGGGAATTTCTCTTCCACCTGGTTCAGACCATGACACAGACTTGCCATTAGAACTGGAAATAAAATAAAGATGGGTTTATTTACATTTCCATAGGCAGATACAGGCAACCACAACACATTCATCCTAGAAAATCCCTGTGTGTTTTGCAGTCTTAGTTCCTCTGAGATGCAACTACAGTGGGAAACGGCAACTGTTCTTAAATCTAGACGTCTGTAAATGAAGGCAAATTATTCCCCGTTAGTTTCAGATTTTGGAGACAGAGCAACATGTTGCAGAATATGCATGGCTGCCACCAGACACAGAAAGTAATGGCTCTTCATTCCCTCTCCCTGTGATGTTAGTAAGGAATAGCAAATGAACTGATTCCAAGATTCTCTATCTCCGGTTTATATACTTCCTGAAAGGAGATGCAGAGAAACATTGACAGCAATGACTGTAACAAGCATATTGTTTCTTTATTAAATGTTGCTAGGGTGAATGGAGTAAAACATTGTTACTATTAATTATAAACCGCAACTTTCTTCAACCTCTCTTTCAAAAGTGAGCAACCCAGGGGTGGGATTCAGCCAGTTCGCCCCTATTCAGGAGAACTGGTTGTTAACTTTCTAGGGAGTTCGGAGAACTGTTTGTTGGAAGAAATCTCATTTTGTCTTTTTCCACTTTGCAGGGCTAATCCTGTAAGGAAGGCAGGAAGGAAACATTCTGGTGTTTTTTCAAGCCTAATATTTATTGCCCTGCTTACAGAAATGCCTTTCCTGTTAACCCTTGTTACATTGTAACAGTTAAGGCAAAGCGCCCATCGGCATGAGCAACATTGAATTGGCCACACCCACCCAATCACATGACCACCGGGTTCCACCTACCCAGCTAGTCATTAGGGCAGAGAACCAGTTGTTAAATTATTTGAATCCCACCACTGGAGCAAACTCTACATTTAAGGAGGAGAAGGGAGGGTGAATGGGAAATGGATAGGCCCATCTCCTGCTCTGTTGTCAGCCTATGATTCTGAACAAACAAAGTAAGTGCATGCACATAAGACATAGTTTCCAAAAATGATGCAAAAACTCAACTTCAATCTTTAAAAAGCACTCGATTTTATAATATATAATCTTTAGTCTGTAACATTTGATTTGCATTTCACATGCAACAATTTCCACAACACATAAAAATTTGTCTGGGCTGATAAAAAGAGCAATACAAAACTTTGTAGCTCCAATTTGTGGATGAGGGGAATTGCAGTCAGAAATATACTCGTTCCATCTATTAAATTTTCTCCATTAGAGTTGTGAAGGTTTGTGGGTTACCTGTCTCATGGTATACACATCGTACAGTTGCACTTGTGTACATACTATGAAAAATCAGACTCACAATCTCTATGACAACAAATATTTTAAAACACAAATGCAGACATAACTAATACCTGTAAGTCTGTCATACATTTAGTAAGTATAAATGACCTTAAATTCTTGGGGAAACGACATCAAAAGCAAAGACTATCTCCCTCTTTGCTCTAGGAAACCCCTGCTATTTAGAAAGAGGTTATGTACATGACACGGAAGCACCAAGAAAGTATTGTAATGAGTAAGAACCAAGACAACAGTATAGGAACACAAGACTTTAAGCAAGACTGTTATTCGGAGAATTTCTTGGGGTGATGATGGCTTACCAGCTGTATTAATTACAACGACAGCTTTAGATAGCCAGTAGTGGAATTTTTTTGTAGGCATGTTATGTTGTTAGATATCGTGGGAGTGTGGGATTACCAAACGGTCATGTAAAATAGCTTTAAAAGGCAGGTATTTCTGGTGATTTGTTTTCTATATCACATGGAAGTAAAATATCTTATTCTGAACAATGGACTGAAATGTAAACTGTATATATAGATATATTTATAGCACCTGGAGAGTAAAAACATTCTGCTGCAGGCTCTGTGATGCTCAGAGTAGATATTGCAATAATCCTATGCTCTACAAATTAGATTTATGTGGATGTACAGTATCTATTTAGTACCTTCTAATGCAAATCACTTGCTTTGCAATACACTATAGTTTCAGTACATTTCTCGATAGCTGATGGACATGGTGTTTGGCAATGTAAATGCTGACTAGATAAATTTATATTTTATCCATTGCTGTAGCTCCATGGATTGAAACTGAATTATTTCTCAAATGAAGGTCTATGTAGACATGCTCAGTTAGGAATAAATCAAGGCACAGAATGCATTAGACTCTAGCTGCTTTCATGTATAAGGCTGAAGGCTTTTAAAAGGGTGTCACTGGGTTATTTAGTTGGGAAAGCTTGATGGAAAGCTTCATGTACAGGATTTATATATTAGAGTTATTGGATTTTTTTTCTGTAGGAGAAAGTGAAGCAAACTCCAAGTTTAGATGGGCAAGGACTTAGTTCAAGCAATGTATTTGATGTTCAGAAAACAGGCCAAAGATGCTCTGAAAGATCCATGGGAATGGATTTTATACTTTTATATAGGTATAGAATAGAATATAAAACACATTACAATACAGAATATGTTGAACAGTAATACTGATAAATGCATATAAAAACAACACTTTTAAAACATAACTGATATATATTGGTATACATTCACAGACACACACACACACACACACACACACACACACACACACACACACACACACACACACAAGTTCCTTTCAGGTCAGTGGGGCTGACTCCCAGGCAAGAATTTATAGAATTACAGACTTATATTACTCAATTTCTGAATTTGTTTTCCCTCTTGCCAGCATCTTCAGAATTTTATTTTAAATCAATGTTGACAGGAATGCCAGTTCCTGAAGTTTTTTTTCCATGAGTATTATATCCCGACAAAAGTTTCGTTAATGACTTCAATCTTGTCCACAATGCTGATGACTAATAATATATCTATTTCATTGGATCCAGTTTTGTGTGTCATATAATTTCCATTGTCATCTGACATACAAAGTAGAATCCAATGAAATGGGTACATTGTATGTCATATAATACTGAGAACGGTTGATAATTGTTTTTAAAATTTCCACTGATGTTCCTTATATTGGATGGTTTGCATATAATAACCTTATTTTTTCAGCAGCATTTTCCCCCTCTGTTATCCTGCCTGACTTTCTTCTCTGTGTTTAAGATATTGCTCTTTCTCCCCTTAGTCTTTCCAACAATCTATTGAAAGCAGACTCAATTCCATCAACATGATTTGAAATGTATCCTTTACTGCACAATCCATGTGGGCTCCCCCATGCCACTTGTTGTTTTTTTTAATGGTAGTTTTTCTTGCTATATCATTGTTCTACTTAATAAACAAGTTTAACCCAGCTCTAATCTGTGATTTTAAAAATTGCTTGGTTGCAAAACCTTTAATGTGTTAGGAAAGAAGAACTATATAATAAGTAATTATTACTATTGTCCCATTGATTCATTTTTTTGTCTTCCAAAATTCCAATATGGCCAACTATATGAAATCATGTTTATTAATAAGTATTTCTTGTATTTGGTCTACGACTGAGTATTTCTGAAGCCCTCAGTAGGTAGGAAGAACTGGACATAGCCGGGATGCAGCTGAAGCTGCTAGAGAAAATGGACAGCTGTCATTGAAAGAAGACCAGTTCAGCTTCATGCAAAACCATGAACAAGAAAAATTGTGGGCTAAATTATGGGAAAGATAAAATGAACAGGTAAAGTATTTTTTTCCCTTTTGCAATTCAGCCAGAAGATGTTGAAAGTGACAACCATGAAAAACAGAAAAAAGATCCTCCAAAAATTATTTGACAGTGTCCTTGAAAGAATATATGGACAAGCAGGTCAAGGCAGTGTGAAAAATGGGACACATACACGACTTTTCTATCATTAATGGCATGCACCATTATTAGAAATGAAAAAGTCATGAGAAAGAGAAAGCAATGGGTTAAAAAAAGATACACCACTATTTGTCATGCAGCTTTTCTTACACATTCACTGCAGTTTGGGGGTTTTCAAAGCTGCACATGTGCCGACGGACACTGGCTGGTGGGCGAGAATTCTGGCTGCCTCTTCCTGAGGATTGAAAAGAAAAAGATACCCAATGAGTGGTTATCCACATCCACATTCAGGGCAGTTGTACCACTCAGTAGGGTGCTGTGTTCCACCTTCCTTGGACATCTTGCCATTTCTCCACCATGTCTGCATTACTCCGGTTACAATCCTATGCTTGCTTACCTGGGAGAAAGCCCTACTAAACTCAAAGGGACTGAGGTCCAAAGAGATTTGTGCAGGAGTTGCACTGTTCATGGTTGAACTGCTTCCTTGGTTCCACACTTACTCCGTGGCTCTTTACACAACATTCCTCTCTTGATCACCTTCCATATATCCCTAAAAGCCAATGTGCAAATAACCTTTGAATAGATTGAAATCTATGCTACCCTACAACACTGCCCCCAGGGGCACCCTTGGCATGATCGTGTGCACTCTCACTGTGCTAAAATGGGAGGAAAAACAGGGGTAGGCTGCTACAGGTTCACCCCGGTTTGGAAGAACCCGTAGCTAACATTTTGCTGATTCGTATAACCCGCAAATCTCCCTCCCTGTCTGGCCCCTCCCACTCCCTCCAGCCCCGCCCAGGAGTCTCCACGCGGCCCACTTTGGATCTGAGGTAAGTGCAGGGCCTGTGCAGAGGTTTGGGGAGGGGGAAAAATGGGCCTCTTGGAAGTTCTGGAAGGCTGGAAATGGGCCTGTTTATGGCCTCTGGGACCCGGGGGAGGCAGTTTTCACCCTCCCAGAGGTTCAAGGAAAGCCTCCAGAGCCTTGGCAAGGTGAAAATGCCCCTCTGCCCCTCCCTGCTGAGGTGCAGGAGGCTGACTAGGCCATGCCCACCCAGCAACTGGGCAGAAAACCTGTAGCTAAAATACCTCTTAGCTCCTGTAAAAAATCAGAGATTAAATGAAATACAGTTCTAGCAAATGATTATAGTGTGGTGGGTAGATCAGAATACATTACAGGTCTCCTTAAACAGTTTGTCTGGCTACCCATGGGAAGGAAGATTTAATTCCAGGCAAATAAACATTACATTTTTTTCTTCACTGGGACCAGTGGTTCTCAATCTTTCCTTCACCCTCTTTAAATACCTTTGATGGCCATGGATCATGGCCACAAATCCCCAAGACTTAACTCAAGACTTAAATCATAACATTTCTTTAAGCCTTTGTGGAACGCCCTGTAATGACATTGCAACCTCTCCAGAGGTCTGTGGACCACTGGTTGAGAACCACTAACTGGGACTATTGATTCAACCAAAAGAAATAGGTGAATGGCTAAGCCAGAGAGATGTAAGTTGGTTAATAACTAATTTGTGGATTTAACTGCATGTAATGTGCCAAATTTATTTAGGGATTGGTATAAAGTATGGATGCTTCTTTGCCTAAGGACTGAATATTTCAAAAGAATGTACATACAGTATAATGGTTATTTGAAGAGTTGATAGTTTTACATAGTGCCCTGGGTCCTCCATTCCTTCATCACATTTTCATCATTTGCTCTTGCCAAATGCCCTATTTTGGCCCACATTAATGAATATGCTAATCAATGGTTTGCTAGAAAAAAATTGTTATACCACTGTCAGAAGGGTTATGAAGATGACGAAAACAGATGAAGTAAACAGAAACTACCACTTACCTGTTGGTTTGTAACTTCCCACCCTGATAACATACTAAATTGTTGTGTAATATTATGAAATGCTCCATATGCAATGTTTCCAAAGGGAAACCACTGATCTTTATTCAAATGGTAGTTTAATTACCACTTCATCAATGAACATACATAGCCCTTTATTTTTACTACTCTGCTGTAATGACATTTTATAATAGAAAGAAGCATATGTTGTGATACGAAAGACAAAGAGGTGGCAAGAAATAAGCTGGGTGTATTCATACAATACATAAAACCTGTTCACTGAATTGACATCTTTTCCCTGGGTACTATACTGATTTATAAGTTAAGCAATTGAAACAAAAAAAGCCCACCAAACTGAGATTCAAACTAGTCAATGTTGTTACATGAATGCTGACGCTAGGCTCTTTCTTTCTGGCTAATCCTAGCTTCTTCTGTAGCAGATAAATGATGATTTCCAACCTGCATGGCAAGAGACAGCTGCCATTTTCCTTGGGCACATAATGAAATATTAACAAGTCTTATTGACTACACAAAACTGAAATGTGAAAACCTTACGGCTGCATAGGGTGTACTAATTTGCACACTGTTTCAAATAATTCTGCTGTTTAAGCCGCTTTAAGGCTAGGGGTCCACCTGCAGGAAAAAAAACTGGGATAAGGTTGGATCTGAGGAAAACATATCAGAAGTCTAAGCAATTATTCTTGTATTTTGAAGTATTGATAATTCAAGCAAACATGAATTTTCTTTTGGTTGTTTACTGCAGCAAGCACCCATATTCATGCACTGGGAGACATTTCTTCTTCCCTAGAAAATACTGCATAAGGATCTTTATATCAGGGATTGATAAAGTGATTTCTACAGACATCACTGTATCCTCTTCCATTGCTCCCATCCAGGCCTTTATTTTATCTGTTTCTGGTTTTTAAATAAAATAAAATAAAAATAAAGTAATACCATATTTTTCGGAGTATAAGATGCACCGAAGTATAAGACGCACCAAGGTTTTGAAGAGGCAAATTTAAAAAAAAGTAGGTAGGTAGATAGAGGGATAGAGAGAGAGGGAGAAATACAGTAGGTAGGTAGGTAGAGGGATAGAGAGAAATACAGTAGACAGATAGGGAGAGAGAGAGAGAGAAATACAGTAGATAGATAGGGAGAGAGAGGGGTGGGTAGGTAGGTAGGTAGGTAGGTAGGTAGGTAGGTAGATGTTTCCAGGTGTACTTATCCATGTGCTGGAGAAGGAAATCGCTGACAATCTGCAGCACCTAACTTTAATTCTCATCAATCAATTAAAGAGCTTTCCAAAAGGAAAAAAAAACCGTTTTGCACTCTGCCAACACCCCCAAAACGGCCTGTTTTTTGCAAAAATGGGCCCGTTTTTTCCCAAATAAAAGGCATGGATAGCTTGGGGGGGGGGAGCTTGCAGAGTGCTCCTGGGGGTGGGGGGGGGTGGGCAAAAAGAGCAAAAAATGGCCTGTTTTTTTGTCAAAAAAAATGCATGCATAGTCTTATGGAGGCTTATAGAGTGCTGCTGGAGGCTGGGGGGGGGCAAAATGGCTCGTTTTAGGCTCATTTCTGCCTTCCCCAGCCCCCAGGAGCTGTCTGGAAGCCTCTATAAGGCTATGCACAGTCATTTTGGTGAAGGAGGCAGGGTTTCAGGAGGCAAAAATGCTGTATTCGATGTGTGAGATGCACCCAGATTTTCAGCCTTTTTTTAGAGGAAAAAAGGTGTGTTTTATACTCCGAAAAAATACGGTATATGAGACGGACAAATGGAAAGCAAAATGCCAGGCTCCAAGTATTGTAGTTATCCACAGCGGTATCTTTGGATCAGATATTTAGCTTTAAAACTGGGCTCTGGAAAGATACAGTCAAAAGCGAAATTAATTTTAATATGCATGTGTCATTTTAAATTGGATTATAAATTATGAATAAAGGTTTGGTCTCCAGAGAAATAAACTGGATACTAGATACAAGTGAAAATAATTCTGTGTGTAATTCACTATTAAAGAGCTACATTTCTAAATATCTAACTTTCTTCCTTTTGCTTGCTTTATAAATATTTACAGGTCTACCATTACAAGGGAATGTGATATGATATCCAGTCAAGCAAGAAATTAAATTATGTGCACATATACACTCATGCAAAAACAAAGTGAACTTTCCATTCTAATTTTCCATTGTAATGCATTTACATCCTCTACCTTGGGAAGCACAGAAATGTCAGATAGTTATAAGCATCATTCATGACTCCTGGTACATCTTCGGTCTCTCCTAAATGCTGAGCTTCATAATGCAAGTTTGTCTCATGCTACAGATCTAGACAATAAACCAGATGTTTCAGTAACAAATGATTGCTTCAAGGAACAAGGAAGAAAAAGAGGAGCATATAGCTGCCTTCATGCCTACTGGGTTTATTAGATATAATATAATATATCTAGTATATATTATAATATCATTCTAGAGCACTATTTTTCAAGTATGCAATTTCAAGATGCATGGATTTCAACTCCCCGAATTCCCCCGGCCAATAGAATGTTAGTAGAAACTCTTCTTAAAAGATCAGTTTGATATTGGACCTAATTTGAGGGTGGGTTCCCTTCATTGGAGGCTTTCAAAGTGAGGCTAGACAGTCATCTGTCAAAGGTGCTTTAACTGCGTTCCTCTTTCAGGGGATTAGATCTGATGGCCTAAATATAACTAGTCATCATGTAAATAGTAAAACTTTGTCCAAATCAGGAACTGCCTGAAAGGCTATATTCAATGTATCTTCTCTATCTCATATCTATCTATCTATCTATCTATCTATCTATCTATCTATCTATCTATCTATCTATCTATCTATCTATCTATCTATCTATCTATCTATCTATCTATCTATCTATCTATCTATCTATCCATCCATCCATCCATCCATCCATCCATCCATCCATCCATCCATCCATCCATCCATCCATCGTTTTAGTTTGTTTGTTTGTTAAAGTGACTCCTAAAGGAGTAACAACTCTTTGCCTAAGAAGATTTTTCCTTATGCAAAGAGCAAAAACATCAAAGTTTAATTTAACTCAATCTTCTCCCGCATTTTACTCTGTGCGATGATTTGCTCTATCAAGGGAAGCAGCCACAGCAATGTAGACCTACTTCGCATAAGCTGTATTTCAAAGCAAACCAGGGCATGAGAGAAGTGGTATTTGTCTCCAGTTGACAGGATTTCTATAAAATGAATGAGTAAAAACATTGGGAGCTTTGATTGTACTGTTCCAGCCACCATCTTCACTTTTGTGACAATATCCTGTGGATATCCCTGCAGGCTGAGCCACAAAATGGTTTTTCTCTTTTTCACATGTTCTTACAAAGGTACAATACAAAAAATGCCACGGCTTGCTGAATGCCCTGATATTGGTATCCCACCAAAAGAGTTCTCAGACAAAATCTGGCCTGTTGTTCTTCCCATTTTGCTGTTCCCCATTTTGTCTTTTAAAAATTGGCTTTGTTGTAATTCCTTGCTTTAATTTTTTTGAGTTGCTCAGAGTCATTGGGAGTCAGTTACATACACATTCAATCAATAGATAGCTATGAATCTATAAAATGACAGTTTTTTTATTCTCTCATATCTGTGAAATAGATGGAAATTGAACAAAGCCAACAGAGATGCAGTTTGCCAGAGGATTGATACAAATTTAATGCAAGATTTATGTGTCAGAATGTGCAATACTATAGTAGTTGGCTAACAATACACAGCATTTATTAAAACCAAGTGGCTGGTAAAATGGAATAATAGTAACTACATGATTATCTAAATGTTAGAATATATTAGGAAAAATGGTTTTAATACTTTTGGAAATTAAAAGCAAAAGAATCATATTTTGACAGTTGCCGTAAACTGAAAAACCTAACAAAAGACTTTTGCTGCTGACAAATGAAGATATCAGATAAAAATATTAATCATCACATGAAGCGAATGCATTTATTTATTACTGAATTCTAACTGCTCTGAGTGAACCCGTGACATTTTTAAAAGATTTATTTATTTGTTTGTTTGTTTATTTATTATTTTCAATAGCCATCCAATTCAACCAACTGACTCTGGTTAATAAAAAATAGAAGTGCCTGTAATATATGAGGTGACTATTAGCAAGCATTGGATACACTGAGAAGTACAGGGGCAGGCTTTATTTGAGTGAGCTTATCCACTTCGATTAATATAGAAATGTGTTTATAGAAATAAGTGGGTCCAAGGAATGCATGGGTTAACATGGTCTTTCCTGAGAAAAACTCTCTTTTCACTTAACGTTCATGTATTAGACCAAGAATACTTAACCTCTTAATCCCTATCCTTTCTCTGATAAATGTATTAAAATTAAAATGCATAAAATCAAATAAAAAGCTATAGACTGCATTGCAAAAGAAAACCATTTTACTGAAATACAGTTATCAAATTGTTTAAAATGAGAAAGCTAGTATTATATATGGGACCTGGTTATTTGCGGGACCGCCTCCTACCACATACCTCCCTTCGACCTGTCCGCTCTCACAGGGTGGGCCTCCTCAGGGTGCCGTCTGCTGGGCAATGCCGGCTGGCGGCCCCCAGGGCGAGAGCCTTCTATGTGGCAGCTCCTGCCCTCTGGAATGGCCTACCACCCGACCTTCACACAATTACAGACCTGCGCCTCTTCCGGCGGGATTTAAAAACATACTTATTTCACGAGGCCGGCCTGGCATAGTCCTAAATTTCAATCTTGTTTTAGAAATGGGTTTTAACTGACAATTTTTAGCATTGGTTCAACTTAATTTAATTCATTTTAACACTCTGTATTTATTGTTTTTTACATTTTATGCCTTTCCTGTGCACCGCCCTGAGTCCCACTGGGAGATAGGTGCGGTATATAAATAAATAAATAAATAAATAAATAAATAAATAAATAAATAAATAAATAAATCTGTCATTTCTTTTCCTATTCAAGTTCACGGATCCTGTACTCATCAGCCACTCTTTTTGACAGATCATATAGATCAGTCATATAGATCTCTGCTATAGATCAGAGGGGAGGAATGATGGGCCCTTTATAACTTGGCTGACTCAGGAATTCTGGGAGTTGAAGTCCACAAATCATAAAACGGCCATCGTTCCCCACCCCTACTGTAAGTCGTTCAGAGGCGAAGTTGCAAGTTCTGGTTGTTGAATTAATGCATCAGTCTTTTTGAAGCCAAAAGCTAATGGGAATTGCCGTTTCCAAGACAAACTCACACATACACACAGGCACACAAAATCTCCGTTGATTCCTCCTGTTCCAAACAAGGCTTTCTGTTAGGATTATAATCCTATTGTTGGGTTGGCAATATATATATAAGCCATGATTACAAATGGTCTCTGTTACTTTAAGTGCTACAGTGGAATGTAATTGGCTGCTGTAATTAACTCAGCAATAAGAGGAAGCCAGGAGTTTGCTGCCTTTGAACTGGAGATACTGTGGTGTCAGATTAGATCAGCAGAACAAGGAAGAATTGCAACTGTAAACTAACTTTTTTTGAGTTAAATAATAATAATAATTCAATTTATAGACCGCTCCTCTCCCCATAGGGACTCGGAGCGGTGCACAGGGAAACTAAAACCACAATACAATATACACATATAGTTAAGAAAAAATTAAATATGAACCTGTGCTAAAATCCCCTTAATCTGCTAAAATACCCAATTAAAAAACAGCTAAACCCTGTAGAGAGAGGCTAACCAAGGCCGGCCAAACGGAAAAGATGAGTCTTCAATTTCAGACGGAAGGAGCGGAAGTCCGTGGTTGTTCTGATGTCGGGGGGAAGGTCGTTCCAGAGGGCTGGGCCTGCCACAGAGAGAGCCCTTCCCCTGGGCGTCGCCCGCTGACAGAGTCTAGTGGATGGCACCCGGAGAAGTCCCTCTCTGTGGGAGCGAATCGGCCGTGAGGATGTATGCGGCAGGATCCGATCCCGCAGATAGCTAGGTCCCGAGCCATGGAGCGCTTTAAAAATGATGACTAATACCTTGAAGTGCACCCGGAAGACGACAGGCAGCCAGTGCAGCTCGCGCAGAAGTGGAGTTATGTGGGCAAATCTGGAGGTACCCAAGATTGCCCGCGCGGCTGCATTCTGAACCATCTGAAGTCTCCGGGTGCACCTCAAGGGGAGCCCCATGTAGAGAGAGTTACAATAGTCCAGTCGCGATGTCACGAGAGCATGAGTGACTGTGCAAAGGGCGTCCCGATCCAATAGGGGGCGCAACTGGTGAACCAGGCGAACCTGGTAAAACGCCCTCCTGGCCACGGCTGTCACTTGATCTTCCATGGACAGCCGGGCATCCAGGAGGACACCCAAGTTGCGCGCCCCATCCACAGGGGCAAGATGTTCGCCCCCTATGGCCAGCGATGGAGTCAGCTGGTTGAATCGGGCAGCCGGAAACCACAGCCACTCGGTCTTGGTCGGGTTGAGCCTGAGTCCGTTACTTCCCATCCAGATCCGCACGGCTTCCAGGCACTGGCACATCACTGCTACGGCATCGTTGGGGTGGTTTGGGGTAGAAATGTACAGCTGAGTATCATCAGCGTACAGATGGTACTCTACCCCAAAACCACGGATGATCTCACCCAGCGGCTTCATATATGTGTTAAACAGGAGAGGCGAGAGGACCGACCCCTGAGGCACCCCACATGTGAGGGGTCTCGAGGTCGACCTCTGCTCTCCTGTCAACACAAATTGCGATCGGCCAGAGAGGTAGGAGGAGAACCACCGTAAGATGGTGCCTCCCACCCCCAACCCCCCCAGCCGATGCAATAGGATACCATGGTCGATGGTATCAAAAGCCGCCGAGAGGTCTAATAGGACCAGGATGGAGGAACAACCCCCATCTCTGGCCCTCCAGAGATCATCGACCAACGCGACCAATGCCGTCTCAGTGCTATGCCCGGGCCGAAAGCCGGACTGGCGCGGGTCTAGATAATCAACTTCCTCCAGGTGACGGGGAAACTGTTGTGCCACCACACTCTCAAAAACCTTCGCCAAAAAGGGAAGGTTGGAGACTGGACGATAGTTGTTTAATAAAGCTGGGTCCAAAGAGGGCTTCTTAAGGAGGGGCCTCACCATAGCCTCTTTTAGGGAAGCAGGCAAGGAACCCTCACTTAAGGATGCGTTGACAACCTCTTGGAGCCAGCCTCGTGTCACCTCCCAGGATGCCAGTACAAGCCAGGAGGGACACGGGTCCAATAAACATGTGGTGGCTCGCAGTCGCCCACGTAGCCTGTCCATATCCTCGGAAGCAACGGAGTCAAACTCCTCCCAAACAAGATCTGTCTCGTGGCATCCCACTGGACCATCAATGGGGGCTAGCTCGTTCTGTATCTGAGCGATTTTCTCCTGCAGAAAAGTCACAAATTCCTCTGCTCTGCCCTGTAGCGGGGCTTCCCGCACCCTCTGTTGAAGGAGGGAGCGGGTCACCCTGAACAGGGTGGCAGGGCGGTTTTCTGCGGATGCTATGAGAGTGGCACAATGATGACGTTTGGCCACTCTCAGCACCACAATGTAAGTCCGTAACTGGGCTCTTACTTGTGTCCGGTCAGATTCAGAACGGGTATACCTCCATCTTCTCTCTAGGCATCTCTTGTGGCGTTTCATCACCCTCAGCTCCTCGGTAAACCATGGCTGGAATAGCGGAAACCTGGTTGGGCCACGAGGGTGGACTCCCCCTCGTTGAAATGTGCCCACCAGGCTACTGCGCTTTTCAAATACAAGACTGTATTTGATTCAAGACTTACTATCACTGCTAGCGAAGCAGTAGTTTATTTTTTCCTTCACAAGTAAAGCTACTTGTTTTTACTATCAGTGTCTGAGACTCTATTAGTGTGACTTATAGCAATGTATCTCTTGCTGCAAATTCCGTTGCACATCTCTCTGTCTCCTAAAGGAGATATCCCCAACAGTTCCCAACATGCTTAAAATAAATCTTTGTCCCAAAGGAAATACTTTTTTTCTCCTCCATTAGACCACCAATATCACTTTTCAAATCCTTTTATATGCAAGTCCCTGGTGCCTAGCCCTTTTCCAACTTGGTACTAGCAGCTCCTACAAACCTCTAGAGGGCTTGCCTTTCAGAACAATTGTCTACCCACTCACAAGATGGGCCACAGTTTTCTATATAACTTGAAGTGGTGTGTGGCACATTACCGTTGTCAAGCAATTATATCACTGAAATGAAGGCTCTGATGAGGGCTCTATGTCGGAGGCAGAGTGGGGGCCAGAGCCATATGCCAGTTATCAGCTGCCTTCAGAGTCAGACATCAGTGAGGCAGGCAAACAGCTGGAGCCCATTCCCAGTGTGCGAATGCACAGACAAAGGGAACAGCTAAAGGACAGGGGTCGACTTGGGAGTAAGGCCAGATGATGAATGGCCCCTCCCAGAGGAAATATAAGAGTAGCAAAAGGGATTTTGCAGCAGGTGAATAGTTCACTAATTAGTTAGTGATGCTCCAAGGATAGCCTGTCAGCTCTCCAAGCCAGATAAGATCTGTGACCATAAATCCTCCTTTGATAGACTTTGCAGGCTGTGAATGAGCAGAATGCACTGTAAATTAATAAAAAGGTTTTTTGCTTGGACAAGGAGTTTGTTTCATGCTCTTGGGAACCTCGGTCAGAACAATAAAACCTATTCATTAAATTGATTGAGTCTTAAAATGTGGGCAAAATTTTGTTCAATTTAGCATGTTTTAACTATGAGAACTGATCAGTTGAACCAAAGGAACTGTTAACCCATTGCTGAATAATAGAGTATAATGACAGTCACCTAAAAAACAGTCTTCTTGAAGTTGGATTTGACAAATGCCTACCTTCTATTGCCTCTAGCTTTGGGGACAAGATATTCATGAAATTGTCAGCGATTAAATTGCAAACATTATTGGAACATATGGATTACCTTTTAAAGCCTATATTCAGCTGGTCCACTTCAGGGACAGAATTACTCATATATATATATTAGGGATTATTTCTATAGGAGAGAGAACTAGGGGTAAAGATAGGAAATATAACTTTCTTATGCTTGTTGCTAAAATTCTTCTGGCCAATCTCAATAAACTGGAGATTGGAAAAGTATTTTGCAACGATTCTATGTAATTTGTATAATCAGTTCCAGAGACTAGCTGTGAATCATTAACGTTAGAACTTTTTTAGAGTGTTATTGAATAAAACGTCACCCAAAATGCTATTTAACATGTATGTGATGGCATTCAAAAGCCATTAGAAATCTGAGGCATGATGTCACTGACATGCAAACGACATCTGGCTTTTCTGTAATACATTTAAATTGGCTACTTCTCAGTGCTTGCACATACAGTATTGATGGATTGGATCATAACAAATTGTTACACTCTGAATGCTAATGAGTGTTTATAGAACTTGGGGAGTAGATTTACTACTAATGTATTTAGGTAATTCCCACAGCGGGAAAATACATTGTACTATCCCTTTTAATTGGTGCATCAGCTATGTTCTACCTTGAAGAGACATATTTTTACCACAATAATGCATGGATTATTAACTTTCTTCTTGGACTGTTGCATGACTCTCTATTTGGATCTGTGCTTGAAGTTGGTATAGACCTAATGCAGAATGTAGTGGAAAAGAGATGGAGAATCTCTTATGCGAGACCGCCTCCTGCCACATACATTCCTTAGACCGATATGCTCCCACAGAGAGGGCCTTCTCAGGGTGCCGTCGGCCGGACAATGCCGACTGGCGACACCCAGGGTAAGAGCCTTCTCTGTGGCGGGCCCAGCCCTTTGGAATGACCTACCACCTGAATTACGTACCATCACCGACCTCCGCCTCTTCCGCCAATGTCTAAAGACATATTTGTTCCAACAAGCCGGCCTAGCCTAACCTCCCGTGGGGACTTTTAGGAAGTTTTTAAATTGGGTATTTTAAATTTGGTTTTAGTACAGGATGGGAATGTTTAATATTTATTTTAAATTATATATTTATCTTTGTATTCGTACGTTTTTAAATTTCCTGTACGCTGCCCTGGGTCCTTTGTGGAGAAGGGCGGGATATAAATTTAAATTTAAAAAAAATAGAATGTACCATGCACAGAAAACTGTGTAAAGTGAAATGCTCTATTCTATTCTATTCTATTCTATTCTATTCTATTCTATTCTATTCTATTCTACCAGAACTCCTTCCATATTTTATTGTTAATAATAAAAAACCTTTATAAAAGTCGAGGAACTGAAATATCTTTTCCTGACTAGAGTCTGTTGGATTACTACAGTGGCCAAGGGAGATTTTATTGATGATGTGATATTCTGCAGACTGTAATCTGGCAGTAACACAGAACTGGATGCTTTCAGCTACTGCTTCTGTTCCCCAGTATATTCTCCACTTGCTATGCACAAAGTAATATCTCTGTTCTCCTTGATATTTGATGCTGTATTGATATTAGTAATATTTGTTGTAGAGATGCTCTACTGGTTTTTATATATTCAATTTGTTACATTGTATGTTATGTACCACTTAGGGATAATTTTAAAGATGAGAATAAATTTCAAGTTAATAGTAAAATAACAAATAGCCTTTAGATGTGCCAAACCAATCAAGAGAGATAATTACATTCAGAGGGAGTGTTAACAAATAGAGCCAAACAGTGGTGGGTTGCCAATTTTTAAACTACCGGTTTGTGCCCACTCGCGCATGTGCAGAAGTGTCTGGGTGAGCGGATGGAGCCTCCCGCCGCCGCTACTACCGGTTCGCCCGATCCAGGCCAAACCGGGAGCAACCAAACTCTGGAGCCAAAGAAGTCATGAGAAGCAAAGGAAAAAAATTCCTTTGGAAAGTGGACACCTTGCTCAATTGTGGAGGGGAAAAAAGACAATACAGATTTGCTCACAGTACAAACAAATGGAAAGTATAATTCAAATCAGAGGGAGAGGAAGGAAAAAAAAGGATGTGCAGCGATATTATTTTTCCAAAATAAGACCAATGATTAAAAAACAACACATAACCACTTAGGGGAGAATTCAATATCAAAATTACTGGCCTTCTAACAAACACCCTACACCTTTTTATTGTCTAAGATTGGTCTCTGCACCCAATGACTGAAAACAAACAAACGGAACATTAACTTTTAAAAAGGATCTAGGGATTCAGGAAATTATAGGTCAGTTAGCTTAACAACAGTTTCTGTAGATACAGCGAAGCTCTATTAAGGACAGATTACTAAGCATATTAAGGACATTAAGTCTGCAAAGTTACAGCTGAGTAATTTTAAGTGATTCACTGTGGTACATGTTTTAAACTCCCCCTTGGCACTTTTTTTTTTATAAGGCAAGAAATAGCAAGGAAGAGGAATTAAAATACCGCAACCTTCAAATTGTTATGCAAAAAGCGTAGAGAGTAGTTGTCCTGAACCCATGCAACATTTGTTCTGATGGCTCATAGGAAAATTAAACTTTTTCTGGAAATAATGCAAATTTAGTTCTCCTGGAAATAATGCATTATACACTGCTTGCACAAACACTTTTTTTTAAGTATGAAAAACGGTATGAAAAATTTAAGTTAGTAATAATACATTGTGATATATAGTTATCCTACAGGAAAATGTTTTAACAACCGAGTATATTATCACGGATTCACTCACACAATGAATAAATTCACATCTCTCTGTTGCTCCCCATCTCTTCAAGGAAACCTACCCAACTCAAACAGGAAAATAGCAACTCTCCATGTTATAGGACAGGGCTGTCAAGGTCGCAGCCCGCGGGCCAGATGTGTCACATGCTTGCCATGCTCACACCCGGTTTAGCAAAGGGGAAAATACATTATGTGACACTGCCGAGTTTGACACCCATTATAGGATTTGCAGAAATTGTCTTTTCTGCATATTTTTATCCCCACAATTTACTTTTCAGATGCCATGGGAAATATAAACATTAAAAGCGATCATATCAATGTTAATGGATATGTTAGTCCAGATCTCTTCCCTAATGATTCACAAAATGAACTGTTTTGTCTTTTTAGCAGCCACCGTGTCCTAAGTTAACATTTTAACTGAATGATCTATGCCAGCAACAGTAGCCTTTCCTGGTCAGGCACCGCCAACTCATTCAGAACACATCAATGTGTTTGTGTTTCTTGGCCCAATATGTGTTGCATTGAATTTACACAGAATTGCATTTGCCATTTCATTCTCCCTTCACCAATTTCAAAGGGATCCTGTTGAGTCATCAAAATCACTCCGCTCTTCTCTCTGCTGGAAAACAAACCATTTTGTATCCTCGCCAGCTTGACTTGCTAACTGTCCAACTGTAATTCCAGACCTTTTATGTCAGTAAGATAACGTCCCATTTTATATCTCCCGCTATAAGAACTGTTCATTTATACTTGTTCCCTTTTTTCCTACTCTTTACTAGCCTAGAACAGAGCATTGTCCCTGATTTTGAAAACCTTTTCAGAAGGCTTTTTGAAATCCTTCATGTACAAGGACTATCCATCTATCTATGGGGGTTGATCACATTCTCAAACAAAAATTTTACATTTGCAGAAGCCTTATTGATTCTTCTTTAGCAAGGTAAAGATAAAATCACCTTCAAGTCAAGGAAAATTCCCGGTGACTTCATGATTCAGATCCTTTTTAGGCATGGAAAATCTCTTATAATAGAACAGATTTTCCATTTCCGTCTTCCTGATTTTTTATAAAAAAAATCTAGCTTATATATGTTGTCTTCCCTGATGGTCTTCCACTGGACCATGATGATGCTGATGCTTTGTATGTAGCAAGCCAACTTATTTTCTTTATAACAGGACTATCAAATCTGGACTGCAAAAATCCAATGACCAAGAGCAAAGAGTATACCAAAACTCTTGCTGATACCATGGTCATCTGGATTTTTGAAGCCCAGATCTGGAAATTAGACTGTTTATAAAATTTAAAAAATAAATTGGAGTAGCAGACCTACCAGGTACTAAGGAACATGACCAGTTAGGGAACTCAGTTTTATCTATGGGCCGCATGGAGAAATGGAAAAAGAGCAAAGAGAGGAAGATTTATTTATTTATTTATTTATTTATTTATTTATTTATTTAATTAGACTTTTATACCGCCCCCTCTCCAGGTAGGACTCGGGGCGGTGCACACAAGAGTAAGCATCTTCTGCTTACTTAGGTTCACTCAGCTCTTGGATTGTCACCAAACATCACAAATGGATGTCATGTATATTTTTTATACTATCCAGTGACTTTTCTGAGAACATATTCCTGGCAGAGATTACTGGAAGGAAGGGAAGTGATAGGAAGGGGTGGGGGGGAAGGCCCCCTCAGACTGATAGGTACAGAGTGATGAGTTGCTCTGTGAGTGAGATGAGCAGTCTCCAAATTTGATAAACCAATAAAATAAAATAAATATCTGTCTGTTTGTCTCGCATAGGTTTCTGATCCAAGGCAAACATTTGGGCGGTGCATTGTAATTAATTCTTGTTGAATAAAATGTGCAAGAGAGAGAGAAAACATTGAAAGGCAAACATTCAAAATTTAGCATTCTTCTCCATTAAAATTTAACACAGCTCACCTAAATTTAAAGTGAAGAAAAGAGGAAATGATGTTAACAGAACAGAAAACATTGATGCAAATACAACATTAATCATTTTGTTGGTATTCAGATTGTATGCATATATTTAAGATATTTCTCTGTTAATAATGAAGAGATCTTTGTAATGTTGGTAAGATAGTCTGAATTGTTTTTGCTATAGTGAAATATTCTCTCCAGGAGCATTGCCTTAAGTGTTTACTTGTTATGTAGCCCGTAGGACTTTTTGCTTTTGTTTCAGTACAGAATGGAAAATTGAATATTGTTAATGGTAAACTAAGGTGACCAGACGTCCCGCTTTTGCCTCTGAGCGCCAGCTCGGGCGGGGAGGGCGTTGGGGCCAAGGAGGGGGGGCCGCACGTGCTCCGGCATGTCACACGCCTGCACAGAGGGCCTCGGGGCGGGGGGCGTGCTCCCACCCGCCCCCGCGGTGCCCTCTTTAAAGGCAGCGGCGGCCTGAGCCTGCGGCTCTCAGCGCCGCCGGGCCAGGCCACCGCCACTGCCTTTAAAGAGGGCCCCGCGGGGGCGGGTGGGAGCGCGCCCCGACCCTGACGCCCTCTGCGCAGGCGCTTGACGTGCTGGAGCACACGCAGCCCCCCTTCCTCGGCCCTGACACTCTCTGCGCAGGCACGTGATGCGCCAGAGCGCCCCCCTGCCTGTCGATGGTGTCCCGCTTTGGGACTTTGAATATCTGGTCACCGTATGGTAAACAGCTTATAACAAATAGACATAAAAGGGGAAGTATGATCCTTGAGTTTAATTGCTGAGGTGGGCATTAAAATGAGTAAGCAATGACTTCATTTTTCAGCATATAGTATGTGATTTTCAAATTACTTAATAACAAGTTTGTAGGTTTTCCAATCTTTCAAAATACAAATTTAGAAACTTTTTTGATGATTTTTTAAAAACATAATGAGAATCTTGGGACTTTTCAATGACGTTATTAGGCATAGTCCCATTGAAATAAAAATCTAAAAAGAAAATATTATAAAATCTTATTGCTATTGTTTAAAAAAACCCAACAATGTGTATTTTCAAGGAAAATTCATTTCATAAATAGCATGAATGATTTTCCTTCTTCCTTCCCCTCAGCATCCTATATTCAGCCTACTTGGCATTACTTCCCTTTAAAAAGATTACATTTTCCTTCAGTCTTTATTAACTTCTCAATGTTCGTAATATAATCAGAGACAATCATTAGGAAGTAAATCCAATCAATCTCAGTGGAATTTACTTTCAACTAAATGGGTTACGTTTACTCTCCAAATAGCCTTTTCATTTGGCCTCAAAAGATGTATAAACAAAAATAGGAAAAATGAATAGCTGTTTGAAGTAATTAATAGATATTGCCAGTCTGTAAAAGTAAGTTTAATGTTTCAGACTCATCCAATTTCAATCAGATTTTATGTTTTACTGTAATAAACCTAAAGGGTTGCAAACATTTATAACCCCTTAATTTTTTATTTGTTAATCTCATTGCATTTTGAGAGAAGTGATAAAAGATAAATGGACAAATTAAAGGAAATCTTATATTCCTTACAGATTATAAAAGGGATTTGTGGACAATGTTTATTTTTCCAATGTGCATTTCTAGTTTTAAATAATAATTGTTAATCCTTTTTTATCAAAGGATTTGTAGGAACAGGCTTACCCATGAGTCCAGAATGATTTGAAAGAAGTGTTTTCACAAACCAACCATGTATTTGCTATTTGTTAAAGGAATCTGATCATTTTCAAGTTTCCAACACGCTAGGAGTTGAAACAATTCTTAATAAATCAGGATTCTTTTTTTCAGGCATGAAGTATACATAGACCTATTATCCGTTCATCTTTTTTTCATACTGGCTGTGGTGGTGATGTGAACTTGGTGAAGCATATTGGTATCTGTGGGAACAGTTATTTGTATGTTTGTTTAGCTCTTTGACTTTTTGCAGGAGGGGTCATTGCATTTTTTAAAATTGTACATAATTTGGAGTTAGAAGACAATATAAAACTTAAAAGCAGATAAGCACTATAAGACTCAGGAATGGGAAGAAGGGGAGCATAGAATCATAGAGTCAGCAGTGTTTTGAACCATTGTACAAACACATCCTCCATAGCATTGTATTGGATATATTTTCTCCATAACAAATTCCCCTGCCCCAGCCCCAGATCTGGATCAATTTCCAATCTGACTACTTTTACTGACTTTTTTTGCTACCTAAATCTGGTCCCATTCTGTCTGTTCTTGGAAAATTAATCTGCTGTTAGATGACTGGACAGAAAATATCTTAAAACCTTATACATTATTCCTTTCCAACATTCTATTGAATTGAATAGAACAAAAAAGATAGAAAGAAGAAATTGAACGAAAACATTTTCTCTCTTGGAACTAAGCTAGATAAACATCCTTCAGAACTGGTGTACTGTAGGTAAAGTAAATCTTGTCTCTTTGTTACAGATGATGGTTGAATTACACATGATGGTTGATCTCTGTGATTATCTTCACAAATGCATTTATATCTCCCTATAGAAGAAAATAGGTAGCTCAGGGTTAAACTATGAAGACCTTGGTGCTGTCTGAATTTTGGTTGTTATGGGGGGTGGGATTGTTATGGAGAAAATATCTCTAATACAACTGTACAGAAGAAGTGAGTGGACAATGGTTCAGAACACTGCTGACTCTATGATTCTAAACTCCCCTTCTTCCCTGACTTATACCATCGTTCATGGGTGTCAAACCTGCGATGTCATGTTGCCCATGATGTATTGTGACTTTTTCCCCTTTTGCAGAGCTGGGGTGAGTGTGGCCGGTGGGTGACCTGTGGGCCGCCAGTTTGACATTCCTGCTGTAGTTCTTATTTAATTTAAATTTTATATTATCTCTCAACTCCAAAAGATAAACAATAACTAACCCCCCCCCCCTCTCACAATAGTCTCCTCCTGCAAATATGTAGTGCACTGATAATGTTACCTAGTTGGGCAATGAAACATCTGCATGCAAAGCTCAGACAGCCCCAAGGACTTCCCATTTACAGCTATTTGGCTTACCAAGACAGTACTTTAAAGTTAATGTTATTTTCCTGGTCACCCATCAGCATGTTAATGATTATGCAGCATAATAATATGTGCTTCTCCACTGCAGCATCTTTTGCTTCTATAAAGAAGCTTGAGTTTAGGCTTGCAACTATTCTATATGGTCATGGCAGTGTTTTTATTTTTTTCATACAATATTCATTCATCCATTCATCCATATAGAAGATATAGTTTAATATCAGCTTCTAATTTCATAAAGTCTGAGCAGAAGAAAAAAAAAATCAAAGGCAAAAGTTAAAATATTAAAAATGTTATAAGAAAAAAGATTTTCTCAGAAATTTTCTAACGCTAGCTGTGAGATATTGGACTATTGTCAAATATATTAAAAATGTGTTCTTATAATGCATAACTCATACAGAGATTATTTACATGTTATGTACATATGGCAGATAAATATTTAGAAAAAACATAAATATTTTTCCTCATGTAATTCTTTTGGCTATTTAAAAAAATGTTTGAAAAAGTTAGTACAGATTCTTTTAAGAGTCAAGCAACAAATTATGCAGTGAATAATCTATGAGCCAACCTCCTTCCCTGTCCCACCACCGCCAGTCTTTGCAAATGTATTAGCCAAAAACTTCTTTCGTCTCAGACAGAACAATGGATTTATAATCTTACACATCTGGACTACATTTGGCTGGAGAATGTGCTCTAGACACTGTTGTGAAAATGAGGTTGAGTTTCTTTCTCCTGGAAAATGTTAATGTATTCTGTCCTATTTCAACATTATTAAATTCAGAGAAAATCAGTAAGCAAGATGGGGAAGCTCCCCTGCCATCTTTTGCTGTTAAACTTGCAGGCCAATGCCAAAGAATGAATAGGGCAAAGCAGGAAGGTCCCTTCCGTATCTGAGATAATAATGACTGCTTCTTTGATGGGGAACTTGGAGGTGGCATTGGCTTAGTCTTGGCATTGCTATTCTGGAAGGGTGGGAGACTGACATGGACAGAACAACCTGGCTAGATTTAATAGGCATGGATTTTGCTACTGATTGGGATACAGAAGAAAATCTGGATTGGAATGGAGGGTAAGGTGAGGGCCAGAAGAGATTACAGAGAGAAAAGTCAGGGCAGGTGGATGATTATGGAAGATAAAAGAGTAAACATCCAGCCTTCTATCTTGTATGATGAAGTTTTGTCAGAATCTGAAGGTCCAGAATAACCAGGACAATGCCTACAATTTCACATTTACAAAGAGAAGTGTCGAAGTTGACTAAAGCTAATGTGCTAGTAATATATATTTTGCTACAAGGCAAGGCTACTCCTAAACTATTTTGTCCCTTCTTACAGAGGGAAATGTGAATATATTTGAGCAAATAGAAAAATGTAGCTATAACTATGTTGCAACAGAATGACACAGTGTGCAATTTGGTGTTTCATACTGGGTGAATTCATACAACACCCTAAGTCAGGACCCTAAGTAAAACCATGTTTTACTTCCCAAAGTCCCTGGTTCCAAATAATACTAAATTATACTGAGCCCCCAAATCCAAAACCATATTATGGCTTAAAATTATATGTAACAGTAATGGGCTACAAATATTTTTACTACAGGATTGGGCGTCCTTGCGTGTGCGCTTCTGCACATGCACTGAATCGTCCGGGCGGGTGAGCAGGGCCTCCCATCGCTGCTACTACTGGTTTGGCCAAACTGGGCCAAACCGGGAGCAACCCACCACTGATATGTAAACTAGGTACTTTAATTCAGACAGAAGATAATCTGAACATTTACAAAGGTGAACATTCATTTAATATAAACTATTTTGAATTTCTGCTATGGATAAAGATTGGATTTTTTTTAGCTGAGAGGAAGTGGCATTTTGTTTTTTTATAATACCAGAGTCTGTAAAATTGCTTCATTTTTTAAAAATCTGGTTCCATTTTTGTTCTCTAGTAGCTCTTATAGATAAGTAGCCCGTTTCTGGGCCATGCCCATGTTGTATTGAAAGAAGGGGATAAGGAATTATAATGAAATCTTTATTTTAAAATATGTTTTCATAATAAAATCCTTTTTGAAGGCAAATGTTTGCTGTCTTGACTAATTCTGTTAGCATCTCCTCACCATGATGGTTCATTCTGTCTGTTTCTGCAATAATCTGATTTTTAAAAATTAAATCTGTCCAAATTGTTATTTTTATATGTATTTTCACACAAAGTAAACAGTCATAGATGTTTTTTCCTCAAAGTTCATAAGTTGCATGCAAATTCAAATAGTATTTTAGTGCATTTGGGGATATTGTGAACACAAAAACCCTAGGGGAATGGTTTTCAATTCTTCCAGTTTTTTATCTACTTCCATTTTTTTTTCTAGACTAAATTCTCAGCTGAGCTTATGATGTTTTTTCAAAGGCAAATGGTCAAGAACTCATTGTTGGTTATAAAATGTTCAATATTGTCCATTATCTATTCTTCTCCTGTCTCTAAATTGGCAATATTTATTGATATTCTTTGGACATTTTAATGTTGTTCCTTTATTTTTAAAGTGTAATAAATAAAAAAAGATAAGAATTATAAAATTATCAGAGTAATTATTCTTACATTTTATATTGGTTGTTGAAAAAGAACAAAAATGGCTTTAAAACCTTGTCAGAAGTATTATATTCCTCATAACAGATAGAACTGAATTTCCTACTACGAAAGACAAAAAAACCCAAAGAAGCAATTAAGTATAACATTTACCTATTCTTGTATATGTAATCTTCCCAAACTCAGGATTTTAATGATTCTTCTAAACCACTATTGTAACAAAAACTAAATAATTTTTAAACGTTTCTGTGGATTGCTATTTCAGAGCATTTTTAAAAATCCTGCTAATCATTCAGAATTGGTAATTGCACACCTGTCATCCTGAGAAGTTCTGTTGCAATTACATTTCCAGAAGTTCCTGAACTGAGCCCTTCAAATTCTTACGCCTTGATAAATATCAAGCATCGTCTACATTTTATCCAAAATGATAATAAAAAAATAGCTTAACTTACCATTACTTTCTATTCTAGGATGAACCACTTTTGTCTAATAATACCAATCTGGAAATAACAGTGTGTAGAATCCTATGAAATTAGTCAAGTATGAATATTAAACTAAATTAGATGGATGATGATAAAGATGCTAATAATAGTCTCAGATATCATCTCTATATTATATAGAAGTGTGTGTGTAAACTTTGTTTTATAAGGTAAGAAATTCATCTAATTGCCCTACTGCTACTTGTGCATATAATTATCATCCCACAACATTCTTTCCTTCTGTTTAAATAAAGAGAAAACCACAGAAAAGCTCCTATTAATTTTTTGTTTCAACGGAGACTGCATGAATAGGAAGAAAATTCCGAGATTTTTCATCCGGCAGTGAAAAATGATGGAGTGAATGAATCATAAGGTTCTGCTGTATTCACATGAAGTTCAAGGAGATTTTTCTTCAAGAGTCTTGCACTATAATTCATAAACAACGTGAGGCCTAATATTTCTAGGGAAAAGATTCAGTCAGCTGAAAGCTGCCGAAATACAATATTTGTCAATCTGTTGGTTAAAGTGCTGTTCCATGCCCAGCCTTCCAACAACCATGGCAGATGTGCAGGATAGTTTGGGTGAGCATAGCTTTCACCATAGGTATTTTTGTTAAGCAGGAAACAGTAACAGAGTTGGAAGGGACCTTGGAGGTCATCTAGTCCAACCCCCCCCCGTTCACGCAGGAGACTTGTACTAGGGATTTTAACCACTGAACTGCTGACTTTTCTGATCAAAAAACTCAGTGTTTTAGCCATTTAGTCAGAACGAGAGCCAGAAAAATACTGAATTTGAAATGGCTTTAAGAACCTTTCCAGGTGACTTACCCTGTCATATATTGGAGTATGAAAAAAGCTTATTGAGACAAAAGGACTCTTAGAAGATTAAGACTGTTCAATTCAGTCAACAACTGAGCATAATAGAATCTCAGTTCATTAGTAAGGCCCATAACGTAAGAAATGAAGTCAATACAGGAAAAGGAACAATCCAGTATCTGTTGATTCAGAGAAGCAGGAGAAGGCTTAGAATTTAAATACCCAAGAGAGCAAATCTTCTTTATGTACTTGCCTGCAATAAAGACTACTAATCTTGTTGCGTGATGCATGCGAGTTTTCTATTGAGTACGTCACACCGAATAAAAGCTGAGCATCTGGAGAGCTGAGATTTTCACATGTCTCTGTGGAGAAGCCTAATATATAAGTTAGTAAAGGGTGTGTAAATTCTTCATTCTGTGGCTGTATTTGCACAGAATGAAACATTATCATAGGTGTAAAAATAACCTTCCCAAGATTTGTTGATAGTTCACTATGCTGTCCGATTATTTTATGTAGATATTGTTAGGGAGCAGAAAAGAAAAAAAAGAAAGGAAATCAGAAAGGTTGATAAGACTGGAGATGATAAGAACATGTCAGAATATTAGACTGGTTGCAGTTTCAAAGCAACAAAGAGGAAGACCAGATCCCTATTTTAGATTTTGCCTTGCTTAGCTTTTTTAATGAAAATATTATCTTTTTTAAAAACCCACTATAGGTTTTGGAAGAAGAAGGAAGAGAAAAAAGAGCGTTAGATGGATGCATTGACAAAGTACTTACTTTGGGTTTCCAGTGCCTGGCTTCTTTCTCCGGAATATGCTGAGGAAAGTGTTGGATCTACAAGGTGTCTTGCCGTCCCCGACATGCATACGCACCACATCTGAAGTGGTGAAGGCACTGCGGACATTCCTTTCGGGCTTTGCAATGATGATATACATCTTGGGAGTGAACATGCACCCCAAGGCAACTGTCACACTCAGGCTCACGGCAAAGCAAGTTGTAATGATCTTGTAGTTGCTCCCAAAGTATATAGGTACAAAGGCAAGCCAGATGATGCATGTTGTGTACATAGTGAAGGCAATATACTTGGCTTCGTTGAAATTGGCCGGCACGTTGCGAGTTTTGAAAGCGTAGTAAGTACAACTCATGATGAGAAGTCCATTGTAACCCACTGGGGCAACCACACCTAAGTTGCTGGTGTTGCAGATCAGAAAGACTTCCTTGATACTGGGGTAGGAAAGGATGGGGAAAGGGGGCTCCATGATGATCACTGTAATCACCAATGTCAGCTGTACACTGATCAAAATGGAGGCAATGACTACTTGGGCCCAAGCACTCATGAAACGTGGTTTGCGGGTGCAAATTTTTTTCTTGCTCCCTGCCAGAATGCGTGCAATGCGGTTGGTTTTTGTTACAAGGGCAGAGTAGCACATGGCAGAGGAAAGCCCCACCAGGAGACGCTGGAAGTAGCATGAAGTGACAGTGGGCTTAGCAATGAGGGTGAAAGGGCATATATAACCAAGGAAGATCCCTGCAAGTATTATGTAGCACAGCTCCCGACTAGAGGATTTGACGACGGGGGTATCCCTGTACAGTGCAAAGATAAGGGTAACAAACATGGTGACGAGAATGCCCAGGCAAGAGAAGGCCACCGCCACAATGGACTCTATGTCACTCCATTGCAGATACTTTACAGGGATTGGTTGGCAGCCTACAGGATACAAAAAAGGAAAAAAAAGAAAGAAATGATTGGATAAGCAGACACATATTGCAAAATAAAGAGCTCCTTTGGGATCCTTAAAGAGCAGTTGCATAATAGAAGTGATCCTGCATTCATATCAAAACAAGTGATTCTTGCACAAAAGCTTCATCTAATTATGTCATTCCACTGGTAGGACAAAATCTGCCAACAAAATAGATTATCCTTCCTCCTTCCAGCTCCCTGTGTATTTGCTAAATCTGCTTCACAAATTTTGGAAGAAATAGGAAACACAAGGGAAAGCCTGCTACAAAACGAGCACAAATTCTCTCGTGTATCATTGTTGTAATCTCTTACGTCACATAAAAAAGAATAGACTATTCTTAATTTTTTCATGGCAATTTGACGAAGAGTTTAGTTTTCAAAATCTATTCGTTTCTAAACTTTATACTTACAACTTCAAGGCCAACGAACATCCCCAGGACAGCATTCAGATCAAATAGATGTTAATTACAGTTTCTATTTAGTAACACATAGACAGAAATTAATTCTCCTGCCAACATTTTTATTCAGCTTCTGAGACATTTACAGTATATAAAACAATTAGAGAGCAGAGGCATTTAATTTTTAAAGTGGTTGGACAACATTCCTGACTACTAAAAGCAATATTGAAAATGGATTTTTTTCTACTTTAAATAGATATTAGGCATTTTAGTCCTTATTCTACATGACAGCATTATCTGTACAATTATTTGTCTGCGTAGCTTATAATCTGGACAGCCAGAAATCCAGCAGCTTCCGTTTCATTAACTGTCAAGAAAATATTTTTTTTTTTTTTTTTTGCTAAATGAAACCCTGCATTCACTTTTAGAGAAAATAGGAATAAAAGATCTTCTAGGCCAGGAGTCTGCAAAGTTGGCTCTTTTAAGACTGGTGGACTTCAACTCCCAGAATTCCCCAGCCAGCTATGCTGGCTGGGGAATTCTGGAAGTTGAAGTCCACCAGTCTTAAAAGAGCCAGCTTTGCAGACCCCTGTTCTAGGCTAAGGATACATGAGTGGTGGGATGCATCATCCTATTTATGCTGATTGCCCAGTTTAGGCACTAATTTATTTGGCCAACAGTCATGAGTTTGATAATGCAGGCAAGGATATGTAAAGTTTAAAACGAGTGCCTCGTATATTATAAATGCCTGCTGAGCAGAAGAAAAACTCAAATGAATTTCCAAGAAATATAGGAGTTGGATGTTTTAAGCAGTTATTGCCACCTACAGTTTTACTCCCTCACAATGTTCCAATGATCTCAATGCTTCTCTGCAACTGCAATGATACATGTGGTGAAAACTAACTGTAAATTTTAAACTCTTAAAAATACACAGAAACTTCTGTGTTTGGGAGTGCAGCAATTGTACAACATCGACCTTATTTATGATCAGGCTGTCAAAAACAAGTGCTCGATGTTCTTTGTTTAAAGCAAATTATTAATTCAAACTATTGGTAGTTTCCAGGGTGGTATAACTAACAGCAGTACGCACACATACCAGATTCCTGATAAGAGTATTGCTAAAATATTCCTCAGTTCCTATCTTTTCTCCAGGAACATAGTAGCAGGAATAGCAATTCTTGTTTTTTTCACTACAAGAATCTTGTACCTATGCCTTATGCCTTGTACCTTGTATCTGGCTGATTGGGTGGAGAGAGAGCAGCTGACACAAATTAGCCTGTGAACTGTCATGGCTGAGGGAACCTGTGTTTATCCTGTTGCAGCCTAGCATTTCAACCAGTGTGACATATTGCTTCCTGAACCATAGAGCAAATGGTTAGGGTTAGGGCAGCAGGCGGGAAGACCCTGCAGATCTCTTCTACGTCATTCTTGAGGTGGGATGGGGGAGAAGAAGGGAATAGCAACTGGAAGCAAAGTAGAACAAATGCAAAATTCTCCCGTTAACAATCCACAATGAATTATTACAATATGTTCCACGCGATGCTTTCTTTGAAACTTTTCTTAAACTTCAATGCAACTGAAACGCAAAAGTTTATATTCCTATTCCTCTGCAACAATTGCGTCGATTGCCAATTTACTTTTGAATGTTAGCTATGATTCACAAAACTGCTTGTGTTGCAGTTTTCCATTCTTATAAATAGTGAGAAGATGGTGGTTCAACAGGGACCAGAGGACAAGGCACACTAGTGAAGTCCAAACAGAGGTTTGACCTACTTTCCTCTGAGATTCTTATAAGAGTTCTGCCACTTGTCTAAACGGCCTAAAGTAGATATCATGCATTGCCTTTAAATAGCAAAGCTAAGTCAAAACATACAACAGGAGGGAATATGTGTACACCCTTCCTCCTCTTAGGGTCACAGTTGCCCAGAGCAGCCTGATGTGTATATCCCCATATAGAAGTGTGCATATACAGTTAGCTCTCATTTAGTGATCACTGCTGGGACTAATAATTTAATTGTTAAATGAAGCAGTTGCTAAGTGAAACTGTTATAAGTTTACTTCAGCTTTCTTTTGCTTTACAGACCTATGAATATCATAAACATGAGGACTGAGGGCTAAGTTAGTTTTCATCACTGTTGTAACTGCAAACGGCTGCTAACTGAGGCAGTTGCTAAGTGAGGACTACCTGTATGGACACTGATTTTTTTTTTGTATGTGTAATCAGATACATACTTTTGTGGCTGTCCAGGTATTGCACTTTTGCTGCCTATTCATTATACGCCTTCCTTTGGAATTGAATTTAAGAAAGAAAATAGAAGATAAATGCGGTAAGTAAAATAAACATTATTATTTTGGGGGGTAGTAAAAGGTTTTGCTCTTACCTGTCAGCTCATCACTTGGCCACCATCCCAGCTCACAGGCTTTGCACGTGAACTCATCTTGCACAAATTCATTCTCCTTGCAAGCTGTACAAATCCAGCAGCAGCTCACTTCTCCCTTCCTTATAACCTACAATAAAATTAGATATTTGTTTTTAGATGAAAACCTTTTAACATGGTTTCTGAATACAGTATCCCTTTAGCAATATCGTGTGTGACATTACGAATACAGTCTCATAAAGTAATAATTTTAAAACCTGTATTGATGACTCAACTTATCTGGACCAAAAATAGATCTTCTGCAAGTAAAAACCAAGCGCTTGAGCCTTTGAAAGATCTGTAGCTCTATAACAGACTGAAGGCTTTTGGTCTAATTGTCTCAGGTCTTCTTACCTAGCATTCACCAGAAAAAGGAGTCAAAATAAAAGGATCCCATACTAAAACTACTGATGGCCAAATTAGTCTATAACACTCATTTATAATAAAGGTAAAATAAAAGTATTCCTTGTCCAATTGTGTCTGGCTCTAGGAAACTCATGTCCATTTCTTAGCTGAGAGAAGTGCGTTGTCTGAAAACCCTTCTGTGGTCATGTGGCCGGAATGACTATATGCCAAGCAAACAGAATGCTATTTGCTTCCCACTGAAATGGTACCTATTTTTCTACTTGCATTTGCATGCTTTGAAACTGCTAGGTTGGTAGGAGCTGGTGCAAGTAATGGGATCTCACTCTGTTGTGTGACACTCGGGTCTCGAACCTCAACTATCAGATTTTCAGCTGACAAGCTCAGTGGCTTTAACCGCTGAGCCATCGGGCCTCCTACCATCTATAATAATTGCACTCATATATTACATAGTCAGGAGCAAGCAATATTTTAATTTAACACGATTTGCAAATCCAGCCCATGTAAAGACTGAGCTGCATAGACTAATTGTCTATTGCAACATAGGGCCATTTTGTAGGTCAAATGCAGCTGGAAAGTAAAAGAAGTAACCAAAAAGTCTATCTTGATTGAAACATTAATGCTCACTACTTTGGGTATTAGGTAGTTTCTAAAAATATGAGAAAGATTTTGCACTTGAATCCTCATTAGAGTCTATTTTTTGGAGCAAAGAAATGCTGTTTGAGACCTGTCCAACATCTTTATCTAAAGCAAGGCCAGTATCTTCAAATGTAGCCATTTTACTTGTCCCATCCTTTCAAATAAAAGAATAATTCAAGAAGAGACAATTTATTTATTTTTATTTTATTTTATTAAATTTATACCCCGCCCCTCTCCTTGTTAGGACCCAGGGCGGCGCACAGGCATTATTAAAACCACAAAATACAAAATACAAAATCGATTAAAATATATTAAATTATTGGACCCGTGCTAAAAACCCATTTTAAAACCATACCAAATTAATTTTAATTTTAAAAGTCAGAAGTAGGGGCTATCCTAGGCCGGCTTGTTGGAATAGATACGTCTTAAGACGTTGGCGGAAGAGGCGGAGGTCCGAGATAGTGCGAAGGTCGGGGGGTAGGTCGTTCCAGAGGGCCGGGCCCGCCACAGAGAAGGCCCTTCCCCTGGGTGTCGCCAGCCGGCATTGCCCCGCTGACGGCACCCGGAGAAGACCCTCTCTGTGGGAGCGGATCGGACAATAAGATTTTGATTGAGGGATATAGGTCAGGCGGGTTTATTTTGATCTCTACTGAAAACATTAAAATTACCCATTTTTTGAAATTGAATAGTACAGGTCCTTTATTTTTTCTCATAGGACTAAAAAGGAAAGAGCAAATCAAGTATTTGATAGATATTTCACTAATAGATATTCCCCTTCTATAATACTGCAGCTGTTTAAGCAGCCATCCTCTACCACGTAAAATGGAACCATTGTTCTGCTAAGCTAACTTTCTGCACATTGTTTGATTCTCATGTTTTTTTATGCCAAACGAGCATGGTGGGTTGTAAATTGTTTTTAGCAAGATATAAATGGAGTCAGCAGGTAGAGGTTTTGTTCGAACAGAGACTTTGTTTGCAGCTTAAAGCTGCCTATGATGTGGGAACAGAGGAAATGCAGTATGTGGTGTATGTTTTAGTTTCCGTGTAGGGGAATTGGAGTTATATAGCATAATTAGCTAGCATGTTGTTTAGTAAATGGTATATTATAAAAGATGAAATAGCAATAGCACTTAGACTTATATACCACTTCGTAGTGCTTTACAGCCCTCTCTAAACAGTTTATAGAGTCAGCATATTGCCCTCAACAATCTGGGTCCTCATTTTACTGACCTCGGAAGGATGGAAGGCTGAGTCAGCCTTGAGCCGAACAGAATCAAACTGTTGGCCGTGAGCAGAGTGAGCCTACATTGTAACCACTGCACCACCTGTGATGCCAGATATGGTCTGTTCATTTCAAAAGAAAACTATGAAAAGTCTTTTTAATAAAGCAGAAGGCTCTGATATATTTTATGGAGATTCTCAGTCATCCAGATCACAGTTGTCTGAAAGGTGCTTTTTCAAGAGGCAACTGGACTTTTTGGTTTTTCTTTGAAGACATTCACTTTAAAAAAGAATGTAAATAACCAGCTGTCAGAGCTGAAGAAGTTTGTTGGATGAGAAACCAAATGTTTTCAAAGAAAAAGCTGGTCATTTACATTTTTTTTGGAAGTGAAATGTCTTCAAAGAACAAGCAGAAAATCCAGTTGTCTCCTTAAAAAAAGCACCTTTGGGACCAGTGGTGGGATTCAAATTTGGGCATAGCTTAGTGGGCGTGGCATGGCTTGGTTGGCGTGCCAGGGGAATGATATTGTAAAATCTCCATTCCTCCCCACTCCAGGGGAAGATTACTGCAAAATCCCCATTTCGTCCCGATCAGCTGGGACTCGGGAGGCAGAGAATAGATGGGGACAGAGCCAGTTAGAGGTGGTATTTACCGGGTCTCTGAACTACTCAAAATTTCCACTACTGATTCTCCAGAACTGGTCACAACCTGCTGAATACCACCTCTGTTTGGGACTCTGACTATATTCCTTTATTCAAAACAGAGACAACCACTTGTTAGAAAACAAAAGAGATAATGTTGCTAAAACAAATAGGATTGTAATAGTGGGATGTGATAGGAGGCATAATGAAACTGGACGGCAGTATATTTTAAGGAGAACATCTCATTTTCAACCCAATTTGTAGTTTTGACTATACTAGGTTTTGATAAAACAGCTACTGTGGTAGCACCACTGCCCCTAGTAATGCCATTAAGACAGGCCCTCAAGTGGGACATGAAGGTCCCAACTAACACTTTTTGAAGTAAATAAATTCACATTTACCATTCAATAAAGACACCCCTAATGGGACACAGTGGCTCATTGGCTAAGACACTGAGCTTGTCGATCAGAAAGGTCAGCAGTTTGGTGGTTCAAATCCCTAGTGCCATGTAACAGAGTGAGTTCCCATTACTTTTCCCAGCTTTTGCCAACTTAGCAGTTCAAAAGCATGTAAAAATGCAAGTAGAAAAATAGGGACCACTTTGGTGGGAAAGTAACAGTGTTCTGTGTGCCTTTGTCATTTAGTCATGCTGGACACATGACCATGGAGATGTCTTCGGACAGCACTGACTCTTTGACTTTGAAATAGAGATGAGCACCGCCCTCTAGAGTCAGGAACAACTAGCACATATGTGCGAGGGAAACTTTTACCTTTAAAGTCACCCCTTCCCTCCCTTGCCACCTCCCCTTTCCAAAATCATCAGATGATCAGGAGAAACTTTTCAAGCTAGGGAGACAAATATTATCAGCAAGAAATCTAAAAGCCACTACAAATGCAGGATTAGATGGTAGTGATGAGACAAATGTTTTTCATTTACTAGTGTCTTTAGGGGAGATAACCTTGCTGAATAAAAACATGACAAAAATAAGTGTTTGAAAACACCTTGAAGGAAGGACTTGAATACTGCAATTGTGTCCAAGATCTCTGGGACTAAATGTCCCTGTTGGTGATGTGATGTGATTTAAACAGAAGAAGAAAAGCTTAAAAAATGACACATAGGCTGCATTTCTTAAGGAAAAGTTTAGGACATCAAATGGGAAGAAAAATGAGGTCGTATATACTGCAAAATCTGGGATAAAACACAATGGAGTTCCACATTAATCATTATTATTTTATCCAACAAAAATTGTTCACAAACTGAACAATTGTAGTTCAATGAAGTAAAATGTTTATTATTTTTTTAGAGCTGGGCAATATTCTAGATTTGAAGGACCAGGATTTGCTTAAGAGCTGTGGTGGCTCAGTGGTTAGAATACAGTATGACAAGCTGTACTGCCAGCTGCCAGCTGCCAGAGTTTGGCAGTTCGATTCTCACTGGCTCAAGGTTGACTCAGCCTTCCATCCTTCCAGGGTTGGTAAAATGAGGACCCAGATTGTTGGAGGCAATATGCTGACTCTGTAAACTGCTTAGAGCAGTGCTTCTCAAATAGTGGGGCGTGCCCCCCAGGGGGGGTGCGAGGCTCCATAAAGGGGGACGCGTTTGACCTCGGCAAACACTGTCATAACAAGCCAAGCCCCGTGTTTATGTCTCTGTGACTGCGCATGCTCCTCCCTTTCGAGGAGAACAGACCCGATTGGATAGACATGATGCTCTATCCTGATTAGCCAAACCCGCCTGTGTGACTTTTAGACCCGGATGATACTATTTACAGTCGCGCGGGGGGCGCGAAATGTTTTCTTCTTCCTAGGGGGGCATGACAGAAAATAATTGAGAAGCACTGGCTTAGAGAGGGCTGTAGAAGTGGTATATAAGTCTAAGTATTATGGCTATTGCTATTATAGCACCTATTGGGAATATCTTTCAAATTTGCATCTCTGAATTATTATTTTTTTATTGAAAAAAGGATGTTTTTAAACCTCACAGATTTGAAGGATGCTTCAAATGAATACACAGCTATTGCAATGGGGTGGAGGGATTGTCTAAACTATTATTCAGTCTCCCAAACTACAAATTTTTTTCCAAGTATTTGATTTTAAAGTCCAAAACCTTTTGGGCCATATTAAACATTGAACACTGAACATGAGATATGGCCATTGAACATGAGATATTGAATCATAATTTGTTACCAATTTTTCCCCCAAAAGGTGGACTGTGTGATTCCCAGGAGAGGAAACTTGTAAGGAAATGTGTTCAATTTGTATTTTTTTTTATCCTAAATGCAGAACTGGTTTTCTTAGGGAGGCTTGCTTTGATTAAGAATTTTGCTTAAGAATTTTTCTAACACTGTTATGCATAGATTATTTAAGAGCAATTATTTGTGTCACTTAATCATTTATGATTACATCTACCTTTTCCAACAAAAGTACTTCTATAGGAACAATTACCTTAATTTGACCTTTCAAACATGGATCACTACATACAGACCGGACCATTTCGGTTTTGTTCATTTGAATTCGGTTATCATCGATATTCAAGACTCCTTCGTGCCAAGTCCCGATGTGGACATAATCATAACGGTTAGATTCTATCTGTTGCAGGTTCATGATGTCGTATCTAGAGAACGGAAAGGAAAAAAAAGTATAATTAAAAGAATTGCCCAAAACATTAATATCTCATCTTCTCCTCCCTCAGTCAAAATAGAATAAACCCTTTCCTGCCCATACACAATTTAACATCGCTTTGGAAATTTAACCCTTTGGAAAATGTAAGACTTTGGAAAAAATGCAAAGAAGAGCAACTTAGATGATTAAGGGCCTGGAGACAAAACATATGAAGAACGGTTGCAGGAATTGAGTATGGCCAGTCTTGAGAAAAGAAGGACTATGGGTGATATGATATCAGTATTCCAATATTTGAGGGTCTGCCACAAAGAAGAGGGGATCAATTTATTTTCCAAAGCACCAGAAGACAAGAAACAATGGGTGGAAACTACTCAAGGAGAGAAGAAACCTGAAATTAAGGAGAAGCTTCCTAACAATGAGGACAATTAACCAGTGGAACAGGTTGCCTTCATCACTGGAAGTTTTTAAGAAGAGAATGGACGGACACCTGTCTGAAATAGTATATGATCTCCTGCTTGAGCAGGGAATTGGATTAGATGACCTTCAAGATCCCTTCCAGCTTTATTCTTATTGTTTGATTGATCATCCAATATTCGAGGATTGAAATATGGAGTTCTTGGTGTTCTCTGAGCTTGGTTGTCTGCTTGCAGAGATTTCATTCCCTTCCCAACATTCATCCATCTTTTTATGTAAATGTAGTATTTAGAGAAAAATATTTTGGCCACCATACGCCTTAGTTGACTATACTTAATTTAAAGAAATGAAATCAATGGACTGGGCCAGACAGGACAAAAGGAAAACTTGTTTATGTAAAACCATCCAGCATTTAAGGGTATGGTGTTATCAATATGGACATTCATTCATTCCTTCATTCAATTTCTATACCCACCCAACTCAACTGAGTGACTTGGGATGACTTATAATTCTATGATACCCAATGGTACATCATGGCCTTGGGTCAGAGAAGCTGTCTACATTTTGTCCCAATGTCTGAGAGTTGTGTGGGTCTGGATGGGACAGATCAAACTTAAACTGAATCCAATCTAAGCTACTGCATATCATGGATCTTTCTCATATCCTGAAGAAGCAGGTCTGTGACTCAACATGTAATTCTCAATGGAACTATAGCTACATGGAGAGAAGCATGCAGTGAGATACCTTACAGTTCTGTCTTGGGCCCAGTGCTCTTCAACATCTTCAAAACAAGTAATCCTTGTTACAGCCACAATTCAGCCCAACATTTCTGTTGCTAAGCAAAATAATTGTTAGTTGCGTATTTCTCCATTTTGCAATCTCTCTTGTCACTGTTGTTAAGTGAATTACAGCAAGTGTTAAATTAGCAACAGTTGTTAAGTGAATCTGGCTTCCACATTGACTTTGTTTGTCAGAAGGTTATAAAAGAGGATCACATGACCCCAGGACATTGAAACCATCATAATATGAACCAGTTACCAAGCATCCAGAGTTTGATAGGGATGCTGCACTAGTCGTAAGTGTGAAAATGGTGATCAGCCACTTTTTTCAGTACCATTACAACTTTCAATGATCACTAAATGAATGCTTGTAAGTTGAGGAGTACCTGTAAATGATCTTGATAAGGAGATAGAAGGAGAACTCATCAAATCTGCAGGGAACACCAAACTGAGAGGAATTGCTAACACTTTGGAAGATAGACTCAAAATTCACAAGGATCTTGACAGACATGAGCACCGAGCCCTATCCATTAAGATGCAATTCATTGGGGTGGAAAGTAAGATCCTACACTTAGGCAGGAAAAACAAAATGCATGAGTATATAATAGGTGGAACCTGGTTCAATAGTAGTTAACTGTGAGAGGATGTAAGTGTATTAGTGGACCACCACTTAAATACCAGCCAATAATGTGTTAAACTGACAAAAAAACCAGTCCTAGATTGCATCAACAGAGGGATAGCTTCAAAATCATGAGAAGTGATATTATTGCTCTATATCACACTAGTGAGGCTACACTTGGAATACTACATCCAGTTCTGATCTTGAGCAAAGTGCTCCTCTGGATATGTTCCATTCACTAGCCACTCAAAGAGTCCAGGAATTTGCATGTCTGAGCATTACAACCCTAATTTTAACCAGATACAAAAAAGATGCAAGATTCTTTTATTGTAACCAATTTCAATTTAAAAAAAAATAGTTTTAGTCTTTCTGTGGAATTGATTCCTGGTCAAATTGACCTGGTAGGCCTTTCACATAATAATTGTTGGCTTGTATGTAATGATATATTCCCTTTATCAGTACTTGAAATGAGAATCCTATTCTATATCAGATATAGATTTTGAGAGCACATTTAACTTTTGTGGAATTACTTGGTATGCGTACTGAAAAATGTGCTAATTTACTCCTCTTGGGGCAATCAAAGATTTCTTGTTGTAAAATGCCAAGTGAAAAGCAGATGAAAAAATGCTTTATGAGAAATAATTAACAACCTGGAGATGTGAATAAATAAAATATGGTGAAGTATTAAAAAGAGTAAAAAAAATGTAAAATAAGTATGTGTTGTCTTCTGGGTAAATTATATAAATTATACAGACAAATTATACAGACAGATTTCTATAAGCAAGAAAATAATAGTGAGGCAAAACCAGTTATCTATTAATCTGTGGGATGTCTGCGAACTTCGTTTTTTGCAAGAAATTGCTTCATTCTAAATAGGTCAATTCTTTTTGAAAGGTAGTTTAGAATTGTATATCTAATTTATAGGAAAGTAGATGCTTATGAAGTAATGTTGGCATGAAAGCTGCATTTTAAAGGCCTTCACATTATTGACTGATCCAAACAAGCCATGGATGATGATGATGATTATTTCTTCTTCTTCTTCTTCTTCTTCTTCTTCTTCTTCTTCTTCTTCTTCTTCTTCTTCTTCTTCTTCTTCTTCTTCTTCTTCTTCTTCTTCTTCTTCTTCTTCTTCTTCTTCTTCTTCTCCTCCTCCTCCTCCTCCTCCTCCTCCTCTTCTTCCTCTTCTTCTTCCTCCTCCTCCTCTTTTCAAGCTGCTGACTGTAATACCAGAACTGAATTAAAAATTTACAGTGCAGTTCAAAATGAATTTAAAGTGAGAAAGCATATTTACTCCCACAACTAAAACTTCGTTACTCTACTGATCCTTGAATCTTTTCATCTGCCTCTGTCTGATGAACTTTCTTAGGACTGGAGAAGATGCTAGTCCCTTTTGCTATTGACATGTAGGAGAAGTCCACTTCTGTTTCAATCTTCAAGGGTCCTTCTGTAAACAGAAAGCTAATCTATTCATCTTGAGCTGCCCCCATCCTGTCTTTGTGAAATGGATATTGAAGTCTAAACGCTATCGCATTTTCTCTGACTTAAGGAAGTTACGCAGAATGCACAGCAAGAATATTGGGACTAAAAAATTAAACATAAAAACAAACAAACATCCATAATAATAACTGGGGCCTGGCTTTAATAAATAAAGTGTCAGGCCTGCAGCCATCTTTTCTTTTGGACCTTTGGCCTGCCACACTTTCTATTATTCTACTATGCATTTTCTATTGTGGGAAAATGGGAGGAGGGCATTGTATGGAGTTAGATGCTATGTAGCCATAACAAAATTCTTTCTAGAAAGCCAAGGTCATCCTTTGTCTTTGCACCTCTTCACCTGACCGGAACTGGATGGCTAGAAATGATCCAATCTTCCACTGCCGTGCTGGCATTTCCACCCATCCAGTTCCGGTCAGGTGAAGAGGTGCAAAGACAAAGGATGACCTTAGCTTTCTAGAAAGAATTTTGTTATGGCTACATAGCATCTAACACCCATAAGCTTATGGATGTGGTGGCAAAATCTTGAACTTTCAACTGGGTGGGGAAAACCGGGAAGCTTTCAGATTTCATAAAGTTGACATAAAGTTTCAAAAGGAAAGGACCACAATGAAACTTGAGGCTTCAGGCATGAGGCAGAGAGCCCTTTTGTCTCTTGGTGTCCATTGCCTGGATGTGTTTGCACAAGAGCAATCAAGAGAGCCTCCCTGCAGGCTGTCAGGAGTATTCCCTGCTTAAGGGCCTGCCTTACAAAAGATTTCTGGAGCTAACTCGCACTTCTGCTGCTTATCAGACAGAACAAGACTTATGCAAAGGTAGTAGTGACAAGATGTTGAAACTAATGGAGCAGAATAGGGGAAAAAAAGAGAAGGAATCACTAGCAAGTCTAGACAGACAAGCAAGCATTTGAAAGATAGAGATGAGAAAAAAAATGTTGTGGGTGGCAGACAGAGAAGTGTTTTGATTGAAATTCAGAATGAGGGGAAAACTGCAACTAGAAGCTGTGATTTTTATTTTCTGTTTTTTGGGACTAGAAATTGTAAGAGGAGAAGGACAGATTTGGGGCTCCAGCACTCCTGATTGCAGCAAAGGGATAAAAGAAAGCCTACTTCTTGGCTGCCATCTACTGGACATCAAGATTGTAGCAGTCCGGATCAGTGGGGAAATTCAATTTTTTTTACTACTGTTTCTGGGGGTGTGGCTTGGTGGGGTTGGTGTGGCTTGGTGGGCGTGGCAGGGGAAGGATACTGCAAAATCTACATTCCCACTCACTCCAGGGGAAGGATACTGCAAAATCTACATTCCCACCCCACTCTGGGGCCAGCCAGAGGTGGCATTTGCCAGTTCTGAAAACTAATCAAAATTTCCATTATCAGTTCTCCAGAACAGTCATGGCAAGGTCATGGCAAAAATGTTTATATTGTTGCCATTAAAACAAGCTGGACATTTCATTCATTTCATTTCATTTATTCGACTTATTAACCACCCCCTCTCCCCGAAGGGACTTGGGGCGGTGCACAGGAAAATATAAAAAATACAATACATCACAATAAATACATAAATACATTAAAACTATATTAAATTACACCCTGTGCTAAAAACTACCCCTAAAGGCCAATTTAAAATTTCTCTACTAAACAACTGAGGCTGAAAACGGTAGGTTAGGCCAGGCCGGCCTGTTGGAAAAAGTAGATTTTTAGTTGCTGGCGGAAGGAGCGGAGGTCCGGGATAGATCTAAGTTCGGGGGGTAGGTCATTCCAGAGGGTCGGGCCCGCCACAGAGAAGGCCCTTCCCCTGGGCGTCACCCGCTGGCATTGTCTAGTGGATGGCACCCGGAGAAGCCCCTCTCTGTGGGAGTGAATCGGCCAAAGGGATGTATGGGGTAGGATGCGATCCCGCAGATAACTAGGTCCCATGCCATGGAGCGCTTTGAAGATGGTGACCAGCACCTTGAAGCGCACCCGAAAGACCATAGGCAGCCAGTGCAGCTCACGCAGGAGCGGTGTTACGTGGGAATACCTAGAGGTACCCAATATTGCCCGTGCGGCTGCATTCTGAACTAGCTGTAGTCTTCGGGTGCACCTCAAGGGGAGCTCCATGTAGAGAGCATTACAGTAGTCCAGATGGGATGTCACAAGGGCATGAGTGACTGTGCGAAGGGCGTCCCGGTCCAATAGGGGACGCAACTGGCGTACCAGGCGAACCTGGTAGAATGCCCCCCTGGCCACAGCTGTCACATGGTCTTCTAAAGACAGCCGGGTATCCAGGAGGACGCCCAAGTTGCGTGCCCGATTCATGGGGGCTAGATGTTCACCCCCTATGGCCAGTGATGGAATCAACTGGTTGAACCGGGGCGCCGGAAACCACAGCCACTCGGTCTTGGACGGGTTGAGCTTGAGTCTGTTCCTTCCCATCCAGATCCGCACGGCTTCCAGACACCGGGACATCACTTCGACGGCATCGTTGCGGTGGTTTGGTGTAGATACGTACAGCTGGGTGTCGTCAGCATACAGATGGTATTCTACCCCAAAACCACAGGTGATCTCGCCCAGTGGCTTCATATATGTGTTGAACAGGAGCGGCGAGAGGACCGACCCCTGTGGCACCCCACAAGTGAGTGGCCTCGAGGTCGACCTCTGCCCTCCTGTCAACACAAATTGCGATCGACCGAAGAGGTAGGAGGAGAACCACCATAAAACGGTGCCCCTCACCCCAGCCCCTCCAACCGATGCAATAGGATACCATGGTCGATGGTATCAAAAGCCGCCGAGAGATCTAATAGGACCAGGATGGAGGAAGAACTCCCATCTCTGGCCCTCCAGAGATCATCAACCAACGCGACCAATGCCGTCTCCGTGCTGTGACCGGGCCGGAAGCCGGACTGGCGCGGGTCCAGATAATCAACTTCCTCCAGGTGACGGGGAAACTGGTGTGCCACCATACTCTCTACAACCTTCGCTAGAAAGTGAAGGTTGGAGACCGGACGATAATTTACCAATAATGCTGGGTCCAGGGAAGGCTTCTTGAGAAGAGGTCTCACCACCGCCTCTTTCAAGACGGCAGGCAAGAACCCCTCACTCAAAGAAGCCCTCACTATTTCCTGGAGCCAGCCTCGTGACACCTCCCAGGATGCCAGTACAAGCCAGGAGGGACACGGGTCCAATAAACATGTGGTGGCTCTCAGTCGCCTACGTAACCTGTCCATATCTTCGGAAGTAACAGAGTCAAACTCCTCCCATAGATGTATCTCAAGACCGGCCTCCGGCATTCCCTCTAGACCACTTTCAATGGAGACCACCTTGTTCCGAATCTGAGCGATTTTATCCAGCAGATACTCTCCAAATTCCTCTGCTCTGCCCTGCAGAGGGGCTTCCCATGGCCTCTGTTGAAGGAGGGAGCGGGTTACCCCAAACAGGGCGGCAGGGCGGTTATCTGCGGACGCGATAAGAGTGGCACAATACTGACGCTTGGCCACTCTTAATGCCACATGGGTATGAAGTCACCGGTAGTCCAGCTCATCTCAAGGAGACTTTACCTTTAGGTCACCCAAATCATTTAATGAAGTGCTTTCCTCATGAGCAAAGTGCCCCTCTAGATCTGTTCCATGTAGTAGCCACTCAAAGATTACAGGAATTTACACACTTGAGCATTACAAGCTTAATTTTAACCAGATTACAGTGGATTATTAATTACAACCAACATTACCCTTCAAACTGAATTTTTCATTGGATCTCCAAATTAATTTTATGCACTAAATTAGACCACTGCTTCCCTACTCAAGAACTTTTGAGCTGACTCAAGCATTTGAACTGAATCAGTTCAATCTGCCGATTCTCTTCAACATAGTAACTCAATTTGTGGAAACGAATCAATATTTGAATCAAATTCACACACAACTCATAAAATCAATTGTTCAAATCAAATCTCAGATGATTCATATACTCCTAATAGTTTTATATCTTGTTCAGGAATAAGATTTAATGGGTTGCTTAGTTCTTAGCGGCACATATTGTTCACATCCAAGAAAAATTGGTTTTTGCTGATTTCTCATCTTTAAGCCATTCCTCTGTGCCATATGCCTATGGGTTCTGGAGGAATGAATTACGGTAGCTTTTCATGTCAAACCAACAAACAGTCTTCCCTACCAGTTGCACACAGATGTTTAATTACATCTAGGAAAGGTCCAAAGCCAGAGTACTACTGTACTCTGTAACGCTCTCTACATGGGGTTGCCCTTGAGATGCACCCGGAGGCTCCAGTTAGTACAGAATGGGGGATTCTGGGAGCCTCAAGATACTCCCATGTAACACCTCTCCTGCACGAGCTGCACTGGCTGCCTGTGGCCTTCTGGGTGCGCTTCAAGGTACTAGTGACCATCTTCAAAGCGCTCCATGGCATGGGACCTGGTTACTTGCAGGACCGCCTCCTACCACACGCCTCCAGTCGACCTGTCCGCTCCCACAGGGAGGGCCTCCTTAGGGTGCTGTCCGCCGGACAATGCCGGCTGGTGACTCCCAGGGGAAGAGCCTTCTCTGTGGCAGGCCCTGCCCTCTGGAACGACCTGCCCCCTGACCTCCGTACAATCATGGACCTTCGACTCTTTCGTCGGGCATTAAAAACATACTTCTTTCATGCGGCCCGCCTGGCATAGCTGTTATGGCTGATCTTAGTCTGGGTTTTAATTATGTCTTTTAGCACGGGTTTACAAAATTTGATTTAATTAATTTTTAATTATTTTGATTGTATTTATTATTTTATTATTTTTATTATCCCTGTGCACTGCCCCGAGTCCCGTCTGGGAGAGAGGGCGGTATAGAAATACAATAAATAAAATAAAATAAATAAATAAATGGAGCAGAGTTCCTAAGGACCTGAGGTTTACTTCCCTCCCTGAGGGAACCACCCACTTAGGTAAAAGTGGAAACATCATAAAACAGTGCCCCAAACTCCCAGAACCCATAGAGAGCATAGAACAGGGGTCTCCAAACTTTTCAGTCTGAGGGCCATAATGGACATTTTGCAAACATTCTAAAATCATCTTTATAAATGAGCAAATTGAACAAATGTCTTTTGTTTTGCTCAATGATTCACATCAACAACAACAAAAGAAATGTGACGATGACAAAGAAACAATGTGTTGTGGCCTGTCAGCCGTCAGCCCCTCCAGCAGCTGAATCAGATGAGGAGGAGGCATGGAATCAGGGTCAGCATCAAGGCAACCTGAGAACTCCCAGGGGGAAAGGGGAATAGAGCTGAGAGAGAGAGAGAGAGAGAGAGAGAGGGAGGGAGGGAGGGAGGGAGAGAGGGAGGGAGAGAGAGAGAGGTGGAACCTGGGCTGTCCGTCAGCCCTGAGATGGAGATGCCTGATGAGGAACACCTGATGCGTGGATGTGCAAAAGGCAGAGGAGAAGAGAGCAGTGGAAAGCAGTGGGCCAATCCTTGGGACGGAAGAGCCACCGCTGCTAGCGAAGCCCCACCCTAGCTCTGGAGATAAAAGGCAGGGGGGGCAGAGATGAATAGATGTGGCAGACAACTATTCATCCCCCTGCCAGACAGACCTGTTAGCCTGTGGTGAGAGAAACTTTTTACTGGGGCTGCTGGTGCTCCTAATAAAGGAATAATTGAATTCACTCCAGAGGGTTTGTCGTATTTGGGGAGCTGGGTCAGAACAGAATGCTGTGATATAAGGAAAATGTCAAACATTAGCAAATGGGGCATAAAACATAAAAACAAAGAGAAACTCAGCTGGATCAGGTCAGTGCCCAATCAGCCCAGATCATTTCTCCCATCCAATCCCCAGGTAAAGGAAGCAACCCTCCAGTCAGCTTCCTTTTCTTTGTCCGGCTGGGAAGAGCTGGCGGACTGGTTGAAGCCTTCTGGAGGACTGGCTGTAGCCCATGGACAGTGGTTTGGAGATCCCTGGCCTAGAAGGATGCTATTGTTAAGGGTTATGGAGACTGTTGACAGTATCAAACATTGCTCCTTCAAGATTATTGCAAGTAGTTGCATTTTATTCAATGCCATATACAGAATTATTCCAAATTCTGTATGTGGCACCTCAGTAGCTTTCTTTAATAAGAAGGTACACATGCAGTATTTTATTAAGAAAGATTAATAATGCAAGAGAGGGGGGAGGGGGGGGAGGGAGGGAGGGAGGGAGAGACCAAATTTTAAACTGCAGTGAAAAGTTCAGACCTTGATATGTATTAGCCCTGACATGCTAGGCAGAGTATTACAGACCCTAGTTCAATAGTCTAATATTGATCCACTTCAGCAAATTAAATGCTGCACTTGTAACCCAGGACAATTAATTCTGCTGATGCTCCTATAAAAACACCAGCAGAATCAGCAGAGCTTCACTCATGCCTCATCTTTCTCCTTCAAGCAAAAAAAAAAAAAAAAAAAAAGACACCCATGAATTAAGTCTTTGATTCTATTGGTACAAAGGCACTAGGTTTGAAGTATATTTCTTAATTATAAAGTATCAAAGTGGCACTAGAAGTAGTCACTTACACAGAATACTAGATAGTAGAAAGAGTAGATAACCAAAATGTGGAATGTAACTATTAGGCGTAACAAAAGACAGAATGAAGGTTTAAAAATTACAAAAAGCTGGGGCAAATGAGAAGTTCTGAACTTGCCACTGATAAAATTATATTTAGGAAGAGCATTCTGGTGTAAAGCATGATATTAATGGGGACTCAGAGAAGAATCTTGACAGACGTTGTTAAGATATAAGCAGACACGTCGAAGAGAGTATGCTTCTTAAAGGTGCTTTTTCAAAAAGTAACTGGACTTTGCTTTGCCTATTCAGGTGACCCTGAGGCAGTTGTGGGTTTCAAATTTTTTTAGAACCTATTCTGTGGGTGTGGACTGTTTTGTGGGAGTGGCTCAGCAGTCATGTGACCAGGTGGGGGTGGCTTGGTGGTCGTGTGACTGGGTGGGTGTGACAAAGTTAGAAAATGTGGTGAAACTCACTTAACAATGCTCTTGCTTAGCAACCAAAATTTTGGGCTCAGTTGTGATCATACGTTCTCTTCTTTCTTTCTTTCTTTCTTTCTTTCTTTCTTTCTTTCTTTCTTTCTTTCTTTCTTTCTTTCTTTCTTTCTTTCTTTCTTTCCTTCCTATGTCCCTCCCTCCCTCCCTCCTTCCTTCCTTCCTTCCTTCCTGTGTGTCTCTTTCTCCAACTTTCTTTCTTTCTCTTACCTTCTTTCTCTCTCATTCTTTCTTTCTCCCCCCCTCGCTCTCTCTCACACACACACGCACCATTTCCCTCATGTCTGCCACTGAAAGCTCTCAAAAAGAAGGAAGTGTAGGGACTCTTGCCTTGGGAAAGAGTTGGACTAGATTACCTCCATGTTCCCTTGCATCCCCCTATGTTCTCTGTCACATTTAGTCACAAACAGCCCCATTCACTTTAAAGTTGGTAAAAAACTCCACTCACCTTGCACTCACCCTGGTCCCACTCAAGGAGGCAAGTTGTGGCTCCACGTCTCTTGATCTTCTTCCCTGCCTCGGTTCTGTGCATTTGGCACAACCAACCGCCCCGCTTCTCCCAGGGCTTTACCTTTCTCTGGTGGGCAGGGGCTGCACTGGGGAGGTGGCTGTCGTTTGCCCTGGACCTGTGGGCTAAGGAGTGGCTGTGCTTGGGCCAGCCAAGACCAGTGGGTCTTGGCTCCCCCCACACCCCAACTCTGAGTGCTGAACCTTTGGTCCTGCCCCCCGTGGGCTTCAGGCACCAAAGGCACCAGGCGAGGTTGCTCAAGTGCCCACTGCCCTGCCTGGCTCCCACAACAGAGGATAACAGAAGAAGCTCTAACTGACAGAGTGTCCACTGGTTCTACTAGGAAATAAAATGGAGTAAAAGTTCTCATTATAGGTTCTAGGAGTAGGCTGCTGCTGAGGCAGTGTGGTGATGGTGGCAGGGGAGTGGGGTGCTGCCCATTGAGCATCGCGATCCACAGCGAGCACAGGATCAGTAGTTGCCACTGCCGCCCCAGGCTTGCTCCCCCTCAGGCTGGCACCCAGGCATGCAGAGCGGGTGCAGTGGCAGCAAGGGCAGCCAAGTGGTGGGTGCTGAGGGAAGGAAGAAGTGAAGAAGAACTGAGCTGAGGGGGGAAAAAGCTCTGCCGGACCGGGGTGTATGTGTCACTCCATGGTGGGCCGATCCAGCCACCGCAGAGTCTTTTATTATTTTTTCTCTTCCCCTCATGAGAATCACACTGACAGTGGTGGCGGCAGGAGGAGCAACAGCCTGGCGGTGGCAGGAAGGGAGTTCAGCTGTTGGAAAAGCCCCGCGTGGAACTCCCCTCCTGTTCCTTCTTCGTCTGTTTGAAGAAGCCATGTGGGGCACGCTCCCTTGTCTTTGACAGCCACCTCATTTCCAATTGGGGGGGAGAATCCATGTTTTTCGTCCATCTGCATGGTTCACCCCCAGTTGGAAACAAGATGGCTGTGAAAGAGAAGGCAACACACACACACCCCGGTGGCTTCTTCAAACAGCCAAAGGAACAGGAGGCGAGGATTCATTGGACAAACCCATGGTCACGTGCTACTCTCGCCTCTGACAGCCACCTCATTTCCAATGAAGGGGGTGGGGAATCCAGGCAATTTCCTCCCTCTGCATGGATTCCCCACCACTTTCATTGGAAATGAGGTAGCTATCAAAGAGAAGAGAGCAGCGCATGCCACATGGGCTTGTCAGGGCCTCCAAAAGAATAGATACGCTAAGGCACACTAAATTTCACCAACCAGTATGCCCGTACCAGTCCATACTGGCTGAAACCCACACCTGCTCTGAGGGCACAGGTATACCTTCAAGTAGCCTCAATGACTCAGAAAAAATGTTAATGACCAGATGACTGCAAGGAATATAATTCCTTCCATCGTCTCCCAGTCAGAATAAGCTTTTTGGATCAGAAGCAAAAAGTCTTCAAGGAAAAACAAAGTCCAGGTACCTTTTGAAAAACACCTTTTGGACAACCATGACTTCAATACTTAGAATCTCTATACACCAGTGATGGTGAACCTTTTTGGCATTGAATGCCAGAAAGGGAGCCCTCATATGCATGCTCCTCTGGGAGGCAACCCTGAAGAGGAACTGTCCAGGGGGCATGCATGCCCTGGAAAATGTCCACAAAGTATGCTTGTTACAGATCTTCTTTACTAATTTTAATGATCTTCCTGGAATGTTCTTTTATACACTGTAAATAGTATCTAGTAGCATCTACTAGATTCAGTTCTACAGAGGAATTATTGAGTCTGTCATCTGCACCTCTATAACTGTCTGGTTTGGTTCTGCAACCCAACAAGACAGATACAGACTTCAAAGGATAATTAGATCTGCAGAAAAAACAATTACCGCCAACCTGCCTTCCATTGAAGACCTGAATACTGCATGAGTCAAAAAGAAGACTGTAAAAATATTTACAGACCCCCTCACATCCTGGAAAAAATTGTTTCAACTCCTACGCTCAAAACAATGCTATGGAGCACTGCACACCCAGACAAGTAGTCACAAGAACAGTTTTTTCAACGCCATCACTCTGCTAAACAAATAATTCCCTCAACACTGTCAAACTATTTACTAAGTCTGCATTACTATTATTATTAATTGTCTCATCGTTCCTATCACTGATCTCCTCCCACTTGTGACTGTAACTTTGTTGCTTGTATCCTTACGATTTATATTGATTGTTTCCTAGTATGATTTGATTGCTTATTTGTACCCTATGACTATTTTTAAGTGTTGTACCTTATTATTCATGGCGAATGTATCTTTTCTTCTATGTACACTGAGAGCATGTGCACCAAAGATAAATTCCTTGTGTGTCCAACCACACTTGGCCAATAAAGAATTATGTTCTGTTCTGTTCTGTTCTGTTCTGTTCTGTTCTGTTCTACCCTACCCTACCCTACCCTACCCTACCCTACTCTACCCTACCCCGTCCCATCCCATCCCATCCCTTTCCATTCCATTCTAGTAGAAACACAGACATTTATGTTTGGACTTAAGATGTATAAACAATGATGATCTTATAGTACCTTCCAGGAGCATCTCCATTTTCATCAATCCGCACTTCTTCTCCCGAGACTCCAGTGAATGATGAATTTAGGATAGACTCCAAAAGTTTGCTTCCATCAATTGGTTTCATAGCATCGCAGAGTCCTACGTGTCCCGGGCAAAGGGCATGATGCATATTTTGTAAGCCATGAGCCATAGCATAGATTGCATTGATAACAAATCCCATTTTACTGTCTTGGACATAGTTTTCTTCTAAGCTTTCATTGCCTGTAATCAGAAGGCAAAGTATTATTTCTAAAACTGAAAATGAAAGGAATTCTTTTCAGAATCTTCTTCTACAATGAAATTGTATTTTAGACAGCCAGTAGCTTAAGAATTTTTTTTAAATTCCACCATTTCTTCAAATCCCCCCACCACAACCGCCCACCACAATTTGTAATCCTCGTCTTATACCCTGTTTCCCCAAAAATAAGACTTCCCTGGATAATAAGCCCAATCGGGTTTTGAGTGCATGCGCTAAAATAAGCCCTCCCCTCCAAAATAAGACCTCATCAAAAATATTGCAACAGCCATGAGGTGACCACGCTAGCCACCTCCTGCACCTCAAAAATAATAAGATCTCCCCCAAAATAAGGCCAAGCACTTATTTCTGTGGTCAAAAGAAAATAAAATCCTGTCTCATTTTCGGGGAAACACAGTAACTGATCTTCAACATCTCTCACCAGTGGCTGTCCTAATTATTCAGCAGCATTTGAAATATGACAAGTTTTCTTTCTCTGCTCTAAAACGATATGGGACAAAGTATTTTCCGAAATAGTTCTGGAAGCTGTTGCACAGTATCAAGATTTATAGGAGTGATGCACCAGTAAAAATGATACATTTATTTTACATTTTGCATATTGAGAACATTAGTCAATGTCTTCCTAACACTGGCAGAGATTTTATCATTCTAAAATCATGCACAGTATATAGCTTGTAGTGATGAAGGCGTTGGTTTTATTGATTTGTGGTATGAATTTTGAGGATTATCCCCCCCCCCCCAAGTAATTCTAGTTAGAAAATAAAAGCAACAGGAACAATGGTATTGCAAAACATGGATAATCTTGACAAATAAGGACTCTTTTATTTTATTTATTTTATTAAATGTATACCCCGCCCTTCTCCAAACTCTCTCAGTTGCTTGAAGGCTCCCTACTAATAAATAATAAAATATCAAAGTACAATTAAAACAGAAACACCCAATGTCCAGTCTGCCACTGTAAGAAAAAGAGCTCATCTACTCATATAATTTAATGGAAAATCCACAAAGCAGAGGAAATTTGAAAGATTCAAGATAGGACTATTATATTTGGGATGCAACAAATCAAATCACCACGAGATGGCAATAAAGCACCAGCATTTTCTGTACCTGTTAGTGCCATCTAGTGGACATCTGTATTTTTGAAACACAGATACAGCATCTGGCACAATTGGCAATTTGGGAAGTAATTTCAGAGGTGAAGAGTTATTAACAAACCCCAAGGTGGTTCTACAAAAGGCAACTGGAGCTTCTTGGTTCTTTCCTTGGAAACATTTTGCTTCTCATCCAAGAAGCTTCTTTTCTGTTTTGTTTCTTGGATGAGAAGTGAAATGTGTTCAAGGAAGAAACCAAGGAAGTCCAATTGCCTTTTGGAAAACCACCTTTGGGACAACCATGACCTAGTTGAATGAGAATCTCCATAGCTATTAGTAAAATGTGCTAATTTTGAATGAACCAGGAAATATCCAGAGGTGGCATTCAGCAGGTTCTGACCAGTTCTGGAGAACCAGTAGCGGAAATTTTGAATAGTTCAGAGAACCGGTAAATACCATCTCTGACTGGCGCTGCCCCCATCTATTCTCTGCCTCTGGAGTCCCAACTGATCAAAAGGAAATGGGGATTTTGCAGTAACCTTCCCCTGGAGTGGGGAGGGAATAGAGATTTTACAGTATCCTTCCCCTTCCAAGCCACACCCAACAATCCACGGCCACAGAATTTGTAGTAAAAAAAAATTGAATCCCACCACTGATTTGTAGCTGGTAAGTGTGAAGGGCTTCTGATGATAATATCAAAATGTGGGCAAGCTAGCACACGTCAATATTGTCTAAAAGATATTTCATGGTTATTTCACCACCATATGGTTATGTGGATTAAGAGATGGGTAGCCAAGGCCATGCTCCTGAAATTTGACATCAACTGGTTAATGTTGGTTAGGGCCTGATGGTTCTATAGATTTTGAGATTTCCTTTCACCATGAACCAAATGTCCCAGATGAGTATATATCTTACATTGTATTACCGCAGAAGAAAGTCTGTTTGCCATCTGCACTAGATGAGACACAAAGGTCTTGGCAAACTCTCTGCATCTATGGTTCAAAGAAGGATTAGTATTTCAAACCTTAAAATTCACCTTAAGAAAATTGTGGTTTATGTTTTGGAGGTTGATATTTTGACTGTTAGTCCCTTCAAAAACCAATCATGAAAGCATAATTAAGCATTTCAGCATTCATAACTGTGCCCAAATTATCTTGATCTGATTTTTCTATGAGAAACCAGCTTGCAATGAAGCACTAAGTATAGTTCATTTGTCATTTTTGCAATTCAGAAAGCGGTGGTTCTCCAGTGACCCAAGTTGACTCTAGAATGATGCTGACTTCCTTCAAAAGTGAGATCAGATGCTGCTATGTCTGAGCCGTATTGCTTGGGAAGTTCTAATGCAAGTAAGATATTTGTTCTTGTCAGAAGGATGCTTAAGTGGGAAATTATATCTAAATGATGGCAATACTCATGAATTTGCATATCATGCGTAATGAGTCTGCCACCATATGATTGCTTCATAGAAGAACATATCCCATATAAAGTGACTGCATATAAAACACATTTTAAGGAGAAAATGCATCAACCATCCTTAGCGTAAGAAAGTAAATTCACACGACTAAAAGGCCAACAAGAGTCGCCGCGAAGATGTTCAACTAGGACAGAACTAGTTGAAACTTGATTTTAAAATATTATCAGGCCTATAGACACATTTGTGCTATGCCTAGACTTTTATTATTAAACTCAGTTCTTTATTATTAATACAATTCCTATTGTATTAATAAGAATTAATTGTAATACAATTCCTATTGTATTAATAGTATGCTAAGCAACAATAGAATAAGTGTCTTTCTTGTGAAGCAACAATCTGTTTTCAAAAGATTCATGAACATTCCACACCTTAACATATTGAATCCCAAAGTATGAATTAGATTCCTCTGACTGATCAAGAAAGGAAATTCATTAAACAAGAAAGGATTAGATCAGATAGATATTGTAATCAGAATTAGCTGACTTTCATGTGAAAACTTATAAAACACTGGGGTTGCACACCAATTTCTTACCTCTTACCTCTTCTTAAAGAAATGTATCCAGATTTGAAGATACAACCCTTAGTGCTTCTAAAAGCTTTGATAGGCAGAATCTTTAAAGAAGTGATAAAACTTAGTGATTGGATGTTTAGGTCAATGTGAAAAGGCCCAATATGTTCCTCAAAATGTCACTTCATGATAACAAAGCAAAATTTTAATGAAGGGAAAACTCTGAATTTTCTTGTGGCCTACACCCATCATTTCTTCCTGTAATTGCTTCCCTGATGCTCCATTGTTTCCTATTATCATTCTTATTTCCAGTCCAATTTGTAACACATCTACTGATAGCAATGCTTTCTAGCCATCTGGATCAGTTCTTCTCTTTAAGGAAAAAAGAGAGAGAACTAATTTTTAAAAAGAAAGAATAGGAACAGCAGTGACAAGATCACAGTAAGATCATTGTAGTGTTTTAACAATAATTTATTCCCTGATGCCAGCCAAATTTAACAGATACATGTTTAGACAAAGTTTAAACCCACATTTGGAATTAACCAGGAAGGGAGAAGGATGATTGGCATAGATTGATATAAGATTCATAAGCTTATATTGGAGCTGCAGGAAACAGGTTTGCTACCTTTTGAAAAATTATTATAGAAGAAATGGAAAATTAATTAATTGACATGTTCATATTCAGTCAGAAAAATTAAAAATCCATCCAGAGCTGAGGTGACAATCAATTCTACCTCATGTAATCAGGTATCTTGAAATGTTTGTCTCCCTTAAAAGTATTTAGCAAAATGCTGTCCTACCACCAGCATACTTGGTTTTATATTGTTACCTGTCTAACATGGAATAAAATAAGATGATCATCATTCAACACTAAGCAGCTCAGAAGTCACCGTACTTTTCAGTTCTTCATTACTAAACGGGATTCGGGTAACTCACATTCCACTCACCAAGGGGGAAATCTAAATGTCACTATCCATTTAATCTATTTATTCAGCCATTTTGATAATGTCTTTCTTTTTCCTCTCAGGCTCAAAGTTTGAAATTAGGAAAAGTAGAACGTTCACCTTCCATATTCTTTCAGCTGACAATAACACTGATGCTTTAACACTGACATTACAACGTTCATTTCATTTCAAAGGGATCATATCAGAAGCATTAAATGTTCGGTCCTCAGCTGATCAGGTTATGACAAAGTGAGGTAAAAAAAAAATAAAGGATAAGTTAATTAAGTGACATGCAGGAATTATCATAAACAAACTGACCTCATTCCTGAGGTAATACTGAGGAAACAGCTGAGGCTGATTGAGGAGTAGATCAGCAAAAATGCAGGTATTTCTCTTTCCCATAGGCATAACTAGGCAACTAATGAATGATACTGTAGAGAAAACTTACTTATTACTTAGAATTTCATCACATTTAGTACCAGGCTATATAATTGTATTAAATATGCAGCAGTGACCTTCCCATCTCCCCTGGGTGCAGATCAGGATCATTATGAAAGGTCAACATAAATGGAAATCCCCTAAATCTATTCCTTTCTCTTCTCTCCTCTAATGAAATTCAACACTTGTAACATTTCAAATCTCCACACCGCAGGCAGTTCACAAAAGAAAAGAACTCTCAATTTTAAGTACGGTGTGCACTGGACAAGTTTTAGGAAGGGAGTTACTGGGACCATCATCCTACTCCAGATTGGAGCATCATACGTTTATTTGGTGTGGGGGAAGGACAATCTGAATGTGTATCTAATACTCACAATTTGTATTTGGACCCTTAGGATAAAGCTGGCTTTCCCTTAATTCCAACCTTCCTAGCTAAACCAGACAAGAAACACAACTAGATGAACTAATTCTACTTTATACATTGACAGAATCTGGGAAGTTGGAAGGTACAACTTCCTGTTTCCAGTTTCAACTGATTGATACATTAAGGTGGATTCTTTCTTTCTCTGAACCTTAGGTCAGTAGAGACTCCTGCTTCTCTTATCTAATTGTTTTCTAGGCAGCATATCTTCCCCTCCTTTCTCCAAGTCATCCACACATCCCATTACTCTTAAGAAATAGTGTAGTATTGTGGCTGCTATTACAAACATGATATTAATGTGCATTTTTCCTGTGTATATGGCCTCCATTTTTCACGCTAGCACCATTATATCAAGAATTCTTGATAAGTCATCAATTTTCCCATTCTTCATATGAGATTTTCATATGCAAAATTCAGGCATATTAAAGGCTTTGTTTTGTTTTGATGGCTTTACTTTTGATTTGACAGGAATGAAGTGTCCATTTCCATGTGCTGTCACATATAAATGCAGCATTTAAACCGTGGAATATTTCAGGCACCAAATGCTATTATATATCAGCTGTCAGATATATGAGAGATGTACTGTATCTCTAAACGTAGCTTTCTCAGATACTTTGGAGTTTAGATTTAAGCACCCTCTCCAGTCATAATAAGAGTTATGGGAACCAAAATCCAGCATATCTGGAGGTAACCAGGGTGAGGAAAACTGCTTTGACTCATTTTATTCATTATTTCTTTTTTTGTTGTTGCAAAATATTCCTACATAAGAACCTTCTCCTCTTGCTTAACTCCACCACCTTGTCCTATTATTACAAAACATTCTTGCTTAACTAGCCATCTTCTTAGGAGATCTCGGACATGGCACAGAGGGGAGAGAAATATTCTGTCAACTCCCACTAGTGCCTGAGGAAAATTAAAGACCTAAAAATAGAAAATATGAAATTATGGTTTCATCTGATGCCACAGCACTCTTCAAGTCCATAGACTCAGAACTAGTGAAAGAAACCATGGCAGCAGTGTCACACACACTACACCCAATCTAACCAAATATATTAAGGTTGAAATACCCAGAATTATGGACCTTATCAACCTTTGTCTCACTACCTACCATATTTTTCAGACTATAAGATGCTCCACAATATAAGACGCCCCATGATTTTGAAGACGTAAATTTAAAAAAAAGTTTTTGCACTCTGCAGGCCTCCCAAAGCCTCTGCACACCTTGCTTTTTGCAAAAAGAAAAAGGTGGTGGTGGTCATGCAGAGCTTTGGGAGGCTCTTAGAGTGCTCCTGGGGGCTGCTCCCCCCAAAATGAGGAAAAAAATGGCCCATTTTTTGAAGGAAAAAAAAAGGGCATGCAGAGGCTTTGGGAGGTTTGTAGAGTGCTCTTGGGCTGGTGGGGGGGCAAAAACAGCCTAATTTTTTGCTCTTTATTTTTTCTTTTTGCCCTCCTCAGCCCTCAGGAGCACTTTGTAAGCTTCTCAAACCCTCTGGACATCCATTTTTGCAAAGGGGGTGGGATTTCGGTAAGCCAAAAATACTGTATTCAGTGTATAAGACATGCCCAGATTTTTACCCTCTTTTTTGAGGGAAAAAGGTACGTCTTATACTCTGAAAAATATGGTGCTTTCAGTTTTCTGGTCAAATATAGCAACAAATCAGAAGAACATCCTTGGGATTACCAGTCTCAGAATTTTTACAAAGACTGTAATGTAGTATCTAGAAATTATGGATCCAATACGTAGACAACACCTTTGTCGTGATAAAAAAAGAACCACTAGAGAAGACACATAAAACTATCAATGTCTTCAAAGGAACAAAATCCACAAGGGACGAAGAAAACAACACATTCCTCTTCTTTTCAACAAAGGAAATGATGGCAAATTAAAAACACAGGTCTATTGAAAAACACTCCACACTAAGCAAGTGTTCTGCTACCAAAGTAACAGCCCAACCTCCCACAAGACTAAGAACCTTATTCAGACAAATCCAAATGCACTATAGAACAACCAGAAAAGGGAAACAAAATTTCTATATAACATCTTCCAAGAAAATAGATATCCACACAACTTTACAAAAAAAGTGGCTGACCACTCAATCTACTAGAGCAAAACCAGCACAACCTGTGGAAAGGATAACACTACCATACATCAGAAACATCTCCAAACAAAACACCAGGCTATCACAATCACATGGCATCATTGTAGCACACAAACGTCTTAAGTAAACCAAAAGACTCAGTAGCCCAAGAAATTAAAAGCAGGAGTCAGCTACTGCTTATGAATATAAGGACTGCAACAGCCATTAAGTAAGACAATCAGGCAGAAGACTAGCAGAGAACATTCAGAACCAACAGCAGTCAAAAGACTCAATAAAAACTTCTTAATCTTACAATACATGGACAGACTCATAGTTTCAACTGGGAATCTGTGAGCAATCTAGACCAAGCTAAATACAGAAACACTAGGGGATTCCTGGAAGCTTGGGATTCAGAGAAATCAGCCATCAGTAAACAGATAGAAATAAATCATATTTCCATACCGTTCAAAAGAGACAATAAGAAAACTAGGAGGAAACAAAAAGACCAGAATACATCCTCTTCAGCAGCCAATACCTAGATAAGCAGGGATTAGTACTAGGCAAACAAGCAAACAGAAAACCATACTCCCACCACAACTGAGAGGGCAAGTTGCTGTATATAAATAGGGAGCAAACCCCATAATTAATTGCACTGATGATGTTACCTAGTTGGATTAATGAAATATCTGCAAGCAAACAACCAAAATCACAGAGTACCTTGGATCTCATAGTTCAATCTGTGCTATATATATTTTCTTTTATTAAAAGTAAACTTCAGCTTTATACACAGCAAAATCCTAATCCTAACCCCCCCCCCATCCTAATTAAACAACCAGACCACCTCCGTTTTAAGCTACCAAATGGAGTATTATTTTTTATCAAGAGACGCTGTAACTATTCCCGTTATATGCTCTGCTTTTAGTTTAATTCAGTAGTTGATTTCTCTATTCTTCTTCTCTGTAGAATAGCCATTTCAGTTCCTGTATTATATAAAATAGCCTATAGTTATAAAATAAATAATTATTTTCTGCTCCTAAAATGTCACCATCTTCCTTCTTTTGAATTTGTTCAAATCCCAAGTTTGTGATTCTTAGACATTGTAAACACAACTCTTGAGATGCGTACAATTCCACAATGCTCTTTTGTCCTTTCCCTTGGTCACCAAATGGTCACTTTGTGATAGCACTTTAGGGAAGGCTTTCCAAAGCAGGTCACTTTCAACTTTGAAATAGTTTTATGAAATTGCACTGTGTATAAGGAGATTTCTCTTGGGCACACTAAAAATACAATTAGAAGTTCTTGAAATGTGCCTCTAAAGCAGCTGGTGTTTGAAACACAGATATCCCACTACGACTCTGTGCCCTTTATCCAAAAATAAAATCTAATTTAATGAGAAGGCCATTGTATTAGTGATGAGTTTCAAATAATGTTCACATATGAAGCAGGTTGGCCTAATACTGCATGAAAATCACGCTGCCAGTGGCATTCTCAAAACACAGCCAGAATTCTTGACAAGTTAAACCTGAGAAAGAAAGAAAATTTTATTCTTGTTCTTTGTTGCTGGAACTGCCTTTTTAGTGTATTGACCCATAGTGAAGCAGAATTGCACACACTCTCTTTTCTGATTTTTAAAAATATTAAAATAGAGTTTAGAACACTATTAGTGTGCCTTTTCATGGGAGAAAAGTAAAAGCACAGCATGTTTGTGCAATTACTTTGAAAGAACCCCTCCCCCATATGTTTTCATTTTATGTCCTGCTTCTCACCAAGTTATGAACAATCCCCCTTTCTTCCCAACACACAAAATAGCAGTGAGATAACTTTGTTAAAGTATTAGAATGACATTAAGGAGAAAATAATTCTTTTCCTCCACTGTGGACTTCAAAGAGAAATGCCACTGCTTATGTAGTCAGCATGGTACCAGCTATGCACAAGAGGAAAATAGCAGGGGATCTGAGACAACCCAAGTATGCAAAACTACAAATAGTCTTTGTGGGGAAAAGCCACAAGGTTCATTTATTCTAGTATCTAGTTTCCATGCAAATGTTTTATGAAGGTCTTGAATAGATATTAAGGCAAACTGATAATAATCTCCTGTTAAATTTTTCTCATTTTGAAACATCTTGCAAAACCGGTGGCAACAGCCTTGTGGGGGAAAAAAAAGATAATCCCTGCTCCCTGTCGGATGAAACTATCCATGCTGAATCTACATATTCATGGAAACACCCCAGGAAAATACCACTGCCATCTGAATTGGAGGGAAGGATTTCAGAAAGTATAATCCTGAAAACCCTGTGGAATATCCCCCTACCAAGCTTCAGTTCTTCAGTAAATTGCCTATTGGGACACTCAACTGTGTAATTACATTCTATGAAGAAAGGGTAGAAGTTAGTAGCAAGGTAATTTGTCTTTACCATAATTACAGAACTATGATTTCAATTGTATATGGGATCATATAATACAATAAGGTTATCATATCAAAAATCAATTAGGATCAACTGAAAGACTGGGTGAAAATCAACTGATGAAGTTTCTTGAATGAGAAATGTCTTCTTCCTTCTCAAAAAGCAGTCCAGTTGTCATTAAAAGCGGGGGAGGAGGGAGCATCTTTGAGGCAACTATTACCTGAATGATTGAGAACCTCCATAGATACTGGGTGAAATATACTTTTGGATCTGTCCTTGGTCCTGAACTTGAAGTCCTGCATGTTGTAGTTCGCATTCATGGTTCTAATAATTCATATGCCAGATTCTTCCAGCAGCCATTATACTTCTTTTTTTCATCTACTCTAAGAAAGGGGCTTATTAGACTAGTGTGCCATCTCTGTGTTTGTTTATGTAATTTATTAGACATTTTCTATTGCATTGTTAGTGGCATTCCATTTAAGAATTTGGTCTACGCTTGCCCAAGACATCTGGAGCTATTCTCAAAGGTTAACCTGACTCACAGTGCCCTGTATTTATTCATGTATTGTTTGTAGCATACACTCTTAAAATAAACATTTTTTCCCCAATATTAAATATCCGTACTATTTCCCTGCCAAATTTTGGAAATAAAACATTTTCCCCAAATTGTTTTTTTTAATAAAAAAACCTTTACAGACATTTTCATCTAATATTTTGTTGTGCCAGTTATTTTTTCTAAGTGCCCCATTTTTCTCTCTGCAACAATCATCTGAGAAGTTGAAACCAGGAACAATATGCAAAAATTATATACAATCAATTATTATATCCCAATGACACTGATCCAGTCAACTGTAACTACAAGTTGGACTCAGTGAAGTCAAGCAAACTTCAAGAAAGGATGAATTCTTTTTCAATGAAAACTATAACCTCTTGACCAAAAATCAATGTAAGATCACATTCATTAATGGGGGAATAATGAAAAATACCATTTTCTTCAGGTGTACATATTTCTTCAATTACACTTACAGAAAGGATTGAATCAGTAATGCTATGATACTTGGTTAGCATGCATACTGAAATTATACAAACAAAATCTACATCATTTTTATATGCTTATTTTTAATATTATTAATCAATTTAATTTGTACTTGAACATGATGTGAGATGTAGACCATGACAGAATTCTAGGAGTAGCAAAATGCAAAATAAATAAATAAAAATCAACAGAAACATTAGAGCAAGCAGTGTAGCTTCCTTTGGAGAAAAGGTTTGAGGCTTTTTAACACAGACAAATGTTGTGGGTGGAGAACATGACTCAGGCATATAAATGTATGCATGAGAGATTTTAGATAGAGAAAACTCATTCTACGAAGTTGAATTGTGGAGTGTTTGGGACAGGTAAAGGAAGTGTTTCCCAGCTAATGGTTGTTATCAACATGCTCAAATTTAAAGGGTAATTAAATAAATCCATAGAAGATACATTGATCAGTATATCTTAGTTGAATTATTTACATAGCAGCTCTTATTATGAACCACAATCCTGAGCTGCTCACAAAATAATAGAACATAAAAACACACAACCACAGTCTCTGTATCCTGGGACAATAGTCTCCCATAATCTTTGCAGTCTCATTCTTCCCCATTGCTTGGATACATAATGAATCATATTTTGAAGCAACATGCTATCATACCCAGGAAGATGCCATTGTTTTCATGGTCTATCTCAGTGTGTTGGTGAACCTTTTCAGCACTGAGTGCCAAAACGGAAGTGTGCACACAAGCACCCATGCCACAAACCAGAAGAGCAGCTGCCCGGTTACACTATACAGATAGTTTTTGAATACCTTTATCACTTTCAAAGCTATCTATCAATGTGAATACACACTGCATATGAGATACTCAAAAGCATTTTAACTTCATACAAAGAACTCTGAAAGAAAGAAAAAGCAATCAAACCAAGCCTTTATTCTATTTTATTTTACCACCTACAAATTCTGTTCAGAATCCATCAGAAACTTCTAGCTTCAGCACAGCAGAAAGGAAAAAGCAATTAAGAATTGCTTAAGCGGAGCCAAGGGACATCTAAATACACCAGGTATTATTACACACCATCTTTGAACATTCACCCCTAGAATGCAAGGATCTGAACTCATTCATTCACTCATTTATTCATTGAAGTACCAGTGGCAAACTGGAGGCTGTCCAATGACACAGCACCATGCTGACAGCTACAACAATATTAGATTGTGGGCTTCGCTCCATACCTCCATCAATGTTTTTATTCAGTTGAGTTGGAAAAGTAAGAAAATAAATTTAAATTGGTGAAGGTAATAAAAACTTTCAGACAAGAAACATATTTAAATATTTACCAGTGCAATTCTTTTGAAAGTTGGGGTTCTCTAGAGGATGACCTGGAAGGCGGCATTGGAAACGATGTTGCCAAAACTCAGGGAACCAAGGATTTCTTTTGTTGGTCTCCAGTCTTATTTTCAAAAAGTAGTCATCAAATGATAAGACGTCTGGAGACTGCAGCTTAATGGTGATGCCCCCACTGGCTTCAGCTTCATAACCTTCAATGACTTCATCTCTATCTGCCCATCCATCACTAGAAGAAGAAGAAATCTACTGTTAGATCAAAGCATATATCCATCCAAATAGTATTTAAGCAGAAGCTTTTTAATGCATCAAAAAGCCATGGCAATATAAAGAAAAACATGATTACATTATACCATCCCTTTCTCACTATTGCATTATTTAACATTTATTTCTTCCTCTAATAATATCTCTTTGTTTTCCCAAATTATCAACATGGTGGCTATTATTTACAAGCCGTGATGGCACAGTGGTTTGAATGCAGCTTAATTCTGCTGTCTGCCGGCTGCCTGTAATTTGGCAGTTTGAATCTCATCAGGTTCTAGGTTGACTCAGCCTTCCATCCTTCCAAGGTGGGTAAAATGAGGACCCTGATTGTTGGGGGCAATAGGCTGATTCTGTAAACTGCTTAGAGAAGGCTATAAAGCACTGTGAAGCAGTATTTAAGTCTAAGTCCTATTGCTATTGCTGTTGTTATTAATATTGTTGTTGTTGTTATCTTTTTTATTCATTAAACATGAAACTCAGTCAACTGAACATTTAAAAATGTGTCACAAATACCATTGACTGGTGCTAATGGTTGACACAGGTTGCTGCCAGTATCCTAGGTATCAACCAAGTATCTTCTTAAAATATATGATGTTCCGAGTAGCACAGTTTTATGCAGTTTTTTACACTGGTGTTATTGCAGGAAGCTGCAATTTCTTGATGTGTTTTGTAAAATTCTTGGACCTGGTACCAAGTGTGCCAATGACAATGGGTGTCACTGTTACACGTTTCATCCATCGTTATTTATTATTATTGTTGTTGTTGTTGTTGTTGTTTGTAGCAGTAAGCCCTCCCGAGTCCTGCTATGCTACCGCACCATGGCAGGAGCAGGGATAAGTGGAGAAAGCTGGAAGTGTATGACGTGGGTACACATTCCCAGTGGGGTCACCCAAGGCATGAAGGCTATCTCAGGTGTCCAGCTAAATCAAGAAGGTACCTATATTGAGCAGAAGTGACATCCAAGAAGATGCCGGAGACAGTGACAAGGCAGAGGCATCGATTCATACTATATGGGAGAAGGCAATGGCAAACCTGCATTTTTGTATCAGGAAAATCACATGATGGTGAATATAAAATGTCTGATGAAGGGTAAGAGAAGAAGAGGAAGACCAGAAGCAAGGCGGAGGAACTCAGAGTGGTGATGAATGCATGGTTGAAAGAGTTGAAGGACCAGGTTAGGAAAAAAAATTGTCAGGAAGGAAGTCTTGTCTATGCGATTGCTAGTAATTAACACTGACTGATGGATGGCACACAATCAATAAAAAGATACTAGCAATGTACATCATTTTTGCTTGGTTAGCACAGTTCCTGAAGCTGATTAGACAATTTGACCCAGAGGATTGTAGAATAGAGCAGGGGTCCCCAACCTTTGCAACTTTAAGTCTGAAGGACTTCAGCTCCCAGACTTCTCCAGCCAGCAAAGCTGGCTGGAGAATTCTGGGAGCTGAAGTCCTTCAGACTTAAAGTTGCAAAGGTTGGGGACCCCTGGAATAGAGTATATCCTAATATGATAGAATTGGGGTGGTGGGGGTGGTGGAGGGGGAGGAGGACATAACAAAATTGTTCAGGATAGCTAGCAGGGTGACTGAAAGAAAACCCACCTGCTATTCATGAACACTGGCACTGGTTTGTCTGAAAAATAAATAATTTCTTGCTCATTTGCTACTGCAGATGAGAACCGACTATGCTAAATATGGGTGGGGGGTGAGGTGGGGGGAAGGATCACTTGGTGAGGGCATGTTGCTTGTATCCTTATGATTTATATCGATCGTTTCCTAGTATGATTTATTTGCTTATTTGTAACCTATGATTATAATTAAGTGTTGTACCCTTATGATTTGTGAAGAATGTATCTTTCCTTTTATGAGCATATGCACCAAAGACAAATTCCTTGTGTGTCCAATCACACTTGGCCAATAAAAAATTCTATTCTATTCTATTCTATTCTATTCTATTCTATTCTATTCTTTCGCAAACTTTTAATATCACAGTTTAGTGCTTTCTGTTTTCTCTGCCTCCAAAGTCTCATACCTTGGAGTTTATGTCCAAATGCAAGTCAGACTGCATTTCATTTTTAATATGCATGATCATGTCACCAGAAAAACAGACTAAGTTGGCACCAAAAAAAGTGTCTGCTGCCATCTAGAATGATACCAGCAGCTCTTTCTGTCACAGAAACAGCTTAATTTCCTGGTTTCTCACAGCAGCCAAGCAGAATACAAAATCAATGAGACTTAGCCTAAAGAATTTACATATCTGACCTGAAGCCACTTCCAAAGGTTATTCACGATATTCAAGAAAGAAAAAAAGTAGACAGATTCTTTGGAAGGAGTACCTGTTCACCTTAAAGCACAAAAATAATTTCATATAGGCAAAACATCAGAAAGATTTTAACTGCTCCTTAAATCACAGACAAGGCTGGGTGGATTCTGTGAATTCAGCGCCTTGCATCTAAAGGTAAAAGTTCCCTTGGACATATGTGCTAGTCATTCCCGACTCTAGGGGGCAGTGCTCATCTCCGTTTCAAAGCCAAAGAGCCAGCACTGGGTAAAGATGTCTCTATGGTCATGTGGCTGGCATGACTAAATGCTGAAGGCACATGGAACGCTGTTACCTTCCCACTAAAGTTGTTTCCTGTTTTTCTACTTGCTTTTTTACATGTTTTCGAACTGCTAGGTTGGTAGAAGCTTGGACAAGTAACAGGAGCTTTCTCTGTTATGTGGGGCTGGGGATTTGAACCACCAAACTGCCAACTTTTCTGATCGGCAAGCTCAGTGTCTTCGCCACTGAAGCACCGCATCCCTATGCCTTGTATCTACATCACTATAAAATTATAGTCAAGTAACTTAAGGATACTAATTTAAAGGATTCTGGGAAAATGAAATTTCCTAGCTGTCTATGGTCCTATGGTCTTTCTGAAGACTTATAGCATACCCTAGAGCAGGGGTGTCAAACTTGTGTCATGGCATCATCACGTGATGCATTGGGGCTTTCTCCCCCTTTGCTAAACTGGGAGTGGCTAGCATGTGACGCATCTAGCCCATGGGCCGCGAGCTTGACAGCCCTGCACTAGAGTTTCTCAAGTTTTGCAACTTTAAGCTGTTTGGACTTCAGCTCCCAGAACCCCTGTTGGCTGGGAGAATTCTGGGAATTGAAATACACCACAGGCCCAAATTACAATCTGTAAGGATTAGCAATAATATAGGCAGGAGTGGGCTTCAAAATTTTAACAAGGAGTCTCTGCTCGGTTGCTGGGTGGGCATGGTCATGGTGGGAGTGGCCTAGTTGGCCTCCTACACCATGGTGGGGGGCATTTTTACCTTTCCTGGGCTCCAGAGGCTCTCCTGAACTTCTAGTAGGCCCATTTGTTGCCCTCCCTGAGCCTCCATGCGTGCCCTGCTCTTACCTGCATCCAAAACAGGCTGCATGGGGACTCCTGGAAGGGATGGGGTGGGGTGGGCAGGGCCAACCAGGAGTGGGATTTGGGGGTTCTCTGAACTGCACAGAATCATAGCTAGAGGTTCTGCCAAACCCCTGCGAACCCTCAGCAGCCCACCCCTGAAGATGGCTGAATACTATTAAAATATAGTAAAACAGTATAACACTAAGGGCCTCAGGATGCGATAGTAATCAAGAAAGAAACATCTTCCTCATTTCCCATACCATTCTAAACTAAATCCAAACAAATTGCAATGATGGGTGTCTGTTGTGGCCCAGCCAGCTCCGGATGAGCTGCTGATGGATTCCTCTAGTGAGGAGTTCTATGAGTCAGCTCTAGAGGAGGAAACCCAGTTTGTCCTGGATGTCAGGCTAAGGATTGAGAGGAGGCAATTAGCAGAACAACGCCATCAGAGATAATCAGTATCAGCTGCCTAATTGCCTGGCCCTTCCCAAGAGGCTTTAAAAGAAATCCTCTGTGAAGAGTAGGTTTGCAGGAAACAACAAAGAATCTACAGAGTCGGAACGTTCGTGTATGCAGTCAGTCTAGTCGAGGTCAGTCCGGGCAAGCTGCCAAGTATCAGTCAGTTTAGTGATTAGTCGTGTTCAGGAGGGAGTCAGAACAGGTATCTAAGATAATATGATGATGCTAAGGCATGGATCTGAATCAAGGCTTCCCAAATTCAAGTTTAATTCATATTGCACCCTTTTGCTGGGTGTCTGTTTTTTCTAATTTGCTTCTGAAAATCTAAACCTATATTACAATGGGAAAATTTAAAAAGTGCTAAATTGTATATGTTTTGGTGGAAAAAAAAGATGAAATATGCAGACATAGTCATCTTATTAATAAAATAAATCTGATAAATTTTACACAAAATAGAAGCATTTTTTTTGTTCACGTAGCCTTCATTTCTTTTATGAGAAGCAACTTATTATATTTTAGACAGATAGTGGAACCATGGTTTAAAAGGGGATATCCATCACTGAAAGTATCTCCTGTGATCAGATACAACATTCTGAATGATTCCCCAAATTGCAAGTAAAACTATACATTATGTTATATATCATTAAGATATCAGAAATTCTAAATATTTGCTTTAAACATGCCAAATAGAAATAGCCAGACAGAACTCCTTAATCCCCTTCTAACTGATACACCGTTCATTTTGTAGTTTCAGTCTGCCTTGGTAAACTTACACTCAACAATAAAAAAATTGGTGTTTTATAAGGTTGTTGAAAGTGTAAATGCAGTGCCCTGGCTTGAAAGGTGTGTGTGCAGCGATTGGATTCAGCCAGTTCACACCTATTTGGGAGAACTGGTTGTTAACTTTCTAAGCAGTTCGGACAACCGGTTGTTGGAAGAAATCTCATTTTGTTTTTTTCCACTTTACAGGGCTAATCCTGTAAGGAAGGCAGGAAGGAAGCATTCCGGTGTTGTTTCTAGCCTAATCCTTATTACCCTGATTACAGAAACTGCCTCTCTGGTTAACCCTTATTACATTGTAACAACTAAGGCGAAGGGCCCATTGTCGTGAGTGAAGTTGAGTTGGCCACGCCCACCCAGTCACATGACAACTGAGCCACATCTATCCAGCTGATCATTAAGGCAGAGAACCGGTTGTTAAATTATTTGAATCCCACGTGTATGTGTGCATGTGTGTAGGGGTACGTGTGTGCGTGTGTGGGGGTACAAAATCAGCAATAGTAATCCTCAGTGTGAGGGAAAGAAAAAGAAAAAGAGAGAGAGAGAGAGAGAGAGAGAGAGAGACTGTTCTGTGATGTGTTTACAACAATCAGGATGGCTGCCAGTTTTCTACAAGCACTCCTAATTTGGTTGCTTAATGTTGCACAACTATGGCAACAGCTATATTCTTTTTACTGGAACAAGTCACACAAGTAGAAGCAGTCCAAAAAGAGAAGGTTTTTTTCGTCCTTGGGATTCACCTGGGATGTCGCCCACTGACATTATTCCTTTTAATTAAAGGCATCCCAAGGGGGTGTCCTTTTTTAGCTAAAAATGCTAATCACAGAACTCCATATCTTGTTTGGGGTCTTGGCTTAGTGCTTGCTGTGTAAACTGATTCATTCTATGTCACAAAATACAATTAGTGGCTTAGCGTATTGTCCTCATTCGTTACTGCTGCCCATAACTCAGGGAAAGAGTCAATGTGAGAGTTAGACCACAACACACAAAATACTACACAACTAGGTGGCGGTATCCAGCAGCCAGTATTTGATTTTAGAAAGTTCCCTGGGTTATAGACTGTGTTACTATTTATATGAGAGACAACATGGGAATTCTAGAACTGTAGGCTGTTGAAAGTAGAAAAAAAATATTCCAGAAGGAGACAATACAGTGTTTTATTGTTGTCAACAAAGCTACATGAATGAAGGACTAATAGTTCCTTGCCCTTGGCTTGATTAGAAGAGAATTCTTCAAATGTTTCTGTAGCAGATAAATTTCCTATGCATATTTTTTTGCACAGTCTGCTACTAGTGTACTATCAAATAAGGATTTGGTGTTGCATTGAATCTTATTCCCTATTTGCTATGTCTGCTCTTTTTTCATAGGGAAGGGGCAAATATAGCTACATTTTGCCAATTGCTATTGGCTTTTATGAATCTTTGTCTTAATACCAAATCTTAAATCAATGAACTGATCCTGTAACATGTTTGCCTGAAAGACTGTCAGGCACAGAAATGGAAATTGTGGCACAAGACAGATTAATAATGCCCAATCACCATAGAATTCAAGCATAATAGTGAAGAGGATTATTAAATAGTTACAATAAGAGGAGTCATATTTGTATAGCTCTTAGAAAAGTACTCGTCCTTGTATATAGGAGCATATTTTCAAGCCCTGTTAAGTATAAGCATATCACATACATTGATAACAGTGATGCTTTTATGAAAAGAAGTGGGAAGCAGGCAAGAAGTTGCAAGGATCAGAGACCAAATGCTGAATACATTTGGAAAATGGATTAATGCACCTGCCTCTTTAAGCTCTTAATTTTAAAGTCAGGGCTTTAAAATAAATATAGTCTTGATAGTAGAAAATATACATAGCTCAGGGTTGGTATATTATATTATTACATAGATTAACAAGGTTGGAAGGGACTTTTGGGGTCATCTAGTCCAACCCCCCAACCAAGCAGGTGACCCTATACCATTCCTGACAAATGGCAGTCCAATCTCCCCTTGAAAGCCTCCAGTGATGGAGATCCCACAACCTCCGAAGACAAGCTGTTCCATTGGTTGATTGTTCTCACTGTCAGAAAATGTCTTCTTATTTCTAGGTTGAATCTCTCCTTGATCAGTTTTCATCCATTATCCCTTGTCTGGCCTTCAGGTGCTTTGGAAAATACCTCGACCCCTTCCTCTCTGTGGCACCTCCTCAAATATTGGAACACTGCTATTGTGTCCACTGGTCCTTCTCTTCACCAAACTAGCCATGCCCAGTTCCTAATCGTCTTGATTGTCTTCTCTGCACTTTTTCTAGAGTCTCAACATTTTTTTTATAGCGTGGTGACCAAAACTGGATTCTAGGTGTAGTCTTACTAAGGCTTTATAGAGTGATATTAGTATCTCCCTTGATCTTGATTGTATCCTTCTGTTAATGCAATTTAGGATTACACTACTGACTCATATTTAACTGGTTGTCCACTAAGACTCCAAGATCCCTCTCCATAGAGTTCTTTGGTTGGATTTTGGGATTACGAATGTTTCATTATTGTACTAAGCAATTGTAGAGTTTAAGTGAGGTGACCTTGATTGAAATATGCACAAACCATAACTTAGGCAAAGAACACTGAAATATTCTTTAAGCCCCAGTCAGCCATTCAGAGCCACTTTGGAAAGGGAGACAGGGGGCATATAAATGTAATTAATAAATACATTCAGAAATGATTCAGGCAAATGCCTCCCTGATTCACTGGAGTATAAGAAAGACAATTCTTACTATTCCTACTATTATTGCCTGTCTCAAAAAAGTGTAGTTCTATTTTTCCTGTGGAATTGATTTTCGGATCTGCTCAGTTTAGCTAACATCAATGAAGGAGATGTGGGGAGATGCAGTTCATTGGTTCACCAAGATTGCATATATTTTTTATTATATTACTGGTGGTTCTGCACATGTTTGGCTGGGAGAGGTCCATGGATAGCCATTAAAGTCCATGTCAATAAACTATTTGGCTTTATCTTTTGATAGATTCATAGTTTAAGGTGGCATTCGTAAATCCAATTATCATGGTTTAATCAGAGTGCCATTTTTCCAAAAAAACTCTTTGCATTTTTCAATCTGACCTCGTAAAAATTCTACTTTTACGTACTTCTCCTTCAATGTTTCACTCTTGAAGCTGTATCCTAGATCAGGGGTGTCAAACCTGTGCCCTACGGGCTGGATGCATCACACATTGGCCATGCCCACTTCTGGTTTAACAAAGGTGGTGGGGAGTTGCAATACATCATGTGATGACAATGTGTCATTGTGAGTTCTACACCCCTGTCTTAGATTATTATAGAGAGAGATAGTAGTGATATAGCATCATGATTTTTGACTAGTAGTTGGTACTTATGAATGCATTCTTCTAGACCAGAGGTTCCCAAACGTGGCAACATTAAGACTTGTGGACTTCAACTCCCAGAATTCTCCAGCCAGCAGAGCTGGCTGGAGAATTCTGGGAGTTGAAGTCCACAAGTCTTAAAGTTGCCACGTTTGGGAACCTCTGGTCTAGACTTTTGCTTTTTTATTCTTTAAACTAATGTTCACAAATGTTGTGTGTTATTTGGTATATTACTCCTATTTTATCTATTTTTGATACATCATGTCTGCTCTACCACAGGCTGGTTTGTGGCACATTTCTTGATTACTTGTTCCTTTACTGGTTGGTGGTTGATTCAAAAAGACAAAAACTGTCCATCACTTCAATATTTTCATTGTGAATGCTGAGGCTAATTGTTATACCTGTTGTCATTACTTTATTGGTGTTGCCAATTATATTTCATTTTGGTGCCATTTTACCACCGTGTTCCTTGACTTTTATGCTGCCGCTTGCAAGTCCTTTGCATTTTCAGCTATCGGAGTGGTGTCATTAGCATAGCACGGGTTATTGATATTTCTTCCTCCAGTTTTAAAACCACATTCATCTTCCTCCATCCCAGCTTCCCTCAATATGAATATATATTAAGGGAAGCCAAATTGAAAGAAGATGAATGTGGTTTTAAAATTCGAGGAAGAAATATATAGGCTGAATAAAGATGAGGTTGAATAAATAAGGAAGCGTTTACAGTCTTGCACAACTATTTTGCCCACCTGCAGCCAGTCTCTTACCATATAATCCTGCAAAAGAAGCAACCCTGACATTTCTGTCTTATTTATAAGCCTTCAGACTAGGTTTCATTTATCACAGTTAGAGTGACTATAGCTTCGTTTCAAGTATCATACTGACACTTATGTGAAGCCTGTATCTCCAGAACAGGGGTGTCAAACTCATGGCCCGTGGGCCAGATGCATCACACGTTGGCCATCCCCACCCCCAGTTTAGCAAAGGGGAAAAAGTTGCAATACATCACATGATGATGTGTCATCGCAAGGTTGACACCCCTGCTCTAGGCACAAGGCATGCTTTGAAAAAGTCATTTTTCCCATTGAAATTAGTATCCTTGTGGCTAAAGATGATTTAAAGAAATTACCAGGGAAGAAAGTCAGAATCAGTGGGAAATTTAAGTAGCCTTTTCTAGTTATTCAATTTTCAATTTCAATTTCAATTTTATTCAATTTCTATACCGCTCCTCTCTCCCCAATTGGACTCAGGGCGGTGCACAGGAAAATTAAAAATAATACAAACAAACAACAAGCCTTGGATCAGGTCGCGCCCTTGCGGCCTCTCTTGCGGCGCCGAACCACCCGGGCTCCTTGGTTCACTAAGAAGCTGAGGGTGATGAAACGCCGCAAGAGACGCCTAGAGAGGAGATGGAGATCCACACGCTCTGAATCCGACCGAACACAGGTGACAGCCGATTTGAGGACTTATCTTGTGGCGATAAGAGTGGCCAAACGGTCCTACTGTGCCACTCTTATCGCATCCGCAGATAACTGCCCTGCCGCCCTGTTTGGGGTGACCCGCTCTCTCCTTCAACAGAGGCCGCGGGAAGCACCTCTACAGAGCAGAGCAGAGGAATTTGGAGAATATCTGCAGGATAAAATCGCTCAGATTTGAAGCGAGTTGGCCTCCACCGAAAGTCTGGAGGGAAGGTCTGAGGCAGGTCTTGAGACAGTTTTGTGGGAGGAGTTTGACTCTGTTACTTCCGAAAATATGGACAGGTTACGTGGGCGACTGAGAGCCACCACATGTTTATTGGACCCATGTCCCTCCTGGCTTGTACTGGCATCCTGGGAGGTTACACAAGGCTGGCTCCAGGAAGTAGTGAATGCTTCTCTGAGTGAGGGGATCTTGCCTACCGTCTTGAAAGAGGCAGTGGTGAGACCCCTCCTCAAGAAGCCGTCCCTGGACCCAGCATTGTTAGTAAATTACCGTCCGGTCTCCAACCTTCACTTTTTGGCGAAGGTTGTAGAGAGTGTGGTGGCACAACAGTTTCCCCGTCACCTGGAGGAGATTGATTATCTGGACCCGCGCCAGTCCGGCTTTCGGTCCGGGCACAGCACTGAGACGGCATTGGTCGCGTTGGTGGATGATCTCTGGAGGGCCAGAGATGGGGGTTGTTCCTCCATCCTGGTCCTATTAGACCTCTCGGCGGCTTTTGATACCATCAACCATGGTATCCTATTGCATTGACTGGAGGGATTGGGGGTGAGGGGCAACAATTTACGGTGGTTCTCCTCCTACCTCTCTGGTCGATCGCAATTTGTGTTGGCAGGAGGGCAGAGGTCGGCCCCGAGACCCCTCACATGTGGGGTTCCTCAGGGGTCGGTCCTCTCGCTGCTCCTGTTTAACACATATATGAAGCCGCTGGGCGAGATTATCCGTGGTTTTGGGGTAGAGTACCATCTCTACGCTGACGATACGCAGCTGTATATATCTACCCCGTACCACCCCAACGATGCCGCCGAAGTGATGTCCCGGTGCCTGGAAGCCGTGCGGATCTGGATGGGAAGGAACAGACTCAGACTCAACCCATCCAAGACCGAGTGGCTGTGGTTTCCGGTGTCCCGGTACAACCAGTTCACTCCATCACTGGCCATAGGGGAACATCTAGCCCCTGTGGATACGGCACACAATTTGGGCATCCTCCTGGATACCCGGCTGTCTATGAAAGATCAAGTGACGGCTCTGGCCAGGGGGACGTTCTACCAGGTTCGCCTGGTATGCCAGTTGCGTCCCCTATTGGACCGGGATGCCCTTCGCACGGTCACTCATGTCCTAGTGACATCCCGCCTAGACTACTGTAACGCTCTCTACATGGGGCTTCCCTTGAGGTGCACCCGAAGACTGCAGCTAGTCCAGAATGCGGCCGCGCGGGCAATTCTGGGAGCCCCTAGGCATTCCCACGTAACACCGCTCCTGCGCGAGCTGCACTGGCTGCCTGTGGTCTTCCGGGTGCACTTCAAGGTGCTCATCATCATCTTTAAAGCGCTCCATGGCACAGGACCTAGCTATCTGCGAGATCGCATCCTGCCCCATACATTCCTTTGACCGATTCACTCCCACAGAGAGGGACTTCTCCGGGGGCTGTCCACTAGGCAATGCCAGCAGGTGTCGCCCAGGGGAAGGGCCTTCTCTGTGGCGGGCCCAGCTCTATGGAACGACCTACCCCCCGAGCTCAGAACAACCCCAGACCTCCGTGCCTTCTGCCAAAAGCTTAAGACTCATCTCTTCCAGCAGGCCGGCCTGGCCTAATCTACCTTCCAGCCTTTTTAGTCTGAATAGCTAAATTGTTTTAATTGGGTTTTTAGGGAATTTAGTTTTTAGGATTTTAGGTTTTTTAGCGCAGTGATATAGTGTTTAATCTGATTTTATATATTTATGATGTATCTATGTTTGTACATTTCTTAATTCCCCTGTGCACCGCCCCGAGTCCCTTCGGGGAGAGGGAGCGGTCTACAAATTAAATTTATTATTATTATTATTAATAATAATAATAAATACAATCGTAACATTAAAATGCAATTAAATTAGGTGACCTGTGCTAAAATATTCAAGCTAAAAATGTTAAAATGCCTACCTAATCCAATTAAAATTATATCAAAATCTAGACTCTAAGCTAGGCCGGCTAGGTGAAAAAAGTGCATCTTGAGTGATCGGCGGAAGAGGCGAAGGTCCGTGATGGTACGAAGTTCAGGGGAAAGGTCGTTCCAGAGGGCTTGGCCTGCCACAGAGAAGGCCCTACCCTTGGGTGCTGCCAGCCGGCATTGACCAGCTGGTGGCGGTTATATAAAAAGAAGAATTTTTTTTTTGAACGGATGGTTTTATTATTACTTAATTTACTCAGTGACACGGGAAGACCAATTTGATTTTTTAGGAAATAGTAACACTATTGCAATACTAACTTTTTGCAAAACCAACTACTGTAATAGGCAAAGAACTACTGAAGAAAATGAAATATGCACCTTCCTCTCTGTGGTATCATTCACAATGCAAATACAGAGCTATAGTCTTATCACAATTATTGTAAGCCGCAGAACATTAAACAAAATGAAGAATCAAAGATTTGCTTCTGATTTGAGCAATTTACTCTTGTACAGATATGCATAATCTGCTTCATCGTGCTGCTTGGTAAAAGGTTCTAGGTTAATTCCTAACGTTCCATAATCTTGCCTTCAAAACATGTCTTGACATATTTTGCAATTAATAGAATTAATCGGGGGGGGGGGATGAGAAATATGACATCAAAGGTTGGCATTTCAGAACATTAGTCCTTCCTTTTTTTCCTCCCTCAAACTCTTAAAAACACCAGATGCAGTCTTATAGCCTCGGATAGACAGCCTATTTTGTAAATATCTATTCAGGAATTGTTAAGTACCATATGCACTGCATATATTTGCATAATGCTTTTTTATCAGCCGATCACACCAGTGTCATTGGGGGTTGTTACCATGAGAATCTCTAGCTCTGCTAGCATCTTCAGCACTTGGTAAAAGTGGCTGTGGCATATTAGTAGGCCTCCAGGGTATATGCCGAGGCATATTTGGCATGCCGGCGCTATGACAGTATTTCCCCCGCCTGAACCCAAACTGTATGCAGTTATGCCCAAGGCAGATAACTCTCCACTTCTATACATGTAATAGAGTGTTAATTAATATAATTTGCTCTCTCATTAATGTGTTTTATGGGACATGAAGAGGAGTCTGAATGTTCACTTCTGGAATAATAAATAGAAAGGACAGTTCCTTGCACATTTGTTAATATGTACATACACAAAGTATCATATCCATCTGAATTCTTGAGAAATTCTTTTGTCATATGTTATTAATATCTTATAGTCACTTCCTTTCCTTTCCTCTCCTCTCCTCTCCTCTCCTCTCCTCTCCTCTCCTCTCCTCTCCTCTCCTCCCCTCCCTCCCTCCCTCCCTTCCCTCCCCTTCCCTCCCCCTTCCCCTTCCCTTCCCTTTCCATTCCTTTCCTTCTTTCCCTTCCTTTCTTTTCTTTCCCTTTTCCTTCCCTTCTCTTCCCATACTTTCCCGTCCCTTTTTACTTCCCTTTTTCCTTTCCTTTCCCCTCTTTGAAAACCAGACAAACTCATAAAGAGACATAAGTTTAAATATGTTGAATATATGCCAATAAAATAAGTGTGGACACTCATGTGTAAATCATTGATTATCGATGTGACATATTTGGTCACCATCTTAGCATTACAGTGAATGACTTCTTTTATGGCACTAAGCCAAGACTTGATCATGATGGAATACTGAAAAAACAACACTGGTTTATAAACTATTATTGACCGAGTTCATGCAATATGCTAAGCCAAAACCAAACACGAAGGCAATTGAAAACAAGGCTTCATGAACATCGACTAGCAGTTAAACGGCATGACTAAAAATCCCTGATCTCGAGCCACATTGACAGTGCACAATACCAGTTTGATTGGGAAGGAACAAAAATCATTGGCCATGCCAGCCGCATACATGAATTTACTGAAGCTTAGTACTCTACCAAAGGAGCAATTAACAAGTATTGATTTGGATCCAGCATATGAATCTGTAAGGAACCAGACTATTTGGATGACCAATCAATAGAGAACCAATTAGCTGTTCAGAATTTATATATGGCTCCAATGAACCACCAATCATATAACCAACTGACCACACTGGCACACACAAGACATTTATAAGCAAAGGAGAATAGGACACAAAAATCCTGCCGATGATGTTACCTAGTCTGGTAATGAAATGTTCAGAAACTAAATTGAAACAAGCTTGGAGAGCAAACCATTGTCAAACAAAGTTTGATGAAGAGAAGGACCAGGGGAGACATGATAGCAGTGTTCCAATATCTCGGAGGGTGCCACAAAGAAGAGGGAGTCAAACTATTCTCCAAGGCACCTGGGGGCAGGACAAGAAGCATTGGGTGGAAACTAATCAAGGAAAGAAGCAACTTAGAACTAAGGAGAAATTTCCTGACAGTCAAAACAATTAACCTCTGGAACAGCTTGCCTCCAGAAGTTGTGAATGCCCCAACCCTGGAAGTCTTTAAAAAGATGTTAGATAGCCATTTGTCTGAAATGGTATAAGGTTCCTGCCCACGCAGGGGGTTGGACTAGAAGACCTACAAGGTCCCTTCCAACTCTGCTATTGTATTGTATTGTATTGTAAAGCTTGAGGAGTGAATCCGATCAATGCATCTTGAATCACATAGACCACTTTGGAAAGAACACAGCACCACTGCAGAATAAATGGTTCCCATTTTCCTACCATACTCTCCTGTCAGTCTACACACCCCCTTTGAGAATACTGAATTAGCATTCTCTTTCTTTCTAGAAGCACTGCTGTCTTTATACTTCTGCAACTTTGGGAGTTTCTCCAAAAATGCGCATGAAGTTGGTGCTGTGTGGATTATGTAAGAGTGGATATTTTGACAATTAATGTTTTATTAAGGCAGGCAGGTGGGAATTCTACAAGAAAATGTTGCACTATATCTTTGCTGCCCAAAGCAAATGTCATGAGATCCACAGCAGGCCAAGATTTCATTAAAATAATGAAACAAAATGTGAAACAAATATTGCTCCTTAGGTACTTGTAGGCAATAGTGCAACACAGATGTAGAGTTTGCTTTGCCGCAACACAATACATATTTTGTCACTCCCCTTCCCCCCTCTTGTAGATGCTCCTATTTGTATTTATGGGTATGGTTGAAGCCTGAGGAAATTTTTAAAAACCCACCCAGGATAAACATTGCTATTCTCTCCTTGGGCTTCTCCACATAATAAATTCATATGTTTGTTCATTCATTTGACTGAGCGAGGAAAAGCATTTTAAATATGCAGTCAGTCTGTATGTAAGTCAAAGAAACACGAGGATTTTGGATACGACTGTGATTTGGCTTTTCTCTCTGTAGCCATTTTGGGTTTTAATCCTTGTACACAAGCTCTCATTCAGCTACTGCAGACAGGGGTGGGTTTCAAAATTTTTAGAACCTACTCTGTAGGTGTGGCCTATTTTGTGGGTGTGGATTGACAGTCATGTGACAGGGTGGGAGTGGCCACCTTTTAAAATGTGGTGAAACTCATTTAACAATGCTCTTGCTTAGCAACCAAAATTTTGGACTCAATTGTGATGATAAATCCTTCCTTCCTTCCTTCCTTCCTTCCTTCCTTCCTTCCTTCCTTCCTTCCTTCCTTCCTTCCTTCCTTCCTTCCTTCCCTCCCTCCCTCCCTCCCTCCCTCCCTCCTTCCCTTCCCTTCCCTTCCCTTCCCTTTCCTTTCCTTTCCTTTCCTTTCCTTCCCGTTGGGTCACTGGCAGCGGCGGGCCAGATTTACTTCCAGGTACGCCGGTGGAACCCCCTCTCACCGGTTCTCTAAATTTCACCAACCGGCTCTCGCGAGTAGGTGCGAGCCTGCAGAAACCCACCACTGACTGCAGACTTAAAAAAAAAATCATTCAGGGTTCCGGTTCCGGCTCCAGCGGCGACGGGCGAGCCTAGCGCTCGCTCGCCGTTTTGTTGCTTTTTCTGCCCCCCCACGGGGGCGAGACGCCCCTTTTTTGGGGGTCTCCCATAGAGCCGGCTCGCCTGGGACGCTCCCCCCCACGGCGGTGGGGGAAGCGACCCTTGTCCTCGGCTTAGGTGGAAGAGAACATGCTGCGGGGGGTTTTCCCTTCGCCAAAGGCAGACGGCGCCATTCGCGATCATGAGGAGAGCTGATCTAATGAGTCGGAAGGCTTCCCGAGGCTTCAGCTGCGAGGCGAGAGTGAGTGTTTAAAAACTTTTTTTTTCTGCTGTCAGCCGGGCTGAAAGGACTGGGAGGGGGGTGTTTGTTTCTAAAAACCCCCCCTCGGACTAAAGCGGCACTCGGAAATGGCTTCTCGCGGCGAGAAAGCGGAAATCTTCAATCCTGACTGTTTGCAGCAAGGGAAAGTGATCTGCGGTTGTTTGCAACAATGTTTCTAGGTCTGGCTGAAACAATTTATTTTACCACTCTCTCCTCTGGGCTCTGAGCTTGGGCGGTTGGAAGATGGCTTCTCTTTGTCCCTGCCTGACTATTTCACTTATGGAAAATTCCCAGCGTCTCTTTGCAATTTGGACTTCCTCTGGATATTAATGAAGAATTTTTTTCTTTTTGGATTTGTTATTTCTTTTCTGGAGTACCTTCGCTATTATACTTATTGAGTTGGAAAATTGTTTCTCTCTTGGTTCCTGAACTTTACAACTTTACAACCCTGAACTGAACTTTTGGCTCCTGAACCTCCTCACCAGCCCCACCCAAAAAACGCCATTTTAGTGGCATTGATTTTAACAACTAATCATGGCACAAGAAACAGCACTGGCAAGTTTAGAACAAAGGATGGCTTCTCTTGAATCTGTTATACAAACTTTGGTACAAGAAATTAAGGCCCAGAGGACAGAAAATATTAACTTTAAGAAGGAGTTATTGGATACACGGAAACAACTGCTGGAAAACACACAGAAGAACGAAGAATTGGAAGGGGGGCTGGTGGGGGCTAAGGGAGAGATTAAAAATGTTACTAACGAAGTTGTGGAAATAAATGGGCATGTGTCTAGGATTGATATGGAAAGAATGACATATTTTTTGAGATTTCAGAATGTTTTTGAGGAATCTGGTGAATGCCTCCCTGATCTTATGAGCACAATTTTAGCAGACTATTTACATAAACCTAAGGATGAGATCAGGGGGGACATTGACCTAGCCTACAGAATTAACTCAGCATATGCCAGGATAAATGAAGTACCTAGAGAGATACATGTGAAATTTGTTAGAAGGTCAACCAGAGAAGAAATCCTGAAAGTGCAGAGAGGTAGTCCATTAATCTACCAACAAAAAGAGGTTGCTATCTTGAAGCAGATCCCAAGAAAGATTAGAGATGCAAGAAGGAAATTTTCCTTCTTGTCTAAAACATTGTTTGATCACGGGATTTGGTTCAAGTGGGTGACACCCGAAGGGATGCTGGTGTTCTGGGAAGGAGGAAGAGTGAGGATTAAAACAGTTGCTGAGGCGGAAGCCTTTCTTAAAAAACATTCCTCTATCCTGGGGGAAGATCCAGGGGGGACGGAGGGGGCCACGGCCCCGCCCACTGGGGGCCAGGGAGGAGAAAAAGAAGATACAATTGCCAAGAGACTTAGATCGAAAAAATAACTTTGCCTTGATTTTTCTGATTAATTTTGCATAATATTTGTATTTGGATTTTTTGTAAATGTCTGACAGCATAGAACTGAGAATTTAGGTATATGTACTTGCTTTCACTTTGTAGTGTTATGAAAAATGTTTTTTTTTATTGTTATCAATGTATTTTGAGGTCCCAGAAGGGCCGACGACTTTGACGTGAATGCTCTCAAAATTTCTTTGTATCCCTTACCCCACCCTACAGAAAAAATGTAAAACCAATAAAACTTTTTCAATATAAAAAAAAAATCATTCAGAGAAGAGAAGGAGAAAAAAAAATAAAGGCAGAAATTAAAGAGGAAAACTTTGTAGCAAGGGAGGGTGGGGGAAGGGGAGACTGTTTCCTGATCAACCTGGTACCACATCATGGGTGTATGTTCCCTGTGAGTACATTGGCAAATAGGATCTATAAGATATCAGACCAAATGGATGATGCCAGAATGAATTTGCTAATGCCTCAGAGAAGAAAAACTACATTTTAACAACAAAAAAGGTGTGTTTTGTTTAAATTTTTATTTAACTATTTATTTGGAAATTTGATATTGCCGCCTACCCACTCACAATTTGCTCTTTTTCCAACATCTAGGATTATAATTTTAGACTACTTCAAAATAATCTCCTCAATAGCAGAGCTACAAGCTATGAGTCACTCCAAAAAAGAGATATTTGATAATGGAATTCTATCTAAGATGATGACACAGTCATGGTTGTTCAAAGTTGATTATCCCAAAGGTGCTTTTTCAAGAGGCAACTGGAGTTTCTGGTTTTTCTTTGAAGACATTTCACTTCTTATTCAAGAAGCTTCTTCAGCTCTAACTGAGAATCTCCATAGACATCAAAGCTGATTAATTACAATTTGAGTATATATTGACATTGTATGACAAATAAGCATAAATAAAAATGTATTATGAAATAATTTTCAAATATCCATTTCTATATTTAAGATATCTGTTGGTTCAATTTAAAATTGAATTTGATCTTTTCTACTAATCTCATAGAAAGTCAGAATTATTTTATGTTATTACAACTATTTATAAATTACTCCAATGCACTGAATCTCTTGACAGTTTAAAACTAAGCAGAATAAAAGAAGCAACAATGAGAAAAATGAAGCAATGTAGAAAAATGGTAATAGCCACCCAAGGGAATTAAAATCTGTCCATTGAAACTCAGTAGTTACTGGGGTCACCCGTCTTTTCATAAATTGGATCTCAATGTTTAAAACTATTAAACAAACCTCATAAAATTAATAAAATCTCATGAGATGTTGTTATATAAGAAATCCTACGTCATGTAGAACTTGGTTACCCCCTGAGATTTTAGACCATTTTAATGCAACCCATTTCTGTTATTTTGCTTTATAAATGAAGATAAATAACCATTAGCTGCTGCTGGTATTATCACCACCAAGAGACCGATAGCCATAGCATTAATGGTCTAGGCATAAAATACCAAAAGAGTGTAAATGATTGGATGAATCAGTAGTGTGTATGAAATTCTAAGTCTAGAGAAAACTGCTTAGGTTTCTTGATTCAGACTTGCTAGCCTACAATGATGTCAACTTATAAAATTAGCTGTTAGGATTTGAGAGTTTAGCAAGCTCACAACTTTTTGGCTCCAGGATATAAAGCTCTCAGCATTACAATTGTTAAACCTACTGATTTCTTGCCTGTCCACCCAGCTGCTGAGATTAAATTTCTGAGGTGTCTTACTTATATATAACCATAAATCCAGTCCTCCCTTTTCCTTGGAACAATCTTCTCCAATTTTTCTAACATAATTCCTTTAGTCAGACTCCCTGAACTAGTCACTACCTCCGTGGCATGCTATTTGTTTAATCTAACATATCTTTTGTTCATGGCTTTTAGCACACGTGTGTTATTAAACAGCCACATTCTTGGTTGAGAAGCAGAAATTATCACCCAAATCCTAGCAAGACAGGTTCACTAAAAAATTACAGTCTAGCATAAGTTAGATAAATATACTACATAATACAATCCAATATAATTTAATATACTATAGCAATATTGTCTATGCATGCTAGATTACAATCAAATCTGCTGAGAACAGCAGGATTTTTATTTTTTTTTGCAATTACATTGAGAAGGGGCTGATTTCTAGATCTGTGGGAAAAGAATTAGACATATCCAATTATAACATCCATATCATTCACAGTATTTATTAATGTATTTGTTCATTTGAGTTAAATCTTCAGACTGCCTAATGTAAGGACCTGCCTCAGCTATCTTCTCAGGAAAGCATATCATATTTTTCAGAGTATAAGACGCACCAAAGTTTGGAAGAGGAAAACTTAAAAAAAAAAGGTTTTGCACTGCAGAAATGGGCCATAGTTTGCAAAAATGGGCCCATTTCTTTTTCAAAAAAGGGTATGAATAACCTTCAGGAGGCTTGTAGAGGGCTCCTGGGAAGTGGGATGGACCAAAAAGGAGCAAAAAGCAGCCCATTTTTCATGAAAACAGGCACATTTTTTTGTCCAAAAAAAGTCATGAATAGCCTTTGGGACGCTTATAGAGTGCTCCTTGGGGTGGGGGTGGGGGGCAAAATTGAGCAAAAAATGGTCTGTTTTTCGTTCATTTCTGCCCTCCCCAGCCCCCAAGAGCACTCTGCAAGGCTTCTATATGCATGGCCATTTTGGTAAAGGGGGTGGACTTTCAGGAGGCAAAATATGCTGTATTCAGTGTATAAGACACACCCAGATTTTCAGCCTCTTTTTTTTAGGGAAAAGGGTGCATCTGATATTCTGAAAAATATGGTAATTCCTGAAACAAATGGCATTTCAAAAGGAATTTTTAATGAGAGAAGTGATTGCAGAGTCAGGCAGAGTCTGATGATCCCTACGCAAAGCATTAAGCTAAATCCCCCTGTTCAACTCCCACCCAGTGCCCCTTGCCCACCAGTAGCCAATACAGTACCACAAAAGTGTTATGAGAACTCTGAGGCAGGATAGTGATAACACATGATCCTTGGGGTGCCGTGCCTTGGGTTACAGGCTGGAACCAGCTGGGAGGGAGAGAATTTACACTGATCGCCCAGTTCTCCTCCCTAATTCCCATATGGTTAGAGCAAAAACAAAAGCATTCAAAGCAATCATCCCCAAGAAGCATCCCCCTCCTCTTTGGAATGGCAGCATTCTAGCAGGAACCTGACATGCTCACTTATTAATTAGTGGTTTTCACCAAGTCTCTGCAAGATGGTGCTATTTGTACAAAAGTTGCTTCATTCAGGATCCTCACAACTCTCTGATTCAAGTGTATCTCAACTCTGAGAGCTAAGCCACTCAGCCCTGGTACTTTGAATCAAAGCAGGCACACTTGTTTTAGGCTGTGATTACGGTCCCATAGAAAGGAGCTTCAGACATTCTTGCTGAGGTTCATTAGATAAAAGCACCTTCTGAAATTCTGCAGAAGAATACTTTTTGCTCTGGTCCTACTCTCATGCCATGACCATTTTGCTTTTCAATTAAAACACAGGTCTTGGCTGGCAGAAGATTTTGTTCAGTAGTACATGACAAGAGTCCTCCACTCCACTGCTCACAACAGAATACCTTATGCTGCCAGACTTGAAATTTTGGGCTTAGACCAGGGGTCTCCAACCTTTGCAACTTTAAGTCTGAAGGACTTCAGCTCCCAGAAGCAAAGCTGGCTGGAGAATTCTGGGAGCTGAAGTCCTTCAGACTTAAAGTTGCAAAGGTTGGAGACCCTTGGCTTAGACAACGTAGAACTACGTTGCTTTCAGTTTGACCTAAGCGTAGTACATAAAATTCTTCCATACTTCTTCCATCTTGCCGGCTTGGCCTAATCCCCACAATCAAGTTTATAAACTGAACTTTAAATTGTTTTAATTGGATTTTAATGGGTAAGAGTTTTAGGGAATTTTAGCACAGGGTATTGTATTTAATTGGTTTTTTAGTATTGTCGTTTATATTTCTAATTTAATTTCCTGTGCACTACCCTGAGTCCCTTTGGGGAGAGAGGTGCGGTTATACAAATTTAATAAAATAAAATATAAAGAAATAAATAAATAAATAAATAAATTATCTACTACAATGTTCTACCTGTCAATGGCTACTTCAGCTTCAACCACAACAATACACAAACACACAATAGTTACAAACTTAAGGTAAACCGTACCAAACTCGATTGCAGAAAATACGACTTCAGCAACAGAGTGGTCAATGCCTGGAATGCATTACCTGACTCAGTGATTTCTTCCCCAACCCCCCCCCCCCCCAAATTTTAACTTTAGACTATCCACTGTTGATCTAACCCTATTCCTAAGAGTCTGTAAGGGGCGTACATAAGCGCACCAACGTGTCTACCGTCCCTGTCTTAACAACCCCATTTATTTGTATCCATTTCATGTATTCATAATCTTGTATATACTTATATCTATTATCTTATTCATGCTTGGCAAAACAAACAAACAAACAAACAAACAAACAAGTAAATAAATAAAAGATTGCCTTCTTTGCTCTAGCATTCGAATTAAAATAAGGGCATCCTATCCATGCCTTTTTTACATCCATACATTGTAAATCTTTGAACTTATTTAGATATCTCAGTATTTTTCTTATTAATGAAAGAATGGTTTCTACTGCCTCATTTAGTACATTTTATGTCTCTAGTATTTACCTTATGGAGAAAAGTGAGATTTATTCACTCCTGAAAAATAACAATGAATTGCATTCACAAATGCTAAATTTTCCCTTTTTCCTGATGCTTGGTCACCAGTATCAGATCTTGAGAGACAGGTTTGGACATCCTGAGCATGGTCTCTGGGATGTATGCTCCTTTGCTCTCTTTCATCCAAATGAAAAGAGATAGGATGTTTCACAGAGTATTTTGGAAGGGAACCCTATCACTTCAGGACTTCTTCCCTCTGAAATCAACAACGTTTCTTGATTAATTTTATAAACCGAATATTGTTTTATAAGTCGGATCTAAAATTACATCCGTTGAGCTGCAGAGCATGCTCTTAATTTATAACAATAAGAAAATTATTGAGTGGAAGAAGCCCGGAGAGGTTTTAAACTGTGAATTGTGATATTTTCACACTGCATTTGAGGTCACATCATAAAGGGTGTGAACAATTTCTGAGAAGATTAGAGAGAAGAGACTATGTAAGTGCTGAGGTATAATTGCTTTTACAAAAAAAAATTATGTGCACACTGTGCCTGTGAAAAATTGTAGATAACACTTCAACATTTGTTCAGAAAGTATCTCTTATCTAAGAAAGTGCATTTGTTTGAGATGAGCTCAAACGAATGCAAAGAATTCAGACTCCAAGCTCAATTAAGACTGAATTATATGAGGGAAGGCAGGGTCCCTTTTTATTTTATGTAGCAAACCAACTGAACAAGGGAACCATTAAGTGTTGAAGATCAACACATTCTGATGAGCTAGAAGTTCCCTGAAGATGAGCTCCATCCACTAATCTGAAAGCTCAGAAGATTAAACCTCTGGTCCCAGTGAGTGACCCAGATTGGATCCTGCAACATTACCCTGGGACACATATATTTGCCTTCATTCTAGGGCCGGGCTGCTGTGAGTTCACAGGAAAACCTCTAGCTAAGATTCTGTGCAGTTTGGAGAACCCCCAAATCCCATTCCTGGCTGGCCCTGCCCACCCCAGCTCTCCAAGGAGTCCCCATGCAGCCCGTTTTGGATGCAGGTAAGTGCAGGGCATGAATGGAGGCTCAGGGAGGGCAAAAAATGGGCCTACCAGAAGTTTGGGAAGACTGGAAATTGGTCCATTTTGGCTTCCAGACCATGGGGAGGCTGTTTTCGCACTCCCAGAGACTCGAGAAAAACCTCTGGAGCCCAGAGAGGGCACAAACGCCTCCTCCCCATGGTGCAGTAACCTGACTAGGCCACACCCACCATTGCCACGTTCACCCAGCAACTGAGCAGAGCACCCCTTGCTAAAATTTTTGAAGCCCACCCCTGCTTCCTTCGTGTCAAAGATCTCAACTATCTCATTGCAACTTGTCAAAAGATAAGTACACAGAGGGGAAGATTAATTGTACTCTAAATTTGATAAAATAAATAAATAAATACTCTGTTTGTGGCACAAAATAAACAGCCATATTACCACAATGATGTGCATGCATCAATTACATCCACCTGTGTTAACACTTAGAACTCTGCAAAGGAAAGTTCTAATATAAATTGTACTTTATTTTTGGATAGAAAAAATGTGTATACAAACAGTCCATGTTAGTTCATAAATACTATGCTAAAATTTGAATACATATTATTTCCTCTGAAGTCTGGGGAAAACATGATACCAGTGTGGTATATAATGCTTCACTTTCCTTTGTAGATTCACCTTACAGTTAAGCAAATTTTGAAAGGTTCTTTATTGTAATGAAGCTTTGAAGTGGCATTCTGGATTAAATCTGTACTTCCCTGTGGATTGCAGCACAGCACAATCAATTGCTGCACCTTCAAAGGGGGACTTGGACCCCTTTCCACTGCAGTGAAGAGGCTGGCCAAATTAAGCTGTCCTGTTTGATTTGAGGCATCAAGGTGGAGTAATTTGAGATCTCGTGTTGAAACAGGTCACCGGAGTGTTTTTATTTTCACTTTAATGACGACTTGAGAGTTGAGATATTGACTTTCATGAAGCCAGACACTATATTAAACCTACATCTCTTAAATGAGATGAGGGGTCATATCAATCAAAATAATAATAAGCATCCCGAGCACCACTTGAACACTATTGGCATTGACGAATCACCAAAAGTCAATTGCAAAAGGCAACCTTATTTGTAACAGCTTACATCCTGCAGTGATACATTTAATATTATTAAACAAGATCTGCCTATTCTAGGGAGATCTTGGGAAGGAGTCAATAAGAGGACAAAAATGCCAAATCCAATCTAAACACCCGGCTTATTATGTGACAAAAATGTAATAATGATTATATAAAAGATAGCCAAGAAACACAGATGCAAGTTAAAATGGGAACTTGCTAAATGTACAGAAAATAAAATGTGTATATCAAAATAACATAATAAAAAGGCAAACAGAATACTGTCAAGGGAAGTAATTCATGGTCAATTTCTAGAAAAGATGGAGAGAAAAATGCATAAAGATAAAACATGGCAATGGCTTACAAATGGAATGTTTAAAAAAGAAAGTGAAAGCTTGATTTTAGCTACTTAAAGAGCGAGCTATTCAAATTAACACAATCAAGGTCAGAATTGAAAAAAAATAATCAAATTCAAAGAACAAACTGCACAGAAGCAGAGAAGCAGATGAAACAGTAGATCATATAATCAGTTTGTGTAAGAGGATACTGATTATAAACAACAACATAAAACAGTTGCCAAAATGATGCACCAGAACATCTGCAAAAATTGGTGGGAATGTAGAGTTGAAATAGTAGTTGAATATACTAAAATATTGCTGAATTTCCTAGCACAAACTGAGAAACTCTTGGGTCATAACATACCAGATTTAACTGTGGTTGAAAAGAAGAAAGTGTGAATAATTGATGTGGCAATACCAGGGGATAGTAGAATAGAAGACAAAGAATTGAAGAAGATTAGAATGTATCCAGATCTAAATATCAAAGTTTAGATATTAAGGCATAAACTGGCCATGGTAGTCCTAGTGATTTGATAATCACCCAGCACACTGGGTGCCAAATCTTGGACAGCACTAAGAAAATATACACATTGTCAAAAATTTCCCTCTGTCAATTACAAAGATTACACTGATTGGACCCACCGCATATATTACACCAATACATTATGACACTCTGGATCCTTAAGGTGGAAAGAACTCAATGCTTATGAAGGCCAACACTAGATAAAGATGGCAACTGTCATTTCACATTTTTGTGTATATAATAATAAAAGAGTGTGTTAAGATCTTATAGGATTTTAAGATCCAAACAGATAGGCATCTTGTTCATAACATGCCTGATAAAATGGTTATTGAAAAGAAGATGGTCTAATATATTGTTGTTGCTATACTAGATGATGATAGGAAAAATCTACAAAATACTAGGAATTAAAGATCAAAGCTGAATGCTTATGGAAAAAGGACTATGTTGTTATACCAGTTGTGACTGGAGCTCTTGGACCAATATCTAAAGGAATTCCTCAATATCTGGAAATATTGAATTTATGAGACCTGAATACCTTTTTTTTTTTTTTTAAATAATCCAGCCTGGAACTGCCTATATTCTTAAATGCTACCTTAATAATTGTTAGATTCTTAATTAGAACTTTAATAATTTAGCTTCCACCAGTCTTAAACTGTGAACCTAACTATAGATTACCGACACATAATAATCATTGAGCTTGTCTTCGGATTAATCTGTTTTGTGAGACCATCCAATAATTGTTTTATATAATAAATCATAGCATAGTGTAAAATATGAAACCACCAGTGAGTTTCTTTTTTACCTAATATAATTTCCATTTGTGCCACTTAACTGGTAATATGAAAATAGTGCACCATAAAATTGGCAAACTTCCACCAGCATACTTTGCTTACTCTCCCACTTGGGTTTAGGAATGTGCCAGACAATAATTGAATAATATAAGTATTCTGATGAGAATGCTTCAGCCTATTCATCTGCAACTCCCTTTAAGTATATAGACATGAGGTGTCTACAGGGAATTATTCCAGGTATAGCCTGAAGATACATCTCTTTCCTGACAACTCATACAGTTTCCTAAGTGCCATTTTGTGTGCTGGTTATTCCCAATAATAGCTTACCAGCAAACCTCCTCTCCTACCAATCTGTGCTTTAGATAATTTTATGGATGGTTAGAATGAATGTGTATGTGTTTTGCTGTTGTTGGGTACTGAAACTGCCTACCACAATGTTTATTTAGTTGCTCCAATGTGAAGTTTCATAGTGATGGGTTTTGCTCATTGTTGGGAAGACAATGAAGCAATGTTAGAATAAATAATAGCATTAGGAGAGATGCTTCTCTTTCTTTTGAATCAGCCTAATTAATTACTGGAATGAATTAAGATGATTTAGCAGGGCTGAGATGAAGCCGGAAAAATTTCTTCAATACAACAACAGGAACAGAAGATTTGCCCAACTGTCCCATGAGAGAACCGCAGTGAGTCCTTAATATGCAATGTGGAAATGAGAATAACTGTGGGCACCAGAGAATGGATCAATTAATTGAAGGTCTTTCTATTTACCTGGAATCACCCAATCTAATTAACTAGCGTAATGTTATTGTAATGAAACAAAGAATACATTTATGGCCCACAAGCACATTAAAAAATAATGAGATATCATTTCTGTGGCTGCTTCCACTGAGAAACATCGATTCCCCCTTGGACTGCCGTCCTTAGCCTATTACTGCTTCTCCAAGAGGAGATGGATGGGAATAAGTATTTTTATCAAATTTCTCTGATTGGAAAAGCAGTTAAAGAAAATATTGCTGGCAAGGAAGAAGCCAAGACCTCTCCAGATTCCTCCCCTAATGACAGCCTCCAAGGGGTAGTAGAGCACACCACATTTTATAGTAGAATAAACCATGTAGTTCAATCATTGTCTGGCATGGTGGTAAAGCCAATAGACATGGTGGATGTCTGCTATTTTTATGGCACACCGAGTGCATATATAGAGTAAGTAGACTATTGTAACTCTCTCTACATGGGGCTCCCCTTGAGGTGCACTCGGAGACTTCAGCTAGTCCAGAATGCAGCCGCGCGAGCAATTATGGGAACCTTAAGGTTTACCCATGTAACACCGCTCTTGCACGAGCTGCACTGGCTGCCTGTCGTCTTCCGGGTGCACTTCAAGGTTTTAGTTATCATCTTCAAAGCGCTCCATGGCTCGGGACCTAGCTATTTGCAGGATCGGATCCTGCCTCATACATCCACACGGCCAATTCGCTCCCACAGAGAGGGACTTCTCCGGGTGCCGTCCACTAGACTTTGTCAGCGTGCGACGCCCACGGGAAGGGCTCTCTCTGTGGCGGGCCCAGCCCTCTGGAACGACCTTCCCCCCGACATTAGAACAACTACGGATCTCCGCTCCTTCCGTCTAAAACTAAAAACATATCTGTTCTGCTTGGCCGGCCTAGGGTAGTCTCTCATCTATGGGATTGTTAATAATTTTAGATAGGGATTTTAGTATTTTAATTGGTAATTTTTAGCGCAGGGATATATTTAATTTGTTTTTATCATGTGTATGTGTATTTATTGTTTTATTCGCCCTGTGCACCGCTCCGAGTCCCTTTGGGGAGAGAGAGCGGTCAACAAATTAAATTATTGATTATTGATATTGAAGTGGAATGTGTAGACAAACAGAACAAAAATGCAAAGCTTTGAAGAGGACCACTTCTTTACTTTGTGAAGCAGCATGAAACCTGAAGCATGAAGCAGAGGAACTGAGATCTCCTCCCCAGCTTTGGCCAGGACTTTCAATAATTGGAACATGCTGCAACCAGTTAAGCTCTTCAATTTTCTAGAAAATTAAAAAAGAAACCTCTCAAAAAAAAAACATTACCCAGACTGGTGTAGTAAGGTTGAGAAACACTTGGCCTAGTCGAAATCCAGATTTAACGAGGACTAAAGGCTACAATCTCCTCAGCGGCAAAGGAGCCGCTGTGCAGAAGCTCTAGACGGAATTGGAAATTCCTTAGAATAGTGCAGGGGGTCGCCAAGCTTAGCAACTTTTTTCAGCAAGCCTGCCTGGCTGCAACAAAATAACTTATTAATTTTAATTCCAAATTTTATGCATTTTATATCATAATGTGTAAATTGTTAATTAATTTATTGCTTATTGGATCCTTTATTGGATCCTTCATTGGATCCTCTTTTTAACCATTGTATTATGTGTTTCTTGTGTTGTACGCCGCCCTGAGTCCTTTGGGAGAAGGGCGGCATATAAATCCAATAAATCCAAATCCAAATCCAAGAGCAGAATAGCAATAACCACATCCCTGGTGGTCCTTCAAAACCAATAACAACAGTAGACCTTACTCCTCATAGTTCTGCCATGATTAATACTACCACAACCATCATTTATAGTGCTGCTTGAAATACATACCCAGCTGCTGTGGCTTCTGTTAGTGAAAACCAATATTAAGCAAATGTGAAAATATTGAATTTGAATGCAGCCATAGACAACAAATTGTATGTATGTATGTATGTATCAGTGGTGGGTTTCAAATTTTTTAAGAACCTACTCTGTAGGTGTGGCCTATTTTGTGGGCGTGGCTTGGCAGTCATGTGACAGGGTGGGAGTGGCCACCTTTTAAAATGTGGTGAAGCTCATTTAACAACGCTCTTGCTTAGCAACCAAAATTTTGGACTCAATTGTGATGATAAATTCTTTCTTTCTTTTTCTTTCTTTCTTTCTTTCTTTCTTTCTTTCTTTCTTTCTTTCTTTCTTTCCTTCCTTCCTTCCTTCCTTCCTTCCCTTCCTTTCCTTTCCTTTCCTTTCCTTCCCGTTGGGTCACTGGCAGCGGCGGCCAGATTTACTTCCAGGTACGCCAGTGGAACCCCCTTTCACCGGTTCTCTAAATTTCACCAACCGACTCTCGCGAGTAGGTGCGAGCCTGCAGAAACCCACCACTGGTATGTATGTATGTATGTATGTATGTATGTATGTATGTATGTATGTATGTATGTATGCATGTATGCATGTATGTATGTATATATATATTATATCTTGCTATAGTAGTCTGTAGCTTTCACTCAAAAGGTTGAAGAATATGCTGCCAAAGCCAATACTAAACAAGTGGAAAACTAGGAAGGAAAAACCTTTAAGCACAGTTAGCCAGAGTAGTCTCCATCCATTAGTCATTCCAATTATGCTATCATGCTTCTCTCTGACTATACCGAAGTGATATAACCAGTGAGGGTATGCCTATTTCCAATATTCAGCCTTCAAGCAATATGAAACTTACTCATAAGGACATGCCACATTTTCATATTAAATTAGTCTTGATGGAACTTAAATAGCGATAGTCCCTCTCCCCTGTTAGCCATCCTCTGGACTAAAATGAAACATTTTTAAAAAATTGATTGTGACTGGCAAATAAAAAAAAATCTGTTTTACTAGCTGGAGAGGAAGTTGGGAGATATATGTGAGTAAAGGGATTAAATTACATTGTGTTAAAAAGAATGGAGGAAAAAAAACAGTTAGGCATAAAGATAGGGAGGGTGGGAGTTATGAAGTTCCAAATAAGTGATTCAATTTGAAGAGTTTCTCTTGAATCACCTCCAAATTGAGCTTTCAGATAAAATATTCAAAAGGTTAAAGTTAGGACTCAGATTGAATTGGATGCCTTCACAGAGATCCGAAAATGATGGTGTGGATATGCTGGTTTTGCAGATCTGAAGAGTTGGGAGCTGAATACTGGGATGGGATCTCTAAGACTGGTGCAAGTAGCTAACCAAGTAGCTTTGTTACTGCCACTTCCAAATCTATCATTGTTGGTCACTGCTTGAAGGGTTTGTTTAGACAGGTTGTTCAAAGAGAGTCTCCATAAGAGACCTACAAGTTTCTTCTGTTGGTCTTTCTTTAAAAAAAACACAAACTGCTCCCCCCCCCCCTGTTCTTCTACATTTTCCCAAATGCATTTCCCTTTACCCTTATCTCTCGTTAACTCTCAAACTGCCAGGCCTCTAGTATCATCTCAGTCAATCTCTTTCCAATCTGCCTGCAATTCTTAGTCTCTTTCTGGTGCCACTTTCATTCCTCTTCATTCAGCTTTTTATTTTACACCAATTTTGTATCTCTTTGTACTGAGGGATTGTCCTGTGCTACATTTATTTATTTTTATTTATTTATTTATTATTCATATTTGTAACCCGCACCCATCTCACCATGAAGGGACTCGGGGCGGCGCACAGAATTTTAAAATAAATATACATATATACAAAAAATATTAACATTTAACAGCTAAATTAAATCAAAATCCTGCGTTAAAATAAATTTAAAACCCATAAATTAAGAATTTTGATTAGCTACAAGTCGATACGGTGCGGGGTAATTCATGCTAGGCCGGCCAGATGAAAAAAGTGTGTTTTTAAGTGCTGGCGGAACAAGCGGAGGTCAGAGATGATACGGAGTTCGGGAGGTAGGTCGTTCCAGAGGGTTGGGCCCATCACAGAGAAGGCCCTTCCCCTGGGCGCTGCCAACCGGCATTGCCCGGTCGACGGCACCCGGAGATGACCCTTTCCGTGGGAGCGAGTTGGCCGTAGGGATGTATGGGACAGCAGACATAAAGGGGTTTATTTGGCATTTATACATACATACTGTATTTTTTGGAGTAGAAGACGCACCAAGATTTTGAAGAGGCAAATTAAAAAAAAAGTTTTTGAACTCTGCAGACCTCCCCAAAATGGCCCATTTTCGCAAAAAATAGGTCTGTTTTTTTTTGTCAATAGAGGGCATGCATAGCCTTTAGGAGGCTTATAGAGTGCGCCTGGGGGCTGGGGGGACAAAAAAAATTCACTCATTTTTGCCCTCCCCAGCTCCCCGTAGCACTCTGGAAGTCTCCTAAAGACTATGCATGGCCATTTTGGTGAAGGGGGTGGGATTTCAAGAGGCAAAAAATGCTGTATTCAGTCTAAAAGATGCACCCAGATGTTCAGCCTCTTTTTTGAGGGAAAAATACGGGGTATGTGTGTGTGTACGTATGTATGTATGTATGTATGTATGTATGTATGTATGTATGTATGTATGTATGTGTATGTATGTATGTATGTACGTACATATGATTTTCATGGGTGTAGGTATGCTGGTCTTGTATTCGGGTCTTTTCCCTTGTAAGATTTTACACGGGAAAATCTTACACGGGAAAACACCCGAATACAACAAGACCAGCATACCTACACCTGTGAAAATCTACTATATATATATACATATACATACACACATACAATTGTTCTACAACACCCTGTTAGGGGCCCAAATAAGGGAGGAGACATACTGTTTCCTTTTCTGCCTTTCGGCTCATCACCAGAGACCATATAGACAAAAAAGCTTGAAATAGATCTATCCTAGTCTCTGATTTATTGATCAGCTCATAAAACTAACACACATATTTTAAAAAATCACACAATGGTTTTCTGTCTAGATGGTCTCTGGTGATGAGCCGAAAGGCAGAAGAGGAAAGCAGTATGCTTCCTCCCTTAATTGGGGCCCTAATAGGGTGTTGTGGACAATTATAGATACTTATCCCCCTGTCTCAGCTGATACAATAAGAGAACCTGGCTGGCTGAATGGCTAAAGGCTCTTGCCTGACATGCAATACAGCCCCGGTTCGAATTCCAGTAAGGGTATGGCTAGCTGATGAGAGCTAAAAAGCTCAGAATAGATCTATACTCGTCTCCCTGATTTATTTATTGATCAGCTCATAAAACTAACACACACACACACACATATATATCCCAAATTATTCCTTTACAACATAGTCATGCTATATACACAATGATGATAATGAGCACATGCTCACACTTTTCAACCTTGTTTTTTTGTTTATAGAAATTCACAAGTAGTATATAAAATACCATTTTTTAAAAAGCAAGGATGTGTACTAACAAGTCTGCCAGTGAAGAAAACCAAAGGGTGAGTATCCCAAAGATGGTGGTTGTCGCAAAGGTGCTTTTTCAATAGGCAACTGGACTTTTTGGTTTTTCTTAAAAGATATTTAATTTCTCATCCAAAAACTTTCTTCAGCTCTGACTGGATGGTGGGGAATGGAAGGATTTATACTCCTTGCAGACAGCTGGTCATTTGCTGGTCATTAAAAGAATGCAAATGATCAGCTGTCTGCAAGGAGTATAAATCCCTCCATTTCCCACCATCCAGTCAGAGCTGAAGAAACTTCTTGGATGAGAAGCAAAACATCTTCAAAGAAAAAAACAGAAGTCCAGTTGCTTCTTGAAAAAGCACCTTTGCGACAACCACCACCTGGATGACTGAGAATCTCCAGAGACAAAGGGTGAGAAGGTAACAGAGTAACTAATAGTAGTAGCTATTTTAAAACAATTTGCTGCTTGTAAGACATTTCTGCATCAGTTCAGTAAAATTGGTTCGTTGGTAGATAATCTGGTTGTTCTTTATTACTTCTTGCTATCTCTGTTGTTTAAAAAGTTTCAGGAGAAGCATTTAATAACTTATTACAAATAAATGATTAAACATACCAAGCTGAACTTCCACTACCTCCATCTACCTTCCCTGTAATTTTCATCACATTTTTCCAAAGAAAGAAATAGCTACAAATACTTTGATACTTCCTCGTTATAGTTCATTCTTTTCTTATTTCTTAACAATTATGAAAATTATAAACATTATAATTATTTCAACTGAATCACAAATTGATTCAAGCAGACTATTACTGCCCCATACATCCCTACAACCGATCTGCTCTCACAGAGAGGGCCTTCTCCGGGTACCGCCAGCCGGGCAATGTCGGCACCCAGGGGAAGGGCCTTCTCTGTGGTGGGCCCAACCCTCTGGAACGACTTACCTCCCGAACTCCGTGTCATCTCGGACCTCCGCCTGTTCCGCCAGCGTTTGAAAATGCACTTTTTTCACCTAGCCGGCCTGGCATGAGCTGCTCGACACCGTTGTGACTTTTAGTGAACCAAAGTTTTAATTAGGGGTTTTAAATTCTGATTTTAGTGCAGGGTTTGATTTAATATAGTTTTAGAGTTTTGTATGTTTGTATATTTGTATATTGGTATTTTAATTTCCCTGTGCACCGCACCGGGTCCCTCTGTGGGAGATGGGTGCAGGTTATAAATCTGAAAAAATAAAATAAAAATAAATAAATCTGAATCTTGAATTGAAATCGGATCATGGTTGATTCACACATTTCAAATAAATGTACTCTTTCAAATGACACTAACGGCCATAGAAAACAAGAATTCACCAAGCAGACCATTTACTGAAAAATTTCTCATGACATTTTATAATAGCCACTTCTTAGCATGAAATATTAGTGTGAATCACAGCATCAGTGGGTGCTTTTCACTGAATTTCACTCTTTGCTTTGAATAAACCAGGAAACAGAAGAGATAAATGTCAAGTGTAGAAATGTAACAGAAGATGTGATTCTGCACATTAAAAATATGCACATGATTGTGAGGAAATCAGCAAATCCACATTAAACTTTGGAATGGAAGATTGGAAAGTATTCAAGGTACTGGATATACTTAGATAAGGAATATGTAATTTGTAATAGCTGACATGATGCACTTTTCCAGTAATAAAATGACTACCATAATATCTACCATACCAGTAATAAAATGACTACCATAACATTAGGACCGGATGGATTACACCCCAGGGTTTTGAAGGAACTGGTAGACAAGATCTCAGAACCACTGAACTATATCTTTCAGAGATCCTGGAAAACTGTGGAACTACCAGAGGACTGGAAAAGAGCTGATGTGGTTCCCATCTTCAAAAAAGGAAAAAAGATAGATCCAGGAAACTACAGACCCATCAGCCTGACCTCAATACCAGGAAAGATTCTGGAAAAAATAATCAAGCAACGAATTAGTGAACACCTAGAAGCAAACAAAATAATAGCCAAAAGCCAACATGGGTTTGTCAAAAACCCAGACCAATCTTATTGCATTCTTTGTAATGTGACAAAATTAGAGGACCAGAAGAATACCGTTGATATAGTTTACTTGGACTTCAGTAAGGCATTTGACAAGGTAGACCATAACCTACTACTAGATAAAGTAGAAGAATGTGGGTTAGACAGCATCACCACCAGATGGATTCGAAACTGGCTGACCAACCGCACTCAATGTGTAGTCCTCAATGGAACAGCATCTACATGGAGGGAGGTATGCAGTGGAGTCCCCCAAGGCTCTGTTTTAGGCCCAATACTCTTCAACATCTTCATCAATGACTTAGATGAGGGAATAAATGGGGAACTCATCAAATTTGCAGATAACACCAAGCTGGCAGGAATAGCCAACACTCCAGAAGATAGGCTTAAGATACAGAAGGCTCTTGACCAACTTGAACACTGGGCACTATCTAACAAAATGAAATTTAATGGTGAAAAGAGTAAGATTCTACATTTAGGCAACAAAAACGAAATGCACGGGTACAGTATTTTATTTATTTATTTATTTAAATTTATATCCCGCCCTTCTCCACAAAGGACCCAGGGCGGCGCACAGGAAATTTAAAACATACAAAATACAATAAATATAATTTAAAAAACTATTAAATAAACCTATCCTGCGCTAAAACCAAAATTTAAAAACCCAATTTAAAACTACCTAAAAGTCCCCATGGGAGGTTAGGCTAGGCCGGCTTGTTGGAACAAATATGTCTTAAGACATTGGCGGAAGAGGCGGAGGTCGGTGATGGTACGTAATTCAGGGGGTAGGTCATTCCAAAGGGCTGGGCCCGCCACAGAGAAGGCTCTTCCCCTGGGTGTCGCCAGTCGGCATTGTCCGGCCGACGGCACCCTGAGAAGGCCCTCTCTGTGGGAGCGTATCGGTCTAAGGGATGTATGGGGCAGGAGGCGGTCTCGCATATAACTAGGCCCCGAGCCATGGAGCGCTTTAAAGATAGTTGTCAAAACCTTGAAGCGCACTCGAAAAACCACAGGAAGCCAATGCAGCTCGCGCAGGATCGGTGTTATGTGGGAGCATCTAGTGGCTCCCATAATCACCCGTGCGGCTGCGTTTTGGACTAGCTGTAGCTTTCGAGTGCACCTCAAGGGAAGCCCCATGTAGAGAGCATTACAGTAGTCGAGTCGGGACGTCACGAGAGCTTGAGTGACTGTGCGAAGGGCAGCCCGGTCCAGTAAGGGGCGCAATTGGCGCATCAGGCGTACCTGATGAAACGCCCCCCTGGCCACGGCCGCCACATGGTCCTCCATGGACAGCCGGGAATCCAGGAGGACACCCAAATTGCGCGCCCTCTCCACGGGGGCCAGTGTTTCGCCCCCAATGGCCAGAGTTGGTGTAATCTGGCTGAACCGGGGTGCCGGAAACCACAGCCACTCAGTCTTGGCAGGGTTGAGCTTGAGTTTGTTACCACCCATCCAGATCCGTACGGCCTCCAAACACCGGGACAGCACTTCGGCGGCATCGTTGGGGTGGTTTGGGGTGGATATGTACAGCTGGGTGTCATCAGCGTACAGGTGGTACTCCACCCCAAAACCACGGATGATCTCACCCAGCGGCTTCATATATGTGTTGAAAAGGAGGGGCGAGAGGACCGACCCCCGAGGAACCCCACATAAGAGAGGCCTCGAGGTCGACCTCTGCCCTCCCGTCAACACATATTGCGACCGACCAGAGAGGTAGGATGAGAACCACCGCAAAACGGTGCCTCCGTTTTGCGGTGTATAGGTGGTACCTTGCTCAATAGTAGTAACTGTGAAAGGGATCTTGGAGTCCTAGTGGACAACCATTTAGATATGAGCCAGCAGTGTGCAGCAGCTGCCAAAAAAGCCAACACAGTTCTAGTCTACATAAATAGAGGGATAGAATCAAAATCATGTGAGGTGATAATACCACTTTATAATGCCTTGGTAAGGCCAGACTTGGAATACTGCATTCAGTTTTGGTCTCCACGATGTAGAAAAGATGTGGAAACTCTAGAAAGAGTGCAGAGAAGAGCAACAAAGATGATTAGGGGACTGGAGACTAAAACATATGAGGAACATTTGCAGGAACTGGATATGTCTAGTTTAATGAAAAGAAGAACTAGGGGAGACATGATAGCAGTGTTCCAATATATGCCACAAAAAAGAGGGAGTCAAACTTTTTACCAAGGCACCAGAGGGTAGAACAAGAAGCAATGGGTGGAAGGAGAGAAGCAACTTAGAACTGAGGAGAAATTTCCTGACAGTTAGAACAATTAATCAGTGGAACAGCTTGCCTCCAGAAGTTGTGAATGCCCCAACACTGGAAGTCTTTAAGAAGATGTCTGGAATGGTATAGGGTTTCCTGCCTAGGCAGGGGATTGGACTAGAAGACCTCCAAGGTCCCTTCCAACTCTGCTATTGTATTGTATCTTTGAAGAAGGACAAACATTCACCTTTCTCAATCTGAAGTCTTCTAGATATATGTAATTTCCATCTTCCATAACTATGCTAGTTGGAATATCTGGAATTGTATTCCAATATATCTAGGAAGAGAGGCAGATAAGAGGACATTTCTTTGTGTCTTCATCCCTCTATTCCTGTATAAAATATATTTGCTACTTTACTAAATATAATAAATATGGAAGAGTTTGTTTGTTAATTAGACTTAAAGGCTACTCCACTGATGAAATAGATCGTAACTGGCTGAATTTCTCCAGCCAATGATACAAATTACTTCCTTATTCTTTTCTCAAAGTTGTTAGAGGCATTTAACTTGGTCAGATTGATCTTCAATCAATTATATCTAATTGAATTATTTCTGAATAGACATTTAGCATTTCACTGTCAAATCTCCACATTAAAAATACGGAAACAGTAATGGTTCTGTAAATTGTATTTGTAGCAATTGCATTAGACTTACATACTGCTTCATAGTGCTTTTCATCCCTCTTGGCAGTTTACAAAGTCAGCATATTGCTCCCAACAATTTGAGTCCTCATTTTACTGACCTCAGAAGGATGGAAGGCTGAGTCAAATTTGAGTTGGTCAGGACTGAGCTCCAGGTAATGAGCAGAGACAGCCTGCAATGTCTATGGCAGTATATATATGGTTTGTTAAATCAATGGTTTATTCTATCTATCTATCTATCATCCATCCATCCATCCATCCATCCATCCATCCATCCATCCATCCATCCATCCATCCATCCATCCATCCATCCATCCATCTATCTATCTATCTATCTATCTATCTATCTATCATCTATCTATCATCTATCTATCTCTATCTATCATCTATCTATCATCTATCTATCTATCTATCTATCTATCTATCATCTATCTATCTATCTATCTATCTATCTATCTATCTATCTATCTATCTATCATCTATCTATCTATCTATCTATCTATCTATCTATCTATCTATCTATCTATCTATCTAATTTCTATGCCTCCCATCTTCTCTAGAAGATGATTCTGGGAGGCTTACAAATTATGAAGAACCATGATGCTAGAAAAATTATAATGGGCTGTTTCACAAGTTGTACAACTATTGGCTCTAATAGTTAGGACCACAATCACATTAAACCATGAATTTAAAAACCATAACAACTAAGCTTGCACATTATATGAATGATGTGATTAATGTTATAAATTATAATTTAATCAGGGATGTGAATCCAGACATCTGCAATCAACCTTCCTATTATAGTATTGATCTGAGATCGTTAATTGCTCCTCTTGGCCATCTTTGAAAGTTGGAGTCTATTAAATTGCCATGAAGAACTTATAGTTCTTTTGAAATTGAACAGAAGAGGGAATTTTTCCACCTGCAATTTAATCTTTCAATGCAGCCTTTAAAGGCAGAGAAAAATATTTGCAAAAATCTGGCAAATCCAGATGGGTTTGTGCCCACTGTCCACAAATTCTTTGCTATTTAAAAGAATTAACAAGGGTCTTCTACCTGCAGAAAAGAATGTTGGACACAGGAAATAAAAATGAATTTAGACAACAGTTACAAGAATACCTGCACATACAAACACACACACACACACACACACACACACACACACACACTTTCTATTTGAGAGAAGACATGGAATTTTATCTGATATGAAGGTAACTGCAACACACCCAAATTAATATTTGAGCATCTTTATCTGCCTAGACCAGGGGTCTGCAAAGTTGGCTCTTTTAAGACTGGTGGACTTCAACTCCCAGAATTCCACAGCCAGCATAGCTGGCTGTGGAATTCTGGGAGTTGAAGTCCACCAGTCTTAAAAGAGCCAACTTTGCAGACCCCTGGCCTAGACCAAACTGTGCAGTTTGGTCTACAAATAGCAGCAGTAAAGTATCACAGACTTTAGAAAGGGTAGAAATGGAAGTCAGCATTTTAAAAATCTGGGATTTTCTTTCATTCTTTGTTTCCGGCTTCCTGCAAACTCCACTGAATATCCTTAAATGTCAAACTACTTAAAGAGGGAAACTTGTTGCAGCATATATTCCTGGCAAAAAACAACAACATTGAAATAGCATGCCACAAAGAACTGCTTTCTTCTAAGCATCTTTTTCCCTACTGTGAGGCCTGTTTAACTCACTGCTTCCTTTCAGGAATAAACCCAAGGTCTGTTATTAATCCTACAAACAAAATGCCACAAAGTGCACCCCACAATCATCGCAAGAAACTTCTCCAAAGCTTGATAGTAGGCTGCCACAAAACCCAGTATTCCCAATTATAGAGCCAGGAAAACGCACTTCGGTATTTTCTCCCCCCTCCCCAGAAAAGAAGCAGAAAACAAAATCCAAGCACATCTGGAGGGGGCAGCATGAATTAAAGATTCTTGAGTCATGAGCAAATCTGTGTAGATGCACAGCAGGAAGGCTGAGGAAGGATACCAAAAATATACACACTGAGAGAAAAAATTATCAGGTATCAATAACTAATCTGCTGTTTTTCAGTTTTAAGAAGCTCAACCTTCAGCTACTTCATCATGGACATATTGAATTATATGTAATGGAACCTGATGGAAAGATTATATTCCTGACAGGAACATGAAAATAGATTGAAGAACAAATGTGGACATGTGCCTAAATATGGCTAAACGTGGCTAAATTAAATCAGAACTGCTTCTTTCTGTTCAGGGCACCCACACAAAGGTGACTGAATACCATGCAATTACTGATTCATTGGGATTTGTTTATATATTTGTACAAAACCCACTTCAGAAAAGTGGGGGAATATAAACAAAAGTGTTCAACAGCCCTATATCTTATTTCACTTAAATCCCTTTTCGGTAAGGATGCAATACAGCATTGCTGCAAATGCAATCTATACCATTGAGCTACAACAAATCAGTCTAAAGCAGCAATCGATGGGCACCTAGTTGAGAGTAAACTACCACTGAAAATCTGGTATCTTATCACCTAAAACAAAGTTCTTATCATCTATGTACCCCTCCAGATCTTGAATTATCTGCCATTTTCAGAGTAGAAGTAAAGCATGTCCTGTTTCTTTTTTAACTCTGAATTTTCAATCAGCTGTAGGCATTTTCCTGTTCTATAGGTCCCAGGTCTTTGGAACCATTTAAAGTAAAGGTCAGCAACCTATAACCCCAATCTCATTTCTGAAGATCGTACTAGCAGAATTCAAGAAAAAGCTACAGGTCTTAGTGGTTTTCATGCAATAAGTACAACAAAGGAGTGTTTTCCCCCCCAAAAAACCATCACATGCTTATTCTGAGTTACTCACTTAACTTCATTACTCTATCAAAACATGCTAAAAGTTTCAGCTTCTTTCCCATGATGTTACTTCCATCCCTCTGCAAATGGTTGCTGGGCATCATTCTACTCTATCTATCTATCTATCTATCTATCTATCTATCTATCTATCTATCTATCTATCTATCTATCTATCTATCTATCTATCTATCTATCTATCTATCTATCTATCTATCTATCTATCTATCTATCTACCTACCTACCTACCTACCTACCTACCTACCTACCTACCTACCTACCTACCTACCTACCTACCTACCTACCTACCTATCTATCTATCTATCTATCTATCTATCTATCTATCTATCTATCTCCACCCACCCACCCACCCACCCACTCATCTTTTTGGAAAACCATTTTAATTATGTGTGTATTATTTCTTATTACAGAAGCAAGGGGTTACTAAAAATGTATGTATGTATGTCTCTACATACAAGTATGCATCAATAAAACACTGCAGTGCAGCAGTTTGAATCTTTCATATTACAGTAGCAGGGTTTACTAAAAAACAAAACAAAAAAGACATGTATGTATGTATCTATGTTTCTACGTATAAGAATGCATCAATAAAGCACTGCAGGGTAGCAGTTTGAATCTTACTTTTATAGTTCTTTCTTCATATGCATATGCCAGTTGTTTTATCATTTTATTAAATCTGGCATCTTATGAATTCTGTTATGCAAATTGCATTCAAAATCTAAATGTTTGGTTTGGTTTGGTTTTGGGTAGCATATTTTCTGCTCCTCATAGAATTCCTGAAACAAATTATCTTTCTGAGATACATAAAGATGACACAACATTTGGATTCATAAATATGTGATCCAGCCTGCTAATCAGCTGAGTCCATGCTAAACTGCAGAGATTTGGATCTGGGAGAATAGTGTGACTAAATATTTTCTGTTTGTTTTTAAAGAGTATATAGAACTGGCTACCAAGAATAGTTTTCTCTGATGTTGGAAATATGTGAAAAAAATAGATAGAGACAGAATATTTTGCTGTTTCTTGACTATCTCCTCACTTGGAGCAGTTTCTGAAAATGTAATTTAATGAATGTATGGTCATGACAACAATAATATGGAGAATATCCTCTGTGTAGTTTTTTTTTAACATTGATTAATTCTTTTTTTGGTAACTTTCTTTGTTGTTACGTGGTCATTAGTCTCTAAGGACCAAGTTATAAGGTTTCTCTTGATGGACAGGTCAAATCATTGATACAGATATGGGCAACATTTGTTGTAAAGATCATCTTTGGGTGAAAAGGAAGGGCTTGGAAAAAGAATTACGATGACTTTCAGTGATGGTCACTACATATAAATGCAAAAGTTCATGTATATTGTCACCTTGAATTAAAATACATGAGATACTTGTTGTCTTTCTATCTTCCAGGCATCTTATACATTTTCAGAACATCTTTTTAACTTTGGTACTATAATCTTTGCATCCTTTACTAGTTCAAAACCACCCTCAGATAAAGTAGGGATTTAGGGAAAACATAGATCAAATGTGACAGTAGCTTCAGAGAAGAAGTAGAAAAGCATATATCAGGTATTGTCAATTTCTTATTTAAAAACCATCCATATCCTCTCTATTATACACATTTTTAAGCTGCTGTTTGAGCAGGCTGAATTTCATCAGTCAGGAAACACATAATGGAAAATCATTCTGCTGTGGCAAATGTCTAGTGGGTTCTGTGATAATCTTTGGGTCCATGTTCAATTTCTTGCATCAGTGAAATGCCTGCTGAAGTATGTTAACATATTGTGAACATTTGGCATATTTTACATAGCAGTTAATTCAGAACTTGCTAACTGGCATTTCCTTGCCTCCCTTATGCACTGTCAATTCACAGATACAAAAATTCACTACTAATTTCAAGTCCAATGATGAACAGATTATTGTTCTCAAGTTAATGTTGACTTTTTCTTCATCGCTGTAATCTTCCTTGGGTTTCTTATTATTTTTCTAGAAAATAAATGTGGATCTGGGGTGTTTTTTTAAAGCCTTGAGTGCCTTTTCAGATTCCAAGTGTTCTGTTCTTGGAACTAAATGTTATGAAAACATAGAGATGCCACCACTTGTAACACTTCATGGCTTCCTGGGGTCTAACATGCAGTGCCACTTATCGTTCTGCTCTCATGTTGTTAAATGATGTATTTCCATGAAAATGTTTGAGGAATGGACACTTTCTGCCCTTCTGCCACATTTCAGCCTTTATATTATGTCTGAGTTTAGTTCTTTTCCATTCAGTCAAGCATTGTGTGTACATCATTTGTTCCTGTTAGACCTGGACTATGCACACTGAATACGAATGTGCATACTATGAATTTCAAAACAACCTCCTGTTCTTCCATTCAGCACAGCACGCAGCTCAAGCAAAGATTTTTCTCCTTTTCTTTGATCAACTCTTTCTTCTATGTAAATAATACCTTCCTCTATATTCCCTGCCCATATTTCATATTCAGTATGTCTACAAATAGCATAAAGATTTCACAAATTTGGAAATTACTCTTTTTTCCTTCTCTCCAGCTTCACTTTCTATAATAATTGAGAAGTTTTGACCATGGCCAAACACATATCAATTAGTTCATTTAAAAGCATTGTTTTTGGGAAGCTAAACTTTCGATTTACTCAATCATTCAAGAATGTGATGGGTAGTATCTAAATTTGATGAATGAATGTATGGATGTATGATTGAATGAACCAACCAACCAAACAAACAAACAAACAAGCAAACAAAATTATATCTTTGCAGAAGAGACCACTGGAGTGCACAATAATACATTTATGAATGACAGAATGGAATAGATAAGACATTTTTTTATTTATCAAGGAAGCACACATAAGCACCCTTTTCATTTTTATCATAACTTTCAATAACTGAGAGAAAATAACTTACATTAAGAAAACTCCCTGAACTTCACAGAGAAGAGCAACAATGATGATTAGGGGACTGGAGGCTAAAACATAGGGAGAACGGTTGCAGGGATTGGAATTAGTTTAATGAAAAGAAGGATTAAGGGTGATATGATAGCAGTGCTCCAGTATCTAAGGCGCTGCTACAAAGAAGAGTTGGTCAAACTATTTCCCAAAGCACAAGAAGGCAGGACAAGAAACTATGGATGGAAACTAATCAAGGAGAGAAATAGAACTAAGGAGAAATTTCCTGACAGTTATAAAAATTAGTCAGTGGAACAATTTGCCCCCAGAAGCTGTGGGTGCTCTAGACCAGGTGTCTCCAACCTTTGCAACTTTAAGTCTGAAGGACTTCAGCTCCCAGAAGGAGAATTCCTTCAGACTTAAAGTTGCAAAGGTTGGAGACCCCTGCTCTAGACCCAACCTCCTGGAGATTTTAAAGAAGAGATTGGACAGATATCTCTGAAATGGTATGGGGTTTCCAGCTTGAGCAGGAAGTTGGACAAGAAGACATCCAAAGTTCCTTCCAACCCTGTTATGTTGTTATTCATAATCAAGCAAGAATCTGAAATTAGATTTCTCCAATTGCAAGCAGAAATCTACTAAGGCATAATTGTGCTAAAGAAGCATTAATTAAAATCAAAGCTGTTGTATATGCAATGTTTAAAACATAATTGTATTAGAGATTTTTAAACAAGTAAAAGATAAACATTAAAAAATACCAAAAATAAAGTTAAGAAAGAAACGCAGTTACAAACAAACTTACCAGTAGTAACTCCTTCCCATTTAAGATTACATTACACTACATATGAATCATATTATTTTATCCCTGATCAAATCAATCAGTTTTGTATTGTTTTTTTTTTCTTATGAAGTCCCAATATTAATCCTTAGCTTAAAATTAAGATGTCCTGGAATCTTGTTTCTTATCTTTTTCCTGACAAAGGGCACAAGTATATTTCTTAATACATTTCTTAACTTTCAATTCTTGTGATGATTTTCTGTAGCCTGTCCACTATTCTAAAAATAATAGGGTTTCAATAATCCCCTCCTTACTATCTTTGTCAGGTTGTTCTGTAGCTGTTTTCAGTCTCAGGCAAAATTCTTTTTTTAAAATCAAGTATTGTCACATTGTCTAAATCTTATTTCATCTCTTGGCTTATTTCTGTCTCACTCATTTATAATTACAGATTCTTCAGGGTTTTCAAAAAATTCATCTCTACTTTCATATTTGCATTTATCCTATTGTTTCTTTAAATGTAATCAAATCTCTCTTAACAGATTCCGTTGATCATTACCACTGCTAGAAAGTTAAAAGTAGGAGAGCTTTTTTTTTTCTTTTTCTTTTCTCTATCCTAATCTCATGTCTCCATGAATCAGGGGTGGGTTCCTGAATTGGTTAGTACTGGTTCGCTGCACACTCGCACACTCGCTGGCCACGCATTGCTTCTGCATGCACATTTGCACATTTGCATGCACATTTGCACATTTGACTAAAAATTGCTCTGCACATGTGCAGAACCATGCCGGCAATGGCAAAAGACATCGGAGAACTGGTTTGGGGGCATGTCAGGCCTAGGTCACTGCTGGTTCTATAACCCAGGCCTGAATTCTACTACTGGAACCGGGCCGAATCGGCAGCAACCCACCTCTGCCATGAATGTAAATGTCAATCTGCAATCTTTCATCCAACTGTATTTTATAAATGTTCTTTCTCTGAGCCTTAATATCAGGTTATCTTAACCCCAAGACCTCACTATAAGGTCTCCTTATTATTTTCCTGTAAGTTTGAGAGAGCTGAAGAACGTGATGATAATAAGGGTAGCTGGAAAGAAGGATTGCAAGCCATTTTAAAGTGAGTCTGAGCTCCAAAATATGCAGTTTCCCCAGTGTATAAAGTACTTTCAGTAATATAAATACATTTATATTTACATACAAGGTCTAAATTGTTTTCTTTGTACACCATTAGCAGTTCCCATTTATCTTGTAGCTTTTCCTGTCTGCTATATATTTAGATCGGTTTTGTTCTATTTTATAGTGTACTCTTGCTCTGAAGTTTTATCTTTTTCAACCTTGCCTATATTTCTTTAATAACAAGGAAACTTTTATTAACAAATCTCTATTTTCTCCCTAAGGTCACTGCAAAGTGAATCAAATGTAGCATTTGCATCTGCTATAAAGTGCAGTAAATGGAACAACAATCACTTGCTGTCTGGATGACATATTGTCATATCAAACTATGCCCAAGTTATCATTCATCAGATGTTTACAAAAACTAAAAAACAGGACAATACATTTTTTGACATCTACTTTTATTTTAAGAAACAAGTTTCTTTAGCAGTTCCTTGAATATTCATCCTTTATATTCATGAAGCCCAAATCAAAAGATTTTCCAATAAACCTCATGAGGATAATACGTTAGTTTGGTGTACAATTCAATGTATATTTATTTATTTATTTATTTATTTATTTATTTATTTATTTATTTATTTATTATTATTTTATTTATTTTATTAGTTAGACTTATATAACCGCTCCCTCTCCCCAAAGGGACCCGGGGCGGTGCACAGGAAATTAAAAAACACATAAATATCACAAATATAAATAATTACTGGCTAAATTATAATCCCACTGCGGTTATGGTAATCCCTGACCCTGAAATTACAAGCAGCCCTGGAATTTCAGCCACTATATTATGGTGGTTAATCCCTATTGAAAATAACACAATTTCCCATCAGCCATTATTTTCACAGGTAGTAAAGTAGTCTCATTCCCAGTCTGTGGACTTCAGGTATATTGTATTAGTAGAATGGCTAATCAAAGCAGAAGTCCCACACGTTTGGAGCACATTGGATTGGAACACTTACTATAAAGTGCAACTAAAAGTTATAATTACTTTAATCAAAAGGAAGACCATTCCATAAAAAGTAAAGACCGTTGGTTTATTGTAATAAGATGGTTAGGCTTTACAACGCTTTCATTTACTTTCCCACTTTAAGAGGGAGCTTATGGAATGGAAACCATATTTGTCTAAAATATTTATTCTGATTATATCACAAAAATACAACCATGCTTGTTTGGGGAACGAACTTAAAAATGACATTATCAGTTGCATACAAGGAAAATCAGTACAAAATGTTTTTCAGATGACACCTGGCTTCAACAAGGTTAGCAGAAATTTCAACAAATACCTCCCCCAAATGCTGGAAATGTGAATCAATACATGGAACATATTACTAACTATGGTGGACCTGTAAGGAGACTAAATTTTTTTGGAAAAGGATCAAAAATTGGTTGGAGGCAATAACAGGAGTTAAAATAGTATGGAAACCGGAAGTCTTCCTATTAGGAATAGTGTCTGCGAAATATAAAAAAGAAATCCAGTATTTAATAATACATATAATTACGGCGGCAAGGATTGCTTTTGCCCAGAAATGGAAAAATAAACTAATTCCAAGCGAAGATGAAGTAATAAGAAAGGTTATGGACTGTGCTGAACTGGACAAATTAACTAAAGAAATCCAGGGAAAAGAGTACCGCAAGTAATTGGAGTACCCCAAGGCTCTGTTTTAGGCCCAGTACTCTTCAACATCTTCATCAATGATTTGGATGAGGGGATAAATGGGGGACTCATCAAATTTGCAGACGACACCAAGCTGGCAGGAATAGCCAACACTCCAGGAGATAGGCTTAAGATACAGAAGGCTCTTGACCAACTTGAACACTGGGCACTATCTAACAAAATGAAATTCAATTGTGAAAAAAATAAGGTTCTACATTTAGGCAAGAAAAACAAAATGCACAGGTACAGTATAGGTGGTACCTTGCTCAATAGTAGCAACTGTGAGAGGGATCTTGGAATCCTAGTGGACAACCATTTAAATATGAGCCAACAGTGTGCAGCAGCTGCCAAAAAAGCCAACACAGTTCTAGGCTGCATAAACAGAGGAATAGAATCTAGATCACGTGAAGTGTTAATGCCATTGTATAGTGCCTTGGTAAGGCCACACTTGGAATACTGCAGACAGTTTTGGTCGCCACGATGTAGAAAAGACGTGGAGACTCTGGAAAGAGTGCAGAGAAGAGCAACCAAGATGATTAGGGGACTGGAGGCTAAAACATATGAAGAACGGTTGCAGGAACTGGGTATGTCTAGTTTGATGAAGAGAAGGACCAGGGGAGACATGATAGCAGTGTTCCGATATCTCAGAGGGTGCCACAAAGAAGAGGGAGTCAAACTATTCTCCAAGGCACCTGGGGGCAGGACAAGAAGCAATGGGTGGAAACTAATCAAGGAGAGAAGCAACTTAGAACTAAGGAGAAATTTCCTGACAGTTAGAACAATAACCTCTGGAACAACTTGCCTCCAGAGGTCGTGAATGCCCCAACCCTGGAAGTCTTTAAGAAGTTGCTAGATAACCATTTGTCTGAAATGGTATAAGGTTCCTGCCTAGGCAGGAAGTTGGACTAGATGACCTCCAAGGTCCCTTCCAACTCTGCTATTGTATTTGTAAATATTGTACTTGATGATTTCCTCCTATGACTGCTTTCCAGCAGCTGGTTTTTAAGCTATGCTTCTTATGGAAAAGCCATCAAGGCTGGTACTCATTGATAGATTAACGCTCTATCAATGGTGTGAGATTTGTTTGGAAAGATTTTGAAATCTTTTTCATTAAATGTTGATTACCTCCTTGCTACAGACTATAGAAAATAGAGAGGCTTGATTTAGGACTTAGTGGGAGAAAAACACTCATGACCTTCATCATTCATATCTAAATCTAATATAGGCCATAGAAAATAATAGGCTTTAATGTATAGGTACTCCACAGCCACTGACCTGAATAATCAACATTGAAATTGCTCTTCATAACACCCACACAAGCTTTAACCAGACATACAGTTGGTGGTCTCTGGTTGGCAATTATGATTGGCATTCATGGTACAGTGCATTGAAGATTCTCCTTTATAGACATAAAATCGATTTGAGTGAGAAGATCTATTCCCCCCCCCCCCCTGATTACTAAAGATGCCTCAAGAGCCTATCATATTTAGGTCAGGTTTCCAGTGAATACTACATCTCTCTTTTTAATAGCTTTATGTATTCAACACTGTCCTTGGATTAGAAGAAGCAAAGTGCCCTTATCTTTCACATTAAAGGCTAAAAGAGAAATTCTAATGAGAATCATTTAATTATTATGGAATGCTGTGTCTTCTCAATGTGATATCTTCTAGAAGTAAAATTTTAAGGTTGTCTCTTAACAGTTGCATTTTGACACTGACCTAGAGAAACACCAGGAAAGAAACTAACAATTTAATAAGATTCCTTGTTGCTATGGAAAAGTAATCTATCTAAATACTCCTAAAACTACCCTGTCTGTTTGTTTGTAACCTTCCAATGGGCAAAATTGGGAGAGCAAACTAGAAGGGAAACAATTATTGAACCAAGGTAATTCAAATGGGCTGAAACCTACATAATGCAAGGACCCATAGGAATGATATTTGGGGGCTATTTCAGCACCACCATGCTTCTGATGATACTATCCAATAATATGTAGGTTGCATGGTGCAAGGGAATGTCCTTTCCCCCCTTTCCGGCCCTCTATCCCCTGAACTGAATCAGCTGGAAGAAGGCCCTATAGGCAAGTAGCAATTGGCTACTATTGGACAGAGGTTGATGTCATAAATCTCTTGATGGTGGTGGGTTAACAAGAAAAGGATGAGGAAGCAACTCAGATGCCTGCTTGTGACTGAAGGATATTGGTGGTCAATGAGTGAACCCCCTTCCTCCCTGGAGAGACAAGACTTTGGGGATATGCCATGATGAAGAACAGGAGTGTAGTTTTCCTCACTGTCCACAGCTCTCTTTGTATCTCCTTCCCTTAGTGAAGTAGCAGTTGGTTCTGCAGGTCAACGAGGAGTTAGAAGAAGAGTTATTTCCAATGTTCCCTACCTACCTACCTCCTTCCTACAAGCAACATCAATGTGGAGACCAGGAAGTTTGAAGTCACTGCCACCCACTGATTTTTTTGAAGTCACTGCCACACCAATAATAATAATAATAATAATAATAATAATAATAATAATAATAATAATAATAATAATAATAATAATAATAATAATAATAATAATAATAATAACAACAACAACAACAACAACAACAACAACAACAACAACAATAATAATAATAATAATAATAATAATAATAATAATAATTTATTAAATTTATAAACCGCCCCCTCTCCCCGAAGGGACTATGATCATTCTGTTTCTCTGTTTAGGTAAGGAATTATCTCTGGTCAGGTCAGGTTTGCCTAGTAAAGTATTAAAGATACTTCTTTCAAGGCAGACTCTTGAGTCTTTCTTATGACCCCAGCTTAAAACGTTGACCATTTGTTGAGAATCTTCATGTCAGGCTGAGAACTACACCTTCCTAGTCTAATATGTCACCCCTCCCCCCCGATAGTTACCCCTACCCTTAGGCAGCTACCCCTATTAGTAATTCTATGCCTGGGTGCCACAATAGTTCTTTTTTGTAACTTGCAGGAGGATTATGAACCTTTTGCAGAGATGAATTCCAGAAATATAGGCAATTCACAATATTTTACATTCTACATTTTATTATTTACTGGCTCTGGAGACCATAGTTCAATTTTACATGATCATATAGCAATAGCACTTAGACTTATATACCACTTCATAGTGCTTTACAGCCCTCTCTAAGCAGGTAACAGAGTCAGCATATTGTCCTCAACAATCTGGATCCTCATTTTACCATCTCGGAAGGATGGAAGGTGAGTCAACCTTGAACTGGTGAGGATCAAACCCCTGGCAGTCAGCAGAATTAGCCTGTAATACTGCATTCTAACCACTGCGCACCACATAATTACCTAGTAAATAATCAAATTATGTGCATTGACCAGACACCGTTTTTGGTGTCTCTGTGTCTATTGCACTTTGAAAGAATCAGCTAGCAGCTAGCACATATACTATAGACCAGTGGTAGTCAACCTGGTCCCTACTGCCCACTAGTGGGCATTCCAGCTTTCATGGTGGGTGGTAGGGGTTTTGTCTGATACTGAAGCACTTTCCTTTTTATTTATTTAATTGACTTCCCTACTTTATAAATCACCATTACTGTGGAACGGGTGGGCGGTTAGAAAAATTTACTACTAACAGAGATACAACAGTGGGCGGTAGGTATAAAAAGGTTGACTACCCCTGCCATAGACTTTTTGTTTTTTATTTGTTTCCATCTAAGAGTGGGTAATTCTTGTTTCCTCCTTACATGACCAGTCCATTCCAAACAAGTCTCCTAGTTAAAAGTTCATGCTGCAATGAATGGAATGAATGTTAAGACAACAATCCCCAGAGGACTTGAGATCATCCATGCCCCTCCATTTTAAAAAATATAAAGGCACTCACCCTGATATATGAAATTTTAATCATGCATTTATACAGTACATTTACTATCATTAGAAATACCTGAATAGCTGCACTTGTGATAACCTTCTGTAGCATTTCTGATTGCCATCTGCAGCTTAATAACGTTATGGCTCAGGGCTATCAGTAGTTATCACTGGTGAAACTCCATTGGTATTTATTTTGGATGTTTAATAAATCCACTCCAATTGAACCAATTTGCTTTACCATAGAGAGTTTTCTTAAATTTTCCACCCAATAAATCATTAGTGTCTCTTCCCTTTTATCTTAACTGAAGAAGATTCAGTTTGTCCAATTCAATTTGCCTTCATCTAATCTTTTTACCATAGGTAGGTTCCTCATCAATATGTGCACACGCTTTACCTAATAATGCTTTTAGTTCAAGTATGGATTCAGGGTTTATTTCTGCATAACTATGAGTTCAAGTATAGTATCCCACCCAAGCTGAAAAGTTGCCTAGTAACAGCTTTTAAAGAGTTGTATTTTCTCAGCAAGCAACAAGTCATTCTTTCCTTCTTTCTAAAAAACAAACAAAATGTAGTCCCAGCCAGGAGTGAGTTTCGGTCGGAGTTACTGCCGGTTCGCTCGTGTGCATGCCCTGGATGTGTGCTACACACGCATGCACAATTCAATGGAAATTGTTCTGTGCATGCTCAGAACTCCAAAAAAAAATGGCGATGGCAGTGACCATGAAACTGGTTTGGGGGCATGGCCAGCCTGGGTTGGTGCCAGTTCTGTAACCCAGACTGGCATACCACTACCGGTTCGGCCAAACAGGGCTGAACAGGTAGCAACCCACCTATGGTCCCAGCAGAGAGGAATCTAGTGCTTAAGCCCTGGTGGTGGTGCAGTGGTTAGAATGCAATATTGCAGGAAACTCTGCCCACAGCCTTGAGTTTGATCCTGACCAGTTCAAGGTTGACTCAGCCTTCCATCCTTCTGAGATCAGTAAAATGCAGACCCAGATTGTTGGCAGCAAGTTCTATTGCTAGTGCAAATGCTTACTGTACCAAATAGTGGAAATGACCCCATTTACATAAACAGTACAATGACATACTTGTTTTGACATGATGTTGGTTCTGTTCCATGTTGCCTTTGCAAGACTTACAAGGAGAAAAAGCCAGTCTAATCATTGAAGTTTTTAAAGGAAAAAAGGCCTAGTTTCACTGAATAGACCAAGCTGACTTCTGATAACATGCATTACTATACATCTCTAGAACACAATTAGATGAATAGTTGGGGCAGCCCTTGTCCCAGAAATCAGTCCTGAATCCAGTAGAGTTAATAAAATTGTGCGATGAAAATTCTTTTGGAAATGTCTTTGATTTTTGTAACATCATTGAACTATCATGGAATGGGGTGGATTGATCTGATAATTTTCTCACCAGGAAATAGATGGCTTTCCATCTTCCTATTAACAAAAATGGGACAAAGAAGCTGAATGGCACAGTGTGGTGGTTATTCAACCTAAATTCTGGAGTAATGATTTTATGCGTTTCAGAGCTTTTTACAATTATTACTTGCATCAAACCCATTCTATAGGTAGCGGCAATAGCATCTCCAAGGTAGGGAAGCAGCAAAGTGTGAGGGGGGAAATGTGGGGAAACCAGTCTGGAAAATTGGAAGCAGTATTATTTTTTTCCCTTTGACAAAAGAAATAGGCAATGCTTCCTTATAAAATTATAATGTATTAGATTCACTTTATCTGGAGCAGTTAATTGCTCTCTTGTCCACACAAAGTAGTCAAAGGAGTGGGAAATAAGTAGCTTTTATCCTATTCTTTCAATGTGTCTGTTTATGAAGAATGTTGATTGGAATTTGCATTCACTATTGTGAGAAGAAAATGGGAGTGTGGCAGTTCTGCTTAATTCATCAGGAAGATTATGATCATGCAGACTCTCTCTTTTTTATCTTTCCGACACAGCATAAATGGTTTAGCAATTTTATTTTTGCATACACACACAAAAAAATTGATCTCTTCCTCTTCACGGAAAGCAGCCAACAGTTCCTATGGCAGCATCTTCATGATCAAAACAGAGTAAAAAATCGGAAGTAATACTGTGCATACATGAAAACAAGTGTTTCAGATTGCTTGTTGAATTACAATACTCAATGTAAAGGAATCTGTTACTGCTTTAATGACTGAGACATTGTACCTTAAGAAGGACAAGCAGTAATGGTAGCAGACCAGTTACTTAACAATTATAATTTCTACAGAAAGATGCTAATAACTTTGGAATAATAATCATCTCTCAACTAGATATAACATCTTTCTCAGCTTAGTAGGAAAGACTGTGTTTAGTTGACCTGTGCAGCTGTTTAGGAGCTAATTGTGGCTGGATAATTTTAAGGATTTTGTTCTGCATTCTTATGACTTATCTTTTAGCTAGAAATAGATCAGACAGTCCTGCAGAGAAGTTGCCTTTGAACATTACTTGGAAATCTACTAACAGAGAAGTATTCACAGCAAATGATCATCCTATTCACAAGGGATGCATTTTCAGACAAAGCTCAAGATGCTGTAAAGTTGCTCATTTCTTTTGTTAATATAGTCTTATATAAAGGACTGAAGAAAAGAACAGACTACAGTAATGTTATAGTTATAAAACCTCTATGTGTGTATGTTCCAATGAATTACATATTTTATCATAATGGATTTATTGTTGCTACAATGGAACTTTGCTAATATCAGAGAACTTCCATAATTACCATTTTTCTTCAACAGCTATTGTTGAAGCAGTACAATCATGCATTTCCCTCTTAATTACATTGGAAATGGAATCTGTTGAGCCAAAATTACACCACCATAGAAATGCTAACAATACCATAATATTATTAAAGGATGTAAACATTTAATCCTTTCAAAAGAAAGGATTACTATTTACATCCTTTCAAAAGACATGCACCTGACAGCTAGTCAATACATTTCATTTTATTTACCTACAATAGAATCAAAAACAGATTGTTCCTATTCTGCAATGGTGGATTTGTATAAATTTTAATCTCAGAATCTGAAACAGAATATGATTAGGAGAAGAATAGATGAAATCCACTCTTCTTGACAGTTTTATCATGCAATTGCCTAAATGTCCTCAGATGAAGCAGATAATTTTCAAGGTTAGTAATACAAATACTAATAATATTACAGCAGCAGGGTCATTAATATTTATAAGACTCTTGAAAGACTGGATGCTATAGAATAATTATGTTAAAAATAATAAATTGAGCCTGAAGGCTTGCAGTTTAAACTGAGACAAGACAATTAAGAAAAGGAAATCAGTTGAAGTAAAAATTAGAGGTTAAAAGCTCTAGAGAAGATAAGTTTCAGCATATTTTAAACATTTCCAAAGAGAAAGAGAAGAAAACTTCAGGATGGTGAAGTGGTCAGGGGAAAAAAAAGTAGGAATAGAAAAAACAGATTTATTAACTAAATGAAAATGGGTGCCTATTTTTCATAACACAATTGTACTTTTGTAACATTATATTTAAAGTGTCTGAATTATATTATATTCAAAGTAAAATAGTGCTATATTGTTATAACATGTAGTCCTAAATTGGAACCACAATTTCTAAATTCTATTCACATAATATGTATTGAAGATCACACTCAGGCAAAAAAAAAAAAGAATTATCATTAAATAGAACAGCTGGGAAAAGGACAAAAATGGAGTTCGGGTAAGAAGGTAGCATTAACAATATTAGCCAATCTTGTGAGTTGGATTTATTTTGTATTCCTCAGGTTTTGACAATGTTCTGAACTGGGATTTCCATATAACAATATGGTTTTAAAGTGCAATGCCAACTGTGTCACTTAGCAACAGCAATTCTAAAAGTCCTTGTTATGTCATTAAGCAAAGAGTGTGTGGGTCATCAAGTGAGGACTTCACACATTTTATTTATTTATTTATTTATTTTATTAAATTTATACCGCGCCCTTCTCCAAAAGGACCCAGGGCGGCGCGCAGGAATTTAAAATACAATACAAAATCAAGTAAAAAATTTTAAAAACTTATTTGATACCATCCTGCGCTAAAAACAAATTAAAATCCCCAAATTTAAAACTGTCTAAAATAGTCATTTGTGGAGGTTACGCTAGGCTGACTAAATGGAACAAATGTGTCTTTAAACACTGGCGGAAGAGGCGGAGGTCGGAGATGGTGCGAAGTTCAGGGGGTAGGTCGTTCCAAAGGGCAGGGCCCACCACAGAAAAGGCTCTTCCCCTGGGTGTCGCCAGTCGGCATTGTCCAGCCGACGGCACCCTGAGAAGGCCCTCTCTGTGGGAGCGTATCGGTCTAAGGGATGTATGGGGCAGGAGGCGGTCTCGCATATAACTAGGTCCCGAGCCCCGAGTCACATCCATGACTTGGAACTTCCTACTGGTTTGCTTATTGACTTGGCTGGTGGGAACATCAGAAATTGCAACTGCATGACCGCAGCTTGTTATGGCATTGTAATCACAAATAGGGAACAATATCCCAGGTCATGATCAAGTGACAATGGAGATACAAAGATGGTTACAACTCTGAGGACCAGTCATAAGTAACATTTGTTCAACAGGTTTTGACAAGTAGAACTAATGAAGCTTCTTAGATGAAAGCAAAACCTCTTCTTCATCAGTCCAGTTGACTTTTGAAAAAGCACCTTTAAGATGACTGTGACCTGGATGACTAAGAATCTCCACAGATATTTGTTCAATAGTATTGTAATTTTGAATGGTTACTGAATGAATGGTCATAATGCAATGACTATGTGTAATGTCCTCTTCCACAAGTGTACGGATAAGTAAGCTGCAACAGAAGCCCAGCAACATATTTGAAAATTCTAGCTAACATAGGAAACTAACTCGAGTAGAACTTTGGACAGCGACCAGGACAAATAGATCTGAAATTGGTTCAATGAAGTCTCAGGACCAAGAATTGCATATTTAGGGAAATATAGAAATGCAACACTCCAACTTCTAATCTAGAACTATAAAATAACTTGGTGTCTTTAAACTGCTTACCAAGCTGCAGTTGGCCTTGAGCAATTAACTTCTGAATTCTAATTCCTCAATGAGAAGATTACATTTCAGGCTCAGGAAAAAAAGCACTGTGCCTTGTATAAACATGGTACTTCAAATACAAATCAAGAATCTAGACCAGTGGTAGTCAACCTGGTCCCTACCGCCCACTAGTGGGTGTTCCAGCTTTCATGGTGGGCGGTAGGGGTTTTGTCCGATACTGAAGCACTTTCCTTTTTTTTAATTTAACTGACTTCCCTACTTTATAAATCATCATTACTGTGGAACCAGTGGTTGGTTAGAAAATTTTACTACTAACAGAGATACAAAAGTGGGTGGTAGGTATAAAAAGGTTGACTATCCCTGATCTAGACCTATAGTACGGATGATAGAGGCTGATGATGAGTCCCAGTCTATTTAAATGACTAGGTAAGGTGCAAAAGACATGGCAAAATGGAAAGCAACTTGGAACATGAAAAAGTCAAGCATCTCATTCATGCTATGAGTTCCTATGCTTTTCCCCCCACACTTTCAGACATCTTTATTTTTTTGGAAGTATAAGATGGATTCCCATATCTTAAGGTTTTACTTCCTATGGCACTACATGGCTGGAAACTTCCATACTGATCCCTCTTCCTCCTTCCTTGCACTTCCTTCATAATTTGATCAACCTTGCTCATTTGGAGGGTATTGCTCTGAGGAAGGTTATATTGTGGTGTTCCTCTGTATTGAGTAAATCTGGTTGTGGTCTTGATACTTCTTGCATTTTCCATGAGAAGCTGTTATTGCTGAAAGATGCCCCAAATTTGCTCTGCTCCATCAAGCTAGTTATATATTCCTCCGGGATGGTACTCAAACCTCAGTACTGATTTGATTATTCATTTTCACAGAGAAGCCTTTGGCTTTCCTTCTCTCAGTCTGCAACTATCTATAGTTTTTCCCCCCAAATCGTTTCTGCTTCACAAAGACAAATATAGCATGCAGAAATGGTTTACAGGGAAGGCTTTCTTTCATACTAGATCTCTGTTCTCACTTCATTAGACTATATCCAGTTAATGAATATGATGTATGTTATGTATTAAAAGATGCTTGCTCCTGGCGAGGAAAGCTATGGCAAATCTAGACAGCATACTAAAAAGCAGAGACATCACCCTGACAACAAAAGTGTGTATAATCAAGGCTATGGTTTTCCCAGTTGCAATGTATGGCTGTGAAAGTTTGACCATAAGAAAGTCTGAGTGCCAAAGAATTGAGGCCTTTGAACTATGCAGTCTTCTATGGAGAAGACTCTGGAGAGTCCCTTGGACTGCAAAATGATCAAACCAATCAGTCCTAGAGGAGATCAACCCTGACTGCTCTTAGGAAGGCCACATCCTGAAGATGAAACTCAAATACTTTGGCCACCTAATGAGAAGGAAGGACTCACTGGAGAAGAGCCTAATGCTTGGAAAGATTGAGGGCAAAAGAAGAATGGGACAACAGAGAATAAGGTGGCTGGATGGAGTCACCGAAGCAATAGGTGTGAGCTTAAATGGACTCTGAAGGATGGTAGAGGACAGGATTGGAGGAACATTGTCCATGGGGGATGCGATAGGTTGAACACGACTTTGCAACTAACAACAACAACAACAACAATATATTGTATATAGTTGAAGTTCTCAGTCTGGTCCTCTATTGGAGTGGGAAAATACTTGGTTGTGGGCTGATCAGCTTCCCTAATTGGTTGTGGGCTGATCAGCTTCTCTATAAAAGGAGCTGTGTCAGCTAGGGAGAAACAGTTGCCTCACAGGCAGTATTGAATAAAGAGCTGTTAGAAGTCACTCAGGCCTTGCCTCCATTCTTCACCCAAAACATAACAATGTAGAATATTGTATTATAGGGATTCTCTATCTCTTGTTCTAAACAGACACAAGCAGAACATCTGTGCAAGTTGGGCTGCCTCCTCAACTCATGTCTCCTGTTTGAGGAGTAGGTGGCACTACCAGAAGAACCTTTGCACAACTTCATGTCATGTGCCAATTGCAACCTCTCTTGGATCAGGATATTCTGCTCATACTCTTGTCTTAGTTAACTTTTGGTTAGGCTACTATGGTGTGCTCTACATGGGCCTGCCTTTGGAGTGTATTAAAAGTTACAGCTGGTATAAAGTGTGGCAGTGTGGGCAGTTGTGAATGCTTACTGATCTGCGCCTGTAACACCTCTGCTCTATAAGTTACATTGGTAGCAAGCATGCTTCTGGGTTCAATTCAAGATGTCAGTAGTTGTCTGTAGAGTTCTCCATAGAATGAAGCAAGGTTGTTTGTGGGACCATCTCTTTCCAATAAAGTCTACCAATTCTTTGAGATCTGATGAGAGAGGCATGTTATGGGTCCATTCCATTAAAAAAAGTCACCTGACAGGATCCAGGGGGGAAAAAGCTTATTCTATCATGGTGCCTGTCTTTGGAACATTCTTCTCTCACTCCCGTCGGGATTTATTGACATCAATTTATTGACAGTCAAGCCATGGTGGTGCAATGGTTAGAATGCTAGAATTTAGTGTTGCAGTCTAATTCTGCTGACTGCCAGGGGTTCAATCCTCACTGGCTCAAGTTGACTCAGCCTTCCATCCTTTCGAGGTCAGTAAAATGAGGACCCAGATTGTTGGGGCAATATGCTGATTCTGTAAACCTCTTAGATAAAGGGCTGTAAAGTACTGTGAAACAAGTGCTATTGCTATTTTGCTTGTGTTTTTTTAATGCTTCTTAAAATTATTGTTGGCCATTCAGAATCACTTGTTGAGATGCGTGACCATATAAATTGAATGAATGAATGGATAACTGTACTGCATGTTACATTAGTCTTACTGGCTTTCTGGAATATAATGATTATAGAATCTTCAAGCCTATGAATTATCTTCTTGCCCTACATTTTAAAACATAAAGTTATATGGGCATTTCAGTATAATTCAGTATACTTAATTGCAAATTTATCTCGTCTTTATATTGTCTCCATCCCAACCCATTACAGCCTGAGAATTAATTCATTCACATTAACTGTCAACACTTTTAAGTAAATCTATTCCAACTGATGTCTATTATATATATAATAGCAGCAATTGTTTCTACTGTACACAGTTTCATTTGAAAAAGCGTGACAGCCATTTTTCCCTTCCCATTGAACTCAGTCTAACTTATATTTTGACAAGTAACATTTAAAGCGTTGTTGCTCTGAACTAAAGTATTAAGTAGGATTAAAAAGTGACATTTTTATAACTAGCAATTAGATGAATACAATGTTTATTTGTATATATCCAGCACTGCAAGGAAAGTGGGGGGAAACTCAGCATTTTGTCTCTTTCTAACTAATAACACTGGTAGCGATCCAGTGCTGTTGCTATAGAAATGTCTCTGAATTTTACACAACCAAAAGTTTTGAAGACTCAGATAATCTATTACTGCTAATTCTAGAAAGAATGTCCCAGAAGCATTTGTTTCTTCTTTTTCTTCTATTGAAGCAAGGCAAAATTATTCTGAATGGCATTTCTGTAATGTTACCATATCAGAATGTTACCATATCCGATTTTTAAATATCGTTGGTTTCTCTTACTCAGTAAGCAAGTACAGATTAGGAATGGATAAAATATTCTGGAATAACATCTTGGTCCTAAATTGCTTCTCCATTTATGGAATGGAGGATGTCTGTCAAAGACTGCAGCTCCTCTTAACCTTATTTCCAACTATTGCAAAGAATCCTAGAATTTCCAGATTGGGGATTTGGGGATGTACAGAAAGAGAAGGGTAATCCTAACCCTAAAACAATTTGTTGGGAAGAAGGCTTATGTAATTGTACATTCTAGTCTTCCCATGGAGCTGATTTCCTGTTTCTTTTTTTATATTGAAAAAGTTTTATTGGTTTTACATTTTTTCTGTAGGGTGGGGTAAGGGATACAAAGAAATTTTGAGAGCATTCACATCAGAGTCGTCGGCCCATCCGGGACCTCAAAATACATTGATAACAATTTAAAAAAAAAACCTTTTTCATAACACTACAAAGTGAGAGCAAGTACATATACCTATATTCTCAGTTCTATGCTGTCAGACATTTACAAAAAATCCAAATACAAATATTATGCAAAATTAATCAAAAAAAATCAAGGCAAAGTTATTTTTTCGATCTAAGTCTCTTGGCAATTGTATCTTCTTTTTCTCCTCCCTGGCCCCGAGTGGGCGGGGCCGTGGCCCCCTCCGTCCCCCCTGGATCTTCCCCCAGGATAAAGGAGTGTTTTTTAAGAAAGGCTTCCGCCTCAACAACTGTTTTAATCCTCACTCTTCCTCCTTCCCAGAACACCAGCATCCCTTCGGGTGTCACCCACTTGAACCAAATCCCGTGATCAAACAATGTTTTAGACAAGAAGGAAAATTTCCTTCTTGCTTCTCTAATCTTTCTTGGGATCTGCTTCAAGATAGCAACCTCTTTTTGTTGGTAGATTAATGGACTACCTCTCTGCACTTTCAGGATTTCTTCTCTGGTTGACCTTCTAACAAATTTCACATGTATCTCTCTAGGTACTTCATTTATCCTGGCATATGCTTAGTTAATTTTGTAGGCTAGGTCAATGTCCCCCCTGATCTCATCCTTAGGTTTATGTAAATAGTCTGCTAAAATTGTGCTCATAAGATCAGGGAGGCATTCACCAGATTCCTCAAAAACATTCTGAAATCTCAAAAAATATGTCATTCTTTCCATATCAATCCTAGACACATGCCCATTTATTTCCACAACTTCGTTAGTAACATTTTTAATCTCTCCCTTAGCCCCCACCAGCCCCCCTTCCAATTCTTCGTTCTTCTGTGTGTTTTCCAGCACTTGCTTCCGTGTATCCAATAACTCCTTTTTGAAGTTAATATTTTCTGCCCTCTGGGCCTTAATTTCTTGTACCAAAGTTTGTATAACAGATTCAAGAGAAGCCATCCTTTGTTCTAAACTTGCCAGTGCTGTTTCTTGTGCCATGATTAGTTGTTAAAATCAATGCCACTAAAATGGCGTTTTTTGGGTGGGGCCGGTGAGGCAATCCAGGAGCCAAAAGTTCAGTTCAGGGTTGTAAAGTTGTAAAGTTCAGGAACCAAGAGAGAAACAATTTTCCAACTCAATAATATAATAGTGAAGGTACTCCAGAAAAGAAATCACAAATCCAAAAAGAAAAAAAATTCTTCATTAATATCCAGAGGAAGTCCAAATTGCAAAGAGACGCTGGGAATTTTCCATAAGTGAAATAGTCAGGCAGGGACAAAGAGAAGCCACCATCCACCGCCCAAGCTCAGAGCCCAGAGGAGAGAGTGGTAAAATAAATTGTTTCAGCCAGACCTAGAAACATTGTTGCAAACAACCGCAGATCACTTTCCCTTGCTGCAAACAGTCAGGATTAAAGATTTCCGCTTTCTCGCCACGAGAAGCCATTTCCAAGTGCCGCTTAAGTCCAAGGGTTTTTTTTTAGGAACAAACACCCCCCTCCCAGTCCTTTCAGCCCGGCTGACAGCAGAAAAAAAAAGTCTTTAAACACTCACTCTCCCCTCGCAGCTGAATCCTCGGGAAGCCTTCCGACTCATCCATTTAGCCCTCTTCATAAATGCGAATGGCGCCGTCTTCCTTTGGCGAAGGGAGAACCCCCCGCAGCATGTTCTCCTTCACCTAAGCCGAAGACAAGGGTCGCCTCCCCCACCGCCATGGGGGGGAGCATCCCAGGCAAGCCGGCTTTACGGGAGACCCCCAAAAAAGGGGCGTCTCGCCCCCGGGGGGGCAGAAAAAGAAACAAAACGGCGAGCGAGCGCTAGGCTCGCCCGTCGCCGCTGGAGCCGGAACCGGAAGTCTAGAATTTCCAGATTGGGGATTTGGGGATGTACAGAAAGAGAAGGGTAATCCTAACCCTAAAACAATTTGTTGGGAAGAAGGCTTATGTAATTGTACATTCTAGTCTTCCCATGGAGCTGATTTCCTGTTTCTTGTTCTCTCTAGTGAGGTTGACAATATCTCAGAAAAATACAACTAGGTGTCAATTCTGAAGCTGTGGCCATTTTCTTTTCTGTAGCTTTTTCTATACGGATTTTTCTTCACATAGCTTCAGACTTAACACAGCCTGGAGCTGAGGCGGGTGTAGAGACAGCTAGGTTTCATAGCCAAAACAAAATAGTCTATGAGCCAAGGGCATTCCAACTGCTGGCTGGCCAGAGGAGGAGGAGAAAAGTAACCAGGCAACTATTCAGTGCCCTGATTGGACAATGTGATTTATTGTTAGAGAGAGTAGGAAACTTTCACTTTTTAATGAGATGGAAAATGCAGGAACTCTCAGAGTTGCTTTTCCACCAGTCTATGCCAAGATGATATCTCCAAATAAAACTGTTCTTTGAGGAATCAACTTGCTTTGGAGTTCTGTTTGTAATGGGTGTATTACTTGGAACCTGACATTAGGTCCCTGATGAGTCAATTCTATCAGCTCAGAATAACACCTATGTTGAAGTCACAGCACTGGGATAAAGCAGGCAATGACTTGCTGACTAGACTCTTCTTGTCTAGTCTAATTATAAAAAACAAAACAAAACCATGGGATTTGGGCCTGGTGATAGGCTATCTCAATAATGATCCCTTCTTTTATGGAATATTCTTTTTTCAGAAAGAATATTCCATAAAAGACACTTTGCTATGAAAGACACTTACTCTATTTCCAACCAAAGCAGTGAGATTCCAATACGTCAGGTCCTGTATTCTCAGATTAATTTAATATAAAGTTTTAGTCTGCTGTATGTAAAATTTTACTACGAAAGCTGGTTTTTTTAATGCTACACTGTTGTTTTTGACCTTGTTGAATCCTACCCAGAGTCTCACTGAATTAGGATGGGCTATAAATATTATAAATAAAATTATTCAGCCATGATAAGCATTCAATATTCCATTTTCACATGCACAAGCTCAGCTTTTCTTTTAAAAAGTCTTCAACTGGTGGTCATGATGTTTTGAATTATTGTTATTATTAATGATTAAGCATGCCTGTGAAGTCATTGCTTGTTTGGCCTTCTGTTATATATTATAATTTTTGCAGACTCATTGCAATTAATTCCTCTAGAAGTTTCTAGAAGTAATCCCTGACTCTAGTTGTTTTGTCTGATCAGTACAAAATGTAGCACAATGCTATGTTACAAATCTATTTTATATTAAATATATCATTTCTGTCTAACTCTTTGGCAGCTGTCTGAACCAAAAGTGATTCATTTTGAAGTGCAATTCTCACAGAGTCCTCCTTATCAAGATTTATTGAAATAGAAAAGGTAGAGTTAAAAAAAATACCATCCTCAATTGAACAGCTAGGAGTCTTTACTATTAAACAGGAAAGTCTACAGTTGTTTCCATAACAATCGTGTCAATCTTTATAAGTATGGAAATTAAGTCTTAGAAGTTCTTTCCCTTTTAAGTCATTTTACCAATGCATCATGTTCTTTCTTAAAATTTATTTACATAGAATCTTTTATTTGTGTCTATCCTATTGATATTCATATGCTTTTATTCATATTACAATGTCTTATTTGTTTTATCAACATCTGTACCAGTTATTACTTCTCAGATTCAACCAAAATCTTACTGTTATTTCTTCAAGATTGGCTAAAAGATTACTTAAAGACTTCATTTTTTATGAGGTCAAGAAACTGTTTATCCAAGTTTTTTCGAAACTCCTATTTTTTAAGCAATATATTTCTGAAAACGAGAGCAAGAGAAAATGTCCAGAATTACTATTGTAAACGTGTATAGATAATTGCCATAATAGAAAAGAAACACAATTGTTCATCTTTAATGGAAATTAGAGAATTGGGCAATCATAAAGAGAAAGCGATTTATTGTGGCAAACTTTAAATAGGATTGTTAATTGTTAATCCTATTTTAGAGGAAAGCAAGCAAGACATTATGTAACTAACTGGATCATATTTACACTCCTTCCTAAAATTTGTCATTTAGGAATTATTGATAGCACAGCTTCCTGATGGAAAGCAATGTGAATCCAAATTTATATTATTCCAAATTAATACAATATTAATAATATATAAACTGTAAACATTTTACATAGCTACATAACTAGGTCTGAGCCAAATGGACCTTAAACTAAGTCTCCACTGTAGAACATCTAATAAATCTGATAATTTATGATCTGGACCCAGTTTCATTGTAACTTGACTATCTTGAATTAATGAACTTCTTGCAACTGTTATAGGCAGTCAAATGCTCTCAACAGAGCTATGATTTCATATAGAAAAGTAAATATTTAGTCTGAATATTTTTCTTGTAATTATTTATCCTTTCCAGAGTAGAAACCAATCTGTTCAGTGATAGGAAACAAACTTCAGATATTTACATTTGAAATGGGAAGAACAAGTTAAGAATGCATGATAAAGTGGGCTAAGAAGTGAAGAATCTTTTTGGATGAGAAGTGAAAGGTTTTCAAAGAAAAAACAAATAAAGTTGTCTTTTGAAAAGCTTTTTTGGACAACCATCTCTTTAGATGATTGAGAATATCCATAGTCACTAAGAATTTTAACTATAACTATAAAACACAAACAGATCAGTGGGAAATTATATAATTAAAAGGGTTGAAATTTATATTGCACTATGATCTCAAACAGAATTTTATTAAAATGATGTTTCATTGATTTTGAAGCCAGAGAAATTATATAAAGATACTTCAAATGTACGTTGGACATGTGAACAACATGAAAATAAATTTTATTATGCTTGGTGAACATGTAAAAAAATGATTCAAATATATACAGATTAACAGAGTTGGAAGGGACCTTGCAGGTCATCTAGTCCAACCCCCTGCCCAAGCAGGAAACCCTACATCTGCCTATAGCTAGGATCGAACTCACAACTTCCTGTTTGTGAGGCAAGAGCTCCACCTCTAGGCCACAGCAGCAGAGGATACAGAAGATTTTAAAGGTGAATACTCAATCAAAGCCAGATTTTTTTATGACTAATGCATGGTTGGAAAAAAGCTATAGAAGATTATTTCAATATATAAAAAGTATACATATATAAAACAGATATTTAAAGACTATTATCATATCATATCTTGTGGGTCTCTTAACTTTCCCCTTCAAACTTCAGTATTGGACTCCCTCTAAAGACTGCTGTTGTGGAAGCAAAACGAAGGCAATAAGACATCTTGAGGTCACATCTAAAATGGGATCCTACCAATAATTTAAAAAAATATTAAATCTTTTTAAAAAAAAATATAGTTCTGAATTCCTGGTAAAGAGGCCAAAAACGCCATGGCTCCAATATGTAAAAAAAAAAAAAAAAGACCCTTCTTAACATTAATGTCAGAAAATATATTAAGTAAGCATTTAAAATTGAACCAATTGGTTCTTTTTCAGTACTTCGCCAATTGATGCGCCAATTGCGCCCCTTACTGGACTGGGCTGCCCTTTGCACAGTCTCTCAAGCACTCGTGAAGTCCCGACTCAACTACTGCAATGCTCTCTACATGGGGCTTCCCTTGAGGTGCACTCGAAAGCTACAGTTAGTTCAGAATGCAGCTGCGCGGGTGATTACGGGAGCTTCGAGGCAATCCCATATAACATCAATCCTGCGCGAGCTGCACTGGCTTCCTGTGGTCTTTCGGGTGCGCTTCAAGGTTTTGACGACTATCTTCAAAGCGCTCCATGGCTCGGGACCTAGTTATATGCGAGACTGTCTCATGCCCCATACATCCCTTAGACCGATACGCTCCCACAGAGAGGGCCTTCTCAGGGTGCCGTCAGTCGGACAATGCCGACTGGCGACACCCAGGGGAAGGGCCTTCTCTGTGGCGGGCCCTGCCCTGTGGAACGACCTACCCCCAGAACTTCGTACCATCACCGACCTCCGCCTCTTCCACCAGTGTTTAAAAACACACTTCTTTCATCAAGCCGGCCTAACATAACCTCTGCTGGGACTAGCCATAGATAGTTTTAATTCAGGGATTTTAATTGGTTTTAGCGCAGGATGGGGATTTAATAGGTTTTTAAATTTTGTACTGTGTTTTTTGTATGTATTTTAATTTCCTGTGCGCCGCCCTGGGTCCTTTTGGAGAAGGGCGGGATATAAATTTAATAAAATAAAATAAATAAATAAAATAAATACTTCTGATAATTGTCTCTCTTCTTTAACCTAGTTAAGGAGCATTGTCCCTATTAGATATTACTGTAAACCTGAAGGGAAACCAGACAACATTCACCAGAGAAAGTCCTTCAGATTCTAGATAATTAGCCATAGCACATCTGAACTTTCAAACATACTGTTGGCATGGCAACCAAAAGCATTTACTGTTAGAAGAAAATAAAGAATGTGGGATAAGGAATATAACCCCTCTCCACACTCCTGTATATTTGAAGACATGCTATTGTTTGGTTTGTTTTAAAAGGTCTTGTGTGTATAATTCTACCAATTGCCTCAGTTAAGCTATTCCAAAAGAAGAGTGCCCAGGAGCTATCATGCTTCTTATTCTTTCCTTTCAATAATTTAAAGATAATTTCTAACAGCTTTTTGCCCTAATAACACTGCTGGTATGTGCCTGTAAAGCAAGCATGAATATTGTCTTCTTTCTCTTAACTGACATGCCTCCCACAGACAGGTCATTCAAATAACACCAATACTGAAACAGCAAGGAGACAGAAATGGCTCATTAAGAACATACCGTTCTTAGATGTAAGAACTGAAAATGTAGACCACAATACACACGGAAGGAATAAAGAAAACTGACCACAGTAACCACAGCAGGACGTATATGGTCAGAGGTTTGGGGACAGAGAAATAGAGGGGCCAAGTTCTCCAGATTTATCAAAGGAAAGAAATTTTTAAGAAACCATAAACCCCGATGGAAAACCTTCCTTCCTGATGGCTTTCCTTGAGAAGCCTGTAAAATTATATTTAAAAAGGGAACATTCAGACAATCCCCAGGATCACCTCATAACGAAGTGGATGAAACCTGTTTCACTCAGAGGACCTTGGGGGACACTGAAATATTATGATGAATCTATCTTTTAATCTAATGGGAGAACAACATTGATTATCACGGCAATTATCACAACATACACTCTACAATGGTAGTGGTTTCATCCAAGAGCGTAGGAAGCTTGACTTGGAAAAGGGATTCCTGTATTATTCCTGATGGCCCTTGGTTGTCTTAAGCCCTCCTCCAGCCGAGTGGCCATATCACAACCCTCCTCCATCCAATGCAGGGGATCCAGCCCGTGGGGTGACCATGGGCTGCCGTGGAAACAGTGAATGAATGGCCTGCGGTGCCTCTGCCAGTGAAAATGGAACTCGGGAGACCGTTGCAGCCAGAAACAAAGCTTGGGAGGGATGCGCATTGCGCTCCCAAGCTCTGTTTTTGCTGGCAGAGGGTTGCAGGAGGCTGTTGCAAACAAAAACAGAGCTCAGGAGCCCATTTTCGCGGGCAGAGCACTGGGGCCACCACAGGCGTCCCCGACACAAGTGATGTCAATCTGGCCATGCTCCCATGGCCACGGCCGCATCCCCCCAGGTCAAACGCAAGCCTGATGTGGCCTCCAATGAAATTGAATTTGACACCCCCTGGTCTAATGGGAAGAGGTGTAATCTTTATAGGGATGGTTCATACTTTTTGCTTATATACCTTCACTGTGACAGCTTGGAAATGTTGGGAATCACAGCATTCAAGAGATAAGCACTCCATGAATGCGTATTAAAAGAAATGAGTTAGAGCAATTTTGAACAGACAAAAGAACCAGCATTTGTCTTGTTATTATTCATTTGTTAGAATTCACCAACTTCCTTTTTCTGATAGCTTGTTGTGATGTGAAAAGCATCTGTGTCAAAAACTCACGCGGAAGTGTTGCAAACAAAAAAGTGAAAACTACAAATATATTTTATGTAACGATATGCCCCAGATTAAAAAGGAGAGCTCAAACACACTTGATTATGGGTTTTTTTGAAGGCCAAGTAGTCTCAGGCAGGAGAATTTTCTATTCGTATCTCTGATAGTGTTTTCTAAAATTATAACTGGTTAGCTTTGCCTTATTTACTACATGCCAAATATTTATTTCTTAAATCATGAATTCATTTGCTTCCATTTAGAGAAGCTTCCCCAAGTCGATGCCCACTGATAGGTTTATAATTGCTGATATAATCAACAGGGGACTGGGAATGTGGAAAGAAAAGTATAAAAGTTGTGGGGGGGGGGAGAAACTCCTGTTCCTATGTCCTTGAATATGGCCTCAGGTACAAAAGGAGGAATACCTGAAAATAATAGTGCATACTGTTGGGATGGATATAACACGACTTGCAGAGCACATTTCGTGGTGGCAGGGAGATTTCTGGATTAAGTTCATCTAATACAGTATAGAATCAAGATCACAGAAAGTGTTAATACCACTTTATAATGCCTTGGTAAGGCCACATTTGGAATACGGCATCCAGTTTTGGTCGCCACAATGTAGAAAAGATGTGGAGACTCTAGAAAGAGTGCAGAGAAGAGCAACAAAGAAGATTAGGGGACTGGAGGCTAAAACATATGAAGAACGGTTGCAGGAACTGGGTATGTCTAGTTGAATGGAAAGAAGGACTAGGGGAGACATGATAGCAGTGTTCCAATATCTCAGAGGCTGCCACGAAAAAGAGGGAGTCAAACTATTCTCCAAGGCACCTGAGAGTAGAACAAGAAGCAATGGGTGGAAACTAATCAAGGAGAGAAGCAATTTAGAACTGAGGAAAAAGTTCCGGACAGTTAGAACAATTAATCAGTGGAACTGCTTGCGTCCAGAAGTTGGGAACGCCCCAACACTGGAAGTCTTTAAGAAGATGCTGGATATCCATTTGTCTGAAACGGTATAGGGCTTCCTGCCTAGGCAGGAAGTTGGACTAGATGACCTCCAAGGTCCCTTCCAACTCTGCTATTGTATTTGTAAATATTGTACTTGATGATTTCCTCCTATGACTGCTTTCCAGCAGCTGGTTTTTAAGCTATGCTTCTTATGGAAAAGCCATCAAGGCTGGTACTCATTGATAGATTAACGCTCTATCAATGGTGTGAGATTTGTTTGGAATCTCAATTCTTTAACAAGATCCATGTAATCATGTTCACTTCCTAACTCTTCACACAGATAGCCAATTTGGTATAGTGGATAATGCAGCAAACTAGAAACCAGAAGACTGACCTTGGGCCAGTCACACTATTTCAGCCCTAGGAAGCAGGGAATGGCAAAGTACTTCCAAAATCTTGCCAAGAAGGTTTTGTGGCAACTTGCCAGGAGTCAACAGTGACTGGAAGGGATTCCCCCACCTCATAATTCCTCTTCAGACAATTTAGGAATTCTTGGTTGTTGAAGCCACTATTTTGAACGTTGGAAGAATGGTTTCAGGATTTCGTTCTGTGTTTTGTTTGACTTTCTGTGAATGTACCCAGTGGTGAAATTCAAAAATTTTCCCTACTGGCTTGGTGTGAGTGGCTTGGTGTTCATGTAACCAGGAGGGTGTGGCTTGGTGTTCATGTGGCCAGGTGGCATGGATTGGTGGTCATGTGATTGGGTGGTCACATGATCACCCAGCACCAAGCAAGCAGGAACCTCACAGAGTCACAGAGAGCTCAAAAACAAACTATCACACTTTACACAAAAATAGCACAAAAGGTACACAACTGACTCACACACAATGCAAAAGCAGCTGAACATCACACAAAATGGCTCTGAGTGGCACAGCTGATTGTCTCAGCTGATCATCAGAACTTTTTTTAAAAAAAAGTTTTAGCATGTTTTACTACTGGTTTGGGTGAACTGGCCCAAACCAGCAGCATTTCACCACTGGATGTACCAACTTTTTTTCTCTGTGACAATCAGCTATCCCTCCTATTAAACTAGTCAAGGCTACTTACAAGATATAGAAATTGCACAAAACGCTTATGATAAGCTTTTACTAAGACAAAAACTATTAGCATAATTAAGCCGTTAAGATTTCTGTGCCCAGCAGAATTATTTTCCACACATCCATACACACATGAGATCTGAATAAGAAATCAAGATAAGGAAAATATATTCAGTAGGATTCTTCTAAAGTGCATATTCCATGATATGGATTTGAAGGAAACCTCATTAAGCATTCTGAAAGAAACAGATGCGCAACCAAAAATTTTAAGCAATGATTCTTATTTCAGAACTATTCAGAACTTTCCTAGATTTGTTTCTCAACCTCGGAACTTCAAGATGTATGGACGTCCTACATATTGAATTGAATGCTGATTGGACAATTCTGGGAGTTGAAGTCTACATATCTTAAAGTTCTAAGATTGAGAAATACTGCCCCCTAAATCAGGGGTCTCCAACCTTTGCAACTTTAAGTCTGAAGGACTTCAGCTCCCAGACTTCTCAAGCCAGCTTTGCTGGCTGGAGAATTCTGGGAGCTGAAGTCCTTCAGACTTAAAGTTGCAAAGGTTGGAGACCCCTGCCCTAAATAGTTGTCACTACTACTCCAACCTGTATTGGGTAGGGACTGTAAATAACTAAATAAATAAATTTCTAGAATTTATATACAAATGAAATACCATATTTTTGGAGTATAAGATGCACCTTTTTCCCTCAAAAAAGAGGGTGAAAATCTGGGTGCATCTTATACACTGAACACAGCATTTTTGGCCTCCTGAAACCCTGGCCCCTCTGCAAAAATGGCTGTGCATAGCTTTTAGGAGGCCTCCATAGGGGGCCTGGGGAGGACAAAAATGAGCAAAAAATGGGTCATTTTTTTGCTCATTTTTGTCCCCCACCAGCTCCCAGGAGCACTCTATAAGTGCCCTAAAAGCTATGCGTGGTCTTTTTTTGATGAAGAATGAGGCATTGTTTGCTCATTTTTGGCCCTTCCAGCCCCCAGGAGAACTCTACAAGCCTCCTAAAGGCTATGCATGCCCTTTTTTGGGGGACGAAAAACAGGCCTCTTTTTGTGAAAAATGGGCCAATTTGGGGAGGTCTACAGAGTGCAAAAACTTTTTTTTGTAATTTGCCTCTTCAAAATCTTGGTGCATCTTATACTCTGAAAAATACAGTACATCTTAGAAAGGAAGACTATGATCAAATGATTTACATGATTTCTTGCCTGCTGCTCAGGTACCAACTGGAAATAAGGAGTTCACACACCCCTAACTCAGCATTTTTTAAAAAAAATTATCCGGATTTGAGTTGGACAACTTTTTAAAAAAGGATAAATGGTAGCATTTCCTTCAAGTGCAGCTCAATTCCTGGGGCCATTCAGGATATGTCCTTGTAATTTCCCTGGCAGCAATATCTAAATGGTTTACTATGTCTTTTTTTGGGGGGGGGGGGGGATTATTTCTTCTTCTTCTTTCAAACCTAACCTAAACACACAAAAACACTGGAAGGCTAAGTTTTAATCAGGCCTCATTCTCCAACTTAGGCAGTATCAGCCAGATGCTGTTATCTGCAGAACTCCCTTAAAACAGAGAACTGCTTTCTGTAGTAAATGACAGATGATCATCTTTTCTTGAGTTTTTAATCAAAGAAAGAGAATAGCATGTAAACATTGGCTTTATTTTTTTTTAAAAACCAATATAAATAGCATAAACACCTGGGCAGTATTTTTAGGATTCCTTTTCAATTTTTCTTCATGTAATATATTACCACTGGAATTTTCTTCAAATTTTTGTTCCTGTTCATTACGAACCTTCTGTTCGTAAAAAGAAGGTTGTTGTCATCTTCTTTTGCAGAACTACAGTTGTGTACATATCAAAAGCAAGTTCTTATGGAAGGAAATGAAATTTATATTGATTTTAAGAGGAATTGATTGTCATGGACCCAGTTTTAGTTTAATCTAATGGTTTTTTTCAAACTTGGCAGCTTTCAAATATATGGACTTCAACTTTTAAAATTTTGAGTTGAAATCCACACATCTTAAAGTTGCCAAGTTTGAAAAACACTGGTTTAATCTATACAAGGAGTCTTTTTGCCAGTCATAAAACTATTTGATTAACTTATATGACACCCAGCAATGGCATAGCATATAAAAAAAATATTATTAATTATGTGCCTTTTCTTTCTTTCTTTCTTTCTTTCTTTCTTTCTTTCTTTCTTTCTTTCTTTCTTTTTCTTTCTTTCTTTCTTTCTCTTTCTTTCTTTCTTTCTGTCATATATATATATATATTGCATGCATGCGTGTGTGTCTGTGTATGTTCAAACATAACTCTGAAATGCCATGAGCAATTTCAACCAAACTTGGTACACAGATGACTTACTCTGAAAACAAATACTGTGGGGGTAAGACACCGCTTATACCCCTTAAGGTAAGTGTTCTGTTAAAATATAGTCTGTTGTGTCTTAAAATGGCTTCTACTATACAGTGCAGTGGAGTTGCCATGGTAACGGCTTCAGAGTACTACACAAGGTGGCTCCATATGGTAAGGGGAAAAATCCAACATTAGAAATTACGTTTGGTCCTGATTTTTCAATAAGGCTTTGATTGTTTTTTAGGATAAATGTATGGCTTCTGGAGGCGCAAGAAAAACATTTGTAACTAATTTAATTGTTGCTGAAATCAGGGTTTTTCCTGTCTAATTCAAAATTAGGATAAATAAATAAATACCAGGGCAACACCGGGTTATCAGCTAGTTTAAGATAGAGAAGTTGACAGAGAGACACACATTTATCCTAATCCTAATCTCCACATTTGCCATAAAAGCATGTAAAATTTAGACTTTCATTTCTGTGCATGTTTTATTTGTTTAATTTCACTTTCTAAATGCATTTCTATTTCTGCTATCCCTGGGGTTCCAGTATAGAAATCAAGAAGTATAATCTTTTGGATATCATTCACATGCTTTTCTATTTGTATAGCTTAATAACGAAATAATTGAATGAAAAGATTTAGTCATCATCTCATAACAATAGCTATGGCAGTAGCTTTAAGATGTGTGGACTTTTCGTTCTCAGCATACTGGCTGGAAAATTTTGAGAGTTGAAGTCCATATATCTGCACTTAGGCAGGAAAAAAAATCAAACACATGGCTATAGAATAGAATAGGTGATACCTGGCTCAACAGTAGTAACTGTGAGAGAGACCTAGATGTCAATGTCCTAGTTAACTACCAATTTAAGTATAAGTCAGCAATGGTCTGTGACTGCCAAAAACAACAACAACAACATTGCAGTCCTAGGCTGAGAGAGATAGCAGCAAGACAATGAGAAGTGATACTACCGCTTTACACCATGCTGCTGAGACCACACCTGGAACTGCACCCAGTTCTGGTCACCACAGTACAAAAAGATGTGGAGACCCTGGAAAGTGCACAGAGAAGAGCAATAAAGATGATAAAGGGCCCGGGGGCTAAATCGTATGATGAACAATTGAAGGACCTACATATGTCCAGCCTATTGAAGAAAAAGATTAGGGAGAAGATGAGATCTGTCTTCCAGAAGTTGAGGGGGTGTCACAAAGAAGAAGAGATCGATTTATTCTCTGGGACCCCAGAGGCCAGGACAAGAAGTAATGGGTGGAAGCTGATTAAAGAGAGATACAACCTAGAAGGGGAAATTTTCTGGCACTGAGAGCATTCATCGATGTAATAGGTTACTCCCTGGGGTTGTGGGTGCTCCATCACTGGAGGTTTTCAAAACAAGACTGGATAACCATTTAACTGGGATGGCATAAATACTCCTGGAATTGGACTAGAAGACCTCTGAGGTCCCTTCCAGCCCTATGATTCTAAACATTTTAAAGTTGTTAAGATTGAGAAACATCAATATGGCTATATAGCACTTCCTTTCAACTCTGTAGTGGGATGGCCTGAGAGAGAACATGACTGGTTCAGCATTATCCTATGAGTTATCTAATCTGGCTGGGGTCTTGAATCTGGATTTCCTGAGTGCCATTCTATCATCTTCCTCACTACGTACACTGGTTCCTTCAGAGTTTGTAATTTTCATTACTATTGTAAATATTGAGTGGATCTTGGATACCCCAATGCAGGGGTGGGTTCCTGCCAGTTCTAACCTCTTCTATAGAAGACTTTCCACAAATCTACAGTGCCATTTAGAACCGGTCCCAGCTCGCTCTCCCCGCCCATCCGCCCATCCTCAAGATGAAGAGCGAGAGGAGAAATTCTGGGAGTTGAAGTCCACAAGTCTTAAAGCTGTTAAGTTTGAACAACCCTTGGGTTGTTTTTCTAAAGGGTTAGGGGTGCAAGAGTCTTGTAACTTGACAGCTTCAAGACTTGTGGACTTCAAATGCTAGGGTTTCTGAGCCAACATTTTGGTTGCTAAACAAGAGCGTTGTTAAGTGAGTGTCACCACATTTTACAAGTTGGCCATGCCCACCCAGTTACATGACTGCCAAGCCACTCCCACCTGGTCATATGGCCGGCAAGCCACTCCCACAAAGCAGGCCACACCTCCAGAAGAGGTTCTAAAAAAATTTGAAACCCACCACTGCCCCACTGATACAAAAGAAACCCCCACTGAATCATTTCATCTCCCATGAACTCACTATGTGAGAGAATGCTCAGGGCTGAACACTGACCAGTCCTGTTCTTCCAGTATTAGTCAAACAAGAAATGCTGTGTCTTTTTTTCCTGGGATATATTTCCTATATATGCTATGAGACTTCTTTATATTCAACAATCATATTTATATTAAAAAAACAACAATAACCCTGATAGCTTTTAGAACACCATGGTACAATCACCATAATCTGGTTTATGTAAGAAAAATGTAAGTAAATGAGTGAGACAGTCATGTTGTTTTTGTTTTAGATACCATTTTAATTGGTATCTTCATATCTAGGATTTCTTTTTTTAGCTGCATTATCAAGCAAGAGATGAAAATGAAAAAACAACACCAATTCACTTTATAAATTAGCACATACACAAAGCTAGACAACTGCCTGCCTTTTTATTGTGTTGACATTGGCTGATAACACTTTAGAAAAATAAATCCTGTAATTGTGTGCAATTAACACTCAGTAAATATCTCATATACACTGTAGCCATGGCCCGGAGAGCATTGCTTCAACTCTGTCATCGTACCTGCCAGACTTCTTTGTTCTAGCATATTTCATTGTATTAAAAAAGGAGTGTTCATATCAGCTTTGTACCTGTATGCAAGATCAAAAGCATTTATACAAATGCCAAAGAAACTCAGAAGTTTTACAGCTGGTCTAGAATGCAGCAGCACAAATATTTACAGCATGAGCATCCCTCAGTACATTCAGTTCATACCACTATACAGGTAGGTTACCAATGAAATTCAAGGTGCTAGTGTCTGCCTATACTCCTACATGGCACAGGGGCTAAATATTTGTGGGACTATCTATCTCCAACAGTTTCTGCTTACCCTGCCAGAGCGATGACTTAGTTCTACTAAGATGTGTCATCTTTTGGGAGGTGTTGTCACAGTATCAGCCTTGTGAAACAGATCTTTCACACCCCAAGGTCTGGTGATCCAGGCCCTTCTGGCCTTTAAGAAAGCCCTTCCCCCAAGCATTGGGTGAGGATATTGGTTGCATCCATCTGAGTTGTATGTTATAGGAACTTACTTTCCCTCAACATGGTTCGTTTTTATCAATATATTTTTGTATCGTGGTGATTTACTTCAAGAGCCACACAGAGTCAACTGGCAAATCATAGCTGGCTTTGAAAATAGAACAAAATAAAAACTATTTCTTGTGTATACATTTGCACTCTTCTGGCTAAGGAACAATGGAAAAGGGGGACATATCTGAACATACTAAATGGAATTCTAAAGATCTTGACCTATTCAGGATTACATTCCTGAATAGTCAGGAACTTATTTTAGAATGGTGTAATATTCAAAATAAACAGGCGTCCTTACACTCTGAAGAATACTTACATTAACACATTAGCTGGGAGCCAGTTTGGTCTAGTGATCAAGGCACAAGGCCAGACAGCAAGACACTGTGAGTTCAAGTCTTGCTCTAAGTAGCCATGAAAATAAGCTGGATGACTTTCTCTCTCAGCCCAACCAACTTCACGGGGTTGAGAGGAAAATAGGAGGAAGGTATGATGGATATGGTCGCCACCTTGAGTTATTTGTAAAGGATAGATAGATAGATAGATAGATAGATAGATAGATAGATAGATAGATAGATAGATAGATAGATAGATAGATAGATAGATGGAGAGAGATGTGTGTATGTATGTATACAATAATCAAGAAAGACAATGCATTAGAAATACCATTTGCTTACAAACAGGAACTGATGGGTTCATAAAACAGAGAACCTAATAGAAAATGCAGAAACTAATGTGCTCTGGGATTTTAGAATTCAAACAGACAGGTATCTGCCACATAACACCTCAGAGTTAACAACTGTTGATAAGAAAGACAAAAAAGTCTGCATGGTGAACATGGTAGAACAGCAGAACGGAAGTGAAAGAAGAACAAAATACAAATACCTGCAAATAGAAAAAGAATGGTGGCAAAAGAAAGCAAAGATAGTACCAATAGTATTAGACACCTTGGTGCAATCCTGAAACATCAGGAATACTACCTGAGCACTATCATCATTGAGAAAATTACCATTAGTCAATTGCAAAAGGCAGCTGTATTCAGAACCAATTACATTCTGAGATGATACCTTTAATACCATCAAGCATCCACATCTACCTATCCCATGTCCTTGGGAAGGATCTAATAGGTAGTTAAAAAAAAAGTCAAAAGCCTGTCTAAACATTTTGCTGAATGCTGCAGGATTCAATGTGGGTCAGTCACTGGGACCAGAGGTTTTGTCTTCCAAGCTTTCTCTATGTGCTCTGGGCTGTTCTATGTGGCTGAATGTATGTGAAGCCCCACACATCTGGCTGAATGTGTGATGAAGCATAATAATCCCAAAATATTTGAAGCATCAATTGAATCCTATTGGAATTGACAAAATCAATCAATTGCAAAAGGCAGCTTTACTTACCATGGTTTCCCCAAAATAAGACAGGGTCTTATTTTCTTTTGACCCACTCAGCCTTATTTTTGGGGAGGTCTTATTATTTTTGAGGCGGCGAGTGTGGTCACCTCACGGTTCCTGCTGTGTTGCAATATTTTGAGGGAGGGCTTATTTTGGGGGGAGGACTTATTTTAGCGCATGTGCTCAAAAGCCCAATTGGGCATTATTCAGGGAGGTCTTATTTTTGAGGAAACAGGGTAGAATAGCTTACAACCTGTGACAATACCTTTAACACTATCAAACATCCAGATATGCCTATCCCTGGTCCTTGAGAAGGACTCGATAGGTGGATAAAAATGCCAAATCCAGTCTAAGCATCCAACCATAATAATTTCAGTCTTTCAGAGAAAAGGAGAGAGAGAGACAAAGAGAGAGAGAGAGAAAACCATCTCTTCTGAGCTAAGATTATGACCTTGTAGAAAGGGATCCCCTGAGTCCATAGCTCATGCCAATTATATTCAACTTTCTATAACTCTCTATCTGGCAAAATACCCAAACAATTCTGATTTATTTACAGTTAGCTTTATCACACTGTATGATTTTATTTCTTTGAATGTAGCTACATTTTGTTATTCCGGCTGTTAAGCTAGACATGCCCTGAATTCCTTGATGACCTAGTTCTGACATTATTCTATTTGAAATAGAAACTGCTTAATTATTTCAATTAATTAACTCATAGAATTCTGGTCAATCACCATGAGAAAATAGTTTTGATTTGAAGTTGCTTATAAGTCTCTCCCTCCATGTTTATCAATAAATGTCTACAACAACTTAAGGCTGTTTCCTGCATTGCACTGACACACTTCCACGTTTGCAACTGAATGTGCAATTATTTGGAAAGTTGTGATCAATTCATGGCTTCTAGAGAAAATCTTTGTATGATATATGCTTGGAAGCCTACATTCAATGTAATCAACTGCCTTTGATTTCAAAATTAAAAGGGGCTGGGGGGGGAAATGAAGAGAATCTTAAAGATTTTTTTAATGTTATTTATTTTGTATGTGACTTTTAAAAACAATTTTGGCTATTGGGTGATATTATGAGCCGTGGTGGTGCAGTGGTTAGAATGCAGCATTGCAGGCTAATTCTGTTCACTGTCAGGAGTTCAATTCTGACTGGCTCAAGTTTGACTCAGCCTTCCATCCTTCCGAGGTTGGTGAAATGAGGACCCAGGTTGCTAGGAGCAATAGGCCCACTCTCTAACCTGCTTAGAGAGGCCTGTAAAGCACTGTGAAGTGGTATATAAGTCTAAATGCTATTGCTATTAAGTGAATATCCAAGGCAGACTGCGGGGGTCATGATTCTTTATTTTGTCTAAAAGGAAACAAGAGGCAATACAATACCAGAGGTGATATTCAGCAGGTTCTGACCAGTTCTGGAGAACCGGTAGCGGAAATTTTGAGTAGTTCAGAGAACCTGGAAATACCACCTCAGACTGGCCCCACCCCATCTATTCTCTGCCTCCAGAGTCCCAGCTGATTGGGAGGGAATGGGGATTTTTCAATAACCTTCCCCTGGAGTGGGGAGGGAATGGAGCTTTTAAAGTATCTTTCCCCTGCCACACCCACCAAGCCATGTCCACAGAACCGGTGGTAAAAAAAAAAAAGTGAATCCCATCACTGATTTCAATCAAAGTGTAAGTCTATTCTGCTCTACATAACACTGCAGAGCTTGGAATGGAGGGAGGGGATAAGAGAAGCTGTCTGGAAATGGAAAGAGATGCGTTTCTGCTCTCATTTCCCTTGAACCCTCCATCTGAAGATGCCATTGTGGCCTGCGTGTGTTGCGAGGAAGGGATTTGTTCTCCAAACAGCCAAGGGAGTCATCCTGCTATAAGATCACAGAAAAAAGAAGGATACTGTACCAGGAACACAGGAGCAGCAAAAATAGCTTGCTGCCCCTTCCCCCCCTCCCAAATCAGATGCTTCTCTTTGAAGAGAAAAGCATTGGGTTTACATAACATCCAACAAATGGCCCACCGGTGTTGTGAGGCACAAAGGCTGATGTTTATAGCAAGAAAACATATCATCAGTGTCACCATTTCCCTCCATTCAGGAGTGATTCTTTCCGGTTCTTCCTTCAAGAACTACAATTCATTCAAACCAATTGGCTAAGTGTTACATGAGTTTGTGATTTATCAAGAGAAGGAGGGAGGGGGGGAAATGTCAGAGCGATACCTGAAGATTTTTTTTAAAAAAAACCCAAAGAGAAAAATCAGTCCATCAATAAGGATAGACAAAAGACTCTAATTTAGGACAGCACAAAAGACTCTAATTTAGGACAGCATATGACATAGAAAAGTGAATTTGGAAGTGGGAAAAAAAATCTGCCTACAGAGAGTTCAACTCAATCCATTAATTTCTCCATATCTGGTCATCTGCCCTTAGGGTACCAACCATTTTCATCACCCCAGATGGCCAAAATGGGCACTGGCTGCACAAATAAATCACTTTGTGAGGTCGACGGGTGTTTTAATGTAGCTGTACAATTTGGGATGAACATCCTTTGTGTGGGAGTAGGAATGGATTTCCAGAGAACGATATTGCAGACTACAGGAGCACTACTTGGGTGACCCTGAGAAAACAGATAAACCTCCAAGTGCTTCAGTGACCCTCTAAAAAGATGCAAATGACCAGCTGTCTGACAGGAATATAAATCCCTCCATTCCCCACTATCCTGTCAGAGCTGAAGAAGCTTCTTGGATGGGAAGCAAAACGCCCTTAAAAAACAACAAGGGACTTCCGGTTCCGGCTCCAGCGGCGACGGGCGAACTTAGGGTTCACTCGCCGCTTTGCTCCTTTTCCTGCCCCCCCGCGGGGGCGAGAAGCCCCTTGTTTGGGGCTTCTCCCGTAAAGCCGGCTCGACAGGGAAGCCCCCCCCCACGGCAGTGGGGAAAGCGACCCTGCTCCTCGGCTTAGGCGGAAGAGGACATGCTGCGGGGGGCTTTCCCTTCGCCAAAGGTTGGCGGCACCATTTAATTCCATGGAGAGAGATGATCGGAAGAGTTGGGAGGCTTTTCAGGACCTCAGCTGCGAGCGGAGAGTGAGCGATTAAAACTTTTTTTCTTGTACTATCAGCCGGGCTGAAAGGGACTGGAGGGGGGTGTTTGTTTCTAAAAAAACCCCCTTGGACTAAAAGCGGCACTTGGAAATGCCTCGTTGCGAGGAATCGGAAACCTTTAATCCGGACTGTCTTTAACAAGGGAAAGTACTCTGCGGTCTGTTTGCAATTATGTTTCTAGGTCTGGCTGAAACAGTTTTTTTTCTTTTCTTTAACCACTCTCTCCCTCGGGCTCTGAGTTTGGGCGGTGGAAGATGGCTTCTCTTTGTCCCCGACTGACTATGACCTATGGAAAATTACCAGTGTCTCTTTGTGACTTGGACTTCCTCTAATTATTGATGAAGAATTTTTTTCTTTTGGATTTGTGTTTTCTTTTCTGGATTACCTTCGTTATTACACCTATGGAGTTGGAAAAGTGTTTCTCTTCTGGTTTCTGAATTCTGCAGCTCTACAACTCTGAGAACTTTGGACTCCTGATCTGCCTCACCAGCCCCACCCCAAAAACGCCATTTTATTGGCATGGATTTCAATAGCTAATCATGGCACAAGAAGCAACGCTGGCAAGCCTTGAACAAAGAATGACTGCCCTTGAATCTGTTATACAAAATTTGGTATTAGAAATTAAGGCCCAGAGGGCAGAAAATATCAATTTTAAAAAGGAATTACTGGACACTCGAAAACAAGTGCTTGAGAACACACAGAAGAATGAAGAATTGAAAGGGGGGCTGGAGGGGGCTAAGGGAGAGATTAAAAATGTTTCTAATGAGGTTGTGGAAATAAATGGGCATGTGACTAGGATAGATATGGAAAGGATGACATATTTTTTGAGATTTCAGAATGTTTCTGAGATGGATGGTGAATGTCTCCCTGATCTTATGAGTACAATTATTGCAGACTATTTACATAAACCTAAAGATGAGATCAGAGGGGACATTGACCTAGTCTACAGAATAAATTCTGCATATGCCAGGATGAATGAAGTACCCAGAGAGATACATGTTAAATTTGTCAGAAGGTCAACCAGAGAGGAAATCTTGAAGGCGCAAAGAGGGAGTCCTATGATTTACCAACAAAAGGAGGTTACCATCTTGAAGCAGATCCCAAGAAAGATTAGAGAAGCGAGGAGGAAATTTTCCTTCTTGTCTAAAACATTGTTTGATCATGGGATCTGGTTCAAGTGGGTGATACCCGAAGGGATGCTGGTGTTCTGGGAAGGAGGAAGAGTGAAGATTAAAACAGTTGCTGAGGCGGAAGCCTTTCTTAAAAAACATTCCTCTGTCCTGGGAGAAGATCCAGGGGGGGCAGGGGGAGCCATGGCCCCGCCCGCTGGGGGCCCGGGGGAGAGGGTGGAAGATACAATTGCAAAAAGACTTAGATCTAAAAAATAACTTTGCCCTGGTTTTTTTTTTGAGTAATATTGTATGATATTTGTATCTGGATTTTTGTAATTGACTGACAGTATATAACTGAAAAATTTAGGAATATGTACTTGCTCCCAGCTTGTAGTGTTATGTGAAATGTTTTTTTTTCTTTCTTTTTAATAATGTAACTTGAGGTTCCGGAGGAGCCGACGACTTTGACGTGACCACTCTCAAAATTTCTATGTATCCCTTACCCTACCCCACGAAAAAAATGTAAACTCAATAAAACTTTTTTAATATTAAAAAAAAAACAAAAAAAACAAGGGACTTCCGGCTCCAGCGGCGACGGGCGAGCCTAGGGCTCGCTCGCCGCTTTGTTTCTTTTCCTGCCCCCCCACGGGGGCGAGACGCCCCGTTTTTGGGGGTCTCCCGTAAAGCCGGCTTGCCTGGGTCGTCCTCCCCCAGCGGCAGCTGGGAAGCGACCCTTGTCTTCGGCTTAGGTGGAGGAGGACATGCTGCGGGGGTTTTTCCCTTCGCCAATGGCGGGCGGCATCGTTCTGAAAATATGAAGAGAGCTGGCTGTCTGAGTCGGAAGGCTTCCCGGGGCTTCGGCTGCGAGGGTGAAAGTGAGTGGTTTTAAACTTTTTTTTCCTGCTGTCACCCTGGGCTGAAAGAACTTGGAGGGGGGTGTCTGCTTGTTAAACCCCCCCTCGGACTAAAGCGGCACTTAAGAATGGCTCCTCACTGCGAGGAAGCGGATATCTTTAATCTGGACTGTTTGAAACAAGGGAAAGTGGTCTGCGGTTTGTCTTTGAAACAATGTATCTAGGTCTGGCTGATTTGAAACATTTTTTTTTACCACTCTCTCCTTCTGGCTCTGAGTCTGGGCGGTGGAAAATGGCTTCTCTTTGTCCCTGAATGACTATTTTACTTATGGAAAATTTCCAGCGTCTCTTTGTGATTTGGACTCCCTCTGGTTACTAAAGAAGAATTTTTTTTTTGGATTTGTGATTTCTTTTCTGGAGTGCCTTCGTTATTATACTTATTGACTTGGAAAATTGTTTCTCTCTTGGTTCCTGAACTTTACAACCCTGAACTGAACTTTTGGCTCCTGACTTGCCTCAACAGCCCCACCCAAAAAACGCCATTTTAGTGGCACTGACTTTAACAGCTAACCATGGCACAAGAATCAGCACTGGCAAGCTTAGAACTAAGGATGGCCTCTCTTGAATCTGTTATACAAACTTTGGTACAAGAAATCAAGGCCCAGAGGGCAGAAAATATCAACTTTAAAAAGGAATTATTGGACACACGGAAACAAGTGCTGGAGAACACACAGAAGAATGAAGAACTGGAAGGGGGGCTGGCGGGGGCTAAGGGAGAGATTAAAAATGTTACTAATGAGGTTGTGGAAATAAATGGGCATGTGTCTAGGATTGATATGGAAAGAATGACATATTTTTTGAGATTTCAGAATGTTTCTGAGGAAATTGGTGAATGTCTCCCTGAACTCATGAGCGCAATTATAGCAGACTATTTACATAAACCTAAGGATGAGATCAGGGGGGGACATTGACCTAGCCTACAGAATAAACTCTGCATATGCCAGGATAAATGAAGTACCCAGAGAGATACATGTTAAATTTGTTAGAAGGTCAACCAGAGAGGAAATCTTGAAAGTGCAAAGAGGAGGTCCGTTAATTTACCAACAAAAGGAGGTTGCCATCCTAAAGCAGATCCCAAGAAAGATTAGAGAAGCAAGAAGGAAATTTTCCTTCTTGTCCAAAAAATTGTTTGACCACGGGATCTGGTTTAGGTGGGTGATGCCCGAAAGGATGCTGGTGTTCTGGGAAGGAGGAAGAGTGAGGATTAAAACAGTTGCTGAGGCGGAAGCCTTTTTTAAAAAACATTCCTCTGTCCTGGGGGAAGATCCAGGGGAGGCAGGGGGGGCCACGGCCCCGCCCGCTGGGGGCCTGGAAGGAGAGATAGAAGATACAATTGCCAAGAGACTTAGATCTAAAAAATAACTTTGCCTTGATTTTTTGAATAATATTGTATAATATAACATGTGCATCTGGATTTTTGTAAATGACTGACAGCATAGAACTGAGAACTTAGAAATATGTACTTGCTTTCACTTTGTAGTGTATGGAAAATGTTTTTTATTAATGATCTATTTTGATGTTCCGGTAGGGCCGACGACTTTGACGTGAATGCTCTCAAAATTTCTTTGTATCCCTTACCCTATCCTATTGAAAAACTGTAAAACCAATAAAACTTTTTCAATATAAAAAAAAACCAACAACAACAAGGAAGTCCAGTTGCCTCCTGAAAAAAGCACCTTTGGGACAACCATGACCTGGATAACTGAGAATCTCTACAGACCATTCAAGCCTATTATTTTCTATGTTAGATTTAGATATCAAAGATGAAAGACCACAAGTGCTTCTCTCCTGCTGTCCCAAACGCAAGGCTCTGTATTTTCCATAGTCCAAAGGAAGCAGCTAATCAACATTTTAATCAAGAGCCATGGCAGTGAGGTGGTTAGAATGCAGCATTGCAGGCTAATTCTGCTGACTTGCAGGGATTCAATCCCTACCGGCTCAAGATTGACTCAGCCTTCCACCCTTCCAAGGTCGGTCAAATGAGGACCCAGATTGTGCAATTATTTGGAAAGTGAGGATATCGGTCATGAGTTAAAACTCTGAAGCAGGTCCAGCCTCTGCCATCTTTCACTCAGTGAAAGCTCTCTGTTTGTCTGAAGTAAAAAAATTCTAATCTAGCTGAGATGTCTCTGAGACTTGTGTCAAAGCAAGGACGGAAAAGGAGTTAAGTGTCTGGAGAGCTACGATTTACTGCTGAGCTCTTGTATGAAGTCTGACAATGCAGGTTGAGCTGATGGGAATTATAATTCTGATTCATGGTTTTAGCAATTTAACAATAAATAAATAATAGTTATATCACAGTGTCAGGGTGACTGCTGAAACATCAAAATGCAAAACTTTTGACACTCTTATTAACCGGTGTAGAGTTGGAAATAATAAGATGAGAAGAGAGAGGTGCACAGCTTTCATTTGCTTTACGAAGCAAAGGCCACACTGCAAAAAAATGAATTGGACCCAGTACATTTATTCATTTACTTATTATTTATCAGGATTAGATCCCCTATTTTATAGAGAAGCTCAGGGCAGTATATACAGTATCCCTTTCTCTGGTTTTACTTGACTTCAACAGCTTTGTGAGAGAGGGACTTGCCCAAAGTTACTCAGTGACTTTTCAGATCCAAGAGTGGATTGGTGCAGGGGTGAAATCAACTTACCTTTGCTACCGGTTCGCAAATGTGAGCATACACAGCATCTCTGCATGCGCAGAACCTTCCACACATGCACAGAGCATCAAAAATGGGACGTGATGACATCCAGGTGGGTGATCCTGCTACCGAGCACCTTCTCTTATTTGCCCTGCTTTGTTTTATTCTTATTTTCTCAGACACATTACTACTCATTTTTCTACTACATGCAACACTGTAAAAAATTAATTTAGATATTCCTTGGAAAATGGTTTCTCTTTTATTTATATTAGCCTACAAAGTGGCATGGTTTTGGAAGAAAATAATATTAAGTCTCTCCCAATATCAATACGGTGAGATGTAATTAACAGAAATCCATACCAGATTGGTCAGCATGCCCTTGGTCAACAAGGACCACACTATGTATTGGAGTTCCTGGACATCTGGCATCAAGTGAGTTACAGGACTCAGGACTGTTGGCTAAGCAACCAGTGTCAGTAATTGGAAGAAAAGTGGCTTACTCATCACAAATACACCATACAAAGAATTGGGAGATGGAGCGTGGGGCGGGAGGAGGATTTGTTTGGCTTAATGTCTATGGAGATTCTCAATCATCCAGTACATGGTTGTTCCAAAGGTACTTTTTTGTATAAAAATGGCTCAATGAAGCAAGCTCAATTGCCAATCCAGTCAACTTGCATATATGTATATATGTAATTGGTGTGTGTGTGTGTGTGTGTGTGTGTGTTCTTCTTTGCCTCAGACAGCCAAACATGATGGACCATCTCTATGACACAAGTCCTCTCAAACTGCTTTTGAACCAGCTTCAATTACCCTTTAAATAGTTAACTTCATTGCAAACCAAAGCTGCATGTATGGGCATGAACAATCTCTTATTTTGTTTACTATCTTTTCTATTTGTGCAGTTGCTGAGTTGCTCTGAACTTTGGACACTGATGACAAAGCTGCCACTTCACCTAGACTAGGGGGGTCTTTTATGGCCATCTTCCAGAACTGAAACTTCATATTTAATGATATTGTTTTAGCTTTTCTTATTTTATTATTATAGCTGTTGTGCAGTGATGTTTATATTGGATCTTGCAAGCTACCCAGAGCATTAAGGAGGTGGGCAATAGATGTATTTGTTAAACAAGTTGATAAATAAATAAGAGAGGAAAAGGAAGAGCAAAGTTATTTTCTATGAGTATGTTGCTTTAAAGCTTAGGTGTTTGGGGCTTGCAATCTTCAGAAGCTACCTAAACCCAGATAGAGACATGACTTATTCCACCAAGGCAAGCTTAATTTCAGCAGTAAATGCTCTGTAGGCACTCCCAGGATATCTCCCTCACCCTCCAATATATCCCATGCTCTGCCTCTTGCCCCTAAGTTTCCCCAAAGCCCTATGGCCTCCATACCCCACTCCTCACAAAACTGTCTTCATAGAGACAGAGCACCAACTGCCACATTTCTCCGAAAATAGTTGTTTGTGGCTTTCAAGTTAAATCATAACAATAAGGTTTTCTTTTCATTTTGTTACAGGACTGTGTGTGTGTGTGTATGTACATACATACATACACACATACATATCCTTTATTCCAACTTTCTCTTCCCAGATCATTAGACTTGACTTTGTCTCATCCCATCAAACTTTCCTCTCATGTCTCCTAGCTTCCCACCAGTTGCTTCATGACAATTCACTTTGTCTTTTAGAATAAATTCCAAGGTTGAGTTGTTTCCTAGCAAGAAGCAGAATGAACCTGTAGCATACAGCAATAATTTTTCCATTCCCACCATTCCCATTTTCTGAAATTCAATATGGAGGGGCTTTGGCATCTTAGCTTTTAGAGATGAAACTTTTCCTATTAAAAAACTTTGAAATAAAATGCAGTTGCTTGGCTTTAACGTCCTAGAATAAAAAACTTAATTAATTGGATAATTATAAAAGGTCTTTAACATCTAAAAATGTCGTTTTGATGAAAGAAGTAAACAGGCTTATTGAAAAGTCAGTAATTATGCAGATGATAAACTTTCCCACAATTAAATGCAAAAACTCTTTCCTTACATTTTTTGGTACAGAGGGAGACGAAGGTGTTTTCAAAGTTTTCATGTAAACAAGGTTCATTACCATTGAATTCAAAGATACATTACAGAACATCCCACACACCATCTACAATTCTGGGTAATAGATTCTTATTAATTGTTTTACTGAAATGATATACAAAGAGCAACCAAGTATATAAAAGGAAACAAGAATCACGGTCTACTCTTCTCTGTTTTCCTACTGCTCTTAGAAAGCTTTGGTATTCTTTATCATCTGATCAATTTAAGATGCATGTGTGCGATGTGAAATATGGACTACATGAGAAAGAAAAATTGATTAGTAAATATTTTGATGGTTATATAACTGATATCATAATGGAAGATAAAATACTTTTCAATAACACTTGACAGAGGTAGGTTGCTGCCGGTTTGGCCCGGATTAGCCGAACTGGTGGTAGCAGCGGTGGGAGGCTCCGCCCACCCACCTGGATGCTTCTGTGCATGCATGTTGGAGTGCACCCGAACCAGTGTCAAAATATTGGCAAGCCATCTCTGATGCTTACATTATCACATATTTGTTTACATGTACATGGCTATTATGATTATGATGATGTTTATATTTTAAAACTTTGGACATATAGAGAAGACTGTTCAATGTAGAGATGGATGGTTATTTAAATGGTATCACAATGGAAGGTAGTATACTTTTCAATAATCATTGATATTATCACATATATGCTTATGATGTTTATATTTTAACACTTTGGACACCTAGAAAACACACCGTTCAATATAGAAACAGAAATGGAATGTATGATATAAAACAATAAAAAATATTATTTTAAAAAAATGCATGTGTCCAAGAAAGCATAGATACAGTCTTGCACAGAAGTAGTCAGAATAGATTCCAAATTTACAAACTCTCTCTGCTTGTGTTAGTCAGGAGCTTGTTACAATTGTTCTGATATTCCTACATTAATTCCACATTGTGATCTGGCTTTGTGCCTTTCTAAGAGTCTTTACAGTGACATCTTTGTCACATTCTTTATGGTTTGGGCATTCCATCAATGGAACCTTTTCCCGAAAGTGCAACTGCAGCTAATGTTACAGTTATTTCAGTATCATCTCAATATTGGCGCATTCTCTTTGTTCCCTTTGCTTTCTATGCTTCATTTATCATGTTTTGAATTTTATTGAACGGCCTTAGTGATATTGCGGGATCATAAATATTAAGAAGCATATTGTATGTTTATTTGCTAGGCAATTGTTCCTAGTCTTGGGTCATAACAAGGCAAAAAAAAAAAGATTGATGTTATAACGCATCCTTGAGTGAGGGATCCTTGCCTGCCTCCCTAAAAGAGGCTATGGTGAGGCCCCTCCTCAAGAAGCCCTCTTTGGATCCAGCTTTATTAACCAACTATCGTCCAGTCTCCAACCTTCCCTTTCTGGCGAAGGTTGTTGAGAGTGTGGTGGCACAACAGTTTCCCCGTCACCTGGAGGAAGTTGAGTATCTAGATCCGCGCCAGTCCGGCTTTCGGCCCGGGCATAGCACCGAGACGGCATTGGTCGCGTTGGTCGATGATCTCTGGAGGGCCAGGGATGGGGGTTGTTCCTCCATCCTTGTCCTATTAGACCTCTCGGCGGCTTTCGATACCATCGACCATGGTATCCTATTGCATCGGTTGGGGGGGTTGGGGGTGGGAGGCACCGTTTTACGGTGGTTCTCCTCCTACCTCTCTGGCCGATCGCAATTTGTGTTGACAGGAGAGCAGAGGTCGACCTCGAGACCCCTCACATGTGGGGTGCCTCAGGGGTCGGTCCTCTCGCCTCTCCTGTTCAACACATATATGAAGCCGCTGGGTGAGATCATCCGTGGTTTTGGGGTAGAGTACCATCTCTACGCTGATGATACTCAGCTGTATATATCTACCCCAAACCACCCCAACGATGCCGTAGCGGTGATGTGCCAGTGCCTGGAAGCCGTACGGATCTGGATGGGAAGTAACGGACTCAGGCTCAACCCGACCAAGACCGAGTGGCTGTGGTTCCCGGCTGCCCGATTCAACCAGCTAATTCCATCGCTGGCCATAGGGGGCGAACATCTTGCCCCTGTGGATGGGGCGCGCAACTTGGGTGTCCTCCTAGATGCCCGGCTGTCCATGGAAGATCAAGTGACAGCCGTGGCTAGGAGGGCGTTTTACCAGGTTCGCCTGGTTCGCCAGTTGCGCCCCCTATTGGATCGGGACGCCCTTCGCACAGTCACCCATGCTCTCGTGACATCCCGACTGGACTATTGTAACTCTCTCTACATGGGACTCCCCTTGAGGTGCACCCGGAGACTGCAGATGGTCCAGAACGCAGCCGCGCGGGCAATCCTGGGTACCTCTAGGTTTACCCACGTAACACCTCTCCTGCACGAGCTGCACTGGCTGCCTGTCGTCTTCCGGGTGCGCTTCAAGGTATTAATCATCATCTTTAAAGCGCTCCATGGCTCGGGACCTAGCTATTTGCGGGATCGGATCCTGCCTCATACATCCTCACGGCCGATCCGCTCCCACAGAGAGGGACTTCTCCGGGTGCCGTCCACTAGACTTTATCAGCGGGCGATGCCCAGGGGAAGGGCTCTCTCTGTGGCGGGCCCAGCCCTCTGGAATGACCTTCCCCCCGACATTAGAACGACCACGGACCTCCGCTCCTTCCGTCTAAAATTAAAAACATATCTTTTCTGCTTGGCCGGCCTAGGGTAGTCTCTCTCTATGGGGTTTTAGTTGTTTAGGGGGAATTTTAGTCTAAAATGGGTATTTTAGCACAGGTATGGTTTAATTTGTTTTTAAGATGTTGTATATTGATTGTATATTTATGGTTCTTTAGTCTCCCTGTGCACCGCTCCAAGTCCCTACGGGGAGAGGGAGCGGTCAAGAAATTAAATAATAATAATAATAATAATAATAATAATAATAATAATAATAATAATAATAATAATAATAATAATAATAATAATAATAATAATAATAATAATAATTATTATTATTATTATTATTATTATTATTATTATAATAACTGAATCATTGTTATGTGATTCTTTAAAAAAATGCTAACCTTTTAAAAGCATTTTTTTCCTTCTGTTGGAGAGGTTGAGAGAGCTCCAATGAAGTCTACATACTTGGGTTCAAGACAAAATATTAAATCCTGCTGAATCAGTAATCCAGATTCAGGCTACTCCCTTTTGCACCTTTTTCTTCTAATGAGAAAATGTGCCATTGATGGGGAATGTGACATAGCAGGTGACACAAGAGAGAAAAATGGCTGTCTCTCTTTTTTATTCATGTGATTGTTTTATTATGGACAAACAGAGGTAACAGGAGGAAAGAAGGTGGGAGACAGAGATTGAAAATACAGCTTCGTCTGGCTGGGTTTCTGCTTCACATTCTTTGATTGCCTATTTGTTGAAAAAATAGCAAATATTACATGCAGAATCCCAAGTGAAAGTAAATCTGTCTGGAACAGAGTGGAGAGTGTAGACATCATCTAATACCCTGTCATGTTATCTCATAGACATGTAAACTATCCCTGTGGTGAAAACTTAAAAGTGGCAAAAAGCTGAGAGAAAAACAGATGAGGTTTTCACACACACATATAGTCTTGAAATGGGTTAAGAAGCTTGTGAAAAGTTTTGGAGTGTTGGAGAGGGATGCAGATCAGGAGAGGGAAAACAGCTAGTAAACAAAGATGGAATTAAGAAGGAATCAGGTTCCAGGCTGATTTAAGATTACTGAAGAGGAGTTGGCATAGAAATCACCATGCAAAGAGAAGGACAGCGTGGCATCTGGGTAAATTCTTAGAGGGACAAAGGGATTCAAGGCTACCAAAAAAGTAGATCAAGGTTGTGCTAGCCACAAGAGATTACCAGCAAAATTTTAATTGAAACCTTTGATTAATTCATTGGGGAGTTTAGAAATAGCTACTTGGGGAGCTTTAGTTGAGGACAGACATACTAACATGTTGGTGGAAGCAACATTATAGCAGGCCGGGAGATAGTTAATTTTGGAATGGTAAATCAATTAGACCATAAAAAATTACATTCCTTTGAAGGCCGAAGCAAGAAAAAGATGAGGAAAATTAAGTTTGTTTTTATGCATTAACCAGGGGTCTGCAAAGTCGGCTCTTTTACGACTGGTGGACTTCAACTCCCAGAATTCCTGGCTGGCTAGGGAATTCTGGGAGTTGAAGTCCACCAGTCTTAAAAGAGCCGACTTTGCAGAACCCCTGCATTAACCGAATGTTACTTGCTTAGTTTCTATCCTTGGTGGGCTATGTATAAACAAGCATTTGCAAGAAGGGCTGTGTGTGCATTGTCTGCCTGATGAATTGCAAGAACTTATGACAAAGTCCTGGAATTTCTAAATTCCAGGTTGGGAAAAGGGAAAACCATTAATGAAAAGTTTGTCCTTTATTCCAAGATACCTTTTAACTGAATATTTTCTTCTTCCCAATTAGGTTTTTTTTTTAACCCAGCCATGTCAGATATTTTAACAGATAATATTGGGAGATTACCTGAATGTGTACACAAGGCCCACAAGGCCTGTCTTCTGATAACTCAAGGATTTCTACGAGCAAAATGTCACAACTATTTTGTCTCAACTATTGCTATTCAATAGTTAACCAAAGAGTTAACCAAAGACATTGCAATTTAAGGTGGCAAAAGTTTTGTGAATTCCATTTGAACCCTTCAAGATATTTGGAACTCATTTTATATTCACTGTAATTGCACTGATGAGTAGAATTCATTCGAAATTTGTTCATCTCAACACATTTATTTTTGAACTATAGGTGTTCTGTTTTAAATTAACATTAACACTTGATGTGAAATAGGAATACTTTGGGTAGATTTAAGGAGTTTGGATGAGGTTGTGTCCTCAACAGATGCATGTACTGTATGTGTATATGTATAAGTGTGGGATATGTATAGTGTGTGTGTGTGTATAAACATTGGTGAATTGAATGATCATTTGCATCTAAGATTCTTCAGATAGGGGCTTAATCAAAACAAACAAAAGAATATAGGTGCATTTCTGAGTGTCAGACATGAGAGGCGTCTTAAACTATATGAAGGGAAGTCATGTGAAAGAGCAGCAATTTTTCAGAGCTATTCCAGAAAAAATAGGACAAGAAACAATGGGTTTAAATTATTAGCAGATTTTAGATGGAGGTTAGGAAAAATATTCTAACAATAAGAATGGCTCAACAACGTAGTAGATTTTCTCAGGAGATAGTAGATTCTCTTTCATTGGAGATGTTTAAATAGAGACCAGACGCTCATTTGTCAGAGTTGTTATAGGAGTAGGTTCCTGCACTAGGTAGGAGGTTGGGTTAGATTATCTCTCAGGCCCTTTCCATTCTATGTTCTTATTATTTTGAAGCTCTATGCATACAGAAAAGAAATACCCGCGCCCCAACTCCGACTCTATATATACAAACACAATGCAGAACTACTATAATTGAGGAAGTCCTGGCACTGACTGGAAACTAAAAGTTGTACGTATCATCCAACTAGTAGGAAATGTTATACTGGCCTATGCAATTACCATCCCAAATTAGCCTTCCTTTTTCTTTGATGTACTCAGGATTGCAATGCAGGATGTAAGGGCAAAAGCTCAGCTACCAAACTAAAATAAAGAAATCACATAGTATTATCCACACAAATATCTCATAAGTTTTAATCAATAATTTGCTTTCCAGGAAATAAATGCAAGGGAGGGAGGGTGGGTGGAGGGAAAGAAGGATGGATGGAAAGAAAGAAAGAAAGAAAGAAAGAAGGAAGGAAGGAAGGAAGGAAGGAAGGAAGGAAGGAAGGAAGGAAGGAAGGAAGGAAGGAAGTCTCAAAGTAACCATGTAAGGAAACTCAGAGGAATGCTTTTGCAACATGCCCACAACATGCCCTTTTTGTGAACTGCTGGACTAATGCATCAGTTTGCATATTTAAAACACTCACAAATCAAATATCAATCTGATGGACCTGTCTACTATTTCTGACCGAGAGGCACAAAATCCATTCCCAGTTGAAGATTACCTTCATCCCAATATAACAAAATGCTTCCTGCATTGCTACCAATCTTATATATGTAGCACTTCTAAATTAAAAATTCAGGAGCTGCACTCTGATGACTGTTGTCCTGAATGATAAACATTTCAGTGAAATGAATGCCAAGTCCATCCCCACCCCCTACCAGCAATGTGTCTCTTTAAGCCTCGGTACAGCTACATTGTGTTGCCCAAGGAATCAAAACAAATACTGACACCTCTAAATATGTCTCTCCTCCAGCAAAGGCTTTTTGTCCTTTGTTTTCATCATGAAAATATGAGCCATGACCATAATTCTAATAAACAGATATACTGGGTCCTAACAAGGAGAAGGGTGGGGTATAAATTTAATAAAATAAAATAAATACTTTTGACAGGTATATGAATATATGTATGACCGTGGACATCTCTATATTAATTGCTTTATGAAATTATAGCCAATCTGGGGGTAGGGGAGTTCTCTGCTGAATTTGAAGTACTACCTGGGAGGTTTGCTTCACACCATTGTTATATTTTCTATGCCAACGACCCCATCTGTCTTCTATTAACTCTATTTATAAACCTGTAATGGTCATCTATACAGCCATTTTGCCACAATTTCCTCCTAGTCCTCCTGGATACCCATTTGTCTATGCAAGACCATGTGACGGCCTTGGCCAGGGGGGCGTTCCACCAGGTATGCCTGGTGCGGCCGTTACGTCCCCTATTGGACCGGGACGCCCTTCGCACAGTCACTCATGCGCTTGTGACATCCCGGCTACAGCTAGTCCAGAATGCGGCCACACGGGCGATCTTGGAAGCGTCTAGGTACTCCCATGTAACACCGCTCCTGCGCGAGCTGCACTGGCTGCCTGTGGCCTTTCGGGTGCGCTTCAAGGTGTTGATTACCATCTTTAAAGCGCTCCATGGCACGGGACCTAGTTATCTGCGGGATCGCATCCTACCCCATACACCCCTCCGGCCAATTCGTTCCCACAGAGAGGGAGTTCTCTGGGTGCCATCCGCTAGGCAATGCCAGTGGGCGACGCCCAGGGGAAGGGCCTTCTCTGTGGTGGGCCCAACCCTCTGGAACGACCTACCCCCCGACCTTAGAACAACCATGGACCTCCGCGCCTTCTGCCAGAAATTAAAGACTCTTTTGTTCCATCAGGCCGGTCTGGCCTAATTTATTTACCTAGCCTATAGTCTGTACCCTAAATTGTTTTAATTGGGTTTTAGATGGGGTTGAGTTGTAATGATTCTTAAATTTTTAGCGCAGGGATGATTTATATAATTCGGTTTTAATTATTTATATTTGTGATATTCATATGTTTTAATTTCCTGTGCACCGCCCCGGGTCCCTTTGGGGAGAGGGAGCGGTTATATAAGTCTAAGAAATAAATAAATAAATAAAAAATAAAAATAATAGTCTAGAGCAGGGATGTCCAAACTTGGGAACTTTAAGACTTGTGGACTTCAACTCCCAGAATTCCCCAGCCAGCATAGCTGGCTGGGGAATTCTGGGAGTTGAAGTCCACAAGTCTTAAAGTTCCCAAGTTTGGACATCCCTGGTCTAGAGAAAGAAGGCAATCCTGTTAGCATAAATAGTGTTGCTCCAATAACATGCCTGTTAAATGCATCTGGCACAGCCATGCTGTTCATACGGTTCCTTTGCATGACACTGTAAGGGCAGTGATTGGCATGGTTGTTTGGGCAAAGTTTGAATGTAACCAACCATAGAAAAGGCTATCACCAATTTCCATGCTGAACAGCTATGAATGATGGTGTCTATAGTGGAATATCCTCATTTCCCCCACTCCCAGCCCCCAGGAGCACTCTACAAGCCTCCCAAAGCTCTGCATGCCCCCCCCCCACTTTTTTCTTTTTCTTTTTGCAAACAACAAGGCATGCAGAGGGTTTGGGAGGCCTAAAGAGCGCAAAAAGAATTTTTTTTTAATTTACCTCTTCAAAATCATGGTGCGTCTTATAGTCCAAAAATATGGTAATTAATACCAATTTTGGCTCTCTATTCTGCCTTTTTTCCTTTGCTTAGAGTTGTTGCATTGTACAGCAATTTCAATACAATTAAAATACAAATAACAGTCAAACGTTGACATGAAATACATTAAAACAACATAAATGAACAGTTCAAATGTTGGTGGAAGAAATGGGCCTTTGCCCGCTTCCTAAACACTTAAGAAAGTGGAGGAAATGCAGAGGAAAAAGAAAATATCTGTATCCCCTCCTTCCTGTTTAAAGCCCACCCTTGGGGTAAGCTACATGTAAAGTGTGAAGTCCACAGCTGAGGGGAATGTGGAAGCGTGCAGAGCATTGTGGCATGGGCATGCAGATGAAAAAAGTGAGGTCTATGAAGAACAGGAGGTGGTTGGGGACCTCTGCTAAATGCTGGGAGAAACCCAGAGACTGGCAACAGCAACTGAAGTCTCTGTGGAGATGAGAATGACTTTGGACTGGAGAGTCACTGGACCAGGAGCA